>CM064062.1:21526120-24323620 GCA_032594955.1 Panicum miliaceum
GAGCTCGGCGGCGGTAATGGCGACGGCGAGGTGCTCTGGCTGCTGTGGCTCGCGCGGGCGGCCGGGGCGCGGCTTTTATAGGGGCAGGAGGGGGTGGGGGTGCCTGGGAGACGCGCGGGGCGGAGGCACGGCAAAGGCGTGCCACTGGCCACGGCGGGCGGCAGCAGGACGCCGGCGCGGCGTGCGGCGGGCGGAGGCGAGCGACTGGCGGCCGGGGATTTGGCGTGGGAGCGAGGAGATAGCGCGGCGCGTGGATTGGAGAAGCAGCTGCAGCAGCGGCTCAGGCGGGAGGCAGGCACAGCGATGGGCGGGGCGCGGGGGTCGGGACGGCACGGCGCGACGCGGCGGTTGGGCGCGGCGGGCGGCGAGCCGGGGCACAGCACGGCGTGCGCCACGCGCGGGCGCGTACTGGGCAGCGCGGCGGGGGGGGGGGGGGGGGGGGCAAAGCCGTGCGTGGGGGCGAGGCGCGGCGGCCACTGGCCTAGCGGCTCGCGCCGGTCAGACATCGCCGGCGACGTGGCGTGCGCTGTCAGGTGGGGAGGGGAGAGAGAGAGAGGAGCGAGGGGCCTAAACGCGAAAATTTGAAAAGTTTCAGGGGGCTTGGTGCAAACAGGGTGTTTCCTCCTCTTTCTAATTTGAATTTCAAAAACTTTTGAACATGAAAGTTGTTCAGAATAAAAAGTTCTACAAGTTTGGTTTCAGGCAACCTCTCATTTGGCTTATGGTTTGAAAGTTAATTTAAAATTCAAAGGTATTCAAATGTACCCCAAATTCAATTTGAATTTCAACTTAACTTGTTCTAATGCTTTTCACCCTTTTATTAGTTGGTTAAGCATAGGGTTAGGCTAATGACATTGATTTTAGAAATGTAATTTACCAGGGTTGTCACAGCAGTCGTACTCTATAGGCTACGGGTCCACAGTTCTCGATGATTTCATAGGAACCAACATATCGGGGAGCTAATTTTCCTTTGACTCCAAATTGTTGTACACCCTTGGTTGGTGAAACTCGAAGGTAGACGTGGTCACCAACTTCAAATTTGAGTGGCTTTCTCCTTCTGTCGAAATAACTCTTTTGCCTGGATTGTGCGGCTCTAAGGTTTTCTTGTATTACTCTCACTTTTTCTTTGGCCTCGATTACCAAGTCTGCTCCAAATATTTTGCGTTCTCCGGTCTGTGACCAACTCAAAGGAGTTCGACACCTTCATCCGTATAAGGCCTCAAATGGTGCCATTTTCAAACTCGTTTGATAGCTATTGTTATATGAGAACTCTGCTAGGGAGAGGCATTTGTCCCAATTCTGGTCATAGTGAATGACGCAAGCTCTAAGCATGTCTTCAAGAATTTGGTTCACTCTTTCAGTTTGTCCGTCAGTCTGAGGATGATAGGCTGAGCTTCAAATCAATTTAGTACCAAGAGATGCTTGCAATTGTTCCCAAAAGTGCGCTACAAACTGAGTACCACGATCGGAAATAATAGTCTTCGGTACTCCATGTAGGCAAAAAATGCGATCGAGATAAATCTCGGTATATTTCAAGTGCGGAATCATGTGTACCGAAAGAAAATATGACGTCCTTGTGAGTCTATCAACGATAACCCATATGGAATCATGTTTCTGTGCGGTACTTGGCAATCCAACAATGAAATCCATACTTATGTCTTCCCATTTCCAAGAGGGTATAGGAGAAGGTTGAAGTGTACCGGCTACTTTCAAGTGGCTGGCTTTTACTCTCTGGCATGTGTCGCATTCTGAGACATATTTAGCGATTTCTCTTTTCATTCTAGTCCACCAGAAATTTTGCCTAAGGTATTGATACATTTTGTTACTGCTAGGA
Source organism: Panicum miliaceum (assembly GCA_032594955.1). Classification (NCBI taxonomy): domain Eukaryota; kingdom Viridiplantae; phylum Streptophyta; class Magnoliopsida; order Poales; family Poaceae; genus Panicum; species Panicum miliaceum. The sequence continues at coordinate 21,527,955 of CM064062.1, forward strand.
TGAATAGAAAATTTGGAAAGGTATGCCTCATCCAGAATTTGCTTACGGAGCTCATGATTCTTCGGAATGACTATGCGACTTTCGAACCATAGAACTCCCTTATGGTCCTGGCGGAAACATTTGTATTTCTCTTGTCCTAGAGAGAGTTTCTGTTTGATGATCTTAACTCCTTCATCGTGCAGTTGTGCCATGATGATCTGGTCGTGAAGAGTGGGCTCGACTGAGATGTGATTCAGAGTGCCTTGGGAAATAATTTCCAAACTAAGCTTCCTCATTTCTGAATATAATGTCTCATTATAGATTTTCACTGATAGGCAATGGCAATGAGCCTTGCGGCTTAGTGCATCCGCGACTACATTGGCCTTGCCGGGGTGATAGTGCACCTCGAGGTCATAATCCTTGATTAATTCTAGCCATCTTCTTTGTCTCATATTCAGATCGGCTTGGGTGAAGATATATTTGAGACTCTTGTGATCGGTGTAAATATTACAATGAGTACCCATGAGATAATGTCTCCATATTTTTAGAGCATGAATGACAGCTGCTAATTCGAGATCGTGGGTCGGATAATTCCGCTCATGGGGCCGAAGGGCTCGTGAGGCATAAGCAATAACTCGGTTATCTTGCATAAGCACACAACCAAGATGTCACACCCAGTTTAAGGACAAAACCGAATGCATATCTATATGTATGCCAGGATCAAGTTTCATACATATAGTGACATCATCAGTGAATAACAGCAACAGTATCACGTAAAGAAACATAAATAAGGACTTACAAGACTATCAGAGATATACGCTTAACATGGAAACGAAGGCTCCAAACTGCACAGGCAAACGACTGGGGGTTGCGTACGCCTAGAACTCTTCATCATCTTTAGTAGTCTTCACACCTTCTTCTTCTGAGCAGTGGTTAGCAAGGGTGAGTACACTTATGGTTGGTACTCAGCAAGGCCACAAGAAATAACCAGAGTAACGATTTAAATCCATCTTTAAGTTTATTAATCATGTGAGGGTCCAAGCTGCTCTTAACCGTGAGCACGGTTGTTATAACAGTTTTACACTCTGCAGAGGTTAAACACTTTCCCCACAAGTCGCGTAAAAGTTCAGAAGAACTTTGGACCCAACCATGTTGTGCTAGCTAGGCACAATACCACACTTCCGAGGTGTGGTTGCATAGGGACGCTACAATGCCTTTACAAAGATTCCCTAACTTGTGACAATCCGCTAAGGTTTCAGGCCACAGTGGTCATAACCCTCCCTAATGGTCAGTACCTTAGCGAAGGCTACTACCCCAAGAGGACCGAGCTATACCCCATCTTACGTACTCCCCTCTTGCCCTTTCGGTAAGATCATCACAAGCCAGAGTTTCTAATTATTTAGCCAAGACCAGAGCCATATAGTATTGTGGTTGCACTATTCTCTTGGGCGGTTCTCCATGTTCCAATTAATTCATAGTATTCTTGTAATAAAGCATAGGTAGAAGGATGGTTAGGGTCACTTGCCTTTTTTCAACGAAAAGCTACTCTTACTGCTCTCAAGCTCTTGCTTACTTGGAAACCTTTATCTTCAAGCCTCAACAGCGATCATTCTACTCGAAGCAAACATCGAGCACGAACATACAAAACAACAAACAAGTACAGCTAAGAACAATACACCAATCACAAAACAAAAGCTTTTAATAGAGCGTGCTAAAGAATAAGGCTCGCTGCTACGGTTACAAGAGCACAAGAAATACGGAAAACGGAGCTAGGGTTGAAAAGACACAACTATCGGAAAATTGGTATTATAAAAGAAACAAAAGAACTATGAGTTTTATTTATTTTATTTGGAAAAAAATGTAAAAGATATTCAAAACAAAATATCCTTGATTATAATTAACTCATATTATATTTTTTATTTATAAAAGCGGAGCAGAACTTAGTCATATTTTATTTATGATCGTCTATGTACAAATTACACTAATTAACAATTAATTAGAAAGAAACTTGTGAGAGCATCTAAACGCATAACTTTATATTCGGTGTTCAACTAAACAAATTATAATTAGAACACATTTGAGTTGGTATTAACTAAATTAACATTAGTTATGAAAAACCGGAGGTAAAGACCTAGGTGGATTTTAATTAGAAAAACTAGGTGAGAGAACATTAATCAAATTAAATCTATATTAAAAAGTGGAACTAAGGCACAACGACACGACTAAATGATAGCTTAGGGTTTTAGAAGACTAACGCAACAAGAACGAGTTGAAACAGATCTAAAATGACGAAGATAGAACTAAAACAAGGTTCCAGGGATTTGTTTGCGAAGAAACTGAACTTCCAGGGGCTAAATCTGAAGAAATCAGGGGCTAAAACTCAATTAAACCCTAAACAGAAGTCCCTGGGTGCAAAACTGGAGGTCCTGGACAGCGGGTTCTAATTCTAAAAAGGTCAGGGGCCTAAACAGAAAAGAAAGGACCTGATTCTAATTACTTTTAAACAGAACTGGACCGCGGGTTGATTTTTGGATAACCTAGGGGCTTTTCTGCAAGAGTTCCAGAGGCAGCTAGAGTTTGGCTCAGTCGGGCGGATCTAATCTGTTGGACCATGATCCGACGGCTGTGGCCGTGTGGCTTGGCTCGGGCGTGGCTTGGCGGCTCGTGCACGGCTTAGATCCGTTCTGGCCGTTGGATCTAGATCGGGCGGCAGGGGTTTGTTGGGGTGGTTCGGCTTGGGCTGGCAGGCGGCGCTGGGCGCCGACGACGAGCGGGGGCGGCGGCGGACCGCCGAACTACACCGAATCCAGTGCTCTGGGGCTCGGTTCAGGCCGGGATTAGGCTGGGGAGGGAGAGGGCTGCACGGCGAAGGCAGTGGGGTCCACGGGATGGCCGTGCGGCGGCCGGAGACTGGCGAACCACGGTGGTGGGCGGAGACAGAGCTCCGGCGAGCAATCGTGGGGCCAAGAGAGCGAGAGGGAGGGGGAAAACGAGAGAGGCATGGTGCTTACTTCCTCACGAGAGTCTTGCAAGGGTTGAAGACTGCAGAGTCGAGGAGAAACGGCGGGTCGACAACGAGGTGCGGCACGGGCGGTGATGTTCGCTCCGGCAAGGAAATGCCAGCGTGGAGCGATGGCACGAAGGGGAAGGAGTGGACGATGACGGCGCTGGGTCCAAGGCGGGGCTCCGACGACGGTCACAGTCGACGGAGAGGCGGCGAGACGACGGGTTGACGACGGGCTCGGGCTCAGGAAAAATGGCGGCGCAGAGCGGCGGGGTAGTCAGGCGTGCGGTGAAATCGGAGTGGAAGGGGAGCGCTGGCGCTCGGGCTCGAATTTTATAGGGCGAGGGAGCGGGGCGGTGCGACTGGGGGACGGGGGGGGAGGGGGGGGGGGGCGGCGGCTCTTGCGGCGGCCGGGGATGGCGGCCATGATTGCCTTGGGCGTAATGGGGGCTGGTCGCCCGGGGAAGCGCATGCCGCGGCCATTATGGCATGCGGCGTCGCGAAAAGGAAGGGGGGCGGAGATGCGGGGGACGGGCGACGGGCGTGGGCGGGTTTGCTGTCACCGCAGGAAAGGAAAGAGAGGAGCGGGAGGAAGAAGAAAGGAAGGTCGGGGGGGAGAGACTGACAAGTGGGACCCAGCTGGCGGTGAGAGAGGGAGAGCACTGCGGGCTGGGCCGGCGGTGCGGTTTTGGGCCGCGGGGAGAGAAAAAGGAAAAGCAGAAGAGAGAGAGGTTTGGGCCGTGCTGGAAAAGAAAAAGAGGAGGGGGTTCTGGGCTGGGCTGAAAGGGAATGGGAGAAGAGAAAGAGAGAGAGAGAGAGAGAGAGATGGGATGGGCCAAAACAGATAGGGAAGAGAAAAAAGAGATTTTAGGGTGGTTTTGCAAACTCAGACACGCTAACAAACAAAAATCAATGCAACGACATGAATGCAACAAACATAAAACCATTTTATTTAATTCAAAAAGACAATTATTTATTTTTCCTATACTAAATTCTCTATAAAGAAAATAAATGTTGAATTTTTTTATAATTATGAGAAAATCATTGCTTTATTTATTATTATTACTTTTTTTAATCACATCCTGAAATCCAACAATTTCAGGGTGTGACACAAGACGAGTGCCAGATGCGTCACAGTAAACATCGAACGGCTTGGTGTTATCGGGTTGAGCTAACACAGGGGTCGTGGTCAAATGTTCTCTAAGAGTGTGGAAAGCTTCTTCACATTTCTCATCCCACACAAACTTTACTCCCTTTTTCAATAGTTCAATCATAGGCTTAGCAATTCCGGAATGAAACGACGATAGTAACCGGCTAAGCCAAGAAAACTGCGAATCTGATGCATAGAGCTAGGAGGTTCCAATCCATCACTTCTTGTACCTTGCTGGGGTCAACGGCTACGCCTTCGCTGGAAATAGTGTGACCCAAGAATTTCACACTATCCAACCAGAATTCGCACTTAGAAAATTTAGCATAGAGCTGATGGTCTCTGAGACGCTGAAGAACAATGTGCAAGTGTTTAGCATGCTCTTCCAAATTCTTGGAATAGATAAGGATGTCGTCAATGAAAACTACGACAAACTTGTCGAGCTCGGGCATGAATACCGAATTCATGAGATGCATGAAATAGGCAGGAGCATTTGTGAGACCAAAAGACATGACCAAAAATTCGTATAGTCCATATCGTGTGGAAAAGGCAGTCTTAGGAATATCGCATGGACGAATCTTTATCTGATTATATCCCGAACGAAGATCAATCTTTGAGAAAACTCTAGCTCCAGATAATTGATCAAAGAGAACGTCGATGCGGGGAAGTAGGTATTTATTTTTAACGGTCACTGCATTAAGAGGTCGGTACTCCACACATAATCTTAAACTGTCATCCTTTTTTTTTACAAAAAGGGCTGGACACCTCCAAGGTGATGCACTAGGGCGAATGAAACCCTTGTTCAGCAGTTCTTGGAGTTATGTTTTTAGTTCGGCCAATTCTTTAGGTGGCATTCTATAGGGTCTTTTGGAGATAGGTGCAGTGCCTGGTTGCAGTTCAATAAGGAACTCAATATCCCTATCTGGTGGCATTCCTGGCAAATCGTCCGGAAAAACATCAGCATACTCGCATACCACTGAAATATCCTCTAGTTCGATTCCTTCCATCACGAAAGCACAAGAATTGGTGCACTTTCGGAATGGCATATAAAGAGTAGTGGCTCCGTGACTAGGTGAATTTATTTCAACCGCTCGGGAAGAAAGGTCCAGTATGACTCCATGCATAGTCATCCAATTCATACCCAAAATAATATCCATGCCTTCAGGGGGTAAGAGAACAAGGTCCGTGTTGATGATTTTACTACCCAATTTTATCGGTACCAGTCTTATTATTTGGTTGGAAGTAATTTTTCCACCCGTTGTTGATATCATATACGACCCTTTTGTGTGACAAAAATCCAAGCCTACTTTCGCACCGAACTTTGCACTAATGAAACTATGTGATGCACCAGAATCAAACAATATAACTGCAGGCTTGTTATGGATAGAGAATGTACCCGTCATTACTGGTGCTCCTTCCGGAAGTTCTGCAAGAGTGGTGAAATTGATCCGTCCTTGTTTGACCTAAATGGTCTGCCTCTTGCCTTTATTCTTATTGTTCTTGTTAGATCCTTGGCCCTGATTTGGCTGCCTAGGCCGAGGGCATTCTCGAGCAAAATGACTGGAACTTCCACAATTGAAACAATGATTGGCGATGTTTGGATGAAGGAATTGCTGAGTAGCGGGCCTTGGGCCAGCTTGCTGAGGCACAGGGGGTCGTACAACCACCTTGCTGCTGTGGGGGCCTGACAATCCAACGTCCTGGCTGAGAGGCCTTCTGTGGAGCTGTAGGCGCAGCATTTTGCACTAATCGATACCTCAGTGGCTGAGCTCCCGAGGGTCCAGTTGGCGCCTTCCTCTTCTTCTCAACACGGTGAGCCACAATACAATCCTCTTGGGTAATTGCCATGTTTACCAGCTCGTTATATGTATCGGCCTTGACAAGGTTCAGTCGCTCCTTGAGTTTGGTACTCAAACCTCTGCGGAAATGATCCAGCTTCATAGCATCCATGTCAGTGTGATAGCCCACGTACTGGCACAGGTTGTTGACAGCCTGAGCATATTGAAGTACAGTGCGGGTACCCTAAGTGAGTGCCAAAAACTCATTTAGCTTTCTTTCCATAAGACCTTCTGGGATATGGTGTGCCCGGAACGCAATTTTGAATTCATCCCAGGTGACGACATGATCAGCCGGGAGCATAGCAAAGTAATTGTCCCACCAAAGACGACCTGTACCGCGAACTTGCTAAGCGGCATAGCGAGCCTTGTTTTTATCTGAACATAGGACCACAAGTAGAGAAAACTTGGACTCGATGGTGCGAATCCAATCGTCCGCATCCAAGGGTTCCTCCGTCTTGTGAAACAAGGGAGGCTGGGTCCCAAGGAATTCCGTGTAACCGGCAGCTTGAGGTTGGTGGATATTGTGCCCACCCCGCTGTTGGTGCTGTCCTTGCACGAGCTAACGAAGCAACTCGGTTTGAGCGGCCATTACTTCCACCAAGCTGGGTGGTGGCGGTGGCTGTTGTTGTGATTCCCTAGCACTAGCACCAAAACCCTCCGGGTTGCCACGGGTTGCTCCAACCATCTGAAATGTGAAAGTTTACCATTAGCAACATGATCCATATTGCTTCCATGATTCAAAAGGATTAGCGCGGAAAAGTAGACTTCCGAAAGATCATGGATAGAATCGTGGATAGAATACTGCTCGCTACAAGAAAACTCATATCTCTCCGTAGGTTCATCCAAAACAGTTCATATTTTGGCAGTGCGTAGGAATTTTAAAGATGCACAACTCTGGTATTCAACTCAGATGCTAAATCGATGGCCAAGATGGTCGAAAGATTCATTCTTTGCTTTTCTGTCTCGGCTGTTTTTCAGCAGAACGAGTTATAGTATCTTGCCTATAACTCAAACTAGCAAGGTCCAATGATGCTGAAGTTTTGTACGAACCTAGATCACAAAATTTATGACAATTTTGGTATTCGACGTACAGCCCAGAAATGCAAGGAGGCATGGGCAAAAATTCCGACAAGTTTCTGCAATCGCAGATTCAACTGCTTTCCAACATCACAATCAAACCACCAAGTTTTTTTCTTAGCCATGGCCTACATGATTAGAGTATCCAATGGTCAAGTTGTACCCATCACAAAAGAGGTACTCAACTCTTAGTTAGCCTATTACAACACTTTCCAAAAGTTAGGCTACACTATTGAGGAGTATATGCAAAAGTCCTCCTAGGTCATCGTCTAGAAGTCGTCGAGGTTGTTGACGGACGACTCGCTGCGAGTAGGAGAGTGAGCTCCCATCGGAGGTGGCTGCAGTGTCTCACCCTCAAAGTCCATACCTGAAACACCGTCAATCTCCTATGGTTCCTCATCATCTTCCTCCATAGCCACCACCTCGGGAGGGGCATTCTGATCATGGTGCCACTGAATGTGCTCATTAGCATCCTCCAACTCAAGGTTCAGATCATGGAGCTGCTCCTCCAAGTGCGCTATCATGTCATCTCTCTCACCCATGAGAGTGTTGTGCTCCTGAACTTGGCTCTCAAGTTGACCAATCCGGGTGTCTCTGTCCTCAATTTCTTCACTGAGCTCCTCAATCTGCTCATCTCTGTTATCTGCCATCATGTGGTAGGCCTGTGCAAGATCAGCGAGCTGCACAAGCGCCTGACTCTGGAGAGCCTGAAGTCAGTACATTGCATTCATGCACCGCACGGAGGTCTCGATGGTCTCCTGGGTGTGAAAGTCCACTAAATACTGTGAGTGTTGCACCCTGTTGAGCCAGAAGGGGTCGTTGTCCTGGGCAGCAGGGAAAAAACCAATAGGATTGAGCGTGACAACCTCGGGACACTGCGCACAGAAAGTGGTGAGCGCCCTCATGGCAGCAAGCTCCCAAGTATCGGCCAAACGGTGACCAACAGCCTCAATCTCGAAGGCGGGCCACTCTGGGTGTAGTGGGTGCAGAAAGATGGTCACGTTAACATGGCACTGGGTAACTCCATTCTCTGCAAACTCCAGTCCCGCGTAACGTGGGGGAATTGGATAGCCCGCGGTGCTCAGAATATCCCACAAGATAGAGGAAAAGCCCTCCCAGTAGAGATATTGTGAGTGAACGTGTCCATCCTCATTCATTATCATGGCAACAGGCTCGGCCATCTGAACAAAAGATCAAATGGGTGAGATAGTGAAAAACTGTGAACAACATAGTGAACAGGTTCTAGATAGTGCACTAAAATAGCCATAACTTCAACAGTTCTTGTCCAACAATTCTCAACTTTTACTAGAACATTCCTAAGGTATTTGTGAACAACTTTGCTAGTCAACTTCAGAGCTAAATCAGGCTCTAAGATGGGTTTTCTCTTAAAGTTTTACTTTACTGTCTACCCAGAAATTTTAGTGAACAGTGGGCCAATGTTTCGTGCACCAAGGAAAAATCTACCCAGCCAAAAATTACCAAATTTTAGCAGTGGCTACCTGAGTAAATTTATAACAAGTTTTGTGTTGAATAATTTTGCAGAAAACTGTAGTAAGAGGGTATAAAAATTTATGTGGCAGAAGTGCTTATTTTGGACAGAAAACTGACATCTCAAGATTTCTGTTGTTTCTCGCTATCCATATATTCAGAATTTTTCATATTTAAATAGGAGGTGGAAAAAAAATTTTGGAACAAAAATTTCAACATGAGCTTCTCCAGAAAGGATCATTTTCTATGCTCAACAAATTCATGTTTCCTGATGTGACAGAAAGAGACAGATTGCTAGATAATACTTATGCAAGACAATCTTGTGCACGCATGAACTTTACCACTCTCATTTAATGCGTTTTCAATTTTAGATTTATATGGTCATGATGCATGCACGTCCTATTCGTCCTCACAAAATAAAATAATTGGCAAATAGCTTTGGTCTTATGGAGTTAGTTTCGGTGGCATACACAATACGTCTCTGAGTCGAAAATTCTCTAACCGTTATTTAACTTATCATAATCTCTGTTAGTGTACCTGCAGAAGATTGATATAGCATATATATATATATATCCATTGAACCTTTCATGCCAGCACTCATGAAAGTGTCTGTATTCATTACCGTTCACTATAGAAACGGCATCCGTACAATTCCCACCGTACAGACGATGTTAACATACGCTATCGAGATAGCGTATTCACGGGGGGTACCATCTTGAGACGGGTCCATGAACAGCGATCGCCATACCCTGCGCCAAACCTTCTACTCCCAATATAATCAACTAATAGTTGGTATATTGGCAGCATCTCAAGTAAGCCACTGCTTGAGGGCAGCGTTCGGCTCGCATCACCAACAGGAAGGCCAAGCTCTCTCAGTTGGCTTATGATCAACACGAATATCGTACCATAGCCCCGTCCGTTGACCTTATGATTGCAGCATGTAGTAAACAATCAACTCCTATACTCTCGCGAGTGACAGGAAATCACTCGACTTTTACCGGAGTCCTATTAGCATAGCATTCTATCGAACCTTATATCTAGTGTTCAGATCATAGGAACCTAAGTTCATGCAACTAAGTTTTCGTTCAACTCCTATAAACTTAATGCATAAGTATAATAGAGTAATAAGTTGCATAATTTAAAAAAAAATAGGGTTCATGCTCCGGGGCTTGCCTTCCTGAGCAAAGCTAGCCTTGGGCTCTTCCGAACTCGGGTTCGGGTCTTCGAAAGCTTCAGTTAGATTCACTTGAGCTTCACGCTGCTCACTCTCGGACTCGGGCACCTGCTTGTACGTTCCGTCCGCGAGAGTAGTCGATTCTATATAAATGCACAAGTATGAGTTGTAGTGATGGTATATGACATTTATTTTCCTTCACGATAAAGTTGCAGTCTACAAAACATAGATTTGGTTGTAAAGTTACTTAGTTAAGATTTCTTGGGCAATTGTTAATAGAGTATAACTTAAACTAAATAACTCCATGGAACAAGAGGGGTTGGGGGTTGTGTTCTTTTGGAAACTAATTTTTCTAAGCACATCATGGATTAAACACAACTTCTGAACTAGGTAACTTCTGGTGATGAAACTTTTATTTAGAGTACATTATGCAGAGACAACAGCACTATAAAAATTTCAGAAATTTTTATGTAGCAGAATAATCATGAAAAATGTAATACACAACCATTGCTAGATCCTAGTTATTTTTATACAGAACAAACCATGCAAGTATTGATGCCAAAACTTTTACAGGGGGTTAACCTATCCACATATATGTTACAGTAAATGTTTTAGATTTTATTGTGCATGATATAGAGCATAATAAATAGGACAAGCTACACTTATGTTCATAAAGATTAATTTCTACAGGATGTTCTACAGAGTTTCTGTGTATAAAAATTTTTATACAGCATAAACTGATCCAAAGTATCCCCTAGTAAAAAGGTAAACATTTTCCAAGCAAAGAAACAAATTATTTTTATTTAGTGCATTTTTCCCACCACAAAATTATATAAATAGGTTACAGAAAAGAAAAAGGTTCTAAACTTTTTCTGTGGTATTTAGGCATCACTATAACAGCTCTGGAAAAGTTTCATAACATGAATCACAATATAATAGCAGGTACAAATTAGTTCTTTTATTTCATGGCATAAAACAAAGTCTAACAAAAAGTTTAGCTACAAATGGGTTCTGGTCCAAAACTTTTTCCATTGGACTACACATGAAGTAACTAAACTACTGTCCAAAATTCAGGTTCATCCTTTATCCACAACAGTGGGTACAATTAAAGTCTATTAAACCTTCCATTTAATTTAGAGCAAGATTTAGCAAGCAACAGAAGAAAAGTATATAACAAAAGTTTTAGATTTTCTTTTAACGATTACAGAACAATTGAGTTTGTATTTGTCTGATTTTTCTATGATTTTATATGAATTTTACAAGTTCGCTATTTTTGAATTTAAAGTTTAAACATAGGTTTGCAGATATGCCCTTGGAAACTTGCGTGCCGACCCTTCTAAAGATTTCAATCGTTGCAATTGGGTCCCTGGGCGGCGCAGGCACGGTGGCCGGCCAAATTCCGGCGAGGGGGCTCGTCGGGGGCGATGGGAAAAGGGACGGGAAGATCCAGGGAGGTGAGAGCTACCTTGTGGGGCGTTGGTCGGGGTTGGGGGTGGCCGGAAAGGGCTCGTCGGCGTGGAGCAGGGGGGCGACGATGGTGCGGCGCGTTGGCGACGGTGCTCCGGCGGGGTTGGGGCAGCGCTGATGGGTCGGGAAGCTCCGGTGGGGTGATGTAGTCCCGTTCCGAGCCTTGGTTCGGGTGGAGGAGGGCCGGAGGTGGGGTGTCCATGGTGGTCAGGGGCGGCGGCGGTGGAGGCAGCACTGGCAACGGTGCTCCGACGGTTCTGGGCGACGATGGGCGGGGCAGTGAGCGTCAGTGGGATGCTGTGGTGGTGGTGGACTACAAGGGACGGACAGGGCTGTCACCACCTGCCGCTTACCACATCAGTTTCGTGGGGTGGAACACAATCCAAGATAACTATCAAGCCTAAGCACCATACTTCAACTATCAAGTTACTGACTTTCACCTCGTGCTAAGGCAAGAAAAAACCCCGAATGGCCAGGATTGCTAGACCATGCAAACAAGGGATCTCGCAGATCAATGCAAGTAAGTAAACAAGTAACTGAAGTAAGGAGAGACACTAGCGAGATACCGACGAGAGACGAGGAACTTCACTCCAAAGATGCTTCATTCCTCTAAGGCTACAAGTTGGAGGTGAGCCGAAGCCTCGGCTCGCCTCAAGACTCTCACCTTACACTCTCCCCATTCTACTCTAAGGATGAACAACTCTTGCTTGAGACTCTTCTTCTCTCCAAATGGTGTGTTTTACAAGTGAGGGGGGAGGTCTCTATTTATAGCCCTCCAAGGTGAGTTTCTTAGCTTGTAAGCAAGGCTAAGGTCGCTTAACTTGTAAGCAAGGCTAAAATTCCTCAACATCCGGGGAGGTATGACAGTTGTGTAACTTCCATGCGAAGATGGGCTCGAGCGGCTGCAAAGTGGGGCCGGCCGGCCTAAGATTGTTGCCATTTGGCACTGTCTTTGGCGCGGACGTCCCTGATAACTTCCTTATGGCGGTTACTACTGCCCTTCGGCCGTTTGTCCGAGTCTTGCATGCAGGTGGGCCCTTGAATCCATGTGTGAGGCCTTTCGGGTCATTAGATCAAACCGACGTAAAAGGCATTGTGACACCCCAGGTGTTTAAGATGATGAGTCAAGACTCACAACACAAAGCCATGCACAAAAGACCTAGAAGAACATACAACAACATGTTAAATTTCACTCATAAGCATGTGTATATGTGTATGTGCATAGCATGAATAAACATGTGTACATATGTAAGGAAACACCTACAAGGCACACTCCTCATCATGACAACAATACGAACTTAGTTAAACACCAAGGGGGAATAAGCAAGATCACACATGAAATGATGAGTTAATTAAATCATGGTTTTTGTAAGATTTAAACTAACTCTTCATCATTTGCTCAAAAAAATTTTCCCCAACAAGAAAGTTGTAGATCTTGAAGAGTTGAACAAGTTTGGTATTCAAAAGTTTCTGAGCTGACCTCGGGAAGTGGGAGAAAATTTTAGTTTTACCATCAGACCCCTGCTGTTTTGCAAATTTACATTTCAGTCCGGCCTCCACTGCTTCTCCCCCCTCCCGTTGCACTGTCCCATCGCCGGCAGAACCCCGCCGGGCCAGCTGGCCAGCGCTCCGCGCCCGCCCGTCCATGTGGGCCCATGAATCCCCCTGGAAATCTTTCCCTGGCCGCACAAATCGACACAACAGAGCCGCCGCCCAAGCGCCATGCAGAGCCGCCACCGGCGGCAGCTGTCCCCGATCGCCCCCAGTTTTTCCCCTCCACCACTCGCCTCACTCCGCAGAGCCATGCCCAGCTCGCCCTCTCCATCATGCGCCTATAAAAGGCCCAAGCCGAGCCCCAGCGCGCACCCCTGAGCTCGTCGTCATCCGCCCGCACTCCAGCCAAGCGTCGCCACCGTGGACCCGCCGTCCCGAGCTCCAATAGTCCCGACCGACCCCACAAATTGTTTCCCCTCCCTTCACTGAAGCTGCTAGGCGCGGCCATTGCCTTGCCCTCTCACCGGAGCATCGCCGGCGCCGCCCGACATCACCGCCGCTGCACTGTGCTCGCCGACGACCACCTTTCCGGCCACCCTAGCCCGCAACACCAATCCCCAAAGCTAGCCCTCGGTTCCCTCTTGCTCACCCACCCCCTAGGCCCCACCGTCGACGAGCCCCCTCGCCGAAACACCGCCGGACCCGAGCCGTCCCCATGGCCAAGGACCCAATTGCTTTCATTTCAATCTTTCTAGGGGGTAGCATGCATAATGTCAGGGACCTCATTGTAAATAGAAACTAGAGTTGATTTTGAAAGCTGTGAAATTTGAAAATGGAGAACAAATTGTAGAAAAATCATAAAAATGTAAACTCAACAGTTCTGGAATCTGTGGAACAAACTCTACCACTTTTTTTACATGCACATCTTCAGTTTTGCAATAGTTTTGACTCTAGACTAAATGGAAGTTTAAATAGCCTTTAAATGTAGCCACTGTTGTAGAGTAATGCTTGAGTTGAACTTTGCATGTTAGCTTCCGTACTAGAAGTAGAGTCTCACCTAAAAATCCCATGCTTTGAATCCACCAACAATTATATGTTTTGAACCTCTTTTGTTATAGGCTAGATCTAAAATGTCTTTTATTTCGTGCAGTTGTAGCACTAGTTTTAAGTCAAGATTGCTGAGACAATGATGTCACTGATTAGAAGCTTTAAATAAATTTTGAGCTTAGTTACTTCATTAAAACTTGCTGTTTCTTTTATTACATGTTTAACAAAGTCAAATCCAAACTAGTAGTTCTTGTATTGGGAAAATACTGATCTTTTTGCTAGTAGGTCTACTTGGCTAAGTAAACGTACCAAAAAAGTTTGAGACTCCGAAATTTAAAGGAACTATCTGTAGAAATAGATCTTTGTAGAGTTAGATCTAGTTTGAAGTATTTATTTGATACTGAAGCATATCTAGTAAAAATCTGGACAATTTACAGTAGACACATCACTAGATTAGAAGTACTCAGTAAAATTTTGAGCTTTAGATCTCTCATGGTTTGTTCTGCATAAATAGATCTTGTTTCTTAGCAGTAGCTATTTAATACATTTTTCATGTTTAATCTGCTGCATAGAATTATCTAAAAATTTTACAGTACTTTTATCTCTGCATGTTGTACTCTGCATAAAAGTTTCTTCACCAGAAGTTGTCAAGATCAGTAGTTGTGTTTAAATCCATGTTATGTTTAGAAAATAGAGTTTCAATATAACACAATCATTCTTCTTTAATGAAGTAAAGTAGTTTATGATGTACTCGATAAACGACTACCAATGAAATCTTAACTAAGAAACTTCACAACAAAATCCATGTTCTTTTGGACTGCAACTTTATCGTGAAGGAAATAATGTTTGTAGCACTTCAATAACTTGAACGTATGCATTCATATAGAAATGGCCACACTCACTGATGGAACGTACGAGCTAGTACCGAAGCCCGAGGACGAGCAGCACGAAGCCCAAGCTAACCTAACTGAAGTTGTACAAGACCCAAACCAAGTTTCGGAAGAGCCCAAGGCTAGTGTCAATCAGGAAGGCAAGTGCCGGTGCATGATCCCAATAATTTAACTTATGCAATTTATGTTCCTATTTACTTGTGCATTTAAGTTTATAGGAGTTGACTGAAACCATAGATGCATGATCCCAGGTACCTATGTGCTGAATACTAGAAATGGAGTTCGGTTAGATGCTATGCTAATAGGTTCGGTAGTAGTTGAGAGATTTCCAGTTACTCGCGAGAATTTTAGGAGTTGATTTTTTACTACACGCTGCAACTATAAGGTCGACGGGCGGGGCTGTGGTACGATACTCTTGGATGAGGCCCCGTCTGTATAGTAAAAGATGCTAAGGCCGCAGTGTGTGGTAGTGGTGGTTAAGCGTTTGAACGTACTAGCCACATGCCGAATGTGGTACTCGGTAAGACAATTACCTGATCGGCCCGGCAAGTGGACTTTACTTTCACCATACTAGAACTAGGTTCACATGCTTGCAACATGCGGGTGCAGGGCTAGGCTCTGTAGTCGAGGATGGTGACCCTAATCCACGACCCGGAATGAAAAGGGAACGATTGCTTGGGGTGACCCTTCGGTGCTCCAGGCGTGTGTGTTAGGTTTGCCTTGCAAGGTTTATAAACTCGATTCGAATCGTCCATTTCTCGCGGTATATGAGACTGCTTAATACTTCTGCCACATACGAGTAACAAGTGGAATGATGATGATGATGATTAGTCTTGTTGGATGAATAATTGTTCTACCATGCTTGAGTAAAAATAGATGCTCACTTAGAATGGTTAATTTGAACTAGAATCCTGAAAGCTAAAATCTGAAAATAAGGACTCACTCTTTGCTGCTTTTCAACAAAATGAAACCTTGAGCTTTAGAGCCATGCATGTTTAGGAGTCGGCTAAGTATATACCAATAGTCGGGTAAGCCTTGCTGAGTATTAGTATACTCAGCCTTCCTTGTTGCTTTGTTTTTAAGTATGACTTTTGAGGATATGATAGCCAGTTTGACTTGGCCTTGTACTTTGCCTCCTGGTTGGTCCGTGGAATATGATACATCCCAGGCCAATGATAACACTACTGAGTGATGCCACGTACGGGCTTCATCGTGGTATCCGCATCGACGCTAGAACAACGTGTTTTATTTCCGCTGCTTATGAACTCTGAAATAAATATTTTATGTTGAACTTTGTAGTACTTGTTTCATGAACTTGTTTTATGAACTCGGTTTGTAATAATTAAGTATCAGACTCTGTGTTGTAAAAATTTGTGGGATGTTGTAAACTCTGGACTTGCCTTCGTGCAAGTTATGTGTATGCTTTGTTTCGATCAAAATATTCTGTGGTCGCATCGAGATTTACCCGACAGACTGTCGGATTACTCCATTTGAAGTGCATGGTAGCCGCTTCGTCTTTATGGATAGTGGTTAGTGCACTTGAGCTGGATTAATTTAGGCGGTTCTGCCATAGGCACGATCTATGATCAAGTACTTGTGCTTCTCTGCATGCTGGCAAAAGTGGAGCCTGAAAGGCTTTAGTGCCAGGCCGGCCGGCCTGGGATTTCTCCCAAATCGGCCCAAATTTCTACAATGAGTTGCTGCAGTCACGTATGCACCAAAACTAGTGGAATTTCATTAGTTTAATAAATTTAGCTTGGTGTAGGCCTTGTAACCATGAATTCTGGAGAAATGTTGGTGCTCAAAATCATCGGAAATCGACCGCCAAGAATGCCCTATCCTCCTACAGGAGTGGTGCCGCGCGTCACTAGCTCGGACTGGATCTGCCCTCATAACAGAGAAGTGGTGTGCACGTTTGACATAGTTCCATCTCCAGGTCCACTAACTAGGGCCTTAACTATCGAGGCGAGTATCTTCCATAAATATGTATCTGGTGCAACGGTCCGTCAACCGCACCCATTACAGGTATAGCCCTCCAACTCCTCCAAAACGTCCCGAAGGACCAACCCGTCTCGAAGGACATGTACCCGCCACAGGTACTCCATAGGATGTGCCCTTGATCAGAAGATCAAGTTATGTTTAACTCACCCCAGCTAGATTCCTATTCACCAGTCTCCTCAAAAGAGTATCTCCACTCACGCCAACACTATACCACCATATCCCACACATACCCATACAACAGTAGCCAATGCATCTTATGTATAATCAATTAAGGTTGTTATAGGAGTACAAGGAATATAGACATAAAAATAGGCTATGCAGGGTCATTCCAAGGTAACACATCAAGGAGCAATAGCATATCTAGCAAGCAATGCCTAATAGGTATTCAAATCGTAGATGGGCGTGAACCTGATGGTTCTTCGTATTCTTTCTAGGTCTTCTTTGTGTCGGGGAAGTCCTTCTGGATCTTGTGTGTGTCAGGGAAGTCCTTCTAAATCTTTTGGTCGCCTGGAAAGTCCTCCTGGGCATCGGGTCGCCCGGTATGTCGGTCAACTCCGTCTTGCAGGGACCTAATCGTAAATACGTGTAAACGTAGGGGCCAAAGTGCAACAGTGCACAAAAGTATCTAAATAAGATCCAAATCGCCACAACATCTACTCTAACATGTGGAGCATGATTTTAGAAGAATTATGAAACTGGTTTCATAATTTCGGAGGTCTGGTTAATTAATTATGAATTTTCTGAGTTTAAATCATTTTCTAAAATTATTAAATGATTTACGGAAAAGAAAAACGCACAATCAGTGCCACGTGTCAGCACCTGGGCGTGCCACGTGGCTGGCTGACGTCATCCAGGGGTCTAGGTCAGCTGACGTCAGTGGTGGGCCCTGCTGACGCCAGCGTTGACCGGTCAACGGTTGTAAGTCCTGCCTCCCCGAGGCCGGGCCCGATTTCATCTAGCAGCGTCCAAGGATATAGTCTGCCCTCACAAACCAACACAAGTCTTTTTTGCAGACTTTGTCCTCACTCTTGCGCTCCCGGAAAGAATTTTTCGGTCGGTCACCCATCCCTAAATTGATCTAGGCCAAGCACGCTTAACCTCAGAGTTCTTTGGGGATTGGCTTCAGGAAAAAAAGTTGTAACTTGTTGGTATGACTACCCTATTAATCCTATTAAGCCTTGGGCCGGGATGTCACATACTCACCCCCTTAAGGGATCGACATGCTCATCGATCAACCCCAAGCCAGGAACGTCCTCTCTTGGCCATGTCCGTAGGTCCACAGTGCCAACAACCCATGTGCCACATCTGTGCGTCCAGTGCTAACGGCCCATGTGCCATGTCCGTGCGTCTAGTGCCAACGGCGCATCCTAGATGCCCGTGCACTGACCCGACACTCGCCCGCCCACATGCCTCGCGCCCCTGACCCGCACGCACCCATGCTCATGCTCATGCCCGCGCACTATGCCCGTACGTGCCCATGAAACCGTGAGAGTCGGCTCTGATACCATTCTATAATATCCTGTGGCAGAACCACCTGAATTAATCCGGCTCAAGTGTATTAACCATCACCATTAGGGCAATCTCGCTTAACCTTACACTTCAAACGGAGTAATCCACTGGTCTGTCGGGTATAACCTCCCGATACAACCACGGTAAAGCGGATCGAGTGCCATACATACAAATGCTCACACGACGATGAGCCCAGAGAATACCACATTCCAGCAAATATTACAACATTGTCATAAGTGAATATTACAGACCGAGTTTGAGTTTAGAAACCATGTACTTCAGTGATCATAACTAATAAGTTCTTCAGAGTTTAAGTTGCAGCGGAAAATAAAACAACGAAAGCTACTTCGACGATAAAGATGTCTCGATGAAGCCCGTACGAGACATCACTCAGCATTATCTCCGTTGGACGGGGGCGTATCCCATTCCACCGACCAACCAGGGGGAAGAGTGCAGGGCCAAGTCAAGCTAGCAATCATATCTTCGAAGGTCTCACCTGAAAACGAGCCACAAGCAAGGCTAAGTATACTAATACTCAGCAAGACTTACCCGAGTAGTGGAATCTACTCCACCGACTCTAGATATGCAAGGCTTTTTGGCTCAGGGGTTTGTTTTGCCGAAAAGCATCTACAAGTGGGTCCTTACTTTCAACTTTTAGCTCAAGATTCTAGTTTCATTAACCATTCTAGATAAGCAGCTATCCAATAGCATTCATGGTGAAGCATTACATTTCATCCAACAAATTTATTCCTCATCATTGTTCCTCTTCTTACTCTGTGGGTAAAGGGGGTTAAGCAGTCTCAATAGCCGTGAGAAACGGACGATTCGAATCGAATTTCTTAACCTTGCAAGGGAAACCTAAACACACGTCACGTGGTTACTCCCTAGAGTCACACGTGCAACTTTTCCCCTTTCTTTCCGGGTCGTGGATCGGGGCTACCCTCCTAGAGTACAAGAGCCCCACGCCACGGTTCGGCGCCGGGTCGTGACCACTCTCTGCACTCGCCATATGCACATGGGACCGAAGTTCAAAGGGTAGGATGCCGTCCCCTTGCCGGGCCAATCAGGTACTTAAGCTTACCGATTCCCATAGTCTCGGCATGTGTTTAGTACGTTCAAAGACTTAACCATCACTACCACACACTGCGGCCTTAGCATTTTTCACTAGACAGACGGGCCTCAATCGTAACCATCGTTCCATAGCCCGTCCGTGTCCTTATGATTGCAGCGTGTAGTAAACATTCAACTCCTATTTTCTCGCGAGTGACAGGAAATCACTCGGCTTTTACCGGAGTCCTATTAGCACAGCATTCTATCGATCCTTACATCTAGTTTTCAAGCAAGGGTTCCTAATATCATGCAACTAAGTTTTCATTCAACTCCTATAAACTTAATGCACAAGCAAAGAGTAATGAGTTGCATAATTTAGGAAAGAAATGGGTTATGCTCCGGGGCTTGCCTTCGCAGTTAGCTTGGGGCTCTTCCGAACTTGGGCTCGGGTCTTCAAGAGCTTCAGTTAGATTTACTTGAGCTTCACGCTGCTCACTCTCGGACGCGGGCACCAGCTCGTAAGTTCCGTCGGCGAGAGTCGTCGATTCTACATGAATGCACAAGTTTAAGTAGTGGTGATGGTAAACGACACGATTTAAGTGTAATTACTACAGTGGATAGTTTCTGGTCATGAAACTTTGGATTTAGGCACATCAGGGAAAGATGTGCTTACTGTAAAATTTTCAGACAATTACATGTAGCAGATTAATTATGAAAAATATATTACATAGTTGCTGTTAGATCCTTATTCTTTTTGTACAGAACAAATGGTGCAAAACCTGAGTCTAAGATTTTTACAAGGCTTTCATTTAATCATGCAGGAGCTACTATAATTTTTATAGGTTTTATTATGCAGTTTTCAGAGCATAGTAAATATGACATTATACACCTGGGTTAGTCAAGGATTTATTTTTACAGGATCCTACACAGGGTTTTTGGGCGGAGGTGAGCGACTGGCGGCCGGGGATTTGGCGTGGAGCGAGGAGATAGCGCGGCGCGTGGATTGGGGAAGCAGCTGCAGCAGCGGCTCAGGCGGGAGGCAGGCGCAGCGACGGGCGGGGCGCGGGGGTCGGGACGGCACGGCGCGACGCGGCGGTTGGGCGCGGCGGGCGGCGAGCCGGGGCATGGCACGGCGTGCGCACGCGCGGGCGCGGACTGGGCAGCGCGGCGGTGGGGGGGGGGGGCAAAGCCGTGCGTGGGGGAGAGGCGCGGCGGCCACTGGCCTGGCGGCTCGCGCCGGTCAGGCGTCGCCGGCCACCTGGCGGCGTTGTCGGGCGGGGAGGGGAGAGAGAGGGAGGAGCAAGGGGCCTAAACGCGAAAATTTGAAAAGTTTCAGGGGGCTGGGTGCAAATGGGGTGTTTTCTCCTCTTTCTAATTTGAATTTCAAAAACTTTTGAACATGAAAGTTGTTCAGAATAAAAAGTTCTACAAGTTTGGTTTCAGGCAACATCTCATTTGGCTTATGGTTTGAAAGTTAATTTAAAAATTCAAAAGTATTCAAATGTACCCAAATTCAATTTGAATTTCAACGTAACTTGTTCTAATGCTTTTCCCCCTTTTATTTGTTGGCTAAGCATAGGGTTAGGCTAATGACATTGATTTAGAAATGTAAATTATCAGGGTTGTCACATATCACGCCTTCCCAAGGTCGGGCCCGCTTACATTTAGCAGCTTCCTAGGATATAGGCTGCCCTCACAGACGAACATAAGTCTTTTCTGCACACTTTGTCCTCACTCGTGCCAATCCCTAAATTGCTCTAGGCCAACACGCCTAACCTCAGAGTTCTTTGGGGATTGGCTTCCAGAAAAAAAGTTGCAACTTGTTGGTATGAGTACCCTATTAATCCTATTAAGCCTTGGGCCGGAATGTCACAAGGTCAACGGGGTCAGTGGGATCAGGCGGTCAGATGGCCCATGGGTCCACTAGGTCTCACCGACAGGTGGGACCCACAAGTCAGCTTGGCTTGGTTTCTTGGGCTCAATTCCCGGCTTGGCTTGGTGGTTCCGCTTGGGTAAGGCTCACAGGCCAGCTCGGGATAGGTGGGTTGGCTCGGTTGGGCGGCTAAGCAGGCCGGCTCGGACTCTCGGCGTGGTTCTTGGTTTCGTGGGATGGCTCGGGACGCTGGAACGGGCCACGGCCCAAACGCGGTCTCCTTCTATTGACGCTAGATTTTGACACGTTTTGAAATTGGCGTCAGGGAAGGAGGAGATTGTCCGATGCGGTAGACTTAAAGGCTACAATTGGGAATCGGCCGATTGGCGCTACAGTTAGGAATTGGCCGATTGGCGCTGCAGTGTTTCGGGCGATTGGCGAATGGAGTTGGTGGGGGTCGGCCGATTGAAAGGCTGGAGCGTTTGGGCCAATATGGGCTTGCGCCAACAGATAATATATTTATAAAAGGGGGATGAAGCCAATGGAATCCCAAGAGGGGATGTTGAGTCAAGATGACAGAGGATCCCAGTCAAAGATGACATGACGTTGGTCAAACAGCGACACCAACTCGGTCGAGGAGCAATGGAAGGAGTTCAGATTGGACTAGGAGATGGCGGCAGAAGATCCAGCGGGAGTCCGTTTCCTTTAGGAGAGTCTTATAGATATAGTAGTTTTTATATTTAAGCCAAGTTTGTAACGGATCGAGACAGATCAGGAGTCTTAGTCCTAGAGTATAAATAGAAGTAATTAGGGTTTTGTAAAAGAAACACATCAATCAATACAAAAAATCTACTTTTTCATCGTACTTTACTTTCAAGTCGGCGACTTCGCCAATACATCTTTTTCTTTCACGAGTTCGTACGGGTTGGCAGGGCTGCATCGACACGATCTCCGGCCAATTGGTAGGTTCCGTTTATCGAATAATATCTAAGCTTTAACTTTGGGCGCATCGCCGTTGTTTCGTTTAGATTTATTCACCAGTTATCGATATTTACTAGAATTATAGGTTTTACCTATTGTTCTATATTTATCACCAGTTATCCAGCTTGAGATCGAACTGTCGGCTTTATCATTATTTTTTCTTATTTATCATCATATAGCCGATTAGATCTTTTTCAAGTGTTGCATCGGTGGTGATTGTTTAAGTTGCTCCAGTAGTTTCTTTGCAATCGCTACGTGATTATCGGTTGATCTATAGCCGGTCATCTTCATAGCCAATCGGCCGATTCGCTTATACGCTTTTAGGGACAGATCGGAACTTTAGCCGATCGAGACCCCGAAATTTAATACGTTTCTTTCCTTGTCAATCAACAGGTCAGATTGACTGGCACGCCGCGCGAACCGCACCAGGGCGATCACCCGAACAGGAGTTAAGCAGATTCTCTCGGGTCGTGTGTCCGACGCTGAAGGTCATCGGCCGATTTCCGGCCGATTTTTAGCGCCAACACACTTTTGGCACGCCTAGTGGGACCACCTCAATATCCAACATGTCAATGGCCGCCGAAATCTCGGGAGACAACGTCATCAAGGTTACGGAGGCAGATCTCAAGGACGACCAGAAAGAAGAACTAGCAAGACACCTAGAAGACTACAAGAAGGTATACCTGCAATCTTCCAGTCGTACCAGAAGCGGGGAGACCGTCAAGAAAGCTCCTCTTCCAACTCCCCGCCAGATCACCGTCGCTGAGGACTCGGGCAAGATGTCCGATATGATTCAACAGTCCGTTTATCAGGCTTTCATTGACCAAACCTTAGTGTTGACCAACACGGTATACAATGCCATCATCAATTCTCTGGTCAGCGGAGTAGCTCAGGGATATCAGGGGCCAGCATACGCCCCACCTATTGTAGCTCCAGTCAGAAGCTTACCAGGCACGTCTCACATGGCTCCTCAGCCGATATCAACACAACACGGAGGATACAACGCTTCATTGCCTTCAATGCCTCCAGGATATAACGGTGCGCCATGCTTTCGATCACAAGCTCCGGCTTAGCCTGCCCAAATTTCTTCCGAGCAATCACTGCCCTCAAACTCAGTACCTTGGGGGGCACCAGCAATGGTGGCTATTCTGGACCAATCAGCCGGTCATGGAGGCTCTCCGATCCAGGCATCGTTCCAATCGGCTATCCGGCTGACGGTCCCTCAATATCAACTGGCCACGTCAGAAATCGGCAGGGGGGTAGATGCTGCGGAAACACTCAGAAGCGCGACGCCGATGATGCTGTACGATGGGACGGTAGATTCGCTACGCCACCAGCTGTCAACCGCTCAGCCGGCCACGCTGCCTCAAAATCCTCCATACGCTTTGATCCATCACCCGGCCGTCCCACCGCCGATCCATCAACATGTGCCGATCCCCCAACCAGTTGTTCATCAGCAGCAAGTGGATTGGACAACAAGGATAGCGGAGGTGATTCAAGACCAATACGGGTTGAAGCCGAAGGTGCAAACCTATACATACAAAACGCCATACCCACCTGCCTACGATCTACTGCCGTCTCCCAAAGTTTTCGGGGCTGGATGACCCTTCAACTATGGAGCACGTAAGTAGATTCATCATCCAGTGCGGGGAGGCCGCCACACAAGATGCTCTGCGGGTGTGTCTGTTCTCGTCGTCTCTATCTGGGTCAGCTTTCCAGTGGTTCACTACGCTACCACCCAATTCCATCGTTACTTGGGCCGATCTGGAGAAGCAATTCCACAAGTACTTCTACGCGGGAGTCCACGAGATGAAGCTTTCAGATCTGACCAGCCTCAGGCAGAGGAGCGACAAACCAATAACTAATTACGTACAGAGGTTCAGAGAGGTTAGAAACAAATGCTATACCCTAGCCCTTACTGACGCTCAGCTGGCCAATATCGCCTTCCAAGGTCTCCTGCCACACATCAATGAGAAGTACGCCTCACAGGAGTTTGAAAGTTTAAGTCAAATTGTTCACCGATTGGCCGGTCAAGAAGTACGTCCGTTTGATCAGCAGAGGAACTTTCAGAAAAAGGTGGCGTATTTGGAGGGATCTAAATCTGAAGAGGAAGCAGTAATCGGCCTAACAGAATGGGTCAAAGGGAAGAAGCCGATATTATGCCCTTTTGGGAAGAAAGAACCAGAAGCGTTCGATTTTGACACATCAAAGGCCGACAAAATTTTCGACTTACTTCTCCAAGAGGGGCAGATCAAGCTCTCACCTTACGGCACCATTCCGTCGGCCGAACAGCTCAAAAAGATGAAATATTGCAAGTGGCACAATGCCACGTCTCACGACACAAACGAGTGCAAAATCTTCCGTCAGCAGATACAGTCGGCCATTGAGCAAGGCAGACTCAAATTCGAAGTCCCGGCGAAGCCAGTAAAGCCGATGAAAATTGATCAGCATCCTTTCCCTGCTAACATGGTTGACACGGGAAAAAAACTCGCTTCAAACCAAGGTGCTGACGTCGGAATCGGCTAAAAGAAGCAGCGCCGTGGACCCCAGAAATCAGGCTACGATGGATGATGTCAAAGGGAAAAGACGGTTGAAGACGAGGGCGAAGGATCAGAGCGATCGCGTAGACCCGTGACCTCCCAATTCTTACTCAACAAATATCAGCGCGGCAGGAAAGTTCGAGACACTGCGAAGAGATGATACGCCGCCACGAAGATCATTGGCGATGCCCGTTCTTCATCCACTGCTGGGAAAATAACCTCAGATTACCATCAGCTGATAATTGCCTTGAGTGCAGTGGACCATATCGCAACGATCGCCTGCTCAAGAGGTCACGCTCCAGAGACAGAGGATCAGAGCCGATTAGCAGAAACTGGCGCGAACAAGAGAATCAGCGCCTTTCAGGGCATGATCGGCTGGGGGACAGAGTTGACCGGCATGATCGGCCAAGGGGCAGGCTCGAACAGTATCGTCGGCCGGGGGGCAGGATCAACCAGCACAAGCGACTGGGGGGCAGAGCCTGCGCACACGATCGGCTAGAAGAAATGGCCGACGCTAGGGTGTCAGATGAGAACCCCTTAGGACGGGAACTAGACTGGGAGCGTGCCAAACCGCCGGCCAAACCGGTGAACCCCAGGTGGTGCCTTGATGGACTGTCAAATCCCAAAAACGAAGGATCCAACGTCTGCGCCAATGGGAACAACAAGAGGAAGAGCAGAGGCGGATGGTGGATAAGAAAGACGACAAGTCCCGAATCTAGCGCCCCAAAAGAAACAACAATGAGGAAGGCGACAATCAAGAATCGGGAGCTGACGTCAGCATGGTGTTCATCTTGCCGATGGAGTTCATGGCGCTCACCGATCGAGACGATGCGACAAGGATGGAGGAGCAGATGGCGCAATTGGTTTTGGAGCCAATGATAGCCACATTTGAGAAACCAGAATACAAAAAATGACAACATCTCAAGGCTCTGTTCCTCAAAGGACACATTAACGGACGACCTGTCACCAGGCTACTAGTAGACGGAGGCGCTGCAGTCAATATCATGCCGTATGCCATGTTCCGGAAGTTGGGTAAAAGCAACGAAGATCTAACCAAGACGAACATGATGCTCAAAGACTTCGAAAGCAACGTGTTTCCCGCCCGCGGAGCGCTCTGCGTCGACCTCACCATCGACAGTAAGACCCTTCCCACTACTTTCTTTATTATTAATGGCAAAGGGGCCTACAACATGTTGCTCGGTCGCGATAGGATACACGCGAATTGCTGCATCCCGTATACAATGCACCAATGCCTCGTACAGTGGATCGGCGACAATACCGAGATAGTCACCGCCGATTCCGCCTACAGTGTTGCTGCGGCCGATACGCAACAGTGGAGCTGCGAACACATCAAGTGTATATCCGGTAGAACTTGGGACACCAATTTCCTAAAAGTGTCCGATTTTGGCCTACAGCCGATCCGAGCAGTCGGCTCTGAGGATTCAGACTAGATGGATCAGTTCGTCCGAGAAGACGGGAAGCTTGGACATGGATTTACGTCGGCCGATTCGTTGGAGATGGTGGATTTAGGAGATGGTAGCAAGCCAAGGCCGACGTATATTAGTGCTAGCTTGGATCCCGAGTACAAGTGGAAATTGACAAGTTTATTAAAAGAATTTAAAGATTGTTTTGCTTAGGAATACCATGTGATGCCTGGTCTAGACCGGTCCATTGTCGAACACCGGTTGCCTATAAAACCAGGATATCGGCCGTATCAGCAGCCTGCGATGATGCAACCCTAAAATTCTACCTAATATAAAGGCTGAGATTACAAGATTGATTGAAGCGAGATTTATTCGGCAGTGCCGTTACGCCGAGTGGATTTCTAATATTGTACCTGTATACAAGAAAAACGGAAAGTTGCGTGTATGCATCGACTTCAGGAACCTAAATCAGGCTACACCGACAGCCGACGTTTTGATAGATGCCGCCGTAGGACACAAAGTCATCAGTTTCATGGACGGTAATGTTGGGTACAATCAAATATTAATGACCGAAGAAGATATTTCGAAAATGGCTTTCAGGTGTCCGGGCCACCTCGGTTTATTCGAGTGGGTGGTAATGACCTTTGGATTAAAGAACGCCGGTGCTACATACCAACGGGCTATGAATTATATCTTTCACAAGATTATTGGTGTATTGGTGGAAATCTACATCGACGATGTTGTGGTCAAGTCAAAAGGTCATCAAGAACATCTGGCCGATTTACGAGAGGTGTTGGAGTGCACAAGGAAGCATGGGTTGAAAATGAACCCGAACAAGTGTGCCTTCGGTGTGTCGGCTGGACAATTCCTAGGATTCATGGTGTTGGCGCTAAAATCGGCCGGATAGGAATCGGCCGATGGGTCTTCAGCGTCGGACACACGACCTGGGAGAATCTGCTTAGCTCCTGTTCGGGTTATCGCCCTGGTGCGGTTCCCGCGGCGTGCCAGTCAATCTGACCTGTTGATTGACAAGGAAATAGAGTATTAAATTCCAGGCGCGTCGATCGGCTGGAGTTCTGATCTGTCCTGAGGAGCGCGTCGGCGGCGAATCGGCCGATTTGCTGTAGAGATTATCGGCTATGGATCAGCCGATGATCGTGCAGTAATCGTAAAGAAGACTGCTAGAGCGATCTAAACAATTACTATAGAAGCAACACTTGAAATAGATCTAATCGGCCGTGAGATGATAAATCGAAGGAGAACAATAACGAAGCCGATTACCCTGATCTCAAGCTGGATAACTGGTGATAATACTAGAATAACAGGTAAAACTTGCAATTCTAGTAAATATCGATAACTGGTGAATAAACCCAAACGAAACCACAGCGATGCGCCCGTAGTTAAAGCTCGGATATTACTCGTTAAGCGGAACCTACCAATTGGCTGGAGATCAAGTTGATGCAGCCCTGCCAATCCGTACGAACTCGTGAAAGAAGAAAAGGTATTGGCGAAGTCGCCGACTTGAAAGTAAATTGCTAGAAAAGTAGAAGTATTGTTGTTGATTGATGTCTTCTTTCTTTCAAAGCCCTAGCGACTCCTATTTATACCCTGAAACTAGGACTCCTGGTCGATTACGACTTGTTACAACCTTATTTAAAACAAGAAAACTACTATATCTATAATATCTTTTAAAAAGGAAACGGACTCCCGCAGAATCTTCCGCCGCCGTTTCCTAATCCAATCAGGACTTTTTCAATTGCTTCCCGACCGACTTAGCGTCGCTATGTTGACCAACTTTTGACCGGGACCGTCCGAAGTAGTCCCATCCTGTTGGCGCAAGCTGCATCACCCATCGGCCGATTTCCAACTGTTACCCCAATCGGCTGATTCTTTACTGTAGCCTCCAGATCTGCCGCATCGGCCAATCTTCTCCTCCTGACGCCGATTCAACACGTGTCAAAATCCGGCGTCAACACATGCCCCCCAGTTTCGGAGTAAAACATAACTTTTTCTTCGAAACGCTTTCTTTAATCCTTCTCTTTAAGCTTCCCAATTGTGACAGGAGTAAACCTCAAAGTCAATTGCGCTACTTTTTCCTCTGCATCTGATCCTTTCCCTAGAATCGGCTCAATGACATGAAATCCGGTAACAGGATAAACATCATGTTGGCGTGCAGACTCAAACTTTGACCATCTCCCCTGGCAGCTTTACATTTATCAACGCCTTCACTTCATTAATGTTCTTTCTGCAAGCGTGGCATCTCTCCCGGCAGCTTTATATTTACTGATGCCTTTACTCCGATGGTACACATCTTGCCAACCCTTCGTCTCTTCCTTTCTATAAATATGATTCTCCGTACTATTCCCAAAAATACTCACCTTGTTCATCTTCTTTTCCTTCTGAACCCCGACCTTCGCCTTCTTCGGTCAGACATTTAAATGTATTCTCGATCCTCTTCTTCTGTTAACCAGGTATTATTTTTCCCTCTATCCCTTCCTGAGATATCTTACTTTGTTCCGACATGTTTGTCTGTTCTTTCTTTCAGCCGAACCATCTTAACCTTAGTTTGGAAAGAGCGATCGAAATCATTCATTCAGACAAACCATTGTCGCAAGCTGATATAGATCTGATAAAAGCTCATTCTGAAGAACTCAAGGATCATGCTCCTGCCAATATCCGACCAATCTTGGATTATATGGATCTCGCCTGCTTTGAACAAATGCCAACCTTTGACGAGAATCCCTCATCTTCACATCGACTTGCTGAAGCTAAAACGGCCTTGAAAGATATAGAAAAGAAAAGTGCCCACCTCTTGAAGAATTTAGATCGGTTTGAGAAAGAGACCAAGAAGAAACGTAACCATTAGACATATCGGTATTTTTACTCTAAGGGCGACTTATACCAAGTCGGCCATGTAATCAGTAAATTTCCATTTAATAATGAGTCCCCATGTTTAATTCACCAGATGTGTAGCCAGAAAACCGATGAGAAATCGGCCATGTTACCTTGACATATCTTGCTGTAAGTTATGCGTCTACCCAAATGCTTGGATAGTACTTCTTCAGATATCGTCCATTTAAAGCTCTTGGGAATTCCTCCCCTTCTATTGTCTCTAGAATGTATGCATTCCCAGGGGCACATCGGCCGATTCTATACGGCCCTTCCCAAGTGGGTGACCATTTACCGAATTTGGGATCTTTAGACCCTATCGGCAGCACCAACTTCCACACCAGATCTCCTTGAGAGAACTGTTTAACCTTGACCTTTTTATCATACCATCTGGCCACCCTTTTCTTGTTTTCTTCTATACTAATCAGGGCTCTTAACCGCAAACCCGCCGAATCGTCAAGTTCATCTTTCATGAGAAAGGAATAGTCATCGGCCGTTAACTGATCCTGTAGCGATATGCGTCTTGACCCCGTCCTTATCTCCCATGGTAAGACCGCTTCATGAACATAAACCAAATGATAAGGGGATATTTTAGTGGCCCCATGATAAGCCATGCGGTATGCCCATAAAGATTCAGCTAAAGACATATGCCACTTCTTAGGTTGCTCTTCTATCTTCCTCTTGATTAGCTTGATTATCCCCTTGTTAGACGATTCTGCTTGGCCATTGCCTTGAGCATAGTATGGAGAAGAATTTAATAATTTAATTCCCATATCGGCGGCGAACTCTCCGAATTCTCCAGAAGTGAACATCGTCCCTTGATCGGTTGTGATGGTTTGAGGAACGCCAAATCGATATATAATATGGCTTTTAACAAATTCAATCATGTCGGCCGATGTCACGTTCCTTAAAGGAACTGCCTCCACCCACTTAGTAAAATAATCTGTAGCCACCAATATGAACTTATGCCCTTTGCTGTATGGAGGATGAATCTGCCCGATGAGATCTATTCCCCACCCTCTGAACGGCCACGGCTTAATTATTGGATTCATAGCCGATGCTGGTGCGCGCTGCACATTGCCAAACCTCTGACAGTCTTGGCATCCTTTGTAGTACTTGAAACAATCTTCAAGGATGGTCGGCCAGTAATATCCATTGTTCCTGATCATCCATTTCATTTTGTGAGCCGATTGATGAGCTCCACACACGCCTTCATGGATTTCTCCCATCAGAACCTTTGCTTCTTCTGTTCCCAGGCATTTGAGAAGAACTCCATCAATCGTCCGATAAAATAAATCATCCTCAAGCAACACATACTTTGTAGCCTGAAAACGTGTTCGCCGATCCACCTTTTGGGATGGATTTTTCAAGTAATCGGCGATCTCCTTTCGCCAGTCATCGGCCGTGAGTTCTAGCGTCATCGCTCCCTGAATCGGCCGATACCCAGAAGCATGTTGAGCCAGTCTGTTGGCTTCTTCATTATAATTCCTGGGGATATGCTCAATTATTGCAGATTTGAATTCTTTCAAAAGATGAAGACAATCCTCATAATAAATCCTCAAGATGTCATCCTTGCACTCAGATCGTCCTGTTAACTGATCCACAATGAGCATGGAGTCCCCAAAGATTTCGACTGCATCAGCCATGACTTCCCTTAATAATTGGATGCCTTTCAGAACAGCTCGATATTCAGCCTGGTTATTAGTTGCAGAGGCTTCTATCGGCAGAGAGAAATCATAAGTTGCCCCCCGAGGCGACACAAGAACGATGCCGATTCCTGATCCGACCCCACATGAAGAACCATCAAAATATAGAGTCCATGGAACTGGTTCAACGGTGGCAATTTCTGGTCCACAATGTTGAACTACGAAATCGGCCATCACTTGACCTTTGACGGCTTTGGCCGATTCGTACCTTAGATCGAATTCTGACAAAGCCAGGATCCATTTTCCAATCCGTCCCTTCAAAATCGGCAATGATAGCATATACTTCACCACATCATCCTTGCACACGACTATGCATTCTACCGATAGCAAATAGTGCCTGAGCTTAGTACACGAAAAGTACAAGCACAAGCATAATCGCTCCACCGAGGAATATCTTGTTTCGACGTCTAAAAGTCTTCTGCTGACGTAGTATACCACTCGTTCTTTCCCTTCAAACTCCTGTACCAACGCCGATCCAATAGCCTGTTCGTCAGCCGATAAATATAACTTGAACGGCTTACCAGGCTGTGGCGGGGCTAACACCGGAGGTGCAACCAGATACTGCTTGATATTCTCCAGTGCCTTGCGCTGTTCTTCTCCCCACGTGAATTCCTGGTCGGGCTTTAATTTCAACAGAGGGGTAAAAGCCTGAATACGTCCTGATAGATTGGATATGAATCTTCTGATGAAATTGACCTTGCCGATGAGGGACTGCAGTTCAGTTTTATTTTGTGGGGCCACCACTTTGTTGATGGCGTCTATGGTCTTGCGGTTGACTTCTATCCCACGCTCATGGACCATAAATCCTAAGAATTGTCCGGCCGATACACCAAATGCACACTTGTTTGGGTTCATCTTCAGCCCATGTTTCCTTGTGCACTCCAGCAGTTCTTGTAAATCGGCCAGATGATCTTGGTGACCTTTTGACTTGACCACGATGTCATCTATTTAAATTTCCACCGATGAACCAATGAGCTTGTGGAATATGTAGTTCATGGCCCGTTGATATGTAGCGCCGGCGTTCTTCAAGCCGAAAGTCATAACCACCCATTCAAATAAACCAAGATGGCCTGGGCACCTAAAAGCCGTTTTCGAAATATCTTCCTCGGCCATTAATATCTGATTGTACCTGGCATTCCCATCCATGAAGCTTATGACTTTGTGGCCTGCGGCAGCATCTACCAAGATATCGGCCGTTGGCATCGGATATCCATCCATCGGCGTAGCCTGATTTAAGTTCATGAAATCGATACACACACGCAATTTTCCATTCTTTTTGTATACAGGCACAATGTTAGAAATCCATTCGGCGTAGCGGCACTGCCGAATAAATCCTGCCTCAATCAACTTTGTTGTGGCAGAACCACCTGAATTAATCCGGCTCAAGTATATTAACCATCACCATTAGGGCAATCTCGGTTAACCTTACACTTCAAACGGAGTAATCCACTGGTCTGTCGGGTATAACCTCCCGATACAACCACGGTAAAGCGGATCGAGTGCCATACATACAAATGCTCACGCGACGATGAGCCCAGAGAATACCACATTCCAGCAAATATTACAACATTATCATAAGTGAATATTACAGACCAAGTTTGACTTTAGAAACCAAGTACTTCAGTGATCATAACTAATAAGTTCTTCAGAGTTTAAGTTGCAGCGGAAAATAAAACAACGAAAGCTACTTCGACGATAAGGATGTCTCGATGAAGCCCGTACGAGACATCACTCGGCACTATCTCCGTTGGACGGGGGCGTATCCCATTCCACCGACCAACCAGGGGGAAGAGTGCAGGGCCAAGTCAAACTAGCAATCATATCTTCGAAAGTCTCACCTGAAAACGAGCCACAAGCAAGGCTGAGTATACTAATACTCAGCAAGACTTACCCGAGTAGTGGAATCTAATCCACCGACTCTAGACATGCAAGGCTTTTTGGCTCAGGGGTTTGTTTTGCCGGAAAGCATCTACAAGTGGGTCCTTACTTTCAACTTTTAGCTCAAGATTCTAGTTTCATTAACCATTCTAAATAAGCAGCTATCCAATAGCATTCATGGTGAAGCATTAAATCTCATCCAACAAGTTTATTCATCATCATTGTTCCTCTTCTTACTCTGTGGGTAAAGAGGGTTAATCAGTCTCAATAGCCGTGAGAAACGGACGATTCGAATCGAATTTCTTAACCTTGCAAGGGAAACCTAAACACACGTCACGTGGTTACTCACAGAGTCACACATGCAACTTTTCCCCTTTCTTTCCGGGTCGTGGATCGGGGCTACCCTCCGAGAGTACAAGAGTCCCACGCCACGGTTCGCCGCCGGGTCGTGACCACTCTCTGCACTCGCCATATGCACATGGGACCGAAGTTCAAAGGGTAGGATGCCGTCCCCTTGCCGGTCCAATCAGGTACTTAAGCTTACCGATTCCCATAATCTCGGCATGTGTTTAGTACGTTCAAAGACTTAACCATCACTACCACACACTGCGGCCTTAGCATTTTTCACTAGACAGACGGGCCTCAATCGTAAACATCGTACCATAGCCCGTCCGTTGTCCTTATGATTGCAGCGTGTAGTAAACATTCAACTCCTATTTTCTCGTGAGTGACAGGAAATCACTCGGCTTTTACCGGAGTCCTATTAGCACAGCATTCTATCGATCCTTACGTCTAGTATTCAAGCATGGGTTCCTAACATCATGCAACTAAGTTTTCATTCAACTCCTATAAACTTAATGCACAAGCAAAGAGTAACGAGTTGCATAATTTAGGAAAGAAATGGATTATGCTCCGGGGCTTGCCTTCTTGTGAGCAGTTAGCTTGGGGCTCTTCCGAACTTGGGCTCGGGTCTTCAAGAGCTTCAGTTAGATTTACTTGAGCTTCACGCTGCTCACTCTCGGACGCGGGCACCAGCTCATAAGTTCCGTCGGCGAGAGTCGTCGATTCTACATGAATGCACAAGTTTAAGTAGTGGTGATGGTAAACGACACGATTTAAGTGTAATGACTACAGTGGATAGTTTCTAGTCATGAAACTTTGGATTTAGGCACATCAGGGAAAGATATGCTTACTGTAAAATTTGAATCTAGATTTGAAACTTTCTTTTACAACTGGGTCCTTGAATCTTACGTGCAGACCCTTCTAAAGATTTCAATTATCGCAATTGGGTCCTCAGGCGGCTCGGGTACGGCGGCCGGCCGAAATTCCGGCGAGGGGCTCGCCGGCGGCGAGGGGTGAGGGTCGGGGAAGGATCAGGGGTGCGAGGGCTACCTCGTGGGGGTCTTGTTCGGGTGGGGGACGGCCGGGAATAGCTCGCCGGCGTTGGAGCAGAGGCGGCGGCGGCGGCGGCACACGTCGACGGCGGTGCTCCGGCGGGCTTGGGGCGGTCTGGTCTGGTCGGCGAGCTTCAGTGGCGCGTGGGGAAGCTGCTCAGGGGCTTGGCTTGGGCGAAGGAGGTCGGAGTCGAGCTGTCCGCGGTGAGCAGGGGCGGCGGCGGCGGTGACAGCGCGGGCAGCGGCGCTCCGGCGGTCCTGGGCGGTGTTGGGCGGGTCGGCGAGCTTCAGGGCGATGATGTAGTGGTGGCTGACGCTTCAATTTGGGCAGGGGGCGGCTGTGGGAGGTTGTCCACGAGCGGGCGGAGCTCGGCGGCGGTAATGGCGGCGGCGAGGTGCTCTGGCTGCTGTGGCTCGCGCGGGCGGCCGGGGGCACGGCTTTTATAGGGGCAGGAGGGGGTGGGGGTGCCTGGGCGACGCGCGGGGCGGAGGCACGGCAAAGGCGTGCCACTGGCCACGGCGGGCAGCAGCAGGACGCCGGCGCGGCGTGCGGCGGGCGGAGGCGAGCGACTGGCGGCCGGGGATTTGGCGTGGGAGTGAGGAGATAGCGCGGCGCGTGGATTGGGGAAGTAGCTGCAGCAGCGGCTCAGGTGGGAGGCAGGCACAGCGATGGGTGGGGCGCGGGGGTCGGGACGGCACGGCGTGACGCGGCGGTTGGGCGCGGCGGGCGGCGAGCCGGGGCACGGCACGGCGTGCGCACGCGCGGGCGCGGACTGGGCAGCGCGGCGGTGGGGGGGGGGGGGGGGTAAAGCCGTGCGTGGGGGCGAGGCGCGGCGGCCACTGGCCTTGCGGCTCGCGCCGGTCAGGCGTCGCCGGCCACCTGGCGACGCTGTCGGGCGGGGAGGGGAGAGAGAGGGAGGAGCGAGGGACCTAAACGCGAGAATTTGAAAAGTTTCAGGGGGCTGGGTGCAATCAGGGCATTTTCTCCTCTTTCTAATTTGAATTTCAAAAACTTTTGAACATGAAAGTTGTTCAGAATAAAAAGTCCTACAAGTTTGGTTTTAGGCAACATCTCATTTGGCTTATGGTTTGAAAGTTAAAAAAGTATTCATATGTACCCAAATTCAATTTGAATTTCAACTTAACTTGTTCTAATTCTTTTCACCCTTTTATTAGTTGGTTAAGCATAGGGTTAGGCTAATGACATTGATTTAGAAATGTAATTTATTAGGGTTGTCACAGCCTTCCCCCGTTAACAAGAATCTCGCCCCGAGATTCGGTAATTCTTAGTGTGAACAGGGGTGCACATACCAGTGGTTGAGATAAGAAAACCAGGGAAATTTTGGTTTAGGTAGCTCTCGGTTTCCCAGGTGGCTTCTTCTTCAGTGTGATGATTCCATTGAACTTTATACATTTTAATCACTTTCCTCCTGGTCCCTCTTTCTTTTTGATCCAAAATTTTAACTGGGTGTTCGACATACGAGAGGTCGGGTTCTAACAATATTTCTTGTTGTTCCACAATCTCGGTAGGGACTCGAATACACTTCTTGAGTTGAGATACGTGGAAGACATCATGGGTGGCCGTGAGCTGAGGGGGCAGTCGTAATTTGTAGGCTACGGGTCCGCAACTCTCAATGATTTCGTAAGGACCAACGTAACGGGGGGCTAGTTTGCCTTTGATTCCGAATCTTTGCACTCCCTTGGTGGGTGAAACTCGAAGATAGACATGATCGCCAACTTCGAATTTTTGGGGCTTTCTCCTTTTGTCGGAATAGCTCTTTTGTCGGGCTTGCGCGGCTTTAAGATTTGCTTGTATTACTTTTACTTTCTCCTCTGCCTCGATTACCAGGTCGGGTCCAATTATTTTACGTTCTCCGGTTTGTGACCAGCTCAAAGGAGTTCGACACCTTCGTCCGTAAAGGGCCTCAAATGGTGCCATTTTCAAACTCGATTGATAGCTGTTGTTGTACGAGAACTCTGCTAGGGGTAGGCATTTGTCCCAATTCTTGTCATAGTGAATGACGCAAGCTCTCAGCATGTCTTCAAGGATTTGGTTTACTCTTTCCGTTTGTCCGTCAGTCTGAGGATGGTATGCTGAGCTGCGAATCAGTTTGGTACCAAGAGACGTTTGCAGTTGTTCCCAAAAGCGCGCTACAAACTGAGGACCACGATCAGAAATAATTGTCTTAGGTATCCCATGTAGGCAAACAATACGATCGAGGTAAATCTCGGCATACTTCTTGGTAGAATGGGTGGTGTGTACCGGAAGGAAATGTGCCATCTTGGTGAGTCTATCAACGATAACCCATATGGAATCATGTTTCTGGGAAGTGTTTGGTAGTCCAACGATGAAGTCCATACTTATGTCTTCCCATTTCCAGGATGGTATAGGTAACGGTTGAAGTGTACCGGCTACTTTCAAGTGGCTAGCTTTTACTCTCTGGCACGTGTTACATTCTGAGACATACGTAGCAATTTCTCTTTTCATTCTAGTCCACCAGAAGTTTTGCCTTAGGTCTTGATACATTTTGCTACTGCCGGGGTGGATAGAGAATTTGGAAAGGTGTGCCTCATCGAGAATTTGCTTGCGGAGTTCACGATTCTTCG
The DNA here is from genome assembly GCA_032594955.1 of Panicum miliaceum. Classification (NCBI taxonomy): domain Eukaryota; kingdom Viridiplantae; phylum Streptophyta; class Magnoliopsida; order Poales; family Poaceae; genus Panicum; species Panicum miliaceum. The sequence goes on from CM064062.1 coordinate 21,564,412, forward strand.
GAACGACTATACGACTTTCGAACCATAGAACTCCCTTATGGTCCTGGCGGAAACATTTATACTTCTCCTCACCTAGAGAGAGTTTTTGTTTGATGATCTTAATTCCTTCATCATGTAGTTGTGCCATGACGATTTAGTCGTGAAGAGTGGGCTCAACTGAGATGTGATCTAGAGTGCCTTGGGAAACCATTTCCATGTTAAGCTTCCTCATTTCTGCACACAATGTCTCATTGTAGGATTCCATGGATAAGCAATGGCAATGGGACTTGCGGCTTAGTGCATCGGCGACTACATTAGCCTCGCCGGGGTGATAGTGCACTTGAAGGTCATAATCCTTGATTAATTCTAGCCATCTCCGTTGTCTCATATTCAGATCGGCTTGTGTGAAGATATACTTGAGACTCTTATGATCCGTGTAGATATTGCACTGTGTACCCATGAGATAGTGCCTCCATATTTTTAGAGCGTGAATGACAGCTGCAAGCTCAAGATCATGAGTGGGATAATTCCGCTCGTGGGGCCGAAGGGCTCGTGAGGCATATGCAATCACTTGATTCTCTTGCATAAGCACACATCCTAGACCAGTACCCGATGCGTCACAATACACATCGAACGACTTAGTATTATCAGGTTGAGCTAACACAGGTGCAGTAGTCAGATGCTCTCTGAGAGTGTGGAAAGCTTCCTCACATTTCTCATTCCATACAAACTTTACTTCCTTCTTTAAAAGTTCCGTCATGGGCTTAGCAATTCGAGAGCAATCCGGGATGAAGCGACGGTAGTAACCGGCTAAGCCGAGAAAACTGCGAACCTGATGAACAGAGGTAGGGGGTTTCCAATCCATCACCTCTTGTACCTTGCTGGGATCGACAGCTATGCCTTCGCTGGAGATCGTGTGACCCAAGAACTTCACAGTATCCAACCAGAATTCACACTTAGAAAACTTAGCATAGAGCTGATGGTCTCTGAGTCGCTGAAGAACAATGCGAAGGTGCTTGGCATGCTCTTCCTCATCCTTGGAATAGATAAGGATGTCGTCGATGAACACTACGACGAATTTGTCGAGTTCGGGCATGAATACCGAATTCATGAGATACATGAAATAGGCAGGGGCGTTTGTGAGTCCAAAGGACATGACCAAGAATTCATATAGTCCATATCGTGTGGAGAAGGCAGTCTTAGGAATATCGCACGGGCGAATCTTGATTTGATGATATCCCGAACGAAGATCAATCTTTGAGAAGACTCTGGCTCCAGCTAATTGATCGAAGAGTACATCGATACGAGGAAGTGGGTATTTATTTTTAACAGTTACCGCATTGAGAGGTCGGTAGTCAACGCATAACCTCAAACTGTCATCCTTCTTCTTTACGAATAGGGCTGGACATCCCCAAGGTGACGCGCTAGGGCGAATGAAACCTTTGTCCAGCAGTTCTTGGAGGTTAATTTTCAGCTCTGCCAACTCTTTAGGGGGCATCCTATATGGTCTTTTGGATATAGGTGCAGTGCCTGGTCGTAGTTCAATAACGAACTCAATGTCCCTATCTGGTGGCATTCCTGGTAAGTCATCCGGAAAAACGTCGGCATACTCGTTGACCACAGGAATATCCTCTAGCTTAAGTCCTTCCATCTTGTAAGCACAGGAATTCGTGCAATCTAGGAATGGTAGGTAAAGGGTAGTGGCTCCGTGACTAGGTGAATTTATCTCAACGACTCGGGAAGAAAGGTCCAGTGTGACTTCATGCATAGTCATCCAGTTCATTCCCAAAATAATATCCATGCCGTCAAGGGGTAAAAGAACAAGGTCTGTGTCGATGGTTTTACTACCCAACTTGACTGGTACTTGTCTGATCATTTAGTTTGAAGCAATTTTACCACCCGGTGTTGATATCATATATGACCCTTTGGTGTGACAAACATTCAAGCCTACTTTTGCATCGAATTTTGCAGTTATGAAACTATGCGATGCACCAGAATCAAATAATATAACTGCAGGCTTGTTATGGATAGAGAATGTACCCGACATCACTGGGGCTCCTTCCGGAAGCTCTGCAAGCGTGGTGAAGTTAATCCGTCCTTGCTTGACTTGCAGGGTCTGTCTCTTGCCCCTGTTCTTGTTGGATCCCTAACCTTGGTTGGGCTGCCCAGACTGAGGGCATGCTCGTGCAAAGTGGTTGGAACTCCCGCATTTGAAATAACGATTCGCGGGGCTAGGTTGAAGAGACGGTTGAAGAGTGGGCCTCGGACCATTCTGTGGAGGCATCGGGGGTCGTACCATGCCTGGCTGTTGTGGGGGTCTGGCAATCCATCTCCCTGGCTGAGGGGCCCTTGGTGGAGCTGTGGGTGCGGCATTTTGCACGATGCGATACCTTGGTGGCTGAGCACTTGAAGGTCCAGCGGGTGCCTTTCTCTTCTTCTCTGCCCGGTGTGCCATGATACAGTCTTCCTGGGTAATGGCCATATTGACCAATTCGTTGTAGGTGTCAGCCCTGGCTAGGTTCAGACGTTCCTTGAGCTTGGTATTCAGACCTCGGCGGAAACGATCACGCTTCTTGGGATCCGTATCAGCGTGATAGCCCGCATACTGGCATAGGTTGTTGAACGCCTGGGCGTACTGCAGCACGGTGCGAGTGCCCTGGGTAAGCGCCAGGAACTCGTTCAACTTCCTCTCCATGAGACCCTCGGGGATATGATGTGCCCGGAACGCGATCTTGAATTCGTCCCAGTCGACCACATGATCAGCCGGGAGCATCGCAAAATAGTGCTCCCACCACAGTCGAGCGGTACCGCGAAGCTGTTGCGCGACAAAACGAGCTTTGTTGGCTTCTGAGCATGGGGCCATCAGTAGTGTGAACTTGGATTCGATGGTGCGAATCCATGCGTCTGCGTCCAGGGGTTCCTCTGCCTTATGGAACAAGGGAGGCTGGGTCCCTAGGAAATCCGTGTATCCTGCAGCTTGGGGTTGGTGAGCATTGTGTCCACCCCTCTGCTGGTGCTGTCCTTGCACGATCTGACGCAGCAGCTCGGTTTGAGCGGCCATCACTTCCACCAAACTGGGCGGGGGTGGTGGTGATTGTCGCGGTCTGCTGCCACCGGCACCAAAACCCTCGGGGTTGCCACGTGTTGATCCAACCATCTGAAACGTGAAAGGTTACCATCAGCAACACGATCCGTATTACTTCCCCGATTCATGAAGGATTAGTGTAGTCATAAACTTCCGAAATCACAGCTAGAAGTATGGATAGAATTTCCGTTTGCTATGAGAAAATCATAGCTTGCTGTGGGTCCATCCAAAACATCTCATACTTTGGCAGTAGTCAGAGAACTTAGGGATGCACCACTTTGGTATTTAACTCAGGTGCTAGAACTACTGCTAAGATGGTCGAAAGGCTCGTCCTTTGCCTTACTGTCTCAGCTGTTTTTCAGCAGATCGATAGGTAATGTTTTGCCTATAACTTAAACGAGCGAGGTCCAATGATGCTGAATTTTCGTGAGAACCACGATCACAAAATTCCTGACAGGTTTGGTATTCAACTCACAACTCAGAAATGTAAGGAGACATGGATAAAATTTCCGACAAGTTTCAGCGATTGTGGATTTCATCGTTTACCAACTTACAACGAAATCTCCCGAGTTTATCGCCGTTCCTTACATGCTGGGGGTATCCACATGGTTCAGGTGTACCCATCACAAAAGAGTTACTCAACTCCTAGTTAGCCTATTACAACACTTGCCAAAAGTTAGGCTACCCTATCGAGGAGTATGTGCAAAAGTCCTTCTAGGTCGTCATCTAGAAGTCATCCAAGTCGTTGACGGACGACTCGCTGTGAGAGGGAGAGTGAGTTCCCATCTGAGGTGCCTGTGGTACCTCACCCTCGAAATCCATACCGGAGGCACTGTCCACCTCCTGTGGCTCCTCCTCATCTTCCTCCATGTCCTCCTCATAGGGATGGTCATTCTGATCCTGATGCCACTGGAGATGCTCAATAGCATCCTCGAACTCCAAGTGTAGATCATGGAGCTGCTCCTCCAAGTGTGCTATCGTGGCATCTCTCTCACCCATGAGAGTGTCCTGCTCCTGAATTTGGCCCTCAAGTTGGCCAATCTGAGCATCTCTGTCCTCAAGATCCTTACTGAGCTCCTCATCTTCCTCCATGTCCTCCTCATAGGGATGGTCATTCTGATCCTGATGCCACTGGAGATGCTCAATAGCATCCTCGAACTCCAAGTGTAGATCATGGAGCTGCTCCTCCAAGTGTGCTATCGTGGCATCTCTCTCACCCATGAGAGTGTCCTGCTCCTGAATTTGGCCCTCAAGTTGGCCAATCTGAGCATCTCTGTCCTCAAGATCCTTACTGAGCTCCTTAATCTGCTCATCCCTGGTATCTGCCATCATGTGGTAGGCCTGTGCAAGATCAGTGAGCTGCTCAAGCGCCTGACTCTGGAGAGTCTGTAGTCGGTAGAGTGCATTCATGCACCGCATGGAGGTATGGATAGTTTCCTGGGCGTGAAAGTCTACCAAGTACTGTGCGTGCTGCACCCTGTTGAGCCAAAAGGGGTCGTTGTCCTGGGCAGCAGGAAACAAACCAATGGGAGTGAGTGTGACAACCTCGGGACGCTGCGCACAGAAAGTGGTGAGCGCCCTCATGGCTGCAAGCTCCCAAGTATCGGCCAAACGGTGACCAACAACCTCAAGCTCCAAGGCGGGCCACTCCGAGTGTAGCGGGTGTGGAAAGATAGTCACGTTGACACGGCACTGGGTAACTCCATTCTCTGCAAACTCCAGTCCGGCGTAACGTGGGGGAATTAGATAGCCCGTGGTACGCAGAACATCCGACAAAATAGAGGGGAAGCCCTCCCAGTGGAGACACTGTGAGTGTACGCGTCCATTCTCATCCACCATCATAGCAACAGGTTCGGCCATCTGAACAAAAGATCAAATGGAGTGAGATAGCGAAGAACTGTGAACAGCACAAGGACAGATTCTGTATAGTGTGCAAAAATAATCATAACTTCCACAGTTCTAATCCAAAAATTCTCAAATTTCACCAGATCACTCCTAAGGTATTTGTGAACAACTTTGCTAGTCAACTCCAGAGCTAGATAGGTCTCTAAGATGGTCTTTCTTTTCAGGTTTTACCTCTCTATCTATCCAGAATTTTCAGTGAACAGTGGGCCAATGTTTCGTGCATCTGGGAAAATCTACCCAGCCAAAATTTACCAAATTTTAACAGCAGCTACCTGGGTAAATTTGGAACAAGTTTTGTGTTGTACCCTTTTGCAGAAAACCGCAGGAAGGGGGCCTAAAAATTTAAGAGGCAGAAGTGCTTATTCTGGACAGAAATCTGACATCTCATGGTTTCTGTTATTTCTTACTATCCATAAGTTCAGAATTTTTGATTTTTGAACAGGGGATAGAACACGAAATTTGGAAAAATTCTTTCAACATGAACTTTACCAGAAAAGGTCATTTTCTTTAATCAATAAATCTCTCTTTTCGGTCATGGCAGATTTGTGACAGATTCGCTAGATAGTCCTTATGCAAAATCACGCTTAGATACGCAAGAACCTTACCACTCTCATTCAACGCATTTTTAATTTAAGATATACGTGGTCATGATGCATGCACGTCCTATTCGTCCTCACAAAAATAAAATAATTGCCAAATACTTTTGGTCTTACGAAGATAGTTTCGGTGGCATACATGATACGGCTCTCACTATAATAGCTAGTCGAGTTTTTCTAACCGTTCCTTAACTTATCGTAATCGCGGTTAGTGTACCTGCAGAAGATTGGCAAAGCATATATATTTCATGAACCTTTCATGCCAGCACTCATGAAAGCGCTCGTATTCATTACCGTTTACTTATAGAAACGATATCTGTACAATTTCCACCGTACAGACGATGTTAACATACGCTATCGAGATAGCGTATTCACGGGGGTACCGTCATGAGACGGGGGTATGAACCGCGATCGCCATACCCTGCGCCAAACCTTCTACTCCCAATATGTTCAACTAACAGTTGGCATATTGGCAGCACCTCAAGTAAGCCACTGCTTGAGGGCAGCGTTCGGTTCGCATCACCGACAGGAAGGCCAAGCTCTCTCAGTTGGCTGAGGATTCTTACCTTCTTACCTTAGCGATGAGTGCGTCGTTACAGAATTTAAGGTCGGTTGTGCATGAAAGTAAGTTTTGACAGAAAGTAATGTGCTGGAAGTCAGTTGATAGTATTTCATAAGTTAGATAGCCACCTTGTAACTTTCCCATAATCCCTTAGGGCTTTACGAACTAGGCACCATCCTTAACGCACCAACGTATTTCGCAACACATCCTTCTAGTCAAGTTTTAGTAAAATGAGTTTTTAAGGCTTGTCGCATTCACTGGCGTATGCATTTCGGCTCTGGTGCCCGCTGTTACCAGCTGTGGCACCAGCTACTTCTCTGATACCAGCTGTGGCAGAACCACTTGAATTAATCCGGCTCAAGTGTATTAACCATCACCATTAGGGCAATCTCGGTTAACCTTACACTTCAAACGGAGTAATCCACTGGTCTATCGGGTATAACCTCCCGATACAACCACGGTAAAGCGGATCGAGTGCCATATATACAAATGCTCACGCGACGATGAGCCCAGAGAATACCACATTCCAGCAAATATTACAACATTATCATAAGTGAATATTACAGACCAAGTTTGAGTTTAGAAACCAAGTACTTCAGTGATCATAACTAATAAGTTCTTCAGAGTTTAAGTTGCAGCGGAAAATAAAACAACGAAAGCTACTTCGACGATAAGGATGTCTCGATGAAGCCCGTACGAGACATCACTCGGCACTATCTCCGTTGGACGGGGGCGTATCCCATTCCACCGACCAACCAGGGGGAAGAGTGCAGGGCCAAGTCAAGCTAGCAATCATATCTTCGAAGGTCTCACCTGAAAACAAGCCACAAGCAAGGCTGAGTATACTAATACTCAGCAAGACATACCCGAGTAGTGGAATCTAATCCACCGACTCTAGACATGCAAGGCTTTTTGGCTCAGGGGTTTGTTTTGCCGGAAAGCATCTACAAGTGGGTCCCTACTTTCAACTTTTAGCTCAAGATTCTAGTTTCATTAACCATTCTAGATAAGCAGCTATCCAATAGCATTCATGGTGAAGCATTAAATCTCATCCAACAAGTTTATTCATCATCATTGTTCCTCTTCTTACTCTGTGGGTAAAGAGGGTTAAGCAGTCTCAATAGCCGTGAGAAACGGACGATTCAAATCGAATTTCTTAACCTTGCAAGGGAAACCTAAACACACGTCACGTGGTTACTCACAGAGTCACACGTGCAACTTTTCCCCTTTCTTTCCGGGTCGTGGATCGGAGCTACCCTCCGAGAGTACAAGAGTCCCACGCCACGGTTCGCCGCCGGGTCGAGACCACTCTCTGCACTCGCCATATGCACATGGGACCGAAGTTCAAAGGGTAGGATGCCGTCCCCTTGCCGGTCCAATCAGGTACTTAAGCTTACCGATTCCCATAATCTCGGCATGTGTTTAGTACGTTCAAAGACTTAACCATCACTACCACACACTGCGGCCTTAGCATTTTTCACTAGACAGACGGGCCTCAATCGTAAACATCGTACCATAGCCCGTCCGTTGTCCTTATGATTGCAGCGTGTAGTAAACATTCAACTCCTATTTTCTCGCGAGTGACAGGAAATCACTCGGCTTTTACCGGAGTCCTATTAGCACAGCATTCTATCGATCCTTACATCTAGTTTTCAAGCATGGGTTCCTAACATCATGCAACTAAGTTTTCATTCAACTCCTATAAACTTAATGCACAAGCAAAGAGTAATGAGTTGCATAATTTAGGAAAGAAATGGATTATGCTCCGGGGCTTGCCTTCTTGTGAGCAGTTAGCTTGGGGCTCTTCCGAACTTGGGCACGGGTCTTCAAAAGCTTCAGTTAGATTTACTTGAGCTTCACGCTGCTCACTCTCGGACGCGGGCACCAGCTCGTATGTTCCGTCGGCGAGAGTCGTCGATTCTACATGAATGCACAAGTTTAAGTAGTGGTGATGGTAAACGACACGATTTAAGTGTAATTACTACAGTGGATAGTTTCTGGTCATGAAACATTGGATTTAGGCACATCAGGGAAAGATATGCTTACTGTAAAATTTTCAGACGGTTTCATGCAGCAGATTAATTATGAAAAATATATTACATAGTTGCTGTTAGATCCTTGTTCTTTTTGCACAGAACAAATGGTGCAAAAACTGAGTCTAAGATTTTTACAGGGCTTTCATTTCATCAAGCAGGAGCTACTGTAAGTTTTATAGGATTTATTATGCAGTTTTCAGAGCATAGTAAATATGACATTACACTCCTAGGTTATTCAAAGATTTATTTTTACAGGATCCTACACAGGGTTTTTGTCCATGAAACTTTTTACACAGCAACCTCTACCACTGAGTATCCTCTAGTAAAAATATGAGAATTTTCCAAGCTAAGGTACTATTTTCTTGATTTAATGCATGTTATTAGCACATAAATCAAATAAATAGGTTCCTGTGAGATAAAAGTCTCTAAATTTTCCTCTGGCATCTAGGTGCTATTACACCAGCATAGAAAAAGTTTCATTAGGTGATTCATAACCCAACTCGAGGGATAAAAATATTTAGCCACTTATGGTATGAAACTAAGTTTAATAAACAGTGTAGATAGAGATGAAATTTGAGCCTGAACTTTTTACACAGTCCTAAACATCAAGCAACTAGCTTACTGCCCAAAATTTAGGGTCAGTATTGATTTACAACAGTGGGTACAAAAGAAGTCCATTAAAGCTTCCATTTAATGTAGAGCAAAATATGTTGAGAATCTGAGAAACTTTTCGTAGCAAAAGTTGTAGAGTTTCTTCTAAGGATTCCAGAACAGTTTAGTTTGCATTTTTCTGAATTTTCTACGATTTTACACGAATTTTACAACTTCACTGAATTTGAATCTAGATTTGAAACTTTCTTTTACAACTGGGTCCTTGAATCTTACGTGCAGACCCTTCTAAAGATTTCAATTATCGCAATTGGGTCCTCGGGTGGCTCGGGTACGGCAGCCGGCCGAAATTCCGGCGAGGGGCTCGCCGGCGGCGAGGGGTGAGGGTCGGGGAAGGATCAGGGGTGCGAGGGCTACCTCGTGGGGGTCTTGTTCGGGTGGGGGACGGCCGGGAATAGCTCGCCGGCGTTGGAGCAGAGGCGGCGGCGGCGGCGGCACGCGTCGACGGCGGTGCTCCGGCGGGCTTGGGGCGGTCTGGTCTGGTCGGCGAGCTTCAGTGGCGCGTGGGGAAGCTGCTCACGGGCTTGGCTTGGGCGGAGGAGGTCGGAGTCGAGCTGTCCGCGGTGAGCAGGGGCGGCGGCGGCGGGTGACAGCGCGGGCGGCGGCGCTCCGGCGGTCCTGGGCGGTGTTGGGCGGGTCGGCGAGCTTCAGGGAGATGATGTAGTGGTGGCTGACGCTTCAATTTGGGCAGGGGGTGGCTGTGGGAGGCTGTCCACGAGCGGGCGGAGCTCGGCGGCGGTAATGGCGGCGGCGAGGTGCTCTGGCTGCTGTGGCTCGCGCGGGCGGCCGGGGGCACGGCTTTTATAGGGGCAGGAGGGGGTGGGGGTGCCTGGGCGACGCGCGGAGGCACGGCAAAGGCGTGCCACTGGCCACGGCGGGCGGCAGCAGGACGCCGGCGCGGCGTGCGGCGGGCGGAGGCGAGCGACTGGCGGCCGGGGATTTGGCGTGGGAGCGAGGAGATAGCGCGGCGCATGGATTGGGGATCCAGCTGCAGCAGCGGCTCAGGCGGGAGGCAGGCACAGCGATGGGCGGGGCACGGGGGTCGGGACGGCACGGCGCGACGCGGCGGTTGGGCGCGGCGGGCGGCGAGCCGGGGCACGGCACGGCGTGCGCACGCGCGGGCGCGGACTGGGCAGCGCGGTGGTGGGGGGGGGGGGGGGGGGGGGGAAAGCCGTGCGTGGGGGCGAGGCGCGGCGGCCACTGGCCTTGCGGCTCGTGCCGGTCAGGCGTCGCCGGCCACCTGGCGGCGCTGTCGGGCAGGGAGGGGAGAGAGAGGGAGGAGCGAGGGGCCTAAACGCGAGAATTTGAAAAGTTTGAGGGGGCTGGGTGCAAACAGGGCATTTTCTCCTCTTTCTAATTTGAATTTCAAAAACTTTTGAACATGAAAGTTGTTCAGAATAAAAAGTTCTATAAGTTTGGTTTCAGGCAACATCTCATTTGGCTTATGGTTTGAAAGTTAAAAAAGTATTCAAATGTACCCAAATTCAATTTGAATTTCAACTTAACTTGTTCTAATTCTTTTCACCCTTTTATTAGTTGGTTAAGCATAGGGTTAGGCTAATGACATTGATTTAGAAATGTAATTTATCAGGGTTGTCACATTTGTAATCTCGGCCTTTATGTCAGGTAGAATCTTGGGGTTACACCGTCGTGCAGGTTGCTGATACGGCCGATATCCTGATTTTATAGGTAACCGGTGTTCAACAATAGACCGGTCTAGTCCTGGCATCTCGTGGTACTCCCAAGCAAAGCAATCCCTGAACTCTTTCAATAAACTTATCAATCTACATTTGTACTCAGAATCCAAATTGGCACTAATGTACGTCGGCCTTGATTTGCTGCTATCTCCCAAATCTACCATCTCTAATAAATCGGCCGACGTAAACCCATGTCCAAGCTTCCCATCTTCTCGGACGAGCTGATCCATTTATTCTGAATCTTCAGAGCTGACTGCTTGGATCGGCTGTAGACCGAAATCGGACACTTTCAGGAAGTCGGTGTCCCAAGTCCTGCCAGATATACACTTGACGTGCTCGCAGCTCCACTGTTGTGCGTCGGCCGCTGCAACGCTGTAGACGGAATCGGCAACGACTATCTCTGTACTGTCGCCGACCCATTGCACAAGGCATTGATGCATAGTGGATGGGACACAGCAGTTCGCGTGTATCCAGTCGCGACCAAGTAGCATATTATAGGACCCCTTGCCATTAATGACGAAGAAATTAGTAGGGAGGGTCTTACTGCCGATGGTGAGGTCGACGTAGAACGCTCCGCGGGCGGGTGACACGTTGCCTTCGAAATCCTTCAGCATCATGTCCGTCTTGGTGAGGTCGTCGTCGCCCTTGCCCAGCTTGCGGAACATGGCATACGGCATGATGTTGACTGCCGCGCCTCCATCTACCAGTAATCTGGTGACGGGTCTTCCGTTGACATAGCCCTTGAGAAACAGCGCTTTGAGATGCTGCCGTTTTTCTTCTTCTGGTTTCTCAAACGTAGCCGTCATCGGCTCTAATACCAGTTGTGCCATTTGCTCTTCTTCTGTTTTTGTTGCTTCATCTCGATCGTTGGGCGCCATGAACTCCATCGGCAGTATGAATACCATATCAATTTCGGCTGCCGATCCTTGGCTGTTCGTTTCCTGACCGTTTTTCTTTGGGCGCCAAACTCGAGATTTGACATTCCTTCTCTCTGGCACCTGTCTCTGTTCTTCTTCTTGATGTTCCCACTGGCGTAGGCGTTGGATCCTTCGCTTCTGGGATCTGGATAGGCCATCGGGGCACCACCTGGGATTCACTGGTTTGGCCGATGATCTGGCATGTTCCCAATCTGGTTCCCTCCCTAGGGGATCTTCGTCTGATATCCTGTCATCGGCCATCTCTTCCAGCCGATCGTGCGCGCTGATCCTGCCCCCCAGTCCATCTCGCTGGCCGATCTTGCTTTCTGACTTGCTGTACTGGTCAACTCTGCCCCCCAGCCGATCATGCACCGAAACGCGCCGTTCTTCGCGCCGATTTCTGCTGATCGGCTCTGATCCTCTGTCCCTAGAGTGTGGCCTCGGGTGATTATTGCGGCTTGATCCGTTACACTCCGGACAGTTATCGGCAGATGGCAACCTGATATCGTTCTCCCAACAGTGGATGAAGAACGGACATTGCCAGTGATCTTCATGCCGACGTATCATCTCTCCCTGGTATTGTGCTTGTTCTTGCTGCTGCCGATATTTACTTAGTAAGAATTGGGAGGTGACAGACCTGCGTGGTCGTTCTGGCCCTCGCCTGTTCCTTCTGATTTCTTCCGTCGTGATCTGCCTCCTGGGGTCGATAGCGCCGCCTCTTCTCACCGATTCTGACATCAGCACCTTGGTTTGACTTGAGTTTCCTTCAGCGTTAACCGTGTTGGCCGGGAAGGGATGCTGATCTATCTTCATCGGCATTGCCGATTTGGTTGGAGTTTCAAATTTAAGCCGCCCCTGTTCAATGGCCGATTGTATCTGCTGGCGGAAGACTTTACATTCATTTGTGTTATGAGAAGTAGCGTTGTGCCACTTGCAGTATTTCATCTTCTTGAGTTGATCGACAGTGGGGATGGTGTCATGTTGAGACAGCTTAATTTGCCCTTCCTGAAGCAGTAGATCAAAAATTTTATCGGCCTTTGACGTGTCAAAGCCGAATGTCTCTGGATCCTTCTTGCCAAAGGGGCAAGATATTGGTTTTTTTCCTTTTACCCACTCTGCCAGGCTGATTTCTTCCTCCGCATCGGATTCAGATCCCTCCAAGTATGCCACCTTCTTTTGGAAGCTCCTTCGCTGTTCAAACGGTCGGACCTCTTGCCCTTATAATCGGTGGACGATTTGGCTCAGGCTTTCAAATTCTTGGGCAGCATATCTCTCTTTGATTTGTGGCAAGAGGCCTTGGAAAGCGATATCGGCCAACTTTGCATCGGTCAGGGCCAGACTATAGCACTTGTTCCTGATTTCTCTGAACCTTTGTATATACCCTGTCACTGGTTCATCGCTCCTCTGCCTGAGGCTGGTCAAATCCGAAATCTTCATCTCGTGTACTCCTGCATAGAAGTATTTGTGGAATTGTTTCTCCAGATCGGCCCAAGTGACGATAGAATTTGGCGGTAAAGTGGTGAACCACTGGAAGGCCGATCTGGACAGAGATGATAAAAATAAACGCACTCTCAGAGCATCTTGCATGGCAGCTTCTCCGCACTGGATAATGAATCTGTTGATATGCTCCACAGTGGATGTGTCGTCCGTCCCTGAGAACTTGGTGAAATCAGGAACTTTGTAGTGGTGTGGGAACGGCAGCGAGTCATAGGCCGATGGATACGGCGTCTTGTAAGTATAAGTTTGAACTTTTGGCTTCAGTCCAAACTGATCCTGGATTACTTCTGCTATTCTTGCCGTCCAGTCCACCTGCTGCTGATGAACAGTTGTTCGCGGCGCGGGCATATGCTGAAGGGCTGGTATGGCCGGGTGATGAATCGGCGAATTTTGCTGAGCGGCCGATAGTTGATGGCGAAACGAGTCCGCACCCCCTTCGTACGTCACTGCTGGTGCCGTGCCTCTGAATGCTTCCACAGTGTTTGCCCCCCTGCCGATTTCTGATAAGATCGGCTGATCCTCGGAGACCATCGGCCGGGCGGCCGATTGGTATGGTACCTGAACCGAATAACTGCCATGCCCGTTCGCTGGCTCGGGAAAATACGCCGTGGCTGACGTCCCCCAAGGCGCTGAGCTCGTAGGTAGTGTTTGCACAGAAGCCATCTGAACGGGTTGAAGCGGCGCTTGCGATGGGAGACATGGTGCACCGCTGTATCTTGGAGACGCCGGAGGTGGTGGAGAGCTGTACCCCTCGCGTTGCGTCAATATCGGCTGAGGAGCCGATTGGGATGTGTATGGTAGGCTTCTGGCTGGCAGAGTAGTTGGAGGGGCATATGCCGGTCCCTGATAGCCTTTGTAACACCTCAGGTGTTTTAATTGTTAAACGAGTCTTATTGGCATAATAAAATGCATCATTAACTAAGAAAGTAAAAGGAATGGATTAAGTTTGGTTTTGCTTTTACCTTTAAAAGTTTGTATGTGCATAAATGCATGTACTTTAATGAATCAAATTGGATCACTTTCACATCAAAGCAAATATGGCTATGAAATTAAATGAGCACACCAGTATTAGCATGACCAATAAAACTTTAGTTGAAGCCTAGGGAAGAAAATGAAATTTTGAAATAAAATGACGCGCCCTCCGAATAGAGTTTCTTTAAGTTTTTAAAATAACTTTGGAACTAAAGCTCAAATGAACTTTGGCCTGAAACGAAACTTGTAGAACTTTTTATTTTGAACAACTTTCATGTTCAAAAGATTTTGAAATTCAAATTAGAAAGTGGAGAAAACATCCTGTTTGCAACCAGCCCCCTGGAAATTTTCGAATTCTCGCACTTAGGCCCTTGCCCCTCCTCTGTTGCACCGCACGCTCGCCCGACCGCCGCCGGCCACCTGGCCCTCGACGCCTGCGCGGCCCCAGACGCCGAGCCAACCCCCGACGCCCTGCCTGTTGCCCGCCCCCGCTCGCCCAACCACAACCGCGCCTTTTCTTCTCCCTCCCGCACGCCTTGCCTCTGCCCAACCCGCTGCTCCCTGCGGCACCGCCCCGCCGCCCAGTCACTGGCCGCCGCCCCCTCCACCCAGTGCCCCGTCGTGCCGCCACAGCTCGCCAACCACACGACCGCGTCGTCCGCACTTTTGTTACATAAAGTTTCTCAGATTCTCAATATATTTTGCTCTAGATTAAATGGAAGGTTTAATGGACTTCTTTTGTACCCACTGTTGTAGATCATTGCTGACCCTAATTTTTGGGCAGTGAGTTACTTGCTTAATATTTAGGGCTGTGTAAAAAAAATCAGGGCCAAAAGCCATCTCTAGATACACCTTTTGTCCAACCTTGTTATATGCCATAAAGTGTTAGAACTAATTTTTTTCTGCTGTTCTGTGATGATTAATGACATGAAACTTTTTCTGTGTTGTTGTAGTAACACCTAGAGGCCATAGAAAAATTTAGAAACATTTTTACTATATGTAACCTGTTCATATGACTTTGTGGTAGGAAAACTTCACTAATTCAAAATAATTAGTAAAGTGCTTAGAAAATGTTCATCTTTTTACTATGAAACACATTAGAGTATCTCAAGCTGTACAAAAAGTGTCATACATAGAGACCCTGTATAACATCCTGTAGAAAATAATCTTTAATAACATGAGTGTAGCTTGTCTCATTTATTATGCTCTAAATCATGTACAATAAAATCTGAAAAATTTACAGTAGCACAAATATGGTTATAGAAACACCCTGTAAAATTTGTAGCATCAATACTTGCATGGGTTGTTCTGTATAAAAATAACTAGATCCTAGCAGTGGCTGTGTATTACATTTTTCATATTTAACATGCTACACAAAAATGTCTGAAATTTTTACAGTGATCTTATCTCTGCATAATGTACTTTGAATAAAAATTTTATTACCAGAAGCTAACTAGATTAGTAATTGTGTTCAACTCATGTTTGTGTTTAAAAAGAAACTAAGTTTTCAATATAACACAACCCCTTCTTCTTTAACGAAGTTAAATAGATTAAGATAAACTCTATTAACGATTGCCCAGGAAATGTTAAAGTAAATAACTTCACAGCAAAACTTATGTCTTATGAACTGCAACCTTATCGTGAAGGAAATAATGTCTTTTACTATCACCACTACTTAAACTTGTGCATTCATGTAGAAACGACTACTCTCGCCGACGGAACGTACGAGTTGGTGCCCGCGTCCGAGAGTGAGCAGCGTGAAGCTCAAGTGAATCTAACTGAAGTTGCCGAAGACCCGAGCCCAAGTTCGGAAGAGCCCCGGACTAACTTTTCGCAAGAAGGCAAGCCCCGGAGCATGAACCCTATTTTCTAAACTTATGCAACTTATTACTCTACTTTACTTGTGCATTAAGTTTATAGGAGTTGGATGAAAACTTAGTTGCATGATCCTAGGTACCCATGCTCTGAACACTAGATGCAAGGTTCGATAGAATGCTATGCTAATAGGACTCGGTAAAAGTCGAGTGATTTCCTGTCACTCGCGAGAAATTAGGAGTTGATTGTTTACTACACGCTGCAATCATAAGGACGACGGACGGGCTATGGTACGATGTTTATGTTGATGATTGAGGCCCGTCTGTCTAGTGAAAAATGCTAAGGCCGCAGTGTGTGGTAAGTGATGGTTAAGTCTTTGAACGTACTAACCACATGCCGAGAATATGGTAATCGGTAAGCTTAAGTACCGGATTGAACCGAGGCCGAAACATACTCCCCACTGTCTTGAATTCGTTCACATCTAGCTAATGGCGGGTGCATCGGCCGCCATGGCCCGACTGCGTCCGTGGTCCATGGGGAGGTGTAGTCGAGGGCGGTGGGCCTGTTCCGTGAAGCGGGAATTGAAGGGAAAAATTGGACGTGTGACTCTAGGGAGTAACCACGTGACGTGTGTTTAGGTTTCCCTTGCAAGGTTAAGAAATTCGATTCGAATCGTCCGTTTCTCACGGCTATTGAGACTGCTTAACCACTTTTACCCACAGAGTAAGAAGAGGAACAATGATGATGAATAAACTTGTTGGATGAAAATTTAATGCTTCACCATGTATGATATTGGATAGTTGCTTACCTAGAATGGTTAAAGAAAGCTAGAACTTGGAGCTAAAATCTGAAAGTAAGGACCTACTATATATGCTTTTTGGCAAAACAAACCTCTCAAGCCAAAAGCCTCGCATGTCTACGAGTCGGCTAAGTATACCCCACTAGTCGGGTAAGCCTTGCTGAGTATTAGTATACTCAGCCTTGCTTGTGGCTTGTTTTCAGGTGAAACCTTCGAAGATTTGATTGCTAGTTTTACTTGGCCCTGCACTCTTCCCCCTGGTTGGTCGGTGGAATGGGATACGCCCCCGCCCAACGGAGATAACGCCGAGTGATGTCTCGTACGGGCTTCACCGAGACATCCTGTATCGTCGAGTAGCTTTCGTTGTTTTATTTTCCGCTGCAACTTAAACTCTGAAGAACTTATTAGTTATGATCACTGAAGTATTTGGTTTCTAAACTCAAACTTGGTCTGTATTATTCACCTATGATAATTTTGTAATATTTGCTGGAATGTGGTATTCTCTGGGCTCATCGTCGCGTGAGCATTTGTATGTATGGCATTCGATCCGCTCTACCGTGGTTGTATCGGGAGGTTATACCCGACAGACCAGTGGATTACTCCATTTGAAGTGTAAGGTTAACCGAGATTTCCTAAATTGTGATGGTTAATACACTTGAGCCGGATTAATTCAGGTGGTTCTGCCACAGCTGGTATCAGAGCCGTAGCTGGTGCCACAGCTGGTAACGGTTGGCACCAGAGCCGATATACATACGCCAGAGAATGCGACAAGCCTTAAAAACTCGTTTTAATAAAACTTGACTAGAAGGATGTGTTGCGAAATACGTTGGTACGTTAAGGATGGTGCCTAGTTCGTAAAGCCCTAAGGGATTATGGGAAAGTTTACTAGGTGGCTATCTGACTTATGAAATATTATCAACTGACTTCCAGCACATTACTTTCTGTCAAAACTTACTTTCATGTACATCGACCTTAAATTCTGTAACGACGCACTCATCGCTAAGGTAAGAAGGTAAGGATCCTCAGCCAACTGAGAGAGCATGGCCTTCCTGTCGGTGATGCGAACCGAACGCTGCCCTCAAGCAGTGGCTTACTTGAGGTGCTGCCAATATGCCAACTGTTAGTTGAACATATTGGGAGTAGAAGGTTTGGCGCAGGGTATGGCGATCGCTGTTCATACCCCCGTCTCATGACGGTACCCCCGTGAATACGCTATCTCGATAGCGTATGTTAACGTCGTCTGTACGGCGGAAATTGTACAAATATCATTTCTATAAGTAAACGGTAATGAATACGGACGCTTTCATGAGTGCTGGCATGAAAGGTTCATGAAATATATATGCGTTGTCAATCTTCTGCAGGTACACTAACCGCGATTACGATAAGTTAAAGAACGGTTAGAAAAACTCGACTAGCTATTATAGTGAGAGCCGTATCATGTATGCCACCGAAACTATCTTCGTAAGACCAAAAGTATTTGGCAATTATTTTTCTTTGTGAGGACGAATAGGACGTGCATGCATCATGACCATATATGTCTGAAATTGAAAATGCGTTGTATGAGAGTGGTAAGGTTCTTGCGTATCTAAAAGCATGGTTTGCATAAGGACCATCTAGCGAAACCGTCCGAAATCTGCCGTGACCGAAAAGAGTGATTTATTGGCCAAAGAAAATGACCTTTTCTGATAAAGTTCATGTTGAAGAAATTGTTCCAAATCTCGTGTTCTATCCCCTGTTCAAAAATAAAAAATTCTGAACTCATGGATAGTAAGAAATAACAGAAACCACGGAATGTCAGAATTCTGTCCAGAATAAGCACTTCTGCCTCTTAAATTTTTAGGCCCCCCTTCCTACAGTTTTCTGCAAAAGTGTACAACACAAAACTTGTTCGAAATTTACCCAAGTAGCTGCTGTTAAAATTTGGTAAATTTTGGCTGGGTAGATGTTCCCTGGTGCACGAAATATTGACCCCCCCTGTTCACTGAAAATTTCTGGGTAGACAAAGAAGTGAGACCTTAAGGAAACAGCCATCTTAGAGCCTAATCCAGCCAAAGTGTTGAATAGAAAAGTGGTGCACAAATACCTTAGGAATGCTCTGGTAAAAGATGAGAATTTTTGGACCAGAACTGTTGAAGTTATAGGCCAGATACTATAACTCGTTCTGCTGAAAAACAGCCAAAACAAGGAAGCAAAGAGTGAATCGTTTGACCATCTTATCCGTCGATTTAGCATCTTGGCTGAATATCAAAGTTGTACATCCCTAAATTCCCTATCCACTGCCAAAATATGAGGAACTTTGGATGAACCTACCAGGAGTTATAAAATTCTTATGGCAGACAGTTTTTATGCCCGCGATTCCATCCAGGACCTTTTGGAAGTCTACTATTCCTCGTTAGATCTTTTTGGAGTCATGGAAGCAATATGGATCACGTTGCTAATGAAGAACATTCGCCTTTTCAGATGGTTGGAGCAACCTGTGGTAACCCGGATGGTTTTGGTGCTAGCGCAAGTGGATCACAACCACCGCCGCCACCACCACCCAGTTTGGTTGAAGTAATGGCCGCTCAAACCGAGTTGCTTCGTCAGCTGGTGCAAGGACAGCAACACAACCAGCGGGGTGGGCAAAATGTCCACCACCCCCAAGCTGCAGGATACACGGATTTCCTAGGGACCCAGCCTCCCTTGTTCCATAAGACAGAGGAACCCTTGGACGCAGACGCATGGATTCGCACCATCGAATCCAAGTTCACACTGCTTGTGGCCCCATGCTTAGAAGCCAACAAAGCTCGATTTGCCGCGCAACAGCTTCGCGGTACAGCTCGTCTATGGTGGGACCACTATTTTGCTATGCTCCCCGCTGATCACATTGTCACCTGGGATGAATTCAAGACTGCGTTCCGGGCACACCATATTCCCGAAGGTCTCATAGAAAGAAAGCTAAATGAGTTTTTAGCTCTCACTCAGGGTAACCGCACTGTACTTCAGTATGCTCAAGCCTTCAACAACCTGTGCGAATACGCGGGCTATCACGCAGACACAGATGCCAAGAAGCGTGATCGTTTCCGTAGAGGTCTGAGTACTAAACTCAAGGAACGATTGAATCTTGTCAAAGCCGATACATATAACGAGCTAGTCAACATGGCCATCACTCAAGAGGACTGTATTGAGGCTCATCGTGCTGAAAAGAAGAGAAAGGCGCTAGCTGGACCCTCGGGTGCTCAGCCACCGTGGTATCGCTTGGTGCGAAATGCTGCGCCTACAGCTCCACCGAAGGCCCCTCAGCCAGGGCGTTGGACTATTAGACCCCCGCAACAAGGTGTTGTACGACCCCCTATGCCTCAACAAACTGGACCCCGGCCCGCTACTCAGCAGTTTACTCGACCGAGCAGCACCAATCATTGTTTCAAATGCGGGAGTTCCGGTCATTTCGCTCGCGAATGCCCTCAACCCAGGCTGCCAAATCAGGTCCAGGACTCTAACCAGAACAATGAGAACAAAGGCAAGAAGCAGACCCTCCAGGTCAAACAAGGACGGATCAACTTCACCACCCTTGCAGAACTTCCTGAAGGAGCACCTGTAATGACGGGTACATTCTCCATCCATAACAAGCCTGCAGTCATATTGTTTGATTCTGGTGCATCACATAGTTTCATTAGTGCAAAGTTTGGTGCAAAAGTAGGCTTGAATGTTTGGCACACCAAAGGGTCGTATATGATATCAACACCGGGTGGAAAAATTGCTTCCAACCAAATAATAAGGCTGGTACCGATAAAATTGGGAAGTAAAGTCATCAACACAGACCTTGTTCTTTTACCCCTTGACGGCATGGATATTATTTTGGGAATGAACTGGATGACTAGGCATGGAGTCACACTGGACCTTTCTTCCCGAGCCGTTGAGATAAATTCACCTAGTCACGGAGCCACTACCCTTTACCTACCATTCCTGGATTGCACGAATTCCTGTGCTTACATGATGGAAGGACTTAAGCTAGAGGATATTCCTATGGTAAATGAGTATGCCGATGTCTTTCCGGACGACTTACCAGGAATGCCACCAGATAGGGATATTGAGTTCATCATTGAACTACAGCCAGGCACTGCACCTATATCCAAGAGACCATATAGGATGCCCCCTAAAGAGTTGGCAGAGCTGAAAATTCAACTCCAAGAACTGCCGGACAAAGGTTTCATTCGCCCTAGCGCGTCACCTTGGGGATGTCCAGCCCTATTCGTAAAGAAGAAGGACGACAGTTTAAGACTATGTGTGGATTACCGACCTCTCAATGCGGTAACTATTAAGAATAAATACCCACTTCCCCGTATCGATGTACTCTTCGATCAATTAGCTGGAGCCAGAGTCTTCTCAAAAATTGATCTTCGTTCGGGATATCATCAGATCAAGATTCGCCCGTGCGATATTCCTAAGACTGCCTTCTCCACACGATATGGACTATATGAATTCTTGGTCATGTCCTTTGGACTCACCAACGCCCCTGCCTATTTCATATATCTCATGAATTCGGTATTCATGCCCGAACTGGACAAATTCGTCGTAGTGTTCATCGATGACATCCTTATCTATTCCAAGGATGAGGAAGAGCATGCAAAGCACCTGCACATTGTTCTTCAACGTCTAAGAGACCATCAGCTCTATGCTAAGTTTTCTAAGTGTGAATTCTGGTTGGATACTGTAAAGTTCTTAGGTCACACGATCTCCAGCGAAGGCATAGCTGTTGACCCCAGCAAGGTACAAGAGGTGATGGATTAGAAACCCCCTACCTCTGTTCATCAGATTCGTAGTTTTCTCAGCTTAGCTGGTTACTACCGTCGCTTCATCCCGGATTTCTCTCGAATTGCTAAGCCCATGACTGAACTGTTAAAGAAGGAAGTAAAGTTGTATGGAATGAGAAATGTGAAGAAGCTTTCCACACTCTCAGAGAGCATCTGACCACTGCACCTGTGTTAGCTCAACCCGATAATACCAAGTCATTCGATGTGTATTGTGACGCGTCGGGTACTGGTCTAGGATGTGTGCTTATGCAAGAGAATAGAGTGATTGCATATGCCTCACGAGCCCTTCGGCCCCACGAACAGAATTATCCCACTCATGATCTTGAGCTTGCAGCCGTCATTCACGCTCTGAAGATATGGAGGCACTATCTCATGGGTACACAGTGCAATATCTACACGGATCATAAGAGTCTCAAGTATATCTTCACACAAGTCGATCTGAATATGAGACAACGGAGATGGCTAGAATTAATCAAGGATTATGACCTTGAAGTGCACTATCACCCCGGCAAGGCTAACGTAGTCGCGGATGCACTAAGCCGCAAGTCCCATTGCCATTGCTTATCCATGGAGTTCTACCATGAGACATTGTGTGCAGACATGAGGAAGCTTAACTTGGAAATGGTTTCCCAAGGCACTCTAAATCACATCTCAGTTGAGCCCACTCTTCACGACCAAATCGTCATGGCACAACTACATGATGAAGGAATTAAGATCATCAAACAAACCTCTCCCTAGGTGAGGAGAAGTACAAATGTTTCTGCCAGGACCATAAGGGAGTTCTATGGTTCGAAAGTCGTATAGTCGTTCCGAAGAATCGTGAACTCCGCAAGCAAATTCTCGATGAGGCACACCTTTCCAAATTCTCTATCCACCCCGGCAGTAGCAAAATGTATCAGGACCTAAGGCAAAACTTCTGGTGGACTAGAATGAAAAGAGAAATTGCTACGTATGTCTCGGAATGTGACACATGCCAGAGAGTAAAAGCTAGCCACTTGAAGGTAGCCGGTACACTTGAACCGTTACCTATACCATCCTGGAAATGGGAGGACATAAGTATGGACTTCATCGTTGGACTACCAAACACCTCCCAGAAACATGATTCCATATGGGTTATCGTAGATAGACTCACAAAGACGGCACATTTCCTTCCGGTACACACCACCTATACCGCCAAGAAATATGCCGAGATCTACCTCGATCGTATTGTTTGCCTACATGGAATACCTAAGACAATTATTTCTGATCGTGGTCCTCAATTTGTAGCACGCTTTTGGGAACAACTACAAACGTCTCTTGGTACTAAACTGATTCGCAGCTCAGCATACCATCCTCAGACTGATGGACAAACGGAAAGAGTAAACCAAATCCTTGAAGACATGCTGAGAGCTTGCGTCATCCACTATGACAAGAATTGGGACAAATGCCTACCCCTAGCAGAGTTCTCGTACAACAACAGCTATCAAACGAGTTTGAAAATGGCACCATTTGAGGCCCTGTACGGACGAAGGTGTCGAACTCCTTTGAGCTGGTCACAAACCGGAGAACGTAAAATAATTGGACCCGACCTGGTAATCGAGGCAGAGGAGAAAGTAAAAGTAATACAAGCAAATCTTAAAGCCGCACAAGCCCGACAAAAGAGCTATTCCGACAAAAGGAGAAAGCCCCTAAAATTCAAAGTTGGCAATCATGTCTATCTTCGAGTTTCACCCACCAAGGGAGTGCAAAGATTCGGAATCAAAGGCAAACTAGCTCCCCGTTATATTGGTCCCTACGAAATCATTGAGAGCTGCGGACCCGTAGCCTACAAATTACAACTGCCCCCTCAGCTCACGGCCACCCATGATGTCTTCCACGTATCTCAACTCAGGAAGTGTATTCGAGTCCCTACCGAGATTGTGGAACAACAAGAAATATCGTTAGAACCCGACCTCTCGTATGTCGAACACCCAGTTAAGATTTTGGATCAAAAAGAGAGAGAGACCAGGAGGAAAGTGATTAGAATGTATAAAGTACAATGGAATTACCACACGGAAGAAGAAGCCACCTGGGAAACTGAGAACTACCTGAACCAACATTTCCCTGGGTTTCTTATCTCCACCACTGGTGTGTGCACCCACGCCCACACTAAGCTTATTGTCCGAATCTCGGGGCGAGATTCTTTTTAAGGGGGGAAGGCTGTAACACCTCAGGTGTTTTAATTGTTAAACGAGTCTTATTGGCATAATCAAATGCATCATTAACTAAGAAAGTAAAAGGAATGGATTAAGTTTGGTTTTGCTTTTACCTTTAAAAGTTTGTATGTGCATAAATGCATGTACTTTAATGAATCAAATTGGATCACTTTCACATCAAAGCAAATATGGCTATGAAATTAAATGAGCACACCAGTATTAGCATGACCAATAAAACTTTAGTTGAAGCCTAGGGAAGAAAATGAAATTTTGAAATGAAATGACGCGCCCTCCGAATAGAGTTTCTTTAAGTTTTTAAAATAACTTTGGAACTAAAGCTCAAATGAACTTTGGCCTGAAACGAAACTTGTAGAACTTTTTATTTTGAACAACTTTCATGTTCAAAAGATTTTGAAATTCAAATTAGAAAGTGGAGAAAACGTCCTGTTTGCAACCAGCCCCCTGGAAATTTTCGAATTCTCGCACTTAGGACCTTGCCCCTCCTCTGCTGCACCGCACGCTCGCCCGACCGCCGCCGGCCACCTGGCCCTCGACGCCTGCGCAGCCCCAGACGCCGAGCCAACCCCCGACGCCCTGCCTGTTGCCCGCCCCCGCTCGCCCAACCACAACCGCGCCTTTTCTTCTCCCTCCCGCACGCCTTGCCTCTGCCCAACCAGCTGCTCCCTGCGGCACCGCTCCGCCGCCTAGTCACTGGCCGCCGCCCCCTCCACCCAGTGCCCCGTCGTGCCGCCACAGCTCGCCAACCACACGACCGCGTCGTCCGCACGCGACGTCGTGCCCCAGTGCGCGCCCAGCGCACGCACGCCACGCGCACGGCGCGCCTCTGGCCGCTGGTCACCGCCGGCCGCACCAATGGCGCCCAGCCTCGCCGCCCCCTCCACCCCGCGTTCTGGCCGTGCCAAGCCCGCCCCCATGAGCTCCACCAGCTATAAAGCCGGCGCAGCGCCCCTCCCTCCCCTCCTTTCTTCTTCCCCGCAGAACAGAGCAAAGCAGAGCAGAGCTCCATTGCCACCGCCCCCCCCCCACCTCGTCGTGGAACCCCGTGCTCCGGCCCACCTCCGCCCGAGACAAGCGCTGAAACGGGTCCCCCTCAGTGCGCTGAAGCTCCCCAGCCCGAGCCCCGCCGCCCTCATCGCCGGAGCGCCGCCGTCCGCGCCGCCCCACCGCCGCCGATCCTGCTCGCCGCGGGCAGCCCTGCTCAGACCACCTCCGCCCCAACCGTGACCACCCAAAGGTAGCCCCCAACCTCCTCTTGCTCCTCCCCCACCTTGCCCTCGCCGCCGGCGACCCAGCTCGCCGGGATTTGGCCGGACAGGATGACCCCGCCGTGAAATTGCGACCAGGGACCACATTGCAAACGCCCAAATCTTTCTAGGGGGTTTTCTGCTAGTCTTCAGGGACCCCTCTGTAAAGAAAGTTTTAACCAAATCAGTGAACTTGTAAAATTCGTATAAAATCGTAGAAAATTCAGCAAAATGCAAACTCAACTGTTCTGGAATCCTTACAAGAAACTCTACAACTTTTGTTACATAATGTTTCTCAGATTCTCAATATATTTTGCTCTAGATTAAATGGAAGGTTTAATGGACTTCTTTTGTACCCACTGTTGTAGATCATTGCTGACCCTAATTTTTGGGCAGTGAGTTACTTGCTTAATATTTAGGGCTGTGTAAAAAAAATCAGGACCAAAAGCCATCTCTAGATACACCTTTTGTCCAACCTTGTTATATGCCATAAAGTGTTAGAACTAATTTTTTCCTGCTGTTCTGTGATGATTAATGACATGAAACTTTTTCTGTGTTGTTGTAGTGACACCTAGAGGCCATAGAAAAATTTAGAAACATTTTTACTATATGTAACCTGTTCATATGAATTTGTGGTAGGAAAATTTCACTAATTCAAAATAATTAGTAAAGTGCTTAGAAAATGTTCATCTTTTTACTATGAAACACATTAGAGTATCTCAAGCTGTACAAAAAGTTTCATACATAGAGACCCTGTATAACATCCTGTAGAAAATAATCTTTAATAACATGAGTGTAGCTTGTCTCATTTATTATGCTCTAAATCATGTACAATAAAATCTGAAAAATTTACAGTAGCACAAATATGGTTATAGAAACACCCTGTAAAATTTGTAGCATCAATACTTGCATGGGTTGTTCTGTATAAAAATAACTAGATCCTAGCAGTGGCTGTGTATTACATTTTTCATATTTAACATGCTACACAAAAATGTCTGAAATTTTTACAGTGATCTTATCTCTGCATAATGTACTTTGAATAAAAATTTTATTACCAGAAGCTAACTAGATTAGTAATTGTGTTCAACTCATGTTTGTGTTTAAAAAGAAACTAAGTTTTCAATATAACACAACCCCTTCTTCTTTAACGAAGTTAAATAGATTAAGATAAACTCTATTAACGATTGCCCAGGAAATGTTAAAGTAAATAACTTCACAGCAAAACTTATGTCTTATGAACTGCAACCTTATTGTGAAGGAAATAATGTCTTTTACTATCACCACTACTTAAACTTGTGCATTCATGTAGAAACGACTACTCTCGCCGACGGAACGTACGAGTTGGTGCCCGCGTCCGAGAGTGAGCAGCGTGAAGCTCAAGTGAATCTAACTGAAGTTGCCGAAGACCCGAGCCCAAGTTCGGAAGAGCCCCGGACTAACTTTTCGCAAGAAGGCAAGCCCCGGAGCATGAACCCTATTTTCTAAACTTATGCAACTTATTACTCTACTTTACTTGTGCATTAAGTTTATAGGAGTTGGATGAAAACTTAGTTGCATGATCCTAGGTACCCATGCTCTGAACACTAGATGCAAGGTTCGATAGAATGCTATGCTAATAGGACTCGGTAAAAGTCGAGTGATTTCCTGTCACTCGCGAGAAATTAGGAGTTGATTGTTTACTACACGCTGCAATCATAAGGACGACGGACGGGCTATGGTACGATGTTTATGTTGATGATTGAGGCCCGTCTGTCTAGTGAAAAATGCTAAGGCCGCAGTGTGTGTAAGTGATGGTTAAGTCTTTGAACGTACTAACCACATGCCGAGAATATGGTAATCGGTAAGCTTAAGTACCGGATTGAACCGAGGCCGGAACATACTCCCCACTGTCTTGAATTCGTTCACATCTAGCTAATGGCGGGTGCATCGGCCGCCATGGCCCGGCTGCGTCCGTGGTCCATGGGGAGGTGTAGTCGAGGGCGGTGGGCCTGTTCCGTGAAGCGGGAATTGAAGGGAAAAGTTGCACGTGTGACTCTAGGGAGTAACCACGTGATGTGTGTTTAGGTTTCCCTTGCAAGGTTAAGAAACTCGATTCGAATCGTCCGTTTCTCACGGCTATTGAGACTGCTTAACCACTTTTACCCACAGAGTAAGAAGAGGAACAATGATGATGAATAAACTTGTTGGATGAAAATTTAATGCTTCACCATGTATGATATTGGATAGTTGCTTACCTAGAATGGTTAAAGAAAGCTAGAACTTGGAGCTAAAATCTGAAAGTAAGGACCTACTATATATGCTTTTTGGCAAAACAAACCTCTCAAGCCAAAAGCCTCGCATGTCTAGGAGTCGGCTAAGTATACCCCACTAGTCGGGTAAGCCTTGCTGAGTATTAGTATACTCAGCCTTGCTTGTGGCTTGTTTTCAGGTGAAACCTTCGAAGATTTGATTGCTAGTTTGACTTGGCCCTGCACTCTTCCCCCTGGTTGGTCGGTGGAATGGGATACGCCCCCGCCCAACGGAGATAACGCCGAGTGATGTCTCGTACGGGCTTCACCGAGACATCCTGTATCGTCGAGTAGCTTTCGTTGTTTTATTTTCCGCTGCAACTTAAACTCTGAAGAACTTATTAGTTATGATCACTGAAGTATTTGGTTTCTAAACTCAAACTTGGTCTGTATTATTCACCTATGATAATTTTGTAATATTTGCTGGAATGTGGTATTCTCTGGGCTCATCGTCGCGTGAGCATTTGTATGTATGGCATTCGATCCGCTCTACCGTGGTTGTATCGGGAGGTTATACCCGACAGACCAGTGGATTACTCCGTTTGAAGTGTAAGGTTAACCGAGATTTCCTAAATTGTGATGGTTAATACACTTGAGCCGGATTAATTCAGGTGGTTCTGCCACAGCCTTGGATGGCTCCGTTGGCCAGAGAGTTGACGACGGTGTTATACACCGTGTTGCTCATCACCGAGGATTGGTCGATGAACGCTTGATACACGGACTGTTGAATCATCTCCGACATCTTGCCCGAGTCTTCAGCAATGGTGATGTGGCGAGGTGCTAGAACAGGGGCCTTCTTGACTGCCTCCCCGCTTCTGGTATGACTGAATGACTGGAGGTACATCTTCTTGTAATCTTCCAGATGTTTGGCCAATTCTTCCCTCTGGTCGTCCTTGAGATCAGCTTCCGTGACCTCGATGATGTTACTGTCAGAGATTTCTGCGTTTTTCGACATATCAGATCTTGGATGGTCCCACCGGGCGTGCCAAAAGTGTGTTGGCGCTAAAATCGGCCGGATAGGAATCGGCTGATGGGTCTTCAGCGTCGGACACACGACCCGGGAGAATCTGCTTAGCTCCTGTTCGGGTTCGCGCGGCGTGCCAGTCAATCTGACCTGTTGATTGACAAGGAAATAGAGTATTAAATTCCAAGCGCGTCGATCGGCTGGAGTTCCGATCTGTCCTGAGGAGCGCGTCGGCGGCGAATCGGCCGATTTGCTGTAGAGATGATCAGCTATGGTTCAGCCGATGATCGTGTAGTAATCGTAAAGAAGACTGTTGGAGCGATCTAAACAATTACTATAGAAGCAACACTTGAAATAGATCTAATCGGCTGTGAGATGATAAATCGAAGGAGAACAATAACGAAGCCGATTACCCTGATCTCAAGTTGGATAACTGGTGATAATACTAGAATAACAGGTAAAACTTGCAATTCTAGTAAATATCGATAACTGGTGAATAAACCCAAACGAAACCACAGCGATGCGCCCGTAGTTAAAGCTCGGATATTACTCGGTAAGCGGAACCTACCAATTGGCCGGAGATCAAGTTGATGCAGCCCTGCCAATCCGTACGAACTCGTGAAAGAAGAAAAGGTATTGGCGAAGTCGCCGACTTGAAAGTAAATTGCTGGAAGAGTAGAAGTATTGTTGTTGATTGATGTCTTCTTTCTTTCAAAGCCCTAGCGACTCCTATTTATACCCTGAAACTAGGACTCCTGGTCGATTACGACTTGTTACAACCTTATTTAAAACAAGAAAACTACTATATCTATAATATCTTTTAAAAAGGAAACGGACTCCCGCAGAATCTTCCGCCGCCGTTTCCTAATCCAATCAGGACTTCCCGACCGACTTAGCGTCGCTCTGTTGACCAACTTTTGACCGGGACCATCCGAAGTAGTCCCATCCTGTTGGCGCAAGCTGCATCACCCATCGGCCGATTTCCAACAGTTACCCCAATCGGCCGATTCTTTACTGTAGCCTCCAGATCTGCCGCATCGGCCAATCTTCTCCTCCTGACGCCGATTCAACACGTGCCAAAATCCGGCGTCAACACATGGTACATGAGCGTGGGATAGAAGTCAACCGGAAGACCATAGCTGCCATCAACAAGGTTGTGGCCCCGTAGAATAAAACTGAGCTGCAGTCCCTAATCGGCAAGGTCAAGTTTATCAGAAGATTCATATCCAACTTGTCCGGGCGTATTCAAGCTTTCACTCCTTTGTTGCAATTGAAACCCGATCAGGAATTCGTGTGGGGAGAAGAACAACGCAAAGCATTAGAAGACATCAAGCAATACCTAATTTCGCCATCTGTATTAGTCCCGCCACAGGCTGACAAGCCGTTCAAACTATACTTATCGGCCGACGAGCGGGCTATCGGATCGGCGCTGGCACAGGAGTTCGAAGGAAAAGAATGGGTAATATATTATGTCAGCAGAAGACTCCTGGATGCCGAAACGAGATATTCCCCGGTGGAACGGCTGTGCCTGTGTCTATATTTCTCATGTACCAAGCTCAGGCACTACTTGTTATCGGCAGATTGCATAGTCGTATGCAAGGATGACATGGTGAAGTATATGCTATCATTGCCAATTTTGAAAGGACGGATTGGGAAGTGGATCCTGGCTCTGTCAGAGTTTGACCTAAGGTACGAATCGGCCAAAGCTGTCAAGGGTCAAGTCATGGCCGATTTCATGGCTCAGCATTGTGGACTGGAAATCGCTGTCGTTGAACCAGTTCCATGGACTCTATACTTCGATGGTTCCTCGTGTGGGGCCGGATCAGGAATCGCCATCGTTCTCATATCGCCTCAGGGGGCAAGTTATGATTTCTCTCTGCCGATAGAGGCATCCACGACCAACAACCAGGCGGAGTACCGAGCTGTCCTAAAAGGTATCCAATTGTTAAGAGAAATCAAAGTCGATGCGGTGGAAATTTTTGGAGATTCCATGCTCATTGTGGATCAATTAACGGGGAGATCTGAATGCAAAGATGATGCCTTAAGGATTTACTACGAAGATTACCTCCAACTGTTAAAGGAATTCAAGTCTGCGGTTATTGAGCACATTCCCAGAAATTACAATGAAGAGGCCAATAGGCTTGCCCAACACGCGTCCGGGTATCGGCCGATTCAAGGTGCCATGACTCTAGAACTTGCGGCCGACGATTGGGAAAAGGAGATTGCCGATTACTTGAAAGATCCGTCCAAGAAAGTGGATCGGCGAGTGTGTTTTCAGGCCACGAAATATGTGTTGGTCGAAGACGATTTGTTTTACCGAACAATTGATGGGGTTCTACTCAATTGCTTGGGAACGGAAAAAGCAAAGGTCCTGATGGGAGAAATCCACGAAGGCATATGCGGAGCTCATCAATTGGCTCACAAGATGAAGTGGATGATCAGAAACAACGGGTATTATTGACCGACGATTCTCGAAGATTGTTTTAAATATTATAAAGGTTGTCGAGACTGTCAGAAGTTTGGCAATGTGCAGCGCGCACCAGCCTCGGCTATGAATCCGATAATCAGACCATGGCTGTTTAGAGGTTGGGGGATAGACCTCATCGGACAGATTTACCCTCCATCAAGCAAAGGGCACAAGTTTATATTAGTAGCCACTGATTATTTTACCAAATGGGTGGAACCAGTTCCGTTAAAGGCCGCGACATCGGCCTCTATGATCGATTTCGTGAGGGACCATATTGTTTATCAGTTCGGCATCCCTCAAACCATCACAATTGATCAAGGAACGATGTTCACCTCAGGAGAGTTCGAAGAATTCACCGCCGATATGGGGATTAAATTGTTGAATTCTTCTCCGTATTATGCTCAAGCCAACGGCCAGGCCGAATCGTCCAATAAGGGGATAATCAAGTTGATCAAGAGGAAGATAGAGGAACAACCCAAAAAGTGGCACCTGTCTTTAACCGAATCTCTATGGGCTTACAGGATGGCCTGCCACGGGGCCACTAAGATATCTCCTTATTAGTTGGTATATGGTCACGAGGCAGTATTGCCTTGGGAATTAAGGACGGGGTCAAGGCGCACATCGCTTCAAGATCAGTTGACGGCCGATGACTATTCCATCCTCATGAAGGGAGAGCTCGACGATTTGGCGGGTCAGCGACTAAGGGCCCTGATCAGCATTGAAGAAAACAAGAAAAGGGTGGCCAGGTGGTATGACAAGAAGGTCA
Source organism: Panicum miliaceum (assembly GCA_032594955.1). Lineage (NCBI taxonomy): Eukaryota > Viridiplantae > Streptophyta > Magnoliopsida > Poales > Poaceae > Panicum > Panicum miliaceum. The sequence continues at coordinate 21,595,658 of CM064062.1, forward strand.
AGGTCAAATAATTCTCCCAAGGAGATTTGGTATGGATGTTGGTGCTACCGATAGGGTCTAAGGATCCCAAATTCGGGAAATGGTCGCCCACTTGGGAAGGGCCGCATAAAATCGGCCGATATGCTCCGGGAAATGCATATATACTAGAAACTATCAAAGGGGAAAAATTCACAGGAGCCTTAAACTGGAGATATCTGAATAGGTACTATCCTAGTATATGAGTGGGTGCATAACTTACGATAGGGTGCATCAAGACAACGTGGCCAACTCCTATTGGCTCTTGTCTATATAGCCGATGTAAAGATAACATCGCCTTAAGGACGAAACATTTGATTAGTTTGATCGATTTATTATTCGGTAAAGAACACAATTCAGCACTTTTACAGTTCACTTGAGGAGGGCATTAATAGCCGCAATCGCTCGTTGCCTAACTTGATCGGCCGAGTCTAAGGTTCTCTGGTCGTCATCAGCCGATCCAGGGACTTCTAGCATATGGCGATGGATTTTTATTGCTTCGTGGACCAGGTTCTGCCTCTCCTGCTTCGGCTCAGTGATGACGGATGGGAGGTCTTGGAGCCTTTTCTCTTCAGCAGCTATGGCCTTGGTCACCTGCTCCATCTCCTTGGCTAGCTCTGCCCTTTGCTGTTTAAGGCAGTCTATGGCACCGATGATATCTGGACGAGAGCTTTCAAGGAAGCTGATTCGTCGATGGACCTCTTGAGCTCGATGTTTGTAGGAGTCTTCCTCCTCACGGGCTTTCGCTAGTTTGGCGTGATCGGCCATATGGCGCAAGGCCCTGAACACTGTAATCTGCATTGACTCTATGTATGCGGCAGGTACCAGAGCCTCTTTCGCTTCCTCTGGAACTCGGCCTATGATTTCACTAAGAAGTTGCCGAATCAGCGAGGCGTCTTCCACTAGTCGGCCGATGTCGTCTTGGAGGAGGGTCCGTATGCTCTCAAGCTTGGCACGAACGTCATCAGGGATCGAGCTCAGTGTGACTTGGCGCGAGGCAACCTCTTCATCATCGGAAAGTGCAACCGCAAAGGAAAAAAGACTATTGTTGGGAGTGTCCTGCTCCTGCGAAAGAATAAAAAATAAAAATACGGATTAGCCGACGGTAAGGGGAAATCGGCCGATTTGGGTGACAAGTTCCATACTTCTTTGAAGCGGATTTCTTCTGCTTGCGCCGGCGGGAGTGCTACCCTCATATCGGGAACTGGCGAGATTGGTTCATCGGAAGAAGAAGATTCGACGACTATAGGTGCCCTGCTCAGGCCAGCTTCCTGGAAAGGTATGGGAAGCGGATTTTTATAAGTATGATGCAAATGATTAAGTCTAATGATATATAATGACTACCATACCTTTGTGAGTCGTCCGGCCGATGGTTGTTGGAAAGGTACAATCGATGCGCCCATGATAGCCTGCATCAAAAATTGGTTAATTTTTTGTTAAGTGTCAAAAAATTGAGTTAAGAGACTCTCTACCTCGGTGGGAGGAATTGCTGGCGTTCCGGTTTCCGCCTGGAATGTAGCCGATTGCTGCGGAGATTGCAGTGGGGTGATTTGCGCAGCCTGACAGAAAGAAGAAGTTAATATCAACAGAATACTTAGAAGGATGTGAGGTATGCGAAATTACCTGAACAGCTTCTACTAACAATGATGCAGCAGCCGCTCCAGCTTCTGTAGCAACCTGGGGATCGACTTCCTCAATAATCGGCAGAGTCGGCGGAGCTAAAGGTTCAGCCGATGCCGCCGCCGACTGATTAGCCGGTTCTATACGGGCACACACTCGGCGGCTCGTCTTCTTTAAAGGCGGTTTCTTCGACGTTTGTTTCAATCGGCCGGTGGTGATGTCTTCGATGGTTGGGGCATGGTAGCCGATGAGTGGGAATGGTGTGTATGGGCGGCTATTCTCTATCGGCCTACCACTTCGGCTCCGCGTCGGAGGAAGTCGACTTTCGGACTGAAAAGGGAAATAAGAGTTAGCGGCAAATTTGTAGCATAAAAAGGAATAACATCGAAATCGGCCAAGAAAAGGGCAGTACCGCTGCGTTTGGGTCGATGTTGTCAGGATCCAGATCATTGCAATATGTTGAAGGAGATACACAAAAGAGATGCTGCTTCCATTCTGCCCACCATAACTTGAATTGTTGGACAGCAAAAGGAGCCACTATCCAATTGCTTAGATCAATGGTACTGGAGTCCGGCACTAAATTCCACAGCCGATTGTAGTCAAGGCTCTTAGTGAGCTCATCTCGGAATTTTGCGCGGCCGGTAAAATAAACTTGAATCGGCAGCTGACCAAGGCCGAACTGTCGTGCTGCAATTGATGGGTTGTAAAATTCATAAGTTGGGGAGTCTTTCCCAGAGAAGAAGTTCGCCGGTAAGATCCCTGGTTTGATCAAGGCGTCCATGAGATCATTATCAAAGGAGTTGGACGTCGAGTCATAGCAGAAGGGAAGCTCAAAAAGTGGCTCTGTTCTCTGGTACGGGTACCAACTGGTGGTTTCTTCACTAAAGCCATTGTAAAAGCATCTGAAATACTCGGTTGTCTGGGTGGCGGTGAACTGGCAACCAGGGAAAGCTGATGCCGCTTCGCCGAAAGAGGTGCACCGTCGTCGTACTGTGGGGTTCTCCTCTGACTCGATGTTGGGGAATGTCTTGGTCTCTATCTGCTGCTGGGAGATTTTGCTCATGTATAAGTTGAGCCAGAGGGTGATGAACCACCAGGGGCCACTAGGGTTACCAATCGGCTCTCCCTTTGACAGTTTTACGCTGATCTGGTGCATCATGTGGTAGGCCAATCCTAGCAGATGCTTCCCAAGAGGGATGGCGGCTCCTCTTGACAGGGCTTCGGCCAGAGCTTGTGTATTGGAAGAAGGGCCAACCGCTCTGCCGCAGAAGAGGTGCTTCTCTAGCCACATCATCAAGAACGCTGAATATTCTCTCTCCAAAATCGTCCCGGTCCTCTTGTTTCTATTGATATACCCTTTCCACTCGTCGATTCCTTTCGTCTCTAGCCGATGGGTCGGCTTGATCAGATAATTAAAGGGTGTATCAGGGGAGGAAATGTCGAGGCCGGTCAGCATCAGGACATTGGCCAGAGTTGGGGTCATGGGTCTGTGCCCAAAGAGAAACGCGTTGAGCGCGTCAGACCAGAAATAGGAGGCTGCTATTACCAGGGGTTCATTCTTCTCCATCTAGGACAAAGATAGATTGATGCATTGGCCAATTTTTAATTCATCCCATTGAACTCTCTTAGAGTTGGCCATTCTTTGGTAGCATTCTTTCTAGCCGCGGGTTTCATTCGGCCAAGATCTAAAAGTGCCTGACCACTGGCCCAAATCCATAGGTGATTGCTTGAAAGGGATTCTATGGGTTTCTAAGTTAATCAGATCAGTCGGTTCTGGATTCCCCATAGGGCCTACGCAGATGAGACCAGGAGTTTCGGAAAGGCGGATAGTGATTTGGTGTCTGATTGCCTAAAAAAGGTAAAAAGGGAAGAACTAAGAATAGATCTAAAAGATGCATGGGCGGTAAAAAGTAAAAAGGAAAAGTTTCGGATGTTTACCTCCAGGATGAAGCTCATCGTCGCTGATGGAGTTGCCGGCGGAGCCTCCATCGCTGGTGGAGTTGCTAATGGTGCCGCCATTGAAGGAATGAAGCGGAATGCAAATGAAAGAAGGATCGCTGGAGAATGCGGTTGGAGGCCAAAAGGGCGCTGGGAGAAGATAGAAAGTGATTCGTCGAGGAGGAAGTTACTGAGCTCGTGGAGAAGAAGCGGCAGGGAACGCCAGTATTTAAAGATGGTCCGAGAGAAGAGGTAAAGGCGGGATTTTTACCGCGCCGTCTACACGAGTTCCGGGAGAACAGTTGTCTCAGGCGCCCAATTCGAGAAGATTGCAATCATCAGGTGGAAGACCGCGAAACAGAAAGAGATTTTTTCCGCGTTTGTTTTGGAGGAGAGATTAAAAAAGAATTTCGAAGTAAAAGTCATGTTTTACTCCGAAACTGGGGGGGCATGTGTTGACGCCAGATTTTGACATGTTTTGAACTCGGCATCAGGGAAGGAGGGGATTGGCCGATGCGGCAGACTTAAAGGCTACAATTGGGAATCGGCCGATTGGCGCTACAGTTAGGAATCAGCCGATTGGCGCTGCAGTGTTTCAGGCGATTGGCGAATGGAGTTGGTGGGGGTCGGCCGATTGAAAGGCTGGAGCGTTTGGGCCAATATGGGCTTGCGCCAACAGATAAATTATTTATAAAAGGGGGATGAAGCCAATGGAATCCCAAGAGGGGATGTTGAGTCAAGATGACAGAGGATCCCAGTCAAAGATGACATGACGTTGGTCAAAGAGCGACGCCAACTCGGTCGAGGAGCAATGGAAGGAGTTCAGATTGGACTAGGAGATGGCAGCAGAAGATCCTGCGGGAGTCCGTTTCCTTTAGGAGAGTCTTATAGATATAATAGTTTTTATATTTAAGCCAAGTTTGTAACGGATCGTGACAGATTAGGAGTCTTAATCCTAGAGTATAAATAGAAGCAATCAGGGTTTTGTAAAAGATACACATCAATCAATACAAACAATCTACTTTTTCATCGTACTTTACTTTCAAGTCGGCGACTTCGCCAATACATCCTTTTCATTCACGAGTTCGTACGGGTTGGCAGGGCTGCATCGACACGATCTCCGGACAAATTGTAGGTTCCGTTTATCGAATAATATCTAAGGTTTAACTTCGGGCGCATCGCCATCGTTTCGTTTAGATTTATTCACCAGTTATCGATATTTACTAGAATTATACGTTTTACCTATTGTTCTAGTTTTATCACCAGTTATCCAGCTTGAGATCGAACTGTCGGCTTTATCATTATTTTTTCTTATTTATCATCATATAGCCGATTAGATCTATTTGGAGTGTTGCATCGGTGGCGATTGTTTAAGTTGCTCCAGTAGTTTCTTTGCAATCGCTACGTGATTATGGGCTGATCTATAGCCGGTCATCTTCATAGCAAATCGACCGATTCACTGATACGCTTTTCGGGACAGATCGGAACTTTAGCCGATCGAGACCCCAGAATTTAATACGTTTCTTTCCTTGTCAATCAACAGGTCAGGTTGACTGGCACGCCGCACGAACCGCACCAGAGCGATCACCCGAACAGGAGTTAAGCAGATTCTCCCGCGTCGTGTGTCCGACGCTGAAGGTCATCGGCCGATTTCTGGCCGATTTTTAGCCCCAACACCTTCCTAGCTTGGTCTGATCTCCTCTCCTCTTCTCTTCTGCTGTCAGGTGGGGTCCATCCGTCGGTCTCCTCCTTCCACTGCAGCTGGGTCCCGGCAGTCAGCCCCTTGCGCGGATCTGGTGCGGCCGGCCAGATCCGGCGTGACATGTGCCCGTGTGGTCGTGTGTGTGCGCTATGGGGGTGTGTGTGTGTGCGGCGGCGGCTGGTCGTGTATGGGGTGCTCGGCGAAATTCTTTAGAGGCACCCGCGCGTGCCATGCCGCGACGTCACGGCGTTGGCAGGTGGTGACCGCGCATGGCATGGCCGTGGCGGGAAACAGCGAGGCCGGGCGGTGCAAAGGCGGGGCCTAGCGGCTGGACGATGGTGAGGCAGGCAAGGTTGTGGCGAGGCCGAGCGAGGTGGGTGCTTGGTTCGGTGCGGCAAGCGGGCCGAAAACAAGGTGGCATGCGTGCGGGACCAGGTGCTCCGAGGTCGCGGCGATGGGCAAGGTGGAACGGAACACGACGACGGTGGCGAGGCTAGTACGGTGGAGGTCAGGGAGGCGCATGAGCCAAAGGCTCGGCCGTTGGGGTTCTACAACTGGGAATCGCACGAACGCGCGCGGGTCCTGGCTTCCCAGGGCTGCAGCGTGGCCGTGCGTGCGCGCGAGACACCAGCTTCCCGGGTCGGGGCACGACGCGGTGGCGGAAAATGGCGTACCGTGGGCGAGGGTCAAATGACATGTCGGGCTCCCGCAAAAACTCAGGGGAGCGGGTGTCCTACACCTTGCTACGGAAGGGTCATCGACGGTGTCGCGCTCGTCGGCTGCAAAAGGGAGGTGCAAGAAGGCGACGGCTCTCACCGTTAGGCTCGTAGGCGAACAGGTGACGTGGGGAGACGGCGGTGCAGAGGTGGTTCAGGGCAACGCTGGCTCGGACCAGGATCTTCTCCTCCTCGCTCTTCTTCTTGTGCATCGATGGCGTCGAGCACCCGGCGGATCTCGCCTTCCTTCTCCTCTCCTCGGCTCGTCCTCCTCTTCGTCCTCCCTCCCTTTTCTATGGTGGCAGCAAGGGGGAAACCCTAATTGGCCCTAGGGTTTGCGCCAGCGGGCGATTGGCGTATTTGTAGGGGTGCTCCAGGGTTCGACCAAGGCACAGACATCGAGGAATGACTGGTGTTGCTTAGCGCGGGCTTGGGGGCGCGTGACTACATCGCGACGCTCAGCTAGGTGGAAAGGGAGGCGCGGGCGGTGTGGGTGATGCAGGCGGGCGGTTACACTAGCATGTCGTGGAGCAGGGGTGGCGGTCGTAGGTGCGGGTGCGTGCAGGGTAGGCGAAGAAGAGAAGCGGCTTGTGCGGCGTGAGGAAGAGGAAAGCAGGCCAGGGGGGCCAGCTCGTCAGCGGGCGAGGAAGAAAGGGAGCGGCAGCACCGCGGGTTGGCCGCGGAGCTGGGTCGTCACGCGGGTTGGGCCGTGAGGCAAGCCACGCGCGGGTGCAGATACTTGGCGGGTAGCTGGGCTGGGCTGGTTTGGGTTTTGCTAGGTTGGCCACGAATTGGGCTAGAACTGGGTAGGGTTGGTCCGGGTTTGGGCTGGTTTTAGCCGGGTCCAGGTCCTGTTTAGGGTTGGGTAGGTCTTAGGGTTTGGCTTTGGGCTGCGCTAGGGTAGGATCTGGGTTGGATCAGAGTTAGGGCTAGAGTTTCCTAGTTAAGGTTTGTTAGCATTATGAATTTAAATTAAAGGGAACACTTCAATTTAAATTCCACACAATTTCAAACAAGAAATAAATCGAAGTTGAATTCATTTAAACAAGGTAGATTCATTAAATTCTAAATAAATCCAAATATAACACACTAACAATGATATACTTAATTCAAGTTAAATTTTTAATTACTAGGATTTTGGGGTAGAAGAGAGGTGAATCTTAAATTATCCTAGCTACAATCACATCCACACAAATTGTTTTTTGAAAATCCTCATTTTTGCACTTATAACATTCCGGGAAAAATCCGGGATGTTACACGCACCATCCCTATTTTTATAGACACCCCTAGGCACCCTCTAATGGGCTTCCAAGACGAGGCCCATTAGTGCACCTAAGCCCAGTCTAATTCGGATCATATTCTCATTAGGCTTCCAGCCCCTTAAGTGTGTGACCATATGGGCTCGCGCACAAATAGACATGGCCCGAGTACTCCTACTCGGCCAATAGCTGACAGTGGCGTCAAGCAAGACGAGCCATCACAGTCTCATATACATGCTATTCTCTTTTCCTCACGATATTTGGTCTAGCTGCAAACTGACCTTGCTTTCTCAATGCCGTGATCTAGAATCCTTGGTTAACACTTAACCCACGGCCATGCATTTCTTGATCCGATCACTCGAGGGGTCCAGAGATATCTCTCTCAAGTAGAGAGGGGCAAATCTCATCTTGACTGACCATGTCTCACAACCTTCTTCTTGACAAACCTGAGAACCACCTTTATAACTACCCAGTTACAGAGTAGCGTTTGATAGCTCCTAAGTAGGTCGGTTCACTTCTTGAGCACATGCGACAATCCAGGTATAAGGACACTGTGTACACATTGTGTAATGAGAAATCACTATTTCTCGAGTTGGGTCGGTACAGCCACATGTCACACATGCGTCCACATTATTAGTTTGACATCTCCATGTCCATGACTTGTGAACCATAGTCATCCTACTAATACGTGTGCTAGTCTAATATTCATGTGTGTCCATACATGAACTTCGACTAGGAACAACTTTAGAATAACCATACAAGTAAAGAGTTTCACCAAAACAATTCACATAATTGTCAACCCATACAAGTTGCCTTTATGGATATTCAATGAACACATACAAAACATCATGGATACAACGGAATATGATCATCTCTATTATCACCTCTAGGGCATATTTCTAACACTCTCCCACTTGCACTAGAGTCTAATCTAGAGATAAACCCATAACCACTACCGGAAATCAAGGCATCTGTGATGAACGATTTTCATCACTGTAAACGTGAAATACGTCATAGAAGGATTTCCGTGATGAATTTTTGACAAATTTGCGTTTGTCATACAATTAGCGTCGTGTTAGGTCTACCGTGACGAACTTTCAAAAAACATCACGGAACTATTTTTTTTGTGATGAAGAAACTCTCATCATGGAAGGATATTTTCATTCTGTGACGAGTCGCAAAACATCACCAAAAGCCGATTTCACGTGTTCCAGCCCATGCTGGCAGCTGACATGGTGCGCCATCCACGCTGTCTAGTGACGTATCAGGCGTCACGTGCCGCAAAGGGGGACCGACACGTGATGACCTTGCACGACGCCACATGTCACTATTTCAACAGCCCACGTGCCTCTATTTGGTCATCCCACGTGCCTCTATACGGTCGGCCCACGTGTCACTATTTGGGTAGCCCACGTGTGGCAGAACCGCCTGAATTAATCCGGCTCAAGTGCATTAACCATCACCACTAGGGCAATTTCGGCTAACCTTACACTTCAAACGGAGTAATCCACTGGTCTATCGGGTATAACCTCCCGATACAACCACGGTAATCGGATCGAGCGCCATACATACAAACGCTCATGCGACGATGAGCCCAGAGAATACCACATTCCAGCAAATATTACAACATTGGCATAAGTAAATAATACAGACCAAGTTTTGAGTTTAGAAACCAAGTACTTCAATGATCATCACTAAATAGTTCTTCAGAGTTTAAGTTGCAGCGGAAAATAAAACAACGGGAACTACTCGACGATACAGGATGTCTCGATGAAGCCCGTACGAGACATCACTCGGCCTTATCTCCGTTGGACGGGGGCGCATCCCATTCCACCGACCAACCAGGGGGAAGAGTGCAGGGCCAAGTCAAGCTAGCAATCATATCTTCGAAGGTCTCACCTGAAAACGAGCAACAAGCAGGGCTGAGTATACTAATACTCAGCAAGACTTACCCGAGTAGTGGAATGTACTCCACCGACTCTAGATATGCAAGGCTTTTGGCTCAGGGGTTTGTTTTGCCGAAAAGCTTCTACAAGTGGGTCCTTACTTTCAGATTTTAGCTCAAGATTCTAGTTTCGTTAACCATTCTTAGATAAGCAGCTATCCAAAAGCATACATGGTGAAGCATTAAATTTTCATCCAACCAGTTCATTCATCATCATTGTTCCTCTTCTTACTCTGTGGGTAAAAATGGTTAAGCAGTCTCAATAGCCATGAGAAACGGACGATTCGAATCGAATTTCTTAACCTTGCAAGGGAAACCTAAACACACGTCACGTGGTTACTCCCTAGAGTCACACGTGCAACTTTTCCCCTTTCTTTCCAGGTCGTGGATCGGGGCTACCCTCCGAGAGTACAAGAGCCCCACGCCACGGTTCGGCGCCGGGTCGTGACCACTCGTGTTGCTAATGGTAACCTTTCACGTTTCAGATGGTTGGATCAACACGTGGCAACCCCGAGGGTTTTGGTGCCGGTGGCAGCCGCTCGCGACAATCGCCACCACCCCCGCCCAGTTTGGTAAATTTTGGCTGGGTATATTTTCCCTGGTGCATGAAACTCTAGCCCTCTGTTCACTGAAAATTCTGGGTAGACAGTAAGGTGAAACCTGAAAAGAAAGACCATCTTAGAGACCTATTTAGCTCTGGAGTTGACTAGCAAAGTTGTTCACAAATACCTTAGGAGTGATCTGGTGAAATTTGAGAATTTTTGGATTAGAACTGTGGAAGTTATGGTTATTTTTGCACACTATACAGAATCTGTCCTTGTGCTGTTCACAGTTTTTCGCTATCTCACTCCATTTGATCTTTTGTTCAGATGGCCGAGCCTGTTGCTATGATGGTGGATGAGGATGGACGCGTTCACTCGCAGTGTCTCCACTGGGAGGGCTTTCCCTCTATTTTGTGGGATGTTCTGCGTACCGCGGGCTATCTAGTTCCCCCACGTTACGCCGGACTGGAGTTTGCAGAAAATGGAGTCACCCAGTGCCGTGTCAACATGACCGTTTTTCCGCACCCGCTACACCCGGAGTGGCCCGCCTTGGAGATTGAGGCTGTTGGTCGCCGCTTGGCCGATACTTGGGAGCTTGCAGCCATGAGGGCGCTCACCACTTTTTGTGCGCAGCGTCCCGAGGTTGTCACACTCGCTCCCATTGGCTTGTTTCCTGCTGCCCAGGACAACGACCCCTTTTGGCTCAACAGGGTGCAGCACGCACAGTACTTGGTAGACTTTCACGCCCAAGAAACTATTCATACCTCCGTGCGGTGCATGAGTGCACTCTACCGACTTCAGACTCTCCAGAGTCAGGCGTTGGAGCAGCTCACTGATCTTGCTCAGGCCTACCACATGATGGCAGATACCAGGGATGAGCAGATTAAGGAGCTCAGTCAGGACCTTGAGGACAGAGATGCTCAGATTGGCCAACTTGAGGGCCAAATTCAGGAGCAGGACACTCTCATGGGTGAGAGAGATGCCACGATAGCACAGTTGGAGGAGCAGCTCCATGATCTGAGCCTTGAGTTGGAGGATGCTAATGAGCACCTTTAGTGGCACCATGATCAGAATGACCATCCCCATGAGGAGGACATGGAGGAAGATGAGGAGGAGCCACAGGAGATTGATGGTGTCTCCGGTATGGATTTCGAGGGTGAGGTACCACAGGCACCTCAGATGGGAGCTCACTCTCCTGCTCACAGCGAGTCGTCCGTCAACGACTTGGATGATTTCTAGAGGACGACCTAGGAGGACTTTTTGCACATACTCCTCGATAGGGTAGCCTAACTTTTGGCAAGTGTTGTAATAGGCTAACTAGGAGTTGAGTAACTCTTTTGTGTTGGGTACACCTGAACCATGTGGATACCCTCAACTTGTAAGGAACGGTGATAAAACTTGGGTGATTTCGTTGTAAGTTGGATGAAATCCACAATCGCTGAGACTTGTCGGAATTTTTACCCATGTCTCCTTGCATTTCTTGGCTGAGTGTTGAATACCAAACTTGTGCTAAATTTTGTGATCGTGGTTCTCACAAAAATTCAGCATCATTGGACCTCGCTAGTTTAAGTTATAGGCGAGACAGTACCGATCAATCTGCTGAAAAACAGCTAAGACAGTAAGGCAAAGGACGAGCCTTTCGACCACCTTAGCTATAGTTCTAGCGCTGAAGTTAAATACCAAAGTGGTGCAATCCTAAATTCTTTGACTACTGCCAAAATATGAGATATTTTGGATGGACCCACAGCAAGCTATGATTTTTCTCGTAGCAAACAGAGATTCTGTCTACACTTCTAGCTGTGATTTCGGAAGTCTTAGACTATACCAATCATTTATGAATCGAGGAAGTATTATGGATCGTGTTGCTAATGGTAACCTTTCACGTTTCAGATGGTTGGATCAACACGTGGCAACCCCGAGGGTTTTGGTGCCGGTGGCAGCCGCTCGCGACAATCGCCACCACCCCCGCGTCAGATCGTGCAAGGACAGCACCAGCAGAGGGGTGGGCACCATGCTCACCAACCCCAAGCTGCAGGATACACGGATTTCCTGGGGACCCAGCCGCCCTTGTTCCATAAGACCGAGGAACCCCTGGACGCAGATGCATGGATTCGCACCGTTGAATCCAAGTTCACATTACTTGTGGCCCCATGCTCAGAGGCCAACAAAGCTCGTTTTGCCGCGCAACAGCTTCGCGGTACCGCTCGACTGTGGTGGGACCACTATTCTGCGATGCTCCCGGCTGACCATGTGGTCGACTGGGATGAATTCAAGACCGCATTCCGGGCACATCATATCCCCGAGGGTCTCATGGAGAGGAAGTTGAATGAGTTTCTGGCACTTACCCAGGGCACCCGCACCGTGCTGCAGTACGCCCAGGCGTTCAACAACCTATGCCAGTATGCGGGCTATCATGCTGATACGGATGCCAAGAAGCGTGATCGTTTCCGCCGAGGTCTGAATACCAAGCTCAACGAACGTCTGAACCTAGCCAGGGCTGACACCTACAACGAATTGGTCAATATGGCCATTACCCAGGAAGACTGTATCACGGCACACCGGGCAGAGAAGAAGAGAAAGGCACCTGCTGGACCATCAAGTGCCCAACCACCAAGGTATCGCATCGTGCAAAATGCCGCACCCACAGCTCCACCTAGGGCCCCTCAACCAGGGACATGGATTGCCAGACCCCCACAGCAGCCAGGCATGGTACGACCCCCGATGCCTCCACAGAACGGTCCGAGGCCCACTCTGCAACAATCTCTTCGACCCAGCCCCGCGAACCGATGTTTCAAATGCGGGAGTTCTAACCACTTCGCACGAGAATGCCCTCAGTCAGGGCAGCCCAACCAAGGTCAAGGATCCAACCCGAACACCAAGAACAGGGGCAAGAGACAGACCCTGCAAGTCAAGCAAGGACGGAATAACTTCACCACGCTTGTAGAGCTTCCTGAAGGAGCCCCAGTGATGTCGGGTACATTCTCTATCCTTAACAAGCCTGCAGTTATATTATTTGATTCTGGTGCATCGCATAGTTTCATAAGTGCAAAATTCGGTGCAAAAGTAGGCTTGGATGTTTGTCACACTAAAGGGTCATATATGATATCAACACCGGGTGGTAAAATTGCTTCAAACCAAATGGTCAGACAAGTACCAGTCAAATTGGGTAGTAAAACCATCGACACATACCTTGTCCTTTTACCTCTTGACGGCATGGACATTATTTTGGGAATGAACTGGATGACTATGCATGGAGTCACGCTGGACCTTTCTTCTCGGGCCGTTGAGATAAATTCACCTAGTCACGGAGCCACTACCCTTTACCTACCATTCCTAGATTGTACGAATTCCTGTGCTTATAAGATGGAAGGACTTAAGCTAAAGGATATTCCTGTGGTAAACGAGTATGCCGACGTTTTTCCGGATGACTTACCAGGAATGCCACCGGATAGGGATATTGAGTTCATCATTGAACTACAACCAGGCACTGCACCTATATCCAAAAGACCATATAGGATGCCCCCTAAAGAATTGGCCGAGCTGAAAATTCAACTCCAAGAACTACTGGACAAAGGTTTCATTCGCCCTAGCGCGTCACCTTTGGGATGTCCAGCCCTATTCGTAAAGAAGAAGGATGACAGTTTGAGGTTATGTGTTGACTACCGACCTCTCAATGCGGTAACTGTTAAAAATAAATACCCACTTCCCCGTATCGATGTACTCTTCGATCAATTAGCTGGAGCCAGAGTCTTTTCAAAGATTGATCTTCGTTCGGGATATCACCAAATCAAGATTCGCCCGTGCGATATTCCTAAGACTGCCTTCTCCACACGATATGGACTATATGAGTTTTTGGTCATGTCCTTTGGACTCACCAACGCCCCTGCCTATTTCATGTATCTCATGAATTCGGTATTCATGCCCGAACTGGACAAATTCGTCGTAGTGTTCATCGACGACATCCTTATCTATTCCAAGGATGAGGAAGAGCATGCAAAGCACCTGCACATTGTTCTTCAACGTCTAAGAGACCATCAGCTCTATGCTAAGTTTTCTAAGTGTGAATTCTGGTTGGATACTGTAAAGTTCTTAGGTCACACGATCTCCAGCGAAGGCATAGCTGTTGACCCCCAGCAAGGTACAAGAGGTGATGGATTGGAAACCCCCTACCTCTGTTCATCAGATTCGCAGTTTTCTCGGCTTAGCCGGTTACTACCGCCGCTTCATCCCGGATTTCTCTTGAATTGCTAAGCCCATGACTGAACTGTTAAAGAAGGAAGTAAAGTTTGTATGGGATGAGAAATGTGAAGAAGCTTTCCACACTCTCAGAGAGCATCTGACTACTGCACCTGTGTTAGCTCAACCCGATAATACCAAGTCATTCGATGTGTATTGTGACGCATCAGGTACTGGTCTAGGATGTGTGCTTATGCAAGAGAATCGAGTGATTGCCTATGCCTCACGAGCCCTTCGGCCCCACGAACAGAATTATCCCACTCATGATCTTGAGCTTGCAGCGGTCATTCACGCTCTGAAAATATGGAGGCACTATCTCATGGGTACACAGTGCAATATCTACACGGATCATAAGAGTCTCAAGTATATCTTCACACAAGCCGATCTGAATATGAGACAACGGAGATGGCTAGAATTAATCAAGGATTATGACCTTGAAGTGCACTATCACCCCGGCAAGGCTAATGTAGTCGCGGATGCGCTAAGCCGCAAGTCCCATTGCCATTGCTTATCCATGGAGTCCTACCAGGAGACATTGTGTGCAGAAATGAGGAAGCTTAACATGGAAATGGTTTCCCAAGGCACTATAAATCACATCTCAGTTGAGCCCACTCTTCATGGCACAACTACATGATGAAGGAATTAAGATCATCAAACAAAAACTATCTCTAGGTGAGGAGAAGTATAAGTGTTTCCGCTAGGACCATAAGGGAGTTCTATGATTCGAAAGTCGTATAGTCGTTCCGAAGAATCGCGAACTCCGCAAGCAAATTCTCGATGAGGCACACCTTTCCAAATTCTCTATCCACCCCGGCAGTAGCAAAATGTATCAAGACCTAAGGAAAAACTTCTGGTGGACTAGAATGAAAAGGGAAATTGCTACGTATGTCTCGGAATGTGACACGTGCCAGAGAGTAAAAGCTAGCCACTTGAAGGTAGCCGGTACACTACAACCGTTACCTATACCATCATGGAAATGGGAGGACATAAGTATGGACTTCATCGTTGGACTACCAAACACTTCCCAGAAACATGATTCCATATGGGTTATCGTGGACAGACTCACGAAGACAGCACATTTTCTTCCGGTACACACCACCTATTCTACCAAGAAATATGCCGAGATTTACCTCGATCGTATTGTTTGCCTACATGGAATACCTAAGACAATTATTTCCGATCGTGGTCCTCAGTTTGTAGCACGCTTTTGGGAACAACTGCAAACGTCTCTTGGCACTAAGCTGATTCGCAGCTCAGCATACCATCCTCAGACTGATGGACAAACGGAAAGAGTAAACCAAATTCTTGAAGACATGCTGAGAGCTTGCGTCATTCACTATGACAAGAATTGGGACAAATGCCTAGCCCTAGCAGAGTTCTCGTACAACAATAGCTATCAAACGAGTTTGAAAATGGCACCATTTGAGGCCCTGTACGGACGAAGGTGTCGAACTCCTTTGAGCTGGTCACAAACCGAAGAACGTAAGATAATTGGACCCGACCTGGTAATCGAGGCAGAGGAGAAAGTAAAAGTAATACAAGCAAACCTTAGAGCCGCACAAGCCCGACAAAAGAGCTATTCTGACAAAAGGAGAAAGCCCCTAAAATTCGAAGTTGGTGATCATGTCTATCTTCGAGTTTCACCAACCAAGGGAGTGCGAAGGTTTGGAATCAAAGGCAAACTAGCTCCCCGTTATGTTGGTCCTTACGAAATCATTGAGAGCTGCGGACCCGTAGCCTACAGATTACGACTGCCCCCTCAGCTCACGGCCACCCATGATGTCTTCCACGTATCTCAACTCAAGAAGTGTATTCGAGTCCCTACCGAGATTGTGGAACAACAAGAAATATCGTTGGAACCGGACCTCTCATATGTCGAACACCCAGTTAAGATTTTGGATCAAAAAGAGAGAGAAACCAAAGTTGTAGAACTTTTTATTCTGAACAACTTTCGTGTTCAAAAATTTTTAAAATTCAAATCAGAAAGAGGAGAAAACGCCCTGTTTGCACCCAGCCCTCTGAAGTTTTCCAAATTTTCGCATTCAGGCCCTCGCGCCCCCCCCCCCCCTCTCTCTCCTCCCCGCCCGACCGCCGCGCGCCAGGTGGCCGGCGACGCCTGACCGGCGCGAGGCGCCAGGCCAGTGGCCGCCGCGCCACCCCCGCCACGGCCGGCTTTGCCCCCTCCCCACGCCGCGCGGCCCAGTGAGCGCACACGCGTGCGGACGCCGCTGCCGCGCCCAGCCCCGCCGCCCCTCGCGCCCAGTCACCGCGCCCCGCCGTGCCACCCCGGCTCCCGCGCCCCGCCCGTCACTGCGCCCGCCCTCCGCCCGAGCCGCTGCAGCTGCTGCTCCACCACTCCATGCCCAGCGCTATCCCCTCGCGCCCACGCCATATCCCGGCCGCCCAGTCGCCGCGCCTGCTCGCCGCACGCCGCGCCGGCGTTCTGCTGCCGCCCGCCGCGCCCAGTGCCGCGCCGTGTCGTGCCTCCGCCCCGCACGCCGCCCAGGCCCCTCCGTACCCCCTCCTGCCCCTATAAAAGCCGAGCCCCGGCCGCCCGCGCGAGCCCCGCACCCAGAACGTCCTCGCCGCCGCCATTGCCGCCGCCGAGCGCCGCCCGCCGTGGACAGCCCTCCACCGCCGCCCACCGCCCAAACGGAAGCTTCAGCCACCACTACATCATCCCCCTGAAGCTCGCCGACCCGCCCAACGCCGCCCAGAACCACCGGAGCGCCGCCGCCCGCGCTGCCGCCGCCGCCGCCACCCCTGCTCGCTGTGGACAGCGCGACCCCGACCCCCTCCGTCCAAGCCAAGTCCCTGAGCAGCTTCCCCACGCGCCATCGAAGCTCGCTGACCGGACCAGGCCGCCCCAAGCCCGCCGGAGCACCGCCGTCGACGCGTGCCGCGCCGCCGCCGCCTCTGCTCCAACGCCGGCGAGCCCTTCCCGGCCGTCCCCCACCTGAACAACACCCCCACGAGGTAGCCCTCACACCCCTGAACCTTCCCCGACCCTCACCCCTCGCCGCCGGCGAGCCCCTCGCCGGAATTTCGGCCGGCCGCCGTACCCGAGCCGCCCGAGGACCCAATTGCAAGAATTTAAATCTTTAGAAGGGTCTGCGCGTAAGATTCAAGGACCCAGTTGTAAAAGAAAGTTTCAAATCTAGATTCAAATTCAGTGAACTTGTAAAATTCGTATAAAATCGTAGAACATTCAGAAAAATACAAACTCAACTGTTCTGGAATCCTTAGAACAAACTCTACCACTTTTGTTACAAAAAGTTTCTCAGACTCACAACATATTTTGCTCTACATTAAATGGAAGCTTTAATGGACTTATTTTGTACCCACTGTTGTAGGACAATGCTGACTCTAAATTTTGGGCAGTGAGTTAGTTGCTTGATGTTTAGGATTGTGTAAAAAGATCAGGCCCAAATTCCAACTTTAGCTTTACTGTTTATTAAACTTAGTTTCATACCATGTTTAAGTAGAATGTTTTATCACTGCAGTTAGGTGATGAATCACCTAATGAAACTTTTTCTCTGCTAGTGTATTGGTACCTAGAAGCCAGAGAAAAATTAGGAGACTGTTCATCTCACAGTAACCTATTTATTTGATTTATGTGCTAATAACATATGTTAAATCAAGAAAATAGTATCTTAGCTTGGAAAATTCTCAAATTTTTACTAGGAGACACACTGTGGTAGAGGTTGCTGTGTAAAAAGTTCCATGGACAAAACCCCTGTGTAGGGTCCTGTAAAAATAAATTCTTGAATAACCTAGGTGTGTAATGTCATATTTTCTATGCTCTGGATACTGCATAATAAATCCTACAAAAATTACAGTAGCTTCTACATACTTAAGTAAAAGCTCTGTAAAAATCTTAGACTCAGTTGTTGCACCAATTGTTCTGTACAAAAAGAACAAGGATCTAACAGCAACTATGTAATATATTTTTCATAATTAATCTGTTACATAAAATTGGCTGAAAATTTTACAGTAAGCACATCTTTCCCTGATGTTCCTAAATCCAAAAGTTCATGACCAGAAACTATCCATTGTAGTAATTACTTAAACTTGTGCATTCATGTAGAATCGACGACTCTCGCCGATGGAACTTACGAGCTGGTGCCCGAGTCCGAGAGTGAGCAGCGAGAAGTCCAGGCAAATCTAACTGAAGCTCTTGAAGACCCGAGCCCAAGTTCGGAAGAGCCCCGGACTAACTTTTCGCAAGAAGGCAAGCCCCGGAGCATAACCCATCTCTTTCCTAAATTATGCAACTCATTACTCCTTGCCTGTGCATTAAGTTTATAGGAGTTGAATGAAAACTTAGTTGCATGATGTTAGGAACCCTTGCTTGAAAACTAGACGTAAGGTTCGATAGAATGCTGTGCTAATAGGACTCCGGTAAAAGTCGAGTGATTTCCTGTCACTCGCGAGAAAATAGGAGTTGAATGTCTACTACACGCTGCAATCATAAGGACACGGACGGGCTATGGAACGATGGTTACGATTGAGGCCCGTCTGTCTAGTGAAAAATGCTAAGGCCGCAGGGTGTGGTAGTGATGGTTAAGTCTTTGAACGTAGTAAACACATGCCGAGATTATGGGAATCGGTAAGCTTAAGTACCTGATTGGCCCGGCAAGGGGACGGCATCCTACCCTTTGAACTTCGGTCCCATGTGCATATGGCGAGTGCAGAGAGTGGTCACGACCCGGCGCCGAACCGTGGCGTGGGGCTCTTGTACTCTCGGAGGGTAGCCCCTATCCACGACCCGGAAAGAAGGGGAAAAGTTGCACGTGTGACTCTAGGGAGTAACCACGTGACGTGTGTTTAGGTTTCCCTTGCAAGGTTAAGAAATTCGATTCGAATCGTCCGTTTCTCACGGCTATTGAGACTGCTTAACCATTTTTACCCACAGAGTAAGAATAGGAACAATGATGATGAATGAACTGGTTGGATGAAAATTTAATGCTTCACCATGTATGCTTTTGGATAGCTGCTTATCTAAGAATGGTTAACGAAACTAGAATCTTGAGCTAAAATCTGAAAGTAAGGACCCACTTGTAGAAGCTTTTCGGCAAAACAAACCCCTGAGCCAAAAGCCTTGCATATCTAGAGTTGGTGGAGTAGATTCCACTACTCGGGTAAGTCTTGCTGAGTATTGGTATACTCAGCCCTGCTTGTGGCTCGTTTTCAGGTGAGACCTTCGAAGATATGATTGCTAGCTTGACTTGGCCCTGCACTCTTCCCCCTGGTTGGTCGGTGGAATGGTATGCGCTCCCGTCCAACGGAGATAAGGCCGAGTGATGTCTCGTACGGGCTTCATCGAGACATCCTGTATCGTCGAGTAGTTCCCGTTGTTTTATTTTCCGCTGCAACTTAAACTCTGAAGAACTATTTAGTGATGATCATTGAAGTACTTGGTTTCTAAACTCAAAACTTGGTCTGTATTATTTACTTATGCCAATGTTGTAATATTTGCTGGAATGTGGTATTCTCTGGGCTCATCATCGCATGAGCGTTTGTATGTATGGCGCTCGATCCGATTACCGTGGTTGTATCGGGAGGTTATACCCGACAGACCAGTGGATTACTCCGTTTGAAGTGTAAGGTTAGCCGAAATTGCCCTAGTGGTGATGGTTAATGCACTTGAGCCGGATTAATTCAGGCGGTTCTGCCACACCACGTGTCACTATTTGGTCTGCCCACGTGTCACTATGCGGGCAACCCACGTGTCCTCACCTCAGGTCGACATGTGTCACTATTTGGTCAACCCAGGTGTCCTCGCCTCAGGTGGGCACGTGCCGTCTTGCAACAGCGGCACGTGCCATTCCAAGATGTAGCCACGTTTCATTACAAGACAGAGCCACGTGTCATCTTCCCATTTGTACATGTGTTGTCCTGCTGCTTGCCACCGTGGCCTCAACGGACTCAGCCACGTGCCTCTTTCCTATGTGTGCACGTGTCGTTGTGCTGCTCCTCCACGTGGCCTAATCCTATTCACCAACGTGTCGGTTTTCTGGATGGCCACGTGTCCTTTCCTAGTTCTGCCATGTTTCGGCTTCCTATTTACCCACGTGTCCATCCGCGCTTGTGCCAAGTGTCTTGTTCCTGTTTGTCCACGTGTCCTATCCAAGCTGGCCCACGCCTCGTTTCCAGGTTCTTCGACGTGTCGGTGCCCTAGCTGTCCATGTGGCCATTTGATAGCTGCCGATTTGATCCGACACAAGGATGGCCCGATCTTCACGACAGTTGGTTTAAGAACAAGGGTAACTTTGCCACCAACAGCGGATAAGTAGCTTTATACCTGCCAAGGTTGGATGCGATCAAGCGATGGGGAGAGAGGCACCGAAACCTTGAGGACTTCGACTCGATCTCTGAACGATCGCAGAACCACAAACCGGCACGAATCCACACAAAATGGTGCAACCAAACTGGAAACCGTAGAGCATGAAGTAGGGGACCTTAGTGAGATCTTCCTCACAAGTCCAAGAAGAACAAGGAAGAACAAGGGTGTGCATGGCACTCAGCAGCTCGGCTGCAAAACCATACAGGTTATTTTTTCATTCAAAAGATCAAAGATTGTCTTTTGCATCAGTACATAGGGGTATTTATACTAGTAACAAGTCTCTAAGATAAGTATGAACTGAACTCTCCATGTTGGGAAGGTGGAAGGCCAACTGGTTGAGGCATTCACGAAGTGGTCTTCAGTTCGCACGTGTCTCCTGGGCTTCTGCGCAGTCTTCCGTAAAATGATCATTACTCTCTGCTCGGAAGTCCAAAAGATGTGCCATTTGTTGGGTCCGAAAGTAGACTTCATAACATTTGCAACCATGTACAACTTATACCTTGGAACAAGTGATATTAATACAGACTTGTATGAGAAGTTGTACCAACATT
This sequence comes from Panicum miliaceum, assembly GCA_032594955.1. Lineage (NCBI taxonomy): Eukaryota > Viridiplantae > Streptophyta > Magnoliopsida > Poales > Poaceae > Panicum > Panicum miliaceum. The sequence continues at coordinate 21,616,528 of CM064062.1, forward strand.
CTATCCTGGAAAAACTGTTGACCTTCTGTGCAGGCTCCACTAAATCGGTCATAACTCTTTATTGGGAAGTCCAATGTTCATGCGGTTGATTGCGTTGGAAAGTAGACTTCATTAAGTTTCCAATGAGAACTCATGCATCTTCATAGCTTTTGGGAATCAAGAGTTATGGCTATTTCTTTTGGTGGTCCCATCCTGCTCCTTTTCTTCATGTGTCCACTTAAGTACAACCAATGTAGCACATTTAGGTAGTATAAAATTCTCATCGATATTAGTATGTAACTGAGAGAGGAAAGCATGCAGCTCTTGTTGGAGTAACTTTGCATGGCTACATGTAATTGGCCCTTCAAGCACTTCCTTATGTGTAACTTTAGTAACCGTTGGCATGTCCTCATCATCCTCCCCCTCTTGAAAAGGAGTTGTCCTCGACTCAATATTTACATTGAGGCTTGGCATGTGCACATCATCCTCCCCTGTCAAAAAGGAGTCGTCCTTGACTCTTATTATTTTCTTGATTGCTCACTTGTTTTACTTTTCCTCATTGTTGATGGGTTTATATGTATTTCCTCGAGTATGCCTATGTGTTTCAATCTGTAATCATAGAATCCAAGTAGTAGCCTTGCCATGTAGAAATAATAAGAATTGAAGTTAAGTGTGGCTTTCACCTGGCATAATGGTTTGAGATGAAGAATATCTTCTAATGTCCAATTACGGTCTTCATCATTTTGCCCCTTTTGAGGAAATGTTGTCCCAAGCTTTTTACTACCTGAACAAGGAATGTACAAAAGGAAAAATGTTTATGCATGGTATATATATTTATCATCAATTTTATCATCATTCATACTTTCCATAATATCATTCTCAAGAAAGAATAAATAGCATGCATATTTAATTGTCATCGTGATGTTCATATCATCCTCCCTTCCTTGGGAAAAAGTCAACCTCAACTTTTGGTTGAACTGGAAAAGATTGTTAGCTTGAAATATTGCATCAACAACATTCGTCTCGCCATGATGAAAAAATATCATTGACTTTTGCATACTAGCATATAGTTTAGTCGATGGGAGAACAAAAATTTCTTTCAAACTACACAATTGATTCAACATCTGCAATTTTGCTTTTCCAAGATCAAACTGTTCATAGCATGGACATGAAGCATTCATAAACCCAAAATTCTTGTTACACAATTTATTCAAAGGTTTGGATGTGCACCTTTCAAAATCAGTTGTTCCTGATATAGCTGAAAATTATTTGTGTGCTTCAACTGCATGATTTTGCACAATGTTTCTTGCTTTTGGAGTAAGATATGAACAAGGAAACAATATTGAGGGTTCCTAACAACAAGCACTAAGCAAATGTTTCATCTCAAGATTAGAAAAATGCATATCGCAAGATTTATCACACAATATTTTTGACTTCAAATCATCAAGCTTGTCATTTGTTATACAAATTGCATGAACATAAAAGTTATCCAAAGCATGTTCTCCAACCAAAACAAATGTAAACTTGCAGCTATGAGCATTATTCAATGTTCTCAAAGATGTTAACTTAGAAATATTCACAAGCATTTTGTTGACATCAAGAGGCATATCAAGCATAGTATAAAACAAGCACTTAGTAGTAGATATTCTTGCAAAGAACTGAGCATGGATAATCAACTGAACATGGTGAATTTTATTGACATATAAAGTATTGTATGAATCAGTCAAAACAAAAAGGTTCTCATCAAAATCAAATTCAACACTTGTATCAACATATGGTTCAGCCAAATCAGCACAACTTTTCTTAGAGTGCTCAGCTAAAACTATAGTGGGTATATCATCAAATTTACTCATGCCTTTGTCTTGCAAATTCAGATCTGAAATATTTTCATTACCTTTCAGTTGTGATAATTGTGTATGCATCATGGACTGCATTTCTGAATTTTTACCATTGTCGTCAACCTGAGTTGGTGTAGATGAGACAAGTGATGGTTCAAGGAATGTGCAACACTCGTCGCTCTTTGTGAACATTGGAAAATCATGCAACATGTTATTATCTGTGGCTATCTATTGATCTTCCTCGTCGAATATTGGGGGCTGGTCATAGTTCACCATGTCATCTTCTTCATGAACCTGAATTACATGAGAAACACAACTAGAAGAAAAGATTATTGTGTTAGTAGTAAATGTTTCTTCACTTGGCCTATCTTCTACATCACTCAATTTTTGTGTTTCTCTCTCACACACAATTTTGTGGCTCTCATCCTCACATATAGTGGAATCTCTCATCTTCTCATTTTGAACTCTCACACTCGATTTGGCTTGGTGGCTCTCTTTCTCACATGGGTTTTGGAACAAATCATCTTCCATGAAAAATGGAATAGCAATGTCATCATAACCATCAGCCGCAATCTCCTCATGTGGGATATGTTGTATATGTGCAGATTTAGGTGAATGGTTTCTTGATTTGTGAACTCCATGATCATCCTTCTTGCCATTTTTCTTTTGCACCATTGCATCTTGCGCCTTCTCTCGCTGTCCAGAACACTTCTTCTCTTTCACAAATTGCACACGGTGGCCACGGCCATGGCCGTGAGCTCCTCTGTCACGCTGATCATTGTGACCAGCACGCCTACCACCACCACGACCACCCACTATGGGAAGACGTTCCTTAAACATCCTCTCCATGGCCTCCAAAAATGAGTGTCCAAATTGGCGTAACTAAGCTCACACAACCGAGGGTTCTTTTGCATGATTTTGCCCACGAACACTTGAATATGGTCCTTCCATGTTAGAGCAATGCAAGAGAAAGTGGAATAGGCAAAATTTATGGAATCACACAACCTCACCTCTTGCTTACCCGAGTTCTTTCTCGTTCTCAAGGACCGTGAATGTGCTCAAAATGGCGTACCCTGCTGTGATTAAGCGGTTGAAAGGATTACGAGTCTAGAGGTCCAGTTTACGGCTTTTTGTGGAGCTATAGGTGGCTGTTCAAGGGAGGCTATGGTACTGTAACCAAGTGTTGTAAGCCGTTCAACAAAGTATAAATGCTGCTGTCAAAACCAACACAAACTTGATATGACGAATCTGAAACTTTGGTTTAGACAAACCGCAATGTAGCCCCTTTCAACTTCTTTTCTTTGTTACTCTCCTTTTTTTGCTCTCCCTTTTTTTCACTTATTTTCTTCACACTTTTTTTCAGATTTTTGTCAGTAGACACAAAACAACATATGAGGGCTGCGCAAAAAAATTAACAAGAGTACGGTTGAAGAACAACGATGGTGACTAGAAACAAGATGGACGCAACACACACAAAGTAATAGTACCACAAAATGGCTATAGGATTTTTTTGGGGCTTTTTCAGTGGACTTTAGGATATTGCAAAACAAATATATGAATCGAACAGATAGATAAGTGGGTGATAACAAACCTACCATGACAACGATAGCTCTGATTACCACATGATAGGTGCCGCTATGATCCGACACAAGGATGGCCCGATCTTCACGACAGTAGATTTAAGAACAAGGGTAACTTTGCTGCAAACAGTGGATAAGTAGATTTATACCTGCCAAGGTTGGATGCGACCAAGCGACGGGGAGAGAGGCACCGAAACCTTGAGGACTTTAACTCGATCTCCGAACGATCGCAGAACCACAAACCGGGACTAATCCACACAAAACGGAGCAGCCAAACTGGAAACCGTAGAGCATGAAGTATGGGACCTCAGAGAGATCTTTCTCACAAGTCCAAGAAGAACAAGGAAGAACAGGGGTGTGCAAGGCACTCAGCAGCTCGGCTGCAAAACCATACATGTTATGTGTTCATTCAAAAGATCAAAGATTGTCTTTTGCATCAGTACATAGGGGTATTTATACTAGTAACAAGTCTCTAAGATAAATATGAACTGAACTCTCCATGTTAGGAAGGTGGAAGGCCAATTGGTTGAGGCATTCACGAAGTGGTCTTTAGTTCGCACGTGTCTCCTGTGCTTCTGCGCAGTCTTAAGTAAAATGATCATTACTCTCTGCTCGGAAGTCCAAAGGATGTGCCATTTGTTGGGTTGAAAACTAGAATGATAAGCTTTTCAACCATGTATAACTTGTACCTTGGAACATGTGATATTAATACAGACTTGTACGAGAAGTTGTACCAACATTTTGTCCTGAAAAAAATTGTTGACCTTCTGTGCAGGCTCCACTAAATCGGTCATAACTCCTTATTGGGAACTCCAATGTTCATGTGGTTTGTTGCGTTAGAAAGTAGACTTAATTATCTTTCCAATGAGTACTCGTGCATCTTCGTATCTTTCGGGAATCAAGAGTTATGGCTATTTCATTTGGTGGTCCGATCCTGCTCCTTTTCTTCATGTGTCCACCTAAGTACAACCAATGTAGCACATTTAGGTAGTATACAATTCTCATCAATATTAGTATGTAAGCGAGAGAGGAAAGCATGCACCTCTTGTTGGAGTAACTTTGCATGGCTATATATAATTGGCCCTTCAAGCCCTTGCTTATGTGTAACTTTAGTAACCGTTGGCATGTCCTCATCATCCTCCCCCTCTTGAAAAGGAGTCATCCTCGACTCAATATTGACATTGAGGCTCGCCCTGCGCACATCACCGTTCCTGGCTGACCCACGTGTTGTTTGCCTATTCTGCCACGTGTTGGTGCCCTATTTGTCCACATGTCATTTTCCTGTTGCGGCACGTGGCGTTCCCATATGGATCCATTTCGTCACCGCACCATTTTCCTCACAGAACTATTCCGTCACAACACCATTTCATCACAGCACCATTTCTTCACAAAACAACATTATACATCAGAATTATTCCACAAATAGTTTCATTACATGACCACAATTAGCGGAGCAGACTATTCAGAATCACATTACGACATAAATGGGAATGTCCTGGGTCACTACAATTCCACACACATAGGATCAAGGCTGAAGGGAGGTACCAAGGTTGCTTTGGGCCCGGATGATTTGCGAAAGGAGGCGATGGCTATCTTCTTATTGCTTCTTCAGCTCCTCATACTGCCTTTGAGTTCTCGCTAGCGCTTCATGTGCTCCTTCAGTCTCCCTCTGTAGTGCATCACTCTTCCTCTATAGATCATCACTGCTCCTCTGGAGTTCTTCCACTCGTTCATGCAGAATAGATAAACCTTGTCTTTCAGCATCAAGTTCTTCACGAAGCAAAGCTTCAGAAGATGACCAACGCCTCGAAGAGGGAGCGGCTATCAAGAAAGTGCTGTTGGATCTGGTCTGGGAGAGGGCCTTGGAAACAACCTCAACACTAGGAAATCTTGGCTGCCCATCAACAACAGCTTCTGCCTGTATAGTTTTCATTAACATCTACAAAAGGTAAAGATGAACTATTAGCTTACTGTCTATATTGAATAAACAATCTAGAAAAAGGAATATTAAACAAATCGGGAACAAAAGCAGATTGGATAACTGGTACTAAAAATTGTTAACAAACCTTAGAAATATAGGCAGCCATGCACGCTAACAATATATGATGTGGCATGTACAAAGTGTTGGACAAAGAAGGACAAAACTCTTGCTGAAGGAATGTACAGGGGCTTTGTTGACACCAATTTTTGTACAACTGGTCAAAACCTGGGTCAAAGATTCTAAGCTGGTCAGAGGGCTTGGCGTCGGCATGAGTGATTGTTTGTCAAGGAGAAAGCCGATGAGCTTAAATGATTGCTGATGGGAAATGAGGCCGATACCCGTGGAGATGGCATCATGGCTGATGGGCCGAAAATGGGCTGATGTGTAATGTCAGCCAGTTATCTTAGAGTTTCTCATAGAATATTAGTATAGTTAGAAAGTTCATTTTTTTATCAAGTAATCTGTAAGTTGTAACCGACTAGGGTTTGTAGCTAATGGCGACCCGCTAGGGTTTGATTCCCGATCTTTCGATGAGAGGCGTGGATAACTCGATTGGTCGATGGAGGCGACGTTCATGGCCCGAATACAGCCTTCCAAGTTGCGCCTTAGCAACCGTACACCCCCTCCAATGGCTGTCGCGATCTTGTGGAGCGCGGCACCCGGCCACTAGGGCACTTTTCCTGCAAGCAATCGAAGAAACTAGCAAGAACAAGTATGACAAGTACTAAATTTACTAGATGTAAATGAAGGTTTCACACGCAATCTCAATAATGGTGGGGTTCCGAAGACAAGAAGACGGGAGGCTGATCCATCACGCGCACTTGCAAGCAAGTAGCGAAGGCTAAACTTGATCTAAACAAAACCCAAGCATCCTTGGTGGCGGCTAAGGGGTATAAGTACGTGGGAGGACAACCACAGGGGTGCTGGGGTCGTACTCCAACCCTAGGACGCGTCCGTAATGGACTCAACTTGATACACGGCCCATTGGGCCAAAACAGGGTGACGCAGCACCATGTGCAGAAAAGGACTCTGTATTAATTTTACGATTGCGGCCGACTCGTAATAGATATGTATATGAGGCCGGATCCATTTGAAAGAATACTTCATATTCTTTCCACGAAGTACTTGAACGCCCCAATCCGAGTTTATATGTGACCGTGGTGTCCATCACAAGTTGGTACTGTTCTGCAGTCCGAATCCAGCCTGCGCGAATCCGTTTCCCTTTCGGTCGCCTCCTTGGTTCCTAAGCAAAATAAGAGTACACGGTTCTCCATGGTCTAAACATGATGTACATGAGCTTAGATTTGAACCCACCTGATGATTAAGTTGATGCGCACGAGCACGAGTAATAGGACCAGCAATAGGTACTTGTGTCGGAGTGGATGTATCGTTGGTGTTGATGTCTTCATCATCCTCCCCTTCTTGCATTTGAGTTGTCCTCGACTCAAGCTTATCCTCCTCTCCCAAATATGGCTTCAAATCGTGTGGATTCAATCGTGATTTAGCCTTTTGACATGTCGTGCAGCGAGCAACAAATCTCTCCACATCTCTTCTCATCTTTGGCCAAAAGAAATGACCAGCAAGTATATCTTCCATTTTTTTGCTCCAAAATGCCCCATTAAGCCACCTCGATGCGCTTCCTGCAACAATAACAAGCGAACGGAGCTAGCTGGAATGCATAGCTTGTTAGCTCTAAAGACAAACCCATCACTAACGATGAATTTGTTCCATCCCTTCCCCTCTTTACAATGCAGCAACACATCTTTAAAATCAGCATCATTAACATATTGATCTTTAATCGTTTCCAATCCAAATATTTTGTAATCAAGTTGGTTCAGCAAGGTGTATCTCCTAGATAATGCATCAGCAATTATATTCTCTTTCCCTTTCTTGTGCTTAATAACATAAGGAAAGGATTCAATAAATTCAACCCACTTAGCATGTCTACGGTTCAATTTTCCTTGACTACGAATATGTTTTAAAGATTCATGATCTGAATGAATAACAAACTCTTTGGGCCATAGATAATGCTGCCATGTTTCTAATGTGCGAACAAGAGCATACAATTCCTTATCATAAGTAGAATAATTCAGAACAAGCCCGCTCAATTTTTCATTGAAATAAGCAACAGGTTTGCCTTCTTGTAACAAAACACCACCCAAACCAATGCCACTAGCATCACATTCAAGCTCAAAGGTTTTATTAAAATCAGGGAGTTGGAGGAGAGGTGCATGTGTCAACTTATCTTTTAGCGTGTTGAAGGAGTTCTCTTGTGTTTTACCCCAACAAAAACGCACTCCCTTCTTTGTAAGCTCATTCAAAGGCGCGGCAATGGTGCTGAAGTCCTTCACAAAACGATGATAGAAACCAGCAAGTCCTAGGAAACTCCGCACTTGCGTGATAGCCTTCGGTATAGGCCATCCCTGTATAGCTTCCACCTTGGCTTGATCAACCTCGATTCCCTGTGGAGTCATGACATAGCCAAGAAAAGACACTCGATCGGTGCAAAAGGTGCACTTCTCAAGGTTACCAAATAAACGTGCATCTCGTAAAGCATTAAAAACAGCACGTAAGTGATCAAGATGTTCATCGAAAGATTTGTTGTAAATCAATATATCATCAAAGTAGACAACAACAAATTTCCCAATGAAAGCACGCAGAACCTCATTCATTAATCTCATGAAAGTACTAGGTGCATTAGTTAACCCAAAAGGCATGACTAACCACTCATATAACCCGAACTTAGTTTTGAAAGCAGTTTTCCATTCATCTCCCAATTTCATACGAATCTGGTGGTACCCACTACGCAAATCAACTTTGGAAAACACAACAGCACCACTCAATTCATCAAGCATATCATCCAAACGTGGAATAGGGTGTCGATATCGAATTGTGATATTATTAATAGCCCTACAATCAACACACATACGCCATGTTCCATCCTTTTTAGGCATAAAATAACCAGAACAGCACAAGGACTAAGAGACTCACGCACATAACCTTTGTCGAGTAGTTCTTGCACTTGTCGCTGAATTTCTTTAGTTTCTTCCGGATTTGTCCTGTATGGCGCACGGTTTGGCAACGATGCACTAGGAATAAGGTCAATTTGGTGCTCAATCCCTCGTATTGGTGGCAGCCCCGCTGGTATCTCACTTGGGAACACATCAGAATACTCCTGCAAAAGGTTAGCAACAGCCGGGGGCAAAGAATGCTGCATATCGTGAACTGAAATCAAAGCATCCTTGCACACCAAAGCATAGGCAACAGAAGTGGAAGCAATCAATTCATTAATATCAGACTTAGTAGCAAGGAAGCAATGTCCTTTCAGTCTTATCTCATCTTCCCTTCTACTAATAGATTTGGCATTCTTATCGATCTCAGTTTTAGTTCTCTTAGCTTTAGCAACATCATCACGCACAATAGATTCAGGTGACATAGGAAGCAAAACAATTTTCTTATCATGATGTATAAGAGAATATTGATTTGATCTACCATGAAGCATGCTATCGGTATCAAATTGCTATGGTCTACCTAGCAGAATATGACAAGCTTCCATAGGCACAACATCGCATTCAACAACATCATGATATGAACCAATAGCGAAATTAATTCGTACCAATCTCGTTACCTTGACCTTACCACTATTGTTGAGCCACCGAATGTGATATGGATGTGGGTGCGGTTTTGTTGTAAGTGCAAGCTTCTCGACCATATCGCTGCTAGCCAAGTTGTTGCAGCTACCTCCATCAATTATCAAACGGCATGAACGCTCTTTAATAACACACTTTGTTTGGAATAGTGTATGCCGTTGATTTTGCTCCGCCTTTTCCATTTGTGCACTAAGTACACGCTGCACAATGAGGCTCTCATAATGATCTGCATCCTCTGCACCAATCTGCTCTTCTGGTTGTTCCTCAGTACCTGCATGGTCAGCAACAAGCAAAGCAAGTGTATCTTCATCAAAATCACTAGCAGAGGAATACCCACCATCTCCTTTGACCACCAAAACGCGCTTGTTAGGGCAGTCACGTTGCACTGGTCCGAAGCCCTTGCATCGATGGCATTGAACATCTCTTGTCCTTCCCGTGGAGGCAACCGAAGATGCACTCGTGGCTGGTTTCTGGACAGTCGTGGTTGCTGAATTTGTCGGGGGAGCACGTGTCTTATCGTTGGATGGAGCGGGTATTGTCGACCGACTCGGGAATGTAGAAGGTGCAGAAGCTCGTCCGGTCAATGAGGTAGATGTGCGCGGCTGCCATGATGAAGGTTTTCCTGCAGAAATATTAGTTCTTGTTCTAGCACGTCGTCCCAGGACTTCCCTTTCAGCTTTACAAGCAAGATGGAACAAACGGGTTACGTTAGTATAATCTTTATAAGCAAGAATGTCCTGAATTTCTCGGTTCAAACCTCCTAAAAATCTAGCCATAATAGGTTCCTCATCCTCCACTAAATTACAACGCAACACACCCATTTGTAATTCCTGATAGTATTCTTCTGCACTTTTATTACCCTGTCTCAATTGTTGCAATCTATGTAACAGATCACGCGCATAGTAAGAAGGAACAAATCTAGCCCGCATGACCCGTTTCAAAGCATCCCAGGTTTGTGGAATATTATTAGGATTTTTCTTAGCATGTTCTATCCACCAAACAGAGGCAAAATCAGTAAATTCACTAGTAGCAGCCCTAACACGTATATTCTCAGGAAAATCATGACATGCAAACTTTTGATCAACAGCAATTTCCCAAGTACTGTAGGCATCAGGATCGTATTTTCCATCGAAAGAAGGTATCTTAATTTTTATTTTACTGAAAGCATCATCATTATTATGTACCTCACGTCGTCGATGTCCACCCATACCTCTCTGATTAGTTCGCAGTCGTCGGCGACTAGGAGCATCTTGGTCATCTAGTTCAGTATCAGCGACATAATCATCCCAATTATCCTCGACACGCTCATCCTTCTTGTTTTCTCCCTCATGCTCATTTGCAGTTCTGGCATGCATCTCATCAAAACGCCTCAAAAGAGCAGCAAGGCTTTGGTCAATATGAGCGACCGACGTCTCCAGCCTTGTAAGCTTGGTGTTGGTGGCAAGCTGCGTGGCCTCCAACTGCCCAATCTTATCATTTGACACCAGCATATCTTCAGCAAGCCCATCTACATGCCTCCTCATCTTATTTTCAAAATGTTGTATGGTTCCCTTTGTACGAGGAGAATGACCTAAACTCTCATCACCCTCTGATCCTGTCATGGTTAGATGAACAAAGGAAACACGAAAATAGGTGAAGAAATAAGATCCTACAACTAATGGGATGTAGCTACTGCAAGGCGCTCACTCTCAACCAGTTACACAAGCTCTTACCAATTCTTACCTTGCTCAACAGGAGAGGATGGCAACCAACAAGTCTGCAACCGTGGGATGAAGTGTATCGGTGCCGCAACAACAGGACCTGTCAAGCTGTAGTCGGATATGTGGAGCTATAGGTGGGCTGAAGCAAGGATGAACTAGCACCACGTTAGTTACAAAAGCAAGCTGAAAAATCGTTCAACGGGGGCACTATGCTGGTCCTAGCCTAGACCGTGCTAGAGACGCGAGCCTGGACACAAATGAAGTCACGAGATACCACCGAAGAACAAAAAAGATGCACAAAGAACAACCCCTTTTTCTTCCCTTCTTTTTCTTCTTCTTCTTTTTTTTCTTTTTTTCCTTTCTTTTTTTTTCATTTTTTTTTCAAGGGATCCTCAAAACTGATTATATAACCTAAAAGATTTCAAAAGAGCCACACAGCACACAAACTTCTCTCTCTCTCTCTCTCTCTGGAGTAAGCCGAGACTATATGTATTCGTGCAAAGTTGCGGTTTGAGTAAGCCGAGACTACTTCTGCCTTTCTGGAGCACTACAAAATATGCAGTACAAGTGCGAAAAGCAATGGAATTTTATAACACGGCGCAATAACCAATTCGGACTCGGAAACCGATCCCTACTCGAATCACAGCACCGCGTGCGATTCGGTCACAAACCAACACAGAATCTAACTCGGACTTGAACACGAATATGGACTCGAATTCCGCCAACACGGAGTATGTATGGTAGCGCACGGTTGTGACTAGAACGTGACAAGAACTCAAAACTCTAAAGGACTAAAACTAAGACCAGCAACTCGACGCAACCGATGCAACCGAAAGTTCAACAAGCCCTAACTAAGCAGTGCTAGCAAAGGCTCAAACGAGTTTATAGGATTGAAGGTAAACTAATCTACTATTTTTTTGGCTTTTCTAGACTATAGGAAAAATAAAACAGCGAAGAATTAGAAGTCTGTCACCGATAAACCATGCTCTGATTACCAACTAATGGCGACCCGCTAGGGTTTGATTCCCGATCTTTCGATGAGAGGCGTGGATAACTCGATTGGTCGATGGAGGCGACGTTCACGGCCCGACTACAGCCTTCCAAGCTGCACCTTAGCAACCGATACACCCCCTCCAATGGCTGTCGCGATCTTGTGGAGCGCGGCACCCTACCACTAGGGCACTCGTCCTGCAAGCAATCGAAGAACTAGCAAGAACAAGTATGACAAGTACTGAATTTACTAGATGTAAATGAAGGTTTCACACGCAATCTTGGGGTTCCGAAGACAAGAAGACGTGCGGCTGATCCAGCACGCGCGCTTGTAAGCAAGTAGCGAAAGCTAAACTTGATCTAAACAAAACCCAAGCATCCTTGGTGGCAGCTAAGGGGTATAAGTACGTGGGAGGACGACCACAGGGGTGCTGGGGTCGTACTCCAACCCTAGGACGCGTCCGTAATGGACTCAACTTGATACACGGCCCATTGGACCATGTACAGAAAAGGACTCTATATTAATTGTACAATTGCGGCTGACTCGTAATAGATATGTATATGAGGCCGGATCCGTTTGAAAGAAGACTTCATAAGCTTTCCACGAAGTACTTGAACGCCCCAATCCGAGTTTATATGCGACCGTGGTGTCCGTCACAAGTTGGTACTGTTCTGCAGTCCGAATCCAGCCTGCGCGAATCCGTTTCCCTTTCGGTCGCCTCCTTGGTTCCTAAGCAAAACAAGAGTACACGGGTCTCCATGGTCTAAACATGATTTACATGAGCTTAGATTTGAACCCATCTGATGATTAAGTTGATGCGCACGAGCACGAGTAATAGGACCAGCAATAGGTACTTGTGTCGGAGTGGATGTATCGTTGGTGTTGATGTCCTCATCAGTAGCTTAGGCTATAAATAGCTGGCCTCAGGCATGTATCAAAAACATCCAATGATCAATACACAAAACCTTTCTTCACTTTGTTCTTCTTTTCCTTTTCGGTGGCTTCGCCTTAGTTGAAGTAGATTTTTCTTTTACGAGTTCTTTCCTGCACGTTGGGCTGCATCAACTTCGATTTCTGGCTTGCTGGAAAGTTCCGTGTTGAGTGATGCTGATAGACTCAAGATTGACGCCACATCACTTCTTCCTCTATTCTGTTTTGTTCAAGTTATCGAGCAGATTGTTGGTATTTCTTAATGATCACAGATAAATCCGCTAGCGCACGGAAGATACCGTTGTAGCACTTCTCAGGGAATGGTGTGCAAAGGTCTTCTAACTAGTTTACCCAAGGAAAAGGAACAGGTAGAATGACTTAGGGGTTGTGTGGTTATCCAAAGGTAAAGGAGTCAAGGAAAGGTATTCTTACGATACTGTACGTTCACTTCAGGCACCGTTCTGACCCTGGTCTGCCAGGACCCTCCGGCTATTAGCTCTACTCCGAGCCCGGACGTGGGGGACTTCACTAACCACGAAGCACTTCATAGCGGACCAACAAGGCTGTCACCACCTGCGGTCTACCCCTGCAATACCGTGGGGATCGCAGCAATCAAAGGTAATCTAGGACCTAAACACCACGTTTATGCCTTTGACTACTACTCTAGCGATGCGCAGGGTTATCCCATCTTTATCAGGGGCCCTCACTAGAGCATCCGCTACTAGAACGGATGATAAACCCGTAAAAGAAAATAACGAAAGAAGAACTTAACCAAGATCTTACCAAAAGATGAACTCGGATACTTACTCAATGTTGACATTTTGTAGCGTCATCACTAGGATAGGTGTTCCCCAATAATGGCGCAAGAAATGTTGTGGGGTATTTCTTACATTACAGAAGGATCCGCAAGTGCACGGAATACCGTTGTAGCATTTTGAGTACAGGGTCGTATTTATATTTCCGCGGGGAAGGCGGCGGTTATTGGAATAGATTAGTATGTTGATTAGTTCTAGCATGGATATTCAGTTGAATAAACAGGGGTAAGATATTATATGGTAAAGAGGTAGTGTGACACACAAGTTACTCATGCTCTATCTCTATGCAAAGCTTACACGAAGGGAGAAAGGAAGAAGGAAGCTAATCTAAGGACTTATGTACTTCTAACTAAGCATAAAGTCTATACTAAGAACTCATACACATACACATGACTAGGAACGGGCTCTAGGCTCCCAGGCATCACCGGGAGACCCCACAGGATATGGCTAGGTGGCCACTAGGTCTTCACAGCTATTTTATGCACCTCCTACAGCTACTACAGGAATGGGGAAGGTTATGCTGGACGGGCAGTGTTGTCACCACCTACCGCCTACCTCATCTAACCATGGTACAGAGCCGCATCCAGCAACACTAATTAGCCCAGACACCGCATCTACGCTAATAAGCGATACTCTAATGCCCCGCGCGGAACCCGCACCCTTCGGATGGACAGACATCACACTAGAGCAAACATAAGAATACTGGAACCAATGTCATAGCCTAGATGTCTTACCACGTCTAATCATGCAAGATATAAGACCTAGATATAAACTAAGCATAGCACACACATCTGAGTACACAGAACATATACTATACGAGTACACTAAACTAGAAAATAACTCTATTAAGGAATTTCAAATATTACAAAGGAGAGGAAGAGTAAAACCCATATCGAACACTCCTAGGTAAGACTCGGAAACTAAAAGAGCCACTTCACCTAAACTCCACTATCCTAAAGACTAAGCAAGAGAGGAATTTGACAGATAGCAAGTTGAGGTGTGTCTTCATTAGTAGCACCCCCCCCCCCTCATATTTATAGAGGTGAGTGAGGGGGGTGTGCAACAGCTCCTCATCGTGCAACGAGCTGAAGCCTCCTCAAACCGACATATGGAGCCAATAGGGAGCTGCCACGTGCAAGAGGTAAGGCGGTGGCGGCTGGCCTGGGTCGGCCGACCTGGGTGGGTCGGCCAAACCGGCCTGGCCAACAACCGACCTCAGCTTCGTCACAGGGCTGTCAAGTGGGCCCTGACCACTCTTGTGCATGAGTTGGGTCTGTCCTAGGTCGGTTGCATGTCCTGGTGGGCCCATTGATCCATGTGAGGCAGAACAAGGTGTTCTGATTGGTCGATAGAATTTGCCTCGGATTCAAGGGTATGTTTTCTCTCTATTTTCTGCTCAATTTCCTGCTTTGCAAAATCTCCGAGGGAAATGTGAAAATGATATTATTCTAGATAAATATGCAAATTAAGTATGCTACTGATCCCAATTTTCTGGTCAAATTGGCGCTCGAAATTGGTCCATAGCGAGCGTCAACAAGAACCCCCAAGCTGTCATTTGCTCGTCCCGAGCAAAACATGACAAATCAGGTTGTTGATCAGAAAATTGTTAGACTCGTTACCTGCTATCGTGTCAAGTCTGAGGCATAGATGATCTCCTTGAGAATGAGTAATATTGGCATGAGTACCTGGCCCTTGTTACCTTCATCATCTATTGGGCTTATGAGCTTCCCCTCATCTTGAGCTGTTGAGAGTTAGAACAGTCGACAGAGCAGTAGTTACCTTCCCTTTGCTCAATAATCCATCTGGAGGTTTTCTTTTTTGGAAATAGTAAAATAAGACTAAGTTCCTTGAATGATTCACTCGGATCGCTCAATGGTGCATAGATCCTTACCAAGGCACTTCTCCTTTCTCATAACGAAAGCTTTTGTGGAGCTCAAGGTACGAAACAGATGAAGCATACCTGCATTTCATATATTGCCAAGGCAAAGAGTGGATCCATGAAGAAAACTAGTCATATCCCAATATCAAGAGGTGCATGTGTGTGGATGGATGAGAGGTATAATAACTCCTTTTTGGTTTGTGATCTCTCTCCTCTTTATTTATTTTTTTGTATTTTTCTTTAGACATGGCTATCCCCTTTTATTCTTTCTTTTCTCTCTTTTTCTTGGGTCATGCTTCTTTGGCATGCCATATTTTCTTTTTCTTCTTTTTTTCGGGGATGACCAAGCCTAATTTCCTTTTTTCAGGAATAAAATAAGGAGAGATCACAAACTTCATGGAGCATTTATTTGGTGGATGGATGGATATGCTAATTCCCAGTGTAGGAATGTCGTAACGGGTGTAACGTGTGCATGATCTTGATCAAGAGGATATGAAAAGCATCTCACTAGGGTCACAACAATTTGACAAAGTTCAATGAAATAGCAAGCAACATATGTGTATGGTTTTTCAATGTAAATAACATATGGATCTGGTAGGACTTGGAACATCATTGAAGAACTTGTCTTTCCCTTTTAAATTTTGAAAAAAAAAACTCCAGATAGCATGCTTCACTTAGAACAAGATTATAAAGCTCCATCTTCCATATATAAACTCACAACAACCTAGACTTGGATGAAGCATGTGCAACCCACGAGACGTTTGGGTTCATGGCACAAAGGTTTAAACATCCAGCAAACTCAAACTTAGGAAACACCATGCTTTAGGACTAAGCAAGACAGACAAGCAAGAGCATAACAATTATTCCTCCTTTCAACTTAGGAAGGCTAAGCATTCTTACCAAGCACATGGATAAGGGAAATTTAAAGCAGGAAATATTTGTTTGGTTTTTAGAGTTTTTATATCTTTATTGAAAGCAGTAAAAGGATACAGTTCACTTGGTGGAGAAACTCCCCCAAGCTAGCTCTTGGTTTAAGGTCCGATGAGCAGGACCCTCTCCATACCTGTTTATCTTGAGATCGAATCGTCCATACCTGGAGAGGATGTAGACAACAATGACGTATTCTTCTTTCTCAACACCTTCTTGGTTTTCTTCTTTGTTAATGTCAGTGGTATGGGAATCGGATCCTCGGGTGTGAGACTGTGTATCTCCCAGTCTTTGAACCATTCCGGTTCTGTCCCCAGCCCTTGTTCTTTGCTATCCTCATGAAGCAGGTATACTTGTTCACGTCTGTTGCGGAACCTGAACTTCATGGTCTTCTTCCCAATCTGGAAACTGATTCTTCTGGTCCCTACATCTATCCTGGCCTTGGCGTCTCTTAGGAATGGTCACCCAAGGATGAGCGAGATTCCCAAATCACCCTCCATGTCAAGGACTACGAAGTCTGCGAGGATGAATGAATTCTGGACTCGCACCAGGAGATTCTTCACAATTCCCTCAGGATATCGTATCGTGGAGTCAGCCAGCTGCACACACATACAAGTAGGGGAAAGAGCAAGATAAGCTAGTTCTTCGAAGGTTACCTTGGGCATGATGTTGATGCTTGCTCCAAGGTCGCAGAGGGCATGCTCATAATAACGGTCGTATATAGAGCAGTTGATCATTGGGGTTCCAGGATCCTCCTTTATAGTTACCGCTAGATCACCCCAAGATCTCTTCCATGGGTGTTCAAGTCATTCTGCATAGTTAGTAAAGAATTTACCACGTGATGGCTTACCCCATTTTGTGGTTATAGCATTCACACTCTCCAGGTGAGCCTCGAGTTGCCCCGGGATCTTCCCTATCTCTGCAAAAGGAACAGTAGTGGCCAGCTGAGCTAGTTGGATTTCAAGCATCTTGTTTGAAGCTCAGCTGCTTCTTGAGTGTGGAGGAGATGCCATCCATCTTCGCTTGGATAGTCTCCAAGGTCTTGTTGTTGGCGGCAAGCTTCTTTTGAATTGCTTCTTTGGTCTTTGCTTGGCTTAAGACAAGATCCTTCAAGCAAGGTTGGTTAGGATTAAACAAATTTGAGTTACCATTACCTCCTTTGTAGTAAGGGCGCGAATGGTTCCATCCCTAACCTCCTTGTGGATGAAACCCGTTTTTGTTGTTCATGTACATGACTTCTACCTTATTTTGGGGCAGTTGTTCCCCGAATATCTGATATTCCCACAGACCTCGCAAGTCATACGAGAGTCTAAGGATTTAAGTACCTGAGTTGGAGGCTTCTCTTGGGGGCGTTCGTAAATCTTCTTGATGAGGAGGTCGAGCTTAGCGGCGAGCATGTTCGTCTCCTTGACGGAGTGCATGCCTTGCTGGCATGGTTGGAGATGTTCGTCGTTCCCACCTTTGTTGAACACCATCTTCTCGATCAAAGGTTTGGCCTTGTCAACGGTTAGCGAGAAGAAAGCACCACATGTAGCAGCGTCGATATGATCATGGGCTGTTGGAGTTAGCCCATTGTAGAAGTTCTAAAGAATGAGCCAAGCGTCCATCCCATGGTGAGGACACGCTGGGATGTACTCCTAAAGCCATTACCAGGTTTCAGTTATCGACTCATTTGACGTCTGCTGGAAACTGGAAATCCTTCCTCGAAGAGCGTTGGTTTTACCCAACGGGAAGAACTTCGCGAGAAATGCCTTAGCGCCACTCATCTCATGTAGTCACTGCACTTCTGTTGGTGTAGAACCACTATTTTGCTTTCCCTAGAAGGGAAAACAAAAACAAACGGAGTTGGATTGCATCCTTTGTGACCCCCTTGATGACAAAAGTGTTGAACAGTTCGAGGAACTGTTGGAGATGTGCAGTGGCATCCTCATTGGCCTTGCCACAGAATGGGCTGGCCTACACCATCGTAATGAGACATGTCTTGATCTCAAAATTCTCAGTTTCAGCATTAACATTTGTCCCGATTGGGACATTGTCGGCCGAAGGAGCTGAGAAATCACGGAGAGTCTTTTGAGCCATAGTGTTGGAAGTTGATGGTGTGATATTGACTATTTGACATGTCGAGAGTGAAATCTGAGGAGGAACGACACAGGGTCAAACTCTTCTCAAAAGTGACTCCTGATTCTGAGTGAAATTTTGCGGCACAAAAGAGAAGACAAAGCCAAGTTAGCCTGTTTAGACAATTGAATACCATTTTAGAAGTTCATCAACCACTTGATCTATTCCTTTAACCAGTGCCTTCCCCGGCAATGGCACCAAAAATGCTTGCTGACATTTCATAGCGTCATCACTAGGATAGGTGTTTCCCTGTAATGGCGCCAGAAATGTTGTGGGGTATTTCTTACGTTGCAGAAGGATCCGCAAGCGCACGGAATACCGTTGTAGCATTTTACCCGTGAGTACGAGGTTGTATTTATATTTCCGCAGGGAAGGCGGTGGTTATTGGAATAGATTAGTATATTGATTAGTTCTAGCATGGATATTCAGTTGAATAAACAAGGGTAAGATAATATATGGTAAAAAGGTAGTGTGACACACAAGTTACTTGAGCTGTTGAGAGTTAGAATAGTCGACAGAGCAATACTTACCTTCCCTTGTCTTGACAATCCATCTGGAGGTTTGTTGGTATTTCTTAACATTTACAGAATAATCCGCAAGCGCACGGAGATACCGTTGTAGCACTTCAACCGTGAGTATTCAAGGGTATCCTATTTCCACGAGGAACGTAGGTACTATTCTTCTAACTGCTTCATCCAAGGACAAACAACACATAAGTTGGTGAGGATAGAGAGGATTCCTATGGTTTTAGAGTCTCTAGCAAAGATAAGCTTAACCTCTACTTGCTTACTTCAGGCACCGGTCTGACCCTGGTCTGCCACGGACTTCCGGCTATTACCCCTATTGTGAACCCAACCGGGGGGGGGGGGGGGTGCACTAACCACGAAGTAGCTTCGTAGCGGACGGACAGGGCTGTCACCACCTGTCGTCTACCCCACAATGCCAGCTGAACCCGCATCAAACAAAGGTAAACTAGAGGCTAGACACCACGTCTATGCTTGTCGTTTACTACTTTAGCGTCGCGCAGGGTTACCCGTCTTTATCAGGGGCCCTCTACCAGAGCAACCGTTACAAGAACAGATGATGATCCCGTAAGCAAATAAAGAATAAAACTTACTTAACTAAGAGACTCACCACCATAGGAGATCACGAATACTTACTTACAAAGGAAGCATCCGTCGAGGTACAAGCTGGAGAAGAGCGCCGACAGGCCGGCGCCCCTCCAAACTACCCCTCACTCTCTCCCTATTTTCTAAGCACTACGGAGGTAGGGCTTCGCTTTGGAGTGGAGCTTTGCTCTTCTTGTTGTGTGTTGAATTAGGGGCTCTCCTTCTCCTTATATAGCCCTCCAAGGGTGGATGTTTGTGTGAGGTTCTGAGGTGGTACCATCCGGGGCTGGCGTAGGCAGCGCGGTAGGAGTCTGCAGGCAAAAGTTGGGTCTGTTTGGGCCCAGTAGGTGGTCGGCCGACCCCTTTATATGGCCGTTTGGCTCCCTCTTCGGCCAGTGGACTCCTTGTGGGCCCCTTGTGTGGGCTGTTGGGTGCTTCCCTGAAGTTAAGTGGGTTTAGCATGTCATTTGGTCCTTGGATCCTTGTTCCTATCTCTAATTTTGTCGAGAGTGTGTTTTCTCTTGGAGTTGGGCTGATCTGCTTTGGAATGTGGGCCCAATTCTCGTGCTTGTGTAACATGCTCTGAAATGTATGTTTACCCTTTTTTGAGCACTGTTTTCCTCCGTATGCAGACATGGTCTCCTTAAAATAGTGATTCACCAAAACTTGTGGAAATGATTAGTATTAAACTCTTATCTCTAGTTTGGTGTTTGTCATTGTTCTTTGCAAGAGTTGACAGTAAAATATGGCACTTAAGGACCGTCAACAACACCCCCACACTGAGTCCTTTGCTCATCCTCGAGTAAAGGTTTGAGGACTAAGGTGGTCCATCTCCTCAATTGGTTTGATACCTGCATATAAGTTATTCCAAGCCTCACCCTTACTTATGAACTTTGAAGTGTCTACCATGCCATCTTGGGTAATTGAGGAATGGAACGGATTAGAGTCAAGTCATCCTTACTTCACCTGCTTAGATAACTTGGGGTTTTTGAATATATTTTCAAAACAAACTTAGACTTGCTCCTCGAATGATTCTCTCAGATCGCTCAATGTGTTTGGTTCCTCACCAAGGCATTGATTTGCCTCTTTTCATCCTACTTCTAAAAATGCTTTTGTGGAGCTCAAGGTAGGTAATGAAAAGGAGGCGTACTTGCATTGCATATGTTGTGAAGTCAAAAACTGGACCAAGGGAGAAAACAAGTCATACAATCCGATCAAAATGTGTAAGTGTGTGGAAAATATGTGGATGGAAGATGTATGAAAACTCCATTTTACATGATCTCTCTCCCTTTTGAATAGTTTTTTTTGAGAACATGGCTTATCTTTATTTTTCACATATTTGGACCTTCATGTGTCCAATTCTTTCTTTATATATTTTTTTCATGTTTGCACCTTCATGTGTCCAACTTCTTATTTTTTTCTTCTTCTTCTCTTTTTTTAGCTCATGTCTCTTTTATAACAAGGGAGAGAGAGAGAGATCAACACACGTCGTGGAGCTTTTATTTTGTGGGATGAAATGGGTGGATGAGTGAAAATATTTTTGCGCAACTTCCAGTGTAGAAGTCGGCATATATGGGTGGAGTGTACGTGATCTTGATCATGAGAGTATGAATAGTTTCTCACAAAGGTTAAAAACAATTTGACAAAGCTCAATGCAAAAACAAGTAGCATATGTATAAGGTTTTCAGTGAGATCATCATATGGCTTTGGTAGGAATTTAGCATCATCGAGGAGTCAAGCTATTTTTTTAATTAATTTTTTTTGAAAGATAAAGTTCCCAAGTACTATTGCAGAGAGAAGAGAGGTTCCTTTCATCATACCATATCTCATTAATCAACTACTTAGATGGCATACTTTCCCTATGATACATTGCTCACAAGTAACAGGAATATGAGCATGGAATAAAGCATATGCAAGCCAACCATGGGAAAGGCATGTTCAACACGAGGGGATGGCAAGGTTTGTTGAGTTTAATTTTTTAGTGATCAAAATGAAATTTGTTTAAACTCAAGCATCAGGGAATTTGAGGGTAGTGTTGTGCAAACCATCGTTCAAGACGAAGAAGAGGAAACTAAGGGGAGTCAGAGGTGGTTTGGTCAACCAAAGGTTTGGCCATTCCTTTCTGCATCCCCTTTGTCCTATTCTTCAGTATGTTGGACCATCTGATGTTGCGCAGCATGTTGGGGGAGATCTCGAATGAGTGTTCATTGAGCTTGAGAGCTCTCCCCCACACTTATTCTTGTACCTATTTTTATTCTGAAGAAACAAAGGGTGGAAAAAACTCTACCGGTTTGAATACTGGGGAGTTCAAATCTTTATTGGCTCAATTTTTTTATAGAAAATATTAAAACGCCAAACTTTCTTTTATTCTTTTTTTATTATTTATTTTTGTTATTATGGCAGGATGGCACGATGGGCAACTTAACAAGGTGGAATCATGGATCCGGGATGCACGATGTCTTTGTGATACTTACCTGACGGGTCTCCCGAAGATAGAACCAAATGCCAAGTTATGATGAACGAAACAAAGTCTTGCATTTGCTCTTCTTGGTTCCTCGGGCATCTTTCTTTTGTTGAACCAAGGAGTGTTTGTAGTGGTGTTTGGAGTTATTGCACACTGCTCCTTGGTTGCCAGTTTATGCCCTGCAAGAAGTTAGTGGACAACGAATGCTCGAGAGAATTTTGAAAGGATTTTACTTTCGCCTCGAGATTGTTGCTCACTTCCATGCTTAACAGAAATCAAACTCAAAGATTCAAATAGCATGGATCCCAAATTTCTTGCCATTGTTTTATTTCATTTATTTTTTTTCAAGAGAGATTCTTTTATTTGAGAAAGATTTTTTTATTGTTCACCAAATTTTTATCTCTTCAGCATAACTCAAAACAAGATCAAGATAAAAACTGAATGAACACAACAAAGGGGCATTTCACAATATACTCATAGTGAATCTTGAGATACGATCCGTGCCTCCCTTGCATGTCGTGCAATCTTTGTTGAAGTGTGTCTCGGACCTTGCTTTATCTCCCATATGACTTGAACTTGAGGACCTACCCAACAATATTGAAAGTTTTCCTGCAGAGGTTAGTCCACGAAAGATATGCATCCATTGTTTATGAAAGTAATAACTCTAAAGCTCATTAACCAAAATTTGACACCATGTCTAGTTTTGATTAAAGAAGGCCATTTTAACCTAAGCACCATGCTTAATTAAAAAAGCCTATGGATGCATTCCGCAAACAAAGGAAGCATGATTTTGCATGATCAAGCTCAGTTCATATGGAGATAAAAGTGAGCAAGGGATTGGTGAATGTTACCTTCGTATACCTGAGTTTTCTTACCAGCAGCATGTGAGGATGGATGATCTGAAATTGCTGCAGCGGTGGCGTGGTCACATATGATGGTCGATTGTTCCTCTATCTCGATGTGGACTGTAGCAGAGGTGGGTATTATGATCATGCTAACTCAGGCGAGTGGTGCTTATGCCTCGTGTGTGTGAACCAAGTTCCTTGGAGGCATGATCCGTTGGCACATTGCTTTAAGATTGGAGATGCAACATTTATCAGCTTTCATGCATGTGAGCAACTGCCAAATGGAGTGGGACAGCAAAGGCCATAAAAGGAAGAGGAGCATTCCTCCTGCTTGTATGCATGCATGAGATGCTCGAGTGAAGGTATGCACAGCTGGGAGCGGGTGAGGGTTTTGCAAGCGTAAGTGAGAGCAAGGCTGGGTGGAGCTAGGCAACAAAATGATATCAATCAGGGTGCAATGCCATGGCGGCGAGGTACGGGTAAAGTCGCCTCTGATCCATGTGGAGCATGCTGGCTCGCTCTCACTCTCATCTTGTTCCTTTTTTTTCTTTTCTAGATTCTTTCTCTCTCTTTATTCTCTCTTTTTTATTTATCATTTTTTCTCTCTTTCTTCATCTCTTTTTTTTCTTCTCTTTTTTTCATCTCTCTCTTTTGTTTAACTTCCCTCTTCTCTTTTTTTATTCATTTCTTTTTTTCATAAGCAAGCTGACATCTTCTTTAAATTAGGATTCTTCTTGATATGACTGGAATTTTCAGCAAGATGCTCACAGAATTCCCCCACACTTGGACTTTTGTATGTCGGAACACCAAGAGTCAAGTGTGTGGTTTCGGTGTTTCCTTCAGAGTGTGTTCCATCACCAAAGAGGACCAAGTGTATAGTTGAAGCAGCTCCCATGTTCTTGGGCACCGTATGGCCCTCGTTCTCTTTAATCTGCACCGGAAACGGTTAGCGACCAAAAATACCCGAAGGTGCATATTATCCTAAAAACATGTTCTTGCTTTTATTGAATAGAAACAAACTTTATTGGAAAGGTAAATGAAAGTATCTCCCGGCAGTGCTTTGTTTATGGTCACAAGCTCGACCATGGGGGATTCATCCTGCAGCCATCAACGGTGATGTAGTTCCCAGCTTCACCACCATTTGTGGATTCATCATTGTTCAAGCTGCAAGGTTAGTTTTGCAATGTGCCCACGAAAACTGCAATGCTTATGATAAACAAATGCATCCACAACCATCCGTCTAAATGTTTTGCAAAGGAGGACACTAGGGAGGTTGCAGTCCTTGCGCGTGCTTATAGCACAAAGCGAGGCTGACTCTAGAAAGGCATTATGCGAGCATGGTTCTTGAGGTGTAGCCCCCGAGCCTCGGAAGGTTTCGTAGAAGCGTTACGAGGGTCAAAAAGGAAACAACCTCTTAAGCCCTTCATTCCTAATCGTACTCCGGTGCCCAGCTCTCAGTCAGAGCAGCCAGCAGAGTCACAGGGACACGCCGAGCCAAACAGCAGCGCCCATCCCTCGAGTAGGGTCGCTAGCGTAGTTATGGAGACACGCCGAGTCAAATAGCAGCGCCCAGCCCCTGAGCAGGGTCGCTGGTGGAGTCGCAGAGACACGCTGAGTCAAATAGCGGCACCCAGCTCCCGAGCAGGGTCGCTGACAGAGTCACGAAGACACGCCGAGTCAAATAGTGGCGCCCAGCCCCCGAGCAGGGTCTAGGCGAAGGCAGGGGTCATTGAGGACCCTGCCGACCCGAACACCGGACCCCGAGTCATCGCCCTCGCGCTCGCTGCTGTCCAGGAGCCGCCTGAGGAGAAGGCGCCTGGGGAGAAGGCGGTGGTGACCAAGGAAGCGCTGCTCGAGGCCGCCCGGCGCTTGGCCGAGGTGACCCAGGTGAGTCTTTGGAGTTTTTGTTTAGATGTCGGGGCATGTGGCTTGATACTCTTTGTTTGTGCAGGCTTTGGCCGACCTGAGTCGGTGAGCTGCGCACTAGCTCGAGGTGGGAGATGGGTCAGAGAGTCGAGTCCTTCAGCTGTAGGAGGAGCTGCGGGCGCTGAAGCGGCACCACTCTGAGGCCTCGAAGAAGCAGGCGGCAAAGCTGAAGGGTTAGATTCTTGACTTGTCCTTGATCTTTGCTGCCTAACTCGCTGTGTGGGGCTGACGCCTAGGGCTTTGCAGAGGAGAAGGAGGCCAACGAGACGATGGCCCGCTAGCTAAAGGTTGTTGTGGAGGCGAACGACGAGTTGCACCGGCTAATGGAGGGCGCTGAGGGCCGGGAGTCTCTCACAGAGGAGAAGCTCCGGCTCGAGAAGCAGCACTGCCAAGGTGACTGCCCTTGCTCCTAAAAGATTACCTATTCTGTCGAGTCACTCGTACTGATGATATGAGTATCTTTTGCAGAGATGCCCGGGTGGACCTCGACCAGTTGATGGCCAAGATCGACGCCAGTGTTGGTCGCGTTTGAGCCGGAGGGGGTCACCTTGGTGGAGGAAGCAGCGGCGTCTAGACGGTGCGCAGGAGCATCTCAAGGCCTTCGTCAGGAGGACGGCCAATGACTCAGTGTAGTTCGCGATGGCCCTCGTGAAGTCCCACAACCCTGAGGCAGACTTGGATCGCGTGGGTGAGGGCGTCGCGGAGGACTGCACCGACGCCGACTGGGACTCGCACTTTGCCGCTGTTGGACCCCTCGCCCAGCGTATCATGGGCCAAGTAAACATGTAAGAGGTCGTTACTAGGGAAGAAATATTATGGGGACAAGTGTTGGCCGACAACAATGCTTATTTTGCATGTAATTAAGTTTTATTCTATTATGTGCCATAGTTGAGTAGTTTTCTGATTTGGCCGAGTTGTTAGGATGCCGACCCTGCAATGTGCCTTTGCCCATTGTGCAGAGAGCTGGTCATCATACACGTGATAGACGTAGGTGACGCAGAGTGGTTCCAGGACGCACCGGATTGTGATCAGTCCACCACACAGCTAGGTCAATTATTTGACGCGAATGATACTAGTGCGAGCTGGCATGGCCGAGTCGCATGCCCCCAAGCGTGTTGGATGAGTCGGAAGGGGCTATGCCAGGTCATTTTTCAGGTGCGAAAAAGAAATAAGGTATAAAAAGACAAAAATCAATGAAATGCTCTTATTATTATTTTGAAAGGTTGGGGTACATAGCTGCAAGCTCTTCTCACGGGTAGAAGCGCCGAAGGTGTTCAATGTTCCATGGATTGCCTACGTCTGTGCCATCTTCCCTCTGCAGGCGATAGGTGCCAGGGGCGACGACCACGCTGACAACGAAGGGACCTTCCCATGGAGAAGACAACTTGTGTGCGCCGGTAGTAGACTAGATGCGATTCAGGACCATGTCGCCTATGTTGAAGTCTCGCTCCTGCACGTTCCGGTCGTGGTAGCGCTTGATGTTATGGCGCTGAGTCATTTCTGCTTTGCCTTCCTCGTAGTTTTGGATGCGCGGGGCACTAAAAGTTATGTCACTCGGGAGCACGGCCTCCGAGCCATACACTAGGAAGAAGGGAGAGTAGCCGGTGGCTTGGCTCTTTTGGCTGCGTAGGCCCCAAATGACCTGTGATAGTTCTTGGATCCACTTGGGACTGAACTTCTCGAGTGGGTCGAAGATACGCGCCTTGAGCCCCTGGAGGATCATTCCATTGGCGCGTTCCACTTGGCCGTTGCACCTCGGGTGAGCCACGGAGGCGTAGTAGACGTCGATGCAATTTTCCAGGTAGTGTTCCCAAAACGCACTTCACATGAACGATGTGCCCAGGTCGGTGATGATCCTCTTGGGCATGTCAAACTTGTGGGAGATTTTTTGGATGAACTCAAGCTCCTTGAGTGTTGTGGTCGCCTCGACTAGTTTGACTTCAATCCACTTGGTGAACTTATCGATAGCCACAAACACTACTACAATAATCTTTACCGAGGAGGGTAAAAACGCTTAACCGAGGTGTTTTTGGCAACCGCCTCCGACACAATGCCAAGGTAAATAACCTATTAACCGAGGTGGTTTGCTGCCCGCCTCGGTTAATCAAATAAAAAAACAAAAAAAGAAAAAGCCCATCGACGAGCCCATGGAGCCCATCGATGGGACCGCGCTCACCATGCTCCTCGCGCCATCGGAGCCGCGACTGCTCCCCGCGCTCGAGCCTCGCTGGCCAGCTGCTGCGCCCGTGCTTGAGGCTCGCCCGGCCGGCCGTGCAGACACGCGCCGTAGACACCCACCATCGCCATGCGCCGCGGCCCCGGCCGGCCTCGCGACACCGCCGATCCGTGCTGGCGCCGTGCGTCGCGGATCCACGCTCCTCGCACCGCCGCGGACCCGCGCTCCTCACGCCGCAGTCCCGCCGCGAGAAGAGAAGGTGGGAGCCCGCCGCCATGGTGGAGAAGAGAAGCCGCGCTCGCCGGATCTGACCTCTCCGGCCGCGCCGCTGCCGGATCCAGGCTTCCACGCGCCGAATCCACAGCTGCCGCTCGTGGAGGCGAGGAGGAAGCGGATGTCGGATCCACAGCCGCCGCTCGCTGGATCTGTCACCGATGCAGGATGGCGCGAGCGTGGCGGGCCGAAGGGAGCGAGGGCACCGCCGGAGGGAGAGAGGGGAGGGAGGGGAGGGAGGCGCGCCACCGGGAGAGGGAAGACAGGAGGGGGAGGTGCGCGGCTGTGAGAGGCTCAAGAGGGAGAGAGAGGCGCGGCTCTGAAGCCCTAAGTCCTGGTTATATACTTCGAGCACATATGGGCTGTTTGGGCTCCGAGATGGGCCAGCATTATCCGAGACGGGCTTTGTAGCCTGCCTGCCTCGGTTAATGTATTAATCATGGCATTTTTTTTACCACCTCGATTAATAAAAAATGACCTCCTCAGTTAATGCCAGACATTAACCAAGGCGGTTGAAAATTCTGCCCGCCTCGGAGGGGTTTTGAAAAGGTCACGGTTAATTCTTTTTTGTAGTAGTGAAATATGTGGTTGTAGCCACCTACAGCTGTCTTGAGAGGTCCGACCGAGTCGAGCCCCTAGCAGGCAAAGGGCCAAGAAGGAGGAATCGTTCGCAGGGCCTGGGCCAGAATGTGCTGCTAGTTGGCAAAGAATTGGCACCCTGGGCACCTTTTGACAATATCATGGGCATCAACGAGTGCTGTGGGCCAGTAAAAACTGGACCGGAATGCTTTGCCCACCATGGTAGAGGCGCCTGCGTGGTTGCCGCAGATGCCCGAGTGGATGTCATGGAGGAATGCAACTCCTTCGCTCTGGGCGATGCACTTGGACAGCGTCCCTGAGGAGGCCGAGTGCTTGAATAAGTCTGTGCCGATGATGACATAGCTGGCGGCTCGTCGCGAGAGCTTCTCATTTTTTTTCTTGTCGGGGGAGGACTTGTTGTTGATGAGGAAGTCGATGATGGGAGAGCGCCAATCGGGGTCGATCACCAGCACCTCTATGCCCTGAGCAGGCACCAAGTCTGGCTTGGTGGGGGTGGTTCCTCGACCTCACCCGTGGGTCGTCTCAGGGATTATACAAAGACTCCGGCCAGGACCAGGGTGCCTGCGTGGTTGTGCAACGCTTGGTGGAAGTAGTGGATGACGTCCCTATCATCAACATCCGTAATCATGTTACGATTGGTGAAGTAGTGGTGAAGTAGTGGACTCGTTGGGTTGCTTAGTGACGCTGCCCAGATCCCATCTGGTTTGGGACCCGGGCATGAAGCCTGGAAGTGGTTGACGAAGGCGGTGCAGAGGTCCTGCCAGCTGTTGATGGAGATGGGGCGAGGTCTCTCGAGCCAGTTGAGAGCCTGGCGACTCATCATGACTAGGAAGTAGGCCGCCATGATGTTGTTGTTGCTGTTCACCGCCCGGACGGCAATGGAGTAGGTGCGCAGCCACGTCTTGGGGTCGCAGTCACCGTCAAACTTGTCGATGCCGACTGGCTTGAACGTAGATGGCCACGAGACTCCGTGGAGGCGGAGAAGCCGTCGAGGTCCCTGGTGATGTTGTCATCGTAGGTGGACGTTGGTCGGCGTTGCTGTGGCGAGCCCGACCTCCCCAGTTAGCACCGGGTGGGCCGTACTCCTCGTCGTACTTGCGATGGCGCTCCCGCTCGGCCTCCTCGCGTTCGCGGTGTTGATCGTTGATGACGGGTCGAATGTCGCAGTTGTGGAGGTTGGAGCGCAGATCCGGCTGGTTGACCTTGTTGCCATCATGGTGGCAAGCTGTGGAGTGGTGAGAACTACTAGATTGGGCTCGTAGAGCTGAGTAGTCCTTCCTCAAGCGTTGGACCTGAGCAGGAGCAACATGCAAACAAGTCCGGGCTCGTTCGAGCTCGGGTGAGTGAGGTAGAGTCTCCTATACCTCGAATGCGGCGGCCAGGTTAGCAGATGGGGTGGCAAAAAAGTTCTGGCCGTCGCACTCGAGGACAAAGTCGTCGTCGAGGTTCCGCGGGGTCGCAGGCGCGGAGCGGGGTGTGACCTGCGGGTGGCGACCATCGGCGTTGCGGAGATCTTCTTCGGCTTGGTCGATGGTGGCCTCGTTGTTGCATCGCTCTTGGCGGTTCTAGTTGTGTTGGAGTCGTTGATGCTTGGCCTCCTCATCTTCTCCTTCGACTGATGCTTCGTCGGAGGAAACGACAGAGATCAAATAGGGTTGGGTGGGAGGGTGAATAGAACCTCCTGGTAGCTAGCTTGTGGTCCTAAGACCGTGTCAGATCTGATCTGGTCAATGCTGGGTTGATTCAAGTCAGAAAGACGTAACTTCTCCAATGAAGATCAGATCTGGTCCGAATAAACAAAGGAGATGGTGCGAAGTCCGAATGGGGCCTGAGGAGCCGAGTCGCGAGGCCGGCGGATTGTTGAATCTGCGAGCCCGATGCACTCGGCGAGGGAGGCATCGACTTGATCCAGGCCAGCGAGGATATCATTGATGATGATGCGTGGACGACGGGTCATCCGCGTAGGGTTTTGGGCCTCGTCCTGTATGGACAAGACCTCGACCTGGTGTATCACTGAGCTAGAGAGGGTCAGATCGGTTCTGGAACCCTAGGAACTTTCTATCTCGGAGACAGATGAGCTTGGCGACGAGCTCCTGGGAGCGGACATCTTGGGAAAGCTTCCGAAGATGATGGAGTGTCCGGCGGCGACCTAGATCTGGAGCGTCACTTGCGCGGAGAAGAAGACGCCGTTGTTGGATGCCATCAAGTTCGCCTAGAGGACCCTGGAGATCCCCCTACCTGGCGCACCAACTGTCGGATTTGCACTCCGGCAATTCTGCCAAGGGTAGCCCCAAGCAGTAGATTTCTAGGCAGGGTGGATCAGAGGGAGTCCGTGAGCTTGATGGTAACACGAAGACGCAGAGACTTAGACAGGTTCGGGCCGCACGGAGCGTAACACCCTACGTCCTGTGTTCGGGGGTTTGTATTAGGGTTTGTGGTATGAGCTGAATGAGTTGAGTTGCCTATGGGTCCGCCCACGGCCCCCTTATATATCCGAGCAGCCGTGGGTTACAAGTTAGGGTAAATCTACTCGTGTTTGTTTACAAGGAATATGATCGGTTAAGATACATAGGATATGCCTATCCAGTTCGACCTAGATCCTGACCCCTGGGGATCCTGCCCATCGTCCAGATGAGTGCCTGTACGCTGGGTCGTTTAGCCGGGTAGCCATCTCCACTTAGCAGAGAGGTACCTGGGTCTACCTCCGTCAAGGACAATGCAGGGTATCCAAGATTTTCGAATGTTAACTTGGGCATAATGTTAGCACTTGCTCCAAAGTCGCAAAGATCTTGCTCACAGTGACAGTCGTAAATGGAGCAAGGGATCACCGGAAATCCTGGATCCTCCACTCTTGGTGCAATCAACTCGCCTCTCCAACCCCTTCTTGCACGTGCAAGTTGTTCTACATAGTTAGCTGAAGTTGTACCACGCGATAGCTTACCCCATTTTGTGGTTATCACATTCACGCTCTCTAGGGGAGTCTCGAGATGCCCCGGGATCTTCCCCGTCTCTGCAGAAGGAACAGCAGCGGCCAGCTGAGCTAGTTGAGTTTCAAGCATCTTGTTGAAGCTGAGCTAGTTCTTGAGTGTAGAAGAGATGTCATCCATCTTCGCTTGGACAGTCTCCAAGATCTTGTCGTTAGCAGCCATCTTCTTTTTGGATCTCTTCGTTGGTCTTTGCTTGGCTTAAGACAAGATCCTTCAAGGAAGGTTGGTTAGGATTAAACGAATTCGAGTTACCATTACCTCCTTGGTAGTAGGGGCACGACTGGTTCCACCCCTGACCTCCTTGTGGACGAAACCCGTTGTTGTTGTTCATGTACATGACTTCTTCCTGGGTTTCGGGGAAGTCGTTCCCCGAATGTCCGACGTTCCCACAGTCCTCACAAGTCATACGAGAATCTAAGGCTTCAAATACCTGTGTTGGAGCCTTTTCTTGGGGATGTTCATCAATCTTCTTGATGAGGAGGTCGAGCTTAGCGGCAATCATGTCCGTCTCCTTGACGGAGTGCATGCGCCACTAGCGAGGTTGGAGACATTCATCATTCCAACCTTGATTTGACACCATCTTCTTGATCAAAGTCTTGGCCCTGTCAATGGTTAGCGAGAAGAAAGCACCACCTGCAGCAGCGTCGATATGATCGCTCATTGTAGAAGTTCTGCAAAATGAGCCAAGTGTCCATCCCATGGTGAGGACATGCCAAGATGTACTCCTGAAGCCGTTCCCAGGCTTCAGTTATCGACTCATTGGCCGCCTGCTGGAAACTAGAAATTCTTCCCCGAAGAGCGTTGGTTTTACCCAACAGGAAGAACTTCGTGAGGAACGCCTTGACACACTCATCCCAAGTAGTTACTGCACACATGTTGGTGTACAACCACTATTTTGCCTTCCCCAGAAGCGAAAACGGAAACAAATGGAGTCGGATTGCATCTTTAGTGACTCCCTTGATGACAAAAGTGTTGCATAGTTCCAAGAACTGTTGGAGATGTGCATTGGCATCTTCATTGGCCTTGCCACAGAATGGGTTGGCCTGCACCATCGTAATGAGACCCATCTTGATCTCAAAATTTTCAGCTTCAGCATTGATATTTGGCCCGATTGGGACATTGTCGGCTGAGGGAGCTAAGAATTCACGGAGAGTCTTCTGAGCCATAGCCTTGGAAGTTGACGGTGTGATATTGATTGTTTTGCTTGTCGAAAGTGAAATTTGAGGAGAACGACAAGAGGTTGAACTCTTCTCAAAAGTGACTCCGGATTCTGAGTGAAATTTTGCGGCAGATCAAAACCAGTCATACACTACCCTGCCTTCACACAAAGGAGAAAACAAAGCCAAGTTAGCCTATTAAGACAACTGAACACCATTTTAGAATTTCATCAACTGCTTGATCTATTCTTTTACCCAGTGCCTTCCCCGGCAACGGCGCCAAAAATGCTTTTTGACATTTCGTAACGTAGTCACCAAGTATGGACATAGAATCCATCCTCTGGCAACAACGCCGAAAATGATTGTTGGTATTTCTTACGTTACAGAAGGATCCACAAGCGCCCGGAATACCATTGTAGCATTTTACCCGTAAGTATGGGGTCGCATTTATATTTCCACAGGGAAGGCGGCGGTTATTGGAATAGATTAGTAGGTTGATTTATTCTAGCACGGATATTCACTTGAATAAACATAGGTAAGAATTGAAGAGGTAGTGTGACACACAAGTTACCCAAGCTCTAACTCTATGCAAAGCTTACAGGAAGGGAGAAATGAAGAAGAAAGCTAATCTAATGACTTATGTACTCCTAACTAAGCATACAGTCTATACTTAGCACACATACACATACACATGATTAGGGCCCCAGGCATCACCGGGAGACCACACAAGAAATGGCTAGGTGGCCACTAGTTCTTCACGGCTATTTTATGCACCTCCTACAACTACTACACGAACGGGGAGGGTTACGATGGCCGAACAGGACTGTCACCACCTACCGCCTACCTCATCTAACCATGACATAGAGCCGCATCCAGCAACACTGATTAGCGCAAACACCATGTCTATGCTCATAAGCGATACTCTAATGCCCCGCGCGGAGCCCCCACCCTTCGGATGGACAGACATCACACTAGAGCAAACATACGTATACTGGAACCAATGTTGTAGCCTAGATGTCTTACCACGTCTAATCATGCAAGATACAAGACCTAGAAATAAACTAAGCATATCACACATATCTGAATCCGCAAAACATATACTATATGAATACACTAAACTAGAAGATAACTCTATTAACGAATTTTGAATATTACAAAGGAGAAGAAGAGTAAAACCCATACCGAACACTCCTAGGCAAGTCTCGGGAACCGAAGAAGAGCTACTTCACCTAAACTCCACTATCCTAAATACTAAGGAAGAGAGAAAATTGAGAGAGAGCAACTTGAGGTGTGTCTTCTATTGTAGCACCCCCCCTCAAACTTATAGAGGTGAGTGAGGGGGTGTGTAGCAGCTCCTCGGCGTGCAACGAGCTGAAGCCTCCTCAAACTGACATAAGGAGCCAATGGAGAGCTGCCACGTGCAACAGGTAAGTCGGTGGGGCCTGGCCTAGTTCGGCCGACCTAGCTGGTTCGGCCAAACCAGCCCGGGCACCAACCGACCTCAGCTTCGGCTGAGGGGCTGCCAAGTGGGCCCTGACCACTCCTGTGCATGAGTTGGGTTTGTCCTGAGTCGGTTGCATGCTCTGGTGGGCCCATTGATCCATGTGAGGCTGAACAGAGCATTCAGATTGGTCGGTGGAATTTGCCTTGGATTCAAGGGTGTGTTTGCCCTCCATTTTCTGCTCAATTTTCTTCTTTGCAAATCTTAGAGGGAAATGTGGAAACGACATTATTCTAGATAAATATGCAAGGTAAGTGTGCTAGTCTTCCTAATTTTCTGATCAAATTGGCGCTCGAAATTGGTCCGTAGTGAGCGGCAACAATCCCACCTGTCGGCTGCAGGCCCTTCAAAACGTCCTGAGGCATACAAAACCCTTTCGTGGTCATTGCACTGTGTGATATCCAGCTTCTTACTAATGCCCTTCAGCCAATTATCATCATCCAAGGGAGCTACTGAGTGAGAGTAGGTTGGAGGATGGTGGCTCATGAACTCCAGATGCTTATCTCTTGGTTGTTGGGCTGCATGTTATGGTTGATGGTTCTGCTGTGCTTCCAGGTATTGCATGGTGGCAGTGAGATTCTGCAATAGCTGCATCTGGGCTTCCAAGAATTGCTCCATTGTTGTGTTTGGTGGTGGGGGTGGTGTTTGATTCTGTCGATTAGTTATGTGTGCACGTCTTGTACTAGGAATATCTTGACCTCCACTTGACCTAGTGTTTACCATCAGATTGTTAGAGAAATGAGTCTTGGATAAGAACGATGAACTGGTAAAGGTCGATAACGAAGAAGGGACAAAATTTGATCTTGAACACTAACTCTTTATTGACTGATGCACTTGTGGCTCTCACTCCACAAAACATCTCAACAAAATAAAACAAGCACTTGTTCACAAAGCTAACATTATTACATTATCGTCTGTTGGTATTTCTTAACGATCACAGATAAATCCCCAAGCGCACGGAAGATACTGTTGTAGCACTTCACCCGGAGAGTATTCAGGGTATCGTAATTTATGAGGGAATGGATGTGTAAAGGTCTTCTAGCTAGTTTACCCAAGGAAAAGGAAGAGGTAGAATTACTTATGGGTAGTATGGTTATCTAAAGGTAAAGGAGTTAAGGAAAGGTATACTTACGATACTGTTCGCTTACTTCTGGCACCGGTCTGACCCTGGTCTGCCTGGACTTTCCGGCTATTAGCACTACTCCGAGTCCGGACGTGGGGGACTTCACTAACCACGAAGCAGCTTCATGGCGGACCAACAGGGCTGTCACCACCTGCGGTCTACCCCTGCAATACCGTGGGACTCGCAGCAAACAAAGGTAATCTAGGGCCTAAACACCACGTTTATGCCTTCGACTACTACTCTAGCGAAGCGCATGGTTTACCTGTTTTTAACAGGGACCCTCACTAGAGCACCTGCTACTAGAACAGGCGATGAACCTGCAAATGAATAATAACGAAAGAATAACTTAACCAAGATCTTACCAGAAGATGAACTCGGATACTTACTCAACTAAATCGTATCCGCAGAGGTACAAGGACGAAGAGTAGCCGACAAGCCCGGCTCTTCTGCTCACTTCTTCATCACACACTCCCTACTCTAAAGATACAAGTGAAATGGCTCCTCTACAACTTCTTCTCCAAAGATGTGCTGTTTTGTGAGGGGATTGAGGGCTCCTTATATAGCCTCCAAGGGTCGGTTCCCGCGGGAATTGATAAGGAAACATATGGGCACCGCCTTTAGGATGATCAAAGCTAATCTCCCGCCAAAGGGCACCTGGACAGGAGCCAGTCCGGGTGCGGCCAACCCCGGGGTGCGGCCGACCCCTGGAAGCCGCCTCTCACGCCGCCTTTCGTCCGGGACACTGCCAGGTGGGTCCCCAAGTAGGTCCATGGTGGTTGGCGGTAAGTTGAGGCGGTTTCCTCGTGTTTGTGAGCCCTTGAATCCGTGTGCCAGCCCCTGATTGGTCGGAGGTGTGTTCCTTGACATCTTGGGCTGATTTGTTGTGGGTCCTTCTTGTAAGTGTAACGTAGAGTGTGATCTTCTGTGTATTCTTCTATGTTTTGTGTACACTTTCCCTGTCTTTCTGCTTCTGGGTGCCTGCAAATCATAATTCACCAAAACTCGTGGAATTGGTTAGAGCAAAACCCTATAACTAAGTTTGGTGATTCTTTTGACAAGAATGTTGCAAGACTTGACGGTCGGATTTATTACCTAAGGACCATCAACATTGTCCTCTCAGGAATGGTTCTAGCGAAACAAAAGTTTAAAAGGTGGAACACCACTTCCTTTTGATATGGTACCTGCATATAGATTATTCCAAACTTCGCCCTTACCTGTGAATCTTGATGTGTCTACCATAGAAGTTTGGGAAGTTGAAGAGTGGAACGGTATCAACTTGAGTCCCGTCCACTTCTCTGTTGTATGACTGGGGTTTGAAAGATTTTTGAAAAGACCTACCATAGCTTTACTCCTCCATAGGATCTCTCAAGTCACTTAGTGTGTATATATCCTCACCAAGGCATGCCTCTTTTCAGCCTACTTCTTAGGATAGCTTATGTGGAGCTCATGGTAGGAGATTAGAGGCTTGCACTTGTTTCATATATAGGATCCATGGAGAT
Organism: Panicum miliaceum; assembly: GCA_032594955.1. Lineage (NCBI taxonomy): Eukaryota > Viridiplantae > Streptophyta > Magnoliopsida > Poales > Poaceae > Panicum > Panicum miliaceum. Next base: position 21,652,576 of record CM064062.1, read on the forward strand.
GACACATCATACAAGCTGATCAAGATTGTGCAAGTGTATAGAAGGTGGATAATGAAAATGAAAGACTACTTCTTATGAAACTCTCTCTCCTTTATTTGGAAGACTTGAGGACATGGCTATCATCTTTTTTTTTCTTGGACCTTCACACGTCCAATTTTCTTTTTTTTCAACTCTTGGACCATCATGTGTCCAGATTTTTTTATTTTTTTTCTTTTTTCATATAGCCCATGCCTCTTTCAAGGGGTACTGGAGAGAGAGATCATTACACATGGAGTTTTATTTTTGTGGCTGGATGGAGTGGAATGGCTAACTTCCAGTGTAGAAGTTTAGCATGTGGAATGTATGTGATCTTGATCAAGCAAGCATGAAAAGACATCTCACTAGGGTCACAAAATTTGATGAAGCTTAACGCAACAACAAGGCACATATGTTGAAGGTTTCATTCATGTAGATCAACATATGCCTTTGGTAGGACAAACACAGAGAGTTTGTAAAGCTTTGAAGGGGTTTTCCTTTCTAAAATAAAATTCCCGGACATAAAAGCAGAGAAATGCAAGGGTTCCTTCATCAAACAATATCTCACTTTTCAACAACTTAACAATTATGTGTTCCCTAAGATATGATTCACAAGCTCAAGTTTAACAACGAATAAAATATATGCAAGCCAATCAAACTTGAAGTATGCGACCAGCGAGCACCATTGAGTTTAATTTTTATGGTTAGCAAAGAATTTCATTTAAACTCATGGATTAGGGAGATTTTGAGGGGTAGAGTACACAAACCATCACGATGTGATCTAGGCCTTTTGCGTCCTGGTTCTTTCGGTCATGTGCATCTATCTGTGGGAGATCTCGAATGTATGTGCATTAAAACTCCGAGAGATCTCCCCCACACTTGTTCTTGTACCTGATGCTTATTCAAAAACAAACTTGTGGAAACAAAATAATGGCTCTACCGGTTTTAAGAATCAGGAAGCCCCTAAAATTTATTGGAACTAAAAGTTTAATCTCACCATGAGACTTACTCAAGCAAGGCAGAATTAACGTGGCATCAACATGGGCAAAAGAGGGTATACTCACAGTAGTGTTGATGCCAAAAGCCGCAAGTTGGCGTTCAATGCCGGCACACGTGAGGACCCGGGAGCCTCTTGATTTGCTCTTGCGTGGCATCCAAATCAGCTACGTGGTGATGCAGGGAGTGCCAGTCAATTTGACCTACAATTGACAAGGAACAGGTAAAACATTAAATTACCGAAACGTATCGGCTGGTGTTCCGAATCGTTCCGCCACGTGCATTGGCCAAGCGTCTGATGCGGTAGTAGATCAATCGGCCAAAGCTCCGGCTGATTGTGCATGTAAGGCAGCGCTAAGCGGGTTAGTGAAGCCTCGGTAGATAACACCTAGATCCAAACCCGATCTGCCTGGCGATGAGCAATAGACGAGCTGCGTGTCGGTCGATGGTATTTAGACCTAGGCTGGATAAATTGTGGTAAGAACTAAATAAAACAATATCAAATGAATCTAATCTTGTCAAATCTAGCAAATACCGATAACTTGGTGAATAGACTAGACCTGGATCCAATTTGCTCGATAACTTGAACTAATACAGCGATGCTGTAACACCTCAGATGTTTAAATTACGAAATAAGCCTCATTAGCTTAACACGATGCATAAATAACTAAGAAAAGTTTAAAAGAAATGAATTATAAATCGGTTTTGCTTTGAAATCGAAAATAGTTGTGTATATGTGCATAAGTGCATGTACTTTAATCAAGCCATTTAAATAACTTTCACATTGATTAACATGGCTACAAAATTGAATAGGCACGTCGTTATTGACATGTTAAATAAAAGTCTAGTTGAAGCCTAGGAGTGAATGCAAAGTTTTGCCCAGGAAATGGCGTGCCCTCCGAAATATTACTTTTGAGTTTTTAAAATAACATCTAAACTAGAACTCAAATGAACTTTGGCTTGAAACAAAACTTATGTAACTTTTTATTTTGAACAACTTTCATGTTCAGAGATTTTTGAGTTGCAACACGAAAATTTGAGAAACACTTGAAATTGCAAACCAGCCCCTGCCTTTTCTTCTATTTTCACTGCAGACCCTTCTTTCTTCGCCCGCCCGACCCTCCGACGCGTAGCCGCTTCGCCCGACCCTCGGCTTCGCCCGACCCCTCGCTTCGCCCGACCCTACGCTTGCCCGACCCTCGGCTTCGCCCGACCCTCGCTTCGCCCGACCCTACGCTCGCCCGACCCCTCGCTTCACCCGACCCTCCACCACCGCGCAGTCACCGCAAGCCACTTGGCCGGCGATGCCTGACCGGTGCTAGGCGCCAAGCCAATGCCTAGCCGCGCCCGCACGCCGCACTCCTACCCACGCCTAGCGCCGGTCAAGTGGCCTGCGGCGACTGCCGCGCTCCTCCCCAGTCCACGCACGCCACGCGCACGCCGGCGACGCGCGCCTCTGCATGCCGCCGCCGTGCCTAATAGACAAGCCGCGCCGTGCCCGTGTCCCCGTCGCGTCCCGCCAGTCGCCGCGCTCGCCGCCCGACAAGCCAGCTGCTGCAGCTCCTCGCCCAACCCACGCGCCGCGTGATCTTCCGCTCCCCACGCCAAATCCTCAGCGCCCAATCCGCTGCCCGCGCCTACCGCACGCTGCGCCAGCTCTGCTCGCCAATCACCGCGACCAGTAACGCACCCCCGTCATGCCACCCGCGCCCGCGCCTCGCAGTCCAGTCCCGCCCTCCTCCCGCCTCTCTGCTGCCTACATAAGACCGCACTAAGCACCCCCCCTCGCGCGCCCAGACACAAGAACGTCACCGCAGCCACCATTACCGCCGCCGTGCACCACCCGCCCGTGGAGCCCCACTCCCCAGCCTCCCACTGCCCAAACCCATCGCCCAGCGAGCTTGCCCTCCCTCCACTGAAGCTCACCGGCCTCATCCCCGGCCAGCTCGACCGCCGGAGCGCCGCCGCCGCTCCCTTGCTGCTCCGTGGATAGCCCACTCCGAAGCTCCTCCGTCCAAGCCAAGCCTCGAACCGGGTTCCCCTCGACGCCGCGAAACTCATGGACCAGCCCACACCCTCCCCTCCTCGCCAGAGCACCGACGCCGACGCTCCGCCCCGCCGCCGCCCCTCTGCTCCGCGCCGACGAGCCAACTCCGGCCACCCCCAACCCCGACCAAGGCCATCCCAAGGTAGCTCTCACCTCCCTGGATCTCCACGAACCTATTCCCCTTGCCGCCGACGAGCCCCCTCGCCGGAATCTGGCCGGCCGCCATGCCAGCGCCGCCAGGGACCACATTGCTTCGATTGCAATCTTCCTAGGGGCCTGCACGCAAGTTTCCAGGGGCATATCTGTAAACCTGTATTTAAACTTTGAATTCAAAAACAGCAAAATTGTAAAATTCATATAAAATCGGAGAAAAATCGGAAAAATATAAACTCAACTGTTCTGGAATCTTTTGATGAAAATCTACAACTTTTGTTATATGCATTGCTTCAGTTGATTGCTAAATCTTGCTATAAATTAAATGGAAATTCTAGTAGACTTTATTTGTATCCACTATTGTAGACAAAGGCTAAACCTGAAAATTTAACAGTAGAATGGTTGCTTGATGTGTAGGCTAGTGTAAAAATATTAGGACCAGAACCCATCTCTAGCTAAACTGTTTGTTAAACCTTGTTTATGCCATGAAATAATAAAACTAATTTGTAACTGCTTTTATATTTTTATTCATGAGGTGAAACTTTTCCAGAGCTGTTATATTGATGCCTAAATACCACAGAAAAAGTTTAGAACCTTTTTCCTTTCTGTAACCTATTTGTATAATTTTGTGGTAGGAAAAATGCACTAATTCAAATAATTAGTTTCTGTGCTTGGAAAATGTTCAACTTTTTATTGCGGGACTCATTAGAGCAGCTCTTGCTGTATAATAAGTTTCATACACAGAAACCCTGTAAAACATCCTGTAGAAATTAATCTTTATTAAAGTAGGTGTATCTTGTCCTATTTTTTATGCTTCGTATCTTGCACAATAAAATCTGAAACATTTACAGTAACACATATATGGATAGATTAATCCGCTGTAAAATTTGTGGTGTCAATACATGAATGGTTTGTCCTGTATAAAAATAACTAGGTCCTAGCAGTGGCTGTGTATTACATTTTTCATAATTATTCTGCTACGTGAAAATGTCTGAAATTTTTACAATGCTTTTGTCTCTGCATAGTTTGCTCTAAATAAAAATTGCATCACCAGATGTTACCTAGTCCAGAAGTTGTGTTTAATCTATGTTGTGCTTAGAAAATTAAGTTTCCAATATAACACAACCCCTTCTTGTTTAATGAAGTTAATAGTTTAAGTTATACTCCATTAACAATTGCCCAAACAAATCTTAACTAAGTAACTTCACAACCAAATCGATCTTTTGTGGACTGCAACTTTATCGTGAAGGAAAATAATCATCATATACCATCACTATAACTTACACTTGTGCATTCATATAGAATCGACTACTCTCGCCGACGGAACGTACGAGTTGGTGCCTGCATCCGAGAGTGAGTAGCGTGAAGCTCAAGTAAATCTAACTGAAGCTTTCGAAGACCCGAACCCGAGTTCGGACGAGCCCCAAGCTAACTTTACCCAAGAAGGCAAGCCCCGGAGCATGAACCCTATTTTCCTAAACTTATGCAACTTATTACTCTACTTTACTTGTGCATTAAGTTTATAGGAGTTGAATGAAAACTTAGTCGCATGATCCTAGGTACCCATGCTCTGAACACTAGATGTAAGGTTCGATAGAATGCTATGCTAATAGGACTCCGGTAAAAGCCGAGTGATTTCCTGTCACTCGCGAGAATTTAGGAGTTGAATGTTTACTACATGCTGCAATCATAAGGTCGACGGACGGGGCTATGGTACGATGTTTATGTTGAAGATTGAGGCCCCGTCTATTTAGTGAAAAATGCTAATGCTGCGGTGTGTGGTAGGGGTGGTTAAGTCTTTGAACGTACTAACCACATGCCGAGAATATGGTAATCGGTAAGGTGTAGTCGAGGGCGGTGGGCCTGTTCCGTGAAACGGGAATTGAAGGGAAAAGTTGCACGTGTGACTCTCGAAGTAACCACGTGACGTGTGTTTAGGTTTCCCTTGCAAGGTTAAGAAATTTGATTCGAATCGTCCGTTTCTTGCGGTTATTGAAACTGCTTGACCCTTTTACCACATAGAGTAAGAAGAGGAACAATGATGATGATTAATCTTGTTGGATGAAAAATTAATTCTTCCACCATGTATGATGTTGGATAGTTGCTTACCTAGAATGGTTAAGGAAAACTAGAATCTGGAGCTAAAATTTGAAAGTAAGGACCTACTTGTATATGCTTTTCGGCAAAACAAACCCTCAAGCCAAAAGCCTTGCATGTCCAGGAGTCGGCTAAGTATATTCCACTAGTCGGGTAAGACTTGCTAAGTATTAGTATACTCAGCCTTGCTTGTGGCTTGTTTTCAGGTGAGACTTTCGAGGATATGATTGCTAGTTTGACTTGGCCTTGTACCCTTCCTCCTGGCTGGTCGGTGGAATGGGATACGCCCTCGGCCAACGGTGATAATGCCGAGTGATGTCTCGTACGGGCTTCGTCGAGACATCCTGTATCGTCGAGTAGTTTATCATTATTTTTCCGCTGCATTGAACTCTGAAGAACTCAATTATTTTGAACCCTGAAGTACCTTGTTTTATGAATTTGAACTCCGTTGTAATAATAAATTATGGTGAACCTGTGATGTTAAATTTGTGGAATGTTGTATTCTCTGGGCTCACCTTCGTGTGAGTACATGTATGTCTGGTTTGGATCGGCAAAAATCGTGTTTGTATCGGGAGGTTACCCAACAGACCAGTGGATTACTCCGTTTGAAGTGCGAGTTAGCCCTGATTGCCCTTGTGGTGATGGTTAGGGCGCTTGAGCCGGATTAATTTAGGTGGTTCTGCCACAACTGGTATCAGAGACGAAATGCATACTCCAGAGAATGCAACGAGCCTTCAAAACTTGTTTTAATAAAACTTGACCACAAAAATTGTGTTTGGAAAATGCGTTGGTTCGTTAAGGATGGTACCTAGTTCGTAAAGCCCTAAGGGATTATTGGAAAGTTACTAGGTGGCTATCTAACTTATGAATATTATCAACTGACTTCCAGCACATTACTTTCTGTCGAAACTTACTTTTATGCACAATCGACCCTTAATTTCTGTAACGACGCACTCATCGCTAAGGTAAGAAGGTAAGAATCCTCAACCAACTGAGAGAGCTTGGCCTTCCTGTCGATGATGCGAGCCGAACGCTGCCCTCAAGCAGTGGCTTACTTGAGGTGCTGCCAATATACCAACTATTAGTTGATTATATTGGGAGTAGAAGGTTTGGCGCAGGGTATGGCGATCACTGTTCATACCCCCATCTCAAGACGGTACCCCCGTGAATACGCTATCTCGATAGCGTTTGTTAACGTCGTCTGTACGGCGGGAATTGTACGGATGCCGTTTCTATAGTGAACGGTAATGAATACGGACGCTTTCATGAGTGCTGGCATGAAAGGTTCAATGGATATATATATGCTATATCAATCTTCTGCAGGTACACTAACCGCGATTAAGATAAATTAAAGAACGGTTAGAGAATTTTTGACTAGCTATTATAGTGAGAGGTGTATTGTGTATGCCACCGAAAATAACTTCGTAAGACCAAAGCTATTTGGCAATTATTTTATTTTGTGAGGACTAATACGACGTGCATGCATCATGACTATATAAATCTGAAAATGAAAATGCCATGCTTGAGAGTGGTAAGGTTCATGCGCCCACACATTTGTCCTTGCATAAGGATTATCTAGCAAATCTGTCATATTTCTGCCATATCTGAAAGATGGATTTATTAAGCTTAGAAAATTACCCTTTCTGGAGAAGTTCATGTTGAAAGCTTTGCTCCAAAATTTGTATTCTACCTCCTGTCTAAATATGAAAAATTCTGAACATATGGATCATGAGAAACAACAAAGACCTTGAGATGTCAGTTTTCTGTCCAAAATGAGCAGTTCTCCTATATAAATTTTTATGCCTTCTTACTACAGTTTTCTGCAAAAGTGTTCAACACAAAACTTGTTGAAAATTTACTAAGGCAGATACTGTTAAAATTTGGTAATTTTTGACTGGGTAGATTTTCCCTGGTGCACGAAATCTTGGCCCACTGTTCACTGAAATTTCTGGGTAGACAGTAAAGTAAAACCTTAAGAGAAAGACCATCTTAGAGCCCTATCTAGCTATGGAGTTGGCTAGAAAAGTTGTTCAAAAATAACTTAAGGATATTCTGGTAAAAGTTGGGAATTTTTGGACAAAAACTGTTGAAGTTATGGCTATTTTAGTGCACTATCCAGAACCTGTTCACTGTGTTGTTAACGGTTTTTCGCTATCTCACCCATTTGATCTTTTGTTCAGATGGCCGAGCCTGTTGCCGTGATGGTGGATGAGGATGGACGCGTTCACTCGCAGTGTCTCCACTGGGAGGGCTTTCTCTTTATCTTGTGGGATGTTCTGCGCACCGCGGGCTATCAAATTCCCCCACGTTACACCGGACTGGAGTTTGCAGAGAATGGAGTTACCCAGTGCCATGTGAACGTGACTATCTTTCCGCACCCGCTACACCCGGAGTGGCCCGTCTTGGAGATTGAGGCTGTTGGTCACCGTTTGGCCGATACTTGGGAGCTTGCTGCCATGAGGGTGCTCACCACTTTCTGTGCACAGTGCCCCGAGGACGTCACGCTCACTCCTATTGGTTTGTTTCCTGCTGCCCAAGACAATGACCCATTTTGGCTCAACAGGATGCAGCACTCACACTACTTGGTAGACTTTCACTCTCAAGAGACCATCGAGACCTCCGTGCGGTGCATGAATGCACTGTACCGACTTCAGACTCTCCAGAGTCAGGCGCTTGTGCAGCTCACTGTGACAACCCTGGTAATTGCAAATCCAAAATCAATGACATAAGCATAACTCCATGTGTTAAACCAACTAATGAGAGGGTGGAAAGAATTTAAAACGGGCTCAGTTGGAATTCAAATTAAATTTGGGCACATTTGGACACAATTGAAACTTTTAAAATAACTTTAAAACCATAAGCCAAATGAAATTTTGCCTGAAACCAAAGTTGTAGAACTTTTTGTTTTGAACAACTTTCGTGTTCAAAAGTTTTTGAAATTCAAATCAGAAAGAGGAGAAAACGCTCTGTTTGCACCCAGCCCCCTGAACTTCTTCGAATTTTTGCATTTCGGTCCCTGGCATCCCCCCCCCCTCTGCTCTGCCGCGCCGCGCGCGCGCGCGCCCGCCCGCCGCGCGCCAGGTGGCCGGCGTCGCCTGACCGGCGCGGAGCGCCAGGCCAGTGGCCGCCGCACCACCCCGCCACGGCCGGCTTTCCCCCGCCCCGACGCCGCGCCGCCCAGTCCCCGCCCGCGCGTGCTGCCGCGCCCCGGCCGCCGCCCGCCCGGCCAGTACCCGCGCTCCGCCGTGCCGCCCCGGCCCCCGTGCCCCACCAGTCGCCGCGCCTGCCCTCCGCCCGAGCCGCTGCCGCTGCTGCTTCCCCACTCCGCGCCCGGCACTATCTCACCGCGCCCACGCCACAATCGCGGCCGCCCAGTCACCGCGCCCGCTCGCCCGCACGCCGCGCCGGCGTTCTGCCGCCGCCCGCCGCGCCCAGTGCACGCCGCTGCCGTGTCCCGCCCCGCGCGTCACCCAGGCATCTCCACGCCCCCTCCTGTCCCTACAAAAACGCCACCCCGACCGCCCGCGCGAAGCCCCGCCACCAGAACGCCCCGCCGCGCCATCGCCGCCGCCGAGCACCACCCGCCCGTGGGCAGCCCTCCACAGCCGCCCACTGCCCAAACCGAGCACCCAGCCACCACTACATCACCTCACCGCAGCTCACCGACCCACCCAACGCCACCCAGAGCCACCGGAGCACCGCCGCCCGCGCTGCCGTCGCCGCCGCCGCCCCTGCTCGCCGTGGACAGCACGACCCCGACCCCCTCCGTCCAAGCCGAGCCCCGGAGTAGCTTCCCCACGCGTCACTGAAGCTCACCGACCGGACCACGCCGCCCCAAGCCCGCCGGAGCACCGCCGTCGACGCGAGCCGCGCCGCCGCCGCCTCTGCTCCAACGCCGGCGAGCCCTTCCCGGCCGTCCCCCACCTGAACAACACCCCCACAAGGTAGTCCTCGCACCCCTGAACCTTCCCCGACCCCCGCCCCTCGCCGCCGGCGAGCCCCCTCGCCAGAATTTCGGCCGGCCGCCGCACCCGAGCCGCCGAGGACCCAATTGCAAGGATTTAAATCTTTAGAAGGGTCTGAGCGTAAGATTCAAGGACCTAGTTGTAAAAGAAAATTTCAAACCTAGATTCAAATTCAGTGAACTTGTAAAATTCGTATAAAATCGTAGAAAATTCAGAAAAATGCAAACTCAACTGTTCTGGAATCCTAAGAACAAGCTCTACCACTTTTGTTACAAAAATTTTCTCAGAATCTCAAAATATTTTGCTCTACATTAAATAGAAGCTTTAATGGACATATTTTATACCCACTGTTCTAGAGCAATGCTGACCCTGAATTTTGGGCAGTGAATTAGTTGCTGGATGATTAGGACTAGCTCTGCTGTTTGTTAAACTTAGTTTTAATTCATGTGTAAATGGAATGTTTTATCCCTGTAGTTAGGTGGTGAGTCACCCCTTGAAAATTTTCCTATGCTAATGTATTGGTAACTAGAAGCCAGAGAAAAATTAGGAGACTTTTTATCTCACAGTAACCTATTTATTTGATTTATGTGCTAATAACATACATTAAATCAAGAAAATAGTACCGTAGTTTGGAAAATCCCCAAACTTTTACTGGGAGTTACACTGTGGTAGAGGTTGCTGTGTAAAAAGTTTCATGGACAAAAACCCTATGTAGGGCCCTGTAAAAATAAATCTTTGAAAAGTCTAGGTGTAGAATGTTATATTTTCTATGCTCTGAATACTGCATAATAAATCCTACAAAAATTTCAGTAGCTTCTGCATGCTTAAGTGAAAGCTCTGTAAAAATCTTAGACTCATTTGTCACACCAGTTGTTCTGTACAAAAAGAACAAGTGTCTAACAGCAACAAGGAAATCTATTTTTCGGAATTAATCTGTTACATAAAATTGGCTGAAAATTTTACAGTAAGCACACCTTTCCTTGATCTGCCTAAATCCAAAATTTCATGACCAGAATTTATCCCTTGTAGTAATGACTCTCAAATCGTAATCAAGTGCTATTTCCACAACTTAAACTGTGCACTCATGTAGAATCGACGACTCTCGCCGACGGAACCTACGAGCTGGTGCCCGCGTCCGAGAGTGAACAGCACGAAGCTCAAGCAAATCTAACTGAAGCTTTTGAAGACCCGAGCCCAAGTTCGGAAGATCCCCAAGCGAACTACGAAGGCAAGCCCCGGAGCATAACCCATTCTTTCCGAAATTATGCAACTCATTACTCTTTGCTTGTGCATTAAGTTTATAGGAGTTGGATGAAAACGTAGTTGCATGATGTCAGGAACCCTTGCTTGAAAACTAGATGTAAGGTTCGATAGAATGCTGTGCTAATAGGACTCCGGTAAAAGTCGAGTGATTTCCTGTCACTCGCGAGAAAATAGGAGTTGAATGACTACTACACGCTGCAATCATAAGTATACGGACGGGTTATGTAACGATGGTTACGATTGAGGCCCGTCTGTCTAGTGAAAAATGCTAAGGCCGCAGGGTGTGGTAGTGATGGTTAAGTCTTTGAACGTACTAAACACATGCCGAGATTATGGGAATCGGTAAGCTTAAGTACCTGATTGGCCCGGCAAGGGGACGGCATCCTACCCTTTGAACTTCGGTCCCATGTGCATATGGCGAGTGCAGAGAGTGGTCACGACCCGGCGCCGAACCGTGGCGTGGGGCTCTTGTACTCTCGGAGGGTAGCCCCGATCCACGACCCGGAAAGAAAGGGGAAAAGTTGCACGTGTGACTCTAGGGAGTAACCACGTGACGTGTGTTTGGGTTTCCCTTGCAAGGTTAAGAAATTCGATTCGAATCGTCCGTTTCTCACGGCTATTGAGACTGCTTAACCATTTTTACCCACAGAGTAAGAAGAGGAACAATGATGATGAATGAACTGGTTGGATGGAAAGTTTAATGCTTCACCATGTATGCTTTAGATAGCTGCTTACCTAGACTGGCTAACGAAACTAGAATCTTGAGCTAAAAGTTGAAAGTAAGGACCCACTTGTAGATGCTTTTCGGCAAAACAAACCCCTGAGCCAAAAAGCCTTGCATATCTAGAGTCGGTGGAGTAGTTCCCACTACACGGGTAAGTCTTGCTGAGTATTAGTATACTCAGCCTTGCTTGTGACTCGTTTTCAGGTGAGCCCTTTGAAGACATGATTGCTAGCTTGACTTGGCCCTGCACTCTTCCCCCTGGTTGGTCGGTGGAATGGGATGCGCCCCCGTCCAACGGAGATAAGGCCGAGTGATGTCTCGTACGGGCTTCATCGAGACATCTTGTATCGTCGAGTAGCTTCCGTTGTTTATTTCCGCTGCAATTTAACTCTGAAGAACTTATTTATGTTAATTAAAGTACTTGTTTTCTAAACTCAGGACTAGGTCTGTAATATTGACTTATGCAAATGATGTAATACTTGCTGGAATGTGGTATTCTCTGGGCTCATCGTCGCATGAGCATTTGTATGTACGGCGCTCGATCCGTTCACCGTGGTTGTATCGGGAGGTTATACCCGACAGACCAGTGGATTACTCCGTTTGAAGTGTAAGGTTAACCGAGGATGCCTTAATGGTGACGGTTAATACACTTGAGCCGGATTAATTCAGGTGGTTCTGCCACAGCTGGTATCAGAGCCGTAGCTGGTGCCACAGCTGGCAACAGCGGACACTAGAGCCGAAATACGTACGCCAGAGAATGCTCCAAGCCTTAAAAACCCATTTACTAAAACTTGACTAGAAGGTTGTGTTGCGAAATGCGTTGGTACGTTAAGGATGGTGCCTAGTTCGTAAAGCCCTAAGGGTTTATGGGAAAGTTACTAGGTGGCTATCTAACTTCTATATATAGTATCAACTGACTTCCAGCACATTATTTTCTGTCAAAACTTACTTTCATGCACAACCGACCTTAAATTCTGTAACGACGCACTCGTCGCTAAGGTAAGAAGGTAAGGATCCTCAGCCAACTGAGGGAGCTTGGCCTTCCTGTCGGTGATGCGAACCGAACGCTGCCCTCAAGCAGTGGCTTACTTGAGGTGCTGCCAATATGACAACTGTTAGTTGGACATATTGGGAGTAGAAGGTTCGGCGCAGGGTATGGCGATCGCTGTTCATACCCCCGTCTCATGACGGTACCCCCCGTGAATACGCTATCTCGATAGCGTATGTTAACGTCGTCTGTACGGCGGAAATTGTACAGATATCGTTTCTATAAGCAAACGGTAATGAATACGGACGCTTTCATGAGTGCTGGCATGAAAGGTTCATGATATATAAATGCTTGTCGATTTTCTGCAGGTACACTAACCGCGATTACGATAAGTTAAGGAACGATTAGAAAGACTCGACTAGCTATTATAGCGAGAGCCGTATTGTGTAAGCCACCGAAACTATCTTCGTAAGACCAAAGCTATTTGGCGATTATCTTATTTTGTGAGGACGAATAGGACGTGCATACATCATGAACGTGTGTATCTGAAATCAGAAAATGCGTTGTGTGAGAGTGGAAAGGTTCTTGCGTATCTAAGCATGGTTGCATAAGGATTATCTAGAGAAAACTGTCCCAAATCTGCCACGACCGAAAAGAGCGAATTATTGACCAAAGAAAACGACCATTTCTGATAAAGTTCATGTTGAAGAAATTGTTCCAAATCTTGTGCCCTATCTTCTGTTCAAAAATGAGAAATTCTGAACTTAGGGATAATAAGAAATAACAGAAACCTTGAAATGTCAGAATTCTGTCCGGAATAAGCACTTCTGCCTCTTAAATTTTTAGGCCCCCTTCCTGCGGTTTTCTGCCAAAGAGCACAACACGAAACTTGTTCCAAATTTATCCCAGAAGCTGCTGTTAAAATTTGGTAAATTTTGGCTGGGTAGATTTTCCCTGGTGCACGAAACTCTAGCCTTCTGTTCACTGAAAATTCTGGGTAGACAGTAAGGTAAAACCTGAAAAGAAAGACCATCTTAGAGACCCAATTAGTTCTGGAGTTGACTAGAAAAGTTGTTCACGAATACCTTAGGAGTGACCTGGTGAAATTTGAGAATTTTTGGACGAGAACTGTGGGAGTTATGATTATTTTTGCACACTATACAGAATCTGTCCTTGTGCTGCTCACAGTTTTCGCTATCTCACTCCATTTGATCTTTTGTTCAGATGGCCGAGCCTGTTGAGATGATGGTGAATGAGGATGGACGCGTGCACTCGCAGTGCCTCCACTGGGAGGGCTTTCCCTCTATTTTGTGGGATGTTCTGCGTACCGCGGGCTATCTAATTCCCCCACGTTACGCCGGACTGGAGTTTGCAGAAAATGGAGTTACCCAGTGCCGTGTCAACGTGACTATCTTTTCGCACCCGCTACACCCGGAGCGGCCCGCCTTGGAGCTTGAGGCTGTTGGTCGCCGTTTGGCCGATACTTGGGAGCTTGCAGCCATGAGGGCGCTCACCACATTTTGTGCGCAGCGTCCCGAGGTTGTCACACTCACTCCCATTGGATTGTTTCCTGCTGCCCAGGACAACGACCCCTTTTGGCTCAACAGGGTGCAGCACGCACAGTATTTGGTAGACTTCCATGCCCAGGAGACTATCCATACCTCCGTGCGGTGCATGAGTGCACTCTACCGGCTTCAGACTCTCCAGAGTCAGGCACTCGAGCAGCTCACTGATCTTGCTCAGGCCTACCATATGATGGCAGATACCAGGGATGAGCAGATAAAGGAGCTCAGTCAGGATCTTGAGGACAGAGATGCTCAGATTGGCCAACTTGAGGGCCAAATCCAGGAGCAGGACACTCTCATGGGTGAGAGAGATACCACGATAGCACAGTTGGAGGAGCAGCTCCATGATCTGAACCTTGAGTTGGTCAATATGGCCATTACCCAGGAGGACTGTATCATGGCACACCGGGCAGAGAAGAAGAGAAAGGCACCCGCAGGGCCATCAAGTGCCCAACCACCAAGGTATCGCATCGTGCAAAATACCGCACCTACAGCTCCACCAAGGGCCCCGCAGCTAGGTAGATGGATTGCCAGACCCCCACAGCAGCCAGGCATGGTACGACCCCCGATGCCTCCACAGAATGGTCCGAGGCCCATTCTTCAGCAGTCTCTTCGACCTAGCCCCGCAAATCGCTGTTTCAAATGCGGGAGTTCCAGCCACTTCGCACGCGAATGCCCTCAGCCTGGACAGCCCAACCAAGGTCAAGGATCCAACCCGAACGCCAAGAACAGGGGCAAGAGACAAACCCTGCAAGTCAAGCAAGGACGGATTAACTTCACCACGCTTGCAGAGCTTCCAGAAGGAGCCCCAGTAATGTCGGGTACATTCTCTATCCATAACAAGCCTGCCGTTATATTATTTGATTCTGGTGCATCGCATAGTTTCATAAGTGCAAAAATTCGGTGCAAAAGTAGGCTTGGATGTTTGTCACACAAAAGGGTCATATATGATATCAACACCGGGTGGAAAAATTTGCTTCCAACCAAATGGTCAGACAAGTACCAGTCAAATTGGGTAGTAAAACCATCGACACGGACCTTGTCCTTTTACCCCTTGACGGCATGGACATTATTTTGGGAATGAACTGGATGGCTATGCATGGAGTCACACTGGACCTTTCTTCCCGAGCCGTTGAGATAAATTCACCTAGTCACGGAGCCACTACCCTTTACCTGCCATTCATAGATTGCACGAATTCCTGTGCTTATAAGATGGAAGGACTTAAGCTAGATGAGATTCTTGTGGTGAACGAGTATGCCGATGTTTTCCCGGATGACTTACCAGGAATGCCACCGGATAGGGATATTGAGTTCGTTATTGAACTACAACCAGGCACTGCCCCTATATCCAAAAGACCATATAGGATGCCCCCTAAGGAATTGGCCGAGCTGAAAATTCAACTCCAAGAACTACTGGACAAAGGTTTTATTCGCCCTAGCGCGTCACCTTGGGGATGTCCAGCCCTATTTGTAAAGAAGAAGGATGACAGTTTGAGATTATGTGTGGACTACCGACCTCTCAATGCGGTAACAGTTAAAAATAAATACCCCCTTCCCCGTATCGATGTACTCTTCGATCAATTAGCTGGAGCCAGAGTCTTCTCAAAGATTGATCTTCGCTCGGGATATCATCAGATCAAGATTCGCCCGTGCGATATTCCTAAGACTGCCTTCTCCACACGATATGGACTATATGAATTTTTGGTCATGTCCTTTGGACTCACCAATGCCCCTGCCTACTTCATGTATCTCATGAATTCGGTATTCATGCCCGAACTCGACAAATTCGTCGTAGTGTTCATCGACGACATTCTTATCTATTCAAAGGATGAGGAAGAGCATGCCAAGCACCTTCGCATTGTTCTTCAGCGACTCAGAGACCATCAGCTCTACGCTAAGTTTTCTAAGTGTGAATTCTGGTTGGATACTGTAAAGTTCTTAGGTCATACGATCTCCAGCGAAGGCATAGCTGTTGACCCCAGCAAGGTACAAGAGGTGATGGATTGGAAACCCCCTACCTCTGTTCATCAGATTCGCAGTTTTCTCGGCTTAGCCGGTTACTACCGTCGCTTCATCCCGGATTTCTCTCGAATTGCTAAGCCCATGACGGAACTATTGAAGAAGGAAGTAAAGTTTGTATGGAATGAGAAGTGTGAGGAAGCCTTCCACACTCTCAGAGAGCATCTGACTACTGCACCTGTGTTAGCTCAACCCGATAATACCAAGTCATTCGATGTGTATTGTGACGCATCAGGTACTGGTCTAGGATGTGTGCTTATGCAAGAGAATCGAGTGATTGCATATGCCTCACGAGCCCTTCGGCCCCACGAACGGAATTATCCCACGCATGACCTTGAGCTCGCAGCCGTCATTCACGCTCTAAAGATATGGAGGCACTATCTCATGGGTACACAGTGCAATATCTACACGGATCATAAGAGTCTCAAGTACATCTTCACACAAGCCGATCTGAATATGAGACAACGAAGATGGCTAGAATTAATCAAAGATTATGACCTGGAAGTGCACTATCACCCCGGTAAGGCTAATGTAGTCGCGGATGCACTAAGCCGCAAGTCCCATTGCCATTGCTTATCCATGGAATCCTACCATGAGACATTATGTGCAGACATGAGGAAGCTGAATATGGAAATAGTTTCCCACGGCACTCTAGATCACATCTCAGTTGAGCCCACTCTTCACGACCAAATCGTCATGGCACAACTACATGATAAAGGAATTAAGATCATCAAACAAAAACTCTCTCTAGGTAAGGAGAAGTACAAATGTTTCCGCCAGGACCATAAGGGAGTTCTATGGTTCGAAAGTCGGATAGTCGTTCCGAAGGATCGTAAACTCCGCAAGCAAATTCTTGATGAGGCACACCTCTCCAAATTCTCTATCCACCCCGGCAGTAGCAAAATGTATCAGGACCTAAGGCAAAACTTCTGGTGGACTAGAATGAAAAGGGAAATTGCTACGTATGTCTCGGAATGTGACACGTGCCAGAGAGTAAAGGCTAGCCACATAAAGGTGGCCGGTACACTTCAACCGTTACCTATACCATCATGGAAATGGGAGGACATAAGTATGGACTTCATCGTTGGACTACCAAACACGTCCCAGAGACATGATTCCATATGGGTTATCGTTGATAGACTCACGAAGACGGCACATTTTCTTCCGGTGCACACCACCTATTCTACCAAGAAATATGCCGAGATTTACCTCGATCGTATTGTTTGCCTGCATGGAATACCTAAGACAATTATCTCCGATCGTGGTCCTCAGTTTGTAGCACGCTTTTGGGAACAACTGCAAGCGTCTCTTGGCACTAAGCTGATTCGCAGCTCAGCATACCATCCTCAGACCGATGGACAAACAGAAAGAGTAAACCAAATTCTTGAAGACATGCTGAGAGCTTGTGTCATTCATTATGACAAGAATTGGGACAAATGCCTACCCCTGGCAGAGTTCTCTTACAACAACAGCTACCAAACGAGTTTGAAAATGGCACCATTTGAGGCCCTGTACGGACGAAGGTGTCGAACCCCTTTGAGCTGGTCACAAACCGGAGAACATAAAATAATTGGACCCGACCTGGTAATCGAGGCAGAGGAGAAAGTAAAAGTAATACAAGCAAATCTTAGAGCCGCACAAGCCCGACAAAAGAGCTATTCTGACAAAAGGAGAAAGCCTCTAAAGTTCGAAGTTGGCGATCATGTCTATCTTCGAGTTTCACCAACCAAGGGAGTGCGAAGATTTGGAATCAAAGGCAAACTAGCTCCCCGTTATATTGGCCCTTACGAAATCATGGAGAGCTGCGGACCCGTAGCCTACAAATTACGACTGCCCCCTCAGCTCACGGCCACCCATGATGTCTTCCACGTATCTCAACTCAAGAAGTGTATTCGAGTCCCTACCGAGATTGTGGAACAACAAGAAATATCGTTGGAACCCGATCTCTCGTATGTCGAACACCCAGTTAAGGTTTTGGATCAAAAAGAAAGAGAGACCAGGAGGAAAGTGATTAGAATGTATAAAATACAATGGAATCGCCACACGGAAGAAGAAGCCACCTGGGAAACGGAAAGCTACCTGAACCAACATTTCCCTGGGTTTCTTGCCTCAACCACTGGTATGTGCACCCACGCCCACACTAAGAACTACCGAATCTCGGGGCGAGATTCTTGTTAAGGGGGGAAGGCTGTGACAACCCTGGTAATTGCAAATCCAAAATCAATGACATAAGCATAACTCCATGTGTTAAACCAACTAATGAGAGGGTGGAAAGAATTTAAAACGGGCTCAGTTGGAATTCAAATTAAATTTGGGCACATTTGGACACAATTGAAACTTTTAAAATAACTTTAAAACCATAAGCCAAATGAAATTTTGCCTGAAACCAAAGTTGTAGAACTTTTTGTTTTGAACAACTTTCGTGTTCAAAAGTTTTTGAAATTCAAATCAGAAAGAGGAGAAAACGCTCTGTTTGCACCCAGCCCCCTGAACTTCTTCGAATTTTTGCATTTCGGTCCCTGGCATCCCCCCCCCCCTCTGCTCTGCCGCGCCGCGCGCGCGCGCGCCCGCCCGCCGCGCGCCAGGTGGCCGGCGTCGCCTGACCGGCGCGGAGCGCCAGGCCAGTGGCCGCCGCACCACCCCGCCACGGCCGGCTTTCCCCCGCCCCGACGCCGCGCCGCCCAGTCCCCGCCCGCGCGTGCTGCCGCGCCCCGGCCGCCGCCCGCCCGGCCAGTACCCGCGCTCCGCCGTGCCGCCCCGGCCCCCGCGCCCCACCAGTCGCCGCGCCTGCCCTCCGCCCGAGCCGCTGCCGCTGCTGCTTCCCCACTCCGCGCCCGGCACTATCTCACCGCGCCCATGCCACAATCGCGGCCGCCCAGTCACCGCGCCCGCTCGCCCGCACGCCGCGCCGGCGTTCTGCCGCCGCCCGCCGCGCCCAGTGCACGCCGCTGCCGTGTCCCGCCCCGCGCGTCACCCAGGCATCTCCACGCCCCCTCCTGTCCCTACAAAAACGCCACCCCGACCGCCCGCGCGAAGCCCCGCCACCAGAACGCCCCGCCGCGCCATCGCCGCCGCCGAGCACCACCCGCCCGTGGGCAGCCCTCCACAGCCGCCCACTGCCCAAACCGAGCACCCAGCCACCACTACATCACCTCACCGCAGCTCACCGACCCACCCAACGCCACCCAGAGCCACCGGAGCACCGCCGCCCGCGCTGCCGTCGCCGCCGCCGCCCCTGCTCGCCGTGGACAGCACGACCCCGACCCCCTCCGTCCAAGCCGAGCCCCGGAGTAGCTTCCCCACGCGTCACTGAAGCTCACCGACCGGACCACGCCGCCCCAAGCCCGCCGGAGCACCGCCGTCGACGCGAGCCGCGCCGCCGCCGCCTCTGCTCCAACGCCGGCGAGCCCTTCCCGGCCGTCCCCCACCTGAACAACACCCCCACAAGGTAGTCCTCGCACCCCTGAACCTTCCCCGACCCTCGCCCCTCGCCGCCGGCGAGCCCCCTCGCCGGAATTTCGGCCGGCCGCCGCACCCGAGCCGCCGAGGACCCAATTGCAAGGATTTAAATCTTTAGAAGGGTCTGAGCGTAAGATTCAAGGACCTAGTTGTAAAAGAAAATTTCAAACCTAGATTCAAATTCAGTGAACTTGTAAAATTCGTATAAAATCGTAGAAAATTCAGAAAAATGCAAACTCAACTGTTCTGGAATCCTAAGAACAAGCTCTACCACTTTTGTTACAAAAATTTTCTCAGAATCTCAAAATATTTTGCTCTACATTAAATAGAAGCTTTAATGGACATATTTTATACCCACTGTTCTAGAGCAATGCTGACCCTGAATTTTGGGCAGTGAATTAGTTGCTGGATGATTAGGACTGTGTAAAAAGATCAGGCACAAATTCCATCTCTAGCTCTGCTGTTTGTTAAACTTAGTTTTAATTCATGTGTAAATGGAATGTTTTATCCCTGTAGTTAGGTGGTGAGTCACCCCTTGAAAATTTTCCTATGCTAATGTATTGGTAACTAGAAGCCAGAGAAAAATTAGGAGACTTTTTATCTCACAGTAACCTATTTATTTGATTTATGTGCTAATAACATACATTAAATCAAGAAAATAGTACCGTAGTTTGGAAAATCCCCAAATTTTTACTGGGAGTTACACTGTGGTAGAGGTTGCTGTGTAAAAAGTTTCATGGACAAAAACCCTATGTAGGGCCCTGTAAAAATAAATCTTTGAAAAGTCTAGGTGTAGAATGTTATATTTTCTATGCTCTGAATACTGCATAATAAATCCTACAAAAATTTCAGTAGCTTCTGCATGCTTAAGTGAAAGCTCTGTAAAAATCTTAGACTCATTTGTCACACCAGTTGTTCTGTACAAAAAGAACAAGTGTCTAACAGCAACAAGGAAATCTATTTTTCGGAATTAATCTGTTACATAAAATTGGCTGAAAATTTTACAGTAAGCACACCTTTCCTTGATCTGCCTAAATCCAAAATTTCATGACCAGAATTTATCCCTTGTAGTAATGACTCTCAAATCGTAATCAAGTGCTATTTCCACAACTTAAACTGTGCACTCATGTAGAATCGACGACTCTCGCCGACGGAACCTACGAGCTGGTGCCCGCGTCCGAGAGTGAACAGCGCGAAGCTCAAGCAAATCTAACTGAAGCTTTTGAAGACCCGAGCCCAAGTTCGGAAGATCCCCAAGCGAACTACGAAGGCAAGCCCCGGAGCATAACCCATTCTTTCCGAAATTATGCAACTCATTACTCTTTGCTTGTGCATTAAGTTTATAGGAGTTGGATGAAAACGTAGTTGCATGATGTCAGGAACCCTTGCTTGAAAACTAGATGTAAGGTTCGATAGAATGCTGTGCTAATAGGACTCCGGTAAAAGTCGAGTGATTTCCTGTCACTCGCGAGAAAATAGGAGTTGAATGACTACTACACGCTGCAATCATAAGGATACGGACGGGTTATGTAACGATGGTTACGATTGAGGCCCGTCTGTCTAGTGAAAAATGCTAAGGCCGCAGGGTGTGGTAGTGATGGTTAAGTCTTTGAACGTACTAAACACATGCCGAGATTATGGGAATCGGTAAGCTTAAGTACCTGATTGGCCCGGCAAGGGGACGGCATCCTACCCTTTGAACTTCGGTCCCATGTGCATATGGCGAGTGCAGAGAGTGGTCACGACCCGGCGCCGAACCGTGGCGTGGGGCTCTTGTACTCTCGGAGGGTAGCCCCGATCCACGACCCGGAAAGAAAGGGGAAAAGTTGCACGTGTGACTCTAGGGAGTAACCACGTGACGTGTGTTTGGGTTTCCCTTGCAAGGTTAAGAAATTCGATTCGAATCGTCCGTTTCTCACGGCTATTGAGACTGCTTAACCATTTTTACCCACAGAGTAAGAAGAGGAACAATGATGATGAATGAACTGGTTGGATGGAAAGTTTAATGCTTCACCATGTATGCTTTAGATAGCTGCTTACCTAGACTGGCTAACGAAACTAGAATCTTGAGCTAAAAGTTGAAAGTAAGGACCCACTTGTAGATGCTTTTCGGCAAAACAAACCCCTGAGCCAAAAAGCCTTGCATATCTAGAGTCGGTGGAGTAGTTCCCACTACACGGGTAAGTCTTGCTGAGTATTAGTATACTCAGCCTTGCTTGTGACTCGTTTTCAGGTGAGCCCTTTGAAGACATGATTGCTAGCTTGACTTGGCCCTGCACTCTTCCCCCTGGTTGGTCGGTGGAATGGGATGCGCCCCCGTCCAACGGAGATAAGGCCGAGTGATGTCTCGTACGGGCTTCATCGAGACATCTTGTATCGTCGAGTAGCTTCCGTTGTTTATTTCCGCTGCAATTTAACTCTGAAGAACTTATTTATGTTAATTAAAGTACTTGTTTTCTAAACTCAGGACTAGGTCTGTAATATTGACTTATGCAAATGATGTAATACTTGCTGGAATGTGGTATTCTCTGGGCTCATCGTCGCATGAGCATTTGTATGTACGGCGCTCGATCCGTTCACCGTGGTTGTATCGGGAGGTTATACCCGACAGACCAGTGGATTACTCCGTTTGAAGTGTAAGGTTAACCGAGGATGCCTTAATGGTGACGGTTAATACACTTGAGCCGGATTAATTCAGGTGGTTCTGCCACACTCACTAATCTTGCACAGGCCTACCACATGATGGCAGATACCAGAGATGAGCAGATTAAGGAGCTCAGTGACGAACTTGAGGACAGAGACACCCAGATTGGCCAACTTGAGGGCCAAGTTCAGGAGCACGACACTCTCATGGGTGAAAGAGATGACATGATAGCACACTTGGAGGAGCAGCTCCATGATCTGAACCTTGAGTTGGAGGATGCTAATGAGCACATTCAATGGCACCATGATCAGAATGCCCCTCCCGACGTGGTGGCTATGGAGGAAGATGAGGAGGAGCCACAGGAGACTGATGGTGTTTCAGGTATGGACTTTGAGGGTGAGGCACCGAAGCCACCTCCGATGGGAGCTCACTCTCCTACTCGCAGCGAGTCGTCCGTCAACAACCTCGACGACTTCTAGACGATGACCTAGGAGGACTTTTGCATATACTCCTCGATAGGCTAACTAAGAGTTGAGTACCTCTTTTGTGATGGGTACAACTTGACCATTGGATACTCTAA
This sequence comes from Panicum miliaceum, assembly GCA_032594955.1. Classification (NCBI taxonomy): domain Eukaryota; kingdom Viridiplantae; phylum Streptophyta; class Magnoliopsida; order Poales; family Poaceae; genus Panicum; species Panicum miliaceum. The sequence goes on from CM064062.1 coordinate 21,675,091, forward strand.
TCATGTAGGCCATGGCCAAAAACTTGGTGGTTTGATTGTGATATTGGAAAGCAGTTGAATCTGCGATTGTAGAAACTTGTCGGAATTTTTACCCATGTTTCCTTACATTTCTGGACTTAGTGTTGAATACCAAACTTGTCCTAAATTTTGTGATCTAGGTTCTCACAAAATTTCAGCACTATTGGATCTTGCTAGTTTGAGTTATAGGCAAGATACTATAACTCATTCCGCTGAAAAACAGCCAAACCAGCGACGCAAAGAGTGAATCTTTCGACCATCTTGGCCGTCGATTTAGCGTCTAGGCTGAATACCAAAATTGTACATCTCTAAATTCCCTACCCACTGCCAAAATATGAGCAATTTTGGATGAACCTACCAGGAGTTATGAATTTCTTATGGCAGACAGTATTCTGTCCATGATTCTATCCATGATCTTTCGGAAGTCTACTTTTCCGCGCTAATCCTTTTTAATCATGGAAGCAATATGGATCACGTTGCTAATGATAAACATTCACATTTCAGATGGTTGGAGCAACCCGTGGAAACCCGGATGGTTTCGGTGCTAGTACTAGTGGATCCCAACCACAGCCGCCACCACCACCAGCTTGGTGGAAGTAATGGCCGCTCAAACCGAGTTGCTTCGCCAACTTGTGCAAGGACAGCACCAACAACGGGGTGGACACAATGTTCACCGACCTCAAGCTGCCGGTTACACGGATTTCCTTGGGACCCAACCTCCATTGTTTCACAAAATGAAGGGACCCTTGGATGCGGACACTTGGATTCGCACAATCGAGTCCAAGTTTTCTCTACTCGTGGCCCCATGTTCGGATGCAAACAAGGCTCGCTATGCCGCTCAGAAACTTCGCGGCACAACTCATCTTTGGTGGGATAATTACTTTGCTATGCTCCCGGCTGATCACGTCGTCACCTGGGACGAATTCAAAACTGCGTTCCGAGCACACCATATCCCAGAAGGTCTTATGGAAAGAAAGCTAAATGAGTTTCTGGCTCTCACTTAGGGTACCCGCACTGTACTTCAGTATGCCCAGGCCTTCAACAACCTATGCCAGTACGGGGGCTATCACGCAGACATGGATGCTAAGAAGCGGGATCGTTTCCACACAGGATTGAGTACCAAACTCAAGGAGCGACTGAACCTTGTCAAGGCCGATACATATAATGAGCTGGTAAACATGGCAATTACCCAAGAGGATTGTATTATGGCTCACCGTGCCAAGAAGAAGAGAAAGGCACCAACTGGACCCTCGGGAGCTCAGCCACCGAGGTATCGCTTAGTGCGAAATGCTGTGCCTACAGCTCCACCGAAAGCTCCTCAGCCAGGGCGTTGGATTGTCAAGCCCCCGCAGCAACAAGGTGTTGTACGACCCCCCGTGCCTCAGCAAATTGGACCAAGGCCCGCTACCCAGCAATTCCTTCGTCCAAACATCGCCAGTCGGTGTTTCAATTGTGGAAGTTCCAGTCATTTTGCTCCAGAATGGCCTCGGCCTACGCAGCCAATTCAGGGCCAAGGCTCTAACCAGAACAATAAGAACAAAGGCAAGAGGCCGACCATTCAGGTCAAACAAGGACGGATCAATTTCACCACTCTTGCAGAACTTACTGAAGGAGCACCAGTAATGACGGGTACATTCTGTATCCATAACAAGCCTGCAGTTATATTGTTTGATTCTGGGGCATCACATAGTTTCATTAGTGCAAAGTTTGGTGCAAAAGTAGGCTTGGATGTTTGTCACACGAAAGGGTCATATATGATATCAACACCGGGTGGAAAAATTGCTTCCAACCAATTAATAAGGCTGGTACCGATAAAATTGGGTAGTAAAATCATCAACACGGACCTTGTTCTCTTACCCCTTGAAGGCATGGATATTATTTTGGGAATGAATTGGATGACCATGCATGGAGTCATACTGGACCTTTCTTCCCGAGCTGTTGAAATAAATTCACCTAGTCACGGAACAACTACCCTTTACCTACCGTTCCGGGAGTGCACGAATTCTTGTGCTTTCGTGATGGAAGGGATCAACCTAGAGGATATTCCAGTGGTAGGCGAGTATGCCGATGTTTTTCTGGACGATTTGCCAGGAATGCCACCAGATAGGGACATTGAGTTCGTTATTGAACTGCAACCAGGCACTGCACATATCTCCAAAAGACCCTATAGGATGCCACCTAAGGAATTGGCCGAACTGAAAACGCAACTCCAAGAACTACTGGACAAAGGCTTCATTCGTCGTAGCGCATCACCTTGGGGATGTCCGGCCCTTTTTGTAAAGAAAAAGGATGACAGTTTAAGATTATGTGTGGACTACCGACCTCTCAATGCGGTAACCGTTAAGAATAAATACCCACTTCCCCGCATCGACGTTCTCTTTGATCAATTATCTGGAGCTAGAGTCTTCTCAAAGATTGATCTTCGATCTGGATATCATCAGATAAAGATTCGTCCATGCGATATTCCTAGGACCGCCTTTTCCACACGATATGGACTATATGAATTCTTGGTCATGTCCTTTGGTCTCACCAATGCCCCTGCCTACTTCATGTATCTCATGAATTCGGTATTCATGCCCGAGCTCGACAAATTCGTCGTAGTTTTCATTGACGACATCCTTATCTATTCCAATAATGAGGAAGAGCACGCTAAGCACCTGCACATTGTTCTTCAGCGTCTCAGAGACCATCAACTCTATGCTAAGTTTTCTAAGTGCGAATTCTGGTTGGATAGTGTGAAATTTTTGGGTCACACTATTTCCAGCGAAGGCATAGCCGTTGACCCCAGCAAGGTACAAGAAGTGATGGATTGGAAACCTCCTACCTCTGTTCATCAGATCGCAGTATTCTTGGTTTAGCCGGTTACTATCGCCGTTTCATTCCGGATTTCTCCAGGATTGCTAAGCCTATGACCGAACTATTGAAAAAGGGAGTAAAGTTTGTGTGGAATGAGAAATGCGAAGGAGCTTTCCACACTCTCAGAGAACGTTTGACTACAGCCCCTGTGTTAGCTCAACCCGATAACACCAAGCCGTTCGATGTTTACTGTGACGCATCTGGCACTGGTCTTGGTTGTGTGCTTATGCAAGAAAATCGAGTTATCGCCTATGCTTCATGAGCCCTTCGGCCGCATGAGCAGAATTATCTGACCCATGATCTCGAGTTAGCAGCAGTCATTCATGCTCTAAAAATATGGAGACATTATCTAATGGGCACTCATTGTAATATCTACACCGATCACAAGAGTCTCAAATATATCTTCACCCAAGCCGATCTGAATATGAGACAAAGAAGATGGCTAGAAATAATCAAGGATTATGATCTCGAGGTGCACTATCACCCCGGCAAGGCTAATGTAGTCGCGGATGCACTCAGCCGTAAGGCCCATTGCCATTGCCTATCAGTGCAAATCTATAATGAGACATTATGTTCAGAAATGAGGAAGCTTAGTTTGGAAATGATTTCCCAAGGCACTCTGAATCACATCTCAGTTGAGCCCACTCTTCACGACCAGATCATCATGGCACAACTATATGATGAAGGAGTTAAGATCATCAAACAAAAACTCTCTCTAGGAGAAGAGAAGTACAAATGTTTCCGCCAAGACCATAAGGGAGTTCTATGGTTCGAAAGTTGCATAGTCGTTCCGAAGAATCATGAGCTCCGTAAGCAAATTCTGGATGAGGCACACCTTTCCAAATTTTCTATTCACCCCGGCAGTAACAAAAGGTATCAAGACCTTAGGCAAAATTTCTGGTGGACTAGAATGAAAAGAGAAATCACTAAATATTTCTCAGAATGCGACACATGCTAGAGAGTAAAAGCCAGCCACTTGAAAGTAGCCGGTACACTTCAACCTTTGCCTATACCCTCATGGAAATGGGAAGACATAAGTATGGATTTCATTGTTGGATTGCCAAGTACCACACAGAAACATGATTTCATATGGGTTATCGTTGATAGACTCACAAAGACGGCGCATTTTCTTCCGGTACACACCACCTATACTGCCAAGACATATGCCGAGATTTATCTCGATCGCATTGTTTGCCTACATGGAGTACCGAAGACTATTATTTCTGATCGTGGTACTCAATTTGTAGCGCGCTTTTGGGAACAATTGCAAGCTTCTCTTGGTACTAAATTGATTCGAAGCTCAGCCTATCATCCTCAAACTGACAGACAAACTGAAAGAGTAAACCAAATTCTTGAAGACATGCTTAGAGCTTGCGTAATTCACTACGGCGAGAATTGGGACAAATGCCTATCCCTAGCAGAGTTCTCATATAACAATAGCTATCAAACGAGTTTGAAAATGGCACCATTTGAGGCCTTATACGAACAAAGGTGTCGAACCCCTTTGAGTTGGTCATAGACCGGAGAACGCAAAATATCTGGATCAGACTTGGTAATCGAGGCAGAAGAAAAAGTAAGAGTAATACAAGAAAACCTTAGAGCCGCATAATCCAGGAAAAAGAACTATTTCTACAGAAGGAGAAAGCCACTAAAATTTGAAGTTGGTGACCACGTCTACCTTCGAGTTTCACCAACCAAGGGTGTACAACGATTCGGAGTCAAAGGAAAATTAACTCCTCGTTATGTTGGTCCCTACAAAATCATCGAGAGCTGTGGACCCGTAGCTTATAGAATACGACTGCCCCCTCAGCTTGCAGCCATCCATGATGTCTTTCACGTGTCTCAGCTCAAGAAGTGTGTTCGAGTTCCTATCGAGGTTATTAAACAACAAGAAGTAGTGGTAGAGCCCGACCTCTCATTTGTTGAGTATCCTATCAAAATCATGGATCAAAAAGAAAGAAGCACTAGGAGGAAAGTGATTAAAATGTACAAAATTCAATGGAATCATCACACTGAGGAAGAAGCCACATGGGAAACCGAAAGCTATCTAAACCAAAATTTCCCTGGTTTTCTCAACTCTACCGAAGGTACACACACTATCCACACTAAGCCTATTGCCCGAATCTCGGGGCGAGATTCTTTTTAAGGGGGTAGGCTGTAACACCTCAGGTGTTTAAATAACGAAATAATCCTCATTAGCTTAACACAATGCATAAATAACTAAGAAAAGTTTAAAAGAAATGAATTATAAATTGGTTTTGCATTCTAATCGAAAATAGTTGTGTATATGTGCATAAGTACATGTACTTTAATCAAGCCATTTAAATAACTTTCACATTGATGCAAACATGGCTACAAAATTGAATAGGCATGTCGTTATTGACATGTTAAACAAAAGTCTAGTTGAAGCCTAGGAGTGAATGCAAAGTTTTGCCCAGGAAATGACGTGCCCTCCGAAATATTACTTTTGAGTTTTTAAAATTACTTCTAAACTAGAACTCAAATGAACTTTGGCCTAAAACAAAACTTGTGTAACTTTTCATTTTGAACAACTTTCATGTTTAGAGATTTTTGAGTTGCAACACGAAAATTTGAGAAACACTTGAAATTGCAAACCAGCCCCTGCCTTTTCTTCTATTTTCACTGCAGACCCTTCTTTCTTCGCCCGCCCGACCCTCCAACCCTCCAACGCGCAGCCGCTTCGCCCGACCCTCGGCTTCGTCCGACCCTCGCTTTGCCCGACCATACGCTCGCCGGACCCCTCGCTTCGCTCGACCCTCCGCCGCCGCGCAGTCGCCGCAGGCCACTTTGCCGGCGATGCCTGACCGGCGCTAGGCGCCAAGCCAATGCCTGGCCGCGCCCGCACGCCGCGCTCCTCCGCACGCTGCGCTCCTCCCCACGCCGTGCTCCTCTCCAGTTCGCGCACACCATGCGCACGCCGGTGACACGCACCTCTGCTCGCCGCCCGCCACGCCCAATAGACAAGCCGCGCCGTGCTCGTGTCCCCGCCGCGTCCCGCCAGTCGCCGCGCTCGCCGCCCGGCAAGCCAGCTGCTGCAGCTCCTCGCCCAACCCACGCGCCGCGTGATCTTCCGCTCCCCACGCCAAATCCTCAGCGTCCAATCCCCTGCCCGCGCCCGCCGCACGACGCGCCGGCTCTGCTCGCCGCCCACCGTGACCAGTAACACGCCCCCGTCGTGCCGCCCGCACCCGCGCCTCGCAGTCCAATCCCTCCATCCTCCCACCTCTCTCCTGCCTACATAAGACCGCACTGAGCCCCCCCCCCCCTCGCACGCCCTGACACCAGAACGCTGCCGCCGCCACCATTACCGCCGCCGTGCACCACCCGCCCGTGGAGCCCCACTCCCCAGCCTCGCACTGCCCAAACCCGTCACCCTGCGAGCTTGCCCTCCCTCCACTGAAGCTCCCCGGCCTCTTCCCCAGCCAGCTCGACCGCCGGAGCACCGCCAGTGCTGCCCCCCCGCCGTCGCTCCCTTGCTGCTCCGTGGACAGCCCACTCCGAAGCTCCTCTTTCCAAGCCAAGCCTCAAAACGGGTTCCCCTCGACGCCGCGAAACTCATCAACCAGCCCACACCCTCGCCTCCTCGCTGGAGCACCGTCGCCGACGCTCCACCCAGCCGCCGCCTCTCTGCTTCGCACCGACGAGCCACCTCCGGCCACCCCCAACCCCAACCAAGGCCATCCCAAGGTAGCTCTCACCTCCCTGGATCTCCACGAACCTTTTCCCCTCGCCGCCGATGAGCCCTCTCGCCGGAATCTGGCCGGCCGCCATGCCAGCGCCGCCAGGGACCACATTGCTTCGATTGCAATCTTTCCAGGGGCCTTCACGCAAGTTTCCAGGGGCATATCTGTAAACCTGTGTTTAAACTTTGAATTCAAAAACTGCAAACTTGTAAAATTGGTATAAAATCGTAGAAAAATTGGGAAAATACGAACTCAACTGTTCTGGAATCTTTAGATGAAAATCTACAACTTTTGTTACATGCATTGCTTCAGTTTCTTGCTAAATCTTGCTATAAATTAAATGGAAGTTTTAGTAGACTTTATTTGTACCCACTGTTGTAGACAAAGACTAAACCTGAAAATTTAACAGTAGATTGGATGCTTGTTGTATAGACTAGTGTAAAAATATTAGGACCAGAACCCATCTCTAGCTAAACTTTTTGTTAAACCTTGTTTATGCCATATAATAAAACTAATTTGTAACTGCTGTTATATTGTGATTCATGTGGTGAAACTTTTCCAGAGCTGTTATATTGATGCCTAAATTCCACAGAAAAAGTTTAGAACCTTTTTCCTTTCTGTAACCTATTTGTATAATTTTGTGGTAGGAAAAATGCACTAATTCAAATAATTAGTTTCTTTGCTTGGAAAATTTGCAACTTTTTACTGAGGGACTCATTAGAGTAGCTCTTGCTGTATAAAAAGTTTCATACACAGAAACCCTGTAAAACATCTTGTAGAAATTAATCTTTATTAAAGTAGGTGTATCTTGTCCTATTTTTTATGCATTGTATCTTGCACAATAAAATCTGAAAAATTTACAATAATACATATATGGATAGATTAATTTCCTGTAAAACTTTTGGTGTCAATACAAGAACGGTTTATTCTGTATAAAAATAACTATATCCTAGCTGTGACTGTGTATTACATTTTTCATAATTATTCTGCTGCTTGAAAATATCTGAAATTTTTACAGTGGTTTTGTCTCTACATAGTGTAGTCTAAATAAAAATTGCATCACCAGATGTTACCTAGTCCAGAAGTTGTGTTTAATCCATGTTGTGCTTAGAAAATTAAGTTTCCAATATAACACAACCCCTTCTTGTTTAATGAAGTTGATAGTATAAGTTATACTCTATTAACAATTGCCCAAAAAAATCTTAAGTAAGTAACTTCACAACCAAACCGATGTTTTGTCGACTGCAACATTATCATGAAGGAAAATAATCATCATATACCATCACTATAACTTACACTTGTGCATTCATATAGAATCGACTACTCTCGCCGACGGAACGTACGAGTTGGTGCCTGCGTCCAAGAGTGAACAGCGTGAAGCTCAAGTAAATCTAACTGAAGCTTTCGAAGACCCGAACCCAAGTTCGGACGAGCCCCAAGCTAACTTTACCCAAGAAGGCAAGCCCCGGAGCATGAACCCTATTTTCCTAAACTTATGCAACTTATTACTCTACTTTACTTGTGCATTAAGTTTATAGGAGTTGAATGAAAACTTAGTCGCATGATCCTAGGTACCCATGCTCTGAACACTTGATGTAAGGTTCGATAGAATGTTATGCTAATAGGACTCCGGTAAAAGCAGAGTGATTTCCTGTCACTCGCGAGTATTTAGGCGTTGAATGTTTACTACATGCTACAATCATAAGGTCGACGGACGGGGCTATGGTAGGATGTTTATGTTGATGATTGAGGCCCCGTCTGTTTAGTGAAAAATGCTAAGGCCGCAGTGTGTGGTAGTGGTGGTTAAGTCTTTGAACGTACTAACCACATGCCGAGAATATGGTAATCGGTAAGCTTAAGTACCGGATTGAACCGAGGCCGGAATATACTCCCCACCGTCTTGAATTCGTTCACATCTAGCTAATGGCGGGTGCATGTGCCGCCATGGCCGGGTCCAAGGGGACGTGTAGTCGAGGGCAGTGGGCCTGTTCTGTGAAGCGGGAATTGAAGGGAAAAGTTGCACGTGTTACTCTAGGAGTAACCTCGTGACGTGTGTTTAGGTTTCCCTTGCAAGGTTAAGAAATTTGATTCGAATCGTCCGTTTCTCGCGGTTATTGAGACTACTTGACCCTTTTACCACATAGAGTAAGAAGAGGAACAATGATGATGATTAATCTTGTTGGATGAAAAATTAATTCTTCCACCATGTATGATGTTGGATAGTTGCTTACCTAGAATGGTTAAAGAAAACTAGAATCTGGAGCTAAAATTTGAAAGTAAGGACCTACTTGTATATGCTTTTCGACAAAACAAACCCTCAAGCCAAAAGCCTTGCATGTCTAGGAGTCGGCTAAGTATATTCTACTAGTCGGGTAAGACTTGCTGAGTATTAGTATACTCAGCCTTGCTTCTAGCTTGTTTTAAGGTGAGACTTTCGAGGATATGATTGCTAGTTTGACTTGGCCTTGTACCCTTCCTCCTGGCTGGTCGGTGGAATGGGATACGCCCTCGGCCAACGGTGATAATGCCAAGTGATGTCTCGTACGGGCTTCATCGAGACATCCTGTATCGTCGAGTAGTTTATCGTTATTTTTCCGCTGCATTGAACTCTGAAGAACTCAATTATTTTGAACCCTGGAGTACCTTGTTTTATGAATTTGAACTCCGTTGTAATAATAAATTATGGTGAACCTGTGATGTAAAATTTGTGGAATGTTGTATTCTCTGGGCTCACCTTCGTGTGAGTACATGTATGTGTGGTTTGGATCGGCAAAAACCGTGGTTGTATCGGGAGGTTACCCGACAGACTAGTGGATTACCCCGTTTGAAGTGCGAGTTAGCCCTGATTGCCCCTTGTGGTGATGGTTAGGGCGCTTGAGCCGGGTTAATTTAGGTGGTTCTGCCACAGATGCACCGTCAACCTTGAGCCTATCTGCCTCATTCGACGCGGAACTTACCAGCAAGTCGGAGATCTAAGTCGATGCAGCCCCACATGCAGGAAAGAACTCGTAAAAGAAAAATCTACTGCAACTAAGGCGAAGCCGCCGAAAAGAGAAAAAAGAAAAAAGGGTTTGTGTGTTGATCATTGTATTGTCTTGGTACATGCCCGAGAGCAGCTATTTATAGCCTAAGCTACAAACCCTAGTCGATTACGACGTACATTACTTGACAATAAAGAAAGCAAAACCTTCCTAAAGTCTAAGAGATAACTTGCTGATGTAGCCTCGCCAGCTCTTTCCATGCTCCATCAGCCACGACGCTCCTTCCGGCCCAAAAAGCCCAATATGCTTCATTCTTCGCTTCTGATCTAGCGTCAGCCCAATTTCTATCGGCCTTTTGTCCAATAGGTTGACACGTGTCAAAAAACGGTGTCAACACATGCCCCAGCTTCGGAGTAAAATAATACTTTTGCTCTGAAGGTCTTCCAGTCTTTGCTCTGTGTATTCTTTAATTTACACGGCCCATTCCTTGTTTCCAGTATCTACAGCGAATGTAAAAATCCTTTTCTGCCTCCAGCTTCAACTTGTTCTCACCACAGGTTTGCCTCGAGACAATTCGGCTTCCGTCTTTTCATCTGCCACAACATTTTCCATTGACCGCTTTGACCCAATGTGTTCTTTCTTCCTTGAGCCGACCTACCTGGGTCTCTTGGACTATAAATATTACCCAATCGGCTTGGCCAACTCTCCAAGACTCCATCGGCTTCATCCTTCTTGCTTCATCTAGAAAAAACGCAAGCCTTCCTCTTTATCAGCAATGGTCGGACACAAGCGCGTGGGTGAGGGCCCCTCTGACCTTCCCCCAGCTCTCCGCCGACGAGGGTACGAATTTGCTTTTCTCGACTCATTCCGCATCTTGACCAGATCTAACTCGTTGTTTTGGCCTCTTACTCCTTCTCCAGGGATGACGAATCTTCCAGTGCCCCACCGCGTTCTCCTCCTTCTTCATCATCGAATCCATTTGACGATCTTGATGAGAGGACCCGTGATCTGATCAGGGATCTTCTCTGAGAGAAGGATGAAGCGCGCAATAATTATTCAGAGGAAACCAAGAAGACTAGCTGATTGGAGGCCCAATTTGCAACTATCGAGGATGTGGCGCAGACTGCACGCGCCCAGCTTGTCGCCGGTTTGATTTCTTCAACTTTGTCTATCCTTCTTCTTCCAGTTCTGGAGTCGCAGGTTCAGGCCCTCCTTGGTGCAGCGGCCACCGCAACAGAAGCGGTGAATGCTCGAGGAGACACCGTCGCTGCCCGCTTGCAGGACATCCCCAACCGCGTGCAGGAGTTTGCCGGTCAAAGAGTCCATCGTGGTGATGCCGTCGAGCTTGCCATGGTGCAGACTTTGTCTGGGAATGATCTTCGGACCCTGCACCCCATCTTCCTGGAAGGCAAGGCACGGGAAGAATTTGAAGACCTAGTCGACGACCTAGGTGTAGTTGCTTCTGGCATTAGCGAGGAAGTTAGCCTAGGCGCCGTAATCGGCAATGTTTTCGCCGATGAATAAATGTAGCAATCAATGTAACAACCTGATCTGTAGATCAGCTTTTTGTAAATACTTCTCCAATCGAATGAACTGGTCTTCCCTTTGTGCTGAATCTCGTCTTCCTTGTTAATTTGATTGATTGGCATCTCTCACTTGAGTATAATCTTATGACTCTGAAAAGTAGGAGCTCAAGCACTTCATGATTATTGGTCACGAAATAATGCGTAACTGAAATTCCGCATTCTGGTGATGATAACCTTCTTATGACGCAATCTAGGTCAGCCAGTCCTCTAGTGTGGTAGAACCACCTGAATTAATCCGGCTCAAGCGCGCTAACCATCACCACGAGGGCAATCAGGGCTAATACGCACTTCAAACGGAATAATCCATTGGTCTGTCGGGTAACCTCCCGATACAACCACGGTTTTTTGCCGATCAAAACCACACATACATGTACTAACACGAAGGTGAGCCCAGAGGATACAACATTCCACAAATTTTACACCACAGGGTTCATCATAAATTATTATTACAACTGAGTTCGAATTCATAAAATAAGGTACTTCAGAGTTTAAAAGTAATTGAGTTCTTCAGAGTTCAATGCAGCGGAAAAAAAAGGATAAACTACTCGATGATACACGATGTCTCGATGAAGCCCGTACGAGACATCACTTGGCATTATCATCATTGGCCGGGGCGCATCCCATTCCACCGACCAACTAGGAGGAAGGGTACATGGCCAAGGCAAACTAGCGATCAGATCCTCGAAAGTATCACCTGAAAACGAGCCACAAGCAAGGCAGAGTATACTAATACTCAGCAAGGCTTACCCGACTAGTGGAATATACTTAGCCGACTCCTAGACATGCAAGGCTTTTTGGCTTGAGGGGTTTGTTTTGCCGAAAAGCATATACAAGTAGGTCCTTACTTTCAAGTTTTAGCTCCAGATTCTAATTTTCTTTAACCATTCTAGGTAAGCAACTATCTAATATCATACATGGTGAAAGAATTAATTTTTCATCCAACAAGATTAATGATCATTATTGTTCCTCTTCTTACTCTATGTGGTAAAAGGGTCAAGCAGTCTCAATAACCGCGAGAAACGGACGATTCAAATCGAATTTCTTAACCTTGCAAGGGAAACCTAAACACACGTCACGTGGTTACTCCTAGAGTCACACGTGCAACTTTTCCCCTTTCTTCCTGGGTTGTGGATCAGGGCCACCCTCCGAGACTACAGAGCCTAGCTCTGCACCCACCATGTGCACGCATGGAACCGAAGTTGAGAGGGTGGGATGCTGTCCACTTGCCGGTCCGATTAGGTACTTAACCTTACCGATTACCATATTCTTGGCATGTGGTTAGTACGTTCAAAGACTTAACCACCACTACCACACACTGCGGCCTTAGCATTTTTCACTAAACAGACGGGACATCAATCATCAACTTGAACATCGCACCATAGCCCCGTCCGTCGACCTTATGATTGCAGCATGTAGTAAACATTCAACTCCTATATTCTCGCGACTGACAGGAAATCACTCAACTTTTACCGAGTCCTATTAGCATAGCATTCTATCGAACCTTACATCTAGTGTTCAGAGCATGGGTACCTAGGATCATGCAACTAAGTTTTCATTCAACTCCTATGAACTTAATGCACAAGTAGAATAGAGTATTAAGTTGCATAATTTAGAAAAATAGGGTTCATGCTCCGAGGCTTGCCTTCTTGGGTAAAGTTAGTTTGGGGCTCGTCCGAACTTGGGTTTGGGTCTTCAAAAGCTTCAGTTTGATTCACTTGAGCTTCATGCTGCTCACTCTCGGACGCAGGCACCAGCTCGTACGTTCCGTCGGCGAGAGTAGTCGATTCTATATGAATGCACAAGTGTAAGTTGTAGCGATGGTATATGACGATTATTTTCCTTCATGATAAAGTTGCAGTCAAGAAAACATAGATGTGAAGTTACTTGGTTATGATTTTCTTGGGCAATTGTTAATAGAGTACATCTTAAACTTATTGACTCCATTAAACAAGAAAAGGGGTTGTGTTATATTGGAAACTTAATTTTCTAAGCACAAGCATGGATTAAGCACAAACACTGATCCAGGTAACTTCTGGTGATGAAATTTTTATTTAGAGTACAATATGCAGAGGTAAGACTACTGTAAAAATTTCAGATATTTTTATGCAGCAGAATAATTATGCAAAAATGTAATACACAGCCACTACTGGAACCTAGTTATTTTTATACAGAACAAACCATGCAAGTATTGATGCCAAAACTTTTACAGGGGGTTAATCTATCCACAAATATATTACTGTAAATTTTTCAGATTTTACTGTGCAATATACAAGGCATAATAAATAGGACAAGATACACCTATTTTAATAAAGATTAATTTCTACAGGATGTTTTGCAGCATGTAGTAAACATTCAACTCCTATATTCTCGCGACTGACAGGAAATCACTCAACTTTTACCGAGTCCTATTAGCATAGCATTCTATCGAACCTTACATCCTGTAGAAATTAATCTTTATTAAAAGTTGAGTGATTTCCTGTCAGTCGCGAGAATATAGGAGTTGAATGTTTACTACATGCTGCAAAACATCCTGTAGAAATTAATGCTATGAAAATAGATGTTTTGCAGGGTTTCTGTGTATGAAACTTTTTATACAGCAAGAGCTACTCTAAAGTGTCCCACAACAAAAAGATAAACATTTTCCAAGCACAGAAACTAATTATATAAATAGGTTACAGCAGGTACAAATTAGTTCTATTATTTCATGGCATGAACAAAGTTTAACAAAAAGTTTAGCTAGAGATGGGTTCTGATCCTAATATTTTTATACTGGCTTACACATCAAGCAACCAATCTACTGTCCAAAAATAAGATTCAGAACTGGTCTACAATAGTGGGTACAATTAAAGTCTATTAAACATTCCATTTAATTTAGATAAATATTTAGCAAGAAACTGAAGAAAAGCATGTAACAAAAGTTGTAGATTTTCTTGTAACGATTCCAGAACAGTTGAGTTTGTATTTTTCTAATTTTTCTATGATTTTATTTGAATTTTACAAGTTCGTTGTTTTTGAATTGAAAGTTTTAAACACAGGTTTACAGTTATGCCCCTGGAAACTTGCGTGCAGACTCTTTTAAAGATTTCAATCGTTGCAATTGGGTTCCTGGGTGGCGCTGGCATGGCGGCCGGCCAGATTCCGTCGAGGGGCCTCGTCGGCGTCGATAGGAAAAGGGTCGGGGAGATCCAGTGAGGTGAGAGCTACCTTGGGGTGGCCTTGGTCGGGGTTGGAGGTGGCCGGAGGTGGCTCGTCGGCACGGAGCAGAGGGGCAGCGGCGGTGCGGAGCGTCGGCGACGGTGCTCCGGCGAGGAGGTGAGGGCGTGGGCTGGTCGATGAGCTTCGCGGCATCGAGGGGAAACCATTTCGAGGTATGGCTTGGACGGAGGAGCTTCGGAGTGGGCTGTCCGTGGAGCAGCAGGGAAGCGGCGGCGGCGCTGGCGGTGCTCTGGCGGTTGAGATGGCCGGGGAAGAGGCCGGTGAGCTTCAGTGGAGGGAGGGCAAGATCACTGGGTGATGGGTTTGGGCAGTGGGAGGCTGGAGGATGGGACTCCACAGGCGGGTGGTGCACGGCAGCGGCAATGGCAGCGATGGCGGCGTTCTGGGGGTTGAGGCGTGCGCGAGTGGCCTTGTGTCGCCTTTTATAGGTTGCAGGAGGGAGGGAGAGGACCGGGTAACGCTAGGGAGGGGCAGCACAACGGGGGCGCGTTATTGGTCGCGGTGGGCGGCGACCAGAGCCGGCGCGGCGTGCGGCGGGCGCTGTGGCAGAACCACCTTAATTAATCCGGCTCAAGTGTATTAACCATCACCATTAAGGCATTCTCGGTTAACCTTACACTTCAAACGGAGTAATCCACTGGTCTGTCGAGTATAACCTCCCGATACAACCACGGTGAACGGATCGAGCGCCATACATACAAATGCTCATGCAACGATGAGCCCAGAGAATACCACATTCCAGCAAATATTACGACATTAACATAAGTAAATATTACAGACCAAGTTCTGAGTTTAGAAACCAAATACTCCAATTAACATAAATAAGTTCTTCAGAGTTAAATTGCAGCGGAAATAAACAACGGAAACTACTCGACGATACAGGATGTCTCGATGAAGCCCGTACGAGACATCACTCGGCCTTATCTCCGTTGGACGGGGGCGCATCCCATTCCACCGACCAACCAGGGGGAAGAGTGCAGGGCCAAGTCAAGCTAGCAATCATGTCTTCGAAGGGCTCACCTGAAATCGAGTCACAAGCAAGACTGAGTATACTAATACTCAGCAAGACTTACCCGTGTAGTGGAAACTACTCCACCGACTCTAGACATGCAAGGCTTTTTGGCTCAGGGGTTTGTTTTGCCGAAAAGCATCTACAAGTGGGTCCTTACTTTCAACTTTTAGCTCCAGATTCCAGTTTCATTAACCAGTCTAGGTAAGCAACTATCTAAAGCATACATGGTGAAGCATTAAATTTTCCATCCAGCCAGTTCATTCATCATCATTGTTCCTCTTCTTACTCTGTGGGTAAAAATGGTTAAGCAGTCTCAATAGCCGTGAGAAACGGACGATTCGAATCGAATTTCTTAACCTTGCAAGGGAAACCCAAACACACGTCACGTGGTTACTCCCTAGAGTCACACGTGCAACTTTTCCCCTTTCTTTCCGGGTCGTGGATCGGGGCTACCCTCCGAGAGTACAAGAGCCCCACGCCACGGTTCGGCGCCGGGTCGTGACCACTCTCTGCACTCGCCATATGCACATGGGACCGAAGTTCAAAGGGTAGGATGTCGTCCCCTTGCCGGGCCAATCAGGTACTTAAGCTTACCGATTCCCATAATCTCGGCATGTGTTTAGTACGTTCAAAGACTTAACCATCACTACCACACCCTGCGGCCTTAGCATTTTTCACTAGACAGACGGGCCTCAATCGTAACCATCGTTCCATAGCCCGTCCGTGTCCTTATGATTGCAGCGTGTAGTAGTCATTCAACTCCTATTTTCTCGCGAGTGACAGGAAATCACTCGACTTTTACCGGAGTCCTATTAGCACAGCATTCTATCGAACCTTACGTCTAGTTTTCAAGCAAGGGTTCCTAACCTCATGCAACTAAGTTTTCATTCAACTCCTATAAACTTAATGCACAAGCAAAGAGTAATGAGTTGCATAATTTCGGAAAGAGATGGGTTATGCTCCGGGGCTTGCCTTCGCAGTTCGCTTGGGGATCTTCCGAACTTGGCCTCGGGTCTTCAAAAACTTCAGTTAGATTTGCTTGAGCTTCACGCTGCTCACTCTCGGACACGGGCACCAGCTCGTAAGTTCCGTCGGCGAGAGTCGTCGATTCTACATGAGTGCACAAGTTTAAGTCGTGGAAATGGCACTTGATTACGATTTGAGAGTAATTACTACAAGGGATAGTTTCTGGTCATGAAATTTTGGATTTAGGCACATCAAGGAAAGATGTGCTTACTGTAAAATTTTCAGCCAATTTTATGTAACAGATTAATTCTGAAAAATATATTTCATTGTTGCTGTTAGATACTTGTTCTTTTTGTACAGAACAATTGGTGCAACAATTGTGTCTACGATTTTTACAGAGCTCTCACTAGAGCATGCAGAAGCTACTGTAATTTTTGTAGGATTTATCATGCAGTATCCAGAGCATAGAAAATATGACATTCTACACCTAGGCTATTCAAAGATTCATTTTTACAGGACCCTACACAGGGTTTTTGTCCATGGAACTTTTTACACAGCAACCTCTACCATAGTTTATATCCCAGTAAAAATTTGAGAATTTTCCAAGCTAAGATACTATTTTCTTGATTTAATGTATGTTATTAGCACATAAATCAAATAAGTGGGTTACTGTGAGATAAAAATTCTCCTAATTTTTCTCTGGCTTCTAGGTACCAATACATTAGCATAGTAAATGTTTCAATGGGTGACTCACCACCTATCTGCAGGGATAAAACATTCTACTTACACATGAATTAAAACTAAGTTTAACAAACAGTAGAGCTAGAGATGGAATTTGGGCCTGATCTTTTTATACAGTCCTAAACATCAAGCAACTAATTCACTGCCCAAAATCTAGGGTCAGCATTGTTCTAGAACAGTGGGTACAAAATAAGTCCATTAAAGCTTCTATTTAATGTAGAGCAAAATATTTTGAGATACTGAGAAAACTTTTGTAACAAAAGTGGTAGAGTTTGTTCTGAGGATTCCAGAACAGTTGAGTTTGCATTTTTCTGAATATTCTACGATTTTATATGAATTTTACAAGTTCACTGAATTTGAATCTAGGTTTGAAACTTTCTTTTACAACTAGGTCCTTGAATCTTACGCTCAGACCCTTCTAAAGATTTAAATTCTTGCAATTGGGTCCTCGGGCGGCTCGGGTACGGCGGCCGGCCGAAATTCCGGCGAGGGGGCTCGCCGGCGGCGAGGGGCGAGGGTCAGGGAAGGTTCAGGGGTGCGAGGGCTACCTTGTGGGGGTGTTGTTCAGGTGGGGGACGGCCGAGAAGGGCTCGCCGGCGTTGGAGCAGAGGCGGCGGCGGCGCGGCTCGCGTCGACGGTGGTGCTCCGGCGGGCTTGGGGCGGCGTGGTCCGGTCGGTGAGCTTCAGTGGCGCGTGGGGAAGCTACTCAGGGGCTCGGCTTGGACGGAGGGGGTCGGGGTCGTGCTGTGCACGGCGAGCAGGGGCGGCGGCGGCGATGGCAGCGCGGGCGGCGGCGCTCCGGTGGCTCTGGGTGGCGTTGGGTGGGTCGGCGAGCTGCGTTGAGGTGATGTAGTGGTGGCTGGGGGCGCAGTTTGGGCAGTGGGCGGCGGCAGTGGGCTGTCCACGGACGGGTGGTGCTCGGCGGCGGCGATGGAGACGGCGAGGCGTTCTGGTGGCCGGGGGCTCGCGCGCGTGGCCGGGGTGGCGCTTTTATAGGGACAGGAGGGGGTGTGGAGGTGCCTGGGCGACGCGCGGGGCGGGGCACGGCAGCGGCGTGCACTGGCTGCGGCGGGCGGCGGCAGAACGCCGGCGCGGCGTGCGGCGAGCGGGCGTGGGCGACTGGGCGGCCGCGATTGTGGCGTGGGCGCGAGGAGATAGCGCGGCGTGCGGATTGGGGAGCAGCTGCTGCAGCGGCTCGGGCGTAGGGCAGGCGCGGCAGCTGGCGGGGCGCGGGGGCCGGGGCGGCACGGCGGAGCGCGGCCACTGGGCGGGCGGGCGGCGGCCTGGGCGCGGCAGCACGCGCGGGCGGGGACTGGCCGCGCGGCGTCGGGGCGGGGCAAAGCCGGCCGTGGCGGGGTGGTGCGGCGGCCACTGGCCTGGCGCTTCGCGCCGGTCAGGCGACGCCGGCCACCGGGCGCGCGGCGGGTGGGCGAGCGCGCGCGGCGCGGCAGAGGAGGGGGGAGAAACGAGGGACCGAAGTGCAAAAATTCGAAAAAGTTCAGGGGGCTGGGTGCAAACAGGGCGTTTTCTCCTCTTTCTGATTTGAATTTCAAAAACTTTTGAACACGAAAGTTGTTCAAAATAAAAAGTTCTACAACTTTGGTTTCAGGCAAAACCTCATTTGGCTTATGGTTTTAAAGTTAATTTAAAAGTTTCAAATGTGTCCAAATGTGCCCAAATTAAATTTGAATTCCAACTGAACCCGTTTTAATTCTTTCCACCCTCTCATTAGTTGGTTTAAAACATAGA
This sequence comes from Panicum miliaceum, assembly GCA_032594955.1. Classification (NCBI taxonomy): domain Eukaryota; kingdom Viridiplantae; phylum Streptophyta; class Magnoliopsida; order Poales; family Poaceae; genus Panicum; species Panicum miliaceum. Next base: position 21,693,920 of record CM064062.1, read on the forward strand.
GTTAGGCTAATGTCATTGATTTTGGAATTATAATTACCAGGGTTGTCACAGCCTCCCCCCCCTTAACAAGAATCTCGCCCCGAGATTCGGTAATTCTTAGTGTGGGCGTGGGTGCACATACCAGTGGTTGAGACAAGAAACCCAGGGAAATGTTGGTTCAGGTAGCTCTCCGTTTCCCAGGTGGCTTCTTCTTCCGTGTGGCGATTCCATTGTATTTTATACATTCTAATCACTTTCCTCCTGGTCTCTCTTTCTTTTTGATCCAGAATCTTAACTGGGTGTTCGACATACAAGAGGTCGGGTTCCAACGATATTTCTTGTTGTTCCACAATCTCGGTAGGGACTCGAATACACTTCTTGAGTTGAGATACGTGGAAGACATCATGGGTGGCCGTGAGTTGAGGGGGCAGTCGTAATTTGTAGGCTACGGGTCCGTAGCTCTCAATGATTTCGTAGGGACCAATATAGCGGGGAGCTAGTTTGCCTTTGATTCCAAATCTTCGTACTCTCTTGGTTGGTGAAACTCGAAGATAGACATGATCGCCAACTTCGAACCTTAGGGGCTTTCTCCTTTTGTCAGAATAGCTCTTTTGTCGGGCTTGTGCGGCTTTAAGATTTGCTTGTATTACTTTTACTTTTTCCTCTGCCTCGATTACCAGGTCGGGTCCAATTATTTTACGTTCTCCGGTTTGTGACCAGCTCAAAGGAGTTCGACACCTTCGTCCGTACAGGGCCTCAAATGGTGCCATTTTCAAACTCGTTTGGTAGCTGTTGTTGTATGAGAACTCTGCCAGGGGTAGGCATTTATCCCAATTCTTGTCATAATGAATGACACAGGCTCTCAGCATGTCTTCCAGAATTTGGTTTACTCTTTCCGTTTGTCCATCGGTCTGAGGGTGGTATGCTGAGCTGCGAATCAGCTTTGTGCCAAGAGACGTTTGCAGTTGCTCCCAAAAGCGTGCTACAAACTGGGGACCACGATCGGAGATAATCGTCTTAGGTATTCCATGCAGGCGAACAATACGATCGAGGTAAATCTCGGCATATTTCTTGGTAGAATAGGTGGTGTGTACCGGAAGAAAATGTGCCGTCTTCGTGAGTCTATCAACGATAACCCATATGGAATCATGTTTCTGGGAGGTGTTTGGTAGTCCAACGATGAAGTCCATACTTATGTCTTCCCATTTCCAGGATGGTATAGGTAACGGTTGAAGTGTACCGGATACCTTCAAATGGCTAGCTTTTACTCTCTGGCACGTGTCACATTCCGAGACATACGTAGCAATTTCTCTTTTCATTCTAGTCCACCAGAAATTTTTCCTTAGGTCTTGATACATTTTGCTACTGCCGGAGTGGATAGAGAATTTGGAAAGGTGTGCCTCATCGAGAATTTGCTTGCGGAGTTCACGATTCTTCGGGACGACTATACGACTTTCGAACCATAGAACTCCCTTATGGTCCTGGCGGAAACATTTGTACTTCTCCTCACCTAGGGAGAGTTTCTGTTTGATGATCTTAATTCCTTCATCCTGTAGTTGTGCCATGACGATTTGGTCGTGAAGAGTGGGCTTAACTGAGATGTGATTTAGAGTGCCTTGGGAAACCATTTCCAAGTTAAGTTTCCTCATATCTGCGCACAATGTCTCATGGTAGGACTCCATGGATAGGCAATGGCAATGGGACTTGCGGCTTAGTGCATCAGCGACTACGTTAGCCTTGCCGGGGTGATAGTGCACTTCAAGGTCATAATCCTTGATTAATTCTAGCCATCTCCGTTGTCTCATATTCAGATCGGCTTGTGTGAAGATGTACTTGAGACTCTTATGATCCGTGTAGATATTGCACTGTGTACCCATGAGATAATGCCTCCATATTTTTAGAGCGTGAATGACGGCTGCAAGCTCAAGATCATGAGTGGGGTAATTCTGTTCGTGGGGCCGAAGGGCTCGCGAGGCATATGCAATTACTCGATTCTCTTGCATAAGCACACATCCTAGACCAGTACCTGATGCGTCACAATACACATCGAATGGCTTGGTATTATCGGGTTGAGCTAACACAGGTGCAGTAGTCAGATGCTCTCTGAGAGTGTGGAAGGCTTCTTCACACTTCTCATTCCATACAAACTTTACTTCCTTCTTCAATAGTTCCGTCATGGGCTTAGCAATTCGAGAGAAATCCGGGATGAAGCGACGGTAGTAACCGGCTAAGCCGAGAAAACTGCGAATCTGATGAACGGAGGTAGGGGGTTTCCAATCCATCACCTCTTGTACCTTGCTGGGGTCAACAGTTATGCCTTCGCTGGAGATCGTGTGACCTAAGAACTTTACAGTATCCAACCAGAATTCACACTTAGAAAACTTAGCATAGAGCTGATGGTCTCTGAGTCGCTGAAGAACAATGCGAAGGTGCTTGGCATGCTCTTCCTCATCCTTGGAATAGATAAGGATGTCGTCGATGAACACTACGACGAATTTGTCAAGTTCGGGCATGAATACCGAATTCATGAGATACATGAAGTAAGCAGGGGCATTGGTGAGTCCAAAGGACATGACCAAGAATTCATATAGTCCATATCGTGTGGAGAAGGCAGTCTTAGGAATATCGCATGGGCGAATCTTGATCTGATGGTATCCCGAACGAAGATCAATCTTGGAGAAGATTCTGGCTCCAGCTAATTGATCGAAGAGTACATCGATGCGAGGAAGTGGGTATTTATTTTTAACAGTTACCGCATTGAGAGGTCGGTAGTCAACACATAACCTCAGACTGTCATCCTTCTTCTTTACGAATAGGGCTGGACATCCCCAAGGTGACGCGCTAGGGCGAATGAAACCTTTGTCCAGCAGTTCTTGGAGTTGAATTTTCAGCTCTGCCAACTCTTTAGGGGGCATCCTATATGGTCTTTTGGATATAGGTGCAGTGCCTGGTTGTAGTTCAATGACGAACTCAATGTCCCTATCCGGTGGCATTCCGGGTAAGTCCTCCGGGAAAACATCGGCATACTCGTTTACCACAGGAATATTATCTGGCTTAAGTCCTTCCATCTTATAAGCACAGGAATTAGTACAGTCTAGGAGCGGTAGGTAAAGGGTAGTGGCTCCGTGACTAGGTGAATTTATCTCCACGGCGCGGGAAGAAAGGTCCAGTGTGACTCCATGCATAGCCATCCAGTTCATTCCCAATATAATGTCCATGCCGTCAAGGGGTAAAAGGACAAGGTCCGTGTCGATGGTTTTACTACCCAATTTGACTGGTACTTGTCTGATCATTTGGTTTGAAGCGATTTTACCACCCGGGGTTGATATCATGTATGACCCTTTGGTGTGACAAACATCCAAGCCTACTCTTGCACCGAATTTTGCACTTATGAAACTATGCGATGCACCAGAATCAAATAATATAACTGCAGGCTTGTTATGGATAGAGAATGTACCCGACATCACTGGGGCTCCTTCAGGAAGCTCTGCAAGCGTGGTGAAGTTAATCCATCCTTGCTTGACTTGCAGGGTCCGTCTCTTGCCCCTGTTCTTGGCGTTCGGGTTGGATCCTTGACCTTGGTTGGGCTGTCCAGGCTGAGGGCATTCTCGTGCGAAGTGGCTGGAACTCCCGCATTTGAAACAGCGATTCGCGGGGCTAGGTCGAAGAGACTGCTGAAGAATGGGCCTCGGACCATTCTGTGGAGGCATCGGGGGTCGTACCATGCCTGGCTGCTGTGGGGGTCTGGCAATCCATCTTCCTGGCTGCGGGGCCCTTGGTGGAGCTGTGGGTGCGGTATTTTGCACGATGCGATACCTTGGTGGTTGGGCACTTGATGGTCCTGCGGGTGCCTTTCTCTTCTTCTCTGCCCGGTGTGCCATGATACAGTCCTCCTGGGTAATGGCCATATTGACCAACTCGTTGTAGGTGTCAGCCCTGGCTAGGTTCAGACGTTCCTTGAGCTTGGTATTCAGGCCTCGGCGGAAACGATCACGCTTCTTGGCATCCGTATCAGCGTGATAGCCCGCATACTGACACAAGTTGTTGAACGCCTGGGCGTACTGCAGCACGGTGCGGGTGCCCTGGGTGAGTGCCAGGAACTCGTTCAACTTCCTCTCCATGAGACCCTCGGGAATATGATGTGCCCGGAACGCGGTCTTGAATTCATTCCAGTCGACCACATGATCAGCCGGGAGCATCGCAGAATAGTGGTCCCACCACAGACGAGCGGTACCGCGAAGCTGTTGCGCGGCAAAACGAGCCTTGTTGGCCTCTGAGCATGGGGCCACAAGTAGTGTGAACTTGGATTCTATGGTGCGAATCCATGCATCTGCGTCCAGGGGTTCCTCGGTCTTATGGAACAAGGGCGGCTGGGTCCCCAGGAAATCCGTGTATCCTGCAGCTTGTTGTTGGTGAGCATTGTGACCACCCCTCTGCTGGTGTTGTCCTTGCACAATCTGACGCAGCAGCTCGGTTTGAGCGGCCATCACTTCCACCAAACTGGGCGGGGGTGGTGGCGATTGCCGCGAGCGGCTGCCACCGGCACCAAAACCCTCGGGGTTGCCACGTGTTGATCCAACCATCTGAAACGTGAAAGGTTACCATTAGCAACGCGATCCATATTACTTCCTTGATAAATAATTGGTGTAGTCATAGACTTCCGAAGTCACAGCTAGACGTATGGGCAGAATCTCTGTTTGCTAAGAGAAAAATCATAGCCTGCTGTGGGTCCATCCAAAACATTTCAAACTTTTTGCAGTAGTCAGAGAATTTAGGAATGCACCACTTTGGTTTTTAACTTCGGTGCTAGAACTATGGCTAAGGTGGTTGAAAAGCTCGTCCTTTGCCTTGCTGCCTTAGCTGTTTTTCAGCAAATTGGTCGGTACGGTTTTGCCTATATCTTAAACTAGCGAGGTCCAATGATGCTGAATTTTTGTGAGAACCTAGATCACAAAATTTAGCACAAGTCTGGTATTCAACACTCAGCCAAGAAATGCAAGGAGACATGGGTAAAAATTCCGACAAGTCTCAGCGATTGTGGATTCCATCGTTTACCAACTTACAACGAAATCACCAAGTTTATCGCCGTTCCTTACATGCTGAGGGTGTCCACCTGATTCAGGTGTACCCAACACAAAAGAGTTACTCAACTCCTAGTTAGCCTATTACAACACTTGCCAAAAGTTAGGCTACCCTATCGAGGAGTATGTGCAAAAGTCCTCCTAGGTCGTCCTCTAGAAATCATCCAAGTCGTTGACGGACGACTCGCTGTGAGCAGGAGAGTGGGCTCCCATCTGAGGTGCCTGTGGTACCTCCCCCTCGAAATCCATACCTGAGATACCATCAATCTCCTGTGGCTCCTCCTCATCCTCCTCCATGTCGTCCTCATGGGGCTGGTCATTCTGATCATGATGCCACTGAATGTGCTCATTAGCATCCTCCAACTCAAGGCTCAGATCATGGAGCTGCTCCTCCAACTGTGCTATCGTGGTATCTCTCTCACCCATGAGAGTGTCCTGCTCCTGGATTTGGCCCTCAAGTTGGCCAATCTGAGCATCTCTGTCCTCAAGATCCTGACTGAGCTCCTTTATCTGCTCATCCCTGGTATCTGCCATCATATGGTAGGCCTGAGCAAGATCAGTGAGCTGCTCGAGTGCATGACTCTGGAGAGTCTGAAGCCGGTAGAGTGCACTCATGCACCGCACAGAGATGTGGATAGTCTCCTGGGCATGAAAGTCTACCAAGTACTGTGCGTGCTGCACCCTATTGAGCCAAAAGGGGTCGTTGTCCTGGGCAGCAGGAAACAATCCAATGGGAGTGAGTGTGACAACCTCGGGATGCTGCGCACAAAATGTGGTGAGCGCCCTCATGGCTGCAAGCTCCCAAGTATCGGCCAAACGGCGACCAACAGCCTCAAGCTCCAAGGCGGGCCACTCCGGGTGTAGCGGGTGTGGAAAGATAGTCACGTTGACACGGCACTGGGTAACTCCATTTTCTGCAAACTCCAGTCCGGCGTAACGTGGGGGAATTAGATAGCCCGCGGTACGCAGAACATCCCACAAAATAGAGGGAAAGCCCTCCCAGTGGAGACACTGCGAATGTACGCGCCCATCCTCATCCACCATCATATCAACAGGCTCAGCCATCTGAACAAAAGATCAAATGGAGTGAGATAGTGAAAAACTGTGACAGCCTAAGGACAGATTCTGTATAGTGTGCAAAAATAACCATAACTCCCACAGTTCTCATCCAAAAATTCTCAAATTTCACCAGATCACTCCTAAGGTATTTGTGAACAACTTTTCTAGTCAACTCCAGAGCTAATTGGGTCTCTAAGGTGGTCTTTCTTTTCAGGTTTTACCTTACTGTCTACCCAGAATTTTCAGTGAACAGAGGGCTAGAGTTTCGTACACCAGGGAAAATATACCCAGCCAAAATTTACCAAATTTTAACAGCAGCTTCCTGGGAAAATTTGGAACAAGTTTCGTGTCGTGCTCTTTTGCAGAAAACCGCAGGAAGGGGGCCTAAAAATTTAAGAGGCAGAAGTGTTTATTCTGGACAGAATTCTGACATTTCAAGGTTTCTATTATTTCTCACTCTCCATAAGTTCAGAATTTTTCGTTTTTGAACAGAAGATAGAACACAAAATTTGGAACAATTCCTTCAACATGAACTTTATCAGAAATGGTCATTTTCTTTGGCCAATAAATCGCTCTTTTTGGTCATGGCAGAATTCGGACAGTTTTGCTAGATGGTCCTTATGCAAACCACGCTTAGATACGCAAGAACCTTTCCACTCTCATACAACGCATTTTCGATTTCAGATACACATGTTTATGATGTATGCACGTCCTATTCGTCCTCACAAAATAAAACAATTGCCAAATAGCTTTGGTCTTACGAAGATAGTTTCGGTGGCTTACACAATACGGCTCTCCTATAATAGCTAGTCGAGTCTTTCTACTCGTCCCTTAACTTATCGTAATCGCGGTTAGTGTACCTGCAGAAGATTGACAAAGCATATATATATTTCATGAACCTTTCATGCCAGCACTCATGAAAGCGTCCGTATTCATTACCGTTTACTTATAGAAACGATATCTGTACAATTTCCGCCGTACAGACGACGTTAACATACGCTATCGAGATAGCGTATTCACGGGGGTACCGTCATGAGACGGGGGTATGAACAGCGATCGCCATACCCTGCGCCAAACCTTCTACTCCCAATATGTTCAACTAACAGTTGGCATATTGGCAGCACCTCAAGTAAGCCACTGCTTGAGGGCAGCGCTCGGTTCGCATCACCGACATGAAGGCCAAGCTCCCTCAGTTGGCTGAGGATCCTTACCTTCTTACCTTAGCGACGAGTGCGTCGTTACAGAATTTAAGGTCGGTTGTGCATGAAATTAAGTTTTGACGGAAGGTAATGTGCTGGAAGTCAGTTGATACTATATATAGAAGTTAGATAGCCACCTAGTAACTTTCCCATAATCCCTTAGGGCTTTACGAACTAGGCACCATCCTTAACGTACCAACGCATTTCGCAACACAACCTTCTAGTCAAGTTTTAGAAAAATGAGTTTTTAAGGCTTGTAGCATTCTCTGGCGTATGCATTTCGGCTCTGGTGTCCGCTGTTGCCAGCTGTGGCACCAGCTACGGCTCTGATACCAGCTGTGGCAGAACCACCTGAATTAATCCGGCTCAAGTGTATTAACCATCACCATTAAGGCATTCTCGGTTAACCTTACACTTCAAACGGAGTAATCCACTGGTCTGTCGAGTATAACCTCCCGATACAACCACGGTGAACGGATCGAGCGCCATACATACAAATGCTCATGCAACGATGAGCCCAGAGAATACCACATTCCAGCAAATATTACGACATTAACATAAGTAAATATTACAGACCAAGTTCTGAGTTTAGAAACCAAATACTCCAATTAACATAAATAAGTTCTTCAGAGTTAAATTGCAGCGGAAATAAACAACGGAAACTACTCGACGATACAGGATGTCTCGATGAAGCCCGTACGAGACATCACTCGGCCTTATCTCCGTTGGACGGGGGCGCATCCCATTCCACCGACCAACCAGGGGGAAGAGTGCAGGGCCAAGTCAAGCTAGCAATCATGTCTTCGAAGGGCTCACCTGAAATCGAGTCACAAGCAAGACTGAGTATACTAATACTCAGCAAGACTTACCCGTGTAGTGGAAACTACTCCACCGACTCTAGACATGCAAGGCTTTTTGGCTCAGGGGTTTGTTTTGCCGAAAAGCATCTACAAGTGGGTCCTTACTTTCAACTTTTAGCTCCAGATTCCAGTTTCATTAACCAGTCTAGGTAAGCAACTATCTAAAGCATACATGGTGAAGCATTAAATTTTCCATCCAGCCAGTTCATTCATCATCATTGTTCCTCTTCTTACTCTGTGGGTAAAAATGGTTAAGCAGTCTCAATAGCCGTGAGAAACGGACGATTCGAATCGAATTTCTTAACCTTGCAAGGGAAACCCAAACACACGTCACGTGGTTACTCCCTAGAGTCACACGTGCAACTTTTCCCCTTTCTTTCCGGGTCGTGGATCGGGGCTACCCTCCGAGAGTACAAGAGCCCCACGCCACGGTTCGGCGCCGGGTCGTGACCACTCTCTGCACTCGCCATATGCACATGGGACCGAAGTTCAAAGGGTAGGATGCCGTCCCCTTGCCGGGCCAATCAGGTACTTAAGCTTACCGATTCCCATAATCTCGGCATGTGTTTAGTACGTTCAAAGACTTAACCATCACTACCACACCCTGCGGCCTTAGCATTTTTCACTAGACAGACGGGCCTCAATCGTAACCATCGTTCCATAGCCCGTCCGTGTCCTTATGATTGCAGCGTGTAGTAGTCATTCAACTCCTATTTTCTCGCGAGTGACAGGAAATCACTCGACTTTTACCGGAGTCCTATTAGCACAGCATTCTATCGAACCTTACGTCTAGTTTTCAAGAAAGGGTTCCTAACCTCATGCAACTAAGTTTTCATTCAACTCCTATAAACTTAATGCACAAGCAAAGAGTAATGAGTTGCATAATTTCGGAAAGAGATGGGTTATGCTCCGGGGCTTGCCTTCGCAGTTCGCTTGGGGATCTTCCGAACTTGGCCTCGGGTCTTCAAAAACTTCAGTTAGATTTGCTTGAGCTTCACGCTGCTCACTCTCGGACACGGGCACCAGCTCGTAAGTTCCGTCGGCGAGAGTCGTCGATTCTACATGAGTGCACAAGTTTAAGTCGTGGAAATGGCACTTGATTACGATTTGAGAGTAATTACTACAAGGGATAGTTTCTGGTCATGAAATTTTGGATTTAGGCACATCAAGGAAAGATGTGCTTACTGTAAAATTTTCAGCCAATTTTATGTAACAGATTAATTCTGAAAAATATATTTCATTGTTGCTGTTAGATATTTGTTCTTTTTGTACAGAACAATTGGTGCAACAATTGTGTCTACGATTTTTACAGAGCTCTCACTAGAGCATGCAGAAGCTACTGTAATTTTTGTAGGATTTATCATGCAGTATCCAGAGCATAGAAAATATGACATTCTACACCTAGGCTATTCAAAGATTCATTTTTACAGGACCCTACACAGGGTTTTTGTCCATGGAACTTTTTACACAGCAACCTCTACAATAGTTTATCTCCCAGTAAAAATTTGAGAATTTTCCAAGCTAAGATACTATTTTCTTGATTTAATGTATGTTATTAGCACATAAATCAAATAAGTGGGTTACTGTGAGATAAAAATTCTCCTAATTTTTCTCTGGCTTCTAGGTACCAATACATTAGCATAGTAAAAGTTTCAATGGGTGACTCACCACCTATCTGCAGGGATAAAACATTCTACTTACACATGAATTAAAACTAAGTTTAACAAACAGTAGAGCTAGATATGGAATTTGGGCCTGATCTTTTTATACAGTCCTAAACATCAAGCAACTAATTCACTGCCCAAAATCTAGGGTCAGCATTGTTCTAGAACAGTGGGTACAAAATAAGTCCATTAAAGCTTCTATTTAATGTAGAGAAAAATATTTTGAGATACTGAGAAAACTTTTGTAACAAAAGTGGTAGAGTTTGTTCTGAGGATTCCAGAACAGTTGAGTTTGCATTTTTCTGAATTTTCTACGCTTTTATACGAATTTTACAATTTCACTGAATTTGAATCTAGGTTTGAAACTTTCTTTTACAACTAGGTCCTTGAATCTTACGCTCAGACCCTTCTAAAGATTTAAATTCTTGCAATTGGGTCCTCGGGCGGCTCGGGTACGGCGGCCGGCCGAAATTCCGGCGAGGGGGCTCGCCGGCGGCGAGGGGCGAGGGTCGGGGAAGGTTCAGGGGTGCGAGGGCTACCTTGTGGGGGTGTTGTTCAGGTGGGGGACGGCGGGGAAGGGCTCGCCGGCGTTGGAGCAGAGGCGGCGGCGGCGCGGCTCGCGTCGACGGCGGTGCTCCGGCGGGCTTGGGGCGGCGTGGTCCGGTCGGTGAGCTTCAGTGGCGCGTGGGGAAGCTACTCAGGGGCTCGCCTTGGACGGAGGGGGTCGGGGTCGTGCTGTCCACGGCGAGCAGGGGCGGCGGCGGCGACAGCAGCGCGGGCGGCGGCGCTCCGGTGGCTCTGGGTGGCGTTGGGTGGGTCGGCGAGCTGCGTTGAGGTGATGTAGTGGTGGCTGGGGGCGCAGTTTGGGCAGTGGGCGGCGGCAGTGGGCTGTCCACGGACGGGTGGTGCTCGGCGGCGGCGATGGTGACGGCGAGGCGTTCTGGTGGCCGGGGGCTCGCGTGCGTGGCCGGGGTGGCGCTTTTATAGGGACAGGAGGGGGTGTGGAGGTGCCTGGGCGATGCGCGGGGCGGGGCACGGCAGCGGCGTGCACTGGCTGCGGCGGGCGGCGGCAGAACGCCGGCGCGGCGTGCGGCGAGCGGGCGCGGGCGACTGGGCGGCCGCGATTGTGGCGTGGGCGCGAGGAGATAGCGCGGCGTGCGGATTGGGGAGCAGCTGCTGCAGCGGCTCGGGCGGAGGGCAGGCGCGGCAGCTGGCGGGGCGCGGGGGCCGGGGCGGCACGGCGGAGCGCGGCCACTGGGCGGGCGGGCGGCGGCCTGGGCGCGGCAGCACGCGCGGGCGGGGACTGGCCGCGCGGCGTCGGGGCGGGGCAAAGCCGGCCGTGGCGGGGTGGTGCGGCGGCCACTGGCCTGGCGCTTTGCGCCGGTCAGGCGACGCCGGCCACCGGGCGCGCGGCGGGTGGGCGAGCGCGCGCGGCGCGGCAGAGGTGGGGGGAGAAACGAGGGACCGAAGTGCAAAAATTCGAAAAAGTTCAGGGGGCTGGGTGCAAACAGGGCGTTTTCTCTTCTTTCTGATTTGAATTTCAAAAACTTTTGAACACGAAAGTTGTTCAAAATAAAAAGTTCTACAACTTTGGTTTCAGGCAAAACCTCATTTGGCTTATGGTTTTAAAGTTAATTTAAAAGTTTCAAATGTGTCCAAATGTGCCCAAATTAAATTTGAATTCCAACTGAACCCGTTTTAATTCTTTCCACCCTCTCATTAGTTGGTTTAAAACATAGAGTTAGGCTAATGTCATTGATTTTGGAATTGTAATTACCAGGGTTGTCACAGCCGCGGGTAGGGTATTGGGCGCCGGGGATTTGGCGTGGGGGAGGGGGAGATCACGCGGCGCGCGGGTTGGGCGAGGAGCGGCAGCAGATGGGTTGTCGGGCGGCGAGCGCGGCAACTGGCGGGACGCGGTGGGGACACGGGCACGGCGCGGCTTGTCCATTGGGCGCGGCGGGCGGCGAGCACAGGCGCGCGTCGCCGGCGTGCACGTGGCGTGCGTGGACTGGGAAGGAGCGCGGCGTGGAAAGGAGCGTGTGCGAGCGGGGCGCGGCCAGGCATTGGCTTGGCGCCAAGCGCCGGTCAGGCATGGCCGGCCAGGTGGCCAGCGACGACTGCGCGGCGGGCGGAAGGTGGGCCGAAGTGGCTGCGCGTCGGGCGAAGCGGAGGGTCGGGCGAGCGTAGGGTCGGGCGAAGCGTAAGAGGAAGGGTCTGTAGTGAAAATAGAAGAAAAGGCAGGGGTTGGTTTACAAAGTCAAGTGTTGCTCAAATTTTTGTGTTGCAACTCAAAAATCTTTGAACATGAAAGTTGTGCAAAATGAAAAGTTACACAAGTTTTGTTTTAGGCCAAAGTTCATTTGAGTTCTAGTTTAGAAGTTATTTTAAAAACTCAAAAAGTATGATTCGGAGGGCACGTCATTTCCTAGGCAAAAATTTGTATTCTCTCCTAGGCTTCAACTAGACTTTTGATTATCATGTCAATAACGATGTGCCTATTCAATTTCATAGCCATGTTAGCATCAATGTGAAAGTTATTAAATTTGTTTGATTAACGTACATGTACTTGTGCACATATACACATCTATTTTTAATTCAAAGAAAAAACAATTTATAATTCGTTTCTTTTAAACTTTTCTTAGTTATTTATGCATCGTGTTAAGCTAATGAGGCTTATTTAGCAATTTAAACACCCGAGGTGTTACAGCCTTCCCCCCTTAAAAACGAATCTCGCCCCGAGATTCGGGCAATAAACTTAGTGTGGACGGTGTGTGTACCTTCGGTAGAGTTGAGAAAACCTGGGAAATTTTGGTTTAGATAGTTTTGAGTTTCCCACGTGGCTTCTTCCTCAGTGTGATGATTCCATTGAATTTTGTACATTTTAATCACTTTCCTTCTAGTGCTTCTTTCTTTTTCATCCATGATTTTGATAGGATACTCAACATATGAGAGGTCGGGCTCTACCACTACTTCTTGTTGTTTAATAATCTCGGTAGGGACTCGAACACACTTCTTGAGCTGAGACACGTGAAAGACATCATGGATGGCAGCAAGCTGAGGGGGCAGTCGTATTCTATAGGCTACGGGTCCACAGTTCTCGATGATTTCATAGGGACCAACATATCGGGGAGATAGTTTTCCTTTGACTCCGAATCGTTGTACACCCTTGGTTGGTGAAACTCGAAGGTAGACATGGTCACCAACTTCAAATTTTAGTGGCTTTCTCCTTCTATCGAAATAGCTCTTTTGCCTGGATTGGGTGGCTCTAAGGTTTTCTTGTATTACTCTCACTTTTTCTTCGGCCTCGATTACCAAGTTTGGTCCAAATATTTTGCGTTCTCCGGTCTGTGACCAACTTAAAGGAGTTCGACACCTTCGTCCGTATAAGGCCTCAAATGGTGCCATTTTCAAACTCGCTTGATAGCTATTATTATATGAGAACTCTGCTAGGGATAGGCATTTGTCCCAATTCTTGCCATAGTGAATGACGCAAGCTCTAAGCATGTCTTAAAGAATTTGGTTCACTCTTTCAGTCTGTCCGTCAGTCTGAGGATGATAGGCTGAGCTTCAAATCAATTTAGTACCAAGAGAAGCTTGCAATTGTTCCCAAAAGCGTGCTACAAACTGAGTACCACGATCGGAAATAATAGTCTTTGGTATTCCATGTAGGCAAACGATACGATCGAGATAAATCTCGGCATATTTCTTGGCAGTATAGGTGGTGTGAACCGGAAGAAAATGTGCCATCTTTGTGAGTCTATCAACGATAACCCATATAGAATCATGTTTCTGTGCGGTACTTGGCAATCCAACAATGAAATCCATACTTATGTCTTCCCATTTCCATGAGGGTATAGGCAAAGGTTGAAGTGTACCAGCTACTTTCAAGTGGCTAGCTTTTACTCTCTGGCATGTGTCGCATTCTGAGACATATTTAGCGATTTCTCTTTTCATTCTAGTCCACCAGAAATTTTGCCTAAGGTCTTGATACATTTTGTTACTGCCGGGGTGAATAGAAAATTTGGAAAGGTGTGCCTCATCAAGAATTTGCTTACGGAGCTCATGATTCTTCGGAATGACTATGCGACTTTCGAACCATAGAACTCTCTTATGGTCCTGGTGGAAACATTTGTATTTCTCTTCACCTAGAGAGAGTTTTTGTTTGATGATCTTAATTCCTTCATCATGTAGTTGTGCCATGATGATTTGATCTTGGAGAGTGGGCTCAACTGAGATGTGATGCAAGGTGCCTTGGGAAATCATTTCCAAACTAAGCTTCCTCATTTCTGAACATAATGTCTCATTATAGAATTCCACTGATAGGCCAGGCAATGGGCCTTACGGCTTAGTGCATCCGCGACTACATTGGCCTTGCCGGGGTGATAGTGCTACTCGAGATCATAATCCTTGATTAATTCTTGCCATCTTCTTTGTCTCATATTCAGATCGGCTTGGGTGAAGATATATTTGAGACTCTTGTGATCGGTGTAGATATTACAATGAGTACCCATTAGATAATGTCTCCATATTTTTAGAGCATTAATGACTGCTGCTAATTCGAGATCATGGGTCGGATAATTCTGCTCATGGGGCTGAAGGGCTCGTGAAGCATAGGCGATAACTCGACTTTCTTGCATAAGCACACAACCAAGACCAGTGCCAGAAGCGTCACAGTAAACATCGAACAGCTTGGTGTTATCGGGTTGAGCTAACACTGGGGCTTTAGTCAAATGTTCTCTAAGAGTGTGGAAAGCTTCTTCACATTTCTCATCCCATACAAACTATACTCCCTTTTTCAATAGTCCTGGAGAAATCCGGAATGAAACGGCGATAGTAACCGGCTAAACCAAGAAAACTACGAATCTGGTGAATAGAGGTAGGAGGTTTCCAATCCATCACTTCTTGTACCTTGCTGGGGTCAACGGCTATGCCTTCGCTAGAAATAGTGTGACCCAAGAATTTCACACTATCCAACCAGAATTCGCACTTAGAAAATTTAGCATAGAGCTGATGGTCTCTAAGACGCTTAAGAACAATGTGCAAGTGCTTAGCCTGCTCTTCCTCATTCTTAGAATAGATAAGGATGTCGTCAATGAAAACTACGACGAATTTGTCGAGCTCGGGCATGAATACCGAATTCTTGAGATACATGAAGTAGGTAGGGGCATTGGTGAGACCAAAGGACATGACCAAGAATCATATAGTCCATATCGTGTGGAAAAGGCAGTCTTAGGAATATCGCATGGACGAATCTTTATCTGATGATATCAAGATCGAAGACCAATCTTTGAGAAAACTCTAGCTCCAGATAATTGATCAAAGAGAACGTCGATGCAGGGAAGTGGGTATTTATTCTTAACGGTCACCGCATTGAGAGGTCGGTAGTCCACACATAATCTTAAACTGTCATCCTTTTTCTTTACAAAAAGGGCTGGACATCCCCAAGGTGATGCGCTAGGATGAATAAAGCCTTTGTCCAGTAGTTCTTGGAGTTGTATTTTCAGTTCGGCCAATTCCTTAGGTGGCATCCTATAGGGTCTTTTGGAGATAGGTGCGGTGCCTGGTTGCAGTTCAATAACGAACTCAATATCCCTATCTGGTGGCATTCCTGGCAAATCGTCCGAAAAAACATCGGCATACTCGCATACCACTGGAATATCCTCTAGGTTGATTCCTTCCATTATGAAAGCACAAGAATCCGTGCACTCCCGGAACGGTAGGTAAAGGGTAGTGGTTCCGTGACTAGGTGAATTTATTTCAACAGCTCGGGAAGAAAGGTCCAGTATGACTCCGTGCATAGTCATCCAATTCATACCCAAAATAATATTCGTGCCTTCAAGGGGTAAGGGAACAGGGTCCGTGTTGATGATTTTACTACCCAATTTTATCGGTACAAGCCTTATTATTTGGTTGGAAGAAATTTTTCCACCCGTTGTTGATATCATATATGACTCTTTTGTGTGACAAACATCCAAGCCTACTTTTGCACCAAACTTTGCACTAATGAAACTATGTGATACACCAGAATCAAACAATATAACTGCAGGCTTGTTATGGATAAAATATGTACCCGTCATTACTGGTGCTCCTTCAGGAAGTTCTGCAAGAGTGGTGAAATTGATCCGTCCTTGTTTGACCTGCATGGTCTGCCTCTTGCCTTTGTTCTTATTGTTCTTGTTAGAGCCTTGGCCCTAAATTGGCTGCCTAGGCCGAGGGCATTCTCGAGCAAAATGACTGGAACTTCCACAATTGAAACAACGATTGGCGATGTTTGGACGAAGAAATTCCTAAGTAGCGGGCCTTGGTCCAGTTTGCGGAGGCACAGGGGGTCGTACAACACCTGGTTGCTGCGGGGGCCTGACAATCCAACGTCCTGGCTGAGGGGCCTTCTGTTGAGCTGTTGGCGCAACATTTTGCACAAAGCGATACCTCGGTGGCTGAGCTCCCGAGGGTCCAACTGGCGCCTTTCTCTTCTTCTCGGCACGGTGAGCCACAATACAATCCTCTTGGGTAATTGCCATGTTTACCAGCTCATTATATGTATCGGCCTTGACAAGGTTCAGTCGCTCCTTGAGTTTGGTACTCAATCCTCTGCGGAAACGATCCCGCTTCTTAGCATCCGTGTCTGCGTGATAGCCTGCATACTGGCACAGGTTGTTGAAAGCCTAAGCATACTGAAGTACATTGCGGGTACCCTGAGTGAGAGCCACAAACTCATTTAGCTTTATTTCCATAAGACCTTCTGGGATATGGTGTGCTCGGAACGCAGTTTTGAATTCCCAGGTGACAACGTGATCAACCGGGAGCATAGCAAAGTAATTGTCCCACCAAAGACGAGTTGTACCGCAAAGCTGCTGCGCGGCAAAATGAGCCTTGTTTGCATCCGAACATGGGGCCACGAGTAGAGAAAATTTTGACTCGATTGTGCGAATCCAAGCATCCGCATCCAAGGGTTCCTCCGTTTTGTGAATCAAGGGAGGCTAGGTCCCAAGGAAATCCGTATAATCGGCAGCTTGAGGTTGGTGAACATTGTGCCCACCCCGCTGTTGGTGCTGTCCTTGCACGAGCTGACGAAGCAACTCGTTTGAGCGGCCATTACTTCCACCAAACTGGGTGGTGGTGGTGGTTGTTGTTGTGATCCATTAGCGCTAGCACCAAAACCTTCCGGGTTACCACGGGTTGCTCCAACCATCTGAAATGTGAATGTTTATCATTAGCAACGTGATCCATATTGCTTCCATGATTCAAAAGGATTAGCGCAGAAAAGTAGACTTCCGAAAGATCATGGATAGAATCATGGACAGAATACTATCTGCCATAAGAAACTTATAACTCCTGGTAGGTTCATCCAAAATTGCTCATATTTTGGCAGTGGGTAGGGAATTTAGAGATGTACAACTTTGGTATTCACCTTAGATGCTAAATCGATGGCCAAGATGGTCGAAAGATTAACTCTTTGCTTCGCTGGTTTGGCTGTTTTTCAGCAGAATGAGTTATAGTATCCTTCTTATAACTCAAACTACCAAGATCCAATAGTGCTGAAATTTTGTAGGAACCTAGATCACAAAATTTAGGACAAGTTTGGTATTCAACACTCAGCCCAGAAATGTAAGGAGACATGGGTAAAAATTTTGACAAGTTTCTGCAATCTCAGATTCAACTGCTTTCCAATATCACAATCAAACCACCAAGTTTTTAGCCATGGCCTACATGATTTGAGTATCCAATGGTCAAGTTGTACCCATCACAAAAGAGGTACTCAACTCTTAGTTAGCCTATTACAACACTTGCCAAAAGTTAGGCTACACTATCGAGGAGTATATGCAAAAGTCATCCTAGGTCATCGTCTAGAAGTCGTCGAGGTTGTTGACGGACGACTCGCTGTGAGTAGGAGAGTGAGCTCCCATCGGAGGTGGCTGCGGTGCCTCACCCTCAAAGTCCATACCTGAAACACTGTCAATCTCCTGTCGCTCCTCATCATCTTCCTCCATAGCCACCACGTCGGGAGGGGCATTCTGATCATGGTGCCATTGAATGTGCTCATTAGCATCCTCCAACTCAAGGTTCAGATCATGGAGCTGCTCCTCCAAGTGTGCTATCATGTCATCTCTCTCACCCATGAGAGTGTCGTGCTCCTGAACTTGGCCCTCAAGTTGGCCAATTCGGGTGTCTCTGTCCTCAAGTTCCTCACTGAGCTCCTTAATCTGCTCATCTCTGGTATCTGCCATCATGTGGTAGGCTTGTGCAAGATCAGCGAGCTGCACAAGCGCCTGACTCTGGAGAGCCTGAAGTCAGTACATTGCATTCATGCACCGCACGGAGGTCTCGATGGTCTCCTGGGTGTGAAAGTCCACTAAATACTGTGAGTGTTGCACCCTGTTGAGCCAGAAGGGGTCGTTGTCCTGGGCAGCAGGGAAAAAACCAATAGGAGTGAGCGTGACAACCTCGGAACACTGCGCACAGAAAGTGGTGAGCGCCCTCATGGCAGCAAGCTCCCAAGTATCGGCCAAACGGTGACCAACAGCCTCAATCTCCAAGGCGGGCCACTCCGGGTGTAGTGGGTGCGGAAAGATGGTCACGTTAACACGGCACTGGGTAACTCCATTTTCTGCAAACTCCAGTCCGGTGTAACATGGGGGAATTGGATAACCCGCGGTGCTCAGAACATCCCACAAGATAGAGGGAAAGCCCTTCCAGTAGAGACACTGCGAGTGAATGCGTCCATCCTCATCCACCATCATGGCAACAGGCTCGGCCATCTGAACAAAAGATCAAATGGGTGAGATAGCGAAAAACTGTGAACAACATAGTGAACAGGTTCTGGATAGTGCACTAAAATAACCATAACTTCAATAGTCTTGTCCAAAAATTCTCAACTTTTACCAGAACATTCCTAAGGTATTTGTGAACAACTTTGCAAGTCAACTCCAGAGCAAGATCAGGCTCTAAGATGGTTTTTCTCTTAAGTTTTACTTTACTGTCTACCCAGAAATTTCAGTGAACAGTGGGCCAAGATTTCGTGCACCAGGAAAAATCTACCCAGCCAAGAATTACCAAATTTTAACAGTAGCTGCCTGAGTAAATTTGCAACAAGTTTTGTGTTGAACACTTTTGCAGAAAACCGTAGTAAGGGGGCATAAGAATTTATGCGGCAGAAGTGCTTATTTTGGACAGAAAACTGACATCTCAAGGTCTTTGTTGTTTCTCATTATCCATATGTCAAGAATTTTTTAAATTTAGACAGGAGGTAGAATACAAATTTTGGAACAAAACGTTCAACATGAGTTCCTCCAGAAAGGTTCATTTCTAAGCTTAATAAATCCATCTTTTCAGATAAGGTAGAAACGTGACAGATTTGCTAGATAATCCTTATGTAAAGACAATCTTGTGCACGCATGAACCTTACCACTCTCAATTAACGCCTTTTCAATTTCAGATTTATATGGACATGATGCATGCACGTCCTATTCGTCCTCACAAAATAAAATAATTGCCAAATATGTTTGGTCTTACGAAGTTAATTTCGGTGGCATACACAATACGTCTCTCACTATAATAGCTAGTCGAAAATTTGCTAACCGTTCTTTAACTTATCGTAATCGCGGTTAGTGTACCTACAGAAAATCGATATAGCATATATATATATATCCATTGAACCTTTCATGCCAGCACTCATGAAAGCGTCCGTATTCATTACCGTTCACTATAGAAACGGGATCCGTACAATTCCCGCCGTACAGACGACGTTAACATATGCTATCTAGATAGCGTATTCACAGGGGGTACCGTCTTGATACGGGGGTATGAACAGCGATCGCCATACCCTGCGCCAAACCTTCTACTCCCAATATAATCAACTAATAGTTGGTATATTGGCAGCACCTCAAGTAAGCCACTGCTTGAGGGCAGCATTCGGCTCGCATCACCGACAGGAAGGCCAAGCTCTCTCAGTTGGCTGAGGATTCTTACCTTCTTACCTTAGCGATGAGTGCGTCGTTACAGAAATTAAGGGTCGATTGTGCATAAAAGTAAGTTTTCACAGAAAGTAATATGCTGGAAGTCAGTTGATAATATTCATAAGTTAGATAGCCACCTAGTAACTTTCCCATAATCCCTTAGGGCTTTACAAACAAGGTACCATCCTTAACGAACCAACGCATTTTGTAAACACAATTTTTGTGGTCAAGTTTTATGAAAACAAGTTTTTAAGGCTTGTTGCATTCTCTGGCGTATGCATTTCGGCTTTGATGCCAGCTGTGGCAGAACCACCAGAATTAATCCGGCTCAAGCGCGCTAACCATCACCACGAGGGCAATCAGGGCTAACTCGCACTTCAAACGGAATAATCCATTGGTCTGTCGGGTAACCTCCCGATACAACCACGGTTTTTGCCGATCGAAACCACACATACATGTACTCACACGAAGGTGAGCCCAGAGGATACAATATTCCACAAATTTTACACCAAAGGGTTCATCATAAATTATTATTACAACTGAGTTCGAATTCGCGAAACAAGGTACTTCAGAGTTTAAAAGTAATTGAGTTCTTCAGAGTTCAATGCAGTGGAAAAATAACGATAAACTACTCGACGATACACGATGTCTCGATGAAGCCCGTACGAGACATCACTCGGCATTATCATCGTTGGCCGGGGGCGCATCCCATTCCACCGACCAACCAGGAGGAAGGGTACACGGCCAAGTCAAACTAGCGATCAGATCCTCGAAAGTATCACCTGAAAATGAGCCACATGCAAGGCTGAGTATACTAATACTCAGCAAGGCTTACCCGATTAGTGGAATATACTTAGCCAACTCCTAGACATGCAAGGCTTTTTGGCTTGAGGGGTTTTTTTTGCCGAAAATCATATACAAGTAGGTCCTTACTTTCAAGTTTTAGCTCCAGATTCTAATTTTCTTTAACCATTCTAGGTAAGCAACTATCCAATATCATACATGGTGAAAGAATTAATTTTTCAATCCAACAAGATTAATCATCATCATTGTTCGTTTTCTTACTCTATGTGGTAAAAGGGTCAAGCAGTCTCAATAACCGCGAGAAACGGACGATTCGAATTGAATTTCTTAACCTTGCAAGGGAAACCTAAACACACGTCACGTGGTTACTCCTAGAGTCACACGTGCAACTTTTCCCCTTTCTTCCTGGGTTGTGGATCAGGGCCACCCTCCGAGACTACAGAGCCTAGTTCTGCACCCACCATGTGCGCGCATGGAACCAAACTTGAGAGGGTGGGATGTTGTCCACTTGCTGGTCCGATTAGGTACTTAACCTTACCGATTACCATATTCTTGGCATGTGGTTAATACGTTCAAAGACTTAACCACCACTACCACACACTGCGGCCTTAGCATTTTTCACTAAACAGACGGGACATCAATCATCAACTTTTACCGAGTCCTATTAGCATAGCATTCTATCGAACCTTACATCTAGTGTTCAGAGCATGGGTACCTAGGATCATGCAACTAAGTTTTCATTCAACTCCTATGAACTTAATGCACAAGTAGAATAGAGTATTAAGTTGCATTATTTAGAAAAATAGGGTTCATGCTCCGGGGCTTGCCTTCTTGGGTAAAGTTAGTTTGGGGCTCGTCCGAACTTGGGTTCGGGTCTTTGAAAGCTTTAGTTAGATTTACTTGAGCTTCACGCTGCTCACTCTCGGACGCGGGCACCAACTTGTACGTTTCGTCGGTGAGAGTAGTCGATTCTACATAAATGTGTTGGCGCTAAAATCGGCCAGATATGAATCGGCCGATGGTCTTCAGCGTCGGACACACGACCCGGGAGAATCTGCTTAGCTCCTGTTCGGGTTATCGCCCTGGTGCGGTTCGCGCGGCGTGCCAATCAATCTGACCTGTTGATTGACAAGGAAATAAAGTATTAAATTCCAGGCACTCCAATCGGCTGGAGTTCCGATCTGTCCTGAGGAGCGCGTCGGCGGTGAATCGGCCGATTTGCTGTAGAGATAATCGGCTATGGATTAGCCGATAATCGTGTAGTAATTGTAAAGAAAACTGCTGGTGCGATCTAAACAATTACTACAGAGGCAACACTTGAAATAGATCTAATCGGCTGTAAGATGATAAATCAAAGAAGGACGATGACGAAGCCGATTACTCTGATTTCAAGCTGGATAACTGGTGATAATACTAGAATAACAGGTAAAACTTGCAATTCTAGTAAATATCGATAACTGGTGAATAAATCCAAACGAAACCACAGCGATGCGCCCGTAGTTAAAGCTCGGATATTATTCGATAAGCGGAACCTACCAATTGGCCGTTGATCAAGTTGATGCAGCCCTGCCAATCCATACGAACTCGTGAAAGAAGAAAAGTATTGGCGAAGTCGCCGACTTGAAAGTAAATTGCTGAAAAAGTAGAAGTATTGTTGTTGATTGATGTGTTCCTTTGCGAGACCCTGACGACCCCTATTTATACCCTAAGACTAGGACTCCTGGTCGATCACGACTTGTTACAACCTTATTTAAAAAAAACGGGAAAACTACTATATCTATAATAACTTTTAAAGGAAACAGACTCCCGCAGAATCTCCGCCGCCGTCTCCTAATCCAATCAGGACTCTTTTCAATTTCTCCTTGACCGACTTAGTGTTGCCCTGTTGACCAATTTTTGACCAGGACCCTCCGAAATAGCCCCATCCTGTTGGCGCAAGCTGTATCACCAATCGGCCGATTTCTAGCTGTTACATCAATCGGCCGATTCCTTACCGTAGCCTTTAGATCTGCCGCATCGGCCAACCTTCTTTTTCCCGACGCCGATTTAACACGTGTCAAAATCTGGCGTCAACACATGCCCCCCAGTTTCGGAGTAAAACATAACTTTTTCTTTTAAACTCTTTCTTTAATCCTTTCCTCCGAGACGGGCGTAGTAAAAATCTCCTTCCGTTCCGCGGCACAATGATTGCAATTTGCTCGGACCAAGCGCGCGAAACGACCCCTCCCCTGGAATTCATGTAGACGGCGCGACAAGAATACCATCTTTGCCCTTGCTCTCCTGATTTTTCTTAAGTACTGGCCCTCTCCGCCTACTCTCCCCCACAAATCTAGCATCTTTTCCAGCGAACCACTATTCGTCTTCCTCCAAGCTCTCTTGATCTCCAAGCGCCTCTCCCTTTCCGGCGATCTCATCTGCGACCTGCTCCAACCCTCCAATGGCGTCACCATCGGCGACCGCTCCATCCACGGAAGCTCTATCGGCGACCCCTTCAGCGGCGGCGGCCCAATCGGCAGCTTCCCTGGCGGTCCCATCGGCGACGATGATTTAATCTCAGAGGTAAATGCTTGAAATTTTTCCCTTTTCGCTTTTCTAATGCTTCAGTACTTCCCGGATCCTTTCTCAGTTTCTTCCTCTTTTCTCCTTTTTTAGGCACTTAGGCACCGAATCACCATCCCCCTCTCAGAATCCCCTGACCTCATCTGCTTGGGCCCTATGGGGAACCCCAATCCAATAGACCTGATCAGTCTAGAAACTTATAGAATCCCATTCAAGCAGTCGCCCATGGACCTAGATCAGTGGGTAGGTACCTTTAGATCCTGGCCAAATGAAACCCCCGGCTGGAGAGAATGGTACCAGAGAGTGGCCAGATCTTGGAAGATTCAGTGGGAGGAACAAAAAATCGGCCAGTGCATAGACCTATCTTTGTCTCAGATCGAAAGAAATGAACCTCTGGTCATGGCAGCTTCTTATTTCTGGTCTGATGCACTCAATGCATTCCTTTTCGGACATGGACCCATGACCCCGACTCTGGCCGATGTTCTGTTGTTGACCGGCCTCGATGTCTCCTCCGCCGATACCCCTTTTAACTATCTGTTCAAGCCATCACATCGGCTAGAGACCAAAGGAATCGGCGGGTGGAAAGGGTATATTAGCAAAAATATGAAGACCGGGATAGTTTCAGAGAGGGAGCATACTGCTTTTCTGATGATGTGGCTAGAAAAGCACTTTTTCTGTGGCAGAGCAGTTGGACCATCTTCAAACACCCAAGCTTTAGCGGAGGCTTTGTCACAAGGATCGGCCATCCCCCTTGGAAAACATCTGCTGGGATCGGCCTATTACCTGATGCACCAAATCGGCACCAAGCTGTCGAAGGGGGAGCCGATCGGGAACCCTGGCGGTCCCTGGTGGTTCATCACCCTCTGGCTCAATTTACACATGAGCAAGGTCTCTCAGCAACGGATAGAGACCAAGACTTTCCCTAACATTGAGTCAGAGGAGAATCCATCCGTCCGACGACACTGCAGATCTTTTGGAGAAGCGGCATCGGCCTTCCTCGGCTGCCAGTTTACTGCTACCCGCACAGCCGAGTACTTCAGATGCTTTTATAATGGCCTTAGTGAAGAGACCGTCAGCTGGCATCCATATCAAGCAGTGGAGCCGATTTTTGAATTACCCATAAGCTACGACTTCTCCGCCCATACTTTTGACAGGGAGCTTATGGATGTCTTGATCCAGCCAGGGATTCTGCCAGCCAATTTCTTCTCAGGAAAGGACTCTCCCACCTATGAGTTCTACAATCTGTGACAACCCTGGTAATTACATTTCCAAAATCAATGTCATTAGCCTAACTCTATGCTTAAACCAACTAATGAAAGGGTGGAAAGAATTAGAACGAGTTCAGTTGGAATTCAAATTTAATTTGAGCATATTTGGTTACTTTTGAACTTTTAAATTTAACTTTCAAACCATAAGCCAAATGAGATTTTGCCTGAAACCAAAGTTGTAGAACTTTTTATTTTGAACAACTTTCGTGTTCAAAAGTTTTCGAAATTCAAATCAGAAAGAGGAGAAAACGCCCTGTTTGCACCCAGCCCCCTGAAGTTTTCCAAATTCTCGCATCCAGGCCCTCGCGCCCCCCCCCCCCCCCCTCTCTCTCCTCCCCGCCCGACCGCCGCGCGCCAGGTGGCCGGCGACGCCTGACCGGCGCGAGGCGCCAGGCCAGTGGCCGTCGCACCACCCCGCCACGGCCGGCTTTGCCCCCTCCCCACGCCGCGCGGCCCAGTGAGCGCCCGCGCGTGCACGCGACGCTCCCGCGCCCAGCCCCGCCGCCCGTCGCGCCCAGTCGCCGAGCCCCACCATGCCGCCCTGGCTCCCGCGCCCCGCCAGTCGCCGCGCCCGCCCCCCGCCCGAGCCGCTGCAGCTGCTGCTCCACCACTCCGCGCGCCACGCTATCTCTCGCGCCCACGCCATATCTCGGCCGCCCACTCACCGCGCCCGCGCTGCCGCACGCCGCGCCGGCGTTCCGCTGCCGCCCGCCGTGGCCAGTGCGCGCCGTGCCGTGCCTCCGCCCCGCGCGCTGCCCAGGCCCCTCCGCACCCCCTCCGGCCCCTATAAAAGCCCCGCCGGGCCACGCGCGCGAGCCCCAGCACCCAGAACGCCCTCGCCGTCGCCATTGCCGCCGCCGAGCGCCGCCCGCCCGTGGACAGCCCTCCGCCGCCGCCCACCGCCCAAACTAAAGCTTCAGCCACCACTACATCATCCCCCTGAAGCTCGCCGACCCGCCCAACGCCGCCCAGAGCCACCGGAGCGCCGCCGCCCGCGCTGCCGCCGCCGCCGCCGCCCCTGCTCGCCGTGGACAGCGCGACCCCGACCTCCTCCGTCCGAGCCAAGCCCCTGAGCAGCTTCCCCACGCGCCACCGAAGCTCGCTGACCGGACCAGGCCGCCCAAGCCCGCCGGAGCACCGCCGTCGACGCGTGCCGCGCCGCCGCCGCCTCTGCTCCAACGCCGGCGAGCCCTTCCCGGCCGTCCCCCACCTGAACAACACCCCCACAAGGTAGCCCTCGCACCCCTGAATCTTCCCCGACCCTCACCCCTCGCCGCCGGCGAGCCCCTCGCCGGAATTTCGGCCGGCCGCCGTACCCGAGCCACCCGAGGACCAAATTGCAAGAATTTAAATCTTTAGAAGGGTCTGCGCGTAAGATTCAAGGACCTAGTTTTAAAAGAAAATTTCAAATCTAGATTCAAATTCAGTGAACTTGTGAAATTCGTATAAAATCGTAGACAATTCAGAAAAATGCAAACTCAACTGTTCTGGAATCCTTAGAACAAACTTTACCACTTTTGTTACAAAAAGTTTCTCAGAATCTCTACATATTTTGCTCTACATTAAATGGAAGCTTTAACGGACTTATTTTGTACCCACTGTTGTAGAGCAATGCTGACCCTAAATTTTGGGCAGTAAGTTAGTTGCTTGATGATTAGGACTGTGTAAAAAGATCAGGCCCAAATTCCATCTCTAGCTTTACTGTTTATTAAACTTACTTCCATACCATGTTTAAGTGAAATATTTTATCCCTGCAGTTAGGTGGTGAATCACCCAATGAAACTTTTTCTATGCTAATGTATTGGTACCTAGAAGCCAGAGGAAAATTTGGAGACTTTTTATCTCACAGTAACCTATTTATTCGATTTATGTGCTAATAACATACGTTAAATCAAGAAAATGGTATCTTAGCTTGGAAAATTCTCAAATTTTTACTAGGAGATACACTTTGGTAGAGGTTGCTGTGTAAAAAGTTCCAGGGACAAAAAACCCTGTGTAGGGTCCTGTAAAAAAATGAATCCTTGAATAGCCTAGGTGTGGAATGTCATATTTTCTATGCTCTGAATACTGCATAATAAATACTACAAAAATTACAGTAGCTTCTGCATAAATAAGTGAAAGCTCTGTAAAAATCTTAGACTCAGTTGTTGCACCAATTGTTCTGTACAAAAAGAACAAGGATCTAACAGCAACTATGTAATATATTTTTCATAATTAATCTGTTACATAAAATTGGCTGAAAATTTTACAGTAAGCACATCCTTCCCTGATGTGCCTAAATCCAAAAGTTCATGACCAGAAACTATCCATTGTAGTAATTACTCTTAAATCGTATCGAGTACCATTGCCACAACTTAAACTTGTGCACTCATGTAGAATCGACGACTCTCGCCGACGGAACTTACGAGCTGGTGCCCGCGTCCGAGAGTGAGCAGTGTGAAGCTCAAGCGAATCTAACTGAAGCTCTTGAAGACCCGAGCCCAAGTTCGGAAGAGCCCCAAGCGAACTGCGAAGGCAAGCCCTGGAGCATAAACCATCTCTTTCCTAAATTATGCAACTCACTACTCTTTGCTTGTGCATTAAGTTTATAGGAATTGAATGAAAACTTAGTTGCATGACATTAGAAACCCTTGCTTGAAAACTAGACGTAAGGTTCGATAGAATGTTGTGCTAATAGGACTCCGGTAAAAGTCGAGTGATTTCCTGTCACTCGCGAGAAAATAGGAGTTGAATGACTACTACGCGCTGCAATCATAAGGACACGGACGGGCTATGGAACGATGGTTACGATTGGGGCCCGTCTGTCTAGTGAAAAATACTAAGGCCGCAGGGTGTGGTAGTGATGGTTAAGTTTTTGAACGTACTAAACACATGCCGAGATTATGGGAATCGGTAAGCTTAAGTACCTGATTGGCCCGGCAAGGGGACGGCATCCTACCCTCTGAACTTCGGTCCCATGTGCATATGGCGAGTGCAGAGAGTGGTCACGACCCGGCGCCGAACCGTGGCGTGGGGCTCTTGTACTCTCGGAGGGTAGCCCCGATCCACGACCCGGAAAGAAAGGGGAAAAGTTGCACGTGTGACTCTAGGGAGTAACCACGTGACGTGTGTTTGGGTTTCCCTTGCAAGGTTAAGAAATTCGATTCGAATCGTCCGTTTCTCACGGCTATTGAGACTGCTTAACCATTTTTACCCACAGAGTAAGAAGAGGAACAAGGATGATGAATGAACTGGTTGGATGAAAATTTAATGCTTCACCATGTATGCTTTTGGATAGCTGCTTATCTAGAATGGTTAATGAAACTAGAATCTTGAGCTAAAAGTTGAAAGTAAGGACCCACTTGTAGATGCTTTTCGGCAAAACAAACCCCCGAGCCAAGAAGCCTTGCATGTCTAGAGTCAGTGGAGTAGATTCCACTACACGGGTAAGTCTTGCTGAGTATTAGTATACTCAGCCTTGCTTGTGGCTCGTTTTCAGGTGAGACCTTCGAAGACATGATTGCTAGCTTGACTTGGCCCTGCACTCTTCCCCCTGGTTGGTCGGTGGAATGGGATGCGCCCCCGTCCAATGGAGATAAGGCCGAGTGATGTCTCATACGGGCTTCATTGAGACATCCTTATCGTCGAAGTAGCTTCCGTTGTTTTATTTTCCGCTGCAACTTAAACTCTGAAGAACTTATTTATGATCATTGAAGTACTTGGTTTCTAAACCTGAAACTTGGTCTGTAATATTTACTTATGCTAATGTGGTAATATTTGCTGGAATGTGGTATTCTCTGGGCTCATCTTCGCATGAGCATTTGTATGTATGGCATTCGATCCGCTCTACCGTGGTTGTATCGGGAGGTTATACCCGACAGACCAGTGGATTACTCCGTTTGAAGTGTAAGGTTAACCGAGATTGCCTTAATGGTGATGGTTAATACACTTGAGCCGGATTAATTCAGGTGGTTCTGCCACAGCTGGTATCAGAGCCGTAGCTGGTGCCACAGCTGGCAACAGCTGGCGCCAGAGCCAAAATACATACGCCAGAGAATGCGACAAGCCGTAAAAACCTATTTTCATAAAACTTGACTAGAAGGTGTGTTGCGAAATACGTTGGTACGTTAAGGATGGTGCCTAGTTCGTAAAGCCCTAAGGGATTATGGGAAAGTTTACTAGGTGGCTATCTGACTTATGAAATATTATCAACTGACTTCCAGCACATTACTTTCTGTCAAAACTTACTTTCATGTACAACCGACCTTAAATTCTGTAACGACGCACTCATCGGTAAGGTAAGAAGGTAAGGATCCTCAGCCAACTGAGAGAGCTTGGCCTTCCGGTAGGTGATGCGAACCGAACGCTGCTCTCAAGCAGTGGCTTACTTGAGGTGCTGCCAATATGCCAACTGTTAGTTGGGCATATTGGGAGTAGAAGGTTTGGCGCAGGGTATGGCGATCGCTGTTCATACCCCCGTCTCATGACGGTACCCCCGTGAATACGCTATCTTGATAGCGTATGTTAACGTCGTCTGTACGGCGGAAATTGTACAGATATTGTTTCTATAAGTAAACGGTAATGAATACGAACGCTTTCATGAGTGCTGGCATGAAAGGTTCATGAAATATATATGCTTGTCGATCTTCTGCAGGTACACTAACCGCGATTACGATAAGTTAAGGAACGATTAGAAAGACTCGACTAGCTATTATAGGAGAGCCGTATTGTGTATGCCACCGAAACTATCTTCGTAAGGCCAAAGCTATTTGGCAATTATTTTATTTTGTGAGGACGAATAGGACGTGCATGCATCATGACCACATATATCTGAAATCGAAATGCGTTGTATGAGAGTGGTAAGGTTTTTGCGTATCTAAAGCATGGTTTGCATAAGGACCATCTAGCGAAACTGTCCGAAATCTGCCGTGACCGAAAAGAGCGATTTATTGACCCAAGAAAATGACCTTTTCTGATAAAATTCATGTTGAAGAAATTGTTCCAAATTTTGTGTTCTATCTTCTGTTCAAAAACGAAAAATTCTGAACTTATGGATAGTAAGAAATAACAGAAACCTTGGAATGTCAGAATTCTGTCCAGAATAAGCCCTTCTGCCTCTTAAATTTTTAGGCCCCCTTCCTGCGGTTTTTTGCAAAAGAGCACAACACGAAACTTGTTCCAAATTTACCCAGGTAGTAGCTGTTAAAATTTGGTAAATTTTTGCAGGGTAGATTTTCCCTGGTGCACGAAACTCTGGTCCTCTGTTCACTGAAAATTCTGGGTAGACAGTAAGGTAAAACCTGAAAAGAAAGACCATCTTAGAGACCTATTCAGCTCTGGAGTTGACTAGCAAAGTTGTTCACAAATACCTTAGGAGTGATCTGGTGAAATTTGAGAATTTTTGGATTAGAACTGTGGAAGTTATGGTTATTTTTGCACCCTATGCAGAATCTGTCCTTGTGCTGTTCACAGTTTTTCGCTATCTCACTCCATTTGATCTTTTGTTCAGATGGCCGAGCCTGTTGCTATGATGGTGGATGAGGATGGACGCGTACACTCGCAGTGTCTCCACTGGGAGGGCTTTCCCTCTATTTTGTGGGATGTTCTGCGTACCGCGGGCTACCTAATTCCCCCACGTTACGCCGGACTGGAGTTTGCAGAAAATGGAGTTACCCAGTGCCATGTCAACGTGACTATCTTTCCTCACCCGCTACACCCGGAGTGGCCCGCCTTGGAGCTTGAGGCTGTTGGTCGCCGTTTGGCCGATACTTGGGAGCTTGCAGCCATGAGGGCGCTCACCACTTTTTGTGTGCAGCGTCCCGAGGTTGTCACACTCGCTCCCATTGGATTGTTTCCTGCTGCCCAGGACAACGACCCCTTTTGGCTCAACAGGGTGCAGCACGCACAGTACTTGGTAGACTTTCACGCCCAAGAAACTATTCATACCTCCGTGCGGTGCATGAGTGCACTCTACCGGCTTCAGACTCTCCAGAGTCAGGCACTGGAGCAGCTCACTGATCTTGCTCAGGCCTACCACATGATGGCAGATACCAGGGATGAGCAGATTAAGGAGCTCAGTCAGGATCTTGAGGACAGAGATGCTCAGATTGGCCAACTTGAGGGCCAAATTCAGGAGCAGGACACTCTCATGGGTGAGAGAGATGCCACGATAGCACAGTTGGAGGAGCAGCTCCATGATCTGAGCCTTGAGTTGGAGGACGCAAATGAGCACATTCAGTGGCACCATGATCAGAATGACCATCCCCATGAGGAGGACATGGAGGAAGATGAGGAGGAGCCACAAGAGATTGATGGTATCTCCGGTATGGATTTCGAGGGTGAGGTACCACAGGCACCTCAGATGGGAGCTCACTCTCCTGCTCACAGCGAGTCGTCCGTCAACGACTTGGATGATTTCTAGATGACGACCTAGGAGGACTTTTGCACATACTCCTCGATAGGGTAGCCTAACTTTTGGCAAGTGTTGTAATAGGCTAACTAGGAGTTGAGTAACTCTTTTGTGTTGGGTACACCTGAACCATGTGGATACCCTCAGCATGTAAGGAACGGCGATAAACTTGGGTGATTCGTTGTAAGTTAGTAAACGATAAAATCCACAATCGCCGAGACTTGTCGGAATTTTTATCCATGTCTCCTTGCATTTCTTGGCTGAGTGTTGAATACCAAACTTGTGCTAAATTTGGTGATCTGGGTTCTCACAAAAATTCAGCATCATTGGACCTCGCTAGTTTAAGATATAGGCGAAACAGTACCGATCAATCTGCTGAAAAACAGCTAAGACAGCAAGGCAAAGGACGAGCCTTTCGACCACCTTAGCCATAGTTCTAGCACCGAAGTTAAATACCAAAGTGGTGCATTCCTAAATTCTCTGACTACTGCCAAAGTATGAGATATTTTGGATGGACCCACAGCAAGCTATGATTTTTCTCGTAGCAAACAGAGATTCTGTCCATACTTCTAGCTGTGATTTCGGAAGTCTTTGACTACACCAATCATTTATGAATCGAGGAAGTATGATGGATCGCGTTGCTAATGGTAACCTTTCATGTTTCAGATGGTTGGATCAACCCGTGGCAACCCCGAGGGTTTTGGTGCCGGTGGCAGCCGCTCGCGACAATCGCCACCACCCCCGCCCAGTTTGGTGGAAGTGATGGCCGCCCAAACCGAGCTGCTGCGTCAGATCGTGCAAGGACAGCACCAGCAGAGGGGTGGGCACAATGCTCACCAACCCCAAGCTGCAGGATACACGGATTTCCTAGGGACCCAGCCGCCCTTATTCCATAAGACAGAGGAACCCCTGGACGCAGATGCATGGATTCGCACCATCGAATCCAAGTTCACCTTACTTGTGGCCCCGTGCTCAGAGGCCAACAAAGCTCGTTTTGCCGCGCAACAGCTTCGCGGTACCGCTCGTCTGTGGTGGGACCACTATTCTGCGATGCTCCCGGCTGATCATGTAGTCGACTGGGATGAATTCAAGACCGCGTTGCGGGCACATCATATCCCCGAGGGTCTCATGGAGAGGAAGTTGAATGAGTTTCTGGCACTCACCCAGGGCACCCGCACCGTGCTACAGTACGCCCAAGCATTCAACAACCTATGCCAGTATGCGGGCTATCACGCTGATACGGATGCCAAGAAGCGTGATCATTTCCGCCGAGGTCTGAATACCAAGCTCAAGGAACGTCTGAACCTAGCCAGGGCTGACACCTACAACGAGTTGGTCAATATGGCCATTACCCAGGAAGACTGTATCATGGCGCACCGGGCAGAGAAGAAGAGAAAGGCACCCGCAGGACCATCAAGTGTCCAACCACCAAGGTATCGCATCGTGCAAAATACCGCACCCACAGCTCCACCAAGGGCCCCGCAGCCAGGAAGATGGATTGCCAAACCCCCACAGCAGGCAGGCATGGTACGACCCCCGATGCCTCCACAGAATGGTCCGAGGCCCATTCTTCAGCAGTCTCTTCGACCTAGCACCGCGAATCGCTGTTTCAAATGCGGGAGTTCCAGCCACTTCGCACGAGAATGCCCTCAGTCTGGACAGCCCAACCAAGGTCAAGGATCCAACCCGAACACCAAGAACAGGGGCAAGAGATAGACCCTGCAAGTCAAGCAAGGACGGATTAACTTCACCACACTTGCAGAGCTTCCTGAAGGAGCCCCAGTGATGTCGGGTACATTCTCTATCCATAACAAGCCTGCAGTTATATTATTTGATTCTGGTGCATCGCATAGTTTCATAAGTGCAAAATTCGGTGCAAAAGTAGGCTTGGATGTTTGTCACACAAAAGGGTCATACATGATATCAACACCGGGTGGTAAAATTGCTTCAAACCAAATGGTCAGACAAGTACCAGTCAAATTGGGTAGTAAAACCATCGACACGGACCTTGTCCTTTTACCTCTTGACGGCATGGACATTATTTTGGGAATGAACTGGATGGCTATGCATGGAGTCACACTGGACCTTTCTTCCCGAGCCGTTGAGATAAATTCACCTAGTCACGGAGCCACTACCCTTTACCTACCGTTCCTAGATTGTACGAATTCCTGTGCTTATAAGATGGAAGGACTTAAGCTAGATGATATTCCTATGGTAAACGAATATGCCGACGTTTTTCCGGATGACTTACCAGGAATGCCACCGGATAGGGATATTGAGTTCATCATTGAACTACAACCAGGCACTGCACCTATATCCAAAAGACCATATAGGATGCCCCCTAAAGAATTGGCTGAGCTGAAAATTCAACTCCAAGAACTACTGGACAAAGGTTTTATTCGCCCTAGCGCGTCACCTTGGGGATGTCCAGCCCTATTCGTAAAGAAAAAGGATGACAGTTTAAGACTATGTGTGGATTACCGACCTCTCAATGCGGTAACAGTTAAAAATAAATACCCCCTTCCTCGCATCGATGTACTCTTCGATCAATTAGCTGGAGCCAGAGTCTTCTCAAAGATTGATCTTCGTTCGGGATATCATCAGATCAAGATTCGCCCGTGCGATATTCCTAAGACTGCCTTCTCCACACGATATGGACTATATGAATTCTTGGTCATGTCCTTTGGACTCACCAATGCCCCTGCCTACTTCATGTATCTCATGAATTCGGTATTCATGCCCGAACTTGACAAATTCGTCGTAGTGTTCATCGACGACATCCTTATCTATTCCAAGGATGAGGAAGAGCATGCCAAGCACCTTCGCATTGTTCTTCAGCGACTCAGAGACCATCAGCTCTATGCTAAGTTTTCTAAGTGTGAATTCTGGTTGGATACTGTAAAGTTCTTAGGCCACACGATCTCCAGCGAAGGCATAGCTGTTGACCCCAGCAAGGTACAAGAGGTGATGGATTGGAAACCCCCTACCTCTGTTCATCAGATTCGCAGTTTTCTCAGCTTAGCCGGTTACTACCGTCGCTTCATCCCGGATTTCTCTCGAATTGCTAAGCCCATGACGGAACTATTGAAGAAGGAAGTAAAGTTTGTATGGAATGAGAAGTGTGAAGAAGCCTTCCACACTCTCAGAGAGCATCTGACTACTGCACCTGTGTTAGCTCAACCCGATAATACCAAGTCATTCGATGTGTATTGTGACGCATCGGGTACTGGTCTAGGATGTGTGCTTATGCAAGAGAATCGAGTGATTGCATATGCCTCACGAGCCCTTCGGCCCCACGAACAGAATTATCCCACTCATGATCTTGAGCTTGCAGCCGTCATTCACGCTCTGAAGATATGGAGGCACTATCTCATGGGTACACAGTGCAATATCTACACGGATCATAAGAGTCTCAAGTATATCTTCACACAAGCCGATCTGAATATGAGACAACGGAGATGGCTAGAATTAATCAAGGACTATGACCTTGAAGTGCACTATCACCCCGGCAAAGCTAACGTAGTCGCTGATGCACTAAGCCGCAAGTCCCATTGCCATTGCTTATCCATGGAGTTCTACCATGAGACATTGTGTGCAGACATGAGGAAGCTTAACTTGGAAATGGTTTCCCAAGGCACTCTAAATCACATCTCAGTTGAGCCCACTCTTCACGACCAAATCGTCATGGCACAACTACATGATGAAGGGATTAAGATCATCAAACAAAAACTCTCTCTAGGTGAGGAGAAGTATAAGTGCTTCCGCCAGGACCATAAGGGAGTTCTATGGTTCGAAAGTCGTATAGTCGTTCCGAAGAATCATGAGCTCCGCAAGCAGATTCTTGATGAGGCACACCTTTCCAAATTCTCTATCCACCCCGGCAGTAGCAAAATGTATCAAGACCTAAGGCAAAACTTCTGGTGGACTAGGATGAAAAGAGAAATTGCTGCGTATGTCTCGGGATGTGAC
This sequence comes from Panicum miliaceum, assembly GCA_032594955.1. NCBI lineage: Eukaryota > Viridiplantae > Streptophyta > Magnoliopsida > Poales > Poaceae > Panicum > Panicum miliaceum. The sequence continues at coordinate 21,728,709 of CM064062.1, forward strand.
ACGTGCCAGAGAGTAAAAGCTAGCCACTTGAAGGTAGCAGGTACACTACAACCGTTACCTATACCATCCTGGAAATGGGAAGACATAAGTATGGACTTCATCGTTGGACTACCAAACACTTCCCAGAAACATGATTCCATATGGGTTATCGTGGATAGACTCACAAAGACGGCACATTTTCTTCCGGTACACACCACCTATTCTACCAAGAAATATGCCGAGATTTACCTCGATCGTATTGTTTGCCTGCATGGAATACCTAAGACAATTATTTCCGATCGTGGTCCTCAGTTTGTAGCACGCTTTTGGGAACAACCGCAAACGTCTCTTGGCACTAAGCTGATTCGCAGCTCAGCATACCATCCTCAGACCGATGGACAAACGGAAAGAGTAAACCAAATTCTTGAAGACATGCTAAGAGCTTGTGTCATTCATTATGACAAGAATTGGGACAAATGCCTACCCCTGGCAGAGTTCTCGTACAACAACAGCTATCAAACGAGTTTGAAAATGGCACCATTTGAGGCCCTGTACGGACGAAGGTGTCGAACTCCTTTGAGCTGGTCACAAACCGGAGAACGTAAAATAATTGGACCCGACCTGGTAATCGAGGCCGAGGAGAAAGTAAAAGTAATACAAGCAAATCTTAGAGCCGCCCAAGCTCGACAAAAGAGCTATTCGGACAAAAGGAGAAAGCCCCTAAAGTTCGAAGTTGGCGATCATGTCTATCTTCGAGTTTCACCCACCAAGGGAGTGCGAAGATTTGGAATCAAAGGCAAACTAGCTCCCCGTTATGTTGGCCCTTACGAAATCATTGAGAGCTGCGGACCCGTAGCCTACAAATTACGACTGCCCCCTCAGCTCACGGCCACCCATGATGTCTTCCACGTATCTCAACTCAAGAAGTGTATTCGAGTCCCTACTGAGATTGTGGAACAACAAGAAATATCATTAGAGCCCGACCTCTCGTATGTCGAACACCCAGTTAAGATTTTGGATCAAAAAGAAAGAGAGACCAGGAGGAATGTAATTAGAATGTATAAAGTACAATGGAATCACCACACAGAAGAAGAAGCCACCTGGGAAACTGAGAGCTACCTGAACCAACATTTCCCTGGGTTTCTTATCTCAACCACTGGTATGTGCACCCCCGCCCACACTAAGAATTACCGAATCTCGGGGCGAGATTCTTGTTAAGGGGGGAAGGCTGTGACAACCCTGGTAATTACATTTCCAAAATCAATGTCATTAGCCTAACTCTATGCTTAAACCAACTAATGAAAGGGTGGAAAGAATTAGAACGAGTTCAGTTGGAATTCAAATTTAATTTGAGCACATTTGGTTACTTTTGAACTTTTAAATTTAACTTTCAAACCATAAGCCAAATGAGATTTTGCCTGAAACCAAAGTTGTAGAACTTTTTATTTTGAACAACTTTCGTGTTCAAAAGTTTTTGAAATTCAAATCAGAAAGAGGAGAAAACGCCCTGTTTGCACCCAGCCCCCTGAAGTTTTCCAAATTCTCGCATCCAGGCCCTCGCGCCCCCCCCCCCTCTCTCTCCTCCCCGCCCGACCGCCGCGCGCCAAGTGGCAGGCGACGCCTGACCGGCGCGAGGCGCCAGGCCAGTGGCCGCCGCACCACCCCGCCACGGCCGGCTTTGCCCCCTCCCCACGCCGCGCGGCCCAGTGAGCGCCCGCGCGTGCACGCGACGCTGCCGCGCCCAGCCCCGCCGCCCGTCGCGCCCAGTCACCGCGCCCCACCGTGCCACCCTGGCTCCCGCGCCCCGCCAGTCGCCGCGCCCGCCCCCCGCCCGAGCCGCTGCAGCTGCTGCTCCACCACTCCGCGCGCCACGCTATCTCTCGTGCCCACGCCATATCTCGGCCGTCCAGTCACCGCGCCCGCGCTGCCGCACGCCGCGCCGGCGTTCCGCTGCCGCCCGCCGTGGCCAGTGCGCGCCGTGCCGTGCCTCCGCCCCGCGCGCTGCCCAGGCCCCTCCGCACCCCCTCCGGCCCCTATAAAAGCCCCGCCCGGCCACGCGCGCGAGCCCCAGCACCCAGAACGCCCTCGCCGTCGCCATTGCCGCCACCGAGCGCCGCCCGCTCGTGGACAGCCCTCCGCCGCCGCCCACCGCCCAAACTAAAGCTTCAGCCACCACTACATCATCCCCCTGAAGCTCGCCGACCCGCCCAACGCCGCCCAGAGCCACCGGAGCGCCGCCGCCCGCGCTGCCGCCGCCGCCGCCGCCCCTGCTCGCCGTGGACAGCGCGACCCCGACCTCCTCCGTCCGAGCCAAGCCCCTGAGCAGATTCCCCACGCGCCACCGAAGCTCGCTGACCGGACCAGGCCGCCCCAAGCCCGCCGGAGCACCGCCGTCGACGCGTGCCGCGCCACCGCCCCCTCTGCTCCAACGCCGGCGAGCCCTTCCCGGCCGTCCCCCACCTGAACAACACCCCCACAAGGTAGCCCTCGCACCCCTGAATCTTCCTCGACCCTCACCCCTCGCCGCCGGCGAGCCCCTCGCCGGAATTTCGGCCGGCCGCCGTACCTGAGCCGCCCGAGGACCAAATTGCAAGAATTTAAATCTTTAGAAGGGTCTGCGCGTAAGATTCAAGGACCTAGTTGTAAAAGAAAATTTCAAATCTAGATTCAAATTCAGTGAACTTGTGAAATTCGTATAAAATCGTAGACAATTCAGAAAAATGCAAACTCAACTGTTCTGGAATCCTTAGAACAAACTCTACCACTTTTGTTACAAAGAGTTTCTCAGAATCTCTACATATTTTGGTCTACATTAAATGGAAGCTTTAATGGACTTATTTTGTTCCCACTGTTGTAGAGCAATGCTGACCCTAAATTTTGGGCAGTGAGTTAGTTGCTTGATGATTAGGACTGTGTAAAAAGATCAGGCCCAAATTCCATCTCTAGCTTTACTGTTTATTAAACTTAGTTCCATACCATGTTTAAGTGAAATATTTTATCCCTGTAGTTAGGTGGTGAATCACCCAATGAAACTTTTTCTATGCTAATCTATTGGTACCTAGAAGCCAGAGGAAAATTTGGAGACTTTTTATCTCACAGTAACCTATTTATTCGATTTATGTGCTAATAACATACGTTAAATCAAGAAAATGGTATCTTAGCTTGGAAAATTCTCAAATTTTTACTAGGAGATACACTTTGGTAGAGGTTGCTGTGTAAAAAGTTCCGGGGACAAAACCCTGTGTAGGGTCCTGTAAAAAAATGAATCCTTGAATAGCCTAGGTGTGGAATGTCATATTTTCTATGCTCTGAATACTGCATAATAAATACTACAAAAATTACAGTAGCTTCTGCATACATAAGTGAAAGCTCTGTAAAAATCTTAGACTCAGTTGTTTCACCAATTGTTCTGTACAAAAAGAACAAGGATCTAACAGCAACTATTTAATATATTTTTCATAATTAATCTGTTACATAAAATTGGCTGAAAATTTTACAGTAAGCACAACCTTCCCTGATGTGCCTAAATCGAAAATTTCATGACCAGAAACTATCCATTGTAGTAATTACTCTTAAATCGTATCGAGTACCATTGCCACAACTTAAACTTGTGCACTCATGTAGAATCGACGACTCTCGCCGACGGAACTTTCCTAAATTATGCAACTCACTACTCTTTGCTAAACCCCAGAGCATAAACCATCTCTTTCCTAAATTATGCAACTCACTACTCTTTGCTTGTGCATTAAGTTTATAGGATAGTTGCATGACGTTAGGAACCCTTGCTTGAAAACTAGACGTAAGGTTCGATAGAATGCTGTGCTAATAGGACTCCGGTAAAAGTCGAGTGATTTCCTGTCACTCGCGAGAAAATAGGAGTTGAATGACTACTACACGCTGCAATCATAAGGACACGGACGGGCTATGGAACGATGGTTACGATTGGGGCCCGTCTGTCTAGTGAAAAATACTAAGGCCGCAGGGTGTGGTAGTGATGGTTAAGTCTTTGAACGTACTAAACACATGCCGAGATTATGGGAATCGGTAAGATTAAGTACCTGATTGGCCCGGCAAGGGGACGGCATCCTACCCTCTGAACTTCGGTCCCATGTGCATATGGCGAGTGCAGAGAGTGGTCACGACCCGGCGCCGAACCGTGGCGTGGGGCTCTTGTACTCTCGGAGGGTAGCCCCGATCCACGACCCGGAAAGAAAGGGGAAAAGTTGCACGTGTGACTCTAGGGAGTAACCACGTGACGTGTGTTTGGGTTTCCCTTGCAAGGTTAAGAAATTCGATTCGAATCGTCCGTTTCTCACGGCTATTGAGACTGCTTAACCATTTTTACCCACAGAGTAAGAAGAGGAACAAGGATGATGAATGAACTGGTTGGATGAAAATTTAATGCTTCACCATGTATGCTTTTGGATAGCTGCTTATCTAGAATGGTTAATGAAACTAGAATCTTGAGCTAAAAGTTGAAAGTAAGGACCTACTTGTAGATGCTTTTCGGCAAAACAAACCCCCGAGCCAAGAAGCCTTGCATGTCTAGAGTCAGTGGAGTAGATTCCACTACACGGGTAAGTCTTGCTGAGTATTAGTATACTCAGCCTTGCTTGTGGCTCGTTTTCAGGTGAGACCTTCGAAGACATGATTGCTAGCTTGACTTGGCCCTGTACTCTTCCCCCTGGTTGGTCGGTGGAATGGGATGCGCCCCCGTCCAATGGAGATAAGGCCGAGTGATGTCTCGTACGGGCTTCATCGAGACATCCTTATCGTCGAAGTAGCTTCCGTTGTTTTATTTTCCGCTGCAACTTAAACTCTGAAGAACTTATTTATGATCATTGAAGTACTTGGTTTCTAAACCCGAAACTTGGTCTGTAATATTTACTTATGCTAATGTGGTAATATTTGCTGGAATGTGGTATTCTCTGGGCTCATCTTCGCATGAGCATTTGTATGTATGGCATTCGATCCGCTCTACCGTGGTTGTATCGGGAGGTTATACCCGACAGACCAGTGGATTACTCCGTTTGAAGTGTAAGGTTAACCGAGATTGCCTTAATGGTGATGGTTAATACACTTGAGCCGGATTAATTCAGGTGGTTCTGCCACACAATCCATCGGCTGCAGCAAGGCAACTGGGTTTTGGCCAACTGCCGATTCGGGTCTAATTCGCCGGTCAAGCGAAATTCAGAGATGGACTGACTTCAAGTCTTGATTACAGTCGGCTGTGCGACCTAGTACCAGATTCCAGTACTATTGATCTAAATAATTGGTCAGTTGCCTCTTTTGCCACCCAGCAATTTAAATTATGGTGGGCAGAATGGAAGCAATACCTTTTCTGTAAATCTCAATCGATTTATTGCAACATTCTGGATCCAGAAAATATTGACCCAAATGCAGCGGTATGCCCCTTTGTCCCAGCCGATTCCAATACTATTTCTTTCCATATTGTCATCTTGTTATTAACCCACGTTCATCTTCTCAGTCTGAAAGCCAGGTCCCTCCGATACGAAGCCGAAGCGGCAGGCCGATAGATAGTCACCATCAATACACGCCGTATCCACTTATCGGCTTCCATGCTCCAACTATCAAGGATATCTCTACTGGCCGATCGAAACGAGCACCGAAAAGGCCAACCTCGAAGATAACCAGCCGTCGAGTGCGAGCTCGCATCGGATCGGCCGATCAGACGGCAATAGCATCGGCTGAGAATCCCCGTATCGGATCGGCCAACCAGATGGCAGCGGCATCGGCCGAGGCTCCCCGTATCGGATCGGCCGACCAGATGACGGTGGCATCGGCCGAGACTCCAACCCCTTTACCTTTGCCGGTTGTCGAGATAACCGATCCTCAAATCACCGCCGAAGTCGGGGCAGCTGCAGCATCGCTATTAGTAGAAGCTGTCCAGGTAATCTTACTTATCTCATATATTCTTCAAATCTTCCACTGATATTAACTCTCTCCCTCTGCCAGGCTGCACAAGCTATTCCACCGCAGTCTCCGCAGCAATCGGCTACGTCCCAAGTGGAAGCCGAAACTCCAGCAGCTCCTCTCGTCGAGGTAAATGATCTCTTACCTTGATCTCTTAATTTTCAGAGAACTTAACCGATCCTGATGCAGGCCGTTTTGGGTATGCTAGCTACAACCCCACAACAGACATCGGCCGGGAGATCCACAGAGGCATGACAAATTTCTCAAACCATCTTATTTCAATTTCCCATAGCATACATATAGGATCTGTTTTCCATGTCTTTTCAGGAAGCTGGCCCAAGCGGAGCACTAATAATCGTTGAATCTTCCTCTTTCGACGAGCCATCTGCACCAGCCCCTGAGACAAGGGAAACGCTTCCACCGGCGCAGGCAAGAGAAATTCGTTTTAAGGAGGTAACGAACTTACCATTAGAATCGGCCGATTCCCTTTTACTGCTTGCCTACCCTTTTCTTTATTTCTTCACAGGAGCAAGACACCCCTAACAACAGCATCTTCTCCTTTGCCGTCTCCTTGCCTGATGACGACGAAATTGCTTCACACCCAATTTCATCGAGCTCTACCTCCGATGATGTCCGCGCCAAGCTTGAAAGCATGCGTACTCTCCTTCAAGACGACATCGGCCGATTGGTAGAAGATGCTTCGCCGATTCGACGACTTTTCAATGAGATCAAAGGTCGAATCCCGGAAGAAGTATCAGAAAACTTGGCGCATGCTGCCTATATAGAGCATATGCATATTCCAGTTTCCAGGGCGCTGCGCCACATGGCCGATCGTGCCCAGATGGCAAAAACTCGGGAAGAGGTCGATTCATACAAGCACCGAACTCAGGAGGTACACCACATGATCAACTTCCTCGAAAGCTGCCGTCCGGACATCGTCGGCGCGATAGATCGGCTCAAACAGAGAAGAGCAGAGCTGGCCAAGGAGATGGAGCAGATAACCAAAGAGATAGCCGCTGAAGAAAAGAAACTTCAAGAACTCCCATCCATCATCAGTGAGCTGAAGCAAGAGAGACAGCACCTGGCCCGTGAAATGATAAGGCTTCGTCGCCGTGTGTCAGAAGTTCCAGGATCGGCCGATGATGACCAGAAGTACTAGACTCGGCCGATCAAATTAGACGACAAGCTATTGTAGCCATAGATGCTTTTCTTGGGTTGTAAAGAATACTGTAAACATTTATTGCTCCTTCAATGTTACTACGCCGATTTGGTCTTGAACTGTTTCTTTAGTCAGCTTTGCATTTATGTATGTGTTTACTCTGATAGGACGTGTCTTACCATCCATCTACCTCTCTCTCCTCTATAAGTAGACCCTTTACCATCTCCAGAGGCATACGCATTACTTATCTTCTCTTTCCCTCTTTACTGTCCCAAACTGAACGGCAAGATGTCTTCTTCGTCCTCTTCATCTTCTTCCTCTGTCAACCAGGTATGAACTCTCCTCTGCCTTTCCCCTAAGCATCTCAATCGCTCTGATGTTGGGTAACCCCTTTTATTTCTATTTAGCCAAAACGTCTCAGCCCTGGTTTAGAACGAGCGATTGAAATCATGCATTCAGAAGAACCACTATCACAGGTAGACACAGATCTGATAAGAGCTCATGCTGAGGAACTCAGAGATCATGTCCCCGCTGTTGTCCAAGAATACTGGGACCTTATAGATGCTCACTTTTTGGTCCGTAAACGACCATCTTCTAAAAAAAATCCTCCACTTCCTTGTAAAGCTAAGACCGAAGTTGCCATGGAGGATCTGGAGGAGAAGAAAACCCGCCTCCTGATAGAACTTTGCAACCAAGCTGAAATTGGAGCCACTGCAGAGGACCCGAAGGAGAAAAGGCTTAGCCTTATGATAGAACTGGGTCGCATCGAGAGAGAAATCCAGCGTAGGCGTAATCAGTAGACATATCGGTATTTTTATTCTAAGGGCGACTTGTACCATGTCGGCCATGCACTCTGTCATTTTCATCCACTAATGAATCCCAATGTTTTTCTTCATCAGATGTGTAGACGAAAACCGATGAAAAAATCGGCCATATTATATTTTACTGCAAGTTATGCATCTACCCAAATGCTTGGATAGTACCTCTTCAGATATCGTCCGTTTAAAGCTCTTGGGAATTCCTCCCCTTCGACTATCTCCAGAATATATGCATTCCCAGGGGCACATCGGCCGATTCTGTACGGCCCTTCCCAAGTGGGTGACCATTTACCGAATTTAGGATCGTTGGATCCTATCGGCAGCACCAGCTTCCACACCAAATCTCCCTGAGAGAATTGTTTAACTTTGACCTTTTTGTCATACCATCTGGCCACCCTTTTCTTGTTTTCTTCTATACTAATCAGGGCTCTCAACTGTAAACCTGCCGAATCATCAAGTTCGTCCTTCATGAGGAAGGAATAGTCATCGGCCGTTAACTGATCTTGAAACGATATACGTCTTGACCCCGTCCTTATTTCCCAAGGCAAGACTGCCTCATGACCATAAACCAACTGATAAGGGGATATCTTAGTGGTTCCATGACAAGCCATCCTATATGCCCATAAAGATTCAGCCAAAGACAAATGCCACTTTTTGGGTTGCTCTTCTATCTTCCTCTTGATTAGTTTGATTATCCCTTTATTGGACGATTCTGCTTGGCCATTGGCTTGAGCATAGTATGGTGAAGAATTTAATAATTTAATCCCCATATCGGCGGCAAACTCTCCGAATTCTCCAGAAGTAAACATTGTTCCTTGGTCAGTTGTGAAGGTTTGAGGAATGCCAAATCGATAGATAATATGGCTTTTAACAAATTCAATCATATCGGCCGATGTCACGTTCCTTAAAGGAACTGTCTCCACCCACTTAGTAAAATAATCTGTGGCTACCAATATGAACTTATGCCCTTTGCTTGATGGAGGATGAATCTGTCCGATGAGATCTATTCCCCAACCTCTGAACGGCCACGGCTTAATTATTGGATTCATAGCCGATGCTGGCGCACGCTGTACATTACTAAACTTCTGATAGTCTTGGCATCCTTTGTAATACTTGAAACAATCTTCAAAAATAGTTGGCCAATAATACCCATAGTTCCGGATCATCCATTTCATTTTGTGAGCCGATTGATGAGCTCCACACACGCCCTCATGGATCTCTCCCATCAGAACCTTAGCCTCTTCTGTTCCCAGGCACTTGAGAAGAACTCCATCAATCGTCCGATAAAATAAATCATCCTCAAGCAACACATATTTTGTAGCTTGAAAACGTGTTCGCCGATCCACTTTTTGAGATGGATCTTTCAAGTAATCGGCGATTTTCTTTCGCCAGTCATCGGCCGCGGGCTCTAGCATCATCGCTCCCTGAATCGGCCGATACCTGGAGGCATGTTGGGCCAGCCTGTTGGCCTCTTCATTATAATTTCTGGGGATATGCTCAATTATCGCAGACTTAAACTCTTTTAAAAGCTGAAGGCAATCTTCATAATAAATCCTCAAGATATCATCCTTGCACTCAGATCGCCTCGTTAATTGATCCACAATGAGCATGGAATCTCCAAATTTTTCGACTACATCAGCTTTGACTTCCTTTAATAATTATATGCCTCTCAGAACGGCTCGATATTCCGCCTGATTATTAGTTGCGGAAGCTTCTATCGGTAGAGAGAAATTATAACTTGCCCCCCGAGGCGACACAAGAACAATGCCGATTCCTGATCCGACCCCACACGAAGAACCATCAAAATATAGAGTCCATGGAACCGGTTCAACGGCGGCCATTTCTGGTCCACAATGCTGAGCTACGAAATCGGCCATTACTTGACCTTTGACAGCTTTGGCCGATTCGTACCTTAAGTCAAATTCTGACAGAGCCAGGATCCATTTTCCAATCCGTCCTTTCAAAATCGGCAATGATAGCATATACTTCACCACATCATCCTTGCATATGACTATGCATTCTGCCGATAACAAATAGTGCCTGAGCTTGGTACACGAGAAGTATAAACACAAGCATAACCGCTCCACCGGGGAGTATCTTGTTTCGGCGTCTAGGAGTCTTCTGCTGACGTAATATACTACTCGTTCTTTCCCCTCAAACTCCTGTACCAACGCCGATCCAATAGCCTGTTCATCAGCCGATAAATATAATTTGGACGGCTTACCAGGCTATGGTGGGACCAACACTGGAGGTGAAACTAGATATTGCTTGATATTTTCCAATGCTTTGCGTTGTTCTTCTCCCCATATGAATTCATAGTCGGGCTTCAATTTCAACAGAGGGGTAAAAGTCTGAATACGTCCTGACAGGTTGGATATGAATCTTCTGATAAAATTGACCTTGCCAATGAGGGACTGTAACTCAGTTTTATTTTGTGGGGCCACAACTTTGTTGATGGCGTCTATAGTCTTGCGGTTGACTTCTATCCCGCGCTCATGAACCATGAACCCTAAGAATTGCCCAGCCGATACACCAAATGCACACTTGTTTGGGTTCATCTTCAACCCAGTACTTCTTGTAAATCGGCCAGATGTTCTTGGTGACTTTTTGACTTGACCACGACGTCATCTATATAAATTTCCACCGATGTACCAATGAGCTTGTGGAAGATATAATTCATGGCCCGCTGATACGTAGCACCGGCGTTCTTCAACCCAAAAGTCATAACAACCCATTTGAATAAACCAAGATGACCTGGACACCTGAAAGCCGTTTTTGAGATATCTTCTTCGGCCATTAATATCTGATTGTACCCTGCATTCCCATCCATGAAACTTATGACTTTGTGTCCTGCGGCATCATCTATCAAGATATCGGCCGTTGGCATCGGATATCCATCCATTGGCGTAGCCTGATTTAAGTTCCTGAAATCGATGCACACGCGTAACTTTCCATTCTTCTTGTATACGGGCACAATATTAGAAATCCATTCGGTGTAGCGGCACTGCCGAATAAATCCTGCTTCAATTAACTTTGTAATTTCAGCCTTTATATCAAGTAGAATCTTGGGGTTACACCGTCGTGCAGGTTGCTGATATGGCCGATATCCTGATTTTAAAGGTAACCGGTGTTCAACAATGGACCAGTCTAGACCTGGCATCTCATGATATTCCCAAGCAAAGCAATCCTTGAACTCTTTTAATAATTTTATCAGTTTACACTTATACTCAGGATCCAAATTAGCACTAATATACGTCAGCCTTGATTTGCTGCTATCTCCCAAATCTACCATCTCCAATAAATCGGCCGACGTAAATCCATGCCCAAGCTTCCCGTTTTCTCGGACGAGCTGATCCATCTATTCTGAATCTTCAGAGCCGACTGCTTGGATCGGCTGTAGACCGAAATCGGACACTTTTAGGAAGTCAGTGTCCCAAGTCCTGCCGAATATACATCTGACATGCTCGCAGCTCCACTGTTGCGTGTCGGCCGCTGCAACGCTGTAGGCGGAATCGGCAGTGACTATCTCTGTGCTGTCGCCGACCCATTGCACAAGGCATTGATGCATTATAGACGGGACACAGCAGTTTGCATGTATCCAGTCGCGACCAAGCAGCATGTTGTAGGATCCCTTGCCATTAATAACAAAAAAAGTGGTAGGAAGGGTCTTACTGCTGATGGTGAGGTCGACGCAGAGCGCTCCACGGGCGGGGGACACGTTGCCTTCGAAATCCTTTAGCATCATGTCCGTCTTGGTGAGGTCTTCATCGCCCTTGCCTAGCTTGCGGAACATGGCATACGGCATGATGTTAACTGCGGCACCTCCATCTACTAGTAATCTGGTGACGGGTCGTCCGTTAACATAGCCTTTGAGAAACAGCGCTTTAAGATGTTGCCATTTTTCTTCTTCAGGTTTCTCAAAAGTAGCCGTCATCGGCACTAACACCAGTTGTGCCATTTGTTCTTCCATTCTTGTTGCTCTGTCTTGATCGTCAGGCGCCATGAATTGCATCGGCAATATGAACACCATGTTGATTTTGGCTGCCGAGTCTTTATTGTTTGCTTCCTGATCGTTTTTCTTTGGGTGCCACACCCGAGACTTAACATTCCTTTTCTCTGGCACCTGCTTCTGTTCTTCCTCTTGATGATCCCACTGGCGTAGGCGTTGGATCCTCCGTTTTTGGGATCTGGATAGGCCATCGGGACACCACCTGGGATTTGCTGGTTTGGCCGATGATCTGGCGTATTCCCTATCTGGTTCCCTTCCTAGGGGGTCCTCGTCCGACGCCCTGTCATCGACCATCTCTTCCAGCCGATCGTGCACGCTGATCCTGCCCCTCAGTCCATCCTGTTGGTTGGTCCTGCCTTTTGACCGGTGGTACTGGTCAACTCTGCCCCCCAGCCGATCATGCACCGAAACGCGCTGTTGCCCTCATCCGCGCCGATTTCTGCTGATCGGCTCTGATCCTCTGTCCCTAGAGTGTGGCCTCGGGCGATCGTTGCCACTCAATCCATTACACTCCGGACAGTTATCGGCAGACGGCAATCTGATGTCGTTCTCCCAGCAATGGATGAAGAACGGACATTGCCAGTGATCTTCATGCCAGCGTATCATCTCGTCGTGGTATCTTGATTGTTCTTGCTGCTGCTGATATTTGCTGAGCAAGAACTGGGAGGTGACGGGTTTGCGTGATCGTTCTAGCCCCCGCCTGCTCCTTTTGATTTCTTCCGTCGTGATCTGCCTCCTGGGATCGACGGCGCCGCCCCTTCTTGCCGATTCTGACGTCAGCACCTTGGTTTGGCGTGAATTTCCTCCAGTGTCAACCATGTTGGCCGAGAAGGGATGTTGATCTATCTTCATCGGCTTTGCCGGTTTAGTTGGAGTTTCAAATTTAAGCCTCCCCTGTTCGATGGCCGATTGTATCTGCTAACGGAAGACTTTGTATTCATTCGTATCATGAGACGTGGCGTTGTGCCACTTGCAGTATTTCATCTTCTTGAGTTGATCGGCCGAAGGGATAGTGTGATGTTGAGATAGCTTAATCTGTCCCTCCTGGAGCAATAAATCAAAAATTTTATCGGCCTTTGATGTGTCAAAGCCGAATGTCTCTGGCTCTTTCTTTTCGAAAGGGCATGATATCGGTTTTTTCCCTTTCACCCACTCTGCCAGGCTGATTTCTTCCTCCACATCGGATTCAGACCCTTCTAGGTATGCCACCTTCTTTTGGAAATTCCTCCGCTGTTTAAACTGACGGACTTCCTATCCTGACAATCGGTGGACGATCTAGCTCAGGCTTTCAAACTCTTGCGCAGCATATCTTTCATTGATTTGTGGCAGGAGACCTTGGAAAGCGATATCGGCCAACTGTGCATCGGTCAGAGCCAGACTGTAGCATTTATTCCTGACTTCTCTGAACCTCTGTATATATCCCATTACCGGTTCAACGCTCCTCTGGCTGAGGCTGGTCAAATCCGAGAGCTTCATCTCGTGTACTCCCGCGTAGAAATATTTGTGGAACTGTTTCTCCAGATCGGCCCAAGTAACAATAGAATTTTGTGGCAAGGTGGTGAACCACTGGAAGGCCAATCCGGACAGAGATGATGAAAACAAACGCACCCTCAGAGCATCTTGTGTGGCAGCCTTCCCGCACTGGATGATGAATCGGTTGATGTGCTCTACAGTGGATGTATCGTCCATCCCCGAAAACTTGGTGAAATCGGGAACTTTGTAGCGGTGTGGGAACGGCAGCAAGTCATAGGCCGATGGGTATGGTGTCCTGTAGGTGTAAGTTTGCACTTTTGGCTTTAATCCAAACTGGTCCTGGATCACTTCTGCTATTCTTGCCGTCCAGTCCACCTGCTGCTGATGAACGACTGTTCGCGGCGCGGGCATGTGTTGAAGAACTGGCACGGCTGGGTGATGAATCGGCGAATTTTCCTGAGTAGCTGATGGTTGATGGCGAAGTGAATCCGCCACCCCATCGTATGTCATCATTGGTGCCGCGCCTCTGGATGCTTCTACAACGCTTGCCCCCCTGCCGATTTCTGATGAGATCGGCTGATACTGAGGGACCTTCGGCCGCACAGCCGATTGGTGTGGAGCCTGGATTGGATAACTCCCGTATCCGTTCATTGGCTCGGGAAAAAATGTTGTCGCCGATGTTCCCCAGGGTACTGAGCTTGTGGGCAGCGATTGCACAGAAGCAATCTGGACGGGTTGAAACGGTGTCTGTGATGGGAGACATGGTGCACCGCTGTATCTTGGAGTTGCTGGAGGCAATGGAGTGTTGTACCCTTCGCGTTGCGTCAATATCGGCTGAGGAGCCGATTGGGACGTGTATGGTAAGCTTCTGGCTGGCAGCGTGGTTGGCGGGGCATACGCTGGTCCCTGATAACCTTGGACTGCTCCGCTGGCCAGAGAGCTGATGACGGCGTTATACACCGTGTTGGTCATCACCGAGGATTGATCAATGAATGCCTGGTAGACGGACTGTTGGATCATATCGGACATCTTGCCCGAGTCTTCAGCGATGGTGATGTGGCGGGGAACTGGAATAGGAGCCTTCTTGACAGCCTCCCCGCTTCTGGTACGACTGAACGACTGAAGGTACATCTTCTTGTAATCTTCTAGATGTTTAGCTAATTCTTCCCTCTGGTCGTCCTTGAGATCCACTTCTGTGACCTCAATGATGTTGGTATCGGAGATTTCTACGTTCTTCGACATATCAGATCTTGGATTGGTCCAACCGGGCGTGCCAAAAGTGTGTTGGCGCTAAAATCGGCCAGATAGGAATCGGCCGATGGTCTTCAGCGTTGGACACACGACCCGGGAGAATCTGCTTAGCTCCTGTTCGGGTTATCGCCTGGTGCGGTTCGCGCGGCGTGCCAGTCAATCTGACCTGTTGATTGACAAGGAAATAAAGTATTAAATTCCAGGCACTCCGATCGGCTGGAGTTCCGATCTGTCCTGAGGAGCGCGTCGGCGGCGAATCGGCCGATTTACTGTAGAGATAATCGGCTATGGATCAGCCGATAATCGTGTAGTAATTGTAAAGAAAACTGCTGGAGCGATCTAAACAATTACTACAGAGGCAACACTTGAAATAGATCTAATCGGCTGTAAGATGATAAATCAAAGAAGGACGATGACGAAGCCGATTACTCTGATTTCAAGCTGGATAACTGGTGATAATACTAGAATAACAGGTAAAACTTGCAATTCTAGTAAATATCGATAACTGGTGAATAAATCCAAATGAAACCACAGCGATGCGCCCGTAGTTAAAGCTCGGATATTACTCGATAAGCGGAACCTACCAATTGGCCGGAGATCAAGTTGATGCAGCCCTGCCAATCCGTACGAACTCGTGAAAGAAGAAAAGTATTGGCGAAGTCGCCGACTTGAAAGTAAATTGCTGAAAAAGTAGAAGTATTGGTTTTGATTGATGTGTTCCTTTGCGAGACCCTGAAGACCCCTATTTATACCCTAAGACTAGGACTCCTTGTCGATCACGACTTGTTACAACCTTATTTAAAAAAAAGGGAAAACTACTATATCTATAATAACTTTTAAAGGAAACGGACTCCCGCAGAATCTTCCGCCGCCGTCTCCTAATCCAATTAGAACTCTTTTCAATTGCTCCTTGACCGACTTAGCGTTGCCCTGTTGACCAACTTTTGACCAGGACCCTCCGAAATAGCCCCATCCTCTTGGCGCAAGCTGTATCACCAATCGGCCGATTTCTAACTGTTACATCAATTGGCCGATTCCTTACCGTAGCCTTTAGATTTGCCGCATCGGCCAACCTTCTTTTTCCCGACGCCGATTTAACACATGTCAAAATCTGGCGTCAACAGAATGCACAAGTGTAAGTTGTAGCGATGGTATATGACGATTATTTTCCTTCACGATAAAGTTGCAGTCCATAAAACATAGTTGTGAAGTTACTTAGTTACGATTTTCTTGGGCAATTGTTAATAGAGTACATCTTAAACTTATTGACTCCATTAAACAAGAAAAGGGGTTGTGTTATATTGGAAACTTAATTTTCCAAGCACAAGCATGGATTAACCACAAACACTGATCTAGGTAACTTCTGGTGATAAAATTTTTATCTAGAGTACAATATGCAAAGGTAAGACTACTGTAAAAATTTCAGATATTTTTATGCAGCAGAATAATTATGAAAAAATGTAATACACAGCCACTACTAGAACATAGTTATTTTTATACAGAACAAACCATGCAAGTATTGATGCCAAAACTTTTACAGGGTGTTAACCTATCCACAAATATGTTACTGTAAATTTTTCAGATTTTACTGTGCAAAATACAAAGCATATTAAATAGGATAAGATACACCTAGTTTAATAAAGATTAATTTCTACAGGACATTTTACAGGGTTTCTGTATATAAAAGTTTTTATACAGCAAGAGCTACACTAAAGTGTCCCACAACAAAAAGATGAACATTTTCCAAGTAGAGAAACTAATTATTTAAATTAGTGCAGTTTTTCCTACCACAAAATTATATAAATAGGTTACAGAGAGGAAAAAGGTTCTAAATTTTTCTGTGGTATTTAGGCATCACTATAACAGCTCTCAAAATGTTTCACAACATGAATCACAATATAACAGCAGGTATAAATTAGTTCTATTATTTCATGGCATGAACAAACTTTAACAAAAAGTTTAGCTAGAGATGGGTTCTGGTCCTAATATTTTTATACTAGCTTACATATCAAGCAACCAATCTACTGTCCAAAAATCAGATTCAGAACTGGTCTACAATAGTGGGTACAATTAAAGCCTATTAAACATTCCATTTAATTTAGAGAAATATTTAGCAAGAAACTGAAGAAAAGCATGTGACAAAAGTTGTAGATTTTCTTGTAAAGATTCCAGAATAGTTGAGTTTGTATTTTTCTAATTTTTCTATGATTTTATTTGAATTTTACAAGTTCGTTGTTTTTGAATTGAAAGTTTTAAACACAGGTTTACAATTATGCCCCTGGAAACTTGCGTGCAGACTCTTTTAAAGATTTCAATCGTTGCAATTGGGTTCCTGGGCGGCGCTGGCATGGCGGCCGGCCAGATTCCGTCGAGGGGCCTCGTCGGTGTCGATGGGAAAAGGGTCGGGGAGATCCAGTGAGGTGAGAGCTACCTTGGGGTGGCCTTGGTCGGGGTTGGAGGTGGCCGGAGGTGGCTCGTGGGCGTGGAGCAGAGGGGCGGCGGCGGTGCGGAGCGTCGGCGACGGTGCTCCGGCGAAGAGGGGAGGGCGTGGGCTGGTCGATGAGCTTCGCGGCGTCGAGGGAAAATCGTTTCGAGGCTTGGCTTGGACGGAGGAGCTTCGGAGTGGGCTGTCCGCGGAGTAGCAGGGAAGCGGCGGCGGCGCGGGAGACGCTGGCGGTGCTCCGGCGGTTGAGATGGCCGGGGAAGAGGCCGGTGAGCTTCAGTGGAGGAGGGCAAGATCACTGGGTGATGGGTTTGGGTAGTGGGAGGCTGGAGGATGGGACTCCACGGGCGGGTGGTGCACGACAGTGGCAATGGCAGCGGCGGCGGCGTTTTGGGGGTTGAGGCGCGCTCGAGTGGCCTTGTGTCGCCTTTTATAGGTTGGAGGAGGGAGGGAGAGGACCGGGCAACACTGGGGAGGGGCGGCACGACGGGGGCGCGTTACTGGTCGCGGTGGGCGGCGAGCAGAGCCGGCGCGGCGTGCGGCGGGCGCGGGCAGGGGATTGGGCACCGGGGATTTGGCATGGGGGAGGGGGAGATCACGCGGCGCGCGTGTTGGGCGAGGAGCGGTACCAGCTGGCTTGTCGGGCAGCGAGCGCGGCGACTAGCGGGACGCGGCGGGGACACGGGCAAGGCGCGGCTTGTCCATTGGACGCGGGCTGGGGAGGAGCGCGGCGTGGGGAGGAGCGCGTGCGAGCGGGGCGCGGCCAGGCATTCACTTGGCGCCAAGCGCTAGTCAGGCATCGCCGGCCAGGTGGCCAGCACCGACTGCGCGGCGGGCGGAGGGTCGGGCGAAGCGGCTGCGCGTCGGGCGAAGCGGAGGGTCAGGCGAGCGTAGGGTCGGGCGAAGCAGCTGCACGTCCAGCGAAGCGGAGGGTCGGGCGAGCTTAGGGTCGGGCGAAGTGTAAGAGGAAGGGTCTGAAGTGAAAATAGAAGAAAACGCAGGGGCTGGTTTGCAAAGTCAAGTGTTACTCAAATTTTTGTGTTGCAACTCAAAAATCTCTAAGCATGAAAGTTGTTCAAAATGAAAAGTTACACAAGTTTTGTTTCAGGCCAAAGTTCATTTGAGTTGTAGATAAGAAGTTATTTTAAAAACTCAAAAAGTATGATTCAGAGGGCACGTCATTTCCTGGGCAAAAATTTGTATTCTCTCCTAGGCTTCAACTAGACTTTTGATTATCATGTCAATAACGATGTGCCTATTCAATTTCGTAGCCATGTTAGCATCAATGTGAAAGTTATTAAATTTGTTTGATTAACGTACATGTACTTGTGCACATGTACACATCTATTTTTAATTCAAAGCAAAACCAATTTATAATTCGTTTCTTATAAAATTTTCTTAGTTATTTATGCATCGTGTTAGGCTAATGAGGCTTATTTAGCAATTTAAACACCTGAGGTGTTGCATGTAGTTCATGATGCCCAAAGATCAACCATGTCTTTTAACAATAATCACACCGACTTCAATTAGCTATGACGATCTCCAAATATAACCGATAAAGAACCACCAGTCTCATATATTTTCCTTCAATCAACCAACAATAAAATTTGATTGTATATTTTTCATTTTTGCACTATGGGCGATACATATTGTATCGGCCATTTGAGCCTGATCAAAACGATCGGCTTTTACAAGACTAGTTCATCGGCCAGAAATCCTTACGTTGCTTCTCCTTAGCCGATGGAATGCTTGTTCAGATCTCTTCACGGAGTAGATACTTCTAGGCCATCTTCTTGAACTGGATCAAGACCAAAGTCCTCCATTTTCAAGAAGTCTCCTTCCCATATCTTGCCTGATATGCACTCCATGCCATCGAAGCCCCAGACTAGAGGATCGGCCGATGCAATACTTAGAGATGAATCCGCATGCCCTATCTCGACCTAGTCGTTCTCTAGCCACTGAATAAGGCACTGATGCAATGTGGATGGGATGAAAAAATTAGCATGGATCTAATCCCTTCCTAGGAGCAGATTTTATGATCCTTTTCCATCCATGACAAAGAACGTAGTAGGTAAAGTCTGGCTCCCAATCATTAATTCAACGATGATTGCCCCCCGAGCAGACGATGTATTTCCTTCGTAGCTCTTGAGAACCATGTCAGTTCCCACCATATCTTCTTCTCCATACCGAAGCTTCTGAAAGATGATGTATGGTATGACATTGATGGCGGCTCCTATTTCGGTGTTTTACCGGCAAGCCTACCTAGAGATATCCTAAGGTAGTAAACTTGTGGTCAGGGTGTCGCCGAGATCAGGAACTTGATGGTGCAAGGAACACAAGGGTTTAGACAGATTCGGGCCGTAGTATGCGTAATACCCTATGTCTTGTATGGTTTGTATTGCCTTGGAGGTTATGCTTATGCATGATGTATTTTGGAGGGGTCCCTGCCTGCCCTTATATATCTTGGGGGACAGGGTTACATGGAAATCCTAGTCTGGTACGAGCTTAAGAGTCCTAACCGAGTACTTTTGGGTAGTTTCCTTCTGTACCGACTAGTTGTACTTTCTTACGAGTACTTTACAGTATGGATAAGGTATGGGACATGCCCCACCCCTTACTTTAGAATGTTCTACGCCACGCGTGCAGTCCCGTTGCCCCGGGTCTAACAAGCCCCCGAGCTCTTCATAGCTGAGTACTGCAGGCTTCAAGTACTTCTTGAAGTCATCCTTCGGTTTCTGCTGAAACTCCATCTTGAAGATGTCTTCCGAGTACTTTCCTTGGCTGCTCGAGGCTGTGAGGTGCTCTAGTCCCGAGTACTTTCAAGTCTTTTCTTTCTATGGGGTGTGATGCAAATCGCACTCCATATGGCGTAGCCCCCGAGCCTTAGGTTGAATCGAAGAATCAGGCTGAGGGTCCCACTAGTCTTGAATCTTCTTTCTATATCTTCCAAATATTTTTGAAAAATAAGCCATCGATGACACGTGTTCCGCAGCCCCCGAGCCTTGAATCCAAATCCCAAGGTTTGGAAAAAACGATCCAAAAGAACATTGCATACTGAACAGTGTTATGTACAAAATGTGTGTAGAGAAATGCATAATCTGCCTTGATGGTTTGTTTCGGAAATCAATTGGTTCAAATTCGAAAAACCCCTTTTTTCGGGATAAGGTCCCTGAAAAAATAGTTAATCAAATAAACTCCCCAAAACTCTTCCCAAATAACCGCTCAAAACAAATCACGCACCTTTTTAGGGGAGAAAACTCTTCGGCTTTTGACCAGTAAATACAGGCCTACCCGCTGGCTATTTAACCGCGCGGTGACTCTACGGTGTTTACCCTTTCACTTTCTGCCTTAGCCATTTCGCTCTCTCACCCTCCTGCGCTGCCAACCATTGTTAGATCTAGGGTTTGAGAGCCCCATTGAGCCCGTCCTCCATCCCCAGCCAAACTAGTCGAAGAATTCATCCGCTCTATCAGTGAGTCCTTGTGCCCCTCTCCTGAAGCCCCCGAGCATATGCGAGTGAAGCAGCTCGTGACATTCAAGATGGGAGTCGATCACGGGCGATTGGGAGAGAAGTAAGTGCACCCATGCTGACCTTCTGTTGACGCAAGATTTTGACACGTGTTAAATCGGCGTCGGGAAAAGAAGGTCGGCCGATACGGAAGATCTAAAGGCTACGGTAAGGAATAGGCCGATTGAGGTAATAGTTTGAAATCGGCCGATTGGTGATACGGCTTGCGCCAACAGGACGGGGCTATTTCGGAGGGTCCTGGTCAAAAGTTGGTCAACAGGGCAACGCAAAGTCGGTCAAGGAGCAATTGAAAAGAATCCTGATTGGATTAGGGGACGGCGGCGGAAGATTCTACGGGAGTCCGTTTCCTTTAAAAGTTATTATAGATATAGTAGTTTTCCTGTTTTTTTAAATAAGGTTGTAACAAGTCGTGATCGACCAGGAGTCCTAGTTTTAGGGTATAAATAGGAGTCGTTAGGGTCTTGCAAAGATATCATCACATCAATCAACAACAATACTTCTACTTTTTTTCAGCAATTTACTTTCAAGTCGGCGACTTCGCCAATACTTTTCTTCTTTCACGAGTTCGTACGGGTTGGCAGGGCTGCATCAACTTGATCTCCGGCCAATTGGTAGTTTCCGCTTATCGAGTAATATCCGAGCTTTAACTATGGGCGCATCGCTGTGGTTTCATTTGGATTTATTCACCAGTTATCGATATTTACTAGAATCGCAAGTTTTACCTATTATTCTAGTATCATCACCAGTTATCCAGCTTGAAATCAGAGTAATCGGCTTCGTTATCGTTCTTCTTTGATTTACCATCTTACAGCCGATTAGATCTATTTCAAGTGTTGCATCCGTACTAATTGTTTAGATCGCTCCAGCAGTTTTCTTTACAATTATTACGCGATTATCGACTGATCCATAGCCGATCATCTTTACAGCAAATCGGCCGATTCGCCGCCGACGCGCTCTTCAGGACAGATCGGAACTCCAGCCGATCGGAGCGCCTGGAATTTAATACTTTATTTCCTTGTCAATCAACAGGTCAGATTGACTGCCACGCCACGCGAACCGCAACAGGGCGATAACCCGAACAGGAGCTAAGCAGATTCTCCCGGGTCATGTGTCCGACGCTGAAGACCATCGGCCGATTCCTATCCGGCCGATTTTAGCGCCAACACACTTTTGGCACGCCCGGTGGGACCAATCCAAGATCTGATATGTCGAAGAACGTAGAAATCTCCGATAGCAACATCATTGAGGTCACAGAAGCGGATCTCAGGGACGACTAGAGGGAAGAATTAGCTAAACATCTAGAAGATTACAAGAAGATGTACCTTCAGTCGTTCAGTCATACCAGAAGCGGGGAGGCTGTCAAGAAGGCTCCTATTCCAGTTCCCCGCCACATCACCATCGCTGAAGACTCGGGCAAGATGTCCGATATGATCCAACAGTCCGTCTACCAGGCATTCATTGATCAATCCTCGGTGATGACCAACACGGTGTATAATGCCGTCGTCAGTTCTCTGGCCAGCGGAGCAATCCAAGGCTATTAGGGACCAGCGTATGCCCCGCCAGTCACGCTGCCAGCTAGAAGCTCACCATGCACATCCCAATCGGCTCCTCAGCCGATATTAACGCAACGCGAGGGATACAACACTCCGTTGCCTCCAGCATCTCCAAGGTACGGCGGTGCACCATGTTTCCCATCACAGACACCATTTCAACCTGTCCAGGTCGTTTCTGTACAATCGCTGCCTACAAGCTCAGTACCCTGGGGAATATCGGCGACAACGGCTTTCCCCGATCCATCAACCGGGCATGGAAGCTATCCAACCCAGGTGACTCACCAATCGGCCGTCCGGCCGACGGTCCCTCAGTATCAGCCGATCTCATCAGAAATCGGCAAGGGGGCAAGCGCTGTAGAAGCGTTGAGAGGCACAGCGCCAATGATGACATATGATGGGGCGGCGGATTCACTTCGCCATCAACTATCAGCTGCTCAACAGAATTCGCCGCATGCTTCAATTCATCACCCAGCCGTGCCAGCTCTTCAGCACATGCCCGCGCCGCGAACAGTCGTTCATCAGCCGTAGGTGGACTGGACGGCAAGAATAGCAGTAGTGATCCAGGACCAGTTTTGATTGAAGCCAAAGGTGCAAACTTACACCTACAAGACGCCATACCCATCGGCCTATGACTTGCTGCCGTTCCCACACCGCTACAAAGTTCCTGATTTCACCAAGTTTTCGGGGACGGACGATACATCCACTGTAGAGCACATCAACCGATTCATCATCCAGTGCGGGGAGGCTGCCACACAAGATGCTCTTAGGGTGCGTTTGTTTTCATCGTCTCTGTCCGGATCGGCCTTCTAGTGGTTCACCACCTTGCCACCAAATTCTATTGTTACATGCGCCGATTTGGAAAAGCAGTTCCACAAGTACTTCTACGCAGGAGTAAACGAGATGAAGCTCTTGGATTTGACCAGCCTCAGTGTCACACCCGGTTTCAGTAAAAACCAGATGCATCTCATATGTGCGCCAGGATCTCGTTCACACACATATGGTAGACGGAAAGTGTAATATATATCAAAGACAATGCTCAAAAAGTAACTAAATAAAGTATTTAACAATATTACACTCCGTATAAAAGAGACACAAAGGTCTTTAACGTTGAACCGTTATACCCTATACGAAGTCTTCAACAACTCCGTCTTCCACAGGCGATGACTGGTGAACGCAGGACCTAGAACTCCTCGAAGTCGTCGAAGATCTCCTCTTCAAAGTTCTCTTCTGAACAGCAGGGGCAAGGGTGAGTACTCTTATGGTTGGTACTCAGCAAGTGGGGTGAAAATGCAAGGCCATCAAGGATAGGCTGAGGTTTGCAGCAGCTGTTGCTTTTAGTTGGTCAAATATTTATTAGCAAGCATCTATTAACTAGGTTTAAGTTTATACCAATCCCACTTTAGCAAAAACATAAAGATACCATCAACTCAAGTATTAACCACGAACCACAGTTTATTTAATCTTCAAGTTTCATTATCATGTGAGGGTCCAAGCCACTCATAACCGTGAGTACGGCTGTTATAACAGTTTTACACTCTACAGAGGTTGTACACTTTACCCACAAATCGTGTTTCCCTGAATCGCCCGGGTTTGCAAGGCCCTTAAACACTTCCGAGGTGAGTGGCGAGGGTACACTACGAAGCCTTTACAAAGACATGTCGAGAGCTAGGCAGCCCGCTAGAGTTTCAGTAGCGGCGTGGTCCATAAACCTCCCTAATGGTTAGCTCCTTAGCAAAGGCAGCTACCCCAAGAGGACCGGGCTATGACCCCTATCATCGACCCCCTCCTTGCCCCTTCGGTAAGGCCACCAGCAAACTACACATCTAATTAATTGTCTAAGGTCAGAGCCATATGACATTGTGGTTGCACTGTTTACTTGGGTAGTTCTCCATGTTCCCATTAAACAAAGTCGATCTTGAACTTATGCGATAATACCACAATACGAAACATGATCCACATTAACAAAAGAGTAAACCAATACCAATCCCAAAGTTTGCAACTAAGCATAACTACCCAACAAAGTAGTAAACCCAGGTGTTTCAAGGATTGGGGTAAAAGACTAGGTATGTCCTTAGCATAGGTAACCCATCAAGTTTATGCAAGCAACAGTAAAGTAAAGTGTATTTTCATGCAGTTGTTGGGATCAAATAGAATATGCAGAGGGGGAAATCCACTTGCCTTCGTCAAGCAACTGCTGATTCTCTTCCTCGTAAGCTTGCTTTTGATTTGGCTTGAACGTCACGTTGTCTACGCGATCACACAAACAAGCATACACAAACAAATAAGGAACAATACAACAAATAGTACAAACAGAAAGTGAAGAGATGCTAAAGTTGTAGTTCATGATGCAAAGATCGTGTGGTCTCAAGAATCGCTGAAATCGGAGTTGGAACGATGAAGATATGGTTAAAACAGTGATCCAAGGACCTAACTGCTAGAGTTTTGAGTCTCCCGAGGCTAGATCTGAAGAATTCAGGGGTTAAAACATAATTAAACCTTAAACAGAGGGTCGGGGTGCAAAACCATAGGTTCTGGACGGCGGGTACTAATTCTGGAAAAGTCAGGGGTCGGGATAGAAAAAGAAAGGGCTCAACTCTAATTATTTTCTACTGATCTGGACTGCGGGTTAATTCCTGGAAAACTTAGGGATCTTCCTGCAAAAGCTTCGGGAACGGCTAGGGTCGGGTGAATCTAATCCGTTGGATCAAAATCGGCGGCGGATCGGATGAATCGGCGGGTAAGGGTCAGGCGAATCGGCTGAGTAAGAAAAAGGGTCGGGTAAATCGGCCGGGTAAAGTGAAGTTTGTTTCTGGCCATTAGATCTAGATCGAGCGGCAAAGGAAAGGTCGGCTTGACAGAACAAAAGGGGTCGGGCGAGGCGGAGTTTTACTGGGCATCGGCGGCTAGCGATTGCGGCGGTGGACGGCCGGAGCTTCACCAAACCTGGTGTTCCGGGCTCAATTCAAGCTAGGTTCATGCCGGGGAGTGAGTGGGCGGTACGGTGAAGGTGAGGGTGGGTACAGGTTGGCTGTGCGGCGGCTGTAAACTGGCGGCCATGGCGGCGGGCGGAAACAGGGGTCCGGCGAGCAATCTGGTGGGCGACGGAGCAAGAGAGAGAGAGGGGAATCTGATTGGCTTAATGCTCACCAACTTGCGGAGCTCTGGCAAGAGTTGAAGACGGCGGAGCAGCTGCAGGTCGGCGAGTCGACGGAGAATCGGCGACACGGGTCGGCGGTGTTCCTCCGAGGCGCAACTTCCAGCGGCACGCGACAAGGTTCAGTAGAGGGAAAGATTTGAGTTTGGCGTGGGTTGCAAAGCGGGCTCTGGCAGGATTTTATAGGGGCGGATCGGCCGATAGTAGGAAGGCGGTGCTGCGGATTCGATCAGGACTCGGGTAAGAAGAAAGAAAGAGAACAAGAAGAAGAAGAAGAAGAAGAAGAAGGTGCCGACAGGTGGGTCCCAGCTGTCGGTGAAAGCAAGGGTCGGGGAAGGAAATCGGCCACTGGGTCGGCCGCGGGAAAAGAAAAAGAAGAAGAAGAAGAAGAGAAGAAGGATTGGGCTGGCTGTAAGGAAGAAATAGGAGAAGAAAAGAAATAAAGATGCATGCACAATTTTAATTTATGATTTTTATGAAAATACTTTTAGAAGTTTCAACTCCTATATTTTGGGTGTTACAAAACCTACCCCCCTTAAAAGGAATCTCGTCCTCGAGATTAGGAAGGACTAGGGAACAGCTGAGGGAATTCTGCAATCAGTTCATCTTCTCTTTCCCAAGTAGCCTCATCCTCTGAATGGTGTCTCCACTGTACTCTGCACATTTTGATCACCTTGTTCCGTGTAACCCTCTGAGATGTTTCCAAAATTCTTATCGGCTGCTCTGTATAAGTTAAATCTTCTTGTACATCAAGTTCCCCCAACGGTAATTGCTCCTCTGGCACTCTCAAACATTTCTTTAACTGTGATACGTGAAACACATCATGGACATCTGACAATCGTGCCGGTAACTCCAATTGATATGCCACTTCACCTTTCCTTTCCAATATAACGTGGTGACAACTTTCCTTTCACTTTGAATCTACGTAAACCTCTGATGGGTGATACCTTCAAATACACAAAGTCTCCAACTTCAAATGTCAATTCCCTTCTTCGTGTATCAGCATAACTTTTCTATCGTGACTGGGCAGTCTTGAGATTATCTCTGATTATCTGTACTTGTCTACCCACTTCTTGAAGAATCTCTGGTCCAAAAACTTGACTTTCTCCTGTCTGATTCCAATACAGGGGTGTCTTGCACTTTCTTCCATATAATGCTTCAAATGGGACCATCTTGAGACTTGCCTGATAACTGTTGTTGTAGGAGAATTCTGCATATGGCAAACTTTTATCCCAACTACCTCCATGCTTGAGGGCGCATGCTCTCAACATATCCTCTAATACTTGATTTGTTCGCTCAGTCTGACCATCTGTTTGCGGATGATATGCAGAACTGAAATTGAGCTTTGTATCCATGGATTCATGTAATTTCTGCCAGAAACGCGACGTGAACTGAGTACCTCGATCAGACACTATCTTCCTTGGAACACCGTGCAGACACACAATTCGCAACATGTATAGTTCTGCTAACTTGGCTCCAGTGTAGGTTGTTTTGACCGGGATGAAATGTGCGACTTTTGTCAATCTGTCCACAATAACCCATATCGAGTCGTAACCATCACGAGTACGAGGTAACCCTACAATGAAATCCATACCAATCTCTTCCCATTTCCATTCAGGTACTTTCAAAGGCTGGAGTAAACCTGCCGGTCTCTGGTGTTCTGCTTTCACTCTCTGGCACACATCACACAAAGCTACGTGAGTTGCTACGTCTCTTTTCAAACCATACCACCAGTACCTTTCTTTCAAGTCTTGATACATTTTGGTACTTCCAGGATGAATGGAGTAAGCGGAATCATGTGCTTCCTTCAAAATGAGCTCACGAAGGTGATCAATTTCAGGTACACAGATCCTCTTTCTGAACCAAACAGTTCCTTGTCCATCTTCGGTGAAGTCCTTAGTTTTGCCTAAACCAATTTGAATCTTGATCTCTTTGATCTTAGCATCTGTCAACTGTCCTTTTCTGATCTCTTGTTCTAATGTCGGTTCCATCTCCATAGTTATGGCTTCCGCATGAGTGACAATTCCCAAGTTCAAACGTGCCATCTCCCAACATAAGTCTTGGGGCATCAATCGAGCAATCATCATATTAGCTTGTCCTTTCCGGCTTAGGGCGTCTGCCACAACCTTAGCCTTGCCAGGATGATACTGAATATCCAAATCATAGTCCTTGATTAATTCTAGCCATCGGCGCTGTCTTAGGTTAACATCCTGTTGCGTGAAGATGTACTTCAGACTCTTATGGTCCGTGAAGATCTGACACTTGTTTCTGATCATGTAGTGCCTCCAAATCTTCAATGCGTGCACGACGGCAGCCAATTCCAAGTCATGGGTAGGATAGTTCTGCTCATGTTTTCTCAGCTGTCTTGAAGCATAGGCCACAACTTTGCCTTCTTGCATTAACACACATCCAAGACCCATCCGTGAAGCGTCGCAATACACGTCAAACCCTTTGTGGATATCTGGCATTATCAACACAGGGGCAGCGGTCAATCTTGTCTTCAGCTCTTCAAAACACTTCTGGCACGTAGCATCCCACTTAAATTCTTTCCCTTTTTCCAATAGAGAAGTCATAGGTTTCACGATCTTTGAGAAGCCTTTAATAAATCTGCGGTAGTAGCCTGCAAGTCCGAGAAAACTTCTGATTTCAGGCACAATCTTCGGTGGATTCCAATTCAGAACATCTTGAACTTTACTTGGGTCTACTGCAATTCCTCCATCTGTGATAACATGTCCAAGGAAAGAAACTTCTCTCAACCAAAAATCACATTTGCTCAGCTTAGCATATAACTGATTCTCTCGAAGTTTCTGTAACACTATCCTCAAATGCTCTTCATGTTCTTCCTCGTTCTGTGAATACACCAAGATGTCATCAATGAACACAACTACAAACTTGTCTAGATATTCCATGAAAACCTTGCTCATCAGGTACATGAAGTATGCTGGAGCGTTGGTCAATCCAAATGACATCACAGTAAACTCGTAAAGACCATATCTGGTAGTGAAGGCTGTCTTGGGTATATCCTCCGGTCGGATCCTTAGCTGATGGTATCCTGATCTCAGATCAATCTTGGAGAAAACCTTGGCACCTCTCATCTGATCAAACAAATCTTCAATCCGGGGCAGTGGGTACTTATTCTTGATTGTCACGTCGTTCAGCGACCTGTAGTCTACACACATCTTTCTGCTGCCATTTTTCTTATCGACAAAGATCACGGGTGCTCCCCACGGGGATGAGCTAGGACGGATAAATCCTTTAGCTAACATCTCTTCTATTTGTTTCTTTAGTTCACTTAGATCCTTAACGTCCATTCTATAGGGTCTTTTAGAGATAGGTGCAGTACCAGGTAAAAGATCAATACTGAACTCAATGTCACGAACAGGTGGCATACCTGGTAAATCTTCCAGGAAAACGTCGGGATACTCACTGATAACTCTGATATCCTCTAGAGGCATTCCCTTCATTTGGTTCACTGTCCCAACTGCACTGGGCAAAGCTGATGCCACAAACTCTATTTTATCTCCTTGAGGATTGGTCAAGAGCACTGATCTCTTGCGACACTGAATAACACCGTCACATCCTGATAACCAATCCATTCCGAGGATCACATCGATGCCGTTAGTCTTTAAGACTATTAGATTGGCTAGGAATTCTATCCCCATAATATTCATGCTGACCCTTGGGCATAAGTGGCTGGCTTTCAACTCCTTGCCCGGGGAGCTTACTAGTAGTATTTGTTTCATAGGGCTCATTGGTAAATTATGTTTTGCAGCAAATTGCTCAGTTATGAATGAATGTGATGCTCCAGAGTCAAATAAAACTGATGCAGGTTCAAAATTGACAAGGAACGTACCGAGCACAACGTCGGGAGCCTCTTCAGCTGTTTCTGCAGCCACATGATTCACCTTTCCGCGCACGCAGTTCTGCTGTCCTTTGTTACCCAGTGGTGTCTGGTTGCTGTTGCGCGGCTGCTGCTGCTGAGGAGTCTGCCTTTGTCCACTATTCCTCTGATTCTGAGGAGTTTGCGCATTACGCTTCGGGCAGTTGTTAGCGTAATGACCCAGTTCTCCACATTTGAAACATCCGTTAGGTTGGACCGGGGTGACTGGATTGTTGGACCGCACTGGTGCACCTGTGGCGTAGCCTGGATGGTACGGTTGTGGGTTGGAGTTGCACTGAGTCTGCTGGTTGTAGCGTTGAGGCTGCTGTGGAGTTCTTTGATTCTGTTGACTCTGCTGATATCCTCCACCTTGTCCTCCAAAGCGTGACGGAAATCCCTGGGGTGGGTTGTAGCGGCGTCGGGTGTTGCTGCTGGATTGTCCATGGGACTGAAGTTTTCGCTTGTGTTCTCCAAGCTCCTTGCGCTTGCTCTCCAGACCAATCGCTTTGTCTAGCAGAGTTTGGAAGTTTGGGAAAGTGTGACTATGCAGCTGATAGTTGAGCGGCCCTATCAGACCTTCCAAGAAGCGCTCCAGTCTCTTTGCGTCACTATCCACCTCATGGGGCGCGTAACGAGACAACTGAGTGAATTTGTCCCGGTACTCACTGACAGTCATGCTACCTTGCTTCAGGTTCAGGAACTCCTTCTGCTTGAGCTTCATTAGTCCTGCTGGGGTATGGTGGCTGCGGAAGGTTGTTCTAACTCCTCCCAGGTGATAGTGTTGGCGTTGGTGTGGGCAGCAGTGAAAGCATCCCACCAATCAGCGGCTGCACCTTCCAGACGTCCTGCAGCATACAGGACCCTTTCATGGTGTGCCCTATCAGACCTTCCAAGAAGCGCTCCTGTCTCTTTGCGTCACTATCCACCTCATGGGGCGCGTAACGAGACAACTGAGTGAATTTGTCCCGGTACTCACTGACAGTCATGCTACCTTGCTTCAGGTTCAGGAACTCCTTCTGCTTGAGCTTCATTAGTCCTGTTGGGATATGGTGGCTGCGGAAGTTGGTTCTAAACTCCTCCCAGGTGATAGTGTTGGCGTTGGTGTGGGCAGCAGTGAAAGCATCCCACCAATCAGCGGCTGCACCTTCCAGACGTCCTGCAGCATACAGGACCCTTTCACGGTCACTGCATTGTGTGATGTCCAGCTTCTTAGTGATGACCCTCAACCAATCATCAGCGTCCAAGGGGTCCACAGAGTGAGAAAAGGTAGGAGGGTGGTGGCTCATGAATTCTCTATGTTTGTCTCTTGGCGGCGGGTTTTGCTGCGGTGCTTGCTGATTCTGCTGAGCTTGTATGTTCTGGATGGTGGCAGTGAGGTTCTGCAACACCTGCATCTGTGCTGCCAAGAATTGCTCCATTGTTGGATTGGCCGGTGGTGGCAACTGACTCTGTCGATTGACTACGCGAGCACGCCTAGAGCTAGGGATATTTTGTCCTCCACCTGTCCTGGTGTTCACCATCTGACCGTTAGGGAATAAACCCAGGATAAGACAGGTGTACTAGATAGAGGTAGATAGAAAATTATATCTTAACAAAATATGGATTTATAAGTTTCCAACTGATATTAATGTATATATTATATCAAGCAATTCTTATAGCACTCAAAGCAAACATTTGTTCTCAAGCAATCATTACATCATCGTCCTCTCAAGAGAAAATGATTCTAATGAGAACTTCAAGAGATTCTAGCCTAAGACCCTAAGTGCCTATTCCTCGGGGCGAGTTATGGAGCCGGGTTCGCCGCGACGAAGCTTCTTGCGGGGTGGTGACAATGCGGGGAATCGGGGTTCATCCATCTGTGGGGGTGGCGGCGCTCTTCCCTCTAGTCGAGCTTCCAGCCTGCGGATCTTTTCATGGGCCTCCAGTAGCTTGTCCTGAGTATCGTCTAGCTCAGTGATGACGCTTTCCAGCTCGGTGTTGAGAGCAACGGTGACTCGAGCAAGAGTGTTGAGGCGATCTTCATCATCTTCACCTAGGGTAATCATAGTTTCTTCAGTTCCACTGAGACGACGGGGAAGGTGGTGATACTCCGTGTTCTGAAGCTCCTGACGGTAGGTGTGGCAGATGGACCATAAAGCTCTCCTGGCGGCACTGCTGACGGCGGCGTCATATGTAGTGTGGGGTATGGTGGAGTCGTGTGCAGTGAGAGTCCTCAGGCCTCTGGCACTTTCCATCCTGATGTGGACGCGAGAGAGGTAGTAGTCGCCGAGCGCAGGATCGGTGTAGTGATGCGTGTGGTAGTGAGGTCTCACGTGGTTGCCCAACTCTTGAAGAACACCTTGTAGCACCAAAGACAAGTGGCCGGGTTCTCTGTCTGAAGTGCGAACACAGCAAAGTTGCCTCATCCCTGGAGTTTCGTCACTCTGATCATCGTTGTTTTCATCGTTGTTTTTGTCCTCGTCATCGTCCCTTCTAATATCTTCGAAGTTACTCGGGCTTCCTTCAGCGTCAACCGGTGTTGGGGAGGGGGCTGGAGCAGGGACAGCTTCTTTTTCCCGACGCCGATTTAACACTTGTCAAAATCTGGCGTCAACACATGCCCCCCAGTTTCGGAGTAAAATATAACTTTTCCTTCGAAACTCTTTTCTTTAATCCTCTCCTCCGAAACGGGCGCAGTAAAAATCTCCTTTCGTTCCGCGGCACAATGATTGCAATTTCCTCGAATCGGGCGCGCGAAACGACCGCTCCCCTGGAACTCGTGTAGACGGCGCGGTAAAAATACCATCTTTGCCCTTGCTCCCCTGATCTCTCTTAAGTACTGGCTTTCTCCGCCTCTCCTTCTCCACGAATCTAGCATTCTCTCCGTCGCATCACTGTTCGTCTTCCTCCAAGCTCCTTCGACTTCCAAGTGCTCCCCCTTTTCCGGCGATCTCATCCGCGGCCTGCTCCGACCCCTAATGGCGTCTCCATCGGCGACCACCCCATCTACAGAGGCTCCATCGGCTGCTCCTTTGGCGGCGGCGGCCCAATCGGCTTCCCCAGCGGCGTCATCGGCGACGATGGCTTCCATCCCATAGGTAAATGCTCGAAATTTTTTCCTTTTTTGCCTTTCTACTGCTTTAGTATTTTTCGGACCCTTTCTCAGTTTCTCCCCTTTTCCCTTTTTTAGGCACTTAGACACCGAATCACCATTCCCCTCTCCGAATCCCCTGACCTCATCTGTCTGGGCCCTATGGGGAGCCCTGACCCAACGGATCTGATCAGTTTAGAAACCCACAGGATCCCCTTTAAGCAGTCATCCATGGATTTAGATCATTGGGTAGGCACTTTCAGATCCTGGACGAATGAAACACCCGGGAGGAGAGAATGGTACCAGAGGGTAGCCGGGTCTTGGAAGGTTCAATGGGAAGAACTCAAAATCAGCCAGTGCATAGACTTATCCCTGTCTCAGATGGAAAGGAACGAACCTTTGGTTATGGCAGCCTCTTACTTCTGGTCCGATGCACTTAACGCATTCCTTTTTGGACACGGACCCATGACCCCGACCTTGGCCGATGTCCTGCTGCTGACCGGCCTAGATGTTTCCTCCGCCGATACCCCCTTCAATTATCTGTTCAAGCCATCTCATCGGCTGGAGACCAAAGGAATCGGCGGGTGGAAAGGATACATCAGTAAAAACATGAAGACAGGGACAGTCTCACAGAGGGAGCACACTGCCTTCTTGATGATGTGGCTGGAGAAACATTTCTTCTATGGCAGAGCGGTCGGTCCCTCTTCCAACACTCAAGCTTTGGCAGAGGCTCTTTCACAAGGATCGGCCATCCCCCTCGGTAAACATTTGCTGGGATCGGCGTACCATCTGATGCACCAAATCGGTGTCAAGTTGTCGAAGGGGGAGCCGATAGGGAACCCAGGCGGTCCTTGGTGGTTCATCACCCTCTGGCTCAATTTACACATGAGCAAGGTCTCTCAGCAGCGGATAGAGACAAAGACCTTTCCCAACATCGAGTCAGAGGAGAATCCATCGGTCCGTCGCCGCTGCAGATCTTTTGGAGAAGCGGTATCGGCCTTTCCCGGCTGCCAATTCACTGCCACCCGCACAGCTGAATATTTCAGATGTTTCTACAATGGCCTTAGTGAAGAGATGATCATCTGGCATCCATATCAGACCGAGAGCCGATTTTCGAATTGCCCGTATGCTTTGATTTCTCCACTCATACATTTGACAGAGAATTAATGGACGTCTTGATCAAGCCGGGAATTCTGCCGGCCAACTTCTTCTCAGGAAAGGACTCACCCACCTATGAGTTCTACTGTCCATCGGCTGCGGCAAGGCAACTGGGTTTTGGCCAACTGCCGATTTGAGTCTATTTCGCCAGCCAGGCAAAATTCAGAGATGGACTAACTTCAAGTCTTGACTACAGCCGGTTGTGCGATCTAGTACCCGACTCCAGCACCATTGACTTGAACAGCTGGTCAGTTGCCTCTTTCGCCACTCAGCAGTATAAATTATGGTGGGCAGAATGGAAGCAACATCTTTTCTGTAAATCTCCATCATCTTACTGCAACATTCTGGACCCAGAGAACATCGACCCAAATGCAGCGGTATGTCCTTTTTTCCTTAGCCGATTCCAATGTCGCATTATCATCTTGTTGTTAACTTATGTTTATCCCTTCAGTCTGAAAGCCATTTTCCCCCGATGCGGAGCCGAAGCGGCCGGCCGATTGACAGCCATCACCAATACACGCCGTATCCACTCATCGGCTTCCATGCTCCATCTGTCAGAGATATCTCCACCGGCCGATCAAGATGAGCACCCAAAAGGCCAACATCAAAGATAACCAGCCGTCGGGTGCGAGCTCGCGTTGGATCGGCCGATCAGGCGACAATAGCATCGGCTGAAATCTCCCGCATCGGATCGGCTAGCCAGATGGCAGTAGTATCGGCCGAGACTCCCCGTGTTGGATCGGCCGATCAAGTAGAGGTGACACTCGCCGAGGCCTTAGGTCCTTTACCCCTACAAGTTGTCGAGACGGCCGATCCCCAAGTCACCGCCGAAGCCGGGGCCGCTGCAGCATCACTATTAGTAGAAGCTGTCCAGGTAATCTTATTTATCTCATATATTAGCCAAATCCTCTACAGACATCAATTCTATTCCTTTGCCAGGCTGCACAAGTTGTCCCACCGCAGTCCCCGCAACTATCGGCCACGTCTCAAGTGGGGACTGAGATTACAGCAGCTCCTGTTGCCGAGGTACACGATCTCTTACCCTGCATCCTTAATATTCAGAAAACTTAACCAATTTTGATGCAGGTCGACTTGGGTACGCCGATTATAACTCCACAACAGGCATCGGCCGGGAGACCCACAGAGGCATGGCAAATTTCCATTACCATCTCATTTCATTTTCCCATAGTATTTTTACGGGAATTTATGTCTTTCTCAGGAAACTGGCCCAAGCGGAGCACTGATAACGATCGAATCTTCTTCTTCCGGCGAACCAAGTGCACCAGTCCCTGAAACAAGGGAAACACTTCCACCGGCGCAGGCAAGAGAGATTCGTTTCAAAGAGGTAACAATCTTACCATCAGAATCGGCCGATTTCCTTTCACCGCTTGCTTACCCTTTACTTTGTTCCCTTACAGGAGCAAGATACCCCCAACAATAGCATCTTTTCCTTTGCTGTCTCCTTGGCCGATGAAGAAGAAATCGCCTCACACGCAGTTCCATCGAGCTCTACCTCCGACGATGTCCGCTCCAAGCTCGAAAGCATTCGTACTCTCCTCCAAGGTGACATCGGCCGATTGGTGGAAGATGCATCGCCGATCCGACGACTTTTCAATGAGGTCAAAGATCATATCCCGGATGAAGTGTCGGAAGACTTGGGGTATGCTGCCTATATAGAGGGCATGCAGATTCCGGTTTCCAGGGCGCTGCAACGTATGGCCGATCATGCTCAGATGGCCAAAACTCAGGAGGAGGTCGACTCGTACAAGCACCGGACTCAGGAAGTACACCGGTGGATCAATTTCCTCGAGAACTGCCGTCCGGACATCGTCGGCGCAATAGATCGGCTGAAACGGAGGAGAGCAGAACTAGCCAAGGAGATGGAACAGATAACCAAAGAGATAGCCGCTGAAGAGAAAAAGCTCCAAGAACTCCCAACCATCATCGGCGAGCTGAAGCAAGAAAGACAACTCTGGCCCGTGAAACAATAAGGCTCCGTCGCCGCGTGTCAGAAGTACCAGAATCGGCCGACAATGATCAGAGAATAGTAGACTCGGCCGATCAAATTAGACGACGAGCGATTGTAGCTATAGATGCTTTCCTTGGGCTGTAACAAATATGTTAAACATTATTGCTCCTTTAATGTCACTGCGCCGATTTGGTTTTGAACTGCTTTTTCAGTCTGCCTTGCATTTATGTACGCATTTACTTTGATAGGACGTGTCTCACCATCCATCTACCTCCTCTTCATTTATACGCAGACCGTTCACCATATCTAGAGGCACACGCATCACTTATCTCTTCTTCTTCTTTTACCGTCCCAACTGAACGGCAAGATATCTTGTTCGTCCTCTTCATCCTCTTCCTCTGTCAACCAGGTATGAACTCCCCCTCTACCTTTTTCTTAAGCATTTCAATCGCTCCGATACTGGGTAACCCCCTTTACCTCTGTTTAGCCAAACCGTCTCAGCTCTGATCTAGAACGAGCGATAGAAATCATGCATTCAGAAGAGCCATTATCACAGGCAGACAGAAATCTGATAAGAACTCATGCTGAGGAACTCAGAGATTATGTCCTTGCCGCTGTCCAGGAATATTCGGACCTCATAAGTGCTCATCTTTTGGTCCGCAAGCGACCATCTTCCGAAAAAAGTTCTTCACTTCCTTGTAAAGCTAAAACTGAAGTCGCCATGGAAGATCTGGAAGAGGAGAAGACCCGCCTGCTGAAAGAACTCTGCAACCAAGCTGAAACTGGAGCCACTGCAGAGGACTTGAAAGAGAAAAGGCTCACCCTCATGATAAAACTAGGTCGCATCGAGAGAGAAATCCAGCATAGGCGTAATTAGTAGACACACAAGTATTTTTATTCTAAGGGCGACTTATACCATGTCGGCCATGTAATCTGTAATTCCCATTCAATAATGAATCCCAATGTTTCCTTCACTAGATGTGTAGCCAGAAAACCGATGAGAAATCGGCCATGTTACCTTGACATATTTTGCTGTAAGTTATGCGTCTACCCAAACGCTTGGATAGTACCTCTTCAGATATCATCCATTTAAAGCTCTTGGGAATTCCTCCCCTTCTATTATCTCTAGAATGTATGCATTCCCAGGGGCACATCGGCCGATTCTATACGGCCCTTCCCAAGTGGGTGACCATTTACCGAATTTGGGATCTTTAGACCCTATCGGCAGCACCAACTTCCATACCAAATCTCCTTGAGAGAACTGCTTAACCTTGACCTTTTTGTCATACCATCTGGCCACCCTTTTCTTGTTTTCTTATATACTAATCAGGGCTCTTAACTGTAAACCCGCCGAATCGTCAAGTTCGTCTTTCATGAGAAAGGAATAGTCATCGGCCGTTAACTGATCCTGTAGCGATATACGTCTTGACCCTGTCCTTATCTCCCATGGCAAGACCGCTTCATGACCATAAACCAAATGATAAGGGGATATTTTAGTGGCCCCATGACAAGCCATCCGGTATGCCCATAAAGATTTGGCCAAAGACATATGCCACTTCTTGGGTTGCTCTTCTATCTTCCTCTTGATTAGCTTGATTATCCCCTTGTTAGACGATTCCGCTTGGCCATTGGCTTGAGCATAGTATGGAGAAGAATTTAATAATCTAATTCCCATATCGGCAGCGAACTCTCCAAACTCTCCACAAGTGAACATTGTCCCTTGATCAGTTGTGATGGTTTGAGGAATACCAAATCGATATATGATATGGCTTTTAACAAATTCAATCATATCAGCCGATGTCACGTTCCTTAAAGGAACTGCCTCCACCCGCTTAGTAAAATAATCTGTAGCCACCAATATGAACTTATGCCCTTTGCTAGATGGAGGATGAATCTGTCCGATGAGATCTATTCCCCAACCTCTGAACGGCCACGGCTTAATTATCGGATTCATAGCCGATGCTGGTGCGCGCTGCACATTGCCAAACCTCTGACAGTCTTGGCATCCTTTGTAGTACCTGAAACAATCTTCGAGAATGGTCGGCCAATAATATCCATTGTTCTTGATCATCCATTTCATTTTATGAGCCGATTGATGAGCTCCACACACGCCTTCATGGATTTCTCCCATCAGAACCTTTGCCTCTTCCGTTCCCAGGCATTTGAGAAGAACTCCATCAATCGTCCGATAAAATAAATCATCCTCAAGCAACACATAATTTGTAGCCTGAAAACGTGTTCGCCGATCCACCTTTTGGGATGGATTTTTCAAGTAATCGGCGATCTCCTTTCGCCAGTCATCGGCCGCGAGTTCTAGCGTCATCGCTCCCTGAACCGGCCGATACCCAGAAGCATGTTGAGCCAGTCTGTTGGCTTCATCATTATAATTCCTGGGGATATGCTCAATTATTGCAGATTTGAATTCTTTCAAAAGTTGAAGACAATCCTCATAATAAATCCTCAAGATGTCATCCTTGCACTCAGATCGTCCCGTTAACTGATCCACATTAAGCATGGAGTCCCCAAAGATTTCGACTGCATCAGCTCTGACTTCCCTTAATAATTGGATGCCTTTCAGGACAGCTCCATATTCCGCCTGGTTATTAGTTGCAGAGGTTTCTATCGGTAGAGAGAAATCATAAGTTGCCCCTCGAGGCGACACAAGAGCAATGCCGATTCCGGACCCGACCCCACACGAAGAACCATCAAAATATAGAGTCCATGGAACTGGTTCAACGGTGGCAATTTCTGGTCCACAATGTTGAACTACGAAATCGGCCATCACTTGACCTTTGACGGATTTGGCCGATTCGTACCTTAGATCGAATTCTGACAAAGCCAGGATCCATTTTCCAATCCGCCCTTTCAAAATCGGCAATGATAGCATATACTTCACCACATCATCCTTGCACACGACTATGCATTCTGCCGATAGCAAATAGTGCCTGAGCTTAGTACATGAAAAGTACAAGCACAAGCATAATCGCTCCACCGAGGAATATCTTGTTTCGGCGTCTAAAAGTCTTCTGCTGACGTAGTATACCACTCGTTCTTTCCCCTCAAACTCCTGTACTAACGCCGATCCAATAGCCTGTTCATCAGCCGATAAATATAACTTGAACGACTTACCAGGCTGTGGTGGAACTAATACTGGAGGTGAAACCAAATACTGCTTGATATTCTCCAGTGCCTTGCGCTGTCCTTCTCCCCATATGAATTCCTGGTCGGGCTTTAATTTCAACAGAGGGGTAAAATCCTGCCCCCCAGTCCATCTCGCTAGCCGATCTTGCTTTTTGACCTGCTGTACTGGTCAACTCTGCCCCCCAGCCGATCATGCACCGAGATGCGCCGTTCCTCGCGCCGATTTTTGCTGATCGGCTCTGATCTTCTGTCCCTAGAATGTGGACTCGGGCGATCGTTGCAGCTCAACCCGTTACACTCCAAACAGTTATCGGCAGACGGCAACCTGATGTCGTTCTCCCAGCAGTGGATGAAGAACGGACATTGCCAATGATCTTCATGCCGACGTATCATCTCTTCCTAGTATTGTGCTTGTTCTTGCTGCTGCCGATATTTACTGAGTAAGAATTGGGAGGTGACGGGCCTGCGTGGTCGTTCTGGCCCTCGCCTGTTCCTTCTGATTTCCTCCGTCGTGATCTGCCTCCTGGGGTCGATAACGCCGCCTCTTCTCGCCGATTCTGACGTCAGCACCTTGGTTTGATTTGAGTCTCCTCCAGCGTTAACCGTGTTGGCCGGGAAGGGATGCTGATCCAGCTTCATCGGCTTTGCCGACTTGGTTGGAGTTTCAAATTTAAGCCGCCCCTGTTCAATGGCCGATTGTATCTGCTGGCGGAAGACTTTACATTCATTTGTGTCATGAGAAGTAGCGTTGTGCCACTTGCAGTACTTCATCTTCTTGAGTTGATCGGCCGTGGGGATGGTGTGATGTTGAGACAGCTTAATCTGCCCTTCCTGAAGCAGTAGATCAAAAATTTTATCGGCTTTTGACTTGTCAAAGCCGAATGTCTCCGGCTCCTTCTTGCCAAAGGGGCAAGATATTGGTTTTTTCCCTTTTACCCATTCTGCCAGGCCGATTTCTTCTTCCGCATCGAATTCAGATCCCTCCAAGTATGCCACCTTCTCTTGGAAGTTCCTCCGCTGTTCAAACGGTCGGACCTCTTGCCCTGATAATTGGTGGACGATTTGGCTCAGGCTTGTGACACCCCGGCTCAGGACTTAATAGGATTAATAGGATACTCATACAAACAAGTTGCAACTTCTTTTCCGGAAGCCCAATTTCAAATAACTTCAAAGTTAAGCGTGCTTGGCTTGGAGCAATTTGGGGATGGGTGACCGACCGGGAAATTCTTCCTGGGTGCGCACGAGTGAGGACAAAGTGTGCAAAAAAGACTTGTGTTGGTCTGTGAGGGCAGTCTATGTCCTAGGAAGCGGCCAGATGTAAGCGGGCCCGGCCTCGGGGAGGCGGGACGTTATAGAATGGTATCAGAGCCGACTCTCGCGGTTTCACGTACGCGCATAGAGGGACAAAGTGTACAGAAAAGACTTGTGTTAGTCTGTGAGGGCAGTCTATGTCCTAGGAAGCGGCCAGATGTAAGCGGGCCCGGCCTCGGGGAGGCGGGACGTTACAGAATGGTATCAGAGCCGACTCTCGCGGTTTCACGTACGCGCATAGAGCGCGGGCATGAGCACGAGCGCGTGCGGGTCAGGTGCGCGGGCATGTGGGCGGGCGCGTGGCGTCAGGTGCGCAGGCATGTGGGCGGGCGCGTGGCGGGTCAGTGCACGGGCATCAGGGATGCGCCGTTGGCACTGGACGCACGGACGTGGCACATGGGCCGTTGGCACTGTGGACGTACGGACGTGGCCAAGAGGGAACGTTCCTGGCTTGGGGTTGACGGGTCAGGTGCGCAGGCATGTGGGCGGGCGCGTGGCGGGTCAGTGCACGGGCATCAGGGATGCGCCGTTGGCACTGGACGCACGGACGTTGCACATGGGCCGTTGGCACTGTGGACGTACGGACGTGGCCAAGAGGGAACGTTCCTGGCTTGGGGTTGACCGACGAGGACGTCGGTCTCTTAAGGGGGTGAGGATGTGACACCCCGGCTCAGGACTTAATAGGATTAATAGGATACTCATACAAACAAGTTGCAACTTCTTTTGCCCAATTTCAAAGAACTTCAAAGTTAAGCGTGCTTGGCTTGGAGCAATTTGGGGATGGGTGACCGACTGGGAAATTCTTCCTGGGTGCGCACGAGTGAGGACAAAGTGTGTAGAAAAGACTTGTGTTGGTCTGTGAGGGCAGTCTATGTCCTAGGAAGCGGCCAGATGTAAGCGGGCCCGGCCTCGGGGCTCGTCTATGGTGGGACCACTATTTTGCGATGCTCCCGGCTGATCATGTGGTCGACTGGGACGAATTCAAGACTGCGTTCCGGGCACACCATATTCCCGAAGGTCTCATGGAAAGAAAGCTAAATGAGTTTTTAGCTCTCACTCAGGGTAACCGCACTGTACTTCAGTATGCTCAAGCCTTCAACAACCTGTGCCAATACGCGGGCTATCACGCAGACACAGATGCCAAGAAGCGTGATCGTTTCCGCCGAGGTCTGAGTACTAAACTCAAGGAGCGTCTGAACCTAGTCAGGGCTGACACCTACAACGAATTGGTCAATATGCCCATTACCCAGGAAGACTGTATCATGGCACACCAGGTAGAGAAGAAGAGAAAGGCACCCGCTGGACCTTCAAGTGCTCAGCCACCAAGGTATCGCATCGTGCAAACTGCCGCACCCACAGCTCCACCAAGGGCCCCTCAGCCAGGGAGATGGATTGCCAGACCCCCACAGCAGCCAGGCATGGTACGACCCCCGATGCCTCCACAGAATGGTCCGAGACCCACCCTTCAACAGTCTCTTCAACCTAGCCCCGCGAATTGTTGTTTCAAATGTGGGAGTTCCAACCACTTTGCACGAGCATGCCCTCAGTCTGGGCCGCCCAACCAAGGTCAGGGATCCTACCCGAACAACAAGAACAGGGGCAAGAGACAGACCCTGCAGGTCAAGCAAGGACGAATTAACTTCACCACGCTTGCAGAGCTTCCTGAAGGAGCCCAGTGATGTCGGGTACATTCTCTATCCATAACAAGCCTGCAGTTATATTGTTTGATTCTGGTGCATCGCATAGTTTCATAAGTGCAAAATTCGGTGCAAAAGTAGGCTTGGATGTTTATCACACAAAAGGGTCATATATGATATCCACACCGGGTGGTAAAATTGCTTCGAACCAAATGATCAGACAAGTACCAGTCAAGTTGGGTAGTAAAACCATCAACACAAACTTGGTTCTTTTACCCCTTGACGGCATGGATCTTATTTTGGGTTGAATTGGATGGTTTTGCACAAAGTCACACTAGACCCCTCGTCCCGAGTTGTGGAAATAAATTCACCTAGTCACGGAGCCACCACCCTTTACCTACCACTCCTAGATTGCACGAATTCCTGTGCTTACAAGATGGAAGGACTTAAGCTAGAGGATATTCCTGTGGTAAACAAGTATGCCGACGTTTTCCCGGATGACTTACCAGGAATGCCACCGGATAGGGATATTGAGTTCATCATCGAACTGCAACCAGGCACTGCACCTATATCCAAAAGACCATATAGGATGCCCCCTAAAGAATTGGCAGAGCTGAAAATTCAACTCCAAGAACTGCTGGACAAAGGTTTCATTCGCCCTAGCGCGTCACCTTGGGGATGTCCAGCCCTATTCTTAAGGAAGAAGGATGACAGTTTGAGGTTATGCGTTGACTACCGGCCTCTCAACACAGTAACCATTAAGAATAAATACCCACTACCTCGTATCAATGTACTCTTCGATCAATTAGCTGGAGCCAGAGTCTTCTCAAAAATTGATCTTCGTTCGGGATATCATCAGATCAAGATTCGCCCGTGCGATATTCCTAAGACTGCCTTCTCCACACGATATGGACTATATGAATTCTTGGTCATGTCCTTTAGACTCACAAATGCCCCTGCCTACTTCATGTATCTCATGAATTCGGTATTCATGCCCGAACTTGACAAATTCGTCGTAGTGTTCATCGACGACATCCTTATCTATTCCAGGAATGAGGAAGAGCATGCCAAACGCCTTCGCATTGTTCTTCAGTGACTCAGAGACCATCAGCTCTATGCTAAGTTTTCTAAGTGTGAATTCGGGTTGGATACTGTAAAGTTCTTGGGTCACACGATCTCCAGTGAAGGCATAGCTGTTGACCCCAGCAAGGTACAAGAGGTGATGGATTGGGAACCCCCTACCTCTGTTCATCAGATTCGTAGTTTTCTCGGCTTAGCCGGTTACTACCGTCGCTTCATCCCGGATTTCTCTCGAATTGCTAAGCCCATGACTGAACTGTTAAAGAAGGAAGTAAAGTTTGTATGGAATGAGAAATGTGAAGAAGCTTTCCACACTCTCAGAGAGCATCTGACTACTACACCTGTGTTAGCTCAACCCGATAATACCAAGTCGTTCGATGTGTATTGTGACGCATCGGGTACTGGTCTAGGATGTGTGCTTATGCAAGAGAATCGAGTGATTGCATATGCCTCACGAGCCCTTCGGCCCCACGAGCAGAATTATCCCACTCAAGATCTTGAGCTTGCAGCTGTCATTCACGCCCTGAAAATATGGAGGCACTATCTCATGGGTACATAGTGCAATATCTACACGGATCATAAGAGTCTCAAGTATATCTTCACACAAGCCGATCTGAATATGAGACAACGAAGATGGCTAGAATTAATCAAGGATTATGACCTTGAAGTGCACTATCACCCCGGAAGTGCACTATCAAGGATTATGACCTTGAAGTGCACTATCAAGGATTATGACCTTGAAGATGCGCTAAGCCGCAAGTCCCATTGCCATTGCTTATCCATGGAATCCTACAATGAGACATTGTGTGCAGAAATGAGGAAGCTTAACATGGAAATGGTTTCCCAAGGCACTCTAAATCACATCTCAGTTGAGCCCACTCTTCACGACCAAATCGTCATGGCACAACTACATGATGAAGGAATTAAGATCATCAAACAAAAACTCTCTCTAGGTGAGGAGAAGTATAAATGTTTCCGCCAGGACCATAAGGGAGTTCTATGGTTCGAAAGTCGTATAGTCGTTCCGAAGAATCGTGAACTCCGCAAGCAAATTCTCGATGAGGCACATCTTTCCAAATTCTCTATCCACCCCGGCAGTAGCAAAATGTATCAAGACCTAAGGCAAAACTTCTGGTGGACTAGAATGAAAAGATAAATTGCTACGTATGTCTCAGAATGTGACACGTGCCAGAGAGTAAAAGCTAGCCACTTGAGGGTAGCCGGTACATTTCAACCGTTACCTATACCATCCTGGAAATGGGAAGACATCAGTATGGACTTCATCGTTGGACTACCAAACACTTCCCCGAAACATGATTCAATATGGGTTATCGTTGACAGACTCACAAAGACGGCACATTTCCTTCCGGTACACACCACCTATTCTACCAAGAAATATGCCGAGATTTACCTCGATCGTATTGTTTGCCTACATGGAATACCTAAGACAATTATTTCTGATCGTGGTACTCAATTTGTAGCACGCTTTTGGGAAGAACTGCAAACGTCTCTTGGTACCAAACTGATTCGCAGCTCAACATACCATCCTCAGACTGACGGACAAACGGAAAGACATGCTGAGAGCTTGCGTCATTCACTATGACAAGAACTGGGACAAATGCCTACCCCTAGCAGAGTTCTCGTACAACAATAGCTATCAAACGAGTTTGAAAATGGCACCATTTGAGGCCCTGTACGGACGAAGGTGTCGAACTCCTTTTGTACCCACTGTTGTAGATCAATGCTGACCCTAAATTTTGGGCAGTGAGTTAGTTGCTTGATGTTTAGGACTGTGTAAAAAGATCAGGCCCAAATTCCATCTCTATCTACACTGTTTATTAAACTTAGTTTCATACCATAAGTGGCTAAATATTTTTATCCCTGCAGTTATGTTATGAATCACCTAATGAAACTTTTTCTATACTGGTGTAATGGTACCTAGATGCAAGAGAAAAATTGGGAGACTTTATATCTCACAGGAACCTATTTATTTCATTTATGTGCTAATAACATGCATTAAATCAAGAAAATAGTATCTTAGCTTGGAAAATTCTCAAATTTTTACTAGACGATACTCAATGGTAGAGGTTGCTGTGTAAAAAGTTTCATGGACAAAATCCTGTGTAGGATCCTGTAAAAATAAATCCTTGAATAACCTAGGGGAGTAATGTCATTTTTACCATGCTCTGAAAACTGCATAATAAATCCTACAAAAATTACAGTAGCTCCTGCATGATTAAATGAAAGCCCTTTAAAAATCTTAGACTCAGTTTTTGCACCATTTGTTCTGTACAAAAAGAACAAGGATCTAGCAGCCACCATGTGTTATATTTTTCATAATTAATCTGCTGCAGGAAATTGTCTGAAAATTTTACAGTAAGCATATCTTTCCCTAATGTGCCTAGATCCAAGGTTGCATGACCAG
Organism: Panicum miliaceum; assembly: GCA_032594955.1. Taxonomy (NCBI): domain Eukaryota; kingdom Viridiplantae; phylum Streptophyta; class Magnoliopsida; order Poales; family Poaceae; genus Panicum; species Panicum miliaceum. The sequence continues at coordinate 21,773,682 of CM064062.1, forward strand.
AAGCTACTCGCTGTAGTAGTTACACTTAAATCATGTTTCCATGAGAAACATAAGTTCCCATGAACACCCACCCGACCTTGCTTAACGACATTACTTATTGTACCAATCTACTCTATTAACGATTGCCCACGAATGATAAAGTAACTCACTTCACAACAAACTCGTGTTTTACAAACTGCAACTTTATCGTGAAGGAAATCATGTCGTTTACCATCACCACTATTTAAACTTGTGCATTCATGTAGAAACGACTACTCTCGCCGACGGGACTTACGAGCTGGTGCCCGAGTCCGAGAGTGAGCAGCGAGAAGCCCAGGCGAATTTAACTGAAGCAGTTGAAGACCCGGGTCAACGTTCAGACGACCCCGGACTAACTTTGCACAAGAAGGCAAGCCCCGGAGCATAACCCTATTCTTTTCCTAAATAATGCAACTCACTACTCTTTTGCTTGTGCATTAAGTTTATAGGAGTTGAATGAAAACTTAGTTGCATGATGTTAGGAACCCATGCTTGAAAACTAGATGTTAGGTTTGATAGAATGCTGTGCTAATAGGATTTCGGTAAAAGCCGAGTGATTTCCTGTCACTCGCGAGAAAATAGGAGTTGAATGTTTACTACACGCTGCAATCATAAGGACAACGGACGGGCTATGGAACGATGTTTACGATTGAGGCCCGTCTGTTTAGTGAAAAATGCTAAGGCCGCAGTGTGTGGTAGTGGTGGTTAAGTCTTTGAACGTACTAACCACATGCCGAGAATATGGTAATCGGTAAGCTTAAGTACCTGATTGGCCCGGCAAGTGGACGACAACCTACCCTTTGAACTTCGGTCCCATGTGCAAATGGCGAGTGCACGAGTGGTCACGACCCGGCGGCGAACCGTGGCGTGGGACTCTTGTACTCTCGGAGGGTAGCTCCGATCCACAACCCGGAAAGAAAGGGGAAAAGTTGCACGTGTGACTCTGGGAGTAACCACGTGACGTGTGTTTAGGTTTCCCTTGCAAGGTTAAGAAATTCGATTCGAATCATCCGTTTCTCACGGCTATTGAGACTGCTTAACCCCCTTTACCGACAGAGTAAGAAGAGGAACAATGATGAGGAATGAACTTGTTGGATGAAAGTTAATGCTTCACCATGAATGCTATTGGATAGCTGCTTATCTACAATGGTTAATGAAACTAGAATCTTGAGCTAAAAGTTGAAAGTAAGGACCCACTTGTAGATGCTTTTCGGCAAAACAAACCCCTGAGCCAAAAAGCCTTGCATGTCTAGAGTCGGTGGAGTAGATTCCACTACACGGGTAAGTCTTGCTGAGTATTATTATACTCAGCCTTGCTTGTGGCTCGTTTTCAGGTGAGACCTTCGAAGATATGATTGCTAGCTTGACTTGGCCCTGCACTCTTCCCCCTGGTTGGTCGGTGGATTGGGATACGCCCCCGTCCAATGGAGCTAATGCCGAGTGATGTCTCGTACGGGCTTCACCGGGACATCCTGTATCGTCGAGTAGCTTTAGTTATTTCATTTTCGCTGCAACTTAAACTCTGAAGAACTTATTAGTTATGATCACTGAAGTATCTGGTTACTAAACTCAAACTTGGTTTGTAATATTCACTTATGATGTGGCAGAACCACCTGAATTAATCCGGCTCAAGTGTATTAACCATCACCATTAGGGCAATTCCGGTTAACCTTACACTTCAAACGGAGTAATCCACTGGTCTGTCGGGTATAACCTCCCGATACAACCACGGTAATCGGATCGAGCGCCATACATACAAACGCTCACGCGACGATGAGCCCAGAGAATACCACATTCCAGCAAATATTACAACATTATCATAAGTAAATATTACAGACCAAGTTTTAAACTTAGAAACCAAGTACTTCAATGATCATAAATAAGTTCTTCAGAGTTTTAAGTTGCAGCGGAAATAAACAACGGGAGCTACTCGACGATACAGGATGTCTCGATGAAGCCCGTACGAGACATCACTGGGCATTATCTCCGTTGGGCGGGGGCGCATCCCATTCCACCGACCAACCAGGGGGAAGAGTGCAGGGCCAAGTCAAGCTAGCAATCATATCTTCGAAGGTCTCACCTGAAAACGAGTTACAAGCAAGGCTGAGTATACTAATACTCAGCAAGACTTACCCGTGTAGTGGAATCTACTCCACCGACTCTAGACATGCAAGTCTTTTTGGCTCAGGGGTTTGTTTTGCCGAAAAGCATCTACAAGTGGGTCCTTACTTTCAACTTTTAGCTCAAGATTCTAGTTTCGTTAACCATTCTAGATAAGCAACTATCCAAAAGCATACATGGTGGAACATTAAGTTTTCATCCAACCAGTTCATTCATCATCATTGTTCCTCTTCTTACTCTGTGGGTAAAAATGGTTAAGCAGTCTCAATAGCCGTGAGAAACGGATGATTCGAATCGAATTTCTTAACCTTGCAAGGGAAACCCAAACACACGTCACGTGGTTACTCCCTAGAGTCACACGTGCAACTTTTCCCCTTTCTTTCCGGGTTGTGGATCGAGGCTACCCTCCGAGAGTACAAGAGCCCCACGCCACGGTTCGGCGCCGGGTCGTGACCACTCTCTGCACTCGCCATATGCACATGGGACCGAAGTTCAAAGGGTAGGTTGCTGTCCACTTGCCGGGCCAATCAGGTACTTAAGCTTACCGATTCCCATAATCTCGGCATGTGTTTAGTACGTTCAAAGACTTAACCATCACTACCACACCCTGCGGCCTTAGCATTTTTCACTAGACTGACGGGCCTCAATCATAACCATCTTTCCATAGCCCGTCCGTGTCCTTATGATTGCAGCGTGTAGTAGACATTCAACTCCTATTTTCTCGCGAGTGACAGGAAATCACTCGACTTTTACCGGAGTCCTATTAGCACAGCATTCTATCGAACCTTACGTCTAGTTTTCAAGCAAGGGTTCCTGATATCCTGCAACTAAGTTTTCATTCAACTCCTATAAACTTAATGCACAAGCAAAGAGTAATGAGTTGCATAATTTCGGAAAGAATGGGTTATGCTCCGGGGCTTGCCTTCGCAGTTCGCTTGGGGCTCTTCCGAACTTGGGCTCGGGTCTTCAAGAGCTTCAGTCAGATTTGCTTGAGCTTCACGCTGCGCACTCTCGGACGCGGGCACCAGCTCGTAAGTTCCGTCGGCGAGAGTCGTCGATTCTACATGAATGCACAAGTTTATGTCGTGGTAATGGTACTTGACACGATTTAAGAGTAATTACTACAATGGATAGTTTCTGGTCATGAAATTTTGGATTTAGGCACATCAAGGAAAGATGTGCTTACTGTAAATTTTTCAGCCAGTTTTATGTAACAGATTAATTATGAAATATATATTACATAGTCGCTGTTAGATCCTTGTTCTTTTTGTACAGAATAATTGGTGCAACAACTGAGTCTATGATTTTTACAAAGCTTTCACTTAAGCATGCAGAAGCTACTGTAATTTTTGTAGGATTTATTGTGCAGTATTCAGAGCATAGAAAATATGGCATTCCATACCTAGGCTATTCAAGGATTCATTTTTACAGGACCCTACACAGGGTTTTTGTCCCTGAAACTTTTTACACAGCAACCTCTACCACAGTGTATCTCCTAGTAAACATTTGGGAATTTTCCAAGCTAAGATACTATTTTCTTGATTTAACGTATGTTCTTAGCACATAAATCAAATAAATAGGTTACTGTGAGATTAAAGTCTCCTAATTTTTCTCTGGCTTCTAGGCACCAATACACTAGCAGAGAAAAAGTTTCATTAGGTGATTCATCACCTAACTGTAGGGTAAAACATTCTACTTAAACATGATATGAAACTAAGTTTAATAAACAGTAAAGCTAGAGATGGAATTCGGGCCTGATCTTTTTACACAATCCTAAACATTAAGCAACTAACTCACTGCCCAAAATTTAGGGTCAGCATTGTTCTACAACAGTGGGTACAAAATAAGCCCAAAATTTAGGGTCAGCATTGTTCCAGAACAGTTGAGTTTGTATTTTTCTGAATTTTCTACTATTTTATACGAATTTTACAAGTTCACTGAATTTGAATCTAGATTTGAAACTTTCTTTTACAACTAGGTCCTTGAATCTTACGCGCAGACCCTTCTAAAGATTTAAATTCTTGCAATTGGGTCCTCGGGCGGCTCGGGTACGGCGGCCGGCCGAAATTCCGGCGAGGGGCTCGCCGGCGGCGAGGGGTGAGGGTCGGGGAAGGTTCAGGGGTGCGAGGGCTACCTCGTGGGGGTGTTGTTCAGGTGGGGGACGCCCGGGAAGGGCTCGCCGGCATTGGAGCAGAGGCGGCGGCGGCGCGGCACGCGTCGACGGCGGTGCTCCGGCGGGCTTGGGGCGGCCTGGTCCGGTCAGCGAGCTTGTGTGACTCGTGGAGAAGCTGCTCAGGGGCTCGGCTTGGACGGAGGAGGTCGGGGTCGCGCTGTCCACGGCGAGCAGGGGCGGCGGCGGCGGCGGCAGCGCGGGCGGCGGCGCTCCGGTGGTTCTGAGCGGCGTTGGGTGGGTCGGCGAGCTTCAGGGGGATGATGTAGTGGTGGCTGGAGCTTCAGTTTGGGCGGTGGGCGGCGGCGGAGGGCTGTCCACGGCGGGCGGCGCTCGGCGGCGGCAATGGCGGCGGCGAGTGCGTTCTGGGTGCGTGGCTCGCGCGGGCGGCCGGGGCTTGGCTTTTATAGGGGCAGGAGGGGGTGCGGAGGGGCCTGGGCAGCGTGCGGGGCGGAGGCACGGCACGGCGCGCACTGGGCGCGGCGGGCGGCGGCAGAACGCCGGCGCGGCGTGCGGCGAGCGGGCGTGGTGACTAGGCGGTCGGGATATGGCGTGGGTGCGAGAGATAGCGTGGCGCGCGGAGTGGTGGAGCAGCAGCTGCAGCGGCTCGGGCGGAGGGCGGGCGCGGCGACTTGCGGGGCGCGGGAGCCGGGGCGGCACGGCGGGGCGCGGCGACTGGGCGCGACGGGCGGCGGGGCTGGGCGCGGTAGCGTCGTGTGCACGCGCGGGTGCTCACTGGGCCGCGCGGCGTGGGGAGGGGGCAAAGCCGGCCGTGGCGGGGTGGTGCGGCGGCCACTGGCCTGGCGCCTCGCGCCGGTCAGGCGTCGCCGGCCACCTGGCGCGCGGCGGTCGGGCGGGGAGAGGAGAGAGGGGGGGGGGGCGCGAGGGCCCGAAAGCGAGAATTTGGAAAACTTCAAGGGGCTGGGTGCAAACAGGGCGTTTTCTCCTCTTTCCGATTTGAATTTCAAAAACTTTTGAACACGAAAGTTGTTCAGAATAAAAGGTTCTACAACTTTGGTTTCAGGAAAAATCTCATTTGGCTGATGGTTTGAATGTTAAATTTAAAAGTTCAGAAGTAACCAAATGTGCTCAAATTAAATTTGAATTCCAACTGAACCCGTTCTAATTCTTTCCACCCTTTTATTAGTTGGTTTAAGCATAGGGTTAGGCTAATGATACTGATTTTAGAAATGAAATTTTTACCAGGGTTGTCACATATGATAATTTTGTAATATCTGCTGGAACGTGGTATTCTCTGGGCTCATCGTCGCATGAGCATTTGTATGTATGGCATTCGATCCGCTCTACCGTGGTTGTATCGGGAGGTTACCCGACAGACCAATGGATTACTCCGTTTGAAGTGTAAGGTTAACTGAGATTGCCCTAATGGTGATGGTTAATACACTTGAGCCGGATTAATTCAGGTGGTTCTGCCACAAGGCTTTCAAACTCTTGGGCAGCATATCTCTCTTTGATTTGTGGCAAGAGGCCTTGGAAAGCGATATCGGCCAACTGTGCATCGGTCAGAGCCAGACTGTAGCATTTGTTCCTGATTTCTCTGAACCTCTGTATATACCCCGTCACTGGTTCATCGCTCCTCTGCCTGAGGCTGGTCAAATCTGAGATCTTCATCTCGTGTACTCCTGCATAGAAGTACTTGTGGAATTGTTTCTCCAGATCGGCCCAAGTGACGATAGAATTTGGCGGTAAAGTGGTGAACCACTGGAAGGCCGATCCGGACAGAGATGATGAAAATAAACGCACCCTCAGAGCCTCTTGCGTGGCAGCTTCTCCGCACTGGATGATGAATCGGTTGATATGCTCCACAGTGGATGTGTCGTCCGTCCCTGAGAACTTGGTGAAATCAGGAACTTTGTAGCGGTGTGGGACGGCAGCGAGTCATAGGCCGATGGATACGGCGTCTTGTAAGTATAAGTTTGAACTTTCGGCTTCAGTCCAAACTGATCCTGGATTACTTCTGCTATTCTTGCTGTCCAATCTACCCGCTGCTGATGAACAGTTGTTCGCGGCGCGGGCATATGCTGAAGGGCTGGTATGGCCGGGTGATGAATCGGCGAATTTTGCTGAGCGGCCGATAGTTGATGGCGAAACTAGTCCGCACCCCCTTCGTATGTCACTGCTGGCGCCGTGCCTCTAAATGCTTCCACAGTGTTTGCCCCCCTGCCGATTTCTGGTAAGATCGGCTGATACTGGGAAACCGTCGGCCGGGCGGCCGGTTGGTATGGCACCTGAACTGAATAAGTGCCATGCCCGTTCTCTGGCTCGGGAAAATACGCTGTGGCTGACGTCCCCCAAGGCGCTGAGCTTGTAGGTAGTGTTTGCACAGAAGCCATCTGAACGGGTTGAAGCGGTGCTAGCGATGGGAGACATGGTGCACCGCTGTATCTTGGAGACGCCAGACGTGGTGGAGAGCTGTACCCCTCGCGTTGCGTCAATATCGGCTGAGGAGCCGATTGGGATGTGTATGGTAGGCTTCTGGCTGTCAGAGTAGTTGGGGGGCATATGCCGGTCCCTGATAGCCTTGAACGGCTCCGCTGGCCAGAGAGTTGACGACGGCGTTATACACCGTGTTGCTCATCACCGAGGATTGGTCGATGAATGCTTGATACACGGACTGTTGAATCATCTCTGACATCTTGCCCGAGTCTTCAGCAATGGTGATGTGGCGAGGTGCTAGAATAGGGGCCTTCTTGACTGCCTCCCCGCCTCTGGTACGACTGAACGACTGGAGGTACATCTTCTTGTAATCTTCCAGATGTTTGGCCAATTCTTCCCTCTCGTCATCCTTGAGATCAGCTTCTGTGACCTCAATGATGTTGCTGTCAGAGATTTCTGCGTTTTTCGACATATCAGATCTTGAATGGTCCCACCAGGCGTACCAAAAGTGTGTTGGCGCTAAAATCGGCCGGATAGGAATCGGCCGATGGGTCTTCAGCGTCGAACACACGACCCGGGAGAATCTGCTTAGCTCCTGTTCGGGTTATCGCCCTGGTGCAGTTCGCGCGGCGTGCTAGTCAATCTGACCTGTTGATTGACAAGGAAATAGAGTATTAAATTCCAGGCGCGTCGATCGGCTGGAGTTCCGATCTGTCCTGAGGAGCGCGTCGGCGGCGAATCGGCCGATTTGCTGTAGAGATGATCGGCTATGGATCAGCCGATGATCGTCTATTAATTGCAAAGAAAACTGCTGGAGCGATCTGAACAATTACTACAGAAGCAACACTTGAAATAGATCTAATCGGCTGTAAGATGATAAATCGAAGGGAAACAATGACGAAGCCGATTACCCTGATCTCAAGCTGGATAACTGGTGATAATACTAGAATAACAGGTAAAACTTGCAATTCTAGTAAATATCGATAACTGGTGAATAAATCCAAACGAAACCACAGCGATGCGCCCGTAGTTAAAGCTCGGATATTATTCGGTAAGCGGAACCTACCAATTGGCCGGAGATCAAGTTGATTCAGCCCTGCCAATCCGTACGAACTCGTAGAAGAAGAAAATATTGGCGAAGTCGCCGACTTGAAAGTAAATTGCTGGAAAAGTAGAAGTACTGTTGTTGATTGATGTATTGATTGATGTTTTTTCAAGACCTTGACGACTCCTATTTATACCCTAAAGCTAGGACTCCTGGTCGATCACGACTCGTTACAACCTTATTTAGATTACTATATCTATACGGACTTTAAAAAGGAAACGGACTCCCGCAGAATCTTCCGCCACCGCTCCCTAATCAATCAAGATTTCCTTTAATTGCTCTTCGACCGACTTAGCACGCCCCCTTTGACCCGCTTTCGACCAGGATATTCTGAAATAACCCCATCCTGTTGGCATAGGCTGGGCCACCAATCGGCCGATTTCCAACTGTTACTTCAATCGGCCAATCCCTTTCTATAGCTTTCAGATCTGCCGCATCGGCCAATCTTCTCCTCCTGACGCCGATTTAACACGTGTCAAAATCTGGCGTCAACAAGTACCTTGTTGGCGGAGCCGGACTTCAATTCAAGCAGGGGAAGGGAAAGGAGTATATCGAGTACTCGCACCCCACAAACCACTCGGGTTTGAGGTCCCTGTGGTTCTACATTGGAAGCCATCCACCTGCACTGCCCAAGAGAACTCCAGGGAAGGCAGTGTGGAGGCTAAAGTGGAATGAAAAGTTGAATTCCAACCAGATGCTTCAAGTCAATGAACTGCTCGAACTGATTAGAAAACAGAAGGAGTCAGGTGTAACCGGCGTGTCCGTCATGGCCTCCATATACAAGAGGCGTATCATGCCCCTGCAGAAGAGGTGTAGATTTGGATTCGAGTACTTAGGGAGTAACGATCCATCTCGCCTTTCCGCAGAGGTTCTTCCTTCGCAGACGGCTCTGGACTGTGTTCGCTGAGTACTACTCGATGCAAACACGGTTCCTTACGTCCCGAAGCTATTCAGTGCAGTGAATCCGCCGGAACCGGTGAGTAATTTGTCTGTCGACTACTTGCACAACTTGTGAAGTATCACTGAATATTGACTTGTTGTCGTTATTTTCTGCAGGGGCACACTGAGCTGTACCATTGTCCTACTCCAAATCCTGACTTGCCTCAGGCGGATCACCTCAAGGCAAGTGCATTCCAGATGCTAAAGACCAGTCGTTTAGATTGTGACCTCTTAACTGATGAAGAAACGACGATCTTCCTCTGGCAGCTATCTTGAAGAAGTCTGACAAGGAAGCGAGTAGCAGCCTGGAGATTCTGATCCACCGGACCAAGCCGCGGGTAGGTGTGAGGAAGCGGAAACTCACCCTTGTGGATCTGCCAGATGACAACCCGAGGTAAGCAATGTCCTAGAGTACCTTCCTTTTTGCAGTTTTGATGTTCTTTGCTAAGTTTTCCTCTGTTCTATTTGCAGTCCACCCGCCTGTGTGACAACCCTGGTAAATTACATTTCAAAAATCAGCATCATTAGCCTAACCCTATGCTTAACCAACTAATAAAAGGGTGAAAAGAATTAGAACGAGTTAAGTTGAAATTCAAATCGAATTTGGGCACATTTGGACACATTTGAAACTTTTAAATTAACTTTAAAACCATAAGCCAAATGAGATTTTGCCTGAAACCAAAGTTGTAGAACTTTTTATTTTGAACAACTTTCGTGTTCAAAAGTTTTTGAAATTCAAATCAGAAAGAGGAGAAAACGCCCTGTTTGCACGCAGCCCCCTGAAGTTTTTCGAATTTTTGCACTTCGGTCCCTCACTCACCCCTCCCTCCTCTGCTGCGCCGCGCGCTCGCCCGACCGCCGCCGGCCACCTGTCCCCCAACGCCTGCGCGGCACCAGGCGCCGAGCCAACCCACGGCGTCCTGCTGCACCGCCCCCCGCTCGCCCAACCGCGGCCGCGCCTTCTTCTCCTCCCCCCCACGCCGTGTCTCTGCCCAATCCCCGGTGCGCCACCGTGCTGCCCAGTCGCTGGCCGCCGCCCCCTCCACCAGTGCCCCGTCGTGCCGCCCCAGCTCGCCAGTAGCACGCCCACGCCGCTATCTCGCTCGCCCAGTCGCCTGCCCGCGTAGTCGCACGCGACACAGCACCCCGTGCACCGCCGCCTGCCCAATAGCGCCGCTGGTCACCGCCGGCCGCACCAATGGCGCCCAGCCTCGCCGCCCCCCTCCACCCCACGCCCCGGCCGTGCCGAGCCCGCCCCCACGAGCTCCACCAGCTATAAAGCCGGGACAGCGCCCCTCCCTTGCCTCCTTTCTTCTTCCCCGCCGAACAGAGCAAAGCAGAGCAGAGCTCCATTGCCGCCGGCGCCCCCACCTCGCCGTGGAACCCCCTGCTCCGGCCCACCTCCGCCCGAGACAAGCGCTGAAACGGGTCCCCCTCCGTGCGCTGAAGCTCCCCAGCCCGAGCCCCGCCGCCCCCATCGCCGGAGCGCCGCCGTCCGCGCCGCCCCACCGCCGCCGCCCCTGCTCGCCGCGGGCAGCCCTGCTCAGACCACCTCCGCCCCAACCGTGACCACCCAAAGGTAGCCCCCAACCTCCTCTTGCTCCTCCCCCACCTTGCCCTCGCCGCCGGCGACCGAGCTCGCCGGAATTTGGCCGGACAGGATGACCCCGCCGTGAAATTGCGACCAGGGACCACATTGCAAACGCCCAAATCTTTCTAGGGGGTTTTCTGCTAGTTTTCAGGGACCCCTCTGTAAAGAAAGTTTTAACCAAATCAGTGAACTTGTAAAATTCGTATAAAATCGTAGAAAATTCAGAAAAATGCAAACTCAACTGTTCTGGAATCCTTATAAGAAACTCTACAACTTTTGTTACATAAAGTTTCTCAGATCCTCAATATATTTTGCTCTAGATTAAATGGAAGGTTTAATGGACTTCTTTTGTACCCACTGTTGTAGATCATTTCTGACCCTAATTTTTGGGCAGTGAGTTACTTGCTTAATGTTTAGGGCTGTGTAAAAAGATCAGGACCAAAAGCCATCTCTAGATACACATTTTGTCCAACCTTGTTTTAGGCCATAAAGTGATAGAACTAATTTTTCCTGCTGTTCTGTGATGTTTAATGTCATGAAACTTTTTCTTTGTTGTTGTAGTAACACCTAGAGGCCATAGAAAAATTTAGAAACATTTTTACTATATGTAACCTGTTCATATGAATTTGTGGTAGGAAAACTTCACTAATTCAAAATAATTAGTAAAGTGCTTAGAAAATGTTCATCTTTTTACTATGAAACACATTAGTGTATCTCAAGCTGTACAAAAAGTTTCATACATAGAGACCCTGTATAACATCCTGTAGAAAATAATCTTTAATTACATGAGTGTAGCTTGTCTCATTTATTATGCTCTAAATCATGTACAATAAAATCTGAAAAATTTACAGTAGCACAAATATGGTTATAGCAAAACCCTGTAAAATTTGTAGCATCAATACTTGCATGGGTTGTTCTGTATAAAAATAACTAGATCCTAGCAGTGGCTGTGTATTACATTTTTCATATTTAACATGCTACACAAAAATGTCTGAAATTTTTACAGTGATCTTATCTCTGCATAATGTACTTTGAATAAAAATTTTATTACTAGAAGCTAACTAGATTAGTAATTGTGTTCAACTCATGTTTGTGTTTAAAAAGAAACTAAGTTTTCAATATAACACAACCCCTTCTTCTTTAACGAAGTTAAATAGATTAAGATAAACTCTATAAACGATTGCCCAGGAAATGTTAAAGTAAATAACTTCACAGCAAAACTTATGTCTTATGAACTGCAACCTTATCGTGAAGGAAATCATGTCGTTTAACATCACCACTACTTAAACTTGTGCATTCATGTAGAAACGACGACTCTCGCCGACGGAACGTACGAGTTGGTGCCTGCGTCCGAGAGTGAGCAGCGTGAAGCTCAAGTGAATCTAACTTAAGTTGCCGAAGACCCGAGCCCAAGTTCGGAAGAGCCCCGGACTAACTTTTCGCAAGAAGGCAAGCCCCGGAGCATGAACCCTATTTCCTAAACTTATGCAACTTATTACTCTACTTTACTTGTGCATTAAGTTTATAGGAGTTGGATGAAAACTTAGTTGCATGATCTTAGGTACCCATGCTCTGAACACTAGATGCAAGGTTCGATAGAATGCTATGCTAATAGGACTCGGTAAAAGTCGAGTGATTTCCTGTCACTCGCGAGAAATTAGGAGTTGATTGTTTACTACACGCTGCAATCATAAGGACGACGGACGGGCTATGGTACGATGTTTATGCTGATGATTGAAGCCCGTCTGTCTAGTGAAAAATGCTAAGGCCGCAGTGTGTGGTAAGTGATGGTTAAGTCTTTGAACGTACTAACCACATGCGGAGAATATGGTAATCGGTAAGCTTAGTACTGGATTGAACCGAGGCCGGAATATACTCCCCACTGTCTTGAATTCGTTCACATCTAGCTAATGGCGGGTGCATCGGCCGCCATGGCCCGGCTACGTCCGTGGTCCATGGGGAGGTGTAGTCGAGGGCCGCCATGGCCCGGCTACGTCCGTGGTCCATGAGTCTGAGTCGTAGTCATCGAAGATAGGGGCCTCCCGGCATGCGGTGGCGTTCTTGTCCCCAAGCTCGAGTAGTTCTTGCAGATCCTTCTCCAATGCGGAGTAGAATTCGGACTTCATAGCCTCCTGGTAAACAGTGGCCGTATTGCATAAACGAAGGGCAATCGGTCACGCTGCTCCTCAGATGGAGTCGAGTCCGATTTGAGGAAGCTTGATGCAGCACGAGTCAGTGTCCCGTCAAAAATGGACAGCTTCTCAATCTCCCTGGTGAGGTCAGGGAGCAGCATCTCGTCGAGGTTGTGAACAAACTCATCGAGAACACTGCTTGGTGTTGCTGCAGATGCCTCCGGCTTGTTGTCGATGAGGTGCTGACGGAAGTCGCCTGTGCCATTAGAGACACAGATCCAGGAGCCAAAGACGAAAGTAGTGCCCGCAGGGGGCATGGCGCTGGTGAAGCTGAAAGTTGCCATCGAATTCGCTAGTGGATCTTCGATGAGCCCCCTACCTTGCACGCCAGCTGTCAGTGTTTTACTGGCAAGCCTACCTAGGGATATCCTAAGGTAGTAGAATTATGGTAAGGTATTGCCTTGGAGGATATGTGTATGCACGATGTGTTTCGGAGGTGTCCCTGCCCACCCTTATATATCCTGGGAGGACAGGGTTACATTGAAATCCTAGTCTGTTACGAGCTTAGGAGTCCTAACCGAGTACTTTCGGGTAGTTTTCTTCTGTACCGACTAGTTGTACTTGCTTACGAGTACTTTACAGTATGGATAAGGTATGGGACGTGCCCTACCCCTTACTCTAGAATGTTCTACACCACGAGTGCAGTCCCGTTGCCCCGGGTCTGACATCCTCCATCGACTAACAACTTAGTCATCGGTCGGCTGTCAACATGCCCTTTCACGTACAAAGGCCTCAAATGCCTCCGTTCCTTCTCGTCTGGCTTCTCGAATGATGCCTGAACTTGATCCAGCGCAAGTTCTACCACTGCTACCTCATCATCATCGTGAACTGGTGCTTTGAATTCCATGGGTAGTAGAAAAACCATATTGACCGATGCTGACGGGGTAGTTTCATCGGTCTTCACGCGCCACACTTGTGATTTGACTGTCCTCTTCTCGTAGGCACGTTCTTCTTCTTGTTCTCGATGATGGATCCTTTGAACCCTCTTCTTCTGAGAACGGGTCAAACTCTAAATGCACCAATCCGAGTACTCCTCTGGATCATAACTGTAATTGTCATGATGCTCGAGCGATCGATCCAGAGGCGCTTCATTAGGTGCACAGGCTGCAGCTAATCTTCAATCGTTGCTTGCTCAGGGATACGTGGACCCAGCCGACCATTGACAGAGACACGATGCATGCCCCTGATTGTCGACTGCTGATGGTTGTCTTCATAGCACTGCCTCTTGACGGCGTTCCTGTGCCCCATTGTATACAGGACAATCATCGGCCGATGGCAAACGCAAACCCTCGTTCCAGCAGAATGCAAAGAACGGGCACCGCCAGTGTTCTTTATCACGCCTGTCTTCCTCTTCTTGACGGCGTCTTTCTCTTTCTTGCTGGCGTTGATATTTGTTCAGGAGCATCTGAGATGTGACAACTCTGTGTGGTCTCCTAAAACTCCCACCTTGTTCGTATCGGCCTTGGTTCCCCCTGCCGTTGGCCGATAACTAGTCTTCGAATTTTCAGTATCATGATCAGGATGATCAGAAGGTGGTATCTTTGTATTTCCGTTGACTTCCTGGGCTCCCACATCAACCGCGCTGGCTGGGAAGGGGTGCTCGTCAATCTTCATCGGTCTGTCGAAGTTGATTCTTCCTTGCTCGATGGATGTCTGGATCTCCTTCCTGAACGTCTTGTAGTCGTTAGTATTATGAGTGATAGAGTGATGTCACTTACAATAATTGGGCCCTTTTGTTTGGTTGGCTGATGGGATCACATGGTTGGAGGGCAACTGGAGCTAACCCTCTTGCAGTAGTAGATCAAAGATCCTATCGGCCTTTGTGATGTCGAACCCGTAGCTTTCAACTTCCTTCTTGGCGAACGGGCATGAGATCGGCTTCTTGGACTTGACCCATTTAGCAACACTGATTTCAGCCTCGCTTTCTAATTTAGAAGAATCCCCAACATAGTTGACCTTCTTCTGGAACACGTTCTTCCTAGCGTCGTGGGCTCGAACATCAATATTAGCTAGCCTGGATGCTAGATGGCTCAGGCTTTCGAACTCCTGGGACAAGAATTTCTCCCTAATGTGTGGCAGAAGTCCCTGAAAGGCCAATTCAGCTAACTGGCCATCGCTAAGAGACAGGTTGAAATAACGGCTTCTGACGTCCCTGAATCTCTGAATGTAGTCCAGGACAGGCTCGTCATTCCTCTGTCGCACCGCAGTCAAGTCGGTGATCTTCATCTCTTGTACCCCTGTGAAGATGTACTTATGGAATTGCTTCTTAAGATCAGCTCAAGTGATGCTGGCAGTGATGCAAACCAGGTAAAGGCCGATCCAGAGTGAGATAGTGGGAACAAGCGGATTTTCAAGGCATCTGTCGCTTTAGCTTTCCCGCATTGTACCAAGAACCTGCTGGCATGCTCAACGGTCGACATGTTGCCCTGTCCAGAGAATTTGGTGAAGTCTGGCAACTTGTACCGATGAGATAGTAGAATCTGATCGTAGGCTTCTAGGTAAGGCTTCCTGTACATGAATGCAGGCTCCTTTGACTTCAAGCCGAACGGATTCTTCGTCACATTGGCTATCTTGCTGGCCAGTCAACTTTAAGCTGCTGCACCATGAGGTTTGGCACCTGAAGGCTCGCATCTTGAAGGGCCCTCTGGATTTGGGGACTCGTTGGCTGTCCCACAGTATTGTCCATCGGCTGGAAGGCCGATGCATCTGCGCGATGCCCCCAGTCAGAGTTGGTGCCGGTGGAGTCTGTGGTGGATGCTGAATTATCGGAGCAGACAACACCAACAATAGTGTAGTAGTAGGGAAGTTCACCACATTGCTACTTTGTCCAAACATATGTGGATAGATGTATGGCCAGAATTCCATTAGCATGCCCAACGTAGAAGGTACAAATCCAATTGGAGTGTTGAACACGCCTCTATTTGGTGTTGATATGTTCATCGCAGGATTGGCAGTGAATGCCATCGTCGGTGGCGATGAAGGGTGAGCTGTAGAAGGTCCTGGGCGCCTCAACACATAAGGCGACGAGCTTGTCCTAGCGCCGGCCATCGGCATACTTGTCGTACTGGGCGGAACACCATCGGCCATTGATGCTGATATTCTGACACCAGCAGCGGCCGATGATCCCTCATTGGAGTATGATGGTCCTGTGTTACCCCCTTGAGTGCCCTCTGCTAGGACGTTCTTGATAGCGTCCTTGATGGTCTCGATCAGAACCCCTGACTGATTGATCAGTGCATGGCTTATGGACTGATCGAACATCTCTTTGAACTTGGCTGAGTCTTGAGTGATGGAGATGCCCCACGGCCCTGGTAGTGGCTGCTTTTGTATTACCTACCCCTCCTTGGTCAGAATGAATGACCTAAGGCAGGCATCTTGAGATTCCTTAATGGCTTCTTCGACTAGCCACTTTTGATCTTCAATGAGATCGTCCATGGTAGGCAACAAGATTTTGTTACCATCCATCCCGCTGTTCTTGGTCATCGTGGTGACATTGTCGTGTCCCACTGGGCGTGCCAAAAGCATGTTGACACAAAAAGCCGTAGGTCGGCCTTCAACGCCGGCACACGCGAGGACCCGGGAGCCTCTTGCTTTGCTCCTTCACGGCGTCCAAATCGGCTGCATGGTGGTGCAGGGCGTGCCAGTCAATTTGACCTAGAATTGACAAGGGACAGGTAAAATGTTAAATTACCAAAACATGCTGGTGTTCCGAATCATTCCGCCACGTGCATCGGCCAAGCGTCCGATGCGGTAGTAGATCAATCGGCCAAAGCTCCGGCCGATTGTGCAGGTAAGGCAGCGCTAAGCGGGTTAGCGAAGCCTCGGTAGACAACACCTAGATCCAAACCCGATCGGCCTGGCGATGAACAACAGACGAGTTGCACGTCGGCCGATGGTATTTAGATCTAGGCTGGATAAATTGTGGTAAGAACTAAATAAAAACTAGATCAAACGAATCTAATCCTGTCAAATCTAGCAAATACCGATAACTTGGTTAAGAAACCAGACATGGATCCAATCTGCTTGATAACTTGAACTAATACAGCGATGCGCCGTCAACCTTGAGCCTATCTGCCTCGTCCGACGCAGAACTTACCATCAAGTCGGAGATCGAAGTCGATGCAGCCCCACATGCAGGAAAGAACTTGTAAAAGAAAAATCTACTGCAACTAAGGCGAAGCCGCCGAAAAGAGGAAAAAGGAAAAAAGGGTTTGTGTATTGATCATTGGATTGTCTTGGTACATGCCCGAGGGCAGCTATTTATAGCCTAAGCTACAAACCCTAGTCGATTACGACGTACACTACTTGACAATAAAGAATAAAAAACATTCTTAAAGTCTAAGAGATAACTTGCTGACGTAGCCTCGCCAGCTCTTTCCATGCTCCATCAGCCATGACGCTCCTTCCGGCCCAAAAAGCCCAATATGCTTCATTCTTCGCTTCTGATCCAGCATCGGCCCAATTTCTATCGGCCTTTTTCCCAATTGGTTGACATGTGTCAAAAAATGGTGTCAACAAGTAGAACCATGAGGGGTGATATGTACCTTCTTCTTATGTTGCGCAATCATGAATTTGACGCCATGGCTTATCTTCCCATTTGATTTAAGCTCAATGACTTACCCATTTGGATTTGGACATTTTCCTGCATAGGTTAGTTCACATATACAACCAACGTCTATACATGCATTGACTCTAAGGTTCATTAATCAAACCCGACACCATGTCAAATTTGATTAAAGAAGACCTTTAAACCAAAGCACCATGCTTATATTAAAAAGGTCTATGAATGTAGTTCGAACATACACCCGAACCAGAGCAACCGAGCATAGACAAAGGAAGCATGAAAGCATGATGAAGCTTTATTCAAAAGGAGCCAAGCATGAGTAAGAGAATGGTGATCCTTGGGCTATCTCCCAGAAGGGCTTTGTTTAAAGTCAGAAGTAGGACATACCTAGAGGTGCTTACCATGGCATTTTGTTGATGAAGAACATCATTGCCGCTGTGGTAACTCCTCTCTTTTTTTTCTTTTCTTTTATGGGGCAAGATGCGAGAACCAACACCATCTCCAAACCGTGATAAGATTTGCATGACAAGAACTTACTCCGGGTACTCACATACCTCCCCCACACCTGGAGTTTGCATTGCTGAGCAACACAACTCAAGTGTGTGGAGTTCAAAGTCCCCTACATAATGTTCCCTCACCAAGAATTACCATAGTGTTGTAGTCGGTGTACCTCTCATGTTCTTAGGCATCACCTGTCCTTTGTTCTTTCTAATCTCCACCTGAAATAGTTAGCGACCAAAAATACCCGAAGGAAAGACTTATCCTAGAACATGATATTGCTTTTATTTGAAAGGGGAAAATCAAATGATAATCCGGGTTATCTCCCGGTAGTGCTTTGTTTATGGTTAGAAGCTCGACCATCGAAACTTCCTCTTGCAGCTATCATTGGTGATGTCGTTCCCTTCTCATCACCAATTGTTGATGTTTCATGAAGCTTTAGCTACAAGGTTAGTACCATAGAGCCTCCACGAAATTTTCAATGCTTATGATAAACATATGCATCTACAACCAGCCTTCTGAAGATTTTGCAGAATAGGACCTCAAGGTGGTTGTAGTCCTCGTGCGTGCTCGGGGCACTAAGCATGCCTGACTCTGGAGAGGCGTTAAACGAGCATGGTCCTTGGGATATTTCGAGAGAAAGCTCCCATGCTCACTTAAGGAATCCTTCTTTGCGGACTCCAGAGTCGGCGCTGTGACAACCCTGGTAAAAATTTCATTTCTAAAATCGGTATCATTAGCCTAACCCTATGCTTGAACCAACTAATGAAAGGGTGGAAAGAATTAGAACGAGTTCAGTTGGAATTCAAAATTTAATTTGAGCACATTTGGTCACTTTTGAACTTTTAAATGTAACTTTCAAACCATAAGCCAAATGAGATTTTGCCTGAAACCAAAGTTGTAGAACTTTTTATTCTGAACAACTTTCGTGTTCAAAAATTTTTGAAATTCAAATCAGAAAGAGGAGAAAACGCCCTGTTTGCACCCAGACCCTGAAGTTTTCCAAATTTTCGCATTCAGGCCCTCGCGCCCCCCCCCCTCTCTCTCCTCCCCGCCCGACCGCCGCGCGCCTTCCCGGCTGGCGAGCCCTTCCCGGCCGTCCCCCACCTGAACAACACCCCCACGAGGTAGCCCTCACACCCCTGAACCTTCCCCGACCCTCACCCCTCGCCGCCGGCGAGCCCCTCGCCGGAATTTCAGCCGGCAGCCGTACCCGAGCCGCCCGAGGACCCAATTGCAAGAATTTAAATCTTTAGAAGGGTCTGCGCGTAAGATTCAAGGACCCAGTTGTAAAAGAAAGTTTCAAATCTAGATTCAAATTCAGTGAACTTGTAAAATTCGTATAAAATCGTAGACAATTCAGAAAAATGCAAACTCAACTGTTCTGAAATCCATAGAACAAACTCTACCACTTCTGTTACAAAAAGTTTCTCAGACTCACAACATATTTTGCTCTACATTAAATGGAAGCTTTAATGGACTTATTTTGTACCCACTGTTGTAGGACAATGCTGACTCTAAATTTTGGGCAGTGAGTTAGTTTCTTGATGGTTAGGATTGTGTAAAAAGATCAGGCCCAAATTCCAACTTTAGCTTTACTTTTTATTAAACTTAGTTTCATACCATGTTTAAGTAGAATATTTTATCACTGCAGTTAGGTGATGAATCACCTAATGAAACTTTTTCTCTGCTAGTGTATTGGTACCTAGAAGCCAGAGAAAAATTAGGAGACTGTTCATCTCAAAGTAACCTATTTATTTGATTTATGTGCTAATAACATACGTTAAATCAAGAAAATAGTATCTTAGCTTGGAAAATTCTCAAATTTTTACTAGGAGACACACTATGGTAGAGGTTGCTGTGTAAAACGTTCCATGGACAAAAACCCTATGTAGGGTCCCGTAAAAATAAATTCTTGAATAACCTAGGTGTGTAATGTCATATTTTCTATGCTCTGGATACTGCATAATAAATCCTACAAAAATTACAGTAGCTTCTACATACTTAAGTGAAAGCTCTGTAAAAATATTAGACTCAGTTGTTGCACCAATTGTTCTGTACAAAAAGAACAAGGATCTAATAGCAACTATGTAATATATTTTTTATAATTAATCTGTTACATAAAATTGGCTGAAAATCTTACAGTAACCACATCTTTCCCTGATGTGCCTAAATCCAAAAGTTCATGACCAGAAACTATCTATTGTAGTAATTACTCATAAATCGTATCGAGTACCATTACCACGACTTAAACTTGTGCATTCATGTAGAATCGACGACTCTCGCCGACGGAACTTACGAGCTGGTGCCCGAGTCCGAGAGTGAGCAGCGAGAAGCCCAGGCGAATCTAACTGAAGCTCTTGAAGACCCGAGCCCAAGTTCGGAAGAGCCCCGGACTAACTTTTCGCAAGAAGGCAAGCCCCGGAGCATAACCCATCTCTTTCGTAAATTATGCAACTCACTACTCCTTGCCTGTGCATTAAGTTTATAGGAGTTGAATGAAAACTTAGTTGCATGATGTTAGGAACCCTTGCTTGAAAACTAGACGTAAGGTTCGATAGAATGTTGTGCTAATAGGACTCCGGTAAAAGCCGAGTGATTTCCTGTCACTCGCGAGAAAATAGGAGTTGAATGACTACTACACGCTGCAATCATAAGGACACGGACGGGCTATGGAACGATGGTTACGATTGAGGCCCGTCTGTCTAGTGAAAAATGCTAAGGCCGCAGGGTGTGGTAGTGATGGTTAAGTCTTTGAACGTACTAAACACATGCCGAGATTATGGGAATCGGTAAGCTTAAGTACCTGATTGGCCCGGCAAGGGGACGGCATCCTACCCTTTGAACTTCGGTCCCATGTGCATATGGCGAGTGCAGAGAGTGGTCACGACCCGGCGCCGAACCGTGGCGTGGGGCTCTTGTACTCTCGGAGGGTAGCCCCGATCCACGACCCGGAAAGAAAGGGGAAAAGTTGCACGTGTGACTCTAGGGAGTAACCACGTGACGTGTGTTTAGGTTTCCCTTGCAAGGTTAAGAAATTCGATTCGAATCATCCGTTTCTCACGGCTATTGAGACTGCTTAACCATTTTTACCCACAGAGTAAGAAGAGGAACAATGATGATGAATGAACTGGTTGGATGAAAATTTAATGCTTCACCATGTATGCTTTTGGATAGCTGCTTATCTAAGAATGGTTAACGAAACTAGAATCTTGAGCTAAAATCTGAAAGTAAGGACCCACTTGTAGAAGCTTTTCGGCAAAATAAACCCCTGAGCCAAAAGCCTTGCATATCTAGAGTCGGTGGAGTAGATTCCACTACTCGGGTAAGTCTTGCTGAGTATTAGTATACTCAGCCCTGCTTGTGGCTCGTTTTCAGGTGAGACCTTCGAAGATATGATTGCTAGCTTGACTTGGCCCTGCACTCTTCCCCCTGGTTGGTCGGTGGAATGGGATGCGCCCCCGTCCAACGGAGATAAGGCCGAGTGATGTCTCGTACGGGCTTCATCGAGACATCCTGTATCGTCGAGTAGTTCCCGTTGTTTTATTTTCCGCTGCAACTTAAACTCTGAAGAACTATTTAGTGATGATCATTGAAGTACTTGGTTTCTAAACTCAAAACTTGGTCTGTATTATTTACTTATGCCAATGTTGTAATATTTGCTGGAATGTGGTATTCTCTGGGCTCATCGTCGCATGAGCGTTTGTATGTATGGCGCTCGATCCGATTACCGTGGTTGTATCGGGAGGTTATACCCGACAGACCAGTGGATTACTCCGTTTGAAGTGTAAGGTTAGCCGAAATTGCCCTAGTGGTGATGGTTAATGCACTTGAGCCGGATTAATTCAGGCGGTTCTGCCACAGGCGCCTTACCCTATTCCACGGCCCATGAGATCTCCATCTCAAGAGATTGATCGTGAGAGATTGTAGTTGAACCTCGATCGTGGTCGAGAACAACGTACTCCGGGCCAGCGGGAGGAGGCTCACGCTGAAATGAGGGTGATGATGATCGTTCGTCTTCACAAAGGTGAAGAGTTTCTTCCGAATCATACTCTTCCGAAATCGCAGATTTTGCAACTTCAAAGAGAATGAGTTCAGATGATGCGAACGGATATGTATGCACCATTTGCTCGAGCAGGTTTTTCTTGGGATGAAACTTCATTGTTGGATTTTCTAAATAAGATGTAGCGGTGGTAGAAGCGGTTTCCCTAAGCAATTCGTCTAGGCTCCATTGATGAGATGTGAGAAATTCTTCAAGTGGGTAGCCTAGGAGAACATCAAGATCAAGGATGTCGAAGATATGAAAGTCTAGGTTGACCTCAATCTTGTCTATTGAGAGCATCAAGGCACTTGCGATCCCCCGAGATTCAAGGATGTGTCCAAAGGGACAACTCTTGATGAGCTTGTCAGAAAGTCTTAGCGTAACATCGCCCAAAAGTGTCTGCGCTAAGTGTCATGGCATGATGTTAACCTCCATGAGGGGTTAAGATGGGCTTCTACGGTAATTCCCCTGATAGAGCAGGGGATGATCGTGGAGGGTAAACTAATCCAAATTTCTTCTGAAAAATGTCCCACTCCATTAGACCATTCCTCCTTTATGACATCCTCGAGAAGTGCTTCGTTAAGAGGATCGGGAGGAGAAGGAGATACCGTAGGCCTGAGGGAAGGTTCTGTCAAGGGATTTTTAAATTGATCTATACGGATAGAAGAAGGTTCCTCCCCTGATTGGGCATCGATGAGATTTGAGGTGTTCTTATTGTTTCCAGATGGATCATCCTCGAATTGAGAAGAGAACATCGAAGGTTGAATTTCTTCTCCCTTCAATGTTCCTGGTTCGAGAGAGGGTTCAACAGACGAATCTTGGGATGTGGGAGATGAAAGCTCGGAATTCGCTGTTGAGAGACTCTCATGGTTTGACTCGGATTCCTCTCGACGGGGTTCGTTATGATCAGTAGGGAAGGACGAGTCTTCTAAGAGGTGATCTAGAATTTCTCTTCCTTTTGTCAGAGTTTTGTGCATAAACGAACCTCCGGTGACGATGTCGAGGTCTAGGGCAGATTTCATGTCTAAACCTGTGCAAAAGATGTCTAATTATATTTCATCGAGTATAGACAAATCTAGGCTAGATGCTAAAAGGCATAAGAATCTAGCCCACGCTGCACCTATGGACTCCTTCTCTAATTGCTTGAAGCTGAGGATGTAAATCGGTAGGGATTCTATGCGTTCCGTAAGGGAAAACGATTAATAAAAGTCAACTCTGAATTCTCCCAATCACCGGTCGTACTCCCTATCGTGCGGGTGTACCATTGCTCCGCCTTCCCTGTGAGGGAGAGGAAACAACTTCCACCGTAATGTTTCCTGTGTCATACCTGGGATTACCAAACATGAACACAGTTCCTCAAACTTTTCCAAAGAAGGGTCGATTCTGAAACATGGCTATAATCCGAGGATGGAGTCCGTAGCCAGATGAAGGGGTTGATCTTGAAATTGGTAAGTGCTTATAGAACTCAGCCCTTGGGATAGAGAGCTGTTCAATGGATAGCTTCTCCATGGGTAGTAGGGGTAAAGGTAGAATCAAATAAATGAAAAAGTTATGAGGGCGAACTAGGTCTGAAGAGAATATAGCAACCATTCCCCGGCAACGGCACTAGAAAGCTTGTTAATATTTCCTAGCACCACGAAAATAAATCCTTAAGCGCACGGATACCATTGTAGCTTTCACCCAGGAGTATTCCAAGGGTATCGTATCCACTTAAGAACGTGTGTATATTCTCCAAGGTTCAAGTTCGTCCAAGGACACCACACCAGTTAGAGGCAAGGGGTAGAGAGGATTCCTAAGGCTAAGAATCAAAGGTAAGATAGAACTATCCTAGTCGTTCGCGTCGGGCTACTGGCTTCCCCCAAGATAAAACTGGTGAGCTCCAGTAATACGGCACTGGAATATACCCGAACAGGGAGGGTTACACTGGATAAACAGGGCTGTCACCACCTGCTACCTACCTCATCTAACCATGGGGTATACGACAACCAATAGGTAAGTCTAGTTTAGACACCACGTCTACACTATCGTTACTAACTCTAGTCTTAGCTACAAACTAGAGCTACCCACTAAACTAGTGAACTATTGATCCGGCAAACAACTAGGGGGAACTAGCTCTAACTTAACTAAGAAACTAAAGCACAGAAAAAGTCACAAACAATTACTATGACTGATAAGCATCCGTCGAGGTAAAAGCTGGAGAAGAGCGCTGGTGTGCACACCGACACCTCCCCGACTCCCCCTCACTCTCTCCCTAATTCCTAAGCACTACCAAGGCAGCACTAAGCCTCTAAGGCAAACCCCAAACTCAAAAGTGAGAGTGGAGCTTGTGGCATGGTACACCTCCTTTAGAAGCCCCTCCCCAAACATTTATAGGGGTGATCAAGGGGTGCTACGGCCGGCAAACGAGGGGCTATCACCTGGAACTGACATTGGGGAGTGATGAGGAGCTGCCACGTGCAAGGGGAAGGTCGGCGGCTCTCCTTTGGCAGGGTGACTGCTAGCCCTCATGACAGTTGTGCTTGCATGGGAGCTATCCTAAGTCGGTTGCATGGGTTTGTGGGCCCTTTGATCCATGGGAGGTTGAATGGCGCGTTCTGATTAGTCCGAAGGGTGTTGCCTTGGATTGAGGGTATGTTGCCTTGCTCTTGAGTTGTGTTTCTTGATTTGCTTGAGCTGCATACACATATTCACCAACATATATGGAATTTGGTAATTAAATACCTACTCTTTGTTGGTTGGCGCGCTCCGGTCTGTCTGTAGGGTTACGGGGAGGCTACGCTAGCGAAAAACAAAAATTTTCTTCCCATAAACCAGGAACTACTGCTAATATAGATCACGGAATTACCACTAGACGCGCAGGTGCGGAACTTCTGTAGCGTTTCAGTGTAGTTTGTATGGTAGCCGGCAGTGCAGTTGCGAGACCTTTTCACGTGTGGCTTGTCCTCGTGCAGCAGATGCAGCACTCGTGCAGCAGATGCAGCACCTCCAAGGTATCCACACGTACGGCGGCGGAAGCGTCACAATCCGGACTGCTAGGTCTGCGAGGGCGATGAAGGCGTGGGCGTGGGAAATAGGCGGCGGCGGTAGGCGTGGAGAGTTAGGGTTTCCATGCACCCCGCCCCTGTTTATATAGACCCCCTTTAGGCGCCCACTAATGGGCTCAACCGAGGCCCATTAGTGCACCAAAGCCTAGACTAATTTGGATCAAATCCGTATTAGGCTTCCAGTCCCTTAAGTATGTGGCCCTATGGGCTCACGCGCGAATAGACATGTCCCGAGTACTCCTACTCAACCAATAATTGACAGTGGCCTCTAGCAAGACATGTCAACTCCTATGCGTGCGCAAAGATCAAATCAGACGAGCCATCATAATCTCATATACATGCTATTCCCTTTGCCTCACGATATTTGGTCTAGCTCCAAGCTGACCTCTCTTTCTCGATGCCATGATCCGGAATCCTTGGTTAACACTTAACCTAGCATGGCCATGCATTTCTTGATCTGATCACTCGAGGGGCCCAGAGATATCTCTCTCAAGTAGAGAGGGGCAAATCCCATCTTGACTGACCATGTCTCACAGCATGCTTCTTGACAAACCCGAGAACCACCTTTATTACTACCCAGTTACGGAGTAGCGTTTGATAGCTCCTAAGTAGGTCGGTTCACATCTTGAGCACATGCG
This sequence comes from Panicum miliaceum, assembly GCA_032594955.1. NCBI lineage: Eukaryota > Viridiplantae > Streptophyta > Magnoliopsida > Poales > Poaceae > Panicum > Panicum miliaceum. Next base: position 21,799,001 of record CM064062.1, read on the forward strand.
ACAATCTCAGGTCTAAGGACACAGCGTACACATTGTGTAATGAGAAATCACTATTTCTCGAGTTGGGTCTGTCCAGCCACATGTCATACATGCGCCCACATTATTAGTTTGACATCTCCATGTCTATGACTTGTGAAACATAGTCATCAACTAATACATGTACTAATCTAATATTCATGTGTGTCCATACATGAAACCCGACTAGAAACAACTTTTAGAATAACCATACAAGTAAAGAGTCTCACAAACAATTCACATAACTTCGAATCAATACAAGTTTCCTTTTTCATGGATATTCAATGAACACATATAGAATACATCATGGATACAACGAAATATGATCATCTCTATGATTACCTGTAGGGCATATTTCTAACACTGTTGGCATTTTATGGCATGGATTTTGGAGCATGTTTTACCTGCATTTCCTGCCCAATTTCCTACATTGCAAAATCTCCAAGGTAAATGTGGAAATGATATTATTCGGGGTAAATATGCAGGTTAAGTATGCTAGTCATCCCAAATTTCGTGTCAAATTGATGCTCAAAATTGGTCCGTATCGAGCGTCAACAGGGTGCGAACTGGAGGCCGAATTCCGCCAGTTCGATTGCCCACTTTACCGTGCATCCCGTCCCCTCCCGGTTCTGGAGGATATGACCCAGAGGGTATGACGTGACCACGGTGAAATGATGCGCTTGGAAGTAGTGTCGTAGCTTGCGGGACGCCATGAGGACGGCATACAACATCTTCTGTGCCTGCGGGTAGTGCTCCTTCGCATCTCGAAGGACTTCGCTTACGAAGTACACCGGCCTTTGCGTACGGCGGGGTTGCCTAGCGTGTCTGTCCGGGATTGTCCCAGGACCGGGAATGGGCCCCCCCTGTTAGTCAGCTGTAACACCTCAAGTGTTTTAATTGTTAAACAAGTCTTATTAGCATAATAAAATGCATCACTAACTAAGAAAATAAAAGGAATGGATTAAGTTTGGTTTTGCTTTTACCTTTAAAAGTTTGTATGTGCATAAATGCATGTACTTTAATGAAACAAATTGGATAACCTTCACATCAAAGCAAATATGGCTATGAAATTAAATGAGCACACCAGTATTAGCATGACAAATAAAAGTTTAGTTGAATCCTAGGGAAGAAAATGAAATTTTGAAATAAAATGACGCACCCTCCGAATAGAGTTTTCTTTAAGTTTTAAAATAACTTTGGAACTAAAGCTCAAATGAACTTTGGCCTGAAACAAAACTTGTAGAACTTTTTATTCTGAACAACTTTCATGTTCAAAAGATTTTGAAATTCAAATTAGAAAGTGAAGAAAACGTCCTGTTTGCAACCAGCCCCCAGGAAATTTTCGAATTTTCGCATTTAGGCCCTTGCCCCTCCTTTGCTGCACCGCTCCCTCGCCCGACAGCCGCCGGCCACCTGGCCATCGACGCCTGCACGGCAACAGGCGCCAAGCCAACCCCGGCGCCCTGCAGCACCGGCCCCGCTCGCCCAACCGCGGCCGCGTCTCCTTCTCCCTCCCGCACGCCATGCCTCTGCCCAATCCGAGCGCCCCGGCCGCTACAGCCGCCCAGTCGCTGGCCGCCGCCCCGCCACCCAACGGCGTGCCCCCGTCGTGCCGACCCAGCTTGCCAATCGCACGCCCGCGTCGTCCGCACGCGACGTCGCGCCCCGGTGCGCCAACCTGCCGCCCAGCACGCCGGCCTCTCGCAGGGGAGCGCCTCTGGCCGCCGCCCCGCCACCCAATGGCGCCCCAGCCACGCCGCCCCCTCCACCCAGTGTCCCGGCCGTGCCAAGATCGCCCCCATGAGCTCCACTGGCTATAAAGCCCGGCACAGCGCCCCTCCCTCCTCTCCCTGTTCCTCCTTCTTCCCCGCCAGAACAGAGCAGAGCAGAGCCGAGCTCCGCCCCACGCCGCCGCCGTGGAACCCACTCCTCCGCCCCTCCTCGACCCGAGCTAGGCCCCAAAATCGCTCTCCTACCTCCGCGTGAAGCCTCCCAGCCCAAGCCCCACCGCCCAGCTCGCCGGAGCTCGCCGGAGCAGAGCTCCACCCGTCGCCGCCCCCTGGTAGCCGCGGGCAGCCCCGCTCAGACCGCCTCTGCCCCAACCGTGACCACCCAAAGGTAGCCCCCAACCTCCTCTTGCTCCTCCCCCACCTTGCCCTCGCCACCGGCGACCAAGCCCGCCGGATTTCGGCCGGATTTGCTGTTCCCCGCCGTGAATCGCGACCAGGGACCACATTGCAATCGCCCAAATCTTCCCAGGGGGTTTTCTGCTAGTTTTCAGGGACCCCTCTGTAAAGAAAGTTTTAACCAAATCAGTGAACTTGTAAAATTCGTATAAAATCGTAGACAATTCAGAAAAATGCAAACTAAACTGTTCTGGAATCCTTAGAAGAAACTCTACAACTTTTGTTACGAAAAGTTTCTCAGATTATCAATATATTTTGCTCTACGTTAAATGGAAGTTTTAATGGACTTCTTTTGTACCCACTGTTGTAGATCATTGCTGACCCTAAATTTTGGGCAGTGAGTTAGTTGCTTGATGTTTAGGACTGTGCAAAAAGATCAGGAGCAAAAGCCATCTCTAGATACACCTTTTGTCCAACCTTGTTTTATGCCATAAAGTGTTAGAACTAATTTTTCCTGCTGTTCTGTGATGTTTAATATCATGAAACTTTTTCTGTGCTGTTGTAGTAATACCTAGATGCCATAGAAAAATGTTGAGACTTTTTATCTCACAGGAACCTATTTATTTGATTTATGTGCTAATAACATACATTAAATTAAGAAAATAGTATCTTAGCTTGGAAAATTCTCCTATTTTTACTAGAGGATACTCAGTAGTAGAGGATGCTGTGTACACATTTTTCATGGACAAAAACCCTGTGTAGTATCCTGTAAAAATAAATCCTTGAATAACCTAGGTGTGTAATGTCATATTTACTATGCTCTGAAAACTGCATAATAAATCCTATAAAAATTACAGTAACTCCTACATGATTAAATGAAAGCCCTGTAAAAATCTTAGACTCAGTTTTTGCACCATTTGTTCTGTACAAAAAGAACAAGGATCTAGCAACAACCATGTATTATATTTTTCATAATTAATCTGCTGCATGAAAATATCTGAAAATTTTACAGTAAGCATATCTTTACCTGATGTGCCTAGATCCAAGATTTCATGACCAGAAACTACTCTCTGTAATAGTTACACTTAAATCATGTTTCCATAAGGAACATAAGTTCCCATGAGCACCCACCCCACCTTGCTTAACGAAGTTACTTATTGTACTAATCTACTCTATTAACGATTGCCCACGAATGATAAAGTAACTCACTTCACAACAAAACTCATGTTTTACAAACTGCAACTTTATCGTGAAGGAAATCATGTCGTTTACCATCACCACTACTTAAACTTGTGCATTCATGTAGAAACGACGACTCTCGCCGACGGAACTTACGAGCTGGTACCCGCGTCCGAGAGTGAGCAGCGAGAAGCCTAGGAAAATCTAACTGAAGCAGTTGAAGACCCGGGTCAACGTTCAGACGATCCCCGGACTAACTATTCACAAGAAGGCAAGCCCCGGAGCATGAACCCTATTTTCTAAACTTATGCAACTTATTACTCTACTTTTACTAGTGCATTAAGTTTATAGGAGTTGAATGAAAACTTAGTTGCATGATCCTAGATGCCCATGCTCTGAACACTAGATGCAAGGTTCGATAGAATGCTATGCTAATAGGACTCGGTAAAAGTCGAGTGATTTCCTGTCACTCGCGAGAAATTAGGAGTTGATTGTTTACTACACGCTGCAAATCATAAGGACAACGGACGGGCTATGGTACGATGTTTACGATTGAGGCCCGTCTGTTTAGTGAAAAATGCTAAGGCCGCAGTGTGTGGTAGTGGTGGTTAAGTCTTTGAACGTACTAACCACATGCCGAGAATATGGTAATCGGTAAGCTTAAGTACTGGATTGAACCGAGGCCGGAATATACTCCCCACTGTCTTGAATTCGTTCACATCTAGCTAATGGCGGGTACATCGGCCGCCACAGCCCGACGTACCGAGGTTTGTGGGGAGGTGTAGTCGAGGGCGGTGGGCCTGTTCCGTGAAGAGGGAATTGAAGGGAAAAGTTGCACGTGTGACTCTGGGAGTAACCACGTGACGTGTGTTTAGGTTTCCCTTGCAAGGTTAAGAAATTCGATTCGAATCGTCCGTTTCTCACGGCTATTGAGACTGCTTAACCACTTTTACCCACAGAGTAAGAAGAGGAACAATGATGATGAATAAACTTTTTGGATGAAAATTTAATGCTTCACCATGTATGATATTGGATAGTTGCTTACCTAGAATGGTTAAAGAAAGCTAGAACTTGGAGCTAAAATCTGAAAGTAAGGACCTACTATATATGCTTTTTGGCAAAACAAACCCCTCAAGCCAAAAGCCTCGCATGTCTAGGAGTCGGCTAAGTATACCCCACTAGTCGGGTAAACCTTGCGGAGTATTAGTATACTCAGCCTTGCTTGTGGCTTGTTTTCAGGTGAAACTTTCGAAGATATGACTGCTAGTTTGACTTGGCCGTGTACTCTTCCCCCTGGTTGGTCGGTGGAATGGGACACGCCCCCGGCCAATGGAGATAATGCCGAGTGATGTCTCGTACGGGCTTCACCGAGACATCTTGTATCGTCGAGTAGCTTTCGTTGTTTTATTTTCCGCTGCAACTTAAACTCTGAAGAACTTATTAGTTATGATCACTAAAGTACTTGGTTTCTAAACTCAAACTTGGTCTGTAATATTCACTTATGACAATGTTGTAATATTTGCTGGAATGTGGTATTCTCTGGGCTCATCGTCATGTGAGCATTTGTATGTATGGCACTCGATTCGCTTTACCGTGGTTGTATCGGGAGGTTATACCCGACAGACCAGTGGATTACTCCGTTTGAAGTGTAAGGTTAACCGAGATTGCCCTAATGGTGATGGTTAATACACTTGAGCCGGATTAATTCAGGTGGTTCTGCCACATCAGTTGTGCTTCCGGCCTCCCGGGGTCCGAGGCCTCGTCCCCGGGGTTCACTTGCTCCCCGGGGTCTAGGCTTTTACCTCCGGTGTCGTTTCTTTCTCCCGGGCTTGGTTTACATTGTCCGGGGTCTTCGTCCTCCTTTTCTACAACCAACACCATGCTTACAACTTTAGAGGAGCAGCCCCTCTCGATCTCGGGGCGCCACCAGGACTGGCGGGGAGGAAAGGTACTTCTTCATTTCCCGGAATGCCTGGTCGGCCTTCGGGGTCCACTCAAAGTGGCCGGTGTTCTTCAAAATCTTGAAGAGAAGGAGGCCCCTTTCTTCGAGCTTGGAGATGAACCACCCGAGTGCTGCCATGCAACCCATAAGGCACTGTGCTTCTTTTAATTGGGTTGGGGCTGCATGCACTCGATTGCTTCCACCTTCTGAGGGTTCACTTCAATGCCTTGGCTTGAGACTAGGAAACCAAGGAGCTTCCCTGCTGGGACCCTGAACATGCATTTCTCGGGGTTTAGCTTAAGCCGGGTGGTGCGTAGGTGTGGCAGAACCACCTGAATTAATCCGGCTCAAGAGCGCTAACCATCACCACAAGGGCAATCAGGGCTAACTCGCACTTCAAACGGTGTAATCCACTGGTCTGTCGGGTAACCTCCCGATACAACCACGGTTTTGTTGATCGAAACCACACATACAAAGTACTCACACGAAGGTGAGCCCATAGGATACAACATTCCACAAATTTTACATCACAGGGTTCATCATAAATTATTATTACAACTGAGTTTGAATTCGTAAAACAAGGTACTTTAGAGTTCAAAGTAATTGAGTTCTTCAGAGTTCAATGCAGCGGAAAATCAACGATAAACTACTCGACAATACATGATGTCTCGATGAAGCCCGTACGAGACATCACTCGGCATTATCATCATTGGCCGGGGACGCATCCCATTCCACCGACCAACCAGGGGGAAGAGTACACGACCAAGTCAAACTAGTGATCATGTCCTCAAAAGTATCACCTGAAAATAAGCCACAAGCAAGGCTCAGTATACTAATACTCAGCAAGGCTTACCCGACTAGTGGAATATATTTAGCCGACTCCTAGACATGCAAGGCTTTTGGCTTGAGGGGTTTGTTTTGCCGAAAAGCATATACAAGTAGGTCCTTACTTTCAAATTTTAGCTCCAGATTCTAGTTTTCTTAACCTTGTAAGGGAAACCTAAACACACATCACAGGGTTCATCATAAATTATTATTACAACTGAGTTCGAATTTGTAAAACAAGATACTTTAGAGTTCAAAGTAATTGAGTTCTTCAGAGTTCAATGCAGCGGAAAATCAACGATAAACTACTCGACGATACATGATGTCTCGATGAAGTCCGTACGAGACATCACTCGGCATTATCATCGTTGGGAAATCATAGATTTGGTTGTAAAGTTACTTAGTTAAGATTCCTTGGGCAATCGTTAATAGAGTATAACTTAAACTAATTAACTCCATGAAACAAGAGGGGTTGGGGGTTGTGTTCTTTTGGAAACTAATTTTTCTAAGCACAACATGGATTAAACACAACTTCTGGACTAGGTAACTTCTGGTGATGAAATTTTTATTTAGAGCACATTATGCAGAGACAACAGCACTGTAAAAAAAATTCAGAAATTTTTGTGCAGCAGATTAATTTTGAAAAATGTAATACACAGCCACTACTAGAACCTAGATATTTTTATACAGAACGAACCATGCAAGTACCTAGATAATGCCGAGTGATGTCTCGTACGGGCTTCACCGAGACATCCTGTATCGTCGAGTAGCTTTCGTTGTTTTATTTTCCGCTGCAACTTAAACTTTGAAGAACTTATTAGTTATGATCACTGAAGTACTTGGTTTCTAAACTCAAACTTGGTCTGTAATATTCACTTATGACAATGTTGTAATATTTGCTGGAATGTGGTATTCTCTGGGCTCATCGTCGTGTGAGCATTTGTATGTATGGCACTCGATCCGCTTTACCGTGGTTGTATCGGGAGGTTATACCCGACAGACCAGTGGATTACTCCGTTTGAAGTGTAAGGTTAACCGAGATTGCCCTAATGGTGATGGTTAATACACTTGAGCCGGATTAATTCAGGTGGTTCTGCCACAGCTGGTATCAGAGCCGTAGCTGGTGCCACAGCTGGTAACAGCTGGCACCAGAGCCGAAATGCATACGCCAGAGAATGCGACAAGCCTTAAAAACTTATTTTCATAAAACTTGACTAGAAGGATGTGTTGCGAAATACGTTGGTGCATTAAGGATGGTGCCTAGTTCGTAAAGCCCTAAGGGATTATGGGAAAGTTACTAGGTGGCTATCTAACTTATATATATTATCCACTGACTTCCAGCACATTACTTTCTGTCAAAACTTACTTTCATGCACAACCGACCTTAAAATTCTGTAACGACGCACTCATCGCTAAGGTAAGAAGGTAAGAATCCTCAGCCAACTGAGAGAGCTTGGCCTTCCTGTCGGTGATGCGAACCGAATGCTGCCCTCAAGCAGTGGCTTACTTGAGGTGCTGCCAATATACCAACTGTTAGTTGAATATATTGGGAGTAGAAGGTTTGGCGCAGGGTATGGCGATCGCTGTTCATACCCCCGTCTCATCCCGTCTCATGACGGTACCCCCGTGAATACGCTATCTCGATAGCGTATGTTAACGTCGTCTGTACGGCGGAAATTGTACAGATATCGTTTCTATAAGTAAACGGTAATGAATACGGATGCTTTCATGAGTGCTGGCATGAAAGGTTCATGAAATATATATGCTTTGTCAATCTTCTGCAGGTACACTAACCGCGATTACGATAAGTTAAAGAACGGCTAGAAAGACTCGACTAGCTATTATAGCGAGAGCCGTATTGTGTATGCCACCGAAACTATCTTCGTAAGACCAAAAGTATTTGGCAGTTATTTTATTTTGTGAGGACGAATAGGACGTGCATGCATCATGACCATATATATCTGAAATCGAAAATGCGTTGTATGAGAGTGGTAAGGTTCTTGCGTATCTAAGCGTGATTTTGCATAAGGACTATCTCGCGAACCTGTCACAAATCTGCCATGACCGAAAAGAGCGATTTATTGACCAAAGAAAATGACCTTTTCTGGTAAAGTTCATGTTGAAAGAATTGTTCCAAATTTCGTGTTCTATCCCCTGTTCAAAAATCAAAAATTCTGAACTTATGGATAGTAAGAAATAACAAAAACCTTGGAATGTCAGATTTCTGTCCAGAATAAGCACTTCTGCCTCTTAAATTTTTAGGCCCCCTTCCTACAGTTTTCTGCAAAAGAGTACAACACAAAACTTGTTCCAAATTTACCCAGATAGCTGCTGTTAAAATTTGGTAAATTTTGGTTGGGTAGATTTTCCCTGGTGCACGAAATTTTGGCCCACTGTTCACTGAAAATTCTGGGTAGACAGAGAAGTGATACCTTAAGGGAACAGCCATCTTAGAGCCTAATCCAGCCAAAGTGTTGAATACCAAACTTGTCCTAAATTCTGTGATCTAGGTTCTCACAAAATTCCAACCCTATTGGATCTTGCTAGTTTGAGTTATAGGCCAGATACTATAACTCGTTCTGCTGAAAAACAGCCAACCAGCGAAGCAAAGAGTGAATCGTTTGACCATCTTATCCATCGATTTAGCATCTTGGCTGAATATCAAAGTTGTACATCCCTAAATTCCCTATCCACTGCCAAAATATGAGGAACTTTGGATGAACCTACCAGGAGTTATAAGATTCTTATGGCAGACAGTTTTTATGCCCGCGATTCCATCCAGGACCTTTTGGAAGTCTACTATTCTGCGTTAGATCTTTTTGAGTCATGGAAGCAATATGGATCACGTTGCTAATGAAGAGCATTCGCCTTTTCAGATGGTTGGAGCAACCCGTGGTAACCCGGATGGTTTTGGTGCTAGCGCAAGTGGATCACAACCACAGCCGCCGCCGCCACCCAGCTTGGTTGAAGTAATGGCCGCTCAAACCGAGCTGCTGCGTCAGCTGGTGCAAGGACAGCAACACAACCAGCGGGGTGGGCAAAATGTCCACCACCCCCAAGCTGCAGGATACACGGATTTCCTAGGGACTCAGCCGCCCTTGTTCCATAAGACAGAGGAACCCTTGGACGCAGACGCATGGATTCGCACCATCGAATCCAAGTTCACACTGCTTGTGGCCCCATGCTCAGAGGCCAACAAGGCCCGCTTTGCCGCGCAGCAGCTTCGCGGTACAGCTCGTTTATGGTGGGAACACTATTTTTCTATGCTCCCCGCTGATCACATTGTCACCTGGGATGAATTCAAGACTGCGTTCCGGGCGCACCATATTCCCGAAGGTCTCATAGAAAGAAAGCTAAATGAGTTTTTAGCTCTCACTCAGGGTAACCGCACTGTACTTCAGTATGCTCAGGCCTTCAACAACCTGTGCCAATACGCGGGCTATCACGCAGACACAGATGCCAAGAAGCATGATCGTTTCTGTAGAGGTCTGAGTACTAAACTCAAGGAACGATTGAATCTTGTCAAAGCCGATACATATAATGAGCTAGTCAACATGGCCATCACTCAAGAGGACTGTATTGAGGCTCATCGTGCTGAAAAGAAGAGAAAGGCGCCAGCTGGACCCTCGGGTGCTCAGCCACCGAGGTATCGCTTGGTGCGAAATGCTGCGCCTACAGCTCCACCGAAAGCCCCTCAGCCAGGGCGTTGGATTATCAGGCCCCCGCAGCAACAAGGTGTTGTACGACCCCCTATGCCTCAACAAACTGGACCCCGGCCTGCTACTCAGCAGTTTCTTCGACCGAGCATCACCAATCATTGTTTCAAATGCGGGAGTTCCGGTCATTTCGCTCGCGAATGCCCTCAACCCAGGCTACCAAATCAGGGCCAGGACTCTAACCAGAACAATAAGAACAAAGGCAAGAAGCAGACCCTCCAGGTCAAACAAGGACGGATCAACTTCACCACCCTTGCAGAACTTCCTGAAGGAGCACCAGTGATGATGGGTACATTCTCCATCCATAACAAGCCTGCAGTCATATTGTTTGATTCTAGTGCATCACATAGTTTCATTAGTGCAAGATTTGGTGCAAAAGTAGGCTTGAATGTTTGTCACACAAAAGGGTCGTATATGATATCAACACCGGGTGGAAAAATTGCTTCCAACCAAATAATAAGGCTGGTACCGATAAAATTGGGAAGTAAAGTCATCAAAACAGATCTCGTACTTTTACCCCTTAACGGCATGGATATTATTTTGGGAATGAACTGGATGACTATGCATGAAGTCACACTGGACCTTTCTTCCCGAGCCGTTGAGATAAATTCACCTAGTCACGGAGCCACTACCCTTTACCTACCATTCCTAGATTGCACGAATTCCTGTGCTTACGCGATGGAAGGACTTAAGCTAGAGGATATTCCTGTAGTAAACAAGTATGCCGACGTTTTTCTGGATGACTTACCAGGAATGCCGCCAGATAGGGACATTGAGTTCATTATTGAACTATAGCCAGGCACTGCACCTATATCCAAAAGACCATATAGGATGCCCCCTAAAGAATTGGCAGAGCTGAAAATTCAACTCCAAGAACTACTGGACAAAGGTTTCATTCGCCCTAGCGCATCACCTTGGGGATGTCCGGCCCTATTCGTAAAGAAGAAGGATGACAGTTTAAGACTATGTGTGGACTACCGACCTCTCAATGCGGTAACTGTCAAAAATAAATACCCACTTCCTCGTATCGATGTACTCTTCGATCAATTAGCTGGAGCCAGAGTCTTCTCAAAAATTGATCTTCATTCGGGATATCATCAGATCAAGATTCGCCCGTGCGATATTCCTAAGACTGCCTTCTCCACCCGATATGGACTATATGAATTCTTGGTCATGTCCTTTGGACTCACCAATGCCCCTGCCTACTTCATGTATCTCATGAATTCGGTATTCATGCCCGAACTCGACAAATTCGTCGTAGTGTTCATCGACGACATCCTTATCTATTCCAAGGATGAGGAAGAGCATGCCAAGCACCTTCGCATTGTTCTTCAGCGACTCAGAGACCATCAGCTCTATGCTAAGTTTTCTAAGTGTGAATTCTGGTTGGATACTGTGAAGTTCTTGGGTCACACGATCTCCAGCGAAGGCATAGTTGTCGACCCCAGCAAGGTACAAGAGGTGATGGATTGGAAACCCCCTACCTCTGTTCATCAGATTCGCAGTTTTCTCGGCTTAGCCGGTTACTACTGTCGCTTCATCCCGGATTTGTCTCGAATTGCTAAGCCCATGACTGAACTGTTAAAGAAGGAAGTAAAGTTTGTATGGGATGAGAAATGTGAAGAAGCGTTCCACACTCTCAGAGAGCATCTGACTACTGCACCTGTGTTAGCTCAACCCGATAATACCAAGTCGTTCGATGTGTATTGTGACGCATCGGGTACTGGTCTAGGATGTGTGCTTATGCAAGAGAATCGAGTGATTGCATATGCCTCACGAGCCCTTCGGCCCCACGAGCAGAATTATCCCACTCATGATCTTGAGCTTGCAGCTGTCATTCACGCTCTGAAAATATGGAGGCACTATCTCATGGGTACACAGTGCAATATCTACACTGATCATAAGAGTCTCAAGTATATCTTCACACAAGCCGACCTGAATATGAGACAACGAAGATGGCTAGAATTAATCAAGGATTATGACATTGAAGTGCACTATCACCCCGGCAAGGCTAATGTAGTCGCGGATGCACTAAGCCGCAAGTCCCATTGCCATTGCTTATCCACGGAATCCTACAATGAGACATTGTGTGCAGAAATGAGGAGGCTTAACATGGAAATGGTTTCCCAAGGCACTCTAAATCACATCTCAGTTGAGCCCACTCTTCACGACCAAATCGTCATGGCACAACTACATGATGAAGGAATTAAGATCATCAAACAAAAACTCTCTCTAGGTGAGGAGAAGTATAAATGTTTCCGCTAGGACCATAAGGGAGTTTTATGGTTCGAAAGTCGCATAGTCGTTCCGAAGAATCATGAACTCCGCAAGAAAATTCTCGATGAGGCACACCTTTCCAAATTCTCTATCCACCCCGGCAGTAGAAAATTGTATCAAGACCTAAGGCAAAACTTCTGGTGGACTAGAATGAAAAGAGAAATTGCTACGTACGTCTCAGAATGTGACACGTGCCAGAGAGTAAAAGCTAGCCACTTGAAGGTAGCCGGTACACTTCAACCGTTACCTATACCATCCTGGAAATGGGAAGACATAAGTATGGACTTCATCGTTGGACTACCAAACACTTCCCAGAAACATGATTCAATATGGGTTATCGTTGATAGACTCACAAAGACGGCACATTTTCTTCCGGTACACACTACCTATACCGCCAAGAAATATGCCGAGATTTACCTCGATCGTATTGTTTGCCTACATGGAATACCTAAGACAATTATTTCTGATCGTGGTACTCAATTTGTAGCACGCTTTTGGGAACAACTGCAAACGTCTCTTGGTACCAAACTGATTCGCAGCTCAGCATACCATCCTTAGACTGACGGACAAACGGAAAGAGTAAACCAAATCCTTGAAGACATGCTGAGAGCTTGCGTCATTCACTATGACAAGAATTGGGACAAATGCCTACCCCTAGCAGAGTTCTCGTACAACAATAGCTATCAAACGAGTTTGAAAATGGCACCATTCGAGGCCCTATACGAACGAAGGTGTCGAACTCCTTTGAGCTGGTCACAAACCGGAGAACGTAAAATAATTGGACCCGACCTGGTAATCGAGGCAGAGGAGAAAGTAAAGGTAATACAAGCAAATCTTAAAGCCGCACAAGCCCGACAAAAGAACTATTCTGACAAAAGGAGAAAGCCCCTAAAATTCGAAGTTGGCGATCATGTCTATCTTCGAGTTTCACCCACCAAGGGAGTGCAAAGATTCGGAATCAAAGGCAAACTAGCTCCCCGTTATATTGGTCCTTACGAAATTATTGAGAGCTGCGGACCCGTAGCCTACAAATTACGACTGCCCCCTCAGCTCACGGCCACCCATGATGTCTTCCACGTATCTCAACTCAAGAAGTGTATTCGAGTCCCTACCGAGATTGTGGAACAACAAGAAATATTGGTAGAACCCGACCTCTCGTATGTCGAACACCCGGTTAAAATTTTGGATCGGAAAGAAAGAGGGACCAGGAGGAAAGTGATTAAAATGTGTCAATGGAACCATCACACTGAAGAAGAAGCCACCTGGGAAACCGAGAGCTACCTAAACCAAAATTTCCCTGGTTTTCTTACCTCAACTACTGGTATGAGCACCCCTGTCCATACTAAGCTTATTGTCCGAATCTCGGGGCGAGATTCTTTTTAAGGGGGGAAGGCTGTAACACCTCAGGTGTTTTAATTGTTAAACAAGTCTTATTAGCATAATAAAATGCATCACTAACTAAGAAAATAAAAGGAATGGATTAAGTTTGGTTTTGCTTTTACCTTTAAAAGTTTGTATGTGCATAAATGCATGTACTTTAATGAAACAAATTGGATAACCTTCACATCAAAGCAAATATGACTATGAAATTAAATGAGCACACCAGTATTAGCATGACAAATAAAAGTTTAGTTGAATCCTAGGGAAGAAAATGAAATTTTGAAATAAAATGACGCGCCCTTCGAATAGAGTTTTCTTTAAGTTTTAAAATAACTTTGGAACTAAAGCTCAAATGAACTTTGGGCTGAAACGAAACTTGTAGAACTTTGTATTCTGAACAACTTTCATGTTCAAAAGATTTTGAAATTCAAATTAGAAAGTGGAGAAAACGTCCTGTTTGCAACCAGCCCCCTGGAAATTTTCGAATTTTCGCATTTAGGCCCTTGCCCCTCCTCTGCTGCACCGCTCCCTCGCCCGACAGCCGCCGGCCACCTGGCCATCGACGCATGCGCGGCAACAGGCACCAAGCCAACCCCGACGCCGTGCAGCACCGCCCCCGCTCGCCCAACCGCGGCCGCGTCTCCTTCTCCCTCCCGCACGCCATGCCTCTGCCCAATCCGAGCGCCCCGGCCGCTGCTGTGGCAGAACCACCTGAATTAGTCCGGCTCAAGTGTATTAACCATCACCATTAGGGCAATTTCGGTTAACATTACACTTCAAACGGAGTAATCCACTGGTCTGTCGGGTATAACCTCCCGATACAACCACGGTAATCGGATCGAGCGCCATACATACAAATGCTCACGCGACGATGAGCCCAGAGAATACCACATTCCAGCAAATATTACAACATTATCATAAGTAAATATTACAGACCAAGTTTTAAATTTAGAAACCAAGTACTTCAATGATCATAAATAAGTTCTTCAGAGTTTAAGTTGCAGCGAAAAATAAAACAGCGAAACTACTTCGTCGATAAGGATGTCTCGATGAAGCCCGTACGAGACATCATTCGGCATTATCTCCGTTGGACGGGGGCGTATCCCATTCCACCGACCAACCAGGGGGAAGAGTGCAGGGTCAAGTCAAGCTAGCAATCATATCTTCGAAGGTCTCACCTGAAAACGAGTTACAAGCAAGGCTGAGTATACTAATACTCAGCAAGACTTACTCGTGTAGTGGAATCTACTCCACCGACTCTAGACATGCAAGGCTTTTTGGCTCAGGGGTTTGTTTTGCCGAAATGCATCTACGAGTGGGTCCTTACTTTCAACTTTTAGCTCAAGGTTCTAGTTTCGTTAACCATTCTCGATAAGCAACTATCCAAAAGCATACATGGTGGAACATTAAGTTTTCATCCAACCAGTTCAGTCATCCTCATTGTTCCTCTGCTTACTCTGTGGGTAAAAATGGTTAAGCAGTCTCAATAGCCGTGAGAAACGGACGATTCGAATCGAATTTCTTAACCTTGCAAGGGAAACCTAAACACACGTCACGTGGCTACTCCCAGAGTCACACGTGCAACTTTTCCCCTTTCTTTCCGGGTTGTGGATCGAGGCTACCCTCTGTGGCAGAACCACCTGAATTAATCCGGCTCAAGTGTATTAACCATCACCATTAGGGCAATTCCGGTTAACCTCCGAGAGTACAAGAGCCCCACGCCACGGTTCGGCGCCGGGTCGTGACCACTCTCTGCACTCGCCATATGCACATGGGACCGAAGTTCAAAGGGTAGGTTGCTGTCCATTTGCCGGGCCAATCAGGTACTTAAGCTTACCGATTCCCATAATCTCGGCATGTGTTTAGTACGTTCAAAGACTTAACCATCACTACCACACCCTGCGGCCTTAGCATTTTTCACTAGACAGACGGGCCTCAATCGTAACCATCTTTCCATAGCCCGTCCGTGTCCTTATGATTGCAGCGTGTAGTAGACATTCAACTCCTATTTTCTCGCGAGTGACAGGAAATCACTCGACTTTTACCGGAGTCCTATTAGCATAGCATTCTATCGAACCTTACGTCTAGTTTTCAAGCAAGGGTTCCTGATATCCTGCAACTAAGTTTTTATTCAACTCCTATAAACTTAATGCACAAGCAAAGAGTAATGAGTTGCATAATTTCGGAAAGAATGAGTTATGCTCCGGGGCTTGCCTTCACAGTTAGCGTGGGGCTCTTCCAAACTTGGGCTCGGGTCTTCAAGAGCTTCAGTTAGATTCGCTTGAGCTTCACGCTGCTCACTCTCGGACGCGGGCACCAGCTCGTAAGTTCCGTCGGCGAGAGTCGTCGATTCTACATGAATGCACACGTTTAAGTCGTGGTAATGGTAACCGATACGATTTAAGAGTAATTACTACAATGGATAGTTTCTGGTCATGAAATTTTGGATTTAGGCACATCAAGGAAAGATGTGCTTACTGTAAAATGTTCAGCCAATTTTATGTAACAGATTAATTATGAAAAATATATTACATAGTCGCTATTAGATCCTTGTTCTTTTTGTACAGAACAATTGGTGCAACAACTGAGTCTAAGATTTTTACAGAGCTTTCACTTAAGCATGCAGAAGCTACTGCAATGTTTGTAGGATTTATCATGCAGTATTCCGAGCATAGAAAATATGACATTCCACACCTAGACTATTCAAGGATTCATTTTTACAGGACCCTACATAGGGTTTTTGTCCCTGAAACTTTTTACACAGCAACCTCTACCACAGTGTATCTCCTAGTAAACATTTGGGAATTTTCCAAGCTAAGATACTATTTTCTTGATTTAACGTATGTTCTTAGCACATAAATCAAATAAATAGGTTACTGTGAGATAAAAGTCTCCTAATTTTTCTCTGGCTTCTAGGCACCAATACACTAGCAGAGAAAAAGTTTCATTAGGTGATTCATCACCTAACTGTAGGGATAAAACATTCTACTTAAACATGATATGAAACTAAGTTTAATAAACATTAAAGCTAGAGATGGTTTATGCTCCGGGGCTTGCCTTCTTGCGAAAAGTTAGTCCGGGGCTCTTCCGAACTTGGGCTCGGGTCTTCAAGAGCTTCAGTTAGATTCGCCTGGGGTTCTCGCTGCTCACTCTCGGACTCGGGCACCAGCTCGTAAGTTCCGTCGGCGAGAGGCGTCGATTCTACATGAATGCACAAGTTTAAGTCGTGGTAATGGTACTCGATACGATTTAAGAGTAATTACTACAATGGATAGTTTCTGGTCATGAACTTTTGGATTTAGGCACATCAGGCAAAGATGTGCTTACTGTAAAATTTTCAGCCAATTTTATGTAACAGATTAATAATGAAAAATATATTACATAGTTGCTGTTAGATCCTTGTTCTTTTTGTACAGAACAATTGGTGCAACAACTGAGTCTAAGATTTTTACAGAGATTTCACTTAAGTATGTAGAAGCTACTGTAATGTTTGTAGGATTTATTATGCAGTATCCAGAGCATAGAAAATATGACATTACACACCTAGGTTATTCAAGAATTTATTTTTACAGGACCCTACACAGGGTTTTTGTCCATGGAACTTTTTACACAGCAACCACTACTACAGTGTGTCTTCTAGTAAACATTTGAGAATTTTCCAAGCTAAGATACTATTTTCTTGATTTAACGTATGTTATTAGCACATAAATCAAATAAATAGGTTACTGTGAGATGAACAGTCTCCTAATTTTTCTCTGGCTTCTAGGTACCAATACACTAACAGAGAAAAAGTTTCATTAGGTGATTCATCACCTAACTGCAGTGATAAAACATTCTACTTAAACATGGTATGAAACTAAGTTTAATAAAAAGTAAAGCTAAAGTTGGAATTTGGGCCTGATCTTTTTACACAATCCTAACCATCAAGCAACTAACTCACTGCCCAAAATTTAGAGTCAGCATTGTTCTACAACAGTGGGTACAAAATAAGTCCATTAAAGCTTCCATTTAATGTAGAGCAAAATATGTTGAGATTCTGAGAAACTTTTTGTAATAAAAGTGGTAGAGTTTGTTCTAAGGATTCCAGAACAGTTGAGTTTGTATTTTTCTGAATTTTGTACAATTTTATACGAATTTTACAAGTTCACTGAATTTGAATCTAGATTTGAAACTTTCTTTTACAACTAGGTCCTTGAATCTTACGCGCAGACCCTTCTAAAGATTTAAATTCTTGCAATTGGGTCCTCGGGCGGCTCGGGTACGGCGGCCGGCCGAAATTCCGGCGAGGGGCTCGCCGGCGGCGAGGGGTGAGGGTCGGGGAAGGTTCAGGGGTGCGAGGGCTACCTTGTGGGGGTGTTGTTCAGGTGGGGGACGGCCGGGAAGGGCTCGCCGGCGTTGGAGCAGAGGCAGCGGCGGCGCGGCACGCGTCGACGGCGGTGCTCCGGCGGGCTTGGGGCGGCCTGGTCCGGTCAGCAAGCCTCAGCGGCGCGTGGGGAAGCTGCTCAGGGGCTTGGCTTGGACGGAGGAGGTCGGGGTCGCGCTGTCCACGGCGAGCAGGGGCGGCGGCGGCGGCGGCAGCGCGGGCGGCGGCGTTCCGGCGGTTCTGGGCGACGTTGGGTGGGTCGGCGAGCTTCAGGGGGATGATGTAGTGGTGGCTGAAGCTTCAGTTTGGGCGGTGGGCGGCGGTGGAGGGCTGTCCACGGCGGGCGGCGCTCGGCGGCGGCAATGGCGGCGGTGAGTGCGTTCTGGGTGCGTGGCTCGCGCGGGCGGTCGGAGCTCGGCCTTTATAGGGGCAGGAGGGAGTGTGGAGGGGCCTGGGCAACGCGCGGGGCGGGGGCATGGCACGGCGCGCAGTGGCCACGACGGGCGGCAGCGGAACGCCGGCGCGGCGTGCGGCAGCGCGGGCGCGGTGACTGGGCGGCCGGGATATGGCGTGGGCGCGAGGGGATAGCGCTGGGCGTGGAGTGGTGGAGCAGCAGCTGCAGCGGCTCGGGCGGAGGGCGGACGCAGTGATGGGCGGGGCGCGGGAGCCGGGGCGGCACGGCGGGGCGCGGTGACTGGGTGCGGCGGGCGGCGAGGCTGGGCGCGGCTGCGGCGTGCGCACGCGCGGGCGCTCACTGGGCCGCGCGGCGTGGGGAGGGGGCAAAGCCGGCCGTGGCGGGGTGGCTCGGCGGCCACTGGCCTGGCGCCTCGCGCCGGTCACGCATCGCCGGCCACCTGGCGCGCGGCGGTCGGGCGGAGAGGAGAGAGAGGGGGGGTGCGAGGGCCTGAATGCGAGAATTTGGAAAACTTCAGGGGGCTGGGTGCAAACAGAGCATTTTCTCCTCTTTCTGATTTGAATTTCAAAAACTTTTGAACACGAAAGTTGTTCAGAATAAAAAGTTCTACAACTTTGGTTTCAGGCAAAATCTCATTTGGCTTATGGTCTGAAAGTTAAATTTAAAAGTTCAAAAGTAACCAAATGTGCTCAAATTAAATTTGGATTCCAACTGAATTCGTTCTAATTCTTTCCACCCTTTTATTAGTTGGTTTAAACATAGGGTTAGGCTAATGATACTGATTTTAGAAATGAAATTTTTACCAGGGTCGTCACAGCCTTCCCCCCTTAACAAGAATCTCGCCCCGAGATTCGGTAATTCTTAGTGTGGGCGTGGGTGCACATACCAGTGGTGGAGATAAGAAACCCAGGGAAATGTTGGTTCAGGTAGCTCTCAGTTTCCCAGGTGGCTTCTTCTTTCGTGTGGTGATTCCATTGTACTTTATACATTCTAATCACTGTCCTCCTGGTCTCTCTCTCTTTTTGATCCAAAATCTTAACTGGGTGTTCGACATATGAGAGGTCGGGTTCCAACGATATTTCTTGTTGTTCCACAATCTCGGTAGGAACTCGAATACACTTCTTGAGTTGAGATACGTGGAAGACATCATGGGTGGCCGTGAGCTGAGGGGGCAGTCGTAATCTGTAGGCCACGGGTCCGCAGCTCTCAATGATTTCGTAAGGACCAACATAACGGGGAGCTAGTTTGCCTTTGATTCCAAATCTTCGCACTCCCTTGGTTGGTGAAACTCGAAGATAGACATGATCGCCAACTTCGAACTTTAGGGGCTTTCTCCTTTTGTCAGAATAGCTCTTTTGTCGAGCTTGTGCGGTTCTAAGATTTGCTTGTATTACTTTTACTTTCTCCTCTGCCTCGATTACCAGGTCGGGTCCAATTATTTGACGTTCTCCGGTTTGTGACCAGCTCAAAGGAGTTCGACACCTTCGTCCGTACAGTGCCTCAAATGGTGCCATTTTCAAACTCGTTTGATAGCTGTTGTTGTACGAGAACTCTGCTAGGGGTAGGCATTTGTCCCAATTCTTGTCATAGTGGATGACGCAAGCTCTCAGCATGTCTTCAAGGATTTGGTTTACTCTTTCCGTTTGTCCATCAGTCTGAGGATGGTATGCTGAGCTGCGAATCAGTTTAGTGCCAAGAGACATTTGCAGTTGTTCCCAAAAGCGTGCTACAAACTGAGGACCACGATCGGAAATAATTGTCTTAGGTATTCCATGCAGGCAAACAATATGATCGAGGTAAATCTCGGCATATTTCTTGGTAGAATAGGTGGTGTGTACCGGAAGAAAATGTGCCGTCTTCGTGAGTCGATCCACGATAACCCATATGGAATCATGTTTCTGGGAAGTGTTTGGTAGTCCAACGATGAAGTCCATATTTATGTCTTCCCATTTCCAGGATGGTATAGGTAACGGTTGAAGTGTACCGGCTACCTTCAAGTGGCTAGCTTTCACTCTCTGGCACGTGTCACATTCTGAGACATACGTAGCAATTTCTCTTTTCATTCTAGTCCACCAGAAGTTTTGCCTTAGGTCTTGATACATTTTGCTACTGCCGGGGTGGATAGAGAATTTGGAAAGGTGTGCCTCATCCAGAATTTGCTTGCGGAGTTCACGATTCTTCGGAATGACTATACGACTTTCGAACCAAAGAACTCCCTTATGGTCCTGGCGGAAACATTTATACTTCTCCTCACCTAGAGAGAGTTTTTGTTTGATGATCTTAATTCCTTCGTCATGTAGTTGTGCCATGACGATTTGATCGTGAAGAGTGGGCTCAACTGAGAGGTGATTTAGAGTGCCTTGGGAAACCATTTCCAAGTTAAGCTTCCTCATGTCTGCACACAATGTCTCATGGTAGAACTCCATGGATAAGCAATGGCAATGGGACTTGCGGCTTAGTGCATCCGCGACTACGTTAGCCTTGCCGGGGTGATAGTGCACTTCAAGGTCATAATCCTTGATTAATTCTAGCCATCTCCGTTGTAGATATTGCATTGTGTACCCATGAGATAGTGCCTCCATATTTTCAGGGCGTGAATGACAGCTGCAAGCTCAAGATCATGAGTGGGATAATTCTGCTCATGGGGCCGAAGGGCTCGTGAGGCATATGCAATCACTCGATTCTCTTGCATAAGCACACATCCTAGACCAGTACCCGATGCGTCACAATACACATCGAACGACTTGGTATTATCGGGCTGAGCTAACACAGGTGCAGTAGTCAGATGCTCTCTGAGAGTGTGGAAAGCTTCTTCACATTTCTCATCCCATACAAACTTCACTTCCTTCTTTAACAGTTCAGTCATGGGTTTAGCAATTCGAGAGAAATCCGGGATGAAGCGACGGTAGTAACCGGCTAAGCCGAGAAAACTGCGAATCTGATGAACAGAGGTAGGGGGTTTCCAATCCATCACCTCTTGTACCTTGCTGGGGTCAACAGCTATGCCTTCGCTGGAGATCGTGTGACCTAAGAACTTTACAGTATCCAACCAAAACTCACACTTAGAAAACTTAGCATAGAGCTGATGGTCTCTGAGTCGCTGAAGAACAATATGAAGGTGCTTGGCATGCTCTTCCTCATCCTTGGAATAGATAAGGATGTCATCGATGAACACTACGACGAATTTGTCCAGTTCGGGCATGAATACCGAATTCATGAGATACATGAAGTAGGTAGGGGCATTGGTGAGTCCAAAGGACATGACCAAGAATTCATATAGTCCATATCGTGTGGAGAAGGCAGTCTTAGGAATATCGCAGGGGCGAATCTTGATTTGATGATATCCCGAACGAAGATCAATCTTTGAGAAGACTCTGGCTCCAGCTAATTGATCGAAGAGTACATCGATGCGAGGAAGGGGGTATTTATTTTTAACTGTTACCGCATTGAGAGGTCGGTAGTCCACACATAATCTCAAACTGTCATCCTTCTTCTTTACGAATAGGGCTGGACATCCCCAAGGTGACGCGCTAGGGCGAATGAAACCTTTGTCCAGTAGTTCTTGGAGTTGAATTTTCAGTTCTGCCAATTCTTTAGGGGGCATCCTATATGGTCTTTTGGATATAGGTGCAGTGCCTGGTTGAAGTTCAATGATGAACTCAATATCCCTATCTGGTGGCATTCCTGGTAAGTCATCCGGAAAAACGTCGGCATACTCATTTACCACGGAAATATCCTCTAGCTTAAGTCCTTCCATCTTGTAAGCACAGGAATTCGTGCAATCCAGGAATGGTAGGAAAAGGGTAGTGGCTCCGTGACTAGGTGAATTTATCTCCACAACTCTGGATGAGGGGTCTAGTGTGACTTTGTGCAATATCATCCAATTCATGCCCAAAATAAGATCCATGCCGTCAAGGGGTAAAAGAATCAAGTTTGTGTTGATAGTTTTACTACCCAACTTGACTGGTACTTGTCTGATCATTTGATTCGAGGCAATTTTACCACCCGGTGTTGATATCATATAAGACCCTTTTGTGTGACAAACATCCAAGCCTACTTTTGCACCGAATTTTGCACTTATGAAACTATGCGATGCACCAAAATCAAATAATATAACTGCAGGCTTGTTATGGATAGAGAATGTACCCGACATCACTGGGGCTCCTTCAGGAAGCTCTGCAAGCATGGTGAAGTTAATCCGTCCTTGCTTGACTTGCAGTGTCTGTCTCTTGCCCCTGTTCTTGGTGTTCGGGTTGGATCCTTGGCCTTGGTTAGGCTGCCCAGACTGAGGGCATTCTCGTGCGAAGTGGTTGGAACTCCCACATTTGAAACAGCGATTCGCGGGGCTAGGTCGAAGAGACTGCTGAAGAATGGGCCTCGGACCATTCTGTGGAGGCATCGGGGGTCGTACCATGCCTGGCTACTGTGAGGGTCTGGCAATCCATCTTCCTGGCTGCGGGGCCCTTGGTGGAGCTGTGGGTGCGGCATTTTGCACGATGCGATACCTTGGTGGTTGGACACTTGATGGTCCAGCGGGTGCCTTTCTCTTCTTCTCGGCCCGGTGTGCCATGATACAGTCTTCCTGGGTTATGGCCATATTGACCAACTCGTTGTAGGTGTCAGCCCTGGCTAGGTTCAAACGTTCCTTGAGCTTGGTATTCAGACCTCGGTGGAAACGATCACGCTTCTTGGCATCCGTATCAGCGTGATAGCCCGCATACTGGCATAGGTTGTTGAATGCTTGGGCGTACTGCAGCACGGTGCGGGTGGCCTGGGTGAGTGCCAGAAACTCATTCAACTTCCTCTCCATGAGGCCCTCGGGAATATGATGTGCCCGGAATGCGGTCTTGAATTCATCCCAGTCGACCACATGATCAGCCGGGAGCATCGCAAAGTAGTGATCCCACCACAGACGAGCGGTACCGCGAAGCTGTTGCGCGGCAAAACGAGCTTTGTTGGCCTCTGAGCATGGGGCCACAAGTAGTGTGAACTTGGATTCGATGGTGCGAATCCATGCATCTGCGTCCAGGGGTTCCTCGGTCTTATGGAACAAGGGCGGCTGGGTCCCTAGGAAATCCATGTATCCTGCAACTTGGGGTTGGTGAGCATTGTGCCCACCCCTCTGCTGGTGATGTCCTTGCACGATCTGACGCAGCAGTTCGGTTTGAGCGGCCATCACTTCCACCAAACTGGGCGGGGGTGGTGGCGATTGTCGCGAGCGGCTGCCACGGGCACCAAAACCCTCGGGGTTGCCACGGGTTGATCCAACCATCTGAAACGTGAAAGGTTACCATTAGCAACGCGATCCATAATACTTCCTCGATTCATAAATGATTGGTGTAGTCAAAGACTTCCGAAATCACAGCTAGAAGTATGGACAGAATCTCTGTTTGCTACGAGAAAAATCATAGCTTGCTGTGGGTCCATCCAAAACATCTCAAACTTTTGCAGTAGTCAGAGAATTTAGGAATGCACCACTTTGGTATTTAACTTCGGTGCTAGAACTGTAGCTAGGGTGGTCGAAAGGCTCGTCCCTTGCCTTACTGTCTTAGCTGTTTTTCAGCAGATTGATCGGTACTGTTTCGCCTATATCTCAAACTAGCGAGGTCCAATGATGCTGAATTTTTATGAGAACCTAGATCACAAAATTTAGCACAAGTTTGGTATTCAACACTCAGCCAAGAAATGCAAGGAGACATGGGTAAAAATTCCGACAAGTTTCAGCGATTGTGGATTTAATCGTTTACCAACTTACAACGAATCACCCAAGTTTATCGCCGTTCCTTACATGCTGAGGGTATCCACATGGTTCAGGTGTACCCAACACAAAAGAGTTACTCAACTCCTAGTTAGCCTATTACAACGCTTGCCAAAAGTTAGGCTACCCTATCGAGGAGTATGTGCAAAAGTCCTCCTAGGTCGTCCTCTAGAAATCATCCAAGTCGTTGACGGACGACTCGCTGTGAGCAGGAGAGTGAGCTCCCATCTGAGGTGCCTGTGGTACCTCACCTTCGAAATCCATACCGGAGATACCATCAATCTCCTGTGGCTCCTCCTCATCCTCCTCCATGTCCTCCTCATGGGGATGGTCATTCTGATCGTGGTGCCACTGAATGTGCTCATTCGCATCCTCCAACTCAAGGCTCAGATCGTGGAGCTGCTCCTCCAACTGTGCTATCGTGGCATCTCTCTTACCCATGAGAGTGTCCTGCTCCTGAATTTGGCCCTCAAGTTGGCCAATCTAAGCATCTCTATCCTCAAGATCCTGACTGAGCTCCTTAATCTGCTCATCCCTGGTATCTGCCATCATGTGGTAGGCCTGAGCAAGATCAGTGAGCTGCTCAAGTGCCTGACTCTGGAGAGTCTGAAGCCGGTAGAGTGCACTCATGCACCGCACAGAGGTATGAATAGTTTCTTGGGCGTGAAAGTCTACCAAGTACTGTGCGTGCTGCACCCTGTTGAGCCAAAAGGGGTCGTTGTCCTGGGCAGCAGGAAACAATCCAATGGGAGCGAGTGTGACAACCTCGGGACGCTGCGCACAAAAAGTGGTGAGCGCCCTCATGGCTGCAAGCTCCCAAGTATCGGCCAAACGGCGACCAGCAGCCTCAAGCTCCAAGGCGGGCCACTCCGGGTGTAGCGGGTGCGGAAAGATAGTCACGTTGACACGGCACTGGGTAACTCCATTTTCTGCAAACTCCAGTCCGGCGTAACGTGGGGGAACTAGATAGCCCGCGGTACGCAGAACATCCCACAAAATAGAGGGAAAGCCCTCCCAGTGGAGACACTGCGAGTGTACGCGTCCATCCTCATCCACCATCATAGCAACAGGCTCGGCCATCTGAACAAAAGATCAAATGGAGTGAGATAGCGAAAAACTGTGAACAGCACAAGGACAGATTTTGCATAGGGTGCAAAAATAACCATAACTTCCACAGTTCTAATCCAAAAATTCTCAAATTTCACCAGATCACTCCTAAGGTATTTGTGAACAACTTTGCTAGTCAACTCCAGAGCTAGATAGGTCCCTAAGATGGTCTTTCTCTTCAGGTTTTACCTTACTGTCTACCCAGAATTTTCAGTGAACAGAGGGCCAGAGTTTCGTGCACCAGGGAAAATTTACCCAGCCAAAATTTACCAAATTTTAACAGCAGCTACCTGGGTAAATTTGGAACAAGTTTCGTGTTGTGCTATTTTGCAGAAAACCGCAGGAAGGGGGCCTAAAAATTTAAGGGGCAGAAGTGCTTATTCGGGACAGAATTCTAATATTCCAAGGTTTCTGTTATTTCTCACCATCCATAAGTTCAGAATTTTTCGTCTTTGAACAGAAGATAGAAAACAAAATTTGGAACAATTTCTTCAACATGAACTTTATCAGAAAAGGTCATTTTCTTGGGTCAATAAATCGCTCTTTTTCGGTCACGGCAGATCTCGGACAGTTTCGCTAGATGGTCCTTATGCAAACCATGCTTTTAGATACGCAAGAACCTTACCACTCTCGTACAACGCATTTCGATTTTAGATATATGTGGTCATGATGCATGCACGTCCTACTCGTCCTCACAAAGTAAAATAATTGCCAAATAGCTTTGGTCTTACGAAGATAGTTTCGGTGGCATACACAATACGGCTCTCGCTATAATAGCTAGTCGAGTCTTTCTAATCGTTCCTTAACTTATCGTAAGCGCGGTTAGTGTACCTGCAAAAGATTGACAAACATATATATTTCATGAACCTTTCATGCCAGCACTCATTAAAGCGTCCGTATTCATTACCATTTACTTATAGAAACGATATCTGTACAATTTCCGCCGTACAGACGACGTTAACATACGCTATCGAGATAGCGTATTCACGGGGGTACCGTCATGAGACGGGGGTATGAACAGCGATCGCCATACCCTGCGCCAAACCTTCTACTCCCAATATGTTCAACTAACAGTTGGCATATTGGCAGCACCTCAAGTAAGCCACCGCTTGAGGGCAGCGTTCGGTTCGCATCACCGACAGGAAGGCCAAGCTCTCTCAGTTGGCTGAGGATCCTTACCTTCTTACCTTAGCGATGAGTGCGTCGTTACAGAATTTAAGGTCGGTTGTGCATGAAAGTAAGTTTTGACAGAAAGTAATGTGCTGGAAGTCAGTTGATAATATTTCATAAGTTAGATAGCCACCTAGTAACTTTCCCATAATCCCTTAGGGCTTTACGAACTAGGCACCATCCTTAACGTACCAACGTATTTCGCAACACATCCTTCTAGTCAAGTTTTATGAAAATAAGTTTTTAAGGCTTGTCGCATTCTCTGGCGTATGCATTTTGGCTCTGGCGCCAGCTGTTGCCAGCTGTGGCACCAGCTACGGCTCTGATACCAGCTGTGGCAGAACCACCTGAATTAATCCGGCTCAAGTGTATTAACCATCACCATTAGGGCAATTTTGGTTAACCTTACACTTCAAACAGAGTAATCCACTGGTCTGTCGGGTATAACCTCCCGATACAACCACGGTAATCGGATCGAGCGCCATACATACAAATGCTCACGCGACGATGAGCCCAGAGAATACCACATTCCAGCAAATATTACAACATTATCATAAGTAAATATTACAGACCAAGTTTTAAATTTAGAAACCAAGTACTTCAATGATCATAAATAAGTTCTTCAGAGTTTAAGTTGCAGCGGAAAATAAAACAGCGAAACTACTTCGTCGATAAGGATGTCTCGATGAAGCCCGTACGAGACATCATTCGGCATTATCTCCGTTGGACGGGGGCGTATCCCATTCCACCGACCAACCAGGGGGAAGAGTGCAGGGCCAAGTCATGCTAGCAATCATATCTTCGAAGGTCTCACCTGAAAACGAGTTACAAGCAAGGCTGAGTATACTAATACTCAGCAAGACTTACCCATGTAGTGAAATCTACTCCACCGACTCTAGACATGCAAGGCTTTTTGGCTCAGGGGTTTGTTTTGCCGAAAAGCATCTACGAGTGGGTCCTTACTTTCAACTTTTAGCTCAAGGTTCTAGTTTCGTTAACCATTCTAGATAAGCAACTATCCAAAAGCATACATGGTGGAACATTAAGTTTTCATCCAACCAGTTCATTCATCCTCATTGTTCCTCTTCTTACTCTGTGGGTAAAAATGGTTAAGCAGTCTCAATAGCCGTGAGAAACGGACGATTCGAATCGAATTTCTTAACCTTGCAAGGGAAACCTAAACACACGTCACGTGGCTACTCCCAGAGTCACACGTGCAACTTTTCCCCTTTCTTTCCGGGTTGTGGATCGAGGCTACCCTCTGTGGCAGAACCACCTGAATTAATCCGGCTCAAGTGTATTAACCATCACCATTAGGGCAATTCCGGTTAACCTTACACTTCAAACGGAGTAATCCACTGGTCTGTCGGGTATAACCTCCCGATACAACCACGGTAATCGGATCGAGCGCCATACATACAAACGCTCACGCGACGATGAGCCTAGAGAATACCACATTCCAGCAAATATTACAACATTATCATAAGTAAATATTACAGACCAAGTTTTAAACTTAGAAACCAAGTACTTCAATGATCATAAATAAGTTCTTCAGAGTTTTAAGTTGCAGCGGAAATAAACAACGGGAGCTACTCGACGATAAAGGATGTCTCGATGAAGCCCGTACGAGACATCACTCGGCATTATCTCCGTTGGGCGGGGGCGCATCCCATTCCACCGACCAACCAGGGGGAAGAGTGCAGGGCCAAGTCAAGCTAGCAATCATATCTTCGAAGGTCTCACCTGTAAACGAGTTACAAGCAAGGCTAAGTATACTAATACTCAGCAAGACTTACCCGTGTAGTGGAATCTACTCCACCGACTCTAGACATGCAAGGCTTTTTGGCTCAGGGGTTTGTTTTGCCGAAAAGCATCTACAAGTGGGTCCTTACTTTCAACTTTTAGCTCAAGATTCTAGTTTCGTTAACCATTCTAGATAAGCAACTATCCAAAAGCATACATGGTGGAACATTAAGTTTTCATCCAACCAGTTCATTCATCATCATTGTTCCTCTTCTTACTCTGTGGGTAAAAATGGTTAAGCAGTCTCAATAGCCGTGAGAAATGGACGATTCGAATCGAATTTCTTAACCTTGCAAGGGAAACCCAAACACACGTCACGTGGTTACTCCCTAGAGTCACACGTGCAACTTTTCCCCTTTCTTTCCGGGTTGTGGATCGAGGCTACCCTCCGAGAGTACAAGAGCCCCACGCCACGGTTCGGCGCCGGGTCGTGACCACTCTCGTGGAGAAGCTGCTCAGGGGCTCGGCTTGGACGGAGGAGGTCGGGGTCGCGGTGTCCACGGCGAGCAGGGGCGGCGGCGGAGGCGGCAGCGCGGGCGGCGGCGCTCCGGTGGTTCTGCGCGGCGTTGGGTGGGTCGGCGAGCTTCAGGGGGATGATGTAGTGGTGGCTGGAGCTTTAGTTTGGGCGGTGGGCGGCGGCGGAGGGCTGTCCACGGCGGGCGGCGCTCGGCGGCGGCAATGGCGGCGGCGAGTGCGTTCTGGGTGCGTGGCTCGCGCGGGCGGCCGGGGCTCGGCTTTTATAGGGGCAGGAGGGGGTGCGGAGGGGCCTGGGCAGCGCGCGGGGCGGAGGCACGGCACGGCGCGCACTGGGCGCGGCGGGCGGCGGCAGAACGCCGGCGCGGCGTGCGGCGAGCGGGCGTGGTGACTGGGCGGTCGGGATATGGCGTGGGTGCGAGAGATAGCGTGGCGCGCGGAGTGGTGGAGCAGCAGCTGCAGCGGCTCGGGCGGAGGGCGGGCACGGCGACTGGCGGGGCGCGGGAGCCGGGGCGGCACGGCGGGGCGCGGCGACGGGGCGCGACGGGCGGCAGGGCTGGGCGCGGCAGTGTCGTGTGCACGCGCGGGCGCTCACTGGGCCGCGCGGCGTGGGGAGGGGGCAAAGCCGGCCGTGGCGGGGTGGTGCGGCGGCCACTGGCCTGGTGCCTCGCGCCGGTCAGGCGTCGCCGGCCACCTGGCGCGCGGCGGTCGGGCGGGGAGGAGAGAGAGGGGGGGGGGCGCGAGGGCCTGAAAGCGAGAATTTGGAAAACTTCAGGGGGCTGGGTGCAAACAGGGCGTTTTCTCCTCTTTCTGATTTTAATTTCAAAAACTTTTGAACACGAAAGTTGTTCAGAATAAAAAGTTCTACAACTTTGGTTTCAGGCAAAATCTCATTTGGCTGATGGTTTGAAAGTTAAATTTAAAAGTTCAGAAGTAACCAAATGTGCTCAAATTAAATTTGAATTCCACCTGAACCCGTTCTAATTCTTTCCACCCTTTTATTAGTTGGTTTAAGCATAGGGTTAGGCTAATGATACTGATTTTAGAAATGAAATTTTTACCAGGGTTGTCACACCCTCCGAGAGTACAAGAGCCCCACGCCACGGTTCGGCGCCGCGTCGTGACCACTCTCTGCACTCGCCATATGCACATGGGACCGAAGTTCAAAGGGTAGGTTGCTGTCCACTTGCCGGGCCAATCAGGTACTTAAGCTTACCGATTCCCATAATCTCGGCATGTGTTTAGTACGTTCAAAGACTTAACCATCACTACCACACCCTGCGGCCTTAGCATTTTTCACTAGACAGACGGGCCTCAATCGTAACCATCTTTCCATAGCCCGTCCGTGTCCTTATGATTGCAGCGTGTAGTAGACATTCAACTCCTATTTTCTCGCGAGTGACAGGAAATCACTCGACTTTTACCGGAGTCCTATTAGCACAGCATTCTATCGAACCTTACGTCTAGTTTTCAAGCAAGGGTTCCTGATATCCTGCAACTAAGTTTTCATTCAACTCCTATAAACTTAATGCACAAGCAAAGAGTAATGAGTTGCATAATTTCGGAAAGAATGGGTTATGCTCCGGGGCTTGCCTTCACAGTTAGCGTGGGGCTCTTCCAAACTTGGGCTTGGGTCTTCAAGAGCTTCAGTTAGATTCGCTTGAGCTTCACGCTGCTCACTCTCGGACGCGGGCACCAGCTCGTAAGTTCCGTCGGCGAGAGTCGTCGATTCTACATGAATGCACACGTTTAAGTCGTGGTAATGGTAACCGATACGATTTAAGAGTAATTACTACAATGGATAGTTTCTGGTCATGAAATTTTGGATTTAGGCACATCAAGGAAAGATGTGCTTACTGTAAAATTTTCAGCAAATTTTATGTAACAGATTAATTATGAAAAATATATTACATAGTCGCTGTTAGATCCTTGTTCTTTTTGTACAGAACAATTGGTGTAACAACTGAGTCTAAGATTTTTACAGAGCTTTCACTTAAGCATGCAGAAGCTACTGTAATGTTTGTAGGATTTATCATGCAGTATTCAGAGCATAGAAAATATGACATTCCACACCTAGACTATTAAAGGATTCATTTTTACAGGACCCTACACAGGGTTTTTGTCCCTGAAACTCTTTACACAGCAACCCCTACTACAGTGTATCTCCTAGTAAAAATTTGGGAATTTTCCAAGCTAAGATACTATTTTCTTGATTTAACGTATGTTCTTAGCACATAAATCAAATAAATAGGTTACTGTGAGATAAAAGTCTCCTAATTTTTCTCTGGCTTCTAGGCACCAATACACTAGCAGAGAAAAAGTTTCATTAGGTGATTCATCACCTAACTGTAGGGATAAAACATTCTACTTAAACATGATATGAAACTAAGTTTAATAAACAGTAAAGCTAGAGATGGAATTTGGGCCTGATCTTTTTACACAATCCTAAACATTAAGCAACTAACTCACTGCCCAAAATTTAGGGTTAGCATTGTTCTACAACAGTGGGTACAAAATAAGCCCATTAAAGCTTCCATTTAATATAGAGCAAAATATGTTGAGATTCTGAGAAACTTTTTGTAACAAAAGTGGTAGCGTTTGTTCTAAGGATTCTAGAATAGTTGAGTTTGTATTTTTCTGAATTTTCTACGATTTTATACAAATTTTACAAGTTCACTGAATTTGAATCTAGATTTGAAACTTTCTTTTACAACTAGGTCCTTGAATCTTACGCGCAGACCCTTCTAAAGATTTAAATTCTTGCAATTGGGTCCTCGGGCGGCTCGGGTACGGCGGCCGGCCGAAATTCCGGCGAGGGGCTCGCCGGCGGCGAGGGGTGAGGGTCGGGGAACGTTCAGGGGTGCGAGGGCTACCTTGTGGGGGTGTTGTTCAGGTGGGGGACGGCCGGGAAGGGCTCGCCGGCGTTGGAGCAGAGGCGGCGGCGGCGCGGCACGCGTCGACGGCGGTGCTCCGGCGGGCTTGGGGCGGCCTGGTCCGGTCAGCAAGCCTCAGCGGCGCGTGGGGAAGCTGCTCAGGGGCTTGGCTTGGACGGAGGAGGTCGGGGTCGCGCTGTCCACGGCGAGCAGGGGCGGCGGCGGCGGCGGCAGCGCGGGCGGCGGCGTTCCGGCGGTTCTGGGCGGCGTTGGGTGGGTCGGCGAGCTTCAGGGGGATGATGTAGTGGTGGCTGAAGCTTCAGTTTGGGCGGTGGGCGGCGGTGGAGGGCTGTCCACGGCGGGCGGCGCTCGGCGGCGGCAATGGCGGCGGCGAGTGCGTTCTGGGTGCGTGGCTCGCACGGGCGGTCGGTGCTCGGCCTTTATAGGGGCAGGAGGGAGTATGGAGGGGCCTGGGCAACGCGCGGGGCGGGGGCACGGCACGGCGCGCACTGGCCACGGCGGGCGGCAGCGGAACGCCGGCGCGGCGTGCGGCAGCGCGGGCGTGGTGACTGGGCGGCCGGGATATGGCGTGGGCGCGAGGGGATAGCGCTGGGCGTGGAGTGGTGGAGCAGCAGCTGCAGCGGCTCGGGCGGAGGGCGGACGCAGTGACGGGCGGGGCGCGGGAGTCGGGGCGGCACGGCGGGGCGCGGTGACTGGGCGCGGCGGGCGGCGAGGCTGGGCGTGGCTGCGGCGTGCGCACGCGCGGGCGCTCACTGGGCCGCGCGGTGTGGGGAGGGGGCAAAGCCGGCCGTGGCGGGGTGGCGCGGCGGCCACTGGCCTGGCGCCTCGCGCCGGTCAGGCGTCGCCGGCCACCTGGCGCGCGGCGGTCGGGCGGAGAGGAGAGAGAGGGGGGGTGCGAGGGCCTGAATGCGAGAATTTGGAAAACTTCAGGGGGCTGGGTGCAAACAGGGCGTTTTCTCCTCTTTCTGATTTGAATTTCAAAAACTTTTGAACACGTAAGTTGTTCAGAATAAAAAGTTCTACAACTTTGCTTTCAGGCAAAATCTCATTTGGCTTATGGTCTGAAAGTTAAATTTAAAAGTTCAAAAGTAACCAAATGTGCTCAAATTAAATTTGGATTCCAACTGAATTCGTTCTAATTCTTTCCACCCTTTTATTAGTTGGTTTAAACATAGGGTTAGGCTAATGATACTGATTTTAGAAATGAAATTTTTACCAGGGTCGTCACAGCTACAGCCGCCCAGTCGCTGGCCGCCGCCCCGCCACCCAACGGCGTGCCCCCGTCGTGCCGCCCCAGCTCGCCAATCGCACGCCCGCGTCGTCCGCACGCGACGTCGCGCCCCGGTGCGCCAACGTGCCGCCCAGCACGCCAGCCACTCGCAGGGGAGCGCCTCTGGCCGCCGCCCCGCCACCCAATGGCGCCCCAGCCACGCCGCCCCCTCCACCCAGTGTCCCGGCCGTGCCAAGCTCGCCCCCATGAGCTCCACTGGCTATAAAGCCCGGCACAGCGCCCCTCCCTCCTCTCCCTGTTCCTCCTTCTTCCCCGCCAGAACAGAGCAGAGCAGAGCCGAGCTCCGCCCCACGCCGCCGCCGTGGAACCCCCTCCTCCGCCCCTCCTCGACCCGAGCTAGGCCCCAAAATCGCTCTCCTACCTCCGCGCGAAGCCTCCCAGCCCAAGCCCCGCCGCCCAGCTCGCCGGAGCTCGCCGGAGCAGAGCTCCACCCGTCGCCGCCCCCTGGTAGCCGCGGGCAGCCCCGCTCAGACCGCCTCCGCCCCAACCGTGACCACCCAAAGGTAGCCCCCAACCTCCT
Organism: Panicum miliaceum; assembly: GCA_032594955.1. Classification (NCBI taxonomy): domain Eukaryota; kingdom Viridiplantae; phylum Streptophyta; class Magnoliopsida; order Poales; family Poaceae; genus Panicum; species Panicum miliaceum. The sequence goes on from CM064062.1 coordinate 21,832,256, forward strand.
CTTGCTCCTCCCCCACCTTGCCCTCGCCGCCGGCGACCAAGCCCGCCGGATTTCGGCCGGATTTGTTGTTCCCCGCCGTGAATCGCGACCAGGGACCACATTGCAATCGCCCAAATCTTCCCAGGGGGTTTTCTGCTAGTTTTCAGGGACCCCTCTGTAAAGAAAGTTTTAACCAAATTAGTGAACTTGTAAAATTTGTATAAAATCGTAGAAAATTCAGAAAAATGCAAACTAAACTGTTCTGGAATCCTTAGAAGAAACTCTACAACTTTTGTTACGAAAAGTTTCTCAGATTCTCAATATATTTTGCTCTACATTAAATGGAAGTTTTAATGGACTTCTTTTGTACCCACTGTTGTAGATCATTGCTGACCCTAAATTTTGGGCAGTGAGTTAGTTGCTTGATGTTTAGGATGTGTAAAAAGATCAGGACCAAAAGCCATCTCTAGATACACCTTTTGTCCAACCTTGTTTTATGCCATAAAGTGTTAGAACTAATTTTTCCTGCTGTTCTGTGATGTTTAATGTCATGAAACTTTTTCTGTGTTGTTTTCGTAATACCTAGATGCCAAAGAAAAATGTTGAGACTTTTTATCTCACAGGAACCTATTTATTTGATTTATGTGCTAATAACATACATTAAATTAAGAAAATAGTATCTTAGATTGGAAAATTCTCATATTTTTACTAGAGGATACTCAGTGGTAGAGGATGCTGTGTACAAATTTTCATGGAAAAAAACCCTGTGTAGTATCCTGTAAAAATAAATCCTTGAATAACCTAGGTGTGTAATGTCATATTTACTATGCTCTGAAAACTGCATAATAAATCCTATAAAAATTACAGTAACTCCTACATGATTAAATGAAAGCCCTGTAAAAATCTTAGACTCAGTTTTTTCACCATTTGTTCTGTACAAAAAGAACAAGGATCTAGCAACAACCATGTATTATATTTTTCATAATTAATCTGCTGCATGAAAATATCTGAAAATTTTACAGTAATTATATCTTTACCTGATGTGCCTAGATCCAAGATTTCATGACCAGAAACTACTCTCTGTAATAGTTACACTTAAATCATGTTTCCATAAGGAACATAAGTTCCCATGAGCACCCACCCCACCTTGCTTAACGAAGTTACTTATTGTACTAATCTACTCTATTAACGATTGCCCACGAATGATAAAGTAACTCACTTCACAACAAAACTCATGTTTTACAAACTGCAACTTTATCGTGAAGGAAATCATGTCGTTTACCATCACCACTACTTAAACTTGTGCATTCATGTAGAAACGACGACTCTCGCCGACGGAACTTACGAGCTGGTACCCGCGTCCGAGAGTGAGCAGCGAGAAGCCCAGGAAAATCTAACTGAAGCAGTTGAAGACCCGGGTCAACGTTCAGACGATCCCCGGACTAACTATTCACAAGAAGGCAAGCCCCGGAGCATGAACCCTATTTTCTAAACTTATGCAACTTATTACTCTACTTTTACTAGTGCATTAAGTTTATAGGAGTTGAATGAAAACTTAGTTGCATGATCCTAGATGCCCATGCTCTGAACACTAGATATGATTGCTAGTTTGACTTGGCCGTGTACTCTTCCCCCTGGTTGGTCGGTGGAATGGGACACGCCCCCGGCCAATGGAGATAATGCCGAGTGATGTCTCGTACGGGCTTCACCGAGACATCCTGTATCGTCGAGTAGCTTTCGTTGTTTTATTTTCCGCTGCAACTTAAACTCTGAAGAACTTATTAGTTATGATCACTGAAGTACTTGGTTTCTAAACTCAAACTTGGTCTGTAATATTCACTTATGACAATGTTGTAATATTTGCTGGAATGTGGTATTCTCTGGGCTCATCGTCGTGTGAGCATTTGTATGTATGGCACTCGATCCGCTTTACCGTGGTTGTATCGGGAGGTTATACCCGACAGACCAGTGGATTACTCTGTTTGAAGTGTAAGGTTAACCGAGATTGCCCTAATGGTGATGGTTAATACACTTGAGCCAGATTAATTCAGGTGGTTCTGCCACATCAGTTGTGCTTCCGGCCTCCCGGGGTCCGAGGCCTCGTCCCCGGGGTTCACTTGCTCCCCGGGGTCTAGGCTTTTACCTCCGGTGTCGTTTCTTTCTCCCGGGCTTGGTTTACATTGTCCGGGGTCTTCCTCCTCCTTTTCTACAACCAACACCATGCTTACAACTTTAGAGGAGCAGCCCTTCTCCATCTCGGGGCGCCACCAGGACTGGCGGGGAGGAAAGGTACGTCTTCATTTCCCGGAATGCCTGGTCGGCCTTCGGGGTCCACTCAAAGTGGCCGGTGTTCTTCAAAATCTTGAAGAGAAGGAGGCCCCTTTCTTCGAGCTTGGAGATGAACCACCCGAATGCTGCCATGCAACCCATAAGGCACTGTGCTTCTTTTAATTTGGTTGGGGCTGCATGCACTCGATTGCTTCCACCTTCTGAGGGTTCACTTCAATGCCTTGGCTTGAGACTAGGAAACCAAGGAGCTTCCCTGCTGGGACCCTGAACATGCATTTCTCGGGGTTTAGCTTAAGCCGGATGGTGCGTAGGTGTGGCAGAACCACCTGAATTAATCCGGCTCAAGAGTGCTAACCATCACCACAAGGGCAATCAGGGCTAACTCGCACTTCAAACGGTGTAATCCACTGGTCTGTCGGGTAACCTCCCGATACAACCACGGTTTTGTTGATCGAAACCACACATACAAAGTACTCACATGAAGGTGAGCCCAGAGGATACAACATTCCACAAATTTTACATCACAGGGTTCATCATAAATTATTATTACAACTGAGTTTGAATTCGTAAAACAAGGTACTTCAGAGTTCAAAGTAATTGAGTTCTTCAGAGTTCAATGCAGCGGAAAATCAACGATAAACTACTCGACAATACATGATGTCTCGATGAAGCCCGTACGAGACATCACTCGGCATTATCATCATTGGCCGGGGACGCATCCCATTCCACCGACCAACCAGGGGGAAGAGTACACGACCAAGTCAAACTAGTGATCATGTCCTCAAAAGTATCACCTGAAAATAAGCCACAAGCAAGGCTCAGTATACTAATACTCAGCAAGGCTTACCCGACTAGTGGAATATACTTAGCCGACTCCTAGACATGCAAGGCTTTTGGCTTGAGGGGTTTGTTTTGCCGAAAAGCATATACAAGTAGGTCCTTACTTTCAAATTTTAGCTCCAGATTCTAGTTTTCTTAACCTTGTAAGGGAAACCTAAACACACATCACAGGGTTCATCATAAATTATTATTACAACTGAGTTCGAATTCGTAAAACAAGATACTTTAGAGTTCAAAGTAATTGAGTTCTTCAGAGTTCAATGCAGCGGAAAATCAACGATAAACTACTCGACGATACATGATGTCTCGATGAAGTCCGTACGAGACATCACTCGGCATTATCATCGTTGGGAAATCATAGATTTGGTTGTAAAGTTACTTAGTTAAGATTCCTTGGGCAATCGTTAATAGAGTATAACTTAAACTAATTAACTCCATGAAACAAGAGGGGTTGGGGGTTGTGTTCTTTTGGAAACTAATTTTTCTAAGCACAACATGGATTAAACACAACTTCTGGACTAGGTAACTTCTGGTGATGAAATTTTTATTTAGAGTACATTATGCAGAGACAACAGCACTGTAAAAAAAATTCAGAAATTTTTGTGCAGCAGATTAATTTTGAAAAATGTAATACACAGCCACTACTAGAACCTAGATATTTTTATACAGAACGAACCATGCAAGTAATGGTGCTAAAACTTTTACAGGGTGTTAATCTATCCATATATGTGTTACTATAAATTTTTCAGATTTTATTGTGCATGATACAGAGCATAATAAATAGGACAAGATACACCTAATTTAAGAAAGATTAATTTCTTCAGGATGTTTTACAGGGTTTCTGAGTATGAAACTTTTTATAAAGCATGTTCTAACCCAGAGTATCCTATAGTAAAAGATATAAACATTTTCCAAGCACAGGAACTAATTACTTTGATTTAATGTATTTCCCCATTCTAAAAATTATACAAGTGGTTACAGAAAGGTAAAAAGTTTCTAAATATTTTTATGGCATCTAGGTATCAATAAAATGGCATAGAAAAAGTTTCATAACTTGAATCATTACAGAACAGCAGGGAAAATTATTTAAATGTCTTCATGGCATAAAAGAATGTTTAACAAAAATCCAGCTAGAGGCAGGTTCTGGTCGTGAACATTTTACACTGGCCTACTCATCGAGAAACTAAACCACTGTCCAAATATCAGATTCAGCACTGGTCTACAATAGTGGGCACAAATAAAGTCTATTAAACCTTCCATTTAATGGAGAACAAAATATAGCAGCAATCTGAAGAAATGCATGTAACAAAAGTTGTAGATTTTCTTGTAACGATTCCAGAAAAGTTGAGATTTTATTTTTCTAATTTTTCTACGATTTTATATGAATTTTACAAGTTCACTATTTTTGAATTCAAAGTTTAAACACAGGTTTACAGACATGCCCCTAGAAACTTGCGTGCAGACCCTTCTAAAGATTTCAATCGTTGCAATGTGGTCCCTGGGAGGTGCTGGCAGGGCGGCCGGCCAAATTCCGGCGAGGGGTGATGAGGACATCAACACCAACGATACATCCACTCCGACACAAGTACCTATTGCTGGTCCTATTACTCGTGCTCGTGCTCGTCAACTTAATCATTAGGTGAGTTCACATCTAAGCTCATTTACATCATGTTTAGACCATGGAGACCTGTGTACTCTTATTTTGCTTAGGAACCAAGGAGACAACCTGGATTCGGACTGCAGAACAGTACCAACTTGTGACGGACACCACGGTCGCATATGAACTCGGATTGGGGCGTTCAAGTACTTCATGTAAAGCTTATGAAGTCTTCTTTCAAACCGATCCAGCCGGATATCCATATCTGTTACGAGTCGGCCGCAATCGTAAAATTAATACAGAGTCCTTTTCTGCCCATGGTACTGCGTCACCCTGTTTTGGCCCAATGGGCCATGTATCAAGTTGAGTCCATTACGGACGCGTCCTAGGGTTGGAGTACGACCCCAGCACCCCTGTGGTCGTCCTCCCACGTACTTATATCCCTTATCCGCCGCCAAGGATGCTTGGGTTTTGTTTAGATCAAGTTTAGCCTTCGCTACATGCTTGCAAGCGCGCGTGCTGGATCAGCCGCCCGTCTTCTTGTCTTCGGAACCCCACCATTATTGAGATTGCATGTGAAACCTTCATTTACTCCTAGTAAATTCAGTACTTGTCATACTTGTTCTTGCTAGTTCTTCGATTGCTTGCAGGACGAGCGCCGGGTGCCACGCTCCACAAGATGGCGACAACCATTGGAGGCGGTGTATCGGTTGCTAAGGCGCAGCTTGGAAGGTTGTAGTCGGGCCGTGAACGTCGCCTCCATCAACCAATCGATTTATCCACGCCTCTCATTGAAAGATCGGGAATCAAACCCTAGTGGTCGCCATTAGTTAGTAATCAGAGCAAGGTTTATCGGTGAGAGACTTCTAATTCTTCGTTGTTTTATTTTTCCTATAGTCCAGAAAAGCCAAAAAAATAGTAGATTAGTTTACCTTCAACCCTATAAACTCGTTCGAGCCTTTGCTAGCACTGCTTAGTTAGGGCTTATTGAACTTTCGATTGCATCGGTTGCGTCGAGTTGCTGGTCTTAGTTTTAGTCCTTCAGAGTTTCGAGTTCTTGTCACGTTCTAGTCACAACCGTGCACTACCATACATACTCCGTGTTGGCGGAACCTGAGTCCATATTCGTGTTCAAGTCCGAGTTAGATTCTGTGTTGGTTTGTGACCGAATCGCACGTGGTGCTGTGATTCGAGTAGGAATCGGTTTCCGAGTCCGAATTGGTTATTGCGCCGTGTTATAAAATTCCATTGCTATTCGCACTTGTACTGCATATTTTGTAGCGCTCCAGAAAGGCAGAAGTAGTCTCGGCTTACTCAAACTGCAACTTTGCACGCATACATATAGTCTCGGCTTACTCCAGAGAGAGAGAGAGTGGTGTGTGGCTTAATCTTTTTTTACCGGAATACCCCTACCCTTTCGGGAAAAGTTTGTGTGGTGTGTGGCTCTTTTGAAGTCTTTTAGGTTATATAACCAGTTTTGAGGATCCCCTAAAAAAAAGAAAAAGAAAAGAAAAAAAAGAACAAAAAAAAGAAGAAAAAAAAAGGAAAAAAAGGGGCTGTTCTTTGTGCATCATTTTTGTTCTTCGGTGGTGTCTCGTGACTTCATTTGTTTCCAGGCTCGCGTCTCTAGCACGGTCTAGGCTAGGACCAGTATAGTGCCGCCGTTGAACGATTCTTCAGCTTGCTTTTGTAACTAACGTGGTGCTAGTTCATCCTTGCTTCAACCCACCTATAGCTCCACATATTTGACTACAGCTTGACAGGTCCTGTTGTTGCAGCACCAATACACTTCATCCCACGGTTGCAGACTTGTTGGTTGCCGTCCCCTCCTGTTAAGCAAGGTAAGAATTGGTAAGAGCTTGTGTAACAGGTTGAGAGTGAGTGCCTTGCAGTAGCTACATCCCATTAGTTGTAGGATCTTATTTCTTCACCTATTTTCGTGTTTCATTTGACAGGATCAGAGGGTGATGGGAGTTTAGGTCACTCTCCTCGTACAAAGGGAATCATACAACATTTTGAAAATATGATGAGGAGGCATGTAGATGGGCTTGCTGAAGATATGCTGGTGTCAAATGATAAGATTGGGCAGTTGGAGGCCACGTAGCTTGCCACCAACACCAAGCTTACAAGGCTTGAGACGTCGGTCGCTCATATTGACCAAAGCCTTGCTGCTCTTTTGAGGCGTTTTGATGAGATGCATGCCAGAACTGCAAATGGGCATGAGGGAGAAAACAAGAAGGATGAGCGTGTCGAGGATAATTGGGATCATTTTGTCACTGATACTGAACAAGATGACCAAGATGCTCCTAGTCACCGATGACTGCGAACTAATCGGAGAGGTATGGGTGGACATCGACGACGTGAGGTACATAATAATGATGATGCTTTGAGTAAAATAAAATTTAAGATACCTTCTTTTGATGGAAAATACAATCCTGATGCATACATTACTTGGGAAATTGTTGTTGATCAAAAGTTTGCATGTCATGAATGTGGCAGAACCACCTGAATTAATCCGGCTCAAGTGTATTAACCATCACCATTAGAGCAATCTCGGTTAACCTTACACTTCAAACGGAGTAATCCACTGGTCTGTCGGGTATAACCTCCCGATACAACCACGGTAGAGCGGATCGAATGCCATACATACAAACGCTCATGCGACGATGAGCCCAGAGAATACCACATTCCAGCAATTATTACAACATTATCATAAGTAAATATTACAGACCAAGTTTTGAGTTTAGAAACCAAGTACTTCAATGATCATACTAAGAAGTTCTTCAGAGTTTAAGTTGCAGCGGAAAATAAAACAACGAAAGCTATTTCGACGATAAGGATGTCTCGATGAAGCCCGTACGAGACATCACTCGGCATTATCTCCGTTGGACGGGGGCGTATCCCATTCCACCGACCAACCAGGGGGAAGAGTGCAGGGCCAAGTCAAGCTAGCAATCATATCTTCGAAGGTCTCACCTGAAAATGAGCCACAAGCAAGGCTGAGTATACTAATACTCAGCAAGACTTACCCGTGTAGTGGAATCTACTCCACCGACTCTAGACATGCAAGGCTTTTTGGTTCAGGGGTTTGTTTTGCCGAAAAGCATCTACGAGTGGGTCCTTACTTTCAACTTTTAGCTCAAGATTATAGTTTCATTAACCATTCTAGATAAGTAGCTATCCAATAGCATACATGGTGAAGCATTAAATTTTCATCCAACCAGTCCATTCATCCTCATTGTTCCTCTTCTTACTCTGTGGGTAAAAATAGTTAAGCAGTCTCAATAGCCGTGAGAAACGGACGATTCGAATCGAATTTCTTAACCTTGCAAGGGAAACCTAAACACACGTCACGTGGTTACTCCCTAGACTCACACGTGCAACTTTTCCCCTTTCTTTCCGGGTCGTGGATCGGGGCTACCCTCCGAGAGTACAAGAGCCCCACGCCACGGTTCAGCACCGGGTCGTGACCACTCTCTGCACTCGCCATATGCACATGGGACCGAAGTTCAAAGGGTAGGATGCCATCCCCTTGCCGGGCCAATCAGGTACTTAAGCTTACCGATTCCCATAATCTCGGCATGTGTTTAGTACGTTCAAAGACTTAACCATCACTACCACACACTGCGGCCTTAGCATTTTTCACTAGACAGACGGGCCTCAATCGTAACCATCGTTCCATAGCCCGTCCGTGTCCTTATGATTGCAGCGTGTAGTAACATTCAACTCCTATTTTCTCGCGAGTGACAGGAAATCACTCGGCTTTTACCGGAGTCCTATTAGCACAGCATTCTATCGAACCTTACATCTAGTTTTCAAGCATGGGTTCCTAATATCATGCAACTAAGTTTTCATTCAACTCCTATAAACTTAATGCACAAGCAAAGAGTAATGAGTTGCATAATTTAGGAAAGAAATGGGTTATGCTCCGGGGCTTGCCTTCTTGCGAAAAGTTAGCTTGGGGCTCTTCCGAACTTGGGCTCGGGTCTTCAAGAGCTTCAGTTAGATTTGCTTGAGCTTTACGCTGCTCACTCTCGGACGTGGGCACCAGCTCGTAAGTTCCGTCGGTGAGAGTCGTCGATTCTACATGAATGCACAAGTTTAAGTCGTGGGGATGGTACACGACACGATTTAAGTGTAATTACTACAATGGATAGTTTCTGGTCATGAAACTTTGGATTTAGGCGCATCAGGGAAATATGTGCTTACTGTAAAATTTTCAGACAATTTCATTTAGCAGATTAATTATGAAAAATACATTACATAGTTGCTGTTAGATCTTTGTTCTTTTTGTATAGAACAAATGGCGCAACAACTGAGTCTAAGATTTTTACAGAGCTTTCATTTAAGCATGCAGGAGCTACTGTAATTTTTGTAGGATTTATTATGCAGTTTTCAGAGCGTAGTAAATGTGACATTACACACCTAGGTTATTCAAGGATTTATTTTTACACGATCATCCACAGGGTTTTTGTCCATGAAACTTTTTACACAGCAACCTCTACCACAGTGTATCTCCTAGTAAACATTGGAGAATTTGCCAAGCTAAGATACTATTTTCTTGATTTAATGTATGTTATTAGCACATAAATCAAATAATTAGGTTCCTGTGAGATATAAAGTCTCCCAATTTTCCTCTGGCATCTAGGTGCCATTACACCAGCATAGAAAAAGTTTCATTAGGTGATTCATAACCTAACTGCAGGGATAAAAAAATATCTAGCCACTTAAGGTATGAAACTAAGTTTAATAAACAGTGTAGCTAGAGACAGAATTTGGGCCTGATCTTTTGACACAGTCCTAAACGTCAAGCAACTAATTCACTGTCCAAATTTTAGGGTCAGTACTGATTTACAACAGTGGGTACAAAATAAGTCCATTAAAGCTTCCATTTAATGTAGAGCAAAATATGTTGAGAATCTGAGAAACTTTTTGTAACAAACGCTGTAGAGTTTATTCTAAGGATTCCAGAACAGTTGAGTTTGCATTTTTCTGAATTGTCTACGATTTTATACGAATTTTACAAGTTCACTGAATTTGAATCTAGATTTGAAACTTTCTTTTACAACTGGGTCCTTGAGTTTTACGTGCAGACCCTTCTAAAGATTTAAATTCTTGCAATTGGGTCCTCGGGCGGCTCGGGTACGGCGGCCGGCCGAAATTCCGGCGAGGGGCTCGCCGGCGGCGAGGGGTGAGGGTCGGGGAAGGATCAGGGGTGCGAGGGCTACCTCGTGGGGGTCTTGTTCGGGTGGGGGATGGCCGGGAATAGCTCGCCGGCGTTGGAGCAGAGGCGGCGGCGGCGGCGGTACGCGTCGACGGCGGTGCTCCGGCGGGCTTGGGGCGGCCTAGACCGGTCAGCGAGCTTCAGTGGCGCGTGGCGAAGCTGCTCAGGGGCTTGGCTTGGGCGGAGGAGGTCGGGGTCGAGCTGTCCACGGCGAGCAGGGGCGGCGGCGGCGGTGCCAGCGCGGGCGGTGGCGCTCCGGTGGTTCTGGGCGGCGTTGGGCGGCTTGGTGAGCTTTAGGGGGATGATGTAGTGGTGGCTGACACTCCAATTTGGGCAGGGGGCGGCTGTGGGAGGCTGTCCACGAACGGGCGGCACTCGGCGGCGGCAATGGCGGCGGCGAGGTGTTCTGGTGGCTGTGGCTCGCGCGGGCGGCCGGGGGCGCGGCTTTTATAGGGGCAGGAGGGAGTGTGGAGGTGCCTGGGGATGCGCGGGGCGGAAACACGGCGAGGGCGTGCCACTGGCCACGGCGGGCGGCAGCAGAACGCCGGCGCGGCGTGCGGCGAGCGGGGGCGAACGACTGGTGGCCGGAGATTTGGCGTGGGCGCGAGGGGATAGCGCGGCGCGTGGATTGGGGAAGCAGCTGCTGCAGCGGCTCGGGTGGAGGACAGGCGCAACGACGGGCGGGGCGCGGGAGTCGGGGCGGCACGGCGCGTCGCGGCGGTTGGGCGCGGCGAGCGGCGAGGCGGGGCGCGGCACGGCGTGCGCACGCGCGGACGCGTACTGGGCAGCGCGGCGGTGGGGAGGGGGCAAAGCCGTGCGTGGGGGAGAAGCGCGGCGGCCACTGGCCTGGCGCCTCGCGCCGGTCAGGCGTCGCCGGCCACCTGGCGGCGCTGTCGGGCGGGGAGGGGAGAGAGAGGGAGGAGCGAGGGGCCTGAATGCAAGAATTCGAAAAGTTTCAGGGGGCTGGGTGCAAACAGGGCGTTTTCTCCTCTTTCTAATTTGAATTTCAAAAACTTTTGAACATGAAAGTTGTTCAGAATAAAAAGTTCTACAAGTTTGGTTTCATGCAACATCTCATTTGGCTTATGGTTTGAAAGTTAATTTAAAAATTCAAAAGTATCCAAATGTGCCCAAATTCAATTTGAATTTCAACTTAACTCGTTCTAATTCTTTTCACCCTTTTATTAGTTGGTTAAGCATAGGGTTAGGGTAATGATATTGATTTTAGAAATGTAATTTACCAGGGTTGTCACAATGAATTTCCTGAGAATATATGTGTTGATTTTGCCTCTGTTTGGTGGATAGAACATGCTAAGAAAAATCCTAATAATATTCCACAAACCTAGGATGCTTTGAAACGGGTCATGCGGGCTAGATTTGTTCCTTCTTACTATGTGTGTGATCTGTTACATAGATTGCAACAATTGAGACAGGGTAATAAAAGTGTAGAAGAATACTATCAGGAATTACAAATGGGTGTGTTGCGTTGTAATTTAGTGGAGGATGAGGAACCTGCTATGGCTAGATTTTTGGGAGGTTTGAACTGAGAAATACAGGATATTCTTGCTTATAAAGATTATACTAACGTAACCCGTTTGTTCCATCTTGCTTGTAAAGCTGAAAAGGAAGTGCTGGGACGACGTGCTAGTACAAGAACTAATATTTCTGCAGGAAAACCTTCATCATGGCAGCCGCGCACATCTACCTCATTGACCGGACATGCTCCTGCACCTTCTACATTCCCGAGTCGGCCGACAATACCCGCTCCATCCAACGACAAGACACGTGCTCCCCCGACAAATTCAGCAACCACGACTGTCCAGAAACCAGCCACGAGTGCATCTTCGGTTGCCTCCACGGGAAGGACAGGAGATGTTCAGTGCCATCGATGCAAGGGCTTTGGACACGTGCAACGTGACTGCCCTAACAAGCGCGTTTTGGTGGTCAAAGGAGATGGTGGGTATTCCTCTGCTAGTGATTTTGATGAAGATACACTTGCTTTGCTTGCTGCTGACCATGCAGGTACTGAGGAACAATCATAAGAGCAGATTGGTGCAGAGGATGCAGATCATTATGAGAGCCTCATTGTGCAGCGTGTACTTAGTGCACAAATGGAAAAGGCGGAGCAAAATCAACGGCATACACTGTTCCAAACAAAGTGTGTTATTAAAGAGCGTTCGTGCCGTTTGATAATTGATGGAGGTAGCTGCAACAACTTGGCTAGCAGCGATATGGTCGAGAAGCTTGCACTTACAACAAAACCACACCCACATCCATATCACATTCGGTGGCTCAACAATAGTGGTAAGGTCAAGGTAACGAGATTGGTACGAATTAATTTTGCTATTGGTTCATATCATGATGTTGTTGAATGCGATGTTGTGCCTATGAAAGCTTGTCATATTCTGCTAGGTAGACCATGGCAATTTGATACCGATAGCATGCATCATGGTAGATCAAATCAATATTCTCTTATATATCATGATAAGAAAATCGTTTTGCTTCTTAAGTCACCAGAATCTATTGTGCGTGACGATGTTGCTAAAGCTAAGAGAACTAAAACTGAGATCGATAAGAATGCCAAATCTGTTAGTAGCAGGAAAGATGAGATAAGATTGAAAGGACATTGCTTACTTGCTACTAAGTCTGATATTAATGAATTGATTGCTTCCACTTCTGTTGCCTATGCTTTGGTGTGCAAGTATGCTTTGATTTCAGTTCACGATATGCAGCATTCTTTGCCCCCGGCTGTTGCTAACCTTTTGCAAGAGTATTCTGATGTGTTTCCAAGTGAGATACCAGCGGGGCTGCCACCAATACGAGGGATTGAGCACCAAATTGACCTTATTCCTGGTGCATCGTTGCCAAACCGTGCGCCATACAGGACAAATCCAGAAGAAACTAAAGAAATTCAGCGACAAGTGCAAGAACTACTCGACAAAGGTTATGTGCGTGAGTCTCTTAGTCCTTGTGCTCTTCCGGTTATTTTAGTGCCTAAAAAAGATGGAACATGGCATATGTGTGTTGATTGTAGGGCTATTAATAATATCACAATTAGATATTGACACCCTATCCCACGTTTGGATGATATGCTTGATGAATTTTGTGGTGCTGTTGTGTTTTCCAAAGTTGATTTGCGTAGTGGGTACCACCGGATTCGTATGAAATTGGGAGATGAATGGAAAACTGCTTTCAAAACTAATTTCAGGTTATATGAGTGGTTAGTCATGCCTTTTGGGTTAACTAATGCACCTAGTACTTTCATGAGATTAATGAACGAGGTTCTGCGTGCTTTCATTGGGAAATTTGTTGTTGTCTACTTTGATGATGTATTGATTTACAACAAATCTTTTGTTGCTGTTTTTAATGCTTTACGAGATGCACGTTTATTTGGTAACCCTGAGAAGTGCACCTTTTGCACCGATCGGGTGTCTTTTCTTGGCTATGTCGTGACTCCATAGGGAATCGAGGTTGATCAAGCCAAGGTGGAAGCTATACAGGGATGGCCTATACCGAAGACTATCATGCAGTGCGGAGTTTCCTAGGACTTGCTGGTTTCTATCGTCATTTTGTGGAGGACTTCAGCACCATTGCCGCGCCTTTGAATGAGCTTACAAAGAAGGGAGTGCCTTTTAGTTGGGGTAAAACACAAGAGAATTCCTTCAACATGCTGAAAGATAAGTTGACACATGCACCTCTCCTCCAACTCCTTGATTTTAATAAAACTTTTGAGCTTGAATGTGATGCTAGTGGCATTGGTTTGGGTGGTGTTTTGTTACAAGAAGGCAAACCTGTTGCTTATTTCAGTGAAAAATTGAGCGGGCCTGTTCTGAATTATTCTACTTATGATAAGGAATTGTATGCTCTTGTTCGCACATTAGAAACATGGCAGCATTATCTATGGTGCAAAGAGTTTGTTGTTCATTCAGATCATGAATCTTTAAAACATATTCTTAGTCAAGAAAAATTAAACCGTAGACATGCTAAGTGGGTTGAATTTATTGAATCTTTTTCTTATGTTATTAAGCACAAGAAAGGGAAAGAGAACATAATTGCTGATGCATTATCTAGGAGATACACCTTGCTGAACCAACTTGATTACAAAATCTTTGGATTGGAAACGATTAAAGATCAATATGTTAATGATGCTGATTTTAAAGATGTGTTGCTGCATTGTAACGATGGGAAGGGATGGAACAAATTCATCGTTAGTGATGGGTTTGTCTTTAGAGCTAACAAGCTATGCATTCCAGCTAGCTCCGTTCGCTTGTTATTGTTGCAGGAAGCGCATGGAGGTGGCTTAATGGGGCATTTTGGAGCAAAGGAAATGGAAGATATACTTGCTGGTCATTTCTTTTGGGAAAAGATGAGAAGAGATGTGGAGAGATTAGTTGCTCGCTGCACGACATGTCAAAAGGCTAAATCACGATTAAATCCACACGGTTTGTATTTGCCTCTACCTGTTCCCAGTGCTCCTTGGGAAGATATTTCTATGGATTTTGTGTTGGGATTGCCTAGGACTAGGAAGGGACGTGATAGTGTGTTTGTGGTTGTTGATAGATTTTGTAAGATGGCCCATTTCATACCATGTCATAAAACTGATGATGCTACTCACATTGTTGATTTGTTCTTTCGGGAAATTATTCGTTTGCATGGTGTGCCCAACACAATTGTTTCTGATCGTGATGCTAAATTTCTTAGTCATTTTTGGAAGACTTTATGGGCTAAATTGGGAACTAAGTTGTTGTTTACTACTACATGTCATCCGCAAACTGATGGTCAAACTGAAGTGGTTAATAGAACTTTGTCTACTATGTTAAGGGCTGTTTTAAAGAAGAACATTAAGATGTGGGAAGATTGTTTGCCTCATATTGAATTCGCTTATAATCGATCGCTGCATTCTATTACAAAGATGTGCCCATTTCAGATTGTATATGGTTTCTTGCCTCGTGCTCCTATTGATTTAATGCCTTTGCCATCTTCTGAAAAACTGAATTTTGATGCTACTAAGCATGCTGAATTGATGTTAAAACTGCATGAAACAACTAAAGAAATCATAGAGGGCATGAATGCTAAATATAAGATTGCTGGTGATAAAGGTAGGAAGGAACTAAAGTTTGAACTTAGAGATTTAGTTTGGTTGCATTTGAGAAAGGAAAGGTTTCCTGAATTGATAAAATCTAAATTGCTACCTTGGGCTGATGGACCATTAAAAGTGTTAGAGAAAGTCAATGATAATGCATATAAGCTCGATCTACCTGCGGATTTTGGGGTTAGTCCCACATTTAACATTGCAGATTTGAAGCCATATTTGGGAGAGGAAGATGAGCGTGAGTCGAGGATGACTCAAATGCAAGAAGGGGAGGATGATGAGGACATCAACACCAACGATACATCCACTCCGACACAAATACCTATTGCTGGTCCTATTACTCGTGCTCGTGCTCGTGCTCGTTAACTTAATCATCAGGTGAGTTCACATCTAAGCTCATGTACATCATGTTTAGACCATGGAGACCCGTGTACTCCTATTTTGCTTAGGAACCAAGGAGACGACTGAAAGGGAAACGGATTCGCGCAGGCTGGATTCGGACTGCAGAACAGTACTAACTTGTGACGGACACCACGGTCGCATATGAACTCGGATTGGGGCGTTCAAGTATTTTGTGGAAAGCTTATGAAGTCTTATTTCAAATGGATCTGGCCTCATATCCATATCTGTTATGAGTCGGCCTCAATCGTAAAATTAATAAAGAGTCCTTTTCTGCCCATGGTGTTGTGTCACCCTGTTTTGCCCCAATGGACCGTGTATCAAGTTGAGTCCATTACGGACGCGTCCTAGGGTTGGAGTACGACCCCAGCACCCCTGTGGTCGTCCTCCCACGTACTTATACCCCTTAGCCGCCACCAAGGATGCTTGGGTTTTGTTTAGATCAAGTTTAGCCTTCGCTACTTGCTTGCAAGCGCGCGTGCTCGATCAGCCGCCCGTCTTCTTGTCTTCGGAACCCCACCATTATTGAGATTGCGTGTGAAACCTTCATTTACACCTAGTAAATTCAGTACTTATCATACTTGTTCTTGCTAGTTCTTCGATTGCTTGCAGGACGAGTGCCCTAGTAGCCGGGTGCCGCGCTCCACAAGATCGCGACAGCCATTGGAGGTGGTGTATCGGTTGTTAAGGCGCAGCTTGGAAGGCTGTAGTTGGGCCGTGAACGTCGCCTCCATCGACCAATCGAGTTATCCACGCCTCTCATCGAAAGATCGGGAATCAAACCCTAGCGGTCGCCATTAAGGGGGCTCGTCGGCGGCAAGGGGAAAAGGGTCAGGGAGATCCAGGGAGGCAAGAGCTACCTTGTGGGGCCTTGGTCGAGGTTGGGGGTGGCCAGAAAGGGCTCGTCGGCGTGGAGCAGGGGGCGGCGGCGGTGCGGCCCGTCGGCGACGGTGCTCCGGCGGGGTTGGGGCAGCGCTGGCAGGTCGGGAAGCTCCGGTGGGGTGATGTAGTCCCATTCCGAGCCTTGGTTCGGGCGGAGGAGGGCCGGAGGTGGGGTGTCCACGGCGGTCAGGGGCGGCGGCGGTAGAGGCAGCACTGGCAACGGTGCTCCGACGGTTCTGGGCGACGATGGGTGGGGCAGTGAGCGTCAGTGGGATGCTGTGGTGGTGGTTGGAGGCTCAGCTTGGGCAGTGGATGACCGGAGGGGTGAGCTCCACGGTGAGCTGGGCACGACGGCGGCAATGGTTGCGGCGGGGTGCTTTTGGGGTGTGGGGGCGCGCGTGAGCGGCATCGTGCTGCCTTTTATAGGCCGCAGGAGGGAGGGAGAGGGCCAGGCGATGTTGGGGAGGTCGGCATGACGGGGTGCATTACTAGGCGCGGCGGGCGGCGAGCAGTGCCGGCGCGGCGTGCGGCGGGCGCGAGCAGGGGATTGGGCGCCGGGGATTTGGCGTGGGGGAGGGGGAGATCATGCGGGTGCGGTTGGGCATGCATCTGCAGCAGCGGCTTGTCGGGGCGGCGAGCACGGCGACTGGCAGGGCGCGGCGGAGGCTTGGGCACGACGCGGGCAAGTCATTTGGCGCGGCAGGCAGCAAGCAGAGGTGCGCGTCGCTGGCGTGCGT
Organism: Panicum miliaceum; assembly: GCA_032594955.1. Taxonomy (NCBI): domain Eukaryota; kingdom Viridiplantae; phylum Streptophyta; class Magnoliopsida; order Poales; family Poaceae; genus Panicum; species Panicum miliaceum. The sequence goes on from CM064062.1 coordinate 21,849,295, forward strand.
GTGGCACGCGTGGACTGGGCAGGGGCGCGGCGTGGGGGAGGAGCGCGTGCGAGCAGGGTGCGACCAGGCATTGGCTTGGCGCCTAGCACCGGTAAGGCATCGCCGGCCAAGTGGCCAGCGGCGACTGCACGGCGGGCGGAGGGTCGGGCGAAGCGGAGAAGGGAGGGTCTGCAGTGGAAGGCGGAGGGTCGGGCGAAGTGGAGAAGGAAGGGTCTAAAGTGAAAATAGAAGAAAAGGTAGGGGCTAGTTTGCAAAGTCAAGTGTTACTGAAATTTTTGTGTTGCAACTCAAAAATTTCTGAACATGAAAGTTGTTCAAAATGAAAAGTTACACAAGTTTTGTTTCAGGCCAAAGTTCATTCGAGTTATAGTTTGAAAGTTAATTTGAAAACCCAAAAAGCTTGATTCGGGGGACCCGTTATTTTATGGGCAAAATTTCGTATTCTCTCCTCGGCTTCAACTAGACTTTTGTTTATCCTGTCATCAATGATGTGCCTATTCAATTTTGTAGCCATATCTGCATTGATGTGAAAGTTATTCAATTTGTTTGATTAAAGCACATATATTGATGCATATATACATACAAATTCAAAATCAAATGCAAAACCAAAGTATAATTCGTTTCTTTTAAACTTTTCTTAGTTAGTTAAGCATATTGTTACGCTAATAAGACTTGTTTAGCAATTTAAACACCTGAGGTGTTACAGCCTTCCCCCCTTTAAAAGAATCTCGCCCTGAGATTCGGACAACAAGCTTAGTGTGGACAGTGTGTGTACCTTTGGTAGAGTTGAGAAAACCGGGGAAATTTTGGTTTAGATAGCTTTCAGTTTCCCATGTGGCTTCTTCCTCAGTGTGATGATTCCATTGAATTTTATACATTTTAATCACTTTCCTTCTAGTGCTTCTTTCTTTTTGATCCACCAATATTTCTTGTTGTTCCACAACATCGGTAGGAACTCGAACACACTTCTTGAGTTGAGACACGTGAAAGACATCATGGATGGCTGCAAGCTGAAGGGGCAGTCGTACTCTATAGGCTATGGGTCCACAGTTCTCGATGATTTCATAGGGACCAACATATCGGGGAGCTAATTTTCCTTTGACTCTGAATCGTTGTACACCCTTGGTTGGTGAAACTCGAAGGTAGACGTAGTCACCAACGTCAAATTTTAGTGGCTTTCTCCTTCTGTCGAAATAGCTCTTTTGCCTAGATTGTGCGGCTCTAAGGTTTTCTTGTATTACTCTCACTTTTTCTTCGGCCTCAATTACCAAGTCTCGTCCAAATATTTTGCGTTCTCCGGTCTTTGACCAACTCATAGGAGTTCGACACCTTCGTCCGTATAAGGCCTCAAATGATGCCATTTTCAAACTCGCTTGATAGCTATTGTTATATGAGAACTTTGCTAGGGATAGGCATTTGTCCCAATTTTTGTCATAGTGAATGACGCAAGCTCTAAGCATGTCTTGAAGAATTTGGTTTAATCTTTCAGTTTGTCCGTCAGTCTGAGGATGATAGGCTGAGCTTCAAATCAAATTAGTAGCAAGAGATGGTTGCAATTGTTCCCAAAAGCGTGCTACAAACTGAGTACCACGATCGGAAACAATTGTCTTTGGTACTCCATGTAGGCAAACAATGCGATCGAGATAAATCTTGGCATATTTCTTGGCAGTATAAGTGGTGTGCACCGGAAGAAAATGTGCCGTCTTTGTGAGCCTATCAACGATAACCCATATGGAATCATGTTTCTGTGCGGTGCTTGGTAATCCAACAATGAAATCCATACTTATGTCTTCCCATTTCCAGGAGGGTATAGGCAAAGGTTGAAGTGTTCCGGCTACTTTCAAGTGGCTAGCTTTTACTCTCTAACATGTGTCACATTCTGAGACATATTTAGCAATTTCCCTTTTCATTCTAGTCCACTAGAAGTTTTGCCTAAGATCTTGATACATTTTGCTACTGCCGGGGTGAATAGAAAATTTGGAAAGATGTGCCTCATCAAGAATTTGTCTGCGGAGCTCATGATTCTTCGGAACGACTATGCGACTTTCGAACCATAGAATTCCCTTATGGTCTTGGCGGAAACATTTATACTTCTCTTCTCCTAGAGAGAGTTTCTGTTTGATTATCTTAACACCCTCATCATGTAGTTGTGCCATGATGATTTGATTTTGGAGAGTAGGTTCAATCAAGATGTGATTTAGAGTGCCTTGGGGAATCATTTCCAAACTAAGCTTCCACATTTCCGCACATAATGTTTCATTATAGACTTCCACTGATAGGCAATGGCAATGAGCCTTGCGGCTTAGTGCATCCACGACTACATTAGCCTTGCCTGGGTGATAGTGCATCTCGAGGTCATAATCCTTGATTAGTTAAAGCCATCTTCTTTGTCTCATATTCAGATCGGCTTGGGTGAAGATATATTTGAGACTTTTATGATCTGTGTAGATATTACAATGAGTGCCCATGAGATAATGCCTCCATATTTTTAGAGCATGAATGACTGCTGCTAGTTCGAGATCATGGGTCGGATAATTCTGCTCATGGGGCCGAAGGACTCATGAGGCATAGGTGATAACTCGATTTTCTTGCATAAGCACACATCCAAGACCAGTGCCAGATGTGTCACAGTAAACATCAAACGGCTTGGTGTTATCGGGTTGAGCTAACACAGGGGCTGTAGTCAAACGTTCTCTGAGAGTGTGGAAAGCTTCTTCACATCTCTCATCCCACACAAACTTTACTTCCTTCTTCAATAGTTTCATCATAGGCTTAGCAATTCTGGAGAAATCCGAAATGAAAGGGCGATAGTAACCGGCTAAACCAAGAAAACTGCGAATCTGATGAACCGAGGTAGGAGGTTTCCAATCCATCACCTCTTGTACCTTTTTGTGGTCAATGGCTATGCCTTTGCTGAAAATAGTGTGACCCAAGAATTTTACACTATCCAACCAGAATTCGCACTTAGAAAATTTAGCATAGAGCTGATGGTCTCTGAGACGCTAAATAGATAAGGATGTCATCAATGAAAACTACGACAAACTTGTCGAGATCGGGCATGAATACCGAATTCATGAGATACATGAAATAGGCAGGGGCATTTGTGAGACCAAAGGACATGACCAAGAATTCATATAGTCCATATCGTGTGGAAAAGGCGGTCTTAGGAATATCGCATGGACGAATCTTTATCTGATGGTATCCAGATCGAAGATCAATCTTTGAGAAAACTCTAGCTCCAGATAATTGATCAAAGAGAACATCAATGCGGGGAAGTGGGTATTTATTTTTAACGGTCACCGCATTGAGAGGTCGGTAGTCCACACATAATCTTAAACTGTCATCCTTTTTCTTTACAAAAAGGGCTGGACATCCTCAAGGTGATGCGCTAGGGCGAATGAAGCCTTTGTCCAGTAGTCCTTGGAGTTGTGTTTTTAGTTCGGCCAATTCCTTAGGTGGCATCCTATAGGGTCTTTTGGAGATAGGTGCAGTGCCTGGTTGCAGTTCAATAACGAACTAAATATCCCTATCTGGTGGCAGTCCTGGCAAATTGTCTGGAAAAACATCAGTATACTCGCATACCACTGGAATATCCTCTAGTTCGATTCCTTCCATCGTGAAAGCACAAGACTTTATGCACTCTCGGAATGGAAAATAAAGAGTAGTGGCTCCATGAGTTGGGGAATCGATTTCAACGGCCCTTGAAAGAATATCCAATGTCACTCCATGTTGAGCCATCCAATCCATTCCCAAAATAATGTATATGCCTTCTAGTGCCAAAAGGATAAAGTTGGATATGATAGTTTTACTACCCAACTTGATTGGTACGGGCCTTATCATTAGCAACATGATCCATATTGCTTACACGATTCAAAGGGATGGCGGGGAAAATGTAGAATCTCAAAAGATCATGGGTTGAATCGTGGTCAGAAAACTGTCTGCCATAAGAAACTTATAACTCCTGGTAGGTTCATCTAAAATAGCTCATATTTTGGCAGTGGGTAGGGAATTTAGAGATGTACAACTTTGGTATTCAATTTAGATGCTAAATCCATGGCCAATATGGTCGAAAGATTCACTCTTTGCTTTGCTGGTTTGGCTGTTTTTCAGCAGAACGGGTTATAGTATCTTGCCTATAACTCAAACTAACAAGATCCAATAGTGAAAAAATTTTGTGAGAACCCAGATCACAAAATTTGTGACAATTTTGGTATTTAACACATAGCCCAGAAATGTAAGGAGACATGGGTAAAAATTCCAACAAGTTTCTGCAATCACAGATTCAACTACTTTCCAACATCACAATCAAACCACCAAGTTTTTAGCCATGGCCTACACGATTAGAGTATCCAATAGTCAAGATGCACTCGTCTCAAAAGTGGTACTCAAATCTCAATTAGCCTATTATGACACTTGCCAAAAGATAGGCTACACTATCGAGGAATATATGCAAAAGTCCTCCTAGGTCATCAACTAGAAATGGTCGAGGTCGTTGACGGACGACTCACTGCTAGTAGGAGAGTGAGCTCCCATCGGAGGTGGCTGTGGTGCCTCACTCTCAAAGTCCATGCCTGAGTCACCGTCAATCTCCTGTGGCTCCTCAACATCTTCCTCCATATCCGCCACGTCGGGAGGGGCATTCTGATCATGGTGCCACTGAATGTGCTTATTGGCATCCTCCAGCTCAATGTTCAGATCATGGAGCTGCTCCTCCAAGTGCGCTATCATGTCATCCCTCTCACCCATGAGAGTGTCATGCTCCTGAATTTGGCCCTCAAGTTGGCCAATCCGGGTGTCTCTGTCCTCAAATTCCTCACTGAGCTCCTGAATCTGTGCATCTCTGGTATCTACCATCATGTGGTAGGCCTGTGCAAGGTCGGCGAGTTGCGCAAGTGCCTGACTCTAGAGAGTCTGCAGTCGGTACAGTGCATTCATGCACCACACGGAGGTCTCGATGGTCTCCTGGGCGTGAAAGTCCACCAAGTACTGAGAGTGTTGCACCTTGTTGAGCCAGAAGGGGTCGTTGTCCTGGGCAGCAGGAAACAAACCAATAGGAGTGAGCGGGACGGTCTCGGGGCACTGCGCACAGAAAGTGGTGAGCGCCCTCATGGCAGCAAGCTCCCAAGTATCGGCCAAACGGTGACCAACAACCTCAATCTCCAAGGCGGGCCACTCCGGGTGTAGTGGGTGTGGAAAGATGGTCACGTTAACATGGCACTGGGTAACTCCATTCTCTGAAAACTCCAGTCCCGCGTAACGTGGGAGAATTGGATAGCCCACGGTGCTCAGAACATCCCACAAGATAGAGGGAAAGCCCGTCCATCCTCATCCACCATCATGGCAACAGGCTCGGCCATCTGAATAAAAGATTGAATGGGTGAGATAGTGAAAAACTGTGAACAACATAGTGGACAGGTTATGGATAGTGCGCCAAAATAGCCATAGCTTCAACAGTTCTTGTCTAAAAATTCTCAACTTTTTCCAGAACATTCCTAAGGTATTTGGGCACAACTTTTCTAGTCAACTCCAGAGCTAAATCAGGCTCTAAGATGATTTTTCTCTTAAGGTTTTACTTTACTGTCTACCCAGAAAATTCAGTGAATAGTGAGCCAATGTATCGTGCACCAGGGAAAATGTACCTAGCTAAAAATTAGCAAATTTTAACAGTATCTGCCTGAGTAAATTTACAACAAGTTTTGTGTTGAACACTTTTGTAGAAAACTGTAGTAAGAGAGCATAAAAATTTACGTGGCAGAAGTGCTGATTTTGGACAGATAACTGACATCTTAAGGTCTTTGTTGTTTCTCATCATCCATATGTTCAGAATTTTTCATATCTAAATAGGAGGTGGAATACAATTTTTGGAACAAAACTTTCAACATGAGCTTCTTCAGAAGGGATCATTTTCTATGCTCAACAATTTCATGTTTCTAGACTCGACAGAAAGAGACAGATTGCTAGATAATCCTTACGTAAGACAATCGTGTGCACGCATGAACCTTACCACTGTCAATCAACACATTTTCAATTTCAGATATATATGGTCATGATGCATGCACGCCCTATTCATCCTCATAAAATAAAATAATTGCCAAATAGCTTTGGTCTTACGAAGTTAGTTTCGGTGGCATACATAATACGTCTCTCACTATAATAGCTAGTCAAAAATTCTCTAACCGTTCTTTAACTTATCGTATTCGCGGTTAGTGTACTTGCAGAAGATAGAGCATATATATATATATATATCCATTGAACCTTTCATGCCAGCACTCATGAAAGCGTCCGCATTCATTACCGTTCACTATAGAAACGGCATCCGTACAATTCCCGTCGTACAGACGACGTTAACATACGCTATCGAGATAGCGTATTCACGGGGGTACCGTCTTGAGACGGGGGCATGAACAACGATTGCCATACCCTGCATCAAACCTTCTGCTCCCAATATAATCAACTAATAGTTGGTATATTGGCAGCACCTCAAGTAAGCCACTGCTTGAGGGCAGCGTTCGGCTCGCATCACCGACAGGAAGGCCAAGCTCTCTCAGTTGGCTGAGGATTCTTACCTTCTTACCTTAGCGATGAGTGCGTCGTTACAGAAATTAAGGGTCAGTTGTGCATAAAAATAAGTTTTGACAGAAAGTACGTGCTGGAAGTTAGTTGATAATATACATAAGTTAGATAGCCACCTAGTAACTTTCCTATAACTCCTTAGGGCTTTACGAACTAGGTACCATCCTTAACGAACCAACGCATTTTGCAAATGCATTTTGGGTCAAGTTTTATCAAAACAAGTTTTTAAGGCTTGTTATACTCTCTGGTGTATGCATTTTGGCTATGATACCAGCTGTGGCAGAACCACCTGAATTAATCTGGCTCAAGCGCGCTAACCATCACCACAAGGGCAATCAGGGCTAACTCGCACTTCAAACGGAGTAATCCACTGGTCTGTCGGGTAACCTCCCGATACAAACACGGTTTAGCCTATTGAAACCACACATACAAAGTACTCACACGAAGGTGAGCCCGGAGGATACAACATTCCACAAATTTTACACCACAGGGTTCATCATAAATTATTATTACAACCGAGTTCGAATTCATAAAACAAGGTACTTCAGAGTTCAAAGTAATTGAGTTCTTCAGAGTTCAATGCAGCGGAAAATCAACGATAAACTACTCGACGATACATGATGTCTCGATGAAGTCCGTACGAGACATCACTCGGCATTATCATCATTGGCCGTGGGCGCATCCCATTCTACCGACCAACCAGGAGGAAGGGTACAGCGATCATATCCTCAAAAGTATCACCTGAAAATAAGCCACAAGCAAGGCTGAGTATACTAATACTCAGCAAGGCTTACCCGACTAGTGGGATATACTTAGCCGACTCCTAGACATGCAAGGCTTTTGGCTTGAGGGGTTTGTTTTGCCGAAAAGCATATACAAGTAGGTCCTTACTTTCAAATTTTAGCTCTAGATTCTAGTTTCCTTAACCATTCTAGGTAAGCAACTATCCAATATCATACATGGTGGAAGAATTAATTTGCATCCAACAAGATTAATCATCATCATTGTTCCTCTTCTTACTCTATGTGGTAAAAGGGTCAAGCAGTCTCAATAACCGCGAGAAACGGACGATTCGAATGGTTACTCCCGGAGTCACACGTGCAACTTTTCCCTTCAATTCCCGCTTCACTGAACAGGCCCACCGCCCTCCACTACACGTCCCCATGGACCACGGACCCGCCGGGCCATGGTGGCACATGCACCCGCCATTAGCTAGATGTGAATGAATTAAAGATGGTGGGGAGTATATTCCGGCCTCGGTTCAATCCAGTACTTAAGCTTACCGATTACCATATTATTGGCATGTGGTTAGTACGTTCAAAGACTTAACCACCACTACCACACACTGCGGCCTTAGCATTTTTCACTAAACAGACGGGTCTCAATCATCAACACGAACATCGTACCATAGCCCCGTCCGTCAACCTTATGATTGCAGCAAGCAGTAAACATTCAACTCCTATATTCTCGCGAGTGACAGGAAATCACTCGACTTTTACCGGAGTCCTATAAGCATAGCATTCTATCGAACCTTATATCTAGTGTTCAGATCACAGGAACCTAAGATCATGCAACTAAGTTTTCATTCAACTCCTATAAACTTAATGCAAAAGTAAAATAGAGTAATAAGTGGCATAATTTGAAAAATAGGGTTCATGCTCTGAGGCTTGCCTTCTTGAGCTAAGCTAGCCTTGGACTCTTCTGAACTCGGGTTCGGGTCTTCAAAAACTTCAGTTAGATTCACTTGAGCTTCATGCTGCTCACTCACGTACTCGAGCACCAGCTCGTACGTTCCGTCAGCGAGAGTAGTCGATTCTATATGAATGCACAAGTATGAGTTGTAGTGATGGTATATGACATTTATTTTTCTTCACGATAAAGTTGCAGTCCACAAAACATAGATTTGGTTGTAAAGTTACTTAGTTAAGATTTCTTGGGCAATCGTTAATAGAGTATAACTTAAACTAATTAACTCCATGAAACAAGAGGGGTTGGGGGTTGTGTTCTTTTGGAAACTAATTTTTCTAAGCACAACATGGATTAAACACAACTTCTGGACTAGGTAACTTCTGGTGATGAAATTTTTATTTAGAGTACATTATGCAGAGATAACAGCACTGTAAAAAAAATTCAGAAATTTCTATGCAGCAGATTAATTTTGAAAAATGTAATACACAACCACTACTAGAACCTAGTTATTTTTATACAGAATGAACCATGCACGTATTGGTGCTAAAACTTTTACAGGGTGTTAATCCATCCATATATTGTGTTACTGTAAATTTTTCAGATTTTATTGTGCATGATACAGAGCAAAATAAATAGAACAAGATACACCTATTTTAAAAAAGATTAATTTCTTCAGGATGTTTTACAGGATTTCTGAGTATGAAACTTTTTATAAAGCATGTTCTAACCCAAAGTATCCTATAGTAAAAGATATAAACATTTTTCAAGCACAGGAACTAATTACTTTGATTTAATGTATTTCCGCATTCTAAAAATTATACAAGTGGTTACAGAAAGGTAAAAAGTTTCTAAATATTTTTATGGCATCTAGGTATCAATAAAACGGCACAGAAAAAGTTTCATAATGTGAATCATTACAGAACAGCAGGGAAAATTATTTAAATATCTTCATGGCATAAAACAATGTTTAACAAAAAGTCCAGCTAGAGGCAGGTTCTGGTCCTGAACATTTTACACTGGCCTACTCATCAAGAAACTAAACCAATATCCAAATATCAGATTCAGCACTGGTCTACAACAGTGGGTACAAATAAAGTCTATTGAACCTTCCATTTCATGTAGAACAAAGTATAGCAAGAACCTGAAGAAATGCATGTAACAAAAGTTGTAGATTTTCTTGTAAGGATTCCAGAAAAGTTGAGATTTTATTTTTCTGATTTTTCTACGATTTTATATGAATTTTACAATTTCACTATTTTTGAATTCAAAGATTAAACACAGGTTTACAGACATGCCCCTAGAAACTTGCGTGCAGACCCTTCTAAATATTTCAATCGTTGCAATGTGGTCCCTGGGAGGCGCTGGCACGGCGGCCAGCCAAATTCCGGCGAGGGGGCTCATCGGCGGCGAGGGGAAAAGGTTCGGGGAGATCCAGGGAGGCAAGAACTACCTTGTGGGGCCTTGGTCGAGGTTGGGGGTGGTCAGAAAGGGCTCGTCAGCGTGGAGCAGGGGGCGGCAGCGGTGCGGTGCGTCGGCGACGGTGCTCCGGCGGGGTTGAGCAGCGCTGGCAGGTAGGGAAGTTCCGGTGGGGTGATGTAGTCCCGTTCCGAGCCTTGGTTCGGGCGGAGGAGGGCCGGAGGTGGGGTGTCCACGGCGGTCAGGGGCGGCGGCGGTGGAGGCAGCGCTGGCAACGGTGCTCCGGCGGTTTTAGGCGACGATGGGCGGGGCAGTGAGCGTCAGTGGGATGCTGTGGTGGTGGTTGGGGGCTCAGCTTGGGCGGTGGATGACCGGAGGGGTGAGCTCCACGGTGAGCTGGGCATGATGGCGGCAATGGTGGCGGCGGGGAGCTTTTGGGGTGTGGGAGCGCGCGTGAGCGGCTTCGTGCTGCCTTTTATAGGCCGCAGGAGGGATGGAGAGGGTCGGGCGACGTTGGGGAGGGGCGGCACGACGGGGTGCGTTACTGGGCACGGCGGGCGGCGAGCAGTGCCGGCGCGGCGTGCGGCAGGCGCGAGCAGGGGATTGGGCGTGGGGGAGGGGGAGATCACGCAGGCGCGGTTGGGCAATCATCTGCAGTAGCGGCTTGTCGGGGCGGCGAGCGCGGCGCCTGGCGGGGCGCAGCGGAGGCTCGGGCATGGCGCGGGCAGGTCATTGGGCGTGGCGGGCGGCGAGTAGAGGCGCGCATCGCCGGCATGCGCGTGGCACGCGTGGACTGGGCAGGGTCGCGGCGTGGGGGAGGAGCGCGTGCGAGCAGGGTGCGGCCAGGCATTGGCTGGGCGGCTAGCGCCGGTCAGGCATCGCCGGCCAAGTGGCCAGCGGTGACTGTGTCGCAACTCAAAAATCTCTGAACATAAAAGTTGTTCAAAATGAATAGTTACACAAGTTTTGTTTCAGGCCAATGTTCATTTGAGTTATAGTTTGAAAGTTAATTTGAAAACCCAAAAAGCTTGATTCGGGGGACCCGTTATTTTATGCGCAAAATTTCGTATTCTCTCCTCGGCTTCAACTAGACTTTTGTTTATCCTGTCATCAATGATGTGCCTATTAAATTTTGTAGCCATATCTCCATTAATGTGAAAGTTATTCAATTTTTTTGATTAAAGCACATATATTGATGCATATATACATAGAAATTCAAAATCAAATGCAAAACCAAAGTATAATTCGTTTTTTTTAAGTTTTTCTTAGTTAGTTAAGCATATTGTTACGCTAATGAGACTTGTTGTGACACCCCGGCCCAAGGCTTAATAGGATTAATAGGATACTCATACCAACAAGTTGCAACTTCTTTTCCGGAAGCCCAATTTTAAAGAACTCCAAAGTCTAGCGTGCTTGGCTTGGAGCAATTAGGGGATGGGTGACCGACCGGGAAATTTTTCCTGGGTGCGCACGAGTGAGGATAAAGTGTGCAGAAAAGATTTTGTGTTGGTCTGTGAGGGTAGTCTATGTCCTAGGAAGCAGCCAGATGTATGCGGGCCCGGCCTCGGGGAGGAGGGACGCGCCTCGGGGAGGAGGGACGCTACAGAATGGTATCAGAGCCGACTCTCGCGGTTTCACGGGCGCGTACGAGCATAATGCGCGGGCATGAGCATGGGCTTCCGCGCATGAGCATGGGCTCGTGCGTGTTAAGTGCACAGGCATGTGGGCGGGCGCGTGGCGGGTCAGTGCACGGGCATCAGGGATGCGCCGTTGGCACTGGACGCACGGACGTGGCACATGGGCCGTTGGCACTGTGGACGTACGGACGGCCCGGCCTCGGGGAGGAGGGACGCTACAGAATGGTATCAGAGCCGACTCTCGCGGTTTCACGGGCACGTACGAGCATAATGCGCGGGCATGAGCATGGGCTTCCGCGTGTCAAGTGCACAGGCATGTGGGCGGGCGCGTGGCGGGTCAGTGCACGGGCATCAGGGATGCGCCGTTGGCACTGGACGCACGGACGTGGCACATGGGCCGTTGGCACTGTGGACGTACGGACGGCCCGGCCTCGGGGAGGAGGGACGCTACAGAATGGTATCAGAGCTGACTCTCGCGGTTTCACGGGCGCGTACGAGCATAATGCGCGGGCATGAGCATGGGCTCGTGCGTGTCAAGTGCACAGGCATGTGGGCGGGCGCGTGGCGGGTCAGTGCACGGGCATCAGGGATGCGCCGTTGGCACTGGACGCACGGACGTGGCACATGGGCCGTTGGCACTGTGGACGTACGGACGTGACCAAACAAGGAACGTTCCTGGCTTGGGGTTGGCCGACGAGGACGTCGGTCTCTTAAGGGGGTGAGGATGTGACACCCCGGCCTAGGGCTTAATAGGATTAATAGGATACTCATACCAACAAATTGCAACTTTTTTTCCGGAAGCCCAATTTTAAAAACCTCAAAGTTAAGCGTGCTTGGCTTGGAGCAATTTGGGGATGGGTGACCGACCGGAAAATTCTTCTTAGGTGCTCACGAGTGAGGACAAAGTTTGCACCCACCGGGAAATTCTTCTTAGGTGCTCACGAGTGAGGACAAAGTTTGCAGAAAAGACTTGTGTTGGTCTGTGAGGGCAGTTTATGTCCTAGGAAGCGGCCAGATGTATGCGGCCCCGGCCTCGGGGAGGCGGGACGTTATAGAAGGTGGGTGTTGCGAGAATCGAACTCGCGACCTCTCGCACCCGAAGCGAGAATCATACCACTAGACCAAACTTGGTGGTTTGATTGTGATATTGGAAAGCAGTTGAATCTGCGATTGCAGAAACTTGTCGAAATTTTTACCCATATATCTTTACATTTCTGGCATGAGTGTTGAATACCAAACTTGTCCTAAATTTTGTGATCTGGGTCCGCACAAAATTTCAGCACTATTGGATCTTGTTAGTTTGAGTTATAGGCAAGATACTATAACTCGTTCTACTGAAAAACAGCCAAACCAGCGAAGCAAAGAGCTATAGCATGCAACTGAAGAAAAACATGTAACAAAAGTTGTAGATTTTCTTCTAGCGATTACAGAACAGTTGAGTTTGTATTTTTCTGATTTATCCATGATTTTATATGACTTTTACAAGTTCACTGTTTTTGAATTCAAAGTTTAAACACAGGTTTACAGTTATGCCCCTGGAAACTTGCGTGCAGACTCTTTTAAAGATTTCAACCGTTGCAATTGGGTCCCTGGGCGGCGCTAGCATGGCGGCCGGCCAGATTCCGGCGAGGGGGCTCGTCGGCGGCGAGGGGAAAAGGGTCGGGGAGATCTAGGGAGGTGAGAGCTACCTTGGGGTGGACTTGGTCGGGGTTGGGGGTGGCCGGAGGTGGCTCGTCGGCGCGGAGCAGAGGGGCGGCGGCGGTGCGGAGCCTCGGCGACGGTGCTCCGGTGAGGAGGGGAGGGCGTGGGCTGGTCGATGAGCTTCGCGGCGTCGAGGGAAAACTGTTTCGAGGCTTGGCTTGGACGGAGGAGCTTTGGAGTGGGTTGTCCGCGGAGTAGCAGGGGAGCGGCGGCGGCGCGGGCAGCGCTGGCGGTGCTCCACCGGTCGAGATGGCCGGGGAAGAGGCCGGTGAGCTTCAGTGGAGGGAGGGCAAGCTCACTGGGTGATGGGTTTGGGCAGTGGGAGGCTGGAGGATGGGACTCCACGGGCGGGTGGTGCATGGCAGCGGCAATGGCAGCGGCGGTGATGTTCTGGGGTTTGAGGCGCGCGCGAGTGGCCTGGTGTCACCTTTTATAGGCTGCAGGAGGGAGGGAGAGGACCGGGCAACGCTGGGGAGAGGCGGCACGACGGGGGTGCGTTACTGGTCACGGTGGGCGGAGAGCAGAGCCGGCGCGGCGTGCGGCGGGCGCAGGTAGGGGATTGGGCGCCGGGGATTTGCCGTGGGGGAGGGGAGATCACGCGGTGCGCGGGGTGGGCGAGGAGCTGCAGCCGCTAGCTTCCCGGGAGGCGAGCACTACGACTGGTGGGACGTCGCGGGGACACGGGCACGGCGCGGCTTGTCCATTGGGCGTGGCGGGCGGCGGGCAGAGGCGCGCGTCGCCGGCGTGCGCGTGGCGTGTGCGGACTGGGGAGGAGCACGTGCGAGCGGGGCGCGGCCAGGCATTGGCTTGGCGATGTCACACCCTAAAATTAATGGATTTTAGGATGTGATTAAAAATAATAATAATAATAATAATAATAAAGCAATGATTTTCTTGTAATTATAAAAATTTTAACATTTTTTTTTCTTTACAGAAAATCTAGTATAGGAAAAATAAATAATTGTTTTTCAGAATTAAATAAAATGGTTTTATGTTTGTTGCATTCATGTCGCTGCATTGGTTTTTGTTTGTTTGCGTGTTTCAGTTTGCAAAATAAAAATATCCAAACTACCCTAAATCTTTTCTCTCTCTTCCCTATCTCTTTTGGCTCATCCCATCTTTCTCTCTCCCTTTTCCCTCTTTCAGTCCGGCCCAAACCTCTCTCTCTTCTCCTTCTATTTTTCTTCTCCTCCTCTTCTTTTTCTTTTCCTTCTCTTCTCCTTTCTTTTTCCCCCACGGCCCAACCCAGTCGGCCCAATCCTTCCCTTCTTCTTTTTCTCTCCCCACGGCCCAACTCAGCCAGCCGGCCCAACCCGTCCCTCTCTCCCTCTCCCTCTCTCTCACTGACACCGTGGCCCCACCCGTCGGCGCCTTGGGCGCCGGGGATTTGCCGTGGGGGAGGGGAGATCACGCGGCGCGCGGGGTGGGCGAGGAGCTGCAGCCGCTAGCTTGCCGGGAGGCGAGCACTGCGACTGGTGGGACGTGGCGGGGACACGGGCACGGCGCGGCTTGTCCATTGGGCGTGGCGGGCGGCGGGTAGAGGCGCGCGTCGCCGGCGTGCGCGTGGCGTGTGCGGACTAGGGAGGAGCACGTGCGAGCGGGGCGCGGCCAGGCATTGGCTTGGCGCTGTCACACCCTAAAATTAATGGATTTTAGGATGTGATTAAAAATAATAATAATAATAATAATAATAAAGCAATGATTTTCTTATAATTATAAAAAATTTAACATTTTTTTTTCTTTACAGATAATCTAGTATAGGAAAAATAAATAATTGTTTTTCAGAATTAAATAAAATGGTTTTATGTTTGTTGCATTCATGTCGCTGCATTGGTTTTGTTTGTTTGCGTGTTTCAGTTTGCAAAATAAAAATATCCAAAAACTACCCTAAATCTTTTCTCTCTCTTCCCTATCTCTTTTGGCTCATCCCATCTTTCTCTCTCCCTTTTCCCTCTTTCAGTCCGGCCCAAACCTCTCTCTCTTCTCCTTCTATTTTTCTTCTCCTCCTCTTCTTTTTCTTTTCCTTCTCTTCTCCTTTCTTTTTCCCCCACGGCCCAACCCAGTCGGCCCAATCCTTCCCTTCTTCTTTTTCTCTCCCCACGGCCCAACTCAGCCAGCCGGCCCAACCCGTCCCTCTCTCCCTCTCCCTCTCTCTCACTGACACCGTGGCCCCACCCGTCGGTGCCTTCTTCCACCTTCCTTTCTTCTTCCTCTGCTCCTCCCCGCTTTCCTTTCTCCGCCGCGCCGTCGTCTGTGCTTTCCCCTTCCTCTTTCCTTCCTCACCCCGAGTCCGGATCGACTCTGCGCCGTCGCCCGCGTCTCCTCTTTCCTTCCCCGCGACGCAGGCTGCCTTACTGGCCGCGGCACGCGTCCTCCCTTTCCTTCGCCGCCCGCCGCCTTCCCGTTTCCTGGCTACTCCGCCCCTATAAAACCAACGCCAGAGTCCCGCTTCGCACCCAGAGCTGTCCTCAATCCCTTACTCTACTCCACACCGTCGCACGCCGCTGGAGTTCACATACCAGAGGAACACCGCCGCCCCGTGTCGCCGCCTCTCCGTCGACTCGCCAACCCGCTGCTTCTTTGCCGCCTTCAACTCTCGCCGGAGTTCCGTGAGTTGGTGAGCGTCAAGCCACACCAGTTTCCCCTCTCTCTCTTGCCCCGCCGCAAACCCAATTCCTCACCGGAGATTTGTTTCCGCCCGCCGCCATGGCTGCCAGTCTACAGCCGCTGCACAACCATCCCGTGACCACCCTCACCTTCGCTGTGCCGCCCTCTCTCTCCCCGGCATAAACCCAGTCTAAACCGAGCCCCAAAACATCGGATTCGGTGAAGCACCGGCCGTCCGCCGCCGCACTCGCTCACCACCGACGACCAGCAAAGCTCCGCTTCGCCCGACCCTTACTCCGTTTTTTCATAACTAATGTCAATTCAATTAATACCAACTCAAATGTGTTCTAAATATAATTTGTTTAGCTGAACACCAAATATAAAATTATGCATTTAGATGCTCTCACAAGTTTCTTTCTAATTGTTAATTAGTGTAATTTGTACATTGAGAATCATAAATAAAATATGACTAAGTTCTACTTCGCTTTTTTAAATAAAAATATAATATAAGTTAATTATTATCAAGGATATTTTGTTTTGAATATCTTTTACATTTTTTTCCAAATAAAATAAATAAAACTTATAGTTCTTTTGTTTCTTTTATAATACCAAACTTCCGATAGTTGTGTCTTTTCAACCCTAGCTCCGTTTTCCGTTTTTCTTGTGCTCTTGTCATCGTAGCAGCGAGCCTTATCCTTTAGCACGCTCTTTTAAAAGCTTTTGTTTTGTGATTGGTGTATTGTTCTTAGCTGTACTTGTTTGTTGTTTTGTATGTTTGTGCTCGATGTTTGCTTCGAGTAGAATGATCGCTATTGAAGCTTGAAGATCAAGGTTTTCAAGTAAGCAAGAGCTGAAGAGCAGTAAGAGTAGCTTTTTGTTGGAAAAAGGCAAGTGACCCTAACCATCCTCCTATCTGTGCTTATTTACCAGAATACCATGTATTAATTGGAACGTGGAGAACCACCCAGGAAAACAGTACAACACGAGAACTATATGGCTCTGGTCTTGGCTAAATAATTAGAGACTCTAGTTTGAAGCGATCTTACCGAAAGGGCAAGGAGGGGGTCGGTGATAGGGGTCATAGCCCGGTCATCTTGGGGTAGCAGCCTTCACTAAGGTGCTGACCATTAGGGAGATTTATGGACCACACTGCTACCGAAACTCTAGCGGACTACTTCTTATTAGGGAATCTTTGTAAAGGCCTCATAGCATCCCTATGCAATCACACCTCGGAAGTGTGGTATTGTGCCTAGCTAGCACAGCATGGTTGGGTCCATAGTTCTTTTGAACTTTTACGCGACTTGTGGTGAAAGTGTACAACCTCTGTAGAGTGTCTAAAACTGATATATCAGCCGTGGTCACGGTCAAGAGCGGCCTGGACCCTCACATGATTAATAAACTTAAAGATGGATTTAAATTGTTAGTCTGGTTATTTCTTGTGGCCTTTCTGAGTACCAACCATAAGTGTACTCACCCCTTGCTAACTGCTTCTCAGAAGAAAAAGGTGTGAAGTCTACTGAAGATGATGAAGAGTTCTAGGCGTACGCAACCCCCAGTCGATTGCCTGTGAAGTTTGGAGCCTTCGTTTCCATGTTAAGCGCATATCTCTGATAGTCTTGCAAGTCCTTATTTATGTGTCTTTACGTGATACTGTTGCTGTTATTCACTGATGATGTCACTATATGTATGGAACTTGATCCTGGCATACATATAGTTATGCATTCGGTTTAGTCCTTAAACCGGGTGTGACAGAAGTGGTATCAGAGCTGTATCGACTGTAGGACGTAAGCCTAGATAGCAATGGTCGCTCCTTAAGGTCTATTTTATTATACAACGTATTCCTGTCTTACCCTTGACCTTCCTGATAAATATTCTCGCTCCTTGACAATTTTCTTTTCTCAATCCGCCTTGATAACTCACCTTTCTCACCTGACCTTCTTTTTCATTTGCACATCCTTGTTTTGCAAATGTAAAACCCCCATCCTTATCTATTGACTTACTCTTTCCTTGATAACTTATTTTGATACTCGACCCCCTTGACAATTACACTTTCTAGTTTTTGCTAAACCCTCAACCATCGTCTATTTCCTCTCTCCTGGATGACTTCTTGCTCTTAATCATACATCTCATTTGATGAATGATTTTCCTATCTCATGCATCTGACCTCCTTTTGATTAGTTGGTGATATTGTTTACCCCCACTCCTTAATATTTTCTTATTAATTCCTATATATCTTTTTTAAACATATCCCCTCCTGGATTTTATCTATCCTCCACATTTTACCTCCGATCCCCTTGCATCTTAAGCACGACCATTTTGGATTCTTTCTGTTGCCTTTTTCATTCCAAGATGACCTTCTACTCTCCTTTTATTCAAAATGTTTAGATCATTCGTGCCACCTGACCCAAAGCCTGCTCAAGACTACTGAAGGATGGAGTCATCACTTACCCCCGGAAAAGTTAAAATCAACAGCGGAATACTATGACACACTCACCCATAGAGCAAGATGCCTGTATCAAGAAGGTTGAACATGAAGAGACAACTTGTGCTTAGGTGTACCCCTTGCAGCCCTATTAACAACGTTTAGCATCGTTCCTTGACTGTGTGTTGACTAGTGTAGTTCTGTGTTTGCGTGATGTTACTTTTCTTTATGACCTTGCCTGATTCGCTTCTTTGCAATGATTGTTGGTGTATCACTTCTACCTACAATGACATCAGTTGCTTAGTTGGGTTTCACTTGTATCTCCCACATCCTTGTTCTTTTCTTTTCTTTCTCCCTATTCCAAAAGAGGATGTCGAGAAGGAAGCTAAAAATGTCAACAAGCAGAAGTTATTGACACTACCACCGCCTAGCTAGAAGCAAGTCAAAGAAAGGAAGACCCTACTCTAGTTCCTTTACCACCTTGCAGATTGCTATTCTTCAGTCTACCTTACTTTGATGATGACCTCAATAACCCAATAGGAAGTTGAAGGAAACACCGGCATCATCAGTAGAAACCTACAAACATCTGCAGTGGTCGACAAATTGAAGAAGCTAAAGCCAAGAATGCTCTATTTTGTTTTGTCACCTCTGTGCTATTCTCCACTCTACCTTGATTTATTTGCTTACCATCTCAAAAATCAAGCAAATGAAGATGATATCATGGACTCTACCATATTCCCCAATCATTCTTTATCATTTTATTTATTCTCCTTCTCCTCTAATTTCACCTATACCACCCAACCAGATGGCGAGTCCCAACAGAAATCATGAAGAAAGAGCTAATGAAGGTGACCTCAACATTCCACCTGTAGCCTCATCATTTGAGCATAGGATGCTAGAGTATATGGCAGAACAAACTCAAAGTCTACAAGCAATGGCTCAAACCATGATCAATATCCATCAGCATATTACAGAGCAAGCCTCAGCTCCTATGAACCACAACTCCCTTAGTAGTGATAACCATCAGATTTCACCAATTCTGCCACCATTTGATAAAAAGAAGCTATTAGCCATGCAGGCTCAAGTCTTACGAGGAAGGATGCAGCCCAATACATCATTCCCTCATAACATGAAGTTGACAAAACCAGACATTCCTACCGGACTAGTGAAGAGGCAAGTCGCTGAAGCATGGAACCGTCAAAGGAATAAGAAAAGTCGTGGAACGCTAGAGCTAGAATTGGAGAGACAATATAAAGATATCAAGACCCCAGGAATATGTCAATGTTGTGAGCATTATGGTCAGCCATGTCTTCAAGAAGATTCTAGCCTAATGACAGCTGAAGCCAGACAATGTTACTATTTAGATATTAATAAGGATTTATCTACCCAAGATACTTTCCAAGAGGGATTTACCCAATATCAAGATGGTACTCAGACTATGAACCTTGAAGATTGGAGTATTTCTTTAAAGGAATTTCAGCCTAGAAGAATCAAGCAACTCAAGAAACAAGCAAGTGAAGAAAGCCAAGAGAAGATGGAGTTACCAGAACCATTGGTACATAGCAGTACTCAACCCTGTTCCAACCAACTACAACCTAAAGTTGTTCAACTTCCGCATGACAACTCTATCAAGAAGAATCCTGATGCCCAGATTGCTTCACAAAGAGCTATGGTGGAGCAGAAACGAAGCTCGAATGGATATGTTAAAGGGGTGTGCTTCAAATGTGGTGAAAAAGGTCACTATGTTAATAAATGTCCAACAAAGCGTAAGGTGATTAGGTCATGTGATGCTGGATTATATTGCCTCAAGTATCAAGAAGACGGACATCTTGCCAGTTGGTGTGCAAAAGAGGATGATCATCAACCCCTGGACCAAAGTCCTAATGGCCCTGCACTCAGTCAGATGTCATCAATTTGCCTCCTTAGCAGGATAGATGATCAGGAAACCTCAGCTAGAAAAGAATGCCATCAATCCCCAATGCCCATTTCTCATACCACCTCGAGTCGCCAAGATAGCAAAGCAAGTAAAAGTTAGGCTGAGAAGAATTGAGGATATCTTGGAAGGAGACAGTCAAGCCAAGGAAAACCGATCATCGAATCAATCCAGCTCGATTCAAATCACTTTATCAATATATGAAGAAGGTTCTTCAAAAGATGGGCCAACGAAGCTGAGGAAGGAATGGATAGTTAAAAGTGGAATTAGACTAAGTATCCAAGAAGTGTCTCATGTGGTAGTGGAGCATTAACAAGTGTGATCGAGGAGCTATTGTAATAATGAACGATGTGGAAGAAAGTTGGATGCCACTCACCTAAACCTTTATCTCTTGCTAGCCTTTGCGAATCTCGGGATGAGATTCCTTTTAAGGGGGGTAGATTTGTCACACCCTAAAATTAATAGATTTTAGGATGTGATTAAAAATAATAATAATAATAATAATAAGGCAGTGATTTCCTCCTCTTCCTTTTCTTTTCCTTCTCTTCTCCTTTTCTTTTTCCCCCACGGCTAACCCTGTCGGCCCAATCCTTCCCTTCTTCTTTTTCTCTCCCCGCGGCCCAACTCAGCCAGCCGGCCCAACCCGTCCCTCTCTCCCTCTCCCTCTCTCTCACTGACACCGTGGCCCCACCCGTCGGCGCCTTCTTCCACCTTCCTTTCTTCTTCCTCTGCTCCTCCCCGCTTTCCTTTCTCCGCCGCGCCGTCGTCCGTGCTTTCCCCTTTCTCTTTCCTTCCTCACCCCGAGTCCGGATCGACTCGGCGTCGTCGCCCGCGTCTCCTCTTTCCTTCCCCGCGATGCAGGCTGCCTTACTAGCCGCGGCACGCGTCCTCCCTTTCCTTCGCCGCCCGCCGCCTTCCCGTTTCCTGGCTACTCCGCCCCTATAAAACCCACGCCAGAGTCCCGCTTCGCACCCAGAGCTGTCCTCAATCCCTTACTCTACTCCACACCATCGCGCGCCGCTGGAGTTCACACACCAGAGGAATGCCGCCGCCCCGTGTCGCTGCCTCTCCGTCGACACGCCAACCCGCTGCTTCTTCGCCGCCTTCAACTCTCGCCGGAGTTCCGTGAGTTGGTGAGCGTCAAGCCACACCAGTTTCCCCTCTCTCTCTTGCCCCGCCGCAAACCCAATTCCTCACCGGAGATCTGTTTCCGCCCGCCGCCGTGGGTGCCAGTCTACAGCCGCCGCACAACCATCCCATGACCACCCTCACCTTCGCTGTGCCGCCCTCTCTCTCCCCGGCATAAACCCAGTCTAAGTTGAGCCCCGGAACATCGGATTCGGTGAAGCACCGGCCGTCC
This sequence comes from Panicum miliaceum, assembly GCA_032594955.1. Taxonomy (NCBI): domain Eukaryota; kingdom Viridiplantae; phylum Streptophyta; class Magnoliopsida; order Poales; family Poaceae; genus Panicum; species Panicum miliaceum. The sequence goes on from CM064062.1 coordinate 21,870,633, forward strand.
GCCGCCGCACTCGCTCGCCGCCGACGACCAGCAAAGCTCTGCTTCGTTCGACCATTACTCCGCCGATTCGCCCGACCCTTACTCCGCCGATTCGCCCGACCCTTACTCCGCCGATTCGCCCGACCCTTATTCCACCGATTTGCCCGACCCTTACCCCGCCACCCGATTCTGATCCAACGGACCAGATTCGTCTGACCCTAGTCGTCCCTGGAACTTTTGTAGAAAAGCCCCTAGGTTTTTCAGGAATCAAACGCAGTCCAGATCAGTAGAAAAATAATTAGAGTTGAGCCCTTTCTTTTTCTATCCAGACCCTGACCTTTCTAAAATTAGTTCCCGCCGTCCAGGACCTATAGTTTTGGACCCCAACTCTCTGTTTAAGGTTTAATTATGTTTTAGCCCCTGATTTCTTCAATTTAGCCTCTGGAAGTTCAGTTTCTACGCAGATAAGTCCCTGGAGCCTTGTTTTAGCCCTACCTTCGTCGTTTTAGCTCCGTTTCAACTTGTTCTTGTTGCGTTAAGTCTTTTAAAACCCTAACCAACCATTTAGTCGTGTCGTTGTGCCTTAGTTCCTGTCTTTTGATTAAAAATAGATTTAACTTGATAAAGTTCTGTTGACTCCAGATTTTGACACGTGTTGAATCGGCGTCAGGAGGAGAAGATTGGCTGGTGTAGCAGATCTGAAGGCTACAGTGAGGAATCGGCCGATTGAGGTAGCAGTTGAAAATCGGCCGATTGGTAGCGCAGCCTATGCCAACAGGATGGGATTATTCCAGAAGATTTTGGTCAAAAGCTGGTCAACAGGGCACGTCAAATCGGTCAAGGAGCAATTGAAGAGAATCCTGATTGGATTAGGGAACGGCGGCGGAAGATTCTGCGGGAGTCCGTTTCCTTTGAAAGTTCTTATAGATATAGTAGTTTTCCTTTTTTTAAATAAAGGTTGTAACAAGTCGTAATCGACCAGGAGTCCTAGTTTCAGGGTATAAATAGGAGTCGCTAGGGCTTTGCAAAAGAATCAACACATCAATCAACAAAATACTTCTACTTTTTACCAGTACTTTACTTTCAAGTCGGCGACTTCGCCAATATTTTCTTCTTCCATGAGTTCGTACGGATTGGCAGGGCTGCATCAACTTGATCTCCGGCCAATTGGTAGGTTCCGCTTACCGAGTAATATCCGAGCTTTAACTACGGGCGCATCGCTGTGGTTTCGTTTGGATTTATTCACCAGTTATCGATATTTACTAGAATTGCAAGTTTTACCTGTTATTCTAGTATTATCACCAGTTATCCAGCTTGAGATCAGGGTAATCGGCTTCGTCATTGTTCTCCTTCGATTTATCATCATACAGCTGGTTAGATCTGTTTCAAGTGTTGCTTCTATAGTAATTGTTTAGATCGCTCTAGCAGTCTTCTTTACAATTACTATACGATCATCGGCTGATCCATAGCCGATCATCTCTACAGCAAATCGGCCGATTTGCCGCCGACGCGCTCCTCAGGACAGATCGGAAATCCAGCCGATCGACGCACCTGGAATTTAATACTCTATTTCCTTTTCAATCAACAGGTCAGATTGACTGGCACGCCTCGCGAACCGCACCAGGGCGATAACCCGAACAGGAGCTAAGCAGATTCTCCCGGGTCGTATGTCCGACGCTGAAGACCCATCGGCCGATTCCTATCCGGCCGATTTTAGCGCCAACACACTTTTGGCACGCCCGGTGGGACCATCCAAGATCTGATATGTCAAACAACGCAGAAATCTCTGACAGCAACATCATTGGGGTCACAGAAGCTGATCTCAAGGACGACCAGAGGGAGGAATTGGCCAAACATCTGGAAGATTACAAGAAGATGTACCTCCAGTCGTTCAGTCGTACCAGAAGCGGGGAAGCAGTCAAGAAGGCTCCTATCCCAGCGCCTCGCCACATCACCATTGCTGAAGACTCGGGCAAGATGTCAGAGATGATTCAACAGTCCGTGTATCAAGCATTCATCGACCAATCCTCGGTGATGAGCAATACGGTGTATAACGCCGTCGTCAACTCTCTGGCCAGCGGAGCCGTTCAAGGCTATCAGGGACCGGCATATGCTCCTCCAACTACTCTGCTGGCCAGAAGCTTACCGTACACATCCCAATCGGCTTCTCAGTCGATATTGACGCAGCGCGAGGGATACAGCTCCCCACCACTTCCGGCGTCTCCAAGATACAGCGGTGCACCATATCTTTCATCGCTAGCGCCACTTCAACCCGTTCAGATGGCTTCTGTGCAAACACTACCTGCAACCTCAGCGTCGTGGGGGACGTCGACCACAGCGTATTTTCCCGAGCCAGCAAACGGGCATGGTACTTATCTGTTTCAGGTGCCATACCAATCGGCCGCCCGGCCGACGGTCTCCCAGTACCAGCAGATTTTACCAGAAATCGGCAGGGGGGCAAGCACTGTGGAATTACTCAGAGGCACGGCGCCAGCAGTGATGTACGAAGGGGGGGCGGACTCGTTTCACCATCAACCATCGGCCGCTCAGCAAAGTTCGCCGATTCATCACCCGGCCATACCAGCCCTTCAGCATATGCCCGCGCCTCGAACAACTGTTCATCAGCAGCAGGTGGACTGGACGGCAAAGATAGCAGAAGTAATCCAAGATCAGTTTGGGCTGAAGCCGAAAGTTCAAACTTATACTTACAAGACGCCGTATCCATCAGCCTATGACTCGTTGCCGTTCCCACACCGCTACAAGTTCCTGATTTCACCAAGTTCTCAGGGACGGACGACACTTCCACGGTGGAGCACATTAACAGATTCATCATCCAGTGCGGAGAAGCTGCTACACAAGATGCTCTGAGGGTGCGGTTATTTTCATCATCTCTGTCCGGATCGGCCTTCCAGTGGTTCACCACTTTACCGCCAAATTCTATCGTCACGTGGGCCGATCTGGAGAAACAATTCCACAAATACTTCTATGCAGGAGTACATGAGATGAGGATCTCAGATTTGACCAGCCTCAGGCAGAGGAGCGATGAACCAGTCACGGGGTACATACAGAGGTTCAGAGAAATCAAGAACAAATGCTACAGTCTGGCTCTGACCGATGCACAGTTGGCCGATATCGCTTTCCAAGGTCTCTTGCCGCAAATCAGAGAGAGATATGCTGCCCAAGAGTTTGAAAGCCTGAGTCAAATCGTCCACCGATTGTCAGGGCAGGAGGTCCGACCGTTTGAACAGCGGAGGAGCTTCCAGAAGAAGGTGGCATACTTGGAGGGACTTGAATCCGATGCGGAGGAAGAGATCGGCCTGGCAGAATGGGTGAAAGGGAAAAAACCGATATCCTGCCCCTTTGGCAAGAAGGAGCCAGAGACATTCGGCTTTGATACATCGAAGGCCGATAAAATTTTTGATCTACTGCTTCAGGAGGGACAGATTAAGCTGTCGCAACATCACACCATCCCTACGGCCGATCAACTTAAGAAGATGAAATACTGCAAGTGGCACAACGCTACTTCTCATGACACCAATGAATGTAAAGTCTTCCGCCAGCAGATACAATCGGCCATTAAGCAGGGGCGGCTCAAGTTTGAAACTCCAAGCCAATCGGCAAAGCCGATGAAGATAGATCAGCATCCCTTCCCGGCCAACACGGTCAATGCCGAAGGAGACTCAAGTCAAACCAAGGTGCTGACGTCAGAATCGGCGAGAAGAGGTGGCGCTGTCAACCCCAGGAGACAGATCACGATGGGGAAAATCAGAAGAAATAGGCGGGGGCCAGAACGACCACACAAACCCGTCACCTCCCAATTCTTACTCAGTAAATATCGGCAGCAGCAAAAACAAGCACAATACCAGGAAGGGATGATACGTCGGCATGAAGATCACTGGCAATGTCCGTTCTTCATCCACTGCTGGGAGAACGATATCAGATTGCCATCTGCCGATAACTGTCCGGAGTGCAACGGATCAAACCGCAATGATCGCCCGAGGCCACACTCTAGGGACAGAGGATCAGAGCCGATCAACAGAAATCAGCGCGAAGAACAGCGCGTTTCGGTGCATGATCGACTGGGGGGCAGAGTTGACCAGTACAGTAGGTCAAAAAGCAAGATCGGCCAGCAAGATGGACTGGGGGGCAGGATCAGCGCACACAATCGGCTGGAAGAGATGGCCGATGATAGGGTGTCAGACGAAGATCCCCTAGGAAGGGAACCAGATTGGGAACACGCCAGATCATCGGCCAAACCAGTGAATCCCAGGTGGTGTCCTGATGGCCTATCCCGATCCCAAAAGCGAAGGATCCAACGCCTACGCTAGTTGGAGCATCAAGAAGAAGAACAAAGACACGTGCCAGAAAGAAGGAATGTTAAATCTCGAGTTTGGCGCCCAAAGAAAAGCGATCAGAAAGCAAACAACCAAGAATCGGCAGCCGAGATTGATATGGTTTTCATACTGCCGATGGAGTTCATGGCGCCAAGCGATCGAGATAAAGTGACAAAAACAGAGGAAGAGCAAATGGCACAACTGGTATTAGAGCCGATGACGGCTACGTTTGAGAAACCAGAAGAAGAAAAACGGCAGCATCTCAAAGCGCTGTTCCTCAAGGGTTATGTCAACGGAAGACCCGTCACCAGACTACTGGTAGATGGAGGCGCGACAGTCAACATCATGCCGTATGCCATGTTCCGCAAGCTGGGCAAGGGCGATGACGACCTCACCAAGACGGACATGATGCTGAAGGATTTCGAAGGCAACGTGTCACCCGCCCGCGGAGCATTCTGCGTCGACCTCACCATCGGCAGTAAGACCCTCCCTACTACTTTCTTCGTCATTAATGGCAAGGGGTCCTATAATATGCTGCTTGGTCGCGACTGGATACACGCAAATTGCTGTGTCCCTTCTACAATGCATCAATGCCTTGTGCAATGGGTCGGCGACAGTACAGAGATAGTCGCTGCCGATTCCGTCTACAGCGTTGCAGCGGCCGACACACAACAGTGGAGCTGCGAGCACGTCAAGTGTATATCTGGCAGGACTTGGGACACTGACTTCCTGAAAGTGTCCGATTTCGGTCTACAGCCGATCCAAGCAGTCGGCTCTGAAGATTCAGAATAAATGGATCAGTTTGTCCGAGAAGATGGGAAGCTGGGGCACGGGTTCACGTTGGCCGATTTATTAGAGATGGTAGATTTGGGAGATAGCAGCAAATCAAGGCCGATGTACATTAGTGCAAATTTGGATTCTGAGTACGAAAGGAAAACATGTCAAGTTAACATGGCCGATTTCTCATCGGTTTTCTGGCTACACATCTGGTGAAAGAAATATTGGGATTCATTATTAAGTGGAAATTACGGATTACATGAAGCAGTTCAAGACCAAATCGGCGCAATGGCATTAAAGGAGCAATAATGTTTAACATATTGTTTACAGCCCAAGGAAGGCATCTATGGCTACAATCGCCCGTCGTCTAATTTGATCGGCCGATTCTACTATTCTCTGATCATTTTCGGCCGATCCTGGTACTTCTGACACGTGGCGACAGAGTCTTATTGTTTCACGGGCCAGATGTTGTCTTTTTTGCTTCAGCTCGCTGATCATGGTTGGGAGTTCTTGGAGCTTTTTCTCCTCAGCGGCTATCTCTTTGGTTATCTGTTCCATCTCCTTGGCTAGTTCTGCTCTCCTCCGTTTCAGCCGATCTATTGTGCCAACGATGTCCGGACGGCAGTTCTCGAGGAAGTTGATTCTGTGATGAACTTCCTGGGTCTGATGCTTGTACAAGTCAACCTCATCCTGAGTTTTGGCCATCTGAGCACGATCGGCCATACGTTGCAACGCCCGCGAGACCGGAATCCGCATGCCCTCTATATAGGCAGCATACCCCAAGTCTTCCGACACTTCATCCGGGATGTGATCTGCGACCTCATTGAAAAGTTGTCGGATCGGCGATGCATCCTCCACCAGTCCGCCGATGTCACCTTGGAGGAGAGTACGAATGCTTTCGAGCTTAGAGCGGACATCGTCGGAGGCAGAGCTCGATGGAGCTACGTTTTAGGCGATTTCTTCTTCATTGGCCAAGGAGACAGCGAAAGAAAAGATGCTATTGTTGGGAGTATCTTGCTCCTGTAAGGGAACGAAGCAAAGGGTAAGCAAGCGGTGAAAGGAAATCGGCCGATTCTGATGGTAAGATTGTTACCTCTTTGAAACGAATCTCTCTTGCCTGCGCCGGTGGAAGTATTTCCCTTGTTTCAGGGACTGGTGCACTTGGTTCGCCAGAAGAAGAGGATTCGATCGTTATCAGTGCTCCGCTTGGGCCAGCTTCCTGAGAAAGGCATAAATTCCCATGAAAATACTATGGGAAAATGAAATGAGAGGGTAGTGGAAATTTGCCATGCCTCTGTGGGTCTCCCGGCCGATTCCTGCTGTGGAGTTACAATCGGCGTACCCAAATCGACCTGCATCAAAATTGGTTAAGTTTCCTGAATATTAAGGATGCAGGGTAAGAGATCATGTACCTCGGCAACAAAAGCTGCTGTAATCTCAGTCCCTACTTGAGACGTGGCCGATAGTTGCGGGGACTGTGGTGGGACAACTTGTGCAGCCTGGCAAAGGGATAGAATTGATGTTAATAGAAGATTTGGGGAATATATGAGATAAATAAAGTTACCTAGACAGCTTCTACTAAGAGCGATGCTGCAGCAGCCCCGGCTTCAGCGGTGACTTGGGGATCGGCCGTCTCGACAACTGGTAGGGGTGAAGGACCTGAGGTCTCGGCGAGTATCACTTCCACCTGATCGGCCGATCCAACACGGGGAGTCTCGGCCGATACTGTTGCCATCTGGCTAGCCGATCCGATACGGGAGATTTCAGCCGATGCTATTGTCGCCTGATCGGCCGATCCAATGCGAGCCCGCATCCGACGGCTGGATATCTTCGGTGTTGGTCTTTTGGGCGCTCGTCTTGATCGGCCGGTGGAGATATCTCTGATAGATGGAGCATGGAAGCCGATGAGTGGATACGCTGTGTATTGGTGATGGCTATCGATCGGCCGGCCGCTTCGGCTCCGCATCTGGGGGACATGGCTTTCAGACTGAAGGGATAAACATAAGTTAACAGCGAGATGATAATGCAACATTGAAATTGGCTAAGGAGAAAAGGACATACCGCAGCATTTGGGTCGATGTTCTCTGGGTCCAGAATGTTGGAGTATATTGATGGGGATTTACAGAAAAGATGCTGCTTCCATTCTACCCACCATAATTTATACTGTTGGGTGGCGAAAGAGGCAACTGACCAGCCGTTCAAGTCAATGGTGCTGGAGTCAGGTACTAAATCGCACAATCAGCTGTAGTCAAGACTTGAGGTTAATCCGTCTCTGAATTTTGTTTGGCCGGCGAAATAGACTCGAATCGGCAATTGGCCAAAACCTAGTTGCCTTGCTGCAGCCGACGGGCAGTAGAACTCATAAGTGGGTGAGTCCTTTCCTGAGAAGAAGTTAGCCGGCAGAATTCCCGGCTTAATCAAGACATCCATCAATTCTCTGTCAAATGTGTGGTTGGAGAAGTCGAAGCATACAGGCAATTCAAAAATCGGCTCTGCGGTTTGATATGGATACCAGATGATCATCTCCTCACTAAGTCCATTATAGAAGCATCTGAAATATTCAGCTACGCGGGTAGCGGTGAACTGGCAGCCAGGAAAGGCCGATACCGCTTCTCCAACAGATCTGCAGCGGCGACGGACCGATGGATTCTCCTCTGACTCGATGTTGGGAAAGGTCTTTGTCTCTATCCTCTGCTGAGAGACCTTGCTCATGTGTAGATTGAGCCAGAGGGTGATGAACCACCAAGGACCACCTGGATTCCCTATCGGCTCTCCTTTCGACAGCTTGACGCCAATTTGATGCATCATATGGTATGCCGATCCCAGCAAATGTTTACCGAGGGGGACGGCCGATCCTTGTGCAAGAGACTCTGCCAAAGCTTGAGTGTTGGAAGAGGGGTCGACCGCTCTGCCACAGAAGAAGTGTTTCTCCAGCCACATCATCAAGAAGGCGGTGTGCTCCCTCTGTGAGACTGTTCCTGTCTTCATGTTTTTACTGATGTATCCTTTCCACCCGCCGATGCTGTGGCAGAACCACCTGAATTAATCCGGCTCAAGTGTATTAACCATCACCATTAAGGCATCCTCGGTTAACCTTACACTTCAAACGGAGTAATCCACTGGTCTGTCGGGTATAACCTCCCGATACAACCACGGTGAACGGATCGAGCGCCGTACATACAAATGCTCATGCGACGATGAGCCCAGAGAATACCACATTCCAGCAAATATTACGATATTAACATAAGTAAATATTACAGGCCAAGTTCTGAGCTTAGAAACCAAATACTTCAATTAACATAAATAAGTTCTTCAGAGTTAAGTTGCAGCGGAAAATAAACAACGGAAACTACTCGACGATACAGGATGTCTCGATGAAGCCCGTACGAGACATCACTCGGTCTTATCTCCGTTGGACGGGGGCGCATCCCATTCCACCGACCAACCAGGGGGAAGAGTGCAGGGCAAAGTCAAGCTAGCAATCTTGTCTTCGAAGGGCTCACCTGAAAACGAGTCACAAGCAAGACTGAGTATACTAATACTCAGCAAGACTTACCCGTGTAGTGGAAACTACCCCACCGACTCTAGACATGCCAGGCTTTTTGGCTCAGGGGTTTGTTTTGCCGAAAAGCATCTACAAGTGGGTCCTTACTTTCAACTTTTAGCTCAAGATTCTAGTTTCGTTAGCCAGTCTAGGTAAGCAGCTATCTAAAGCATACATAGTGAAGCATTAAATTTTCCATCCAACCAGTTCATTCATCATCATTGTTCCTCTTCTTACTCTGTGGGTAAAAATGGTTAAGCAGTCTCAATAGCCGTGAGAAACGGACGATTCGAATCGAATTTCTTAACCTTGCAAGGGAAACCCAAACACACGTCACGTGGTTACTCCCTAGAGTCACACGTGCAACTTTTCCCCTTTCTTTCCGGGTCGTGGATCGGGGCTACCCTCCGAGAGTACAAGAGCTCCACGCCACGGTTCGGCGCCGGGTCGTGACCACTCTCTGCACTCGCCATATGCACATGGGACCGAAGTTCAAAGGGTAGGATGCCGTCCCCTTGCCGGGCCAATCAGGTACTTAAGCTTACCGATTCCCATAATCTCGGCATGTGTTTAGTACGTTCAAAGACTTAACCATCCCTACCACACCCTGCGGCCTTAGCATTTTTCACTAGATAGACGGGCCTCAATCGTAACCATCATTACGTAACCCGTCCGTGTCCTTATGATTGCAGCGTGTAGTAGTCATTCAACTCCTATTTTCTCGCGAGTGACAGGAAATCACTCGACTTTTACCGGAGTCCTATTAGCGCAGCATTCTATCGAACCTTACATCTAGTTTTCAAGCAAGGGTTCCGGACATCATGCAACTAAGTTTTCATCCAACTCCTATAAACTTAATGCACAAGCAAAGAGTAATGAGTTGCATAATTTCGGAAAGAATGGGTTATGCTCCGGGGCTTGCCTTCGCAGTTCGCTTGGGGATCTTCCGAACTTGGGCTCGGGTCTTCAAGAGCTTCAGTTAGATTTGCTTGAGCTTCACGCTGCTCACTCTCGGACGCGGGCACCAGCTCGTAAGTTCCGTCGGCGAGAGTCGTCGATTCTACATGAATGCACAAGTTTAAGTCGTGGTAATGGTGCTTGATACGATTTAAGAGTAATTACTACAAGGGATAGTTTCTGGTTATGAAATTTTGGATTTAGGCACATCAAGGAAAGATGTGTTTACTGTAAAATTTTCAGCCAATTTTTTGTAACAGATTAATTATGAAAAATACATTACACAGTTGCTGTTAGATCCTTATTCTTTTTGTACAGAACAATTGGTGCAACAAATGAGTCTAAGATTTTTACAGAGCTCTCACTTAAGCATGCAAAAGCTACTGTAATTTTTGTAGGATTTATCATGCAGTATTCACAGCATAGAAAAAATGACATTCCACACCTAGACTATTCAAGGATTCATTTTTACAGGACCCTACACAGGGTTTCTGTCCATGAAACTTTTTACGGAGCAACCTCTATCATAGTGTATCTCCCAGTAAAAATGTGAGAATTTTCCAAGCTAAGATACTATTTTCTTGATTTAATGTATGTTATTAGCACATAAATCAAATAGGTAGGTTACTGTGAGATAAAAAGTCTCCTAATTTTTCTCTGGCTTCTAGGTACGAATACATTAGCATAGGAAAAGTTTCAACGGGTGACTCACCACCTAACTGCAGGGACAAAACATTCTACTTACACATGAATTAAAACTAAGTTTAACAAACAGTAAAGCTAGAGATGGAATTTGGGCCTGATCTTTTTACACAGTCCTAATCATCAAGCAACTAATTCACTGCCCAAACTTTAGGGTCAGCATTGTTCTAGAACAGTGGGTACAAAATAAGTCCATTAAAGCTTCTATTTAATGTAGAGCAAAATATTTTGAGATTCTGAGAAATCTTTTGAAACAAAAGTGGTAGAGTTTGTTCTGAGGATTCCAGAACAGTTGAGTTTGCATTTTTCTGAATTTTCTACGATTTTATACGAATTTTACAAATTCACTGAATTTGAATCTAGGTTTGAAACTTTCTTTTACAACTAGGTCCTTGAATCTTACGCTCAGACCCTTCTAAAGATTTAAATTCTTGCAATTGGGTCCTCGGGCGGCTCGGGTACGGCGGCCGGCCGAAATTCCGGCGAGGGGGCTCGCCGGCGGCGAGGGGCGAGGGTCGGGGAAGGTTCAGGGGTGCGAGGGCTACCTTGTGGGGGTGTTGTTCAGGTGGGGGACGGCCGGGAAGGGCTCGCCGGCGTTGGAGCAGAGGCGGCGGCGGCGCGGCTCGCGTCGACGGCGGTGCTCCGGCGGGCTTGGGGCGGCGTGGTCCGGTCGGTGAGCTTCAGTGGCGCGTGGGGAAGCTACTCAGGGGCTCGGCTGGGACGGAGGGGGTCGGGGTCGTGCTGTCCACGGCGAGCAGGGGCGGCGGCGGCGACGGCAGCGCGGGCGGCGGCGCTCCGGTGGCTCTGGGTGGCGTTGGGTGGGTCGGCGAGCTGCGGTGAGGTGATGTAGTGGTGGTTGGGGGCTCAGTTTGGGCAGTGGGCGGCGGCGGAGGGCTGTCCACGGGCGGATGGTGCTCGGCGGCGGCGATGGCGACGGCGAGGCGTTCTGGTGGCCGGGGGCTCGCGCGGGCGGTCGGGGCGGGGCTTTTATAGGGGCAGGAGGGGGTGTGGAGGTGCCTGGGCGACGCGCGGGGCGGGGCACGGCATCGGCGTGCACTGGGCGCGGCGGGCGGCGGCAGAACGCCGACGCGACGTGCGGCACGCGGGCGCGGCGACTGGGCGGCCGAGATACGGCGCGGGCGCGGAGGGATAGCGCGGGGCGCGGAGTGGTGGAGCAGCAGCGGCAGCGGCTCGGGCGGAGGCCGGGCGCGGCGACTGGTGGGGCGCGGGGGCCGGGGCGGCACGGCGGAGCGCGGCGACTGGGCGGCCGGGCGGCGGGCTGGGCGCGGCAGCACACGCGGGCTCTGACTGGCCGCGCGGCATGGGGGCGGGGCAAAGCCGGCCGTGGCGGGGTGGTGCGGCGGCCACTGGCCTGGCGCTCCGCGCCGGTCAGGCGACGCCGGCCACCTGGCGCGCGGCGGGCGGGCGAGCGCGCGCGCGGTGCGGCAGAGGAGGGAGGGACCGAAGTGACAAAATTCGAAAAAACTTCAGGGGGCTGGGTGCAAACAGGGCGTTTTCTCCTCTTTCTGATTGGAATTTCAAAAACTTTTGAACACGAAAGTTGTTCAAAATGAAAAGTTCTACAACTTTGGTTTCAGGCAAAATCTCATTTGGCTTATGGTTTGAAAGCTAAATTTAAAAGTTCAAAAGTAACCAAATGTGCTCAAATTAAATTTGAATTCCACTGAACTCGTTTTAATTCTTTCCACCCTCTCATTAGTTGGTTTAAAACATAGAGTTAGGCTAATGACATTGATTTTGGAATTTTAATTACCAGGGTTGTCACAGCCTTCCACCCTTAACATGAATCTCGCCCCCGAGATTCGGTAATTCTTAGTGTGGGCGTGGGTGCACATACCAGTGGTTGAGATAAGAAACCCGGGGAAATGTTGGTTCAGGTAGCTCTCCGTTTCCCAGGTGGCTTCTCCTTCCGTGTGGTGATTCCATTGTATTTTATACATTCTAATCACTTTCCTCCTGGTCTCTCTTTCTTTTTGATCCAGAATCTTAACTGGGTGTTCGACATACGAGAGGTCGGGTTCCAACGATATTTCTTGTTGTTCCACAATCTCGGTAGGGACTCTAATACACTTCTTGAGTTGAGATACGTGGAAGACATCATGGGTGGCCGTGAGTTGAGGGGGCAGTCGTAATTTGTAGGCTACGGGTCCGCAGCTCTCAATGATTTCGTAGGGACCAATATAACGGGGAGCTAGTTTGCCTTTGATTCCAAATCTTCGCACTCCCTTGGTTGGTGAAACTCGAAGATAGACATGATCGCCAACTTCGAACTTTAGGGGCTTTCTCCTTTTGTCAGAATAGCTCTTTTGTCGGGCTTGTGCGGCTTTAAGATTTGCTTGTATTACTTTTACCTTCTCCTCTGCCTCGATTACCAGGTCGGGTCCAATTATTTTACGTTCTCCGGTTTGTGACCAGCTCAAAGGAGTTCGACACCTTCGTCCGTACAGGGCCTCAAATGGTGCCATTTTCAAACTCGTTTGGTAGCTGTTGTTGTACGAGAACTCTGCCAGGGGTAGGCATTTGTCCCAATTCTTGTCATAATGAATGACACAGGCTCTCAGCATGTCTTCAAGAATTTGGTTTACTCTTTCCGTTTGTCCATCGGTCTGAGGGTGGTATGCTGAGCTGCGAATTAGCTTTGTGCCAAGAGACGTTTGCAGTTGTTCCCAAAAGCGTGCTACAAACTGAGGACCACGATCGGAGATAATTGTCTTAGGTATTCCATGCAGGCAAACAATACGATCGAGGTAAATCTCGGCATATTTCTTGGTAGAATAGGTGGTGTGCACCGGAAGAAAATGTGCCGTCTTCGTGAGTCTATCAACGATAAACCATATGGAATCATGTTTCTGGGAAGTGTTTGGTAGTCCCACGATGAAGTCCATACTTATGTCTTCCCATTTCCATGATGGTATAGGTAACGGTTGAAGTGTACCGGCTACCTTTAAGTGGCTAGCTTTTACTCTCTGGCACGTGTCACATTCCGAGACATACGTAGCAATTTCCCTTTTCATTCTAGTCCACCAGAAGTTTTTCCTTAGGTCTTGATAAATTTTGCTACTGCCGGGGTGGATAGAGAATTTGGAAAGGTGTGCCTCATCAAGAATTTGCTTGCGGAGTTCTCGATTCTTCGGAACGACTATACGACCTTCGAACCATAGAACTCCCTTATGGTCCTGGCGGAAACACTTATACTTCTCCTCACCTAGAGAGAGTTTTTGTTTGATGATCTTGATTCCTTCATCCTGTAGTTGTGCCATGACGATTTGGTCGTGAAGAGTGGGCTCAACTGAGATGTGATTTAGAGTGCCTTGGGAAACCATTTCCAAGTTAAGCTTCCTCATGTCTGCACATAATGTCTCATGGTAGAACTCCATGGATAAGCAATGGCAATGGGACTTGCGGCTTAGTGCATCAGCGACTACGTTAGCCTTGCCGGGGTGATAGTGCACTTCAAGGTCATAATCCTTGATTAGTTCTAGCCATCTCCGTTGTCTCATATTCAGATCGGCTTGTGTGAAGATATACTTGAGACTCTTATGATCCGTGTAGATATTGCAATGTGTACCCATGAGATAGTGCCTCCATATCTTCAGCGCGTGAATGACGGCTGCAAGCTCAAGATCATGAGTGGGATAATTCTGTTCGTGGGGCCGAAGGGCTCGTGAGGCATATGCGATCACTCGATTCTCTTGCATAAGCACACATCCTAGACCAGTGCCTGATGCGTCACAATACACATCGAATGGCTTGGTATTATCGGGTTGAGCTAACACAGGTGCAGTAGTCAGATGCTCTCTGAGAGTGTGGAAAGCTTCTTCACATCTCTCGTCCCATACAAACTTTACTTCCTTCTTTAACAGTTCAGTCATGGGCTTAGCAATTCGAGAGAAATCCGGGATGAAGCGGCGGTAGTAACCGGCTAAGCCGAGAAAACTGCGAATCTGATGAACAGAGGTAGGGGGTTTCCACTCCAGCACCTCTTGTACCTTGCTGGGGTCAACAGCTATGCCTTCGCTGGAGATCGTGTGACCTAAGAACTTTACAGTATCCAACCAGAATTCACACTTAGAAAACTTAGCATAAAGCTGATGGTCCCTGAGTCGCTGAAGAACAACGCGAAGGTGCTTGGCATGCTCTTCCTCATCCTTGGAATAGATAAGAATGTCGTCGATGAACACTACGACGAATTTGTCAAGTTCGGGCATGAATACCGAATTCATGAGATACATGAAGTAGGCAGGGGCATTGGTGAGTCCAAAGGACATGACCAAGAATTCATATAGTCCATATCGTGTGGAGAAGGCAGTTTTAGGAATATCGCACGGGCGAATCTTGATCTGATGATATCCCGAACGAAGATCAATCTTTGAGAAGACTCTGGCTCCAGCTAATTGATCGAAGAGCACATCGATGCGAGGAAGGGGGTATTTATTTTTAACAGTTACCGCATTGAGAGGTCGGTAGTCCACACATAATCTCAAACTGTCATCCTTCTTCTTTACGAATAGGGCTGGACATCCCCAAGGTGACGCGCTAGGGCGAATAAAACCTTTGTCCAGTAGTTCTTGGAGTTGAATTTTCAGCTCTGCCAATTCTTTAGGGGGCATCCTATATGGTCTTTTGGATATAGGTGCGGTGCCTGGTTGTAGTTCAATAACGAACTCAATGTCCCTATCCGGTGGCATTCCTGGTAAGTCATCCGGGAAAACATCGGCATACTCGTTCACCACAGGAATATCATCTAGCTTAAGTCCTTCCATCTGATAAGCACAGGAATTCGTACAATCTAGGAACGGTAGGTAAAGGGTAGTGGCTCCGTGGCTAGGTGAATTTATCTCCACGGCTCGGGAAGAAAAGTCCAGTGTGACTCCATGCATAGCCATCCAGTTCATTCCCAAAATAATGTCCATGCCGTCAAGAGGTAAAAGGACAAGGTCCGTGTCGATGGTTTTACTACCCAATTTGACTGGTACTTGTTTGATCATTTGGTTCGAAGCAATTTTACCACCCGGTGTTGATATCATAGATGACCCTTTGGTGTGACAAACATCCAAGCCTACTTTTGCACCGAATTTTGCACTTATGAAACTATGCGATGCACCAGAATCAAATAATATAATTGCAGGCTTGTTATAGATAGAGAATGTACCCGACATCACTGGGGCTCCTTCAGGAAGCTCTGCAAGCGTGGTGAAGTTAATCCGTCCTTGCTTGACTTGCAGGGTCTGTCTCTTGCCCCTGTTCTTGGTGTTCGGGTTGGATCCTTGACCTTGGTTGGGCTGTCCAGGCTGAGGGCATTCTCGTGCGAAGTGGCTGGAACTCCCGCATTTGAAACAGCGATTCGCGGGGCTAGGTCGAAGAGACTGCTGAAGAATGGGCCTCGGACCATTCTGTGGAGGCATCGGGGGTCGTACCATGCCTGGCTGCTGTGGGGGTCTGGCAATCCATCTTCCTGGCTGCGGGGCCCTTGGTGGAGCTGTAGGTGCGGTATTTTGCACGATGCGATACCTTGGTGGTTGGACACTTGATGGTCCTGCGGGTGCCTTTCTCTTCTTCTCTGCCTGGTGTGCCATGATACAGTCTTCCTGGGTAATGGCCATATTGACCAACTCGTTGTAGGTGTCAGCCCTGACTAGGTTCAGACGTTCCTTGAGCTTGGTATTCAGACCTCGGCGGAAACGATCACGCTTCTTGGCATCCGTATCAGCGTGATAGCCCGCATACTGACATAAGTTGTTGAACGCCTGGGCGTACTGCAGCACGGTGCGGGTGCCCTGGGTGAGTGCCAGGAACTCGTTCAACTTCCTCTCCATGAGACCCTCGGGGATATGATGTGCCCGGAACGCGGTCTTGAATTCATTCCAGTCGACCACATGGTCAGCCGGGAGCATCGCAAAATAGTGGTCCCACCACAGTCGAGCGGTACCGCGAAGCTGTTGCGCGGCAAAACGAGCTTTGTTGGCCTCTGAGCATGGGGCCACGAGTAGTGTGAACTTGGATTCTATGGTGCGAATCCATGCATCTGCGTCCAGGGGTTCCTCGGTCTTATGGAACAAGGGAGGCTGGGTCCCCAGGAAATCCGTGTATCCTGCGGCTTGTGGTTGGTGAGCATTGTGCCCACCCCTCTGCTGGTGTTGTCCTTGCACAATCTGACGCAACAGCTCGGTTTGAGCGGCCATCACTTCCACCAAACTGGGCGGGGGCGGTGGCGATTGTCGCGAGCGGCTGCCACCGGCACCAAAACCCTCGGGGTTGCCACATGTTGAACCAACCATCTGAAACGTGAAAGGTTACCATTAGCAACGCGATCCATATTACTTCCTCGATTCATAAATGATTGGTGTGGTCATAGACATCCGAATCACAGCTAGAAGTATGGACAGAATCTCTGTTTGCTACGAGAAAAATCATAGCCTGCTGTGGGTCCATCCAAAACATTTCAAACTCTTGCAGTAGTCAGAGAATTTAGGAATGCACCACTTTGGTATTTAACTTCGGTGCTAGAACTAAGGCTAAGGTGGTCGAAAAGCTCGTCCTTTGCCTTGCTGTCTTAGCTGTTTTTCAGCAGATTGGTCGGTACGGTTTCGCCTATACCTTAAACTAGCAAGGTCCAATGATGCTGAATTTTTGTGAGACCCTAGATCACAAAATTTAGCACAAGTCTGGTATTCAACACTCAGCCAAGAAATGCAAGGAGACATGGATAAAAATTCCGACAAGTCTCAGCGATTGTGGATTCCGTCGTTTACCCAATTACAACGAAATCCCCCAAGTTTATCGCCGTTCCTTACACGCTGAGGGTATCCACATGGTTCAGGTGTACCCAACACAAAAGAGTTACTCAACTCCTAGTTAGCCTATTACAACACTTGCCAAAAGTTAGGCTACCCTATCGAGGAGTATGTGCAAAAGTCCTCCTAGGTCGTCCTCTAGAAATCATCCAAGTCGTTGACGGACGACTCGCTGTGAGCAGGAGAGTGAGCTCCCATCTGAGGTGCCTATGGTACCTCACCCTCGAAATCCATACCTGAGATACCATCAATCTCCTGTGGCTCCTCCTCATCCTCCTCCATGTCGTCCTCATGGGGATGGTCATTCTGATCATGATGCCACTGAATGTGCTCATTAGCATCTTCCAACTCAAGGTTCAGATCATGGAGCTGCTCCTCCAACTGTGCTATCATGGTATCTCTCTCACCCATGAGAGTGTCCTGCTCCTGGATTTGGCCCTCAAGTTGGCCAATCTGAGCATCTCTGTCCTCAAGATCCTGACTGAGTTCCTTTATCTGCTCATCCCTGGTATCTGCCATCATATGGTAGGCCTGAGCAAGATCAGTGAGCTGCTCGAGTGCCTGACTCTGGAGAGTCTGAAGCCGGTAGAGTGCACTCATGCACCGCACGGAGGTATGAATAGTTTCCTGGGCATGAAAGTCTACCAAATACTGTGCGTGCTGCACCCTGTTGAGCCAAAAGGGGTCGTTGTCCTGGGCAGTAGGAAACAATCCAATGGGAGTGAGTGTGACAACCTCGGGACGCTGCGCACAAAACGTGGTGAGCGCCCTCATGGCTGCAAGCTCCCAAGTATCGGCCAAACGGCGACCAACAGCCTCAAGCTCCAAGGCGGGCCACTCCGGGTGTAGCGGGTGCGGAAAGATAGTCACGTTGACACGGCACTGGGTAACCCCATTTTCTGCAAACTCCAGTCCGGCGTAACGTGGGGGAATTAGATAGCCCGCGGTACGCAGAACATCCCACAAAATAGAGGGAAAGCCCTCCCAGTGGAGACACTGCGAGTGTACGCGTCCATCCTCATCCACCATCATATCAACAGGCTCGGCCATCTGAACAAAAGATTAAATGGAGTGAGATAGCGAAAAACTGTGAACAGCACAAGGACAGATTCTGTATAGTGTGCAAAAATAACCATAACTCCCACAGTTCTCATCCAAAAATTCCCAAATTTCACCAGATCACTCCTAAGGTATTTGTGAACAACTTTGCTAGTCAACTCCAGAGCTAATTAGGTCTCTAAGATGGTCTTTCTTTTCAGGTTTTACCTTACTGTCTACCCAGAATTTTCAGTGAACAGAGGGCTAGAGTTTCGTGCACCAGGGAAAATCTACCCAGCCAAAATTTACCAAATTTTAACAGAAGCTACTTGGGTAAATTTGGAACAAGTTTTGTGTTGTGCTCTTTTGCAGAAAACTGCGGGAAGGGGGCCTAAAAATTTAAGAGGCAGAAGGGCTTATTCTGGACAGAATTCTGACATTCCAAGGTTTCTGTTATTTTTTTACGATCCATAAGTTCAGAATTTTTCATTTTTGAACAGAAGATAGAACACGAAATTTGGAACAATTCTTTCAACATGAACTTCTCCAGAAAAGGTCATTTTCTTGGGTCAATAAATCGCTCTTTTTGGTCATGGCAGAATTCGGACAGTTTTGCTAGATAGTCCTTATGCAAACCTCGCTTAGATACGCAAGAACCTTACCACTCTTATACAACGTATTTTCAATTTCCGATATATATATTCATGATGCATGCACGTCCTATTCGTCCTCACAAAATAAAATAATCGCCAAAAACTTTTGGCCTTACGAAGATAGTTTCGGTGGCATACACAATACGGCTCTCGCTATAATAGCTAGTCGAGTCTTTCTAATCGTTCCTTAACTTATCGTAATCGCGGTTAGTGTACCTGCAAAAGATTGACAGAGCATATATATATTTCATGAACCTTTCATGCCAGCACTCATGAAAGCGTCCGTAATCATTACCGTTTACTTATAGAAACGATATCTGTACAATTTCCGCCGTACAGACGACGTTAACATACGCTATCGAGATAGCGTATTCATGGGGGTACCGTCATGAGACGGGGGTATGAACAGCGATCGCCATACCCTGCGCCGAACCTTCTACTCCCAATATGCACAACTAACAGTTGGCATATTGGCAGCACCTCAAGTAAGCCACTGCTTGAGGGCAGCGTTCGGTTCGCATCACCGACAGGAAGGCCAAGCTCTCTCAGTTGGCTGAGGATCCTTACCTTCTTACCTTAGCGACGAGTGCGTCGTTACAGAATTTAAGGTCGGTTGTGCATGAAAGTAAGTTTTGACAGAAAGTAATGTGCTGGAAGTCAGTTGATAATATTATAGAAGTTAGATAGCCACCTAGTAACTTTCCCATAATCTCTTAGCGCTTTACGAACTAGGCACCATCCTTAACGTACCAACGCATTTCGCAACACATCTTTCTAGTCAAGTTTTAGTAAAATGAGTTTTTAAGGCTTGTCGCATTCTCTGGCGTATGTATTTTGGCTCCGGCGCCAGCTGTTGCCAGCTGTGGCACCAGCTACGGCTCTGATACCAGCTGTGGCAGAACCACCTGAATTAATCCGGCTCAAGTGTATTAACCATCACCATTAAGGCATCCTCGGTTAACCTTACACTTCAAACGGAGTAATCCACTGGTCTGTCGGGTATAACTTCCCGATACAACCACAGTGAACGGATCGAGCGCCGTACATACAAATGCTCATGCGACGATGAGCCCAGAGAATGTGGCAGAACCACCTGAATTAATCCGGCTCAAGTGTATTAACCATCACCATTAAGGCATCCTCGGTTAACCTTACACTTCAAACGGAGTAATCCACTGGTCTGTCGGGTATAACCTCCCGATACAACCACGGTGAACGGATCGAGCGCCGTACATACAAATGCTCATGCGACGATGAGACCAGAGGATACCACATTCCAACAAGTATCACATCATTTGCAGAAGTCAATATTACAGACCTAGTTCTGAGTTTAGAAAACAAGTACTTCAATTAACATAAATAAGTTCTTCAGAGTTAAATTGCAGCGGAAATAAACAACGGAAACTACTCGACGATACAAGATGTCTCGATGAAGCCCGTACGAGACATCACTCGGCCTTATCTCCGTTGAACGGGGGCGCATCCCATTCCACCGACCAACCAGGGGGAAGAGTGCAGGGCCAAGTCAAGCTAGCAATCATGTCTTCAAAGGGTTCACCTGAAAACGAGTCACAAGCAAGGCTGAGTATACTAATACTCAGCAAGGCTTACCCGAGTAGTGGGAACTACTCCACCGACTCTAGACATGCCAGGCTTTTTGGCTCGGGGGTTTGTTTTGCCGAAAAGCAACTACAAGTGGGTCCTTACTTTCAACTTTTAGCTCAAGATTCTAGTTTCGTTAGCCAGTCTAGGTAAGCAGCTATCTAATGCATACATGGTGAAACATCAAATTTTCCATCCAACCAGTTCATTCATCATCATTGTTCCTCTTCTTACTCTGTGGGTAAAAATGGTTAAGCAGTCTCAATAGCCGTGAGAAACGGACGATTCGAATCGAATTTCTTAACCTTGCAAGGGAAACCTAAACACACGTCACGTGGTTACTCACAGAGTCACACGTGCAACTTTTCCCCTTTCTTTCCGGGTCGTGGATCAGGGCTACCCTCCGAGAGTACACGAGCCCCACGCCACGGTTCGGCGCCGGGTCGTGACCACTCGTGCACTCGCCATATAGTGGGACCGAAGTTCAAAGGGTAGGATGCCGTCCCCTTGCCGGGCCAATCAGGTACTTAAGCTTACCGATTCCCATAATCTCGGCATGTGTTTAGTACGTTCAAAGACTTAACCATCACTACCACACCCTGCGGCCTTAGCATTTTTCACTAGACAGGCGGGCCTCAATCGTAACCATCGTTCCATGGCCCGTCCGTGTCCTTATGATTGCAGCGTGTAGTAGACATTCAACTCCTATTTTCTCGCGAGTGACAGGAAATCACTCGACTTTTACCGGAGTCCTATTAGCACAGCATTCTATCGAACCTTACGTCTAGTTTTCAAGCAAGGGTTCCTAACATCATGCAACTAAGTTTCCATTCAGCTCCTATAAACTTAATGCACAAGCAAAGAGTAATGAGTTGCATAATTAGGAAAGAAATAGGTTATGCTCCGGGGCTTGCCTTCTTGTGAATAGTTAGTCCGGGGATCGTCTGCACGTTGACCCGGGTCTCAACTGCTTCAGTTAGATTTTCCTGGGCTTCTTGCTGCTCACTCTCGGACTCGGGCACCAACTCGTACGTCCCGTCGGCGAGAGTAGTCGTTTCTACATGAATGCACAAGTTTGAGCAATGGTGATGGTAAACGACATGATTTCCTTCATGATAAAGTTGCGGTTCATAAGACATAAGTTTTGCTGTGAAGTTATTTACTTTAACATTTCCTGGGCAATCGTTAATAGAGTTCGTCTTAATCTTTTTAACTTTATTAAAGAAGAAGGGGTTGTGTTATATTGAAAACTTAGTTTCTTTTTAAACACAAACATGAGTTGAACACAATTACTAATATAGTTAGCTTCTGGTAATAAAATTTTTATTCAAAGTACATTATGCAGAGATAAGATCACTGTAAAAATTTCAGACATTTTTGTGTAGCATGTTAAATATGAAAAATGTAATACACAGCCACTGCTAGGATCTAGTTATTTTTATACAGAACAACCCATGCAAGTATTGATGCTACAAATTTTACAGGGTGTTTCTATAACCATATTTGTGCTACTGTAAATTTTTTCAGATTTTATTGCACATGATATAGAGCATAATAAATGGGACAAGCTACACTCATGTTATTAAAGATTATTTTCTACAGGATGTTATACATGGTTTCTATGTTTGAAACTTTTTGTACAGGTTGAGCTACACTATTGTGTTTCATAGTAAAAAGATGAACATTTTATAAGTGCTTTACTAATTATTTTGAATTAGTGAAGTTTTCCTACCACAAATTCATATGAACAGGTTACATATAGTAAAAATGTTTCTAAATTTTTCTGTGGCCTCTAGGTATCACTACAACAACACAGAAAAAGTTTCATGACATTAAACATCACAGAACAGCAGGAATAATTAGTTCTATCACTTTATGGCATAAAGCAATGTTGGACAAAAAGTGTATCTACAGATGGCTTTTGGTCCTGATCTTTTTACACAGTCCTAAAAATTAAGCAAGTAACTTACCGCCCAAAAATTAGAGTCAGCAATGATCTACAACAGTGGGTACAAAAGAAGTCCATTAAACCTTCCATTTAATCTAGAGCAAACTATATTGAGAATCTGAGAAACTTTATGTAACAAAAGTTGTAGAGTTTCTTATAAGGATTCCAGAACAGTTGAGGTTGCATTTTTCTGAATTTTCTACGATTTTATACGAATTTTACAAGTTCACTGATTTGGTTAAAACTTTCTTTACAGAGGGGTCCCTGAAAACTAGCAGAAAACCCCCTAGAAAGATTTGGGCGCTTGCAATGTGGTCCCTGGTCGCAATTTCACGGCGGGGTCATCCTGTCCGGCCAAATTCCGGCGAGCTCGGTCGCCGGCGGCGAGGGCAAGGTGGGGGAGAACGGAGAGGGAACCAGGGCGCACCTAATGGTGGTCTTGGAGTGGCTTGGGATGGCCGGTGGCGGGCTGGCCGCGGAGAGCAGGGGCGGCGGCGGAGGGGCGGCGCGGACGGCGGCGCTCCGGCGAGGAGGGCGGCGGGGCTCGGGCTGGGGAGCTTCAGCGCACTGAGGGGAATCCGTTTCAGTGCTTGTCTCGGGCGGAGGTGGGCCGGAGCAGGGGGTTCCACGGCGAGGTGGGGGCGCCGGCGGCAATGGAGCTCTGCTCTGCGTTGCTCTGTTCTGCGGGGAAGAAGAAAGGAGGGGAGGGAGGGGCGCTGTGCCGGCTTTATAGCTGGTGGAGCTCATGGGGGCGGGCTTGGCACGGCCAGAACGCGGGGTGGAGGGGGCGGCGAGGCTGGGCGCCATTGGTGCGGGGCGGCGGTGACCAGAGGCGCGCCATGCGTGGCGTGCGTGTGCTGGGCGCGCACCGGGGCGCGACGTCGCGTGCGGGCGACGCGGCGTGCTACTGGCGAGCTGGGCGGCACAACGGGGCACGCCGTTGGGTGGCGGGGCGGCGGCCAGTGGCTGGGCGGCGCGGCGGTGCAGCAGAACCACGGGTTGGGCAGGGGCATGCCGTGCGGGAGGGAGAAGAAAAGGCGCGGCCGCGGTTGGGCAGCGGGGGCGGGCAGCAGGCAGGGCGTCGGGGGTTGGCTCGGCGTCTGGTGCTGCGCAGGCGTCGAGGGCCAGGTGGCCGGCGGCGGTCGGGCGAGCTTGCGGTGCAGCAGAGGAGGGAGGGGTGAGGGAGGGACCTAAGTGCAAGAATTTGAAAAACTTCAGGGGGCTGGGTGCAAACAGGGCGTTTTCTCCTCTTTCTGATTTGAATTTCAAAAACTTTTGAACACGAAAGTTGTTCAAAATAAAAAGTTCTACAACTTTGGTTTCAGGCAAAATCTCATTTGGCTTATGGTTTGAAAGTTAGATTTAAAAGTTTCAAATGTGTCCAAATGTGCCCAAATTAAATTTGAATTCCAACTGAACCCGTTTTAATTCTTTCCACCCTTTCATTAGTTGGTTTAATCATGGAGTTAGGCTAATGACATTGATTTTGGAAGAGTAATTACCAGGGTTGTCACAGAGAATACCACATTCCAGCAAATATTACGATATTAACATAAGTAAATATTACAGGCCAAGTTCTGAGCTTAGAAACCAAATACTTCAATTAACATAAATAAGTTCTTCAGAGTTAAGTTGCAGCGGAAAATAAACAACGGAAACTACTCGACGATACAGGATGTCTCGATGAAGCCCGTACGAGACATCACTCGGTCTTATCTCCGTTGGACGGGGGCGCATCCCATTCCACCGACCAACCAGGGGGAAGAGTGCAGGGCCAAGTCAAGCTAGCAATCATGTCTTCGAAGGGCTCACCTGAAAACGAGTCACAAGCAAGACTGAGTATACTAATACTCAGCAAGACTTACCCGTGTAGTGGAAACTACCCCACCGACTCTAGACATGCCAGGCTTTTTGGCTCAGGGGTTTGTTTTGCCGAAAAGCATCTACAAGTGGGTCCTTACTTTCAACTTTTAGCTCAAGATTCTAGTTCCATTAGCCAGTCTAGGTAAGCAGCTATCTAAAGCATACATGGTGAAGCATTAAATTTTCCATCCAACCAGTTCATTCATCATCATTGTTCCTCTTCTTACTCTGTGGGTAAAAATGGTTAAGCAGTCTCAATAGCCGTGAGAAACGGACGATTCGAATCGAATTTCTTAACCTTGCAAGGGAAACCCAAACACACGTCACGTGGTTACTCCCTAGAGTCACACGTGCAACTTTTCCCCTTTCTTTCCGGGTCGTGGATCGGGGCTACCCTCCGAGAGTACAAGAGCTCCACGCCACGGTTCGGCGCCGGGTCGTGACCACTCTCTGCACTCGCCATATGCACATGGGACCGAAGTTCAAAGGGTAGGATGCCGTCCCCTTGCCGGGCCAATCAGGTACTTAAGCTTACCGATTCCCATAATCTCGGCATGTGTTTAGTACGTTCAAAGACTTAACCATCACTACCACACCCTGCGGCCTTAGCATTTTTCACTAGACAGACGGGCCTCAATCGTAACCATCGTTACGTAACCCGTCCGTGTCCTTATGATTGCAGCGTGTAGTAGTCATTCAACTCCTATTTTCTCGCGAGTGACAGGAAATCACTCGACTTTTACCGGAGTCCTATTAGCGCAGCATTCTATCGAACCTTACATCTAGTTTTCAAGCAAGGGTTCCGGACATCATGCAACTAAGTTTTCATCCAACTCCTATAAACTTAATGCACAAGCAAAGAGTAATGAGTTGCATAATTTCGGAAAGAATGGGTTATGCTCCGGGGCTTGCCTTCGCAGTTCGCTTGGGGATCTTCCGAACTTGGGCTCGGGTCTTCAAGAGCTTCAGTTAGATTTGCTTGAGCTTCACGCTGCTCACTCTCGGATGCGGGCACCAGCTCGTAAGTTCCGTCGGCGAGAGTCGTCGATTCTACATGAATGCACAAGTTTAAGTCGTGGCAATGGTGCTTGATACGATTTAAGAGTAATTACTACAAGGGATAGTTTCTGGTTATGAAATTTTGGATTTAGGCACATCAAGGAAAGATGTGTTTACTGTAAAATTGTCAGCCAATTTTTTGTAACAGATTAATTATGAAAAATACATTACACAGTTGCTGTTAGATCCTTATTCTTTTTGTACAGAACAATTGGTGCAACAAATGAGTCTAAGATTTTTACAGAGCTCTCACTTAAGCATGCAGAAGCTACTGTAATTTGTGTAGGATTTATCATGCAGTATTCAGAGCATAGAAAAAATGACATTCCACACCTAGACTATTCAAGGATTCATTTTTACAGGACCCTACACAGGGTTTTTGTCCATGAAACTTTTTACACAGCAACCCCTATCATAGTGTATCTTCCAGTAAAAATTTGAGAATTTTCCAAGCTAAGATACTATTTTCTTGATTTAATGTATTTTATTAGCACATAAATGAAATAGGTACGTTACTGTGAGATAAAAAGTCTCCTAATTTTTCTCTGGCTTCTAGGTACCAATACATTAGCATAGGAAAAGTTTCAATGGGTGACTCACCACCTAACTGCAGGGACAAAACATTCTACTTACACATGAATTAAAACTAAGTTTAACAAACAGTAAAGCTAGAGATGGAATTTGGGCCTGATCTTTTTACACAGTCCTAATCATCAAGCAACTAATTCACTGCCCAAAATTTAGGGTCAGCATTGTTCTAGAACAGTGGGTACAAAATAAGTCCATTAAAGCTTCTATTTAACGTAGAGCAAAATATTTTGAGATTTTGAGAAACCTTTTGTAACAAAAGTGGTAGAGTTTGTTCTGAGGATTCCAGAACAGTTGAGTTTGCTTTTTTCTGAATTTTCTACGATTTTATACGAATTTTACAAATTCACTGAATTTGAATCTAGGTTTGAAACTTTCTTTTACAACTAGGTCCTTGAATCTTACGCTCAGACCCTTCTAAAGATTTAAATTCTTGCAATTGGGTCCTCGGGCGGCTTGGGTACGGCGGCCGGCCGAAATTCCGGCGAGGGGGCTCGCCGGCGGCGAGGGGCGAGGGTCGGGGAAGGTTCAGGGGTGCGAGGGCTACCTTGTGGGGGTGTTGTTCAGGTGGGGGACGGCCGGGAAGGGCTCGCCGGCGTTGGAGCAGAGGCGGCGGCGGCGCGGCTCGCGTCAACGGCGGTGCTCCGGCGGGCTTGGGGCGGCGTGGTCCGGTCGGTGAGCTTCAGTGGCGCGTGGGGAAGCTACTCAGGGGCTCGGCTGGGACGGAGGGGGTCGGGGTCGTGCTGTCCACGGCGAGCAGGGGCGGCGGCGGCGACGGCAGCGCGGGCGGCGGCGCTCCGGTGGCTCTGGGTGGCGTTGGGTGGGTCGGCGAGCTGCGGTGAGGTGATGTAGTGGTGGTTGGGGGCTCAGTTTGGGCAGTGGCGGAGGGCTGTCCACGGGCGGATGGTGCTCGGCGGCGGCAATGGCGACGGCGAGGCGTTCTGGTGGCCGGGGGCTCGCGCGGGCGGTCGGGGCGGGGCTTTTATAGGGGCAGGAGGGGGTGTGGAGGTGCCTGGGCGACGCGCGGGGCGGGGCACGGCATCGGCGTGCACTGGGCGCGGGGGGCGGCGGCAGAACGCCGGCGCGACGTGCGGCACGCGGGCGCGGCGACTGGGCGGCCGAGATACGGCGCGGGCGCGGAGGGATAGCGCGGGGCGCGGAGTGGTGGAGCAGCAGCGGCAGCGGCTCGGGCGGAGGGCGGGCGCGGCGACTGGTGGGGCGCGGGGGCCGGGGCGGCACGGCGGAGCGCGGCGACTGGGCGGCCGGGCGGCGGGCTGGGCGCGGCAGCACGCGCGGGCTCTGACTGGCCGCGCGGCGTGGGGGCGGGGCAAAGCCGGCCTTGGCGGGGTGGTGCGGCGGCCACTGGCCTGGCGCTCCGCGCCGGTCAGGCGACGCCGGCCACCTGGCGCGCGGCGGGCGGGCGAGCGCGCGCGCGGTGCGGCAGAGGAGGGAGGGACCGAAGTGCAAAAATTCGAAAAAACTTCAGGGGGCTGGGTGCAAACAGGGCGTTTTCTCCTCTTTCTGATTGGAATTTCAAAAACTTTTGAACACGAAAGTTGTTCAAAATAAAAAGTTCTACAACTTTGGTTTCAGGCAAAATCTCATTTGGCTTATGGTTTGAAAGTTAAATTTAAAAGTTCAAAAGTAACCAAATGTGCTCAAATTAAATTTGAATTCCACTGAACTCGTTTTAATTCTTTCCACCCTCTCATTAGTTGGTTTAAAACATAGAGTTAGGCTAATGACATTGATTTTGGAATTTTAATTACCAGGGTTGTCACAGATTCCTTTGGTGTCTAGCCGATGAGATGGCTTGAACAGATAATTGAAGGGGGTATCGGCGGAGGAAACATCTAGGCCGGTCAGCAGCAGGACATCGGCCAAGGTCGGAGTCATGGGTCCGTGTCCAAAAAGGAATGCGTTAAGTGCATCGGACCAGAAGTAAGAGGCTGCCATAACCAAAGGTTCGTTCTTTTCCATCTGAGACAGGGACAAATCTATGCACTGCCCGATTTTAAGTTCTTCCCATTGGACTTTCCAAGACCCGGCTACCCTCTGATACCATTCTCTCCACCCGGGTGTTTCATTCGGCCAGGATATGAATGCGCCTACCCAGTGATCTAAATCCATGGGTGACTGCTTAAAGGGGATCCTGTGAGTTTCTAAACTGATTAGATCCGTTGGATCAGGACTCCCCATAGGGCCTAGACAGATGAGGTCAGGAGACTCTGAGAGAGGAATGGTGATCCTGTGCCTAAGGGCCTAAAAAGAAAGGGAAAAAGGGAAGAAACTAAGAAAGGGACCGGAAAATACTGAAGCAGCAAGGCAAAAAGGAAAAAATTTTCGGGCATTTACCTCTGGGATGGAAGCCGTCGTCGCCGATGAAGCTGCTGGAGAAGCCGCCGATTGGGCCGCCGCCGCCAAAGGAGCAGTCGATGGAGCCTCTGTAGATGGGGTGGTCGCCGATGGAGACGCCATTGGGGGTCGGAGCAGGCTGCGGATGAGATCGCCGGAGAAGGGGGAGCGCTTGGAAATCGAAGGAACTTGGAGGAAGATGAACAGTAATGTGACAGAAAGGATGCTGGATTCGTGGAGGAGGAGAGGCGGAGAAAACCAGTACTTAAGAGAGATAAAGGGGGCAAGGGCAAAGATGGTATTTTTACCGCGCCGTCTACGCGAGTTCCAGGGGAGCAGTCGTTTCGCGCGCTCGGTTCGAGGAAATTGCAATCATTGTGCCGCGGAACGGAAGGAGATTTTTACTGCGCCCGTTTTGGAGAAGAGGATTAAAGAAAAGAGTTTCGAAGGAAAAGTTATATTTTACTCCGAAACTGGGGGCATGTGTTGACGCCAGATTTTGACACGTGTTGAATCGGCGTCAGGAGGAGAAGATTGGCCGGTGTAGCAGATCTGAAGGCTACAGTGAGGAATCGGCCGATTGAGGTAGCAGTTGAAAATCGGCCGATTGGTAGCGCAGCCTATGCCAACAGGATGGGATTATTCCAGAAGATTTTGGTCAAAAGCTGGTCAACAGGGCACGTCAAATCGGTCAAGGAGCAATTGAAGAGAATCCTGATTGGATTAGGGAACGGCGGCGGAAGATTCTGCGGGAGTCCGTTTCCTTTGAAAGTTCTTATAGATATAGTAGTTTTCCTTTTTTAAATAAAGGTTGTAACAAGTCGTCATCGACCAGGAGTCCTAGTTTCAGGGTATAAATAGGAGTCGCTAGGGCTTTGCAAAAGAATCAACACATCAATCAACAAAATACTTCTACTTTTTACCAGTACTTTACTTTCAAGTCGGCGACTTCGCCAATATTTTCTTCTTCCACGAGTTCGTACGGATTGGCAGGGGTGCATCAACTTGATCTCCAGCCAATTGGTAGGTTCCGCTTACCGAGTAATATCCGAGCTTTAACTACGGGCGCATCGCTGTGGTTTCGTTTGGATTTATTCACCAGTTATCGATATTTACTAGAATTGCAAGTTTTACCTGTTATTCTAGTATTATCACCAGTTATCCAGCTTGAAATCAGGGTAACCGGCTTCGTCATTGTTCTCCTTCGATTTATCATCATACAGCCGGTTAGATCTGTTTCAAGTGTTGCTTCTATAGTAATTGTTTAGATCGCTCTAGCAGTCTTCTTTACAATTACTATACGATCATCGGCTGATCCATAGCCGATCATCTCTACAGCAAATCGGCCGATTTGCCGCCGACGCGCTCCTCAGGACAGATCGGAAATCCAGCCGATCGACGCGCCTGGAATTTAATACTCTATTTTCTTGTCAATCAACAGGTCAGATTGACTGGCACGCCGCGCGAACCGCACCAGGGCGATAACCCGAACAGGAGCTAAGCAGATTCTCCCGGGTCGTGTGTCCGACGCTGAAGACCCATCGGCCGATTCCTATCCGGCCGATTTTAGCGCCAACAAGTTCTCTCACCTAGTTTTTCTAATTAAAATCTACCTAGGTCTTTACCTCCGGTTTTTCATAACTAATGTCAATTCAATTAATACCAACTCAAATGTGTTCTAAATACAATTTGTTTAGCAGAACACCAAATATAAAATTATGCGATTAGATGCTCTCACAAGTTTCTTTCTAATTGTTAATTAGTGTAATTTGTACATTGACAATCATAAATAAAATATGACTAAGTTCTACTCCGCTTTTATAAATAAAAATATAATATAAGTTAATTATAATAAAGGATATTTTGTTTTGAATATCTTTTACATTTTTTTCCAAATAAAATAAATAAAACTTATAGTTATTTTGTTTCTTTTATAATACCAAACTTTCGATAGCTGTGTCTTTTCAACCCTAGCTCCGTTTTCCGTGTTTCTTGTGCTCTTGTAATCGTAGCAGCGAGCCTTATCCTTTAGCACGCTCTTTTAAAAGCTTTTGTTTTGTGATTGGTGTATTGTTCTTAGCTGTACTTGTTTGTTGTTTTGTATGTTTGTGCTCGATGTTTGCTTCGTGTAGAATGATCGCTATTGAAGCTTGAAGATCAAGGTTTTCAAGTAAGCAAGAGCTGAAGAGCAGTAAGAGTAGCTTTTCGTTGGAAAAAGGCAAGTGACCCTAACCATCCTCCTATCTGTGCTTATTTACAAGAATACCATGTATTAATTGGAACGTGGAGAACCACCCAGGAAAATAGTACAACCACGAGAACTATATGGCTCTGGTCTTGGCTAAATAATTAGAGACTCTAGTTTGAAGCGGTCTTACCGAAAGGGCAAGGAGGGGGTCGGTGATAGGGGTCATAGCCCGGTCCTCTTGGGGTAGCAGCCTTCGCTAAGGTGCTGACCATTAGGGAGGTTTATGGACCACACTGCTACCGAAACTCTAGCGGACTACTTCTTATTAGGGAATCTTTGTAAAGGCCTCGTAGCGTCCCTATGCAATCACACCTCGGAAGTGTGGTATTGTGCCTAGCTAGCATAGCATGGTTGGGTCCAAAGTTCTTTTGAACTTTTACACGACTTGTGGTGAAAGTGTACAACCTCTGCAGAGTGTCTAAAACTTATATATCAGCCATGCTCACGGTCAAGTGCGGCCTGGATTTAAATCGTTACTCTGGTTATTTCTTGTGGCCTTGCTGAGTATCAACCATAAGTTTACTCACCCCTTGCTAACTGCTGCTCAGAAGAAAAAGGTGTGAAGTCTATTGAAGATGATGAAGAGTTCTAGGCGTACGCAACCCCCAGTCGATTCCCTGTGAAGTTTGGAGCCTTCGTTTCCATGTTAAGCGCATATCTCTGATAGTCTTGTAAGTCCTTATTTATGTGTCTTTACGTGATACTGTTTTTGTTATTCACTGATGATGTCACTATATGTATGGAACTTGATCCTGGCATACATATAGTTATGCATTCAGTTTAGTCCTTAAAACCGGGTGTGACAGGCGCCCAGCGCCGGTCAGGCATCGCCGGCCAAGTGGCCAGCGGCAACTGCGCGGCGGGCGGAGGGTCGGGCGAAGCGGCTGCGCGTCGGAGGGTCGGGCGGGGCGGAGATAGAAGGGTCTGCAGTGAAAATAGAACAAAAGGCAGGGGCTGGTTTGCAAATTCAAGTGTTTCTCAAATTTTCATGTTGCAACTCAAAAATCTCTGAACATGAAAGTTGTTCAAGATGAAAAGTTACAGAAGTTTTGTTTCAAGCCAAAGTCCATTTGAGTTCTAGTTTAGAAGTTATTTTAAAATAACTCAAAAAGTATAATTCGAAGGGCACGTCATTTCCTGGGCAAAAATTTGTATTCTCTCCTAGGCTTCAGCTAGACTTTTGTTTATCCTGCCATCAATGGTGTTCCTATTAAATCTCGCAGCCATAAGTGCTTTGAGGTGAGAGTTATTCAATTTGTTCGATTAAAGTACATGTACTTGTGCACATATACACATCTATTTTCAATTCAAAGCAAAACCAATTTATAATTCATTTCTTTTAAACTTTTCTTAGTTATTTATGCATCTTGTTAAGCTAATGAGGCTTATTTCGTTATTTAAACACCTGAGGTGTTACACTTGTTTAGCAATTTAAACACCTGAGGTGTTACAGTAGGCTATCGAAGGCTTCCGACAGATCCCGCAGGAGGGACTCCTGCTGCCGGGTCTTGATCACATTGCAATTGATGTACGCCTCGACATTGCAGGACTGCAGGTCCTGTAAGGTAATGCACATGGTCCGCTGGAAAGTGGGACCAGCGTTCTTGAGCCCGAAGGGCATGCGAACGTAGCAGTACGTTCCCACCGAGGTGGTGAATGAGGTTTTTTCCTCGTCGTCCCTTGCCATGCTTATCTGGTGGTACCCAGAGTACACATCCAGAAAGCAAAGAAGGTCGCATCCCGCCGTGGAATTGACGACCTAGTCGATGCGGGGTAGCGGGAAAGGATCTTTGGGGCAGGCTTTATTGAGGTTGGTTTAATCAACGCACATGCGGAGCTTGCCGTTGGCCTTTGGGATGATGACCAGGTTAGCTAGCCACTCGGGGTGGAAGACTTCCCGGATGAATCCCGCATCCAACATCTTCCGCACTTGCTCGCGGATGAAATCTTGCCTCTCTGGAGCCTGTCGCCGAATTTTCTACTGGATGGGCCGTGCGTCGAGGTGCACAGCCAGGCGGTGGGGATGATGCCGAGCTGGGGCGTTTGTCATCCTCGGGGGCAGCCATTGCCATGGTGTCGTACAACTTCTCACTGCAGTACACGGCTCCCTGGACGTCCGCCTTGACGGAGATGACCCCGGAAGGTCCCAGGATCTTCAGGGTGCCGTAGGCGTAGTGCACGGCGGCCATGAACTTGGCTAGCGCCAGGCGCCCGAGGATGGCGTTGTAGGGGAGGTCGTAGTGCGCCACGTCGAAGACTACATTCTCGGTGTGGAAGTTGCTCCGCTCCCCGAACGTGACCGGTAGCTTGATCTGCCCTAGGGGAACGGTCTTCCCTTTGGTGATGCCATAGAAGGGCTACGATGGATGCAACTTGCATTCCCCAATCTACATCTTGTGAAAGACTTAGTGGGACAGGAGATTCAGACCTACCCCCCCCCCCCAGCCGTTGACAAGGACCCTTGCCACCCCAATATTACAGATAGTGGGGGTTGCCACCACAGGGAGTAACCCGACACCTGCCGTGTTGTCGGGATAGTCATTCCGATCGAAAGTGATCGGGGTACCCGACCACTTCATGAGCTCGGAGCTTTCTGGCACCGGGGATGCGGCGTAGATTTCGATCTAGAGGAGCTTTGGCCCTTCTCCGGGATGGCGATGCGGTCGCTCCTCCGAAGGCTCGCGACTCCTGGAAGCCGAGGCCCGCCTCCCCGGGGGCGTTCCCGCCGTCGCTATCAGGGCGGTAGTCGCCGCGCTCCTTCTGGTGGTTCTCAGCAAGTCCCTTGACCAGCCGGCACTCAGTGAGGTCGTGCCGGTCGGTCTGGTGGATCTCGCACCACATGCCGGCTCTAGGTTTGACCAGGGCTGGCTTCTGGAAACCCCCACGAGGCCTAGGGGCGCCTCCCCCAGGTGCCCTGCTAGGGTGCTGCTTGTTGCGGCCCTCCGCCGCCAAGACGGCAGCGGCCTTTCGATTGTTCCTCTTGTTGTCAGGCCGGTTGGGCCTAGTGTGCTCTTGCAGAACAGGCCCTTCCGGGGCGCCACGCTACTCGGAGCGATTCTGCGCCTCAGCCTCCTGAGCGTATTTGTCTGAACAGTTTCGACGTTGCGCATCTCAAGCACGCCCACCAGGCGCTTGTTGGTCACGCCCTCCGTACACGCCATGATGATGGCCGAGGGCGTGATACGTGGGATGGTGTTGCGCACTTGGCTGAAACGCTGGATGTACTGCCGCAGTGTTTTGCCTTTGCACTGCCTGACAGCGAACAGGTCACCCCTAGTCCTCGGTCGGTTGAACAAGCCGAAGAAGTTGGTGAAGAACTGTTCGCACAAATCTCCCTAGAAACTGACTGATTCCTAGGGAGATTCATTAGCCAGGACCTCACTATGCCCTTAAGGGCCACGTGGAAGTAGTTGGCCATGACCTAGGGTCCTCCACCCGCGGCCTAGATGGCCGTGGTATAGATCTGGAGGAACTCCTTAGGGTCGATGGTGTCATCGTACTTCTCCGGGAGATCTGGCTGGAACTTGGTGGGCCTATTAACCCAACAAAAGTTGGCAGTGAAAGCCCGGCACGAAAATAAATTCGCAAGCGCACGGATACCATTATAGCTTTCACCCAGGTGTATTCCAAGGGTATCGTATCCACTGAGGAACAGTTGTACTTTCTCTACGGTTCAGGTTCGTCCAAGGACACTACACCCGCTAGAGGTGAGGATAGATAGGTTTCCTAAGGCTGGGTTTCAGAGATAAGATAGAACTGTCCTAGCTGCTTGCTTCGGGCTACTGGCTTCTCACAGAATAAGACTGGTGAGTTCCAATAGTTCAGCACTGGGATATACCCAAATGGGGAGGGTTCCGCTGAATAGACAGGGCTGTCACCACCTGCTACCTACCTCATCTAACCATGGGATATACCACAACCAACAGGTAAGTCTAGTCTAGAATCCACGTCTACACTATTGTTACTACTCTAGCCTATGGCCTTAAACTAGAGCACCCACTATAAACTAATGGACTACTGATCCAGCTAAGCATCTGTACACAAGAAAACTGAGCACATAAGAAACCACGAACACTTACTTTGATTTGACAAGCATCTGTCGAGGTACAGGCTGGAGAAAAGTGCCGACAAACCCGACACTTACCCAAACTCCTCCCCACTCTCTCCCTAACTCTAATCGCCTCTAGAGATGAGCCTAGAGCTCATGTACACAAGAGAAACTCCAAGAGGGAGTTGAGAGGGATGTGAAGGTGTGTCTCTCTTAGAAGCACCCCCCCATATATTTATAGGGTTGTGTGAGAGGTGCTCCTGCCGTGCAACATGCCGGGGCTTGCCCAAACCGACCTAAAGGACCAATCAGGAGGCGCCACGTCAAAGGGGGAAGGTCAGTGGTCTTTCCCTGGGTCGGCCGACCCAGGTAGGTCGGCTGGGTCGGCCGACACAGGTAGGTCGGCCGAACTGTCTTCGGCCCGGTTCAGCTTCCCCTTCTGCCACGTGGTCTACAAGTGGGTCCTAGGGGCCATGGCAGGTGAGTGGGCCCTAGTTGAAGTTGGTTTCTTATCTTGTTGGGCCTCTTTTGCTCTTGCCTTGCTAGTTTGCGCATTCTGGAATTATGCCTTGAATCTTAGTCGCTTATTTCCTACAATTTCGCCCTGTAATTGCCTGCATACAGAAATCGACCAACACTTGTGCAATTCGTTAGATAATGCCTTATTCTAGTGTTTATCTTTGGATATATGTTGCTTTTATGCAGGTTTTGACGGTCAAAAAGTGGTCCGTAGCGAGCGTCAACAAGATCCCCCACACTTGGGCCTTTGCTCGTCCTCGAGTGAAGGCGACAAAACCATGGCGGAACGGCTGCTCTGGTAAGGTT
Organism: Panicum miliaceum; assembly: GCA_032594955.1. Taxonomy (NCBI): domain Eukaryota; kingdom Viridiplantae; phylum Streptophyta; class Magnoliopsida; order Poales; family Poaceae; genus Panicum; species Panicum miliaceum. The sequence goes on from CM064062.1 coordinate 21,905,968, forward strand.
CCTGCATAAAAGTTTTTCTAAACCCTTACCTTTGTTCACGAACCTTGAAGTGTCTACCATTATGCTATAGGCGGTTGATGGATGGAATGATGATGACTTAGGTATCCTCTTCTGCTCACCTGCTGACCTTGGGATGTTTTTGAAAGATTTTTGAAAAAGAAATATTCCATGGTCTTACCTTCGTGCAGCACTCTCAGTCACTCATTTATTTGTTTAGCTTAGAACTGTAACCCTCTCTCCTTTGTGTAAAGCTGAAGTTGAGCTCGGTGGGAGGTATATGAAGGCGCTCTTGAAGGTACATATGTTGCAACATCAAAGGTTGGATCCACGGAGATTCTGTATCATTTACCTGTTTGATCAAGAGAGTGCACGTGTGGCGGATGTGAACTCTTTTGGTATTAATCTTTCCTCTCTTCTTTTCCCCCTTTCTCTCTCTTCTTCTCTTTCTTTTTTTTCTTTTTTTTGGGTCATGCTTCTTTGGCATGCCATCTTTTCTTTCTCTCTCTTTTTTTCAGGGGAATAATTGGAGAGCGATCAAATACCTTCTGAGGACTCTTTATTAATGATACTGGACGATAATTAATCTCAAGTGCTGAGACTAATTCGTGTATGTGCCTCTCGATCAAGCACATAAAGAAACAGATCTCACTTGGGTCACAACATTTGATGGAGCTCAATGTAACAGCAAGGTTCTTTTATAAGGGGTTTGTTTAAAATGTAGAACAACTGCATATGGTTGTGGTAGGTAGAAGGATAAACAGACCGTGGGATAGTTTTATTTTTATGTTAGAGAAAAATTACCAAGTTCAGCAAGAGAAACACACAGAGAAACTTTCATCAAGATCATATCTCATCAAACAACAACTTTAGCGTTATGGGTTCCCTAACTGGTGGTTCGCAAACTCAAGCATGGTAAAGAATAAAATTTATGCATGAATCACACAGCAGCACGGCGGATTCACATGAGTTTAACCATTTTTGGATTAGGCAGTTTTAATAACATGTGTAGAACTCAGAGAACAGGGAGAAAACGAGTTAGGACGTGCAAACCGTGAGTTGAGAACGAGACGGTATTGGATATTCGCTTGCGTACGGGTCCGTCCTGTGGTGCACAAAAGTCGTGGGGGTGTGTAACTGGATGTAGCGAGGATCTACCCCACAATTGTTTTCGAACTTGTCTTTATTCAATTAAAGCAAAACATAAAATGCAAAGGGGCTCTACCGGCATTAACACCGGGGAGCCAAAGTTTTAAATTATTCAAAGCAAATGGGGGCGCATACAATGAAAACAACTGAGATGAAGCAAACTAATCGAAAAAAAATAAACCTGATCCTAGTGCCCAGCTAACTAAACTAAGGAAGATCTATGCTAATATAGGTCTTCTGATCCTATCGCCGTGTAGAGGCGCTTGAGCTTAGAGCTCAGGCCACGGCGGAAAGAGCGAAGGTCGTCATGGTGCTCCTCTACCGCTAGCTTCCTCTCAGCTAGCTGATCTTTGAGCCGCCTGTTCTCCAGGTGAAGCTCCCTCACCATAGTTGTGAGGTCAGCTAGTGTGAGCTCCTGAGGGGCTTCTTCATCGCTACTCTCAAAGTAGCCTCCGGTTCTCTTGGTTGCAGGCTGTGACCAGTGTCGCCTGACCCGCTCGGCGGGAACCTGCTGCTCCTGCCCCTTCCCCTTGGCAGCACGTGAAGGGGTGAACACCGGAATCTGGTCCTCCGGCCGCGGGCTCTTGGGCTCTATAGTGAGAGGTGCAGATGCCCTGGGCGCGCCATTCTCCTTCGGCTTTCGCTGCGCTCCTGACTTCCGCTGAGTTGGAGTGCCCTTCGGTGGCCGTTGGTAGGGTCTTGGTGCTCGAGCCCTTGTCTTCTGGCTCCTATGCGGTGAGGAAGAGCGTGCTACCGAATGGGGGCGCGAGGTGTTGCGGCCCCAGTTCGGCCGAACTGGGGGGTCGGCCGACCTAGGGTTGGCCCCCCTTGGCCCCCCATTGCGCACCACGGCAGGTGCTACTGCCAGGGGCCACCGTGAGTGCATGGACTTCTTCGACCTCCGCCTCGATCATCATTGGAGATTTTGGACTATTGGCCGGTGTCGGGGCTACCAATGTGTTACACTAGGTATCAAAATGAAAAAAACCAGGTCATTAGTGTAGCAATATTAATGAAGAGCTAAGGAAAAATTAAATAAATTCCTCACACCTTGCTTCTATAGGATATGTATACATGTATATGTATGTGTGCATGTGTACATGTACTTTAAGCAAAAAAATTAAGTAACCTTCACACCAATGCAAATATTGCTACAAAATGGAATAGGCACATCATCAGTAACATGATAAACAAAAGTCTAGTTGAAGCCTAGGGGAAAATATGAAGTTTTGCCCATGAAATGACGTGCCCTCCGAATCAAGCTTTTTGAGTTTTTAAAATAACTTTTGAACTATAACTCAAATGAACTTTGGCCTGAAACAAAACTGGTAGAACTTTTCTTTTTGAACAACTTTCGTGTTCAGAGAATTTTGAGTTGCAACACAAAAATGCGAGAAAAATATAGTTTTACAATCCAGCCCCTCTCTTTTCATGTATTCTCATCTCAACCCCCTCCCCTGCACCCGACCATGGCAGAGCTCGGCCGCCATGTTGCCGGTGATGCCTGACCGGCGCTAGGCGCCAAGCCAGTAGCCGGCCGCCCTTGCCACTTCCTCGACCAGCCCTTGCAGCACGCCACCCCCTCCCCCACGCCGCGAGCCTGCCCAGCACGTGCGTGCCACGCGCACGACGGTGACACGCGCCTCTGCTCGCCGCCCAGGGCGGCCAATGCCGCACACCCGTGCAGCCTGGGCCATGCCTGAGCTGCTGACCACCTTGCCCTGCTCTCCACAGCCCTCCTCCTCCCTCTCTGCAGCCTACAAAAGGCCTTGCGGCCCCTGACCGCGCGCATAAGAGCACTGCAGCCTCCATTGTCAGCTCCCCACCGAGCTCCACACCGAACCCCCTCCTCCGGCCTCCCACCACCCGAGCCAAGCCCCGAAACGGGTTCCCCTTGACCCTCCAAAGCTCGAAGGCTAGCCCCCGCCGGCTCTCGCCCGCCAGCCTCGCCAGAGCGCCGCCTGCATCACTGCCGCCCCTTGCTCCGCGTCGGCGAGCCGCCTCGGGCCACCTCCATGTTTTTGTGGACTGCAACTTTATCGTGAAGAAAATAAATGTCATGTACCATCACTACAACTCATACTTGTGCATTCATATAGAATCGACTACTCTCGCTGACGGAACGTACGAGCTGGTGCCCGAGTCCGAGAGTGAGCAGTGTGAAGCTCAAGTGAATCTAACTGAAGTTTTCGAAGACCCGAACCAAAGTTCGGAGGAGCCCAAGGCTAGCTTTGCTCAGGAAGGCAAGCCCCGAAGCATGAACCCTATTTTTCAAATTATGCAACTTATTACTCTATTTTACTTGTGCATTAAGTTTATAGGAGTTGAATGAAAACTTAATTGCATGATCCTAGGTACCCATTCTCTGAACACTAGATGTAAGGTTCGATGGAATACTATGCTAATAGGACCCGGTAGAAGTCGAGTGATTTCCTGTCACTCGCGAGAATATAGGAGTTGAATGTTTACTACATGCTGCAATCATAAGGTCGACGGACGGGGCTATGGTGCGATGTTCATGTTGATGATTGGGGCCCCGTCTGTTTAGCAAGAATGCTAAGGTCGCAATGTGTGGTAGTGGTGGGTAAGCGTTCGAACGTACTAACCACATGCTGAGAATATGGTAATCGGTAAGCTTATGTACTGGATTGAACTGAGGCCGGAACATACTCCCCACCGTCTTGAATTCATTCACATCTAGCTAATGGCGGGTGCATGTGCCGCCACGGCCCGGCGTCGTACCGTGGTTCGTGGGGATGTGTAGTCAAGGGCGGTGGGCCTGTTCCGTGAAGCGGGGATTGAAGGGAAATGTTTCTTGGGGTGACCATTCGGTGCTCCAGGTGTGTGTGTTAGGTTTCACCTTGTAAGGTTAAGAAATTCGATTCGAATCGTCCGTTTCTCGCAGTATTGAGACTGCTTGACCCTTTTACCACATAGAGTAAGAAGAGGAACAATGATGATTTTTAATCTTATTGGATGCAAATTAATTCTTTCACCATGTACGATATTGGATAGTTGCTTACCTAGAATGGTTAAGGAAACTAGAACTTGGAGCTAAAATTTGAAAGTAAGGACCTACTTGTAGATGCTTTTCGGCGAAACAAACCCTTCAAGCCAAAAGCCTTGCATGTCTAGGAGTCGGCTTAGTATATTCCACTAGTTGGGTAAGCCTTGCTGAGTATTAGTATACCCAACCTTGCTTGTGGCTTTATTTTCAGGTGATACTTTTGAGGACATGATTGCTAGTTTGACTTGGCCATGTACTCTTCCTCCTGGTTGGTCGGTAGAATAGGATGCGTCCCCGGCCAATGGTGATAATGCCGGGTGATGTCTTGTACGGGCTTCATCAAGACATCATGTATCGTTGAGTAGTTTATCGTTTGTTTTTCCACTGCAATGAACTCTGAAGAACTCGTTTACTTTTAATCTCTAAAGTACTTTGTTTTACGAATTCGAACTTGGTCTGTAATAATAAATTTATGTTGAACCCTGTGATGTAAAATTTGTGGAATGTTGTATTCTCTAGGCTCGTCTTCGTGTGAGTACTTTGTATGTGTTGTTTCGATCGGCAAACCCGTGGTTGTATCGGGAGGTTACCCGATAGACCTATGGATTACTCCGTTTGAAGTGTGAGTTAGCCCTGATTGCCCTCGTGGTGATGGTTAGCGCACTTGAGCTGGATTAATTCAGGTGGTTCTGTCACACATTGGGTGGTCAATGGCATCGGAGTTGACGAATGGGACAATCTCCTTGCCAGTCATGGGGAGTTCTAAGTGGTGCATGTGGCAGAACCACCTGAATTAATCCGGTTCAAGTGTATTAACCATCACCATTAGGGCAATCTCGGTTAACCTTACACTTCAAACGGAGTAATCCACTGGTCTGTCGGGTATAACCTCCCGATACAACCACGGTAAGCGGATCGAGCGCCATACATACAAACGCTCATGCGACGATGAGCCCAGAGAATACCACATTCCAGCAAATATTACAACATTATCATAAGTGAATATTACAGACCGAGTTTTGAGTTTAGAAACCAAGTACTTCAATGATCATAACTAATAAGTTCTTCAGAGTTTAAGTTGCAGCGGAAAATAAAACAACGAAAGCTACTCCGACGATAAGGATGTCTCGATGAAGCCCGTACGAGACATCACTCGGCATTATCTTCGTTGGACGGGGGCGTATCCCATTCCACCGACCAACCAGGGGGAAGAGTACACGGCCAGGTCAAGCTAGCAATCATATCTTCGAAAGTCTCACCTGAAAACGAGCCACAAGCAAGGCTGAGTATACTAATACTCAGCAAGGCTTACCCGACTAATGGGGTATACTTAGCCGACTCCTAGACATGCGAGGCTTTTGGCTTGAGGGGTTTGTTTTGCCAAAAAGCATATATAGTAGGTCCTTACTTTCAGATTTTAGCTCCAAGTTCTAGCTTTCTTTAACCATTCTAGGTAAGCAACTATCCAATATCATACATGGTGCAACATTAAATTTCCATCCAACAAGTTTATTCATCATCATTGTTCCTCTTCTTACTCTGTGGGTAAAAGTGGTTAAGCAGTCTCAATAGCCGTGAGAAACGGATGATTCGAATCGAATTTCTTAACCTTGCAAGGGAAACCTAAACACACGTCACGTGGTTACTCCCTAGAGTCACACGTGCAACTTTTCCCTTCAATTCCCGCTTCACGGAACAGGCCCACCGCCCTCGACTATACGTCCCCATGGACCACGGACGCAGCCGGGCTATGGCGGCACATGCACCCGCCATTAGCTAGATGTGAATGAATTCAAGACAGTGGGGAGTATATTCCGGCCTCGGTTCAATCCAGTACTTAAGCTTACCGATTACCATATTCTCAGCATGTGGTTAGTACGTTCAAAGACTTAACCACCACTACCACACACTGCGGCCTTAGCATTTTTCACTAAACAGACGGGCCTCAATCGTAAACATCGTACCATAGCCCGTCCGTGTCCTTATGATTGCAGCGTGTAGTAAACAATCAACTCCTAATTTCTCGCGAGTGACAGGAAATCACTCGACTTTTACCGAGTCCTATTAGCATAGCATTCTATCAAACCTTGCATCTAGTGTTCAGAGCATGGGTACCTAGGATCATGCAACTAAGTTTTCAAACAACTCCTATAAACTTAATGCACAAGTAAAAGTAGAGTAATAAGTTGCATAAGTTTAGAAAATAGGGTTCATGCTCCGGGGCTTGCCTTCTTGTGAACAGTTAGCTTGGGGCTCTTCCGAACTTGGGTTCGGGTCTTCGGCAACTTCAGTTAGATTCACTTGAGCTTCACGCTGCTCACTCTCGGACGCGGGCACCAACTCGTACGTCCCGTCGGAGAGAGTCGTCGATCCTATATGAATGCAGGAGCGTAAGTTGTGGTGATAGTTAACTGACATTATTTCCTTCATGATAAAGTTGCAGTTCATAGGGCATAAGTTTTGCTGTGAAGTTACTTACTTTAACATTTCCTGGGCAATCGTTAATAGAGTTTATCTTAATCTATTTAACTTCATTAAAGAAGAAGGGGTTGTGTTATATTGAAAATTTAGTTTCTTTTTAAACACAAACATGAGTTGAACACAATTACTAATCTAGTTAGCTTCTGGTAATAACATTTTTATTCAAAGTACATTATGCAGAGATAAGGTCACTGTAAAAATTTCAGACATTTTTGTGTAGCATGTTAAATATGAAAAATGTAATACACAGCCACTGTTAGAATCTAGTTATTTTTATACAGAACAAACCATGCAAGTATTGATACTAAAAATTTTACAGGGTGTTGCTATAACTATTTTTGTGTTACTGTAAATTTTTCAGATTTTATTGTACATGATATAGAGCATAATAAATGGGACAAGCTATGCTCATGTTATTAAAGATTATTTTCTACAGGATGTTATACAGGGTTTCTATGTATGAAACGTTTTGTACAGCTTGAGCTACTCTATTGTGTTTCATAGTAAAAAGATGAACATTTTCTAACCGCTTTACTAATTATTTTGAATTAGTGAAGTTTTCCTACCACAAATTAATATGAACAGGTTACATATAGTAAAAATGTTTCTAAATTTTTCTATGGCCTCTAGGTATTACTACAACAACACAGAAAACGTTTCATGACATTAAACATCACAGAACAGCAGAAAAAATTAGTTCTATCACTTTATGGCATAAAACAAGGTTGGACAAAAGGTGTATCTAGAGATGGCTTTTGGTCCTGATCTTTTTACACAGTCCTAAACATCAAGCAACTAACTCACTGCCCAAAATTTAGGGTCAGCAATGATCTACAACAGTGGGTACAAAAGAAGTCCATTAAAACTTCCATTTAATCTAGAGCAAAATATATTGAGAATCTGAGAAACTTTATGTAACAAAAGTTGTAGATTTTCTTCTACGGATTCCAGAACAGTTGAGTTTGCATTTTTTCGAATTTTCTACGATTTTATACGAATTTTACAAGTTCACTGATTTGGTTAAAACTTTCTTTACAGAGGGGTCCCTGAAAACTAGCAGAAAACCCCCTAGAAAGATTTGGGCGTTTGCAATGTGGTCCCTGGTCGCGATTCACGGTGGGGGAACATCTGTCCGGCCGAATTCCGGCGAGCTGGGTCGCCGGCGGCGAGGGCAAGGTGGGGGAGCACGGAGAGGGAACCAGGGCGCACCTATTGGTGGTCTTGGAGTGGCTCGGGGTGGCTGGTGGCGGGCTGGCCGCGGAGAGCAGGGGCGGCGGCGGTGGGGCGACGCGGACGGCGGCGCTCCGGCGATGAGGGCGGCGGGGCTCGGGCTGGGAAGCTTCAGCGCACTGAGCAGGACCCGTTTCAGCGCTTGTCTCGGGCGGAGGTGGGCCGGAGCAAAGGGCCCCGCGGCGAGGTGGGGGCGCCGGCGGCAATGGAGCTCTGCTCTGTTCTGTTCTGGCGGGGAAGAAGAAAGGAGAGGAGGGAGGGGCGCTGCGCCGGGCTTTATAGCCGGTGGAGCTCATGGGGGCGGGCTTGGCACGGCCAGAACGCGGGGTGGAGGGGGCGGCGAGGCTGGGCGCCATTGGTGCGGGGCGGCGGTGACCAGAGGCGCTGTGTCGCGTGCGAACGGCGCGGGCAGGCGACTGGGCGAGCGAGATAGCGGCGTGGGCGAGGGAGATGGTGCGCGGCGCGATTGGGCGGGCAGGGGCGGCACGACGGGGCACGCCGTTGGGTGGCGGGGCGGCGGCCAGCGACTGGGCGGCGGTGCGGCCGGGGCGCTCGGATTGGGCAGGGGCAAGGCGTGCGGGAGGGAGAAGGAGGCGCGGCCACGGTTGGGCGAGCGGGGGCAGTGCAGCAGGGCGTCGGGGGTTGGCTCGGCGCCTGGTGCCACGCAGGCGTCGAGGGCCAGGTGGCCGGCGGCGGTCGGGCGAGCTGGGCGGTGCAGCAGAGGAGGGAGAGGAGAGGGAGGGACCTAAGTGCGAAAATTCAAAAATTTCCAGGGGGCTGGTTGCAAACAGGACGTTTTCTCCACTTTCTAATTTGAATTTCAAAATCTTTTGAACATGAAAGTTGTACAAGTTTCGTTTCAGGCCAAAGTTCATTTGAGCTTTAGTTCCAAAGTTATTTTAAAAACTTAAAGAAAACTCTATTCGGAGGGCGCGTCATTTTATTTCAAAATTTCATTTTCTTCCCTAGGCTTCAACTAAACTTTTATTTGTCATGCTAATACTGGTGTGCTCATTCAAGTTCATAGCCATATTTGCTTTGATGTGAAAGTTATCCAATTTGTTTCATTAAAGTACATGCATTTATGCACATACAAACTTTTAAAGGTAAAAGCAAAACCAAACTTAATCCATTCCTTTTATTTTCTTAGTTAGTGATGCATTTTATTATGTTAATAAGACTTGTTTAACAATTAAAACACCTGAGGTGTTACAATGCAGATGGGTTTTGGAGGTGGAGAGGTGAAGGTAGATGAAAAGAGGTTGAGAAGAGGAGGAAAGGTTTTCAAGGGAGAAGGAAAGGGGAAGAAACCCTATTTTCTACCATCAAAAACACTCAAGGCAGCCAGATCTCAGTCTAGGACGCGAGGATACCCTGACCTGCCGAAGATGGGTTGCTGGGGCTGCCACCCTAGTTCGGCCGACCTGGGTGGTTCGGCCGAACTGGGCTTGGTCCAGCTGGCCTCGTCTGATCTCTGGACAGCAGTGGGGGGAGTCTAGAAAGTTTATACAAGTGGCTTACCTTTAGGATATGGCATATAGAGCTTTTAATCAAGTATATAGTCATGTTGAACGAGTTCAATCACGTCTACATCTTCATCTATAGTTGTATCATGGTCTAAAAATACTTTCAGACGATGGCCATTTACCTTGTTGATGTTACCTTTGTCATCTTGGATTGTTATGGCTCCATGCGTTGATGTGTCGATGACGAGGTAAGGTCCCATCCACTTGCTTCTCAACTTCCCGTGGCCGAAGAGTTTTACCCTGGAAGACTTTTAGCTTTAGCCTTTTATCGTGCCATCTCTTGGTTCTTTCTTTATATAATGCAACATTGTGATAGGCTTTGTCTCTCCACTCTTCCAATTCTGATATCTTCCTCTTCCTGTGCTTTCCCGCTAGATCCAAGTCCATGTTCCATCTTCGGATAGCCCAATGTGCTCTATGCTCCAACTCGACGGGTAGATGACACGTCTTCCCATAGACAAGTTGATAGGGTGACATACCAATGGGAGTCTTGTAAGCCATGCGATATGCCCATAATGCATCCGCAAGCTTAGGCTTCCATTGTTTACCCATCTAATTGCCAGTCTTCTGCAGAATATTCCTGATTTGCTTATTCGATGTTTCTGCCTGACCACTTGTCTGAGGGTGATATGGGGTTGCGATGTTATGCATCGTCCCGAGTTCCTTCAGGAAGCTCCGGAAGGCCGCATCGATGAAATGCGATCCCCAGTCACTAATTACCATCCAAAATGTCCCGAACCTTGGAAAGATTACCTCTTGAAACATTTTTCGGGCGTGCTTTGCATCGACACCTTGCATGGCATTGCTTCTACCCATTTGGAGACATAATCCACAGCGACCAAGATATACTCATAGCCATGGGACTTCGGGAAGGGTCCCGTATAGTCAATGCCTCATACATAAAAAAGATCCACTTGAAGGTTATATGTGAGAGGCATGGCGTCGTGAGCTAAGATTCGTCCGTGTTTCTGGCAACTGGGACACCTTCGAATGAAATCCTTGTAGTCTTCATACGTTGTTGGCCAATAGAAACCACTTTGCCATATCTTCGCTTGAGTGCGAAACGCACCATAGTGCCCTCCATATGGCGCTGCATGGCATTTCTCAATAATCTTGATCCCTTTTGCTATGGGGACATATCCTCGGAGTAATCCATCTGCATAGACTCTGTAGAGGTACGGCTCATCCCATAGGTATCATCTTCTCTCCAACACTAGCTTCTTCTTGTTCTCCCAAGGTGGTACGTACCATGAAACCATAAAATTGACAATATTTGCATACCAGGGGTTCGAAGCCGTTACCTCTAGTAGCATGTCGTCCCGGAGGAAATCATTTATCGGCAGTTCCTACGTGTTAGTGATATTCATATGCAATAAATGATTTGCAACTAAGTTTTCTACTCCCCTTTTATCTTTAATTTTTAAATCGAATACCTGGAGTAGAAGGATCCACCTTATGAGCCTTGGCTTTGCATCTTTCTTACTGAGAAGGTGCTTCAGAGCTGCATGGTCAGTGTATACAATAAGCTTTGCACCCACTAAGTAAGATCTGAACTTATCTATAGCGAAGATGACCGCTAGGAGCTCCTTTTCAGTTGTGGCATAGTTAAGCTGAGCTCCTGTTAGTGTCTTGCTCGCATAGGCGATCGCGTGATACTTCTTGTCTTTAGTTTGCCCAAGTACGGCGCCCACCGCATAATTGCTAGCATCACACATGATCTCAAAGGGAAGCTTCCAATCCGGGGATTGAATGATTGGAGCTGAGATGAGTGCCTTTTTGAGTGTGTGAAAGGTTGTTAGGCACTCATCATCGAATTGGAAAGTGGCGTCCTTCGCTAGCAGGTTTGTGAGGGGTCCAGCTGTTGCAGAACCACCTGAATTAATCCGGCTCTAGCGCGCTAACCATCACCAAAAGGGCAATCAGGGCTAACTCGCACTTCAAACGGAATAATCCACTGGTCTGTCGGGTAACCTCCCGATACAACCACGGTTTTTGCCGATCGAAACCACACATACATGTACTCACACGAAGGTGAGCCCAGAGGATACAACAATTCCAGAAATTTTACACCACAGGGTTCATCATAAATTATTATTACAACGGAGTTCAAATTCGTAAAACAAGGTAATTCAGAGTTCAAAATAATTGAGTTCTTCAGAGTTCAATGCAGCGGAAAAATAACAATAAACTACTCGATGATACAGGATGTCTCGATGAAGCCCGTACGAGACATCACTCGGCATTATCACCGTTGGCCGGGAGCGTATCCCATTCCACCGACCAACCAGGAGGAAGGGTACAAGGCCAAGTCAAACTAGCAATCATATCCTCGAAAGTATCACATGAAAACAAGCCACAAGCAAGGCTGAGTATACTAATACTCAGCAAGGCTTACCCGACTAGTGGAATATGCTTAGCCGACTCCTAGGCATGCAAGGCTTTTTGGCTTGAGGGGTTTGTTTTGCCGAAAAGCATATACAAGTAGGTTCTTACTTTCAAATTTTAGCTCCAAGTTCTAGTTTTCTTTACCCATTCTAGGTAAGCAACTATCCAATATCATACATGGTGGAAGAATTAATTTGCATCCAACAAGATTAAGCATCATCATTGTTCCTCTTCTTACTCTATGTGGTAAAAGGGTCAAGCAGTCTCAATAACTGCGAGAAACGGACAATTCGAATCGAATTTATTAACTTTGCAAGGTAAACCTAAACACACGTCACGTGGTTACTCCTAGAGTCACACGTGCAACTTTTCTCTTCAATTCCCACTTCACGGAACAGGCCCATCGCCCTCGACTACACGTCCCCATGGACCCGGCCATGGCGGCACATGCACCCGCCATCAGCTAGATGTGAACGAATTCAAGACGGTGGGGAGTATATTCCGGCCTCGGTTCAATCCGGTACTTAAGCTTACCGATTACCATATTCTCGGCATGTGGTTAGTACGTTCGAAGACTTAACCACCACTACCACACACTGCGGCCTTAGCATTTTTCACTAAACAGACGGGGCCTCAATCATCAACATAAACATCGTACCATAGCTCCGTCCGTCGACCTTATGTTTGCAGCATGTAGTAAACATTCAACTCCTAAATTCTCGCGAGTGACGGGAAATCACTCGACTTTTACCGGAGTCCTATTAGCATAGCATTCTACCGAACCTTACATCTACAAACTAAGTTTCCATTCAACAACTACAAACTTAATGCACAAGTAAAGTAGTGTAATAAGTTGCATAAGTTTATAAAAATAGGGTTCATGCTCCGGGGCTTGCCTTCTTGGGTAAAGTTAGCTTGGGGCTCGTCCGAACTCGGGTTCGGATCTTCGAAGGCTTCAGTTAGATTCACTTGAGCTTCACACTGCTCACTCTCGGACGTGGGCACCAATTCGTACGTTCCGTCGGCGAGAGTAGTCGATTCTATATGAATGCACAAGTGTAAGTTGTAGTGATGGTATATGATGATTATTTTCCTTCATGATAAAGTTGCAGTCCACACAAATATAGATTTGGTTGTGAAGTTACTTAGTTAAGATTTCTTGGGCAATCTTTAACAAAAGGGGTGGTGTTGTATTAGAAACTTAATTTTCGCAGTATAAGCATGGATTAAACACAAACACTAATTTAGGTAACTTTAACTTCTAGTGATGAAATATTTATTCAAAGTACATTATGCAGAGATAAGACTACTGCAAAAATTCCAGAAATTTTTATGCAGCAGAAAAATGATGAAAAATTCATTACACAGCCACTGCTAGAACCTAGTTATTTTTATACAGAATAAACCATTCATGTGTTGATGCCAAAACTTTTACAGGGGGTTAATCTAACTATATGTGTGTTACTGTAAATGTTTCAGATATAAAGCATAATAAATAGGACAAGATACACCTACTCTAATAAAGATTAATTTCTACAGGATGTTCTACAGGGTTTCTAAGCATGAAACTTTTTATACAGCAATAGCTACTCTACAGAGTCCCATAGTAAAAAGCTGAACATTTTCCAAGCACAGAAACTAATTATTTGAATTAGTGCATTTTTCCTACCATAAAATTATATAAATAGGTTGTAGAGAGGAAAAAGGTTCTAAACTTTTTCTATGGTATTTAGGCATCAATATAACAGCTCTGGAAAAGTTTCACAACATGAATCACAACATAACAGCAGTTACAAATTAGTTTTTTTATTTCATGACATAAACAAGGTTTGACAAAAAGTTTAGCTAGAAATGGGTTTTGGTTCTAATATTTTTGCACTAGCCTACAAATCATGGAACCAATCTACTGTCCAGAAATTAGGTTCATAATTGGTCTACAATAGTGGGTTTATTTAAAGTCTATTAAATCTTGCATTTAGTTTAGAGCAAGATATAGCGAACATCTGAAACCATGCATGTAACCAAAGTTGTATATTTTTTTCTAAAGATTCCATAACAGTTGAGTTTGAATTTTTTTGATTTTTCTATGATTTTATATGAATTTTACAAATTCGCTGTTTTTGAAATCAAAGTTTAAATTCAGGTTTACAGATATGCCCCTGGAAACTTGCGTGCAGACTCTTTTAAAGATTTCAATCGTTGCAATTGGGTCCCTAGGTGGCGCTGGCACGGCGGCCGGCCAGATTTCGGCGAGGGGGCTCGTCGGCGGCGAGGGGAAAAGGGTCGGGGAGATCCAGGGAGGTGAGAGTTACCTTGGGATGGCCTTGATCGGTGTTGGGGGTGGCCGGAGGTGGCTCGTCGGCGCGGAGCAGAGGGGCGGCGGTGGGGCGGAGCATCGGCGACAGTGCTCCGGCGAGGAGGGGAGGGCGTGGGCTGGCCGATGAGCTTCGCGGCGTCGAGGGGAAACCGTTTCGAGGCTTGGCTTGGGCGGAGGAGCTTCGGAGTGGGCTGTCCACGGAGCAGCAAGGGAGCGGCGATGGCGCAGGCGGCGCTGGCGGTGCTCCGGCGGTCGAGATGGCCGGGGAAGAGGCCGGTGAGCTTCAGTGGAGGGTGGGCAAGCTTGCTGGGTGATGGGTTTGGGCAGTGGGAGGCTGGAGGATGGGACTCCACGGGCGGTTGTGCACGGCGGTGGCAATGGCAGCGGCGACGGCGTTCTGGGGGTTGAGGCGCACGCGAGTGGCCTGGTGTCGCCTTTTATAGGCTGCAGGAGGGAGGGAGAGGACCGGGCAACGCTGGGGAGGGGCGGCACGAGGGGGGGAGGGCATTACTGGTCGCGGTGGGTGGCGAGCAGAGCCGGCGCGGCATGCGGCGGACGCGGCCAGGGGATTGGACACTGAGGATTTGGCGTGGGGAGCGGGAGATCACGCGGCGCGCGGGTTGGGCGAGGACCTGCAGCAGCTAGCTTGCCGGGCGGTGAGCGCGGCGACTGGTGGGAGCGCGTCGGGGACACGGGCACGGCGCAGCTTGTCCGTTGGGCGCAGTGGGCAGCGAGCAGAGGCGCGCGTCGCCGGCGTGCGCGTGGCGTGCAAGGACTGGGGAGGAGCGCGGCGTGGGGAGGAGCGTGTGCGAGCGGGCGCGGCCAGGCATTGGCTTGGCGCCTAGCGCCGGTCAGGCATCGCCGGCCAAGTGGCCTACGGTGACTGCGCGGCGGCGGAGGGTCGGGCGAAGCAAGGGTCGGGCGAAGCCGAGGGTCGGGCGAAGCGAGGGTCGGGCGAAGCGAGGGTCTGCAGTAAAAATAGGAGAAAAGGCAGGGGCTAGTTTGCAAATTCAAGTATTACTCAAATTTTTGTGTTGCAACTCAAAAATCTCTAAACATGAAAGTTGTTCAAAATGAAAAGTTACACAAGTTTTGTTTCAGGACAAAGTTCATTTGAGTTCTAGTTTAGAAGTTGTTTTAAAAACTCAAAAAGTATGGTTCGGAGGGCACGTCATTTCCTGGGCAAAAATTTGTATTCTCTCCTAGGCTTCAACTTAGACTTTTGTTTATCAAGTCAATAACGATATGCCTATTCAAATTTCGTAGCCATGTTTGCATTGAATTGAAAGTTATTTAATTTATTTGATTAACGTACATGTACTTATGCACATATACCCAACTATTTTCAATTCAAAGCAAAACCAATTTATAATTCGTTTCTTTTAAATTTTTCTTAATTATTTATGCATCGTGTTAAGCTAATGAGGCTTATTTCGTAATTTAAACAGTTGAGGTGTTACACCAGCAATATGAGAGAAATTAGCTATGAAGCGCAGGTAGAACCCTGCAAGACCTAAGAAGCTTTGGATTCCTTTCACATTGGTGGGAGGCGGAAGTCATTCGATGACCTCAATTTATGCCTTGTCCATCTCGATTCCTCTCTCGGAGATGAGGTGTCCGAGAACAATGCCCTCATGGACCATGAAGTGGCACTTTTCCCAATTTAGCACCAGGTCCTTCTCTTGGCATCTCTGCAAGACCCTATCCAAATTTCTAAGGCAATGATCGAAGGTCTTACTGTAAACCGAGAAGTCGTCCATGAAGACTTCCATAATTTCTTCGATCATGTCCGATAAGATGGACATCATGCACCTTTGGAACGAGGCGGGTGCATTAAACAACCCGAATGGCATCCGTCGGTACGCGTAGGTTCCATAGGGGCATGTGAACATAGTCTTGCTTTGGTCGTTGGGATGGATTGGGATTTGATGAAAACCAGAATAGCCATCAAGGAAACAAAAGTAGGAGTGCTTTGCTAACCTTTCGAGCATCTCGTCGATGAAGGGAAGCGGAAAGTGATCCTTCTTTGTAGCCTTCTTGAGCTTCCTGGAGTCAATGCACATTCTCCATCCCGTGATAGTTCGTTGTGGAATCAGCTCGTTCTTTCTATTCTCCACGACCGTCATACCTCCTTTCTTGGGCACTACCTGTACTTGGCTCACCCACTCACTATATGGGACTGGATAGATGATTCCGGCGTGTAGGAGTTTCAGGACCTCCTTCTTCACCACTTCACGCATCTCATTGTTCAACCTGCATTGAGGCTCCCTGGAGGGTGCCATAGCAGGATCTATGGGAATGCGATGAGTGCAAAGAGTAGGGCTAATGCCCTTAAGGTCTTGGACGGCATAGCCAAGGACAGCTCGATGCTTCTCTAAGATAACGATGACCTTTGATGTCTCCTCTTCTAAGAGTTTGTCACCGATGATCACGGGAGCTTCTACATCACTATTTAGGAAAGTGTATCGAAGGCCAGAAGGTAATGGCTTAAGCTCAACTGGAGGTTGGGCTGGAACCTCAAATTCTGTGAACTCTAAGACTTCATCAGAATCTTCCTCTTCTTGGGTGAACTCTTAAGCTTCCTGTTCGAGAGCCATTTCTAATGAGTCTAAGGGGTTTATGTCCAGCACCTCCTCAATTGGCTCTAATGTGGGGGAAACCTCTACCACTGAATTTACTGATCGAGTGATAGGAACACAGAGGGTTTCCTTCCCTAATTTGATGTTAAGGGTTCCCGAATTCGGCACATCCGTGAGAAGCCTTACGATTGGATGGCCAATAAGAATGTCAAAGTTGGGAACTTCAAACACAGAGAAATCTAGATTCACCTTAACATCGTTGTGTCACACTGACACCTTCTGAAGCACGCCGTGGCTTCCTGTAAGGGAACCTGAAGACCCCATAAGGGTCCTGTCCGTTGGGATTAGAGCTTCGCCTCCTAAGAAGGCGCGCGCGAATTTGTAGGACATGATGTTTGCCCCAACGGCGGGGTTATAAAGAGCGTCCACCTCCTGATTCTTTATGCGGCAGCAGATGAGAGAAGAAGGGTGGCTAATTTGGATGGGATATGAGCACGACTCTCCTTCTATCGACCATTCGCTACTCATTATAGCTGTCAACTCCTTGATAGTCTCTAAAAGGTAGTTCTTTTCATATGGTTCTAAAGGAGTGACCGGGACTGGTGGTCGCTTCTGGCATAGATACTTCGAGGTGTTGCCAAGATCTTCAAAGAGATCCTCCTCGAATCCATGCTCAAATTCCGAGGGTAGAGGATCCTCTACCTTGGGTGTTTCAGATTCTGGTTCAGGACGAGATACGGGAGTCGAATCTAAAGGTTTGGAGTTCTACGGGCTTGGATTCAGCTGCCATGGTTTCCTCTTGTGGTACCTCTTGTTCTACCTAAGGTGGTTCCCGGAAAGAGACGAAGGAAGTTCTCTCTAAGATTTTATTGAGGATTTCTATTCCTTCGACTGAGGTCTTGTATAAGAACGAACCCCCGGCTGTGATATCGAGGTACTGTGCATCATCCTTGTTCAGTCCCGCGTACAAATGTTGAAGCAACAAATGGTCAGGTAGAGACAAGTCGGGACCAGATCAAGCTAGAAGGGACAATCTAGCCCACACTGCACCAAGGGATTCCCCCTCGTTCTGACGGAAAGTCAAAATCTCTGCTCGTAAGGCGTAGATTCAAGAAATTGGGAAATATGCGAGATAGAAGTGATCTCGCAATATCTTCCAATCTCTGTTTGCACAGCTTATGTTATATGTGTACCATTGCTTCACCTTCCCTATAAGAGAAAAGGAGAACAATTTCCACTTAAGAATTGCCGGTGTCATGCCTGAGATCTTTAGACACGAACACACTAGCTCAAATTTGCGCACATGATGGTAAGGATTTTCATCACCCCATCCCGAGAAGGTACTTTCCTGAACTTTGCTTATGAATCCGGAGGGAAATTCGTAACCACGTGAAAGGATTGGATTAGATGAAGAGGTTGGTTCACAAAATTCACTCTTGGGTGCGGAGAGCTGAAAAATGGATAGTTTCTCCATGGATAGCGGGGGTAGAGATAGAATGAAAGAAATGAAAAAGGTACGAGGGAGAACTAGATCCGAATAGAATATAGCAACCATTCCCCAGCAACAGTGCTAGAAAGCTTATTGACATTTCCTAGCGTCACGAAAATAAATCCGCAAGTGCACGGATACCGCTATAGCTTTCACCCAGGAGTATTCCAAGGGTATTGTATCCACTGAGGAACGTGTGTACTTTCTCTACGTTCAGGTTCGTCCAAGGACACCACACCCGCTAGAGGTGAGGGTAGAGAGGATTCCTAAGGCTGGATTTCAGAGATAAGATAGAACTGTCCTAGCTGCTTGCTTCGGGCTACTAGCTTCTCACAAAATAAGAATGGTGAGTTCCAATATTTCGGCACTAGGATATACCCGAACGGGGAGGGTTCCGCTGGATAGACAGGACTATCACCACCTGCTATCTACCTCATCTAACCATGGGATATACCATAACCAACAGGTAAGTCTAGTCTTGACACCACTTCTACACTATCGTTACTGCTCTAGCCTATGGCCTTAAACTAGAGCACCCACTATAAACTAGTGGACTACTGATCCAGCTAAGCAACTAGAGAGCTAGAACTATAACTTAACTAAGAAACTGAGCACATAAGAAAGTACGAACACTTACTTTTATTGACAAGCATCCGTTGAGATACAAGCTGGAGAAAAGTGACGACAAACCCGGCATTTCCCCAAACTCCTCCCCACTCTCTCCCTAACTCTAATCACCTCTAGAGGTGAGCCTAGAGCTCATGTACACAAGAGAAACTCCAAGAGGGAGTTGAGAGGGATGTGAAGGTGTGCCTCTCTTAGAAGCACCCCCTTATATTTATAGGGGTGTGTGAGAGGTGCTCTTGCCGTGCAACACGCCGGGGCTTGCCCAAACCGACCTAAAGGACCAATCAGTAGGCACCACGTCAAAGGGGGAAGGTCGATGGTCTTTCCCTAGGTCGGTTGACCCAGGTAGGTCAGCCGAATCGGCCTCGGCCCGGTTCAGCTTCCCCTTCTGCCACATGGTCTGCAAGTGAGTCCTTGGGGCTGTGGTAGGTGAGTGGGCCCTAGTTGAAGTTGGTTTCTTATCTTGTTGGGCCTCTTTTGCTCTTGCCTTGCCTGTTTGCGCAATCTGGAATTACGCCTTGAATCTTAGTCGCTTATTTCCAGCAATTTTGCCCTGTAATTGCCTGTCTACAGAAATTGACCAGCACTTGTGAAATTCGTTAGATAACGCCCTATTCTTGTGTTGATCTTTGGATATATGTTGCTTTTATGCAGGTTTTGACGGTCGAAAAGTGGTCCGTAGCGAGCGTCAACAGCGGCCCTCTCGTGCCCGCTCGAGGGTGGTTCGGGCATCTTCACTAGCCCTGATTTCTTCGAGTTGGGAGCGCAGGTCGCGCGTCCCGTTGGTTACCGATGTCGCCGGGGTGGGCGGTTATGGCGGTCACCAGGACCCTCCTCGGGAGGAGCCCCCAGTCACCGTATGAGAGCCTTGAGCCCCCGGCTTGAGGCAGGCCTTCCCCACGAGGCTGGCTAGCTCATCGAGCCACCGCTCCTCGGGGGTTCCGGGCTCGGCTCATACCTGGGGGTGGACCAGGAGCGCCCGGGCCGCGACGAGCGCTTCCCCTAGGGGAATGCCACCGCGTTTGGTTCTAGCAGGCGCTTGGGACGCCTGCGGAATCGTTCGCTGCAGGGCTTCAGCCCGGAGTTGGGCAAATCGGACGTTGGCTGATGTTGTAACCCCAGAACCGGATCTGGGAGCATCAAGACGGGGTGGCACCGTAGCGAATGACGCTGGGTGTGGGAGAGGGTGAGGCTAGCCTTTCCGCGCCAGCGTTCGCTAAAGACAGCCCCCGACGGGGGGCGTGCTCGTCTCCGCTCTCACCGTCGGAATGGTTAGAGCGGTTCACCATTGCTTCGATTGGAGGTTCTTCATCGAGGATGAAGATTTCACGCGCCAACACTCTCTACCTAGCGTGCCAGCTGACGTTGGGTGACTACCGCGAGCAGGGATTCGTGGGAACCCCCATTGGAGATTCGGCCCGGGGTGTAACACGCAGTGAGATTCCAATCGTGTGACAAAGGGTTTAGACAGGTTTGGGCTGCTCGGGAGCGTAATACCCTACATCCTGTATGTTGTGTTCTTGTTCTCTGCTCAAGTGAGCTTAAGGTGGTTGAGTTGTGGGACTTCAGTCTATCCTTTACACGCTGCCCCTATGTTCTATTTATAACCCCTCCCCTGGGCCTATGGAGGGATTTTTACCGTCCTTAGGTTTACCGCCTTTGAGTGTGAATGCGGTGTTGAGCGAGGGGCGCCTCCTGCAAGTTGTGCTACCCGCCTGATGCAATCCTATCTGGTGGAGCCCGGCCGGTTGGCCCCAGAATCTCCTCCTGTGATACCCCCAGGATGCCCCGGGGTCCGCCGGAGGCCTCCGGGATGCTTCGTGGGGCCAGAGGATGCCTACGGCATATGTCGGTGTTTTACCGACAAGCCTACCTAGGGATACCCTAAGGTAGTATACTTGTGGTCAGGGTGTCGCCGAGATCAGGAACTCGATGGTGCAAGGAACACAAGGGTTTAGACAGGTTCGGGACGCAGTATGCGTAATACCCTACATCCTGTATGGTTTGTATTGCCTTGGAGGTTATGCGTATGCACGTTATGCTTTGGAGGGGTCCCTGCCCACCCTTATATATCCTGGGGGGACAGGGTTACATGGAAATCCTAATCTAGTACGAGCTTAGGAGTCCTAACCGAGTACTTTCGGGTAGTTTCCTTCTGTACCGACTAGTTGTACTTGCTTACGAGTACTTTACAGTGTGGATAAGGTATGGGACATGCCCCACCCCTTACTCTAGAATTTTCTAGGCCACGCGTGCAGTCCCGTTGCCCCGGGTCTGACAAGCCCCCGAGCTCTTCATAGCCGAGTACTGCAGGCTTCGAGTACTTCTTGAAGTCATTCTTTGGTTTCTGCTGAAACTCCATCTTGAAGGTGTCTTCCGAGTACTTTACTTGGCTGCTCGATGCTGTGAGGTGCTCTAGCCCCGAGTACATTCAAGTCTTTTCTTTCTATGGGGTGCGATGCAAATCGCACTCCATATGAAGTAGCCCCATAGCCTTATGTTGAATCGAAGAATCAGGCTGGGGGTCCCACTAGTCTAGAATTTTCATCTTATCTTCCAAAACATTTTTGAAAAATAAGCCATCAATGACACGTGTCTCGTAGCCCTCAAACCTTGAATCCAAATCCCAAGATTTGGAAAAAAGAATCCAAAAGAACGTGGCATACTGAACAGTGTCATATAAAAAATGTGTGTAGAGAATGCGTAATCTGCCTTGATGGTTTGTTTCAGAAATCAATTGGTTCAAAATTCGAAAAACCCCTTTTTTTAGGATGAGGTCCCTGAAAAAATAGTTAATCAAATAAACTCCCCAAAAATCTTCCCAAATAACCGCTCAAAATAAACCACACACTTTTTTAGGGGACAAAACTCTTCAGCTTCCGAATAGTAAATCTGGGCCTACCCGCTGGCTATTTAACCGCACGGTGACTCTAGAGTTTTTACCCTTTCACTTTCTGCCTTAGCCATTTCGCTCTCTCACCCTCCTGCGCTGCCAGCCACTGTTAGATCTAGGGTTTGAGAGCCCTATTGAGCCCGTCCTCCATCCCCAGTCAAACTAGTCGGAGAATCCATCCGCTCCAACAGTGAGTCCTTCCCCTCTCCCGAAGCCCCCGAGCATATGCAAGTGAAGCAGCTCGTGACATTCAAGATGGGCAACAAGAAACCGGCGTCTAAGGGGAAGAAGGAGGAGTCGACCACCGGTGGTTGGGAGAGAAGTAAGTGCACCTGTGCTGACCTTCTTAACTTAGTTGCTCAAGGTCTTCTTCAATCGGAGGAAATGGTTCAGTGGAAACCTTCCTTCCACCAGTTCATTCCGCAAGAAGATGTAGATCAGATTATCATCTTCGAGCATTTTGTCGAAAGGGGATTGGCCCTCCCCACATCTGACTTCTTCCGTGGCCTTCTTTATCATTGGGGTATTTAGATCCATCATCTGAACCCTAACTCTATCGTTCACCTCTCCCTTTTTGTTCATTTTTGCGAAGCTTTCCTTGGCATTGAGCCACAACCATCTGAGGAGAAGCAATACCTTATTGGTGGAGCCGGAATCCAATTCAAGCGGGGGAAGGGGAAGGAGTATATTGAGTACTCGCTCTCAACAAACCACTCGGGTTGGAGGTCCCTGTGGTTCTACATTGGAAACCATCCACCTGTACTGCCCGAGAGGACTCCAGGGAAGGCAGTGTGGAGGCCGGCTGGATTGACAAGTTGAATGCCAACCAAATGTTGCAAGTCAATGAGTTGCTTGAACTGATTAGCAAGCAGAAGGAGTCAGGCGTAACCGGCGTGTCCGTCTTGGCCTCCATGTACAAGAGGCATATCATGCCACTGCAAAAGAAGTGTTGATTTGGATTTGAGTACTTAGGTAGTAATGATCCATCTCGCCTTTCCGCAGAAGTTCTTCCTTCGCAAATGGCTCTGGACCATGTTCGTCGAGTACTACTTGATGCGAACACGGTTCCTTACGTCCTGAAGCTTTTCAGTGCAGTGAATCCGCCGGCACCGGTGAGTAATTTGTCTGTCGATTACTTGCAGAACTTGTGAAATATCACTGAGTATTGACTCTTTGTTGTTATTTTCTGCAGGGCCACACTGAACTGTACCATTCTCCTGCTCCCAATCCTGACTTGCCTCGGGCAGATAACGTTAAGCTAAGTGCGTTCCAGATGCTCAAGACCAGTCATTTAGATTGTGACCCCTTAACTGATGAAGAGATGACGGATTATGACGACGATCTTACTCTGGCAGCTTACTTGAAGAAGTTTGGCAAGGAATCAAGTAGCAGCATGGAGCTCCTGAGCCACCCGACCAAGATGTGGGTGGGTGTGAGGAAGTGGAAACTCACCCTTGCGGATCCGTCAGATGACAACCCGAGGTAAGCAATGTCCTCGAGTACCTTCCTTGTTGCAGTTTTGATGTTCTTTGCTGAGTCTTCCTCTGTTTTGCTTGGAGTCCGCCCGCCACCCCCTGTCCAAACGTCTTAAGGACGGGGGAAAGTCAAGCCCTTCTAAGGATGATGCTTCACCAGTGGTCGACGTCCAGCCTGGTGCAGCGGAACCTTCCGCTGTTGACGCTGCGCCGAGCCCCAGCAACCCAATCCTAGCGAGTGCCCCGGAGGCTCAATCAAAAGAGCCTGCTGGCAGCTCGGGGAAGTCGGGTACTCGGGGGGCCTCGGCTTCTAAAACTGAAGAAAGTGGTGACCAAGAGATCCTCCACGTAAGTCTCGAATACTTGGACTTGTACCGTTTTGTAATTTATCTTATCGAGTAGTTGATATGACTGTCCTTTATCCAGCCCTTCCTCTACTCTGGGCTTTGGGGAGCCTAACAATGCCGCGGCTGCCCAAGCCCCCGAGTTTGGAAAGGACATGGATGCTGCAGCGTTAGAGACCGGGGCTGCTGCTCCTCCTCCCCCCCCCTCCTCTGGCCACCAATGTCGACGCGAAGAAAGAAGTCGAGCTGGAGCGAGTGGAGGTGGAGACCACGGCGCTGGAACTACCCGAAGGTGAGCCCATCCTGCCTCCTCCGTCTCCCAGCACCAATCTGCCCGAGGCTAGATTAGTGACTGCAAGTGGAGTGGCAGGCGAGCTGCCCAGGGAATCCAGCGCAAATGACGCCCAAGCCGCGGGTACTTCGGGCCCTAGCACCAGCACCGTCGAGGCCACGGGGACAGAAGGCCCTGGCACGGAGGAAGCTGGCGCTGCGGGCGCCTTAGGAACCAGGGCGGATGCGGCGGAAAAAAATGATCTGTTGGTGACACCGTACGGCGGGCATCACACCATCATGGCAGACTTGATTGATGACCCTTATTTGACCACTGAGAAGAGAAAACAAATCAAAGGGGTCTTCAAGGACTTGTACGAGTTCACCACCGTAAGTTTTCATCTTCCACGAGTAGTTTTCTTCATCCCCTATTTCTCTTTGATTGGTGATAATTGATATACTCTGCTTTGTAGAAGCTGATGGACCAATCCCAGGAGAAGACCGAGAAACTTAAATTCATTAAGGACGGCCATCGTAAGTTGGTGGAGAAGGAGGACTGCATTCGCGAAGAAATCCAGAAGAGGATCGACCTCCGCAACGAGCTCGACCAGTTGAAGAAAGAGTGCACTCAAGAAACTTGGCTCATTAAGAATGAAATCCAAAATCTTGAGAAGGAAAAAGCCGAGCTTGTTGAGAAGAACAAGAAGATCTCCAAAGCGCACAATGGTAACTTTTCGCCTTTTCTTGTTGTCTTTGATACGTTATTTGTTCGAGTAGTTTCTAAAACTTCTCGAATACCACTTCTTTTCTCTTGCGTGCAGAACTGAAATCCACTTTGCAAAAGAAAGAAAATATGATTATAGATCTGAAGAACCTTGTTTACCGTGAAGCAGATGACGTCGAGCGTCTTGAGAAGGTCCTTGAAGATACAAGCGTCCAATTCCGCGATGCCATGCAGCAGATCAAGAATATGCTTGACAAAAAGTATGTCATCCAAAAAGAACTCGAAGAATTCAAGACTGCTGCATAGGCTGTCGGGGAGATGGTGGAGTTTCCGGCTGAAGGTGATGCTGGCGAGCTGTCTTTGTTAGAGAAGCTTCGTGCGACTACTCAAAAGGTTGTCAGGTACATCTCGGAGGCCACCCGGACTTACATAGCTCAGACGCTCACTATGGTGAAGTCATACTAGCCCAAATCGAAGCTGGAACCACTTGCTGAAGGCATGGCGGCCGACTGCTCTGTTGAGCAATTCACGAAGTTCCGTGAAGAAGTCGAGCCCCTTGCTGACAAGATAGCTGAGAGCCTGGAGCAAGATGGTTAGTAGCGAAAACAATGTGTACTTATGCCACTTGTTGATATGTATATAAATTTGCCTAATTGATCTTTCTTTAGCGTATATCTTTGTGTGATGTTTGCTGGTACGATTGTAGGACTTAGAGTAGTTGGAGACGTTTGGATTAAGCTACTCCAAGAGCGTCGGCTTGGATGTAGTTAGTAACTTGACGTTCCGTAAAAGTGCTCGTAGAGTCAAAGGACTTAACCTGAATTTACCCGATCATGCGGTACGCTAGGTTAGCCTTTCAGTTTGAAAACCTGAATGGTTAAGTTGTTAACATCCCGCTTGTAGCAGGGAGATAACGTGGTCGTGTGATGGGCTTGGTGACCCCTTCGGCGGGTGCCTTAACTTTCTCTTTCGAGGAGTCATAGCAGCAGCCGGAACTATGAGAGTACATCGAGTGCAATGCCTTATAGGCTGTACTAGACACAAGTACTCGTGGCGGAGCCCCCGAACATGAGCGAGCTAAGTACAAGTACTCGTGGTGCAGCCCCCGTGTATAAGTAGTCGAGGAAACATATAAACTCGTGGCAAAGCCCCCGAGTTTAATGTAGGCGAAAAAAATATAAGAACTCGTGGCGGAGCACCCGAGTTAAAACATGCAGAAAGTAGTTGAATTACAACGAATTCATCTCTTTATTTATAAAAATGTTGACATGCAGCTGGTGAATTGCTCTTACAGCTTCTACTAGGCATAGAATTTCCGGAGATTCTCTATGTTCCAGGAGTTGGGAACTTCCTGGCCATCAAGGTACAGCAGGCGATATGACCCTGGTCTTGTGACTTTTGACATGATGAAAGGACCTTCCCACCGTGAATTAAGCTTGTGTAGCCCACTTTCATCCTGAATACAGCGAAAGACCAAATCACCGATATTGAACGACCGCTCTCGCACATTGCGATCGTGATAGTGCCGGATGCCTTGCAGATAACGGCCGACTGAACGAGGGCACTGCATCTGGCTTCGTCAACAGTATCCAGTTCCAGTTGCCGAGCTTCGTCCGCCTCCCCTTCGTCATACATCTCAACTCTGGGAGAGAGCCACATAAGATCTGCTGGGAGTATAGCTTCGGACCCGTAGACAAGGAAAAAAGGGGTATGTCCTGTGGCTTTTGATGGTTGAGCTCGAAGCCCCCAGACAACATGAGGCAACTCATATATCCACTTGCCACCCTTTTTGTTGTTCTCATCGTAGAGTCTCTTTTCTAGGCCATCCAGAATCAAGCCGTTGACCTGCTCGACTTGTCCATTAGCCCTTGGGTGTGCGACTAACACGTGCTTCACTTCAAACGAATTATTTTTGCAGAATTCCCAAAACGGTACATAATATCCCAGAACTGGCTTGCCGTGAAGTTTGAGCCCAGATCTGTGATGATGGTATTGGGGTAGCCAAAACGGTACATAATATCCAAGATGAAGTCGACTGCCCTGTCTGGAGTGAGCTTGGTAATTGGCTTGTACTCGATCCACTTGGTAAACTTGTCGATGGCCACCAATACATGTGTAAAGCTTCCTGGAGCTGTAGTCAGAGATCCAATCATGTCGAGGCTCCAGCATGCGAAGGGCCATGAGGGCGGTATGGTGATGAGGTTGTGCGCCGGGACGTGGGACTGTTTGCCAAAAAAATGGCACTTCTAGCACTTTCGTATGAGATCCTCGGCGTCGAAAACTGCTGTTGGCCACCAGTAGCCTGCCCTGTAAGCCTTCCCGACCAATGTCTTGGACGCTGCGTGGTTTCCGCATGTACCCTCATGTATCTCGAGTAGTATATTGCGGCCCCATGCCCTTGGAACACACTTCATGAGCATTCCTGAGCTTTCTCAACGCTTGTAGAGCTTATCCCCGATGATGACAAGCCCCTTGCTGCGCTCAAGATGCGTATTCGTTCTGGGCTTTTCTTTGTCACCCCAGCGGGGTAGCTTCTTTTCCTTGATGAATTCGATGAAGGTCCCCCGCCAATCGACCTCCGACATCATGACCTCCCGGCTGGGGTCCGAGGACCCCAGACTGGTGGTTGCTTGATTCGTGGTCTTGATCGACGGTTCTTTGAGTTCCTGGACAAATACTCCTGCTGGGACTTGGGCTCGAGTGAATCCAAGCTTGGAGAGTACATCTGCTCCAACATTGTTGTCTCGGATGACGTGATGAATCTCCAGGCCAGCAAATTTGTTCTCCAACTTGCGCACTTCCGTAACATATGCTTCCATCTCCTCCTTTGTGTAGTCCCACTCTTTGTTGACTTGTTGCACGACTAGCAGCGAGTCGCCGTACACGAGTAGTCGTTTGATGCCCAGTGAGACTGCTAGGCGGAGACCGTGTAGTAGCCCTTCACACTCGGCCTTATTGTTAGACACCTTCCAAAGGATTTGTAAGACGTACTTGAGATGTTCACCCTTTGGAGAGATGAAAAGTACTCCTGCCCCACCACCCTCGAGCTTAAACGAGCCATCAAAGTATATCGTCCAATGCTCTGGCGGCTGGCTGGGGTTGGTATTTGATTTTCCCACCACTCAGCCATGAAATCGACCAATGCTTGGGATTTGATGGCTGTCCTTGGCTTGAAATTGATTGAAAGAGCCCCCAGTTATACTTCCCACTTGGATATACGACCAGTGCCATCCCGGTTGTGGAGTATATCCGCCAACGGGAAATCGGTAACAACTGAGATTTTGTACTCGTCAAAGTAGTGGCGAAGCTTCCTTGATGTTATGAGTATTGCGTAGAGTAGTTTCTTAATTGAAGGATAGCGTACCTTTGATTCAGAGAGTACTTCGCTGATGAAATAGACTGGCCTCTGCACGCCAAATGCACGGCCTTCCTCGTTTCGCTCCACCATAATTGTTGTGCTAATCACACGAGTAGTTGCTGCAATGTACATCAGCAGGTTCTCCCCTGGATGTGGTGCTATGAGAATAGGAGGTGACTGCATGTGTTCCTTGAGGTCCTGCAAAGCCTGCTCAGCTTCCTCCGTCCAGTGGAACTTGTCTTTCTGCTTCAGGAGCTTGAAGAAGGGAAGGCCCCGTTCTCCATGTCGTGCGATGAATCTGTTTAAGGCCGCCATGCACCCTGTTAGCTTCTGCACGTCCTTGATCATTGCTGGAGCCTTCATGTCGGTGATGGTGGTAATCTTCTCCGGGTTAGCTTCAATCCCTCTATGACTGATGATGAACCCGAGTAGTTTCCCGGATGGGACGCCGAAAACGCACTTGGTCGGGTTGAGTTTCCATTGGAACTTCCAGAGGCTACTAAATATTTCCTCTAGGTCTGCAATTAGGTCCTCGGAAATTCTGGTGTAGTTGGTCTGCAAAGCACGTTTGGATTTCCCACTGGTACGTAGCCCCCGCATTCTTCAACCCAAAGGACATAGTCTTGTAGGCATAAGTCCCGAAGGGCGTGATGAAGGCGGTCTTGATTTGATCTTCTTCGTTGAGGGCAATCTGATGGTAGCCCGAGTAGCAGTCAAGGAAGCAGAGGAGTACACAGCCGGTAGTGGAGTCGATTACTTGATCGAGGAGCGGTAGCCCAAAGTGGTCCTTCAGGCAGTGCTTGTTGAGATCTGTATAATCAACACACATTCTCCATTCATTAGTATTCTTCTTCTTTACAAGGATAGGGTTGGCAACCCATTCTAGGTGGTACACCTCTTTGATGAAACCAGCCGCAAGTAGTTTGGCCAACTCCTTTTTGATCGCTTCCCTCTTATCCCGAGCGAATCTATCGAGATGCTGCTTTTTGGGGGTAGCATCAGGATCTACTTTCAAACTATGCTCGATCAGTTCCTTGGGCACCCCTGGCATATCCGCTGGTTTCCACGCGAATGTGTCTCAGTTGGCCCTAAAGAAACTGATGAGCGCACTTTCCTATTTTGGGTCGAGCTGCGACCCGATCAGGGCTGTCTTGGACGAGTCTCCTACCTGCAGCTAGATGGACTTCAAAGTGAGTTCTTCGGTGGGTTGCAGCTTCAAGTGGTTCACCTTCTTTGTGGGAATTTCTAGCCCTGTTTCGGAGAGCTGATGCGCAACCGCGAGTACTTCATCTGAAGTATCTGGTACACGCGTGGTCGAGGCGTACTCGATAGCCTTATGGTCGCAGTTGTAGGACTTCTCTAGGTCACCGCGGAAGGTGAGAACCCCACTCTTTCCTAGCATCTTTAGGAGTAAGTAAACGTAGTGTGGTACGACCATGAATTTGGCCATTATAGATCTGCCCAGAATGGCGTTATAGGATGAAATTTGCCCCCATCTTCCTTAGAATACTCGCAAAGATGATGTTGAGGCCGCTGCCTCCGTCGATGAGTACTTTTGCGAGCCTGACATCCGCGACCACCGGATCAAGGATGAGTGGGAGTTTGCCAGGCTCAGAAAAGCTCGTCCACTGATCAGCATTGGAGAACGAGATGGGGACCTCCGACTACCGGAGGGGTCGTGGTACCGCTCGATGGACATGATCTCGCGGCGGTGCAGCTTCTAAGTCCTTTTGGAGGCAAATCCAGACTCGCCACCAAAGATGACGTTGACTACCTTGGATACGTCCGGGAATTCGCCAGCGTCTGTCTTGTTCTCCAGATCTTCGTCGTCCTTGTCCTTCTTCTTCTTCTTGTCGCCCTTCTCCAAGGGCGGGGCGTTGAGGGACTTCTGGAGCTAGTAGCACTCGAAAGCAGAGTGCTTTGAGTGTGGGTGCCACGGGCATTGTTTCTCCATGAGTTTGTCGAACTCCTCTTGCAGATTGGATGGCTTCTTGCCTCGCGGGGCGCGATTGATAGCCGTGACAAGATCGTCTGGCTTGCGCTTTCGGGAGGATCCCGAGTAGTTGTAACACCTTGGGTGTTTAAATTACGAAGTAAGCCTCATTAGCTTAACACGATGCATAAATAATTGAGAAAAGTTTAAAAGAAACAAATTATAAATTGGTTTTGCTTTGAATTGAAAATAGTTGGGTATATGTGCATAAGTACATGTACGTTAATCAAAAAAATTAAATAACTTTCACATCGATGCAAACATGGCTATGAAATTTGAATAGGCACATTGTTTTTGACATCATAAACAAAAGTCTAGTTGAAGCCTAGGAGTGAATGCAAATTTTTGCTCAGGAAATGACCAGCCCCTGCCTTTTCTTCTAGTTCCACTGCAGACCCTTCTTTCTCCGTTTCGCCCGACCCTACGCTCGCCCGACCCTCCGCTTCGCCCGACCCTACGCTTCGCCCGACCCTCCGCTCGCCCGACCCTACGCTCGCCCGACCCTCCGCTTCGCCCGACCCTACGCTTCGCCCAACCCTCCGCTCGCCCGACCCTACGCTCGCCCGACCCTCCGCTCGCCCGGCCCTCCGCCCACCGCGCAGTCACCGCAGGCCACCTGGCCGGCGATGCCTGACCGGCGCTAGGTGCCACGCCAATACCTAGCCGCGCTCTGCTCGCACGCGCTCCTCCCCGCGCCGTGCTCCTCCCCAGTCCGCGCATGCCACGCGCACGCTGGCGACGCGCGCCTCTGCTCGCCGCCCGTCGCGCCCAATGGACAACCCGCGCCGTGCACGTGTCCCCGCCGCGTCCCGCCACTCGCCGCGCTCGCCGCCCGGCAAGCCAGCTGTTGCAGCTCCTCGCCCAACCCGCGCGCTGCGTGATCTCCCCCTCCCCCACGCCAAATCCCCGGCGCCCAATCCCCTGCCCGCGCCCGCCGCACACCGCGCCGGCTCTGCTCGCCGCCCACCGCGACCAGTAACGCGCCCCCATCGTGCCGCCCCTCCCCAGCGTTGCCCGGTCCTCTCCCTCCCTCCTGCAGCCTATAAAAGGCGACACAAGGCCACTCGCGCGTGCCTCAACCCCCAGAACGCCGCCGCCGCCGTGCACCACCCGCCCATGGAGTCCCATCCTCCAGCCTCCAACTACAAAAACCCATCGCCTAGCGAGCTTGCCATCCCTCCACTGAAGCTCACCGGCCTCTTCCCCGGTTATCTCGACCGCCGGAGCACCGCCAGCGCCGCCCGCGCCGCCGCCGCTTCCCTGCTGCTCCGCGGACAGCCCACTCCGAAGCTCCTCCGTCCAAGCCAAGCCTCCAAACAGGTTCCCCTCGACGCCGCGAAGCTC
Organism: Panicum miliaceum; assembly: GCA_032594955.1. Taxonomy (NCBI): domain Eukaryota; kingdom Viridiplantae; phylum Streptophyta; class Magnoliopsida; order Poales; family Poaceae; genus Panicum; species Panicum miliaceum. The sequence continues at coordinate 21,937,156 of CM064062.1, forward strand.
ATCGACCAGCGCACGCCCTCCCCTCCTCGCCGGAGCACCCTCGCCGACGCTCCGCACCGCCGCCGCTCCTCTGCTCCGCACCGACGAGCCACCTCCGGCCACCCCCAACCCCGACCAAGGCCATCCCAAGGTAGCTCTCACCTCCCTGGATCTCCCCGACCCTTTTCCCCTCGCCGCCGACGAGCCCCCTCGCCGAAATCTGGCCGGCCGCCATGCCAGCGCCACCCAGGGACACAATTGCAATGATTAAAATCTTTAAAAGAGTCTGCACGCAAGTTTCCAGGGACATAACTGTAAACCTGTGTTTAAACTTTGAATTCAAAAACAGCGAACGTGTAAAATTTGTATAAAATCGTAGAAAAATTAGAGAAATACAAACTTAACTGTTCTGGAATCGTTAGATGAAAATCTACAACTTTTGTTACATGCATTTCTTCAGATGTTTGCTATATTTTGTTCTGAATTAAATTCAAGGTTTAATAGACTTTAATTGTACCCACTGTTGTAGACCAGTTCTGAATCGGATTTTTGGACAGTAGATTGGTTGCTTGATGTGTAAGCCAATGTAAAAATCTTAGGACCAGAACCCATCTCTAGCTAAACTTTTTGGTAAACTTTGTTTATGCCATGAAATAATAGAACTAATTTGTACCTGGTGGTATATTGTGTTTCATGCTGTAAAAATTTTCCAGAGCTGGTTGTGTAATACATTTTTCATAATGTTTCTGCTGCATAAAAATGTCTGAACGTTTTACAGTAGTCTTATCTCTGTATAATGTACTCTGAATAAAAGTTTCATCACCAGAAGTTACCTAGATCAGTGTTTTTGCTTAATCCATGCTTATACAAATCTATGTTGTTGTGGACTGCAACTTTATCGTGAAGGAAAATGATCATCATATACCATCAGTATAACTTACACTTGTGCATTCATATAGAATCGACTACTCTCGCCGACGGAACGTACGAGTTGGTGCCTGCATCCGAGAGTGAGCAGCGTGAAGCTCAAGTGAATCTAACTGAAGCTTTCGAAGACCCGAACCCGAGTTTGGACGAGCCCCAAACTAACTTTACCCAAGAAGGCAAGCCCCGGAGCATGAATCCTATTTTTCTAAACTTATGCAACTTGTTACTCTACTTTACTTGTGCATTAAGTTTATAGGAGTTGAATGAAAACTTAGTCGCATAATCCTAGGTACTCATGCTCTGAATAATAGATGTAAGGTTCGATAGAATGCTATGCTAATAGGACTCCGGTAAAAGTCGAGTGATTTTCTGTCACTCGCGAGAATTTAGGAGTTGAATGTTTACTACATGCTGCAATCATAAGGTCGACGGACGGGGCTATGGTACGATGTTTATGTTGATGATTGAGGCCCCGTCTGTTTAGTGAAAAATGCTAAGGCCGCAGTGTGTGGTAGTGGTGGTTAAATCTTTGAACGTACTAACCACATGCCGAGAATATGGTAATCGGTAAGCTTAAGTACCGGATTGAACCGAGGCCGGAATATACTCCCCACCGTCTTGAATTCGTTCACATCTAGCTAATGGCGGGTGCATGTGCCGCCATGGCCGGGTTCATGGGGACGTGTAGTCGAGGGCGGTGGGCCTGTTCCGTGAAGCGGGAATTGAAGGGAAAAGTTGCACGTGTGACTCTGTGAGTAACCACGTGACGTGTGTTTAAGTTTCCCTTGCAAGGTTAGGAAATTCGATTCGAATCGTCCGTTTCTCGTGGTTATTGAGACTGCTTGACCCTTTTACCACATAGAGTAAGAAGAGGAACAATGATGATGATTAATCTTGATGGATGAAAAACTAATTCTTTCACCATGCATGATATTGGATAGTTGCTTACCTAGAATGGTTAAAGAAAAATTAGAATCTGGAGCTAAAATTTGAAAGTAAGGACCTACTTGTATATGCTTTTCGGCAAAACAAACCCCTCAAGCCAAAAGCCTTGCATGTCTAGGAGTCGGCTAAGTATATTCCACTAGTCGGGTAAGCCTTGCTGAGTATTATTATACTCAGCCTTGCTTGTGGCTCATTTTCAGGTGATATGTTTGAGGATATGATTGCTAGTTTGACTTGGCCGTGTACCCTTCCTCCTGGTTGGTCGGTGGAATGGGATACGCCCCCGGCCAACGGTGATAATGCCGAGTGATGTCTCGTACGGGCTTCATCGAGACATCGTGTATCGTCGAGTAGTTATCGTTATTTTTCCGCTGCATTGAACTCTGAAGAACTCAATTATTTTGAACTCTGAAGTACCTTGTTTTACGAATTCAAACTCAATTATAATAATAATTTATGATGAACCTGTGATGTAAAATTTGTGGAATGTTGTATCCTCTGGGCTCACCTTCGTGTGAGTACATGTATGTGTGGTTTCGATCGGCAAAAATCGTGGTTGTATCGGGAGGTTACCTGACAGACCAATGGATTATTCCGTTTGAAGTGCGAGTTAGCCCTGATTGCCCTCATGGTGATGGTTAGCGCACTTGAGCCGGATTAATTCAAGTGGTTCTACCACAGTAGTCCCGCTGGCTTCTGTCGTTGCGGTGGTCGTTGTTGCGCTTGCTGTAGTCGTTGCCGCGTTTCGAGAACTGATTACGCTCCTGCTCCTCTTTGTCTGCCCAGGTCTGCATCATGTCGCGGAGGGCGGCAACAGTCTTAGGGCGGTTGCGGCCGAAGTCGCGGAACAGAGCTTGGTTGGTGAGGCCGTTGTGAAAGCAGTCGATGATATTGCTCTCCGATATGTTGGCGATCCTAGCTCGGGTGTCGAAGAAGCGGCGAGTGTACGAGCGCAGGAGCTCGTTCCTTTCTTGCTTGCTTTGGGACAGGTCGTGTCGAGTACCTGCCCGAGAAATCACCCCCTGGATGTTGTCGATGAAGATGTTCCGCAGTTGCTCCTAGGAGTCGATGGAGTTCTTGGTTAGGCTCTCCAGCCATGTGAGTGGGGCGGTCTCCAGGGCCATCGGGAAGTAGACGACCTTGGTGGTGTTGGTGCCGCCTGTGACTTCAATGGTGGTGGAGTAGCATCGTACCCACTATTGAGGAGATTGCTTACCGTCGTACTTGGTGATGCCGATGGGTTTGAATCCCTCTGGGTACTTGTAGTTGTCGAAGCGGGAAGAGAAAGCGGAGAAGCGATCGTTGTCGTCCCGTGTAGTGTTTCCCTCGGCTCCGACGCATTCTTTCCTCCGATTGTTGATGACGGAGCGAGCATCGCGCCCCATGTTGATCTTGTCGCAGAGGTCGCCCGTTGGAAGCTTTTCGAGCTCCGAGCGGCGGTAGTTGTGAACGGAGCCTTTCAGATGTGGTGCATGGGTTGCTGGTCGGCTTCCTTGCGGACCACGGCTTCCCTGTTGGTTGTTGGAGGGAGCAACTTGTCGCCTGGGGTGCCCCCCTGGTGTTCTGCTGACTTGGCTTTCTCCCTCGCCCTCGCCCCTTCCACGGGAAACCGAGGGCATCGGGTTCTGCTGGTTGATCTACAGCAATGCCCGCTGCGCCATGCGAATGTCGGTCTTGACTTGCGGGTCGGGGTTACCAGCTAACACTGCGGTTATACCGGCAATGTTGGCAGCAGGAGTGTTGAACCCGGCGTCCTGTGTTGCTGCGAACTTGGCGTCGAGGTCGAATTGAATCTGTGCGCGCCGATCATTGGCGTCCCTTTTGTGCTCAGCACGTTTCCTGTTGCGCAACCAGCGGGCCTCACGGTCCTGAGCAGACTCGTTGGTGGCATCTGCTGTGTGCTCATCCTCAGAGATCTGCTCAGGCCTTTCGTTGCGGTGCCTGTCGCTGTATTCGTCGGATTCAACCATGAAGACGTGGCGGTGTGTGGATGGATCGTCGGAGCTGTAATCTACGAGTACAGTTCCGCCGGGGGTGGTCTCACCGAGTGGTCTGCCCTTTTGGAAAGGCAGGGAGTCAAGGTGAGCGACCAATCTTTCGTCATCTTCCAGTAGTTCGGAGGGTTTCATGCCCTTCCAGTACACGAAGCGACCCTCCGGTGTGGAGGTTATAACCAAGCCCTGGCCACCCAAGTAGGGTTCGGCCTCGAGATCGGAGTCCGAGTCGTAGTCGTCGAAGATAGGGGCCTCCTAGCATGCGGTGGCGTCCTTGTCCCCGAGCTCGAGTAGTTCGTCTAGATCCTTCTCCAATGCAGAGTAGGATTCAGACTTTATGGCCTCCTGGTAAACAGTGGCCGTATTGCCTAAACCGAAGGGGAATCGGTCATGCTGCTCCTCAGATGGAGTCAAGTCCGATCCGAGGAAGCTTGATGCAGCACGAGTCGGAGTCGCGTCAAAAACGGACAGCTTCTCGATCTCCCTGGCGAGGTCAGGGAGCAGCATCTCGTCGAGGTTGTCAACGAACTCGTCGAGAACGCTGCTTGGTGTTGCTGCAGATGCCTCCGGCTTGTTGTCGTGAGGTGCTGACGGAAGTCGCCCCAGGGGCCGAAGACGAAAGTAGTGCCTGCAGGGGGCACGACGCTGGTGAAGCTAAAAGTTGCCATCGAATTCGCTGGTGGATCTTCGATGAGCACCCCTATCTGGCACGCCAGATGTCGGTGTTTTACCGGCAAGACTACCTAGGGATACCTTAAGGTAGTAGACTTGTGGTCAGGGTGTCACCGAGATCAGGAACTCGATGGTGCAAGCAACACAAGGGTTTAGACAGGTTCGGGCCGCAGTATGCGTAATACCCTACGTCTTGTATGGCTTGTATACCTTGAGGTTATGCGTTATGTTTTGGAGGGGTCCCTGCCCGCCCTTATATATCCTGGGGGGACAGGGTTACATGGAAATCCTAGTCTCGTACGAGCTTAGGAGTCCTAACCGAGTACTTTCGGGTAGTTTCCTTCTGTACCGACTAGCTGTACTTGCTTACGAGTACTTTACAGTATGGATAAGGTATGGGGCATGCCCCACCCCTTACTCTAGAATGTTCTACACCACACGTGCAGTCCCGTTGCCCCGGGTCTGACAGCATACCCCGGGGCGTCCCAGGGTCCTCCCCGAGGATCTCGGAGTCCCCGGGGGCTTTCATCATATTCAACCCGATGCGACGGGCGGCGCAACTAGCAGGCCCTGCCTGCGCCGCCCACATCTGGGTCGATGGGACGCGCCCGAGCGAGGGAGGGCTCCTCCGTCCCTGGTCATCGCGTTGTCTGACCACACGCCTCACACGGAGGAGGTGCGGCCGTGGGCCCCGCCGCAACGCAGGGCAGTGCGGTAAAAGACTGTCTGGGTAATTCCTTCTCAACTAAGTAATTCCCCCTGACTGGGAGGGCCTCCGGAGCCCCTCCTCCAGCTCAGCGCCATCTAGAGGCCGCCCTGCCGGGCCGGGCTTCGACGCCTGTGGTGGACCTATTGGCCCGTTAACCCTTAGTTGATGAGTGGAGAGGGGACTCGTCCTCGTGACGCTGATAGCGGGTGACGCCGACACCCGCCCCTAAAGATTGATTTCCAGAGGCGGGTCTACTGCTACAGTAACCGCACTTCCTTTATAGTAACGGGCTACATTTTGACATGCTTCTGTATAAAATGAGATGTTGCTACAAATTATTTCTTTAGTAGTGCAGATGACCGGATACATTTGATCACTGTGTATACATGACTCCAACGAAAATATTACAGAAAAACAATCCAACGAAAAGACAACACACAAAATGAAAGGAGACTAGTTCTCTCATCATCAACAGAGCTCGTGCAAGGAAAGAAGAAAGAGAGGAGAGAAGTTTTTGAAATTGCAAGGAGCCAAAATGCAGCAAGGTAGGTTTGTGCATATTGCAAACGAACGGATAAGATGTGCAATGTATACACAAAAGATCATTATTTTTTTATTTGGTTGAATTATTTTGTGCTAATCTGATTTTCTAATGCTTCTACGAATAGTTGTTACGTGCCCAAAGAAAATTGTATACCTTAGTCGCTTTTAAAATTTATTCCAATTGGAGCTAAAATTAACTTTTTAAATTCGAACGAGGCTAACCAAGCAATTAAAAAATTGAGAGGAAGTGGCTAACGCGAAGTTCAGCGCATCTGGCGCCGACTTGAGCTACTATGGTTATTTAAGTAATCCGTTGGTCCGCAGAAATAGCAAAATCAAGATGGGCCCGATGCAAGCTTACTAAATTGAGGGATGGGCAGGCAATCAGCGTTCTTCCCCAATTGGTCCCCCCCGCGCGCGATTTCCCTCTCCGCCATGGGCGGTTAGCTCGGAGCTGATAAATAGCCCACCACTCACGATCACTAGACGATCCCCACCAGCCACCCCCACCCCCACCCCCATGCCCAGCCGCTAACGCTGATACTGGAGTGCTCGCCGAGCTCGTGATCCTGCTCTCGTCGCCACAAGTTGCGATTCGGTTGGTGCCCCCAAATCTTGGACTCTTCCGCTTCCCCTCCGTCCTGATCCGCGAATCTTGTCGGCTACCGGCGTTGTGACGGCTTTCCTTCCCATCTTATTGCAGGGCCTTGGTCTGTCTGGAGCAGCCATCGGGATCCTTCCTTCGTCCTTGGTTCAGGGTTGCTGTTGGGACTTGTGTGCCGGTTCCTCGGGTGGTTCGATAAGATGTGCACGGGCCATGTTTGACGAAATGGGTGTGAGAAGCTGTGCTGCATGGTAGTGGCCATCCTTGGGCTGGTCATGGTGGATTGAGAAACCCGGTATTGGTTCCTGAGCATGGCAATGTCGGAGAAGACCGTCGTTTGGTTCAGGAGAGACCTGAGGATCGACGACAACCCGGCCTTGGCCACCGCGGCAAAGGAGGGCTCTGTCCTCCCTCTCTTCATATGGTGCCCGGCTGACTACGAGCAGTATTACCCGGGAAGGTGCTCCAGGTGGTGGCTCAAGCATTCGCTTACCCACCTGGGGAAGTCGCTGGAGTCGCTCGGGTGCCCGCTCGTCCTGATCCATGCTAAGGATAGCACTCTTGCAGCTCTTTTGGAGTGCGTTCATTCCACCGGTGCCACTAGAGTGGTTTATAATTGTCTTTATGGTAATGTTACTAGCCTGTCTTATATGATTTTTTCAGGAGAATTACTTCTTTATTAGTGTTCCTCTTTGAAAGATTTCACTTTCGAAGTTTCTGTATGTGAAGAAACTTCTCTTCTCTACTAATACAAGCAGGACAGAGAATCTGTCAGCAGCTTTCAAAAAAAAAACTTGATTCTCATTGTCCTTAGATTACATATTCAAACCTTTCAGTTAGTTACACCGTGTAGCTTTAGTTTTCAAGCCAATTATGTACATTGCATTGTGTTCATTTGGAATTAACACTTGTGCTCATGTCGGTTGTGGTTTAACATCTTCCACTAACCATGATATTGCTAATGAAATTTACTAGTGTTAAATATGTTAATGCAGTATAAATTCTTCTTTGTTTAATCACTTTAATGATTCTTATCGTAAACATTAGTTAGTGTTACTAATTTCGCTGATACATAGGAGTATATAAAAGACATTAGATAAAGCAAGCAAGTGTTATAAAAATAAAAATGCAAACAGTAATGTTCCATAAGTCTTCTTTAAATTTCCACAGTCCTTGCTACTTGCCTCATTGGATCCGTATCAAAAGATCAAATTTTTTTCAGTAAGTAGAATTTTCTTCTTGAAAAATCTGAATGTACAAGTCGCACAAAATTGGATTTAGCAACTAGGCCAATGAGTAATGAATAAGCTCCATATAATCAAGTTCATGAGGTCATGGGATGGAAATGATAAAACAAATAAGTAAAAAAATCAGGGCCCTACTGGCCACCAGTTCTATATTGAAACTCTGACATTTCTTAGAGATATTGAACTGTTCATTTGTTTTTCTTAAATCCAATTCCATCCCTGGTGTGATGACATGTCTTCTTCCTTGGACCAATATATGATTGCTATTAAGAAACAAGTTAAACATCTTCTCAAAGCATATGTGTGCAACTTGGCATGGAGTTTCAGTGTTGTTATCCGTTGCTCTACTCAATCACCACTTAGAGTTTCTGATCCTATTTATTCTCACTTCGAGTACTGTAGACCCTATTTCACTTGTGCATGACAACAAAATCAAGAATGAGCTTTCAGCCCTTGGAATTTCTGTCCAAAGTTTCAATGGTGATCTACTTTACGAGCCATGGGAAGTTTATGATGAGAATGGGCAGGCATTCACAACCTTTAACATGTACTGGGAAAAATGCATGGATCTGCCAATTGAGATATCGCAATCTCTTGCACCTGTAAGGCTAGTGCCAGTGCCAGGTAACTTTTGGCCATGGCATCATCTTTACACTTGTTGAACATTTGTACAGTTCTTATTTTTTTGTACTACATAGAAAGTTTCCTCTTAGTTTTGTCCTTCCTATATACGCAACTCATTATCAATGTTGAGGAAGCCGCTTGATAGTGTCTAGACAGCTTGATTTATTTTTTTGAAGTGTTACTCGTTTCACATATAAAAATTAAGCGATTTCTTCTCCAACTATCTAGATTCAGTGCCTCTACAGTCAACAAGTCACCATACTTCTGCCTTACTTTTTAATATTTATTTTTAAATTCAGGTATAGAGAATATCCGTGGTTGTTCCATTGATAATCTAGGTCTTGAATCTAGTAAGGATGAGGAATCAAGCAATGCTTTGCTAAGCAGGGCATGGTGTCCTGGCTGGCGCAATGCAGAGAATATGCTTGAGGAATTTGTGACTTATGGTCTCCTGGAATATTCAAAACATGGCATGAAGGTTGGGGGAACTACAACATCATTGTTGTCACCATATCTCCATTTCGGTGAGTTGAGTGTAATGAAGGTTTATCAACTCGTTAAAATGCATCAAGTCAAGTGGGAAAATGAAGGAAAATCTGAAGCTGAGGAGAGTGTTCGATTGTTCCTACGATCAATTGGTTTTCGGGAATACTCACGTTACTTGTGTTTTAACTTCCCTTTCACACATGAAAGATCACTGCTGGGTAACTTGAAGCATTATCCCTGGCGATCGGATGAGGACCGCTTCAAATCTTGGAGACAGGGAATGACAGGATACCCATTAGTAGATGCTGGCATGAGGGAACTCTGGGCTACTGGTTGGATACATAATAGGATAAGAGTGATAGTCTCAAGTTTTGCTGTAAAATTTCTACAAATACCATGGATTTGGGGGATGAAGTACTTTTGGGATGTGCTTTTGGATGCGGACCTAGAAAGTGATATTCTTGGTTGGCAGTACATATCTGGCAGTTTGCCTGATGGCCATGAGCTCAGCCGTCTTGATAATCCAGAGGTATGTACAAGAACAATGAATTTTAGCACCAAATCTTATTTGAACTATTTGTTGAACCTGATTATTACATAAATTTGCTTGTAGACATGTTTATACGGAATCCGGGAAGTTTAGTTCATTATATAGTTCATAGATTATCCTTGTGTGGTGATGATTGCTGAAACTATTCTTTTCTGAAAAAAGATGCGCAGACACTATTGATTTTTATTTAATGCTGTTCATTTGTCAACTAAAGGATGCTCAATAAAAATAGCGCAACTATTTTTTCAGAGCTTGAAGAGTTCTGAAAGAAGTGCAGTTGGTAAATGAGGCAATTTCAGCTTAGCATGGTTGGGCTGGGTTTATTAGTGGGTGGGGTTTTCATCCTAGCCACCTGGGCCTGAATTTATTTTGGGGGTGCAACCCAGTTTCTTATTTTCAATGGAAACACATAATTTTCCTTAGGCTTAAATATTTTGCTTCTTGTAGGTTATTAAACATGCACAGGATGGGTTGTCCCTTGGGCATGTATGGGATTAATGGCTTTCTTTCTTTTTGTCTGGCACATAAATCCTGTCCAATTAATACTTGATCTATAAACTTTTCACAATTCACCTACTGGTTTACGATGGATTTATTCATCAAAGTTTATGGCCTTGTTTTTTTTTTTGTTAATTTGCAATGATTTTAGTTCTGTTATAATGTATAATGCTTTTGTCTTGCTGATGTTTACCTTTGTTGGGATGAGTTATAATTACATACCAATTCTCTTTTCTATGTTGTGTTTAATTCTGATAGAAGTCAATCTATACTGAGGGCTAACTATTTTATATAAAAGAAATGTTTATTGGCCTTTTTCTGTACATAAAACTAGGTTCAGGGTCAAAAATACGATCCCGATGGTGAATATATAAGAACTTGGATTCCTGAACTTGCTAGAATGCCAACAGAATGGATCCATTGCCCATGGGATGCACCTAGCTCTATATTAGAAGTTGCTGGAGTTGAATTGGGCTTTAACTACCCGAAGCCCATAGTAGAACTTCATATGGCGCGGGAATGCTTAGATGATGCCATCTCCACAATGTGGCAATTGGACACAGCTGCAAAACTTGCTGAACTAGATGGCGAAGTTGTGGAAGACAATATGAATAATATCAGGAGTTTTGATATCCCAAAGGTTGTTTTGAAGAAAGAATTATCTCCAAGTACTTCGTCCATCAATCAAAGGATGCCATCTACTAGTGGCCAGATGAAAATGTTACAGCCTATGGAAGTGAAAGCCCCGTACAAACAGATTATTCGAGATGCTGTGATGAATGCCTCAAACATGGAAGACACAGGCTCTATAGCTAACTCCCAAATGTCAAGGAAAAGATCTAGCAGTGATAGTGCATCCAATGTTCCCTCGTGTTCATCTTCATTAATCCTGCATTCACAGATTCATGTTCCTGACAGTTGTTTAGTTCTGTATTCAGACTACGTCCAGCAAAATGCAGACAGAAATGGTGCTGGTAAGGTAAGTTTTGTTATCTTCATGGAAACAACATTTCACATGAAAATTCATTTGAAATGTAAGCATGCATAATGATGTGGGCTCTATAACTTAAAGAGCAAACATCCCGTGGGAACATTGCACATCAATCATGGCCGTTGACCTCTTAAGGGACTACTTTAACTTTGTTAGCACAAATCAGTATGAAAAGCAATCCTGAACTTACCACACTTGTCTGCTTCTATAGTGGAGATACAGTACACTGCATGGAGAACTAACATAACTAATTGAACTTGAGGCCAAAGAACACAATCAAGTAATTTGGTTATTTTTTAAAGGTAGATGATATTTTCTGCTCCTTTTTTACAGCTTCTTAGAAATAGAAAGCTTACGGAAAATCATCTAGGCACCACTGCTAGGCATGTGTTGTTGAAGTTACGCATATACTCTTTTACTGCTTCTATATCTTCAGATTTTAGATGCCAATTCCACACGGGGCTCAGTGATTTGTGATTTTTTTCTATCTCTTGCTTTATTTCACAAAAGCGCTGTACACCTGTACCACCTTTGAAATGCTTCAAAATTTATAGCATTTGGTCAAGGGAAAACCTTGACAGATAAAGAGAACTCCTTACCCTTCTTTAAAGTTAAAGTAAATTTCACAAAACTACAACTATTTGCATCCAACTAAGAAAACCAACAACTCTTTGTGACCAATTGTAATTTTGTGTTACTAGGGCACAGTTTTAGTTTTGTGAAACTTATTCAGTAGTTATAGATGTCTGATAGTTAGGTGGTGGCGTGGTGCAAGTAGTTTTAGTGTTGTGAAATTAGATGTAAATTTAATATCTGAGCACATAACATCTGGTGCATTTCGTATGTTTATGCATGGATGATTCCATCCTATACTCCTACCCTGATTATATGCATGCGTAATATTACTTTTTAGGAGAATGGTATTGGCACACTTAAAGGCATATATCAAACTTAATAACTCTTTGCAGGTTGAAGATAATGACAGTGAAGATAGTGGTGCGAGTATCTCTAGGCCATCCAAGAGAGCTGCTTAGCGGTAACGTCTGGCAACGGTTATTGTATATCTGTAATGAGAGATCTTTGTTGTCACAAGTTTCTTTTCGTTTTGCTCGATTATAATTAGCATGACACTTGCTACCTTTATAGAGCTGTAGCACGCAACTTTTTTGTTCAGTGATAGTATTTCAGCTGGAGGACATAGCATAGTTCGGTCCGAGTTGTGGGTCAGTGTATGTGTGAGTTCTGGGGTTGTGATGAAAGTGTTTCTTGTGATGTTGTCGGAAGTGTGGGCCTGTGGCGGTGGGTTAAAACAAGTGCATCAGCTAAAGAACCTGCCTGTTTTGAAAGTTGGATGGGAAGATAAAGAGGAACTCATGTACTAACATCAAAATGAGCGATCTGAGAAATGAAACAAAAAACAGCCACCTTAATTCCTTTCAAATTCCTCGTCCTAATTCTCCAAGTTTGCGCAACCTCTGGATCAGTCGGTTCTTCACAAAATGGTTTAAGGCTCCTATTTTGAGCAATCTATTCCTTGTATGATATGGGATTCCAAGGTGAGCGCGAGTGACCATAAAACTGGAATGCCATAAGGTCGAGAGAGAGCCTTGATGCCCTCAAAGGCCTGCTTCAAAAGGCGGCACATAGGGTTCTAAAGCGGTCTAGAGATTTGTGTTTGTGTGTCACAGAGATGCAAATTGAACTATCATTAGTAAAAAAGTTTTAACAATATGCCATATTACTTTTGTTTATTGAGGCATTGCTCTAGATACTCTAGATAAAAACAATACCACTCAGGTGACCCTTAGACACACCTACCTATCACTGCTACGTATTAATTTTCATAGCTAGCCCTAAACCCATTTTCACCGCCGGTTTAGGCATGGACGGTGAAAATACCCATTTTCACCGCGGGTCGGGTCGGTGATAATCCATTTTCACTCCCGGTCCTTATTATGGGTCGGTGGTCAGAACATATTATCACTTCCGGTTCCAGTTACAGGCTGGCTTATACCACATTTGTCGAGGCAATATTTTCTCCAACATAGTTTTCACAATAAATCCACATTTTAATGATGTAATATAATTCATATCTACAAACAATGAATACAAATCAATCTCACATAGTACAATTCATCAAATGTAGCAAGTGTGACATGTTTATACATCGAATAGAAACCACAAATCCATACATTAAATACAAATGACAAGTTCATACATCACACGTAGTCCATGCCAAGTCATACATTATTATGGGCATAATCTTATCATCCAATTTGTTCCAAATTATTAGGGATTCTTCATAATACAAGATTGTCAAAACATAGGAATCATAAATGTGGCAGAACCACCTGAATTAATCCGGCTCAAGTGTATTAACCATCACCATTAAGGCAGTCTCGGTTAACCTTACACTTCAAACGGAGTAATCCACTGGTCTGTCGGGTATAACCTCCCGATACAACCACGGTAGAGCGGATCGAATGCCATACATACAAATGCTCATGCGACGATGAGCCCAGAGAATACCACATTCCAGCAATTTTACAACATTAGCATAAGTAAATATTACAGACCAAGTTTGAGTCTAGAAACCAAGTACTTCAGAGATCATACTAATAAGTTCTTCAGAGTTTAAGTTGCAGCGGAAATTAAAACAACGGAAGCTACTTGACGATACAGAATGTCTCGATGAAGCCCGTACGAGACATCACTCGGCATTATCTCCGTTGGACGGGGGCGTATCCCATTCCACCGACCAACCAGGGGGAAGAGTGCAGGGCCAAATCAAGCTAGCAGTCATATCTTCGAAGGTCTCACCTGAAAACGAGCCACAAGCAAGGCTGAGTATACTAATACTCAGCAAGACTTACCCGAGTAGTGGAAACTACTCCACCGACTCTAAATATGCAAGGCTTTTTGGCTCAGGGGTTTGTTTTGCCGAAAAGCATCTACAAGTGGGTCCTTACTTTCAACTTTTAGCTCAAGATTCTAGTTTCATTAACCATTCTAGATAAGCAGCTATCCAATAGCATACATGGTGAAGCATTAAATTTTCATCCAACCAGTTCATTCATCCTCATTGTTCCTCTTCTTACTCTGTGGGTAAAAATGGTTAAGCAGTCTCAATAGCCGTGAGAAACGGACGATTCGAATCGAATTTCTTAACCTTGCAAGGGAAACCCAAACACACGTCACGTGGTTACTCCCTAGAGTCACACGTAAAACTTTTCCCCTTTCTTTCCGGGTCGTGGATCGGGGCTACCCTCCGAGAGTACAAGAGCCCCACGCCACGGTTCGGCGCCGGGTCGTGACCACTCTCTGCACTCGCCATATGCACATGGGAACCGAAGTTCAAAGGGTAGGATGTCGTCCCCTTGCCGGGCCAATCAGGTACTTAAGCTTACCGATTCCCATAATCTCGGCATGTGTTTAGTACGTTCAAAGACTTAACCATCACTACCACACCCTGCGGCCTTAGCATTTTTCACTAGACAGACGGGCCTCAATCGTAACCATCGTTCCATAGCCCGTCCGTGTCCTTATGATTGCAGCGTGTAGTAGACATTCAACTCCTATTTTCTCGCAAGTGACAGGAAATCACTCGGCTTTTACCGGAGTCCTATTAGCACAGCATTCTATCGAACCTTACATCTAGTTTTCAAGCATGGGTTCCTAACATCATGCAACTAAGTTTTCATTCAACTCCTATAAACTTAATGCACAAGCAAAGAGTAGTGAGTTGCATAATTAGGAAAGAAATAGGTTATGCTTCGGGGCTTGCCTTCTTGCGAAAGGTTAGCTTGGGGCTCTTCCGAATTTGGGCTCGGGTCTTCGAGAGCTTCAGTTAGATTCGCTTGAGCTTCACGCTGCTCACTCTCGGACGCGGGCACCAGCTCGTAAGTTCCGTCGGCGAGAGTCGTCGATTCTACATGAATGCACAAGTTTAAGTCGTGGTAATGGTAATCGACATGATTTAAGTGTAATTACTATAGTGGATAGTTTCTGGTCATGAAACTTTGGATTTAGGCACATCAGGGAAATATGTGCTTACTGTAAAATTTTCAGGCAATTTCATGTAGCAGATTAATTATGAAAAATATATTACATAGTTGCTGTTAGACTTTTGTTCTTTTTGTACAGGACAAATGGTGCACCAACTGAGTCTAAGATTTTTACGGCGCTTTCATTTAAGCATGTAGGAGCTACTGTAATTTTTGTAGGATTTATTATGCAGTATTCAGAGCATAGAAAATATGACATTACACACCTAGGTTATTCAAGGATTCCTTTTTACAGGACACTACAGAGGGTTTTTGTCCATGCAACTTTTTACACAGCAACCTCTACCACAGTGTATCTCTTAGTAAAAATTTGAGAATTTTCCAAGCTAAGATACTATTTCCTTGATTTAATGTAAGTTATTAGCACATAAATCAAATAATTAGGTTCCTTTGAGATAAAAAGTCTCCCAATTTTTCTCAGACATTTGGGTTCCAATATACTAGTAGAGAAAAAGTTTCATTAGGTGATTCATCACCTAACTGCAGGGATAAAATATTCTACTAAAACATGGTATGAAACTAAGTTTAATAAACAGTAAATCTAGAGATGGAATTTGGGCCTGATCTGTTTACACAGTCCTAAACATCAAGCAACTAGCTTACTGCCCAAAATTTAGGGTCAGTACTGATCTACAACAATGGGTACAAAATAAGTCCATTAAAGCTTCTATTTAATGTAGAACAAAAGTTGTAGAGTTTCTTCTAAGGATTCCAGAACAGTTGAGTTTGCATTTTTCTGAATTTTCTACGATTTTATACGAATTTTACAAGTTCACTGAATTTGAATCTAGATTTGAAACTTTCTTTCACAACTAGGTCCTTGAATCTTACGCGCAGACCCTTCTAAAGATTTAAATTCTTGCAATTGGGTCCTCGAGCGGCTCGGGTACGGCGGCCGGCCGAAATTCCGGCGAGGGGCTCGCCGGCGGCGAGGGGTGAGGGTCGGGGAAGGTTCAGGGGTGCGAGGGCTACCTCGTGGGGGTGTTGTTCAGGTGGGGGACGGTCGGGAAGGGCTCACCGGCGTTGGAGCAGAGGCGGCGGCGGCGCGGCACGCGTCGACGGCGGTGCTCCGGCGGGCTTGGGGCGGCCTGGTCCGGTCAGCGAGCTTCAGGGGCGCGTGGGGAAGCTGCTCAGGGGCTTGGCTTAGACGGAGGAGGTCGGGGTCGAGCTATCCACGGCGAGCAGGGGCGGCGGCGGCGGCGGCGCTCCGGTGGTCCTGGGCGGCGTTGGGTGGGTCGGCGAGCTTCAGTGGGGTGATGTAGTGGTGGCTGGAGGCTCAATTTGGGCAGGGGGCGGCGGTGGAGGGCTGTCCACGGGCGGGCGGCGCTCAGCGGCGGCAATGGCGGCGGCGAGGCGTTCTGGTTGCTGGGGCTCGCGCGCGAGCGGCTGGGCGGGGCTTTTATAGAGGCAGGAGGGGGTGTGGAGGGGCCTGGGCAACGCGCGGGGCGGAGGCACGGCACGACGCGCACTGGGCACGGCGGGCGGCAGCAGAACGCCGGTGCGGCGTGCGGCGAGCGGGCGCGGGTGACTGGCGGCCGGAGATTTGGCGTGGGCGCGAGGGGATAGCGCGGGGCGTGGATTGGAGAAGGGGCTGCTGCAGCGGCTCGGGCGGAGGACAGGCGCAGCGACGGGAGGGGCGCGGGAGTCGTGGCGGCACGGCGCGGTGCGGCGGTTGGGCGCGACGGGCGGCGATGCGGGACGCGGCAGCGGCGTGCGCACGCGCGGGCGCGTACTGGGCCGCGCGGCGTGGGGAGGGGGCAAAGCCGGGCGTGGCGGAGTGGCGCGGCGGCCACTGGCCTGGCGCCTCGCGCCGGTCAGGCGTCGCCGGCCACCTGGCGCGCGGCGGTCGGGCGGGGAGGGGAGAGAGAGGGAGCGCGAGGGGCCTGAATGCAAGAATTCGAAAAGTTTCAGGGGGCTAGGTGCAAACAGGGCGTTTTCTCCTCTTTCTAATTTGAATTTCAAAAACTTTTGAACACGAAAGTTGTTCAGAATAAAAAGTTCTACAAGTTTGGTTTCAGGCAACATCTCATTTGGCTTATGGTTTGAAAGTTAAATTTAAAAGTTCAAAAGTAACCAAAAGTGCCCAAATTAAATTTGAATTCCAACTGAACTCGTTCTAATTCTTTCCACCCTTTTATTAGTTGGTTAAGCATAGGGTTAGGCTAATGACATTGATTTTAGAAATGAAATTTTTACTAGGGTTGTCACAGCCTCCCCCCCTTAACAAGAATCTCGCCCCGAGATTCGGTAATTCTTAGTGTGGGCGTGGGTGCACATACCAGTGGTTGAGATAAGAAACCCAGGGAAATTTTGATTTAGGTAGCTCTCGGTTTCCCAGGTGGCTTCTTCTTCCGTGTGGTGATTCCATTGTACTTTATATTCTCTAATCACTTTCCTCCTGGTCTCTCTCTCTTTTTGATCCAAAATCTTAACTGGGTGTTCGTCATACGAGAGGTCGGGTTCTAACGATATTTCTTGTTGTTCCACAATCTCGGTAGGGACTCGAATACACTTCTTGAGTTGAGATACGTGGAAGACATCATGGGTGGCCGTGAGCTGAGGGGGCAGTCGTAATTTGTAGGCAACGGGTCCGCAACTCTCAATGATTTCGTAGGGACCAACATAACGGGGAGCTAGTTTGCCTTTGATTCCGAATCTTTGCACTCCCTTGGTTGGCGAAACTCGAAGATAGACATGATCGCCAACTTCGAATTTTAGGGGCTTCCTCCTTTTGTCAGAATAGCTCTTTTGTCGGGCTTGTGCGGCTTTAAGATTTGCTTGTATTACTTTTACTTTCTCCTCTGCCTCGATTACCAGGTCGGGTCCAATTATCTTACGTTCTCCGGTTTGTGACCAGCTCAAAGGAGTTCGACACCTTCGTCCGTACAGGGCCTCAAATGGTGCCATTTTCAAACTCGTTTGATAGCTGTTGTTGTACGAAAACTCTGCTAGGGGTAGGCATTTGTCCCAATTCTTGTCATAGTGAATGACGCAAGCTCTCAGCATGTCTTCAAGAATTTTGTTTACTCTTTCCGTTTGTCCGTCAGTCTGAGGATGGTATGCTGAGCTGCGAATCAGTTTGGTACCAAGAGACGTTTGCAGTTGTTCCCAAAAGCGTGCTACAAACTGAGGACCACGATCGGAAATAATTGTCTTAGGTATTCCATGTAGGCAAACAATACGATCGAGGTAAATCTCGGCATATTTCTTGGTAGAATAGGTGGTGTGTACCGGAAGAAAATGTGCCATCTTTGTGAGTCTATCCACGATAACCCATATGGAATCGTGTTTCTAGGAAGTGTTTGGTAGTCCAACGATGAAGTCCATACTTATATCTTCCCATTTCCATGATGGTATAGGTAACGGTTGAAGTGTACCGGCTACCTTCAAGTGGCTAGCTTTTACTCTCTGGCACGTGTCACATTCCGAGACATACGTAGCAATTTCTCTTTTCATTCTAGTCCACCAGAAGTTTTGCCTTAGGTCTTGATACATTTTGCTACTGCCGGGGTGGATAGAGAATTTGGAAAGGTGTGCCTCATCAAGAATTTGCTTGCGGAGTCCACGATTCTTCGGAACGACTATACGACTTTCGAACCATAGGACTCCCTTATGGTCCTGGCGGAAACATTTATACTTCTCCTCTCCTAGAGAGAGTTTTTGCTTGATGATCTTAATTCCTTCATCATGTAGTTGTGCCATGATGATTTGGTCGTGAAGAGTGGGCTCAACTGAGATGTGATCTAGAGTGCCTTGGGAAACCATTTCCATGTTAAGCTTCCTCATTTCTGCACACAATATCTCATGGTAGGACTCCATGAATAAGCAATGGCAATGGGACTTGCGGCTTAGTGCATCCGCGACTACATTAGCCTTGCCGGGGTGATAGTGCACTTCAAGGTCATAATCCTTGATTAATTCTAGCCATCTTCGTTGTCTCATATTCAGATCGGCTTGTGTGAAGATATACTTGAGGCTCTTATGATCCGTGTAGATATTGCACTGTGTACCCATGAGATAGTGCCTCCATATCTTCAGAGCGTGAATGACGGCTGCAAGCTCAAGATCATGAGTGGGATAATTCTGTTCGTGGGGCCGAAGGGCTCGTGAGGCATATGCAATCACTCGATTCTCTTGCATAAGCACACATCCTAGACCAGTACCTGATGCGTCACAATACACATCGAATGACTTGGTATTATCGGGTTGAGCTAACACAGGTGCAGTAGTCAGATGCTCTCTGAGAGTGTGGAAAGCTTCTTCACATTTCTCATCCCATACAAACTTTACTTCCTTCTTTAACAGTTCAGTCATGGGCTTAGCAATTCGAGAGAAATCCGGGATGAAGCGACGGTAGTAACCGGCTAAGCCGAGAAAACTGCGAATCTAATGAACGGAGGTAGGGGGTTTCCAATCCATCACCTCTTGTACCTTGTTGGGGTCAACAGCTATGCCTTCGCTGGAGATCGTGTGACCTAAGAACTTTACAGTATCCAACCAGAATTCACACTTCGAAAACTTAGCATAGAGCTGATGGTCTCTTAGACGCTGAAGAACAATGCGCAGGTGCTTAGCATGCTCTTCCTCATCCTTGGAATAGATAAGGATGTCGTCGATGAACACTACGACGAATTTGTCAAGTTCGGGCATGAATACCGAATTCATGAGATACATGAAGTAGGCAGGGGCATTGGTGAGTCCAAAGGACATGACCAAGAATTCATATAATCCATATCGTGTGGAGAAGGCAGTCTTAGGAATATCGCACGGGCGAATCTTGATTTGATGATATCCCGAACGAAGATCAATCTTTGAGAAGACTCTGGCTCCAGCTAATTGATCGAAGAGTACATCGATACGAGGAAGTGGGTATTTATTTTTAACAGTTACCGCATTGAGAGGTCGGTAGTCCACACATAATCTTAAACTATCATCCTTCTTCTTTACAAAAAGGGTCGGACATCCCCAAGGTGACGCGCTAGGGCGAATGAATCCTTTGTCCAGTAGTTCTTGGAGTTGAATTTTCAGCTCTGCCAATTCCTTAGGGGGCATCCTATATGGTCTCTTGGATATAGGTGCAGTGCCGGGTTGTAGTTCAATGATGAACTCAATATCCCTATCCGGTGGCATTCCCGGTAAGTCATCCGGAAAAACATCGGCATACTCGTTGACCACAGGAATATCCTCTAGCTTAAGTCCTTCCATCTTGTAAGCACAGGAATTCGTGCAATCTAGGAATGGTAGGTAAAGGGTAGTGGTTCCGTGACTAGGTGAATTTATCTCAACGGCTCGGGAAGAAAGGTCCAGTGTGACTCCATGCATAGTCATCCAGTTCATTCCCAAAACAATATCCATGCCGTCAAGAGGTAAAAGGACAAGGTCTGTGTCGATGGTTTTACTACCCAACTTGACTGGTACTTGTCTGATCATTTGGTTTGAAGCAATTTTACCACCCGGTGTTGATATCATATATGACCCTTTGGTGTGACAAACATTCAAGCCTACTTTTGCACCGAATTTTGCACTTATGAAACTATGCGATGCACCAGAATCAAATAATATAACTGCAGGCTTGTTATTGATAGAGAATGTACCCGACATCACTGGGGCTCCTTCAGGAAGCTCTGCAAGCGTGGTGAAATTAATCCGTCCTTGCTTGACTTGCAGGGTCTGTCTCTTGCCCTTGTTCTTGTTGTTGGGGTTGGACCCCTGACCTTGGTTGGGCGGTCCAGACTGAGGGCATTCTCGTGCGAAGTGGTTAGAACTCCCGCATTTGAAACATCGGTTCGCGGGGCTGGGTCGAAGAGATTGTTGCAGAGTGGGCCTCGGACCGTTCTGTGGAGGCATCGGGGGTCGTACCGTGCCTGGCTGCTGTGGGGGCCTGATAATCCAACGCCCTGGCTGAGGGGCCCTAGGTGGAGCTGTGGGTGCGGCATTTTGCACGATGCGATACCTTGGTGGTTGGGCACTTGACGGTCCAGCGGGTGCCTTTCTCTTCTTCTCTGCCCGGTGTGCCATGATACAGTCTTCCTGGGTAATGGCCATATTGACCAATTCGTTGTAGGTGTCAGCCCTGGCTAGGTTCAGACGTTCCTTAAGCTTGGTATTCAGACCTCGGCGGAAACGATCACGCTTCTTGGCATCCGTATCAGTGTGATAGCCCGCATACTGGCATAAGTTGTTGAACGCCTGGGCGTACTGCAGCACGGTGCGGGTGCCTTGGGTGAGTGCCAGGAACTCGTTCAACTTCCTCTCCATGAGACCCTCGGGGATATGATGTGCCCGGAACGCGGTCTTGAACTCATCCCAGTCGACCACATGGTCAGCCGGGAGCGTCGCAGAATAGTGGTCGCACCACAGTCGAGCGGTACCGCGAAGCTGTTGCGCGGCAAAACGAGCTTTGTTGGCCTCTGAGCATGGGGCCACCAGTAGTGTGAACTTGGATTCGATGGTGCGAATCCATGCGTCTGCATCCAGGGGTTCCTCTGTCTTATGGAACAAGGGCGGCTGGGTCCATAGGAAATCCGTGTATCCTGCAGCTTGGGGTTGGTGAGCATGGTGCCCACCCCTCTGCTGGTGCTGTCCTTGCACGATCTGACGCAGCAGCTCGGTTTGAGCGGCCATCACTTCCACCAAACTGGGCGGGGGTGGTGGCGATTGTCGCGGTCGGCTGCCACCGGCACCAAAACCATCGGGGTTGCCACGTGTTGATCCAACCATCTGAAACGTGAAAGGTTACCATTAGTAACGCGATCCATATTACTTCCTTGATTCATAAATGATTGGTGTAGTCATAGACTTCCGAAATCACAGCTAGAAGTATGGACAGAATCTCTGGTTGCTACGAGAAAAATCATAGCTTGCTGTGGGTCCATCCAAAACAGCTCAAACTTTGGCAGTAGTCAGAGAATTTAGGAATGCACCACTTTGGTATTTAACTTCGGTGCTAGAACTATAGCTAAGGTGGTCGAAGGGCTCGTCCTTTGCCTTACTGTCTTAGCTGTTTTTCAGCAGATTGATCGGTACTGTTTCGCCTATAACTTAAACTAGAGAGGTCCAATGATGCTGAATTTTTGTGAGAACCACGATCACAAAATTTAGCACAAGTTTGGTATTCAACACTCAGCCAAGAAATGCAAGGAGACATGGATAAAAATTCCGACAAGTCTCAGCGATTGTGGATTTCATCGTTTACCAACTTACAACGAAATCACCCAAGTTTATCGCCGTTCCTTACATGCTGAGGGTATCCACATGGTTCAGGTGTACCCATCACAAAAGAGTTACTCAACTCCTAGTTAGCCTATTACAACACTTGCCAAAAGTTAGGCTACCCTATTGAGGAGTATGTGCAAAAGTCCTCCTAGGTCGTCATCTAGAAGTCATCCCAGTCGTTGACGGACGACTCGCTGTGAGCAGGAGAGTGAGCTCCCATCTGAGGTGCCTGTGGTACCTCACCCTCGAAATCCATACCGGAAATACCATCAATCTCCTGTGGCTCCTCCTCATCTTCCTCCATGTCCTCCTCATGGGGATGGTTATTCTGATCATGGTGCCACTGAATGTGCTCATTAGCATCCTCCAACTCAAGGCTCAGATCATGGAGCTGCTCCTCCAACTGTGCTATCGTGGCATCTCTCTCACCCATGAGAGTGTCCTGCTCCTGAATTTGGCCCTCAAGTTGGCCAATCTGAGCATCTCTGTCCTCAAGATCCTGACTGAGCTCCTTAATCTGCTCATCCCTGGTATCTGCCATCATGTGGTAGGCCTGAGCAAGATCAGTGAGCTGCTCAAGCGCCTGACTCTGGAGAGTCTGAAGTCGGTAGAGTGCACTCATGCACCGCACAGAGGTATGAATAGTTTCTTGGGCGTAAAAGTCTACCAAGTACTGTGCGTGCTGCACCCTGTTGAGCCAAAAGGGGTCGTTGTCCTGGGCAGCAGGAAACAAACCAATGGGAGTGAGTGTGACAACCTCGGGACGCTGCGCACAGAAAGTGGTGAGCGCCCTCATGGCTGCAAGCTCCCAAGTATCGGCCAAACGGCGACCAACAGCCTCAAGCTCCAAGGCGGGCCACTCCGGGTGTAGCGGGTGCGGAAAGATAGTCACGTTGACACGGCACTGGGTAACTCCATTCTCTGCAAACTCCAGTCCGGCGTAACGTGGGGGAATTAGATAGCCCGCGGTACGCAGAACATCCCACAAAATAGAGGAGAAGCCCTCCCAGTGGAGACACTGCGAGTGTACGCGTCCATCCTCATCCACCATCATAGCAACAGGTTCGGCCATCTGAACAAAAGATCAAATGGAGTGAGATAGCGAAGAACTGTGAACAGCACAAGGACAGATTCTGTATAGTGTGCAAAAATAACCATAACTTCCACAGTTCTAATCCAAAAATTCTCAAATTTCACCAGATCACTCCTAAGGTATTTGTGAACAACTTTTCTAGTCAACTCCAGAGCTAGATAGGTCTCTAAGATGGTCTTTCTTTTCAGGTTTTACCTCTCTGTCTACCCAGAATTTTCAGTGAACAGAGGGCTAGAGTTTCGTGCACCAGGGAAAATCTACCTAGCCA
The DNA here is from genome assembly GCA_032594955.1 of Panicum miliaceum. NCBI lineage: Eukaryota > Viridiplantae > Streptophyta > Magnoliopsida > Poales > Poaceae > Panicum > Panicum miliaceum. The sequence goes on from CM064062.1 coordinate 21,960,565, forward strand.
AAATTTACCAAATTTTAACAGAAGCTTTCTGGGTAAATTTGGAACAGGTTTTGTGTTGTGCTCTTTTGCAGAAAACCGCAGGAAGGGGGCCTAAAATTTTAAGAGGCAGAAGTGCTTATTCTGGACAGAATTCTGATGTTCCAAGGTTTCTGTTATTTCTTATTATCCAGAAGTTCAGAATTTTTGATTTTTGAACAGAAGATAGAACACAAAATTTGGAACAATTCTTTCCACATGAACTTCACCAGAAAAGGTCATTTTCGTGGGTCAATAAATTGCTCTTTTCGGTCATGGCAGATTTGGGACAGATTCTCTAGATAATCCTTATGCAAACCATGCTTAGATACGCGAGGACCTTACCACTCTCATACAACGTATTTTCACTTTCCGATATATATGGTTATAATGCATGCACGTCCTATTCGTCCTCACAAAATAAAATAACTGCCAAATACTTTTGGTCTTACGAAGATAGTCTCGGTGGCATACACAATACGGCTCTCGCTATAATAGCTAGTCGAGTCTCTCTAATCGTTCCTTAACTTATCGTAATCGCGGTTAGTGTACCTGCAGAAGATTGACAAAGCATATATATATCCTGAACCTTTCATGCCAGCACTCATGAAAGCGTCCGTATTCATTACCGTATACATATAGAAACGATATCTGTACAATTTCCGCCGTACAGACGACGTTAACATACGCTATCGAGATAGCGTATTCACGGGGGTACCGTCATGAGACGGGGGTATGAACAGCGATCGCCATACCCTGCGCCAAACCTTCTACTCCCAATATGTTCAACTAACAGTTGGCATATTGGCAGCACCTCAAGTAAGCCACTGCTTGAAGGCAGCGTTCGGTTCGCATCACCGACAGGAAGGCCAAACTCCCTCAGTTGGCTGAGGATCCTTACCTTCTTACCTCAGCGATGAGTGCGTCGTTACAGAAATTAAGGTCGGTTGTGCATGAAAGTAAGTTTTGACAGAAAGTAATATGCTGGAAGTCAGTTGATAATATATAGAAGTTAGATAGCCACCTAGTAAACTTTCCCATAATCCCTTAGGGCTTTACGAACTAGGCACCATCCTTAACGTACCAACGTATTTCGCAACACATCCTTCTAGTCAAGTTTTAGTAAATCAAGTTTTTAAGGCTTGTCGCATTCTCTGGCGTATGTATTTTGGCTCTGGCGCCAGCTCTTGCCAGCTGTGGCACCAGCTACGGCTCTGATACCAGCTGTGGCAGAACCACCTGAATTAATCCGGCTCAAGTGTATTAACCATCACCGTTAACGCAATCTCGGTTAACCTTACACTTCAAACGGAGTAATCCACTGGTCTGTCGGGTATAACCTCCCGATACAACCACGGTAGAGCGGATCGAAGGCCATACATACGAACGCTCATGCGACGATGAGCCCAGAGAATACCACATTCCAGCAATTTTACAACATTAGCATAAGTAAATATTACAGACCAAGTTTGAGTCTAGAAACCAAGTACTTCAGAGATCATACTAATAAGTTCTTCAGAGTTTAAGTTGCAGCGGAAATTAAAACAACGGAAGCTACTCGACGATACATAATGTCTCGATGAAGCCCGTACGAGACATCACTCGGCATTATCTCCGTTGGACGGGGGCGTATCCCATTCCACCGACCAACAAGGGGGAAGAGTGAAGGGCCAAGTCAAGCTAGCAGTTATATCTTCGAAGGTCTCACCTGAAAACGAGCCACAAGCAAGGCTGAGTATACTAATACTCAGCAAGACTTACCCGAGTAGTGGGAACTACTCCACCGACTCTAGATATGCAAGGCTTTTTGGCTCAGGGCTTTGTTTTGCCGAAAAGCATCTACAAGTGGGTCCTTACTTTCAACTTTTAGCTCAAGATTCTAGTTTCATTAACCATTCTAGATAAGCAGCTATCCAATAGCATACATGGTGAAGCATTAAATTTTCATCCAACCAGTTCATTCATCCTCATTGTTCCTCTTCTTACTTTGTGGGTAAAAATGGTTAAGCAGTCTCAATAGACGTGAGAAACGGACGATTCGAATCGAATTTCTTAACCTTGCAAGGGAAACCCAAACACACGTCACGTGGTTACTCCCTAGAGTCACACGTGCAACTTTTCCCCTTTCTTTCCGGGTCGTGGATCGGGGCTACCCTCCGAGAGTACAAGAGCCCCACGCCACGGTTCGGCGCCGGGTCGTGACCACTCTCTGCACTCGCCATATGCACATGGGACCGAAGATCAAAGGGTAGGATGCCGTCCCCTTGCCGGGCCAATCAGGTACTTAAGCTTACCGATTCCCATAATCTCGGCATGTGTTTAGTACGTTCAAAGACTTAACCATCACTACCACACCCTGCGGCCTTAGCATTTTTCACTAGACAGACGGGCCTCAATCGTAACCATCGTTCCATAGCCCGTCCGTGTCCTTATGATTGCAGCGTGTAGTAGACATTCAACTCCTATTTTCTCGCGAGTGACAGGAAATCACTCGGCTTTTACTGAGAATCTTTTCGTAACAAAAGTTGTAGAGTTTCTTCTAAGGATTCCAGAACAGTTGAGTTTGTATTTTTCTGAATTTTCTACGATTTTATACGAATTTTACAAGTTCATTGAATTTGAATCTAGATTTGAAACTTTCTTTCACAACTAGGTCCTTGAATCTTACGCGCAGACCCTTCTAAAGATTTAAATTATTGCAATTGGGTCCTCGGGCGGCTCGGGTACGGCGGCCGGCCGAAATTCCAGCGAGGGGCTCGCCGGCGGCGAGGGGTGAGGGTCGGGGAAGGTTCAGGGGTGCGAGGGCTACCTCGTGGGGGTGTTGTTCAGGTGGGGGACGGCCGGGAAGGGCTCACCGGCGTTGGAGCAGAGGCGGCGGCGGCGCGGCACGCGTCGACGGCGGTGCTCCGGCGGGCTTGGGGCGGCCTGGTCCGGTCAGCGAGCTTCAGGGGCGCGTGGGGAAGCTGCTAAGGGGCTTGGCTTGGACGGAGGAGGTCGGGGTCGAGCTGTCCACGGCGAGCAGGGGCGGCGGCGGCGGCGGCAGCGCGGGCGGCGGCGCTCCGGTGGTCCTGGGCGGCGTTGGGTGGGTCGGCGAGCTTCAGTGGGGTGATGTAGTGGTGGCTCGAGGCTCAATTTGGGCAGGGGGCGGCGGTGGAGGGCTGTCCACGGGCGGGCGGCGCTCAGCGGCGGCAATGGCGGCGGCGAGGCGTTCTGGTTGCTGGGTCTTGCGCGTGAGCGGCCGGGCGGGGCTTTTATAGAGGCAGGAGGGGGTGTGGAGGGGCCTGGGCAACGCGCGGGGCGGAGGCACGGCACGGCGCGCACTGGCCACGGCGGGCGGCAGCAGAACGCCGGCGCGGCGTGCGGCGAGCGGGTGTGGGTGACTGGCGGCCGGAGATTTGGCGTGGGCGCGAGGGGATAGCGCGGGGCGTGGATTGGAGAAGGGGCTGCTGCAGCGGCTCGGGCGGAGGACAGGCGCAGCGACGGGCGGGGCGCGGGAGCAGGGGCGGCACGGCGCGGTGCGGCGGTTGGGCGCGACGGGCGGCGAGGCGGGACGCGGCAGCGGCGTGCGCACGCGCGGGCGCGTACTGGGCCGCGCGGCATGGGGAGGGGGCAAAGCTGGGCGTGGCGGAGTGGCGCGGCGGCCACTGGCCTGGCACCTCGCGCCGGTCAGGCGTCGCCGGCCACCGGGCGCGCGGCGGTCGGGCGGGGAGGGGAGAGAGAGGGAGCGCGAGGGGCCTGAATGCAAGAATTCGACAAGTTTCAGGGGGCATGGTGCAAACAGGGCGTTTTCTCCTCTTTGTAATTTGAATTTCAAAAACTTCTGAGCACGAAAGTTGTTCAGAATAAAAAGTTCTACAAGTTTGGTTTCAGGCAACATCTCATTTGGCTTATGGTTTGAAAGTTAAATTTAAAATTTCAAAAGTAACCAAAAGTTCCCAAATTAAATTTGAATTCCAACTGAACTCGTTCTAATTCTTTCCACCCTTTTATTAGTTGGTTAAGCATAGGGTTAGGCTAATGACATTGATTTTACAAATGAAATTTTTACCAGGGTTGTCACAATAAAAACATAGGATTGGAGCGTGCAAGCAATTGAAATCCTACAAGATCTTGGGTACCTGAAAGATACAAAACATGTGTTTGGAAGTTGCACAGGAAAAAAAAGGAATCCTACGACATAACTTATGCTCATTTTCCCCCAAAATTGTCATCGAAGTTCAAAGGAATCGGTAGGATTCAATCCTTGGTTCCAAAGGTTCTCATAGGAAAATTTCCTATAAGAATTGAGTCTTCCATAATTCTTCTACTTTCCTTCAATCCAAGGGTATCTTTGGAACATAAGATTCTCAAAACGTAGAATAGGAAGAACATAGGATTGAAGTTTGTTGGCAGTCCATTTCCGATGGTTTTGACCACCAACATTAGTTCAGAATTCATTACAAGGCCTACACCAAGCTAAACTGAGTTAAACTAACGAGTTCCACAAGTTTTGGTGAATATTTGATCTCAGGAACTCATGGTACAAATTTGGGACACTTTGGAAGAAATCTCAGTCCGACCGGCTTGGCGCTGTGGCCAACGCAACCCATCTTTCACCTTCGTGCAGAGAAACACACCTAGAAGGGATTCTGAGCGACGATCACTAAGGCGGTGCATCACATGAACGAGAGGCTTAGGCCTTGGATCAATGGACCCACAAGTAGAGAACTCACGCAACTTCAGGCTCCGAACCACCATCTGAAGGAAATCATGAGTGCCAACATGATCACGAGGTGGAACGAACGACCGAAACATGCTAGGGCCAAGCCAACCGACCTTCTCAAGGTTGGCCGGCCTTGCAACTGATAATACGGCCAGCATTGCAACCGTAAGTGAACCCCCAGGAGCCTCCACGCCTTTAACCTTTGCGCCGGCAGGTTCCTACGCACCGGCACTCGAGCACTCCCCTACACCGAAGGGCGCCGAGCCAGAGCTTGAACCTCATTGATGACATTGAGCGCACCGGATCTGGTTCCCTGTCGGCCACTATCACTGCACAGGATCTGCTTCCCCATTGACAACTACCATCGCACCGGATCTACTTCCCCATCGATGACTATGGCCACACCGGATCTGCTACGTGTTGACGCTAGTTACGAACCAATTTTGACTGTCAAATCCTGCATAAAAGTGGAATAATATCACAGGCCAACATTAGTATAGGATAATTCCACAAGTACTGGTCTAAATATGTGTGTAGGTGTATTTAAGCTAAAAATGCATGAAAAGGGCAAGCAAGATCCAAGGTGCAAAAGCGTCGACCAATCAGAACACTCCGTTTAGCCTCACAAGGATCAAGGGCCCACCAGAGCAGGAAACTGACTTAGGACAGCGCCAAGCCTTGCATAGAAGTCACCAGGGCCCACCTGATAGCCACTTAGAGAAGCTTGAGGTCGGTTGGTGGCCTGGCCAGTTCGGCTGAACCAGGACCAGAGCCACCAACTTACCTCTTGCATGTGGCAGCTCCTCATTGCTCCTCAAGGTCAGTTCAAGGAGGCTCCTACTGTTTTCCTGGCCCTTGCACCCCTAGACACATCTATAAATATGAGGGGAGGGGCTCCTAAAGTATACACACATTCACATTGCTCTCTCTTGTTCTCTCAATTTCATACACGAGCTCTAGGCTCATTCTAGAGGTGTAGTGCTGCTCGACGGTGTTAGAAAATAGTGAGAGAGTAAGGGGAAGTCAGGAAAGTGCCGGGTTGTTCGGCACTCCTCTCCAGCTTGTACCTTGACAGATGCTTATCAATCAAAGTAAGTGTTTGTGATTCCTTCTGTGCTTTAGTTTCTTAGTTAATTAATAGTTCTAGTTCCTTAGTTGTTTACTGGATCAATAGTTCATTAGTTTAGTTGGTGGTCTAGTATAAAGCTAAGCCTAGAGTTAGTAAAAGATGGTATAGACTTGATGCCCAGACCAGACTTTGCCTATTGGTTGTGGTATATCCCATGGTTAGATGAGGTAGGCCGCAAATGGTGATAGCGATGTCCGTCCATCGTAATTCTCCTTGTTCGGGTATATTCCAGTGTCGTAGTACCGGAGCAAGCTAGGTTTTATCAGGAAGAAGTCAGTAGCTATGTTGGCGTTTCATAGTGTCATCACTAGGATAGGTGTTTCAAGCAACAACGCCAGAAATGTTGTGGTATTTCTTACGTTACAGAAGGATCCGCAAGCGCACAAAATACCGTTGTAGCATTTTACCCGTTAGTACGGGGTCGTATTTATATTTCGGCAGGGAAGGCAACGGTTATTGGAATAGATTAGTAGGCTGATTAGTTCTAGCATGGATATTTAGTTGAATAAATAGGGGTAAGATAATATATGGTAGAGAGGTAGTGTGACACAAAAGTTACTCAAGCTATCTCTATGCAAAGCTTACAGAAAGGGAGAAAGGAAGAATAAAGCTAATCTAAGGACTTATGTACTCCTAACTAAGCATACAGTCTATACTAAGCACTCATACACATACACATGATTAGGATCGGGCTCTAGGCCCCCAAGCATCACCGGGAGACCGCACAAGAAATGGCTAGATGGCCACTAGTTCTGCACGGCTATTTTATGCACCTTCTACAGCTACTACACGAACAGGGAGGGTTACGCTGGACGGACATGCCTGTCACCACCTGCCGCCTACCTCATCTAACGATGGTATAGAGCCGCATCCAGCAACAATGATTAGCCTAGACACCACGTCTACGCTAATAAGTGATACTCTAATGCCCCGCGCGGAGCCCCCACCCTTCGGATGGACAGACATCATACTAGAGCAAACATACGAATACTGGAATCAATGTCATAGCCTAGATGTCTTACCACGTCTAATCATGCAAGGTATAAGACCTAGATACAAACTAAGCATAGTACACACATCTAAATACACAGAACATATACTATACGAGTACACTAAACTAGAAGATAACTGTATTAAGGAATTCCAAATGTTACAAAGGAGAGGAAGAGTAAAACCCATACCGAACACTCCTAGGCAAGACTCGGGAACCGAAGAAGAGCTACTTCACCTAAACTCCGCTATCCTAAAACTAAGCAAGAGAGGAACTTGAGAGAGAGAAACTTGAGGTGTCTTCATTAGTAGAACCCCCCCTCATATTTATAGAGGTGAGTGAGGGGGGTGTGTAGCAGCTCCTCGGCATGCAACGAGCTGAAGCCTCCTCAAACCGACATAAGGAACCAATGGGGAGCTGCCACGTGTAACAGGTAGGTCGGTGGCACCTGGCCTGGTTCGGCCGAACCAGCCCGGTGAACCAACCGACCTTAGCTTCGGCTAAGGGGCTGCCAAGTGGGCCCTGACCACTCCTTTGCGTGAGTTGGGTTTGTCTTGAGTCGGTTGCATGTTCTGGTTCTTTGGTAGAATTTGCCTCGGATCAAAGGGTTTGTTTTCCCTCCATTTTCTGCTCAATTTTCTGCTTTGCAAAATCTCAGAGGGAAATGTGGAAACGACGTTATTCTAGATAAATATGCAAGTGAAGTATGCTAGTCATCCCAATTTTCTGATCAAATTGGCGCTCAAAATTGGTCCATAGCGAGCATCAACAAGCCCGAAATAAAAAATTAGGACAAATTTATCTTAGCTTTGATACTTATCCTTAGGAATCCTCTCTACCCCTTTCCTGTAGCTAGTGTGGTGTCTGTGGACGAACTTGAACCTTAGAGAATATACACGCGTTCCTCAGTGGATGCGATACCCTAGAATACTCTTGGGTGAAAACTACAACGATATATGTACGCTTGCAGATTTATTTGTGATCGTTAAAATACGCAACAAGCTTTCTGGACCTTGTTCGTCCTTGTATCTTTTGCAGTTTCTGTGATTCTATCTCTACCCCCGCTATCCATGGAGCAGTCATCCATTCAACAGCTCTCCGCACCTAAGAGAGAGTTTTGTGAGCCACCACTGTCTTCCGATCCAATTCTTTCATCTGGCTACATAGCCATGGTTTAGGAACATTCCTTTTCAGGATGGGATGATGAAAATCCCTACCATCACTTACGCGAATTTGAGCAAGTGTGTTCATGTCTGAAAATCTCTGGCAGGACACATGAGACTCTCAAGTGGAAGTTGTTTCCCTTCTCTCTTATAGAGTGGGCGAAGCAATGGTACACGTGCAACATAAAGAGTGCGAACGAAGATTGGAGTAATCTACGAGACCGCTTCTGTCTCAATTTATTTCCTCTCTCTATCTCTCTCTCTCTCTCTTGTGTCTATGCCTTACGAGCGGAGATTCGGACCTTCCGCCAAAATGAGAGGGAATTTATTGGTGCAGCATGGGTCTGATTGTCCTCATTAGCACAATCAGGTCCTAACTTGTCTTTGCCCGATCAATTGTTACTTCAACATCTTTACAAGGGTCTTAGCAAGGAAAATGCACATTATCTTGACATCAGTGCTGGAGGTTCGTTCACGCATAAGAGTGGAGCCGAAGGAAGGGAAATCCTCAACAAAGTCATGGAAAATACCTCCTTTGTCTACAAGCATGAGGAAATCTTAGCAGCCGAATCCGAAAGCATAGACATCCAATCCATAGATTCGACTCCTAAATCCTCTCCAGAACCTGAACTTGAAAAATTGAAGGAAGAGGAACCACTACCTTTGGAGTTTCTACATAGTTTCAAGGAGGATCCTTTCGAAAATTTCAGAAACACCTCAAAATACTCATGTCAAAAGAGACCACCAGTTCCCGTCACTCCTCTTGAACCATACGAGAAGGAATGTCTTAGAGAAACCATCAAGGAGTGGTGACACAAAAATACGGCAATCGGCCGTAAGCTTTGGCACAAGTGAGGACCTGGGAGATTCTGCTTCACTCAAGTGTAGAGTCCAACTTAGGTGCGCGGTGGTGCAGGGCGTGCCAGTCAATTTGACCTACAATTGACAAGGGACAGGAAAAGCGTTAAATTCCCAGAACGCATCGGCTGGGATTCCAAATCGTTCCGCCAAGGGCATTGGCCAAAAGTCTGATATAGCAATAGATCAATCAGCCTAAGCTCTGGCCGATTGCACAGACAATGCAACGCCAAACGGGTTAGCGAGGCCTTGGTAAACAACACCTAGATCTGAACCCTATCGGCCTAACGATGTGCAATAGGCAAGCCGTGCATTGGCTGATAGTATTTAGATCCAGGCTGGTTAAATTGTGGTAAAAGCTAAATAAAAATAAGATTAAACGAATCTAACCCTGTCAAATCTAGCAAATATTGCTAACTGGTGATAACAGCAAGAAACAAGCTAGACTAAGCAGATTAATCTAACAGGAACAAGCTTATATTGATAAATTGGTGAACAAACCAGACCGAGATCCAATCTGCTCGATAACTTGAACTAAACAAGATAGAGGAAGAAGCAATGTGCCGTCAACCTTGAGCCTATCTGCCTCGTTCAACACGGAACATACCAGCAAGCCGGAGATCGATGTCGATGTAGCCCCATGTGCAGGAAAGAACTCGTAAAAGAAAAATCTACTGCAACTAAGGCGAAGCCGCCGAAAAGAGAAAAAGTGAAAAAATGGTTTGTGTATTGATCATTGGATGTCCTTGGTACATGCTCGAGGGCAGCTGTTTATAGCCTAAGCTACAAACCCTAGTCGATTGCGACTTACAAATTACTTGTTGAAAAAGACAAAAACTTTCCTTACTATCTTAAACATAAATCTAAAAGATAACTTGCTGACATAGACTCACCAGCTGGCTCCATCGGCTACGACGCTCTTCTTCCAGCCCAAAGGCCCAATAAGCTCCATTCCTTATTTCTGATCAGCGTCGGCCCATTCACCATCAGCCCATGATGCCATCTTTTCAAGTATTAGCTTCTTATCGGCAATCATTTAGTTCTATCAGCTTTCTTCCTGTCGATCAATCACTCACGCCGATTCCAAGCCCCCTGATCAACTTAGAATCTTTGACCTTAGTTTTAACCAGTTGTGCAAAAACCGGTGTCAACACATGCCCCCCAATTTTGGAATAAAAACGCTTTGTTCTGAAATTCCAGTCAAAGTCTTTCTTCTGCTCCCTTCCGATTTGTCGCAGCTCTTCGTTTCTTGTGCAGCAGTTCAATTCGTGCAGCTCATCGGCGTGAAAAAAAAATAGTGGATATACAAATATTGTTCAACCTTTGACTTCTCGGCCCTTCTCACCATTACTTCTCTGTTGGAAAGTATGATCGGCTATCCATCAACCACCCCCATCTCGTCAAGTAACTCCACGACTCATCGATTATCAGGATGGTGACTGGAACACATTTCTGACTCCTCCACTTCCCTTTTAACTGCAGTCGTCCGGCCTTTGGAACCCTTTAATCTTTTGCTATAAATCAAAGGGCATGGCAGAGCTCAAAGAAGACCCCAATCTCGTTCTTCCCCTTTCTCAGCTTTCAATCTCATCTGCTCCTCGCTTTAATGCCTTCTAGCCATCCATGGCCGACAACAGGTGCCTCGTCGATCATTCTTGTTGGCTAACTCAGCGCGTACGGACCGTCCTGCGTCGACAAGGGTAAGGGTTCCTTGGCTTTGCACTCTCTTCTTCTAGCTTTTGATCTAACCTTCTTTCCCCATTGCTTCAGGGCTATCTCCATGGCCGACAGTGTGTACCACGTCGGCACGCCGTCAAGGCCAACGCCGGGCGCCCTCGCTGTGGGCTCTTCCTGCTCCGACTTCGACGATTCCTCGAATCCTCGTGTGATCGAGTTGTAGTCTTCTCTGCGTGCATCCAGAGCAATTCTGACATTCGCAGAAGCGAGGCTCACCACAACCCGGGCCATGCTGGTTGAATCCGACGCAAGAGTAGCAAGTATATCTCTTCGAAGCGCACCCTTTGATCTTCATGTTTCTACCTCTGACCTTTAAATTTCTTTAGCTCTTGAAGCTCAACTCCAAGATCTTTAGCTATCGGCGAACCAAGCTGCTGACTTCGTCAATGCCCGAGGTCCTCTGCTCGTCGACTGCCTACAAGACATCCCCGTCTGCATCCGAGAGATCGCCGATAATGGCATCCATGTCGGAGCGGCTACGACTCTGGCCACAGTGCAGATCCAACTAGGTCATGACATCCAATATCTGGAACCTGTTCATGCTAAAGGTGAAGATCTCCTTGAATTTCTGGATGTCATGGAAGACCTTGAGCACACGGCTGCGACTGTTAGCGAAAATGCCATCGTAGATACTGTAATTAGTTCAGTCTTTTACGATGATTAAATCATCGTATATAATAATGTATTAGCCGTGCACCCCATGAACTTCTATGCCTTATTTCCTTTCGATTCTCTGCATAATTTCCCCTTTCAATCCATGTGCGCTCCATTTGCCAACAAACGTCGTAGCTCATATCTTTGATTCTAAAATTGGCCAAAGAACTAATCACAACTCAAAATACAACTGATAAAGAATCATCGGCTTTACACTAATTTTGCACAACAACCAAAGACATTATCTAGTTGTATATTTTTTGCAGTAAGGGTGATACATATCGTATCGACCATTTGAGCCTGATCATTTATCAACACGATCGGCTTTTACAAGATTATTCCACTGGCCAGAGATTTCTCACATTGCTTCCCCTTAGCCGATGGGGGACTTGCTCAAATCCCTTCATAGACCAGGATCTTCGAAATCATCTTCTTGAACTGGATCAAGTCCAAAGTCCTCCATCTTCAAGAAGTCACCTTCCCATATTTTGCCCAATATGCACTTGTTGACACCAATTTTTGCACAACTGGTTAAAACCAAAGTCAGAGGTTCTGAGTTGATCAAGAGGGGCCTGGAATCGGCATGAATGGTTGATCGTCGAGGAAGAAGCCGATGAGATTGAATAATTGCCGATAAGAAAGAAGCTAGTGCCTGCAGGAAAGGCGTCTTAGCTGATGGGCCGATGTTGGATCAGGAGCAAAGAATGTTGTATGTTGGGCTTTTTGGGCCAAAGGAAGCGTCACAGCTAATGGGACCATGGAGAGAGCTTGAGAAGCTATGTCAGCATTATATCTTTTTTATTTTATTTAGGAAAGTTTGTTTTCTTTTTCATCAAGTAAATTGTAAGTTGTAATCGACTAGGGTTATAAATTTATAGCTTAGGCTATAAATAGCTGCCCTCTGGCATTTATTGAGACCATCCAATGATCAACACATAAACCCTTTTTTTCCTTTTTTCTCTTTTCGGCGGCTTCGCCTTAGTTGCAGTAGTTTTTTCCTTTATGAGTTCTTTCCTGCACGTGGGGCTACATCGACTTCCATCTCAGGCTTGCTGGAAAGTTTCATGTTGAACGAGGCAGATAGGCTCAAGGTTGATAGCACATCGCTTCTTACTCTATTCTGTATTAGTTCAAGTTATCGAGCAGATTGGATCACGGTCTGGCCTGTTCACCAAGTTATCAATATCAGCTTGTTCCTGTTAGATTAATCTGCTTAGTCTAGCTTGTTCTTGCTGTTATCACCCGTTATCGGTAATTGCTAGATTTGAAAGGGTTAGATTCGTTTAATCTTATTTTTATTTAGTTTTTACCATAATTTATCTAGCATAGATCTAAATACCATCGGCCAAACGCATAGCTTGCCTGTTGCACGTCGTTAGACCGATCGAATTCAGATCTAGGTGTTGTCTATCGAGGCCTCGCTAACCCGTTTGGCGTTGCCTTATCTGCACAATCGGCCAGAGCTTTGGCTGATTGATCTACTGCTGTATCGGACTCTTGGCCAATGCCTTTGGCGGAACGATTCGGAACACCAGCTGATACATTCCGATGATTTAACATTTTATCTATCCCTTGTCAATTGTAGGTCAAATTGACTGGCACGCCCTGCACCACCACGCAGCTGAATCGGACGCCGCGCAGGAGCAAAGCAAGAGGCTCCCGGGTCCTCGCGTGTGCCAGCGCTGAAGTCCGACCCACGACTTTTTGCGTCAACATCACTCCACACCATCAATGGCCCAAACTGGCGGATCAACCAATGCAACATTAAGTGATGAGTCTGCGGGCACCACCTCGACCGAATCGTTCTCCAACCACTGAATAAGGCATCGATGCATCATAGATGGAATGCAACAATTAGCATGGATCCAGTCCTGGCCTAGGAGCAGATTGTATGATCCTTTGCCGTCAACGACAAAGAAAGTAGTAGGTAGGGTCTTGCTCCCAATCGTTAGCTCGATGGTGATTGCCCCCCTGGCAGGCGACATCTTTCCTTCATAGCTTTTAAGAACTATATTAGTTCCCATCATATCCTCTTCGCGGAACCCAAGCTTCCGGAGAATAATATACAACATAACATTGACAACGGCCCCTCCATCAACCAATATCTTAGTCATTGGCCTGTCGTCAACATGCCCCTTCACGTATAAAGGCATTAGATGCCTCCACTCCTTTTCCTCTGGCTTTTCAAACAAGGCTTGGACTGGATCAAGTGCAAGTTCTGCCACTGCCACCTCATCATCATCGTTGACTGGTGCTTTGAACTCGATGGGCAACACAAAAACTATATCGCCCGATGCTGACGGGGTAGTTTCATCGGTCTTTTGTCGGACGCGCCATACCTGTGATTTGATTGTTTTCTTCTCATAGGCGCGCTCTTCTTCTTGCTCCCTATGCCGGAGCCTTTGAACCCTCCTCTTCTGAGATCGGGTTAAACCCCGAATACACCAATCCGGGTATTCCTCTGGATCGTACCAGTAGCTATCGTGATGTTCGGCCGACCGATCCAGAGGTGCTTCATCAGGTACACGATCCGCAGCTTGCTATTCAATCGTAGCTTGCTCAGGGACGCGCGGACCTAGCCGATCATGAATAGAAACATGACTCCCATTGTGCTTGCCTTTGAAGATCGATTGCTGATCTTTATCTTCATGGCGCTGCCTCTTGAAGTTGTATCGGCCTTCATACGTCCCATGGCACTTGGGACAGTCATCTGCCGATGGTAAGCGCAAGCCCTCGTTCTAGCAGAAGGCAAAGAATGGGCACAACAAGTGTTCTCCATCACGCCTGTCTTTCTCCTCTTGACGATGTCTCCCTTTCTTTTTGACGCTGGTACTTGTTTAGGAGCATCTGGGATGTGACAACTTTGTGTGGCCTCCTGTAACTTCCGCCCTACTCATATCGACCTTAGTTCCCCGTGCCATTGGCCGATACACGAGTCTTCGGATTTTTAGTACCATGGTCAGAATGATCACAAGCTGATACCTTTGCATCTCCGTCGACCTCCTTGGCACCCACGTCAACCGCGCCAGCCGGGAAAGGATGCTCGTCTATCTTCATCGGCCCGTTGAACTTGATTCTTCCTTGTTCAATGGCCGTCTAGATTTCCTTCCTGAAGGTCTTGCAATCGTTAGTATTATGAGTGACCGAGTGATGCCACTTACAATATCTGCAGCCTTTTAATTCATTGGTCGATGGGATCATGTGATTGGAGGGCAACTTGAGCTGACCCTCTTGTAGTAGCAAGTCAAAGATCCTATCGTCCTTTGTGACGTCGAACCCGTAACTCTCGGCTTCCTTCTTCGCGTACGGGCATGAGATCGGCTTCTTGATCTTGACCCTTTCTGCTACGCCAATCTCGGGCTCACTCTCCGAGTCAGAAGAATCACGAACATAGTTGACCTTCTTCTGGAACATGTTCTTCCTGGTGTCATGGGCTCGAACGTCAACATTAGCAAGCCTGGAGGCTAGATGACTCAGGCTCTCGAACTTCTGGGATGAAAACTTCTCCCTAATGTGTGGTAGGAGTCCGTGAAAGGCCAATTCAGCTAACTGGCCATCGCTAAGAGACAAATTGAAGCAGCGGCTTCTGACGTCCCTGAATCTCTGAATGTAGTCCAGGACAAACTCATCATTCCTCTGTCGCACCGCAGTCAAGTCTGTGATCTTCATCTCCTATACTCCAGTGAAGAAGTACTTGTGAAACTGCTTCTCAAGATCGGCCCAAGTTATTATAGAGTTGGCTGGCAGCGAGGCAAACCAGGCAAAGGCCGATCCAGAGAGGGATAGTGGGAACAAGTGAATCTTCAAGGCATTTGTCGCTGTAGCTTCCCTGCATTGTATCAGAAACCTGCTGATGTACTCAACAGTTCACATGTTGTCCTGCCCAGAGAATTTGGTGAAAGCCGACAGTCTGTACTGATGAGGCAATGGGATTTGATCGTAGGCTTTTGGGTAAGGCTTCCTATACATAAATTAAGGTTCCTTAGGCTTTAAGGTGAACTCATTTTTCATCACATCGGCTATTTTGCTGGCCTAATCAATTTCAGGCTGCTACACCATGAGGTTCGGCACCTGAAAGATTGCATCTTGAGAGGCCCTCTAGATTTGGGGACTTATCGGCTGTCCCGTAGAATCATCCATCGGCTAAAAAGCCGATGCATCTGCGTGATGCCCCCAAGTCTGGGTCGGTGCCGGTGGAGTCTGCGGTAGTTGTTGAATCATCAGAGCAGACGGCACCATCGGCAATGTAGTAGTGGGAGTGCTCATCATGTTGTTGTTTTGTCCGAACATCCATGGATAGATGTACGGCAAAAATTCCATCGTCATGCCCAATGAGGAAGGTACAAATCCAGCTGGGAGCTTAACATGCCTCTGCTTGGTGTCGATGTGTTCATTGTAGGATTTGCAATGAATGCAGGTGTAGGTGGCGATGAAGTGTGCGTTGTTGAACATCTCGGGCGCTTCAACACGTACGGTGATGAGCTCGCCCGAGCGCTGGTCATCGACACACTTGTTTGCTTGGGCAGAACTCCATCGGCTATTGATGCGGGCACTCTGGCACCAGCTGCGGCCCATGTTTCAGGATTGGGGTAGCATGGTGCCACGTTGCCCCCCTGAACGCCCTCAGAAAGAACGTTCTTGACGGCATCCTTGATAGTCTCGATAAGGACCCTTAACTGGTTGATCAGTGCGTGGCTTATGGATTGATCGAACATCTTCTTGAACTTGGCCGAGTCCTCCATGATAGAGATGCCCCCCGGCCTTGGTAGCGGTTGCATCTGAAGTGCCTCTCCTCTTCAGGTCATAGTGAATGACCTGAGACAGGCGTCTTGAGTTTGTTTCATAGCTTCCTCGACCAGCCGCTTTTGATCGTCATTGAGATCGTCCATAGTGGGCACCAGGATCTTGCTTTCATCCATCCCTTCGTTCTTGGTCATGGTGGTGTTGTTGTCGTGTCCCACCAGGCGTGCCAAAAGCGTGTTGACATAAAAAATGGCGATCGGCCTTAAGTGTCGGCACACGCGAGGACCTGGGAGATTCTGCTTTGCTCTAGTGCAGAGTCCAACTCAGCTGCGCGGTGGTGCTGGGCGTGCCAATCAATTTGTCCTACAATTAGCAAGGGACAGGAAAAACGTTAAATTTTCGGAACATATCGGCTAGGATTTCGAATTGTTCCGCCAAGGGCATCGGCCAAAAGTCCGATACAACAATAGATCAATCGGCCTAAGCTCTGGACGATTGCACAGACAAGGCAACGCCAAACGGGTTAGTGAGGCCTTGGTAAACAACACCTAGATCCGAACCCGATCGACCTAACGACGTGCAACAGGCCGATCTAGGCTGTATCAATTGTGGTAAAAGCTAAATAAAAACAAGATTAAACGAATCTAACCCTGTCAAATCTAGCAAATACCGCTGGTGGTAACAGCAAGAAACAAGATAGACTAAGCAGATTAATCTAACAGGAACAAGTGATATCGATAAATTGGTGAACAGACCAGACCGAGATCCAATCTGCTCAATAACCTTAACTAAACAAGATAGAGGAAAAAGCAATGTACTGTCAACCATGAGCCTATCTGCCTCGTTCGACACGGAACTTACGAGCAAGCCGGAGATCGAAGTCGATGCAGCCCCACGTGCAGGAAAGAACTCGTAAAAGAAAAATCTACTGCAACTAAGGCAAAGCTGCTGAAAATAGAAAAAGTGAAAAAAGGGTTTGTGTATTGATCATTGGATGTCCTTGGTTGTGGCAGAACCACCTGAATTAATCCAGCTCAAGTGCGCTAACTATCCCCACGAGGGCAATCAGGGCAAACTCGCACTTCAAACGGAGTAATCCACTGGTCTGTCGGGTAACCTACCGATACAACAACGGTTTTTGCCGATCGAAACCACACATATATGTACTCACATGAAGGTGAGCCCAGAGGATACAACATTCCACAAGATTTAACACCACAGGGTTCATCATAAATTATTGTTACAACTTAGTTCGGATTCGTAAAACAAGGTACTTCAGAGTTCAAAATAATTGAGTTCTTCAGAGTTCAATGTAGCAGAGAATTAACGATAACTACTCGATAATACAGGATGTCTCGATGAAGCCCGTACGAGACATCACTCGGCATTATCACCATTGGTCGGGGGCGTATCCCATTCCACCGACCAACCAGGAGGAAGGGTACAAGGCCAAGTCAAACTAGCGATCAGATCCTCGAAAGTCTCACCTGAAAACAAGCCACAAGCAAGGCTGAGTATACTAATACTCAGCAAGGCTTACCCATCTAGTGGAATATACTTAGCCGACTCCTAGACATGCAAAGCTTTTGGCTTGAGGGGTTTGTTTTTGCCGAAAAGCATATACAAGTAGGTCCTTACTTTCAAATTTTAGCTCCAAGTTCTAGTTTTCTTTAACCATTCTAGGTAAGCAACTATCCAATATCATACATGGTGGAAGAATTAATTTGCATCCAACAAGATTAAGCATCATCATTGTTCCTCTTCTTACTCTATGTGGTAAAAGGGTCAAGCAGTCTCAATAACCGCGAGAAACGGACGATTCGAATTGGATTTCTTAACCTTGCAAGGGAAACCTAAACACACGTCACGTGGTTACTCCCAGAGTCACACGTGCAACTTTTCCCTTCAATTCCCGCTTCACGGAACAGGCCCACCGTCCTCGACTACACGTCCCCATGGACCCGGCCATGGCGGCACATGCACCCGCCATTAGCTAGATGTGAACGAATTCAAGACGGTGGGGAGTATATTCTGGCATCGGTTCAATCCGGTACTTAAGCTTACCGATTACCGTATTCTTGGCATGTGGTTAGTACGTTCAAAGACTTAACCACCACTACCACACACTGCGGCCTTAGCATTTTTCACTAAACAGACGAGGCCTCAATCATCAACATAAACATCATACAATAGCCCCGTCCATCGACCTTATGATTGCAGCATGTAGTAAACATTCAACTCCTATAAGCTTAATGCACAAGTAAAGTAGAGTAATAAGTTGCATAAGTTCAGAAAATAGGGTTCATGCTCCAGGGCTTGCCTTCTTGGGTAAAGTTAGTTTGAGGCTCGTCCGAACTCGGGTTCGGGTCTTCGAAAGCTTTGGTTAGATTCACTTGGGCTTCACGCTGCTCACTCTCGGACGCGGGCACTAGCTCGTACGTCCCGTCGGCGATAGTACTCGATTCTATATGAATGCACAAGTGTAAGTTGTAGTGATGGTATATGACGATCATTTTCCTTCACGATAAAGTTGTAGTCCACAATAACATAGATTTGGTTTTAAAGTTACTTAGTTACGATTTCTTGGGCACTCTTTAACATAAGGGGGTGGTGTTGTATTGGAAATTTAATTTTCGCACTATCAGCATGGATTAAGCACAAACACTGATCTAGGTAACTTCTGGTGATGAAATTTTTATTCAGAGTACATTATGCAGAGAAAAGACTACTGTAAAAACTTCAGACATTTTCTTGCAGCAGAATAATTATGAAAAATGTATTATACAGCCACTGCTAGATCCTAGTTATTTTTATACAGAACCAACCATTCATGTATGGATGCTAAAACTTTTACAGGGTGTTAATCTATCCATCCATATATACCTTACTGTAAATTTTTCAGATTTTATTGTGCAAGATACAAGGCATAATAAATAGGACAAGATACACCTAATTTAAAAAGGATTAATTTCTATAGGATGTTTTACAGGGTTTCTGTATATGAATCTTTTTATACAGAAAGAGCTACACTAAAGAGTCCCTCAGTAAAAGGATGAACATTTTCCAAGCACAGAAACTAATTATTTGAAATAGTGCATTTTTCCTACCACAAAATTATATAAATAGGTTGCAGAGAGGAAAAAGGATCTAAACATTTTCTGTGGTATTTAGGCATCAATTTAACAGCTTTGGAAAAGTTTGACAACATGAATCACAATATAACAGCAGTTACAAATTAGTTTTATTATATCATGACAAAAAAAAGGTTTAACAAAACTTTTAGCTAGAGATGGGTTTTGGTCCTAATATTTTTGCACTGGCCTACACATCAAGAAACCAATCTACTGTCCAAAAATTAGATTTAGAAATGGTCTACAACAGTGGGTTTATTTAAAGTCTATTAAACCTTCCATTTAATTTAGTGCAAGATATAGGAAACATCTGAAGAATTGCATGTAACAAAAGTTGTAGATTTTCTTCTAACAATTTCACAAGTTCCCTATTTTTCCGATTTTTCTATGATTTTATATGAATTTTACAAGTTCCCTATTTTTGAATTCAAATTTTAAACACAGGTTTACAGTTATGCCCCTGGAAACTTGCGTGCAGACTCTTTTAAAGATTTCAATCAGTGCAATTCGGTCCCTGGGCGGCGCTGGCATGGCGACCGGCCAAATTCCGGCGAGGGGGCTCGTCGGCGGCGAGGGGAAAAGGGTCGGGGAGATACAGTGAGGTGAGAGCTACCTTGGAATGGCCTTGATCGGGGTTGGGGGTGACCGGAGGTGGCTCGTCGGCGCGGAGCAGAGGGGCGGCGACGGTGCTCCAGCGAGGAGGGGAGAGCGTGGGCTGGTCGATGAGCTTCGCGGCGTCGAGGGAAAACCGTTTCGAGGCTTGGCTTGGACGGAGAAGCTTCAGAGTGGGCTGTCCACGGAGCAGCACGGAAGCGGCGGCGGCGCAGGCGGCACTGGCGGTGCTCTGGCGGTCGAGATGGCCGAGGAAGAGGCTGGTGAGCTTCAGTGGAGGGAGGGCAAGCTCGCTGGGCGATGGGTTTGGGCAGTGGGAGGCTGGAGGATGGGACTCCACGGGCGGGTGGTGCACGGCGGCGGCAATGGCAGCAGCGGCGACATTCTGGGGGTTGAGGCGCGTGTGAGTGGCCTGGTGTCGCCTTTTATAGGCTGCAGGAGGGAGGGAGAGGACCGGGGAACGCTGGGGAGGGGCGGGACGATGCGGGCGCGGTACTGGTCGCGGTGGGCGGCGAACAGAGCAGGCGCGGCGTGCGGCGGGCGAGGGCAGGGAGTTGGGCGCTGAGGATTTGGCGTGGGGAGGGGGAGATCACGCGGCGCGCGTGTTGGGCGAGGAGCTGCAGCAGTTGGCTTGCCGGGCGGGCGAGGGCAGGGAGTTGGGCGCTGAGGATTTGGCGTGGGGAGGGGGAGATCACGCGGCGCGCGTGTTGGGCGAGGAGCTGCAGCAGTTGGCTTGCCGGGCGGCGAGCGCGGCAACTGGCGGGATGCGGAGGGGACACGGGCACGTCGCGGCTTGTCCATTGGGCGCGGCGGGCGGCAAGTAGAGGCGCGTGTCACCGGCGTGCGCGTGGCGTGTGCGGACTTGGGAGGAGCGCGGCGTGCGGGGCGCGTGCGAGCAGGGCGCAGCAAGGCATTGGCGTGGCGCCTGGCGCCGGTCAGGCATCACCGGCCAGGTGGCCTGTGGCGACTGTGCGGTGGCGGAGGGTCGGGCGAAGCGGCTGCGCGTCGGGCGAAGCGGAGGGTCGGGCGAAGCGGCTGCGCGTTGGGCGAAGCGGAGGGTCGGGCGAGCGTAGGGTCGGGCGAAGCGTTGGGTCGGGTGAAGCAACTGCACGTCGGAGGGTCGGTCTAAGCGACGGGTCGGGCGAAGCGAAGAAGAAGGGTCTGCAGCGACAATAGAAGAAAAGGCAGGGGCTGGTTTGCAAATTCAATTATTTCTCAAATTTTCGTGTTGCAACTCAAAAATCTCTGAACATGATAGTTGTTCAAAATGAAAAGTTACACAAGTTTTGTTTCAGGCCAAAGTTCATTTGAGTTCTATGTTAGAAGTTATTTTAAAAACTTAAAAGGTATGATTCAGAGGGCACATCATTTTCTGGGCAAAAATTTGTATTCTCTCCTGGGCTTCAACTAGACTTTTGTTTATCCTGTCATCGATGGTGTGTCTATTAAATTTCGCCACCAAGTGTGTTGAGGTGAGAGTTATTTAATTTGTTTGATTAAAGTACATGTACTTGTGCCCATATACACATCTATTTTTAATTCAAAGCAAAACCAATTTATAATTCATTTCTTTTAAACTTTTCTTAGTTATTTATGCATCGTGTTAAGGTTAATGAGGCTTATTTCATAATTTAAACACCCGAGGTGTTACAGCCTTCCCCCCTTAAAAAGAATCTCGCCCCGAGATTCGGACAATAAGCTTAGTGTGGACAGTGTGTGCACCTTCGGTAGAGTTGAGAAAACTCGGGAAATTCTGTTTTAGAAAGCTTTCAGTTTCCCACGTGGCTTCTTCCTCAGTGTGATGATTCCATTGAATTTTGTACATTTTAATCACTTTCCTTCTAGTGCTTCTTTCTTTTTAATCCATGATTTTGATAGGATACTCAACATATGAGAGGTCGGGCTCTACTAATATTTCCTGCTGTTTAATAACCTCGGTAGGAACTCGAACACACTTCTTGAGATGAGACACGTGAAAGACATCATGGATGGCTGCAAGCTGAGGGGGCAGTCGTATTCTATAGGCTACCAGTCCACAACTCTCGATGATTTCGTAGGGACCAACATAACGGGGAGCTAATTTTCCTTTGACTCCGAATCGTTGTACACCCTTGGTTGGTGAAACTCGAAGGTAGATGTGGTCACCAACTTCAAACTTCAGTGGCTTTCTCCTTCTGTCGAAATAGCTCTTTTGCCTGGATTGTGCGGCTCTAATGTTTTCTTGTATTACTCTCATTTTTTTCTCTGCCTCGATTACCAAGTCTGGTCCAAATATTTTGCGTTCTCCGGTCTGTGACCAACTCAAAGGGGTTCGACACCTTCGTCTGTATAAGGCCTCAAATGGTGCCATTTTCAAACTAGCTTGATAGCTATTGTTATACGAGAACTCTGCTAGGGATAGGCATTTGTCCCAATTCTTGCCATAGTGGATGACGCAAGCTCTAAGCATGACTTCAAGAATTTGGTTCACTCTTTCAGTTTGTCCGTCAGTCTGAGGATGATAGGCTGAGCTTCGAATCAATTTAGTACCAAGAGAAGCTTGCAATTGCTCCCAAAATCGCGCTACAAACTGAGTACCATGATCGGAAACAGTAGTCTTTGGTACTCCATGTAGGCAAACGATACGATCGAGATAAATCTCGGCATATTTCTTGGCGGTATAGGTGGTGTGTACCGGAAGAAAATGTGCCGTCTTTGTGAGTACTTATGGAATCATGTTTCTGTGTGGTACTTGGCAGTCCAACAATGAAATCCATACTTATGTCCTCCCATTTCCATGAGGGTATAGGCAAAGGTTGAAGTGTACCGGCTACTTTCAAGTGGCTGGCTTTTACTCTCTGACATGTGTCGCATTCTGAGACATATTTAGCGATTTCTCTTTTCATTCTAGTCCACTAGAAATTTTGCTTAAGATCTTGATACATTTTGCTACTGCCGGGGTGAATAGAAAATTTGGAAAGGTGTGCCTCATCAAGAATTTGCTTACGGAGTTCATGATTCTTTGGAACGACCATGCGACTTTCGAACCATAGAACTCCCTTATGGTCCTGGCGGAAACATTTGTATTTCTCTTCTCCTAGAGAGAGTTTTTGTTTCATGATCTTAACTCCTTCATCATGTAGTTGTGCCATGATGATTTGATCCTAGAGAGTGGGCTCAACTGAGATGTGATGCAAGGTGACTTGAGGAATCATTTCCAAACTAAGCTTTCTCATTTCCGAACATAATGTCTCATTATAGATTTCCACTGATAGGCAATGGCAATGGCCTTACGGCTGAGTGCATCCGCGGCTACATTGGCCTTGCCGGGGTGATAGTGCACCTCAAGATCATAATCCTTGATTAATTCGAGCCATCTTCTTTGTCTCATATTCAGATCGGCTTGGGTGAAGATATATTTGAGACTCTTGTGATCGGTGTAGATATTACAATGAGTGCCCATGAGATAATGTCTCCATATTTTTAGAGCATGAATGACTGCTGCTAATTCGAGATCATGGGTCGGATAATTCTGCTCATGGGGCCGAAGGGCTCATGAAGCATAGGCGACAACTCGATTTTCTTGCATAAGCACACAACCAAGACCAGTGCCAGATGCATCACAATAAACATCGAACGACTTGGTGTTATCGGATTGAGCTAACACAGGGGTTGTAGTCAAATGTTCTTGGAGAGTGTGGAAAGCTTCTTCACACTTCTCATCCCACACAAACTTTACTCCCTTTTTCAATAGTTCAGTCATAGGCTTAGCAATTCTGGAGAAATCCGGAATGAAACGGCGATAGTAACCGGCTAAACTAAGAAAACTGCGAATCTGGTGCACAGAGGTAGGAGGTTTCCAATCCATCACTTCTTGTACCTTGCTGGGGTCAACGGCTATGCCTTCGCTGGAAATAGTGTGACCCAAGAATTTCACACTATCCAACTAGAATTCGCACTTAGAAAATTTAGCATAGAGCTGATGGTCTATGAGGCGCTGAAGAAAAATGTGCAGGTGCTTAGCGTGCTCATCCTCATTCTTGGAATAGATAAGGATGTCGTCAATGAAAACTACGACAAACTTGTCGAGCTCGGGCATGAATACCGAATTCATGAGATACATGAAGTAGGCAGGGGCATTGGTGAGACCAAAGGACATGACCAAGAATTCATATAGTCCATATCGTGTGGAAAAGGCGGTCTTAGGAATATCGCATGGACGAATCTTTATCTGATGATATCCAGATCGAAGATAAATCTTTGAGAAAACTCTAGCTCCAGATAATTGATCAAAGAGAACGTCGATTCGGGGAAGTGGGTATTTATTCTTAATGGTTACCGCATTGAGAGGTCGGTAGTCCACACATAATCTTAAACTGTCATCCTTTTTCTTTACAAAAAGGGCTGGACATCCCCAAGGTGATGCGCTAGGAAGAATGAAACCCTTGTCCAGTAGTTCTTGGAGTTGTGTTTTCAGTTCGGCCAATTCCTTAGGTGGCATCCTATAGGGTCTTTTGGAGATAGGTGCGGTGCCTGGTTGCAGTTCAATAACGAACTCAATATCCCTATCTGGTGGCATTCCTGGTAAGTCATCCGGGAAAACATCAGCATACTCGCATACCACTGGAATATCCTCTAGGTTGATTCCTTCCATCACGAAAGCACAAGAATTCGTGCACTTCCGGAACGGTAGGCAAAGGGTAGTGGTTCCGTGACTAGGTGAATTTATTTCAACAGCTCGGGAAGAAAGGTCCAGTATGACTCCATGCATAGTCATCCAATTCATTCCCAAAATAATATCCATGCCTTCAAGGGGTAAGAGAACAAGGTCCGTGTTGATGATTTTGCTACCCAATCTTATTGGTACCAGCCTTATTATTTGGTTGAAAGCAATTTTTCCACCCGGTGTTGATATCATATATGACCCTTTTGTGTGACAAACATCCAAGCCTACTTTTGCACCAAACTTTGCACTAATGAAACTATGCGATGCACCAGAATCAAACAATATAACTGCAGGCTTGTTATGGATAGAGAATGTACCCGTCATTACTGGTGCTCCTTCTGGAAGTTCTGCAAGAGTGGTGAAATTGATCCATTCTTGTTTGACCTGAATGGTCTGCCTCTTGCCTTTGTTCTTATTGTTCTGGTTAGAGCCTTGGCCCTGAATTGGCTGCCTAGGCCGAGGGCATTCTCGGGCAAAATGACTGGAACTTCGACAACTGAAACAACGATTGGCTATGTTTGGACGAAGGAATTGCTGAGTAGCGGGCCTTGGTCCAGTTTGCTGAGGCATAGGGGGTCGTACAACACCTTGTTGCTGCGGGGGCCTGACAATCCAACGTCCTGGTTGAGGGGCTTTCAGTGGAGCTGTAGGCGCAGCATTTTGCACTAATCGACACCTCGGTGGCTGAGCTCCCGAGGGTCCAACTGGTGCCTTTCTCTTCTTCTTGGCACGGTGAGCTGCAATACAATCCTCTTGGGTAATTGCCATGTTTACCAGCTCATTATATGTATCGGCCTTGACAAAGTTCAGTCGCTCCTTGAGTTGGTACTCAATCCTCTGCGGAAACGATCCCGCTTCTTAGCATCCGTGTCTGCGTGATAGCCCGCGTACTGGCACAGGTTATTGAAGGCCTGAGCATACTGAAGTACAGTGCGAGTACCCTGAGTGAGAGCCAGAAACTCATTTAGCTTTCTTTCCATAAGACCTTCTGGGATATGGTGTGCTCGGAACGCAGTTTTGAATTCGTCCCAGGTGACGACGTGATCAGCCGGGAGCATAGCAAAGTAATTGTCCCACCAAAGATGAGCTGTATCGCGAAGTTGCTGAGCGGCATAGTGAGCCTTGTTTGCATCCGAACATGGGGCCTCGAGTAGAGAAAACTTGGACTCGATTGTGCGAATCCAAGCGTCCGCATCCAAGGGTTCCTCCGTTTTGTGAAACAAGGGAGGCTGGGTCCCAAGGAAATCCGTATAACTGGCAGCTTGAGGTTGGTGAACATGGTTTCCACCCCGCTGTTGGTGCTGTCCTTGCACGAGCAGGCGAAGCAACTCGGTTTGAGCGACCATTACTTCCACCAAACTGGATGGTGGTGGTGGCTGTTGTTGGGATCCACTAGCACTAGCACCGAAACCTTCTGGGTTACCACGGGTTGCTCCAACCATCTGAATTGTGAATGTTTATCATTAGCAACGTGATCCATATTGCTTCCATGATTCAAAAGGATTAGCACGGAAAAGTAGACTTCTGAAAGATCATGGATAGAATCGTGGACATAATACTTTCTGCCATAAGAAACTTATAACTCCTGGTAGCTTCATCCAAAGTTGCTCATATTTTGGCAGTGCGTAGGGAATTTAGAGATGTACAACATTGGTATTCAGCCTAGATGCTAAATCGATGGCCAAGATGGTCGAAAGATTCACTCTTTGCTTCGCTGGTTTGGCTGTTTTTCAACAAGACGAGTTATAGTATCTTGCCTATAACTCAAACTAGAAAGATCTAATAGTGCTGAAATGTTGTGGGACCTAGATCACCAAATTTAGGACAAGTTTGGTATTCAACACTCAACCCAGAAATGTAAAGAGACAGGGGTAAAAATTCCAACAAGTTTCTGCAATTGCAGATTCAACTGCTTTCCAATATCACAATCAAACCACCAAGTTTTTAGCCATGGCCTACATGATTAGAGTATACAATGGTCAAGTTGTACCCATCACAAAAGAGGTACTCAACTCTTAGTTAGCCTATTACAACACTTGCCAAAAGTTAGGCTACACTATCGAGGAGTATATGCAAAAGTCCTCCTAAGTCATCGTCTAGAAGTCGTCGAGGTTGTTGACGGACGACTCGCTGCGAGTAGGAGAGGAAGCTCCCATTGGAGGTGGCTGCGGTGCCTCACCCTCAAAGTCCATGCTTGAAACACCATGAATCTCCTGTAGCTCCTCCTCATCTTCCTCCATAGCCACCACGTCGGGAGGGGCATTCTGATCATGGTGCCACTGAATGTGCTCATTAGCATTCTCCAACTCAAGGTTCAGATCATGGAGCTGCTCCTCCAAGTGCGCTATCATGTCATCTCTCTCACCCATGAGAGTGTCGTGCTCCTGAACTTGGCCCTCAAGTCGGCCAATCCGGGTGCCTGTCCTCAATTTCCTCACTAAGCTCCTTAATCTGCTCATCTCTAGTATCTGCCATCATGTGGTAAGCCTGTGCAAGATCAGCGAGCTGCACAAGCGCCTGACTCTGGAGAGTCTAAAGTCGGTACAGTGCATTCATGTACTGCACGGAGGTCTCGATGGTCTCCTGGGCATGAAAGTCCACTAAATACTGTGAGCGCTGTATCCTGTTGAGCCAGAAGGGGTCATTGTCCTGGGCAGCAGGAAACAAACCAATAGGAGTGAGCGTGACGACCTCGGGGTACTGCGCACAGAAAGTGGTGAGCGCCCTCATGGCAGCAAGCTCCCAAGTATCAGCCAAACGGCGACCAACAGCATCAATCACCAAAGCGGGCCACTCCGGGTGTAGCGGGTGCGGAAAGATGGTCACGTTAACACGGCACTGGGTAACTCCATTCTCTGCAAACTCCAGTCCGGTGTAACGTGGGGGAATTGGATAGCCCGCGGTGCGCAGAACATCCCACAAGATAGAGGGAAAGCCCTCCCAGTGGAGACACTGCGAGTGAACGCGTCCATCCTCATCCACCATCATGGCAACAGGCTCGGCCATTAGAACAAAAGATCAAATGGGTGAGATAGCGAAAAACTGTGAATATCATAGCGAACAGGTTCTAGTCAGTGCGCTAAAATATCCATATCTTCAACAGTTCTTGTCTAAAAATTCTCAACTTTTACCAGAACGTTCCTAAGGTATTTGTGAACAACTTTTCTAGTCAACTCCAGAGCTAGATCAGGCTCTAAGATGGTCTTTCTCTTAAGCTTTTACTTTACTGTCTACCCAGAAATTTCAGTGAATAGTGAGCCAATGTTTCATGCACCAGGGAAAATCTACCCAGCCAAAAATTACCAAATTTTAACAGTAGCTGACTGAGTAAATTTACAACAAGTTTTGTGTTGAACACCTTTGCAGAAAACTGTAGTAAGAGGGGGCATAAAAATTTATGTGGCAGAGGTGCCTATTCTGGACAGGAAACTGACATCTCAAGGTTTCTGGTGTTTCTCATTATCCATATGTCCAGAATTTGTCAAATTTAAACAGGAGGTAGAATACAAATTTTGGAACAAAGCTTCCAACATGAATTTCTCTAGAAAGGATCATTTTCTAAGCTTAATAAATCCATCTTTTCAGATATGGCAGAAATGTGACAGATTTGCTAGATAATCCTTATGCAAAGACAATCTTGTGCACGCATGAACCTTACCACTCTCAAGCATCACATTTTCAATTTCAGATTTATATAGTCATGATGCATGCACGTCCTATTCGTCCTCACGAAATAAAATAATTGCCAAATAGCTTTGGTCTTACGAAGTTAGTTTCGGTGGCATACACAATACGTCTCTCACTATAATAGCTAGTCGAGAATTCTCTAACCATTCTTAAACTTATCGTAATCGCGGTTAGTGTACCTGCAGAAGATTGATATAGCATATATATATCCATTGAACCTTTCATGCCAGCACTCATGAAAGCGTAAGTATTTATTACCGTTCACTATAGAAACGGCATCCGTACAATTCCCGCCGTACAGACGATGTTAACATACGCTATCAAGATAGCGTATTCACGGGGGTACCGTCTTGAGACGGGGGTATGAACAGCGATCGCCATACCCTACGCCAAACCTTCTACTCCCAATATAATCAACTAATAGTTGATATACTGGCAACACCTCAAGTAAGCCATTGCTTGAGGGCAGCGTTCGGCTCGCATCACCGATAGGAAGGCCAAGCTCTCTCAGTTGGCTGAGGATTCTTACCTTCTTACCTTAGCGATGAGTGCGTCGTTATAGAAATTTAGGGTCGATTGTGCATAAAAGTAAGTTTTGACAGAAGATAATGTGCTGGAAGTCAGTTGATAGTATTGACAAGTTAGATAGCCACCTAGTAACTTTTCCATAATCCCTTAGGGCTTTACGAACTAGGTACCATCCTTAACGAACCAACGCATTTTTGTAAACGCATTTTTCTGGTCAAGTTTTATGAAAACAAGTTCAGATTATTGTTACACCATAGGGTTCATCATAAATTATTGTTACAACTGAGTTCAGATTCGTAAAACAAGGTACTTCAGAGTTCAGAATAATTGAGTTCTTCAGAGTTCAATGCAGCCGAAAATTAACGATAACTACTCGACGATATTGGATGTCTCGATGAAGCCCGTACGAGACATCACTCGGCATTATCACCGTTGGCCGGGGGCGTATCCCATTCCACCGACCAACCAGGAGGAAGGGTACAAGGCCAAGTCAAACTAGCGATCAGATCCTCGAAAGTCTCACCTGAAAAAAAGCCACAAGCAAGGCTGAGTATACTAATACTCAGCAAGGCTTACCCGTCTAGTGGAATATACTTAGCCGACTTCTAGACATGCAACGCTTTTGGCTTGAGGGGTTTGTTTTGCCGAAAAGCATATACAAGTAGGTCCTTACTTTCCAATTTTAGCTCCAAGTTCTAGTTTTCTTTAACCATTCTAGGTAAGCAACTATCCAATATCATACATGGTGGAAGAATTAATTTGCATCCAACAAGATTAAGCATCATCATTGTTCCTCTTCTTACTCTATGTGGTAAAAGGGTCAAGCAGTCTCAATAACCGCGAGAAACGGACGATTCGAATCGAATTTCTTAACCTTGCAAGGGAAACCTAAACACACGTCACGTGGTTACTCCCAGAGTCACACGTGCATCTTTTTCCTTCAATTCCCGCTTCACGGAACAGGCCCACCGCCCTCGATTACACGTCCCTATGGACCCGGCCATGGCGGCACATGCACCCGCCATTAGCTAGATGTGAACGAATTCAAGATAGTGGGGAGTATATTCCGGCCTCGGTTCAATCCGGTACTTAAGCTTACCGATTACCACTACCACACACTGCGGCCTTAGCATTTTTCACTAAACAGATGAGGCCTCAATCATCAACATAGACATCGTACCATAGCCCCGTCCGTCGACCTTATGATTGCAGCACATAGTAAATTAGTTTTATTATTTCATGACATAAAGAAGGTTTAACAAAAAGTTTAGCTAGAGATTGGTTTTGGTGCTAATATTTTTTTGCACTGGCCTACACATCAATAAACCAATCTACTGTCCAAAATCCAGGTTCAGAACTGGTCTACAACAGTGGGTTTATTTAAAGTCTATTAAACATTCCATTTAAATTAGAGCAAGATATAGCAAACATCTGAAGAATTGCATGTAACAAAAGTTGTAGATTTTCTTCTAACGATTCCAGAACAGTTGAGTTTGTATTTTTCTGATTTTTCTATGAATTCATATGAATTTTACAAGTTTGCTGTTTTTGAATTCAAATTTTAAACACAGGTTTACAGTTACGCCCATGGAAACTTGCGTGCAGACTCTTTTAAAGATTTCAATCGTTGCAATTGGGTCCCTAGGCGGCGCTGGCATGGCAGCCGGCCAAATTCCGGCGAGGGGGCTCGTCGGCGGCGAGGGGAAAAGGGTCGGGAGATCAAGGGAGGTCAGAGCTACCTTGGGATGGCCTTGGTCGGGGTTGGGGGTGACTGGAGGTGGCTCGTCGGCGCGGAGCAGAGGGGCGGCGGTGGCGCGGAGCGTCGGCGACGGTGCTCCGGTGAGGAGGGGAGAGCGTGGGCTGGTCGATGAGCTTCGTGGCGTCGAGGGAAACCCGTTTCGAGGCTTGGCATGGACGGAGGAGCTTCGGAGTGGGCTGTCCACGGAGCAGCACGGGAGCGGCGGGGGCACAGGCGGCGCTGGCGGTGCTCCGGCGGTCGAGATGGCCGGGGAAGAGGCCGGTGAGCTTCAGTGGAGGGAGGGCAAGCTCGCTGGGCGATGGGTTTGGGCAGTGGGAGGCTGGAGGATGGGACTCCACGGGCGGGTGGTGCACGGCGGCGGCAATGGCAGCGGTGGCGGCGTTCTGGGGGTTGAGGCGCGCGCAAGTGCCCTGGTGTTGCCTTTTATATGCTGCAAGAGGGAGGGAGAGGACCGGGCAACGCTGGGGAGGGGCGGCACGATGGGGGCGCGTTACAGGTCGCGGTGGGTGGCGAACAGAGCCGGCGCGGCGTGCGGTGGGCGCGGGCAGGGGATTGGGCGCTGAGGATTTGGCATGGGGAGGGAGAGATCACGTGGCGCGTGGGTTGGGCGAGGAGCTGCAGCAGCTGGCTTGCCGGGTGGCGAGCGCGGCGACTGGCGGGACGCGGCGGGGACACGGGCACGGCGCGGCTTGTCCATTGGGCGCGGCGGGCGACGAGAAGAGGCGCGTGTCGCCGGCGTGCGCGGACTTGGGAGGAGCGCGGCGTGCGGGGTGCGTGCGAGCAGGGCGCGACCAGGCATTGGCTTGGCGAGGTGGCCTGTGGCGACTGCGCGGTGGCGGAGGGTTGGGCGAAGCGGCTGCGCATCGGGCGAAGCGGAGGGTCGGGCGAGCGTAGGGTTGGGCGAAGCGACTGCGCGTCGGAGGGTAGGGCGAAGCGTAGGGTCGGGCGAAGCGAAGAAGAAGGGTCTGTAGCAACAATAGAAGAAAAGGGAGGGGCTGGTTTGCAAATTCAAGTGTTTCTCAAATTTTCGTGTCGCAACTCAAAAATCTCTGAACATGAAAGTTGTTCAAAATGAAAAGTTACACAAGTTTTGTTTCAGGCCAAAGTTCATTTGAGTTCTAGTTTAGAAGTTATTTTAAAAACTCAAAAGGTATGATTCGGAGGGCACGTCATTTCCTGGGCAAAAATTTGTATTCTCTCCTAGGCGTCAACTAGACTTTTGTGTATCCTGTCATCGATGGTGTGTCTATTAAATTTTGCCGCCAAGTGTGTTGAGGTGAGAGTTATTTAATTTGTTTGATTAAAGTACTTGTACTTGTGCCCATATGCACATCTATTTT
This sequence comes from Panicum miliaceum, assembly GCA_032594955.1. Classification (NCBI taxonomy): domain Eukaryota; kingdom Viridiplantae; phylum Streptophyta; class Magnoliopsida; order Poales; family Poaceae; genus Panicum; species Panicum miliaceum. The sequence continues at coordinate 21,992,319 of CM064062.1, forward strand.
TAATTCAAAGCAAAACCAATTTATAATTCGTTTCTTTTAAACTTTTCTTAGTCACCTATGCATCGTGTTAAGCTTAATGAGGCTTATTTCATAATTTAAACACCCGAGGTGTTACATTGGTACATGCCAAGGGCAGGTATTTATAGCCTAAGATACAAACCTGATGGAGGTAGACCCAGGTACCTCCCTGCCGAGTGGAGATGTTTACCCAGCTGGATGACTCCGCATGTACGACCCGGCATACAGGCACTTGGCAGGATGATGGGTGGGATCCCCGGGGTCAAGATCTAGGTTGAAGTGGATAGGCATGATTTTGTGTATCTCAACTGATCGAATTCCTTGTGACAAACCCGAGTAGATTTACCCTAACTTGTAACCCACGGCTGCCCGGATATATAAGGAGGCCGTGCGGGTACTCATAGAGAGGACCTCTCGGAAACCCTAGCCATTGCTACTCATACTACAAAACCTAATACAAACCCCCAAACATAGGACGTAGGGTGTTACATTCCGTGCGGCCCGAATCTATCTAAGTCCTTGCGTCCTCCTGTTACCATCAAGCTCACGGCTCTTCGATCCACCCCGCCTACAAATCTACTACTTGGGGCTACCCTAGGAAGACTTGCCGGAGTGCAATTGCGATTGTTGGCACGTCCTCTTGGCGAGCTTGATGGCATCCAACTCAGGCGTCCTCTTCTCCATGCTGCATCAAGTTGAGGACCTGTCTATCAATGACAAAGTCCAAAACCCTACTTGGATGACCCGTCGTCCACATATCAACATCGACGATATCCTTGCTGGCCTGGACCGAGTTGATGCCTGCCCCGCCGAGTGCATCGGGCTTGCAAAGTCGGCACTCCGTCGCCCTCACGACTCGGCGCCTCAGGCCCCGTTCGGACTCTGCACTAGAGCCTCCGTCTACTCGGACCAGATCCAATCTTCGATGGAAATTCTGCGTCTTTTTTCATCTAGATCGACCCAGCATTGATCAGATTGGATCTGACACGGTCCTTGGACCACAAGCTGACTACCAAGAGGTTTTGTTCACCCTCCCACCCAACCTAGTGAGCTCTCCAGATCGGCGCGAGATCTCCGTCGTCTCCATTGACAAAGCAACCGTCGAGGAAGAAGATGAGGAGGCCAAGCGTCTATGACACTAGTGTAACAAAAACCGCCAAGATCGACGCAACAACGAGGCTACCCTCGACCAAGCTGAAGAAGACCTCCGTAACGCCGACGGTCGCAACCCCCGGGTCGCACCTGGCCATACGTCGACGACCCCACGGAACCTCGACGACGACTTCATACTCGAGTGTGACAGCCAGAACAACTTTGCCACCCCATCTGCCAACCTGGCCGCCACATTCAGGTACTAGAGACTCTACCCCACTCACCCGAGGTCGAACGAGCTTGGACTCGTTTGCATGTTGCTGCTGCTCAGGTTTAGCGCTTGAGGAAGGACTACTCGGCTCTGTGAGCCCAATCCAGCAACTCCCGCCACTCTACTGCATGCCACCAGGAGGGTGATGAGATTGACCAGCCAGATCCACGTGCTCACCTCGGCAACCACGACGTTCGGCCAGTCATCAACAATCGACCCCGCGAACGTGACGAGGCCGAGCGGGAGCGTCGCCGCAGGTATGACGAGGAGTATGGTCCACCCGGTACTAACCGAGGAGGCCAGGCTCGCCATGGCAACACCAACCAGCATCCATACCGACCCCCGCAAGCTCCGATCAACCTCGACGATGAAGTACGGCGGATCTGGACAGCTTCTCCGCCTTCTCCAACCGACTCCGCGGAGTCTTGTGGCCATCTACATTCAAGACGGTCGGCATCGACAAATTCGACGGCGAATCTGACCCCAAGACGTGGCTGCGTACCTATTCTAACGCAGTTTAGGCGGCGAATGGCAACAACGACATCATGGTGGCCTACTTCCCAGTCATGATGATTCGCCAGGCTCTCAACTGGCTCAAAGGACTCCACCCAGGCTCCATCAACAGTTAGCAAGACCTCTGCATGGCTTTTGTCAAGCACTTCCAGGCTTCATGCCCGGGTCCCAAAACTAGATGGGATCTGGGCAGCATCACCAACAACCCCGCGAGTCCCTGCGCGACTACAACACTAGGTATTTCACCAACTATAACATGATTACGGATGTTGATGATAGGGGTGTCATTCACTACTTCCACCAAGGGCTGCATAACATCGAGCTTTGGTGCAAGATGTTCGAGAGCAACCCCAAAACCATCTCTGAGATGATGGTCATCATCAAAAAGCACGCCCCCATGGAAGATGCTGAAAAGGCACACCATCACCACATGGACCGGCGTCACTCCGAAGACCAGCCCAAGCAGCGACATGACGATCGCCAATGACGCGATAGCCGACCACCTTGCCACAACTCCAGCAATCACAATGACCATCCCGAGTCGTCCAAGCAATAGGAGCACAAGCGTGGCCCTGACGAAGGTAGACCCAGGTACCTCCCTGCCGAGTGGAGACGGTTACCCGGCTGAATGACTCCGCATAAACAACACGGCGTACAAGAACTCGGCTGGACGATGGGCAGGATCTAGGTCGAACTGGATAGGCATGATCTTGCATATCTTAACTGATCGGATTCCTTGTAACAAACCCGAGTAGATTCACCCTAACTTGTAACCCACAACAGCTCGGATATATAACTGGGCCGTGGGGGGACCCATAGGGAGAGAATCATCTCATTCAGCTCATACTACAAACCCTAATACAAACCTCCGAACACAGGATATAGGGTGTTACGCTCCGTGTGGCCCGAACCTGTCTAAACCTTTGCGTCTTTGTGTTACCATCAAGTTCACGGGCTCTCTCCGATCCACCCCGCCTACAAATCTACTGCATGGGGCTACCCTTGGCAGACTTGCCGGAGTGCAAATCCGACAGTTGGCGCGCTAGGTAGGGGGATCTCCAGGGTCCTATTGGCGAACTTGATGGTATCCAACTCCGGCGTCTTCTTCTCTGTGCAAGTGACACTCCAGATCCAGGCTGCTGTCGGCCACTCTATCATCTTTGGAAGCTTTCCAGAGATGTCTGTTCCCAGGAGCTCATCGCCAAGTCCATCTTGTCAGACCCGGGACAACGGGTTTGCACGCGTGGCATAGAACATTCTAGAGTAAGGGGTGGGGCATATCCTATACCTTATCCACACTGTAAAGTACTCGTATGTAAGTACAACTAGTCGGTACAGAAGAAAACTACCCGAGAGTACTCGGTTAGGACTCCTCAGCTCGTACCAGACTAGGATTTCCATGTAACCCTGTCCCCCCTGGATATATAATGGCGGGCAGGGTCCCCTCCAAAACATAACGCATAACTCCAAGGCAATACAAGCCATACAGGACGTAGGGTATTACGCATACTACGGCCCGAACCGGTCTAAACCCTTGTGCTCCTTGCACCATCGAGTCACTGATCTCGGCGACACCGTGATCACAAGTCTACTAGCTTAGGGTATCTCTAGGTAGGCTTGCCGGTAAAACACCAACAGCTGGCGCGCCAGGTAGGGTTGCTCATTGTGGCAGAACCACCTGAATTAATCCGGCTCAAGTGCGCTAACCATCACCACGAGGGCAATCAGGGCTATCTCGCACTTCAAATGGAATAATCCATTGGTCTGTCGGGTAACCTCCCGATACAACCACGGTTTTTGCCGATCGAAACCACACATACATGTACTCACATGAAGGTGAGCCCAGAGGATACAACATTCCACAAGATTTTACACCACAAGGTTCATCACAAATTATTGTTACAACGGAGTTCAAATTCATAAAACAAGGTACTTCAGAGTTCAAAATAAATGAGTCCTTCAGAGTTCAATGCAGCAGAAAAATAACGATAAACTACTCGACGATACAAGATGCCTCGATGAAGACCGTACGAGACATCACTCGGCATTATCACCGTTGGCCGGGGGCGTATCCCATTCCACCGACCAAACAGGAGGAAGGGTACGAGGCCAAGTCAAACTAGCGATCATATCCTCGAAAGTTTCACCTGAAAACAAGCCACAAGTAAGGCTGAGTATACTAATACTCAGCAAGGCTTACCCGACTAGTGGAATATACTTAGCCGACTCCTAGACATGCAAGGCTTTTGGCTTGAGGGGTTGGTTTTGCCGAAAAGCATATACAAGTAGGTCCTTTCAAATTTTAGCTCCAGATTCTAGTTTTCTTTAACCATTCCAAGTAAGCAACTATCCAATATCATACATGGTGGAAGAATTAATTTTGCATCCAACAAGATTAATCATCATCATTGTTCCTCTTCTTACTCTATATGGTAAAAGGGTCAAGCAGTCTCAATAACTGCGAGAAACGGACGATTCGAATTGAATTTCTTAACCTTGCAAGGGAAACCTAAACACACGTCACGTGGTTACTCCCAGAGTCGCACGTGCAACTTTTCCCTTCAATTCCCGCTTCACGGAACAGGCCCACCGCCCTCGACTACACGTCCCCATGGCCCAGCCATGGCGGTACATGCACCCGCCATTAGCTAGATGTGAACGAATTTAAGACGGTGGGGAGTATATTCCGGCCTCAGTTCAATCCAGTACTTAAGCTTACCGATTACCATATTCTCGGCATGTGGTTAGTACGTTCAAAGACTTAACCACCACTAGCACACACTGCGGCCTTAGCACTTTTCACTAAATAGATGGGGCCTCAATCATCAACATAAACATCGTACTATAGCCCCGTCCGTCGACCTTATGATTGTAGCATGTAGTAAACATTCAACTCCTATATTCTCGCGAGTGACAGGAAATCACTCGACTTTTACTGAGTCCTATTAGCATAGCATTCTATCGAACCTTACATCTAGTGTTCAGAGCATGAGTACCTAGGATCATGTGACTAAGTTTTCATTCAACTCCTATAAACTTAATGCACAAGTAAAGTAGAGTAATAAGTTGCATAAGTTTAGGAAAATAGGGTTCATGCTCTGGGCTTGCCTTCTTGGGTAAAGCTAGCTTGGGGCTCATCCGAACTTGGGTCCGGGTCTTCGAAAGCTTCAGTTAGATTCACTTGAGCTTCACGCTGCTCACTCTCGGACGCGGGCACCAGCTCGTATGTGCCGTCGGCGAGAGTAGTCGATTCTATATGAATGCACAAGTGTAAGTTATAGCGATGGTATATGACGATTATTTTCCTTCATGATTGTTGGCGCTAAAATCGGCCAGGAATCGGCCGATGGTCTTCAGCGTCGGACACACGACCCGGGAGAATCTGCTTAGCTCCTGTTCGGGTTATTTGCCCTGGTGCGGTTCGCGCAGCGTGCCAGTCAATCTGACCTGTTGATTGACAAGGAAATAAGAGTATTAAATTCCGGTCTTCAGGGCACTGCGCCATATGGCCGATCGTGCCCAGCTAGCAAAGACCCGGGAGGAAGCCGATTCGTACAGGCACCGAGCCCAAGAGGTACACCAACGGATCAACTTCCTCGAGAGCTCTTGCCCGGATATCGTCGGCACGATAGATCGCCTCAAACGGAGGAGAGCAGAGCTAGCCAAAGAGATGGAGCAAGTAACCAAAGACATAGCTGCAGAAGAAAAGAAGCTTCAAGAGCTCCCATCCATCATCACTAGGCTGAAACAAGAAAGACAGAACTTGGCCTGTGAAGCGATAAGACTTCGTCGCCATATGCCAGAAGTTCCCGGATCGGCCAACGACGACCAAAGAGTATTAGACTCGGCCGATCAAATTAGGCAATGAGCTATCGCGGCCATAGATGCCCTCCTTGGGTTGTAAAGAATGCTGTAAACATTTAATGCTCCTTTAATGTTACTGCGCCGAATTGATCCTGGACCACTTCCTTTGGCAGATTTGCATTTATGAATGCTTTTACTCCGATAGGACGTGTCCCACTATCTTTTTACCTCCTTCTCTTTATAAGTACGAGATCCCACACCATCTCCAGAGGCATATGCATTACCCATCTTCTCTCTCTCCAACAACTGGATCTTTATTCTCCCAAACTGAATATCAAGATGTCTTCTTCTTCTTCATCCTCTGTCAACCAGGTACGAACCTTCCTCCGTTTCCCCCCTTAACATCTCAATCGCTCTAATGCTGGGTAGCTTTTCATCTCTATTTAGTCAAAACGTCTCAGCCCCAGTCTGGAACGAGCGATCGAAGTTATGCATTCAGACGAACCACTGTTGCAGGCAGACATAGATCTGATAAGAGCTCATTCTGAAGAACTTAAAGATCATGTCCCTGCTATTATCCAAAAGTATTGGGACCTTATAGACGCTCACTGCCTAGTCCCCAAGCAACTGCCATCTGAAAAGAGTCCTCCACTCCCTCATCAAGTCGAGACTGAAGCCGCCATGGAGAATCTGGAGGAGAAGAAGACCCGCCTACTGATAGAATTGGGCCGGATCGAGAGAGAAATCCAGAGCAAGCGTAATCAATAGATATATCGGTATTTTTATCCTAAGGGCGACTTGTACCATGTCGGCCATGTACTCTGTTATTTTCATCAAATAATGAATTGTTCAGACCGAATCACAATGTTTCCTCCTTAAGGCGATGTCATTTCCACATCGGCTGTGTAGACAAAAGCCGATAGAAGTCGGCCATGTTGTCTTGATGTATCTTACTGCAAGTTATGCATCTACCCAAATGCTTGGATAGTACCTCTTTAGATATCGTCCATTCAAAGCTCTTGGGAATTCTTCCCCTTCGATAGTTTCCAGAATATATGCATTTCCCGAGGCACAACGGCCGATTCTGTACGGCCCTTCCCAAGTGGGCGACCATTTACTGAATTTGGGATCCTTAGACCCTATCGGCAGCACCAACTTCCATACTGTTGGCGCTAAAATCGGCCGGATAGGAATCGGCCGATGGTCTTCAGCATCGGACACACGACACGGGAGAATCTGCTTAGCTCCTGTTCGGGTTATCGCCCTGGTACGGTTCGCGCGGCGTGCCTGGCGTCTTGTAGGTGTAAGTTTGCGCTTTTGGCTTCAATCCAAACTGATCTTGGATTACTTCAGCTATTCTTGCTGTCCAATCCACCTGATGCTGATGAACAGCTGTTCGCGGTGCGGGCATGTGCAGAAGAGCTGGCACGGCTGGGTGATGAATCGGCGAACTTTGCTGAGCTGCCGATAGATGATGGCGAAGTGAATCCGCCCCCCCCCCCCATCGTATGTCATTGTTGGCGCCGCGCCTCTGAATGCTTCTACAGTGCTTGCCCCCCTGCCGATTTCTGATGAGATCGGCTGATACTGGGGAACCGTCGGCCGGGCGGCCGATTGGTGTGGCACCATGATTGAATAACTTCCATACCCGTTCGCTGGCTCGGGAAAATACGTCGTCGCCGATGCTCCCCAAGGTGTTGAGCTTGTGGGCAGCGATTGCACAGAAGCAATCTGGACGGGTTGAAGCGGTGTCTGTGATGGGAGACATGGTGCGCCGCTGTATCTTGGAGACGCTGGGGGCAATGGAGAGTTGTACCCTTCGCGTTGCGTCAATATCGGCTGAGGAGCCGATTGGGACGTGTATGGTAAGCTTCTGGCTGGCAGAGTGGTTGGCGAGGCATATGCTGGTCCCTGATAGCCTGGGACCGCTCCGTTGGCCAGAGAGCTGACGACGACGTTATACACCGTGTTGGTCATCTTTGAGGATTGGTCGATGAATGCCTGATAAACGGATTGTTGGATCATCTCTGACATCTTGCCCAAGTCCTCAGCAATAGTGATGTGGCGGGGAACTGGAATAGGAACCTTCTTGACCGCCTCCCCGCTTCTGGTACGACTGAACGACTGGAGGTACATCTTCTTGTAATCTTCTAGATGTTTGGCCAATTCTTCCCTCTGGTCGTCTTTGAGATCTGCTTCTGTGACCTCAATGATGTTGTTGTCGGAGATTTTTGCGTTCTTCGACATATCAGATCTTGGATGGTCCCATCGGGCGTGCCAAAAGTGTGTTGGCGCTAAAATCGACCGGATAGGAATCAGCCGATGGTCTTCAGTGTCGGACACATGACCCGGGAGAATCTGCTTAGCTCCGGTTCGGGTTATCTCCCTGGTACGGTTCGCGCGGCGTGCCAGTCAATCTGACCTGTTGATTGACAAGGAAATAGAGTATTAAATTCCAGGCGCGTCGATTGGCTGGATTTCCGATCTGTCCTGAGGAGCGCGTCGGTGACGAATCGGCCGATCTGCTGTAGAGATGATCGGCTACGGATCAGCCGATAATCGTGTAGCAATTGTAAAGAAAACTACTGGAGCGATCTAAACGATTACTACAGAGGCAACACTTGAAATAGATCTAATCGGCTGTAGGATGATAAATCGAAGGAGAGCGATGACGAAGCCGATTACTCCGATCTCAAGCTGGATAACTGGTGATAATACTAGAATAACAGGTAAAACTTGCAATTCTAGTAAATATCGATAACTGGTGAATAAATCCAAACGAAACCACAGCGATGCGCCCGTAGTTAAAGCTCGGATATTACTCGATAAGCGGAACCTACCAATTGGCCGGAGATCAGGTTGATGCAGCCCTGCCAATCCGTACGAACTCGTGAAAGAAGAAAAATATTGGCGAAGTCGCCGACTTGAAAGTAAATTGCTGGAAAAGTAGAAGTATTGTTGTTGATTGATGTGTTGATGTTTTTGGCAAGACCCTGACGACTCCTATTTATACCCTAAAACTAGGACTCCTGGTCGATCACGACTTGTTACAACCTTATTTGAACAACAGGAAAACTACTATATCTATAAGAACTTTAAAAGGAAACGGACTCCCGCAGAATCTTCCACCGTCATTCCCTAATCCAATCAGGATTCCTTTTAATTGCTCCTTGACCGACTTAGCGTGCCCTGTTGACCAACTTTTGACTAGGACCCTCCGAAATAGTCCCATCCTGTTGGCGCAGGCTGTATCACCAATCGGCCGATTTCCAACTGTTACCTCAATCGGCCGATTCCTTACTGTAGCCTTCAGATCTGCCGCATCGGCCAATCTTCTCCTCCTGACGCCAATTCAACACGTGTCAAAATCTGGCGTCAACACATACCAAATCTCCTTGGGAGAACTGTTTAACCTTGAACTTTTTGTCATACCATCTGGCCACCCTTTTCTTGTTTTCTTTGATGCTAATCAAGGCTCTCAAACACTGACCCGCCGAGTCATCGAGCTCATCCTTCATGAGGAAGGAATAGTCATCGGCCGTCAACTGATCTTGAAGCGATATACGCCTTGACCCCATCCTTAATTCCCAAGGCAAGACTGCCTCGTGACCATAAACCAGCTGATAAGGAGATATCTTAGTGGCTCCGTGGCAAGCCATCCTATAAGCCCATAGAGATTCAGCCAAAGACATGTGCCACTTTTTGGGTTGTTCCTCTATCTTCCTCTTGATCACCTTGATTATCCCCTTATTGGACGATTCAGCCTGGCCATTGGCTTGAGCATAGTATGGAGAAGAATTTAATAATTTAATCCCCATATCGGCGGCGAATTCCCCAAATTCTCCAGAGGTGAACATCGTTCCTTGGTCAGTTGTGATAGTCTGAGGAATACCGAATCGATAAACAATATGGTTCTTAACGAACTCGATCATATCGGCCGATGTCATGGTCCTTAACGGAATTGCCTCCACCCACTTAGTGAAATAATCGGTAGCCACCAATATAAACTTATGCCCCTTGCTTGATGGAGGGTGAATCTGTCCGATGAGATCTATTCCCCAACCTCTGAACGGCCACGGCTTGATTACTGGATTCATAGCCGATGCTGGCGCACGCTGTACATTGCCAAACTTCTGACAGTCTTGGCATCCTTTATAATACTTGAAACAATCCTCAAGAATCGTTGGCCAATAATACCCATTGTTTCTGATCATCCACTTCATCTTGTGTGCCGATTGATGGGCTCCACATACGCCTTCATGGATTTCCCCCATCAGGACTTTTGCTTCTTCTGTTCCCAAGCACTTGAGAAGAACCCCATCAATCGTCCGGTAAAATAAATCATCTTCAAGTAACACATATTTTGTGGCTTGAAAACGTACTCGCTGATCCACTTTCAGGGAGGGGTCCTTCAATTAATCGGCGATTTCCCTTCGCCAGTCATCGGCCGCGAGCTCTAAAATCATAGCCCCCTGAATCGGCTGATATCCGGACGCGTGTTGGGCCAGCCTGTTGGCCTCTTCATTATAATTCCTGGGGATATGCTCAATTATTGCAGACTTGAATTCCTTTAGTAGCTGGAGGCAATCTTCATAATAAATCCTTAAGATATCATCTTTGCATTCAGATTTCCCTGTTAACTGATCTACGATGAGCATGGAATCCCCAAAAATCTCGACTGTATCAGCTTTGACTTTCCTTAATAATTGGATACCTTTTAGGCCGGCTCGATATTCCGCCTGGTTATTTGTTGCGGATGCTTCTATCGGCAGAGAGAAATCATAACTTGCCCCCTGGGGCGATACAAGAACGATGCCGATTCCCGATCCGGCCCCGCACGAAGAACCGTCGAAATATAGAGTCCATGGAACCGGTTCAACGACAGCAATTTCTGGTCCGCAATGCTGAGCTACAAAATCGGCCATGACTTGACCCTTGACAGCTTTGGCCGATTCGTACCTTAAGTCAAATTCTGACAGAGCCAGGATCCATTTTCCAATCCGTCCTTTCAAAATCGGCAATGATAGCATATATTTCACCACATCGTCTTTGCATACGACTATGCATTCTGCCGATAACAAATAGTGCCTGAGCTTGGTACACGAGAAGTATAGACACAAGCACAGCCGCTCCACCGGGGAATATCTTGTTTCGGCGTCCAGGAGTCTTCTGCTGACATAATATACCACTCGTTCTTTCCCTTCGAACTCCTGTACCAACGCCGATCCAATAGCTTGTTCATGAGCCGATAAGTATAATTTGAACGGCTTACCAGGCTGTGGCGGGACTAACACCGGAGGTGAAATCAGATATTGCTTGATATCTTCTAATGCTTTGTGGCAGAACCACCTGAATTAATCCGGCTCAAGTGTATTAACCATCACCATTAAGGCATTCTCGGTTAACCTTACACTTCAAACGGAGTAATCCACTGGTCTGTCGGGTATAACCTCCCGATACAACCACGGTGAGCGGATCGAGCGCCATACATACAAACGCTCATGCGACGATGAGCCCAGAGAATACCACATTCCAGCAAATATTACAACATTAGCATAAGTGAATATTACAGACCAAGTTTTGAGTTTAGAAAGCAAATACTTCAATTATCATAAATAAGTTCTTCAGAGTTTAAGTTGCAGCGGAAAATAAACGATGGAAACTACTCGACGATACAGAATGTCTCGATGAAGCCCGTACGAGACATCACTCGGTATTATCTTCGTTGGACGGGGGCGCCTCCCATTCCACCGACCAACCAGGGGGAAGAGTGCAGGGCCAAGTCAAGCTAGCAACCATGTCTTCGAAGGGCTCACCTGAAATCGAGTCACAAGCAAGACTGAGTATACTAATACTCAGCAAGACTTACCCGTGTAGTGGAAACTACTCCACCGACTCTAGACATGTCAGGCTTTTTGGCTCAGGGGTTTGTTTTGCCGAAAAGCATCTACAAGTGGGTCCTTACTTTCAACTTTTTAGCTCAAGATTCTAGTTTCGTTAGCCAGTCTAGGTAAGCAGCTATCTAAAGCGTACATGGTGAAGCATTAAATTTTCCATCCAACCAGTTCATTCATCATCATTGTTCCTCTTCTTACTCTGTGGGTAAAAATGGTTAAGCAGTCTCAATAGCCGTGAGAAACGGACGATTCGAATCGAATTTCTTAACCTTGCAAGGGAAACCCAAACACACGTCACGTGGTTACTCCCTAGAGTCACACGTGCAACTTTTCCCCTTTCTTTCCGGGTCGTGGATCGGGGCTACCCTCCGAGAGTACAAGAGCCCCACGCCACGGTTCGGCGCCGGGTCGTGACCACTCTCTGCACTCGCCATATGCACATGGGACCGAAGTTCAAAGGGTAGGATGTCGTCCCCTTGCCGGGCCAATCAGGTACTTAAGCTTACTGATTCCCATAATCTCGGCATGTGTTTAGTACGTTCAAAGACTTAACCATCACTACCACACCCTGCGGCCTTAGCATTTTTCACTAGACAGACGGGCCTCAATCGTAACTATCGTTACATAACCCGTCCGTGTCCTTATGATTGCAGCGTGTAGTAGCCATTCAACTCCTATTTTCTCGCGAGTGACAGGAAATCACTCGACTTTTACCGGAGTCCTATTAGCACAGCATTCTATCGAACCTTACATCTAGTTTTCAAGCAAGGGTTCCTGACATCATGCAACTAAGTTTTCATCCAACTCCTATAAACTTAATGCACAAGCAAGAGTAATGAGTTGCATAATTTCGGAAAGAGTGGGTTATGCTCCGGGGCTTGCCTTCGCAGTTCGCTTGGGGATCTTCCGAACTTGGGCTTGGGTCTTCAAGAGCTTCAGTTAGATTTGCTTGAGCTTCACGCTGCTCACTCTCGGACGCGGGCACCAGTTCGTAAGTTCCGTCGGCGAGAGTCGTCGATTCTACATGAGTGCACAAGTTTAAGTCGTGGAAATGGCGCTTGATTACGATTTGAGAGTAATTACTACAATGGATAGTTTCTGGTCATGAAATTTTGGATTTAGGCACATCAAGGAAAGATGTGCTTACTGTAAAATTTTCAGCCAATTTTATGTAACAGATTAATTTTGAAAAATATATTTCATTGTTGCTGTTAGATACTTGTTCTTTTTGTACAGAACAATTGGTGCAACAAATGAGTCTAAGATTTTTACAGGGCTCTCACTTAAGCATGCAGAAGCTACTGTAATTTTTGTAGGATTTATCATGCAGTATTCAGAGCATAGAAAATATGACATTCTACACCTAGGCTATTCAAAGATTCATTTTTACAGGACCCTACACAGGGTTTTTGTCCCTGCAACTTTTTACACAGCAACCTCTACCACAGAGTATCTGCTAGTAAAAATTTGGGAATTTTCTAAGCTAAGATACTATTTTCTTGATTTAATGTATGGTCTTAGCACATAAATCAAATATGTAGGTTACTTTGAGATAAAAATTCTCCTAATTTTTCTCTGGCTTCTAGGTACCAATACATTAGCATAGTAAAAGTTTCATTGGGTGATTCCCAACTAACTGTAGGGATAAAACATTTTACTTACACATGAATTAAAACTAAGTTTAACAAACAGTAGAGCTAGAGATGGAATTTGGGCCTGATCTTTTTACACAGTCCTAATCATCAAGCAACTAATTCACTGCCCAAAATTTCGGGTCAGCATTGTTCTAGAACAGTGGGTACAAAATAAGTCCATTAAAGCTTCTATTTAATGTAGAGCAAAATATTTTGAGATTCTGAGAAAACGTTTGTAACAAAAGTGGTAGAGTTTGTTCTGAGGATTCCAGAACAGTTGAGTTTGCATTTTTCTGAATTTTCTACGATTTTATACGAATTTTACAAGTTCACTGAATTTGAATCTAGGTTTGAAACTTTCTTTTACAACTAGGTCCTTGAATCTTACGCTCAGACCCTTCTAAAGATTTAAATCCTTGCAATTGGGTCCTCGGCGGCTCGGGTACGGCGGCCGGCCGAAATTCCGGCGAGGGGGCTCGCCGGCGGCGAGGGGCGAGGGTCGGGGAAGGTTCAGGGGTGCGAGGGCTACCTTGTGGGGGTGTTGTTCAGGTGGGGGACGGCCGGGAAGGGCTCGCCGGCGTTGGAGCAGAGGCGGCGGCGGCGCGGCTCGCGTCGACGGCGGTGCTCCGGCGGGCTTGGGGCGGTGTGGTCCGGTCGGTGAGCTTCAGTGGCGCGTGGGGAAGCTACTCAGGGGCTCGGCTTGGACGGAGGGGGTCGGGGTCGTGCTGTCCACGGCGAGCAGGGGCGGCGGCGGCGACGGCAGCGCGGGCGGCGGTGCTCCGGTGGCTCTGGGTGGCGTTGGGTGGGTCGGCGAGCTACGGTGAGGTGATGTAGTGCTGGCTGGGGGCTCAGTTTGGGCAGTGGGCGGCGGCGGAGGGCTGTCCACGGGCGGGTGGTGCTCGGCAGCGGCGATGGCGACGGCGAGGCGTTCTGGTGGCCGGGGGCTCGCGCGGGCGGTCGGGGCGGGGCTTTTATAGGGACAGGAGGGGGTGTGGAGGGGTCTGGTTAGCGTGCGGGGCGGAGGCACGGCACGGCGTGTACTGGCCGCGGCGGGCGGCGGCAGAACGCCGGCGCGTCGTGCGGCACGCGGGCGCGGCGACTGGGCGGCCGAGATACGGCGTGAGCGCGGTGAGATAGTGCCGGGCGCGGAGTGGGGAAGCAGCAGCGGCAGCGGCTCGGGCGGAGGGCGGGCGCGGCGACTGGTGGGGCGCGGGGGCCGGGGCGGCACGGCGGAGCGCTGCTACTGGGCGCGACGGGCGGCGGGGCTGGACGCGGCTGCGTCGCAGGCACGTGCGGGCGCGGACTGGCCGCGCGGCGTGGGGGCGGGGCAAAGCCGGCCGTGGCGGGGTGGTGCGGCGGCCACTGACCTGGCGCTTCGCGCCGGTCAGGCGACGCCGGCCACCTGGCGCGCGGCGGGCGGGCGAGCGCGCGCGGTGCGGCAGAGGAGCGAGGGACCGAAGTGCAAAAATTCGAAAAACTTCAGGGGGCTGGGTGCAAACAGGGCATTTTCTCCTCTTTCTGATTGGAATTTCAAAAACTTTTGAACACGAAAGTTGTTCAAAATAAAAAGTTTTACAACTTTGGTTTCAGGCAAAATCTCATTTGGCTTATGGATTGAAAGTTAAATTTAAAAGTTCAAAAGTAACCCAATGTGCTCAAATTAAATTTGAAACCCAACTGAACTCGTTTTAATTCTTTCCACCCTCTCATTAGTTGGTTTAACATAGAGTTAGGCTAATGACATTGATTTTGGAATTGTAATTACCAGGGTTGTCACAGCCTTCCCCCCTTAACAAGAATCTCGCCCCGAGATTTGGTAATTCTTAGTGTGGGCGTGGGTGCACATACCAGTGGTTGAGACAAGAAACCCAGGGAAATGTTGGTTCAGGTAGCTCTCCGTTTCCCAGGTGGCTTCTTCTTCCGTGTGGCGATTCCATTGTATTTTATACATTCTAATCACTTTCCTCCTGGTCTCTCTTTCTTTTTGATCCAGAATCTTAACTGGGTGTTCGACATACGAGAGGTCGGGTTCCAGCGATATTTCTTGTTGTTCCACAATCTCGGTAGGGACTCGAATACACTTCTTGAGTTGAGATACGTGGAAGACATCATGGGTGGCCTTGAGCTGAGGGGGCAGTCGTAATTTGTAGGCTACGGGTCCGCAGCTCTCAATGATTTCGTAGGGACCAATATAGCGGGGAGCTAGTTTGCCTTTGATTCCAAATCTTCGCACTCCCTTGGTTGGTGAAACTCGAAGATAGACATGATCGCCAACTTCGAACTTTAGGGGCTTTCTCCTTTTGTCAAAATAGCTCTTTTGTCGAGCTTGTGCGGCTCTAAGATTTGCTTGTATTACTTTTACCTTCTCCTCTGCCTCGATTACCAGGTCGGGTCCAATTATTTTACGTTCTCCGGTTTGTGACCAGCTCAAAGGAGTTCGACACCTTCGTCCGTACAGGGCCTCAAATGGTGCCATTTTCAAACTCGTTTGGTAGCTGTTGTTGTACGAGAACTCTGCCAGGGGTAGGCATTTGTCCCAATTCTTGTCATAATGAATGACACAGGCTCTCAGCATGTCTTCAAGAATTTGGTTTACTCTTTCCGTTTGTCCATCGGTCTGAGGGTGGTATGCTGAGCTGCGAATCAGCTTGGTGCCAAGAGACGTTTGCAGTTGTTCCCAAAAGCGTGCTACAAACTGAGGACCACGATCGGAGATAATCGTCTTAGGTATTCCATGCAGGCAAACAACACGATCGAGGTAAATCTCGGCATATTTCTTGGTAGAATAGGTGGTGTGTACCGGAAGAAAATGTGCCGTCTTCGTGAGTCTATCAACGATAACCCATATGGAATCATGTCTCTGGGACGTGTTTGGTAGTCCAACGATGAAGTCCGTACTTATGTCTTCCCATTTCCATGATGGTATAGGTAACGGTTGAAGTGTACCGGCTACCTTTAAGTGGCTAGCTTTTACTCTCTGGCACATGTCACATTCCGAGACATACGTAGCAATTTCCCTTTTCATTCTAGTCCACCAGAAGTTTTGCCTTAGGTCTTGATACATTTTGCTACTGCCGGGGTGGATAGAGAATTTGGAAAGGTGTGCCTCATCGAGAATTTGCTTGCGGAGTTCACGATTCTTCGGAACGACTATACGACTTTCGAACCATAGAACTCCCTTATGGTCCTGGCGGAAACACTTATACTTCTCTTCACCTAGAGAGAGTTTTTGTTTGATGATCTTAATTCCTTCATCATGTAGTTGTGCCATGACGATTTGGTCGTGAAGAGTGGGCTCAGCTGAGATGTGATCTAGAGTGCCTTGGGAAACCATTTCCAAGTTAAGTTTCCTCATATCTGCGCACAATGTCTCATGGTAGGACTCCATGGATAGGCAATGGCAATGGGACTTGCGGCTTAGTGCATCCGCGACTACATTAGCCTTGCCGGGGTGATAGTGCACTTCAAGGTCATAATCCTTGATTAGTTCTATCCATCTCCGTTGTCTCATATTCAGATCGGCTTGTGTGAAGATGTACTTGAGACTCTTATGATCCGTGTAGGTATTGCACTGTGTACCCATGAGATAATGCCTCCATATCTTTAGAGCGTGAATGACGGCTGCAAGCTCAAGATCATGAGTGGGATAATTCTGTTCGTGGGGCCGAAGGGCTCATGAGGCATATGCAATCACTCGATTCTCTTGCATAAGCACACATCCTAGACCAGTACCCGATGCGTCACAATACACATCGAATGACTTGGTATTATCGGGTTGAGCTAACACAGGTGCAGTGGTCAGATGCTCTCTGAGAGTGTGGAAAGCTTCTTCACATTTCTCATTCCAGACAAACTTTACCTCCTTCTTTAACAGTTCAGTCATGGGCTTAGCAATTCGAGAGAAATCCGGGATGAAGCGACGGTAGTAACCGGCTAAGCCAAGAAAACTGCGAATCTGATGAACGGAGGTAGGGGGTTTCCAATCCATCACCTCTTGTACCTTGCTGGGGTCAACAGCTATGCCTTCGCTGGAGATCGTGTGACCTAAGAACTTTACAGTATCCAACCAGAATTCACACTTAGAAAACTTAGCATAGAGCTGATGGTCTCTGAGTCGCTGAAGAACAATGCGAAGGTGCTTGGCATGCTCTTCCTCATCCTTGGAATAGATAAGAATGTCGTCGATGAACACTACGACGAATTTGTCAAGTTCGGGCATGAATACCGAATTCATGAGATACATGAAGTAGGCAGGGGCATTGGTTAGTCCAAAGGACATGACCAAGAATTCATATAGTCCATATCGTGTGGAGAAGGCAGTCTTGGGAATATCGCACGGGCGAATCTTGATCTGATGATATCCCGAACGAAGATCAATCTTTGAGAAGACTCTGGCTCCAGCTAATTGATCGAAGAGTACATCGATGCGAGGAAGTGGGTATTTATTTTTAACAGTTACCGCATTGAGAGGTCGGTAGTCAACACATAACCTCAAATTGTCATCCTTCTTCTTTACGAATAGGGCTGGACATCCCCAAGGTGACGCGCTAGGGCGAATAAAACCTTTGTCCAGTAGTTCTTGGAGTTGAATTTTCAGCTCGGCCAATTCTTTAGGGGGCATCCTATACGGTCTTTTGGATATAGGTGCAGTGCCTGGTTGTAGTTCAATAACGAACTCAATGTCCCTATCCGGTGGCATTCCTGGTAAGTCCTCCGGGAAAACATCGGCATACTCGTTTACCACAGGAATATTATCTGGCTTAAGTCCTTCCATCTTATAAGCACAGGAATTAGTACAATCTAGGAACGGTAGGTAAAGGGTAGTGGCTCCGTGACTAGGTGAATTTATCTCAACGGCTCGGGAAGAAAGGTCCAGTCTGACTCCATGCATAGCCATCCAGTTCATTCCCAAAATAATGTCCATGCCGTCAAGGGGTAAAAGGACAAGGTCCGTGTCGATGGTTTTACTACCCAATTTGACTGGTACTTGTCTGATCATTTGGTTTGAAGCGATTTTACCACCCGGGGTTGATATCATGTATGACCCTTTGGTGTGACAAACATCCAAGCCTACTCTTGCACCGAATTTTGCACTTATGAAACTATGCGATGCACCAGAATCAAATAATATAACTGCAGGCTTGTTATGGATAGAGAATGTACCCGACATCACTGGGGCTCCTTCAGGAAGCTCTGCAAGCGTGCTGAAGTTAATCCGTCCTTGCTTGACTTGCAGGGTCTGTCTCTTGCCCCTGTTCTTGGCGTTCGGGTTGGATCCTTGACCTTGGTTGGGCTGTCCAGGCTGAGGGCATTCTCGTGCGAAGTGGCTGGAACTCCCGCATTTGAAACAGCGATTCGCGGGGCTAGGTCGAAGAGACTGTTGAAGAATGGGCCTCGGACCATTCTGTGAAGGCATCGGGGGTCGTACCATGCCTGGCTGCTGTGGGGGTCTGGCAATCCATCTTCCTGGCTGCGGGGCCCTTGGTGGAGCGGTGGGTGCGGTATTTTGCACGATGCGATACGTTGGTGGTTGGGCACTTGATGGTCCTGCGGGTGCCTTTCTCTTCTTCTCTGCCCGGTGTGCCATGATACAGTCCTCCTGGGTAATGGCCATATTGACCAACTCGTTGTAGGTGTCAGCCCTGGCTAGGTTCAGACGTTCCTTGAGCTTGGTATTCAGACCTCGGCGGAAACGATCACGCTTCTTGGCATCCGTATCAGCGTGATAGCCCGCATACTGACACAAATTGTTGAACGCCTGGGCGTACTGCAGCACGGTGCGGGTGCCCTGGGTGAGTGCTAGGAACTCGTTCAACTTCCTCTCCATGAGACCCTCGGGGATATGATGTGCCCGGAACGCGGTCTTGAATTCATCCCAGTCGACCACATGATCAGCCGGGAGCATCGCAGAATAGTGGTCCCACCACAGACGAGCGGTACCGCGAAGCTGTTGCGCGGCAAAACGAGCCTTGTTGGCCTCTGAGCATGGGGCCACAAGTAGTGTGAACTTGGATTCTATGGTGCGAATCCATGCATCTGCGTCCAGGGGTTCCTCGGTCTTATGGAACAAGGGAGGCTGGGTCCCCAGGAAATCCGTGTATCCTGCAGCTTGTGGTTGGTGAGCATTGTGACCACCCCTCTGCTGGTGTTGTCCTTGCACAATCTGACGCAGCAGCTCGGTTTGAGCGGCCATCACTTCCACCAAACTGGGCGGGGGTGGTGGCGATTGTCGCGAGCGGCTGCCACCGGCACCAAAACCCTCGGGGTTGCCACGTGTTGATCCAACCATCTGAAACGTGAAAGGTTACCATTAGCAACGCGATCCATATTACTTCCTTGATAAATAATTGGTGTAGTCATAGACTTCCGAAGTCACAGCTAGACGTATGGGCAGAATCTCTGTTTGCTACGAGAAAAATCATAGCCTGCTGTGGGTCCATCCAAAACATTTCAAACTTTTTGCAGTAGTCAGAGAATTTAGGAATGCACCACTTTGGTATTTAACTTCGGTGCTAGAGCTATGGCTAAGGTGGTTGAAAAGCTCGTCCTTTGCCTTGCTGTCTTAGCTGTTTTTCAGCAGATTGATCGGTACGGTTTCGCCTATATCTTAAACCGGCGAGATCCAATGATGCTAAATTTTTGTGAGAACCTAGATCACAAAATTTAGCACAAGTTTGGTATTCAACACTCAGCCAAGAAATGCAAGGAGACATGGGTAAAAATTCCGACAAGTCTCAGCGATCGTGGGTCGTTTACCAAATTACAACGAAATCACCCGAGTTTATCGCCGTTCCTTACATGCTGAGGGTATCCACATGGTTCAGGTGTACCCAACACAAAAGAGTCACTCAACTCCTAGTTAGCCTATTACATCACTTGCCAAAAGTTAGGCTACCCTATCGAGGAGTATGTGCAAAAGTCCTCCTAGGTCGTCCTCTAGAAATCATCCAAGTCGTTGACGGACGACTCGCTGTGAGCAGGAGAGTGGGCTCCCATCTGAGGTGCCTGTGGTACCTCACTCTCGAAATCCATACCTGAGATACCATCAATCTCCTGTGGCTCCTCCTCATCCTCCTCCATGTCGTCCTCATGGGGATGGTCATTCTGATCATGATGCCACTGAATGTGCTCATTAGCATCCTCCAACTCAAGGCTCAGATCATGGAGGTGCTCCTCCAACTGTGCTATCGTGGCATCTCTCTCACCCATGAGAGTGTCCTGCTCCTGGATTTGGCCCTCAAGTTGGCCAATCTGAGCATCTCTGTCCTCAAGATCCTGACTGAGCTCCTTTATCTGCTCATCCCTGGTATCTGCCATCATATGGTAGGCCTGAGCAAGATCAGTGAGCTGCTCAAGTGCCTGACTCTGGAGAGTCTGAAGCCGGTAGAGTGCACTCATGCACCGCACGGAGGTATGAATAGTTTCCTGGGCATGAAAGTCTACCAAATACTGTGCGTGCTGCACCCTGTTGAGCCAAAAGGGGTCGTTGTCCTGGGCAGCAGGAAACAATCCAATGGGAGCGAGTGTGACAACCTCGGGACGCTGCGCACAAAAAGTGGTGAGCGCCCTCATGGCTGCAAGCTCCCAAGTATCGGCCAAACGGCGACCAACAGCCTCAAGCTCCAAGGCGGGCCACTCCGGGTGTAGCGGGTGCGGAAAGATAGTCACGTTGACACGGCACTGGGTAACTCCATTTTCTGCAAACTCCAGTCCGGCGTAACGTGGGGGAATTAGATAGCCCGCGGTACGCAGAACATCCCACAAAATAGAGGAAAAACCCTCCCAGTGGAGACACTGCGAGTGTACGCGTCCATCCTCATCCACCATCATATCAACAGGCTCGGCCATCTGAACAAAGATCAAATGGAGTGAGATAGCGAAAAACTGTGAACAGCACAAGGACAGATTCTGTATAGTGTGCAAAAATAACCATAACTCCCACAGTTCTCATCCAAAAATTCTCAAATTTCACCAGATCACTCCTAAGGTATTGGTGAACAACTTTGCTAGTCAACTCCAGAGCTAATTGGGTCTCTAAGATGGTCTTTCTTTTCAGGTTTGCCTTACTGTCTACCCAGAATTTTCAGTGAACAGAGGGCTAGAGTTTCGTGCACCAGGGAAAATCTACCCAGCCAAAATTTACCAAATTTTAACAGCAGCTTCCTGGGTAAATTTGGAACAAGTTTCGTGTTGTGCTCTTTTGCGGAAAACTGCGGGAAGGGGGCCTAAAAATTTAAGAGGCAGAAGGGCTTATTCTGGACAGAATTCTGACATTCCAAGGTTTCTGTTATTTCTTACTATCCATAAGTTCAGAATTTTTCGTTTTTGAACAGAAGATAGAACACAAAATTTGGGACAATTTCTTCAACATGAACTTCATCAGAAATGGTCATTTTCTTTGGCCAATAAATCGCTCTTTTTGGTCATGGCAGATTTGTGACAGATTCGCTAGATAGTCCTTATGCAAACCACGCTTAGATACGCAAGAACCTTATCACTCTCATACAACGCATTTTCAATTTCAGATATATATGGTTATGATGCATGGACGTCCTATTCGTCCTCACAAATAAAACAATTGCCAAATAGCTTTGGTCTTACGAAGATAGTTTCGGTGGCTTACACAATACGGCTCTCGCTATAATAGCTAGTCGAGTCTTTCTAATCGTTCCTTAACTTATCGTAATCGCGGTTAGTGTACCTGCAGAAGATTGACAAAGCATATATATATTTCATGAACCTTTCATGCCAGCACTCATGAAAGCGTCCGTATTCATTACCGTTTACTTATAGAAACGATATCTGTACAATTTCCGCCGTACAGACGACGTTAACATACGCTATCGAGATAGCGTATTCACGGGGGTACCGTCATGAGACGGGGGTATGAACAGCGATCGCCATACCCTGCGCCAAACCTTCTACTCCCAATATGTTCAACTAACAGTTGGCATATTGGCAGCACCTCAAGTAAGCCACTGCTTGAGGGCAGCGTTCGGTTCGCATCACCGACAGGAAGGCCAAGCTCTCTCAGTTGGCTGAGGATCCTTACCTTCTTACCTTAGCGACGAGTGCGTCGTTACAGAATTTAAGGTCGGTTGTGCATGAAAGTAAGTTTTGACAGAAGGTAATGTGCTGGAAGTCAGTTGATACTATATATAGAAGTTAGATAGCCACCTAGTAACTTTCCCATAATCCCTTAGGGCTTTACGAACTAGGCACCATCCTTAACGTACCAACGTATTTCGCAACACATCCTTCTAGTCAAGTTTTAGTAAAATGAGTTTTTAAGGCTTGTCGCATTCTCTGGCGTATGTATTTCGGCTCTGGTGTCCGCTGTTGCCAGCGTGGCACCAGCTACGGCTCTGATACCAGCTGTGGCAGAACCACCTGAATTAATCCGGCTCAAGTGTATTAACCATCACCATTAAGGCATTCTCGGTTAACCTTACACTTCAAACGGAGTAATCCACTGGTCTGTCGGGTATAACCTCCCGATACAACCACGGTGAGCGGATCGAGCGCCATACATACAAACGCTCATGCGACGATGAGCCCAGAGAATACCACATTCCAGCAAATATTACAACATTAGCATAAGTGAATATTACAGACCAAGTTTTGAGTTTAGAAAGCAAATACTTCAATTATCATAAATAAGTTCTTCAGAGTTTAAGTTGCAGCGGAAAATAAACGATGGAAAGTACTCGACGATACAGAATGTCTCGATGAAGCCCGTATGAGACATCACTCGGTATTATCTTCGTTGGACGGGGGCGCCTCCCATTCCACCGACCAACCTGGGGGAAGAGTGCAGGGCCAAGTCAAGCTAGCAACCATGTCTTCGAAGGGCTCACCTGAAATCGAGTCACAAGCAAGACTGAGTATACTAATACTCAGCAAGACTTACCCGTGTAGTGGAAACTACTCCACCGACTCTAGACATGCCAGGCTTTTTGGCTCAGGGGTTTGTTTTGCCGAAAAGCATCTACAAGTGGGTCCTTACTTTCAACTTTTTAGCTCAAGATTCTAGTTTCGTTAGCCAGTCTAGGTAAGCAGCTATCTAAAGCGTACATGGTGAAGCATTAAATTTTCCATCCAACCAGTTCATTCATCATCATTGTTCCTCTTCTTACTCTGTGGGTAAAAATGGTTAAGCAGTCTCAATAGCCGTGAGAAACGGACGATTCGAATCGAATTTCTTAACCTTGCAAGGGAAACCCAAACACACGTCACGTGGTTACTCCCTAGAGTCACACGTGCAACTTTTCCCCTTTCTTTCCGGGTCGTGGATCGGGGCTACCCTCCGAGAGTACAAGAGCCCCACGCCACGGTTCGGCGCCGGGTCGTGACCACTCTCTGCACTCGCCATATGCACATGGGACCGAAGTTCAAAGGGTAGGATGCCGTCCCCTTGCCGGGCCAATCAGGTACTTAAGCTTACCGATTCCCATAATCTCGGCATGTGTTTAGTACGTTCAAAGACTTAACCATCACTACCACACCCTGCGGCCTTAGCATTTTTCACTAGACAGACGGGCCTCAATCGTAACTATCGTTACATAACCCGTCTGTGTCCTTATGATTGCAGCGTGTAGTAGCCATTCAACTCCTATTTTCTCGCGAGTGACAGGAAATCACTCGACTTTTACCGGAGTCCTATTAGCACAGCATTCTATCGAACCTTACATCTAGTTTTCAAGCAAGGGTTCCTGACATCATGCAACTAAGTTTTCATCCAACTCCTATAAACTTAATGCACAAGCAAGAGTAATGAGTTGCATAATTTCGGAAAGAGTGGGTTATGCTCCGGGGCTTGCCTTCGCAGTTCGCTTGGGGATCTTCCGAACTTGGGCTTGGGTCTTCAAGAGCTTCAGTTAGATTTGCTTGAGCTTCACGCTGCTCACTCTCGGACGCGGGCACCAGGTCGTAAGTTCCGTCGGCGAGAGTCGTCGATTCTACATGAGTGCACAAGTTTAAGTCGTGGAAATGGTGCTTGATTACGATTTGAGAGTAATTACTACAATGGATAGTTTCTGGTCATGAAATTTTGGATTTAGGCACATCAAGGAAAGATGTGCTTACTGTAAAATTTTCAGCCAATTTTATGTAACAGATTAATTCTGAAAAATATATTTCATTGTTGCTGTTAGATACTTGTTCTTTTTGTACAGAACAATTGGTGCAACAAATGAGTTTAAGATTTTTACAGGGCTCTCACTTAAGCATGCAGAAGCTACTGCAATTTTTGTAGGATTTATCATGCAGTATTCAGAGCATAGAAAATATGACATTCTACACCTAGGCTATTCAAAGATTCATTTTTACAGGACCCTACACAGGGTTTTTGTCCCTGCAACTTTTTACACAGCAACCTCTACCACAGTGTATCTGCTAGTAAAAATTTGGGAATTTTCTAAGCTAAGATACTATTTTCTTGATTTAACGTATGTTCTTAGCACATAAATCAAATAAGTGGGTTACTGTGAGATAAAAATTCTCCTAATTTTTCTCTGGCTTCTAGGTACCAATACATTAGCATAGTAAAAGTTTCATTGGGTGATTCCCACCTAACTGCAGGGATAAAACATTTTACTTACACATGAATTAAAACTAAGTTTAACAAACAGTAGAGCTAGAGATGGAATTTGGGCCTGATCTTTTTACACACTCCTAATCATCAAGCAACTAATTCACTGCCCAAAATTTAGGGTCAGCATTGTTCTAGAACAGTGGGTACAAAATAAGTCCATTAAAGCTTCTATTTAATGTAGAGCAAAATATTTTGAGATTCTGAGAAAACGTTTGTAACAAAAGTGGTAGAGTTTGTTCTGAGGATTCCAGAACAGTTGAGTTTGCATTTTTCTAAATTTTCTACGAGTTTATACGAATTTTACAAGTTCACTGAATTTGAATCTAGGTTTGAAACTTTCTTTTACAACTAGGTCCTTGAATCTTACGCTCAGACCCTTCTAAAGATTTAAATCCTTGCAATTGGGTCCTCGGCGGCTCGGGTACGGCGGCCGGCCGAAATTCCGGCGAGGGGGCTCACCGGCGGCGAGGGGCGAGGGTCGGGGAAGGTTCAGGGGTGCGAGGGCTACCTTGTGGGGGTGTTGTTCAGGTGGGGGACGGCCGGGAAGGGCTCGCCGGCGTTGGAGCAGAGGCGGCGGCGCGCGGCTCGCGTCGACGGCGGTGCTCCGGCGGGCTTGGGGCGGCGTGGTCCGGTCGGTGAGCTTCAGTGGCGCGTGGGGAAGCTACTCAGGGGCTCGGCTTGGACGGAGGGGGTCGGGGTCGTGCTGTCCACGGCGAGCAGGGGCGGCGGCGGCGACGGCAGCGCGGGCGGCGGCGCTCCGGTGGCTCTGGGTGGCGTTGGGTGGGTCGGCGAGCTGCAGTGAGGTGATGTAGTGGTGGCTGGGGGCTCAGTTTGGGCAGTGGGCGGCGGCGGAGGGCTGTCCACGGGCGGGTGGTGCTCGGCGGCGGCGATGGCGATGGCGAGGCGTTCTGGTGGCCGGGGGCTCGCGCGGGCGGTCGGGGCGGGGCTTTTATAGGGACAGGAGGGGGTGTGGAGGGGTCTGGTTAGCGTGCGGGGCGGAGGCATGGCACGGCGTGTACTGGCCGCGGCGGGCGGCGGCAGAACGCCGGCGCGTCGTGCGGCACGCGGGCGCGGCGACTGGGCGGCCGAGATACGGCGTGAGCGCGGTGAGATAGTGCCGGGCGCGGAGTGGGGAAGCAGCAGCGGCAGCGGCTCGGGCGGAGGGCGGGCGCGGCGACTGGTGGGGCGGGGGCCGGGGCGGCACGGCGGAGCGCTGCTACTGGGCGCGACGGGCGGCGGGGCTGGACGCGGCTGCGTCGCAGGCACGCGCGGGCGCGGACTGGCCGCGCGGCGTGGGGGCGGGGCAAAGCCGGCCGTGGCGGGGTGGTGCGGCGGCCACTGGCCTGGCGCTTCGCGCCGGTCAGGCGACGCCGGCCACCTGGCGCGCGGCGGGCGGGCGAGCGCGCGCGGTGCGGCAGAGGAGCGAGGGACCGAAGTGCAAAAATTCGAAAAACTTCAGGGGGCTGGGTGCAAACAGGGCGTTTTCTCCTCTTTCAGATTGGAATTTCAAAAACTTTTGAACACGAAAGTTGTTCAAAATAAAAAGTTCTACAACTTTGGTTTCAGGCAAAATCTCATTTGGCTTATGGTTTGAAAGTTAAATTTAAAAGTTCAAAAGTAACCCAATGTGCTCAAATTAAATTTGAAACCCAACTGAACTCGTTTTAATTCTTTCCACCCTCTCATTAGTTGGTTTAACATAGAGTTAGGCTAATGACATTGATTTTGGAATTGTAATTACCAGGGTTGTCACATGCTTTGTCTTGTTCTTCTCCCCACACGAATTCCTGGTCGGGCTTCAATTTCAACAAAGGAGTAAAAGCTCGAATACGCCCGGACAGGTTGGATATGAATCTTCTGATAAAATTGACCTTGCCGATGAGGGACTGCAGCTCAGTTTTATTCTGTGGGGCCACAACTTTGTTGATGGCGTCTATGGTCTTCCGGTTGACCTCTATGCTGCGCTCATGGACCATGAATCCTAAAAATTGCCCGGCCGATACACCAAATGCACACTTGTTCGGGTTCATTTTCAACCCATGCTTCCTTGTGTACTCCAGTACTTCTTGTAAATCGGCCAGATGTTCCTGATGACCTTTGACTTGACCACGACATCATCTATGTAAATTTCCACCGATGTACCAATGAGCTTGTGAAAGATATAGTTCATGGCCCGCTGACATGTAGCACCGGCGTTCTTTAACCCAAAGGTCATTACAACCCACTCGAATAGACCAAGGTGACCTAGACACCTGAAAGCCATTTTCGAGATATCTTCTTCGGCCATTAATATCTGATTGTACCCGGCATTACCATCCATGAAACTGATGACTTTGTGTCCTGCGGCAGCATGTATCAAGACATCGGCCATCGGCATTGGATATCCGTCCATTGGTGTAGCCTGATTCAGGTTCCTGAAGTCGATGCACACGCGCAATTTTCCATTTTTCTTATACACAGGCACAATATTAGAAATCCATTCAGCGTAGCGGCATTGCTGAATAAACCCTGCTTCAATCAACTTTGTGATCTCGGCCTTTATATCAGGCAGAATTTTGGGGTTGCATCGTCGTGCAGGCTGCTGATATGGCCGATATCCTGATTTTATAGGCAACCGGTGTTCAACAATGGACCGGTCTAGACCTGGCATCTCATGGTATTCCCAAGCAAAGCAATCCTTGAATTCTTTTAATAAACTTATCAATTTACACTTATATCAAGGATCCAAGTTAGCACTAATATACGTCGGCCTTGATTTGCTACTATCTCCCAAATCCACCATCTCCAATGAATCGGCCGACGTAAACCCATGCCCAAGCTTTCCGTCTTCTCGGACGAGCTGATCCATCTATTCTGAATGTTCAGAGCCGACTGCTTGGATCAGCTGTAGATCGAAATCGGACACCTTCAGGAAATCAGTGTCCCAAGTCCTGCCAGATATACACCTAACGTGCTCACAGCTCCACTGTTGCGTGTCGGCCGCTGCGACGCTGTAAGCGGAATCGGCGATGACTATCTCTGTACTGTCGCCGACCCATTGCACGAGGCATTGGTGCATTGTAGATGGGACACAACAATTCGCATGTATCCAGTCGCGACCGAGCAACATGTTGTAGGACCCCTTACCATTAATAACGAAAAAGGTAGTAGGAAGGGTCTTATTGCCGATGGTGAGGTCGACGCAGAGTGCTCCACGGGCGGGAGACACGTTGCCCTCGAAGTCCTTGAGCATCATGTCCATCTTGGTCAGATCTTCATCGCTCTTGCCTAGCTTGCGGAACATGGCATACGGCATGATGTTGACTGCGACGCCTCCATCCACTAGTAATCTGGTAACGGGTCATCCGTCAACGTATCCTTTGAGAAACAATGCCTTGAAATGTTGTCGTTTATCGTCTTCTGGTTTCTCAAAGGTGGCCGTCATCGGCTCTAACGCCAATTGCGCCATCTGCTCTTCTACCCTTGTCACCTTGTCTCGATCGGCAGGCGCCATGAACTCCATCGGCAATATGAACACCATGTTGACCTCAGCTGCCGATTCTTGACTGTCCGTTTCCTTGCTGTTGTTTTTCTTGGGGCGCCAAACCCGAGACTTGACGTTTCTCATTTCTAGCACCTGCCTGTGCTCTTCTTCTTGTTGCTCCAACTGGCGCAGGCGTTGGATCCTCTATTTTTGGGACTTGGATAGACCATCAGGGCACCACCTGGGGTTTACTGGTTTGGCCGATGACCTTGCGTGCTCCCAATCTGGTTTTCATCTGACACCTTGTTATCAGCCATCTCTTCCAGCCGATCGTGTACGCTGATTCTGCCTCCCAGTCGATCCTGTTGGTTGGTCCTGCCTTTTGACCGGTGATACCGGTCAACTCTGCCCCCCAGCCGATCATGCACTGAAAGGCGCTGTCCTTCTTGTTCGCGCCGATTTCTGCTGATCAGCTCCGATCCTCTGTCTCTGGAGCATGGTCTTTTAAACGGGCGATCGTTGCGGCTTAACCCATTGCACTCAGGACAGTTATCGGCTGACGGCAATCGGAGGTTGTTCTCCCAGCAATGGATGAAGAACGGACATTGCCAGTGATCCTCGTGCCGGCGTATCATCTCGTCGTGGTATCTTGACCGTTCCTGCTGCCGCCGATATTTGCCGAGCAAGAATTGGGACGTGACGGGTCCGCGCGATCGTTCTGATCCTTCTCTCTTGTCTTCAGCCCACCTTTTCCCTTTGACCTCATCCGCCGTGACCTGCTTCCTGGGATCTATGGCGCCGCTCCTTCTTGCCGATTCCGATGTCAGCACCTTGGTTTGAAGTGAATTTCTTCCCGTGTCAACCATGTTGGCCGGGAAAGGATGCTGGTCTATCTTCATCGGCTTTGCCGGTTTGGCCGGGGTTTCAAACTTGAGCCTTCCCTGCTCGATGGACGATTGTATCTGCTGACGAAAGATCTTGCATTCATTCGTGTCATGAGACGTGGCGTTGTGCCACTTGCAGTACTTCATCTTTTTAAGCTGATCGGCCGAAGGGATGGTGTGGTACTGAGATAGCTTGATCTGCCCTTCCTGAAGTAGTAAGTCAAAAATCTTATCGGCCTTTGTCGTATCAAAGCTGAATGTTTCTGGTTCTTTCTTTCCGAAAGGGCACGATATTGGCTTTTTGCCTTTCACCCACTCTGCTAGGCCGATTTCTTCCTCTCCCTCCGATTTGGACCCTTCTAGATATGCCACCTTCTTCTGGAAATTCCTCCGTTGCTCAAACGGACGGACTTCTTGGCCTGCCAATCGGTGAATGATCTGGCTTAAGCTTTCAAATTCTTGCGAAGCATACCTTTCCTTGATTTGTGGCAGGAGGCCTTGGAAGGCAATATCGGCCAACTGGGCATCGGTCAGAGCCAGACTATAGCATTTGTTCCTAACTTCTCTGAACCTCTGTATATATCCAGTTACTGGTTCATCGCTCCTCTGCCTGAGGCTGGTCAAATCTGAGAGCTTCATCTCATGTACTCCTGCGTAGAAGTACTTATGGAACTGCTTCTCCAGATCGGCCCAAGTGACAATGGAATTAGGTGGCAAAGTGGTGAACACTGGAAGGCCGATCCAGACAGAGACGATGAAAATAGACGCACCCTCAGAGCATCTTGCGTGGCGGCTTCCCCGCACTGGATGATGAATCTGTTAATGTGCTCCACGGTGGATGTGTCGTCCAGCCCCGAAAACTTGGTGAAATCGGGCACCTTGTACCGGTGTGGAAACGGCACAGGTCGTAGGCCGATGGGTATGGCATCTTGTATGTGTAAGTCTGCACTTTCGGCTTCAACCCAAACTGGTCCTGAATTACCTCTGCTATTCTTGCCGTCCAGTCCACCTGCTGCTGATGAACGGCCGTTCGAGGTGCCGGTATATACTGGAGGATTGGCGGCGGTGCGGCCGGGTGATGGATCGAGGCATGCGGCGAAGTCTGTTGCGTCATGGCCGTCTGAGCAGTTGACAGTTGATGGCGAAGTGAATCCGCCGCCCCGTCGTACATTGTCATCGGCGCCGTGCTTTAGAGTGCCTCTACAGCGCCTGCCCCCCAGCCGATTTCTGACGGGGCTGGTTGATACTGAGGGACCGTCGGCCGGACGGCCGATTGGAACAGCGCCTGGATTAGATAGCTCCCATGTCCGGTTGATAGATCTGGAAAAGCCGTCGTCGCCGATGCCCCCCAGGGTACTGAGTTTGTGGGCAACGATTGCAAAGGAGCGATCTGGACAGGCTGAAGCGGTGCCTGCGATGGGAAGCATGGTGCACCATTGTACCTTGGAGACAGTGAGGCAACGAAGTGTTGTTGCCTTCGCGTTGCGTCGATGTCGGCTGAGGAGCCGATTGGGACGTGCCTGGTGAGCTTCTGGCTGGAAGTGCGATCGGCGGGGCATACGCTGGCCCCTGATATCCTTGAACTGCTCTGCTGGCCAGAGAGCTGATGACGGCGTTATACACCGTATTGGTCATCACCGAGGATTGGTCGATGAACGCCTGGTAGACGGACTGTTGGATCATATCGGACATCTTGCCCGAATCCTCAACAATGGTGATATGGCGGGGAACTGGAAGAGGAGCTTTCTTGACCGCCTCCCCGCTTCTGGTACGACTGAACGACTGCAGGTACATCTTCTTGTAATCTTCTAGATGTTTAGCTAATTCTTCCTTCTGGTCGTCCTTGAGATCCGCTTCTGTGACCTCAATGATGTTGCTTTCAGAAACTTCTGCGTTCTTCGACATGTCGGATCTTGAAGTTGGTCCCACCGGGCGTGCCAAAAGTGTGTTGGCGCTAAAATCGGCCAGGAATCGGCCGATGGTCTTCAGCGTCGGACACACGACCCGGGAGAATCTGCTTAGCTCCTGTTCGGGTTATTTGCCCTGGTGCGGTTCGCGCGGCGTGCTAGCCAATCTGACCTGTTGATTGACAAGAAAATAAGAGTATTAAATTCCGGGCGTCTCGATCGGCTGGAGTTCCGATCTGTCCCTGGGAGCGCATCGGCGAATCGGCCGATTTGCTATGAAGATGATCGGCTATGGATCAGCTGATAATCACGTAATAATTGCAAAGAAGATTGCTGTAGTGACTTAAACAATTATTATAGATGCAACACTTGAAATAGATCTAATCGGCTATACGACGATGAACGAGGAAGAGCGATGATAAAGCCGATAACTCCAATCTCAAGCTGGATAACTGGTGATAATACTAGAACAACAGGTAAAACCTATAATTCTAGTAAATATCGATAACTGGTGAATAAATCCAAACGAAACCACAGCGATGCGCCCGTAGTTAAAGCTCGAATGTTAGTCGATGAGCGAAACCTACCAATTGGCCGGAGATCAAGTTGATGCAGCCCTGCCAATCCGTACGAACTCGTGAAAGAAGAAAAATATTGGCGAAGTCGCCAACTTGAAAGTAAAGTACTAGGAAAAAGTAGATGTGTTGATGTGATACAAAGCCCTGGCGACTCCTATTTATACCCTAAAACCGGGACTCTTGGTCGATTACGACTTGTTACAATCTTATTTTAAACAGAAAAACTACTATATCTATAATATCTTTAAAAATGAAACGGACTCCCGCAGAATCTTCCGCCGCCGTCTCCTAATCCAATCAAGACTTTTTCCATTGCTTCTTGGCCGAATCAACATCGCTCTGTTGACCAACATCAGGCCACTTTTGACCGGGATCCTCTGTTGTGGTTCCAATCTGTTGGCGTAAGTTGCATTGCCAATCGACCGATTTCCAACTGTAGCCTCAATCGGCCGATTCTTTACTGTAGCCTTTAGATCTGCTGCATCAGCCAATCTCTTCTCCTGACGCCGATTCAACACATGCCCCCCAGTTTCGGAGTAAAACATAATTTTTACTTCGAAACTCTTTCTTTAATCCTTTTCTCCGAAACGGGCGCAGTAAAAATCTTCTTCCGTTCCGCTGTCTTCTACATAATGATTGCGATTTTCTCGGACCGGGCGCTCGAGACAACTGTTCCTCTGGAATTCGTGTAGATGGCGCGGCAAAAATCCCGCCTTTGCCCTTTCTCTCTCGGATTGTCCTTAAGTACCGGCATTCTCCGCCTTCCATTCTCCATGAGCCTAGTAATCTTCTCCTACGAACAACTGTTCATCTTCTTCTTGAGCCCTCTCGATCTCCAACCGCTCCCCCAGCGATCTCACCTGCGACCTGCTCCAACCTTCCAATGGCGGCACCATCAGCAACTTCTCCAACCACGGAGGTTCCGTCGGCATCCCCCTCAACGACGGCGGCCCAATCGGCGGCTCAACTGGCGGCTCCATCGGTGACGATGAGCTTCATCCCGGAGGTAATCATCTGAAATTTTTCCCTTTTGCATCAGCCGATTCCCAACTGTAGCCTCAATCGGCCGATTCTTTACTGTAGCCTTTAGATCTGCTGCATCAGCCAGTCTCTTCTCCTGACGCCGATTCAACACGTGTCAAAATCTGGCGTCAACAACGATAAAGTAGCAGTCCACAAAACATCGATTTGGTTGTGAAGTTACTTCGTTAAGATTTCTTTGGGCAATTGTTAATAGAGTATAACTTAAACTATTAACTTCATTAAATAACAAGGGGTTGTGTTGTACTGGAAATTTAGTTTTCGCAGCACAACATGGATTTAGACATAACTTGTGGACTAGATAACTTCTGGTGATGAAATTTTTATTTAGAGCACATTATGCAGAGACAAAAGCACTGAGAAAATGTCAGACATTTTCACGCAGCAGAATAATTATGAAAAAAGTAATACACAGCCATGGATAGAACCTAGTTATTTTTATAAAGGACAAACCATGCAAAGATTGACACCACAAATTTTACAGGGGTTTAATCTATCCATATATGTGCTACTGTAAATTTTTCAGATTTTACTGTGCAAGATACAAAGCATAATAAATAGGACAAGATACACTTACTTTAATAAATATTAATTTCTACAGGATGTTTTATAGGGTTCTATGTACGAAACTTTTTGTACAGTAAGAGCTACTCTAAAGTGTTCCACAGTAAAAAGTTGAATATTTTACAAGCACAGAAACTAATTATTTGAATTAGTGCATTTTTCTTACCACAACATTATATAAATAGGTTACAGAGAGGAAAAAGGTGCTAAACTTTTTCTGTGGTATTTAGGCATCAATATAACAGCTCTGAAAAAGTTTCACCACATGAATCACAATATACAGCAGTTACAAATTAGTTTCATTATTTCATGTCATAAACCAGTTTTATTAAAAATTTTACCTAGAGATGGGTTCTGGCCCTAATATTTTTACACTAGCCTACAAATCAAGCAACCAAACTACTGTTAAATTTTCAGGTTTAGCCTTTGTCTACAACAGTTGGTACAATTAAAGTCCATTAAATATTCCATTTAATTTATAGCAACATCTAGCAAGCAACAGAATAAAAACATGTAACAAAAGTTGTAGATTTTCATCTAAAGATTCCAGAACAGTTGAGTTTGTATTTTTTTCAATTTTTCTACGATTTTATATGAATTTTACAATTTCACCAATTTTGAATCTAGGGTTAAAACTTTCTTTTACAGAGGGGTCCCTGGAAACTTGCGTGCAGGCCCCTGGGAAGATTGAAATCAACGCAATGTGGTCCCTGTCGGCGCTGGCATGGCGGCCGGCCAGATGCCGGCGAGGGGGCTCGTCGGCGGCGAGGGTAAAAGGTTCGTGGAGATGCAGGGAGGTGAGAGCTACCTTGGGATGGCCTTGGTCGGGGTTGAGGGTGGCCGGAGGTGGCTCGTCGGCGCGGAGCAGAGGAGCGGCGGTGGGACGGAGCATCGGCGACGGTGCTCCAACGAGGAGGGGAGGGTGTGGGCTTGTCAATGAGCTTTGCGGCGTCGAGGGGAACCCGTTTCGAGGCTCTTCTTGGACGGAGGAGCTTCGGAGTGGGCCGTCCATGGAGCAGCAAGGGAGCGGCGGCGGCGCTGGCGGTGCTCCGGCAGTTCTGGGCGACGATGGGTGGGGCAGTGAGCTACGGTGGGGTGCTGTGGTGGTGGTTGGAGACTCAGATCTGGCAATGGGTGGCCGGAGAGGTGAGCTCCACGGTGAGCTGGGCACGATGGCGGTAATGGTGGCGACGGCGGCGTTCTGGTGTCTGGGCGCGCGAGGAGGGGCTCAGTGCGGTCTTATGTAGGCAGCGGTGAGGCGGAAGGAGGGCGGGACTGGACTGCAAGGCGCGGGCGCGGGCGGCACGATGGGGGCGCGTTACTGGTCACGGTGGGCGGCGAACAGAGCCGGCGCGGCGTGCGGCGGGCGCGGGCAGGGGATTGGGCGCTGAGGATTTGGCGTGGGGAGCGGGAGATCACGCGATGCGAGGGTTGGGCGACGAGCTGTAGCCGCTGTCTTGCCGGGCGGCGAGCGCGGCAACTGGTGGGACGCGGCGGGGACAAGGGCACGGCTTGACTTGCCCATTGGGCGCGGCGGGCGGCGAGCAGAGGCGCGCGTCGCCGGCACGCGCGTGGCGTGCGCGGACTGGGGAGGAGCGCGGCGTGCGGGCGCGGCCAGGCATTGGCTTGGCGCCTAGCGCCGGTCAGGCATCGCCGGCCAAGTGGCCTGCGGCAACGGCGCGGCGGCGGAGGGTCGGGCGAAGCGAGGGTCGGCGAAGCTAAATGGTCGGGCGAAGCGAAGGGGACGGACGAAGCGGCTGCGCGTCGGAGGCTCGGGCGAAGCCGAGGGTCGGGCGAAGCGGCTGCGCGTCGGAGGGTCGGGCGAAGCCGAGGGTTGGGCGAGCAAAGGGTCGGGCGAGTGAAGGGTCGGGCGAGCGTAGGAAGAAGGGTCTGCAGTGTAAATAGAAGAAAAGGCAGGGGCTGGTTTGCAATTTCAAGTGTTTCTCAAATTTTCGTGTTGTAACTCAAAAATCTCTGAACATGAAAGTTGTTCAAAATCAAAAGTTACATAAGTTTTGTTTCAGGCCAAAGTTCATTTGTGTTCTAGTTTAGAAATTATTGTAAAAACTCAAAAGTATAATTCAGAGGGTACATCATTTGCTGGGCAAAAATTTGCATTCACTCCTAGGCTTCAACTAGACTTTGGTTTAACATGTCAATAACGACATGTCGATTCAAATTTTGTGGCCATGTTTGCATCGATACGAAAGTTATTTAATTTGTTTGATTAACGTACATGTATTTATGCACATATACCCAACTATTTTAAATTTAAGGCAAAACCAATTTATAATTCATTTCATTTAAACTTTTCTTAGTTATTTATGCATCGTGTTAAGCTAATGAGGCTTATTTCGTAATTTAAACACCTGAGGTGTTACAACCTTCCCCCCTTAAAAAGAATCTCGCCCCGAGATTCGGACAATAAGCTTAGGGTGGGTAGTGTGTGTACCTTCGGTAGAGTTGAGAAAACCAGGGAAATTTTGGTTTAGATAGCTTTCAGTTTCCCATGTGGCTTCTTCCTCAGTGTGATGATTCCATTGAATTTTGTACATTTTAATCACTTTCCTCCTAGTGCTTCTTTCTTTTTGATCCATGATTTTGATAGGATACTCAACATATGAGAGGTCGGGCTCTACCACTACTTCTTGTTGTTTAATAACCTCGGTAGGAACTCGGCACACTTCTTGAGTTGAGATACGTGAAAGACGTCATGGATGGCTACAAGCTGAGGGGGCAGTCCAATTCTATAGGCTATGGGTCCACAACTCTTGATGATTTCATAGGGACCAACATAACGGGGAGATAGTTTTCCTTTGACAGCGAATCTTTGTACACCCTTGGTTGGTGAAACTCGAAGGTAGACGTGGTCACCAACTTCAAATTTTAGTGGCTTTCTCCTTCTGTCTAAATAGCTCTTTTGTCTGGATTGTGCGGCTCTAAGGTTTTCTTGTATTACTCTCACTTTTTCTTCTGCCTCGATTACCAAGTCTGATCCAAATACTTTGCGTTCTCCGGTCTGTGACCTACTCAAAGGGGTTCGACACCTTCGTCCGTATAAGGCCTCCAATGGTGCCATTTTCAAACTCTCTTGATAGCTATTGTTATGTGAGAACTCTGCTAGGGATAGGCATTTGTCCCAACTCTTGTCATAGTGAATGACGCAAGCTCTAAGCATGTCTTCAAGAATTTGGTTCACTCTTTCAGTTTGTCCGTCAGTTTGAGGATGATAGGCTGAGCTTCGAATCAATTTAGTACCAAGAGAAGCTTGCAATTGTTCCCAAAAGTGCGCTACAAACTGAGTACCACGATCGGAAATAATAGTCTTCGGTACTCCATGTAGGCAAAAAATGCGATCGAGATAAATCTCGGTATATTTCTTGGCAGTATAGGTGGTGTGTACCGAAATAAAATATGACGTCTTTGTGAGTCTATCAACGATAACCCATATGGAATCATGTTTCTGTGCGGTACTTGGCAATCCAACAATGAAATCCATACTTATGTCTTCCCATTTCCATGAGGGTATAGGCAAAGGTTGAAGTGTACCGGCTACTTTCAAGTGGCTGGCTTTTACTCTCTGGCATGTGCCGCATTCTGAGACATATTTAGCGATTTCTCTTTTCATTCTAGTCCACCAGAAATTTTGCCTAAGGTCTTGATACATTTTGTTACTGCTAGGGTGAATAGAAAATTTGGAAAGTTGTGCCTCATCCAGAATTTGCTTACGGAGCTCATGATTCTTCGGAATGACTATGCGACTTTCGAACCATAGAACTCCCTTATGGTCCTGGCGGAAACATTTGTATTTCTCTTCTCCTAGAGAGAGTTTCTGTTTGATGATCTTAACTCCTTCATCGTGCAGTTGTGCCATGATGATCTGGTCGTGAAGAGTGGGCTCGACTGAGATGTAATTCAGAGTGCCTTGGGAAATCATTTCCAAACTAAGCTTCCTCATTTCCGAACATAATGTCTCATTATAGATTTCCACTGATAGACCATGGCAATGGGCCTTGCGGCTGAGTGCATCCGCGACTACATTGGCCTTGCCGGGGTGATAGTGCACCTCGAGATCATAATCCTTGATTAATTCTAGCCATCTTCTCTGTCTCATATTCAGATCGGCTTGGGTGAAGATATATTTGAGACTCTTGTGATCAGTGTAGATATCACAATGAGTGCCCATGAGATAATGTCTCCATATTTTTAGAGCATGAATGACTGCTGCTAATTCGAGATCATGGGTCGGATAATTCTGCTCATGGGGCCGAAGGGCTCATGAAGCATAGGCGACAACTCGATTTTCTTGCATAAGCACACAACCAAGACCAGTGCCAGATGCGTCACAATAAACATCGAACGACTTGGTGTTATCGGGTTGAGCTAACACAGGGGCTATAGTCAAACGTTCTCTGAGGGTGTGGAAAGCTTCTTCGCATTTCTCATCCCACACAAACTTTACTCCCTTTTTCAATAGTTCGGTCATAGGCTTAGCAATCCTGGAGAAATCCGGAATGAAACGGCGATAGTAACCGGCTAAACCAAGAAAACTGCGAATCTGATGAACCGAGGTAGGAGGTTTCCAATCCATCACTTCTTGTACCTTGTTGGGGTCAACGGCTATGCCTTCGCTGTAAATAGTGTGAC
Organism: Panicum miliaceum; assembly: GCA_032594955.1. NCBI lineage: Eukaryota > Viridiplantae > Streptophyta > Magnoliopsida > Poales > Poaceae > Panicum > Panicum miliaceum. Next base: position 22,030,225 of record CM064062.1, read on the forward strand.
CCAAGAATTTTACACTATCCAACCAGAATTCGCACTTAGAAAATTTAGCATAGAGCTGATGGTCTCTGAGACGCTGAGGAACAATGTCCAGGTGCTTAGCATGCTCTTCCTCATTCTTGGAATAGATAAGGATGTCATCAATGAAAACTACGATGAATTTGTCGAGCTCGGGCATGAATACCGAATTCATGAGATACATGAAGTAAGCAGGGGCATTGGTGAGACCAAAGGACATGACCAAGAATTCATATAGTCCATATCGTGTGGAAAAGGCGGTCTTAGGAATATCGCATGGACGAATCTTTATCTGATGATATCCAGATCGAAGATCAATCTTTGAGAAGACTCTAGCTCCAGATAATTGATCAAAGAGAACATCGATGCGGGGAAGTGGGTATTTATTCTTAACGGTTACCACATTGAGAGGTCGGTAGTCCACACATAATCTTAAACTTTCATCCCTTTTCTTTACAAAAAGGGCCGGACATCCCCAAGGTGATGCGATAGGACGAATGAAGTGTTTGTCCAGTAGTTCTTGGAGTTGTGTTTTCAGTTCGGCCAATTCCTTAGGTGGCATCCTATAGGGCCTTTTGGAGATAGGTGCGGTGCCTGGTTGCAGTTCAATAACGAACTCAATATTCCTATCTGGCGGCATTCCTGGCAAATCATCCGGAAAAATATCGGCATACTCGGATACCAGTGGAATATCCTCTAGTTTGATTCCTTCCATCACGAAAGCACAAGAATTCATGCACTCACGGAACGGTAGGTAAAGGGTAGTGGTTCCGTGACTAGGTGAATTTATTTCAACGGCTCGAGAAGAAAGGTCCAGTATGACTCCGTGCATAGTCATCCAATTCATTCCCAAAATAATATCCATGCCTTCAAGGGGTAAGAGAACAAGGTCCGTGTTGATGATTTTACTACCCAATTTTATCGGTACCAACCTTATTATTTGGTTGGAAGCAATTTTTCCACCCGGTGTTGATATCATATATGACCCTTTTGTGTGACGAACGTCCAAGCCTACTTTTGCACCAAACTTTGCACTAATGAAACTATGTGATGCACCAGAACCAAACAATATAACTGCAGGCTTGTTATGGATAGAGAATGTACCTGTCATCACTGGTGCTCCTTCAGGAAGTTCTGCAAGAGTGGTGAAATTGATCCGTCCTTGTTTGACCTGAATGGTCTGCCTCTTGCCTTTGTTCTTATTGTTCTGGTTAGAGCCTTGGCCTTGAACTGGCTGCCTAGGCCGAGGGCATTCTTAGGCAAAATGACAGGAACTTCCACAATTAAAACAACGATTGGCGATGTTTGGACGAAGGAATTGCTGAGCAACGGGCCTTGGTTCAGTTTGCTGAGGCACAGGGGGTCATACAACACCTTGTTGCTGCAGGGGCCTGACAATCCAACGCCCTAGCTGAGGGGCTTTCGGTGGAGCTGTAGGCGCAGCATTTTGCACTAAGCGATACCGAGGTGGCTGAGCTCCCGAGGGTCCAACTGGCGCCTTTATCCTCTTCTCGGCCCAGTGAGCTGCAATACAATCCTCTTGGGTAATTGCCAGGTTTACCAGCTCATTATATGTATCGGCCTTGACAAGGTTCAGTCGCTCCTTGAGTTTGGTACTCCATCCTCTGCGAAAACGATCCCGCTTCTTAGCATCCGTGTCTGCGTGATAGCCCGCGTACTGGCACAGGTTGTTGAAGGCCTGAGCATACTGAAGTACAGTGCGGGTACCCTGAGTGAGAGCCAGAAACTCATCTAGCTTTCTTTCCATAAGACCTTCTGGGATATGGTGTGCTCGAAACGCAGTTTTGAATTCATCCCAGGTGACGACGTGATCAGCCGGGAGCATAGCAAGGTAATTGTCCCACCAAAGGCGAGCTGTGCCGTGAAGTTGCTGAGCGGCATAGCGAGCCTTGTTTGCATCCGAACATGGGGCCACGAGTATTGAAAACTTGGACTCGATTGTGCGAATCCAACCGTCCGCATCCAAGGGTTCCTCTGTTTGGTGAAACAAGGGAGGCTGGGTCCCAAGGAAATCCGTGTAACCGGCAGCTTGAGGTTGGTGAACATGGTGTCCACCCCGCTGTTGGTGCTGTCCTTGCATGAGCTGGCGAAGCAACTCGGTTTGAGCGGCCGTTACTTCCACCAAGCTGGGTGGTGGTGGTGCCTGTGGTTGGGATCCACTAGCACTAGCACCGAAACCATCCGGGTTTCCACGGGTTACTCCAGCCATCTGAAATGTGAATGATTATCATTAGCAATATGCTCCATATTGCTTCCATGATTCAAAAGGATTAGCGCGGAAAAGTAGACTTCCGAAAGATCATGGATAGAATCATGGACAGAATACTATCTGCCATAAGAAACTTATAACTCCTGGTAGGTTCGTCCAAAATTGCTCATATTTTGGCAGTGGGTAGGGAATTTAGAGATGTACAACTTTGGTAATCAGCTTAGACGCTAAATCGATGGCCAGGATGGTCGAAAGATTCACTCTTTGCTTCGCTGTCTCGGCTGTTTTTCAGCGGAACGAGTTATAGTATCTTGCCTATAACTCCAACTAGCAATATCCAATAGTGCTGAAATTTTGTGAGAACCTAGATCACAAAATTTGTGACAATCTCGGTACTTATGCACATATACCCAAATATTTAATTTGTTTGATTAACGTACATGTACTTATGAACATATACCCAACTATTTTCAATTTAAGGCAAAACCAATTTATAATTCATTTTATTTAAACTTTTCTTAGTTATTTATGCATCGTGTTAAGCTAATGAGGCTTATTTCTTAATTTAAACACCTGAGGTGTTACACTCATCGAAGATCCATCGGTGAATTCGATGGCAACTTTCAGCTTCACCAACACTGTGCCCCTTGTGGGCACTACTTTCGTCTTCGGCTCCTGGGTCCGTGTCTCTGATGGCACAGGCAACTTTCGTCGGCACCACGTCGACAACAAGCCGGAGGCATGTGCAACAATACCAAGCAGCGTTCTCGACGAGTTTGTTGACAACCTCGATGAGATGCTGCTCCCTGACCTCGCTAGGAAGATTGAGAAGCTGTCCGTTTTTGACGCGACTCCGACTCGTGCTGCATGAAGCTTCCTGGGATCGGACTCGACTCCATCTGAGGAGCAGCGTGACCGATTCCCATTCGGTTTACGCAATATGGCAACCGTTTACCAGGAGGCCATGAAGTTCGAATTCTACTCCGCATTGGAGAATGATTTGGATGAACTACTCGAGTTCGGGGACAAGGACGCCACCGCATGCCGGGAGGCCCCTATCTTTGACGACTACGACTCGGACTCCGATCCCGAGGCCGAACCCTACTTGGGTGGCCAGGGCTTGGTTATAACCTTCACACCGGAGGGCTTTGCTACGTGTACTGGAAGGGCATGAAACCCTCCGAACTACTTAGAGACGATGAAAGATTGGTCGCTCACCTTGACTCCCTGCCTTCCCAAGAGGGCAGACCACTCGGTGAGACCACCCCCGGCAGAACTGTACTCGTAGACTACAGCTCCAACGATCCATCCACGCACCGCCACGTCTTCATGGCGGAATCCGACGAATACAGCGACAGGCACTGCAACAAAAAGCCTGAGCACACTGTAGATGCCGCCAACGAGTCCGCTCAGGAACGTGAGGCCCGTAGGCTGCGCAATAGGAAGCGTGCCAAGCGCAGAAGGGACGCCAACGATCAGCGCGCACGGATTCAACGCGACCTCGACGCTGAGTTCGCAGCAGCACAGGACGCCAGGTTCAATACCCCTGCCGCCAACATTGCCGGTATAACCGTAGTGTTAGCTGGCAACCCCGACCCGCAAGTCCAGACCACCGTTCGCATGGCGCATTGGGCATTGCTGCAGATCAACCAGCAGAACCCAATGCCCTCAGTTTCCTGTGGAAGGGGCGAGGGCAAGGGAGAAAACCAAGTGAGCGGAACACCAATGTGACAACCCTGGTAAATTACATTTCAAAAATCAGTATCATTAGCCTAACCCTATGCTTAACCAACTAATAAAAGGGTGAAAAGAATTAGAACGAGTTAAGTTGAAATTCAAATCGAATTTGGGCACATTTGGACACATTTGAAACTTTTAAATTAACTTTCAAACCATAAGCCAAATGAGATGTTGCCTGAAACCAAACTTGTAGAACTTTTTATTCTGAACAACTTTCATGTTCAAAAGTTTTCGAAATTCAAATTAGAAAGAGGAGAAAATGCCCTGTTTGCACCCAGCCCCCTGAAGTTTTTCAAATTTTTGCACTTAGGTCCCTCCCTCACCTCCCCCTCCTCTGCTGCACCGCCCAGCTCGCCCGACCGCCGCCGGCCACCTGGCCCTCGACGCCTGCGCGGCACCAGACGCCGAGCCAACCCCGACGCCCTGCCTACTGCCCGCCCCCGCTCGCCCAACCACAGCCGCGCCTTTCTTCTCCCTCCCGCACGTCTTGCCTCTGCCCAACCCGCTGCTCCCTGCGGCACCGCCCCGCCACCCAGTCACTGGCCGCCGCCCCCGCCACCCAGTGCCCCCGTCGTGCCGCCCCAGCTCCCCAACCGCCCGCCCGCGTCGCCTACACGCGACGTCGCACCCCGGTGCGCGCCCAGCGCACGCACGCCACGCATGGCGCGCCTCTGGTCACCGCCGCCCCGCACCAATGGCGCCCAGCCTCGCCGCCCCCTCCACCCCGCGCCCCGGCCGTGCCAAGCCCGCCCCCATGAGCTCCACCAGCTATAAAGCCGGCACAGCGCCCCTCCCTCCCCTCCTTTCTTCTTCCCCGCAGAACAGAGCACAGCAGAGCCGAGCGCTGCCCCACGCCGCCGCCGTGGAACTCCCTCCTCCGCCCCTCCTCGACCCGAGACAAGCGCTGAAACGGGTCCTCCTCGGTGCGCTGAAGCTTCCCAGCCCGAGCCCCGCCGCCCTCATCGCCGGAGCGCCGCCGTCCGCGCCGCCCCACCGCCGCCACCCCTCTTCTCCGCGGCCAGCCCGCCACCGGCCACCCCGAGCCACTCCAAGACCACCAATAGGTGCGCCCTGGTTCCCTCTCCGTGCTCCCCCACCTTGCCCTCGCCGCCGGCGACCCAGCTCGCCGGAATTTGGCCGGACAGGATGACCCCACCGTGATTTTGCGACCAGGGACCACATTGCAAACGCCCAAATCTTTCTAGGGGGTTTTCTGCTAGTTTTCAGGGACCCCTCTGTAAAGAAAGTTTTAACCAAATCAGTGAAATTGTAAAATTCGTATAAAATCGTAGAAAATTCAGAAAAATGCAAACTCAACTGTTCTGGAATCCTTAGAAGAAACTCTACAACTTTTGTTACATAAAGTTTCTCAGATTCTCAATATATTTTGCTCTATATTAAATGGAAAGATAAATGGACTTATTTTGTACCCACTGTTGTAGATCATTGCTGACCCTAAATTTTGGGCAGTGAGTTACTTGCTTGATGTTTAGGACTGTGTAAAAAGATCAGGACCAAAAGCCATCTCTAGATACACCTTTTGTCCAACCTTGTTTTATGCCATAAAGTGTTAGAACTAGTTTTTCCTGCTGTTCTGTGATGTTTAATGTCATGAAACTTTTTCTGTGTTGTTGTAGTGATACCTAGAGGCCATAGAAAAATTTCGAAACATTTTTACTATATGTAACCTGTTCATATGAATTTGTGGTAGGAAAACTTCACTAATTCAAAATAATTAGTAAAGCACTTAGAAAATGTTCATCGTTTTACTATGAAACACATTAGAGTACCTCAAGCTGTACAAAAAGTTTCATACATAGGAACCCTGTATAACATCCTGTAGAAAATAATCTTTAATAACATGAGTGTAGCTTGTCCCATTTATTATGCTCTATATCATGTACAATAAAATCTGAAAAATTTACAGTAACACAAAAATGGTTATAGCAACACCCTGTAAAATTTTTAGCATCAATACTTGCATGATTTGTTCTGTATAAAAATAACTAGATGCTAGCCGTGGCTGTGTATTACATTTTTTCATATTTAACATGCTACACAAAAATGTCTGAAATTTTTACAGTGACCTTATCTCTGCATAATGTATTTTGAATAAAAATTTTATTACCAGAAGCTAACTAGATTAGTAATTGTATTCAACTCATGTTTGTGTTTAAAAAGAAACTAAGTTTTCAATATAACACAACCCCTTCTTCTTTAATGAAGTTAAATAGATTAAGATAAACTCTATTAACGATTGCCCAGGAAATGTTAAAGTAAATAACTTCACAGCAAAACTTATGTCTTATGAACTGCAACCTTATCGTGAAGGAAATCATGTCGTTTACCATCTCCACTACTTAAACTTGTGCATTCATGTAGAAACGACGACTCTCGCCGACGGAACGTACGAGTTGGTGCCCGCGTCCGAGAGTGAGCAGCGTGAAGCTCAAGTGAATCTAACTGAAGTTGCCGAAGACCCGAGCCCAAGTTCGAAAGAGCCCCGGACTAACTTTTCGCAAGAAGGCAAGCCCCGGAGCATGAACCCTATTTTCTAAACTTATGCAACTTATTACTCTACTTTACTTGTGCATTAAGTTTATAGGAGTTGGATGAAAACTTAGTTGCATGATCCTAGGTACCCATGCTCTGAACACTAGATGCAAGGTTCGATAGAATGCTATGCTAATAGGACTCGGTAAAAGTCGAGTGATGTCCTGTCACTCGCGAGAAATTAGGAGTTGATTGTTTACTACACGCTGCAATCATAAGGACGACGGACGGGCTATGGTACGATGTTGATGTTGATGACTGAGGCCCATCTGTCTAGTGAAAAATGCTAAGGCCGCAGTGTGTGGTAAGTGATGGTTAAGACCTTGAACGTACTAACCACATGCCGAGAATATGGTAATCGGTAAGCTTAAGTACCGGATTGAACCGAGGCCGGAACATACTCCCCACTGTCTTGAATTCGTTCACATCTAGCTAATGGCGGGTGCATGTGCCGCCATGGCCCGGCTGCGTCCGTGGTCCATGGGGACGTGTAGTCGAGGGCGGTGGGCCTGTTCCGTGAAGCGGGAATTGAAGGGAAAAGTTGCACGTGTGACTCTAGGGAGTAACCACGTGACGTGTGTTTAGGTTTCCCTTGCAAGGTTAAGAAATTCGATTCGAATCATCCGTTTCTCACGGCTATTGAGACTGCTTAACCACTTTTACCCACAGAGTAAGAAGAGGAACAATGATGATGAATAAACTTGTTGGATGAAAATTTAATGCTTCACCATGTATGATATTGGATAGTTGCTTACCTAGAATGGTTAAAGAAAGCTAGAACTTGGAGCTAAAATCTGAAAGTAAGGACCTACTATATATGCTTTTTGGCAAAACAAACCCCTCAAGCCAAAAGCCTCGCATGTCTAGGAGTCGGCTAAGTATACCCCACTAGTCGGGTAAGCCTTGCTGAGTATTAGTATACTCAGCCTTGCTTGTGGCTTGTTTTCAAGTGAAACCTTCGAAGATTTGATTGCTAGCTTGACTTGGCCGTGTACTCTTCCCCCTGGTTGGTCGGTGGAATGGGATGCGCCCCCGTCCAACGGAGATAAGGCCGAGTGATGTCTCGTACGGGCTTCATCGAGACATCCTGTATCGTCGAATAGCTTCCGTTGTTTATTTCCGCTGCAACTTAAAACTCTGAAGAACTTATTTATGATCATTGAAGTACTTGGTTTCGAAATTTAAAACTTGGTCTGTAATATTTACTTATGATAATGTTGTAATATTTGCCGGAATGTGGTATTCTCTGGGCTCATCGTCGCGTGAGCATTTGTATGTATGGCGCTCGATCCGATTACCGTGGTTGTATCGGGAGGTTATACCCGACAGACCAGTGGATTACTCCGTTTGAAGTGTAAGGTTAACCGAAATTGCCCTAATGGTGATGGTTAATACACTTGAGCCGGATTAATTCAGGTGGTTCTGCCACAACCAAGGGGCCACCTCAGGCGACAAGCTACTCCCTCCAACAACCAACAGGGAAGCCATGGTCCACAAGGAAGCCGACCAGCGACCCACACACCACATCCAAAAGGCTTCATTCAGAACTACCACCGCTTGGAGCTCGAAAAGCTTCCAACGGGTGAGCTCTGCAACAAGATCAACATGGGGCGCGATGCTCGCTCCATCATCAATAATCGGAGGAAGGAACGCGCCGGAGCTGAGGGAAACACTACACAGGACGATAACGATCGCTTCCCCGCTTTCTCCTCCCGCTTCGACAACTACAAGTACCTAGAGGGATTCAAACCCATCGTCATCACCAAGTACGATTGTACGCAATCTCCACAACAGTGGGTGCGATGCTACTCCACCGCCATTGAAGTCGCAGGCGGCACCAACACCACCAAGGTCATCTACTTCCTGATGGCCCTGGAGACTGCCCCACTCACTTGGCTAGAGAGCCTAACCAAAAAATCCATTGACTCCTAGGAGCAACTGCGGAACGTCTTCATCGACAAGTTCCAAGGGGCGATTGCTCGAGCAGGTACTCGACACGACCTGTCCCGATGCAAGCAAGAAAGGAACGAGCTCCTGCGCTCATACACTGCCCGCTTTTTCGACACCCGAGCTACGATCGCCAACATCTCGGAAAGTGACATCATTAACTGCTTCCACAATGGTCTCACCGACCAGGCTCTGTTCCGCGACATCAGCCGCAACCGCCCCAAGACTGTTGCTGCCCTCCGCGACATGATAAAGACCTGGGCAGACCAAGAGGAGCAGGAGCGTGATCGGTTCTCGAAATGCGGCAACGACTACAACAAGCACAACGACGACCACCGCAACCACCAAGGTTGTCTACATCCGAAAAGCATCCAGGGTTCCAGATCTGATCTGACCCTCTCCAGCTCAGTGCTGCACCAGGTGTAAGACCTGTCCATCCAGGACGAAGCCCAAAACTCCTCGCGGATGACCCGTCGGCCGCACATCAACATCGACGATATCCTTTCGGGCATGGACCGAGTCGATGCCTCCCTCACCGAGTGCATCGGGCTCGCGGAGTCGGCACTCCGCCATCCCCGCGACTCGGCCCCTCAGGCCCCTTCGGGCTCTGCTCCAGCTCCTCCGTTTATTTGGACCAGATCCGATCTTTGATGGAGAAGTTGCGCCATTCCGACCCGAGTCAACCCAGTGTTGACCAGATCGGATCTAACACGGTCCCAGGACCACAACCTGGCTACCAGGAGGTTCTCTTCACCCTCCCACCCAACCCCGTGAGCTCTCCAGATCGGCGGGAGATCTCCGTCGTTTGCTCTGACGAAGCTTCTGACGAAGGAGAAGACGATGAGGCCAAGCGTCAACGACTCCAACGCAACTAGAACCGCCAAGAACGACGCAACAACGAGGCCACCATCGACCAAGCCGAAGAAGATCTTCGAAACGCCAAGGGTCGCAACCCGCGGGTTCCACCCCGACGCGCACCAGTGACCCTGCGGAACCTCGACGATGAATTCGTCCTTGAGTGCGACGGCCAAAACGTCTTTGCCACCCCATCTGCCAACCTGGCCGCCGCATTCGAGGTACTGGAGACCCTACCTCACTCACCCGAGTTGGAATGAGCTCGAACTCGTTTGCATGTTGCTGCTGCTCAGGTTCAGTGCTTGAGGAAGGACTACTTGGCTCTATGAGCCCAATCTAGTAGTTCTCGCCACTCTATAGCCCGTCAGCATGACGGCAACGAGGTCAACCAGCCGGACCTCCTCTCCAACCTCCGCAACCACGACGTTCGACCCGTCATCAACGATCGACACTGCGAACGCGATGAGGCCGAGCGAGAGCGTCGCCGCAAGTACGACGAGGAGAATGGCCCACCCGGTACTAACCGCGGAGGTCGGGCTTGTGACAACCCTGGTAATTAAAATTCCAAAATCAATGTCATTAGCCTAACTCTATGTCTTAAACCAACTAATGAGAGGGTGGAAAGAATTAAAACGAGTTCAGTTGGAATTCAAATTTAATTTGAGCACATTTGGTTACTTTTGAACTTTTAAATTTAACTTTCAAACCATAAGCCAAATGAGATTTTGCCTGAAACCAAAGTTGTAGAACTTTTTATTTTGAACAACTTTCGTGTTCAAAAGTTTTTGAAATTCCAATCAGAAAGCGGAGAAAACGCCCTGTTTGCACCCAGCCCCCTGAAGTTTTTCGAATTTTTGCACTTCGGTCCCTCCCTCCTCTGCCGCACCGCGCGCGCGCTCGCCCGCCCGCCGCGCGCCAGGTGGCCGGCGTCGCCTGACCGGCGCGGAGCGCCAGGCCAGTGGCCGCCGCACCACCCCGCCACGGCCGGCTTTGCCCCGCCCCCACGCCGCGCGGCCAGTCAGAGCCCGCGCGTGCTGCCGCGCCCAGCCCGCCGCCCGGCCGCCCAGTCGCCGCGCTCCGCCATGCCGCCCCGGCCCCCGCGCCCCACCAGTCGCCGCGCCCGCCCTCCGCCCGAGCCGCTGCCGCTGCCGCTCCACCACTCCGCGCCCCGCGCTATCCCTCCGCGCCCGCGCCGTATCTCGGCCGCCCAGTCGCCGCGCCCGCGTGCCGCCCGTCGCGCCGGCGTTCTGCCGCCGCCCGCCGCGCCCAGTGCACGCCGATGCCGTGCCCCGCCCCGCGCGTCGCCCAGGCACCTCCACACCCCCTCCTGCCCCTATAAAAGCCCCGCCCCGACCGCCCGCGCGAGCCCCCGGCCACCAGAACGCCTCGTCGTCGCCATCGCCGCCGCCGAGCACCATCCGCCCGTGGACAGCCCTCCGCCGCCGCCCACTGCCCAAACTGAACCCCCAACCACCACTACATCACCTCACCGCAGCTCGCCGACCCACCCAACGCCACCCAGAGCCACCGGAGCGCCGCCGCCCGCGCTGCCATCGCCGCCGCCGCCCCTGCTCGCCGTGGACAGCACGACCCCGACCCCCTCCGTCCCAGCCGAGCCCCTGAGTAGCTTCCCCACGCGCCACTGAAGCTCACCGACCGGACCACGCCGCCCCAAGCCCGCCGGAGCACCGCCGTCGACGCGAGCCGCGCCGCCGCCGCCTCTGCTCCAACGCCGGCGAGCCCTTCCCGGCCGTCCCCCACCTGAACAGCACCCCCACAAGGTAGCCCTCGCACCCCTGAACCTTCCCCGACCCTCGCCCCTCGCCGCCGGCGAGCCCCCTCGCCGGAATTTCGGCCGGCCGCCGTACCCGAGCCGCCCGAGGACCCAATTGCAAGAATTTAAATCTTTAGAAGGGTCTGAGCGTAAGATTCAAGGACCTAGTTGTAAAAGAAAGTTTCAAACCTAGATTCAAATTCAGTGAATTTGTAAAATTCGTATGAAATCGTAGAAAATTCAGAAAAATGCAAACTCAACTGTTCTGGAATCCTCAGAACAAACTCTACCACTTTTGTTACAAAAGTTTACTCAGAATCTCAAAATATTTTGCTCTACATTAAATAGAAGCTTTAATGGACTTATTTTGTACCCACTGTTCTAGAACAATGCTGACCCTAAATTTTGGGCAGTAAATTAGTTGCTTGATGATTAGGACTGTGTAAAAAGATCAGGCCCAAATTCCATCTCTAGCTTTACTGTTTGTTAAACTTAGTTTTAATTCATGTGTAAGTAGAATGTTTTGTCCCTGCAGTTAGGTGGTGAGTCACCCATTGAAACTTTTCCTATGCTAATGTATTGGTACCTAGAAGCCAGAGAAAAATTAGGAGACTTTTTATCTCACAGTAACCTACTTATTTGATTTATGTGCTAATAACATACATTAAATCAAGAAAATAGTATCTTAGCTTGGAAACTTCTCAAATTTTTACTGGGAGATACACTATGATAGAGGTTGCTGTGTAAAAAGTTTCATGGACAAAAACCCTGTGTAGGGTCCTGTAAAAATGAATCCTTGAATAGTCTAGGTGTGGAATGTCATTTTTTCTATGCTCTGAATACTGCATGATAAATCCTACAAAAATTACAGTAGCTTCTGCATGCTTAAGTGAGAGCTCTGTAAAAATCTTAGACTCATTTGTTGCACCAATTGTTCTGTACAAAAAGAATAAGGATCTAACAGCAACTGTGTAATGTATTTTTCATAATTAATCTGTTACAAAAAAATTGGCTGAAAATTTTACAGTAAACACATCTTTCCTTGATGTGCCTAAATCCAAAATTTCATAACCAGAAACTATCCCTTGTAGTAATTACTCTTAAATCGTATCAAGCACCATTACCACGACTTAAACTTGTGCATTCATGTAGAATCGACGATTCTCGCCGACGGAACTTACGAGCTGGTGCCCGCGTCCGAGAGTGAGCAGCGTGAAGCTCAAGCAAATCTAACTGAAGCTCTTGAAGACCCGAGCCCAAGTTCGGAAGATCCCCAAGCGAACTGCGAAGGCAAGCCCCGGAGCATAACCCATTCTTTCCGAAATTATGCAACTCATTACTCTTTGCTTGTGCATTAAGTTTATAGGAGTTGGATGAAAACTTAGTTGCATGATGTCCGGAACCCTTGCTTGAAAACTAGATGTAAGGTTCGATAGAATGCTGCGCTAATAGGACTCCGGTAAAAGTCGAGTGATTTCCTGTCACTCGCGAGAAAATAGGAGTTGAATGACTACTACACGCTGCAATCATAAGGACACGGACGGGTTACGTAACGATGGTTACGATTGAGGCCCGTCTGTCTAGTGAAAAATGCTAAGGCCGCAGGGTGTGGTAGTGATGGTTAAGTCTTTGAACGTACTAAACACATGCCGAGATTATGGGAATCGGTAAGCTTAAGTACCTGATTGGCCCGGCAAGGGGACGGCATCCTACCCTTTGAACTTCGGTCCCATGTGCATATGGCGAGTGCAGAGAGTGGTCACGACCCGGCGCCGAACCGTGGCGTGGAGCTCTTGTACTCTCGGAGGGTAGCCCCGATCCACGACCCGGAAAGAAAGGGGAAAAGTTGCACGTGTGACTCTAGGGAGTAACCACGTGACGTGTGTTTGGGTTTCCCTTGCAAGGTTAAGAAATTCGATTCGAATCGTCCGTTTCTCATGGCTATTGAGACTGCTTAACCATTTTTACCCACAGAGTAAGAAGAGGAACAATGATGATGAATGAACTGGTTGGATGGAAAATTTAATGCTTCACCATGTATGCTTTAGATAGCTGCTTACCTAGACTGGCTAACGAAACTAGAATATTGAGCTAAAAGTTGAAAGTAAGGATCCACTTGTAGATGCTTTTCGGCAAAACAAACCCCTGAGCCAAAAAGCCTGGCATGTCTAGAGTCGGTGGAGTAGTTTCCACTACACGGGTAAGTCTTGCTGAGTATTAGTATACTCAGTCTTGCTTGTGACTCGTTTTCAGGTGAGCCCTTCGAAGACATGATTGCTAGCTTGACTTGGCCCTGCACTCTTCCCCCTGGTTGGTCGGTGGAATGGGATGCGCCCCCGTCCAACGGATATAAGACCGAGTGATGTCTCGTACGGGCTTCATCGAGACATCCTGTATCGTCGAGTAGTTTCCGTTGTTTATTTTCCGCTGCAACTTAACTCTGAAGAACTTATTTATGTTAATTGAAGTATTTGGTTTCTATGCTCAGAACTTGGCCTGTAATATTTACTTATGTTAATATCGTAATATTTGCTGGAATGTGGTATTCTCTGGGCTCATCGTCGCATGAGCATTTGTATGTACGGCGCTCGATCCGTTCACCGTGGTTGTATCGGGAGGTTATACCCGACAGACCAGTGGATTACTCCGTTTGAAGTGTAAGGTTAACCGAGGATGCTTTAATGGTGATGGTTAATACATTTGAGCCGGATTAATTCAGGTGGTTCTGCCACAGCTGGTATCAGAGCCGTAGCTGGTGCCACAGCTGGCAACAGCTGGCGCCGGAGCCAAAATACATACGCCAGAGAATGCGACAAGCCTTAAAAACTCATTTTACTAAAACTTGACTAGAAAGATGTGTTGCGAAATGCGTTGGTACGTTAAGGATGGTGCCTAGTTCGTAAAGCCCTAAGGGATTATGGGAAAGTTACTAGGTGGCTATCTAACTTCTATAAATATTATCAACTGACTTCCAGCACATTACTTTCTGTCAAAACTTACTTTCATGCACAACCGACCTTAAATTCTGTAACGACGCACTCGTCGCTAAGGTAAGAAGGTAAGGATCCTCAGCCAACTGAGAGAGCTTGGCCTTCCTGTCGGTGATGCGAACCGAACGCTGCCCTCAAGCAGTGGCTTACTTGAGGTGCTGCCAATATGCCAACTGTTAGTTGTGCATATTGGGAGTAGAAGGTTCGGCGCAGGGTATGGCGATCGCTGTTCATACCCCCGTCTCATGACGGTACCCCCGTGAATACGCTATCTCGATAGCGTATGTTAACATCGTCTGTACGGCGGAAATTGTACAGATATCGTTTCTATAAGTAAACGGTAATGATTACGGACGCTTTCATGAGTGCTGACATGAATGGTTCATGAAATATATATATGCTCTGTCAATCTTTTGCAGGTACACTAACCGCGATTACGATAAGTTAAGGAACGATTAGAAAGACTCGACTAGCTATTATAGCGAGAGCCGTATTGTGTATGCCACCGAAACTATCTTCGTAAGGCCAAAAGTTTTTGGCGATTATTTTATTTTGTGAGGACGAATAGGACGTGCATGCATCATGAATATATATATTGGAAATTGAAAATACGTTGTATAAGAGTGGTAAGGTTCTTGCGTATCTAAGCGAGGTTTGCATAAGGACTATCTAGCAAAACTGTCCGAATTCTGCCATGACCAAAAAGAGCGATTTATTGACCCAAGAAAATGACCTTTTCTGGAGAAGTTCATGTTGAAAGAATTGTTCCAAATTTCGTGTTCTATCTTCTGTTCAAAAATGAAAAATTCTGAACTTATGGATCGTAAAAAAATAACAGAAACCTTGGAATGTCAGAATTCTGTCCAGAATAAGCCCTTCTGCCTCTTAAATTTTTAGGCCCCCTTCCCGCAGTTTTCTGCAAAAGAGCACAACACAAAACTTGTTCCAAATTTACCCAAGTAGCTTCTGTTAAAATTTGGTAAATTTTGGCTGGGTAGATTTTCCCTGGTGCATGAAACTCTAGCCCTCTGTTCACTGAAAATTCTGGGTAGACAGTAAGGTAAAACCTGAAAAGAAAGACCATCTTAGAGACCTAATTAGCTCTGGAGTTGACTAGCAAAGTTGTTCACAAATACCTTAGGAGTGATCTGGTGAAATTTGGGAATTTTTGGATGAGAACTGTGGGAGTTATGGTTATTTTTGCACACTATACAGAATCTGTCCTTGTGCTGTTCACAGTTTTTCGCTATCTCACTCCATTTGATCTTTTGTTCAGATGGCCGAGCCTGTTGATATGATGGTGGATGAGGATGGACGCGTACACTCGCAGTGTCTCCACTGGGAGGGCTTTCCCTCTATTTTGTGGGATGTTCTGCGTACCGCGGGCTATTTAATTCCCCCACGTTACGCCGGACTGGAGTTTGCAGAAAATGGGGTTACCCAGTGCCGTGTCAACGTGACTATCTTTCCGCACCCGCTACACCCGGAGTGGCCTGCCTTGGAGCTTGAGGCTGTTGGTCGCCGTTTGGCCGATACTTGGGAGCTTGCAGCCATGAGGGCACTCACCACGTTTTGTGCGCAGCGTCCCGAGGTTGTCACACTCACTCCCATTGGATTGTTTCCTACTGCCCAGGACAACGACCCCTTTTGGCTCAACAGGGTGCAGCACGCACAGTATTTGGTAGACTTTCATGCCCAGGAAACTATTCATACCTCCGTGCGGTGCATGAGTGCACTCTACCGGCTTCAGACTCTTCAGAGTTAGGCACTCGAGCAGCTCACTGATCTTGCTCAGGCCTACCATATGATGGCAGATACCAGGGATGAGCAGATAAAGGAACTCAGTCAGGATCTTGAGGACAGAGATGCTCAGATTGGCCAACTTGAGGGCCAAATCCAGGAGCAGGACACTCTCATGGGTGAGAGAGATACCATGATAGCACAGTTGGAGGAGCAGCTCCATGATCTGAACCTTGAGTTGGAAGATGCTAATGAGCACATTCAGTGGCATCATGATCAGAATGACCATCCCCATGAGGACGACATGGAGGAGGATGAGGAGGAGCCACAGGAGATTGATGGTATCTCAGGTATGGATTTCGAGGGTGAGGTACCACAGGCACCTCAGATGGGAGCTCACTCTCCTGCTCACAGCGAGTCGTCCGTCAACGACTTGGATGATTTCTAGAGGACGACCTAGGAGGACTTTTGCACATACTCCTCGATAGGGTAGCCTAACTTTTGGCAAGTGTTGTAATAGGCTAACTAGGAGTTGAGTAACTCTTTTGTGTTGGGTACACCTGAACCATGTGGATACCCTCAGCGTGTAAGGAACGGCGATAAACTTGGGGGATTTCGTTGTAATTGGGTAAACGACGGAATCCACAATCGCTGAGACTTGTCGGAATTTTTATCCATGTCTCCTTGCATTTCTTGGCTGAGTGTTGAATACCAGACTTGTGCTAAATTTTGTGATCTAGGGTCTCACAAAAATTCAGCATCATTGGACCTCGCTAGTTTAAGATATAGGCGAAACCGTACCGATCAATCTGCTGAAAAACAGCTAAGACAGCAAGACAAAGGACGAGCTTTTCGACCACCTTAGCCATAGTTCTAGCACTGAAGTTAAATACCAAAGTGGTGCATTCCTAAATTCTCTGACTACTGCAAGAGTTTGAAATGTTTTGGATGGACCCACAGCAGGCTATGATTTTTCTCGTAGCAAACAGAGATTCTGTCCATACTTCTAGCTGTGATTCGGAAGTCTATGACCACACCAATCATTTATGAATCGAGGAAGTAATATGGATCACGTTGCTAATGGTAACCTTTCACGTTTCAGATGGTTGGTTCAACACGTGGCAACCCCGAGGGTTTTGGTGCCGGTGGCAGCCGCTCGCGACAATCGCCACCGCCCCCGCCCAGTTTGGTGGAAGTGATGGCCGCTCAAACCGAGCTGCTGCGTCAGATTGTGCAAGGACAACACCAGCAGAGGGGTGGGCACAATGCTCACCAACCACAAGCCGCAGGATACACGGATTTCCTGGGGACCCAGCCTCCCTTGTTCCATAAGACCGAGGAACCCCTGGACGCAGATGCATGGATTCGCACCATAGAATCCAAGTTCACACTACTCGTGGCCCCATGCTCAGAGGCCAACAAAGCTCGTTTTGCCGCGCAACAGCTTCGCGGTACCGCTCGACTGTGGTGGGACCACTATTTCGCGATGCTCCCGGCTGATCATGTGGTCGACTGGGATGAATTCAAGACCGCGTTCCGGGCACATCATATCCCCGAGGGTCTCATGGAGAGGAAGTTGAACGAGTTCCTGGCACTCACCCAGGGCACCCGCACCGTGCTGCAGTACGCCCAGGCGTTCAACAACTTATGTCAGTATGCGGGCTATCACGCTGATACGGATGCCAAGAAGCGTGATCGTTTCCGCCGAGGTCTGAATACCAAGCTCAAGGAACGTCTAAACCTAGTCAGGGCTGACACCTACAACGAGTTGGTCAATATGGCCATTACCCAGGAAGACTGTATCATGGCACACCGGGCAGAGAAGAAGAGAAAGGCACCCGCAGGACCATCAAGTGTCCAACCACCAAGGTATCGCATCGTGCAAAATACCGCACCTACAGCTCCACCAAGGGCCCCGCAGCCAGGAAGATGGATTGCCAGACCCCCACAGCAGCCAGGCATGGTACGACCCCCGATGCCTCCACAGAATGGTCCGAGGCCCATTCTTCAGCAGTCTCTTCGACCTAGCCCCGCGAATCGCTGTTTCAAATGCGGGAGTTCCAGCCACTTCGCACGAGAATGCCCTCAGCCTGGACAGCCCAACCAAGGTCAAGGATCCAACCCGAACGCCAAGAACAGGGGCAAGAGACAGACCCTGCAAGTCAAGCAAGGACGGATTAACTTCACCACGCTTGCAGAGCTTCCTGAAGGAGCCCCAGTGATGTCGGGTACATTCTCTATCTATAACAAGCCTGCAGTTATATTATTTGATTCTGGTGCATCGCATAGTTTCATAAGTGCAAAATTCGGTGCAAAAGTAGGCTTGGATGTTTGTCACACAAAAGGGTCATATATGATATCAACACCGGGTGGTAAAATCGCTTCAAACCAAATGATCAGACAAGTACCAGTCAAATTGGGTAGTAAAACCATCGACACGGACCTTGTCCTTTTACCTCTTGACGGCATGGACATTATTTTGGGAATGAACTGGATGGCTATGCATGGAGTCACACTGGACCTTTCTTCCCGAGCCGTGGAGATAAATTCACCTAGCCACGGAGCCACTACCCTTTACCTACCGTTCCTAGATTGTACGAATTCCTGTGCTTATCAGATGGAAGGACTTAAGCTAGATGATATTCCTGTGGTGAACGAGTATGCCGATGTTTTCCCGGATGACTTACCAGGAATGCCACCGGATAGGGACATTGAGTTCGTTATTGAACTACAACCAGGCACCGCACCTATATCCAAAAGACCATATAGGATGCCCCCTAAAGAATTGGCAGAGCTGAAAATTCAACTCCAAGAACTACTGGACAAAGGTTTTATTCGCCCTAGCGCGTCACCTTGGGGATGTCCAGCCCTATTCGTAAAGAAGAAGGATGACAGTTTGAGATTATGTGTGGACTACCGACCTCTCAATGCGGTAACTGTTAAAAATAAATACCCCCTTCCTCGCATCGATGTGCTCTTCGATCAATTAGCTGGAGCCAGAGTCTTCTCAAAGATTGATCTTCGTTCGGGATATCATCAGATCAAGATTTGCCCGTGCGATATTCCTAAAACTGCCTTCTCCACACGATATGGACTATATGAATTCTTGGTCATGTCCTTTGGACTCACCAATGCCCCTGCCTACTTCATGTATCTCATGAATTCGGTATTCATGCCCGAACTTGACAAATTCGTCGTAGTGTTCATCGACGACATTCTTATCTATTCCAAGGATGAGGAAGAGCATGCCAAGCACCTTCGCGTTGTTCTTCAGCGACTCAGGGACCATCAGCTTTATGCTAAGTTTTCTAAGTGTGAATTCTGGTTGGATACTGTAAAGTTCTTAGGCCACACGATCTCCAGCGAAGGCATAGCTGTTGACCCCAGCAAGGTACAAGAGGTGCTGGACTGGAAACCCCCTACCTCTGTTCATCAGATTCGCAGTTTTCTCGGCTTAGCCGGTTACTACCGCCGCTTCATCCCGGATTTCTCTCGAATTGCTAAGCCCATGACTGAACTGTTAAAGAAGGAAGTAAAGTTTGTATGGGACGAGAGATGTGAAGAAGCTTTCCACACTCTCAGAGAGCATCTGACTACTGCACCTGTGTTAGCTCAACCCGATAATACCAAGCCATTCGATGTGTATTGTGACGCATCAGGCACTGGTCTAGGATGTGTGCTTATGCAAGAGAATCGAGTGATCGCATATGCCTCACGAGCCCTTCGGCCCCACGAACAGAATTATCCCACTCATGATCTTGAGCTTGCAGCCGTCATTCACGCGCTGAAGATATGGAGGCACTATCTCATGGGTACACATTGCAATATCTACACGGATCATAAGAGTCTCAAGTATATCTTCACACAAGCCGATCTGAATATGAGACAACGGAGATGGCTAGAACTAATCAAGGATTATGACCTTGAAGTGCACTATCACCCCGGCAAGGCTAACGTAGTCGCTGATGCACTAAGCCGCAAGTCCCATTGCCATTGCTTATCCATGGAGTTCTACCATGAGACATTATGTGCAGACATGAGGAAGCTTAACTTGGAAATGGTTTCCCAAGGAACTCTAAATCACATCTCAGTTGAGCCCACTCTTCACGACCAAATCGTCATGGCACAACTACAGGATGAAGGAATCAAGATCATCAAACAAAAACTCTCTCTAGGTGAGGAGAAGTATAAGTGTTTCCGCCAGGACCATAAGGGAGTTCTATGGTTCGAAGGTCGTATAGTCGTTCCGAAGAATCGAGAACTCCGCAAGCAAATTCTCGATGAGGCACACCTTTCCAAATTCTCTATCCACCCCGGCAGTAGCAAAATGTATCAAGACCTAAGGAAAAACTTCTGGTGGACTAGAATGAAAAGGGAAATTGCTACGTATGTCTCGGAATGTGACACGTGCCAGAGAGTAAAAGCTAGCCACTTAAAGGTAGCCGGTACACTTCAACCGTTACCTATACCATCATGGAAATGGGAAGACATAAGTATGGACTTCATCGTGGGACTACCAAACACTTCCTAGAAACATGATTCCATATGGGTTATCGTTGATAGACTCACGAAGACGGCACATTTTCTTCCGGTGCGCACCACCTATTCTACTAAGAAATATGCCGAGATTTACCTCGATCGTATTGTTTGCCTGCATGGAATACCTAAGACAATTATCTCCGATCGTGGTCCTCAGTTTGTAGCACGCTTTTGGGAACAACTGCAAACGTCTCTTGGCACAAAGCTAATTCGCAGCTCAGCATACCACCCTCAGACCGATGGACAAACGGAAAGAGTAAACCAAATTCTTGAAGTCATGCTGAGAGCCTGTGTCATTCATTATGACAAGAATTGGGACAAATGCCTACCCCTGGCAGAGTTCTCGTACAACAACAGCTACCAAACGAGTTTGAAAATGGCACCATTTGAGGCCCTGTACGGACGAAGGTGTCGAACTCCTTTGAGCTGGTCACAAACCGGAGAACGTAAAATAATTGGACCCGACCTGGTAATCGAAGCAGAGGAGAAGGTAAAAGTAATACAAGCAAATCTTAAAGCCGCACAAGCCCGACAAAAGAGCTATTCTGACAAAAGGAGGAAGCCCCTAAAGTTCGAAGTTGGCGATCATGTCTATCTTCGAGTTTCACCAACCAAGGGAGTGCGAAGATTTGGAATCAAAGGCAAACTAGCTCCCCGTTATATTGGTCCCTACGAAATCACTGAGAGCTGCGGACCCGTAGCCTACAAATTACGACTGCCCCCTCAACTCACGGCCACCCATGATGTCTTCCACGTATCTCAACTCAAGAAGTGTATTAGAGTCCCTACCGAGATTGTGGAACAACAAGAAATATCGTTGGAACCCGACCTCTCGTATGTCGAACACCCAGTTAAGATTCTGGATCAAAAAGAAAGAGAGACCAGGAGGAAAGTGATTAGAATGTATAAAATACAATGGAATCACCACACGGAAGGAGAAGCCACCTAGGAAACGGAGAGCTACCTGAACCAAAATTTCCCCGGGTTTCTTATCTCAACCACTGGTATGTGCACCCACGCCCACACTAAGAATTACCGAATCTCGGGGGCGAGATTCATGTTAAGGGGGGAAGGCTGTGACAACCCTGGTAATTAAAATTCCAAAATCAATGTCATTAGCCTAACTCTATGTTTTAAACCAACTAATGAGAGGGTGGAAAGAATTAAAACGAGTTCAGTTGGAATTCAAATTTAATTTGAGCACATTTGGTTACTTTTGAACTTTTAAATTTAACTTTCAAACCATAAGCCAAATGAGATTTTGCCTGAAACCAAAGTTGTAGAACTTTTTATTTTGAACAACTTTCATGTTCAAAAGTTTTTGAAATTCCAATCAGAAAGAGGAGAAAACGCCCTGTTTGCACCTAGCCCCCTAAAGTTTTTCGAATTTTTGCACTTCGGTCCCTCCCTCCTCTGCCGCACCGCGCGCGCGCTCGCCCGCCCGCCGCGCGCCAGGTGGACGGCGTCGCCTAACCGGTGCGGAGCGCCAGGCCAGTGGCCGCCGCACCACCCCGCCACGGCCGGCTTTGCCCCGCCCCCACGCCGCGCGGCCTGTCCGAGCCCGCGCGTGCTGCCGCGCCCAGCCCGCCGCCCGGCCGCCCAGTCGCCGCGCTCCGCCGTGCCGCCCCGGCCCCCGCACCCCACCAGTCGCCGCGCCCGCCCTCCGCCCGAGCCGTTGCCGCTGCTGCTCAACCACTCCGCACCCCGCGCTATCCCTCCGCGCCCGCGCCGTATCTCGGCCGCCCAATCGCCGCGCCCGCGTGCCGCACGTCGCGCCGGCGTTCTGCCGCCGCCCGCCGCGCCCAGTGCACGCCGATGCCGTGCCCCGCCCCGCGCGTCGCCCAGGCACCTCCACACCCCCTCCTGCCCCTATAAAAGCCCCGCCCCGACCGCCCGCGCGAGCCCCCGGCCACCAGAACGCCTCGCCGTCGCCATCGCCGCCGCCGAGCACCATCCGCCCGTGGACAGCCCTCCGCCGCCGCCCACTGCCCAAACTGAGCCCCCAACCACCACTACATCACCTCACCGCAGCTCGCCGACCCACCCAACGCCACCCAGAGCCACCGGAGCGCCGCCGCCCGCGCTGCCGCCGCCGCCGCCGCCCCTGCTCGCCGTGGACAGCACGACCCCGACCCCCTCCGTCCCAGCCGAGCCCCTGAGTAGCTTCCCCACGCGCCACTGAAGCTCACCGACCGGACCACGCCGCCCCAAGCCCGCCGGAGCACCGCCGTCGACGCGAGCCGCGCCGCCGCCGCCTCTGCTCCAACGCCGGCGAGTCCTTCCCGGCCGTCCCCCACCCGAACAACACCCCCACAAGGTAGCCCTCGCACCCCTGAACCTTCCCCGACCCTCGCCCCTCGCCGCCGGCGAGCCCCCTCGCCGGAATTTCGGCCGGCCGCCGTACCCGAGCCGCCCGAGGACCCAATTGCAAGAATTTAAATCTTTAGAAGGGTCTGAGCGTAAGATTCAAGGACCTAGTTGTAAAAGAAAGTTTCAAACCTAGATTCAAATTTAGTGAACTTGTAAAATTCGTATAAAATCGTAGAAAATTCAGAAAAATGCAAACTCAACTGTTCTGGAATCCTCAGAACAAACTCTACCACTTTTGTTACAAAAGTTTTCTCAGAATCTCAAAATATTTTGCTCTACATTAAATAGAAGCTTTAATGGACTTATTTTGTACCCACTGTTCTAGAACAATGCTGACCCTAAATTTTGGGCAGTGAATTAGTTGCTTGATGATTAGGACTGTGTAAAAAGATCAGGGCCAAATTCCATCTCTAGCTTTACTGTTTGTTAAACTTAGTTTTAATTCATGTGTAAGTAGAATGTTTTGTCCCTGCAGTTAGGTGGTGAGTCACCCATTGAAACTTTTCCTATGCTAATGTATTGGTACCTAGAAGCCAGAGAAAAATTAGGAGACTTTTTATCTCACAGTAACCTACTTATTTGATTTATGTGCTAATAACATACATTAAATCAAGAAAATAGTATCTTAGCTTGGAAAATTCTCAAATTTTTACTGGGAGATACACTATGATAGTGGTTGCTGTGTAAAAAGTTTCATGGACAAAAACCCTGTGTAGGGTCCTGTAAAAATGAATCCTTGAATAGTCTAGGTGTGGAATGTCATTTTTTCTATGCTCTGAATACTGCATGATAAATCCTACAAAAATTACAGTAGCTTCTGCATGCTTAAGTGAGAGCTCTGTAAAAATCTTAGACTCATTTGTTGCACCAATTGTTCTGTACAAAAAGAATAATGATCTAACAGCAACTGTGTAATGTATTTTTCATAATTAATCTGTTACAAAAAAATTGGCTGAAAATTTTACAGTAAACACATCTTTCCTTGATGTGCCTAAATCCAAAATTTCATAACCAGAAACTATCCCTTGTAGTAATTACTCTTAAATCGTATCAAGCACCATTACCACGACTTAAACTTGTGCATTCATGTAGAATCGACGACTCTCGCCGACGGAACTTACGAGCTGGTGCCCGCGTCCGAGAGTGAGCAGCGTAAAGCTCAAGCAAATCTAACTGAAGCTCTTGAAGACCCGAGCCCAAGTTCGGAAGATCCCCAAGCGAACTGCGAAGGCAAGCCCCGGAGCATAACCCATTCTTTCCGAAATTATGCAACTCATTACTCTTTGCTTGTGCATTAAGTTTATAGGAGTTGGATGAAAACTTAGTTGCATGATGTCCGGAACCCTTGCTTGAAAACTAGATGTAAGGTTCGATAGAATGCTGCGCTAATAGGACTCCGGTAAAAGTCGAGTGATTTCCTGTCACTCGCGAGAAAATAGGAGTTGAATGACTACTACACGCTGCAATCATAAGGACACGGACGGGTTACGTAACGATGGTTACGATTGAGGCCCGTCTGTCTAGTGAAAAATGCTAAGGCCGCAGGGTGTGGTAGTGATGGTTAAGTCTTTGAACGTACTAAACACATGCCGAGATTATGGGAATCGGTAAGCTTAAGTACCTGATTGGCCCGGCAAGGGGACGGCATCCTACCCTTTGAACTTCGGTCCCATGTGCATATGGCGAGTGCAGAGAGTGGTCACGACCCGGCGCCGAACCGTGGCGTGGAGCTCTTGTACTCTCGGAGGGTAGCCCCGATCCACGACCCGGAAAGAAAGGGGAAAAGTTGCACGTGTGACTCTAGGGAGTAACCACGTGACGTGTGTTTGGGTTTCCCTTGCAAGGTTAAGAAATTCGATTCGAATCGTCCGTTTCTCATGGCTATTGAGACTGCTTAACCATTTTTACCCACAGAGTAAGAAGAGGAACAATGATGATGAATGAACTGGTTGGATGGAAAATTTAATGCTTCACCATGTATGCTTTAGATAGCTGCTTACCTAGACTGGCTAATGAAACTAGAATCTTGAGCTAAAAGTTGAAAGTAAGGACCCACTTGTAGATGCTTTTCGGCAAAACAAACCCCTGAGCCAAAAAGCCTGGCATGTCTAGAGTCGGTGGAGTAGTTTCCACTACACGGGTAAGTCTTGCTGAGTATTAGTATACTCAGTCTTGCTTGTGACTCGTTTTCAAGTGAGCCCTTCGAAGACATGATTGCTAGCTTGACTTGGCCCTGCACTCTTCCCCCTGGTTGGTCGGTGGAATGGGATGCGCCCCCGTCCAACGGAGATAAGACCGAGTGATGTCTCGTACGGGCTTCATCGAGACATCCTGTATCGTCGAGTAGTTTCCGTTGTTTATTTTCCGCTGCAACTTAACTCTGAAGAACTTATTTATGTTAATTGAAGTATTTGGTTTCTAAGCTCAGAACTTGGCCTGTAATATTTACTTATGTTAATATCGTAATATTTGCTGGAATGTGGTATTCTCTGGGCTCATCGTCGCATGAGCATTTGTATGTACGGCGCTCGATCCGTTCACCGTGGTTGTATCGGGAGGTTATACCCGACAGACCAGTGGATTACTCCGTTTGAAGTGTAAGGTTAACCGAGGATGCCTTAATGGTGATGGTTAATACACTTGAGCCGGATTAATTCAGGTGGTTCTGCCACAGGGCTCACCGCGACAACGCCGACCAACGTCCACATTGACCCCAGCAGCCTCCGATCAACCTCGACGATGACGTCACCAGGGACTTGGACGGCTTCTCTGCCTTCTCCAACCGACTCTACGGAGTCTCGTGTCCCTCTACATTCAAGCCAGTCGGCATCAACAAGTTTGATGGTGACTCCAACCCCAAGACGTGGCTACGCACCTACAACATCGCCGTCCGGGCGGCGAGCGGCAACAATGACATCATGGAGGCCTACTTCCCAATTATGATGAGTCGCTAGGCTCTCAACTGGCTCGAGGGGTCCCGGCTCCATCAACAGCTGGCAGGACCTTTGCACCGCCTTCGTCAACTACTTCCAGGCTTCATGCCCGGGTCCCAAAACCAGATGGGATCTGGGCAGCGTCACTCAGCAACCCAGCGAATCCCTGCGCGACTACACTAAGAGGTACTTCACCAACCGTAACATGATTTCGGATGTTGATGACAGGGACATCATCCACTACTTCCAACAAGGGCTGCACAACATTGAGCTCTGGCGCAAGATGTTCTAGAGCAACCCCAAAACTGTCTCCGAGATGATCGTTGTCACCAACAAGCACGCCGACATGGAGGACGCTGAGAAGGCGCACCATCCCCACAAGGACCGGCATCACTCTGATGACCGGCCTAAGCAGCGACACGAAGATCGCCAACGACCTGACGGTCGACCGCCTCGCCACAACTCTGGCAAGCACAACGACCGACCCAAGTCGTCCAAGCAGCAGGAGCGCAAGAGCGGCCCCAACAACACCATCGCAGTCGCAGATCGACCTCGACAGCGCAGCTCCCTCAACCAGGAGGAGCTAGATCGACTCCTCGACGGCAAGTGCCGCTAGCACAAGGACTCCAACCACACGGCACGAGAGTGTCATGCACTCCGCAACAGTGTGGCCCAGGACGAGCCCAAGCGTCCTCGCTACAATGATCATGACAAGCCAAGCAACTCCAAAACCTCCAGGGGTCGAGGACACCGGAATGACTCACCCAGGCGAGATTGCAACAACCAAGGCGACAAGTCCCCAATGGACTTCCAGGAGGCAGACCGGGCGGTCAACTTCATCTATGGTGGCTCTAGGGCCCCAAGGTGCCGACGTCACCTCAAGCTTGATCGGCGTGAGGTCAACTCTGTGTTCCAACACTCGGTCGAATCCTTGCGCTGGTCCGAGGTCGCGATCACCTTTGATCGGCGCGACCACTGGATACACCTACCCAGCCTTGGCTCTTACCCACTCGTGGTCAGCCCGGTGGTCAGGCAAGTGCATCTCTCCAAGGTGCTCGTCGACGGAGGCAGCAGCCTCAACATCGTCTTCTCCAAGATGCTAGAGAGCATGGGGTACAACATTTCTTCCTTGGTCCCGACTCAGGAGGCCTTCTATGACATCATCCCCGGCTCAGGCTAGACTCCGGTCGGCCAAGACACTCTCCCAGTCACCTTCGGCACCCAGGAGAACTATAGGATGAAGCACATCTACTTCGAGGTGGCTTCCTTCAAGACGTCGTACCATGCCATCCTAGGGAGGCCCACCCTCGCCATGTTCATGGCCATTCCACACCACACGTATCATGTCCTCAAGATGTCCACTCCCAACGGTGTGCTCTCCATCTACGACGACCTGCAAACCTCCCACTCCTGTGAGACCGAGAACATAAACACCTCGGAGGCACTTGAGAGGACCAAGAATGCTGTCATGATTGCCGAGTAGACAAAGGTGATGCCTCCAGAGGACATCCCCATCTAGGCAAACGACTCGGCAACCGAGTTACCACTGCAGCCCGGCTGCACGACAAAGACCATCCTCCTCAGGGAGACCGACCCAGATAAGACCACTCTCATTGGGGCGGACCTCGACAAGGCATAGGAAGACGCGCTCACCTCCTTCCTCCGCGCCAATTGGGACATCTTCGCATGGAAGCCCTCTGACATGCCAGGCGTTCCGAGGGAGGAGGCTGAGAACTCCCTAGATCTCGACGAAAAGGCATGACCCGTCAAGCAGCGACTCTAGCGCTTCGCTTAAGATCAGAAGGAGGCGATTAGGGTAGATGTTACTTGGCTCTTAGCCATAGGATTCATTTGTGAAGTCACACACCCTGAATGGCTGGCAAACCCAGTCCTTGTAAAAAACCAAAATGGTGAATGGAGATAGTGTGTTGACTATATAGATCTCAACAAGAATTGCCCTAAGGACCCCTTCCCTCTTCCTTGCATCGACCAGGTCGTTGACTCTACAGCCGGGTGCGTCCTCCTCTCATTCCTTGATTGCTACTCCGGGTACCATCAGATCGTCCTCAAGGAGACGGATCAAGAGAAGACCTCGTTCATCACACCCTTCGGGGCATACTGCTACAACACCATGACGTTTGGCCTTAAAAATGCGGGTGCTATGTATCAGAAAGCCATCTGGAGATGCCTCCAGGGGCAGATCGGCCACAACATCGAAGCATACGTTAACGACGTAGTGGTTAAAACTGGGACCTATGATCAGTTCATAGCAGATCTAGTCGAAACATTTGAAAACCTCAAAAAATTCAAATGGAAGCTGAACACACGCAAGTGTGTTTTCGGTGTCCCCTCAGGAAAGTTACTTGGCTTCATAGTCAGTAACCGAGGCATCGAAGCCAATCCCACAAAGGTCAATGCCATCAGGAGAATGAAGCCCCCTCAATGCAAGAAGGATGTGATGAAATTGACCGGGTGCATGGCGGCCCTGAGTTGATTCATCAGTCGACTCGGCGACAAGGGACTCCCCTTCTTCAAGCTTCTTCGCAAAGCAGACAAGTTTGTATGGAACGACGACGCTACTAGAGCCTTCCAAGAGCTCAAGGAATTTCTTACTAACCCACCAGTCCTCACGGCTCCAGAGCCTAACGAGGAGCTCCTCCTCTACATAGCGACAACCACTCATGTGGTGAGTACCATCCGGGTCGTTAAGCGAGATGAGCAATGTCACGTTTACAAGGTGCATCGACCCGTTTACTTCGTCAGCGAGGTACTCGATGAATCCAAGGTGCATTATCCTCAGGTCCAGAAGCTCCTATACGCGGTCCTCATCACGCCTAGGAAATTGCGGCATTACTTCCAAGCACACAACATCAGAGTTGTCAAGCTGGGTGCGCTCAACCTGCAGTTCTCTCCTCGATCCATGATCAAGTCTCAAGCCCTGGCTGACTTAGTGGCCGAGTGGACAGAGATACAAGACCCACCATCCGAGGAACGACCCGAGCACTAGAAGATGTACTTCGACGGCACCCTCAACCATGACGGAGCCGGCGCTGGAGTTCTACTCATTTCCCCGAAAGGCGAACAACTCAAGTAAGTCGTCCAGTTACTTTTCAAAGCAACTAAAAATGCTGTTGAATATGAAGCCCTTATCGACGGTCTCTGAATCGCCGCTTCGCTCGGCATCAAGCGCCTCCTCGCCTACGACGACTCCAAAGTCGTTATCCAGCAAGTCAACAAAGACTGGGACTGCACAAAGGAGAAGATGGACGCCTACTGCAAGGAGATACAACATCATCAGAGACTACAACATCGCGTCTGAAGTCCTTTCCAAGCTCGGCTCTAGTCGTACCCTTGTACCGGCCGGAGTCTTCGTCCAAGCCTTGAGACGACCCATGGTTGAGGTCGAGGAACCACCCCCCACCAAGCCGGACTCGGTGCCTGCTTAGGGCCAAGTGGTGTTGGTGATCGACTCTGACTGGCGCTCTCCCATCATCGACTTCCTCGTAAACAACAAGTCCTCCCCCGACAGAAAAGAACACGAGAAGCTCTCACGACGAGCTGCCAGCTACATGGTCATTGGCACCGACTTATTCAAGCACTCGGCTTCCTCAGGGACGCTATCCAAGTGCATCGCTCAGAGCGAAGGAGTTGCTCTACTCCACGACATCCACTCGGGCATCTGCAGCAACCACGTAGGCACCTCTACTATGGTGGGCAAGGCATTCAAGTCTGGTTTCTACTGGCCTACGGCACTCTCTGACGCCCACGACATTGTTAAAAGGTGCCCAGGGTGCCACTTCTTTGCCAAGCAGCAACACATTCCAGCTCAGGCCCTGCGAACGATTCCTTCTTCTTGGCCCTTCGCCTGCTGGGGGCTCGACTCGGTTGGACCTCTCAAGACGGCCGTAGGTGGCTACAACCACATATTTGTGGCCATCGACAAGTTCACCAAGTGGATTGAAGTCAATCCAGTCACGGTGACCACGACACTCAAGGCGGTTGAATTCATCCAAGAAATCTCCCACAGGTTCGGTGTGCCCAACAGGATCATCACTGACCTGGGCACATCGTTCACCGGAAGCGCATTTTGGGACCACTGCCTGAAAATTGCATCGACGTCTACTACGTCTCCGTGGCTCACCCAAGGTGCAACGGCCAAGTGGAACGCGCCAACGGTATGATCCTCCAGGGGATCAAGGTGCGCATCTTCGACCCACTTGAGAAGTTCGGTCCCAAGTGGATCCAAGAACTACCGCCGGTCATTTGGGGGCTACGTACCCAAAAGAGCCGGGCCACCAGCTACTCTCCCTTCTTCCTAGTGTACGGCTCGGAGGCGGTCCTCCCGAGTGAATTAACCTTTGATGCCCCGCGCATCCAAAACTACGAGGAAGCCGAAGCAGAAATGACTCGGCGCCACGACATCGAACTAGTTGAGGAACACCGCGTCTCAGCTGCCTTGCAGCATGCATGTTACGAATAGCAACTCAGGCGCTACCACGAACGTGCAGGAGCGAGATTTCAGCATAGGTGACATGGTCCTGCGTCGCATGCAGTCTACTACCGGCGCAAGAAAGTTGTCTTCCTTATGGGAAGGTCCCTTCATCGTCAGCGCAGTCGTCGCCCCTAGCACCTATCGCCTGCAGAGAGAAGACGACACGGACGTAGGCAATCCATGGAACATCGAACACCTTCGGCACTTCTAACCTTGAGAGGAGCTTGCAGCTATGTACCCCAACCTTTCTAAATAATAATAAGAGAATTTCATTGCTTTTCTGTCTTTGTATATATAACTTCTTTTTTGCGACTGAAAAATGAGCTGGTATAGCCCCTTCCGACTCATCCAGCACGCTCGGGGGCTGCGGCTCGGCCATGCCAACTCGCACCAGTATCGTTCGCGTTAAAAACTAACCTAGCTGGGTGCAGAACTGATCTCAAACCGGTGCGTCCTGGAACCGCTCTGCGTCACCTACACCTATCATGTGTCTGATGACCAGCTCTCTACACAATGGGCAAGGGCACATCGCAGGGTCGGCATCCTAACCACTAGGCCAAATCAGAAAACTACTCGCCTAGGGACTTAACGAAAGTAACAATTAATTACATGCAAAATAAACATTGTTTTTCGGCCAACACTCGACCCCATAATGTTTTTGCCCTACTAAAGATTTCTCACATGTTCACTTGGCCCAAGATGCGCTCAGCGAGGGGGCCAACGGCGGCGAAGTGCGCATCCCACTCGGCGTTGGTGCAGTCCTCCGTGACGCCCTCACCCACGGGATCCAGGTCCGCTTCAGGGTTGTGGGACTTCAAAGGGCCATCACGAACTACACCGAGTCCTTGGCCATCTTCCTGATGAAGGCCTTGAGGTGCTCCCGTGCACTGTCGAGGCGTTGCGCCGCCTCCTCTGCCAAGACGACCCCCTCCGGCTCGAACGCAACCAGCACGGCAACGATCTTGGCCATCAGTTGGTCGAGGTCTGCCCGGGCGTTGGCCAAATGGGACTTCACCTCTGCAAAAGATCCTCATATCAGTACGAGCGACCTGGCAGAACAGCTTATCTTCAAGAAACCAGGGCAGTTACCTTGGCAGCGCTGCTTCTCCAACCGAAGTTTCTGCTCCGTGAGAGACTCACGGCCTTCAGCGCCCTCCCGCAACTGGTGCAGCTCCTCGTTCGCCGCCATGACGACTTTGAGCTCCCGGGCCATCGTCTCGTTGGCCTCCTTCAGCTCTGCACAGCCCAAGGCATCAGCCCCTTGTGGCAAATCGGGCAGCCAGACACGAAGATGACTAAAAAGCCAAACCTTTCAGCTTCGCCGACTGCTTCTTTGAGGCCTCGAAGTGGTGATGCTTCAGCGCCCGCAGCACCTCCTCCAGCTGGAGAACTTAGCCCACTGACCCATCTCCCGCCTTGAGCTGACTCGCAGCTCGCCGACTCAGGTCTGCCAAAGCCTCCACAAACAAAGTGTATCAAGCAACATGCCCAGGCAGCTAAAACACAAACTCCGAAGACTCACCTCGGTAGCCTTGGCCGCGTGCCAGGCGGCCTCGATCAGCGCCTCCTTGGTCACCACTGCCTCTTCCCCAGGCGCCTTCTCCTCAGGCGGCTTCTGGGCAGCAGAGAGTGCAGGGGCGATGGCGCAGGGTCGGCAGGGTCCTCCATGACCCCTCCCTTGGCACCGTGCTCCGTTGCGACCTCCAGGGGCTCGACGTCGTCCCCCTGTGGCGGCTCTGATGCAGCCACCTCTCCCTTGGCCGCGGGAGCCGCCCCCTCGATCAGTCGAGGGCGAGCTAGCGGCCGCTCCGATCGGGACACCTCCCGTTTGGCCACCTCAGCCGAAACGGCCTCACTGGTGGACTCCTCCACCTTGCGCTTGGCGCCGCTAAGCGACGCCCTCCTACAATTCAACTCATCGACTCAGAATCAGAACCCAGCATGAAAAGGAGTCAAATTGAGAAGTGCAAGAGGTTAAGACTCACCTCCCAGCACGCTGCACGCTGAAGCTCGGCTTCAGCGGCACGGCGGAGGGAAATGACTGTGCCACCCGCGTGGGTGACCTCGCTGGCCGCCCCCGCTCCTCCCCCTAGTCCTCTTCCTCTGTCCCCACCCTGCTCGCGCCCAAAGGGGTCGAGCTCCTACCCCGCAGCGTCACTCCACTCTGCTGGGCCTTCGACACGGCCACCTTACGGGTGGGGCACCGCTTCCTCATGGTGGAGCCGGCACCAGCCGCCAGCCCCGGTACTTCTACAACATCGTCCGACTCGCTCCCGATGGAGGAGTCGGATGAGAAACTTCCAACATGCGCTGCCGGCAATGCAAGACCAGTGGGTGGATCAACAGCCTTGCCCTACTGCCCCTCCGGCAGAGGCGCAGGGCACCGGAACGACACAATTTTTTCCTGCAGGAAGCCGAGTGGTGGTACAACCCAACGGGTGACTCGACGGCAAAAACCACTCGGTGGAAAACTACTCGGACAAAAACCACTCGGCAAGAAGCAAAATGACTATACAAGCATATTGTATCCCTCGGCGGTGGGCCACTTCAGGCAAAACACTTTCGGGGAGCCCTTGTCGCGGACCTCCCCGCTCATGATGAGCGTGACCCGCCGGTGAGCCTTACTGCGCGATACCTTGCGGTTCTGCACGCGAGTTGGGTCGTCACGACCCGAGTACTCGTACCCGGGGTGGACCCGCTCCTGGATCGGCTGGGTCAGCCGCTTCGCGAACGACAGCGCTACCGCGGCACTGGTCAGCTTTTCGGCCTTGAGCTTCTGCAGCTCGGCCAGCAGCATCTCCACCTCCACCATCTCCTCGTCGGTGGGCTTCTCCTCCCACCTGGCGTTCAGCACCGGTGGGTCGTCGGTGTGAGGCGGAAGTCTAGGAGTGGGGTTCGCCACCACAAACCACTCCTCCGCCCACCGCTTGTTGCTGTCCTTGAAGGAGGCCTCCGGGTATTTCCCGCCTTGGTGGAGCGAGAAGGCGGTGCCGCCGACAACATCTAGCGTATCCTTGTTCGGATACGACCGCAGATGATAGAGGCCGTCCACAGATTGAAGTGGGGAGCGATCCCCAAGAACCCCTCGCATAAATGGATGAAGGTTGCGATCTGAATGATAGAGTTGGGCCTGAGGTGCGTCGCCTCCAACCCATAGTAGTGAAGCAGCCCCCGGAAGGACACCCCCGATGGCAGGCTGAACCGCTTCTCATAGAAGGACCGGAAGACGACCGTCTTCGTCCGATCCTACGAGGGGAACGCCTCCCCGAAGCAGCTCCGCTAGCCAGAGATTGCCTTTTCTGGCAGCAGGCCCTGTGCCACGAGCGCCTCTATGTCAGCGTCGGTCATGGTGCTCGAGGACCAGGCCAGTTCTAGGGCTGGCGGCGCGGCGGTGGCGGCTGCTGCTGGGACTTCGCCGGCCATTCCTGCACAAGGCGAGTGGTGGCGGGCAAAGGGGCGGTGGAATGCTCTAGAGACGAGTGCTTGAGAGGAGGGTGGAGAGATCTGGAAGACTCGGTGGCGGCAGAGATGAAAGGGCACAAAGGGATAAGGTCACGGTCGCTTTTATATCGGCCGCAACCCTAACGGGCCGTTCTGCTTCTCCCTTCTTTTTGAAATTTGAATTGGCTCCGAGAGAGTCCCTTCCTCTCACCGAGGCAGAGGAGGAAATAGTAACAAATGATTTGATAGCGGCAGTAAAAGGGAAGGCGGCCCCGAAGGATAGGCTGTGTAGTTGATCAAAAAATCAGAACAGATCCCAGGATTTTCAGATCTGATTGGATCTGACCGTTGGATCGGAATATTCCTTTCTACCAGGAGGTGTGTCACTATGACTCCACCAGTGACCTTGCTCATGGGTTGGGCGCCGCTATTTGACTCGACGTGTCTCCGTGACTCCGTCAGTGATCCTGCTCAAGGGCTGGGCACTGCTATTTGACTCGGCGTATCTCCGGGACTCCGCTAGTGACCCTGCTTGGGGGTTGGGCACTGCCATTTGAATCGGCGTATCTCCATGACTCCGCCAATGGTCCTGCTCGTGGGCTGGGCGCAGCTATTTGACTCCGCGTATCTCCGTGACTCCACCAGTGACCCTCGGGAGCTGGGCGCCGCCATTAGACTCGGCGTGTCCCCGTGACTCCGCCAGTGGCCCTGTTCAGGGGCTGGGCGCCGCTATTTGACTCGGCGTGTCTCCGAGACTCCTCAAGTGACCCTGCTCGGGAGCTGGGTGCTACCATTTGACTCGGCGTGTCCCCGTGACTCCGCCAGTGGCCCTGCTCGGGCGCTGGGCGCCGCTATTTGACTCGGCGTGTCTCTGTGTCTCCGCCGGTGACCCTGCTCGCGGGCTGGGCACCGCTATTTGACTCGGCGTGTCTCTGTGACACCGCTAGGTACCCTGCTCGGAGGCTGGGCGCCGCTATTTGACTCGGCGTGTCTCTGTGACTACTCAACTAACCCTGCTCCGTGACT
The DNA here is from genome assembly GCA_032594955.1 of Panicum miliaceum. Lineage (NCBI taxonomy): Eukaryota > Viridiplantae > Streptophyta > Magnoliopsida > Poales > Poaceae > Panicum > Panicum miliaceum. The sequence goes on from CM064062.1 coordinate 22,064,870, forward strand.
CCATTCTGACTCTCAACCGCCAAAGATGAGGAGAACCCACAAGCCCCACAGGAGTAAGGTAAGAGGTAAGAACAAGGCCAACTTATTCAAAATCATGGTAAGAACACTTTGTTGTGCCTAAGGTATAGGTTCGAAATGCAACATTGAAGCAACTCCTGATCAACAACAAAAAGCCTTGTTTTGCTCAGGGACCAGCAAAAGGCTAGCTTGGGGGTGTTGTTGACGGTCCTTAAGTGCCAAATCCGACCGTCAACGATACTCACAAACAAAGGAAACCCAAGCCTCTTACTAACATATTTGTATCACTAACCTAGCTCCACAGTTGTTTTGGGAGACTTATCATTTTAGGGATGCAAGTCCAAAATATGAAGAAAACACGAAGAACACGCATCAATACATCCGCTGTGACACACTTACAAGAAGGGCCCATTTGCCAGACCAAACCGACGTCAAATGGCGGCAAACACCCAAGGGATAAGACCTAGGCCCACCTACCAGTGACACGGCCAAAGGCGGTGGCGAGAGGCGGTCAAGGGGGGTCGGCCGCACCTAGGGTGCGGCCGCACCTGCCCTGGAACCCATCCAGGTGCCCTTTGCCGGGAAGGCAGATCTGATCCTCCCATGGTTGATTCTCAACATTTCCATACATAGAGATGGCGGGAACCGATCTCAAGAGCTATAAAAGGAGGCCCTCACAACACATTCCACACACCACACTTGGAGCTATTCTCTCTACTCTCACTTGTGACTTGTAATCCTTAGGGTAGTGGAGCTAGGCTAGAACTTCTCTTAGCGAATCGAGTCGTCCTCGGGATCGGAGAGCAATCCTCAGTCCTTGGTATGGCTTTGTATTCGACTTATCAGTATCCTATTCATAGTACAGAGCTGATTCTTGGTTTCTTTAGTAGCCTGGTAGTCTATCTTACCTCGGTTTGTTATGCCGCCCCTGCTAGTTTATCCTGCCTTGACTTGTTGCTTCACTAGTTATACTCTTCATATGCTTAGACCAGATGATCTGGGTAAGGATATTGGTTTGTCGTGCTTTCGGGCTTGCCTTAGCGTTCTACTTGTCCATCCGAAGGGTGGGAGACCCGGGGACACGCTAGGGTAGTGACCTCATACACGAGCGTGGTGCTCGGGTATGCGGGATCCTTCGGATCTGACCGTGCTCCACGGTGTTACAGGGGTAGATGGCAGGTGGTGACAGCCCTATCCATACGCTACCAAGCTGCTTCGTGGTTAATGCACTCCCCGACGTTTGGGTACGGTGTAGGAGTTCATGCAAAGATGTAAAGGCCTAGATGTACTCCGGGGCGGGACATTCTCCCAGTATCCCTAATTTCCCGGCACATGCAGTTCTAAGCATGTCTTGTGTGTAACCTTTGCTTGTATGAATAGATGCTAATAGGACCCTCTTGTATGCCTATGCTCCCACTAACCTTAGGTTTATTCGTTCATTCTTTATCTTGAGTTTGGCCCGTGTGTGTGTCACATTACCCCTATTCATATCTTTTATCATGACTTACCCCTGTTTATGTTATAGTCTATGACTTATTCATATCGTCTTGCTCTTGTACCAAGTAAACTCTTTACAATCATGCCCTCCTTTGGGAAAATATAAATAACGATACCCGAATACTCACCGGGTGAAATGCTGCAGCGGTATATCCGTGCGCTTGCGGATCTTTTTCTGTAATCGTAAAGACATACCACATGACGTTTCTTGGTGCCGCTGCTAGGGATGGGACTAACACCCTCATTCCTAGTGGTGACACTAAGAAATGCCAACACTCGGTGCGCTCAATCTGCAGTTCTCCCCTTAATCCACGATCAAATCTCAGGCCCTGGCCGATTTCGTGGCCGAGTGGACAGAGATACAAGACCCACCACCCAAGGAACGACCTAACGGAGGAAGAATGCCGCGACATCCCCGAGTTGATGAAGCGGATCAAGGCCCTGAAGGACAAGGGCGTTACTGGGGAGTCTGCGGCGTACTCGTTCATCGAGTGGCGCATCCAGCCCCTTCAGCAACGCGTACACCTTGTATTCGAGTACCAAGGCCTTCGGGACCCGTCACGGATGGCGAAGGATGTGCCATCCGTTGAGGAAATCATGCGCCGGGTTACCCGCCTATTCACGGGGGTAACCTCGGAGCCCTACATCCCAAGGCTCTTTAGCGCGGGCAATCCACCGGACCCGATAAGTAGCTTGCTCGAGTACCTTGTTGATGTAGTCATTCTGACTTGCTGCTCATTGATAGCTTTTTCTTGAATGTAGGCCGACTTGGAGCGGTTCAAATCTGACCCGCTTGAGCCAAGTTTTGAGGAACCAGCCCAAGACCCACCTGTCGAGAAGGCTACGGAAGACACTGTAGCTGACACGCCGCGCCCGCAACGAGTGGCAACGCGCAAGCGGAGGGCTGCTGCAGCAGTAGATACAGCAACCAGTCGCCCGGCAGCGTAAGTGATTTGAACTCCTTAGCAGCTTGATTTTGCCATAAATCCATGAGTGCTTAGTTACTTTAATCCTGTAGTGGGACTGAGGAGAACCCCGATTCCCCGAGGCAAGGGGTAGTCGGAGAGACCGGGGAGAGGAGTCCGGCAGCGGGGCAATCACCACCCTCGACTATCAAGCCGGCCTCTCCCCCTCCCCGCCCCCCCCCCCGTTCCGGGAATAAATCCGCACCACGGGGGCTGGTAGTACCCACGGTACTCCCCCTCAAAAAGTCCGCCAGGTTCGTAACCAGAGTTAATTTTGTTGCATCTTGAGATAGTTTTGAGTACTTGCGCAGCTTTGCACGAAGTCGGAGACTCCCAGGCCGGCTTCCTCTAGCTCTGCCTAGGTTGGCACGAGTGGGAACACATTTCTGAAAGAGCCTGCGGCCGCGAGTACCGCCGTGCCTCGGATCGTCTTGGATGTACTGGCCGCGGTCGAGGGAGAAGACCTCGAGCCCCCGGTTAATGCCGAGGTGGAGCCAGAGACCCAAGCCCCCGGGACTACTCCTAGGCCGGCCCTAGAGGGGGATACTCGGGCCATCTAGGAGGAGGTCGCGAGTACTCTGGGCCAGCAAGAGGCCCCCGGAGAGTTCTCGGGTGCAACAACAAGAGGAGGTCCTAGAGGACTCCCGAGTACCTGAGCAGCGGGAAGGAGAAGTCCCCCATCCACACACTGAACTCTTTGAGGACCCGTTGTTGGAGCCGGCGATGGTCTCGCTCATGCTCGAGCTAGGCCGCCACTTCACTGATTATACCAAGGTATGTAGTCGAGTACTCCTCGAGACTTGTAGTCCTATTGTAGAGGGTTACTGACTTCTTGACTTCCCTTGTGTAGAGCCTCATCGGGTGCTCAAGGGAAAAGTCAGCCCTGTTGAACCAGATCAGGGATGTGCTGCCTCTTACCCATGAGGCAGAGGACAACCTGGAGGCCGAGAAGGCTAAGAACATCAAACTCCAAGAAGAACTCGCGGCCTTGAAGGCCTCTCATCGGGACGCGATGATCGATCAACAGCGGAAGCACGATCTGGCGATCAGGAAAGTCAAGGACTTGACTGCCCAGAAAGAGAGTAAGTAGTCTGTTCCTCATGTCCAAGTAGTGTTTTTGCGTCTTCCTTTCTTCTGAGTTGCATATGTGTAATTTTCCCAGAGTATGCTCGTATTGAAAGAGCCTTGATTGACTGAAAGTGTGACATATATGAACTTACAGAGCACAAGGAGCAGTTGAAGAAGGCTCTTGAAGAGCTCCAAATCAAGTACTCAGATCTAGATGATGAACACAAGACTGTGACTCGCCAGCTGAAGGATGCTGACAAGCAGCTTGTTAAGAACATGCAGATGATCCAGTCGCTGAACCGTGACATGGAACTTTAGCAGAAGGAGCTGGATCAACTCGGGACCGCCGCGCACCAGCTGTGCGAGTTGGTTGACTTGACACCGGATGGTCGCTCGTTAGTGCATTGCCTTGTTGATGCTCCCACGAGCATTGCAGGGTACGCATCCGGCACTGCCAAGGTCGTACTAACTCATGCACTGGCGATGGTGAAGTCATACTTCCCGGGCATGGACGTTTGCCTGTTTGTAGAAGGCGCCTCCGGAGAGTGTACAGAGGAGCAGTTCGCCGAGTACCGCAATGAGGTATAAGACGTTGCTCATCAGATTGTAGATTAGCTTTCGCTCTTCTGAGCTTGTTAGAACTATGTCTGTTTTGTAAGAAAACAATAGTCTCCCATGTAATATTTTAATGCTTGTTTGATTGTTGTTTGCTACGCTAGGCTCGTGGAGTGGCGTGTTGCAACGTAATCGTATAAGCTTTTGAGTACGTTAGTCTTAATGTGAAGTTACCCTGAAAGCAGTGCTTCAGTTGGTAAACTGTCGACTAGACGGTACTATTTTACAGAGTTATGTTCATATAACCTCTATTTGTAGGTGTGGGAACCTCTTCGACTTTACCCTATAATACCTTGCCCCGTAGCTTAAATAAGCTGTATAGGGAGGTAGTCGGAAATAGACACTTAATGCGTTTAGGGAGAGTAGCCTAGGAGGCTTTCGTTAATCATGACGGAAAGTACACGTGGTGTAGCCCCTGAGTGTTTTCCGAGGATTAGAATTAGTTAGCGTATTGAAATAGATCGTGGCGACAGTCCCCGAGTAAACTCAATGTTGCTAAGGGGACAATAGATAGTAGTTGTTTGGGGAACCAAGACAACCATGTATTATCAAACTGTGTTGCGCTGCAGCTAACAGGTTTTGTACAAGTTTCTTAAGCATAGAAACATCGTAGGTGTTCGATGTTCTAGGAGTTTGGAACTTCTTGGCCGTCAGAGTAATGTAGTCGATACAACCCTGGCCTTGTGACTTTCGTGACGATGAAGGGTCCTTCCTATCTAGAGTTGAGCTTATGGAGCCCGGACTCATGTTGGATGCGGCGCAGGACTAAGTCTCCAATTTTGAAAGATCTTTCTTGGACATTGTGGTCATGATACCGACAAACACCTTGTAGATATCGGGCTGATCGGAGCAAAGCATTGCATCTGACTTCTTCAGCGCAGTCAAGTTCCAGATGCCTTGCCTCGTCAACTTCTCCTTCTTCGTACATCTTCAGTCTGGGTGATTCCCACATGATGTCTACTGGAAGAATTTCTTCTGACCCATAGACGAGAAAGAAATGTGACTATCCTGTGGCTTTACTCGGTTGAGTACGAAGCCCCCAGATGACTGTAGGTAACTCGTTTATCCAGTTGCCTCCTTTTTTGTTGCTCTCATCATAGAGTCTTTTGTTGAGTCCATCGAGTATCAAGCTGTTAGCGCGCTCCACCTGGCCATTGGCCAACGGGTGAGCCACCGACACGTACTTGACCTCGATGACGCTTCGTTCGCAGAACTCCCAAAACTCGTGTGATGTGAAGTAGGATCACAAATGAAAGTGACTACTCTATCCGCTGTTAGTTTGTGATTGGCTTGTACTCGATCCACTTTGAGAACTTGTCGATTGCCACCAACACGTGAGTAAAACTTCCTGGCACTGTTTTAATGGACCGATCATGTCGAGGCCCCAGCAGGTAAACGGCCAAGAAGGTGGTATGGTGATCAGCTTGTGGGCAGGGACATGAGCTTGTTTACCAAAGAATCGGCAGTTCGTGCATCGGCGAACGATATCTTCGGCGTCTGCCAAAGCCATAGGCCAATAGAACCCAGACCTGTAAGCCTTCCCGACTAGTGTTGGGAGGCTGCATGATTGCTTCGAGAGTACATCGGCTCCAACATTGTTGTCGCGGATCACATGACAGATCTCTACGCCTGAGAACTTGTTCTCGATCATGCGAATTTCTGTGACATATGCATCCATGGTTTCTGTGACAACCCGGGTAATTACAATTCCAAAATCAATGTCATTAGCCTAACTCTATGATTAGATCAGCTAATGAAAGGGTGGAAAGAATTAAAACGAGTTCAGTTGGAATTCAAATTTAATTTGAGCACATTTGGTTAGTTTTGAACTTTTAAATTTAACTTTCAAACCATAAGCCAAATGAGATTTTGCCTGAAACCAAAGTTGTAGAACTTTTTATTTTGAACAACTTTCGTGTTCAAAAGTTTTTAAAATTCAAATCAGAAAGAGGAGAAAATGCCCTGTTTGCACCCAGCCCCCTGAAGTTTTCCAAATTCTTGCATCCAGGTCCCTCGTTTTCCCCCCCTCCTCTGCCACGCCGCGCGCGCTCGCCCGCCCGCCGCGCGCCAGTTGGCCGGCGTCGCCTGACCGGCGCGAAGCGCCAGGCCAGTGGCCGCCGCACCACCCCGCCACGGCCGGCTTTGCCCCGCCCCCACGCCGCGCGGCCAGTCAGCGCCCGCGCGTGCTGCCGCGCCCAGCCCGCCGCCCGGCCGCCCAGTCGCCGCGCTCCGCCGTGCCGCCCCGGCCCCCGCGCCCCACCAGTCGCCGCGCCCGCCCTCCGCCCGAGCCGCTGCCGCCGCTGCTTCCCCACTCCGCGCCCGGCACTATCTCACCCCGCTCACGCCATATCGCGGCCGCCCAGTCACCGCGCCCGCGCTGCCGCACGTCGCGCCGGCGTTCTGCCGCCGCCCGCCGCAGCCAGTGCACGCCGTTGCCGTGCCCCGCCCCGCGCGTCGCCCAGGCACCTCCACACCCCCTCCTGTCCCTATAAAAGCCCCGCCCCGACCACGCGCGCGAGCCACCGCAGCCCAGAACGCCTCGCCGTCGCCATCGCCGCCGCCGAGCACCACCCGCCCGTGGACAGCCCTCCGCCGCCGCCCACTGCCCAAACTGAGCCCCCAGCCACCACTACATCACCCCACCGCAGCTCGCCGACCCACCCAACGCCACCCAGAACCACCGGAGCGCCGCCGCCCGCACTGCCGTCGCCGCCGCCGCCCCTGCTCGCCGTGGACAGCACGACCCCGACCCCCTCCGTCCAAGCCGAGCCCCTGTGCAGCTTTCCCACGCGCCACTGAAGCTCACCGACCGGACCACACCGCCCCAAGCCCGCCGGAGCACCGCCGTCGACGCGAGCCGCGCCGCCGCCGCCTCTGCTCCAACGCCGGCGAGTCCTTCCCGGCCGTCCCCCACCCGAACAACACCCCCACAAGGTAGCCCTCGCACCCCTGAACCTTCCCCGACCCTCGCCCCTCGCCGCCGGCGAGCCCCCTCGCCGGAATTTCGGCCGGCCGCCGTACCCGAGCCGCCCGAGGACCCAATTGCAAGAATTTAAATCTTTAGAAGGGTCTGAGCGTAAGATTCAAGGACCTAGTTGTAAAAGAAAGTTTCAAACCTAGATTCAAATTTAGTGAACTTGTAAAATTCGTATAAAATCGTAGAAAATTCAGAAAAATGCAAACTCAACTGTTCTGGAATCCTCAGAACAAACTCTACCACTTTTGTTACAAAAGTTTTCTCAGAATCTCAAAATATTTTGCTCTACATTAAATAGAAGCTTTAATGGACTTATTTTGTACCCACTGTTCTAGAACAATGCTGACCCTAAATTTTGGGCAGGGAATTAGTTGCTTGATGTTTAGGACCGTGTAAAAAGATCAGACCCAAATTCCATCTCTAGCTCTACTGTTTGTTAAACTTAGTTTTAATTCATGTGTAAGTAGAATGTTTTATCCCTGCAGATAGGTGGTGAGTCACCCATTGAAACTTTTACTATGCTAATTTATTGGTACCTAGAAGCCAGAGAAAAATTAGGAGAATTTTTATCTCACAGTAACCCACTTATTTGATTTATGTGCTAATAACATACATTAAATCAAGAAAATAGTATCTTAGCTTGGACAATTCTCAAATTTTTCTGGGAAATAAACTATGGTAGAGGTTGCTGTGTAAAATGTTCCATGGACAAAAACCCTGTGTAGGGTCCTGTAAAAATGAATCTTTGAATAGCCTAGGTGTAGAATGTCATATTTTCTATGCTCTGGATACTGCATGATAAATCCTACAAAACTTACAGTAGCTTCTGCATGCTCAAGTGAGAGCTCTGTAAAAATCTTAGACTCATTTGTTGCACCAATTGTTCTGTACAAAAAGAACAAGGATCTAACAGCAACTATGTAATGTATTTTTCATAATTAATCTGTTGTATAAAATTGGCTGAAAATTTTACGGTAAGCACATCTTTCCTTGATGTGCCTAAATCCAAAATTTCATGACCAGAGACTATCCATTGTAGTAATTACTCTTGAATCGTATCAAGTACCATTACCACAACTTAAACTTGTGCATTCATGTAGAATCGACGACTCTCGCCGACGGAACTTACGAACTGGTGCCCGCGTCCGAGAGTGAGCAGCGTGAAGCTCAAGCAAATCTAACTGAAGCTTTTGAAGACCCGAGCCCAAGTTCGGAAGATCCCCAAGAGAACTGCGAAGGCAAGCCCCGGAGCATAACCCATTCTTTCCGAAATTATGCAACTCATTACCCTTTGCTTGTGCATTAAGTTTATAGGAGTTGGATGAAAACTTAGTTGCATGATGTCAGGAACCCTTGCTTGAAAACTAGATGTAAGGTTCGATAGAATGCTGTGCTAATAGGACTCCGGTAAAAGTCGAGTGATTTCCTGTCACTCGCGAGAAAATAGGAGTTGAATGACTACTACACGCTGCAATCATAAGGACACGGACGGGTTATGTAACGATGGTTACGATTGAGGCCCGTCTGTCTAGTGAAAAATACTAAGGCCGCAGGGTGTGGTAGTGATGGTTAAGTCTTTGAACGTACTAAACACATGCCGAGATTATGGGAATCGGTAAGCTTAATTACCTGATTGGCCCGGCAAGGGGACGGCATCCTACCCTTTGAACCTCGGTCCCATGTGCATATGGCGAGTGCAGAGAGTGGTCACGACCCGGCGCCGAACCGTGGCGTGGAGCTCTTGTACTCTCGGAGGGTAGCCCCGATCCACGACCCGGAAAGAAAGGGGAAAAGTTGCACGTGTGACTCTAGGGAGTAACCACGTGACGTGTGTTTGGGTTTCCCTTGCAAGGTTAAGAAATTCGATTCGAATCATCCGTTTCTCATGGCTATTGAGACTACTTAACCATTTTTACCCACAGAATAAGAAGAGGAACAATGATGATGAATGAACTGGTTGGATGGAAAATTTAATGCTTCACCATGTATGCTTTAGATAGCTGCTTACCTAGACTGGCTAACGAAACTAGAATCTTGAGCTAAAAGTTGAAAGTAAGGACCCACTTGTAGATGCTTTTCGGCAAAACAAACCCCTGAGCCAAAACGCCTGGCATGTTTAGAGTCGGTGGAGTAGTTTCTACTACACGAGTAGGTCTTGCTGAGTATTAGTATACTCAGTCTTGCTTGTGACTCGATTTCAGGTGAGCCCTTCGAAGACATGGTTGCTAGCTTGACTTGGCCCTGCACTCTTCCCCCTGGTTGGTCGGTGGAATGGGATGCGCCCCCGTCCAACGGAGATAAGGCCGAGTGATGTCTCGTACGGGCTTCATCGAGACATCCTGTATCGTCGAGTAGTTTCCGTTGTTTATTTCCGCTGCAACTTAACTCTGAAGAACTTATTTATGTTAATTGGAGTATTTGGTTTCTAAGCTCAGAACTTGGCCTGTAATATTTACTTATGTTAATGTCGTAATATTTGTTGGAATGTGGTAATCTCTGGGCTCATCGTCGCATGAGCATTTGTATGTACGTCGCTCGATCCGTGCACCGTGGTTGTATCGGGAGGTTATACCTGACAGACCAGTGGATTACTCCGTTTGAAGTGTAAGGTTAACCGAGAATGCCTTAATGGTGATGGTTAATACACTTGAGCCGGATTAATTCAGGTGGTTCTGCCACAGCTGGTATCAGAGCCGTAGTTGGTGCCACAGCTGGCAACAGCGGACACCAGAGCCAAAATACATACGCCAGAGAATGCTACAAGCCTTAAAAACTCATTTTACTGAAACTTGACTAGAAGGTTGTGTTGCGAAATGCGTTGGTACGTTAAGGATGGTGCCTAGTTCGTAAAGCCCTAAGGGATTATGGGAAAGCTACTAGGTGGCTATCTAACTTCTATATATATTATCAACTGACTTCCAGCACATTACCTTCTGTCAAAACTTACTTTCATGCACAACCAACCTTAAATTCTGTAACGACGCACTCGTCGCTAAGGTAAGAAGGTAAGGATCCTCAGCCAACTGAGGGAGCTTGGCCTTCCTGTCGGTGATGCGAACCGAACGCTGCCCTCAAGCAGTGGCTTACTTGAGGTGCTGCCAATATGCCAACTGTTAGTTGAACATATTGGGAGTAGAAGGTTTGGCGCAGGGTATGGCGATCGCTGTTCATACCCCCGTCTCATGACGGTACCCCCGTGAATACGCTATCTCGATAGCGTATGTTAACGTCGTCTGTACGGCGGAAATTGTACAGATATCGTTTCTATAAGTAAACGGTAATGAATACGGACGCTTTCATGAGTGCTGGCATGAAAGGTTCATGAAATATATATATGCTTTGTCAATCTTCTGCAGGTACACTAACCGCGATTACGATAAGTTAAGGGACGAGTAGAAAGACTCGACTAGCTATTATAGGAGAGCCGTATTGTGTAAGCCACCGAAACTATCTTCGTAAGACCAAAGCTATTTGGCAATTATTTTATTTTGTGAGGACGAATAGGACGTGCATACATCATGAACATATGTATCTGAAATTAAAAATGCGTTGTATAAGAGTGGTAAGGTTCTTGCGTGTCTAAAGCATGGTTTGCATAAGGACCATCTAGCGGAACTGTCCGAATTCTGCCGTGACCAAAAAGAGCGATTTATTGGCCAAAGAAAATGACCATTTCTGATAAAGTTCATGTTGAAGAAATTGTCCCAAATTTTGTGTTCTATCTTCTGTTCAAAAACGAAAAATTCTGAACTTATGGATAGTGAGAAATAACAGAAACCTTGAAATATCAGAATTCTGTCCAGAATAAGCACTTCTGCCCCTTAAATTTTTAGGCCCCCTTCCTGCGGTTTTCTGCAAAAGAGCACAACACGAAAATTGTTCCAAATTTACCCAGGAAGCTGCTGTTAAAATTTGGTAAATTTTGGCTGGGTAGATTTTCCCTGGTGTACGAAACTCTAGCCCTCTGTTCACTGAAAATTCTGGGTAGATAGTAAGGTAAAACCTGAAAAGAAAGACCATCTTAGAGACCCAATTAGCTCTGGAGTTGACTAGAAAAGTTGTTCAAAAATACCTTAGGAGTGATCTGGTGAAATTTGAGAATTTTTGGATGAGAACTGTGGGAGTTATAGTTATTTTTGCACACTATACAGAATCTGTCCTTGTGCTGTTCACAGTTTTTCGCTATCTCACTCCATTCGATCTTTTGTTCAGATGGCCGAGCCTGTTGATATGATGGTGGATGAGGATGGACGCGTACACTCGCAGTGTCTCCACTGGGAGGGCTTTCCCTCTATTTTGTGGGATGTTCTGCGTACCGCGGGCTATCTAATTCCCCCACGTTACGCCGGACTGGAGTTTGCAGAAAATGGAGTTACCCAGTGCCGTGTCAACGTGACTATCTTTCCACACCCGCTACACCCGGAGTGGCCCGCCTTGGAGCTTGAGGCTGTTGGTCGCCGTTTGGCCGATACTTGGGAGCTTGCAGCCATGAGGGCGCTCACCACGTTTTGTGCGCAGCGTCCCGAGGTTGTCACACTCACTCCCATTGGATTGTTTCCTGCTGCCCAGGACAACGACCCCTTTTGGCTCAACAGGGTGCAGCACGCACAGTACTTGGTAGACTTTCATGCCCAGGAGACTATCCACATCTCCGTGCGGTGCATGAGTGCACTCTACCGGCTTCAGACTCTCCAGAGTCAGGCACTCGAGCAGCTCACTGATCTTGCTCAGGCCTACCATATGATGGCAGATACCAGGGATGAGCAGATAAAGGAACTCAGTCAGGATCTTGAGGACAGAGATGCTCAGATTGGCCAACTTGAGGGCCAAATCCAGGAGCAGGACACTCTCATGGGTGAGAGAGATACCACGATAGCACAGTTGGAGGAGCAGCTCCATGATCTGAACCTTGAGTTGGAAGATGCTAATGAGCACATTCAGTGGCATCATGATCAGAATGACCATCCCCATGAGGACGACATGGAGGAGGATGAGGAGGAGCCACAGGAGATTGATGGTATCTCAGGTATGGATTTCGAGGGTGAGGTACCACAGGCACCTCAGATGGGAGCTCACTCTCCTGCTCACAGCGAGTCGTCCGTCAACGACTTGGATGATTTCTAGAGGACGACCTAGGAGGACTTTTGCACATACTCCTCGATAGGGTAGCCTAACTTTTGGCAAGTGTTGTAATAGGCTAACTAGGAGTTGAGTAACTCTTTTGTGTTGGGTACACCTGAACCATGTGGATACCCTCAGCGTGTAAGAAACGGCGATAAACTTGGGGGATTTCGTTGTAATTGGGTAAACGACGGAATCCACAATCGCTGAGACTTGTCGGAATTTTTATCCATGTCTCCTTGCATTTCTTGGCTGAGTGTTGAATACCAGACTTGTGCTAAATTTTGTGATCTAGGGTCTCACAAAAATTCAGCATCATTGGACCTCGCTAGTTTAAGATATAGGCGAAACCGTACCGATCAATCTGCTGAAAAACAGCTAAGACAGCAAGGCAAAGGACGAGCTTTTCGACCACCTTAGCCATAGTTCTAGCACCGAAGTTAAATACCAAAGTGGTGCATTCCTAAATTCTCTGACTACTACAAGAGTTTGAAATGTTTTGGATGGACCCACGGCAGGCTATGATTTTTCTCGTAGAAAACAGAGATTCCGTCCATACGTCTAGCGGTGACTTCGGAAGTCTATGACTACACCAATTATTTATGAATCCAGGAAGTAATATGGATCGCGTTGCTAATGGTAACCTTTCACGTTTCAGATGGTCGGATCAACCCGTGGCAACCCCGAGGGTTTTGGTGCCGGTGGCAGCCGCTCGCGACAATCGCCACCACCCCCGCCCAGTTTGGTGGAAGCGATGGCCGCTCAAACCGAGCTACTGCGTCAGATTGTGCAAGGACAACACCAGCAGAGGGGTGGGCACAATGCTCACCAACCACAAGCCGCAGGATACACGGATTTCCTAGGGACCCAGCCTCCCTTGTTCCATAAGACCGAGGAACCCCTGGACGCAGATGCATGGATTCGCACCATAGAATCCAAGTTCACACTACTTGTGGCCCCATGCTCAGAGGCCAACAAGGCTCGTTTTGCCGCGCAACAGCTTCGCGGTACCGCTCGTCTATGGTGGGACCACTATTCTGCGATGCTTCCGGCTGACCATGTGGTCGACTGGGATGAATTCAAGACCGCGTTCCGAGCACATCATATCCCCGAGGGTCTCATGGAGAGGAAGCTGAACGAGTTCCTGGCACTCACCCAGGGCACCCGCACCGTGCTGCAGTACGCCCAGGCGTTCAACAACTTGTGTCAGTATGCGGGCTATCACGCTGATACGGATGCCAAGAAGCGTGATCGTTTCCGCCGAGGTCTGAATACCAAGCTCAAGGAACGTCTGAACCTAGCCAGGGCTGACACCTACAACGAGTTGGTCAATATGGCCATTACCCAGGAGGACTGTATCATGGCACACCGGGCAGAGAAGAAGAGAAAGGCACCCGCAGGACCATCAAGTGCCCAACCACCAAGGTATCGCATCGTGCAAAATACCGCACCCACAGCTCCACCAAGGGCCCCGCAGCCAGGAAGATGGATTACCAGACCCCCACAGCAGCCAGGCATGGTACGACCCCCGATGCCTCCACAGAATGGTCCGAGGCCCATTCTTCAGCAGTCTCTTCGACCTAGCCCCGCGAATCGCTGTTTCAAATGCAGGAGTTCCAGCCACTTCGCACGAGAATGCCCTCAGCCTGGACAGCCCAACCAAGGTCAAGGATCCAACCCGAACGCCAAGAACAGGGGCAAGAGACAGACCCTGCAAGTCAAGCAAGGACGGATTAACTTCACCACGCTTGCAGAGCTTCCTGAAGGAGCCCCAGTGATGTCGGGTACATTCTCTATCCATAACAAGCCTGCAGTTATATTATTTGATTCTGGTGCATCGCATAGTTTCATAAGTGCAAAATTCGGTGCAAGAGTAGGCTTGGATGTTTGTCACACCAAAGGGTCATACATGATATCAACCCCGGGTGGTAAAATCGCTTCAAACCAAATGATCAGACAAGTACCAGTCAAATTGGGTAGTAAAACCATCGACACGGACCTTGTCCTTTTACCCCTTGACGGCATGGACATTATTTTGGGAATGAACTGGATGGCTATGCATGGAGTCACACTGGACCTTTCTTCCCGAGCCGTTGAGATAAATTCACCTAGTCACGGAGCCACTACCCTTTACCTACCGTTCCTAGATTGTACTAATTCCTGTGCTTATAAGATGGAAGGACTTAAGCCAGATAATATTCCTGTGGTAAACGAGTATGCCGATGTTTTCCCGGAGGACTTACCAGGAATGCCACCGGATAGGGACATTGAGTTCGTTATTGAACTACAACCAGGCACTGCACCTATATCCAAAAGACCATATAGGATGCCCCCTAAAGAATTGGCCGAGCTGAAAATTCAAGAACTACTGGACAAAGGTTTCATTCGCCCTAGCGCGTCACCTTGGGGATGTCCAGCCCTATTCGTAAAGAAGAAGGATGACAGTTTGAGATTATGTGTGGACTACCGACCTCTCAATGCGGTAACTGTTAAAAATAAATACCCCCTTCCTCGCATCGATGTACTCTTCGATCAATTAGCTGGAGCCAGAGTCTTCTCCAAGATTGATCTTCGTTCGGGATACCATCAGATCAAGATTCGCCCATGCGATATTCCTAAGACTGCCTTCTCCACACGATATGGACTATATGAATTCTTAGTCATGTCCTTTGGACTCACCAATGCCCCTGCTTACTTCATGTATCTCATGAATTCGGTATTCATGCCCGAACTTGACAAATTCGTCGTAGTGTTCATCGACGACATCCTTATCTATTCCAAGGATGAGGAAGAGCATACCAAGCACCTTCGCATTGTTCTTCAGCGACTCAGAGACCATCAGCTCTATGCTAAGTTTTCTAAGTGTGAATTCTGGTTGGATACTGTAAAGTTCTTAGGTCACACGATCTCCAGCGAAGGCATAGCTGTTGACCCCAGCAAGGTACAAGAGGTGATGGATTGGAAACCCCCTACCTCTGTTCATCAGATTCGCAGTTTTCTCGGCTTAGCCGGTTACTACCTCCGCTTCATCCCGGATTTCTCTCGAATTGCTAAGCCCATGACTGAACTGTTAAAGAAGGAAGTAAAGTTTGTATGGGACGAGAGATGTGAAGAAGCTTTCCACACTCTCAGAGAGCATCTGACTACTGCACCTGTGTTAGCTCAACCCGATAATACCAAGCCATTCGATGTGTATTGTGACGCATCAGGTACTGGTCTAGGATGTGTGCTTATGCAAGAGAATCGAGTAATTGCATATGCCTCACGAGCCCTTCGGCCCCACGAACAGAATTATCCCACTCATGATCTTGAGCTCGCAGCCGTCATTCACGCGCTGAAGATATGGAGGCACTATCTCATGGGTACACAGTGCAATATCTACACGGATCATAAGAGTCTCAAGTATATCTTCACACAAGCCGATCTGAATATGAGACAACGGAGATGGCTAGAACTAATCAAGGATTATGACCTTGAAGTGCACTATCACCCCGGCAAGGCTAACGTAGTCGCTGATGCACTAAGCCGCAAGTCCCATTGCCATTGCTTATCCATGGAGTTCTACCATGAGACATTATGTGCAGACATGAGGAAGCTTAACTTGGAAATGGTTTCCCAAGGCACTCTAAATCACATCTCAGTTGAGCCCACTCTTCACGACCAAATCGTCATGGCACAACTACAGGATGAAGGAATTAAGATCATCAATCAGAAACTCTCTCTAGGTGAGGAGAAGTACAAATGTTTCCGCCAGGACCATAAGGGAGTTCTATGGTTCGAAGGTCGTATAGTCGTTCCGAAGAATCGTGAACTCCGCAAGCAAATTCTTGATGAGGCACACCTCTCCAAATTCTCTATCCACCCCGGCAGTAGCAAAATGTATCAGGACCTAAGGCAAAACTTCTGGTGGACTAGAATGAAAAGGGAAATTGCTACGTATGTCTCAGAATGTGACACGTGCCAGAGAGTGAAGGCTAGCCACTTAAAGGTAGCCGGTACACTTCAACCGTTACCTATACCATCATGGAAATGGGAAGACATAAGTATGGACTTCATCGTTGGACTACCAAACACGTCCCAGAGACATGATTCCATATGGGTTATCGTTGATAGACTCACGAAGACGGCACATTTTCTTCCGGTACACACCACCTGTTCTACCAAGAAATATGCCGAGATTTACCTCGATCGTATTGTTTGCCTGCATGGAATACCTAAGACGATTATCTCCGATCGTGGTCCTCAGTTTGTAGCACGCTTTTGGGAACAACTGCAAACGTCTCGTATGTCGAACAACAAGAAATATCGTTGGAACCCGACCTCTCGTATGTCGAACACCCAGTTAAGATTCTGGATCAAAAAGAAAGAGAGACCAGGAGGAAAGTAATTAGAATGTATAAAATACAATGGAATCACCACACGGAAGAAGAAGCCACCTGGGAAACGGAGAGCTACCTGAACCAACATTTCCCTGGGTTTCTTGTCTCAACCACTGGTATGTGCACCCACGCCCACACTAAGAATTACCGAATCTCGGGGCGAGATTCTTGTTAAGGGGGGGAGGCTGTGACAACCCGGGTAATTACAATTCCAAAATCAATGTCATTAGCCTAACTCTATGATTAGATCAGCTAATGAAAGGGTGGAAAGAATTAAAACGAGTTCAGTTGGAATTCAAATTTAATTTGAGCACATTTGGTTAGTTTTGAACTTTTAAATTTAACTTTCAAACCATAAGCCAAATGAGATTTTGCCTGAAACCAAAGTTGTAGAACTTTTTATTTTGAACAACTTTCGTGTTCAAAAGTTTTTGAAATTCAAATCAGAAAGAGGAGAAAACGCCCTGTTTGCACCCAGCCCCCTGAAGTTTTCCAAATTCTTGCATCCACGTCCCTCGTTTTCCCCCCCTCCTCTGCCGCGCCGCGCGCGCTCGCCCGCCCGCCGCGCGCCAGGTGGCCGGCGTCGCCTGACCGGCGCGAAGCGCCAGGCCAGTGGCCGCCGCACCACCCCGCCACGGCCGGCTTTGCCCCGCCCCCACGCCGCGCGGCCAGTCAGCGCCCGCGCGTGCTGCCGCGCCCAGCCCGCCGCCCGGCCGCCCAGTCGCCGCGCTCCGCCGTGCCGCCCCGGCCCCCGCGCCCCACCAGTCGCCGCGCCCGCCCTCCGCCCGAGCCGCTGCCGCTGCTGCTTCCCCACTCCGCGCCCGGCACTATCTCACCCCGCTCACGCCATATCGCGCCGGCGTTCTGCCGCCGCCCGCCGCAGCCAGTGCACGCCGTTGCCGTGCCCCGCCCCGCGCGTCGCCCAGGCACCTCCACACCCCCTCCTGTCCCTATAAAAGCCCCGCCCCGACCACGCGCGCGAGCCACCGCAGCCCAGAACGCCTCGCCGTCGCCATCGCCGCCGCCGAGCACCACCCGCCCGTGGACAGCCCTCCGCCGCCGCCCACTGCCCAAACTGAGCCCCCAGCCACCACTACATCACCCCACCGCAGCTCGCCGACCCACCCAACGCCACCCAGAACCACCGGAGCGCCGCCGCCCGCACTGCCGTCGCCGCCGCCGCCCCTGCTCGCCGTGGACAGCACGACCCCGACCCCCTCCGTCCAAGCCGAGCCCCTGTGCAGCTTCCCCACGCGCCACTGAAGCTCACCGACCGGACCACACCGCCCCAAGCCCGCCGGAGCACCGCCGTCGACGCGAGCCGCGCCGCAGCCGCCTCTGCTCCAACGCCGGCGAGTCCTTCCCGACCGTCCCCCACCCGAACAACACCCCCACAAGGTAGCCCTCGCACCCCTGAACCTTCCCCGACCCTCGCCCCTCGCCGCCGGCGAGCCCCCTCGCCGGAATTTCGGCCGGCCGCCGTACCCGAGCCGCCCGAGGACCCAATTGCAAGAATTTAAATCTTTAGAAGGGTCTGAGCGTAAGATTCAAGGACCTAGTTGTAAAAGAAAGTTTCAAACCTAGATTCAAATTCAGTGAACTTGTAAAATTCGTATAAAGTCGTAAAAAATTCAGAAAAATGCAAACTCAACTGTTCTGGAATCCTCAGAACAAACTTACCACTTTTGTTACAAAAGTTTTCTCAGTATCTCAAAATATTTTGCTCTACATTAAATAGAAGCTTTAATGGACTTATTTTGTACCCACTGTTCTAGAACAATGCTGACCCTAAATTTTGGGCAGGGAATTAGTTGCTTGATGTTTAGGACCGTGTAAAAAGATCAGGCCCAAATTCCATATCTAGCTCTACTGTTTGTTAAACTTAGTTTTAATTCATGTGTAAGTAGAATGTTTTATCCCTGCAGATAGGTGGTGAGTCACCCATTGAAACTTTTACTATGCTAATTTATTGGTACCTAGAAGCCAGAGAAAAATTAGGAGAATTTTTATCTCACAGTAACCCACTTATTTGATTTATGTGCTAATAACATACATTAAATCAAGAAAATAGTATCTTAGCTTGGACAATTCTCAAATTTTTCTGGGAGATAAACTATGGTAGAGGTTGCTGTGTAAAAAGTTCCATGGACAAAAACCCTGTGTAGGGTCCTGTAAAAATGAATCTTTGAATAGCCTAGGTGTAGAATGTCATATTTTCTATGATCTGGATACTGCATGATAAATCCTACAAAACTTACAGTAGCTTCTGCATGCTCAAGTGAGAGCTCTGTAAAAATCTTAGACTCATTTGTTGCACCAATTGTTCTGTACAAAAAGAACAAGGATCTAACAGCAACTATGTAATGTATTTTTCATAATTAATCTGTTGTATAAAATTGGCTGAAAATTTTACAGTAAGCACATCTTTCCTTGATGTGCCTAAATCCAAAATTTCATGACCAGAGACTATCCATTGTAGTAATTACTCTTGAATCGTATCAAGTACCATTACCACAACTTAAACTTGTGCATTCATGTAGAATCGACGACTCTCGCCGACGGAACTTACGAACTGGTGCCCGCGTCCGAGAGTGAGCAGCGTGAAGCTCAAGCAAATCTAACTGAAGCTTTTGAAGACCCGAGCCCAAGTTCGGAAGATCCCCAAGCGAACTGCGAAGGCAAGCCCCGGAGCATAACCCATTCTTTCCGAAATTATGCAACTCATTACCCTTTGCTTATGCATTAAGTTTATAGGAGTTGGATGAAAACTTAGTTGCATGATGTCAGGAACCCTTGCTTGAAAACTAGATGTAAGGTTCGATAGAATGCTGTGCTAATAGGACTCCGGTAAAAGTCGAGTGATTTCCTGTCACTCGCGAGAAAATAGGAGTTGAATGACTACTACACGCTGCAATCATAAGGACACGGACGGGTTATGTAACGATGGTTACGATTGAGGCCTGTCTGTCTAGTGAAAAATATACTAAGGCCGCAGGGTGTGGTAGTGATGGTTAAGTCTTTGAACGTACTAAACACATGCCGAGATTATGGGAATCGGTAAGCTTAAGTACCTGATTGGCCCGGCAAGGGGACGGCATCCTACCCTTTGAACCTCGGTCCCATGTGCATATGGCGAGTGCAGAGAGTGGTCACGACCCGGCGCCGAACCGTGGCGTGGAGCTCTTGTACTCTCGGAGGGTAGCCCCGATCCACGACCCGGAAAGAAAGGGGAAAAGTTGCACGTGTGACTCTAGGGAGTAACCACGTGACGTGTGTTTGGGTTTCCCTTGCAAGGTTAAGAAATTCGATTCGAATCGTCCGTTTCTCACGGCTATTGAGACTACTTAACCATTTTTACCCACAGAGTAAGAAGAGGAACAATGATGATGAATGAACTGGTTGGATGGAAAATTTAATGCTTCACCATGTATGCTTTAGATAGCTGCTTACCTAGACTGGCTAACGAAACTAGAATCTTGAGCTAAAAGTTGAAAGTAAGGACCCACTTGTAGATGCTTTTCGGCAAAACAAACCCCTGAGCCAAAAAGCCTGGCATGTTTAGAGTCGGTGGAGTAGTTTCCACTACACGGGTAGGTCTTGCTGAGTATTAGTATACTCAGTCTTGCTTGTGACTCGATTTCAGGTGAGCCCTTCGAAGACATGGTTGCTAGCTTGACTTGGCCCTGCACTCTTCCCCCTGGTTGGTCGGTGGAATGGGATGCGCCCCCGTCCAACGGAGATAAGGCCGAGTGATGTCTCGTACGGGCTTCATCGAGACATCCTGTATCGTCGAGTAGTTTCCGTTGTTTATTTCCGCTGCAACTTAACTCTGAAGAACTTATTTATGTTAATTGGAGTATTTGGTTTCTAAGCTCAGAACTTGGCCTGTAATATTTACTTATGTTAATGTCGTAATATTTGCTGGAATGTGGTATTCTCTGGGCTCATCGTCGCATGAGCATTTGTATGTACGTTGCTCGATCCGTGCACCGTGGTTGTATCGGGAGGTTATACCCGACAGACCAGTGGATTACTCCGTTTGAAGTGTAAGGTTAACCGAGAATGCCTTAATGGGGATGGTTGATACACTTGAGCCGGATTAATTCAGGTGGTTCTGCCACAGTTTCCTTGTTGGTGTTCCACTCCTTGTTGCATTGTTGGACCACCAGTAAGGAGTCGCCAAAGATGAGTAGTTGCTTGATGCCAAGGGAGATAGCCAGGCGTAGCCCGTGTAGTAGTGCCTCGTACTCGACTTCATTGTTGGAGACCTCAAACATTATTTGGAATAAATATTTAAGTTGCTCGCTAGTCAGGCTGATGAATAGTACTCCTGCGCCACCGCCTTTGAGCTTGCGGGATCCATCAAAGTACATAACCCAGTGCTTTGGCTGGTTCGCTAGAGTTGGTACTTGGTTTTCTTGCCACTCTGCCAAAAAATCGACTAGAGCTTGCAACTTGATGGCGGTGCGTGACTTGAAGTCGATGTTGAGAGCCCCCAGTTCCACTGCCTACTTAGAGATACGTCCAGTGGCATCCTGATTGTGGAGTATACCCACCAATGGGAAGTCAGTGACAACTGAGGCCTTGTACTCGTCGAAATAGTGGTGAAGCTTTCTGGAGGTGATGAGTATAGCGTAGAGAAGTTTCTGAATCAAGGGGTAACGAACCTTCAACTCAGAAAGGACTTCGCTAACAAAATACATTGGCTGCTGCACGCCAAATGCATGGCCTTCCTCGTTTTGCTCGACCACGATAGCCGTGCTGACTACATGAGTAGTCGCAACAATGTAGAGTAGCAGGTTCTCACCTGGGTTCGGAGCCGTAAGGATGGGGGGCGATTGGAGGTGAGCCTTGAGGTCCTCCAATGCCTGCGCTGCTTCCACGGTCCAAACAAAGTTATCCTGCCGTTTGAGAAGTTTGAAGAAGGATAGGCCCCTGTGGCAGAACCACCTGAATTAATTCAGCTCAAGTGCGCTAATCATCACCACGAGGGCAATTCGGGCAAACTCACACTTCAAATGGAGTAATTCATAGGTTTGTCGGGTAACCTCCCGATACAACCACGGGTTTGCCGATCGAAACCACACATACAAAGTACTCACAGGTTTTATATCACAGGGTTTAACATAAATTTATTATTACAGACCAAGTTTGAATTCGTAAAACAAAGTACTTCAGAGTTTAAAAGTAAACGAGTTCTTCAGAGTTCATTGCAGTGGGCGAGGGGGCTCGCCGGCGATGAGGGGAAAGGGTCGGGGGAGTACCAGGGAGGCGAGAGCTACCTCATGGTGGCCTTGGTTGGGGTCGGGGACTGCCGGAGGTGGGTCTCCCACGGCGGACAGGGGGCGGCAGCGGTGGCGCTCCGGCTGGAGTGGGATGGCGTGGTCAGGTCGGGAAGCTTCACTGCGGCAAGGTGGACCCGTTACAATGCTTGTCTCGGGCGGAGGAGGACCGGAGCAAGGGCTCCCGCGGCGAGGTGGGGGCGGCGGCGGCACAGGTAGTGCTGGCGGCGCTCTGGCTGGGGTGGGCGGCGAGGGCCCGGTCGGGGAGCTGCGGTGGGGCTGTGTGGTGGGGGTTGGGGGTCCGTTTGGGTCGAGAAGAGGCGAAGCGGCAAGGTGGCGTGCGGCCGGCCTCGCCGACAATGGTGGGCGGCGGTGGAGCTTGGGCGCGCGAGCAAGGGCTTCGGCCTCGCCTTTTAAAGGCTGTAGGAGGGAAGGAGAGGGCTGGGGCGAGGCAGGGGAGGGTCAGCACGGCTCGAGCTCGCCATTGGGCGCGGTGGGCGGTGGCAGCGCCGCGGCGTCGCGTGCCAGTGACACGGGCACGGGGCTGGGCGCTGGGGATTTTGCGTGGTGTTGCAACTCAAAATTATCTTAATACGAAAGTTGTTCAAAATGAAAAGTTACACAAGTTTTGTTTCAGGCCAAAGTTCATTTGAGTTATATTTCAAAAGTTATTTTAAAAACTCAAAAAGCTTGATTCGGATGACACGTCATTTCATGGGCAAAACTTCATATTCTCCCCTAGGCTTCAACTAGAATTTTGTTTATCATGCCACTGATGATGTGCCTATTCAATTTTATAGTCATATTTGCATCGATGTGAAAGTTATTTAATTTATTTGATTAAAGTACCTGTACTTATGCACATATATACATACTTTCAATATAAAAGCAAAACCAAATTATAATACATTTCTTTTAAACTTTCTTAGTTATTTATGCATATTGTTATGCTAATGAGACTTGTTTAGCAAAATAAACACCTAAGGTGTCACAGCCTTCCCCCCTTAAAAAGTATCTTGCCCCGAGATTCGGAAAATAACCTTAGTGTGGATAGTGTGCTAAAATAGCCATAACTTAAAAAATTCCTGCCCAAAAATTCTCAAATTTTACCAAAACATTCCTAAGGTATTTGTGCACAACTTTTCTATTCAACATTTTGGCTAGATTAGGCTCTAAGATGGTTTTTCTCTTAATGTTTCACTTTACTGTCTACCCAGAAATTTCAGTGAACAGAGAGCCAATGTTTTGTGCACCAAGGAAAATCTACCCAGCCAAAAATTACCAAATTTTAACAGTAGCTCTCTGAGTAAAGTTACCACGAGTTTTGTGTTGGACACTTTTACAGAAAACTGTAGTAAGTGGGCATAAAAATTTATGTGGCAGAAGCGTTCATTCTGGTCTGAAAACTGACATATCAAGGTTTCTGTTTTTTCTTACTATCTACATGTCCAAAATTTTTCAAATTTAAACAGGAGGTAGAATATAAATTTTCGAACAAAACTTTCAACATGAACTTCTACAGAATGGATCATTTTCTATACTCAATAAATTCATCTTTCCATATATGACAGAAATATGACAGATTTGCTAGATAATCCTTATGTAAGACAATCTTGTGCACGCATGAACCTTACCACTCTCAATCAACGCATTTTAAATTTCAGATATATATGGTCATGATGCATGCACGCCCTATTTGTCCTCACAAAATAAAATAATTGCGAAATAGTTTTGGTCTTACGAAGTTAGTTTCGGTGGCATACACAGTACGTCTCTCACTATAATAGCTAGTCCAAAATTCTCTAACCGTTCCTTAACTTATCGTAATTGCGGTTAGTGTACCTGCAGAAGTTTGATAGAGCATATATATATATATATATATCCATTGAACCTTTCATGCCAGCACTCATGAAAGCGTCCGCATTCATTACCGTTCGCTATAGAAACGGCATTCATACAATTCCCGCCGTACAGACAACGTTAACATACGCTATCAAGGTAGTGTATTCACGAGGGTACCGTATTGAGAAGGGGGCATGAACAGCGATCACCATACCCTGCGCCAAACCTTCTACTCCCAATATAATCAACTAATAGTTGGTATATTGGCAGCACCTCAAGTAGGCCACTGCTTGAGGGCAGCGTCCGGCTCGCATCACCGACAGGAAGGCCAAGCTCTCTAAGTTGGCTGAGGATTCTTACCTTCTTACCTTAGCGATGGGTGTGTCATTACAGAATTTAAGGGTCGGTTGTGCATAAAAGTAAGTTTTGACAGAAAGTAATGTGCTGGAAGTTAGTTGATAATAAAGATAAGTTAGATAGCCACCTAGTAACTTTCCCATAATCCCCTAGGGCTTTACGAACTAGGTACCATCCTTAACGAACCAACGCATTTTGCAAATGCATTTTTCTGGTCAAGTTTTATGAAAACAAGTTTTTAAGGCTTTTCGCATTCTCTGGTGTATGCATTTCGGCTCTAATACCAGCTGTGGCAGAACCACCTGAATTAATCCGGCTCAAGTGCGCTAACCATCACCACGAGGGCAATTCGGGCTAACTCGCACTTCAAACAGAGTAATTCATAGGTCTGTCAGGTAACCTCCCGATACAACCACGAGTTTGCCGATCGAAACCACATATACAAAGTACTCACACGAAGGTGAGCCCAGAGAATACAACATTCCATAAATTTTACATCACAGGGTTCACCATAAATTTATTATTACAGACCAAGTTCGAATTCGTAAAACAAAGTACTTCAGAGTTTAAAAGTAAACGAGTTCTTCTGAGTTCATTGCAGCGGAAAAACAACGATAAACTACTCGACGATACATGATGTCTTGATGAAGCCCGTACGAGACATCACTCGGCATTATCATCATTGGCCGGGGACGCATCCCATTCCACCGACCAACCAGGAGGAAGAGTACACGGCCAAGTCAAACTAGCAACCATGTCCTCAAAAGTATCACCTGAAAACAAGCCACAAGCAAGGCTGAGTATACTAATACTTAGCAAGGCTTACCCGACTAGTGGAATATACTTAGCCGACTCCTAGACATGCAAGGCTTTTGGCTTGAGGGGTTTGTTTTGCCGAAAAGCATGTACAAGTAGGTCCTTACTTTCAAATTTTAGCTCCAGGTTCTAGTTTACTTAACCATTTTAGGTAAGCAACTATCCAATATCATACAGGGTGAAAGAACTAATTTGCATCCAAAAAAATTAATCATCGTCATTATTCCATTTCTTACTCTATGTGGTAAAAGGGTCAAGCAGTCTCAATACCGCGAGAAACGGACGATTCGAATCGAATTTCTTAACCTTGCAAGGCAGACCTAAACACACGTCACGTGGTTACTCCCAGAGTCACACGTGCAACCTTTCCCCTTTCTTCCTGGGTTGTGGATCAAGGCCACCATCCGAGACTACAGAGCCTGGCTCTACACCTACCATATGCGCGCATGGAACCGAAGTTGGGACGGTGAGGTGTTGTCCACTTGCCGGTCCGATTAGGTACTTAAGCTTACCGATTACCATATTCTCGGCATATGGTTAGTATGTTCAAACGCTTAACCACCACTACCACACACTGCGGCCTTAGCATTTTTCACTAAACAGACGGGGCCTCAATCACCAACATGAACATCGCACCATAGCCCCGTCCGTCGACCTTATGATTTTAGCATGTAGTAAAAATTCAACTCCTATATTCTCGCGAGTGATAGAAAATCACTCGACTTTTACCGGGTCCTATTTGCATAGCACTCTATCGAAACTTACATCTAGTGTTCAGAGCATGGGTACCTAGGATCATGCAAATAAGTTTTCATTCAACTCCTATAAACTTAATGCACAAGTAAAATAGAGTAATAAGTTGCATAATTTAGAAAAATAGGGTTCATTGTCTGGGGCTTGCCTTCTTGAGCAAAGCTAGCCTTGGGCTCTTCCGAACTCGGGTTCGGGTCTTCGAAACTTCAGTTAGATTCACTTGAGCTTCACGCTGCTCACTCTCGGACTCGGGCACCAGCTCGTACGTTCCGTCAGCGAGAGTAGTCGATTCTATATGAATGCACAAGTATGAGTTGTAGTGATGTAAAGATTTGTAGCTTATTTCACGATAAACTTGTAATCCAACAAAAGTTCACGTTTATCTTAAATCATTATTCTTTACTGTTCCTTGGGTAGTCATTTACTGAATATAACTTAGATCAATTAACCTCATTAAATAGATGTGTGTTTTGTCATTTATAATTGTTACCTTTCAAAACCAAGTATGAAATATTCGTAGCCATAGCTAGAAACATTTTCTGGTGTTGACATTTTTATACACGATACCTCTCTAAGCAACTAGACTACTGTATAAATTTCAGCTCTTTATATGAAGTAGATTAAGTATGAAAAATAAAATAAATAGCTACAGCTAGAACATAGTTATTTTTATACAGAACAAACCATGCAAGTATTGATGCTAAACCTTTTGCAGGGTGTTAATCTATCCATATATGTGTTACTGTAAATTTTTCAGATTTCATTGTGCATGATTTTAAATAAATAGGACAAGATACACCTATTTTAAAAAAGATTAATTTCTATAGGATGTTATACAAGGTTTCTGTGTATGATACTTTTTATACATTATGTTCTAACCCAAATTACCCATAGTAAAAAGATGAACATTTTTCAAGCACAAAAACTAATTACTTTGGTTTAATACATTTTTCCACCACAAAAATTATATAAGTAGGTTACAGAAAAGTAAAAAGTCCCTAAATTTTTCTGTAGCATCTAGGTATCAATATAACATCACAGAAAAAGTTTCATAACATGAATCACTATAGAATAGCAGGAAAGAAATTGTTTATATGTCTTCATGGCATAAAATAAAGTTTAACAAAAAGTTTAGCTAGGGTTGGGTTCTGGTCCTGAACTTTTTACACTGGCCTACACATCAAGCAACTAATCCACTATCCAAAAATTAGGTTCAGCCTTTGTCTACAACAGTGGGTACAAATCTCCAGAAGGTTCGTGGATCATTCTGTGTGACCACGACAATGTGATGCATCATCTGCTTTGGATCTTTTCAGGCTTTGCATCGTGTCGGGCCTTAAGCCCATGTTGTGGGCGCCCCCCCTGGTCGCCCCCAATCCTAGGACACCCCCTTTGTTATCATAAACTCAGTAGCCACCGCACATAGGGGTTCGGGTTTTGTTTAGTCTAGTTTTCCATTGAGAAACAGATCTTGTTCATTGTAACTGTGATGTCGAGCCCTTTTGCTGTGAATTTAGGGCCCCTGTTCTTGTTCTTCACCACTTTGGCGATTAGTCCTTTTGTGATTTGAACTTGAACCCCATCTCGTTACTTGCATCATACAGATCTGCAATTTCAGATTGCGTGTTTACCCTCTCTTGCTCGTGTTCTTCGATTCGCTTGCAGGATAGCCTTCTCGGCGAGGTGAATCAAGTTGTGCTTGGTTGATAACCAAGGAGCAACGGTGTAACGGTTGCAGAACTTCGAATCATGTCTGATTAGAAGCCTGGATCGCCAATGTTGAGTCTCCACCAATCGAATCTACCAATACCTATCGGAAGATCGGGCCGGTGTTACATCAAGTGGTATCAGGATTCAGGTTTACCGTGAGGTATAACTTCATGTTCCCTTTTAGATTCATCTCATGTCTTTACCTACAATCCACAGAAAAAAAGCCAAAACAAAATTTTACACTTTTCGCTGTCCTATCGCCCCTTTAGCCTTGCAATTTCATTTGAGTTTCGCTTTGTTCACTTTGTGTCCGTGGTCGAGTCTTGTTGCTGGTTTAGGTCGTGTTCGTCGTTGTAGTGTCAACCGCCCATCGCTGTTTGTTTGTTTCTGCCGCTAGCCCATCCACTTTAGCCATACAACAAGTTGAGCCACTACATTATTTGACTTGCCCCGCGAGCCGCCTTGTGTGAACTCTCGCTGCGCCAACCCTAGATAGGTTGCGAGCCGCTTTGATCGCATTTGCAGAGCATATCTGATCCTTGTTTCATCTGGCGAATACCTATTGCTTGCTGCATACCAGGGAAGATTGTGCCCATGGTTTCATTGCTGAGAGGCCTTGCTCAGCCATGTTTTGGGTAGGGAAGGGTTGCCCTAACCACCACCGTAGTTTCTGTTGAGTTGTGCCCCTCAAAACTCTGACTTGAGGTATCTTCAGTAAAACAGGCATAACTTTTCGCTCGGTGCTCCGCTTTTTCTCAACTTTTCGTGAATCCATTTGGGCCATACCCAAACCATACTAAGATTCTCAAAAAATTCAAAAAAAATCAGGAAGATAAAGAAAAAAATTCATTCAAGTTGATTTCAGGTTTTCAGAGAATGTGTTTGTTTTTCTGTAGACCACATCTGATCTCTGTTTCAGGTCCCAATTTTTGTGGTTCCATCTCTTGTGATCCTTGTTCAGAGAAAAAAAAAATATTGCAGAAAAAAATCTTGATTACTACTAGTGCCTTTTTGGAAATTCTAGGGAAAATCGGGAAAAAGATAATCCCTTTGGCAGAGTTGTTGTGTGCTTGTTCTTTGAGTTTTTTTCGTCGTTCTTTGTTCCAACTTGTTGTGCTACGCCTAGGGACACCTCTTAGCCAGCAACTGTGACTAGTACTTTGGATACTTATTCAACTTTGCTAATCTTTTGCGATTATTGCTAATCCCTTGCTACCATATTGTGCCTGTCCAAGCTCCACATATACTTCTGATCAGCACAAGTTCATCTTGCAACTGTTACACTCAAGATTACAACAGATTGTACCCCTGCTAGGCTTTGGTAAGAACACTTGCAAGATGGTGGTAATCCGTTTGAGATTTTGCACTCCACTTTCACCACCACCAGATAGCTGTTAGTTGATACGGATAATACCTTTGTGTTGTCTTTTGTTGTCTTCTAACCATGTCAGGATTACGGAAAGAAACAGAGTCTCCTCAGGACTTCAATGAGTGTGTGTCCAAGGCTGAGCTTACAAAGCATCTTGATAACCAGCTGTTGGCGCTAAAATCGGCCAGACAGGAATCGGCCGATGGTCTTCAGCTCGGACACACGACCCGGGAGAATCTGCTTAGCTCCTGTTCGGGTTATCGCCCTGGTGTGGTTCGCGCGGCGTGCCAATCAATCTGACCTGTTGATTGACAAGGAAATAAAAGTATTAAATTCCAGGCGCTCCGATCGGCTGGAGTTCCGATCTGTCCTGAAGAGCGCGTCGGCGAATCGGCCAATTTGCTGTGAAGATGAGCGGCTATGGATCAGCCGATAAACGGGTAATAATTGCAAAGAAAACTGCTGGAGCGATCTAAACAATTATTACAGATGCAACACTTGAAACAGATCTAATCGGCTGTAAGATGATAAATCGAAGAAGAACGATGACGAAGCCGATAGTTCCAATCTCAAGCTGGATAACTGGTGATAATACTAGAACAACAGGTAAAACTTGCAATTCTAGTAAGTATCGATAACTAGTGAATAAATCCAAACGGAACCACAGCGATGCGCCCGTAGTTAAAGCTCGGATATTACTCGATAAGCGGAACCTACCAATTGGCCAGAGATCAAGTTGATGCAGCCCTGCCAACCCATACGAACTCGTGAAAGAAGAAAAAGTATTGGCGAAGTCGCCGACTTGAAAATAAAGTGCTAGGAAAAAGTAGAAGTATTTTGGTTGATTGATGTGTTGATGTTTGCAAAGCCCTGACGACTCCTATTTATACCCTAAAACTAGGACTCCTGGTCGATTACGACTTGTTACAACCTTATTTAAAATAGGAAAAGTATTATATCTATAATATCTTTAAAAAAAGGAAACGAACTCCCGCAGAATCTTCCGCCGCCGTCTCCTAATCCAATCAGGACTTTTCCAATGGTTTCTTGACCGAATCAGCATCGCTCCGTTGACCAACATCAAGCCACTTTTGACCGGGACCCTCTGTTGTGGCTCCAATCTGCTGGCGCAAGCTGTATCACCAATCGGCCGATTTTCAACTGTTACCTCCATCGGCCGATTCCTTACTGTAGCCTTCAGATCTGCTGCATCGGCCAATCTTCTTCTCCTGACGCCGATTCAACACGTGTCAAAATCTGGCGTCAACACATGCCCCCAGTTTCGGAGTAAAACATAACTTTTTCTTCGAAACTCTTTCTTTAATCTTTTTCTCCGAAACGGGCGCAGTAAAAATCTCCTTCCGTTCCACGGTCTTCTGCATAATGATTGCAATTTCCTCGGACCGAGCGCTCGAAACGACCGCTCCCCTGGAATTCGTGTAGACGGCGCGGCAAAAATACCGCCTTTACCCTTGCTTTCCCGGATTATCCTTAAGTATTGGCATTCTCCGCCTACTTTTCCCCACGAACCTAGCATCTTATTCCAGCGAACCACTATTCATCTTCCTCTCGAGCCCTCTCGATGTCCAACCGCTCCCTCCGGTAATCTCGCTTGCGATCTGCTTCAACTTCCCCAATGGCGTCACCATCAGCAACCTCTCCAACCACGGAGGCTCTGTCGACAACCCCTTCAGCGGCAGTGGCCCAATCGGCAGATCAACTGACGGCTCCATCGGCGATGATGAGCTTCATTCCAGAGGTAACTATCCAAATTTTCCTTCTTTTGATTTTCTACTGCTTCAGTATTTTCTGAATCCCTTCTCAGTTTTTCTCCCTTTTCCTCCTTTTTTAGGTATTTAGGCACCAGATCACTATCCCTCTTTCAGAATCCCCCGATCTTATCTGCTTAGGCCCCATGGGGAATCCCGATCCAACAGACCTGATCAATCTAGAGACTCACAGAGTCCCGTTCAAGCAATCACCCATGGACCTAGATCAGTGGGTAGGTGCCTTTAGGTCCTGGCCAAATGAGACTCCCGGCTGGAGAGAATGGTATCAAAGAATAGCCAGGTCTAGGAGAGTTCAGTGGGATGAACTAAAAATCGGCCAATGCATAGACCTCTCTCTGTCCCAAATGGAGAAAAATGAGCCCTTAGTCATAGCAGCTTCTTACTTCTGGTCCGACGCACTCAATGCGTTCCTTTTTGGACATGGACCCATGACTCCAACTTTGGCCGATGTCCTGTTGTTGACCGGCTTTGACATCTCTTCCTCCGATATCCCCTTTAACTATCTGATTAAGCCATCACATCGGCTAGAAACCAAAGGAATCGGCGGATGGAAGGGGTACATCGGCAAAAATATGAAGACTGGGACAGCTTCAGAGAGAGAGCATACTGCGTTCCTGATGATGTGGCTGGAGAAGCACTTTTTCTGTCGCAGGGCAGTTGGCCCTTCTTCTAACACCCAAGCCTTGGCAGAAGCTTTTTCACTGGGATCGGTCGTTCCCCTTGGAAAGCATCTGTTGGGATTGGCCTACCATATGATGCACCAAATCGGCACTAGGCTGTCGAGAGGGGAGGCGATTGGGAACCCTGGCGGTCCCTGGTGGTTCATCACCCTCTGGCTCAACCTATATATGAGCAAGGTCTCTCAGCAACGAATAGAGACCAAAACTTTCCCCAATATTGAGTCAGAGGAAAACCCAACTGTCCGACGACGCTGCAGATCCTTTGGAGAGGTGGCATCAGTCTTCCCTGGCTGTCAATTCACCGCTGCCCGTATGGCTGAATATTTCAGATGCTTCTACAATGGCCTCAGTGAAGAGATTGTCAGTTGGCATCCATATCAGGCAGTAGAGCCGATTTTTGAACTTCCCATCAGCTATGACTTCTCCACTCATACTTTTGATAGGGAACTTATGGATGTCCTGATTAAGCCAGGAATTTTGCCAGCCAACTTCTTCTCTGGAAAGGACTCTCCCACATATGAGTTCTATAATCCATCGGCTGCAGCAAGGCAACTAGGCTTTGGTCAACTGCCGATTCGGGTTTATTTCGCTGGACAAGCAAAATTCGGAGATGAACTGACCACAAGTCTTGACTACAATCGGCTGTGTAACTTAGTGCCAGATTCTAGCACTATTGACCTGAACAATTGGACAGTGGCCTCTTTTGCTGTTTAGCAATTTAAACTATGGTGGGCAGAATGGAAGCAATACCTTTTCTGCAAATCCCCATCAACATATTGCAACATTCTGAACCCAGAAAACATCGACCCAAGTGCAGCGGTATGTCCTTTCTCCCAGCCGATTTCAATGCTATCTCTTTCCATACTTTCATCTTACCATTAACTTACATTTATCTTCTTAGTCTGAAAGCCAAGTCCCTCCGATGCGGAGCCGAAGCGGCAGGCCGATAGAGAACAATTATCCGTATACGCCATATCCACTCATCGGCTTTCGCGCTCCAACCATCAAGGACATTGCCACTGGCCGATCGAAACGAACACCAAAAAGGCCAACCTTGAAGACGACAAGTCATCGAGTGCGTGCCCGCATCGGATCGACTGACCAAACGGCAGTAGCATGGGCCGAAACTCCGATTCCTTTATCTTTGCCAACTACCGAGATGGCCGATCCTCAAGTGACTGCAGAAGTCGGAGCAGCTGCGGCGTCACTGCTAGTGGAAGTTGTTCAGGTAATCTTGCTCGCTTCATATATCTTTAAGTGCTCCACTAATACTAACTTTTTCTTCTATCAGGCTGCACAAGCCATTCTAGTGCAGTCTCCACAGCAATCGGCCACATCCCAAGTGGAAGCCGAAGTTCCAGCAACTCTTCCCGTCGAGGTAGATAATCTCTTACCTTAATTTCTCGATATTTAGAAGATTAACTGATTCTGATGCAGGCCGATTTGGGTACATCGGTCGAACTTCCTCAACAAACATCAACCGAAGGACCAACAGAAGTATGGCAAATATCCCATATCATCTTATTCAATTATCGTAATATACTCACAGGATTTATTTGTCATACCTTCCCAGGAAGCTAACCCAAGCAGAGCGTTAATAGTTGTTGAGTCCTCATCCTCTGATGAGCCAATCGTGCCAGTTCCCGAGGTGAGGGAGGCACTCCCATCGGCGCAGGAAAGAGAGATTCACTTTAAGGAGGTAACAAACTTATCACTGGAATCGGCCGATTCCCCTTCACCGCTTGCTAACCCTTTTCTTTATCTCCCTACAGGAGCAAGACACCCCGAACAACAGCGTTTTCTCCTTTGCCGTCTCTTTGCCTGATGATGAGGAAATCACTTCACGCCCAATTCCATCGAGCTCTATTTCTGATGATGTCCGCGCCAAGCTCGAGAGCATGCGGATTCTCCTCCAAGACGATATCGGCCGATTAGTAGACGATGCTTCGCCGATTCGACGACTTTTCAATGACATCAAGGGCCGAATCCCGGAAGAAACAACAGAAAGCTTGGAGTGTGCTACATATATAGAACATATGCAAACCCCGGTTTCCAGGGCCCTACGCCATATGGCCGATCGCGCCCAGCTGGCAAAAACCTGGGAAGAGGCCGACTCGTACAAGCATCAGGCCCAAGAGGTACATCAACGGATCAATTTCCTCGAGAGCTGTCACCCGGATGTCGTCGGCACGATAGATCGTCTCAAACGGAGGAGAGCAGAGCTCGCCAAGGAGATGGAGCAAATAACCAAAGACATAGCTGCTGAAGAAAAGAAGCTTCAAGAACTCCCATCCGTCATCACTGGGCTGAAGCAAGAAAGGCAGAACTTGGCCCGTGAAGCGATAAGACTCCGTCGCCATATGTCAGAAGTTCCCGGATTGGCCGACGATGACCAAAGAGTACTAGATTCGGCCGATCAGATTAGGCAACAAGCTATCGCGGCCATAGATGCTTTCCTCGGGCTATAAAGAATGCTGTAAACATTTAATGCTCCTTTAATGTTACTGCGCCGATTTGCTCCTTTAATGTTACTGCCCCTTTTGACAGATTTGCATTTATGAATGCTTTTACTCCGATGGGACGTGTCTTACCGTCTATCTACCTTCCTTTTCTTTATAAGTAGATCCTTCACCATCTCCATAGGCATACGCATTACTCATCTTCTCTCTCTCCAACACTAGATTTTTATCCTCCCAAACCGAACAGCAAGATGTCTTCTTCGTCCTCTTCATCTTCTTCCTCTGTCAATCAGGTATGAACTCTCCTCTATCTCTCCCCTAGACATCTCAATCGCTCTGACGCTGGGTAGCTTTTCATCTCTGTTTAGTCAAAACATCTCAGCCCCGGTCTGGAACGAGCGATCGAAATCATGCATTCAGACGAACCATTGTCGCAGGCAGACAAAGATCTGATAAGAGCTCATGCTGAGGAACTCAAAGATCATGTTCCCGCTGTTGTCCAGGAGTATTGGGACCTTATAGATGCTCACTGCTTGGTCCATAAGCGACCACCCTCTGAGAAGAGTCCTCCACTCCCTCATCAAATCAAGACTGAAGCTGCCATGGAGACTCTGGAGGAGAAGAAGACCCGCCTCCTGATAGAACTTTGCGATCAAGCTGAGACTGGAGCCACCGTAGAGAATCCGAAGGAGAATAGGACCCGCCTTCTGATAGAATTGGGTCGTGTTGAGAGAGAAATCCAGAACAGGCGTAATCAATAGATATATCGGTATTTTTATTCTAAGGGCGACTTGTACCATGTCGGCCATGTACTCTGTCATTTTTATCCAATAATGAACTGGTCAAAATGAATCATAATGTTTCTTTTTTCAGGCGATGTCATTTTTGCATCGGCTATGCAGACGAAAACCGATGGAAATCGGCCATGTTGTCTTGATATATCTTACTGCGAGTTATGCATCTACCCAAATGCTTGGATAGTACCTCTTCAGATATCGTCCGTTTAAAGCTCTTGGGAACTCTTGCCCTTCAATAGTTTCTAGAATATATGCATTTCCAGGGGCACATCGGCCGATTCTGTACGACCCTTCCCAAGTGGGTGACCATTTACCGAATTTGGGATCTTTAGACCCTATCGGCAGCACCAACTTCCATACCAAATCTCCCTGAGAGAATGACCTTTTTGTCATACCATCTGGCCACCCTTTTCTTGTTCTCTTCTATGCTGATTAGGGCCCTTAACCGTTGACCTGCCGAGTCATCGAGCTCATATTTCATGAGGAAGGAATAGTCATCGATCGTCAACTGATCTTGAAGCGATATACGTCTTGACCCCGTCCTTAATTCCCAAGGCAATACTGCCTCATGACCATAAACCATCTGATAAGGAGATATCTTGGTGGCTCCGTGGCAGGCCATCCTATAGGCCCATAGAGATTCAGCCAAAGACGTGTGCCACTTTTTGGGTTGTTCCTCTATCTTCCTCTTGATCAACTTGATTATCCCCTTATTGGACGATTCTGCTTGGCCATTGGCTTGAGCATAGTACGGAGAAGAATTTAATAACTTAATCCCCATATCGGCGGCGAATTCTCCGAATTCTCCAGAAGTGAACATTGTTCCCTGATCAGTTGTGATAGTCTGAGGAATACCGAATCGATAGATAATATGATTCTTAACGAACTCAATCATATCGGCCGATGTCACGTTCCTTAAAGGAACTGCCTCCACCCACTTAGTAAAATAATCTGTGGCTACCAATATGAACTTATGCCCTTTGCTCAATGGAGGGTGAATTTGTCCGATGAGATCTATTCCCCAACCTCTGAACGGCCACGGCTTTATCACCGGATTCATAGCCGATGCTGGCGCGCCCTGTACATTGCCAAACCTCTGACAGTCTTGGCATCCTTTATAATATTTGAAATAGTCCTCAAGAATAGTTGGCCAGTAATACCCATTGTTTCTGATCATCCATTTCATTTTGTGAGCCGATTGATGGGCTCCACATACGCCTTCATGGATTTCTCCCATCAGAAGCTTTGCCTCTTCTGTTCCCAGGCACTTTGAGAAGAACTCCATCAATCGTCCGGTATAATAAATCATCTTCAAGCAACACATATTTTGTAGCTTGAAAACGTACTCGCCGATCCACTTTCCGGGAGGGGTCCTTCAAATAATCGGCGATTTCCTTTCGCCAGTCATCGGCCGTG
Organism: Panicum miliaceum; assembly: GCA_032594955.1. Classification (NCBI taxonomy): domain Eukaryota; kingdom Viridiplantae; phylum Streptophyta; class Magnoliopsida; order Poales; family Poaceae; genus Panicum; species Panicum miliaceum. The sequence goes on from CM064062.1 coordinate 22,100,781, forward strand.
AGCTCTAAGACCATAGCTCCCTGAATCGGCCGATATCCGGACGCATGTTGGGCCAGCCTGTTGGCCTCTTCATTATAATTTCTGGGGATATGCTCAATTATTGCAGACTTGAATTCCTTTAAAAGCTGAAGGCAATCTTCATAATAAATCCTCAAGATATCATCCTTGCACTCGGATCGCCCCGTTAACTGATCCACAATGAGCATGGAATCTCCAAAAATTTTGACTGCATCAGCTTTGACTTCCCTTAATAATTGGATGCCCTTCAGAATGGCTCGATATTTCGCCTGATTATTGGTCGCGGAAGCTTCTATCGGTAGAGAGAAATCATAACTTGCCCCCCGAGGCGATACAAGAACAATGCCGATTCCTGACCCGGCCCCACACGAAGAACCATCAAAATACAGAGTCCATGGGACCGGTTCCACGACGGCAATCTCTGGTCCACAATGCTGAGCTACGAAATCGGCCATGACTTGACCTTTGACAGCTTTGGCTGATTCGTACCTTAAGTCGAATTCTGACAGAGCCAGGATCCACTTTCCAATCCGTCCTTTCAAAATCGAAAATGATAGCATATATTTCACCACATCATCCTTGCATATAACTATGCATTCTGCTGATAATAAATAATGCCTGAGCTTGGTACACGAGAAGTATAAACATAAGCACAGCCGCTCCACCGGGGAATATCTTGTTTTGGCGTCCAAGAGTCTTCTGCTGACATAATATACCACCCGTTCTTTTCCTTCGAACTCCTGTACCAACGCCGATCCAATAGCCTGTTCGTCAGCCGATAAATATAATTTGAACGGCTTACCAGGCTGTGGCGGGACTAACACCGGAGGTGAAACTAGATATTGCTTAATATCTTCCAATGCTCTGCGTTGTTCTTCTCCCCATATAAATTCCTGATCGGGCTTTAATTTCAATAAAGGAGTAAAAGCTTGAATACGCCCCGACAGGTTGGATATGAATCTTCTGATAAAATTGACCTTGCCGATGAGGGACTCTAGCTCAGTTTTATTCTTTGGGGCCACAACTTTGTTGATGGCATCTATGGTCTTCCGATTAACCTCTATCCCGCGCTCATGAACCATGAATCCTAAGAATTGCCCGGCCGATACACCAAATGCACACTTGTTCGGGTTCATCTTCAACCCATGCTTCCTTGTGCACTCCAGTACTTCTTGTAAATCGGCCAGATGTTCTTGGTGACCTTTTGACTTGACCACGACGTCATCTATATAAATTTCCACCAATGTACCAATGAGCTTGTGGAAGATGTATTTCATGGCCCGCTGATACGTAGCACCGACGTTCTTCAACCCAAAAGTCATAACAACCAATTCGAATAAACCAAGATGACCTGGACACCTGAAAACCGTTTTCGAGATATCTTCTTCGGCCATTAATATCTGATTGTACCCTGCATTCCCATCCATGAAACTTATGACTTTGTGTCCTGCGGCAGCATCGATCAAGATATCGGCCGTTGGCATCGGATATCCATCCATTGGCGTAGCCTGATTTAAGTTCCTGAAATCGATGCACACGCGTAACTTTCCATTCTTCTTGTATACGGGCACAATATTAGAAATCCATTCAGCCAATCTTCTTCTCCTGACGCCGATTCAACACGTGTCAAAATCTGGCGTCAACACCAGCACACCTACATCACTAAGAAATTTGATGAGATGATGAAAACTATCAACACTCTGGTCACCCAGATTGAACATGTTGAACAACTGCTACCTCCTAATGAGGAAGATGAGAGCGATGATGCTGATGCTGATTGTCTTCAGTGCAATCGTCGAGGTATGGGAGGTAATTATAATCGTGGTAATAATAATAATCCTTTTGCTAAAGCAAGGTTTACCATAATTCCTTTTGCTGGTACTGCTGATCCAGAGGCTTATTTAGATTGGAAACTTCCTATTGAACAAAAGTTTAATTCTCATTTAGTTCCTGCTGAGCATAGAGTTAGACTTGCTACTAGTGAGTTTACTAGTTTTGCTCTGTTTTGGTGGAATGATTTTTGCACTAACAATGCCAGTGCCCTACCTCAAACTTGGAATGCTTTAAAACAACGTATGAAATCTCGCTTTGTTCCTCCTTAGTATCAACGTGATTTGCGTTTAAAGTTGCAAACTTTAAATTAGGGAGATAAGGGGGTAGAGGAATATTATCAGGAGCTAATCATTGGTTTAGCACGTTGTAACATACATGAGGATGATGACAATCTTTGTGCTAGATTTTTTGGTGGTTTCCATCGTGACATATAGGATATACTTGATTATAAAGATTGAACCAGGTTCAGCCAATTGTATCATCTTGCTCTCAAGGCTGTACAAGAAGTACAGGGACGATGACATCAACAGCCTTTCAGATCCACCACTGGAAGATCCTTTCCGCCACGCTTGAACGTCGACAAGCCCAAGGCACCTGTTGCTACGCCACCAGCGACAACGCCACCTGCTGCTGCTACTACTACACCTACTTCCGAGGTGAGTAATGTATATTCTGTGCAGCCCCAACAACAGAAGAAGGTTGTTTCCACTAGTTCTTCATCGAGCCGCTCCACCAACATCGTGTGCCACTGCTGCAAGGGCATGGGACATCATGAAGGATTGCCCAAGTCACCATGCATTCATTGCTACTAATGATGGAGGGTATATAAGTGCTAGTGATGTTGAGGATGATTTGACTCTTGTTGCTGACCATGGTGCAGATTTGGAGAACGAAGAAGAAGAGGACATTGATCTTATGACTGCTGCTGCGGGGTACAAGTCTATTCTTGTGCAGAATGTGTTGAGTACACAGATTGAGCACGAGCTGGAGAAGCTACAATGCCACAACTTGTTCAACATGTTTCTCATTGTCAACGATTGTCGTGTTCGTACAATAATTGATAGTGGGAGTTGTAACAACTTGGTAAGTTCAGATTTGGTCAAGAAGCTTGGTTTGGCTACGCGTGCTCATCCACATCCTTATCATCTTGAATGGCTCAACAATAGTGGTAAGGCAAAGGTAACTCGATCAGCAAGAATACACTTTTTCATTGGGTCATATCATGATTATGCTGATTTTGATGTTGTACCTATGCAAGCATGCTCGCTTTTATTAGGTCGTCCATGTGAATATGATACTGATGCTTTACACCATGGCAGAACTAATACATATACTTTGGTGCATAAGGGAAAGAAAATTATTTTGCTTCCTTTAACACCTGCTGAAATTATTAAACATGACAAAGAGCTTGCTGAAATTTGTAAGAATGATGATACTTTAGACACTCCTAGTGATCCATCCAAAGAAATTAAGTTGAAGGGAGGTGCTTTACTTGCTAAGACATCTCTGAATGCTGTAGATTATGTTGATGGTTCACCATGTCATACTATGCTTTGCCAACATACTTTGATCTCACATGATGATAATACTATGTCTAGCAATTTGCGTCCTGCTGTTACTAACCTTTTGCAGGAGTATGATGATGGGATGGAGTCAAGGATGACTCCAATTCAAGAAGAGGAGGATAATGAGGACATCACTATGCTGGACATGCACGAGCTGGCCTCATCAACGAGCTACAAGTCGTCGCCAACTTGGGTTGTGAGTTCGGTTCGGATTCAGCCGACAGCCCTGCACCGAAACAGTGATATTTCCCTCATACGGTGTCTAAATGAGGTGATCTTGGATGCGTTGGAAACCTGATGACGATACGCTTCTTTTGGTTCTGGTCTCAGATGCAGAAGGTTTTTGGATTATCCTGTGTGACCATGACAAGGTGCTGCATCACCTATTTTGGGCCTTTTCAGGCTTTGTATCGTGTCGGGCCTTAAGCCCATGTTGTGGGCGACCCCCTGGTCGCCCCAACCCTAGGACGCCCCCTTTGTTGTCATAAACTCAGTAGCCGCCGCACATTAGGGTTCGGGTTTTGTTTAGTCTAGTTTTCATTGAGAAACAGATCTTGTTCATTGTAACTGTGACGTCGAGTCCTTTTGCTGTGAATTCAGGGCCCCTGTTCTTGTTCTTCACCACTGTGGCGATTAGTCCTTTTGTGATTCGAACTCGAACCCCATCTCATTATTTGCTTCATAGACATCTGCAATTTCATATTGCGTGTTTACCGTCTCTTGCTTGCATTTTTTGATTTGCTTGCAAGATAGCCTTCTCGACGAGGTCAATCAAGTTGTGCTTGGTTGATAACCAAGGAGAAGCGGTGTAACGGTTGCAGAACTTCGAATCATGTCTGGTTAGAAGCCCGGATCACCAACGTCGAGTCTCCAGCAATCAAATCTACCAATACCTATCGGAAGATCGGGCCAGTGTTAAATCACGGAAGGAGGGTTTCTATTGGACCATTTCCTCCGATTGAAGAAAGCCTTGAGCAACTAAGTTCAGAAGGTCACCACGGGTGCACTTACTTCTCTCCCAGTCGCCGGTGGTCATCTCCTCCTTCTTCCCCTGGCTCGACTGCTTCTTGTTGCCCATCTTGAATGTCACGAGTCGCTTCACTCGCATATGCTCGGGGGCTTGAAGAGAAGGGTGCAAGGACTCTCTGGTGGCGAAGCTGGATTCTCCGACTACTTTGGTTGGGGGTGGAGGACGGGTTCAACGGGGCTCTCAAATCCTAGATCTAAAACACTGGCAGTGCAGGAGTGGGAGAAAGCAAAATGGCTAAGGCAGAAAGTGAAAGGGTAAAAATCCTAGAGTCACCGCACGGTTGAATAACCAGCGGGTAGGCCCAGATCTACTGTTTGGAAGTCGAAGAGTTTTCCTCCTAAAAAAGTGTGATTTGTTTCTGAGCGGTTATTTTGGGAAGAGTTTTGGGGAGTTTATTGATTAACCATTTTTCAGGGAACTTATCCCAAAAAAAGTAGTTTTTCGAATTTTGAACCAATTGAATTCCAAGACAAACCATCAAGGCGGATCACACAAATATATAAACACATTTTGTACATAACACTGTTCAGTATGCCACGTTCTTTTGGATCCTCTTTTCCAAATTTCGGGATTTGAATTCAAGGATCGGGGGCTGCGGGACACGTGTCATCGATGGCTTATTTTTCAAAAATGTTTGGAATACATGGAAAGAAGATTCAAGCTAGTGGGACCCTCAGCCTGATTCTTCGATTCAACCTAAGACTCGGGGGCTACTCCATATGGAGTGCGATTTGCATCGCACCCCATAGAAAGAAAAGACTTGAAAGTACTTGGGGCTAGCACTACTAGAAACCCCCCCTTAGACACGTTGTAGTAGTAACACCAGTTCAAAGTGTCTCTACGTCGGCTCGTAAATATGTTTCATGTAACGTTCTAAAGAACATGTCAAATTGCCACGATATTAAACACGCTTATAGCGTCTATAGTGTTGTAAAGACATTTCTTAACATGCTATTTGAAATCATCTCAAAACGACATGGAGTTAGACACACTTCTAAGTGTCGTTAACCTATAGACACATTATAAAGCGTATCAAATATTTTGTATATTCATGTAAAGATGCTATTTGATATAATTGTAAAAACGAATCAAAATTGATACAAATTTGGACATGTTTTCAAACATGAGTAGAATGTAGACACCTCGTAAAGCGTATCAAACAATTTTATGCATTTTTAAGTCAGAAGAAATCAACAAAAAAAATAAAAAGAGGACATAGCTAGGAATGGAACCAGTGACCTATGTCTATGTCTACACAAGTAGAAAGTCAAACCACTACAACACAGGCCCTTTCGTGTTTATTTGCGGGGTTACACTCTACTTAATAATGTGCAGCAGAGCTAAAATGGTAAACAGGTAGTCAGAAAAAATTAAAAAAAAAGAGGACATAGCTAGGACTTGAACTTGTGACTCTACACAAGCAGAAGCTCCAACCACTACACCACAGGTTTTCAAGTTTAATTTTGGGGTTACACTGTTTTTAATATGTGCAGCCAAGCTAAAATGGTAAAAGGTTAAATAAATAGTGCAGACAAAAGATTCGAACCTTCAACCTTTCTGCTGTACAATTTTCTCACTCTAGTTTTCTAGTGACTTGTAATGATCTGAATGTCTGAAATTATAATGAAATGATAATCTGAGCCAGTGCTTATCTTATGCTCTGAACTAGTGATGTTGTGGCTGCAGTGAACATGCAAGCCTATAATGTTGCCTACATATTCTAAAATGCTCTAAAATTTGATTCTTGTATGCTCTAAAATCTGAATGATAAATCTGGTTTTTACAGAATTTGGAGATTGAGAAGATCAAGCCATGAGTGCAAATAGGAGGAAGGACCAAAGAAAGATAGGTTTTAGAAGTTACAGTTAAAATTTAGAAATATTGTATGATATTGTCACTTTGTCTTTTTTTTTCTAATTTTCACGAAGGTACCTGTGTCAACTGATAATATTTGTATGGACCTCATTGTTGTTGAATTCCTATTTTAAAATACTTGCAGTGCCATGGATCATTTTTTTCTATTTTTAACATTATAGATTGGGAATAAAAAATATAAATGCAAATAAAATAATCATAATATATTTGTACACAAAATTGTCTTTACATTTCTCGACACAGAACATGCTATTATACATCATGTATATATTTGTAGATACGAAATAAAAATATGACTGATATTGTTTCTACGTTTGTTAACATGTAGTTAGGTGTTACTATGAAACGCGTCACCCACCACGTTGCTCACCACGTCAATGGCCACGGTGTCCTATGTAGAAGACCCATAGTAAAAATGTATCAACTAAATCGTCTCTATGTTAAGAGACATGTAATGTAATTGTTTCTACAATATTGTCTCTACAATTGTTCACACACAATGAAGCGTTACTGTACTAGGTATCTACACTATTAGAAACATTTTATTTCTATGTCAATGAAGATGTATCAATTTCTATAGATATGCATCTAACGTGTCAATGAAACGTCTCTTGCTTAAATAGATACGATTTAAGAAATTGTGTCTATAAAGCCTGACACGGTCCATACGAAGACGCTTCTAACACGCTTTATGAAAGCAAGTCTACAGTGCCATAGAGATGCAACATAGCGTGTCAAACTCTAAAAAAAGTGTATCTACAGGGGGTATTCTAGTAGTGTAGAGCACCTCACAGCCTCGAGTAGCCAAGGAAAGTACTCGAAAGACACCTTCAAGACGGAGTTTCAGCAGAAACCGAAGGATGACTTCAAGAAGTACTCGAAGCCTGCAGTACTCGGCTATGAAGAGCTCGGAGGCTTATCAGACCCGGGGGCAACGGGACTGCACGCGTGACGTAGAACATTCTAGAGTAAGGGGTGGGGCATGTCCCATACCTTATCCATACTGTAAAGTACTCGTACGCAAGTACAACTAGTTAGTACAGAAGGAAACTACCCGAAAGTACTCGGTTAGGACTCCTAAGCTCATACTAGACTAGGATTTTCATATAACCCTGTCCCCCCGGGATATATCAGGGCGGACAAGGACCCCCTCCAAATCATCTCATAACCTACAAGGCAATACAAACCATACAGGACGTAGGGTATTACGCATACTGCGACCCGAACCTGTCTAAACCCTTGTGTTACTTGCACCATCGAGTTCCTGATCTCGGCGACACCCTAACCACAAGTCTACTACCTTAGGGTATCCTAGGTAGGCTTGTCGGTAAAACACCGACACCTTTCATCAGCCACACCTTCTGCCGGAAGCTCCACCATTTCCACGACAACTTGAGCAGCAGCCATCAGATCTTCGAGTTCTTTCTGCATGCTCTCGTTATCCTCAAGCATGGACTTGATTTGCTTCATGGCGTCAAGGAACTGAGTGTCGGTGTCTTGGAGGATCTTCTCCAGGCGCTCGACATCATCTACGCCACGGTAAACAAGATTCTTCAGATCGATAATCATATTCTCACTGTTTTTCAATGTGGTTTTGAGTCTTGTGAGCACAATACAAGGAGAAGTAATCGGGAAGTTTTAGAAAAACTACTCGAACAACCACCAACCAAGGAAAACAAGACAAAGTAACAGTTACCTTTGTGGGCCTTGGAGATCTTCTTGTTCTTCTCTAGCAACTTGGCTTTCTCTTTCTCCAGATTCTTGATGTCGTTCTTGAGAAGCCAAGTCTCTCGGGTGCGCTCATGTTTCAACTTGTCGAGTTCATTACGCAACTCCACTCTTTTCATGATCTCCGCCTCAATTTAGCGGTCCTTCTCCTACAACCTGCGATGGCCGTCCTCAATAAACTTGAGCTTGTCGGACTTCTTCTGGGGCCGGTCCATCAGTCTGCAAGACATAGATACAGCAGTCACATACTCATCATACAGGAGAAGAGATGGCAGAAAACTACTCGCAAAAGATGTATAGTTACAGTGGTGAACTCATACAAGTCCTTAAAAATACCCTTGAGTTATTTCCTCTTCTCCCGGGACAGCATCGGATCATCAATCAGATCGACAGGGATAGCATGCTGCCACCCGTAGGGCGTCATGAGCAGATCATCCTTCTCCGCATTAGCTGCGCCAGGGCCCGGCGCACCCGCGGCAACAGTATCTTTCGTGCCAGGGCCTGATGTGCCCGCGGCGCCAGCATCTTCCGTGCCAGGGTCTGCGGGGCTTGTGGTACCAACATCTTCTGTGCCTGAACCCTTTGACGGCCCGCCTGCCACTTCACTCGCAGTGACTAGTCTAGCTTCTGGCAAACAAGTGTTGGGCGGTGGAGGAGGCATGATGGACTCACCTATAGGTATTTCGAGCGAGGGCGTCTCCACTTCTACACGCTCCAGCTCGACTTGTTCCGGAATGACTTCTTTTTCTGCCTCCGCATCGGTGGCTGGAGGAGGAGGAGGAGTGGCACCGACACTCAACGCTGCAACATCCAAGCTTTTTCCTTGCTTGGGGGCTTGGATTGCCGACGCGATGTCAGGCTCATCCAAGCTCACAGCAGTGGACGCTCTGCGTGCAAAACAACTACATCAAGCACTGGATAATAAAAAAACTACAGAATGCTCAAGTCAAAGTACTCGAAACTTACTTGGACGACCTCTTCGTCACCACCTTCTTCAGCTGGAGCAACTGAGGCCTTGGAGCACTTGATTTCCTCGAGTCACCAGCAGATTCCTTTGGAGGAACCTCCGTGGTGCTAGGCAGGATGGGGTTTCTGGGGTCCGGCATAGCACCTTCAATTGACGGGTCCACCGCACCTGACTGAACGCTGGGCTCTGGTGCAACATCATCCCTAATGGAACCTGCCTTCCCTACATCCTTGGAGCGTTTGGGAGAAGGGGATGCAGGAGGACTAAGAAGAAAGCAAGAAAACTCAGGAAAAACTATGTTGAAGACTACGAACAAGAAAGTACTTGAGATTAGTACTCACCTTGCACTATGATCTCGCAAGCCGGCGAGGGACAACCTATGCTTCCTCACAGCTCCCCGCGGCTTGGTCGGGTGGCTTGGAACTTCGCTGCTGCTTGCTGGTTCCTTGCCTAATTTCTTCAGTAGATTTGCCAGAGTAAGATCATTGTCAGATTCAGTTACCTATTCATCTGTCAAGGGATCATAGTCTGCATGCCTTCTCTTAGGTCTTGGTCTGGTCGAGGAATGTCAGGGTTCAGAGTAGGACAGTGATAAAGATCAGTGTGCCCCTGCAAAACACCAAAAGAAGGCAACTGTCAGTGTCAACTTATAGCAAAAGGTATTCACAAGTACTCGACCAAGCATATTACTCATACCTCTTTTGGTGGGTTCTCCGCACTGAACTGTGGAAGAACCACCTGAATTAATCCGGCTCAAGTGTATTAACCATCACCATTAAGGCATCCTCGGTTAACCTTACACTTCAAACGGAGTAATCCACTGGTCTGTCGGGTATAACCTCCCGATACAACCACGGTGAACGGATCGAGCGCCGTACATACAAATGCTCATGCGACGATGAGCCCAGAGAATACCACATTCCAGCAAATATTATGATATTAACATAAGTAAATATTACAGGCCAAGTTCTGAGCTTAGAAACCAAATACTTCAATTAACATAAATAAGTTCTTCAGAGTTAAGTTGCAGCGGAAAATAAACAACGGAAACTACTCGACGATACAGGATGTCTCGATGAAGCCCGTACGAGACATCACTCGGTCTTATCTCCGTTGGACGGGGGCGCATCCCATTCCACCGACCAACCAGGGGGAAGAGTGCAGGGCCAAGTCAAGCTAGCAATCATGTCTTCGAAGGGCTCACCTGAAAACGAGTCACAAGCAAGACTGAGTATACTAATACTCAGCAAGACTTACCCGTGTAGTAATGAGTTGCACAAGCAAAGAGTAATGAGTTGCATAATTTCGGAAAGAATGGGTTATGCTCCGGGGCTTGCCTTCGCAGTTCGCTTGGGGATCTTCCGAACTTGGGCTCGGGTCTTCAAGAGCTTCAGTTAGATTTGCTTGAGCTTCACGCTGCTCACTCTCGGACGCGGGCACCAGCTCGTAAGTTCCGTCGGCGAGAGTCGTCGATTCTACATGAATGCACAAGTTTAAGTCGTGGTAATGGTGCTTGATACGATTTAAGAGTAATTACTACAAGGGATAGTTTCTGGTTATAAAATTTTGGATTTAGACACATCAAGGAAAGATCTGTTTACTGTAAAATTTTCAGCCAATTTTTTTGTAACAGATTAATTATGAAAAATACACTACACAGTTGCTGTTAGATCCTTATTCTTTTTGTACAGAACAATTGGTGCAACAAATGAGTCTAAGATTTTTACAGAGCTCTCACTTAAGCATGCAGAAGCTACTGTAATTTTTGTAGGATTTATCATGCTGTATTCAGAGCATAGAAAAAATGACATTCCACACCTAGACTATTCAAGGATTCATTTTTACAGGACCCTACACAGGGTTTTTGTCCATGAAACGTTTTACACAGCAACCCCTATCATAGTGTATCTCCCAGTAAAAATTTGAGAATTTTCCAAGCTAAGATACTATTTTCTTGATTTAATGTATGTTATTAGCACATAAATCAAATAAGTAGGTTACTGTGAGATAAAAAGTCTCCTAATTTTTCTCTGGCTTCTAGGTACCAATACATTAGCATAGGAAAAGTTTCAATGGGTGACTCACCACCTAACTGCAGGGACAAAACATTCTACTTACACATGAATTAAAACTAAGTTTAACAAACAGTAAAGCTAGAGATGGAATTTGGGCCTGATCTTTTTACACAGTCCTAATCATCAAGCAACTAATTCACTGCCCAAAATTTAGGGTCAGCATTGTTCTAGAACAGTGGGTACAAAATAAGTCCATTAAAGATTCTATTTAATGTAGAGCAAAATATTTTGAGATTCTGAGAAAACTTTTGTAACAAAAGTGGTAGAGTTTGTTCTGAGGATTCCAGAACAGTTGAGTTTGCATTTTTCTGAATTTTCTACGATTTCATACGAATTTTACAAATTCACTGAATTTGAATCTAGGTTTGAAACTTTCTTTTACAACTAGGTCCTTGAATCTTACGCTCAGACCCTTCTAAAGATTTAAATTCTTGCAATTGGGTCCTCGCGCGGCTCGGGTACGGCGGCCAGCCGAAATTCCGGCGAGGGGCGAGGGTCGGGGAAGGTTCAGGGGTGCGAGGGCTACCTTGTGGGGGTGTTGTTCAGGTGGGGGACGGCCGGGAAGGGCTCGCCGGCGTTGGAGCAGAGGCGGCGGCGGCGCGGCTCGCGTCGACTACGGTGCTCCGGCGGGCTTGGGGCGGCGTGGTCCGGTCGGTGAGCTTCAGTGGCGCGTGGGGAAGCTACTCAGGGGCTCGGCTGGGACGGAGGGGGTCGGGGTCGTGCTGTCCACGGCGAGCAGGGGCGGCGGCGGCCACGGCAGCGCGGGCGGCGGCGCTCCGGTGGCTCTGGGTGGCGTTGGGTGGGTCGGCGAGCTGCGGTGAGGTGATGTAGTGGTGGTTGGGGGCTCAGTTTGGGCAGTGGGCGGCGGCGGAGGGCTGTCCACGGGCGGATGGTGCTCGGCGGCGGCGATGGCGACGGCGAGGCGTTCTGGTGGCCGGGGGCTAGCGCGGGCGGTCGGGGCGGGGCTTTTATAGGGGCAGGAGGGGGTGTGGAGGTGCCTGGGCGACGCGCGGGGCGGGGCACGGCATCGGCGTGCACTGGGCGCGGCGGGCGGCGGCAGAACGCCGGCGCGACGTGCGGCACGCGGGCGCGGCGACTGGGCGGCCGAGATACGGTGCGGGCGCGGAGGGATAGCGCGGGGCGCGGAGTGGTGGAGCAGCAGCGGCAGCGGCTCGGGCGGAGGGCGGGCGCGGCGACTGGTGGGGCGCGGGGGCCGGGGCGGCACGGCGGAGCGCGGCGACTGGGCGGCCGGGCGGCGGGCTGGGCGCGGCAGCACGCGCGGGCTCTGACTGGCCGCGCGGCGTGGGGGCGGGGCAAAGCCGGCCGTGGCGGGGTGGTGCGGCGGCCACTGGCCTGGCGCTCCGCACCGGTCAGGCGACGCCGGCCACCTGGCGCGCGGCGGGCGGGCGAGCGCGCGCGCGGTGCGGCAGAGGAGGGAGGGACCGAAGTGCAAAAATTCGAAAAACTTCAGGGGGCTGGGTGCAAACAGGGCGTTTTCTCCTCTTTCTGATTGGAATTTCAAAAACTTTTGAACACGAAAGTTGTTCAAAATAAAAAGTTCTACAACTTTGGTTTCAGGCAAAATCTCATTTGGCTTATGGTTTGCAAGTTAAATTTAAAAGTTCAAAAGTAACCAAATGTGCTCAAATTAAATTTGAATTCCAACTGAACTCGTTTTAATTCTTTCCACCCTCTCATTAGTTGGTTTAAAACATAGAGTTAGGCTAATGACATTGATTTTGGAATTTTAATTACCAGGGTTGTCACATGAACAACCTCGGAACGTATGGCACCGTGTTCACATCGAGATGTACTAGCTAAAGACGGCCAAAAGCAGTCTGGGGCGGGAGAATTTCTGCAGACATGCGAGAAGGATCTTTACTACCTAAGTAGTCAAATCTGAATCTACATCTCTTCTGCAGTGGTTGAATGCGTCGCTTGAACATGGAGAGTAGGACTGACGCTTCGGTCACGCCCATTTCCTTTGGAGTGACAATCAATTCGAGCAGTTCAGAAACCTGCTCCATCTTGCTTGAGGTCAACTTTTCATTCCACTCGGGCCTCTACACTGCTTTCCCTGGAGTCCTCTCTGGAAGTGTAGGTTGGTGATTTCCAATATAAAACCATAACTCTCTCCAGTCCAAGTGGTTTGTGGGAGTTTGTACTCGATGTACTCCTTCCCTTTACCTTGCTTAAATTGGAGGCCTGCTCCACCAACCAAGGCATGTTTCTCTGTGGGAGGTTGAGGACGCAGGTGGAAAAAATAGCAAAAAAGATCGAAATGTGGCTCGATGCTGAGGAAAGCTTCGCACAAATGAACGAAGATGGAGATGTGGATGATAGAATTAGGGTTCAGATGATGGATTTGAATATCCAAGTGATAAAGAAGGACATGGAAAAAATTGGAGGCGGGGAGGGCCAATCCCATTTTGACAAAATGCTCAAAGACGACTATGTGATCTACATTTTCCTGTGGATAAAACAGGCAGAAGGAGAGTTTCCACTGAACCACTTCCTCCCCCTGAAGAAGACCTTGTGCGACCAAATTTAGAAGATTTTAGCGGGTGCACTTCTTCACTCCGAATCGCCGCAGCTGGTGGTTTCCTCCTTCTTGCCCTTTGATGCTTGCTTCTTGTTGCCCATCTTGGATGTCACGAGTCGCTTCTAGCATGTGCTCGGGGGCTCTAGGAGAGGGTGCAAGTGGTTGACAAAGGGAAGAACAGATTCTCTGAGTGGAATGGGCAAGGTGAGAAGGCAGGCTCAAGAAGCTCTCCTAAACCTAGATCTAGAATGGATGGCGGCATAGGAGCAGAGGAAGGCGAATTACTAAGGCAGTGAAGTGATGGGGTAAAAAACCCTAAGGTCACCGCGTGATTAAATAACCAGCGAGTAGGGCCAGATTTAGTGTTTGGAAGCTAAAGAGTTTTTCTCCGAAAATGTGATTTGTTTTGAGCGGTAATTTGGGAAAAGTTTTGGGGGAAGTTATTTGATTAATCATCTTTTCAGGGATCTTATCCCCAAAGAAGGGCTTTTCGAATTTCGAACCAATTATTTTCTAAAGTTCACCAACAATTTAGGTCACATATGTATCACGGAGTTTTACACATATTTTGTACATAACACTATTTAGTATGCCACGTTCTTTTGGATCCTTTTTTCCAAACCTTGGGATTTGGATTCAAGGCTTGGGGTTGCGGGACACGTGTCATCGGCGGTTTATTTTTCAAAAATATTTGGAAGTTAACAAAGAAGATTCAAGACTAATTTGACCCTCAGCCTGATTCTTCAATTCAACCTAAGGCTCGGGGGCAGGAAGATTTAAAAGTACTCGAGCTAGAGCACCTCATAGCCTCAAGACAGCCAAGAAAAGCACTCGAAAGACACCTTCAAAACGGAGTTTCAGAAAAAACCGAAGGGTGGCTTCAGACGTACTCGAAGCCTGCAGTACTCGGCTATGAAGAGCTCGGGGGCTTGTTAGACCCGGGGCTACGGGACTGCACATGTGGCATAGAACATTCTAGAGTAAGGGGTGGGGCATGTCCCATACCTTATCCACATTATAAAAGTACTCGGATATGAGTACAACTAGTCGGTACAGAAGGAAACTACCCGAAAAGTACTCGGGTAGGCCTCATACGCTCGAATAGGACTAGGACTTCCATGTAACCCTGTCCCCCCGAAGTATATAAGGGCGGGCAGGAACCCCCTCCAAACAATCGCATTACCATCAAGGCAATACAGACCACACAGGATGTAGGGTATTACGCATACTGCGGCTCGTACCAGTCTAAATCCTTGTGTTGCTTGCACCATCGAGTTCCTGATCTCGGTGACACCCTAACCACAAGTAAACTACCTTAGGGTAGGTAGGCTTGCCGGTAAAACACTGACAGAGATGCTCAAGGATATTTAAGTAATTTCCATCCATTCAGTATTTCACTCTCAAAATGCATTTAAGCTTTGGTTGTTGACGTGTCTCACCACATCCCACGCCAAAGGACCCTTCTATCCCAGCCTTATCCTTTAGGCCTACCTAAGCCAGACACACCTCACTACTGCTTCTCTGCTCACCGCCCGCCTTTGCCGCCGAAATCTAGCCCTTTTGACCGCCCGCCATTGCCATTGGCGCTGAATGATGTCGCATGTTGCAGAGTCTTCATCTCGAAGAAGGCAAATGTCATCGCTTGTTGGGGAAGATACTAGCTTGACCATGATGATGTGTCAGACCAGCAAGAGGGCAAGGATGTGTGAGGCCCGATCGAGGAAGGAGAATGAGAACATCGGTCGGATATATTTTAAATGCCCGGTTATTGGATTCAGCTTTGATTTGGTTTTTGTGCTTTCAGATCTGTGATAGGGTTTAAGCAAGGGTTTCTTGTTTATTCAGTGGTGTGGCTACTTCAGATGGCAGAGGGGTTACTTGAATGATTTGATTAAATAAAACATGGTCCACCTATGTTTTATTGATGAAGAAGAGATTCAAGAAGTCCAATCCATGGAGCACATTCACGCTGCTGGGAGCCCTACAACAGGTGGTGCCATGCTGAAGAGCAATGGATTCGAAGCAAAGTTGGAGAAATTGACCTAAGCTATGATATTCTTCTGTCTGCTGGCTGTAGCCCTTGTTGCCATGGGAGTTGGTTATGCGTTGAGGGGTAGAATGTAGGCACGAGTAATCTTCTGTTAGGTGATAAGTGCAAGTGCTTCGATATGCATGTGCGTGTGATGAACACTACTGACTTTGATGTGTATGTATCCACATTCATGGAAAAAGTTAGAAATAAAGAAAAGGGTAGGCAAGCAGTAAAAGGGAATCGGCCGATTCTAATGGTAAGTTCGTTACCTCCTTAAAACGAATTTCTTTTGCCTGCGCCGGTGGAAGCGTTTCCCTTGTCTCAGGGGCTGGTGCAGATGGCTCATCGGAAGAGGAAGATTCAACGATTATTAGTGCTCCGCTTGGGCCAGCTTCCTGAAAAGACATGGAAAATAGATCCTATAAGTATGCTCTGGGAAATTAAAATAAGATGGTGTGAGAAATTTGTCATGCCTCTGTGGATCTCCCGGCCGATGTCTGTTGTGGGGTTGTAGCTAGCATACCCAAATCGGCCTGCATCAGGATCGGTTAAGTTCTCTGAAAAATAAGAGATCAAGGTAAGAGATCATTTACCTCGACGAGAGGAGCTGCTGGAGTTTCGGCTTCCACTTGGGACGTAGCCGATTGCTGCGGAGACTGCGGTGGAATAGCTGGTGCAGCCTGGCAGAGGGAGAGAGTTAATGTCAGTGGAAGATTTGAAGAATATATGAGATAAGTAAGATTACCTAAATAGCTTCTACTAATAGCGATGCTGCAGCTGCCCCGACTTCGGCGGTGATTTGAGGATCGGTTATCTCGACAACCGGCAAAGGTAAAGGGGTTGGAGTCTCAGCCGATGCCACCGCCATCTGGTCGGCCGATCCGATACGGGGAGTCTCAGCCGATGCTATTGCCGTCTGATCGGCCGATCCGATGCGAGCTCGCACTCGACGGCTGGTTATCTTCGAGGTTGGCCTTTTCGGTGCTCGTTTCGATCGGCCAGTAGAGATATCCTTGATAGTTGGAGCATGGAAGCCGATAAGTGGATACGGCGTGTATTGATGGTGACTATCTATCGGCCTGCCGCTTCGGCTCCGTATCGGAGGGACCTGGCTTTCAGACTGAGAAGATGAACGTGGGTTAATAACAAGATGACAATATGGAAAGAAATAGTATTGGAATCGGCTGGGACAAAGGGGCATACCACTGCATTTGGGTCAATATTTTCTGGATCCAGAATGTTGCAATAAATCGATGGAGATTTACAGAAAAGGTATTGCTTCCATTCTGCCCACCATAATTTAAATTACTGGGTGGCAAAAGAGGCAACTGACCAATTATTCAGATCAATAGTACTGGAATCTGGTACTAGGTCGCACAGCCGACTGTAATCAAGACTTGAAGTCAGTCCATCTCTGAATTTCGCTTGACCGGCGAAATAGACCCGAATCGGCAGTTGGCCAAAACCCAGTTGCCTTGCTGCAGCCGATGGATTGTAGAACTCATAGGTGGGAGAGTCCTTTCCTGAGAAAAAATTGGCTGGCAGAATCCCTGGCTTGATCAAGACATCCATAAGCTCCCTGTCAAAAGTATGGGCGGAGAAGTCGTAGCTTATGGGTAATTCAAAAATCGGCTCCACTGCTTGATATGGATGCCAGCTGACGGTCTCTTCACTAAGGCCATTATAAAAGCATCTGAAGTACTCGGCTGTGCGGGTAGCAGTAAACTGGCAGCCGGGGAAGGCCGATGCCGCTTCTCCAAAAGATCTACAGCGTCGTCGGACGGATGGATTCTCCTCTGACTCAATGTTAGGGAAAGTCTTGGTCTCTATCCGTTGCTGAGAGACCTTGCTCATGTGTAAATTGAGCCAGAGGGTGATGAACCACCAGGGACCGCCAGGGTTCCCGATCGGCTCCCCCTTCGACAGCTTGGTGCCAATTTGGTGCATCAGTTAATAGGCCGATCCCAGCAGATGTTTTCCAAGGGGGATGGCCGATCCTTGTGACCAAGCCTCCGCTAAAGCTTGGGTGTTCGAAGAGGGTCCAACTGCTCTGCCACAGAAAAAGTGCTTTTCTAGCCACATCATCAGAAAAGCAGTATGCTACCTCTCTGAAACTGTCCCGGTCTTCATATTTTTGCTAATATACCCTTTCCACCCGCCGATTCCTTTGGTCTGTAGCCGATGTGATGGCTTGAACAGATAGTTAAAAGGGGTATCAGCGGAGGAGACATCGAGGCCGGTCAACAACAGAACATCGGCCAGAGTCGGGGTCATGGGTCCATGTCCGAAAAGGAATGCATTGAGTGCATCAGACCAGAAATAAGAAGCTGCCATGACCAGAGGTTCATTTCTTTCGATCTGAGACAAAGATAGGTCTATGCACTGGCCGATTTTTTGTTCCTCCCACTGAATCTTCCAAGATCTGGCCACTCTCTGGTACCATTCTCTCCAGCCGGGGGTTTCATTTGGCCAGGATCTAAAGGTACCTACCCACTGATCTAGGTCCATGGGCGACTGCTTGAATAGGATTCTATGAGTTTCTAGACTGATCAGGTCTGTTGGATCGGGGTTCCCCATAGGGCCCAAGCAGATGAGGTCAGGGGATTCTGAGAGGGGGATGGTGATTTGGTGCCTAAGTGCCTAAAAAAGGAGAAAAGGGGAAGAAACTGAGAAAGGATCCGGGAAGTACTGAAGCAGTAGAAAAGCGAAAAGGGAAAAATTTCAAGCATTTACCTCTAGGATGGAAATCATCGTCGCCGATGGGACCGCCAGGGAAGCTGCCGATTGGGCCGCCGCCGCTGAAGGGGTCGCCGATAGAGCTTCCGTGGATGGAGCGGTCGCCGATGGTGACGCCATTGGAGGGTTGGAGCAGGTCGCAGATGAGATCGCCGGAAAGGGAGAGGCGCTTGGAGATCAAGAGAGCTTGGAGGAAGACGAACAGTGGTTCGCTGGAAAAGATGCTAGATTTGTGGGGGAGAGTAGGCGGAGAGGGCCAGTACTTAAAAAAAATTGGGAGAGCAAGGGCAAAGATGGTATTCTTGCCGCGCCGTCTACACGAATTCCAGGGGAGCGGTCATTTCGCGCGCTTGGTCCGAGGAAATTGCAATCATTGTGCCACGGAACGAAAGGAGATTTTTACTGCGCCCGCCTCGGAGGAAAGGATTAAAGAAAGAGTTTCAAAGAAAAAGTTATGTTTTACTCCAAAACTGGGGGGCATGTGTTGACGCCAGATTTTGACACGTGTTAAATCGGCGTCGGGAAAAAGAATGTTGGCCGATGCGGCAGATCTAAAGGCTACGGTAAGGAATCGGCCGATTGATGTAACAGTTAGAAATCGGCCGATTGGTGATACAGCTTGCGCCAATAGGATGGGGCTATTTCGGAGGGTCCTGGTCAAAAGTTGGTCAATAGGGCAACGCTAAGTCGGTCAAGGAGCAATTGAAAAGAGTCCTGATTGGATTAGGAGACGGCGGCGGAAGATTCTGCGGGAGTCCGTTTCCTTTAAAAGTTATTATAGATATAGTAGTTTTCCCGTTTTTTTAAATAAGGTTGTAACAAGTCGTGATCGACCAGGAGTCCTAGTCTTAGGGTATAAATAGGGGTCGTCAGGGTCTCACAAAAAAAACACATCAATCAACAACAATACTTCTACTTTTTCAGCAATTTACTTTCAAGTCGGCGACTTCGCCAATACTTTTCTTCTTTCACGAGTTCGTACGGATTGGCAGGGCTGCATCAACTTGATCTCCGGCTAATTGGTAGGTTCCGCTTATCGAGTAATATCCGAGCTTTAACTACGGGCGCATCGCTGTGGTTTCGTTTGGATTTATTCACCAGTTATCGATATTTACTAGAATTGCAAGTTTTACCTGTTATTCTAGTATTATCACCAGCTATCCAGCTTGAAATCAGAGTAATCGGCTTCGTCATCGTCCTTCTTCGATTTATCATCTTACAGCCGATTAGATCTATTTCAAGTGTTGCCTCTGTAGTAATTGTTTAGATCGCTCCAGCAGTTTTCTTTACAATTACTACACGATCATCGGCTGATCCATAGCCGATCATCTCTATAGCAAATCGGCGGATTCGCTGCTGACGCGCTCTTCAGGACAGATCGGAACCCCAGCCGATCGACGCGCCTGGAATTTAATACTTTATCTCCTTGTCAGTCAACAGGTCAGATTGACTGGCACGCCGCGCGAACCGCACCAGGGCGATAACCCGAACAGGAGCTAAGCAGATTCTCCCGGGTCGTGTGTCCGACGCTGAAGACCATCGGCCGATTCCTATCTGGCCGATTTTAGCGCCAACACATATGCAAGGATGACGTGGTGAAATACATGCTATCATTGCCAATTTTGAAAGGACGGATTGGAAAGTGGATCCAGGCTCTTTCAGAGTTTGACCTAAGGTACGAATCGGCCAAAGCTGTCAAGGGTCATGTCATGGCCGATTTCGTGGCTCAGCATTGTGGACCGGAAATCGCTGTCGTTGAACCAGTTCCATGGACTCTATACTTCGATGGTTCCTTGTGTGCGGCCGGATCGGGAATCGGCATCGTTCTCATATCGCCTCGGGCGGCAAGTTATGATTTCTCTCTGCCGATAGAGGCATCCACGACCAACAACCAGGCGGAATACCGAGCCGTCCTAAATGGTATCCAATTGTTAAGAGAAATCAAAGCCGATGCGGTGGAAATTTTTGGAGATTCCATGCTCATTGTGGATCAATTAATAGGGAGATCTGAATGCAAAGATGATGTCTTAAGGATTTACTACGAAGATTGCCTCCAACTGTTAAAGGAATTCAATTCTGCGGTTATTGAACACATTCCCAGAAATTACAATGAAGAGGCCAATAGGCTTGCCGAACACGCGTCCGGGAATCGGCCGATTCAAGGCGCCATGACTCTGGAACTTGCGGCCGACGATTGGCGAAACGAGATTGCCGATTACTTGAAAGATCCGTCCAAGAAAGTGGATTGGCGAGTGCGTTTTCAGGCCACGAAATATGTGTTGCTCGAAGACGATTTGTTTTACCGGACGATTGATGGGGTTCTACTCAAATGCCTGGGAACGGAAGAAGCAAAGGTCCTGATGGGAGAAATCCACGAGAGCGTATGCGGAGCTCATCAATTGGCTCACAAGATGAACTGGATGATCAGAAACAACGGGTATTATTGGCCGACGATTCTCGAAGATTGTTTTAAATATTATAAAGGTTGTCAAGACTGTCAGAAGTTTGGCAATGTGCAGTGCGCACCAGCCTCGGCTATGAATCCGATAATCAAACCATGGCCATTTAGAGGTTGGGGGATAGACCTCATCGGACAGATTTACCCTCCATCAAGCAAAGGGCACAAGTTTATATTAGTAGCCACTGACTATTTTACCAAATGGGTGGAGGCAGTTCCGTTAAAGGCCGTGACATCGGCCGCTATGATCGATTTCGTGAGGAATCATATTATTTATCGGTTCGGCATCCCTCAAACCATCACAACTGATCAAGGAACAATGTTCACCTCAGGAGAGTTCAAAGAATTCACCGCCAATATGGGGATTAAATTGTTGAATTCTTCTCCGTATTATGCTCAAGCCAACGGCCAGGCCGAATCGTCCAATAAGGGGATAATCAAGTTGATCAAGAGGAACATAGAGGAACAACCCAAGAAGTGGCACCTGTCTTTAACCGAATCTCTATGGGCTTACAGGATGGCCTGCCACGGGGCCACTAAGATATCAGTTGGTATATGGTCACGAGGCAGTATTGCCTTGGGAATTAAGGATGGGGTCAAGGCGCACATCGCTTCAAGATCAGTTGACGGCCGATGACTATTCCCTCCTCATGAAGGGATAGCTCGATGATTTGGCGGGTCAGCGATTAAGGGCCCTGATCAGCATTGAAGAAAACAACAAAAGGGTGGCCAGGTGGTACGACAAGAAGGTCAGGTCAAACAATTCTCCCAAGGAGATTTTGAATGGAAGTTGGTGCTGCCGATATGGTCTAAGGATCCCAAGTTCGGTAAATGGTCGCCCACTTGGGAAGGGCCGTATAAAATCGGCCGATATGCTCCGGGAAATGCATATATACTAGAAACTATCGAAGGGGAAGAATTCACAAGAGCCTTGAACGGAAGATATCTGAAGAGGTACTATCCTAGTATATGGGTGGGTGCATAACTTATGATAGGGTGCATCAAGACAACGTGGCCAACTCCTATGGGCTCCTATCTATATAGCCGATGCAAAGATAACATCGCCTTAAGAACGAAACATTCGATTAGTCTGACCGATTTATTATTCGATAAGAACAGAAGGGTACATGGCCGACACGGTACAAGTCGCCCTTAGAACAAAAGTACCAACATATTTATTGACCACACTTTTTCATAATCTCCCTCTCGATCCGGCCTACTTCTATCAAGAGGCGGATGCTCTTTTCCTAAAGATCCTCCATGGCGGCTTCAACCTCGACTTGACGAGGGAGTGGGTGGCTCCTATCGAGAGGTGGTTGGGATGTCCCCGCCGCAGCATCTTCAAGGGCGACTGGGCGAGGGAGTGGATGACTCCTTTCAGTTGGCGGCCGCCTGGAGCAGTTGGCATTTATATGATACCAAATCTTCTGGATGCCAGCGGGGACATGATCTTTGAGTTCTTCGCGATGAGCCCTGATCAGATCTCTGTCTGCCTGCGACAATGGTCCATCTGAATGCATGACTTCAATCGCTTGTTCCAGACTGGGGCTAAGGCGCTTCGGTTAAAAGGGGAGCAAACAACCACCCAGCGTTAGATTGATTAAAGTGTTAAGAGAGGGAACAAAGGAAGATTTCGTACCTGGTTGATGGAGAAGGAAGAAGACGAAGAAGACATCTTGGCGTCTAGTCTGGGATGATGGAGATCAAGTCGTTAGAGGAAAAGAAGACGGGCGATGCGAATGCCTTTGGAAATGATACGGAGCCTCCGTGGCTGGTGGAGTTGCTGATGGTGCCGCCATTGAAGGAATGAAGCGGAATGCAGACGAAAGAAGGATCGCCGGAGAATGCGGTTGGAAGCCAAAAGGGTGCTGGGAGAAGATAGAAAGTGATTCGCCGGGGAGGAAGTTACTGAGCTCGTGGAGAAGAAGCGGTAGGGAACAACAGTATTTAAAGACGGTCCGAGAGAAGGGGTGAAGGCGGGATTTTTACCGCGCCGTCTACACGAATTTCGGGGGAACGGTTGTCTTAGGCGCCCAGTTCAAAAAGATTGCAATTATCAGGTAGAAGACCGCAAAACAGAAGGGGATTTTTGCCGCATTTGTTTTGGAGGAGAGATTTAAAAAGAATTTCAAAGTAAAAGTTATGTTTTACTGCGAAACTGGGGGGCATGTGTTGACGCCAGATTTTGACACGTTTTGAATCGGCGTCAGGGAAGGAGGAGATTGGCCGATGCGGCAGACTTAAAGGCTATAATTGGGAATCGGCCGATTGGCGCTACAGATAGGAATCGGCTGATTGGCGCTACAGTGTTTCGGGCGATTGGCGAATGGAGTTGGTGGGGGTCGGCCGATTGAAAGGTTGGAGCGTTTGGGCCAATATGGGCTTGCGCCAACAGATAAATTATTTATAGAAGGAGGATGAAGCCAATGGAATCCCAAGAGGGGATGTTGAGTCAAGATGACAGAGGATCCCAATCAAAGATGACATGACGTTGGTCAAAGAGCGACGCCGACTCGGTCGAGGAGCAATGGAAGGAGTTCGGATTGGACTAGGAGATGGCAGCAGAAGATCTTGCGGGAGTCCGTTTACTTTAGGAGAGTCTTATAGATATAGTAGTTTTTATATTTAAGTCAAGTTTGTAACGGATCGCGACAGATCAGGAGTCTTAGTCCTAGGGTATAAATAGAAGTAGTCAGGGTTTTGTAAAGGATACACAACAATCAATACAAACAATCTACTTTTTCATCATACTTTACTTTCAAGTCGACGACTTCGCCAATACATCTTTTTCTTTCACGAGTTCGTACGGGTTGGCTGTGGCAGAACCACCTGAATTAATCCGGCTCAAGTGTATTAACCATCACCATTAAGGCATCCTCGGTTAACCTTACACTTCAAACGGAGTAATCCACTGGTCTGTCGGGTATAACCTCCCGATACAACCACGGTGAACGGATCGAGCGCCGTACATACAAATGCTCATGCGACGATGAGCCCAGAGAATACCACATTCCAGCAAGTATTACATCCTTTGCATAAGTCAATATTACAGACCTAGTTCTGAGTTTAGAAAACAAGTACTTCAATTAACATAGATAAGTTCTTCAGAGTTAAATTGCAGCGGAAATAAACGATGGAAACTACTCGACGATACAGGATGTCTCGATGAAGCCCGTACGAGACATCACTCGGCCTCATCTCCGTTGGACGGGGGCGCATCCCATTCCACCGACCATCTAGGGGGAAGAGTGCAGGGCCAAGTCAAGCTAGCAACCATGTCTTCGAAGGGCTCACCTGAAATCGAGTCACAAGCAAGACTGAGTATACTAATACTCAGCAAGACTTACCCGTGTAGTGGGAACTACTCCACCGACTCTAGACATGCAAGGCTTTTTGGCTCAGGGGTTTGTTTTGCCGAAAAACATCTACAAGTGGGTCCTTACTTTCAACTTTTAGCTCAAGATTCTAGTTTCGTTAGCCAGTCTAGGTAAGCAGCTATCTAAAGCATACATGGTGAAGCATTAAATTTTCCATCCAACCAGTTCATTCATCATCATTGTTCCTCTTCTTACTCTGTGGGTAAAAATGGTTAAGCAGTCTCAATAGCCGTGAGAAACGGACGATTCGAATCGAATTTCTTAACCTTGCAAGGGAAACCCAAACACACGTCACGTGGTTACTCCCTAGAGTCACACGTGCAACCTTTCCCCTTTCTTTCCGGGTCGTGGATCGGGGCTACCCTCCGAGAGTACAAGAGCCCCACACCACGGTTCGGCGCCGGGTCGTGACCACTCTCTGCACTCGCCATATGCACATGGGACCGAAGTTCAAAGGGTAGGATGCCGTCCCCTTGCCGGGCCAATCAGGTACTTAAGCTTACCGATTCCCATAATCTCGGCATGTGTTTAGTACGTTCAAAGACTTAACCATCACTACCACACCCTGCGGCCTTAGCATTTTTCACTAGACAGACGGGCCTCAATCGTAACCATCGTTACATAACCCGTCCGTGTCCTTATGATTGCAGTGTGTAGTAGTCATTCAACTCCTATTTTCTCGCGAGTGACAGGAAATCACTCGACTTTTACCGGAGTCCTATTAGCACAGCATTCTATCGAACCTTTCATCTAGTTTTCCAAGCAAGGGTTCCTGACATCATGCAACTAAGTTTTCATCCAACTCCTATAAACTTAATGCACAAGCAAAGAGTAATGAGTTGCATAATTTCGGAAAGAATGGGTTATGCTCCGGGGCTTGCCTTCGCAGTTCGCGTGGGGATCTTCCGAACTTGGGCTCGGGTCTTCAAGAGCTTCAGTTAGATTTGCTTGAGCTTCACGCTGCTCACTCTCGGACGCGGGCACCAGCTCGTAGGTTCCGTCGGCGAGAGTCGTCGATTCTACATGAGTGCAAAAGTTTAAGTCGTGGAACTAGCACTTGATTACGATTTGAGAGTCATTACTACAAGGGATAGTTTCTGGTCATGAAATTTTGGATTTAGGCACATCAAGGAAAGGTGTGCTTACTGTAAAATTTTCAGCCAATTTTATGTAACAGATTAATTCTGAAAAATATATTTCATTGTTGCTGTTAGATACTTGTTCTTTTTGTACAGATCAATTGGTGCAACAATTGTGGCTAAGATTTTTACAGAGCTCTCACTTGAGCATGCAGAAGCTACTGTAATTTTTGGAGGATTTATCATGCAGTATTTAGAGCATAGAAAATATGACATTCTACACCTAGGCTTTTTAAAGATTCATTTTTACAGGACCCTACACAGGGTTTTTGTCCATGAAACTTTATACACAGCAACCTCTACCACAGTGTAACTCCCAGTAATAATTTGGGGATTTTCCAAACTAAGGTACTATTTTCTTGATTTAATGTATGTTATTAGAACATAAATCAAATAAATAGGTTACTTTGAGATAAAAGGTCTCCTAATTTTTCTCTGGCTTCTAGTTACCAATACATTAGCATAGGAAAAATTTCAATGGGTGACTTACCACCTAACTGCAGGGATAAAATATTCTTCTTACACATGATATGAAACTAAGTTTAACAAACAGTAAATCTAGAGATGGAATTTGGGCCTGATCTTTTTACACAGTCCTAATCATCCAGCAACTAATTCACTGCCCAAAATTCAGGGTCAGCATTGTTCTAGAACAGTGGGTATAAAATATGTCCATTAAAGCTTCTATTTAATGTAGAGCAAAATATTTTGAGATTCTGAGAAAATTTTTGTAACAAAAGTGGTAGAGTTTGTTCTGAGGATTCCAGAACAGTTGAGTTTGCATTTTTCTGAATTTTCTACGATTTTATACGAATTTTACAAATTCACTGATTTTGAACCTAGGTTTGAAACTTTCTTTTACAACCAGGTCCTTGAATCTTACGCTCAGACCCTTCTAAAGATTTAAATCCTTGCAATTGGGTCCTCGGCGGCTCGGGTACGGCGGCCGGCCGAAATTCCGGCGAGGGGGCTCGCCGGCGGCGAGGGGCGAGGGTCGGGGAAGGTTCAGGGGTGCGAGGGCTACCTTGTGGGAGTGTTGTTCAGGTGGGGGACGGCCGGGAAGGGCTCGCCGGCGTTGGAGCAGAGGCGGCGGCGACGCGGCTCGCGTCGACGGCGGTGCTCCGGCGGGCTTGGGGCGGCGTGGTCCGGCCGGTGAGCTTCAGTGGCGCGTGGGGAAGCTACTCCGGGGCTCGGCTTGGACGGAGGGGGTCGGGGTCGTGCTGTCCACGGCGAGCAGGGGTGGCGGCGGCGACGGCAGCGCGGGCGGCGGTGCTCCGGTGGCTCTGGGTGGCGTTGGGTGGGTCGGCGAGCTGCGGTGAGGTGATGTAGTGGTGGCTGGGTGCTCAGTTTGGGCAGTGGGCGGCGGCAGTGGGCTGTCCACGGACGGGTGGTGCTCGGCGGCGGCGATGGCGACGGCGAGGCGCTTTGGTGGCCGGGGCTCGCGCGCGTGGCCGGGGTGGCGCTTTTATAGGGACAGGAGGGCGTGTGGAGGTGCCTGGGCGACGCGCGGGGCGGGGCACGGCAGCGGCGTGCACTGGCTGCGGCGGGCGGTGGCAGAACGCCGGCGCGGCGTGCGGCGAGCGGGCGCGGGCGACTGGGCGGCCGCGATTGTGGCGTGGGCGCGAGGAGATAGCGCGGCGTGCGGATTGGGCAGGCGCGGCAGCTGGCGGGGCGCGGGAGCCGGGGCGGCACGGCGGAGCGCGGCCACTTGGCGAGCGGGCGGCGGCCTGGGCGAGGCAGCACGCGCGGGCGGGGACTGGGCGCGCGGCGTCGGGGCGGGGCAAAGCCGGCCGTGGCGGGGTGGTGCGGCGGCCACTGGCCTGGCGCTTCGCGCCGGTCAGGCGACGCCGGCCACCTGGCGCGCGGCGGGCGGGCGAGCGCGCGCGGCGCGGCAGGGGAGGGAGGGAGACGCGAGGGACCGAAATGCAAAAATTTGAAAAAGTTCAGGGGGCTGGGTGCAAACAGGGCGTTTTCTCCTCTTTCTGATTTGAATTTCAAAAACTTTTGAACACGAAAGTTGCTCAAAATAAAAAGTTCTACAACTTTGGTTTCAGGCAAAATTTCATTTGGCTTATGGTTTTAAAGTTAATTTAAAAGTTTCAAATGTGTCCAAATGTGCCCAAATTAAATTTGAATTCCAACTGTACCCGTTTTAATTCTTTCCACCCTCTCATTAGTTGGTTTAAAACATGGAGTTAGGCTAATGTCATTGATTATTTTTGGAATTGCAAACACCAGGGTCGTCACATTGGCAGGGCTGCATCGACACGATCTCCAGCCGATTGGTAAGTTCCGTTTATCGAATAATATCTAAGCTTTAACTTCGGGCGCATCGCTGTTGTTTCGTTTAGATTTATTCACCAGTTATCGATATTCACTAGAATTATAGGTTTTATCTATTGTTCTAGTTTTATCACCAGTTATCCAGCTTGAAATCGAACTGTCGGCTTTATCATTATTTTTTCTTATTTATCATCATATAGCCGATTAGATCTATTTCAAGTGTTGTATCTGTGGCGATTGTTTAATTTGCTCCAGCAGTTTCTTTGCAATCACTACGTGATTATCGGTTGATCTATAGCCGGTCATCTTCATAGCAAATCGGCTGATTCGCTGATACGCTTTTCGGGACAGATCGGAACTTTAGCCGATCGAGACCCCCGGAATTTAATACGTTTCTTTCCTTGTCAATCAACAGGTCAGATTGACTGGCACGCCGCGCGAACCGCACCAGGGCGATCACCCGAAAAGGAGTTAAGCAGATTCTCCCAGTTCGTGTGTCTGACGCTGAAGGTCATCGGCCGATTTTTAGCGCCAACAGAACTTCATGGCCTCCTGGTAAATGGTGGCTGTATTGCATAAACCGAAGGGGAATCAGTCATGCAGATCCTCAGATGGAGTCAAGTCCGATCCGGGGAAGCTTGATGCAGCACGAGTCGGAGTCGCGTAAAAAACGGACAACTTCTCGATCTCCCTGGCGAGGTTAGGGAGGAGCATCTCGTCGAGGTTGTCAATGAACTCATCGAGAACACTGTTTGGTGTTGCTGCAGATGCCTCCGGCTTGTTATCAACGAGGTGCCAACGGAAGTCGCCTGTGCCATCAGAGACACAGACCCAGGAGCCGAAGATGAAAGTAGTGCTCGCAGGGGGCACGATGCTGGTGAAGCTGAAAGTTGCCATCGAATTCGCCGGTGGATCTTCGATGAGCACCCCTACCTGGCGCGCCAGCTGTCAGTCTTTTACCGGCAAGCCTACCTAGGGATACCCTAAGGTAGTAGACTTGTGGTTAGGGTGTCACCGAGATCAGGAACTCGATGGTGCAAGGAACATAAGGGTTTAGACAGGTTCGGGCCGCTGTATGCGTAATATCCTACCTCCTGTATGGCTTGTATTGCATTGGGGTTATGCGTTATGTTTGGAGGGGTCCCTGCCCGCCCTTATATATCCTGGGGGGACAGGGTTACATGAAAATCCTAGTCGGGTACGAGCTTAGGAGTCCTAACCGAGTACTCTCGGGTAGTTTCCTTCTGTACCGACTAGTTTTACTTACATACGAGTACTTTACAGTGTGGATAAGGTATTGGACATGCCCCACCCCATACTCTAGAATGTTCTATGCCACGCGTGCAGTCCCATTGTCCCAGGTCCGACAGAGCGTACCCGATTTTCCTTCGGACTACGCAACGCGGCTTCCACCCATGCGGAGGCCCTGCGATCTAAGACCCTCTCTGACTTGGAGGGGGATTTGGATCTCCTACTCAGGCTCGGGGAAGAGGATGCCACCGCTAGTCGGGAGGCTCCCGTTTTCAACGCCTACTCGGATTCAGATGACGACCCTGACTCCTATGCGGTTAGTCTTCTGGGTTTGAGTATTACGACTACTGTACAGGGCAGATTCGTGTACTAGAAGCGCATGGAGCCCTCCGAACTACTCGATGATGACGCCCGCCTGGTAGCTACCATCCAGGAACTGCCTTTTCAAAAGGGCAGACCTCTCTCTCCTATCCAGGAAGAAACATCCAGGACTACCACATCGACTGTCCTCATCACCGACTACTCTGGCGATTACTCACGAGAACATGAACTCTATATGGCTTCAATCAACGACCTCGGAGATGACGAGCTAGGAATGGAGTTCGACAATAAACTCAAGGATGAAATCTCTGCCAACCAATATACCGCCGACGCCCCCTAGGATCAGACCGAGGAGCAAAAGCGGACACGGAAGTGGAAGAATGCCAGGAGGGCCAAGCGCAGGCGCAACACCCAGGAGCCCCCTCGCAACCCACAGTGGCGAAGAAACTTACATGGAAAGTTTGAAGCAGTGACAGATGAAGAATTTGCCACCCCAATACGAAGCCTCTCTGCTCCTGCAACAAATCCCACAAACGGACGCAACTCAGCGCATCATGCGGCTTGTCAAGCAAGCCGCGGTCCAATTGGACAAGATGGACCCGCTAAAATCTGTCCAACACTCACGTTCCAGATCCGAACGCCACGGCAGCTTTGTACCCCAGTGTAGTGGTACTGCTGGTGGTCGCATGAACCCCCACAACAATCGACAAGCTGAGCAGGAGGTGCAGCCGCTGCAGGATCAGCACGCCCCAAGGCCCAGAGGTGGAGGACAACCCGTGGGAGACCAAGTCCACCAAGGAAACCAGTTACCTCCACCTCCCGGCGATCTGAGGCAGCACATCAACAGCAATCGCGACGCACGCACCGTCATCACTAACTGGCAACACGAGCGGCTCGAAGACGCTGCCCGTGAGGACAGTGATCGCTTCCCGGCTTTCACTGAAAACATCACCAACCGCGCGATCCCGAAGGACTTCAAGCCCACAAACATCCCAAAATATGACGAGAAACAGGATCCGCGGAAATGACTATGGTGCTATTCCGTGGCCAGCTAAGTGACTACTAAAGCCCTCTGCTTCCCGATGGTCCTAGAAGCTGCGCCACTTACATGGTTGGAGACTCTCCGGCCAAACTCCAACGACTCCTAGGAAACACTGAAATAGGTCTTCGTCGACAACTTCCAAGGATCCATGATCCCAGTAGGTACTCGACACGAATTATCGCAGGTCAAACAGAAGGATAATGAGACCCTGAGGTCGTACACGCGCCACTTCTTCGACACCCGCGCCACCATCGCCAACATGGCCGACGAGGAGGTCATCCGTTGCTTCCGCAACGGCCTGGCCATGAAGCAAATGTACTGTACTCGAGCTCTACGACATGATGCAGCGATGGGCAGATCAAGAAGACGAGGAGAACGAGCGTTTCCCCCAAGCGCAAGACCGACAAGGGCAACAACAACAATCGCTCCAACAAGGGCCAGTACAACAACTCAGGCGCCTCCCGTAAGCGGAAGCCGAAGGACCAAGTGGCCAACATCGCGCATCCCTCGTGGCAAGAAGTCGGGCACGCTTCAGGATCAGTACGAGAGGATCCTCCACAAGCAATGCCCGATGCACCCAAAGGCCAAACACACGATATTTCAGTGCACCGTCCTCCGCAAGAGTCTCAATGCACCGCCTCCTCCCGACAACGAGGAGATGGACAAGGACTAAGGGGATGAAGGCAACGACAAGTCGGGCCCTCTGGGTTTCCAACAACCGACTAATACCATCAATGTCATCTTCAGAGGCAACGACGGCATCCTCACGAAGCGCTCACAGAAGCTATTTCGGTGTGAGATCCTGTCAGTCAAGCCAGCCGTGCCACGTCCTTTGAGACACAACGAGGTCCCGATCTCTTTCTCCAGAGAGGATCAGTGAACCCGCTTCTCCGAGCCGGGAAAACTTCCACTTGTACTGGACCTGGTAGTCGCAGGCTCTATGCTGACTCGAGTACTCATCGACGGGGAAGCAGGTTAAACCTACTCTTCCGAGTACTCTAAAGAAGATGAGGTTGGACATCAGCAAGATGCTCACCCCCAGCAAGGCTCCGTTCTATGGGATCGTCCCGGGTAACGCGGCTACACCGATCGACTCGGTCACACTGCCAGTTACCTTCAGGACGGCTAATAACTTCCGTACAGAGTACATAAAGTTCAAAGTTGCAAAGTTTGAATCCTCGTACCATGCCATCCTTGGTAGACCAGCCCTGGCCAAGTTCATTGTGGTACCCCATTACATTTACTTGTTTCTTAAAATGCCAGGTAACATCGGTGTACTCTCCCTCCCTGGTGATGTTGAGAAATCCTACGACTACGACCAGGAGGCGATCGAGTACGCTACTTCTGCACGCGTGCCAGAGCCTTCATCTGATGTACTCATGGTCGTGCAACAACTCTCCAAAACAGAGCTGGAGGTGGTGAACAAGAGACCAAGCTAGTCGAGGGTGAAGCCAAACTCCGACGTCGGCATCAAGACCATCCAGCTCCAGGAGGATGACTCGTCCAAGACCGCCCTAATCGGTGAACACCTGGACAGCAAATAGGAACTTGCGCTCGTCAACTTTCTTAGGGCCAACTGAGATATTTTTGCATGGAAACCAGTGGATATGCCAGGTGTGCCCAAGGAGTTGATCGAGCATGCTCCAAAAGTCGATCCCAAGGCCACTCCAAGGACGCAACGACTACGTCGTTTCTCTCCAGAAAAGATGTAGGCCATCAAAAAAGAGCTAGCTAAACAACTCGCGACTAGTTTCATCAAAGAGGTGTACCACCCAGAGTGGCTAGCCAACCCTGTACTTGTTCTTAAAAAGAATAATAATGAATGGAGGATGTGTGTCGATTATACCGATCTCAATAGGTACTGCCCGAAAGACCCTTTCGCGGTCCCCCGCATCGATCAGGTTATCGACTCCATCGCTGGCTATGTTCTGCTCTCCTTCCTTGATTATTACTCGGGTTACCATCAAATCTCCCTCAAGGAAGAGGACCAGATCAAGACAGCGTTTATCACCCCATTCGGCGCCTACGCATACACGACTATGTCGTTTGGGCTAAAGAACGTGGGTGCAGCATACCAGCAGGCCATAGAGCTATGCCTCGCTGACAAGTTACATCGCAATGTTGAAGCCTACGTGGATGATGTTGTCGTTGAGACCCAAAATCCCAACGAGTTCATCTCTAATCTCGAGGAACCCTTCAACAGCCTACGAAAATTTCAGTGGACTCAACCCGACTAAATGCGTCTTCGGTGTACCTCAGGGGAAACTCCTTGGTTTCATCATTAGTCATCGAGGAATTGAGGCTAACCCTGAAAAGATCACCGCCATCACAAGCAAGGGGGCTCCACAGAAGATCAAAGACGTGCAGAAGCTCATCGGCTGCATGGCGGCATTAAATAGATTCATCTCTCGATTTGGAGAACGGGGTCTACCCTTTTTCAAGCTCCTCAAATAGCAGGATAACTTCGCTTGGACCGAGGAAGTAGTGCAGGCATTGGAGGACCTCAAGGTTCACCTCCAATCGCCCCCCATCCTCACGGCTCCAAATCCAGGCGAGAACTTGCTACTCTACATTATTGCGACTACTCACGTAGTCAGCACCGCTATAGTGGTGGAGCGAAACGAGGAAGGACATGCATTTGGCGTGCAGCAGCCGGTGTATTTCGTTAGCAAAGTCCTTTCTGAGTCCAAGGTTCACTACCCATCGATTCAGAAACTTCTCTTCGCTATACTCATCACCTCCAGGAAACTTTGCCACTACTTCGACGAGTACAAGATCTCAGTTGTCACTGACTTTCCATTGGCGGATATACTCCACAATCGGGATACCACTGGACGTATCTCCAAGTGGGCAGTGGAAATGGGGGCTCTCAGCATCGATTTCAAGCCACGTGTCGCCATCAAGTTGCAAGCTCTAGTCGATTTTTTGGCAGAGTGGCAAGAAAACCAAGTACCAACTCCAGCTAACCAGCCAGTGCATTGGGTTATGTACTTCGACGGATCCCTCAAGCTCGAAGGCGGTGGCATAGGAGTACTCTTCATCAGCCCAACTGGCGAGCAACTTAAATACGTATTCCAGATACTATTTAAGGTCTCCAACAATGAAGCCGAGTAGGAGGCATTATTGCACGGGCTACGCCTGGCGGTCTCCCTTGGCATCAAGCGACTACTCATCTTTGGCGACTCCGTACTGGTGGTCCAACAAGTCAACAAAGAGTGGGACACTAACAAGGACACCATGGACGCCTACGTTACGGAAATTCGCAAACTTGAGAACAAGTTCTCGGGACTCGAGATTCGTCATGTGCTCCGCGACAACAACGTCGAGGCCGACGTGCTCTCAAAACTAGGCTCTGAACAAGCCAAAGATCCGGCTGGAGTCTTTGTCCATGAGCTCCACCATCCCTCTATTCCTAGAAAAGAGCCATGCACCATCGACCAGGGCACTACGGAGCCTAGTCGAGAGGTCTTGATGATTGATGTGGACTGGCGTCCCCAGTTCATCGATTTGATCAAGGACAAGAAACTACCTCCCAACGTCGACCCTAAGAGTGCCGAGGCTATCCGACTAGTCAGGCGAAGCAAGGGTTACATTTTAGTGGGAGATAAGCTCTACAAATGTGGTTCAGTATCAGGGGTACTCATGAAGTGTGTAACTACTACAGAAGGGTGGGAAATCCTGGAGGAAATACGTGAGGGCGCATGCTGCAATAATGCAGGCTCCCGTACACTAGTTGGGAAGGCCTTCAGGTCTGGGTTACATTGGCCTATGGCTTTGGCAGATGCCGAAGATATCATTCGCCGATGCACCAACTGCCAATTCTTCGGTAAACAAGCTCATGTCCCTGCTCAGAAGCTGATCACCATACCGCCTTCTTGGCCATTCGCCGGTTGGGGCCTTGACATGATCGGTTCACTGAAAACAATGCCAGGAAGTTTTACTCACATGTTGGTGGCAATTGACAAGTTCACAAAGTGGATCGAGTACAAGCCAATTACAACACTAACTGCCGACAGAGTAGTCACATTCATCTGTGACATACTCCATCGCTTTGGTTTCCCTCATACAATCATCACTGATTTGGGATCCAACTTCACATCACATGAATTCTGGGAGTTCTGTGAGTGAACAGGCATTGAGGTCAAGTATGTTTCGGTGGCTCACCCGAGGGCCTTTGGCCAGGTGGAGCACGCTAACAGCTTGATTCTTGATGGACTCAAGAAAAGACTATACGATGAGGACAACAAAAAGGGAGGCAAGTGGATCCATGAGTTACCCACAGTCATCTGGGGCTTCGAACTCATCCAAGTAAAGCCACAAGACAGTCACCTTTCTTTCTTGTCTACGGGTCAGTACCAATCCTCCTCGCAGATATCATGTGGGAGTCACCCAGACTTGAGATATATAAGGAAGGAGAAGTTGACGAGACTAGACACTTGGAACTCGACTGCGCTGAAGAAGTCAGATGCAATGCCTTATTTCGATCAGCAAGATATCTACAAGGCGTCCAATGGTACCATGACCGCAATGTCCAAGAAAGATCCTTCAACGTCGGTGATCTAGTCCTACGCTACATCCAAGATGAGACGGGTGTGACAACCCTGGTAATTTAAAATCCCAAAATCAATGTCATTAGCCTAACTCTGTGTTAAACCAACTAACGAGAGGGTGGAAAGACTTAAAACGGGTTCAGTTGGAATTCAAATTTAATTTGGGCACATTTGGGCACATTTGAAACTTTTAAATTAACTTTAAAACCATAAGCCAAATGAAATTTTGCCTGAAACCAAAGTTGTAGAACTTTTTATTGTGAGCAACTTTCGTGTTCAAAAGTTTTTGAAATTCAAATCAGAAAGAGGAGAAAACGCCCTGTTTGCACCCAGCCCCCTGAACTTTTTCGAATTTTTGCATTTCGGTCCCTGGCGTCTCCCCCTCTGCTCTGCCGCGCCGCGCGCGCTCGCCCGCCCGCCGCGCGCCAGGTGGCCGGCGTCGCCTGACCGGCGCGGAGCGCCAGGCCAGTGGCCGCCGCACCACCCCGCCACGGCCGGCTTTGCCCCGCCCCGACGCCGCGCAGCCAGTCCCCGCCCGCGCGTGCGCTGCCGCGCCCAGGCCGCCGCCCGCCCGGCCAGTCTCCGCGCTCCGCCGTGCCGCCCCGGCCCCCGCGCCCCACCAGTCGTCGCGCCCGCCCTCCGCCCGAGCCGCTGCCACTGCTGCTTCCCCACTCCGCGCCCGGCACTATCTCCTCGCGCCCACGCCAGTATCTCGGCCGCCCAGTCGCCGCGCCCGCTCGCCGCACGCCGCGCCGGCGTTCTGCCGCCGCCCGCCGCGCCCAGTGCACGCCGCTGCCGTGCCCCGCCCCGCGCGTCGCCCAGGCATCTCCACGCCCCCTCCTGACCCTATAAAAGCCCCGCCCCGACCGCCCGCGCGAGCCCCCGGCCACCAGAACACCTCGCCGCGCCATCGCCGCCGCCGAGCACCACCCGCCCGTGGGCAGCCCTCCACAGCCGCCCACTGCCCAAACGGAGCCCCCAGCCACCACTACATCACCCCACCGCAGCTCACCGACCCACCCAACGCCACCCAGAGCCACCGGAGCGCCGCCGCCCGCGCTGCCGCCGCCGCCGCCGCCCCTGCTCGCCGTGGACAGCACGACCCCGACCCCCTCCGTCCAAGCCGAGCCCCTGAGTAGCTTCCCCACGCGCCACTGAAGCTCGCCGACTGGACCACGCCGCCCCAAGCCCGCCGGAGCACCGCCGTCGACACGAGCCGTGCCGCCGCCGCCTCTGCTCCAACGCCGGCGAGCCCTTCCCGGCCGTCCCCCACCTGAACAACACCCCCACAAGGTAGCCCTCGCACCCCTGAACCTTCCCCGACCCCCGCCCCTCGCCGCCGGCGAGCCCCCTCGCCGGAATTTCGGCCGGCCGCCGTACCCGAGCCGCCGAGGACCCAATTGCAAGGATTTAAATCTTTAGAAGGGTCTGAGCGCAAGATTCAAGGACCTAGTTGTAAAAGAAAATTTCAAACCTAGATTCAAACTCAGTGAACTCGTAAAATTCGTATAAAATCGTAGAAAATTAAGAAAAATGCAAACTCAACTGTTCTAGAATCCTCAGAACAAACTCTACCACTTTTGTTACACAAATTTTCTCAGAATCTCAAAATATTTTGCTCTACATTAAATAGAAGCTTTAATGGACATATTTTATACCCACTGTTCTAGAACAATGCTGACCCTGAATTTTGGGCAGTGAATTAGTTGCTGGATGTATAGGACTGTGTAAAAAGATCAGGCCCAAATTCCATCTCTAGATTTACTGTTTGTTAAACTTAGTTTTATATCATGTGTAAGAAGAATGTTTTATCCCTGCAGTTAGGTGGTGAGTCACCCATTGAAATTTTTCCTATGCTAATCTATTGGTAACTAGAAGCCAGAGAAAAATTAGGAGACTTTTTATCTCACAGTAACCTATTTATTTGATTTATGTGCTAATAAAATACATTAAATCAAGAAAATAGTGTCTTAGCTTGGAAAATCCCCAAATTATTACTGGGCGTTACACTGTGGTAGAGGTTGCTGTGTAAAAAGTTTCATGGACAAAAACCCTGTGTAGGGTCCTGTAAAAATGAATCTTTAAAAAGCCTAGGTGTAGAATGTCATATTTTCTATGATCTAAATACTGCATGATAAATCCTACAAAAATTACAGTAGCTTCTGCATGCTCAAGTGAGAGCCCTGTAAAAATCTTAGCCACAATTGTTGCACCAATTGATCTGTACAAAAAGAACAAGTATCTAACAGCAACAATGAAATATATTTTTCAGAATTAATCTGTTACATAAAATTGGCTGAAAATTTTACAGTAAGCACACCTTTCCTTGATGTGCCTAAATCCAAAATTTCATGACCAGAAACTATCCCTTGTAGTAATTACTCTCAAATCATAATCAAGTGCTATTTCCACGACTTAAACTTGTGCACTCATGTAGAATCGAC
This sequence comes from Panicum miliaceum, assembly GCA_032594955.1. Lineage (NCBI taxonomy): Eukaryota > Viridiplantae > Streptophyta > Magnoliopsida > Poales > Poaceae > Panicum > Panicum miliaceum. The sequence continues at coordinate 22,138,047 of CM064062.1, forward strand.
GACTCTCGCTGACGGAACCTACGAGCTGGTGCCCGCGCCCGAGAGTGAGCAGCGTGAAGCTCAAGCAAATCTAACTGAAGCTCTTGAAGACCCGAGCCCAAGTTCGGAAGATCCCCAAGCAAACTGCGAAGGCAAGCCCCGGAGCATAACCCATTCTTTTCGAAATTATGCAACTCATTACTCTTTGCTTGTGCATTAAGTTTATAGGAGTTGGATGAAAACTTAGTTGCATGATGTCAGGAACCCTTGCTTGAAAACTAGATGTAAGGTTCGATAGAATGCTGTGCTAATAGGACTCCGGTAAAAGTCGAGTGATTTCCTGTCACTCGCGAGAAAATAGGAGTTGAATGACTACTACACACTGCAATCATAAGGACACGGACGGGTTATGTAATGATGGTTACGATTGAGGCCCGTCTGTCTAGTGAAAAATGCTAAGGCCGCAGGGTGTGGTAGTGATGGTTAAGTCTTGAACGTACTAAACACATGCCGAGATTATGGGAATCGGTAAGCTTAAGTACCTGATTGGCCCGGCAAGGGGACGGCATCCTACCCTTTGAACTTCGGTCCCATGTGCATATGGCGAGTGCAGAGAGTGGTCACGACCCGGCGCCGAACCGTGGCGTGGGGCTCTTGTACTCTCGGAGGGTAGCCCTGATCCACGACCCGGAAAGAAAGGGGAAAAGTTGCACGTGTGACTCTAGGGAGTAACCACGTGACGTGTGTTTGGGTTTCCCTTGCAAGGTTAAGAAATTCGATTCGAATCGTCCGTTTCTCACGGCTATTGAGACTGCTTAACCATTTTTACCCACAGAGTAAGAAGAGGAACAATGATGATGAATGAACTGGTTGGATGGAAAATTTAATGCTTCACCATGTATGCTTTAGATAGCTGCTTACCTAGACTGGCTAACGAAACTAGAATCTTGAGCTAAAAGTTGAAAGTAAGGACCCACTTGTAGATGCTTTTCGGCAAAACAAACCCCTGAGCCAAAAAGCCTGGCATGTCTAGAGTCGGTGGAGTAGTTTCCACTACACGGGTAAGTCTTGCTGAGTATTAGTATACTCAGCCTTGCTTGTGGCTCATTTCAGGTGAGACCTTCGAAGACATGACTGCTAGCTTGACTTGGCCCTGCACTCTTCCCCCTGGTTGGTCGGTGGAATGGGATGCGCCCCCGTCCAACGGAGATGAGGCCGAGTGATGTCTCGTACGGGCTTCATCGAGACATCCTGTATCGTCGAGTAGTTTCCGTTGTTTATTTCCGCTGCAATTTAACTCTGAAGAACTTATCTATGTTAATTGAAGTACTTGTTTTCTAAACTCAGAATTAGGTCTGTAATATTTACTTATGCTAATGATGTAATATTTGCTGGAATGTGGTATTCTCTGGGCTCATCGTCGCATGAGCATTTGTATGTACGGCGCTCGATCCGTTCACCGTGGTTGTATCGGGAGGTTATACCCGACAGACCAGTGGATTACTCCGTTTGAAGTGTAAGGTTAACCGAGGATGCCTTAATGGTGATGGTTAATACACTTGAGCCGGATTAATTCAGGTGGTTCTGCCACAGCTGGTATCAGAGCCGTAGCTGGTGCCACAGCTGGCAACAGCGGACACCAGAGCCGAAATACATACGCCGGAGAATGCTACAAGCCTTAAAAACTCATTTTACTAAAACTTGACTAGAAGGTTGTGTTGCGAAATGCGTTGGTACGTTAAGGATGGTGCCTAGTTCGTAAAGCCCTAAGGGATTATGGGAAAGTTTACTAGGTGGCTATCTAACTTCTATATGTATTATCAACTGACTTCCAGCACATTATTTTCTGTCAAAACTTACTTTCATGCACAACCGACCTTAAATTCTGTAACGACGCACTCGTCGCTAAGGTAAGAAGGTAAGGATCCTCAGCCAACTGAGAGAGCTTGGCCTTCCTGTCGGTGATGCGAACCGAACGCTGCCCTCAAGCAGTGGCTTACTTGAGGTGCTGCCAATATGCCAACTGTTAGTTGAACATATTGGGAGTAGAAGGTTTGGCGCAGGGTATGGCGATCGCTGTTCATACCCCCGTCTCATGACGGTACCCCCGTGAATACGCTATCTCAATAGCGTATGTTAACGTCGTCTGTACGGCGGAAATTGTACAGATATCGTTTCTATAAGTAAACGGTAATGATTACGGACGCTTTCATGAGTGCTGGCATGAAAGGTTCATGATATATATATGCTTGTCGATCTTCTGCAGGTACACTAACCGCGATTACGATAAGTTAAGGGACGAGTAGAAAGACTCGACTAGATATTATAGGAGAGCCGTATTGTGTAAGCCACCGAAACTATCATCGTAAGACCAAAGCTATTTGGCAATTGTTTTATTGTGAGGACGAATAGGATGTGCATACATCATGAACATATGTATCTGAAATCAAAAATACGATGTATGAGAGTGGTAAGGTTCTTGCGTATCTAAACCATGGTTTGCATAAGGACTATCTAGCGAAACTGTCCGAAATCTGCCGTCACCAAAAGGAACGATTTATTGACCCAAGAAAATGACCTTTTCTGGAGAAGTTCATGTTGAAAGAATTGTTCCAAATTTTGTGTTCTATCTCCTGTTCAAAAATGAAAAATTCTGAACTTATGGATAATAAGAAATAACAGAAACCTTGAAATGTCAGAATTCTGTCCGGAATAAGCACTTCTGCCTCTTAAATTTTTAGGCCCCCTTCCTGCGGTTTTCTGCAAAAGAGCACAACACGAAACTTGTTCCAAATTTACCCAGAAAGCTGCTGTTAAAATTTGGTAAATTTTGGCTGGGTAGGTTTTCCCTGGTGTACGAAACTCTAGCCCTCTGTTCACTGAAAATTCTGGGTAGACAGTAAGGTAAAACCTGAAAAGAAAGACCATCTTAGAGACCCCATTTGCTCTGGAGTTGACTAGAAAAGTTGTTCACAAATACCTTAGGAGTGACCTGGTGAAATTTGAGAATTTTTGGATGAGAACTGTGGGAGTTATGATTATTTCTGCACACTATACAGAATCTGTCCTTGTGCTGCTCACAGTTTTTCGCTATCTCATTCCATTTGATCTTTTGTTCAGATGGCCGAGCCTGTTGATATGATGGTGGATGAGGATGGACGCGTACACTCGCAGTGTCTCCACTGGGAGGGCTTTCCCTCTATTTTGTGGGATGTTCTGCGTACCGCAGGCTATCTAATTCCCCCACGTTACGCCGGACTGGAGTTTGCAAAAAATGGAGTTACCCAGTGCCGTGTCAACGTGACTATCTTTCCGCACCCGCTACACCCGGAGTGGCCCGCCTTAGAGCTTGAGGCTGTTGGTCGCCGTTTGGCCGATACTTGGGAGCTTGCAGCCATGAGGGCGCTCACCACATTTTGTGCGCAGCGTCCCGAGGTTGTCACACTCACTCCCATTGGATTGTTTCCTGCTGCCCAGGACAACGACCCCTTTTGGCTCAACAGGGTGCAGCACGCACAGTATTTGGTAGACTTCCATGCCCAGGAGACTATCCATACCTCCGTGCGGTGCATGAGTGCACTCTACCGACTTCTGACTCTCCAGAGTCAGGCACTCGAGCAGCTCACTGATCTTGCTCAGGCCTACCATATGATGGCAGATACCAGGGATGAGCAGATAAAGGAGCTCAGTCAGGATCTTGAGGACAGAGATGCTCAGATTGGCCAACTTGAGGGCCAAATCCAGGAGCAGGACACTCTCATGGATGAGAGAGATACCACGATAGCACAGTTGGAGGAGCAGCTCCATGATCTGAACCTTGAGTTGGAGGATGCTAATGAGCACGTTCAGTGGCATCATGATCAGAATGACCATCCCCATGAGGACGACATGGAGGAGGATGAGGAGGAGCCACAGGAGATTGATGGTATCTCAGGTATGGATTTCGAGGGTGAGGTACCACAGGCACCTCGGATGGGAGCCCACTCTCCTGCTCACAGCGAGTCGTCCGTCAACGACTTGGACGATTTCTAGAGGACGACCTAGGAGGACTTTTGCACATACTCCTCGATAGGGTAGCCTAACTTTTGGCAAGTGTTGTAATAGGCTAACTAGGAGTTGAGTAACTCTTTTGTGTTGGCTACATCTGAACCATGTGGATACCCTCAGCATGTAAGGAACGGCGATAAACTTGGGTGATTTCGTTGTAAGTTGGTAAACGATGGAATCCACAATCGCTGAGACTTGTCGGAATTTTTACCCATGACTCCTTGCATTTCTTGGCTGAGTGTTGAATACCAGACTTGTGCTAAATTTTGTGATCTAGGTTCTCACAAAAATTCAGCTTCATTGGACCTCGCTAGTTTAAGATATAGGCGAAACAGTACCGATCAATCTGCTGAAAAACAGCTAAGACAGCAAGGCAAAGGAAGAGCTTTTCGACCACCTTAGCCATAGTTCTAGCACCGAAGTTAAATACCAAAGTGGTGCATTCCTAAATTCTCTGACTACTGCCAATGTTGAGATGTTTTGGATGGACCCACAGCAGGCTATGATTTTTCTCGTAGCAAACAGAGATTCTGTCCATACTTCTAGCTCAGACTTCGGAAGTCTATGACTACACCAATTATTTATGAATCAAGGAAGTAATATGGATCGCGTTGCTAATGGTAACCTTTCACGTTTCAGATGGTTGGATCAACACGTGGCAACCCCGAGGGTTTTGGTGCCGGTGGCAGCCGCTCGCGACAATCGCCACCACCCCCGCCCAGTTTGGTGGAAGTGATGGCCGCTCAAACCGAGCTGTTACGTCAGATTGTGCAAGGGCAACACCAGCAGAGGGGTGGGCACAGTGCTCACCAACCACAAGCTGCAGGATACACGGATTTCCTGGGGACCCAGCCTCCCTTGTTCCATAAGGCCGAGGAACCCCTGGACGAAGATGCATGGATTCGCACCATAGAATCCAAGTTCACACTACTTGTGGCCCCATGCTCAGAAGCCAACAAAGTTCGTTTTGCCGCGCAACAGCTTCGCGGTACCGCTCGTCTGTGGTGGGACCACTATTTTGCGATGCTCCCGGCTGATCATGTGGTCGACTGGGATGAATTCAAGACCGCGTTCCGGGCACATCATATCCCCGAGGGTCTCATGGAAAGGAAGTTGAATGAGTTCCTGGCACTCACCCAGGGCACCCGCACCGTGCTGCAGTACGCCCAAGCGTTCAACAACTTATGCCAGTATGCGGGCTATCACGCTGATACGGATGCCAAGAAGCGTGATCGTTTCCGCCGAGGTCTGAATACCAAGCTCAAGGAACGTCTGAACCTAGCCAGGGCTGACACCTACAACGAGTTGGTCAATATGGCCATAACCCAGGAGGACTGTATCATGGCACACCGGGCAGAGAAGAAGAGAAAGGCGCCCGCAGGACCATCAAGTGCCCAACCACCAAGGTATCGCATCGTGCAAAATACCGCACCTACAGCTCCACCAAAGGCCCCGCAGCCAGGAAGATGGATTGCCCGACCCCCACAGCAGCCAGGCATGGTACGACCCCCGATGCCTCCACAGAATGGTCCGAGGCCCATTCTTCAGCAGTCTCTTCGACCTAGCCCCGCAAATCGCTGTTTCAAATGCGGGAGTTCTAGCCACTTCGCACGCGAATGCCCTCAGCCTGGACAGCCCAACCAAGGTCAAGGATCCAACCCGAACGCCAAGAACAGGGGCAAGAGACAGACCCTGCAAGTCAAGCAAGGACGGATTAACTTCACCACGCTTGCAGAGCTTCCTGAAGGAGCCCCAGTGATGTCGGGTACATTCTCTATCCATAACAAGCCTGCCGTTATATTATTTGATTCTGGTGCATCGCATAGTTTCATAAGTGCAAAATTCGGTGCAAAAGTAGGCTTGGATGTTTGTCACACCAAAGGGTCGTATATGATATCAACACCGGGTGGTAAAATTGCTTCAAACCAAATGATCAGACAAGTACCAGTCAAATTGGGTAGTAAAACCATTGACACGGACCTTGTCCTTTTACCCCTTGACGGCATGGACATTATATTGGGAATGAACTGGATGGCTATGCATGGAGTCACACAGGACCTTTCTTCCCGAGCCGTTGAGATAAATTCACCTAGTCACGGAGCCACTACCCTTTACCTACCGTTCCTAGACTGTACTAATTCCTGTGCTTATAAGATGGAAGGACTTAAGCTAGATGAGATTCTTGTGGTGAACGAGTATGCCGATGTTTTCCCGGATGACTTACCAGGAATGCCACCGGATAGGGATATTGAGTTCGTTATTGAACTACAACCAGGCACTGCACCTATATCCAAAAGACCGTATAGGATGCCCCCTAAAGAATTGGCAGAGTTGAAAATTCAACTCCAAGAACTACTGGACAAAGGTTTCATTCGCCCTAGCGCGTCACCTTGGGGATGTCCAGCCCTATTCGTAAAGAAGAAGGATGACAGTTTGAGATTATGTGTGGACTACCGACCTCTCAATGCGGTAACAGTTAAAAATAAATACCCACTTCCTCGCATCGATGTGCTCTTCGATCAATTAGCTGGAGCCAGAGTCTTCTCAAAGATTGATCTTCGTTCGGGATATCATCAGATCAAGATTCGCCCGTGCGATATTCCTAAGACTGCCTTCTCCACACGATATGGACTATATGAATTCTTGGTCATGTCCTTTGGACTCACCAATGCCCCTGCCTACTTCATGTATCTCATGAATTCGGTATTCATGCCCGAACTTGACAAATTCGTCGTAATGTTCATCGACGACATTCTTATCTATTCCAAGGATGAGGAAGAGCATGCCAAGCACCTTCGCATTGTTCTTCAGCGACTCAGAGACCATCAGCTCTATGCTAAGTTTTCTAAGTGTGAATTCTGGTTGGATACTGTAAAGTTCTTAGGTCACACGATCTCCAACGAAGGCATAGCTGTTGACCCCAGCAAGGTACAAGAGGTGATGGATTGGAAACCCCCTGCCTCTGTTCATCAGATTCGCAGTTTTCTCGGCTTAGCCGGTTACTACCGTCGCTTCATCCCGGATTTCTCTCGAATTGCTAAGCCCATGACGGAACTATTGAAGAAGGAAGTAAAGTTTGTATGGAATGAGAAGTGTGAGGAAGCCTTCCACACTCTCAGAGAGCATCTGACTACTGCACCTGTGTTAGCTCAACCCGATAATACCAAGTCATTCGATGTGTATTGTGACGCATCAGGTACTGGTCTAGGATGTGTGCTTATGCAAGAGAATCGAGTGATTGCATATGCCTCACGAGCCCTTCGGCCCCACGAACAGAATTATCCCACGCATGACCTTGAGCTCGCAGCCGTCATTCACGCTCTGAAGATATGGAGGCACTATCTCATGGGTACACAGTGCAACATCTACACGGATCATAAGAGTCTCAAGTACATCTTCACACAAGCCGATCTGAATATGAGACAACGAAGATGGCTAGAATTAATCAAAGATTATGACCTTGAAGTGCACTATCACCCCGGTAAGGCTAATGTAGTCGCGGATGCACTAAGCCGCAAGTCCCATTGCCATTGCTTATCCATGGAGTCCTACCATGAGACATTATGTGCAGACATGAGGAAGCTTAACTTGGAAATAGTTTCCCAAGGCACTCTAGATCACATCTCAGTTGAGCCCACTCTTCACGACCAAATCGTCATGGCACAACTACATGATGAAGGAATTAAGATCATCAAACGGAAACTCTCTCTAGGTGAGGAGAAGTACAAATGTTTCCGCCAGGACCATAAGGGAGTTCTATGGTTCGAAAGTCGTATAGTCGTTCCGAAGGATCGTGAACTCCGCAAGCAAATTCTTGATGAGGCACACCTTTCCAAATTCTCTATCCACCCCGGCAGTAGCAAAATGTATCAGGACCTAAGGCAAAACTTCTGGTGGACTAGAATGAAAAGGGAAATTGCTAAGTATGTCTCGGAATGTGACACGTGCCAGAGAGTAAAAGCTAGCCACTTGAAAGTAGCCGGTACACTTCAACCATTACTTATACCATCATGGAAATGGGAAGACATAAGTATGGACTTCATCGTGGGACTACCAAACACTTCCCGGAAACATGATTCCATATGGGTTATCGTTGATAGACTCACGAAGACGGCACATTTTCTTCCGGTGCACACCACCTATTCTACCAAGAAATATGCCGAGATTTACCTCGATCGTATTGTTTGCCTGCATGGAATACCTAAGACAATCATTTCCGATCGTGGTCCTCAGTTTGTAGCACGCTTTTGGGAACAACTGCAAACGTCTCTTGGCACCAAGCTGATTCGCAGCTCAGCATACCATCCCCAGACCGATGGACAAACGGAAAGAGTAAACCAAATTCTTGAAGACATGCTGAGAGCTTGTGTCATTCATTATGACAAGAATTGGGACAAATGCCTACCCCTGGCAGAGTTCTCATACAACAACAGCTACCAAACGAGTTTGAAAATGGCACCATTTGAGGCCCTGTACGGACGAAGGTGTCGAACCCCTTTGAGCTGGTCACAAACCGGAGAACGTAAAATAATTGGACCCGACCTGGTAATCGAGGCAGAGGAGAAAGTAAAAGTAATACAAGCAAATCTTAAAGCCGCACAAGCCCGACAAAAGAGCTATTCTGACAAAAGGAGAAAGCCCCTAAAGTTCGAAGTTGGCGATCATGTCTACCTTCGCGTTTCACCCACCAAGGGGGTGCGAAGATTCGGAGTCAAAGGCAAACTAGCTCCCCGTTATATTGGTCCTTACGAAATCATGGAGAGCTGCGGACCCGTAGCCTACAAATTACGACTGCCCCCTCAGCTCACGGCCACCCATGATGTCTTCCACGTATCTCAACTCAAGAAGTGTATTCGAGTCCCTACCGAGATTGTGGAACAACAAGAAATATCATTGGAACCCGATCTCTCGTATGTCGAACACCCAATTAAGATTCTGGATCAAAAAGAAAGAGAGACCAGGAGGAAAGTGATTAAAATGTATAAAATACAATGGAATCGCCACACGGAAGAAGAAGCCACCTGGGAAACGGAAAGCTACCTGAACCAACATTTCCCTGGGTTTCTTGCCTCAACCACTGGTATGTGCCCCCACGCCCACATTAAGAATTACCGAATCTCGGGGCGAGATTCTTGTTAAGGGGGGAAGGCTGTGACAACCCTGGTAATTTAAAATCCCAAAATCAATGTCATTAGCCTAACTCTGTGTTAAACCAACTAACGAGAGGGTGGAAAGACTTAAAACGGGTTCAGTTGGAATTCAAATTTAATTTGGGCACATTTGGGCACATTTGAAACTTTTAAATTAACTTTAAAACCATAAGCCAAATGAAATTTTGCCTGAAACCAAAGTTGTAGAACTTTTTATTGTGAGCAACTTTCGTGTTCAAAAGTTTTTGAAATTCAAATCAGAAAGAGGAGAAAACGCCCTGTTTGCACCCAGCCCCCTGAACTTTTTCGAATTTTTGCATTTCGGTCCCTGGCGTCTCCCCCTCTGCTCTGCCGCGCCGTGCGCGCTCGCCCGCCCGCCGCGCGCCAGGTGGCCGGCGTCGCCTGACCGGCGCGGAGCGCCCGGCCAGTGGCCGCCGCACCACCCCGCCACGACCGGCTTTGCCCCGCCCCGACGCCGCGCGGCCAGTCCCCGCCCGCGCGTGCGCTGCCGCGCCCAGGCCGCCGCCCGCCCGGCCAGTCTCCGCGCTCCGCCGTGCCGCCCCGGCCCCCGCGCCCCACCAGTCGTCGCGCCCGCCCTCCGCCCGAGCCGCTGCCGCTGCTGCTTCCCCACTCCGCGCCCGGCACTATCTCCTCGCGCCCACGCCAGTATCTCAGCCGCCCAGTCGCCGCGCCCGCTCGCCGCACGCCGCGCCGGCGTTCTGCCGCCGCCCGCCGCGCCCAGTGCACGCCGCTGCCGTGCCCCGCCCCGCGCGTCGCCCAGGCATCTCCACGCCCCCTCCTGACCCTATAAAAGCCCCGCCCCGACCGCCCACGCGAGCCCCCGGCCACCAGAACACCTCGCCGCGCCATCGCCGCCGCCGAGCACCACCCGCCCGTGGGCAGCCCTCCACAGCCGCCCACTGCCCAAACGGAGCCCCCAGCCACCACTACATCACCCCACCGCAGCTCACCGACCCACCCAACGCCACCCAGAGCCACCGGAGCGCCGCCGCCCTCGCTGCCGCCGCCGCCGCCGCCCCTGCTCGCCGTGGACAGCACGACCCCGACCCCCTCCGTCCAAGCCGAGCCCCTGAGTAGCTTCCCCACGCGCCACTGAAGCTCGCCGACCGGACCACGCCGCCCCAAGCCCGCCGGAGCACCGCCGTCGACACGAGCCGTGCCGCCGCCGCCTCTGCTCCAACGCCGGCGAACCCTTCCCGGCCGTCCCCCACCTGAACAACACCCCCACAAGGTAGCCCTCGCACCCCTGAACCTTCCCCGACCCCCGCCCCTCGCCGCCGGCGAGCCCCCTCGCCGGAATTTCGGCCGGCCGCCGTACCCGAGCCGCCGAGGACCCAATTGCAAGGATTTAAATCTTTAGAAGGGTCTGAGCGCAAGATTCAAGGACCTAGTTGTAAAAGAAAATTTCAAACCTAGATTCAAACTCAGTGAACTCGTAAAATTCGTATAAAATCGTAGAAAATTCAGAAAAATGCAAACTCAACTGTTCTAGAATCCTCAGAACAAACTCTACCACTTTTGTTACACAAATTTTCTCAGAATCTCAAAATAGTTTGCTCTACATTAAATAGAAGCTTTAATGGACATATTTTATACCCACTGTTCTAGAACAATGCTGACCCTGAATTTTGGGCAGTGAATTAGTTGCTGGATGAATAGGACTGTGTAAAAAGATCAGGCCCAAATTCCATCTCTAGATTTACTGTTTGTTAAACTTAGTTTTATATCATGTGTAAGAAGAATGTTTTATCCCTGCAGTTAGGTGGTGAGTCACCCATTGAAATTTTTCCTATGCTAATCTATTGGTAACTAGAAGCCAGAGAAAAATTAGGAGACTTTTTATCTCACAGTAACCTATTTATTTGATTTATGTGCTAATAAAATACATTAAATCAAGAAAATAGTGTCTTAGCTTGGAAAATCCCCACATTATTACTGGGCGTTACACTGTGGTCGAGGTTGCTGTGTAAAAAGTTTCATGGACAAAAACCCTGTGTAGGGTCCTGTAAAAATGAATCTTTAAAAAGCCTAGGTGTAGAATGTCATATTTTCTATGATCTAAATACTGCATGATAAATCCTACAAAAATTACAGTAGCTTCTGCATGCTCAAGTGAGAGCCCTGTAAAAATCTTAGCCACAATTGTTGCACCAATTGATCTGTACAAAAAGAACAAGTATCTAACAGCAACAATGAAATATATTTTTCAGAATTAATCTGTTACATAAAATTGGCTGAAAATTTTACAGTAAGCACACCTTTCCTTGATGTGCCTAAATCCAAAATTTCATGACCAGAAACTATCCCTTGTAGTAATTACTCTCAAATCGTAATCAAGTGCTATTTCCACGACTTAAACTTGTGCACTCATGTAGAATCGACGACTCTCGCTGACGGAACCTACGAGCTGGTGCCCGCGCCCAAGAGTGAGCAGCGTGAAGCTCAAGCAAATCTAACTGAAGCTCTTGAAGACCCGAGCCCAAGTTCGGAAGATCCCCAAGCAAACTGCGAAGGCAAGCCCCGGAGCATAACCCATTCTTTCCGAAATTATGCAACTCATTACTCTTTGCTTGTGCATTAAGTTTATAGGAGTTGGATGAAAACTTAGTTGCATGATGTCAGGAACCCTTGCTTGAAAACTAGATGTAAGGTTCGATAGAATGCTGTGCTAATAGGACTCCGGTAAAAGTCGAGTGATTTCCTGTCACTCGCGAGAAAATAGGAGTTGAATGACTACTACACACTGCAATCATAAGGACACGGACGGGTTATGTAACGATGGTTACGATTGAGGCCCGTCTGTCTAGTGAAAAATGCTAAGGCCGCAGGGTGTGGTAGTGATGGTTAAGTCTTGAACGTACTAAACACATGCCGAGATTATGGGAATCGGTAAGCTTAAGTACCTGATTGGCCCGGCAAGGGGACGGCATCCTACCCTTTGAACTTCGGTCCCATGTGCATATGGCGAGTGCAGAGAGTGGTCACGACCCGGCGCCGAACCGTGGCGTGGGGCTCTTGTACTCTCGGAGGGTAGCCCCGATCCACGACCCGGAAAGAAAGGGGAAAAGTTGCACGTGTGACTCTAGGGAGTAACCACGTGACGTGTGTTTGGGTTTCCCTTGCAAGGTTAAGAAATTCGATTCGAATCGTCCGTTTCTCACGGCTATTGAGACTGCTTAACCATTTTTACCCACAGAGTAAGAAGAGGAACAATGATGATGAATGAACTGGTTGGATGGAAAATTTAATGCTTCACCATGTATGCTTTAGATAGCTGCTTACCTAGACTGGCTAACGAAACTAGAATCTTGAGCTAAAAGTTGAAAGTAAGGACCCACTTGTAGATGCTTTTCGGCAAAACAAACCCCTGAGCCAAAAAGCCTGGCATGTCTAGAGTCGGTGGAGTAGTTTCCACTACACGGGTAAGTCTTGCTGAGTATTAGTATACTCAGCCTTGCTTGTGGCTCATTTCAGGTGAGACCTTCGAAGACATGACTGCTAGCTTGACTTGGCCCTGCACTCTTCCCCCTGGTTGGTCGGTGGAATGGGATGCGCCCCCGTCCAACGGAGATGAGGCCGAGTGATGTCTCGTACGGGCTTCATCGAGACATCCTGTATCGTCGAGTAGTTTCCGTTGTTTATTTCCGCTGCAATTTAACTCTGAAGAACTTATCTATGTTAATTGAAGTACTTGTTTTCTAAACTCAGAATTAGGTCTGTAATATTTACTTATGCTAATGATGTAATATTTGCTGGAATGTGGTATTCTCTGGGCTCATCGTCGCATGAGCATTTGTATGTACGGCGCTCGATCCGTTCACCGTGGTTGTATCGGGAGGTTATACCCGACAGACCAGTGGATTACTCCGTTTGAAGTGTAAGGTTAACCGAGGATGCCTTAATGGTGATGGTTAATACACTTGAGCCGGATTAATTCAGGTGGTTCTGCCACAACGGGGCTCCATAAGCTCAAGTCTGGATGGGAAGGACCCTTCATCATCACGAAGGTTACAAGGCTAGGGTCGTATCGACTATAGTACTCCGATGGCCAAGAAGTTCCAAACTCTTGGAACATCGAGCACCTATGCCGTTTCTATGCTTAAGAAACTTGTACCAAACCCGTTAGCTGCAATGCAGCTCAGTTCAATAATACATGGTTGTTTCGGTTCACCAAACGACTACTATCTATTTTTCCTTAGCTACATTGAGCAAACTCGAGGGCTGCCGCCATGAGTTACATCAATATACTAACCAACTATAATCTTCAGAAAACACTCGGGGGCTACGCCACGAGTACTTTCCATCACGATTAACCAATCAGAAGCCTCCGAGGCTACCCTCCTGAACGCATTAAGCGTTTCTTCCGACTACCTCCCCATACAGCTTAGTCAAGCTACGGGGCAAGGTCTCACAGGGTAAAGTCGAAGAGGTTCTCACACCTACAAACAGAGGTTCTACGAACACAACTTTGTATAAAAGTACCATCTAGTACTCAGTTTACCAGCTGACACATTGCTTTTAGGGTAACTTTACACTAGAACTAATGTACTCAAAGGCTTAAATGATTACGTTTCAACATGCTACTTCACGAGTTGGCATAGCAAACAACAATCAAACAAGCATTAATATATTACATAAACAACTATTGTTTTCTTCAAAACATACACAGATCAGAACAGTGGAATGTCATCGACTATAAGATGAGCAACGTCTTGTACCTCGCTATGGTACTCGGTGAACTGCTCCTCAGAGCAGTCTTCTATGATGCCTTCCGCGAATGGGCGCATGTCCATACCCGGGAAGTATGACTTCACAACCGCCAGCACATGAGTAAGGATGACCTTGGCGGTGCCAGATGCGTACCCTGCCATGCTCGTGGGAGCATCAACCAGGCGTTGCACTAGCAAGCGGACATCCGGCGTCGGGTCAACAAACTCACACAGCTGGTGAGCTGCCGTCCTGAGTAGGTTCAGCTCCTTCTCTTGGCGCTCCTTGTCGCGGGCCATGGACTGTATTCACCGCATATCCGCCTTGAGTTGCTTGTCAGCATCCTTTAGCTGGCAGACCACAGTCTTGTACTCTTCATCAAGATCCAAGTACTTGAGCTGGAGCTCCTCCAAGGCCCTATGGAGCTGTTCTCTCTCTTTTGTAAGTTCGTATATGTCACACTTCTAGTCAATTAAACCTCTCTCAATTTGAGCATACTCTGGACAAAAGTATACATATGCAACTCAGAAGAAAGGAAACCAGGTAACACTACTTGGGTACAAGGAGTAGATAACACTACTTTCTTTCTGGGCGGTCAAGTCCTTGACCTTCCGGGTTGCCAGATCATGCTTGCGTTGTTGGTCGATCATCGCGTCCCAATGAGAAGTCCTCAAGGCCGTGAGTTCTTCCTGGCACTTGGCATTCTTAGTCTTCTCTGCCTCTAGGTCATCCTCCGCCTTGTGGGTCTGCGGCAGCACATCGCCGATCTGGTTCAGCAACGCTGACTTCTCCCAGGAACGCCCGATGAGGCTCTACATAAAGGCAGTCAACAAGTCAGTATGTTTCTCCAATAGGATATTAAGCCTAGAGGACTACTCGACTACATACCTTGTTGTACTCAGTGAAGTGGCGACTGAGTTCGAGCATGAGCGCTACCCTATCTGGCTCCAGCAGCGGATCCTCGAAGGGCTCGGCGTTCGGCCGGGGGACCTCTCCTCCCTCGACCTCCTGCTGCTGTGGTACCCGGGAGCCCTCCCGGATCTCCTATTGCTGCTGCTGCGCTCGAGAACCTTTTGGGACCTCCTACTGGCCCAAGGTACTTGTAACTGTCTGCTGGACAGTCTGAGTATCTCCCTCGGGGGCTAGCCCGGGAGTAGTCCCGGGGGCTTGGTTACCCGGCTCCACCTCCAGATTCGCCGGGGGCTCGAGATCTCTTCCTCCGTCCGTTGCCGGCGCATCCTCGACGATTGGAGGCGTGGCAATACTTGCAGCCGTAGGCTCTTTTTGCAACGAGCCTTCACTTGTCCCAGCCTGGGCGGAGCTTGAGGTTGCATGCCCGGGAGTCTCCGACTACCTACAAAACTGTGTTAGTACTCAACACTAATACAAAATTGACAACATGATAGTTCTGGTCACCAACCTTGCGAGCTTCATGAGGGGGAGTACCTTGGGTACTACCAGCCCTCGCGGCACGATCTTGTTCCTGGAGTGGGGGGAGGCCGGCTTGATAGTAGCGGGCGGTGATTGCCCCGATGCCGAACTCCTCTCCCCGGTTTCTCCGACTACCCCTTGCCTCGGGGGCTCGGGGTTCTCCTCAGTCCCACTACAGTGTTGAAGCGGCTAGTACTCGTAAATATACATCAAGTTAAAACAGCTAAGGCGGCAAGACTACTTACATTGTCTGGCAATTGGTCGCTGTATCTATGGCTGCAGCGGTCCTTCGCTTGTGCGTCGCCACTCGTTGTGGGCGCGGTGGGTCCGCTGCAGCTTCTTTCGCGGCCTTCTCGGCAAGCGGATTTTGGGCAGGCTCCTCGAAGACTGGCTTAGGTGGATCAGACCTGAACCACACCAAGTCGGCCTACATTCAAGCAAAGCAATTAGAACAAGGCAAATCAAAGCGACTATGCCAAGAAGGTACTCGTGTAATTGCTTACCGGGTCCAGTGAGTTACCCATGCCAAAGACCTTAGGGATGTAGGGCTCTGAGTGTACACCTGTGAACAGGCGGGTCACCCGGCACATAATCTCCTCAACGGATGGCACATCCCTGGTCATCCGTGATAGGTCGTGGATCACTTCGTAGTCGAAACAAAGGTGGACGCGTTGCTGGAAGGGCTGGATGCGCCACTCGATGAATGAGTATGCCACGCCTTGTCCTTCAGGGCTTGGATCCGCTTCATCAGCTCGGGGATGTCGCAGCTCTCATCCTCCGTCAGCTTCTCCAGCTAACATTCGTGGCGCTGGGGTGGGGAGTTGTCCCGTCCAGGCAAGCTGGGCTTGTGGTTCCCGATGTAGAACCACTGCCCGTGCCACCTGGACAGTCTACTCAGGGTCGTGTACTCGAGGTACAGCGCCTTATCACGTAGCTGCACCCCGGCACCCCCGACTAGCACCGAATTGCGCTCATCCGGTTGAGGTTTGAGGCGGAAAAGATGGCAAAACAAATTGAAATGTCGGCGAATTCCGAGGAATGCCTCGCAAAGATGCACAAAAATGGAAATGTGCAAAATAGAGTTCGGGGGAAGGTGATAATACTTGATTTTATAAAAACTAAGAATACCACGAAAGAAATCAAAAGATGGTAGAGCCAAGCCGCGGTCGGTAAACGGGGTGAACAACACTGTCTCACCCATCATCTCCCAGGGAGATGAGTCGGTCCCCGCGGACCGCCATTGCACGACTCCTTTCTCCTGGAGCACGTGCTCGGCGACGAGCCGGAGGAGATCCTTCTCATGAATGCTTGTGGACCTCCACTCGCCTTCAGCCACCGTCTTGGCGACCTTGGCCGGCGCCGACGACTCCTCTCTGCCCTCATTCTCCCTGTTCCTCCCACGACCGGCGGATGATTTCCTCAGCATCTTTCGGTGAAATGTCAGACAAAGCTTTGTGCGCATGCCCTGGGGAACTCACGCGGTTGTGGATGAAGACGAGAAGTGAAGATTCGGCTACTTTTAGCTCTGGATTTGGGCGGCGGGTTGGTCGATTCGGGCACGGCGGCGGTGGCTAGGGTTCCTGAGAGCAGATCTATTTTTACTGTGGTGAAAGCGAAAGCGGGTAATAACCCTAAGGGGAACCGCAGGATTATTTATAATTAGCGGCTTCCCAATTTTCTGTTGGAAGTTGAAGTTACTTTCTCAGGATAACGTTTCGATTTTGAGGGATTTTAAAGGGTTCTGTGTAACGGATTTTGGAACTAGTCGTTTCCTCAGGGATAGGCTCCCGAGATTATAGGCTTTTCAACTTCCACAACCAATTAACCCTAAAAATCATCAAAATAAATCCAAAAAACACACATTCCATGCCACGACTCTTTAGATCCTTTTTTCCAAACCGTTGAATTTGGATTAAAGGCTCGGGGGTTGCGGGATATGTGTCATCGACGGCTTATTTTTCAAAAATTCTTGGAAGATTCAAGACTAATTTGACTCTCAGCCTGATTCTTCGATTCCACCTAAGGCTCGGGGGCTACTCCATATGAAGTGCGAGTTCATCGCACCCCATATAAAAGAAGACTTGAAAACTACTCAGGCTTGAGCACCTCACAGCCTCGATGCAACCAAGGAAGTACTCGGAAGACACCTTCTCAAGGGGACTCAGCAGGGACCTGAAGACACCTTCCAGAAGTACTCGCAAGCTTCCAGTACTCGGCTACGAAGAGCTCGGGGGCTTGTCAGTCCCGGGGCAGCAGGACTGCACACTTGGCATACATATTCTTGTAGTAGGGGATAGCACATGGGCCATACCTTATCCTCATTGTAACCAGTCGTATAGAGCTAGAACTAGTTGGACGTAAGGAAACTACCCGACAACATACTCGGGCAGGACTCCTCAGACCGTCCCCGACAAGGACTTCCATGTAACCCTGTCCCCCTAGACTATATAAGGGTGGGCAGGGACCCCTCTAAAACATCTCATAACCTCTAAGGCAATACGAACCACACAGGATGTAGGGTATTACGCTCTCGACGGCCCGAAACTGTCTAAACTTTGTGTTCCTTGCACCTTCGAGTTCCAGATCTCGGCGACACCCTACCTACAACCTACCACCTCGGGGGTATCCCTCGGTGGGCTTGGCGGTAAAACACCGACAAGGAGGGGAAGGAGGAGGAAAACTTCGAGAAAATGCATACCCTGTAACACGGAAGCAGTAATCCCGAATCGAAACTGAAAAAAGGGGAAAAATCACCCCCAAAGTGCCAGCTGCTGTCCAGACCCAAGGTTGTAAGCTATAATCTAGATCCGATACAGGGGGAGCAAAGAGCATGGCCTTCTGCAGACCAGCACCACCAGTCGAGGTGATCGTCTCCAACAGGGTCATCCAGAAGTTGAAGGTGTGGAGCAGAGAGCAAGACTGCGTCATCGCTGCTACGTGACAAGGGAGAATTTTGAGCCATTCATCACCACCAGCGACGTCGTCAAGCACGTCATCGGCGACTATTGCTGCTAGATCGTCCACGATGACGATTTAGGCATACAGTTCTACATCCAGCTTCCGTCCCCTGCGGATGTGGACAAGTTCCATGGCCACACATGGTACTGGTGGGGGGAGTACGTGTTCTTCCGCCGCGTCAGTCGACTCGAAGAACATCTGGCTCGGAACCTGTTGAATGATCACCTCCCTCTTCAGCATCATTAGTCTACACTAGTCTTCAGATATCAGTCGCTATAGCATTAATTAGTTTGTTCTAAGTTAGATTTCATTATCTAGATGTCTCTGTAACCGGAACAAATTCCCTTGAGCATTAGTTTGATTTCATGTGCCTGAATTGAGTACTCAATTTGGATAGAAATGGCCTGAGTTATTTTGTTGGAGTTGAGTATTGAAATTAGAATGAAATGTACATAATTTGTAGTGAAATGGCCTGACATATGGATAGGTAACGGGTGTCATTTGAAGCCCGTTACCTTAGACACCTCATTGGTAACGGGCTACACGCAAAGGCCGTTACCAATGGAGGAACAAAGGTAATGGCCTACATGTCAAAGGTAACAGTCCTTGGTTGAAGCCCATTTACTTTTAGCTCTGCCAGCCCAATTGGGTTGTCCTATTTCCTGACTGCATCCTAGAACTAGCCAAGATTTGGTAGCCACCTTGAACTTACAAGCAATATATATACTGCACAGCTTCTACAACATGATTACAGTGCAGGAACTCAACAATAACATTTCATCAGATACCACAACCCAAAAGATCTTGTTTTTTACCAGGAAACAAATTCACAACCCATACAAAAGATAATTAGTACAGACTAATAATCCTGAGGTCATGGGCAAAAGATAATTAAGTCAAACTAATCCTAAGGTCATACTAATCACCTTGCTTTGGCATGTCGTACATATAGCTACATCTAGCAAATACCAATCATGTCTTACAGCTATGACATGCCAACTGCTCCTCGCGTAAAGCTTGATCACCTTCTTCCACGCACGATCAAGTTGTGCAAGTTCGGACTCCTCGTGTCTCACCTTGCGTTGGGCCAGGAGCTCCTTATCATAAGCAGTGTCGTAGACAGCTGCAACTTAGCCTGTGTACGATCTGCATGGATGCACGCTAGTGCAACACTCGCACGACGCATATGTTCTCAGGCACGAATGCTTAGAAGCCCTGCATGATCCACAGCTGTAATGACAACAGGGTCATACTGTGCAAGCCTAATTGATAGACGAGCTTTGGCACCACACTCTAATTCTCGGGGCCAAATTATTGCTGCAAATAAATAGCAACAAGATTAATATACAAAATTTTGTAGTACATTTATTCATATTTTTTGTAGCATATATCCATGTACCTATTCATCAAAAGCATAGGGCATACTCCACATTATCACTAACATTGTTCTAACCATATCATGAATAGCACAATGTTGATCCTGCACACATTCACCTAACATCCATCATATCACAGCACATTCATCTATCCATGCATCCATAGGGCATGAGAAGGAGGACTCACCTTGGTGGAGGACGCCGAGGCCTGGAAGGCGCGCCGGTGGGAGATAGATGAGGAGCTGTGGAGGAGGCGCATCGGTGTAGGCGGCCGACGGTGGAGGATGTCGAGCTGGTGGCGCGTCGTCGGTGGAGGGGACCGAGCCGGTGGCACGTCGTCGGTGGAGGAGGACGTCGAGATCGGTGGAGGATGCCGAGCTGGTACGGTGATGGAGGCACGACGGTGGAGGGGGAGCCAGTGGAGGAGCCGGCTGAGCCGCCTGGTCCATGTCGGGGAGGGGCGCCGGCGGTGGAGGAGTGGCTAGGTCCGCCCTCCGGATCTATGGCCGGTCGACGCATGGGCGTAGAGCAACAGCGCAATGTCCCAAATGAAGAAGGCAGCGCCTCCATATATCCTGGAGTAAACTCATGAGTAACAGACAAATACGAACTATTACCGTTATTCATAACATTGGTAACGAACATAACAACGAACATTACCAACGAGAACTCATTGGTAACGGACATAATAAGCCCGTTACCATTATTTACCAGATTGGTAACAGACGTTAATACAGTTCATTACCAACGGCAATAGTAACGGACGCAGATATAGACAGTTACCAATATATTATCATTAGTATCAGGCTTCATTGTCGCCAAGATAGGGCGCGGACTTTTGGGTCCCATTGGTAATGGTCTAAAAGAAAGACCGTTACAGTTAATGTTCGTTATAACAGACAACTTGTGCTCGTTACCAATGTCGCGTTACCTAATTCCACTTTTCACATAGTGCGCGGAGCTTCGCAGCCTCAAGCGGCCATCGGATGCCCAGATAAATAACCTTGTTACCACAATAGAATTTCGTAAAACTTATGATGATATGGGATTGGATCCTATAGTATCCTTCTCTTTGAAGGTTATACACTTTACCAACTGACCTAGCATGATTTCATGAGAAGCTTCGAATTTATAATTCATTTTGTCATTATCACGTACAATATGCTTTTTGTTGAACCTCGTGTGCAGCTCGAAGGTCTTGGCCATCAGGTCATTTCCAAGTTGTTGTTTTTCTCAAGAAGAAAAAAAATAAATAACTTGTTATGTATAGGCAGGAACAAAGCTAGAGGCATTAAGAGTGGAAGAGCAAAACGGTTTGCTAGCTCAGTTACTACAATTTTGTGGAGCTTTAGCTTCTTATACATGCATTTTATACACTAGCACGTGCATGTAGATTTATAGCTAGTAATCACAAACCTCCATGTTTGCAGGGTGTATCCTTTAAAGAGCTTAGCTCATTATTTATCTGTTAATATATCCGCATGCTCCAAGCTTTGTAAGCTCATTGTTCTCCAACTAAGTTTGTTAAATATAGTGAAATTAACTCATGAACCCCCTCTTGAGGATAATTTCTCTCCAAAAAATGCAGAGTTATCATACTTGGCCTTTAGAGAAGGTAATCACCCTACTGGTTTTCTACCCTTATTTACCTCTAGAGAAGGTCAGAGCTCTTGGAGAAGGTTATGATGAAGGTTATGACCTTATTGGCTTTCTACCTTAATTGACCTTTGGAGAAGGTCAGAAATCTTGGAGAAGGTTATAACGAAGGTTATCACCTTATTGGTTTTCAATCTCTATGCACCCGGAGAAGGTTATCAGCTTATTGGCTTCGATCTAAAGTTATCACCTTATTGGTTTTCGATCTAAGGTTATCACCTTATTGGTTTTCGATCTAAGGTTATCACCTTATTGGCTATGATCTAAGGTTATCAGCTTATTGGCTTCGATCTAAGTTTATCACCTTATTGGGTACAATCTAAGGTTATAAACTTATTGGCCTCGATCTACTCGAAGCAAAGAACCTTCGATGGCAAGGGATGCATACGAGGAACCAAAGTTAGAAGGTCCTTGCTTAATCTGACCACCTACAAGAGGTATGCTCATAACCATAGATCTTGGACTCGTTGTGCCGAGACCACTATAAAGAAATAATATATTTCAGAAATTGAGGTTAGAAGGTCCTTAAGGGACCAAGTCATTTACAAGCATTGCTCACTAACCTTAGATCGTTGTTTCAGCTACCTAAGAACCCCTACAAGCAAAAAATGTGTTAGAGAATTCCAAGTAAAATATCCCGTAGGTATCACACCTAGGGATGCTTATCTACCTTGAAATGCTTAACTGCTTTTGTCTAAGTGTTTCAGCTTATCATGGGTCGAAGCAACGAAGAGTTGCAAACAACGACCATCGCATCTTGAATGCTCCAATTGTGTAAGTCAGCAAAGCTCCCATACTCCGTGAACTTTGCATACTTATCTAAAAGTGCATTAAGCACTTGAATGGCAAGGGGCTTCCGGACCTAAGGGTCTTGAAGCCAAAACACCTTATGACCTCGGATCCAGATCTGACTCAAAACACTTGGTCCCAAGGGACCAATCATGAGAAGTTGCATCTTGAGTATCAATATTTTTTCTCCCTAACATGCATGTTTCCATCAATATAATGTAAGTATCTCTTCTCCTAGTTAGCTAACTCTTGCATATTAGATCTTTGCTCTTTAAACAAAGGTACATTGGATTTCACCCCTTAACCATGTCAAAGAATCAATGCATTATAGATTGGCATTCATCGCATAATCCATATTGTTGGCACTTGGCTTTCATCTCTTATTGGATCTATCTTTACTGATATTTTTCAACCATTGGTTTTCATTGGTCCTTCAATATATTGGTTTTCACCAACAAGTCATCTTCACTTTCGCATTGACAAGCCATCAACCTTGGACTTCAAACCTCCAAGCCTTCACCTTCGGCTACCAAGAAACGCAACGGGCGTATTCACCTAAGGGGATCTCAAGGGTTCCAAAGTAACCGGTGGTAAAAAAAAAACTTCGGCTTTATGCAAATGCATTCACTCTGTTCATATGCATCATAGCATTCATCAAACTCATCTCATTGCATGAATGCATCATCTTCATGCATGACAAAGAAAAGAATAGCTCCGAGGAGCTAAGAGGCTTGTGACCTCATAAAAGAAAGCCAAGGGGCCATCAATCCTAAGAGATACGAAGCAAAAACACCTTCGGCAAAGAAAAAGAAAAGTGCAATAAGCACTAAAAGGCCAAGGGGCTCTCGATCTTAAGGGATACAAAGCCAAAACACCTTTGGCTAAAAAAATGCAAAAAGTACTTATGTTTATGGATAACTTTGTGAATTGGTCGCCGCACCATTCTATACTTGCTGCAAGCACATCACCTTTTTCAGGTACAAACCGTCGAATCAACTTCACTTAAGTTGAAGATTCGATAAAGCTTGGTGCTCAAAACTTTGCCGGGACCTTCGGCTGCGCCCTCGACTTCACCTCCGCCGCTACTTCGGCCCGAGGGGCTCGCCAACACCTTCGGCCTCGCCATGACTTCGGCACAAGGGGCTCACTGGGACCTTCGGCTTCACCCTCAATTTCACCTCCGCCTCTACTTCGGCTCGTGGGGCTCGCCAACACCTTTGGCCTCGCCATGACTTCGGCTAGAGGGGCTCGCCAACACCTTCGGCCTCGCCATGACTTCAGCTCGATGGGCTCACCAGGACCTTCGGCTTCGCCCTCGATTTCAACTCCACTGCTACCTCGGCTCAAGGGACTCGCCGACACCTTCGGCCTCACCGTGACTTCGGCTCAAGGGGCTCGCCGGGACCTTCGGCTTCGCCCTCAACTTCGCCTCCGTCGCTATTTCGTCTCAAGGGGCTCACCGACACCTTCAGCCTTGCCATGACTTCGGCTTGAGGGGCTCGCCGGATCCTCCGGCTTCGCCCTCGACTTGGCCTTCACCATGACTTCAGCTCGATGGGCTCGCCCTCACCTTCAGCATCGTAAATGACTTCACCTCCGCCGTTCCTTCAGCTCGAGGGGCTCACCTACATTTTCGGCTCGAGTGGCTTGCCGACACCTTCGGCCTCACCACGACTCCAGCTTGAGAGGCTCGCTGGGACCTCCGACTTTGCCTCCACCATCACCTTCGGCTCGAGTGGCTTGCCGACACCTTCGGCCTCTACTTCAACCTCTACGTCATTAACATCGACTACTACAACTACATGTGAAGCTTATCCCACGAGCACCAGCCAAGAGGGACTGGGGGTGTACTGGAGGACCAGTTCATCTTGGACGATGGAGTCTTGTCCGACGCTCGTGGGAGAAGACTTCAAGATGTTGCCGCAACCTTCGACCGTGGCTACTTCAACTACATCAGCTCCTGAAATAGAGCCTACTTCGGAGGTGTACTGGAGGACCAGTTCATCCCGGACGATGGAGTTCTATCCGGAGCTCAGAAGAGAAGCCACTCGCCGATCGGAGCTCAAGATCGAAGCTTTTCAAAAAATCAAAGTTTTGTAGGGTGTAAAGCTGGCACTTGTGTAAATCAAAGCACGTGTGTACTCTTTTCTCCATACCCCTTTTTTCCCACTAGGTTTTTAGGATGGAGTTTTTAGTGAGGCGCACATGTGCGGGTTGCAAAGGACTCTTCTTGCAACCGAAGTTTGGATTGGGGTTATCCTCTTTTAACATGGTCAACTACTCGGTCCCGTTGTGCCTGCCGGGACCATGTAGCTGAGGGCTACTGTTGGGGGTGCACCTTTGGTAATCACCTAAGGCTAGGGACCCCCTTTGTGTAAAAGACGCTAAGTTAGGGGGTCTAAGGGCCTGTTTATGAGGTCTAAGGACCTAGTTGCAGCATCCAGGGACCTATTTCTAAGTTCTAGGGACTCCTTTATAAAACTTAGGAACCCTCTTGTAATATTCGACCCCACCAATGGAATAAATATAAACTGTCAGCCTCCTCTTTCCTATAAATAGAGCCCTAGTGGCCGGAGGAGGGGACCTTTGGCCCATTTGTTAATTGCTAACTTGCCTTGCCTTCTTGCTCATTTCATCACTCTAAGGTAGTCTCGTTGAGTTTAGACCATTTCTTATACAATCTGTCTAGTTTTGGTTCGTCCGAATCCAACAAACCCTCACTGTTGACGCTCGCTACGGACCAATTTCGAGCGCCAATTTGATCAGAAAATTAGGATGACTACATACTTAACTTGCATATTTATCTGGAATAATGTCGTTTCCACATTTCCCACTGAGATTTTGCAAAGCAGGAAATTCGGCAGAAAATGGAGGGAACACATACCCTTGAATCCGAGACAAATTCTACCGACCAATCAGAATGCTCTGTTCCGCCTCACATGGATCAATGGGCCCTCCAGAGCATGCAACTGACTTAGGACAGACCAAACACAAGCACAGGAGTGGTCAAGGCCCACTTGGCAGCCTCTCAGCAAAGGCTGAGGTCGGTTGGCCTCAGGCCTGGTTCGGCCGAACCAGGAGAGGCACAACCGCCTTACCTGTTGCACGTGGCAGCTCCCCATTGGCTCCTTATGTCGGTTTGAGGAGGCTTCAGCTCGTTGCACACCGAGGATCTGCTGCACACCCCCTCACTCACCTCTATAAATATGAGGGGGGGTTCTACTAATGAAGACACACCTCAAGTTGCTCTCTCTCAAGATCCTCTCTTGCTTAGTCTTTAGGATAGTGGATTTTAGGTGAAGTAGCTCTTCTTCGGTTCCCGAGTCTTGCCTAGGAGTGTTCGGTATGGGTTTTACTCTTCCTCTCCTTTGTAATATTCGAAATTCTTTAATAGAGTTATCTTCTAGTATCTTCTAGTTTAGTGTACTTGTATAGTATATGTTCTGTGTATTCAGATGTGTGTGCTATGCCTAGTTTATATCTAGGTCTTATATCTTGCATGATTAGACATGGTAAGACATCTAGGCTACATCATTGGTTCCAGTATTCGTATGCTTGCTCTAGTGTGATGTCTGTCCATCCGAAGGGTGGGGGCTCCGCGCGGGGCATTAGAGTATCACTTATTAGCTGAGACGTGGTGTCTGGACTAATCAATGTTGCTGGATGCGTCTCTATACCATGATTAGATGAGGTAGGTGGTAGGTGGTGACAGCCCTATCCGTCCAGCGTAACCCTCCCCGTTTGTGTAGTAGTTGTAGGAGGTGCATAAAATAGCCATGAATAACTAGTGGCCACCTAGCCATTTCTAGTGTGGTCTCCCGGTGATGCCTGGGGGCCTAGAGCCCGATCATAATCATGTGTATGTGTATGAGTGCTTAGCATAGACTGTATGCTTACTTAGGAGTACATAAGTCCTGAGATTAGCTTTCTTCTTACTTTCTCCCTTCATGTAAGCTTTGCATAGAGATAGAGCTTGAGTAACTTGTGTGTCACACTACCTCTCTACCATATATTACTTACCCCTGTTTATTCAAATGAATATCCATGCTAGAACTAATCAACCTACTAATCTATTCCAATAACCGCCGCCTTCCCTGCGAAAATATAAATACGACCCCGTACTCACGGGTAAAATTCTACAACGGTATTCCATGCGCGTGCGGATCCTTCTTGTTGACGCCGGATTTTGACACGTCCTGAATCGGCGTCAGGAGAAGAAGATTGGCCGATGCGGCAGATCTGAGAGCTACAGTAAGGAATCGGCCGATAGAGGTAACAGTTGAAAATCGGCCGATTGGTGGCGTAGCCCATACCGACAGGATAGGATTATTCCAGAAGATCCTGGTCAAAACCTGGTCAACAAGGTATTCTAAGACGGCCGGAAAGCAATTGAAGAGGCCCTGAGTGGATCAGGAAACGACGGCGGAAGATTCTGCGGGAGTCCGTTTCCTTTTTAAAGTTATTATAGATATAGTAGTTTTCCTGTTTTAAATAAGGATTGTAACAGGTCATAATCGACTAGGAGTCCTAGTTTCAGGGTATAAATAGGAGTCGCTAGGGCTTTGCAAAAGGATAATCAAATCAATCAACAAAACACTTCTACTTTTTACCAGTACTTTACTTTCAAGTCGGCGACTTCGCCAATATTTTCTTCTTCTACGAGTTCGTACGGATTGGCAGGGCTGCATCAACCTGATCTCCGGCCAATTGGTAGGTTCCGCTTATCGAGTAATATCCGAGCTTTAACTACAGGCGCATCGCTGTGGTTTCGTTTGGATTTATTCACAAGTTATCGATATTTACTAGAATTGCAAGTTTTACCTGTTATTCTAGTATTATCACCAGTTATCCAGCTTGAAATTAGAGTAATCGGCTTCGTCATTGTTCTCCTTCGTTTCATCACCATACAGCCGATTAGATCTATTTCAAGTGTTGCTTCTATAGTGATTGTTTAGATTGCTCTAGCAGTTCTCTTTACAATTACTATACGATTATCGGCTGACCCATAGCCGATCATCTCTACAGCAAATCGGCCGATTTGCCGCCGACGCGCTCCTCAGGACAGATCGGAAATCCAGCCGATCGACGCGCCTGGAATTTAATACTCTATTTCCTTGTCAATCAACAGGTCAGATTGACTGGCACGCCGCGCGAACCGCACCAGGGCAATAACCCGAACAGGAGCTAAGCAGATTCTCCCGGGTCGTGTGTCCGACGCTGAAGACCCATCGACCGATTCCTATCCGGCCGATTTTAGCGCCAACACACTTTTGGCACGCCCGGTGGGACCATCCAAGACCTGATATGTCGAACAACGCGGAAATCTCTGACAGCAACATCATTTGGGTCACAGAAGCTGATCTCAAGGACGACCAGAGGGAGGAATTGGCCAAACATCTGGAAGATTACAAGAAGATGTACGTCCAGTCGTTCAGTCGTACCAGAAGCGGGGAAACGGTCAAGAAGGCTCCTATCCCAGCGCCTCGCCACATCACCATTGCTGAAGACTCGGGCAAGATTGTGACGACCCTGGTAATTGCAATTCCAAAAATCAATGACATTAGCCTAATTCTATGTTTTAAACCAACCAATGGGAGGGTGGAAAGAATTAAAACGGGTTCAGTTGGAATTCAAATTTAATTTGGGCACATTTGGACACATTTGAAACTTTTAAATTAACTTTAAAACCATAAGCCAAATGAGGTTTTGCCTGAAACCAAAGTTGTAGAACTTTTTATTTTGAGCAACTTTCGTGTTCAAAAGTTTTTGAAATTCAAATCAGAAAGAGGAGAAAACGCCCTGTTTGCACCCAGCCCCCTGAACTTTTTCGAATTTTTGCACTTCGGTCCCTCGTTTCTCCCCCTCCTCTGCCGCGCCGCGCGCGCTCGCCCGCCCGCCGCGCGCCAGGTGGCCGGCGTCGCCTGACCGGCGCGAAGCGCCAGGCCAGTGGCCGCCGCACCACCCCGCCACGGCCGGCTTTGCCCCGCCCTGACGCCGCGCGGCCAGTCCCCGCCCGCGCGTGCTGCCGCGCCCAGGCCGCCGCCCGCCCGCCCAGTGGCCGCGCTCCGCCGTGCCGCCCCGGCCCCCGCGCCCCGCCAGCTGCCGCGCCTGCCCTCCGCCCGAGCCGCTGCAGCAGCTGCTCCCCAATCCGCACGCCGCGCTATCTCCTCGCGCCCACGCCACAATCGCGGCCGCCCAATCGCCCGCGCCCACTCGCCGCACGCCGCGCCGGCGTTCTGCCGCCGCCCGCCGCAGCCAGTGCACGCCGCTGCCGTGCCCCGCCCCGCGCGTCGCCCAGGCACCTCCACACCCCCTCCTGTCCCTATAAAAGCGCCACCCCGGCCACGCGCGGGAGCCCCCGGCCACCAGAACACCTCGCCGTCGCCATCGCCGCCGCCGAGCACCACCCGTCCGTGGACAGCCCACTGCCGCCGCCCACTGCCCAAACTGCGCCCCCAGCCACCACTACATCACCTCAACGCAGCTCGCCGACCCACCCAACACCACCCAGAGCCACCGGAGCGCCGCCGCCCGCGCTGCCGTCGCCGCCGCCGCCCCTGCTCGCCGTGGACAGCACGACCCCGACCCCCTCCGTCCAAGCCGAGCCCCTGAGTAGCTTCCCCACGCGCCACTGAAGCTCACCGACCGGACCACGCCGCCCCAAGCCCGCCGGAGCACCGCCGTCGACGCGAGCCGCGCCGCCGCCGCCTCTGCTCCAACGCCGGCGAGCCCTTCCCGGCCGTCCCCCACCTGAACAACACCCCCACAAGGTAGCCCTCGCACCCCTGAACCTTCCCCGACCCTCGCCCCTCGCCGCCGGCGAGCCCCCTCGCCGGAATTTCGGCCGGACGCCGTACCCGAGCCGCCGAGGACCCAATTGCAAGGATTTAAATCTTTAGAAGGGTCTGAGCGTAAGATTCAAGGACCTAGTTGTAAAAGAAAGTTTCAAACCTAGATTCAAATTCAGTGAACTTGTAAAATTCGTATAAAATCGTAGAAAATTCAGAAAAATGCAAACTCAACTGTTCTGGAATCCTCAGAACAAACTCTACCACTTTTGTTACAAAAGTATTCTCAGAATCTCAAAATATTTTGCTCTACATTAAATAGAAGCTTTAATGGACTTATTTTGTACCCACTATTGTAGAACAATGCTGACCCTAAATTTTGGACAGTAAGTTAGTTGCTTGATGTTTAGGATTGTGTAAAAAGACCAGGCCCAAATTCCATCTCTAGCTTTACTGTTTGTTAAACTTAGTTTTATTTCATGTGTAGTAGAATGTTTTATCCCTGCAGTTAGGTGGTGAGTCACCCATTGAAATTTTTCCTATGCTAATGTATTGGTACCTAGAAGCCAGAGGAAAATTAGGAGACTTTTTACCTCACAGTAACCTATTTATTTGATTTATGTGCTAATAATATACATTAATTCAAGAAAATAGTATCTTAGCTTAGAAAGTTCCCAAATTATTACTGGGAGTTACACTGTGGTAGAGGTTGCTGTGTAAAAAGTTTCATGGACAAAAACCCTGTGTAGGGTCCTGTAAAAATGAACCTTTAAAAAGCCTAGGTGTAGAATGTCATATTTTCTATGCTCTGAATACTGCATAATAAATCCTACAAAAGTTACAGTAGCTTCTGCATGCTTAAGTGAAAGCTCTGTAAAAATATTAGACTCATTTGTTACACCAATTGTGCTGTACAAAAAGAACAAGTATCTAACAGCAACAATGTAATATATTTTTCAGAATTAATCGGTTACATAAAATTGGCTGAAAATTTTACAGTAAGCACATCTTTCCTTGATGTGCCTAAATCCAAAATTTCATGACCAGAAACTATCCCTTGTAGTAATTACTCTCAAATCGTAATCCAGTGCCATTTCCACGACTTAAACTTGTGCACTCATGTAGAATCGACGACTCTCGCTGACGGAACCTACGAGCTGGTGCCCGCGTCCGAGAGTGAGCAGCGTGAAGCTCAAGCAAATCTAACTGAAGCTTTTGAAGACCCGAGCCCAAGTTCGGAAGATCCCCAAGCGAACTGCGAAGGCAAGCCCCGGAGCATAACCCACTCTTTCCGAAATTATGCAACTCATTACTCTTGCTTGTGCATTAAGTTTATAGGAGTTGGATGAAAACTTAGTTGCATGATGTCAGGAACCCTTGCTTGAAAGCTAGATGTAAGGTTCGATAGAATGCTGTGCTAATAGGACTCCGGTAAAAGTCGAGTGATTTCCTGTCACTCGCGAGAAAATAGGAGTTGAATGGCTACTACACGCTGCAATCATAAGGACACGGACGGGTTATGTAACGATCGTTACGATTGAGGCCCGTCTGTCTAGTGAAAAATGCTAAGGCCGCAGGGTGTGGTAGTGATGGTTAAGCCTTTGAACGTACTAAACACATGCCGAGATTATGGGAATCGGTAAGCTTAAGTACCTGATTGGCCCGGCAAGGGGACGGCATCCTACCCTTTGAACTTCGGTCCCATGTGCATATGGCGAGTGCATAGAGTGGTCACGACCCGGCGCCGAACCGTGGCGTGGGGCTCTTGTACTCTCGGAGGGTAGCCCCGATCCACGACCCGGAAAGAAAGGGGAAAAGTTGCACGTGTGACTCTAGGGAGTAACCACGTGACGTGTGTTTGGGTTTCCCTTGCAAGGTTAAGAAATTCGATTCGAATCGTCCGTTTCTCACGGCTATTGAGACTGCTTAACCATTTTTACCCACAGAGTAAGAAGAGGAACAATGATGATGAATGAACTGGTTGGATGGAAAATTTAATGCTTCACCATGTATGCTTTAGATAGCTGCTTACCTAGACTGGCTAACGAAACTAGACTCTTGAGCTAAAAGTTGAAAGTAAGGACCCACTTGTAGATGCTTTTCGGCAAAACAAACCCCTGAGCCAAAAAGCCTGGCATGTCTAGAGTCGGTGGAGTAGTTTCCACTACACGGGTAAGTCTTGCTGAGTATTAGTATACTCAGCCTTGCTTGTGGCTCATTTCAGGTGAGACCTTCGAAGACATGACTGCTAGCTTGACTTGGCCCTGCACTCTTCCCCCTGGTTGGTCGGTGGAATGGGATGCGCCCCCGTCCAACGGAGATAAGGCCGAGTGATGTCTCGTACGGGCTTCATCGAGACATCCTGTATCGTCGAGTAGTTTCCGTTATTTATTTCCGCTGCAACTTAAACTCTGAAGAACTTATTTATGATAATTGAAGTACTTGGTTTCTAAACTCAAAACTTGGTCTGTAATATTCACCTATGCTAATGTTGTAATATTTGCTGGAATGTGGTATCCTCTGGGCTCATCGTCGCATGAGCGTTTGTATGTACGGCGCTCGATCCGTTCACCGTGGTTGTATCGGGAGGTTATACCCGACAGACCAGTGGATTACTCCGTTTGAAGTGTAAGGTTAACCGAGGATGCCTTAATGGTGATGGTTAATACACTTGAGCCGGATTAATTCAGGTGGTTCTGCCACAGCTGGTATCAGAGCCGTAGCTGGTGCCACAGCTGGTAGCGGACACCAGAGCCGAAATACATACGCCAGAGAATGCTACAAGCCTTAAAAACTCATTTTACTAAAACTTGACTAGAAGGATGTGTTGCGAAAAGCGTTGGTACGTTAAGGATGGTGCCTAGTTCGTAAAGCCCTAAGGGATTATGGGAAAAGTTACTAGGTGGCTATCTAACTTCTATATATAGTATCAACTGACTTCCAGCACATTACCTTCTGTCAAAACTTACTTTCATGCACAAGCGACCTTAAATTCTGTAACGACGCACTCGTCGCTAAGGTAAGAAGGTAAGGATCCTCAGCCAACTGAGAGAGCTTGGCCTTCCTGTCGGTGATGCGAACCGAACGCTGCCCTCAAGCAGTGGCTTACTTGAGGTGCTGCCAATATGCCAACTGTTAGTTGAACATATTGGGAGTAGAAGGTTCGGCGCAGGGTATGGCGATCGCTGTTCATACCCCCGTCTCATGACGGTACCCCCGTGAATACGCGATCTCGATAGCGTATGTTAACGTCGTCTGTACGGCGGGAATTGTACAGATATCGTTTCTATAAGTAAACGATAATGAATACGGACGCTTTCATGAGTGCTGGCATGAAAGGTTCATGAAATATTATGCTTTGTCAATTTTCTGCAGGTACACTAACCGCGATTACGATAAGTTAAGGGACGAGTAGAAAGACTCGACTAGCTATTATAGGAGAGCCGTATTGTGTAAGCCACCGAAACTATCATCGTAAGACCAAAGCTATTTGGCAATTGTTTTATTTGTGAGGACGAATAGGACGTGCATACATCATAAACATGTGTATCTGAAATCAAAAAATGCGTTGTGTGAGAGTGGAAATGTTCTTGCGTATCTAAGCGTGGTTTGCATAAGGACTATCTAGCGAAACTGTCCGAAATCTGCCATCACCAAAAAGAACGATTTATTGACCCAAGAAAATGACCTTTTCTGGAGAAGTTCATGTTGAAAGAATTGTTCCAAATTTTGTGTTCTATATCCTGTTCAAAAATGAAAAATTCTGAACTTATGGATAATAAGAAATAACAGAAACCTTGGAGCGTCAGATTTCTGTCCAGAGTAAGCACTTCTGCCTCTTAAATTTTTAGGCCCCCTTCCTGCGGTTTTCTGCAAAAGAGCACAACACGAAACTTGTTCCAAATTTACCCAGGAAGCTGCTGTTAAAATTTGGTAAATTTTGGCTGGGTAGATTTTCCCTGGTGTACGAAACTCTAGCCCTCTGTTCACTGAAAATTCTGGGTAGACAGTAAGGTAAAACCTGAAAAGAAAGACCATCTTAGAGACCCAATTAGCTCTGGAGTTGACTAGAAAAGTTGTTCATAAATACCTTAGGAGTGATCTGGTGAAATTTGAGAATTTTTGGATGAGAACTGTGGGAGTTATGATTATTTTTGCACACTATACAGAATCTGTCCTTGTGCTGCTCACAGTTTTTCGCAATCTCACTCCATTTGATCTTTTGTTCAGATGGCCGAGCCTGTTGATATGATGGTGGATGAGGATGGGCGCGTACACTCGCAGTGTCTCCACTGGGAGGGCTTTCCCTCTATTTTGTGGGATGTTCTGCGTACCGCGGGCTATCTAATTCCCCCACGTTACGCCGGACTGGAGTTTGCAGAAAATGGAGTTACCCAGTGCCGTGTCAACGTGACTATCTTTCCGCACCCGCTACACCCGGAGTGGCCCGCCTTGGAGCTTGAGGCTGTTGGTCGCCGTTTGGCCGATACTTGGGAGCTTGCAGCCATGAGGGCGCTCACCACATTTTGTGCGCAGCGTCCCGAGGTTGTCACACTCACTCCCATTGGATTGTTTCCTGCTGCCCAGGGCAACGACCCATTTTGGCTCAACAGGGTGCAGCACGCACAGTACCTGGTAGACTTTCATGCCCAGGAAACTATTCATACCTCCGTGCGGTGCATGAGTGCACTCTACCGGCTTCAGACTCTCCAGAGTCAGGCACTGGAGCAGCTCACTGGTCTTGCTCAGGCCTACGACATGATGGCAGATACCAGGGATGAGCAGATTAAGGAGCTCAGTCAGGATCTGGAGGACAGAGATGCTCAGATTGGCCAACTTGAGGGCCATTCAGGAGCAAGACACTCTCATGGGTGAGAGAGATGCCACGATAGCACAGTTGGAGGAGCAGCTCCATGATCTGAGCCTTGAGTTGGAGGATGCTAATGAGCACATTCAGTGGCACCATGATCGGAATGACCATCCCCATGAGGACGATATGGAGGAGGATGAGGAGGAGCCACAGGAGATTGATGGTATCTCAGGTATGGATTTCGAGGGTGAGGTACCACGGGCACCTCGGAGGGGAGCTCACTCTCCTGCTCACAGCGAGTCGTCCGTCAACGACTTGGATGATTTCTAGAGGACGACCTAGGAGGACTTTTGCACATACTCCTCGATAGGGTAGCCTAACTTTTGGCAAGTGTTGTAATAGGCTAACTAGGAGTTGAGTAACTCTTTTGTGTTGGGTACACCTGAACCATGTGGATACCCTCAGCATGTAAGGAACGGCGATGAACTTGGGTGAATTCGTTGTAACTTGGTAAACAATGAAATCCACAATCGCTGAGTCTTGTCGGAATTTTTATCCATGTCTCCTTGCATTTATTGGCTGAGTGTTGAATACCAGACTTGTGCTAAGTTTTGTGATCTAGGTTCTCACAAAAATTCAGCATCATTGGACCTCGCTAGTTTGAGATATAGGCGAAACCGTACCGATCAATCTGCTGAAAAACAGCCAAGACAGTAAGGCAAAGGACAAGCTTTTCGACCACCTTAGCCCTAGTTCTAGCACCGAAGTTAAATACCAAAGTGGTGCATTCCTAAATTCTTTGACTGCTGCAAAAGTCTGAAATGTTTTGGATGGACCCACAGCAGGCTATGATTTTTCTCGTAGCAAACAGAGATTCTGTCCATACGTCTAGCTGTGACTTCGGAAATCTATGACTACACCAATTATTTATGAATCAAGGAAGTAATATGGATCGCGTTGCTAATGGTAACCTTTCACGTTTCAGATGGTTGGATCAACACGTGGCAACCCCGAGGGTTTTGGTGCCGGTGGCAGTCGCTCGCGACAATCGCCACCACCCCCGCCCAGTTTGGTGGAAGTGATGGCCGCTCAAACCGAGCTGCTACGTCAGATTGTGCAAGGGCAACACCAGCAGAGGGGTGGGCACAATGCTCACCAACCACAAGCTGCAGGATACACGGATTTCCTGGGGACCCAGCCTCCCTTGTTCCATAAGACCGAGGAACCCTTGGACGCAGATGCATGGATTCGCACCATAGAATCCAAGTTCACACTACTTGTGGCCCCATGCTCAGAAGCCAACAAAGCTCGTTTTGCCGCGCAACAGCTTCGCGGTACCGCTCGACTGTGGTGGGACCACTATTTTGCGATGCTCCCGGCTGATCATGTGGTCGACTGGGATGAATTCAAGACCGCGTTCCGGGCACATCATATCCCCGAGGGCCTCATGGAGAGGAAGTTGAATGAGTTCCTGGCACTCACCCAAGGCACCCGCACCGTGCTGCAGTACGCCCAAGCGTTCAACAACTTATGTCAGTATGCGGGCTATCACGCTAATACGGACGCCAAGAAGCGTGATCGTTTCCGCCGAGGTCTGAGTACCAAGCTCAAGGAACGTCTGAACCTAGCCAGGGCTGACACCTACAACGAGTTGGTCAATATGGCCATTACCCAGGAAGACTGTATCATGGCGCACCGGGCAGAGAAGAAGAGAAAGGCACCCGCGGGACCATCAAGTGTCCAACCACCATGGTATCGCATCGTGCAAAATACCGCACCCACAGCTCCACCAAGGGCCCCGCAGCCAGGAAGATGGATTGCCAGACCCCCACAGCAGCCAGGCATGGTACGACCCCCGATGCCTCCACAGAATGGTCCGAGGCCCATTCTTCAGCAGTCTCTTCGACCTAGCCCTGCGAACCGCTGTTTCAAATGCGGGAGTTCCAGCCACTTCGCACGAGAATGCCCTCAGCCTGGACAGCCCAACCAAGGTCAAGGATCCAACCCGAACGCCAAGAACAGGGGCAAGAGACAGACCCTGCAAGTCAAGCAAGGACGGATTAACTTCACCACGCTTGCAGAGCTTCCTGAAGGAGCCCCAGTGATGTCGGGTACATTCTCTATCCATAACAAGCCTGCCGTTATATTATTTGATTCTGGTGCATCGCATAGTTTCATAAGTGCAAAATTCGGTGCAAAAGTAGGCTTGGATGTTGGTCACACCAAAGGGTCGTACATGATATCAACACCGGGTGGTAAAATTGCTTCAAACCAAATGATCAGACAAGTACCAGTCAAATTGGGTAGTAAAACCATCGACACGGACCTTGTCCTTTTACCCCTTGACGGCATGGACATTATATTGGGAATGAACTGGATGGCTATGTATGGAGTCACACTGGACCTTTCTTCCCGAGCCGTTGAGATAAATTCACCTAGTCACGGAGCCACTACCCTTTACCTACCGTTCCTAGATTGTATGAATTCCTGTGCTTATAAGATGGAAGGACTTAAGCCAGATAGTATTCCTGTGGTAAACGAGTATGCCGATGTTTTCCCGGATGACTTACCAGGAATGCCCCCGGATAGGGATATTGAGTTCGTTATTGAACTACAGCCAGGCACTGCACCTATATCCAAAAGACCATATAGGATGCCCCCTAAAGAATTGGCAGAGCTGAAAATTCAACTCCAAGAACTACTGGACAAAGGTTTTATTCGCCCTAGCACGTCACCTTGGGGATGTCCAGCCCTATTCGTAAAGAAGAAGGATGACAGTTTGAGATTATGTGTGGACTACCGACCTCTCAATGCGGTAACAGTTAAAAATAAATACCCACTTCCTCGCATCGATGTACTCTTCGATCAATTAGCTGGAGCCAGAGTCTTCTCAAAAATTGATCTTCGTTCGGGATATCATCAGATCAAGATTCGCCCGTGCGATATTCCTAAGACTGCCTTCTCCACCCGATATGGACTATATGAATTCTTGGTCATGTCCTTTGGACTCACCAATGCCCCTGCCTACTTCATGTATCTCATGAATTCGGTATTCATGCCCGAACTTGACAAATTCGTCGTAGTGTTCATCGACGACATTCTTATCTATTCCAAGGATGAGGAAGAGCATGCCAAGCACCTTCGCATTGTTCTTCAGCGACTCAGAGACCATCAGCTCTATGCTAAGTTTTCTAAGTGTGAATTCTGGTTGGATACTGTAAAGTTCTTAGGTCACACGATCTCCAACGAAGGCATAGCTGTTGACCCCAGCAAGGTACAGGAGGTGATGGATTGGAAACCCCCTACCTCTGTTCATCAGATTCGCAGTTTTCTCGGCTTAGCCGGTTACTACCGTCGCTTCATCCCGGATTTCTCTCGAATTGCTAAGCCCATGACGGAACTATTGAAGAAGGAAGTAAAGTTTGTATGGAATGAGAGATGTGAAGAAGCTTTCCACACTCTCAGAGAGCATCTGACTACTGCACCCGTGTTAGCTCAACCCGATAATACCAAGTCATTCGATGTGTATTGTGACGCATCGGGCACTGGTCTAGGATGTGTGCTTATGCAAGAGAATCGAGTGATTGCATATGCCTCACGAGCCCTTCGGCCCCACGAACAGAATTATCCCACTCATGATCTTGAGCTTGCAGCCGTCATTCACGCTCTAAAAATATGGAGGCACTATCTCATGGGTACACAGTGCAATATCTACACGGATCATAAGAGTCTCAAGTACATCTTCACACAAGCCGATCTGAATATGAGACAACGGAGATGGTTAGAATTAATCAAGGATTATGACCTTGAAGTGCACTATCACCCCGGCAAGGCTAATGTAGTCGCGGATGCACTAAGCCGCAAGTCCCATTGCCATTGCTTATCCATGGAGTCCTACCATGAGACATTATGTGCAGACATGAGGAAGCTTAACTTGGAAATGGTTTCCCAGGGCACTCTAGATCACATCTCAGTTGAGCCCACTCTTCACGACCAAATCGTCATGGCACAACTACATGATGAAGGAATTAAGATCATCAAACAAAAACTCTCTCTAGGTGAAGAGAAGTATAAGTGTTTCCGCCAGGACCATAAGGGAGTTCTATGGTTCGGAAGTCGTATAGTCGTTCCGAAGGATCGTGAACTCCGCAAGCAAATTCTCGATGAGGCACACCTCTCCAAATTCTCTATCCACCCCGGCAGTAGCAAAATGTATCAAGACCTAGGGCAAAACTTCTGGTGGACTAGAATGAAAAGAGAAATTGCTACGTATGTCTCAGAATGTGACACGTGCCAGAGAGTAAAAGCTAGCCACTTGAAGGTAGCTGGTACACTTCAACCGTTACCTATACCATCCTGGAAATGGGAGGACATAAGTATGGACTTCATCGTTGGACTACCAAACACCTCCCAGAAACATGATTCCATATGGGTCATCGTTGATAGACTCACAAAGACGGCACATTTTCTTCCGGTACACACCACCTATTCTACCAAGAAATATGCCGAGATTTACCTCGATCGTATTGTTTGCCTGCATGGAATACCTAAGACAATTATCTCCGATCGTGGTCCTCAGTTTGTAGCACGATTTTGGGAACAACTGCAAACGTCTCTTGGCACTAAGCTGATTCGCAGCTCAGCATACCACCCTCAGACTGATGGACAAACGGAAAGAGTAAACCAAATTCTTGAAGACATGCTGAGAGCTTGTGTCATTCATTATGACAAGAATTGGGACAAATGCCTACCCCTAGCAGAGTTCTCGTACAACAACAGCTACCAAACGAGTTTGAAAATGGCACCATTTGAGGCCCTGTACGGACGAAGGTGTCGAACCCCTTTGAGCTGGTCACAAACCGGAGAACGTAAAATAATTGGACCCGACCTGGTAATCGAGGCAGAGGAGAAAGTAAAAGTAATACAAGCAAATCTTAAAGCCGCACAAGCCCGACAAAAGAGCTATTCTGACAAAAGGAGAAAGCCCCTAAAGTTCGAAGTTGGCGATCATGTCTATCTTCGAGTTTCACCAACCAAAGGAGTGCGAAGATTTGGAATCAAAGGCAAACTAGCTCCCCGTTATATTGGTCCTTACGAAATCATGGAGAGCCGCGGACCCGTAGCCTACAAATTACGACTGCCCCCTCAGCTCACGGCCACCCATGATGTCTTCCACGTATCTCAACTCAAGAAGTGTATTCGAGTCCCTACCGAGATTGTGGAACAACAAGAAATATCGTTGGAACCCGACCTCTCGTATGTCGAACACCCAGTTAAGATTCTGGATCAAAAAGAAAGAGAGATCAGGAGGAAGGTGATTAGAATGTATAAAATACAATGGAATCGCCACACGGAAGAAGAGGCCACCTGGGAAACGGAGAGCTACCTGAACCAACATTTTCCTGGGTTTCTTGTCTCAACCACTGGTATGTGCACCCACGCCCACACTAAGAATTACCGAATCTCGGGGCGAGATTCTTGTTAAGGGAGGAAGGCTGTGACGACCCTGGTAATTGCAATTCCAAAAATCAATGACATTAGCCTAATTCTATGTTTTAAACCAACCAATGGGAGGGTGGAAAGAATTAAAACGGGTTCAGTTGGAATTCAAATTTAATTTGGGCACATTTGGACACATTTGAAACTTTTAAATTAACTTTAAAACCATAAGCCAAATGAGGTTTTGCCTGAAACCAAAGTTGTAGAACTTTTTATTTTGAGCAACTTTCGTGTTCAAAAGTTTTTGAAATTCAAATCAGAAAGAGGAGAAAACGCCCTGTTTGCACCCAGCCCCCTGAACTTTTTCGAATTTTTGCACTTCGGTCCCTCGTTTCTCCCCCTCCTCTGCCGCGCCGCGCGCGCTCGCCCGCCCGCCGCGCGCCAGGTGGCCGGCGTCGCCTGACCGGCGCGAAGCGCCAGGCCAGTGGCCGCCGCACCACCCCGCCACGGCCGGCTTTGCCCCGCCCCGACGCCGCGCGGCCAGTCCCCGCCCGCGCGTGCTGCCGCGCCCAGGCCGCCGCCCGCCCGCCCAGTGGCCGCGCTCCGCCGTGCCGCCCCGGCCCCCGCGCCCAGCCAGCTGCCGCGCCTGCCCTCCGCCCGAGCCGCTGCAGCAGCTGCTCCCCAATCCGCACGCCGCGCTATCTCTTCGCGCCCACGCCACAATCGCGGCCGCCCAGTCGCCCGCGCCCGCTCGCCGCACGCCGCGCCGGCGTTCTGCCGCCGCCCGCCGCAGCCAGTGCACGCCGCTGCCGTGCCCCGCCCCGCGCGTCGCCCAGGCACCTCCACACCCCCTCCTGTCCCTATAAAAGCGCCACCCCGGCCACGCGCGCGAGCCCCCGGCCACCAGAACACCTCGCCGTCGCCATCGCCGCCGCCGAGCACCACCCGTCCGTGGACAGCCCACTGCCGCCGCCCACTGCCCAAACTGCGCCCCCAGCCACCACTACATCACCTCAACGCAGCTCGCCGACCCACCCAACGCCACCCAGAGCCACCGGAGCGCCGCCGCCCGCGCTGCCGTCGCCGCCGCCGCCCGCGCTGCCGTCGCCGCCGCCGCCCCTGCTCGCCGTGGACAGCACGACCCCGACCCCCTCCGTCCAAGCCGAGCCCCTGAGTAGCTTCCCCACGCGCCACTGAAGCTCACCGACCGGACCACGCCACCCCAAGCCCGCCGGAGCACCGCCGTCGACGCGAGCCGCGCCGCCGCCGCCTCTGCTCCAACGCCGGCGAGCCCTTCCCGGCCGTCCCCCACCTGAACAACACCCCCACAAGGTAGCCCTCGCACCCCTGAACCTTCCCCGACCCTCGCCCCTCGCCGCCGGCGAGCCCCCTCGCCGGAATTTCGGCCGGCCGCCGTACCCGAGCCGCCGAGGACCCAATTGCAAGGATTTAAATCTTTAGAAGGGTCTGAGCGTAAGATTCAAGGACCTAGTTGTAAAAGAAAGTTTCAAACCTAGATTCAAATTCAGTGAACTTGTAAAATTCGTATAAAATCGTAGAAAATTCAGAAAAATGCAAACTCAACTGTTCTGGAATCCTCAGAACAAACTCTACCACTTTTGTTACAAACGTTTTCTCAGAATCTCAAAATATTTTGCTCTACATTAAATAGAAGCTTTAATGGACTTATTTTGTACCCACTATTGTAGAACAATGCTGACCCTAAATTTTGGAAAGTAAGTTAGTTGCTTGATGTTTAGGATTGTGTAAAAAGACCAGGCCCAAATTCCATCTCTAGCTTTACTGTTTGTTAAACTTAGTTTTATTTCATGTGTAGTAGAATGTTTTATCCCTGCAGTTAGGTGGTGAGTCACCCATTGAAATTTTTCCTATGCTAATGTATTGGTACCTAGAAGCCAGAGGAAAATTAGGAGACTTTTTACCTCAAAGTAACCTATTTATTTGATTTATGTGCTAATAATATACATTAATTCAAGAAACTAGTATCTTAGCTTAGAAAATTCCCAAATTATTACTGGGAGTTACACTGTGGTAGAGGTTGCTGTGTAAAAAGTTTCATGGACAAAAACCCTGTGTAGGGTCCTGTAAAAATGAACCTTTAAAAAGCCTAGGTGTAGAATGTCATATTTTCTATGCTCTGAATACTGCATAATAAATCCTACAAAAGTTACAGTAGCTTCTGCATGCTTAAGTGAAAGCTTTGTAAAAATCTTAGACTCATTTGTTACACCAATTGTGCTGTACAAAAAGAACAAGTATCTAACAGAAACAATGTAATATATTTTTCAGAATTAATCGGTTACATAAAATTGGCTGAAAATTTTACAGTAAGCACATCTTTCCTTGATGTGCCTAAATCCAAAATTTCATGACCAGAAACTATCCCTTGTAGTAATTACTCTCAAATCGTAATCCAGTGCCATTTCCACGACTTAAACTTGTGCACTCATGTAGAATCGACGACTCTCGCTGACGGAACCTACGAGCTGGTGCCCGCGTCCGAGAGTGAGCAGCGTGAAGCTCAAGCAAATCTAACTGAAGCTTTTGAAGACCCGAGCCCAAGTTCGGAAGATCCCCAAGCGAACTGCGAAGGCAAGCCCCGGAGCATAACCCACTCTTTCCGAAATTATGCAACTCATTACTCTTGCTTGTGCATTAAGTTTATAGGAGTTGGATGAAAACTTAGTTGCATGATGTCAGGAACCCTTGCTTGAAAGCTAGATGTAAGGTTCGATAGAATGCTGTGCTAATAGGACTCCGGTAAAAGTCGAGTGATTTCCTGTCACTCGCGAGAAAATAGGAGTTGAATGGCTACTACACGCTGCAATCATAAGGACACGGACGGGTTATGTAACGATGGTTACGATTGAGGCCCGTCTGTCTAGTGAAAAATGCTAAGGCCGCAGGGTGTGGTAGTGATGGTTAAGTCTTTGAACGTACTAAACACATGCCGAGATTATGGGAATCGGTAAGCTTAAGTACCTGATTGGCCCGGCAAGGGGACGGCATCCTACCCTTTGAACTTCGGTCCCATGTGCATATGGCGAGTGCAAAGAGTGGTCACGACCCGGCGCCGAACCGTGGCGTGGGGCTCTTGTACTCTCGGAGGGTAGCCCCGATCCACGACCCGGAAAGAAAGGGGAAAAGTTGCACGTGTGACTCTAGGGAGTAACCACGTGACGTGTGTTTGGGTTTCCCTTGCAAGGTTAAGAAATTCGATTCGAATCGTCCGTTTCTCACGGCTATTGAGACTGCTTAACCATTTTTACCCACAGAGTAAGAAGAGGAACAATGATGATGAATGAACTGGTTGGATGGAAAATTTAATGCTTCACCATGTATGCTTTAGATAGCTGCTTACCTAGACTGGCTAACGAAACTAGAATCTTGAGCTAAAAGTTGAAAGTAAGGACCCACTTGTAGATGCTTTTCGGCAAAACAAACCCCTGAGCCAAAAAGCCTGGCATGTCTAGAGTCGGTGGAGTAGTTTCCACTACACGGGTAAGTCTTGCTGAGTATTAGTATACTCAGCCTTGCTTGTGGCTCATTTCAGGTGAGACCTTCGAAGACATGACTGCTAGCTTGACTTGGCCCTGCACTCTTCCCCTTGGTTGGTCGGTGGAATGGGATGCGCCCCGTCCAACGGAGATAAGGCCGAGTGATGTCTCGTACGGGCTTCATCGAGACATCCTGTATCGTCGAGTAGTTTCCGTTATTTATTTCCGCTGCAACTTAAACTCTGAAGAACTTATTTATGATAATTGAAGTACTTGGTTTCTAAACTCAAAACTTGGTCTGTAATATTCACCTATGCTAATGTTGTAATATTTGCTGGAATGTGGTATCCTCTGGGCTCATCGTCGCATGAGCGTTTGTATGTACGGCGCTCGATCCGTTCACCGTGGTTGTATCGGGAGGTTATACCCGACAGACCAGTGGATTACTCCGTTTGAAGTGTAAGGTTAACCGAGGATGCCTTAATGGTGATGGTTAATACACTTGAGCCGGATTAATTCAGGTGGTTCTGCCACAAAGATGTCAGAGATGATTCAACAGTCCGTGTATCAAGCGTTCATTGACCAATCCTCGGTGATGAGCAACACGGTGTACAACGCCGTCGTCAACTCTCTGGCCAGCGGAGCC
Organism: Panicum miliaceum; assembly: GCA_032594955.1. Taxonomy (NCBI): domain Eukaryota; kingdom Viridiplantae; phylum Streptophyta; class Magnoliopsida; order Poales; family Poaceae; genus Panicum; species Panicum miliaceum. Next base: position 22,181,362 of record CM064062.1, read on the forward strand.
GTTCACGGTTATCGGGGACCGGCATATGCCCCTCCAACTACTCTGCCGGCCAGAAGCTTACCGTACACATCCCAATCGGCTTCTCAGCCGATATTGACGCAGCGCGAGGGATACAGCTCTCCACCACTTCCGGCGTCTCCAAGATACAACGGTGCACCTTGTCTCCCATCGCGAACGCCGTTTCAACCCGTTCAAATGGCTTCTGTGCAAACACTGTCTACGGGCTCAGTGCCTTGGGGGGCATCAGCCACGACGTATTTTTCCGATCCAGCGAACGGGCATGGCACTTATCCGTTCCAGGTGCCGTACCAATCGGCCGCCCGGCCAACGGTCTCCCAGCACCAGCCGATTTTACCAGAAATCGGCAGGGGGGCAAGCACTGTGGAAGCATTCAGAGGCACGGTGCCAGCAACGACGTACGAAGGGGGTGCGGACGCGTTTCGCCAGCAGTTATCGGCCGCTCAGCAAACTTCGCCGATTCATCACCTGGCCGAACCAGCCCTTCAACACGTGCCCGCACCGCGAACAACTGTTCATCAGCAGCAGGTGGACTGGACGGCAAAGATAATAGAAGTAATCCAAGATCAGTTTGGACTGAAGCCGAAAGTTCAAACTTATACTTACAAAACGCCATATCCATCGGCCTATGACTCGTTGCCGTTCCCGCACCGTTACAAGGTTCCTGATTTCACCAAGTTCTCAGGGACGGATGACACATCCACTGTGGAGCACATCAACAAATTCATCATCCAGTGCGGAGAAGCTGCCACGCAAGACGCTCTGAGGGTACGGTTATTTTCATCATCTCTGTCCGGATCGGCCTTCCAGTGGTTCAGCACTTTACCGCCAAATTCTATCGTCACGTGGGCCGATCTGGAGAAACAATTCCACAAGTACTTCTATGCAGGAGTACACGAGATGAAGATTTCGGATTTAACCAGCCTCAGGCAGAGGAGCGATGAACCGGTGATAGGGTACATACAGAGGTTCAGAGAGATCAAGAACAAGTGCTACAGTCTGGCCCTGACCGATGCACAGTTGGCCGATATCTCTTTCCAGGGCCTCTTACCGCAAATCAGAGAGAGATATGCTGCCCAAGAGTTTGAGAGCCTGAGTCAGATCGTCCACCGATTATCAGGGCAGGAGGTCCGACCGTTCGAACAGCGGAGGAGTTTCCAAAAGAAGATGGCTTACTTGGAAGGATCTGAATCTGACGCAGAGGAAGAAATTGGCCTGGCAGAATGGGTAAAAGGGAAAAAACCGATATCCTGCCCCTTTGGCAAGAAGGAGCCAGAGACATTCGGCTTTGACACGTCAAAGGCCGATAAAATTTTTGATCTACTGCTTCAGGAGGGACAGATTAAGCTGTCGCAACATCACACCATCCCTACGGCCGATCAGCTTAAGAAGATGAAGTACTGCAAGTGGCACAACGCTACCTCTCATGACACCAATGAATGTAAAGTCTTCCGTCAGCAGATACAATCGGCCATTGAACAGGGGCGGCTCAGATTTGAGACTCCAACCAAATCGGCAATGCCGATGAAGATAGATCAGCATCCCTTCCCGACCAACACGGTCAACGCTGGAGAAGAATCAAGTCAAACCAAGGTGCTGACGTCAAAATCGGCGAGAAGAGGTGGCGCTGTTGACTCCAGGAGGCAGATCACAACGGAGGAAATCAGAAGGAATAGGCGAGGGCCAGAACGACCACACAGGCCTGTCACCTCCCGATTTGGTTGGAAATATCGGCGACAGCAAGAACAAGCACAGCACCAGGAAGAGATGATACGCCAGCGTGAAGATCACTGGCAGTGTCCTTTCTTCATCCACTGCTGGGAGAACGATATCAGATTGCCATCTGCCGATAACTGTCCGGAGTGCAACGGATCAAACCGCAACGATCACCCGAAGCCACACTCTAGGGACAGAGGATCAGAGCCGATCAACAGAAATCGGCGCGAAGAACGGCGCGTTTCGGTGCATGATCGGCTGGGGGGCAGAGTTGACCAGTACGGCAGGTCAAAAAGCAAGATCGGCCAGCAAGATGGACTGGGGGGCAGGATCAGCGCACGCGATCGGCTGGAAGAGATAGCCGATGATAGGGTGTCAGACGAAGACCCCCTAGGTAGGGAACCAGATTGGGAACATGCCAGATCATCGGCCAAACCAGTGAATCCCAGGTGGTGTCCCGATGGCCTATCCAGATCCCAAAAGCGGAGAATCCAACGCCTACGCCAGTTAGAGCATCAAGAAGAAGAGCAAAGACACGTGCCAGAGAGAAGGAACGTGAAATCTCGAATTTGGCGCCCAAAGAAAAGCGATCAAGAAACGGATAACCAAGAATCGGCAGCCGAGATCGATATGGTTTTCATACTACCGATGGAGTTTATGGCGCCAAGCGATCGGGATAAAGTGACAAAAACAGAGGAAGAGCAAATGGCACAACTGGTATTAGAGCCGATGACGGCTATGTTTGAGAAACCAGAAGAAGAAAAACGGCAACATCTCAAAGCGCTGTTTCTCAAGGGTTATGTCAACGGAAGACCCGTCACCAGATTACTTGTAGATGGAGGCGCGGCAGTCAACATCATGCCGTATGCCATGTTCCGCAAGCTGGGCAAGGGCGACGACGACCTCACCAAGACGGACATGATGTTGAAGGATTTCGAAGGCAACGTGTCACCTGCCCGTGGGGCATTCTACGTCGACCTCACCATCGGCAGTAAGACCCTCCCTACTACTTTCTTCATCATTAATGGCAAGGGGTCCTATAATATGCTGCTTGGTCGCGACTGGATACATGCAAACTGCTGTGTCCCATCTACTATGCATCAATGCCTTGTGCAATGGGTCGGCGACAGTACAGAGATAGTCGCTGTTGATTCTGTCTACAGCGTTGCAGCGGCTGACACACAACAGTGGAGCTGCGAGCACGTCAAGTGTATATCTGATAGGACTTGGGACACTGATTTCCTGAGAGTGTCCGATTTCGGTCTACAGCCGATCCAAGCAGTCGGCTCTGAAGATTCAGAATAAATGGATCAGCTCGTCCGAGAAGATGGGAAGCTGGGGCACGGGTTCACGTCGGCCGATTTGTTAGAGATGGTAGATTTGGGAGATAGCAGCAAATCGAGGCCGACGTACGTTAGTGCCAATTTGGATTCTGAGTACAAATGCAAATTGATAAGATTATTGAAAGAGTTCAGGGATTGCTTTGCTTGGGAATATCACGAGATGCTAGGACTAGACTGGTCTATTGTTGAACACCGGTTACCTATAAAATCAGGGTATCGGCCGTATCAGCAACCCGCACGGCGGTGTAACCCCAAGATTCTACCTGACATAAAGGCCGAGATTACAAAGTTGATTGAGGCAGGATTTATTCGGCAGTGCCGCTACGCCGAATGGATTTCTAACATTGTGCCTGTATACAAGAAGAATGGAAAGTTGCGCGTGTGCATCGATTTCAACTTAAATCAGGCGACGCCAATGGATGGTTATCCGATGCCAACGGCCGATATTTTGGTGGATGCTGCCGCAGGCCACAAAGTCATAAGTTTCATGGATGGAAATGCCGGATACAATCAGATATTAATGGCCGAGGAAGATATTTCGAAAACGGCTTTTAGATGCCCAGGCCATCTTGGTTTATTTGAATGGGTGGTTATGACTTTCGGCTTGAAAAACGCTGACGCTACATATCAACGGGCCATGAACTATATCTTCCACAAGCTCATTGGTTCATCAGTGGAAATTTATATAGATGACGTCGTGGTCAAGTCAAAAGGTCACCAGGATCATCTGGCCGATTTACAGGAAGTGCTGGAGTGCACAAGAAAACATGGGCTGAAGATGAACCCAAACAAGTGTGCGTTTGGTGTATCGGCCGGACAGTTCTTGGGATTTATGGTCCATAAGCGTGGGATAGAAGTTAGGCGCAAGACTATAGACGCCATCAACAAAGTAGTGGCCCCACAAAATAAAACTGAACTGCAGTCCCTCATCGGCAAGGTCAATTTCATCAGAAGATTCATATCCAATCTATCGGGACGTATTCAGGCTTTTACCCCTCTGTTGAAATTAAAGCCCAACCAAGAGTTCACATGGGGAGAAGAACAACGCAAGGCACTGGAGAATATCAAGCCGTATCTGGTTTCACCTCCGGTGTTAGCCCCGCCACAGCCTGGTAAGCCGTTCAAGTTATATTTATCGGCTGACGAGTAGGCTATTGGATCGGCGTTGGTACAGGAGTTTGAAGGGAAAGAACGAGTGGTATACTACGTCAGCAGAAGACTTTTAGACGCCGAAACAAGATATTCTTCGGTGGAGCGATTATGTTTGTGCTTGTACTTTTCATGTACTAAGCTCAGGCACTATTTGCTATCGGCAGGATGCATAGTCGTGTGCAAAGACGATGTGGTGAAGTATATGCTATCGTTGCCGATTTTGAAGGGGCGAATTGGGAAATGGATCCTGGCTTTGTTAGAATTTGATCTAAGGTACGAATCGGCCAAAGCCGTCAAAGGTCAAGTGATGGCCGATTTCGTAGTTCAGCATTGTGGACCAGAAATTGCCACCGTTGAATCAGTTCCATGGACTCTATATTTTGATTGTTCTTCGTGTGGGGTCGGATCAGGAATCGGCATCGTTCTTGTGTCGCCTCGGGGAGCAACATATGATTTCTCTCTGCCGATAGAAGCTTCTGCAACCAATAACCAGGCGGAGTATCGAGCTGTTCTGAAAGGCATCCAATTATTAAGGGAAGTCAGGGCGGATGCAGTCGAGATCTTTGGGGACTCCATGCTCATTGTGGATCAGTTAACAGGACGATCCGAGTGCAAGGATGACATCTTAAAGATTTATTATGAGGATTGTCTTCAACTTTTGAAAGGCTTCAAATCTGCAACAATTGAGCACATCCCCAGAGATTATAATGAAGAAGCCAACAGACTGGCTCAACATGCTTCTGGGTATCGGCCGATTCAGGGAGCGATGACGCTAGTGTGACAACCCTGGTAATTGCAAATCCAAAATCAATGACATAAGCGTAACTCCATGTGTTAAACCAACTAATGAGAGGGTGGAAAGAATTTAAAACGGGCTCAGTTGGAATTCAAATTAAATTTGGGCACATTTGGACACAATTGAAACTTTTAAAATAACTTTAAAACCATAAGCCAAATGAAATTTTGCCTGAAACCAAAGTTGTAGAACTTTTTGTTTTGAACAACTTTCGTGTTCAAAAGTTTTTGAAATTCAAATCAGAAAGAGGAGAAAACGCTCTGTTTGCACCCAGCCCCCTGAACTTCTTCGAATTTTTGCATTTCGGTCCCTGGCATTCCCCCCCCTCTGCTCTGCCGCGCCGCGCGCGCGCGCGCCCGCCCGCCGCGCGCCAGGTGGCCGGCGTCGCCTGACCGGCGCGGAGCGCCAGGCCAGTGGCCGCCGCACCACCCCGCCACGGCCGGCTTTCCCCCGCCCCGACGCCGCGCCGCCCAGTCCCCGCCCGCGCGTGCTGCCGCGCCCCGGCCGCCGCCCGCCCGGCCAGTACCCGCGCTCCGCCGTGCCGCCCCGGCCCCCGCGCCCCACCAGTCGCCGCGCCTGCCCTCCGCCCGAGCCGCTGCCGCTGCTGCTTCCCCACTCCGCGCCCGGCACTATCTCACCGCGCCCACGCCACAATCGCGGCCGCCCAGTCACCGCGCCCGCTCGCCCGCACGCCGCGCCGGCGTTCTGCCGCCGCGCCCAGTGCACGCCGCTGCCGTGCCCCGCCCCGCGCGTCACCCAGGCATCTCCACGCCCCCTCCTGTCCCTACAAAAACGCCACCCCCGACCGCCCGCGCGAAGCCCCGCCACCAGAACGCCCCGCCGCGCCATCGCCGCCGCCGAGCACCACCCGCCCGTGGGCAGCCCTCCACAGCCGCCCACTGCCCAAACCGAGCACCCAGCCACCACTACATCACCTCACCGCAGCTCACCGACCCACCCAACGCCACCCAGAGCCACCGGAGCACCGCCGCCCGCGCTGCCGTCGCCGCCGCCGCCCCTGCTCGCCGTGGACAGCACGACCCCGACCCCCTCCGTCCAAGCCGAGCCCCGGAGTAGCTTCCCCACGCGTCACTGAAGCTCACCGACCGGACCACGCCGCCCCAAGCCCGCCGGAGCACCGCCGTCGACGCGAGCCGCGCCGCCGCCGCCTCTGCTCCAACGCCGGCGAGCCCTTCCCGGCCGTCCCCCACCTGAACAACACCCCCACAAGGTAGTCCTCGCACCCCTGAACCTTCCTGACCCCCGCCCCTCGCCGCCGGCGAGCCCCCTCGCCGGAATTTCGGCCGGCCGCCGCACCCGAGCCGCCGAGGACCCAATTGCAAGGATTTAAATCTTTAGAAGGGTCTGAGCGTAAGATTCAAGGACCTAGTTGTAAAAGAAAATTTCAAACCTAGATTCAAATTCAGTGAACTTGTAAAATTCGTATAAAATCGTAGAAAATTCAGAAAAATGCAAACTCAACTGTTCTGGAATCCTAAGAACAAGCTCTACCACTTTTGTTACAAAAATTTTCTCAGAATCTCAAAATATTTTGCTCTACATTAAATAGAAGCTTTAATGGACATATTTTATACCCACTGTTCTAGAGCAATGCTGACCCTGAATTTTGGGCAGTGAATTAGTTGCTGGATGATTAGGACTGTGTAAAAAGATCAGGCACAAATTCCATCTCTAGCTCTGCTGTTTGTTAAACTTAGTTTTAATTCATGTGTAAATGGAATGTTTTATCCCTGTAGTTAGGTGGTGAGTCACCCCTTGAAAATTTTCCTATGCTAATGTATTGGTAACTAGAAGCCAGAGAAAAATTAGGAGACTTTTTATCTCACAGTAACCTATTTATTTGATTTATGTGCTAATAACATACATTAAATCAAGAAAATAGTACCGTAGTTTGGAAAATCCCCAAATTATTACTGGGAGTTACACTGTGGTAGAGGTTGCTGTGTAAAAAGTTTCATGGACAAAAACCCTATGTAGGGTCCTGTACAAATGAATCTTTAAAAAGCCTAGGTGTAGAATGTCATATTTTCTATGCTCTGAATACTGCATAATAAATCCTACAAAAATTACAGTAGCTTCTGCATGCTTAAGTGAAAGCTCTGTAAAAATCTTAGACTCATTTGTCACACCAGTTGTTCTGTACAAAAAGAACAAGTGTCTAACAGCAACAAGGAAATCTATTTTTCGGAATTAATCTGTTACATAAAATTGGCTGAAAATTTTACAGTAAGCACACCTTTCCTTGATCTGCCTAAATCCAAAATTTCATGACCAGAATTTATCCCTTGTAGTAATGACTCTCAAATCGTAATCAAGTGCTATTTCCACAACTTAAACTGTGCACTCATGTAGAATCGACGACTCTCGCCGACGGAACCTACGAGCTGGTGCCCGCGTCCGAGAGTGAACAGCGCGAAGCTCAAGCAAATCTAACTGAAGCTTTTGAAGACCCGAGCCCAAGTTCGGAAGATCCCCAAGCGAACTACGAAGGCAAGCCCCGGAGCATAACCCATTCTTTCCGAAATTATGCAACTCATTACTCTTTGCTTGTGCATTAAGTTTATAGGAGTTGGATGAAAACGTAGTTGCATGATGTCAGGAACCCTTGCTTGGAAAACTAGATGTAAGGTTCGATAGAATGCGGTGCTAATAGGACTCCGGTAAAAGTCGAGTGATTTCCTGTCACTCGCGAGAAAATAGGAGTTGAATGACTACTACACGCTGCAATCATAAGGATACGGACGGGTTATGTAACGATGGTTACGATTGAGGCCCGTCTGTCTAGTGAAAAATGCTAAGGCCGCAGGGTGTGGTAGTGATGGTTAAGTCTTTGAACGTACTAAACACATGCCGAGATTATGGGAATCGGTAAGCTTAAGTACCTGATTGGCCCGGCAAGGGGACGGCATCCTACCCTTTGAACTTCGGTCCCATGTGCATATGGCGAGTGCAGAGAGTGGTCACGACCCGGCGCCGAACCGTGGCGTGGGGCTCTTGTACTCTCGGAGGGTAGCCCCGATCCACGACCCGGAAAGAAAGGGGAAAAGTTGCACGTGTGACTCTAGGGAGTAACCACGTGACGTGTGTTTGGGTTTCCCTTGCAAGGTTAAGAAATTCGATTCGAATCGTCCGTTTCTCACGGCTATTGAGACTGCTTAACCATTTTTACCCACAGAGTAAGAAGAGGAACAATGATGATGAATGAACTGGTTGGATGGAAAGTTTAATGCTTCACCATGTATGCTTTAGATAGCTGCTTACCTAGACTGGCTAACGAAACTAGAATCTTGAGCTAAAAGTTGAAAGTAAGGACCCACTTGTAGATGCTTTTCGGCAAAACAAACCCCTGAGCCAAAAAGCCTTGCATATCTAGAGTCGGTGGAGTAGTTCCCACTACACGGGTAAGTCTTGCTGAGTATTAGTATACTCAGCCTTGCTTGTGACTCGTTTTCAGGTGAGCCCTTTGAAGACATGATTGCTAGCTTGACTTGGCCCTGCACTCTTCCCCCTGGTTGGTCGGTGGAATGGGATGCGCCCCCGTCCAACGGAGATAAGGCCGAGTGATGTCTCGTACGGGCTTCATCGAGACATCTTGTATCGTCGAGTAGCTTCCGTTGTTTATTTCCGCTGCAATTTAACTCTGAAGAACTTATTTATGTTAATTAAAGTACTTGTTTTCTAAACTCAGGACTAGGTCTGTAATATTGACTTATGCAAATGATGTAATACTTGCTGGAATGTGGTATTCTCTGGGCTCATCGTCGCATGAGCATTTGTATGTACGGCGCTCGATCCGTTCACCGTGGTTGTATCGGGAGGTTATACCCGACAGACCAGTGGATTACTCCGTTTGAAGTGTAAGGTTAACCGAGGATGCCTTAATGGTGACGGTTAATACACTTGAGCCGGATTAATTCAGGTGGTTCTGCCACAGCTAGAACTCGCGGCCGATGACTGGCGGAAGGAGATCGCCGATTACTTGAAAAATCCGTCCCAAAAGGTGGATCGGCGAACACGTTTTCAGGCTATAAAGTACGTGTTGCTTGAGGATGACTTATTTTTTCGGACAATTGATGGAGTTCTTCTCAAATGCCTGGGAACAGAAGAGGCAAAGGTTCTAATGGGGGAGATCCATGAAGGCGTGTGTGGAGCTCATCAATCGGCTCATAAAATGAAGTGGATGATCAGGAACAATGGATATTACTAGCCGACAATCCTGGAAGATTGTTTTAAGTATTACAAAGGATGCCAAGACTGTCAGAGGTTTGGCAATGTGCAGCGCGCACCAGCATCGGCTATGAATCCAATAATTAAGCCGTGGCCGTTCAGAGGTTGGGGAATAGATCTCATCGGGCAGATTCATCCTCCATCTAGCAAAGGGCATAAGTTCATATTGGTGGCTACAGATTATTTTACCAAATGGGTGGAGGCAGTTCCTTTGAGGAACGTGACATCAGCCGATATGATTGAGTTTGTTAAAAGCCATATTATATATCGATTTGGTATTCCTCAAACCATCACAACTGATCAAGGGACAATGTTCACTTCTGGAGAATTCGGAGAGTTCGCCGCTGATATGGGAATTAAATTATTAAATTCTTCTCCATACTATGCTCAAGCCAATGGCCAAGCAGAATCGTCTAACAAGGGGATAATCAAGCTAATCAAGAGGAAGGTAGAAGAGCAGCCCAAGAAATGGCATATGTCTTTGGCTGAATCTTTATGGGCCTACAGGATGGCTTGTCATGGGGCCACTAAAATATCCCCTTATCATTTGGTTTATGGCCATGAAGCGGTCTTACCATGGGAGATAAGAACAGGGTCAAGACGCATATCGCTACAGGATCAGTTAACGGCCGATGATTATTCCTTTCTCATGAAAGATGAACTTGACGATTCGGCGGGTTTGCGGTTAAGAGCTCTGATCAGCATAGAGGAGAAAAGGAAAAGGGTGGCCAGATGGTATGACAAGAAGGTCAAAGTCAAAAAGTTCTCTCAGGGAGATCTGGTATGGAAGCTGGTGCTGCCGATAGGATCTAAGTGTGGCAGAACCACCTGAATTAATCCGGCTCAAGTGTATTAACCATCACCATTAAGGCATTCTCGGTTAACCTTACACTTCAAACGGAGTAATCCACTGGTCTGTCGGGTATAACCTCCCGATACAACCACGATGAATGGATCGAGCGCCATACATACAGACGCTCATGCGACGATGAGCCCAGAGAATACCACATTCCAGCAAATATTACAACATTAGCATAAGTGAATATTACAGACCAAGTTTTGAGTTTAGAAACCAAGTACTTCAATTATCATAAATAAGTTCTTCAGAGTTTAAGTTGCAGCGGAAAGAAAAAAACGGAAACTACTCGACGATACAGAATGTCTCGATGAAGCCCGTACGAGACATCACTCGGCCTTATCTTCGTTGGACGGGGGCGTATCCCATTCCACCGACCAACCCGGGGGAAGAGTGCAGGGCCAAGTCAAGCTAGCAATCATATCTTCGAAGGTCTCACCTGAAAACGAGCCACAAGCAAGGCTGAGTATACTAATACTCAGCAAGACTTACCCGTGTAGTGGAATCTACTCCACCGACTCTAGACATGCAAGGCTTTTTGGCTCAGGGGTTTGTTTTGCCGAAAAGCATCTACAAGTGGGTCCTTACTTTCAATCTTTTAGCTCAAGGTTCTAGTTTCGTTAGCCATTCTAGATAAGCAGCTATCAAAAAGCATACATGGTGAAGCATTAACTTTTCATCCAACCAGTTCATTCATCATCATTGTTCCTCTTCTTACTCTGTGGGTAAAAATGGTTAAGAAGTCTCAATAGCCGTGAGAAACGGACGATTCGAATCGAATTTCTTAACCTTGCAAGGGAAACCCAAACACACGTCACGTGGTTACTCCCTAGAGTCACACGTGCAACTTTTCCCCTTTCTTTCCGGGTCGTGGATCGGGGCTACCCTCCGAGAGTACAAGAGCCACACGCCACGGTTCGGCGCCGGGTCGTGACCACTCTCTGCACTCGCCATATGCACATGGGACCGAAGTTCAAAGGGTAGGATGCCGTCCCCTTGCCGGGCCAATCAGGTACGTAAGCTTACCGATTCCCATAATCTCGGCATGTGTTTAGTACGTTCAAAGACTTAACCATCACTACCACACCCTGCGACCTTAGCATTTTTCACTAGACAGACGGGCCTCAATCGTAACCATCGTTCCATAGCCCGTCCGTGTCCTTATGATTGCAGCGTGTAGTAGTCATTCAACTCCTATTAGCATGACAGGAAATCACTCGACTTTTACCGGACTCCTATTAGCACAGCATTCTATCGAACCTTACGTCTAGTTTTCAAGCAAGGGTTTCTGATATCATGCAACTAAGTTTTCATCCAACTCCTATAAACTTAATGCACAAGCAAGGAGTGATGAGTTGCATAATTTCGGAAAGAATGGGTTATGCTCCGGGGCTTGCCTTCGCAGTTCGCTTGGGGATCTTCCGAACTTGGGCTCGGATCTTCAAGAGCTTCAGTTAGATTCGCTTGAGCTTCACGCTACTTACTCTCGGACGCGGGCACCAGCTCGTAAGTTCCGTCGGCGAGAGTCGTCGATTCTACATGAATGCACAAGTTTAAGTCCTGGTAATGGTGCTTGATACGATTTAAGAGTAAGTACTACAATGGATAGTTTCTGGTCATGAAATTTTGGATTTAGGCACATCAAGGAAAGATGTGCTTACTGTAAAATTTTCAGCCAATTTTTTGTAACAGATTAATTATGAAAAATATATTACGTAGTCACTATTAGATCCTTGTTCTTTTTGTACAGAACAATTGGTGCCACAAATGAGTCTAAGATTTTTACAGAGCTTTCACTTAAGCATGTAGAAGCTACTATAATTTTTGTAGGATTTATGATGCAGTACTCAGAGCATAGAAAATACGACATTCTACACCTAGGCTATTCAAGGATTCATTTTTTACAGGACCCTACACAGGATTTTTGTCCCTGGAACTTTTTACACAGCAACCTCTACCATAGTGTATTTTCTAGTAAAAATGTGAGAATTTTCCAAGCTAAGATACTATTTTCTTGATTTAATGTATGTTATTAGCACATAAATCAAATAAGTAGGTTACTTTGAGATAAAAAGTCTCCTAATTTTTCTCTGGCTTCTAGATACCAATATATTAGCATAGAAAAAGTTTCATTGGGTGATTCACCACCTAACTGCAGGGATAAAACATTCTACTTAAACATGGTATGAAACTAAGTTTAATAAAAAGTAAAGCTAGAGTTGGAATTTGGGCTTGATCTTTTTACACAGTCCTAAACATCAAGAAACTAACTTACTGCCCAAAATTTAGGGTCAGCATTGTTCTACAACAGTGGATACAAAATAAGTCCATTAAATCTTCCATTTAATGTAGAGCAAAATATGTAGAGATTCTGAGAAACTTTCTGTAACAAAAGTCCTAGAGTTTGTTCTAAGGATTCCAGAACAGTTGAGTTTGCATTTTTCTGAATTTGCTACGATTTTATTCGAATTTTACAAGTTCACTGAATTTGAATCTAGATTTGAAACTTTCTTTTACAACTAGGTCCTTGAATCTTACGCGCAGACCCTTCTAAAGATTTAAATTCTTGCAATTGGGTCCTCGGGCGGCTCGGGTACGGCGGCCGGCCGAAATTCCGGCGAGGGGGCTCGCCGGCGGCGAGGGGCGAGGGTCGGGGAAGGTTCAGGGGTGCGAGGGCTACCTTGTGGGGGTGTTGTTCAGGTGGGGGACGGTCGGAAAGGGCTCGCCGGCGTTGGAGCAGAGTCGGCGGCGGCGCGGCACGCGTCGACGGCGGTGCTCCGGCGGGCTTGGGGCGGTGTGGTCCGGTCGGCGAGCTTCAGTGGCGCGTGGGGAAGCTGCTCAGGGGCTCGGCTTGGACGGAGGGGGTCGGGGTCGTGCTGTCCACGGCGAGCAGGGGCGGCGGCGGCGGCGGCAGCGCGGGCGGCGGCGCTCCGGTGGCTCTGGGCGGCGTTGGGCGGGTCGGCGAGCTTCAGTGGGGTGATGTAGTGGTGGCTGGGGGCTTAGTTTGGGCAGTGGGCGGCGGCGGAGGGCTGTCCACGGGCGGGCGGCGCTCGGCGGCGGCAATGGCGACGGCGAGGGCGTTCGGGGTGCTGGGGCTCGCGCGCGGGGCCGGGCGGGGCTTTTATAGGGGCCGGAGGGGGTGCGGAGGGGCCTGGGCAGCGCGCGGGGCGGAGGCACGGTACGGCGTGGCACTGGCCACGGCGGGCGGCAGCAGGGCGCCGGTGCGGCGTGCGGCGGGCGGGCGCGAACGACTGGTGGCCGGAGATTTGGCGTGGGCGCGAGGGGATAGCGCGGCGCGTGGATTGGAGAAGGAGCTGCTGCAGCGGCTCGGGCGGAGGACAGGCGCAACGACGGGCGGGGGCACGGCACAACGCGCACTGGGCGCGGCGGGCGGCGGCAGAACGCCGGCGCGACGTGCGGCAGCGCGGGCGCGGTGACTAGGCGGCCGGAGATATGGCGTGGGCGCGGTGGAATAGCACCGGGCGTGGAGTGGTGAAGCAGCAGCGGCAGCGGCTCGGGCGGAGGGCGGGCGCGGTGACTGGCGGGGCGCGGGGACCGGGGCGGCTCGGCGGAGCGAGGCGACTGGGCGCGACGGGCGGCGGGGCTGGGCGCGGCAGCGTCGCGTGCACGCGCGGGCGCTCACTGGCCGCGCGGCGTGGGGGGGGGGGCAAAGCCGGCCGTGGCGGGGTGGTGCGGCGGCCACTGGCCTGGCGCCTCGCGCCGGTCAGGCGACGCCGGCCACCTGGCGCGCGGCGGTCGGGCGCGGAGGAGAGAGAGGGGGGGGGGGGAGGGGCCTGGATGCAAGAATTCGAAAAGTTTCAGGGGGCTGGGTGCAAACAGGGCGTTTTCTCCTCTTTCTGATTTGAATTTCAAAAACTTTTGAACACGAAAGTTGTTCAAAATAAAAAGTTCTACAACTTTGGTTTCAGGCAAAATCTCATTTGGCTTATGGTTTGAAAGTTAAATTTAAAAGTTCAAAAGTAACCAAATGTGCTCAAATTAAATTTGAATTCCAACTGAACTCGTTTTAATTCTTTCCACCCTTTCATTAGTTGGTTTAAACATAGAGTTAGGCTATTGACATTGATTTTGGAAATGTAATTACCAGGGTTGTCACAGCCTTCCCCCCTTAACAAGAATCTCGCCCCGAGATTCGGTAATTCTTAGTGTGGGCGTGGGTGCACATACCAGTGGTTGAGATAAGAAACCCAGGGAAATGTTGATTCAGGTAGCTCTCCGTTTCCTAGGTGGCTTCTTCTTCCGTGTGGTGACTCCATTGTACTTTATACATTCTAATTACATTCCTCCTGGTCTCTCTTTCTTTTTGATCCAAAATCTTAACTGGGTGTTCGACATACGAGAGGTCGGGCTCTAACGATATTTCTTGTTGTTCCACAATCTCAGTAGGGACTCGAATACACTTCCTGAGTTGAGATACGTGGAAGACATCATGGGTGGCCGTGAGCTGAGGGGGCAGTTGTAATTTGTAGGCTACAGGTCCGCAGCTCTCAATGATTTCGTAAGGACCAATATAACGGGGAGCTAGTTTGCCTTTGATTCCAAATCTTCGCACTCCCTTGGTTGGTGAAACTCGAAGATAGACATGATTGCCAACTTCGAACTTTAGGGGCTTTCTCCTTTTGTCAGAATAGCTCTTTTGCCGGGCTTGTGCGGCTTTAAGATTTGCTTGTATTACTTTTACTTTCTCCTCTGCCTCGATTACCAGGTCGGGTCCAGTTATTTTACGTTCTCCGGTTTGTGACCAGCTCAAAGGAGTTCGACACCTTCGTCCGTACAGGGCCTCAAATGGTGCCATTTTCAAACTCGTTTGATAGCTGTTGTTGTACGAGAACTCTGCTAGGGGTAGGCATTTGTCCCAATTCTTGTCATAATGAATGACACAAGCTCTCAGCATGTCTTCAAGAATTTGGTTTACTCTTTCCGTTTGTCCATCAGTCTGAGGATGGTATGCTGAGCTGCGAATCAGCTTAGTGCCAAGAGACGTTTGCAGTTGTTCCCAAAAGCGTGCTACAAACTGAGGACCACGATCGGAGATAATTGTCTTAGGTATTCCATGCAGGCAAACAATACGATCGAGGTAAATCTCGGCATACTTCTTGGTAGAATAGGTGGTGTGTACCGGAAGAAAATGTGCCGTCTTCGTGAGTCTGTCCACGATAACCCATATGGAATCATGTTTCTGGGAAGTGTTTGGTAGCCCCACAATGAAGTCCATACTTATATCGTCCCATTTCCATGATGGTATAGGTAACGGTTGAAGTGTACCGGCTACCTTTAAGTGGCTAGCTTTCACTCTCTGGCACGTGTCACATTCTGAGACATACGTAGCAATTTCTCTTTTCATTCTAGTCCACTAGAAGTTTTGCCTTAGGTCTTGATACATTTTGCTACTGCCGGGGTGGATAGAGAATTTGGAAAGGTGTGCCTCATCGAGAATTTTCTTGCGGAGTTCACGATTCTTCGGAACGACTATACGACCTTCGAACCATAGAACTCCCTTATGGTCCTGGCGGAAACACTTATACTTCTCCTCACCTAGAGAGAGTTTCTGTTTGATGATCTTAATCCCTTCATCCTGTAGTTGGGCCATAACGATTTGGTCGTGAATAGTGGGCTCAACTGAGATGTGATCTAGAGTGCCTTGGGAAACCATTTCCATGTTAAGCTTCCTCATTTCTGCACACAATGTCTCATGGTAGGACTCCATGGATAAGCAATGGCAATGGGACTTGCGGCTTAGTGCATCCGCGACTACATTAGCCTTACCGGGGTGATAGTGCACTTCAAGGTCATAATCTTTGATTAATTCTAGCCATCTCCGTTGTCTCATATTCAGATCGGCTTGTGTGAAGATGTACTTGAGACTCTTATGATCCGTGTAGATATTGCACTGTGTACCCATGAGATAATGCCTCCATATTTTTAGAGCGTGGATGACGGCTACAAGCTCAAGGTCATGCGTGGGATAATTCTGTTCGTGGGGCCGAAGGGCTCGTGAGGCATATGCAATCACTCGATTCTCTTGCATAAGCACACATCCTAGACCAGTACCTGATGCGTCACAATACACATCGAATGACTTGGTATTATCGGGTTGAGCTAACACAGGTGCAGTAGTCAGATGCTCTCTGAGAGTGTGGAAAGCTTCTTCACATTTCTCATCCCATACAAACCTTACTTCCTTCTTTAACAGTTCAGTCATGGGCTTAGCAATTCGAGAGAAATCCGGGATGAAGCGGCGGTAGTAACCGGCTAAGCCGAGAAAACTGCGAATCTGATGAACAGAGGTAGGGGGTTTCCAATCCATCACCTCTTGTACCTTGCTGGGGTCAACAGCTATGCCTTCGCTGGAGATCGTGTGACCTAAGAACTTTACAGTATCCAACCAGAATTCACACTTAGAAAACTTAGCATAGAGCTGATGGTCTCTGAGTCGCTGAAGAACAATGCGAAGGTGCTTGGCATGCTCTTCCTCATCCTTGGAATAGATAAGGATGTCGTCGATGAACACTACGACGAATTTGTCAAGTTCGGGCATGAATACCGAATTCATGAGATACATGAAGTAGGCAGGGGCATTGGTGAGTCCAAAGGACATGACCAAGAATTCATATAGTCCATATCGTGTGGAGAAGGCAGTCTTAGGAATATCGCACGGGCGAATCTTGATCTGATGATATCCCGAACGAAGATCAATCTTTGAGAGGACTCTGGCTCTAGCTAATTGATCGAAGAGTACATCGATGCGAGGAAGGGGGTATTTATTTTTAACAGTTACCGCATTGAGAGGTCGGTAGTCCACACATAATCTTAAACTGTCATCCTTCTTCTTTACGAATAGGGCTGGACATCCCCAAGGTGACGCGCTAGGGCGAATAAAACCTTTGTCCAGTAGTTCTTGGAGTTGAATTTTCAGCTCTGCCAATTCTTTAGGGGGCATCCTATATGGTCTCTTGGATATAGGTGCAGTGCCTGGCTGTAGTTCAATAACGAACTCAATATCCCTATCCGGGGGCATTCCTGGTAAGTCATCCGGGAAAACATCGGCATACTCGTTTACCACAGGAATATTATCTGGCTTAAGTCCTTCCATCTTATAAGCACAGGAATTCGTACAATCTAGGAACGGTAGGTAAAGGGTAGTGGCTCCGCGACTAGGTGAATTTATCTCAACGGCTCGGGAAGAAAGGTCCAGTGTGACTCCATGCGTAGCCATCCAGTTCATTCCCAAAATAATGTCCATGCCGTCAAGGGGTAAAAGGACAAGGTCCGTGTCGATGGTTTTACTACCCAATTTGACTGGTACTTGTCTGACCATTTGGTTTGAAGCAATTTTACCACCCGGTGTTGATATCATATACGACCCTTTGGTGTGACAAACATCCAAGCCTACTTTTGCACCGAATTTTGCACTTATGAAACTATGCGATGCACCAGAATCAAATAATATAACTGCAGGCTTGTTATGGATAGAGAATGTACCCGACATCACTGGGGCTCCTTCAGGAAGCTCTGCAAGCGTGGTGAAGTTAATCCGTCCTTGCTTGACTTGCAGGGTCTGTCTCTTGCCCCTGTTCTTGGTGTTCGGGTTGGATCCTTGACCTTGGTTGGGCTGTCCAGGCTGAGGGCATTCTCGTGCGAAGTGGCTGGAACTCCCGCATTTGAAACAGCGATTCGCGGGGCTAGGTCGAAGAGACTACTGAAGAATGGGCCTCGGACCATTCTGTGGAGGCATCGGGGGTCGTACCATGCCTGGCTGCTGTGGGGGTCTGGCAATCCATCTTCCTGGCTGCGGGGCCCTTGGTGGGGCTGTGGGTGCGGTATTTTGCACGATGCGATACCTTGGTGGTTGGGCACTTGATGGTCCTGCGGGTGCCTTTCTCTTCTTCTCTGCCCGGTGCGCCATGATACAGTCTTCCTAGGTAATGGCCATATTGACCAACTCGTTGTAGGTGTCAGCCCTGGCTAGGTTCAGACGTTCCTTGAGCTTGGTATTCAGACCTCGGCGGAAACGATCACGCTTCTTGGCATCTGTATCAGCGTGATAGCCCGCATACTGGCATAGGTTGTTGAATGCTTGGGCGTACTGCAGTACGGTGCGGGTGCCCTGGGTAAGTGCCAGAAACTCATTCAACTTCCTCTCCATGAGACCCTCGGGGATATGATGTGCCCGGAATGCGGTCTTGAACTCATCCCAGTCGACCACATGGTCAGCCGGGAGCATCGCAGAATAGTGGTCCCACCACAGACGAGCGGTACCGCGAAGCTGTTGCACGGCAAAACGAGCCTTGTTGGCCTCTGAGCACGGGGCCACAAGTAGTGTGAACTTGGATTCGATGGTGCGAATCCATGCATCTGCGTCCAGGGGTTCCTCGGTCTTATGGAACAAGGGCGGCTGGGTCCCTAGGAAATCCGTGTATCCCGCAGCTTGGGGTTGGTGAGCATTGTGCCCACCCCTCTGCTGGTGTTGTCCTTGCACAATCTGACGCAGCAGCTCGGTTTGAGCGGCCATCACTTCCACCAAACTGGGCAGGGGTGGTGGCGATTGTCGCGAGCGGCTGCCACCGGCACCAAAACCCTCGGGGTTGCCACGGGTTGATCCAACCATCTGAAACGTGAAAGGTTACCATTAGCATCGCGATCCATATTACTTCCTTGATTCATAAATAATTGGTGTAGTCATAGACTTCTGAAGTCACAGCTAGAAGTATGGACAGAATCTCTGTTTGCTATGAGAAAAATCATAGCCTGCTGTGGGTCCATCCAAAACATCTCAAACTTTCGCAGTTGTCAGAGGATTTAGGAATGCACCACTTTGGTATTTAACTTCGGTGCTAGAACTATAGCTAAGGTGGTCGAAAAGCTCGTCCTTTGCCTTACTGTCTTAGCTGTTTTTCAGCAGATTGATCGGTACGGTTTCGCCTATATCTTAAACTAGCGAGGTCCAATGATGCTGAATTTTTGTGAGAACCTAGATCACAAAATTTAGCACAAGTCTGGTATTCAACCCTCAGCCAAGAAATGCAAGGAGACATGGGTAAAAATTCCGACAAGTCTCAGCGATTGTGGATTTCATCGTTTACCAAATTACAACGAAATCGCCCAAGTTTATCGTCGTTCCTTACTTGCTGAGGGTATCCACATGGTTCAGGTGTACCCAACACAAAAGAGTTACTCAACTCCTAGTTAGCCTATTACAACACTTGCCAAAAGTTAGGCTACCCTATCGAAGAGTAGGTGCAAAAGTCCTCCTAGGTCGTCATCTAGAGATCATCCAAGTCGTTGACGGACGACTCGCTGTGAGCAAGAGAGTGGGCTCCCATCTGAGGTGCCTGTGGTACCTCACCCTCGAAATCCATACCGAAGATACCATCAATCTCCTGTGGCTCCTCCTCATCCTCCTCCATATCGTCCTCATGGGGATGGTCATTCCGATCATGGTGCCACTGAATGTGCTCATTAGCATCCTCCAACTCAAGGCTCAGATCATGGAGCTGCTCCTCCAACTGTGCTATCGTGGCATCTCTCTCACCCATGAGAGTGTCTTGCTCCTGAATGGCCCTCAAGTTGGCCAATCTGAGCATCTCTGTCCTCCAGATCCTGACTGAGCTCCTTAATCTGCTCATCCCTGGTATCTGCCATCATGTGGTAGGCCTGAGCAAGACCAGTGAGCTGCTCCAGTGCCTGACTCTGGAGAGTCTGAAGCCGGTAGAGTGCACTCATGCACCGCACGGAGGTATGAATAGTTTCCTGGGCATGAAAGTCTACCAGGTACTGTGCGTGCTGCACCCTGTTGAGCCAAAATGGGTCGTTGCCCTGGGCAGCAGGAAACAATCCAATGGGAGTGAGTGTGACAACCTCGGGACGCTGCGCACAAAAAGTGGTGAGCGCCCTCATGGCTGCAAGCTCCCAAGTATCGGCCAAACGGCGACCAACAGCCTCAAGCTCCAAGGCGGGCCACTCCGAGTGTAGTGGGTGCGGAAAGATAGTCACGTTGACACGGCACTGGGTAACTCCATTTTCTGCAAACTCCAGTCCGGCGTAACGTGGGGGAACTAGATAGCCCGCGGTACGCAGAACATCCTACAAAATAGAGGGAAAGCCCTCCCAGTGGAGACACTGCGAGTGTACGCGTCCATCCTCATCCACCATCATATCAACAGGCTCGGCCATCTGAACAAAAGGTCAAATGGAGTGAGATAGTGAAAAACTGTGAACAGCATAAGGACAGATTCTGTATAGTGTGCAAAAATAACCATAACTCCCACAGTTCTCATCCAAAAATTCTCAAATTTCACCAGATCACTCCTAAGGTATTTGTGAACAACTTTTCTAGTCAACTCCAGAGCTAATTAGGTCTCTAGGATGGTCTTTCTTTTCAGGTTTTACCTTACTGTCTACCCAGAATTTTCAGTGAACAGAGGGCTAGAGTTTCATGCACCAGGGAAAATCTACCCAGCCAAAATTTACCAAATTTTAACAGCAGCTACCTGGGTAAATTTGGGACAAGTTTTGTGTTGTACTCTTTTGCAGAAAACTGCGGGAAGGGGGCCTAAAAATTTAAGAGGCAGAAGGGCTTATTCTGGACAGAATTTTGACATTCCAAGGTTTCTGTTATTTCTCCCTATCCATAAGTTCAGAATTTTTCATTTTTGAACAGAAGATAGAACACGAAATTTGGAACAATTCTTTCAACATGGACTTCTCCAGAAAAGGTCATTTTCTTGGGTCAATAAATCGCTCTTTTTGGTCATGGCAGATTTGTGACAGATTCGCTAGATAGTCCTTATGCAAACCACGCTTAGATACGCAAGAACCTTACCACTCTCATACAACGTATTTTTGATTTCAGATACATATGTTCATGATGTATGCACGTCCTATTCGTCCTCACAAAATAAAATAACTGTCAAATGCCTTTGGTCTTACGAAGTTAGTCTCGGTGGCATACACAATACGGCTCTCGCTATAATAGCTAGTCGAGTCTTTCTAATCGTTCCTTAACTTATCGCAATCGCGGTTAGTGTACCTGCAGGAGATTGACAAGCATATATATTTCATGAACCTTTCATGCCAGCACTCATGAAAGCGTCCGTATTCATTACCGTTTACTTATAGAAACAATATCTGTACAATTTCCGCCGTACAGACGATGTTAACATACGCTATCGAGATAGCGTATTCACGTGGGTACCGTCATGAGACGGGGGTATGAACAGCGATCGCCATACCCTGCGCCAAACCTTCTACTTCCAATATGTTCAACTAACAGTTGGTATATTGGCAGCACCTCAAGTAAGCCACTGCTTGAGGGCAGCGTTCGGTTCGCATCACCGACAGGAAGGCCAAGCTCTCTCAGTTGGCTGAGGATCCTTACCTTCTTACCTTAGCGACGAGTGCGTCGTTACAGAATTTAAGGTCGGTTGTACATGAAAGTAAGTTTTGACAGAAAGCAATGTGCTGGAAGTCAGTTGATAATACATATAGAAGTTAGATAGCCACCTAGTAACTTTCCCATAATCCCTTAGGGCTTTACGAACTAGGCACCATCCTTAACGTACCAACGCATTTCGCAACACATCCTTCTAGTCAAGTTTTAGTAAAATGAGTTTTTAAGGCTTGTTGCATTCTCTGGCGTATGTATTTTGGCTCCGGCGCCAGCTGTTGCCAGCTGTGGCGCCAGCTACGGCTCTGATACCAGCTGTGGCAGAACCACCTGAATTAATCCGGCTCAAGTGTATTAACCATCACCATTAAGGCATTCTCGGTTAACCTTACACTTCAAACGGAGTAATCCACTGGTCTGTCGGGTATAACCTCCCGATACAACCACGATGAACGGATCGAGCGCCATACATACAGACGCTCATGCGACGATGAGCCCAGAGAATACCACATTCCAGCAAATATTACAACATTAGCATAAGTGAATATTACAGACCAAGTTTTGAGTTTAGAAACCAAGTACTTCAATTATCATAAATAAGTTCTTCAGAGTTTAAGTTGCAGCGGAAAGAAAAAAACGGAAACTACTCGACGATACAGAATGTCTCGATGAAGCCCGTACGAGACATCACTCGGCCTTATCTTCGTTGGACGGGGGCGTATCCCATTCCACCGACCAACCCGGGGGAAGAGTGCAGGGCCAAGTCAAGCTAGCAATCATATCTTCGAAGGTCTCACCTGAAAACGAGCCACAAGCAAGGCTGAGTATACTAATACTCAGCAAGACTTACCCGTGTAGTGGAATCTACTCCACCGACTCTAGACATGCAAGGCTTTTTGGCTCAGGGGTTTGTTTTGCCGAAAAGCATCTACAAGTGGGTCCTTACTTTCAATCTTTTAGCTCAAGGTTCTAGTTTCGTTAGCCATTCTAGATAAGCAGCTATCAAAAAGCATACATGGTGAAGCATTAACTTTTCATCCAACCAGTTCATTCATCATCATTGTTCCTCTTCTTACTCTGTGGGTAAAAATGGTTAAGAAGTCTCAATAGCCGTGAGAAACGGACGATTCGAATCGAATTTCTTAACCTTGCAAGGGAAACCCAAACACACGTCACGTGGTTACTCCCTAGAGTCACACGTGCAACTTTTCCCCTTTCTTTCCGGGTCGTGGATCGGGGCTACCCTCCGAGAGTACAAGAGCCCCACGCCACGGTTCGGCGCCGGGTCGTGACCACTCTCTGCACTCACCATATGCACATGGGACCGAAGTTCAAAGGGTAGGATGTCGTCCCCTTGCCGGGCCAATCAGGTACTTAAGCTTACCGATTCCCATAATCTCGGCATGTGTTTAGTACGTTCAAAGACTTAACCATCACTACCACACCCTGCGACCTTAGCATTTTTCACTAGACAGACGGGCCTCAATCGTAACCATCGTTCCATAGCCCGTCCGTGTCCTTATGATTGCAGCGTGTAGTAGTCATTCAACTCCTATTTTCTCGCGAGTGACAGGAAATCACTCGACTTTTACCGGAGTCCTATTAGCACAGCATTCTATCGAACCTTACGTCTAGTTTTCAAGCAAGGGTTTCTGATATCATGCAACTAAGTTTTCATCCAACTCCTATAAACTTAATGCACAAGCAAGGAGTGATGAGTTGCATAATTTCGGAAAGAATGGGTTATGCTCCGGGGCTTGCCTTCGCAGTTCGCTTGGGGATCTTCCGAACTTGGGCTCGGATCTTCAAGAGCTTCAGTTAGATTCGCTTGAGCTTCACGCTGCTCACTCTCGGACGTGGGCACCAGCTCGTAAGTTCCGTCGGCGAGAGTCGTCGATTCTACATGAATGCACAAGTTTAAGTCCTGGTAATGGTGCTTGATACGATTTAAGAGTAAGTACTACAATGGATAGTTTCTGGTCATGAAATTTTGGATTTAGGCACATCAAGGAAAGATGTGCTTACTGTAAAATTTTCAGTCAATTTTATGTAACAGATTAATTATGAAAAATATATTACGTAGTCACTATTAGATCCTTGTTCTTTTTGTACAGAACAATTGGTGCAACAAATGAGTCTAAGATTTTTACAGCGCTTTCACTTAAGCATGTAGAAGCTACTGTAATTTTTGTAGGATTTATCATGCAGTACTCAGAGCATAGAAAATACGACATTCTACACCTAGGCTATTCAAGGATTCATTTTTTACAGGACACTACACAGGGTTTTTGTCCCTGGAACTTTTTACGCAGCAACCTCTACCACAGTGTATTTTCTAGTAAAACTTTGAGAATTTTCCAAGCTAAGATAC
The DNA here is from genome assembly GCA_032594955.1 of Panicum miliaceum. Classification (NCBI taxonomy): domain Eukaryota; kingdom Viridiplantae; phylum Streptophyta; class Magnoliopsida; order Poales; family Poaceae; genus Panicum; species Panicum miliaceum. Next base: position 22,205,269 of record CM064062.1, read on the forward strand.
TATTTTCTTGATTTAATGTATGTTATTAGCACATAAATCAAATAAGAAGGTTACTGTGAGATAAAAAGTCTCCTAATTTTTCTCTGGCTTTCAGGTACCAATATATTAGCACAGATAAAGTTTCATTGGGTGATTCACCACCTAACTGCAGGGATAAAACATTCTACTTAAACATGGTATGAAACTAAGTTTAATAAACAGTAAAGCTAGAGTTGGAATTTGGGCTTGATCTTGTTACACAGTCCTAAACATCAAGAAACTAACTTACTGCCCAAAATTTAGGGTTAGCATTGTTCTACAACAGTGGGTACAAAATAAGTCCATTAAAGCTTCCATTTAATGTAGAGCAAAATATGTAGAGATTCTGAGAAACTTTCTGTAACAAAAGTGGTAGAGATTGTTCTAAGGATTCCAGAACAGTTGAGTTTGCATTTTTCTGAATTTTCTACGATTTTATTCGAATTTTACAAGTTCACTGAATTTGAATCTAGATTTGAAACTTTCTTTTACAACTAGGTCCTTGAATCTTACGCGCAGACCCTTCTAAAGATTTAAATTCTTGCAATTGGGTCCTCGGGCGGCTCGGGTACGGCGGCCGGCCGAAATTCCGGCGAGGGGGCTCGCCGGCGGCGAGGGGCGAGGGTCGGGGAAGGTTCAGGGGTGCGAGGGCTACCTTGTGGGGGTGTTGTTCAGGTGGGGGACGACCGGAAAGGGCTCGCCGGCGTTGGAGCAGAGTCGGCGGCGGCGCGGCACGCGTCGACGGCGGTGCTCCGGCGGGCTTGGGGCGGTGTGGTCCGGTCGGCGAGCTTCAGTGGCGCGTGGGAAAGCTGCTCAGGGGCTCGGCTTGGACGGAGGGGGTCGGGGTCGTGCTGTCCACGGCGAGCAGGGGCGGCGGCGGCGGCGGCAGCGCGGGCGGCGGCGCTCCGGTGGCTCTGGGCGGCGTTGGGCGGGTCGGCGAGCTTCAGTGGGGTGATGTAGTGGTGGCTGGGGGCTTAGTTTGGGCAGTGGGCGGCGGCGGAGGGCTGTCCACGGGCGGGCGGTGCTCGGCGGCGGCAATGGCGACGGCGAGGGCGTTCGGGGTGCTGGGGCTCGCGCGCGTGGCTGGGCGGGGCTTTTATAGGGGCCGGACGGGGTGCGGAGGGGCCTGAGCAGCGCGCGGGGCGGGCGCACGGCACAACGCGCACTGGGCGCGGCGGGCGGCGGCAGAACGCCGGCGCGACGTGCGGCAGCGCGGGCGCGGTGACTGGGCGGCCGGAGATATGGCGTGGGCGCGGTGGAATAGCGCCGGGCGTGGAGTGGTGAAGCAGCAGCGGCAGCGGCTCGGGCGGAGGGCGGGCGCGGCGACTGGCGGGGCGCGGGGACCGGGGCGGCACGGCGGAGCGAGGCGACTGGGCGCGACGGGCGGCGGGGCTGGGCGCGGCAGCGTCGCGTGCACGCGCGGGCGCTCACTGGCCGCGCGGCGTGGGGGGGGGGGGCAAAGCCGGCCGTGGCGGGGTGGTGCGGCGGCCACTGGCCTGGCGCCTCGCGCCGGTCAGGCGACGCCGGCCACCTGGCGCGCGGCGGTCGGGCGCGGAGGAGAGAGAGGGGGGGGGGCGAGGGGCCTGGATGCAAGAATTCGAAAAGTTTCAGGGGGCTGGGTGCAAACAGGGCGTTTTCTCCTCTTTCTGATTTGAATTTCAAAAACTTTTGAACACGAAAGTTGTTCAAAATAAAAGGTTCTACAACTTTGGTTTCAGGCAAAATCTCATTTGGCTTATGGTTTGAAAGTTAAATTTAAAAGTTCAAAAGTAACCAAATGTGCTCAAATTAAATTTGAATTCCAACTGAACTCGTTTTAATTCTTTCCACCCTTTCATTAGTTAGTTTAAACATAGAGTTAGGCTATTGACATTGATTTTGGAAATGTAATTACCAGGGCTGTCACACTAAGGATCCCAAATTTGGTAAGTGGTCACCCACTTGGGAAGGGCCGTATAGAATCGGCCGATGTGCTCCTGGAAATGCATACATTCTTGAGACAATAGAAGGGGAGGAATTCTCAAGAGCTCTAAACGGATGATATCTGAAGAGGTACTATCCAAGCATTTGGGTAGATGCATAACTTACAGCAAGATATATCAAGGTAACATGGCTTATTTCTCGTCGGTTTTCTGGTTACACATCCGGTGAAGGAAACATTGGGATTCATTATTGGATGGAAATCACGGATTACATGGCCGACATGGTATAAGTCGCCCTTGGAATAAAAATACTACTGATTACGCCTACGTTGGATTTCTCTTTCGATGCGACCTAGTCTTATCATGAGGGTGAGCCTTTCATCTTTCAGATCCTTTGCAGTGGCTCCAGTTTCAGCTTGGTCGCAGAGTTCTTTCAGCAGGCAGGCCTTCTCCTCTTCCAAATCTTTCATGGTGGCTTCAGTCTTAGCTTCAGCAAGTCGGTGTGAAGATGAAGAACTCTCGTCAGAGGTTGGCATTTGTTCAAAGCAGATGAGATCCATATAGTCCAAGATTGGTCGGACATTGGCAGGAACATGATCTTTGAGTTCTTCAGAATGAGCTTTTATCAGATCTATATCAGCTTGCGACAATGGCTTGCCTGAATGCATGATTTCGATCGCTCTTTCCAAACCGGGGTTGAGATGGTTTGGCTGAAAGAAGGAATAAACAAATATATTGGAACAAAGTAAGATATCTCAGGAAGGGATGGATAGAAAATTGATACCTGATTAACAGAAGAGGAGGATCGAGAAGACATTTTAATGCTTGACCAAAGACGGCGAGGGGCGGGATTCAGAAGGAAAGGAAGACGAGCAAGATGAGCATTTTTAGAAATAGTACGAAGAGGCGTATTTATAGAAAAGAAGAGACGAAGGGTTGGCAAGACGTGTGCCGTCGGAGTAAAGGCATCAGTAAATGTAAAGCTGCCAGGGGAGATGGTCAAAGTTTGAGTCTACACGCCAACATGATGTTCGTCCTGTTACCGGATTCCATGTCGTGGAGCTGATTCTAGAGCAAGGATCAGATGCAGAGGAGTAGGTAACGCAATTGACTCTGGGGTTTACTCCTGTCACAATGGGGAAGTTTCAGAGGAGAGGATTAAATAAAAGAGTTTCGAAGGAAAAGCTATATTTTACTCCGAAACTGGGGGGCATGTGTTGACGCCGGATTTTGACACGTCTTGAATCGGCGTCAGGAGAAGAAGATTGGCCGATGCGGCAGATCTAAGAGCTACAGTAAGGAATCGGCCGATAGAGGTAACAGTTGAAAATCGGCCGATTGGTGGCGTAGCCCATACCGACAGGATAGGATTATTCCAGAAGATCCTGGTCAAAAGCTGGTCAACAAGGTATGCTAAGACGGCCGGAAAGCAATTGAAGAGGCCCTGAGTGGATCAGGAAATGGCGGCGGAAGATTCTGCGGGAGTCCGTTTCCTTTTTAAAGTTATTATAGATATAGTAGTTTTCCTATTTTAAATAAGGATTGTAACAAGTCGTAATCGACCAGGAGTCCTAGTTTCAGGGTATAAATAGGAGTCGCTAGGGCTTTGCAAAAGGATAATCAAATCAATCAACAAAACACTTCTACTTTTTACCAGTACTTTACTTTCAAGTCGGAAACTTCGCCAATATTTTCTTCTTCTACGAGTTCGTACGGATTGGTAGGGCTGCATCAACCTGATCTCCGGCCAATTGGTAGGTTCCGCTTATCGAGTAATATCCGAGCTTTAACTACGGGCGCATCGCTGTGGTTTCGTTTGGATTTATTCACAAGTTATCGATATTTACTAGAATTGCAAGTTTTACCTGTTATTCTAGTATTATCACCAGTTATCCAGCTTGAAATCAGAGTAATCGGCTTCGTCATTGTTCTCCTTCGTTTCATCGCCATACAGCCGATTAGATCTATTTCAAGTGTTGCTTCTATAGTGATTGTTTAGATTGCTCTAGCAGTTCTCTTTACAATTACTATACGATTATTGGCTGACCCATAGCCGATCATCTCTACAGCAAATCGGCCGATTTGCCGCCGACGCGCTCCTCAGGACAGATCGGAAATCCAGCCGATCGACGCGCCTGGAATTTAATACTCTATTTCCTTGTCAATCAACAGGTCAGATTGACTGGCACGCCGCGCGAACCGCATCAGGGCAATAACCCGAACAGGAGCTAAGCAGATTCTCCCGGGTCGTGTGTCCGACGCTGAAGACCCATCAGCCGATTCCTATCCGGCCGATTTTAGCGCCAACACTTCTGTAACGTAAGAAATACCCACAACATTTCTAGCATTGTTGCTTGGAAACACCTATCCTAGTGATGACGCTATGAAATGCCAACAAGAATTTTTAGCGCCGTTGCTGGGGAAGGCACTGGTTAAAAGAATAGATCAAGTAGTTGATGAAATTCTAAAATGGTGTTCAATTGTCTAAACAGGCTAACTTGGCTTTGTTTTCTCCTTTGTGTGAAGACAGGGTAGTGTATGATTGGTTTCAATCTGTTGCAAAATGTCACTCAGAATCCGGAGTCACTTTTGAGAAGAATCTGACCCCGTGTCATTCCTCCTCAGATTTCACTCTCGACAAGCGAAATAGTCAATATCGCGACATCAACTTCCAAGGCTATGGCTCAGAAGACTCTCCGTGAATTCTCAGCTCCCTCGAGCGACAATGTCCCAATCAGGCCAAATGTCAATGCTGAAGCTGAAAATTTCGAGATCAAGACGGGTCTCATTACGATGGTGCAGGCTAGCCCATTCTATGGCAAGGCCAATGAGGGTGCCAATGAACATCTCCAAAAGTTCCTCGAACTGTGCAACACTTTTGTCATCAAGGGAGTCACTAAGGATGCAATCTGACTCCGTCTGTTTCCGTTTTCTCTTCTGGGGAATGCAAAATAGTGGTTCTACACCAACAGAAGTGCAGTGACTACTTGGGATGAGTGTGCCAAGGCATTTCTCATGAAGTTCTTCCTGTTGGGTAAAACCAACGCTCTTCAGGGAAGGATTTCCAGTTTCCAGCAGGCGTCCAATGAGTCAATAACTGAAGCATGGGAATGGCTTCAGGAGTACATCCTAGCGTGTCCTCACCATGGGATGGACGCTTGGCTCATTTTGCAGAACTTCTACAACGGGCTGACTCCAACAGTCCGTGATCATATCGACGCTACTACAGGTGGTGCTTTCTTCTCGCTAACCGTTGACAGCGCCAAAATTTTGATCGAGAAGATGGTGTCCAACCAAGGTTGGAACAACGAACGTCTCCAACCACGTCAGCAAGGCATGCACTACGTCAAGGAGACGGGCATGATCGCCGCTAAGCTCGACCTCCTCATTAAGAAGATTGATGAACACCCCCAAAAGAAGGCTCCAACGCAGGTATTTCAAGCCTTAGATTCTCGTATGACTTGCAAGGTCTGTGGGAACATCGGACATTCGGGAAACGACTGCCCTGAAACCTAGGAAGAAGTCATGTACATGAACAACAACAATGGGTTTCGTCCACAAGGAGGTCAGGGGTGGAACCAGTCACGCCCCTACTATCAAGGAGGTAATGGTAATTCCAATTCAAATAATCCTAACCAACCTTCCTTGAGGGATCTTGTCTTAAGTCAAGCAAAGACCAACGAAGCGATCCAGAAGAAGCTTGCTGCCAACGATAAGACCTTGGAGACTATCCAAGCGAAGATGGATGACATCTCCTCTACACTCAAAAACCAGCTGAGCTTTAACAAGATGCTTGAAACTCAACTAGCTCAGCTGGCTGCTGTTGTTCCTTTTACAGAAGCAGGGAAGATCCCGGGGTAACCCGAGGCTCCCCTGGAGAGCGTAAATGCTATAACCACAAAATAGGGTAAGTCATCGTGTGGTACAACTTCAGCTAACTATGCAGAAAAACTTGCACGTGCAAGAAGGGGTCGAAGAGGCGAGTTGATTGCCCCAAGAGTGGAGGATCCAAGATATCCGGTGATCAGTTGCTCCATTTACGATTGTCACTATGAGCAAGCTCTTTGCGACCTTGGAGCAAGTGTTAAAATTATGCCCAAGGTAACATTCGAAAATCTTGGATACCCTGCATTGTCCACAACTTGTATGTGTGTGCAGCTCGCAGATTCGACAATCCGGTACCCGAAGGGATCATAAAAAATCTCCTAGTACGAGTCCAGAATTCATTCGTCCTCGCGGACTTCGTAGTCCTCGACATGGGAGGAGACTTGGGAATATCGCTCATTCTTGGGCGACCATTCTTAAGGGACGTCAAGGCCAGGATAGATGTAGGAACTGGAAGAATCAGTTTCCGGATTGGGAAGAAGACCATGAAGTTTAGGTTCCACAACAGATGCGAAAAAGTATACATGCTTCATGAGGATAGCAAAGAACAAGGGCTGGGGACAGGATCAGAATGGTTCGAAGACTGGGAAATACACAGTCTCACACCCGAGGATTTGATTCCCACACCACTGATGACAACAAAGAAGAAAATCAAGAAGGTGACGTCATCATCCTCGACATGCTCTCCAGGTTTGGATGATTCGACCTCAAGTTAAACAGGTATGGAGAGGGTCCTGCTCATCGGACCTTAAACCAAGAGCTAGCTTGGGGGAGTTCTTCCGCCAAGTGAATTGTATCCTTTACTGCTTTCAATAAAGATACAAAAACTCTAAAAAAACCAAACAAATATTTCCTGCTATAATTTCCCATTTTTCCTTATGCTTATTAAGAATGTTCAGTCTTCCTAAAGTTGAAAGGATGAATAATTGTTATGCTCTTGCTTGTCTGTCTCGCTTAGTCCTAAAGCATGGTGTTTCCTAAGTTTAAGTTTGCTGGCTGTTTAAACCTTTGTGCCATGAACCCGAACATCTCGTGGGTTGCACACGCTTCATCCAAGTCTAGGTTGTTGTGAGTTTAGATATAGAAGATGGAGCTCTATAATCTTCTCCTGAGTGAAACATGGTATCTGAAGTTTCTATTTTCAAAAACATAAAAAGGGAAAGACAAGTTCCTCAATGATGTTCCAAGTCCTACCAAAACCATATGTCATATACATTGAAAACTCTATACATATGTTGCTTGCTATTTCATTGAGTTTTGTCAAATTGTTGTGATCCTAGTGATATGCTTTTCATATCCTCTTGATCAAGATCACATACACGTACACCCACTGCGACATTCCTACATTGGGAATTAGCAAATCCATCCATCCACAAAATAAATGATGCATGAAGTTTGTGATCTCTCCTTGTTTTATCCTTGGAAAAGAAATTAGGATTCATCATCCCCGAAAAAAAAAGAGAAGAAAAGATGGCATGCTAAAAGAAGCATGACCCAAAAAAAAAGAAAGAATGAAAGGGGGATAGCCATGTCTAAAGAAAATTAAAAATAAATAAAGAGGAGAGAGGGATCACAAATCAATAGGAGTAACCATACCTCTCATTCATCCACACACATGCACCTCTTGATCTTGGGATATGACTAGTTTTCTCCATGGATCCACTCTTTGTCTTGGCAATACAAGAAATGCAGGTATGCTTCATCCATTCTGTACCTTGAGCTCCACAAAAGCTTTCGTTATGAGAAGGGAGAAGTGCCTTGATAAGGATTCATACACCATTGAGCGATCCGAGTGAATCATTCGAGGAACTTAGTCTTGTTTTACTATTTCCAAAAAAAAGAAAACCACTAGATGGATTGTCGAGCAAAGGGAAGGTAAGTATTGCTCTGTCAACTGTTCTAAATCTCAATAGCTCAAGATGAGGGGAAGCTCATAAGCCCCATACAAGATGAAGGTGACAAGGGCCGGGTACTCAAGCCAACATTACTTAATCTCAAGGAGATCATCTATGCCTCAAGACTTGACACGACAGCAGGTAATGAGTCTAATAATTTTCTGATCAACAACCTGATTTGTCCTGTTTTGCTCGGGATGAGCAAAGGATAGCTTGGAGGTTCTTGTTGACGCTCGCTATAGACCAATTTCGAGCACCAATTTGATCAGAAAATTGGGATGACTAGCATACTTAACTTGCATATTTGTCTAGAATAATGTCGTTTTCACATTTTCCTCCGAGATTTTGCAAAGCAGGAAATTGAGCAGAAAATGGAGGGAAAACATACCCTTGAATCCGAGGCAAATTCTACCGACCAATTAGAATGCTCCATTCAACCTCACATGGATCAATGGGCTCACCAGAGCATGCAACCGACTTAGGACAGACCCAACTCACACACAGGAGTGGTCAGGGCCCACTTGGCAGCCTCTCAGCAAAGGCTGAGGTCGGTTGGCCTCAGGCCTGGTTCGACCAAACCAAGCAGGTCGGCCGAACCAGGAGAGGCACAACCGCCTTACCTGTTGCACATGGCAGCTCCCCATTGGCTCCTTATGTCAGTTTGAGGAGGCTTCAGCTCGTTGCTAATATGAGGGGAGTTCTACTAATGAAGACACACCTCAAGTTGCTCTCTCTCAAGTTCCTCTCTTGCTTAGTCTTTAGGATAGTGGAGTTTAGGTGAAGTGAAGTAGCTCTTCTTCGGTTCCCGAGTCTTGCCTAGAAGTGTTCGGTATGGGTTTTACTCTTCCTCTCCTTTGTAATATTCGAAATTCCTTAATAGAGTTATCTTCTAGTTTAGTGTACTCGTATAGTATATGTTCTGTGTATTTAGATGTGTGTGCTATGCTTAGTTTATATTTAGGTCTTATATCTTGCATGATTAGATGTGGTAATACATCTAGGCTATAGAATTGGTTCCAGTATTCGTATGCTTGGTCTAGTGTGATGTCTGTCCATCCGAAGGGTGGGGGCTCCGCGCGGGGCATTAGAGTATCGCTTATTAGCATAGATCAATTCCCTCATTAAAGATAGGTGTGTTTGAGAAGCACACAGAAGGGTTTGGATCAAAGTATATGAACAAGTATGGCTTTGAGAAAGGTAAGGGACTTGGTAAGAATGATGATGGCACACCACATATCATCCGATGTGTCAAGAACAACAACATGGCCACTATGGGAGCAAAAGGTGGTCTTGTAGACATGAGTACTCCCATTCGCAAGGGAAATGGTAAGGTACAAAGGTGTAGTCATGTCAAGTTTGTTGAGGGAGGCACTACATGTGAAGTGGGTGCCAAGATTGTTGCATCCTCATCAAAGCAAGACAAGTTCCAAACCTCAAGCACAAACAACTCCAAGTCTCATTTTTTAAAAAGGATCCTCCTCTCATGTATCCTTTTATGCAAACTATGTGTTGATTAGGAACCAAATGGTAAAGTGGTTTCTAAATTTGTGGGTAAACACACATGGAACACCAAGGTGAAAAGCCATGTGTGGGTGCCCAAGGTGCTTGTGACTAATATTCAAGGACCCAAGTATTGTTGGGTACCTAAAAGAAAAGAGTAATCTTGTTTTGTAGGGTTACTCCTTCGGTGGATCAACATGGGTGATCGATAGTGGATGTACAAATCATATGACCGGAGAAGAAAGCATGTTTCAATCAACTTAAAGCATCAAGTGGAGAGCACTACATAACATTTGCCGGAAATGACAAAGGAAAAGTACTTAGCACCGGTAACATTGTTCTAAACTCAAAATTCTCACTCTCAAAAGTTCTTTTGGTTGAGTCACTTGGTTACAATTTGTTTTCCATTTCACAACTTTGTGATATGGGCTTCAATTGTTTATTCGCTAACGAGGGTGTGAACATCATTAGAAGAAGCGGTGGCTCGGTTGCTTTCAATGGTGTGCTCAAGGGAAAGCTTTATCTAGTGGACTTTTCACAAGAGAAGGTTCAACTTGACACATGCTTAGTGGCAAAGTCTAGCTTGGGTTGGCTATGGCACCGCCGACTAGCTCACGTTGGGATGAAAAATCTCAACAAGCTTCTAAAGGGGGATCACATCCTAGGACTAACCAATGTTTCTTTTGAGAAAGATCGTGTTTGTAGTGCATGCCAAGCCGGAAAGCAAGTTGGTGTTTCTCATCCATCAAAGAGCATTGTAACCACCGTCAAGCCATTTGAACTACTACACATGGATCTTTTTGGTCCGGTGGTAACAAATAAGCATTGGTGGTAACAAATATGGTTTAGTCATTGTTGATGATTATTCTCATTTCACTTGAGTGTTCATTTTGTTTGACAAAAGTGCAGTACAAGAAATATTCAAGAGGTTTGCAAAAACAGCACAAAATGAATTTGAGACAAAGGTCAAAAGAGTGAGAAGTGACAATGGCACCGGTTTTAAGAACACCAACATAGAAGCATATCTAGATGAAGAAGGCATTAGTCATGAGTTCTCGGTTCCATATACGCCTCAACAAAATGGAATTGTTGAGAGAAAGAATAGAACTCTCATCGAGGCTGCAAGAACAATGCTTGATGAATACAAGATCTCGGATCAATTTTGGGCGGATGCCATCAACACGGTGTGTCATGCTATCAACCGGCTATATCTACACAAGATCTTGAACAAGACGGCATACCAGCTTCTACTTGGTAAAAAGCCTAACATGTCTTACTTTAGATTTGTTGGAAGTAAGTGCTTCATTCTCAACAAGAAGCCCAAAAACTCTAAGTTTGCATCTAAGGTTGATGAAGGCTTTCTTCTTGGTTATGCCTCAAATGCTCATGGCTATCGTGTCTTCAACAAAACCACCGGTTGTGTTGAAATTGCGTGTGACATGACATTTGATGAATCTAATGGCTCTTCAAGGAGAGCAAGTTGATAAAGTTGTAGGTACGGAAGAATCACCAAGCAAAGCAATCAAGAAGCTAGCTACAGGTGAAATAAAGCCTCAAGAATCAGCTGGTCAAGATGATGAAGATGAAGTGATATTCAAAGATTCATCCACAACAAACTCTGCCTCGTAGTCCGGACACTCCGGGCCACCGTCCGGAGACTCCGGATCTCCTGCCCGGACATTCCGGACAGAGGGGCGGACTATCTGGACTTGTGAAGATGAATCTTCAAATACATATCAAGATCGTCATCAAGCTGAAGAAGAAGTTGAACCTATTCAACATCAATCACCAGATCCACATCCAAGAGTTCATCACACCATTCAAAGGAGTCATCCCGTGGTTATCATTCTTGGAACCATAAGTAAAGGGGTAACCACTCGCTATCGTTTGGCTACCTTTTGTGAACATTACTTGTTTGTTTCCTCTTTGGAACCTCTTAAGATAGATGAAGCCTTGGATGATCCGGATTGGGTGATGGCCATGCAAGAAGAGTTGAACAACCTCACACAGAATGAAGTCTGGTCCTTAGTAGAAAGACCAAAGCAAAATGTCATTGGAACCAAGTGGGTCTTTCAAAATAAACAAGATGAACATGCGTGGTAACAAGAAACAAGGCAAGGTTGGTTGCTTAAGGCTTCACACAAATCGAAGGTTTGGATTTTGGTGAGACGTTTGCTCTCGTAGCTAGGCTTGAATCAATTCGTATCTTGCTTGCCTATGCTACTCACCATGATTTCAAGCTATATCAAATGGATGTGAAGAGTGCATTTCTCAATGGACCAATCTCCGAATTGGTATATGTTGAGCAACCGCCGGGCTTTGACGATCCCAAATATCCAAATCACGTTTACAAGCTCCATAAGGTGCTTTATGGGTTGAAGCAAGCCCCTAGAGCATGGTATGAATGCCTTAAGGATTTTCTCTTAAGGAAAGGTTTTGAGATAGGCAAAGCTGATCCTACTCTCTTCACTCGCAACGTTGATAAAGATATCTTTGTGTGCCAAATATATGTCGATGACATTATATTTGGTTCCACTAACCAATCTTGGTGTGAGGACTTTAGTAGGATTATGACCAAGAGATTTGAGATGTCTATGATGGGCGAGTTGACTTTCTTTCTTGGATTTCAAATCAAGCAACTCAAGGAAGGCACCTTCATTTGTCAAACCAAGTACACTAAAAACATGTTGAAAAAGTTTGACATGGAGAATGCCAAGCCCATCAAGACCCCAATGCTAACAAATGGGCATCTTGATCTTAATGAAGATGGCAAGGCCGTGGATCAAAATGGTATATCGCTCCATGACAGGATCTCTTCTTTACATTTGTGCATCTAGGCCCGATATTATGCTTAGTGTGTGCATGTGTGCAAGGTTTCAAGCTAACCCTAAGGAATGTCATCTCATGGCTGTTAAAAGAATTTTAAGATACTTAGTGTTCACTCCATACCTTGGCTTGTGGTATCCCAAGGGCTCCACTTTCGATCTACTTGGCTATTCCAATTCGGATTATGCCGGTTGCAAAGTAGATAGAAAGAGTACATCGGGGAATTGTCAATTTCTTGGTCGGTCTCTTGTGTCTTGGAGCTCTAAGAAACAAAACTCAGTCGTCCTATCCACTACCGAAGAAGAAGAGCCCCTCAACTACCGTGAGCACCCCGACTCCGATGAGGATGAAGACACTTCGAATGATGACGCTCAAGACGATGATGAGTAGAAGCTTCTTGCTCTTTTCATTCCCTTTTTTGGCATTTTATGACAAAGGGGGTGTGAAAATGACATTTATGTACTCATTTGGGCTTGTATCGAACATAATCTCGCTTTATCGTTTCATTTGAACAATATATCGTGTAAGGACTATGTGGTGTAAGGACAATTTGTAATGTGTGCTACTCTATGCTTAAACTGCTTAGTTGTCATATTTGCAGCTTTGTTAAGCCTTTGTGTTAGTGCGTTTCTGCTTTTGAAATGTGATGAATGTTGTTTTCTGTGTCTGCTCAGCAAATCCGGAGACTTCGGGCTAATGGTCGGAGAGCCCGGGTTTCTCATCCGGACACTCCAGGCAGTAGGCCGGACTCTTCGGGTTTGTCTGACAAACACTGATTTTATTGAATGTATATCATGTCATTTGCATCACACAGAGTTTTGGCACACACTTGCACACCCCACTGTAGTGTGTATAATGAGCTTTCTTGTTTTCTCTTAGAGAATGCCATTATTGACATATGTGACGTCAAATTGATATTCAAGATCATTGGCATACATTAAGGGAGAGCTCCTTATGCACTAGCTATTTACAGTTTTTGATTATCAAATAAAGTACATGTGGGTTGTCATCAATTACCAAAAAGGGGGAGATTGAAAGATATCTAGGCCCCTAAGTGGGTTTTGGTAATTAATGACAAAACACATGTAAATTTAGTTGTGTTATCTAGCATGTGTGCAGGTGTTGAGCTGATTAAACAAACCAAATGGTGAAGCTTGTCCCACAAAAATGAAATGAAAAGTGGTGGTTCAAAGATACTTGAAGATTAGAATTTTATAATTACTATTTGAGTATAGGAACGTTGTACTATCAAGAGGAACTTGATTCTGCATGTCTTGACTTAGAAATAGTGCTCAAGAGAACCCTACAAACACTTTTGAGCCACAAATACCACTCAAAAGATCATGTAAGAGCTAAATTGAGTGAAATACCTGCTGGACCCGGAATGTCCGGGCTGCTGTCCGGAATGTCCGGACACCTGGTCCGGAGTATCCGGACGTAAACCCGGAGTCTCCTGGTAACCCTGAGCCAATAGCTTGTTTCTATGTGAGGGAGTTGTTGACGCCAAATTTTGACACGTGTTGAATCGGCGTCAGGAGGAGAAGATTGGCCGATGCGGTAGATCTGAAAGCTACAGAAAGGGATCGGCCGATTGAAGTAACAACTGAAAATCGGCCGATTGGTGGCGCAGCCTATGCCAACAGGATGGGATTATTCCAGAAGATCCTGGTCAAAAGCTGGTCAGCAGGGCACGCCAGGACGGTCAAGGAGCAATTGAAGGGAATCCTGATTGGATTAGGGAACGGCGGCGGAAGATTCTGCGGGAGTCCGTTTCCTTGACGCCAGATTTTAACACGTGTTGAATCGGCGTCAGGAGGAGAAGATTGGCCGATGCGGTAGATCTGAAAGCTACAGAAAGGGATCGGCCGATTGAAGTAACAATTGAAAATCGGCCGATTGGTGGCGCAGCCTATGCCAACAGGATGGGATTATTCCAGAAGATCCTGGTCAAAAGCTGGTCAGCAGGGCACGCTAGGACGGTCAAGGAGCAATTGAAGGGAATCCTGATTGGATTAGGGAACGGCGGCGGAAGATTCTGCGGGAGTCCGTTTCCTTTAAAAGTTATTATAGATATAGTAGTTTTCTTGTTTTAAATAAGGTTGTAACAAGTCATAATCGACCAGGAGTCCTAGTTTCAGGGTATAAATAGGAGTCGCTAGGACTTTAAATAAAAAAAATACATCAATCAACAACAACACTTCTACTTTTCCAGCAATTTACTTTCAAGTCGGCGACTTCGCCAATACCGTTCTTCTTTCACGAGTTCGTACGGATTGGCAGGGCTGCATCAACTTGATCTCCGGCCAATTGGTAGGTTCCGCTTACCGAGTAATATCCGAGCTTTAACTACGGGCGCATCGCTGTGGTTTCGTTTGGATTTATTCACCAGTTATCGATATTTACTAGAATTGCAAGTTTTACCTGTTATTCTAGTATTATCACCAGTTATCTAGCTTGAGATTAGAGTAATCGGCTTCGTCATTGTTCTCCTTTGATTTATCATCATACAGCCGATTAGATCTATTTCAAGTGTTGCTTCTATAGTAGTCGTATAGATCGCTCCAGCAGTTTTCTTTACGATTACTATACGATCATCGGCTGATCCATAGCCGATCATCTCTACAGCAAATCGGCCGATTCGCTGCTGACGCGCTCCTCAGGACAGATCGGAACCCCAGCCGATCGACGCACCTGGAATTTAATACTCTATTTCCTTGTCAATCAACAGGTCAGATTGACTGGCACGCCGCGCGAACCGCACCAGGGCGATAACCCGAACAGGAGCTAAGCAGATTCTCCCGGGTCGTGTGTCCGACGCTGAAGACCCATCGGCCGATTCCTATCCGGCCGATTTTAGCGCCAACAGGAGTATAAATACCCTCTCACCCCCTTCTTTTACCACTCTCTTGCCACTTTTTCGTATCCAACGCAGCCGGAAGCCTTCAAGAGCTCTCTCACTCCCCTCGCTTCCATTCTTGCATGAATCCTTTGAGGGATTGAAGTGAGAGTAAAGTAAGAGCAATGATTAGTGCAAGTGAACATCCATTCCATCTCTTTGAGCACTAGAACTTTGTCAAGCCGGTGGATTTGAGTTTGTTACTCTTGGAGCTTCAAGCTCCTAGACGGCTAGGCATCGCTTGTGAGTGCTCAAGCAAGTTGTGAGCATCACAAGAAGTTTGTACTCGCCTTTTCTCTCCGAGGAATCCATAGTAAGTGACCTTGGGCTTGAGAGGTGATCTCGCCCTTGGGTGAGGAACATAGGAGTTCTTGAACGCCGTTTCTTGAGCCCTTCCTCAGCGGAGATGTAGCTCCTTCGGGAGTGAACTTCGGGAAACAAATCGCTATCTCTTTGTATGCTTGATACTTGTTTCCTTTGGTTCTTACTTGTTCTATCTCATTTCTAGGGTTTGAGGCCGATCTACTAGTTTACTAGTCTCTAGGTGAAACCAGTTGTTGGCATACACTCTATAGGGTACCCAGGTACCTGCAAATTTACTTGATTCAATTTCCAGCATTAAATTCTGCAATTTTGCTATCGAGTGTTCTTGTCCGAACTCTCCGGGCAAGAAAACCGGATACTCCAGATGAGAAGTCCGGACTCTCCAGACGTAAACGCGGAGTCTCTGAGTTTCTTGTTTACTAACTGGTTGAAAAGTGTTTTTGAGTTGCAGATTGCCTATTCACCCCCCCCCCTCTGGGCATCTTGAGATCCTTTCACAACTTTGTACCAGATCAAAATTTAACCGGTACTAACGTGCGCCACGAAAGCTCATTTCTCTAGTAGTGTGCAAGCTAAGAGAGGAATATCATCTAAGTCACAAACACAAAGAGTTCACAGTTGAAATAACAGACACAAGCATAATTACTGCATTGATAATAAGAAAGAATTTCATCCAAAATCACATACACATAGAGTTAACAATTGAGAGCTGCGTAGTTGGGGCACGTTGGGATCTCGCCGCGCATCGAAGGCCTTGCGTCGTTGGGGCACAGAGCTGCGTAGCACTGGCTCCTCGTCCTCCTCCATCTCTCTCGCTCACACTAGTACACCAAAGGGAAGAATTGGGGATGGATGTGGCCCTGTGGGGATGGAGAAACTGAGGAAGAGGAAGGGCCACAGGGGGTGCAGCGTGAGCCAACAGCAGGATGGCAGGACCGGTAAGCGGGCACTCAAAACTCACGGGAGCGGACCCGATTACATGGTTTATGCACAAATCGATCTATTACGTTCGTCGCCAATCTGACGCTCCTATACGTCGATTGATATAAAAGCTAAATCCCAATCAGTTGACAAGGAGCAAATCTATAATAAAATAGCATTTAATAATAAATTCTTTGCTTAGGATTACTATATATAATAATACTTTCTGCATTTATGCGTGGGCATAACCTCCTTTATCTGGTTAAGCCTATAACCTATATATATGCATATGAATATACTTTATGTAATCCTTATATTATTTGAGCGCAACTCATTTGCTCATAATATAACCTACATTCAAAAAGGTGAACAGTGGGCATAACCTCCTTTATCTAGTATTGATTCAAGATCGAAGAAATTAGTTCTGGATGTTATGAAGATAATCACTGAATCCCCCGACAACAATGATGCCATTTCTGATCATGACTCACCAGCACAAGTTACGCCTTCTACTGCACATAAGGATAGAGTTTCTCCGTGTCAAAATATAGATCATTCAGGTGTTATAATTTTTTTCTTTTAATTACTACCTACGCACATTATTATTTTTTATCTTCTATATGTTTCTATATATTTGGTTTCCCCATGCAGCCCCTGGAGACTTCTGTTGCTGATGATTTTGGCAGGTCCTTTTTTGTTTGTTCTGATCAATTTGGCAATCAGCAGGCAGCCCCTATCCCGCCTTCATGTTTGATAAAGGTTTTGGTCTGTTTCTACATTTAGTGTTTTACCAGATTTTTTTTTACCCCATAACAATTTTTCTCTTTTTTGGGGGGTTCTGTTTTTTTATTCTAGAATTCTTCTTTCAATTGTCTACCTACTCAGAAAGATTCAAGGACATGCCCTAGCCATCCGGAGCAGAATGATTTGATTCCGTCATCTTCAAACAACAATTCTTCAGTGGTATGTTTTCATCCCCATATTTTTTTCAATGGAGTGCATGTCATTATAATATGATTTTTCACTTTTTTCTTCATTCATTGTGATATTCTCCAACCTACCCTACTCTTTTTCTGATGTTTTTTGGGTTTATTCTTTTATGTGTGTTACAACAGCTCAACCAGGAACGTGTAAACAGAATCTTGGAGAAGTTGTCTAAAAACAGTATGTTATGCATATAAATTTTTTGTATCTTTACTTTCAGAAAAGGTTTTTTTATATGTGCCTCAATGCTAATTATTCATTTTGGATGCATGGCATGCCCTCTCTCCCCTTTTTGTTGCAGCCACCCCCATCCCTACTCCTCAACCAACTCCTAAGAGATTTGTTTTGCCCCCAAGTGGATACCCCCCTACCCGTGAGTTATTTGAATTTTTTTCAAATTATGCCTTGTCTTTTTATTTTCTCAGCTCAGTCATTATTGTTTTCCATAATTTTTTTTGCTTATATGCTTTTTTATTATCTTTTTATTTTGTGAGCAGATCCCTTTATTAGGAGTATGAAGGCTAAATTGGGTACTAGTGGAAATCAACTACACCAGCCCCCTGAAGATGCTTCTTGCTCAGCTAGGAAGCCTTTTGAAGACATCACTAATGAGAATTCTGTTAGCAGGCAGCAAACGCTCCGGTCCCCACCCAGCAGCCGCCATAATGCCAAAGATGTTATTTGCCTTCAAGATGATGTAGAGTTTGTACCTGATTCTCACCGCAAAGGCGGTCTGGTTATCATGGAGATGCTCTTCTAAAGGTATATATGCTCAACCGGTTTTGGAAAAATCTTTTGTTTTTTATCCAGTAGCATTCTGGGGTTCTTTGAATAATGCATTTCTTTATATTGGTCATTATGTTTATTCAGGAAAGTCCACCCAGAGTTGCACCAAATTTGTCTAAGAAGCGTCAATCTTCAATCCCAAGCCCAAATGTGACCTTTTCTTCAGTATCTAAAGTTTTGGACTTAATTGTATGTATTTTTTTTCACTCTCTTCTTTGTTTTATTTTTTTATTATCTAATTGTATCTAAAATGTCCAGTAACCTTTTTTCAATTTTTTTTTATCAATCAGGAATCTCCGGAGGTTCAAGTTGTTGGTCAGACTAATCTCTCTCAGACCATCAGCAATAAAACCAGAATTTCTGAAGAAATTTATAACAAAAGGTTTCGATCATCCCAGCCGCTTCGGTCCCCGCCATCTGAGCAAGGAGGTTTTGGTTTGCTTGGTACTACCCCAGGGAACTCCTACCCTATGTTGCCAACATATCACCAAAGAGATTGTTCCACTGGCGGTAAATTGCCAATACATGGTCCTAGAAGGGTTGTCAAGCCTCCCTCTCTTTTCAATGGTGATTTTCAAACTTCAAAGTCCAAGATCCTTGTTTCAAAATCTGAGATAAGAAATTACCAGGCAATATGCAATTTGGCTACTTCTCAGCACAGCAAGTAAGTCAAAAGAATATTCTGCGTGCTCCCTCTCTCTTTTCTTTTTTATGTGAATTTTTTATTTTTCGATCAGTTTAGCATCTTTTTATTTTTCTATCAGTTTAATATGTGCGTATCTACATTTTTCATTCTTTTTCCTGCACAGCAAGTAAGTATCATTCTTTTTTCTGCACTCACTTTCTATTTTAATTTTCTCTCTATAGTGAGGATGCTGTGAGCATTGGGAAAGTTCGTTATATCTTTTTACAGTTTCACCACACTATTCTTACATGATGGTAAATACTGTAATTCCTACACATAAGATTTGTATATTTAAGCTATGAACATTGTACATTTTTTATATATTTCCTTTGAAACTTAATATTCAACCTCTCGCTCCCCTTTTTCTCTTTTCTCTGCTTTTTTTGCAGCTGTATTTCCCAATTCTTTTCAATGAGCACTAGTTTGTGTTTGTTATTGATATAAAGGATAGGAAATTTGTTTTCCTGGACTCATTATATCATAAAGATCATGAGTATCATGTAATGATCAGAGACAGACAGGTTAGATGTCTTTCCCATTCTCTCCTTTTTGTTATTTTTTATTCTTTTTCTTTTTTCTTTTTGCGAAATCAACCAGCTGGTTAATTGTCATTGTTGTTCTAATAATTTCTTTTTAATTTTTTGTTATTATCTTGTAGATTCCATCTTTTCAAATTCACTGGGACAGGTTTGTTCAAGCTGACATTGGGTTTCATGAATTCGAGGATTTGTATCCTGATGCCCCCCCTCAACCATTGGAAAATAGGTAAGTTCTTTTTCATGTTGTCTTACATCTTTTCATTTTTTTGGTTATACTTTTTTCCCATCATATATATTTTCTGTTTCATATGTTCAAAGCACCGATTCAGGCATCTATGCTATGATGTTCCTTCAGTACTGGAAATCACCTAGCACAGTGCTGCGCAACATATTTGACTCGTCAGACATTATCAATATAAGGATCAAATTCGCTAACGATCTGTTGTCCCTCCCTGGGAATTCTAGGGCGAAGAACCTTGTTATCGGATATGACACCTGAGGTTTTTCATCTCATTCACTTTCAGTTGTCAGTTTTTTTAAAAAAAAAGTTTACAACAGTCACCCTGAGCAGCTACCCCCTCCTCACATCTCATCTTGCTTGGTTTTTCTTTTTTTGCAGCAGTCCACACACCTTTTTGAAGATCTGAAGTACAACTTTTTTTCACAAACATCGCCCCAAGAATCTGCTGCTGTTTTCTACGTATTAGGATATGATATAGTATTTGTTAGTTGTACTTTTTTTCATATAATGAAGGACATTGGAGCAGTCTGCACCGCCGCGCCATTGTGCGAATAATAGTATCTCTAGGTTTTCATTACAATATCGTTTGTAATACGAAATAGAATTTATGTCAATTTTTACATCATATCAAGTAACAGTAACTAGATTACTTCTCTCTCGGTTTTGACGATGTTCTAAATCTGTGTCTTCATATATTACTTCTATTTTTGTTTTTGCCCTGCCTTTTTCGAGCCTCATCGTGTGCCCCCGCCCTTGTATCTTGCTGTCCCTTTCTCATATTCTTCTTGGGTTTCCCATCTGGACCTGCCAAAGACAAATTTACATGCTTTTTATTTTCACAAGTTTGCATGTGCCTTAATACTGTTTTCTTCAATCAATTTTTTTGGTTTCTTACTTTGCGGTGCATCCTGTTCCCCTTTTCTCATCCTCTTATTCACCTTCACACTTGGTCCTGTTAATCAAGAAGAGAACATATTTTTATAATCCATAAAATATTTATTTTTCCGTGGCTGGTATCTAATAACCTTTTTTTTGTGTGTCTATCACCCCCACCTGGTGCTTTGTTCTTCTTGTTTTCCTTTTTCTTCTCTTCTTTTGCCATTTTCCGTCTTATCTCTTCTATAAGAGGCTTCAGTCTTGTGGGCAAAGCTGGCCTACCCTTCTGCTTCACCCTATCTGGGTCTTGGAGTTCTACAAGTTCAAGTAAGTTTTTTGTGCCAACGCCCCCTATGTTATCATCAGACAGCACTCCTGATTCAGCTTCTTGTGGCCCTGTGTTTGGTGTAGACAGCAACAAATCAAGAATATTGTCTAATCTATCAAATTCTTCACTCAGGTACTGCATCGCCTCCTCTGTCTTTGATGCTTTCGAATTTAACATTGCAGCTTTTCTTGACAGTATATTATATCTCAACATCTCATGTGTCTTAGGAACAATTCCTGGCAGCGGTAAGTTCATCTTTCTATCCTTTTTTCTCCAGCGGTTTATAATATATTTTCTGGTATTTTGTCAATATCTTCTTCAATAATAACTTTGAGTATATGTGAACATAGGATGTCATCCTTATTGAACTTCCCACAAATGCAACTGAATTCTTCTTTGCCTTTTGTTAGGTCAGTCAGAACAATGTACTTCCTCATCCTGTATGGTTTGTAGATATGGTTATTCTTTGGCCAAACCTCAAAGCATCTACCCTCTTCAATTTTCTTATACTTCAGCCTTTCTGTTTGCTGTAGTTGGTACTGAAATTTCTTGAATATATTCTTGTTATATAGTTCAATTGCCTGCTTTTCCACATTGTAACCATACATAATTCCTTTGGTTGTTTCTCCCTGCTTTGATTGTCAGCTATGTCTTCTTTGATATTTGTTGCGTCCACCAGTCTCTGAAATTCTCTTAAGAAACTGATTACACTATAAGTAGGCCCGACATTCTCTTTTAACCTTGCATTTGTTGCCTCACTCCTTCCTGTGCTTTGTAGGAAAGGAAAGAAGTCGTCTTTAAAGTAGACAGGTATGGATCTGTCTCTATTCTCCCACATCTTTGTGAAATACTTGTTGTTTTCTAGCTTTTTGCCTGCTATCATTTTCTGCCAAAGCTGCTCAAATTCCTGTATCGTTAAAGAGTAGTTGGTTATATCCTCAAACTCTTCCTGTAGACCTTCCTTTGCTGCGAAGCAACTCCATTTTTGTTGTAGCATTTGTATTTAATGTGGAAGAAACAATTTCTGTGTCTTGCATTAGGCATCACCTCTTTTATAGCTGCTCTCATAGCTTTGTCTTGGTCTGTAATTATTGATTTGGGTTGTTTACCTCCCAATGATTCTAGGAATGTCTCAAAAATCCATACAAATGTCTCTGTCTTCTCATCAGATATGAATGCACACCCAAACATATAAGTATGACCGTGTCCAGTCACTCCACAAAACAGTGCGAATGGAAGATTATACTTGTTTGTCATATATTTAGTATCAAAACTAACACAATCCCCATATTCTGCATAATATTTGAGTGATGATCCCTCTCTCCATAATAAGTTTCTAACTTTCATGTTATCATCAACATCAAATTTGTAGTAGAATGAAGGATCTTCAGATTTTCTTTTTTGAAAGTATTCCAAAGCCTTAGTCATGTCATTACCGGTCACCTCCCTGTTAATCTTAGTCCTGTAGTTTGCCACATCTTTATTTTTGTATGGCAGTGCAAGCAGACCTCCTCTTAGATACGATAGAATTGCTATCATCTTCCTGGTTGGGATATTGTTGTCATTTAATGTCCTTATCATTGCTTTCTCAACATCTGTCACGTATTTCCTCCCGCTGAACAATTGATTTCTATTACCTGGACATAGTTGATGATTATGATCAAGATCAAGCCTGGTAATTTTCCATATGCCATTGATCTCTTTAACTACCATCACCACGGGGCAATTTGTCCTCACTTGAACATTTGTGTTTCTTTTTGGGCACCCTTCTGCAGCTGATTCTTCCTGTTCACAGTGCAATTCTTTGATTTTCTGTTTAGGTTCCTTTCCATAGCGATGGCATTTCATCTCAACCTTGAAAACCTCACCATTCCTTTTTTTGTTTGTTGTCCTGGCTGTATGTGTTGTGACTATTTCAAATCCACCAAGGAACCCATAGAAGCTGAAGAAATGGTGCGCATCATTTCTGTCCTTGAATTCCATCCCAATTTGAGGTGTATATTTGCTATCAGCATCTGCATTGTTGCCCTCAGACGCTGCCTGCTGCTCACTACGAATAAAATCTTCAATTTGTTCCTTAATAAGCTCTTGGCTCCCTATATTGGCATCTTCGTGTAATTCTGCTGGTGATGTAGCTTCTGGATCATTTTCTCCCCCGCAGCTCTCTTTTGCTTCAATCTGAATTATATATTTTTTCACCAAAAAAAAATATAACCCGCATGAGTGCCAAATTTATTGATCCTTTTATAAATATTCAGTGCTATAACACACGCGTCATATTAGTGATGTAGCGGGAGAGGTAGATGCTCAATAATCTTTAAATTCTTTTTTTTTGTTTTTTTCGCGCACCTGTTGCACTTGCATTCCTTTGAATATGTCTTCTCTCCAGTCGCTTTGTTCAGTGTTCGCCATGCTCTGTGCACTTAGCTCCTGCATTTTTTGTTTTTTGCGCAAACACATGTCACATGAGAAAATTAAAATATGCAGGACCATGTGGGTTTTTTGTTCAAGCTTTGTTGTGTTCAAGTTTTTGTCTGGAATACATACAGTATGTATGCTGATCCAGTGTCAATTCCTTTTTCTTACAATTTGAATATATTATATTTATATGATAATGTCAATTGTAAGTTCAGAGATATTAAACCGTAAATCACAGTATGACCAAATGTAAATGCAGGACCATTCGGGTTTTTTTGTTCAAGCTTTTTCTGTTCAAGCTTTTTTCTGTTCAACATCTGTCCACGGGGAGGCTAAGAAAGAAATACAGTATGTATTCCATTTTATCAAATTTTTGTTAATACCTCATTTTGTCCTGCTTCAACAGCTTCCACCCAATTTGATGAATGTTCAAATGTTGTTTGATCATATTGTCCCAGGTTATAAGCCTCTGCGAGACTACCCTGCAAATGGTATCTATCCCTTTTTAATTTTTTAAACTTTTTTTCCTCGTGGTGAGGTGAAATCACAATGTGATATTTGTTACTGACCTCTTGAGTTAGGCCCACTCCTTTGTCGCTTGTGCCTATGTGATCTCCTTCGCTTGGCAAGCCAGACATGGAGACCTTTCACAGAAAATAATATCGGTTAGTATACTTTCTTTTCTTATCACTTATATCCTCTCTCTTTTTTGGAAGTTGTTTTTTGTTTTTTTTTATTTTTTGCATGCATACCTCCGGCCCAACATGTGCTGAATCATTTGAATAGGTAGCTTTTTGAAATAACTCAGGGTGGTAATGTCCATCTGCAAATTCCTGTTCCAATGTTACAAAAAGATTAATATGTCTGGTATATAAAAAGTATATGTTTGTAGAGGTATATGTTATATCTTTACCTCGTATCCATGCGGACCAGTTAGGATGTCCATGAGCCCCGGTCCCATTGTTGCATGTGGTTTTGGGTGTCTTAATCTTGAGAATTTATAATTTGGTCCATCAGGGGCCTGTATATGTACCCTGCACACCAGAAGTTAATGTATATGTTTTCTTTTTCTATTTTGCTCAAAAAATGGTGCAAATATATATTTTTGTTCGCCACATACTGGTTGACTGTTTGGAAGAATGTTATTGATATAATCAAACAGGCCAGGCCCCCAATCATAATTGATTATCTGCACAACAAAAGAAATATTTTATGAGTTACACTTTATATCTTATTTTTTTATTTTCCGGAGCTTGACTCACCTGTATAGCTTTAGCTTTTTTCAAACCTAGATCATGTTGAATCTGCTCATCCATCGATGGTCGAACTTCTCCCTGCAGAAAATAGAACAGTTCTGGAGTTTTCGAGGATCTGGAGTTGGATCTACTGATCTGGTATCAATGCTCTTTTTATTATAGTTTGTATATACTATTTTTTTATATGACAATGTGAACTGTATTTTTTCCTTACAGCTTGAATATACTATATTTACATGATATTGTCAACTGAAGTTCAGAGATATTAAACCGTAAATCACAGTATGACCAAATGTAAATACATTTTTACTCAGCAGCACACCTGGATTTGATCTGCTTGTAATTTCTGTAGATCATGTTGAATATGCCCATCCATTGTAAGTTGAACTCCTCCATGCAGAAATAGGATACTCGATTAGGAACTGCAGTTTTGGAATCTGCTTGATCCAGTGTCAATTCTTTTTTCTTACAGTTTGAATATACTATATTTACATGACAATGTCAACTGTAAGTTCAGAGATATTAAACCGTAAATCACAATATGACCAAATGTAAATACATTTTACTCAGCAGCAAACCTGAATTTGGTCATCTGTTTGTAATTTCTGTACATCATGTTGAATCTGCTCATCCATTGTTAGTTGAACTCTTCCCAGCAGAAAATAGGATATTTACGGATTACAATCTCAAGTTCGAAAGTGCTGATCCAGTGTCAATGTTCTTTTCTTACAGTTTGAATATACTATATTTTACATGACAATGTTAACTGTAAGTTTAGATATATTAAACTGTAAATCACAATATGATCAAGTGTAAATATATTGACCCATGCACACAAGCACAGACCCAGCTCCCACAATATACTGTCAATTCTTTCTGTTTTCTACCTGTTTCTTACATTTAACTTATGTTGTGTTTTCATGGGCAGAGAGCATCTAAGAGTAGCAGATTTAGGGTTCTTACAAAGATTCAACAACAGGACATCACATGGGGACGTCACACCAGGACTCCAAGAAGTAAGTTTACGTTGAATTTTGATTTTTTTAAGTGGCCGGGGGGGGGGGGGGGGGGGGGGGGGGGGGGGGGGGGGGCGGGGCGAGTTTTTAGTGCGTAGGGAGATACCGCTTGTAGCGCTGCTTGGTTTTGCTGTTTTCTGTGTGCTTCTCTTCCAAGCCACACCCGGCCCCCATGGTTCTCCATTGATTCAACCTGATGCTTCTTCTCCCTCCCACCCACCTCCCCCCTCTCCTTTTTTTGGTTTTTTCCTTTGTGATCCACTCCATCGCCATGTGTGTTTTGCGCTGGCTAAGCCAACCTTCTTGGAGTCCAAGTTTTCCCCCACACAGCCCTGTTTTTGTGTTCCCCTTTTTACACCCCCCCCCCCCCCCCCCCCAACACACACACACGCACGCACTTCACGTGCGCAGGGTGGACGTGCCAAAAAAAGCCCAAGTATGTTTGTATCCTATTTTGGGTTTTTTAAGTTATCAGCCCAAATCATTTTCTGGGCCTTTTCTATTTTTTCTGGGCCTGTTTTTTAATGATAAGTTTTTGGATTTTGAACGGTCAGGTCCATGTAAAGTTAATACTATTTATTTCAATAATCATGTTACGGTTTCATCTCTTTTTCTGCGCAAATTTATTCTCTTTTAGCCTCTTCATTTTCTCGAGGCTATTAATTGCCTCTTCATTTGCCCAACCGCACAACCACCCCCCCCCCCCCTTCTTTTACATCCCTCTATTTTTTTTCTATATATACGCTCTATGTTCTGATTAGGCTTCTCTCCTTCTTCCTGAGATAAGTGTTTTTGAGGAACTGCTTCTGAATCAAAGGGCCTCCTGAAGTATTTTTTTCTTTTTTTGGTTCCCACTAGTGAAAATATTAAATATTTGTTCCATTTTGCCATACACAATTTTTTTATTCTTTTTTTCCATGCCATTTTTTTCTGCAGAAGCCTCCTCGTCTGCTTAAACAAAGCGCCTTCAAGAGAGATCTTGTATTGATGCCAAGAGAGAACATGACCTACCTTGGAATCAAAGAAGGCCCCCATGACTGCCTTGTTCTAGCCTGGTCTATTTGTAGTCAAGAAAGTAATCACTTCATGTTGACTGTTAGAGCTCTGGAGCGTCTTGTTGGCCAACAGGAGATTTCATCATACCGCATTGCTGCAGATCCTTCAAGGAATTTTGTCTTCATCCTTTGTCCAGATGCAGAAAAAGCAGACTCCTTGTGTGGTAATTATGTTAGAGTTGGAGCTGAAAAGATTTTCTTCGACCAGGTGTGCAATGCTGGTTACTTGCCATTTTATGATGATGTCAACCAACATGCAAGGGTTTTGAAGATGATTTGAGTTTTTATAGCCCAACCTCTGAATATCTTTTTTTTCTTGGCCCGTGATCAATCCTTTTTGTATTACCTACCCTTTTTACCCATACCGACCATATTTTTTCTTTTGAAGCTTTTCGAATGGATCATCATGTGTCTTTTTTTTAATAGTTCTGTGAATTATTCTGAGCCATTTGATCTATATTAGTGTAGTTTTCAGTTTCGAGTGAAAGTTTGGGCTTTAACACTCGATTCCTCGAGCAGAACAAAATCGGGTGTTGGATCCAAAAATAATCACTCGAGCGATCAGGTGTCCTCAAATACACGAGTTACACGTAGACAGATCCTTGTTTTTCTGAAAAAATTGAAAAAAACACTCTCCAATTGTTTTCCATCCTACTTTTCCATCTCCTAATAATTGGCAAATTGATTGTTTATGTGCGTAAATATAGGCACGGAGTCATCGGTTCCCATCCGTCGTCGCGCCGTCGTCCCACAGATTTTTTTCCATTGCACATCTTCTTCCCGCGTCCTCGTCCTCGCGCCATCATCCAGGAGCACGACCCCTGCTCGCCAAGTCGCTCCCTTGAGGTCTCCTACACATCAGCGCCCGTCCTCCAGCACATCGGTGGCGGTGGCGACCCCCAGCTGCTGCTCATGGCGCATAGGTCCCGGTATCATTGTGATGACAATGACTTCCTCTGCCTGTGCACTCCGGCGTCATCGCCTGGCATCACCGATTGGTCGTGGGAAACAAAGACGTTGTGCTTCCCGGATCTTCCAGGTGCCTTCAACGCCGAGCGATGTTCTCGTTCGAGGGCAAGGCCTTCTGATGTAGCACTGGCCCAATCTTCTAATAGGTATTGGTAGATTCGATTGGTGGATACTCAACATTGGTAATCCGGGCTTCTAATCAGACACGATTCGAAGTCCTGCAATCGTTACACCGCTGCTCCTTGGTTATCAACCAAGCACAACTTGATTGATCTCGTCGAGAATGCTTTCCTGCAAGTGAATCGAAGAACACAAGCAAGAGAGGGTAAACACGCAATCTGAAATTGCAGATGTGTATGAAGCAAATCACGAGATGGGGTTCGAGTTCGAATCACAAAAGGACTAATCACCACAGTGGTGAAGAACAAGAACAGGGGCCCTGAATTCACAGCAAAAGGACTCGACGTCACAGTTACAATGAACAAGATCTATTTCTCAATGGAAAACTAGACTAAACAAAACCCCAAACCTAATGTGTGGCGGCTACTAAGTTTATGACAGCAAAGGGGGCATCCTAAGGTTGGGGGCGACCAGGGGGGCGCTCACAACATGGGCTTAAGGCCCGACACGATACAAAGCCTGAAAAGGCCTAAAGCAGGTGACACAGCACATTGTCATGGTCACACAGAATGATTCATGAACCTTCTGGAGCTCGGACCAGAACCAAAAGAAATTTCTCGTTGTCAGCTTTTCAACGCATCCAAGATCATATCATTTGGACGTCGTATGAGGGAGATATCGTCGTTTCGGTGCAGGGCTGTCGGCTGAATCCGAACCGAACTCGCAGTCCAAGTTGGCGACGACTTGTAACTCGGTGATGAGACTGGCTCGTGCATGTCCAGCGTGGTGATATCCTCATCATCCTCTCCTTCTTGAATTGGAGTCATCCTCGACTCCATCCCATCATCGAACTCCTGCAAAAGGTTAGGAACAGCAGGACGCAAATCGCTAGACATAGTATTATCATCATGTGAGATCAAAGTATGTTTGCAAAGCATCGTACGACATGGTGAACCATCAACATAATCTGCAGCATTCAGAGATGTCTGAGCAAGTAAAGCACCTCCCTTCAACTTAATTTCTATGGATGGATCTCTAGGAGTATCTAAAGTATCATCGTTCTTACAAATTTCAGCAAGCTCTTTGTCATGTTTAATAATTTCAGCAGGTGTTAAAGAAAGCAAAACAATTTTCTTTCCCTTGTGCATCAAAGTATATGTATTAGTTCTACCATGGTGTAAAGCATCAGTATCATATTCCCATGGACGACCTAATAAAAACGAGCATGCTTGCATAGGTACAACATCAAAATTAGCATAATCATGATATAACCTAATGAAAAAGTGTATCAATTATTGTACAAACGCGACAATCCTTTACAATGAGAAACATGTTGAACAAGTTGTGGCATTGTAGCTTCTCCGGCTCGTGCTCAATTTGTGTATTCAACACACGCTGCACAAGAATAGACTTGTAACCCGCAGCAGCAGTCATAGGATCAATGGCCTCTTCTTCTTCGCTCTCCAAATCTGCACTATGGTCAGCAACAAGAGCCAAATCATCCTCAACATCACTAGCACTTACATACCCTCCATCATTAGTAGCAATGAATGCACGGCGACTTGGGCAATCCTTCATGACGTGTCCCATGCCCTTGCAGCGGTGGGACACAATGTTGGTGGAGCGGCTCGATAAAGAACTAGTGGAAACAACCTTCTTCTATTGTTGGGGCTGCACAGAAGACACATTACTCACCTCGGAAGTAGGTGTAGTAGCGGCAGCGGCAGCAAGGCAGCATTGTCGCTGGTGCCGTAGCAACAGGCGCCTTGAGCTTGTCGACGTTCAAGCGTGGCCGAAAGGATCTTGCATTGGTGGATCTGAAAGCCTGTTGATGTTATCATCCCTGTACTTCTCGTTCAGCCTTAAGAGCAAGATGATACAATTGGCTGAACCTGGTCCAATCTTTATAATCAAGTATATCCTATATGTCATGATGCAAACCACCAAAAAATCTAGCACAAAGATTGTCATCATCCTCATGTATGTTACAACGTGCTAAACTAATGATTAGCTCCTGATAATATTCCTCTACCCTCTTATCTCCCTGTTTTAAAGTTTGCAACTTTAAACGCAAATCACATTGATAATAAGGAGGAACAAAACGAGATTTCATACGTTATTTTAAAGCATTCCAAGTTTGAGGTAGAGCATTGGCATTGTTAGTGCAAAGATCATTCCACCAAAACAGAGCAACACTAGTAAACTCACTAGTAGCAAATCTAACTCTATACTTAGCAGGAACTAAATGAGAATTAAACTTTTGTTCAACAGCAAGTTCCCAATCTAAATAAGCCTCTGGATCAGCAGTACCAGCAAAAGGAATCATGGTAAACTTAGCTTTAGCAAAAGGATCATTATTATTACCACGATTATGATTACCTCCCATACCTCGACAATTGCGGCGAAGACGATCAGCATCAGCATCAACATCATCGTCCTCATCTTCCTCAATTAGAGGCAGTCGTTGTTCAACATGTTCAATCCAGGTGACCAAAGTGTTAATTGTCTTCATCATGTCATCAAACTTCTCGGTGATGTAGATGCGCTGGTCATCAAGATGCCTTGTAAGCTCATCCTTGGACACATACTCATTGAAGTCCGAAGGGGCCTCTGCTTCTTTCCCTGATCCTAACATGGTTAGAAAACAGAAAAAGATAACACAAAGGTATTATCCCTATCAACTAACAGCTATCTGGTGGTGGTGAAAGTGGAGTGCAAAATCTCAAACGGCTTACCACCGTCTTGCAAGTGTTCTTACCAAAGCCTAGCAGGGGTACAATCCATTGTAAGCTTGAGTGTAACAGTCGCAAGATGAACTTGTGCTAATCAGAAATATATGTGGAGCTTGAACAGGCACAATATGGTAGCAAGGGATTAGCAATAATCGCAACAGATTAGCAAAGTTCATAAGTATCCAAAGTACTAGTCACAGTTGCTGGCTAAGAGGAGTCCCTAGGCGTAGCACAACAAGTTTGAACAAGAACGATGGAAAGAGCTCAAAGAACAAGCACACAGCAAATCTGTCAAAGGGGTTTATCTTTTTTCTAATTTTCCTCTAAATTTCTAAAAGGCACTGGTACGAATCAAGATTTTTTTATTTCTGCACTATTATTTTTTATTTTTCTCTGAAAAATGATCACAAGAGATGGAACCTCAAAAATTGGTACCTGAAACAGAGGTCAGATGCGGTCTACAGAAAAACAAACACGTTCTCTGAAAACCTGAAATCAACTTGAATGAATTTTTTTCTTTATCTTCCTGATTTTTTTTTATTTTTTGAGAATCCAAACCATACATAGTAGGGATTGGGTATGGTCCAAATGGAGTCATGAATCTGCTGTAAAAAATTGAGATAAAACGGAGCACCGAGCGAAAAGTTATGCCTGTTTTACTGAAAGTACCTCAAGTTATAGTTTTCATAAGGCATAACTCGGTAGAAACTACAGCGGTAGTTGTGACAACCCTGATAATTTACATTTCTAAATCAATGTCATTAGCCTAACCCTATGCTTAACCAACTAATAAAAGGGTGAAAAGAATTAGAACGAGTTAAGTTGAAATTCAAATTGAATTTGGGTACATTTGAATACTTTTGAATTTTTAAATTAACTTTCAAACCATAAGCCAAATGAGATGTTGCCTGAAACCAAACTTGTAGAACTTTTTATTCTGAACAACTTTCATGTTCAAAAGTTTTTGAAATTCAAATTAGAAAGAGGAGAAAACACCCCATTTGCACCCAGCCCCCTGAAACTGTTCAAATTTTCGCGTTTAGGCCCCTCGCTCCTCCCTCTCTCTCCCCTCCCCGCCCGACAGCGCCGCCAGGTGGCCGGCGACGCCTGACCGGCATGAGCCGCCAGGCCAGTGCCCACCGCGCCTCGCCCCCACGCACGGCTTTGCCCCCCCCCCCCACCGCCGCGCTGCCCAGTCCGCGCCCGCGCGTGCGCACGTCGTGCCGTGCCCCGGCTCGCCGCCCGCCGCGCCCAACCGCCGCGTCGCGCCGTGCCGTCCCGACCCCCGCGCCCCGTCCGTCGCTGCGCCTGCCGTGCCTCGCCCCCACGCACGGCTTTGCCCCCCCACCGCCGCGCTGCCCAGTCCGCGCCCGCGCGTGCGCACGCCGTGCCGTGCCCCGGCTCGCCGCCCGCCGCGCCCAACCGTCGCGTCGCGCCGTGCCGTCCCGACCCCCGCGCCCCGCCCGTCGC
Source organism: Panicum miliaceum (assembly GCA_032594955.1). Taxonomy (NCBI): domain Eukaryota; kingdom Viridiplantae; phylum Streptophyta; class Magnoliopsida; order Poales; family Poaceae; genus Panicum; species Panicum miliaceum. The sequence goes on from CM064062.1 coordinate 22,236,931, forward strand.
TGCGCCTGCCTCCCGCCTAAGCCGCTGCTGCAGCTGCTTCCCCAATCCACGCGCCGCGCTATCTCCTTGCACCCACGCCAAATCCCCGGCCGCCAGTCGCTCGCGCCCGCCCGCCGCACGCCGTGCCGGCGTCCTGCTGCCGCCCGCCGTAGCCAGTGCCACGCCATTGCCGTGCCTCCGCCCCGCGCGTCGCCCAGGCACCTCCACCCCCTCCTGCCCCTATAAAAGCCGCGCCCCGGCCGCCCGCGCGAGCCACAGCAGCCAGAACACCTCGCCGCCGCCATTACCGCCGCCGAGCTCCTCCCGTTCGTGGACAGCCTCCCACAGCCGCCCCCGGCCCAAATTGGAGTGTCAGCCACCACTACATCATCCCCCTAAAGCTCACCGACCCGCCCAACACCGCCCAGGACCGCCGGAGCACCGCCGTCGACGCGTGCCGCCGCCGCCGCCGCCTCTGCTCCAACGCCGGCGAGCTATTCCCGGTCGTCCCCCACCCGAACAAGACCCCCACGAGGTAGCCCTCGCACCCCTGATCCTTCCCCGACCCTCACCCCTCGCCGCCGGCGAGCCCCTCGCCGGAATTTCGGCCGGCCACCGTACCCGAGCCGCCCGAGGACCCAATTGCAAGAATTTAAATCTTTAGAAGGGTCTGCACGTAAGATTCAAGGACCCAGTTGTAAAAGAAAGTTTCAAATCTAGATTCAAATTCAGTGAACTTGTAAAATTCGTATAAAATCGTAGAAAATTCAGAAAAATGCAAACTAAACTGTTCTGGAATCCTTAGAAGAAACTCTACAACTTTTGTTAAAAAAAGTTTCTCAGATTCTCAACATTTTTTTGCTCTACATTAAATGGAAGTTTTAATGGACTTCTTTTGTACCCACTGTTGTAGATCAATGCTGACCCTAAATTTTGGGCAGTGAGTTAGTTGCTTGATGTTTAGGACTGTATAGAAATATCAGGCCCAAACTCCATCTCTATCTACACTGTTTATTAAACTTAGTTTCATACCATAAGTGGCTAAATATTTTTATCCCTGCAGTTAGGTTATGAATCACCTAATGAAACTTTTTCTATACTAGTGTAATGGTACCTAGATGCCATAGAAAAGTTGGGAGACTTTTTATCTCACAGGAACCTATTTATTTGATTTATGTGCTAATAACATACATTAATTCAAGAAAATAGTATCTTAGCTTGGAAAATTCTCAAATTTTCTCTAGGCGATACACAGTGGGAGAAGTTGCTGTGTAAAAAGTTTCATGGACAAAAACACTGTGTAGGGTCCTGTAAAAATAAATCCTTGAATAACCTAGGTGTGTAATGTCACATTTACTATGCTCTGAAAACTGCATAATAAATCCTATAAAAATTACAGTTGCTCCTGCACGATTATATCAAAGCCCTGTAAAAATCTTAGACTCAGTTTTTGCACTAATTGTTCTGTACAAAAAGAACAAGGATCTAATAGCAACTATGTAATGTATTTTTCATAATTAATCTGCTACATGAAATTGTCTGAAAATTTTACAGTAAGCACATCTTTCCCTGATGTGCCTAAATCCAAAGTTTCATGATCAGAAACTATCCACTGTAGTAATTACACTTAAATCGTGTCGTTTACCATCACCACTACTTAAACTTGTGCATTCATGTAGAATCGACGACTCTCGCCGACGGAACTTACGAGCTGGTGCCCGCGTCCGAGAGTGAGCAGCGTGAAGCTCAAGTAAATCTAACCGAAGCTCTTGAAGACCAAAGCCCAAGTTCAGAAGAGCCCCAAGCTAACTGCGAAGGCAAGCCCCGGCGCATAACCCTATTCTTTCCTAAATAATGCAACTCATTACTCTCTTGCTTGTGCATTAAGTTTATAGGAGTTGAATGAAAACTTAGTTGCATGATGTTAGGAACCCATGCTTGAAAACTAGACGTAAGGATCGATAGAATGCTGTGCTAATAGGACTCCGGTAAAAGCCGAGTGATTTCCTATCACTCGCGAGAAAATAGGAGTTGAATGTTTACTACACGCTGCAATCATAAGGACAACGGACGGGCTATGGTACGATGTTTACGATTGAGGCCCGTCTGTCTAGTGAAAAATGCTAAGGCCGCAGTGTGTGGTAGTGATGGTTAAGTCTTTGAGCGTACTAAACACATGCCGAGATTATGGGAATCGGTAAGCTTAAGTACCTGATTGGCCCGGCAAGGAGACGGCATCCTACCCTTTGAACTTCGGTCCCATGTGCATATGGCGAGTGCAGAGAGTGGTCACGACCCGGCGGCGAACCGTGGCGTGGGACTCTTGTACTCTCGGAGGGTAGCCCCGATCCACGACCCGGAAAGAAAGGGGAAAAGTTGCACGTGTGACTCTGGGAGTAACCACGTGACGTGTGTTTAGGTTTCCCTTGCAAGGTTAAGAAATTCGATTCGAATCGTCCGTTTCTCACGGCTATTGAGACTGCTTAACCCCCTTTACCCACAGAGTAAGAAGAGGAACAATGATGATGAATGAACTTGTTGGATGAAATTAATGCTTCACCATGAATGCTATTGGATAGCTGCTTATCTAGAATGGTTAATGAAACTAGAATCTTGAGCTAAAAGTTGAAAGTAAGGACCCACTTGTAGATGTTTTTCGGCAAAACAAACCCCTGAGCCAAAAAGCCTTGCATATTAGAGTCGGTGGAGTAGATTCCACTACTCGGGTAAGTCTTGCTGAGTATTAGTATACTCAGCCTTGCTTGTGGCTCGTTTTCAGGTGAGACCTTCGAAGATATGGTTGCTAGCTTGACTTGGCCCTGCACTCTTCCCCTGGTTGGTCGGTGGAATGGGATACGCCCCCGTCCAACGGAGATAATGCCGAGTGATGTCTCGTACGGGCTTCATCGAGACATCCTTATCGTCGAAGTAGCTTTCGTTGTTTTACTTTCCGCTGCAAATTAAACTCTGAAGAACTTATTAGTTATGATCACTGAAGTACTTGGTTTCTGAACTCAAACTTGGTCTGTAATATTCACTTATGACAATGTTGTAATATTTGCTGGAATGTGGTATTCTCTGGGCTCATCGTCGTGTGAGCATTTGTATGTATGGCACTCGATCCGCTTTACCGTGGTTGTATCGGGAGGTTATACCCGACAGACCAGTGGATTACTCCGTTTGAAGTGTAAGGTTAACCGAGGTTGCCCTAATGGTGATGGTTAATACACTTGAGCCGGATTAATTCAGGTGGTTCTGCCACAGTAGTTAGGGCAAACCTTCCCTACCCAAACACGGATGAGCAAGGCCTCTCAGCAACGAAACCAAGGGCACAATCTTCCCTTGTATGTAGCAAGCAATAGGTATTCGCCAGATGAAACAAGGATCAGGTATGCTCTGCAAAGACGATCAAAGCGGCTCGCAACCTATCTAGGGTTGGCGCGGCGAGAGTTCACACAAGGCGGCTCGCGGGGCAAGTCAAGTAATGTGGTGGCTTGACTTGTTGTATGGCTAAAGTGGATGGGATAGCGGTGGAAACAAACAAAGAGCGACGAGCGGTTGACACTACGACGACGAACACGACCTAAATCAGCAACAAGACTCGACCATGGACACAAACTGAACAAAGCGAAACTGAAACGAAATTGCAAGGCTAAAGGGGTGATAGGACAGCGGAAAGTATAATTTTTTTTGGCTTTTTTGGACTGTAGGTAAAGACACGAGATGAATCTAAAAGGGAACACAAAGTTATACCTCACGGTAAACCTGAAGCTCTGATACCACTTGATGTAGCACTGGCCCGATCTTCCGATAGGTATTGGTAGATTCGATTTGTGGAGACTCGACATTGGCGATCCGGACTTCTAATCAGACATGATTCGAAGTCCTGCAACCGTTACACCGCTGCTCCTTGGTTATCAACCAAGCACAACTTGATTGACCTCACCGAAAAGGCTATCCTGCAAGCGAATCGAAGAACACAAGCAAGAGAGGGTAAACACACAATCTGAAATTGCAGATGTGTATGAAGAAAATCACGAGATGGGATTCGAGTTCGAATCACAAAAGGACTAATCGCCACAGTGGTGAAGAACAAGAACAGGAGCCCTGAATTCACAGCAAAAGGACTCAACGTTACAGTTACAATGAACAAGATCTATTTCTCAATGGAAAACTAGACTAAACAAAACCCCAAACCTAATGTGCGACAGCTACTGAGTTTATGACAGCAAACCTAGGGTTGGGGGCGTCCAGGGGGGGCGCCCACAACATGGGCTTAAGGCCCGACATGATACAAAGCCTGAAAAGGCCCAAAGCAGTTGACGCAGCACTTTGTCGTGGTCATACAGAATGATCCATGAACCTTATGGAGCTGGGACCAGAACCAAAATAAGCGTCTCGTCGTCAGATTTCCAACGCATCCAAGATCACCTTATTTGGACGCCATATGAGGGAGATATCGCCGTTTCGGTGCAGGGGTGTCAGCTGAATCCGAACCGAACTCGCAATCCAAGTTGGCGACAACTTGTAGCTCGTTGATCAGGCCGGCTCGTGCATGTCCAGCGTGGTGATGTCCTTATCACCTTCTAGGGTGATACCTCGCAAGGCCTCACATACTACGACCTGCACGCCGTCGGGAACCCCGCCGTGATGGAAAGATACAGCTTTACCATAATTTTTTTAAGAAGTCATCGGGAATGAGAGTCTCCACCCGAATAATTTTCCGCCAATACCTATAAAGCTGGGAGTAGAGGGCGCGAGGTGCACAACAGGGAAAGAGAGCCGCAACTCTCTAACAAATCAAAGAGAAGTTATGGCACAAGCAGAAGACGACCACCGATCGTTGAATAGCGCCACCACCAAATAGCATACTTGCCAGTTACACTACGGAGTAGTGGTGAAGGATATGCAAGCCAAAGTTTATCGAAGACGATAGCCTCCCTTGAAGTTGATGATGACACCTAGAGCACATCCGGACTCCATGTACAACAATTCAATGCCATCTAAGGGGAGGAAGACTTGAAAGGGAATGACGTAAGCGCTGGAAACAACACCCGGCCATGATGTACTGGCACCACCAAGGAGAACGCCGATGAAACTGAGACGCTAGAGGAGGACACACGTAGAGCCACGACAACAGTCAATAACCACTACTGGACTCACCAATGAAGAGTCAGGTGGAGACACAACATGTATACCAGCAGCAAGCAATGGAGACCTCCTGATGAATCCGACCCAGGTGGGGTTGGCCGAGGCCCAATAAATTAAGGTTGCCCGGACCCTAACAGTTCTTAGGAACACCCACTTGGGGAAAGGCCCAATCTCCCTAAAAGACTAGTCTAATAGGGGAAGGATGGCTCTCCCTTTTAAGGTGACTTCCTCCTCCTAAGCTAAGCAAGGTGGGATTATTCAGAGGCTCACACGGTCGTCGCCCGACTACAACTGGGCCAATAGTGGAGGATGTCCTCATCATTCCCACCCCTTTAAACAAGGGCCCAACTTTGATACTAGCCTTGCAAGACGGTGGTAAGCCGCTTGAGATATTGCAGTCCACTTATCCACCTTCCAATCCCAGTAGTTGCTAGTTGATAGGGATAATACTTTTTTTTGTGTTGTATTTTGTTGTCTTCTTACAATGACAAGTTGTTCATATCCACCAACTTATGATGGTATAGGTGCTGATGAGTATATTGAGTGGGAAATTGCCATAGGTAACATATTTGCTACTCGCTTTATGTGTCCAAGGAGGAAGGTAAAAAATGCAGCTAGTGTTTTGCGATATTCTGTTTTATCTTGGTGGGAGTCTTTAAGTCCTTTAGATAAACCTCATACTTGGAATGATATGAAAATTCTTATGCGAGAAACTTTTGTTAATCCACCTCCTGCTTGGAATTCATATGATGAGGTGCATCATTTAGAAGAAGAGTCTACTGTTGTATCTCTTGCTATGCCTAACATTTTGTAGGATAATGTACATAAGCGAGATGATAACTTAGATGATAATGAGGAGCTCACAAGCTCATGTGCAAATTCAGAATCATCACTTCATAGTGCACCTATTATTCCAGCTGAAAATGAGAACACAGGTAATGACCATTGTGCTACACTAACAAAAGGTGAGAATTATTTGGATGTGCTGAATTTTTCCACAAATTATGTTGTCATAGAGCAATTGTTAGTGGAACCTTCTCTTGAATTTTCTTTGTCACAAGATGGTTTGCTTGATGTTGCTTGTGATAAAGATGAATCGTGTAATAATGCTTGTGCTGCACATGTTCTAAAACCACAACCTTGTGCTGAAATTAAACATGTTGCTAGTGAAAATGATGAGCTCAATCTATTGTCTTCTTTAAATACTTTGGGTTACATTGAATTTGATGTTTTGTGTAATCTAAATTGTTTGGAAGAGATACTTTTTTGATATGCTGATTTGCCTTGGTTTTCTAGACACACATATCATGTTATTGGCAAATATAACAACAAAGGACAGTATATGACACATCGAGTCTACATTATTAGCAATCTGAATTCTCCTTTTATTGTGCAAGATTGTGATCAACTAGAGGGCTGCCATGCTACTAAAATTACCATCCCATGTTACTCTAGTTTTATTTTAAAGAATCGGGTTCACTCCCAAGAAGGGGAGCATTGTTGGTTGCTACCTATGCTCGGTGCTGACATTCCTTGCAACAATCACATTCTAACTGATATACATCCATCTATTACTGCATTATCCTTGGTTAGTACTAATCTTTTGCAGGATAGTATTGACAAATATCGTGTGCATTGCAATCAAGGAGCCTACATGCTTGCTGAAATTTTGTGCGAGATGACACACTAGAAAATTTGGAACAAGATTATATACTTCTTCACAATTACTTATGTTCCCTTTATTTATGCAATCCCGTTCTCCTTTGTGTTGTGTAGATAAGTTTAGAGCACAATTGACGCCGAGGACGGCTTTCTGTCAAGAAGGGGAGGATGATGAGAATATGACACCAATGCATATGGCCATGAAGGGTGCATGGCATGGAGAAGAAGGAGTTCAGCAAGGGTGTCCAAGTCAAGAAGGAGGCCCAAGGCTTATCCGATTTGAGACACCAAGGTGGAGGCCCAAAACAAATCAAGTTCGAGTCCATCTCGGAGTCCAGAAAAAGCATGCACTAAAATTGACGCCCAGGCCGCATACAGAGTCTGTTAGACGTTCTTTATATGGATGGAAAGGGAATTTTGTGGAGTTTCCAATGGCACCGGTCCCACATCAAAATTCGTCCGGAGTCAACATGAATCGTCGAAACAAGTTGACGTCCAGAATTTGTCAGAGTGCTGCGGGGCCGTTGGCCTTTGCATCGTGTCGGGCCTTAAGCCCATGTTATGGGTGCCCCCTTCCTGGTTGCCCCCAACCATAGCACACCCCTTTAGGGTATAAACTCAGTAGTCGCCGCCATCTAGACTCGGGTTTTGTTTAGTCGAGTTTTCCATTGAGAAATAGATCTTGTTCATTATAACTGTGACGTCGAGTCCTTTTGCTGTGAATTCAGGGCCTCTGTTCTTATTTTTCACCACTGTGGCAATTAGTCCTTTTGTGATTCGAACTCGAACCCCATCTCGTTATTTGTTTCAAACACATCTGCAATTTCAGATTGTGTGTTTACTCTCTCTTGCTTCGTTCTTCGATTCGCTTGCAGGATAGCCTTCTCGGCGAGGTTAATCAAGTTGTGCTTGGTTGATAACCAAGGAGTAGCGGTGTAACGGTTGCAGGACTTTGAATCGTGTCTGATTAGAAACCCGGATCGCCAACGTCGAGTCTCCACAAATCGAATCTACCAGTACCTATCGGAAGATCGAGCCAGTGCTACATCACCTCCAAAGACGCGCCTACAAATAGGGTGCGGCATCGATAATGTTGTCGCTGCCTACCCATAGAACAAAAGTAGGATTTTAACACAAAGATCTCGCAGGGAGGAGCACAACAACACCTTCAACAAGGTTAACGACGCCATTGTCATCCCAAAGAATCGGGCATGGCTTTCACCAACAACTCTCCTGCCCTGCATGCCATCAGTATCTACGTCGTCACGCTAACAGCAACCCACATCCTGCCATGAGCAGCCTTGAGCCTCAAGTCCATGATTGAGAAAAGGCCGTGCCTCAGCACTGGCCATGCGCTGCCCATCCTGACAGCATGCGTGGCAGCAACCACGGGGAGGGGCACTGCTACCCTCGTGCCCAACGGCCCAAGGCACGACATCTCAATCGATAGGGCTGGCAGCCGTGCGCACCCCACCGCCGGACACGAGGGGGTTATCCCACGATCGTGAGAGAGGCGCCAAAGGACCATAGGGCAACCGCTCAATGGCCAGCGCAGCTCGAGGAAGCAAGACCGGTCAGCAAAGGGCACTTTGCACAGCAAGCGGTACTTTAGACCGGACCTGCTCTGATTCAAGTGCGGGCGTGCCGCCCAGACCAAACACGAGCAGATCCATGTGTAGGCGTGCAAAATCGGTCAGCGGCAGCTTCGATTTGGTGCTCAATCCGGGGAAAGAGGGGTGAGGAGCAAGGAAGAGAAAGGGGGGAGAGGATGGAGGAGGTGTGATGTGTACCGTGGAGGCCGCCGCTTGGGGTTGTCGCTGGCCGGAGTGGCGGCGGCAGCCACTCGGGAGGGCGGCAAGGATGCTTGCTCGGTGGCCGATTGGGGACCCTTCAGTCACTTTAGTTCGGGATTTTCAACCGGGACTCCATATCCGGGACTAAATGTTCCGATCTGAACTAAAATAAATTTTCGATCCAGTTTGTTTACCAACCGACACCAAATGCTACCAAAAAGTAATAAAAAAAAGCTCGGTCTGACGTTTGCCCTACTTGCGGCCATTGTGATTGCCGCTGCCTAGGAGCGCCCCGGAGCTCTTTTACGGCGCACAATACTACCACGTGGTAGTATGTAGTATAGAGACAATCCAACCGCCTATTAGAAGGGATAAGATTTTCATTAGGAGCTTAATATAAATTAAGATCAAATTTATGTTTTTTTGCAATTTAGCCCCCAATCCGTGAGGGCCTTCTCCAGGCCGCCGCCCGCCGTCGTCCCTCGTCAATCTCTCCGAGGATGCTCGCCTCCCTTCGAGGCTGCCGCTCGTCGTTGTGCACGCAAGCGCCGCTTGCCTCCTCCCTTCCGGACCCGAAGAGCGGGTCCCATCCCCTGTACAGGCACCTCCTACTCGTGCCAGCCCGCGTCGGGCGTCCTCTTCGGTGCTAGCCCGAAGATCGGGTTTCCGGCCGCGCCGCCGGTCCTTACTGAGCGCGTGATCGTTGGCGCCGCCGGCCCTTCCTGCGGAGGTCTTTCTGTACATTGGAGGCGGCGACGTACGACATCCCGGCCAACAGCACTGGTGCATCTCGTCGGCGCTGTGTGCACGATCTTGTTCCGTCTTGCATGCATTCGTCAGGTAAGTGTGCCCTAGCCTTCACGTTGCAAATTACTCAGGTTTATTAAGTATGCATACAGCCAATGTAGGCAAGTATATTATGATGGATCTAATACAGTGGAATGGTTGTTTAGCGTGTAAAAGAAAATGGATAGATCACAATATTCATCTTCTCATTGCTATCTGTTGTCTATTGTTTGAAATTAATTTTGTACAAAATTATGTGATTTAAATCTTTGATTAGATGTGATTGCTATTCTCATGGGGATGTGCTGAGAGGTGCTTATCGCACAACATCATGGTGAATTGCTTTCGTTGATCACAGCTCCCTGAGCAGAAACATGGTCATGATGCATGGGTTTTTTTTCTAGAGTGGCTGCATTTTTTATAAACTATTAATTGGAATGATGGATGTAGTACAAATAGTTGTGTGCAACTGTATCAGTAATCAATTGGAATCTGGATTGCCCACTTTGCTGTCTATTATTTTTTGCAGGAATTTCACTACATCAATTCTGGCATTATGAATCGTATGTGCAGTTATTGGTTGGTGACGACAAGATCAGCAGGGATGAAGTGCTTCCAAGTGCCAAAAAAAAGTTTTAGTAGCGTAATAATGTTTGCACAAGTGCTCAAAATGATTTATTTTTAACTCAGGCATATGTAATCGTGTGTTTTTATGAACATATGCATTCGAACTTGCATAGAATTTAACGGGGATGAAGGACAGCTGACGGCCATCAATTTCACAATGTTGTTGCTGTGCCATGCATATACTCTATCAGGTGTTGTTGTCTACCTTGTATATTATGGGCACATTTGGATGGGTTTTCTCTCATCTTCAGACTAATGATAGTCATATTGTACATACACGTCACCAAATTTATTTTCAATTCCCATCGTGAAGCAAGAGTATTTACATTCACGGCAAGGAAATAGTACTTGAATTGGCCAGCTATTTTAATCGGCAAGGAACTCGTATTGTACTCAGACAACCCTCCTGACAACTATATAAATATTGTCGTGGATGAAAGGAGTTTGTTTCTTCAGTGGCACTATTTTTGACGAACAGGCCGACGCGGCTCCCCGGCAAGCCATCTACTGTCGACGCCGCCGCAGCCTCCTGCGTGTGCACCATCCCCCGCGCAGGGATCGACGCCGTCGCCGGTCTTGCATGCGCACCGTCCATCGGGGATCAACGCCGCCGCTGCTCCGGAAACTGCAGCACAGTCACCATGACGAACGGATCAGAGACATCTCCTGCAGCACCCAGAGCAACAAGAAGATTAAACTGATCATACTGAAGTAAACATCATAATTCCAATTTCTAAAAGCAAACCATGCAGCACCTCCCAAAACACCAATACGGACATAGAATCGGACCAGGAGCAATCGAATACAGCAAATATCAAGCTAAATACTAACCTATTTCAGTATGCAGCACAAGTACAACAAAAAAAAATTGGTTCATATTGGTACTTACAGTGCACAAATATAGTCACAAGACAAGATTCCAATAAGTAATCTCTGAATTGCAGTCCGAAAGATTAATGCAGCTGCAGATGCAAATTGAAGACATTCTACAGAAGAACAAAATTAATCAGCAACACATCCTGGTTGCCTCTAGTGACAGCTACACATCAGCTACTGATTATACAATATACAGAATAATCAGCCGCATGCAAACAGTGTCGCTATTTGAAACAAACTCATAACATTATGTACTATGAGTATTCCCTATCTCAAGCCAAGATCATAATAAGTATATCCAGAATAAAGAAAAATATCATATACTGCTGGCAATCTAATACAGTTTATCTCGCCTATATGCAAAATAAAGCACGTAATAGCATGATAACCTAGAGATAAACAACCATAGATCATAACTAAGCAAATTTTAACCTAGAAATAAACAACCAGTGCGAGGCGGCATCCCATTGCCCCCACTGCCGGCGCCGCCGCAGTTGAGCATGGAGTCGAAGGGCGGCACCGCGGCAGGCCAGCGGCATGAGGACCCCTCGGCCCGTAGGCCGCAGCTGCGCAGGCTTGCAGGGGCGGCGGCCGGCGGGTGGAGCCAACAGTGCGAGGCGGCACCCTTTACCCCCAACGCCGGCGCCGCCGATGTCGAGGACGGAGTCCACGGCGGCGAGCGACGGGCGGGGGCCAATCTGCCGCCATTCCCGCTCGTCGAAAGGGACCCGGACCTCCGTGCCCTCCAAGGGGAGGAGCGTTGGGCGCGGCACACGCTGCCTCCCCAGCCGCGAACGAAGGGTGGAGGCCAGATCCGCCGCCACGGATCCATCCCCGGCAGCGAGTGTCGGCCGTGGGGGCGAGCCGTTGACTAGCCTCCTCCCATGTGCCTTGCGTCGGGTGCGAGATGCGCCACCTCTCCGGCGGCGAGCGACGGACGGGGGGTCGATCCGCCGCCACGTATCCCTTCTCGGCGGCGAGCATTGGCCGTGGGGGTGAGCCGCTGCCCGCCCTCCACCCAGGGGCCGAGCATAGGGCGTGGCACGCGTCGCCTCCACGGCGGGGAGCGAAGGACTCGTCGCCGGTCGCCGGGCATGGAAACCCTAAGCGTGCTAGGAGCTCGCGTGAGATTGGGGGAACAGATAGAGAATAGAGAAGAAATTAAATGAAAAAGAAAAGAAAGATAGAAAAGTAATATAAATGAACGGGTACATTAATCATCTTTCCTATATTACCCTTATACTACTTTATACTAACAAAATATACTACCTCATACTACTAATCGATGTTTTAGTGGTATAGAAAAATCTCGACCGTCCGATGTTTATATACGAGTCCTTTTCAGATGGTAGTATATGGTCGTATTGTGCGCTAGCGCCCCGACCACCCAGGCCCTGGCGGACATGGCATGCACAGGCATTCAGCACAAAACTCAACCGAAAAAGAAGAAACCATACAAGCTAAGTGTTGCCATTTTCATCATCAAGAGAATCCGAAGGCAGCTTGCTGGCAGCGTGTTCAACTAGCTCACTGATTGAGATCCAGGAGATGTGTTTAACATACTGATGGCAAGTTGTTGGCAACACTTGTTGAAATGCTGAACGTAACAGTAAACAGATGCTAGGAACGGAGGGAGCAGCGACGCCAACGAATAGTAGTCATCAGACGAGAGAGACAGAGAGAATTATCCTAACACTTTATAGCTGTTAAGAATCTCTGCTTTCTCTGCTCGAGATCCTAACAATCTCCTGTATGTTCCATAGACGTACAGGTTCGATTTCCTGATCCTCTGCATCGGGAGGTACGGCGTCCCCAAGCTCCCCACGTTTCCCCACGGCAGAGGCCCCGATGCGTTCCGCGGGCGGGTGCTCCACTCCATGGAGTACTCGAGCATGGCGCACGAGGACGCCGCCGAGCTGGTGAGGGGCAAGCGCGTCGCCGTGGTTGGCGCCGGCATGTCGGCCATGGACAACCGTCGCTCAGTGCGCCGAGGCCAACGGTGAGATCGTCGAACGGCGGCATGCATGCTTGCCTGGTTCTATACATTTGTGTGCAAAGAAACCAGACATCATTAGAATCTGTGCATTGGGGTTGACAGGTAGCAGGTACCCGTGCACAATGGTCTACAGAAGCGGCCACTGGATGGTGGATCCCAAAGTTGCTTGGCGTGTGAATTTTTTTACCTTCACCTCGACTCGATGGACGGAGCTAATGGTTGACAAGCCCGGCGAAGGGTTCGTTCTGAGCCTTCTCGCCACGATGCTCAGTCCACTGGTAACACTTGCTCTTGCTCGTGCACCATGCATCTTGTCATTCTTATAGGAGCAACGAACGAACAATGTAAAAACTAAAAACATGATTAGACTGACACTGACTTGACTCGTCTCCATTGAACTGTTGTCCTTGCAGAGATGGGTGACATCGAAGGTGACGGAGGCCTACTACAAGAGGAGCATCCCGATGCGGGAGCACGGGATGGTGCCGGACTGCGGCTTCGGTCAGGCGAGCCTGGGCTGGCGGCTGGGCATACTCCCCCGGAGGGGTTCTACGACAGGGTGGACGAAGGAAGCATCGAGCTCCGGAGGTGCGGCTCCGTCAGCTTCTGCACCGACGGCCTCGTGCTGGACGCCGGCGGCGAGGGCGAGGACGAGCGCGTCGTCGGCGCCGACGTGGTCATCCTCTGCGCGGGCTTCGACATCGACCGCCCGCTGCGGGACGTGTTCGCGTCGCCCTGGTTCAGCGAGATCGTCGCCTCGGGTGACGACGGCGGCAGCGCGGTGCTCCCGCTGTACCGGCACTGCGTGCACCCGCGGATCCCGCAGATGACCGTGGTCGGGTACGCGGAGAGCGGATCCAGCATCTACCCCTACGAGATGATGGCCAAGTGGATGGCGCACCTGCTCGACGGCGCCGTCCGGCTGCCGCGCGTCCGCGACATGGAGCGCGGCGTCGCGGAGTGGGCGCGGTGGGGACGGTGGGCGCGGCGGAGCTCCGGGCGTTTCTTCCTCAAGTCGTGCGTCGCTTCCGTCACGACGTGGTACCACGCCGGCATCCAGTGAAGAAAGCTAGCGGAGATACAGAGCTCGATCGATGGGCACGGCCGGCAATCAATCAGGGCGGTTGGAATCAGTAATTCTTGCTCGGCGCGATAACTCTAGCGCGTCCCGGAGTAAAATGAATTTGATTCTAGAGAGATTCAATCTTTGATCATGCAAAATAATTTGCACATGGAATTGCATTGTATTCCCTCCATTCTAAATTATTAATCGTTTTGGCTTTTCTAAATTTATAATTTTTGCTATCATCTATATATATTATGTTTAGGTACATCGCTTGTTAATCCAATTGGACACTTTGTATGAAACCGAGAGTAGTAGCTTGCTGATCGAACTTTTGAAAAAAAAAATCCTTGCTGATGCGACAAGCTGGGCCGCCAAACTACTCATTTGATTGTGGGCTGTATCTGACGTGGGCTCATGTTGTTTAATCCAATCGAGCATGACTATTCGGTTGCATGAGACGTGAGTTATTATAACGGAATTCATCATTATATATAATGGCAATTTCCTGAAATTACTTTGGTTTGTTCGTCTTCACTGTGATCCGTGGATCATTATTCCCTGGTAAACGAGAATCTGAAATGAAAGGCTAGTCTGAATCTCCATTAAGTTTTTTTTTGTTGTAAAGGCAGAACTTTTTTGATACATAATATCATTCAGTTGTTTTAGTTTAAACTGTCATAATGTCATATAATTATAGAAATGTCATTCTAAACATTGCACCATAGGGGGATATGAGTGCCGGCTTATATTATTGTATTTGAAGGGAAATCATGCCAAGTGCTGAGTTAAGTTCCGTGCCATCGAATCTCTGCCGTCATCTCTTAGTGACAGGGATGATTGATGGTACATCGGTAATAGTAGCATGGGCCACAATGACACGGACTAGAACTTTGCTTGTGTGGTGTTCCCCAGCTGCACGCTTGCATAAAAAGCGTGCGAGGCCGAGAATTTCGTGCAAGCTTCGTCTCGAAAACAATAAATAATCAAGATGGAGACTTGGGGCAAATTCCCTTACAACTTCCTTGCAACTACCTATCTCGTTCCCTGGAGACGTAATGCGCAAAGTATGCATGCTGATTTGCTCGAGTGCTTACGTCCAAGCCAAGCTTACGGGGAATAGTTTCAACTTTAAGGTAGATTGTGACCAAGAGCAGAGTTTAAAAATTTAATGCAGTTAATCTAGTTGTTTTCAAAATGGCGCCCGGATGTTAATTGACTGTTTTGTACGTATTCTAATCTAAAGCATCAATTAACGCATGCTCTTGATTTTGTCTCAGTGCATCTTCCTCTTTTGGACTGAATCGCTCATCCCCACGTGCATTTTTTCTTCACCACGGCCAAAACAAAAGGCACTGCTACTGATCGCGAAGCGATGAAACGGACTATTCTAACCACCGGTCACTCTTGTGACTAAGTACCTGTCATTACCTGACGTACGTGCGGATAAGCATAGGCCAAATATTCCTGTGGTGTGGGCCTCCAGACAGGGCCGTGCGCTGGGCCCACATCTTGCGGCGGGGATGTACGCCGCCGCCCGTCGCCCCCAAACCCAGCCGACTCCAACAGTAGTTAATCGACGGCCCGAGCCTCCGTTACGCTTTGCGCCGAATCCTTCGCCCGCACGGGATCCTGGTCCACCTCAGCACCACCACCTCCTATATCCCTTGTTCGCTTCGCACCCCTGTTCACTCGGGAAGCATCTTCCTCTTTATTATTTCTAATAAGAATGTATTTTCTCTAGAAAGGATAGCCTTTGATTATGTAAACACTAGAGAAGACATTACCATTTTCACCGAGAAAGATACCAGCCAATACGGCATCATGTGCCTTGCTCTGTGGAACGGTCTCTTTGGTGGTATGCGAGTCCAGGCCAAATTGGCATGCAATTCGAACCTTATTTTACGATTCAAATTCAAATGTTATGTACCAACAACAACATCATCGATGGATACACCCAAAATGTATATAATTAATGAGAATTAAACAACAATAATATATTGTAATCTAAATGAACTCTTTTTTGAAATCTAATATATACGAACTCGAACAAAATTTGTGTCAAAGAAAATCCATTGTAGAAAAAAGATCAGCCGCGATCCGCCCACATGCGATCCTTTTCTGATTCGCGCTTGATGTATCATGCGCCTTACTTGCGCGGCTAGTACACTAGCTAGATCTTCGATCAGGAATTCAGGACATGAGCTCACGCGTCTATAACACCATAGCAGTAAGGGACAGGGATGCAGTCAATATATAGTGTTTACAATATACAAGATCTTTAAACTTGGCAACCTTCGAATATATTTGCTACTAGAGTACTAGTAGTACTCAGTGAAAGTTACCAAAATATTATCAATATCTTCGAGGAGTATGTCTAAGTGTCTAACTATCTCCAGGACTCCAGCCGACAAAGCAACCGCATCTGTCAACCTTGGTTAACAGAACCAAAACGGAGTCCTGTTCTAATTCTAACCCCAGCGGTGCGTGGCTGGCTGGCCCCACGGGGCAGTGGCACAGTCTTCCTGGCGCGCCCGTAAAATCTCAGTTTCCCCGGGTGCCCGACGTAACTACGCAATAACCCTTCCCCTCCCCGCAGGGTCTAAGACGAAAAAGGCGACTTGTTATCAATCGAACCAAGCAAACTATCTCGCCTCCGTCGCCGGCGAGTCCCCTCCTCTCCGACCGCCGCCGCGGGAGGGGAGATGATGGGGTTCCTGGAAGGGCTACGCCTCGACACGCTGCTGAAGCGCGTCTGCAAGTCTCTGCTGAAGAAGCGGCTCGGGGATCTGATCCTCGGCGACCTCGACCTCGACCAGTTCGACATCCAGCTCGGCCGCGGCACGCTGCAGCTCAACGACCTAGCCCTAAACGCCGAGTTCATCAACCGTAAGGTGCGTTTTTTGTCCGCGCCCCCGGTTTGCTCTCGCGATTCCCGCGTCTTCTTCTCCCATGCGTGTTGGGTTGGGGGGCGTCGCTGTCCGCTTTCGATTGGGAGCGGAGGGAGGTTTAGGTTTTGTGATGATTCGATCGCCGACTGGCGCGCGCATGTTGCCAGGACGATCGAATTGTTTTGTGGGAAAGCGGAGAACTTGGCGGTGAGGCGAGGTATCGTTGATTTGGTTGCCGGGTGGGTTAGTTATGTTTGATTTTGAATTTTGATCGCGATGGAAACTGTTGCGAAGCTAATTGTGGTTAGGGATTGAGGCGGGGGTTTTCGGCTATTTTCGTGGTGGAACTAAAGGATTGGTGGGGAAAAGAAGTAGAGCTGCAGTTCATTGGTGTCGAGACTGGCAATATCGGATACCAATGATTAAGCTGATTTTTTTTGTTGTGCTGTATAGTTCAGTAGAATTTTGTTAGTTATTTTGTACCTTGTGGACCAGCTGGAACATCAGTTTTGGGAGAAGGAGAAGGGGTTATGCATCTTTGTTGCTGTTTGCACTTTGCAGTTCATTCTTTTGGATCAGACTAAATTGAAATACATTGCACTGCAAAGTGTTTACACACAGAAATGCGAAGTGTGGCTAGTGTTAAAAATCAACCTAGCAGAAAGTATCATGTGCCCAAGTCTATGATGTTAATTGCCTTTCTTTCTAGCTTTAATGCTTGTTCTTCACTCGTTTGCTTCTAACATAATTTGTGTGGTACTTGGCATACCAATCATCTCTTATGTGGATGCAAAAAGAATTCCGAAACTTGTAGAAGTTAAATTGTTTGCTTCCTGTTTTAAAATGAATCATCAGTTAATTTTCTGTATTATTTCAGTTGTTGGGATCTCCTATAATGCTGAAAGAAGGATCGATAAAATCACTGATAGTTAGAGTCACTGGTAGTTGTGAGATTGTTGTGGAAGAATTGGAGCTTGTGCTTGCTCCATCTGTTGCAAGTGAAGTTGCTGATGTACATACTGAATGCTCTGTCTCTGGTAGTACTAGTGACACACAGACATCAGTCAAGACCCAAAGATATGAATCTGATAGTAATCAGTGTTCTACTTCTGTATCTCGAGATGTGGATGAAGGTGTCAAGAGAATTGCCAGTGCCGTCAAATGGTTTCTGACAAGTTTTAATATCAAGTTAAAGAATGTATATGTTGTATTTGATCCTCAAACCAGTTTGGATAGTATGCTCCCAGAAAATAATCGATCTCTGGTTTTCCGTATTAAAGAGTTGGAATTTGGAACCCAACTTGGTCTGTTTAAACTGAACAACTTTTTAACTTTCCATGAGGCAGTCATTGAGTTCTTGAAGATGGATGATGTTGATGCACTGCTTCAAAATGATCCATTTAGAGGAATAGCTGACATTTCATCACGCCATAGTACTACTGCAGTCTTGACCGGTCCCATTGGTGGATTCTCCGGGGAACTCAACTTAAGCATCCCATGGAATAAGGGGTGCTTGAACTTTGAGAAAATTGATGCAGATGTATCTGTTGATTCATTGGAATTACGGTTACAAATCAGCAGTATCCGGTGGATCATGAATGTATGGGATTCTCTCCAAAGGAAACAAGTAGACGAACAGAGTTGTGCACATAATGCTGCAGATATCTCTTTAAGCTCTTCCAGGTCTGCCTTTTGTTCACCCGCGCCAAGCACATTGAAATCAAGTTCAGATTCTGTGATAGCCAACAGTGAATGCTTGGCGCATAGCACATTTTCTCAAAGCAGGCAAGGTAAAATTCAGGAATCTTTCCTTAAAAGGGCACATGTAATAACAGACTGGATGGAGCCTGCTGCCCGTGAGGATCAAGGCGATCCTGATTCAGATTGTGATGAAAGGTTTGTTTCTGCGCTACATTTCATTCCTTGAAAATCCTAATCACAATTCTCATAGTGTACCTTGAAATTTCTTTTGCCATATCATTGTCAATTTCCTGTTGCTATGTCACAATTTGCTTCTATTTGTATCTTTTGTGAATAATATGAGACCCGCTATAGGCTTTTCAAAAGTAGTCTGTTTCTCTTTGCATGCTTTCCATGTAAACAGCTTTTGCTTTTATTTCTTCTTGATTTGTGGCCATCGCAGTACCCACTTATTGGTAGCTTCTTTCTGGAATTGTTCTTCACCGCATCCTTTGAAGTCCTGTATTCATAAAACAGTGCAACTTTCAGAAGGCCATAGTGATTACTTGCTTGAATATTTCTCTGATCCATTGTACGTAGCCTGGAGTTATAGTGGTCAAATCACTATTTCTCTTCTTTGTTTCTAGCATTAATTTCCCTTTGCTTTGACACCCAAGTAATTCTTTCATAAGAGATGCTGTGTGCCAAGTTTTATTTATTTATCTTCTTGAGGGAGTCATGCTATTTTGTCCTAAAAAAGGAATTGGCTGTTCTAACTGCATTACTAATCCCTTGCTACTTTTTGGCAGCATTGATCAATTTTTTGAATGTTTTGAGGAATTGAGGAACTCCCAATCAAGTTTAGGGAATAGTGGTATATGGGACTGGACTTGTTCAGTATTCAATGCCATAAGTTTTGCATCAACTTTAGCATCCGGATCTGATCAAGTTCCTAAAGGTATATTCCTTTTAACTTTGGCATATGGCTTGCAGTTTAGATTGGTTATGCCGTATCATACACTCTTCTTGGTTTTGGTTATGAATGGATAAGGTGGCTCCGTCATCTGCCATTTATTTTACTCTTGAACCTATCCACATTAAGTAGTTTTTTTTTCTATACTAAGTAAATATACGATACTACTTCCATTAAAAGGTGACGTTCTGTTCATGGATACTAGACAGTCCCCAAAATGCAACTTTTTACCATCAATTCTATTTATGTATATGTTCAGAACCAAATAAACTGTGATGATTCATGAATGTATTTTTCAAGATGGATCTTACATGCTATAGCCTATAGCTCTAAACATGCATATAGATATTTTGAGTCAAACTTAGAATGCATTTAGTGGATATATCTCAAAAGGATAACTTTTTCTGTGACTGGAGTTAGTATCTGATTGTTAGCACCTGAAGTGACTTAAGAATAACAGCTTCTTGTCATGGCCATTTGTTAGTACCACTGGCATGAACAAAACTATTGCATTTATTTCTGTTGTTGGACGAAGTGCTTGTAGTGTTTTACTTGACCACTTAAATTATCACATCGCATATATATGACTATTGACCTTTTATTTCCTGACAGAACCAGTGATCGAGAAGACCCTACGAGCCTCCATTACTGAGGTATCTGTTCTTCTTTTGTTCAGTGATGACATGGATGTCAACAATTCCAGTGTCCCTATCAGTGAATTGGATGATATGAGAAATTCTCAAATGTTTTCGAGCTGCCTTTCATCTGAGCAGTTTGAGAAATCAATCATATCTCCTGCTACTGCTTCCAGCTTAAATATGCATCATCTCGAAGCCAAATGTCAGAATATTCATCTTGATCTACAGGTATTCATTTTTTGTCTGTGCTAGTACAGTGACGCTTGTTCTTAGTCCATGCATCGTTGTATTGTCATCAAGCTTGGTGTTGAATATTTTTTGCTGTTATGTCTGCAGACATATCCAAAAAATTTAAGGTTCAAGGCATCAGTTGCTCAAATGAAGCTTGATGAATACTACCGCGCTAGAAACAATAGTTCAGATGATTCATACCTTGGTTACCACTTCTTGAATAATAACTTGCGGCAAGGAGTTCAAGCTTCCCTCCCTCAGTGCCTGTTTGCTTCTGGAGATCATTTAGTGGAAACCTATGAACATTGTGGCAACAGTTCAAGTGAACTGACTAAAGTTGAATTGCTGAAAACTTATGGAGAGTGCACATTCCATTATGATGTCAGTACCAAAGATCAAGATGGCAAATTAGTAAGCTCAACTTCTATGTCAATCTGTTTGGCTCCTTTGGTTTTATGGGTGCACTTCCATACACTATACATGCTGTTGAGTTTTATTAATAAAGTTGAGTCCGATTTGTCACACGAAGAGCATAGAGTTCACATGCATGGTGATGATAAAGGAAGCAGATTGACTACCAGCACAATTGTGTCCTCAAGTGGAAGTCTAAATATTCATATATCCCTGTCACCTGCAAGAATCATCCTTTGCTTTCCAACTGAGTTTTCGTGGGATTTAAGCCACCCATCCACCCTGGATAAGTTCCTGGTGATTGACCACACTTCATGTCTGAACATGGCAGAAACTGCATCTCATCCACAAAATGAAATTCATAATGAGTTTCAACTTGGCAAGCCATGTACCTCAGTCCATATGGCTACAGGGAACTTTGACATCTATTTGGTTAAACCTGCCAATGATGTATTGGATGGTAGAGTCTTTTCTTCAAATAGGCAAACTTTCTCTACAATGAAGATTTTTTCTGTTACTGAAACCAGTTATAATGACTCCGGCATCACACTTATCAGGAGAAAGTATCCTGTAACTAGCCCTGAGATGGTGAGCAAAGCATGGAGTTTGGCAAAGCTGCATGATCAATTGGTTACTAAAAAACAGAACAGCAAATGGGCTGGCATTTCCCCTTCTATAACACAAGATCTTGAAGAGACAGGATCTAACATGCACCAGGAGCTCCTTAAGAGCACTGAGCTCTTATTTCATGTTCAACTTTCTTGTGTCTCAGTACAACTTAGCAAAAAGGATTGCGAGCTATTAACTAACTTGATAGATCATGTCCTTGATGGGATATCAAATGAAGAAACAAGCATATCTGGACATTGCAAGGACAAATCTGTTCCAAGCAATGATATTTGCATTCAAACATCTATCATCTTTGAGTGCAGCGTCTTGGAAATTTGCACTGAATTGGATGAAACAGTGGAAGTGAGTCCTTTGTTACAGGCAGAACTAGAAGGATCCTGGAATTCTCTTAAGTTGAAAGTTTCAAATTTTTCACTTTTCTCTTTTTCGAATGTTGGTGGGCTCAACAATGCCAGTTTTCTTTGGGTGAATCATGGTGAAGGGGAGCTTTGGGGTTCTGTTGGTGTTAAGGATGATGAAGCCCCTGGAGAAAGCAAAGATTTTCTTATAGTGGTTTGCAAGGACTCCGCCTGCAGGCGTGGTGATGGTGAAGGTACTAATGTGTTGTCTATTGGCACTGCTGGCTGTTCTGTGACCCACATCAGGAACCCAAAGCTAAAAGAGAACTACACTTCTGTTGGTGTTCGTTCTGGTACAATTGTGGCACCTGGCGGCCGTATGGATTGGATCAATGTGATAGGCCTGCTGTTCAGTTCAGGTTCAGATGAAACTGGAAAGACAGATGATAGTAGCACAGTAAATAGTTCTCAGTCTGGTGAATTCTATTTATCATCTTTCTTTCTTGAGCTGGCTGATG
Organism: Panicum miliaceum; assembly: GCA_032594955.1. Lineage (NCBI taxonomy): Eukaryota > Viridiplantae > Streptophyta > Magnoliopsida > Poales > Poaceae > Panicum > Panicum miliaceum. The sequence goes on from CM064062.1 coordinate 22,259,174, forward strand.
TTGCTGTTAGCTATGAACCTCACTTCAAATATTTCACTGTCGATGCTGAAGCAGCGGACCACAAGTTGTTCTCATGCCTTTTAGCTGCATCATCATTTAAACTTCATAATAAATCAGCATCAGCCTCTGCAGCTACTGTTTTTGATATCCAGTTACGTGATCTTGGGGTTCTTCTTTCGGAATCATCTGGCTCAAAAAATGTCACTTGTGGTTATGGTGTAGATTACCTTCGTCAAGCAGGATATGCTAAAGTTGCCCAGAACACATTAATTGAAGCTTCTCTAAGAATTGATTCTTCGTTTTGGAAACTTGAAATATTGGATTCCCAATTCGATATTGGTACTTGTCATGATACAACTTATGGTCTTATTCGTTTAGGCTCCCAACTCCAGCAGCTATATGGTCCAGATATGCGGGATGCTCTAGATCATCTACAATCTAGGTGGAATAGTGTCCAACAAGCAAACAAACAAAATATAGCTGCTGATGCATCAGACAAATCTGAGAGCAGTCTGGAGATTTTGACAGATTCTGGAGATTGCCAGTCAGATGGACTGCTTGATGATATCATTGAGAATGCTTTTTACACAGAGGACTACACGGCCAACGATTTTTGCGAGAGCAATTGCTCTGAGACGGATGATGGGTTTGAACTGAATACTCAAATACCACTGAGACAAAACTCCTGTGCTGATCAGATCATTGACTCATATTATATGCCTGAACTTCATCAATTGTCATCCTATGAAGAGCATAAATGTACATCTGGTGGGGATGCTCTTAGAACCCTGGAGAGTGAAGATGGGGGATGGTATAACAATGTTCCCTTAACAATAGTTGAGAACCATGTTTCACAAAAGAAAAGCAAGCAAGGAGAACAAATACTTCAACAAGAAATGAAGGCATCTGTTTGCGACTCGAATACTGATGAATCTTGTAATCTTAAAGGAAAGGTTCTTATTCATGATATAGATGTCAAGTGGCGGATGTATGCTGGAGGTGACTGGTTATTACCTCAGAAAGATTCAACTAGCTTCACATGCACAGATGGCAGAGATAGGAGCTGTTCTTTGGAGTTTACCCTGACAGGGCTCAGTATCCAACTTGACATGTATCCAGATGGGGATGTTTCTATATCTAAGCTATCTGTTGCTGCTCAGGACTTGAGTCTTTGTGATCAAAGTATCCATGCTCCCTGGAAACTGGTATGTCCATTATTGCCATATTATGTTACAAACTTGCTTTAGTCCCATGGCTAATGGTTTCTAATTCTTCTCATCCATTCAATACAGGTTCTTGGATGTTATGACTCAAAGGATTACCCAAGAGAGTCTTGCTCCAGTTTATTCAGGTTTGAACTGGAGTCTGTAAGGCCCGAACCACATGCTCCTTTGGAAGACTACAGGTACACACCCACTCTCATGCCACCCTTTGCTTGTTTCTGTTAATCCGTACAGAGTTCTGCCCTACTCGATGAATGCAAATAAATAAAGAGAATGGCAAGGTCTATGTCATCCATACCTATAGGAGAACAGTCTTTGGTTATGTAGATTGTAGTTGAAGAACTGTATTGGCTTCAGAAGTGCTGGAAAAAGACAACATGCAGTTTGCCAATATCTTTTTGCGTCACTGGATAAACATATATGGTAGAGTTTAGACATCAGAGGGTGTAATCCTGTCTCACTGGTGGTTGAGGTTTAAGGCATTGGCACCTAGGTGCCATGGCATACAGGCATTAGGTTAAGAGGGAGGGCCCAGGCATTGGAGGGTTTTGGGAGCTTTAGGGACTTCCTTTTTTATGCCATAGCTCTTATTTAACGGAGCCATTTATAACAACAATCCGAAATAACCTTTCACATTTTTTATGCTTCCTTCATATAACAATCTCTTGCGTTATCCTAAATTTTGCAGGCTTCATCTCGAGATTTTACCTCTGCAGCTGCATCTTGATCAAGGGCAACTTAACTTCCTAATCAATTTCTTCCAGAATGATTCATGTAACAATGACCCTCATTTGCATTGCGAAAAAGAGATTATTGATGTGAAAAGCACAAGCTATGGAAGCAATACAGTTGTGGATGAGGCATTACTTCCTTTCTTTCAGGTATTTTAAAGTTCATGGTCACTTACTTTTTCGTTCAATACTGGACTCATAAAAATTTTGCGATCTAATTATTTTTTCCCTCTTTGATATGCCAGAAATTTGATGTAAAGCCGCTTGTTCTGCACATTAATTATATACCTCGTCAGTTTGATCCCATTGCACTAGGCAAAGGAAATTATGCAGAACTTCTCAACATTCTTCCTTGGAAGGTAAATTTCTGTTGGAAAAAACACATTCCAGTAGCAAGGAAACCTTCAGATGATTATCTATTATGGATAAAAATAACCCTGACATGAAATTTGTTGAACAGGGAATTGATTTGAAGCTCAAGCATGTTTCAGCAATGGGTGTTTACGGATGGAACAGCATATGTGATTCAGTAGCTGCAGAATGGTTGGAGGACATTTCTAAAAACCAGGTCCTTGTCTACCCATGCGCACCTGTACTTTCAGACATGTATGCTCTTGCATGCACAAACGTAAAACATGTGAAAACTTAATGCAGATAACGCCCGAAGAGAAATGTAGTTGAAATTTGCACTGCTACATTGGCTACGCATACCTAAATATACCTGTGGAAATATGGACAAAATATTAAGTCTGCACTTGAATTACAAGTAAAATCCCATTGCAGTCTGAATTGAAATATCTGTTACTTGTTTAGGTTCACAAATTGTTAAAAGGGCTTCCTCCAATAAGATCACTAGTTGCTGTCAGTTCAGGGACTAAGAAGTTGGTATCTTTGCCCATCAAAAGCTACAAGAAGGACCGGAAGTTGCTCAAGGGAATGCAAAGAGGTAAGACATGTATAGTGTAGGACATATATCAGCTAACATTTCTGTTTAAAGTGTGATTATGCCATGGCAATGTGAACCAGTTGATGACACACTTCTTTATTACCACTAATGGTTATGGCTTTGGCATCTTGTTTGACAGGTGCAGTTGCTTTTATAAGGAGCGTTTCCATTGAAGCAGTAGGGCTTGGTGTCCATTTGGCTGCGGGAGCTCATGATATGCTTGTGAAGACAGAGCGCGCTCTAACAGCTGTTCCACCATCTTTAGCCTCATGTGAAGCAAAACGAACAAAACACAACATAAGAGCTAACCAGCCTGAAAGTGCACAACAAGGGATAAAACAGGTATGAATTCCTCTGCGATACATAACAATTTTAATTTTCAGTAGTTTAATTACATAGCTGTTAGTGTTTCGGATTTGGTTTTAACCTTTTGCATAAGTTAGGGACCACTATATAATTTATGGTCTGGAGCAAACTTTGAAATTAATTTCTCATGAATCTCTGAAGTTCAATAGGCTGAGGCTACCTAACAACTATAGCTCCTGTCATGTAGTGCTTTAGTGCTAGTACATTAATTCACAACTTGTGCAGGCCTATGAAAGTTTAACTGATGGGTTTGGAAGGACTGCCTCTGCCTTGATTGCCAATCCTATTAAAGTTTATAACCGGGCTGGTCCTGGATCAGCCCTGGCTACTGCAATTTGTGGAGCACCAGCTGCTGCAGTAGCTCCAGTATCGGCATCTGCTCGTGCTTTCCATTGTGCACTTGTTGGGCTAAGGAACAGGTCAGTTTTGAGCTCATTCTTAACTCCTTAAGTTTCTGTACGATTGTCATTTGTACTACGCGAGTCATCTATAGACTTTTATGACGCGAGTACCGGAGACTTTGCATCTGTCGGTGGAGATTTTAAGCACCACAAGAAATTACCTTGTCCTGTCTTGTAAACTTTCAGCTCAATATTTGTTCTTCCTATTACTGGTTATATATCTTTGTTTGTCAAACGATACGTTGTACTTGATGTTCTACTTTTAGTGTCTGTTAAAGAATTTAGCAGCAGAAAGTATCAAAGTGTCAAGTTACAAGCAGGGTCGATTAGTTACTAAATCAACGAAGTGGAGTAATTTTGAGGTTTCGTAGAAGTCAATATATTTCTGTATAACCTGTCTAAATTGGATAACCGAGAAAAATGATTTTGAAAGATCAACTGCTGTGCCTTGACTTGGTGAAAGGAATCATTTCTTCTGCTGCTAATTTCTGTTAGCTAAACTTCCTTTTTTTTTTTCATGTGTGCAGCCTTGATCCTGAGCATAAGAAAGAATCCATGTACAAATACAATGGACCTTCTCAATTGTAGACTTCATTCAGAAGAAGAGGTGTCCCTTCATTCTTTTGCACGCCTTACATCATCTCTATCTTGGACGAACTGGTTGGGGAGCACCTGTGCTGCAGTCTCGTCCAGTGTTGAGAGGCAAACTTGTACAGTGTAAGATAAATTCACTATTATAAGATTCATTACTGAAAATCGGCATTGTCTGGTGTGTTCTTACGGATGTTTTGATCCATTTGCGCAGGTGTACAGATCGTAGGACAGATTACATGTGCCGTTAAAGCCTTCCACACCTTGTAAATTAAACAGAGGGTTGTAATTACCATTCGCTGTTTCCATCGCCTGGGCTGGTGGAAGTTTTGTAACCCCTTTTCCTTAGCTTGGGAAGATGACCTGGGCAGGGCATGACTGGCCCCACTGTACATATGGTTGCCCTGTGAGTTGTGTGCATGTAAATATCTCTTTTGCTTCGGCTGTGACTCTGAGTGTGCCTGGTAGGTTGCCAAACCGCTGACGGTAAGTTCTCACTTTTGCAAGTGTAAATATTACCATCATTTTTTTGATCTGCTTCTGGTGATAGAGTTGTTGCTTTGAGTAAGCAAAATGAAAAAAAACGGTGCACCAGCATTACTGTTGCCTGTGCCAATATCTTGGTGGTATACGTATAATAATGTCGGCACGGGCAACACTAATGTGATCCTGGTTTCGTTTCGTAGCAGGAGTTTCAAATAATGCCTCGTATGACAGGCCAAAGAAATTCCCCAACAGTTACAGTACCCTTTTCTGTTCATCTATTTGCATTTTCCATTACACTCCGACGATCTCTAGATCAGCCTTCCGAAGTGCTCTAACATATGGTTATAGTGTGTATGTGTGTTCATATGGAGCGTGCAAGTCAATTCATGTAGAATGTAGATCAGTCTTCCGAAGTGCTCTAACACTTTAACATGTGGTTAAAGTGTTGCCAAACAACAAAAATCTGTAACCACCTACTAGCGACCGTTGGAGCTGAAATAACTTTTTTGGATTAAAATACCTCAAACAAGTATTGGTGCCTATCTATATTTTCCTGTGGGGATGCTACATAAAACAGAAGCTAAGTAATTTCTGGGAAGTGTTATTTCGTTCTTGCCACAAGTCCTCACATGTATAAGCGCCATTGATGGTTTGCTTCGCCCTCTTTTTGGAAAAAAAAAATGGCACAGGTGTGCCATTCATTTTTTCGTAAAATTGTCCTCCATACAAATTTTCCATAAATAGGAAGCCAAGCAAAGAATTTACATTGCTTTCCACTTTCGCATTCCAAATGAGCTGCACTTTGAAGTGATGGAATATTTCAAAAATTAATATATAGGTGATTATGTACTATATTGGCAATTCTTTGTGCATTTGGTTGGAGCCTTGGAGGGACTTATTTGAAGTCGATGTATTCTTGTTGCTTCTGATGTGTTGTGAGATTTTTCTCACCGTTTTAATCCAGCTTCCATTGTGTAAAACTGGTTTTTGTTCTTTTGCTAAATTGCCTACTGGATTTTGTTCTTAGCGAGAAGCCAGGCAAAGAAGTTTTGCTTTCCCACTTTCGCATTCCATATGAGCTGGACTTTGAAGTGACGGAACATTCTAGGAATTTGGAATTTTCGATCTTAGAGAATGGTTTTGTAGGTATTGACCATCAGTTGTCCGCTACCGTAACGTTGCATTTGGTGGGATGGAGTTATTCGCGGCTTTACCCATAAGTTTGTCCCTGTGGGTTGTAGCCATTTGGATTGCTAGAACTTACACACGAAGAGACCAGCGTTCACCGCGTCTGATGCATGCCATTGTGTCCATGAACTCTTTTATGCGTTTCTTAGAATCAGACTAGGTGCACTAAAGTAATTTTGTATAAAAAAAGTCATCCCAGTGTAGGAATATTAGGTATTTTTTCATAATTGTTGGAAAGTACTTTTGTGCCCTAAAAATTCAGATAATCTTCAAAATTAACCTACTTTGGTGAATTTTTATTTTAAAATTTTAAATTCTACATATATATTTTTATGCAAAATGAGTTCATCTCCATCCATTATATCCATACAAAAAGTTTTATAAATTTTGGAGGTGATTTGATAGTCGCTTTAGCCTAGAAAAGAGAGGGGAGAATCCATGTGTTATTATTTGTGTAGGTTAACCGACGGAATTGAGAAAAGTATCAAATAACCTTGCGTTAAATAAGGAAGTTGAAAATTTTTCTGCGTCAAATAAAAAATTCTTAACTTTATCGGTACCAAATAGAGAACACACACATGCCTTTCTTAGAATCGGACTAGGTGCACTATGTCTACCACATGCATTTCTTTCAACATGATTTTCATGAGCTGCACTAACAAGAAAAGAGAGAAGGAATTTTAAGGAATCCTATATTATCCTCAGTTATCAATTTATCATGCACATTTATAAAACACTAAATCCATAAACTCCTAATGCCTATAAGACATTTTACTAAATTTGAAAGAAATTGTTGATTTAGTCCCGGCCCAGTGCATGACTATGTAAAGACGCCGTTTTATGCTCATTATGTGATCGACCATAGCAAACCCAACTCCAAAATAAATACCATCATATATATGTGGATCGGTTAATTAAAAAAGTAATCTGGAGATGTAAATCCATCTTTGGGTGCTGACAAACGTAGAGAATCCATCCAAGCATCAATCCAAAAGAGCCCAGATCAATTCCAGCTCCTCCGATCCACACGAGCAATAATCGGAGATATTGCCGTGGAAGAAGCATGGGAGTTGGTGAGCGAAGACTTCACACTTTTTTCCACACAGTTGTATGAGCTAGTGGCTTTCAGGACAGCTGCACGGCAGATCGCTTGCTACATGTTTGGCCTCTTGCGTTGGACCCTGGTGCATGTCTATATCAACTTTGATACTTGCTTCGTGTCACACTCTTCGTGATGGACGATTGGACCTATCTGAGAACGAGCAGTCGTGGTATGGTTTGGACAAGTCACGAGTCCCCCACTTGCATGTTTCGCGACGAGTCTACGTGGGTCGGGAGGAGTTGATCCGGTATATATACTAATATAATATTACAAAACCGTCGGCATGTTTTATATTCTTATAAAATTTCGAAACGAGCTACTGATGAATACCAAGCGCAGCTAACCACCGATTGAGGTGTGTAGTTTGACCGACTTGCATTCCTACTAGGTATGCAAATAAGACAAGGATGGCGCCGTTATGCATATACTCCTCTAAATTCAGAAACAAGGACAATGCGGCAATAATTTAGTCTAGATTTAGAATAGGGTGCGATCCCAGTGAAAGCATACATCATATAAATAAAACAGAACCTAGTTTACTTAAGTGGAATAATCTTTCAACTTGACAGACGGCATCAGTCTTGTATGGTGGCTAGTGGCTACCTGCTTGTGGTTACAGACCTAACCAAGATTGTCTGGTACTCTGGTGGCTCAGTTGGCTGCCTGCCTTATCCACAGTACTACTAAGGATTCATAGACTAGAGTGTCTAGACCTGTTTTACTACTATTAGTCTACTACTACTACTACCACCACCACCACAGTATATCGACAAGCAATTCTCTTCTTTTTCTTATCCTTCTTTCTTGTATTTTGAGCAAAGAATAATGGTTGAGAAAGATAACAAACCCTTGCCTCGAATTGTGTGCCACAATCCAAACCTGGCTCTACTGATAGGAGTTCATCTTCTTGAGACTTTTATTATAAGGATGTAAAATATTATGGGAACGTGGTTGCTCAATCTAGAGCACACCACAGATACATGGGCCAAACCGACCTCAAGAGATTACAATCTATCGTTGTTGTAATCTGGTTTGGTTGTGTGTTGTATACAAGTGAAACTCTATTCAAACTATTCTATCTATAACCAAACCAGATATCCAACAACGTTTGTACCAATTACAAGAGATCAAACTTATTTCTAATAGCCTCCCTCAATCTGAAGCTTCGTTCTTCTGAAGATTTAGACTGCCAACAAAATCCTCAAACTTTCTTACCGGCAAGGCCTTGGTAAATCCATCTGCTAGCTGATCATTAGACGGTATAAGCCGAACCTATAATTGCTTGCGAGTCACTCTCTCTCTCACAAAATGAAAGTCAATCTCAATGTGTTTAGCACGTGCATGAAAGACCGGATTTGCAGAGAGATAAGTAGCTCCTAAATTGTCACACCATAAACATGGCGTTGAACGAGTCTTGACTCCCAATTCAGCCAATAAGGATTCTAACCAAATCACTTCAGCCGTTGCATTAGCCATGGCTTTATACTCTGCTTCTGTGCTTGATCGAGAGACCGTTGCTTGTTTCCTGGCATTCCAAGAGACAAGTTTGCACCATAGAACATGACAAAACCACCAGTAGAGCGCCGGTCATCAACACTGCCAGCCCAATCGGCATCTGAAAATGCGCTGATCTGTGTAGACAATGATTTCTGAATCTTTAATCCCAAATCATCAGAGTACTTGATATACCCTAGTATCCTTTTCACAGCCGTCCAATGTAAACTTGTTGGGGAGTGCAAGAATTGACAAACTTTGTTTACTGAATTGACAAAATAATCCCATCTTTTTCATGTTTTACTTCAATACCAAGAAAATAGTGAAGATCACCAAGATCTTTTAATGCAAAATCCTTCTTGAGATCTTGTAACAATGCTGATACAGCTTCTGATGAGGAACTAGTAACAATAATGTCATCCACATAGATAAGCATATATATGGTGACTTGCCCCTTTTTGATAAAGGAATAAGGAAGTATCAGACATAGAGGCACTAAAACCAAGATTAATCAACTTTTCACTTAACCTTGAATCCATAGATGGCCTTGTCTAGTTTGCAAACAAGCTCTGAAGATCTGTTTCTTTCAAAGCCTGGTGGCTGTCTCATGAAAACATCCTCTTCCAGAACACCATGAAGAAACACGTTCTATACATCTAATTGTCTCAAACACCATCCTTTAGATACTGCAACAGACAATAATAAACAGACAATAGCAATTTTTACATCGGGACTAAAAGTGTCCTCATAATCAATACCAAATCTTTGTTTGAAGCTTTAGCTACAAGTCTAGCTTTGTACCTGTCAATGCTTCCATCTGCCTTTTTCTTGATTTTGAACACCCATTTGCAATCTATTATGTTTGTTCCTTGTTTCTCCGAGACCAAGTGCCATGTGCCATTGCGAATTAAGGCGTCATACTCATCCTGCATAGCTGATCGCCACTTTGGATCGCCCAACGCCTCCTGTACTGATTCTGGTTCTCCTGTAGAGTTGAACAGACCATATTTGATCATACCAATATATGGAACTTTAGGTTTAACAATATCGCTCTGAATTCTGGTCCGAGGCCTCGGTGCAACAGACGGAGGAGCTGGTGCAACAGGCTGAGAAGCTGGTGTAGCAGGTGCAGAGTCTGCCACCACAGGCGATCCAATCGGCGTCGCTGATCCAATCGTCTTGCCGGTGAGGAGGGGCCAGCTGGAGTGCTCGCATGAGCTACGGGCGATCTGATCAGAGTAGAGGATCCTGATCCGGAGCTTGTTCGTGTTGCCGGTGAGGAGGGGCCAGCTGGAGTGCTCGCATGAGCTGCGGGCGATCTGATCGGAGTAGAGGATCCGGAGCTTGTGTGTTCCCCCCATGGGTCAGAGCCGGGTTGATCGGAGCACGCTCGGAGTCCTGAGGAGGATCTGACACATGATCTGAGGCAAGATCAGCATCGGGATCCCTACCGACATTTGTTGCTGTCGACGTATCACCATGGAACTCTGCGCCAGGATGTCACACCCTAAAATTAATGGATTTTAGGATGTGATTAATAATATTAATAATAATAATAAAGCAATAATTTTCTCATAATTATAATTTCAACATTTATTTTCTTTACAGAAAATCTAATATAGGAAAAATAAATAATTGTCTTTCTGAATTAAATAAAATGCTTTCTATGTATGTTGCATTCATGTCGTTGCATTGGTTTTGTTTGTTTGCGTGTTTGAGGTTGCAAATAAAAATACCCATAAACTACCCTAAAATCTCTCTTTCTCTTCTCCTCTTCTTTTTCTCCACGCGACCCAAAACTGCACGGCGGCCCAGCCCGCAGCGCCCTCCCTCTCTCTCTCTCCCTCCCTCTCTCACTGCCGCCAGGCCCACCTGTTGGCGTCGTTTGCTCCCTCCCGCTCCCTCTTTCCTTTCTTTCTCCTTCCGCGTCTCTCCTTCCTTTCCTTTTCCTTCCTCACCGCGTATCCCGGCCGCGCCCGTCGCCGTCGTCTTCGACCGAACTCCGCCCCTCCTTCCCTCCTGTGTCAGCGCCTCCTCTTCCTCCCTCGCCTATAAAGGATGAGCACCCGAGCTCCTGTGCCCCTACTGCCCTGGCGCCCCCAACCCCGCGCGTTCCCTGTGCAGCTCCCTCCTCCCGTGCTCCTCTGCAGCTGCCCCTGCGCCACTGCTACCCACGCACGAGCGCCTTAGCCTCTCTCGTTGCCCTACCCCCTAACGTGCCGCGTCCCCTTGCTGCTGCCGTCGCACCTCAACCAGCGCCGCCCCCCAGTTCTATACGCGAAGGAAACAGAGGTCGCCGCTGCTTCTTGCACAGTTGATTCCAGCCGCCACGGTGCATCTCCGCCAAGGGTAAGCGGCGGAACGGACTCCCCTCGACCTCCTCTCCCGTTTCCCCATCTTCCCCTGCTTCCCCATGGTCTAAATCACGACAATTTTGGCCAACAGGGAGCTTTCCGTGCACCAGCCATGGAGAAGATGGAGCTTTTGCGATCTAGCCCCTGCCAAATAGGGTAATTTCTGTTATTTTCTTGTGTCTTCAGAAATCTGCAGAAAACCCCCTATAGTTAATACATCTTTTCAATCCAGCCCTACCCGTGACCTTTTACAGACCCTAACTGTTTGCTATTTCGCGAGCACTATTTTCTGTGTCTAGCGAAAACCAACAGCTAGCCCTTGCACCCTGCGGTTAATCGCGTATAGGTCCCTGTAGCATCGTTACTTGCGTAGTTTCCGCGTTTTAGATCCGTTTAAGCTTGTCCTTATTGTGTTAGTCTTGTTTTAATGAAAGCTATCATTTAATCGTATTATTGTGCCATAATTCCTGATTTGTAAAATTTAATTTAGATTTAATTTCATTAATGACTACTTTCACTAGCTTTTCAAATTAAAAGCTAATTAGACTTACTCCGATTTTTATAATTCATGTTAATTTGATTAATGAATGTCTTTTAGTTATAATTGTTTAGTCCACCCCGAATCCAGATCGACCCCGAGCCGTCGTTCGCGCCCCTTCTCTTTCTTTCTTCTTCCTTCCTTACCCCGAGTCCTGATCGACTCCGCGCCGCAGCCTTCCTTTTCCCGGCCGCTCCGTCTCCTCTCTGCCCCTATAAAACCCACGCCGGAGCCCCGCTTTGCACCAGAGCCATCTTCAATCCCTTCCTCTACTCAACACCGTCGCACGCCGCTGGAGACCGCACACCGGAGGAACGCCGCCGCCCCGTGTCGCCGCCTCTCCGTCGACTCGCCGTCCCGCTGCTTCTCCGCCGCCTTCAACTCTCGCCGGAGTTCCGCGAGTTGGTGAGCATCAAGCCGCACCAGTTTCCCATCTCTCTCTTGCCCCGCTGCAAACCCAATTCCTCGCTGGAGATCTGGTTCCGCCCGCCGCCGTGGCTGCCAGTCTACAGCCGCCGCACAGCCATCCCGTGACCACCCTCACCTTCGCTGTGCCGCCCACTCTCTCCCCGGCATAAACCCAATCTAAACCGAGCCCCGGAACACCGGATTCGGTGAAGCACCGGCCGTCCACCGCCGCACTCGCTCGCCGCAGACGACCAGCAAAGTTCCGCTTCGCCCGACCCCTTACTCTGCCGAGTCGTCTCGACTCGAGCCGACCCTCGTCCCGCCGTCCGATCTAAATCTAACGGCCAGAACAGACCCGAGTCGCTTCCGATTCGCTCGACCCTCTTTATCCCGTCGAGCCGACCCTTCCTCTGATGCTCGATTCTGATCCAACGGACCAGATTCACCCGACCCTAGCCGTCCCCGAAACTTTTGCAGAAAGACCCATAGATTTTCCCAGGAATCAACCCGCAGTCCAGATCAGTAGAAAAATAATTAGAGTTGAGCCCTTTCTTTTTCTGTCCCGACCCCTGACCTTTCTAAAATTAGTACCCGCCGTCCAGGACCTATAGTTTTGCACGCCGACCCTCTGTTTAAGGTTTAATTATGTTTTAGCCCCTGATTTCTTCAGATTTAACCCCTAGAAGTTCAGTTTCTTCGCAGATAGGTCCCTGGAGCCTTTTAGCCATATCTTCGTCGTTTTAGCTCCGTTTCGACTCGTTCTTGTTGCGTTAGTCTTCTAAAGCCCTAAGCTATCATTTAGTCATGTCGTTGTGCCTTAGTTCCTATTTTTTTTATTAAAAATAGATTTAGTTTGATTAAAGTTCTCTCACCTAGTTTTCTAATTAAAATCCACCTAGGTCTTTACCTCCGGTTTTTCATAACTAATGTCAATTCAATTAATACCAACTCAAATGTGTTCTAAATACAATTTGTTTCGTTGAACACCAAATATAAAGTTATGCGTTTAGATGCTCTCAGAAGTTTCTTATTAATTAATTGTTTAATTAGTATAATTTGTACATAGACAACCATATAAAATTTGACTAAGTTTTATCTCATCTTTTTTTATAAATACAAATTTCATATGAGTTAATTGCAACTATCCTTAACAAGTGGTTTCTAATTAAAATAAATAAAGCTCATAGTTCTTTTGTTTCTTTTATAGTACCAATCTCCGATAACGGTGTCTTTTCAACCCTAGCTCCGATTCCCGCGTTTCTTGCGCTCTCATAACCGTAGCAGCGAGCCCTATCCTTTAGCGCGCTCTTTTAAAAGCTTTTATTTTGTGATTGGTGTATTATTCTTAGCTGTACTTGTTTGTTATTTTGTATGTTTGTGCTTGTTGTTTGCTTCGAGTAGAATGATCGCTGATGAAGCTTGAAGATCAAGGTTTCGTTGGAATGATCGCTGTACTTGAAGAGCTGAAGAGCAGTAAGAGTAGCTTTTCGTTGGAAAAAGGCAAGTGACCCTAACCATCCTTCTATCTATGCTTATTTACAAGAATACCATGTATTAATTGGAACGTGGAGAACCACCCAGGAAAACAGTACAACCACGAGGACCATATGGCTCTGGTCTTGGCTAATTAATTAGAGACTCTAGTTTGAAGCGGTCTTACCGAAAGGGCAAGGAGGGGGTCGGTGATAGGGGTCATATTGGAACGTGGAGAACCACCCAGGAAAACAGTACAACCACGAGGACCATATGGCTCTGGTCTTGGCTAATTAATTAGAGACTCTAGTTTGAAGCGATCTTACCGAAAGGGCAAGGAGGGGGTCGGTGATAGGGGTCATAGCTCGGTCCTCTTGGGGTAGCAGCCTTCGCTAAGGTGCTGACCATTAGGGAGGTTTATGGACCACGCCGCTACCGAAACTCTAGCGGACTACTTCTTATTAGGGAATCTTTGTAAAGGTCTCGTAGCGTCCCTATGCAATCACACCTCGGAAGTTCTTTTGAACTTTTACGCGACTTGTGGTGAAAGTGTACAACCTCTGCAGAGTGTCTAAAACTGATATATCAGCCGTGCTCACGGTCAAGAGCGGCCTGGACCCTCACATGATTAATAAACTTAAAGATGGATATAAATCGTTACTCTGGTTATTTCTTGTGGCCTTGCTGAGTACCAACCATAAGTGTACTCACCCTTGCTAACTGCTGCTTAGAAGAAAAAGGTGTGAAGTCTACTGAAGATGATGAAGAGTTCTAGGCGTACGCAACCCCCAGTCGTTTGCCTGTGAAGTTTGGAGCCTTCGTTTCCATGATAAGCGCATATCTCTGATAGTCTTGAAAGTCTTTATTTATATTTCTTTACGTGATACTGTTGCTGTTATTCACTAATGATGTCACTATATGTATGGAACTTGATCCTGGCATACATATAGTTATGCATTCGGTTTTGTCCTTAAACCGGGTGTGACACAGGATCTTCTGCACCGGGAAATACACTCATGCGATGATATCTTTGGCTATTTTGCTCCAAATTTGTTCCATCGAATTCCTGCACACCACTGCTATCACCAGGATCATTAGTAGAATTAGTAATATGTGGCGCATGACAACTAACATCCCTTGGATTGCATAGATGGTTTGGGAGAAGAAGGATTTCTTGTCTCAATTGAGCTTTGACATTAGGATGGAGATCAGCAAACGGAAAGCAATTTTCGTCAAAAACAACATCTCTTGAGATGTATATGAGGTCGGTAGATATGTCAAGACATTTGAATCCTTTATGTAGGGAGCTATAGCCAAGAAACACACATCGAACATATCTGAAAGAAAGTTTACGAGAGTTATATGGCCTCAAGTTGGGCCAACATGCACATCCAAAGATGTGTATAGAGCTATAATTGGGTGTTTCATGGAGAAGGCGCTGAACAGGAGTATCATAGCCTATTACTTTGCTAGGCAGAAGGTTAATGAGGTAGGTGGCCGTGAGAAAAGCTTGATCCCAATACTTGAGTGGCATGGATGATCTTGCTAAAAGAGCTAACCCAAGCTAACCGATATGCCTATGTTTGGTTTCGGCTACACCATTCCGTTGGTGAACATAAGGACAGGAGACCCGATGGGTAATGCCTATATGCTTGAAAACATGGAAGACATCAGATTTTTTCGCAAGAGATAGATCCAAGTATACTTGCTGAAATCGTCTATGAAGCTCACATAATAGTTATGCCTACCAGCCGAAGTAGGAGCAGGTTCCGAAACATCAGAGAAAATTAGATCAAGAGGAGCAGTTCAAGCAGTATGTGTATTAGAATACGGAAGCTGATGGCTTTTGGCCAATTGACATAAATCACAAACTGTTTCAGACTCTTGACTACTATCACAAGGTAATTTATTGAAACTAAGAACTTTCTCAACTATAGGGGATGCTGGATGACCTAGACGACTGTGCCACTTGGATGTAGATGGCTTATTGACGACAAACACTTGTTTGCTTGGACTCTCTGAAAGGACCTCAAGATGCCTAGGGGGCGGTGAATAGGCAATCTGCAACTTAGAAACACTTTTCAAACTGTCAGTAATAGAAAACCCGGATACTCCAGGTATACGTCCGGAGAGTCTGGACTACAGGTCCGGAGTATCCGGGGTTCTTACCCATACTGTCCGGACAAGAACACTCGAATCCAAATATGCAAAAATTAAAGCTGGAAACTAGATCAAGTAATTTTGCAAGTATCTGGGTGTTCTATAGAGTGTATGTCAACCACTGGTTTCACCTAGAGACTAGTAAACTAGTAGATCGGCCTCAAACCCTAGAAATGAGATATCACAAGCAAAGACCAAGGGAAAACAAATAACAAGTAGACAAAGAGACAACGATTTGTTTCCCGAAGTTCACTTCCAAAAGAGTTATGTCTCTTTTGAGGAAGGGCTCAAGAAACGGCGTTCAAGAACCCCTATGCTCCTCACCCAAGGGCGAGATCACCTCTCAAGCCCAAGGTCACTTACTATGGATTCCTCAGAGAGGAATGTAGATTACAAACTTCTTGCGATGCTCACAACTTGCTTGAGCACTCACAAGCGACGCCTAGCCGTCTAGGAGCTCGAAGCTCCAAGAGTAACAAACTTGAATCCACCAGCTTGACGAAGTTCTAGTGCTCAAAGAGATGGAATGGATGCTCACTTGCACTAATCTTTGCTCTTTCTCTACTCTCATTTCAATCCCTCAAAGGATTCACTCAAGAATGGAAGAGAGGGGAGTGAGAGAGTCTTGAAGGCTAGCTCCAGTGCTGAGTTCGAAATGAGGCAAGAGAGGGGTAAGAGAAGGAGGTCAAAGGGTATTTATACTCCCTCACATAGAAACTAGCTGTTGGTTAAGGGTTACCTAGAGACTCCGGCCAGACGTCCGGATACTCTGGACCAAGCATCCGAACACTCTGGACCAGCTGTCCGGACACTCCGGACAGCAGCCCGGACAATCCGGAAAACACAGGATTTTCACTCAAAAGATCTCTCATGTGATGTTTGAGTGGTATTTGTGGCTCAAAAGTGTTTGTAGGTTTCTCTTGAGCACTTTTTCTAAGTCAAGACCTGCAGAATCGAATCCCTCTTAATAGTACGGCGTTCGTATACTCAAATTACAAATATAAAATTTTAGTCTTCAAGTATCTTTGAACCGCCGCTTTTCATTCCATTTTTGTGGACCATGATCCACCATTCAAATTCATTGATTATCTTATCACCTGCACACATGTTAGATAACACAATTAAACTTACATGTGTTTTGTCATTAATTACGAAAACCCACTAAGGGGCCTAGATATCTTTCAATCTCCCCCTTTTTGGTAATTGATGACAATCCACATGTACTACATTTGATAATCAAAAACAGTAACTAGCAAGTGTATAAAGAGCTCCCCTTATTGTATGCCAAGGATTTTGAATATTGATTTGACTTCACATGTCACAATTGACATTCTTTAAGAGAAAAACAAGAAATCTCTTTATACCAACTTCAGTGGGTGTGCGAGTGTGTGCTAAAACAATGTGTGATGCATATGTGTCACACCCGATTCTAGAAAGAACCAGATGCATCTCATATGTGCGCCAGGATCTCGTTCACACACATATGGTAGACGGAAAGTGTAATATATCAAAGACAATGCTCAAAAGTAACTAAATAAAGTATTTAACAATATTACACTCCGTATAAAAGAGACACAAATGTCTTTAACGTTAAACCGTTATACCCTATACGAAGTCTTCAACAACTCCGTCTTCCACAGGCGATGACTGGTGAACGCAGGACCTAGAACTCCTCGTAGTCGTCGAAGATCTCCTCTTCAGAGTTAACTTCTTAACAGCAGGGGCAAGGGTGAGTACTCTTATGGTTGGTACTCAGCAAGTGGGGTGAAAATGCAAGGCTATCAAGGATAGGCTAGGGTTTGCAGCAGCAGTTGCTTTTAGTTGGTCAAATATTTATTATTAAGCATCTATTAACTAGGTTTAAGTTTATACCAATCCCACTTTAGCAAAATCATAACAGTACCATCAACTCAAGTATTAACCATGAACCACGGTTTATTTAATCTTCAAGTTTCATTATCATGTGAGGGTCCAAGCCACTCATAACCGTGAGTACAGCTGTTATAACAGTTTTACACTCTGCAGAGGTTGTACACTTTACCCACAAATCGTGTTTCCCTGAGTCGCCCGGGTTTGCAAGGCCCTTAAACACTTCCGAGGTGAGTGGCGAGGGTACACTACGAAGCCTTTACAAAGACATGTCGAGAGCTAGGCAGCCCGCTAGAGTTTCAGTAGCGGCGTGGTCCATAAACCTCCCTAATGGTCAGCTCCTTAGCAAAGGCAGCTACCCCAAGAGGACCGGGCTATGACCCCTATCACCGACCCCCTCCTTGCCCTTTCGGTAAGGCCACCAGCAAACTACACATCTAATTAATTGGCTAAGGTCAGAGCCATATGACTTTGTGGTTGCACTGTTCACTTGGGTGGTTCTCCATGTTCCCATTAAACAAAGTCGATCTTGATATTACGCAATAAAACCACAATATGAAACGTGTTCAACATTAACATAAGAGTAAACCAATACCAATCCCAAAGTTTGCAACTAAGCGTAACTACCCAACAAAGTAGTAAACCCAGGTGTTTTCAAGGATTGGGGTAAAAGACTAGGTAAGTCCTTAGCATAGGTAATCCCATCAAGTTTATGCAAGCAACAATAAAGTAAAGTGTATTTTCATGCAGTTGTTGGGATCAAATAGAATATGCAGAGGGGGAAATCCACTTGCCTCCTTCAAATAGCTGCTGATTCTCTTCCTCGTAAGCTTGCTCTTGATTTGGCTCGAACGTCACGTTGTCTACGCGATCACACAAACAAGCATACACAACCAAATAAGAAACAATACAACAAACAGTACAAACGGAAGGGTGAAAAGATGCTAAAGTTGTAGTTCATGATGCAAGGATCGTGTGGGCTCGAGAATCGCGGAAATCGGGATTGAAACGATGAAGCTATGGTTAAAATAGTGATCTGAGGACCTAACTGCTAGGGTTTTAAGTCTCCCGAGGCTAGATCTGAAGAATTCAGGGGCCAAAACATAATTAAACCTTGAACAGAGGGTCGGGGTGCAAGACTATAGGTTCTGGACGGCGGGTTCTAATTCTGGAAAAGTCAGGGGTCGGGACAAAAGAAGAAAGGGCTCAACTCTAATTATTTTTCTACTGATCTGGACTGCGGGTTGATTCCTGGAAAACTTAGGGATCTTCCTGCAAAAGTTTCGGGATCGGCTAGGGTCGGATAAATCTGGTCCGTTGGATCAGAATCGGCGGCGGATCAGATGAATCGGCGGAGTAAGGGTCGGGCGAATCGGCTGAGTAAAGAGTGGGTCGGGTAAATCGGCTGAGTAAGGAAAAGGTCGGGTAAATCGGCCGGGTAAAGTGAAGATTGATTCTGGCCGTTAGATCTAGATCGAGCGGCCAAGGAAGGGTCGGCTCGACAGAACAAAAAGGGTCGGGCGAGGCGGAGTTTTAACTGGGCATAGGGTCGGGCGAGGCGCGTGCGGCGGCGGACGGCCGGAGCTTCACCAAATCTGGTGTTCCGGGGCTCAATTCAAGCTGGATCTATGGCGGGAAGTGAGTGGGCGGTACGGTGAAGGTGAGGGTGGGTACGGGTTGGCTGTGCGGCGGCTGTGAACTGGCGGCCACGGCGGCAGGCGAAAACAGGGGTCCGGCGAGCAATCTGGTGGGCGGCGGAGCAAGAGAGAGAGAGAGGGGAATCTGGTTGGCTTGTTGCTCACCAACTTGCGGAGCTCTGGCGAGAGTTGAAGACGGCGGAGAAGCTGCAGATCGGCGAGTCGACGGAGAATCGGCGACACGGGTCGGCGGCGTTCCTCCGAGGCGCAACTTCTAGCGGTCGTACGACGATGTTGTGTTGAGGAAAGGGTTTGAGTTTGGCGTGGGTTGCAAGGCGGGGCTTTGGCAGGATTTTATAGGGGCAGATCGGCCGAGATTAGGAAGGCGGTGCTGCGGAAATCGATCAGGACTCGGGATAAGCAGAAAGAAAGAGAACGGGGTACGAACAACGGAGTCGTTCCAGACTCTGGGTAAGGAAAGAAGAAAGAAGAAGAAGAAGAAGGCGCCGACAGGTGGGTCCTAGCTGTCGGTGGAAGCAAGGGTCGGCTGAGGAAATCGGCCACTGGGTCGGCCGTGGAAAAAGAAAAGAAGGAGAAGAAAAGAATTGGGCCGGGCTGAAAGAAAGAAATAGGAGAAGAAAGAAATAAAGATGCATGCACAATTTTAATTTATGATTTTTATGAAAATACTTTTAGAAATTTTTAGATCCTATATTTTGGGTGTTACAAAACCTACCCCCCTTAAAAGGAATCTCACCCTCGAGATTAGGAAGGACTAGGGAACAGCTGAGGGAATTCTGCAATCAGCTCATCTTCTCTTTCCCAAGTAGCTTCATCCTCTGAATGGTGACTCCACTGTACTCTGCACATTTTGATTACCTTGTTCCGTGTAACCCTCTGAGATGTTTCCAAAATTCTAATCGGATGCTCTGCATAAGTTAAATCTTCTTGCACATCAAGTTCCTCCAACGGTAATTGCTCCTCTGGCACTCTCAAACATTGCTTTAACTGTGATACATGGAACACATCATGGACATCTGACAATCTTGCTGGTAACTCCAATTGATATGCCACTTCACCTTTCCTTTCCAGAATCTGAAAAGGACCAATGTAACGTGGTGACAACTTTCCTTTCACTTTAAACCTACGTAAACCTCTGATGGGTGATACCTTCAAATACACAAAGTCTCCAACTTCAAATGTCAATTCCCTTCTTCGTGTATTGGCATAACTTTTCTGTCGTGACTGGGCAGTCTTGAGATTATCTCGGATTATTTGGACTTGTCTATCCGCTTCTTGAAGAATCTCTGGTCCAAAAACTTGACTTTCTCCTATCTGATTCCAATACAAGGGTGTCCTGCATTTTCTTCCATACAATGCTTCAAATGGGGCCATCTTGAGACTTGCCTGATAACTGTTGTTGTAGGAGAATTCTGCATATGGCAAACTTTTGTCCCAACTACCTCCATGCTTTAGGGCACATGCTCTCAACATGTCTTCCAATACTTGATTTGTTCGCTCAGTCTGACCGTCTGTTTGCGGATGATATGCAGAACTGAAATTGAGCTTTGTATCCATGGATTCATGTAATTTCTGCCAGAAACGCGACGTGAACTGAGTACCTCGATCAGACACTATCTTCTTTGGAACACCGTGTAGACACACAATTCGTGACATGTACAGTTCTGCTAACTTGGCTCCAGTGTAGGTTGTTTTGACTGGGATGAAATGTGCGACTTTTGTCAATCTGTCCACAATAACCCATATCGAGTCATAACCATCACGAGTACGAGGTAACCCTACAATGAAATCCATACCAATCTCTTCCCATTTCCATTCAGGTACTTTCAAAGGCTGGAGTAAACCTGCTGGTCTCTGGTGTTCTGCTTTTACTCTCTGGCATACATCACACAAAGCTACGTGAATTGCTACGTCTCTTTTCAATCCATACCACCAGTACCTTTCTTTCAAGTCTTGATACATTTTGGTACTTCCAGGATGAATGGAATAAGCGGAATCATGTGCTTCCTTCAGAATGAGTTCACGAAGATGATCAATTTCAGGTACACAGATCCTTTTTCTGAACCAAACAGTTCCTTGTCCATCTTCGGTGAAATCCTTAGTTTTGCCTAAACCGATTTGAATCTTGATCTCTTTGATCTTAGCATCTGTCAACTGTCCTTTTCTGATCTCTTGTTCTAGTGTCGGTTCTATCTCCATAATCATGGCTTCTGCTTGAGTGACAATTCCCAAATTTAAACGTTCCATCTCCCAACATAATTCTTGAGGCATCAATCGAGCAATCATCGTATTGGCTTGTCCTTTCCGGCTTAGGGCGTCTGCCACAACATTAGCCTTGCCAGGATGATACTGAATATCCAAATCATAATCCTTGATTAATTCCAGCCATCTGCGCTGTCTTAGGTTAAGATCCTGTTGCGTGAAGATGTACTTCAGACTCTTATGATCCGTGAAGATCTGACACTTGTTTCCGATCATGTAGTGCCTCCAAATCTTCAATGCGTGCACGAAGGCAGCCAATTCCAAGTCATGGGTAGGATAGTTCTGCTCATGCTTTCTCAGCTGTCTTGAAGCATAGGCCACAACCTTGCCTTCTTGCATTAACACACATCCAAGACCCATCCGTGAAGCGTCGCAATACACATCAAACCCTTTGTGGATATCTGGCATTATCAACACAGGGGCCGTGGTCAATCTTGTTTTCAGCTCTTCAAAACACTTCTGGCATATAGCATCCCACTTAAACTCTTTTCCTTTCTCCAACAGAGAAGTCATAGGTTTCACAATCTTCCAGAATCCTTTAATAAATCTTCGGTAGTAGCCCGCAAGTCCGAGAAAACTTCTGATTTCAGGCACAGTCTTCGGTGGATTCCAATTCAGAACATCTTGAACTTTACTTGGGTCTACTGCAATTCCTCCATCTGTGATAACATGTCCAAGAAAAGAAACTTCTCTCAACCAAAAATCACATTTACTCAGCTTGGCATATAACTGATTCTCTCGGAGTTTCTGTAACACTATCCTCAAGTGCTCTTCATGTTCTTCCTCGTTTTGCGAATACACCAATATGTCATCAATGAACACAACCACGAACTTGTCTAGATATTCCATGAAAACCTTGTTCATCAGGTACATGAAGTATGCTGGCGCGTTGGTCAGTCCAAACGACATCACAGTAAACTCGTACAGACCATATCTGGTAGTGAAGGCTGTCTTGGGTATATCCTCCGGTCGGATCCTTAGCTGATGGTATCCTGATCTCAGATCAATCTTGGAGAAAACTTTGGCACCTCTCATCTGATCAAACAAATCTTCAATCCTGGGCAGTGGATACTTATTCTTGATCGTCACATCGTTCAGTGACCTGTAGTCTACGCACATCCTTCTGCTGCCATCTTTCTTATCGACAAAGATCACGGGTGCTCCCCACGGGGATGAGCTAGGGCGGATAAATCCTTTAGCTAACATCTCTTCTATTTGTTTCTTTAGTTCACTTAGATCCTTAACGTCCATTCTATAGGGTCTTTTAGAGATAGGTGCAGTACCAGGTAAAAGATCAATACTGAACTCAATGTCACGAACAGGTGGCATACCTGGTAAATCTTCCGGGAAAATGTCGGGGTACTCACTGATAACTCTGATATCTTCCAGGGGCACTCCCTTCATTTGGTTCACTTTCCCAACTGCACTGGGCAAAGCTGATGCCACAAACTCTATTTTATCTCCTTGAGGACTGGTCAAGAGCACTGATCTCTTGCGACACTGAATAACACCGTCGCATCCTGATAACCAATCCATTCCGAGGATCACATCGATGCCGTTAGTCTTTAGGACTATTAGATTGGCTAGGAATTCTATCCCCATAATATTCATGCTGACCCTTGGGCATAAGTGACTGGCTTTCAATTCCTTGCCCGGGGAGCTTACTAGTAATATTTGCTTCATAGGGCTCATTGGTAAATTATGTTTTGCAGCAAATTGCTCAGTAATGAATGAATGCGATGCTCCAGAATCAAATAAAACTGATGCAGGTTCAGAATTGACAAGGAACGTACCGAGCACAACGTCGGGAGCCTCTTCAGCTGTTTCTGCAGCCACATGATTCACCTTTCCGCGCACGCAGTTCTGTTGTCCTTTGTTTCCCAGTGGTGTCTGGTTGCTGTTGCGCGGCTGCTGCTGCTGAGGAGTCTGCCTTTGTCTACTGTTCCTCTGATTCTGAGGAGTTTGCACATTACGCTTTGGGCAGTTATTAGTGTAATGACCCAGTTCTCCACATTTGAAGCATCCGTTAGGTTGGACCAGGGTGACTGGAGTGTTGGACCGCACTGGTGCACCTGTGGCGTAGCCTGGATGGTACGGTTGTGGGTTGGAGTTGCGCTGAGTCTGCTGGTTATAGTGTTGAGGCTGCTGTGGAGTTCTTTGATTCTGTTGACTCTGCTGAAATCCTCCACCTTGTCCTACAAAGCGCGGCTGATATCCTTGGGGTGTGTTGTAGCGGGGTCGGGTGTTGCTGCTGGATTGTCTTTGGGACTGAAGTTTTCGCTTGTGTTCTCCAAGCTCCTTGCGCTTGCTCTCCAGACCAATGGCTTTGTCTAGCAGAGTTTGGAAGTTTGGGAAAGTGTGACTATGCAGCTGATAGTTGAGCGGCCCTATTAGACCTTCCAAGAAGCGCTCCTGTCTCTTTGCGTCACTATCCACCTCATGGGGCGCGTAACGAGACAACTGAGTGAATTTGTCCCGGTACTCACTGACAGTCATGCTACCTTGCTTCAGGTTCAGGAACTCCTTCTGCTTGAGCTTCATTAGTCCTGCCGGGATATGGTGGCTGCGGAAGTTGGTTCTAAACTCCTCCCAGGTGATAGTGTTGGCGTTGGTGTCGGCAGCAGTGAAAGCATCCCACTAATCAGCGGCTGCACCTTCCAGACGTCCTGCAGCATACAGGACCCTTTCACGGTCACTGCACTGTGTGATGTCCAGCTTCTTAGTGATGACCTTCAACCAATCATCAGTGTCCAGGGGGTCCACAGAGTGAGAAAAGGTAGGAGGGTGGTGGCTCATGAATTCTCTGTGTTTGTCTCTTGGTGGCAGGTTTTGCTGCGGTGCTTGCTGATTCTACTGAGCTTGTATGTTCTGGATGGTGGCAGTGAGGTTCTGCAACACCTGCATCTGTGCTGCCAAGAATTGCTCCATTGTTGGACTGGGCGGTGGTGGCAACTGACTCTGTCGGTTGACTATGCGAGCACGCCTAGAGCTAGGGTTATTCTGTCCTCCACCTGTCCTGGTGTTCACCATCTGACAGTTAGGGAATAAACCCAGGATAAGACAGGTGTACTAGATATAGGTAGATAGAAAATAATATCTTAACAAAATATGGATTTATAAGATTCCAACTGATATTAATGTATATATTATATCAATCAATTCTTATAGCACTCAAAGCAAACATTTGTTCTCAAGCAATCATTACATCGTCGTGCTCTCAAGTGAAAATGATTCTAACGAGAACTTTAAGAGATTCTAGCCTAAGAGCCTAAGTGCCTATTCCTCAGGGCGAGTTATAGAGCCGGGTTCGCCACGACGAAGCTTCTTGCGGGGTGGTGACAACGCGGGGAAGCGGGGTTCATCCATCTGTGGGGGTGGCGGCGCTCTTCCCTCTAGTCGAGCTTCCAGCGTGCGGATCTTTTCATGGGCCTCCAGTAGCTTGTCCTGAGTATCGTCCAGCTCAGTGATGACGCTTTCCAGCTCAGTGTTGAGAGCAGCGGTGACTCGAGCAAGAGTGTTGAGGCGATCTTCATCATCTTCACCCAGAGTAATCATAGTCTCCTCAGTTCCACTGAGGCGGCGAGGAAGGTGGCGATACTCCGTGTTCTGAAGCTCCTGACGGTAGGTATGGCAGATGGACCATAGAGCTCTCCTGGCGGCACTGCTGACGGCGGCGTCATACGTAGCGTGGGGTGTGGTAGAGTCGTGTGCGGTGAGAGTCCTCAGACCTCTGGCACTTTCCATCCTGATGTGAACGCGAGAGAGGTAGTAGTCGCCGAGCGCAAGGTCGGTGTAGTGATGCGTGTGGTAGTGAGGTCTCACGTGGTTGCCCAACTCTTGAAGAACACCTTGTAGCACTTGAGACAAGTGGCCGGGTTCTCTGTCCGAAGTGCGAACACAGCAAAGTTGCCTCATCCCTAGAGTTTCATCACTCTGATCATCGTTGTTGTTGTCCTCGTCATCGTCTCTTCTAATATCTTCGAAGTTACTCGGGCTTCCTTCAGCGACGTTCGGTGCTGGGGAGGGGGCTGGAGCAGGGGCAACTAAGGATGGTGGCGATCTCTCAATGACTGGTGATGCTGGCGGGGTGAACTGATTTCCTTCTTCATCAACTGCCATGATGCGGCCATCTTCACCATCCACGAAGTAATAGACTTCCTCGGGTTCTTCCTCCGTAGCTTCCTCCTCTTCAACAGGGTCTGGGACTGGAGTAGGAGAAGTTGGTTCAGCTGGGGCAATGCGAACTTGGCGACCTCCGGTGCGCTTGCGAGCAGTTTGGTAAATTCTAACCATCTGGCAGAGTGGGAGAAAAATTTAGAATATTTTTTTTTTATTTTTGAAGAAAAGATAATGGTAGAAGGTTTATGAAAACATAGGTTTTTATGTGGAAATATAAAAGGAATTTTTGATGCTGATATGGCTTTCTAGAAGATAAATCCTTAATTTTGACCATTTCTATCTAGGCTAGCGTCTTACAGTCAACATAGCTCTGATACCACTTCTGTCACACCCGATTCTAGAAAGAACCAGATGCATCTCATATGTGCGCTAGGATCTCGTTCACACACATATGGTAGACGGAAAATGTAATATATCAAAGACAATGCTCAAAAGTAACTAAATAAAGTATTTAACAATATTACACTCCGTATAAAAGAGACACAAATGTCTTTAACGTTAAACCGTTATACCCTATACGAAGTCTTCAACAACTCCGTCTTCCACAGGCGATGACTGGTGAACGCAGGACCTAGAACTCCTCGTAGTCGTCGAAGATCTCCTCTTCAGAGTTAACTTCTGAACAGCAGGGGCAAGGGTGAGTACTCTTATGGTTGGTACTCAGCAAGTGGGGTGAAAATGCAAGGCTATCAAGGATAGGCTAGGGTTTGCAGCAGCAGTTGCTTTTAGTTGGTCAAATATTTATTATCAAGCATCTATTAACTAGGTTTAAGTTTATACCAATCCCACTTTAGCAAAATCATAACAGTACCATCAACTCAAGTATTAACCATGAACCACGGTTTATTTAATCTTCAAGTTTCATTATCATGTGAGGGTCCAAGCCACTCATAACCGTGAGTACAGCTGTTATAACAGTTTTACACTCTGCAGAGGTTGTACACTTTACCCACAAATCGTGTTTCCCTGAGTCGCCCGGGTTTGCAAGGCCCTTAAACACTTCCGAGGTGAGTGGCGAGGGTACACTACGAAGCCTTTACAAAGACATGTCGAGAGCTAGGCAGCCCGCTAGAGTTTCAGTAGCGGCGTGGTCCATAAACCTCCCTAATGGTCAGCTCCTTAGCAAAGGCAGCTACCCCAAGAGGACCGGGCTATGACCCCTATCACCGACCCCCTCCTTGCCCTTTCGGTAAGGCCACCAGCAAACTACACATCTAATTAATTGGCTAAGGTCAGAGCCATATGACTTTGTGGTTGCACTGTTCACTTGGGTGGTTCTCCATGTTCCCATTAAACAAAGTCGATCTTGATATTACGCAATAAAACCACAATATGAAACGTGTTCAACATTAACATAAGAGTAAACCAATACCAATCCCAAAGTTTGCAACTAAGCGTAACTACCCAACAAAGTAGTAAACCCAGGTGTTTTCAAGGATTGGGGTAAAAGACTAGGTAAGTCCTTAGCATAGGTAATCCCATCAAGTTTATGCAAGCAACAATAAAGTAAAGTGTATTTTCATGCAGTTGTTGGGATCAAATAGAATATGCAGAGGGGGAAATCCACTTGCCTCCTTCAAATAGCTGCTGATTCTCTTCCTCGTAAGCTTGCTCTTGATTTGGCTCGAACGTCACGTTGTCTACGCGATCACACAAACAAGCATACACAACCAAATAAGAAACAATACAACAAACAGTACAAACGGAAGGGTGAAAAGATGCTAAAGTTGTAGTTCATGATGCAAGGATCGTGTGGGCTCGAGAATCGCGGAAATCGGGATTGAAACGATGAAGCTATGGTTAAAATAGTGATCTGAGGACCTAACTGCTAGGGTTTTAAGTCTCCCGAGGCTAGATCTGAAGAATTCAGGGGCCAAAACATAATTAAACCTTGAACAGAGGGTCGGGGTGCAAGACTATAGGTTCTGGACGGCGGGTTCTAATTCTGGAAAAGTCAGGGGTCGGGACAAAAGAAGAAAGGGCTCAACTCTAATTATTTTTCTACTGATCTGGACTGCGGGTTGATTCCTGGAAAACTTAGGGATCTTCCTGCAAAAGTTTCGGGATCGGCTAGGGTCGGATAAATCTGGTCCGTTGGATCAGAATCGGCGGCGGATCAGATGAATCGGCGGAGTAAGGGTCGGGCGAATCGGCTGAGTAAAGAGTGGGTCGGGTAAATCGGCTGAGTAAGGAAAAGGTCGGGTAAATCGGCCGGGTAAAGTGAAGATTGATTCTGGCCGTTAGATCTAGATCGAGCGGCAAAGGAAGGGTCGGCTCGACAGAACAAAAAGGGTCGGGCGAGGCGGAGTTTTAACTGGGCATAGGGTCGGGCGAGGCGCGTGCGGCGGCGGACGGCTGGAGCTTCACCAAATCTGGTGTTCCGGGGCTCAATTCAAGCTGGATCTATGGCGGGAAGTGAGTGGGCGGTACGGTGAAGGTGAGGGTGGGTACGGGTTGGCTGTGCGGCGGCTGTGAACTGGCGGCCACGGCGGCAGGCGAAAACAGGGGTCCGGCGAGCAATCTGGTGGGCGGCGGAGCAAGAGAGAGAGAGAGGGGAATCTGGTTGGCTTGTTGCTCACCAACTTGTGGAGCTCTGGCGAGAGTTGAAGACGGCGGAGAAGCTGCAGATCGGCGAGTCGACGGAGAATCGGCGACACGGGTCGGCGGCGTTCCTCCGAGGCGCAACTTCTAGCGGTCGTACGACGATGTTGTGTTGAGGAAAGGGTTTGAGTTTGGCGTGGGTTGCAAGGCGGGGCTTTGGCAGGATTTTATAGGGGCAGATCGGCCGAGATTAGGAAGGCGGTGCTGCGGAAATCGATCAGGACTCGGGATAAGCAGAAAGAAAGAGAACGGGGTACGAACAACGAAGTCGTTCCAGACTCTGGGTAAGGAAAGAAGAAAGAAGAAGAAGAAGAAGGCGCCGACAGGTGGGTCCTAGCTGTCGGTGGAAGCAAGGGTCGGCTGAGGAAATCGGCCACTGGGTCGGCCGTGGAAAAAGAAAAGAAGGAGAAGAAAAGAATTGGGCCGGGCTGAAAGAAAGAAATAGGAGAAGAAAGAAATAAAGATGCATGCACAATTTTAATTTATGATTTTTATGAAAATACTTTTAGAAATTTTTAGATCCTATATTTTGGGTGTTACAATATGTCATGATATGCACTCAATAAAAAATTAGTGCTTGTCATACAAACCCGGAAAGTCCGGCCTATCGCCCGGAGTGTCCGGATGTGAAACCCGGACTCTCCGGACGTTAGCTCGGAGTCTCCGGACCTGCTGAACAGACACAGAAAAACAACAACATCACACATTCAAAAATAGAAACACAATTACTCACAAAGCTTAACAAAGCTGCAAATATGGCATCTAAGCAGTTCTAAACACAGAGTAGCACACATTACAACTTGTTCTCACACCACATAGTCCTTACACGATAGATTGTTCAAGTGAAATGATAAAGCGAGATTAAGTTTGATACAAGCCCAAATGAGTGCATAAATGTCGCTTTCACTCCCCCTTTTTCATCAAATGCCAAAAAGGGAAAGAAAACCCATAAAGTCATCTACCCATCACCATCATCTTGGGCGTCATCCTCCGAAGTGTCTTCATCTTTATCGGAGTCGGGATGCTCACGGTAGTTGATGGGCTCTTCCTCTTCGGTCTCCTCCTCTTCATCAAATATCTCTTGGCCACGTGGAGGAGAACGGCGAGAGCGAGTAGCGGAGGGGCGACGTGGACGAGGAAGTGGTGCATGAGCAGCGGCAACGGCGGCCTCATCGGCGGCATCCCACTCGACAAACGGGTCATCAACATCCTGCAACTCATGATATGGATCATTTGGAAGTCCCAAATGGCTCTTGACCTCAATGATATCGTGATGATTCTCATTCACTTCTTGAGATATGGACTTGCACATGCCAAAGATACTCTTGAGCGCCCTCTTGATAAAAGACCCATTGTGATCACGACGAGACGAAGAGGATGTACCGGCATGCGATGTAGGAGGGTCAAACCGCGGATTGCCGGTGGCCCCGGCATGACGAGGAGCAGTAGGAGGTGTATTACCGGAGAGAGGACGGAGGTGAAGAGGCTATTGCTTGCAGTCCTTGGGATAAGAAATCTTTGTGACCCTCTCAATCATATACATGATGTATGGCGCGGAGGGAAGAGACTTGGTGGGATCAACCATAGCCCTACGCGTCTCATTTCAAATGAAATCCATGATGCAAAACGGTCTACCTCCAGGCACGGTCCTAGCAAGAAAGTTGCAAGCATAATATCTGAGAGCGGTACCATCACCATCCTGGCCATCAATAGTAGCCCTGAAAAACTGGTTCATCGTGTAGTAGAATGGCTGCAGTGTACTAGCATTGCCCTTTTGAGCTAGTATAGGATTGTAGAAGAGACCGGGCGACGAATTTGGCTTCAATTGATTTTCAATGTGAATACAAGTCCTCTCCTTGTCCTTGGAACCAAGAGCAAGAATCCTAGAGAAAGTCATGTAATCAACCTCATACTTTTGCCCTTCGGTTGTCCAAACAAATGCTATCTTCCTTGCATCATAATTCATTGATGAGTGAAACTGAGCAAGGATTTCTTCATTCCAATTATACCGAAAGCCCATGAGATCATAGATGCCAAACTCCTTGCACTTGGCTATTGCTTCATTGAAGAAAGGATCATCAAGTTTCTCAAAGTATGCCCAATCAACATAGCGACATGGAACAATAGGTGCCTTTCCCTTCTTCAAAACAACTGAGGCATAGAAATCTTGGTGAAGTTGACACCAAAAATGCCTTTCTAGCCCTTCACTCATGTCATAATGATAGACCTCTTCATTGCGGGCATTCCTTAGTACCACCTTTTGCCCAAAGTAATCCCTCCCAAGTTGAATTGCAAAACCGGGCACAAGTTGAGGACGAGTGAGCTTGGGGCACCTTGGATACTGCTGCTGATCGGGGGCAACCTCCACTTGCAAGCGAGGAGGAGTACGAGGACATATCTCCCATGCCACACCCCTCCTTGAAGGATTTGCACGAGATGGAGGCGGGCATGGACCCCATGATGTAAGGAGCCTTGTGAGATTCACTCGCAGCAGGCTCCTTGCCGGGACGACGATGAGGATGAGCCTCACGAACAGGACTAGGAGGAGACTCTTCCTCCTCCCTTTGAATACTTGGATCATGACGACGCTTAGTCCTTCGCTGCCCAGATGGTTCACCACCAGATCTTCCCATAGCCTAGATACAAGATATGATTATTAGACACTCAGGCTAAGGAAGATTGAAAAGATACAGGGTACTTGGACACACAAAATCCGAAGAGTCCGGGCCGGCGGCCGGATACTCCGGTCAAGCAGTCCGGAGTATCTGGGCCAGAAGTCCGGAGTCTCCGGGGTTCGTGCTTCAAACCCTAGCTTTTAGAATTTTGATGAGAACTTATGAATCATCCATGGGAATCAAATGAAACTTGGATACAATGATCCTCGCAAGGATGTGATACAATGCCCTAAAGGATATCCAAAAACTCCTTCTACATTGAGAGATCGGGCGATTTGAAGTTTGAATACCTTGAGGACCGAAGAACGCGCAGTAAACTTCAAATCCAAGTCCTCCTCGGAGTTTCCGGAGGGGAGGAGCACCTTCCTTCAAAGGATTGACAAGATTTTGGTGGAGGAACGGTGGAAATCTCTCTAGAGGTGAGTTTGGGCGAGAGGAAGAAGAAACGGGCGGCGTCGGCAGTGAAAGAGGTGAAAGAGCTGTTTTACCCCGGGCCCCCGCGGTATATTTATGAAATATTTACTGTCCGGAGTATCCGAGCGATGGCCCGGAGTATCAGGACAGTCCAGAGTATCTGGGCAAAGGCCAGGAGTCTCCGGCTCCCCCTGAACTGATGCATGTAGATAAGAGATTGATCTTGATATAGCT
Organism: Panicum miliaceum; assembly: GCA_032594955.1. Taxonomy (NCBI): domain Eukaryota; kingdom Viridiplantae; phylum Streptophyta; class Magnoliopsida; order Poales; family Poaceae; genus Panicum; species Panicum miliaceum. Next base: position 22,290,527 of record CM064062.1, read on the forward strand.
TGATTTGGAGGAAGATCTAGTACTATGAGAGAAATTTACTATCTTGAGACTAGCCAACAACCAATCAAAGGGAACAATAGTCTCAAGTTAGCAAATGAAATTCCAATTTTGAAATCAAAAACTCACATATTTTGATCAAAGTCATTTTGTTTTGAGAAAACATCCCTAAACTAAGATTACTCAAACAGGCACAAGAGTTCAAGCTAAGTTACGAGAATCCAAAATATTTAGCTCACTCCTTAAAGTGCAAAACCTTTGCTCATCAAGTGGTTTTATGAAGATATCGGCTAGTTGTTTGTCGGTGCTCACATGACTCAAAACGATATCTCCTTTGGCTTCATGGTCTCTCAAGAAATGATTTCTTATGTCAATGTGTTTGGTTCTTGAGTGGTTCACGGGGTTGTTTGGTAGCTTGATGGCACTCTCATTATCACACAAGAGTGGAATCTTGCTAAATTTACAACCAAAATCGCTCAAAGTGAATCTCATCCAATGTAGGTGCGCACAACAAGCACCGGCAGCAACATACTCGGCTTCGGCTGTGGATATGACGACGGAGTTTTGTTTCTTAGAGCTCCAAGACACAAGAGACCGACCAAGAAATTGACAAGTCCCCGATGTTCTCTTTCTATCTACCTTGCAACCGGCATAATCCAAATCGGAATAGCCAAGTAGATTGAAAGTGGAACCCTTAGGATACCACAAGCCAAGGTATGGAGTGAATACTAAATATCTTAAAATTCTCTTAACAGCCATGAGATGACATTCCTTAGGATTAGCTTGAAACCTTGCACACATGCACACACTAAGCATGATATCGGGCCTAGATGCACAAAGGTAAAGAAGTGATCCTATCAAGGAGCGATATACCTTTTGATCCACAGCCTTCCCATCTTCATTAAGATCAAGATGTCCATTTGTTGGCATTGGTGTCTTGATGGGCTTGGCATTCTCCATGTCAAACTTCTTCAACATGTTTTTATTGTACTTGGTTTTACAAATGAAGGTGCCTTCCTTGAGTTGCTTGATTTGAAATCCAAGGAAGAAGGTCAACTCACCCATCATGGACATCTCAAACCTTTTGGTCATAATCCTACTAAAATCCTCGCACCAAGATTGATTAGTAGAACCAAATATAATGTCATCAACATATATTTGGCACACAAAGGTATCTTTATCAACTTTGCGAGTAAAGAGAGTAGGATCGACTTTGCCTATCTCAAAACCTTGCCCTAAGAGAAAATTCTTAAGACATTCATACCATGCTCTAGGGGCTTGCTTCAACCCATAGAGCGCCTTATGGAGCTTGTAGACGTGGTTTGGTTATTTTGGATCTTCAAAGCCCGGTGGTTGCTCAACATATACCAATTCGGAGATTGGTCCATTTAGAAATGCACTCTTCACATCCATTTGATATAGCTTGAAATCATGGTGAGTAGCATAGACAAGCAAGATACGAATTGATTCAAGCCTAGCTACGGGAGCGTATGTCTCACCAAAGTCCAAACCTTCGATTTGTGTGAAGCCTTGAGCAACCAACCTTGCCTTGTTTTCTTGTTACCACACCATGTTCATCTTGTTTGTTTCGAAAGACCCACTTGGTTCCAATGACATTTTGTTTTGGTATTTCTACTAAGGACCAGACTTCATTCCGTGTGAAGTTGTTCAACTCTTCTTGCATGGCCATCACCCAATCCAGATCATCCAAGGCTTCATCTACCTTAAGAGGTTCCAAGGAAGAAACAAACGAGTAATGTTCACAAAAGGTAGCCAAGCGAGAATGAGCGGTTACCCCTTTACTTATACTTCCAAGGATGTTATCCACGGGATGACTTCTCAAGATAGTGTGATGAACTCTTGGATGTGGATCTGATGATTGATGTTGAATAGGTTCAACTTCTTCTTCAGCTTGATGATGATCTTGGAGATCATTTGGTGATTCTTCTTCAAAAGTCCGGATAGTCCGGTCCTCTGTCTGGATTGTCTGGAGAGGAGACCCGGAGTCTCCAGACGGTTGCTAGGAGTGTCCGTGCTGCACGGCGGAGTTTGTTGTGGATGAGTCTTCGAATATCACATCATCTTCATCATCTTGATCAGCTGGTACTTGAGGCTTTATTTCACCTATAGCTAGCTTCTTGATTGCCTTGCTCGGTGGTTCTTCCGTCCCTACAACATTATCAACTTGCTCCCCTTGAGAGCCATTAGATTCATCAAATGTCACGTCACACGTGACTTCAACACAACCGGTGATTTTGTTGAAGACACGATAGCCATGAGCATTTGAGGCATAACCAAGAAGAAATCCTTCATCAACTTTAGATGCAAACTTAGAGTTCTTGGGCTTCTTGTTGAGAATGAAGCACTTACTTCCAAAAGCTCTAAAGTAAGATACGTTAGGCTTTTTACCAAGTAGAAGCTCATATGCCGTCTTGTTCAAGATCTTGTGTAGATACAGGCGGTTGATAGCATGACATGTCGTGTTGATTGCATCTACTCAAAATTGATCCGAGATCTTGTATTCATCAAGCATTATTCTTGCGGCCTCGATGAGAGTTCTATTCTTTCTCTCAACAATTCCATTTTGTTGAGGCGTGTATGGGACCGAGAACTCATGACTAATACCTTCTTCATCTAGATAAGCTTCTATGTTAGCGTTCTTGAATTTGGTGCCACTGTCACTTCTCACTCTTTTGATCTTTGTCTCGAATTTATTTTGTGCTCTTTTTGCAAACCTCTTGAATATTTCTTGTACTGCACTTTTGTCAAAAAAAAGAACAACCAAGTGAAACGAGAATAATCATCAACAATGACTAGACCATATTTGTTACCACCAATGCTTATGTAGGCCACCGGACCAAAAAGATCCACGTGTAGAAGTTCAAATGGCTTGACGGTGGTCACAATACTCTTTGATGGATGAGGAACACCAACTTGCTTTCCAGCTTGGCATACACTACAAACACGATCTTTCTCAAAAGAAACATCTGTTAGTCCTTGGATGTGATCCCCCTTTAGAAGATTGTTGAGATTTTTCATCCCAACGTGAGCTAGTCGGCGATGCCATAACCAACCCAAGCTAGACTTTGCCACCAAGCATGTATCAAGTTGAGCTTCCTCTTGTGAAAAATCCACTAGATAAAGCTTTCCCTTGAGAGCACCCTTGAAGGCAATGGAGTCATCGCTTCTTCTAATGACGGTCACACCCTCATTAGTGAACAAATAATTGAAGCCCGAGTCACAAAGTTGTGAAATGGACAACAAATTGTAGCCAAGTTTAGAACAATGTTACCGGAGCCAAGCACTTTTCCTTTATTATTTCCAGCAAATGTTATGTAGTGCTCTCCACTTGATGCTTTTAATTGATCAAACATGCTTTCTTCTCCAGTCATATGATTTGTACATCCACTATCAATCACCCCAGTTGATCCACTGGAGGAGTAACCCTACAAAACAATATTACTCTTTTGATTTAGGTACCCAACAATACTTGGGTCCTTGAATATTAGTCACAAGCACCTTGGGCACCCACACATGGCTTTTCACCTTGGTGTTCCATGTGCGTTTGCCCACAAATTTAGCAACCACTTTACCATGGTGGTTCCTCATCAACACATAGTTTGCATAAAAGGATACATGAGAGGAGGATTCTTGAGACTTGGAGTTGTTTGTTCTTAAGGTTTGGAACTTGTCTTATTTTGATGAGGATGCAACAATCTTGGCACCCTCATCACATGTAGTACCTCCCTCAACAAACTTGACATGACTACACTTTTGTGTCTTACCATTTCCCTTGCGAATGGGAGTAGTCATGTCCACAAGACCACCTTTTGCTCCCATAGCGGCGGTGCTGTTATTCGTGACACACCGGATGATGTGTGGTGTGCCATCCTCATTCTTACCAAGTCCCTTACCCTTTTCATAACCACACTTGCTCATGTATTTCGATCCAAACCCTTTTGTGTGCTTCTCAAACTCACCTATCTTTGATGAGGGGTTTGACTTGGGAGCTTGCTCATGAGAAGGTTCTTCAACTAGCAATAGTTGAGTGAGTCTTGCAATCTCTTTCTTCATGACATTCATTTTGGTATGGTTAGTTGCACAAGATTGAATATCAACATTATAACAACGTGCACAACCATTACTTGTTGATGGACTAGATGAACTTGATGTCTCATTAATTTTAGAAGAGCTTTGTAGAAGAGTGTTGAAGTCAACTTCAAGTCCCTTATGAATGGTTTGCAAGCTTGTTAAGCTTTCTTAAAGTTTCTTATTATCACTCCTCAAGTTAGCATTAGTGTCATTGACTAAAGAAAGCTCCTTAGTTAATTCATCCACTTTCTTCTTTTTACTAGTGAGTGACTCTTGCACCCCAAGAAGAATGCTATCCTTGGCAATGAGTGAGTCCTCAAGCTTCTCATTTTCCTCCCTTTCATTGGTGAGGTTCTTTTCAAGAGCTTGGGATTTTTCTCTCTCTAGCCTAAGCAAGTCTTCTTGTGATTCAAGAGTCTCATCTAAATCATGTAGTTTCATCATAAGACTCATTATTTTAGTTGCGGCCTTTGTGCCATATTGTTTAATGAGATTAGCAATTTCACTTTCCTCATCTATTTCACCATCCGATGAGTTTGGAGATGTCACCTTTAGGTTTTTTGCCATGAGGCATATCATTTGAGCTTGATCTTCATCATCAGTGAGATCTTCAAATAGACCTTTAGATTGAGGTGAGGAAGCTTCCATAGCCATGGTTGCAACCTCTTCATTGTCGGAGTTGCTTTCTTCATTGGAATCCCACTCTAGACCAAGATGAGCTTCACCCGCGGACTTCTTGTATCTTGGTTTGTTCCTTCTTGATGAACTCTCCTTGTTGTCCTTGTTCTTGTCCTTTTCTTCCGGACAATCTGTAATGAAATGCCCAATTTTCTTGCAACCAAAACAAGGCTAGTTGGATCTTCTTCTTGAATCATTCTTGCCCTTGCCTTTCACAAAGTTCCGAAAGTTGCTCTTTCTCAATACCCTTCCAAAGTTCTTGATGAAGAATGTCATTTGCTCATCATCCATTTTATCGTCTTCTTCATTGCTTGAGTCTTCATTCTTTGAGGATGATTGAGTAGCCTTTTCTTTCCCTTTGAATTGAGCTTGAAGAGCCAACCCATTGTTCTTGGCGGATTATTCTTGAAGTTCGGCCAAGTCTTGATTGATTTTGACTCTCTTCAATTGATCATGATGTGCTTCAATTCTTCCAAGCACATTCTTGGCAGTGAAGTGCTTGAATCCTCTTTCGGCCCTTATCAAGCTAGGAAGGGTGATATCCCTAGTCATGTACACGGTCAAGAGCTTGTCCACAATTTCACGATCACCCCATTTGTCACCTCCAAGTGACTTGATTTGATTTGTGATCTTCTTCAAGCGGTTGTACATTTCCTTGATGGATTCATCTATCTTCATGGAGAATAGACTTAGCTCATCCTCCAAAGTCCTGATTCTTGATTCACGAACCTTTCTTGAGCCTTGATGGTTCACTTGGAGTGTATCCCAAGCGTCCTTGGCAATGAGGGCATCCTCAATCTTGTCAAACTCTTCCGAACTAACGGAGGTGTGAAGAATGTTTAATGCTTGGTAGTTCCATTGCATGACATACGCTTGGAGTGGTGTAGGTGTTTCATCTTCATCCGGGATCTCACACCCAACTTCAACAACTTTCCAAATATCCTTGTGAATAGCACACAAATATACAAACATCTTTGTTCTCTATTGATTGTAGCCGGTTCCATCAAAGTACGGCGGCTTTCCCATGTGAATTGATGCATTGTGATCGGTTGGGAGTTGGAATGTGTAGTCATGACCAACTTGATGGTAGCTTGCTTTCTTCTTCAACTTTGATGAGCTTGTTGATCTTCTTTTGTAATCCGAGTCAGAGTCACTTGACTCGATCACAACCTTGGTAGCTGATTTTGCTTTCTTCTTTTGCAATTGCCTTCTTTTCTTCCAAGCTTTCCATTCTTCATAGGAAAATTCTTCATCGGTTATCTCCACCTCATCTTCTTCATCTCCATGTGTGTTGTTCTTTTTCTTCTCTTTTGATCCACTAGTTGCAGTGACTTTCTTATCATCGGGTTTGCCTCCCAAGTCTTTATCCTTGTCTTCTTCATTCAAAGGATTGGTTTGATTCTTTGGACTACTTGACATCTTGATTCTCCGAGCGGTTAAGCCCTAAGATGGAGAAACCTGTTCTGATACCAATTGAAAGGACCTCAAGATGCCTAGAGGGGGGTGAATAGGCAATCTGCAACTTAAATACACTTTTCAAACTGTCAGTAATAGAAAACCCGGATACTCCGGGTATACGTCCGGAGAGTCCGGACTTCAGGTCTAGAGTATCCGGGGTTCTTGCATGGACTGTCCGGACAAGAACACTCGAATCCAAATATGCAGAATTTAAAGTTGGAAATTAGATCAAGTAATTTTGCAAGTACCTGGGTGTTGTATAGAGTGTATGTCAACCACTGGTTTCACCTAGAGACTAGTAAACTAGTAGATCGGCCTCAAACCCTAGAAATGAGATATCACAAGCAAAGACCAAGGGAAAACAAATAACAAGTAGACAAAGAGACAGCGATTTGTTTCCCCAAGTTCACTCCCGAAAGTGCTACGTCTCCGTTGAGGAAGGGCTCAAGAAACAGCGTTCAAGAACCCTATGCTCCTCACACAAGGGCGAGATCACCTCTCAAGCCCAAGGAATGGAGATTACAAACTTCTTGTGATGCTCACAACTTGCTTGAGCACTCACAGACGACGCCTAGCTGTCTAGGAGCTCAAAGCTCGAAGAGTAACAAACTCGAATCCACCAGCTTGACGAAGTTCTAGTGCTCAAAGAGATGGAATGAATGCTCAATTGCACTAATCTTTGCTCTTGCTCTACTCTCACTTCAATCCCTCAAAGGATTCACTCAAGAATGGAAGAGAGGGGAGTGAGAGAGCTCTTGAAGGCTTGCTGCAGTGCTGAGTTCGAAATGAGGCAAGAGAGGGATAAGAGAAGGAGGTCAAAGGGTATTTATACTCCCTCACACAGAAACTAGTTGTTGGCTAAGGGTTATCCGGAGACTCCGGCCAGACGTCCGGATACTCCGGACCAGGCGTCCGGACATTCCGGACCAGCTGTCCGGACACTCCGGACAGCAGCCCGGACAATCCGGAAAACACAGGATTTTCACTCAAAAGATCTCTCATGTGATGTTTGAGTGGTATTTATGGCTCACAAGTGTTTGTAGGTTTCTCTTGAGCACTTTTTCTAAGTCAAGACCTGCAGAATCGAATCCCTCTTGATAGTATGGCGTTCCTATACTCAAATTACAAATATAAAATTCTAATCATCAAGTATCTTTGAACCACCGCTTTTCATTCCATTTTTGTGGACCATGATTCACCATTCAAATTCATTAATCATCTTATCATCTGCACACATGCTAGATAACACAATTAAACTTACATATGTTTTGTCACTAATTACCAAAGCCCACTAAGGGGCCTAGATGTCTTTCACTCTCTCTCGGCGAGGATGAAGATAGGGGGTAGAGGCCGCCTTTGCATCTACCTTGATGAAGGACTTTCTTCGTTTGCTAGTCCTTGATAAAGAAAGAGTTAGGATAGAATTCAAGGAAAGCATTATTGTCACGAGCTAGCTTATGAACAGAGACAAGATTCTTAGTGGTACTAGGAACATGAAGAATATTATTAAGACGCAATCTTTTGTTACGGGTATGTAAAGTTGTATGCCCAATATTACTAATCTTCATACCTGATCCACTGGCGGTGTGGACTTGATCCCGTCCATTATACTTCTCTCGGACCGAAAGCTTCTCAAGTTCACCACTAACATGATCTATGGAGCCGCTGTCCATGTACCAGTTTGTGTCGTGGCCGTATCCGGTTGACGCTGCTGCTGCCGCCTTGTTGTTCTGCTGTTCTTCATCATCATCGTAGCGATACCAGCAGCTAGGGGCTTCATGTCCAACATTCTTGCAGATCTAGCACTTTGGTTTGTTGTTCGGTCCACCTTGTTTGGGTGCACTTGTTCCTGCACCACTGCTGCTACAATTTGAACCTTGGGCTCCCTTGTTCTGTCCACGGTTGCTGCCACGGCTGCAGTATCCACCACGACCGCGTCCTGACATCTCAAGGCGAAGATCATAAGCCATCAAGTGGGAGAACAAATCACTTAACGGGATTGGTTTTGCCCGACCAAGCACAAATGAAACAAAAGCATTGTATTCATAATCGAGACCATTAAGAATATTGGAAACCATCTCATCTTCTTCTACCTCTTTTCCAACCGCCGCAAGTTCATCACGAATTGCTGTCATCTTGTTGAAGTAGGCAGTGCAGTGTTGGTGAGCTGCATGCGTAGATTGGTCACATGAGCTTTGGAGTGCGTCTTCGCAGATGTCACCTGAGCTAGGGCATCTTTGGTGAGCGAGTTCAGCAGATAACTCAGAAATTGCTGATCTTTGGCCACCCATGAGGCATGCTCTGGGTTGGGAACAACTTCTTTCTTGTCGTCAGGCTTCATGACTTCCAGAGTCTTGGCAAGCTCAAAGGAAGTTCCATCAAGAAATCCCATAAGTTGGGCGCCACGCACAGCCGGAAGGAACTGCGTCTTGCAGAGAAGAAAATTTTCTCTGGTAAGCTTCTCGGAGACCGGCTGCCCAAGTTGAGCCGGCGCCAGGGAAGACGACGCCATGGAGATGGTGGAGAGAATTGTAGATGTATGTGGAAGAGGTGGCTCTGATTACCATGTAAAATATTATGGGAACGTGGTTGCTCAATCTAGAGCACACCACGGATACATGTTTATATAGGGGGCCAAACCGACCTCAATAGATTACAATCTATCATTATATAGGGGGCCAAACCGACCTCAATAGATTACAATCTATCTGGTTTGATTGTGTGTTGTATACAAGTGAAACTCTATTCAAACTATTCTATCTATAACCAAACCAGATATCCAACAACGTTTGTACCAATTACAAGAGATCAAACTTATTTCTAACAAAGGAATCTTCTTAAAATTAAAGCTGCTATACACAAAGTAAACAAAACCTACCTAGTCAGTGACTCAATGTTAGGGGGAATGTCACGAGAGCAATATCACTGAATCTGCGTCTGCTATATATACGCCACAGCCGAAGGAATCCCAGTCACTACCGGAATCAGTAAGTTTGCCGAGTGCCCCAGGCACTCGGCGAAGGTCGAAATACCCTCGGCAAAGGGTTTGCCGAGTGTAACACTCGGCGAACCATACTCGGCAAACTTTCCCTCGGCAAACAGCGGGTTTGCCGAGTGTCGATCGTCGGGCACTCGGCAAATCCTTTGCCGAGTGCCGCAATACACTCGGCAAAATATAACACTCGGCACAAAGGCGATAACGGTCTGTGACGGTAACGGTTGCTTTGCCGAGTGTCAGACGGCCGACACTCGGCAAAAAGAAAATCTTTGCCGAGTGTATTTATATACGGCACTCGGCAAAGAGGCCAATCCCGCAAAAATTTTATGACGCCTTTGCCGAGTGTTTTGGCAATGCACTCGGCAAAGACGTCGAACTAACAGAAAAAAGACCTCTTTGCCGAGTGTTAACACTCGGCAAAGTATCTTTCCCCCTACTGACAAAACAGAAATTTTATGTATAAAGGACCCCTCTCAAGAAACAATCACAGAAGCACAGGCATATAAATTACACCACAGGCATATAAATTGCACCACAAGCATCACAAGCACACAAATAACATTCACAAGTTCTCATTGAAACAAGTAATTCACAGGTTTTGCATCACAAACACCTCTAGTTCACAAGTCACTGAGGAGGATGAGGAGGCTGAGGAGGATGTGCAGGTGGCCACTGCCCCCAAGAAGATTCTGCATTGGACGCCGCCGATTGATTCTGCACAAAGTTATAGAGACTGCATTAGTCACTTTTCTAGTGTAAGTCTGTAGTGCCTCTAGATTGATTGTAAGGTTGAGAGTGACTTACAGGAGTAGCTGCAGGAGGTGGTCGAGGTGACGGGAATAGGTTCGGTGGCATAGGTGGTGGAGTCTGACCTAAACTGTGAAAGACACTCTGCATGTATTGGAACATCTGCTCCGTCCTCTGCCTTTCTAGCTGCCGATCTGCCTCCATCCTCGCCTCGAGTTCCTCCCGGCGCTTCCGTTCTACCTCCACCTGGGCCTACAATATTTCATCCCAATGTCTTATTGCCAAGCAAAAGATATGTACAAAATGAATGAAAAATTAAAGAAACAGGAATAACCTGCAGAGCCTGCATCTGTAACTGTGCATCGGTAGGCCGTGCCCGTATCGCGGGGCTCGAGTCCGTGCTCCTTGCTCGGATCTGGGAGAGGTTGGGAGTACTGGCAGTGTCGATCACGCTATCTCCAATCCAATACCTGCCATGCTTCTTCCCTCCTCCCACCCTCATCACAATTTCAGGATCAATATCGTGAGAGCTCGGATCGAACTCTGGCCCATGAACCTCCCTCGCCATTGTTGTGTACTCGGTGACGTGGCTGTGGATGCTGGGATGGCTGTATGCCTCGGGCGGGTCCTCCGGGTTGAAGTCGATGTCTGTCGTGGCCTTGCCCTTTTTGGACATAACCCATGCCTTGAACCGGGAACACTCCTGGCCTTCATGTGATGACGTCTGCGGCAAAAATACAAAAGGATTACAAAATATGCAGTATTATGTGTATTATGTGTGAGAATAAAGAAATGAATTCACGTACCCATTTTTCCTTGTATTCATCAAGGCTCAGGCTGCCTTGATGGTGTGGTGCATATGGCATCTGCAGACGCCGCTCCCGGCAAGCAACGTGGTTCTCCAACCACCCGGGCTGCAACCACATGTCCATTCTAAATGGTTGTGCGTCGATTCAAAATTTTTGAATACTTCAAACTAGGTATGTTTTTCCGTCGGGGGTTTTCACGTCTACTTTGTTTGCACGTACCACTTATGCAACGACTCAAAGTTCATGTGGGTGATGGGTGCATGGGGGTTTGCGGACGTAGCGATCCGCTAATCGCTGCGATATGATTGCTTTGAGAACCCATCCAGGCCAAAACATCTAGTTGTTGCTATTGGAAACTTCACTTACTTGATGCTGCCGCAGTTTGAGCCTGTTGTCCCTGGGCGGCGCGGCGGCGGGGCTCCGGGGCTCCGGGCGGCGGGGCGGCGGGGCTCCGGGGCTCCGGGCGGCGGGGCGGCGGGGCGGGGGTGGCGGAGCGGCGGGGGCGGCGGGGCGCCTGGGCGGCGGGAAGGGGCGGCGGAGCGGCGGGGCGGTGGGGCGCCGCAGCGGGGCGGGGCGGCGGGGCGGCGGTGCGGGGCGGCGGAGCGGCGGAGCGGCGGGGCGGGGCGCCTGGGCGGCGGGAAGGGGCGGCAGGGCGGCGGGGCGCTGAGTGTATAAAAAGTTTTGGGATAGAGGCCGGGCCGCGCGCGGCGGTTCGGGTGAAAACGTAAGTCCGGTTCTTTGCCGAGTGCCCGCGATCTGGCACTCGGCAAATTTTTCCTTCTTTGCCGAGTGCCAGATCCAAGGCACTCGGCAAAGAAAGTGTTTTTCTTTTTCAAATGAGGAGGAGAATGCTGCCAGTGGGCCCGTGTACCTTCTTTGCCGAGTGTCTGTGGAAAACACTCGGCAAAACGTACTTTTGCCGAGTGTTTTCTTATACACTCGGCAAAATACACTAATATTTTATGTTTTACAGAACTTTTTCTAATATACTTGGGCAAAATCGTGTCACCATCACTCAACAATGGTTAAATTATTTTTCTACTGATAATGTTCTATTATTTCATGCAGTTATAGCGCAAATTGCATTTATATCTACTAAAAATCTATAATTGCATTTAATCAATAAAAAATAGTAAACGCATCTGAAAAATTTCCAAATTTTGACACGAACCAATCTGTGTTGTATGTTGCCTATACAAAAAGATTTGAAGCCAAACCTTAACTCAAGTGTCACTTGGACTCCAAATCTTATTGTGTCCTCTCTAACTTCTATGAATCCTTCCAGGAGATGAGTCGGCTTCTAAGCATCATATGTCAGAAATTGGGCGAAACCTTCTCAATTTTTTACCACAGCCTCCACACATAATATCATGACATCTTGACAAATCTTGTGATTTTCAGATTTCGTTTGCTTTTTTTAGAATTTAAGAACCATTCAACCACACGTTCGTGGTGGTGTTTTTTAAAAACAATGTTTAAAATTTCTTTTCATTTCCTGGTTGAGACCTCAATCCAGACTCGATAATATGGATATAATTTTTCCACTGATTATAATCCATCATTTCATGTACCTGCAGTTAAAATCTGACATGAATAAAAAAATTCCTATTAATGCAATCATTTCATTAAAAATAGCAAACGGACCACCAAATATACCAACTTTTAATATGGATTACAAAATCTCCTACGTGGGGAGTAGAAAAAGTGTGGAGGCCAGGGGACGAAATTTTTTTTTTGGTTCGCCGAGTGCAAAACCAAACACTCGGCGAAGTCTTGTGGTTGCCGAGTGTCCATGGTGAGGCACTCGGTGAAGTAATATGTTTGCCGAGTGTGGGAGGGTGGCACTCGGCGAACGGCCTCTTTTGCCGAGTGTGGGCGTCCAACACTCGGCAAAGGACTAACGGCCGGCCCAGTCCGGTGACGGACGGTGCACGTGCGATGCACGCGCCGTTGATTTACCGAGTGTCGGACGTTTGTCGAGTGTCGTATTTATGGCACTCGGCAAACGACCTTATTGCCGAGTGTAATATGGTTGCCGAGTGCCCCGTTGAATACACTCGGCAAATAGGCTGTTTGCCGAGTGCCCGAAAGAAAGCACTCGGCAAAATTTTTACACTCGGCGAATTTTCTGTTTCCGGTAGTGAGTGCAACAACACACTGCGGAAGTACTATTATTGAAGACAAGGACTGATTTTGGCACTTTCCAGGAGATGCATATGTGCAAAACTAGGATGGGAAAAGCTACGGAAACTACTTCCCCGGGGATGTTGATCATCATCATCATCAAACCATAAACAGTACGTACGATGCTTCCATAGTACATATATAGATGCCCAAATACCCTTTTTTATGATAGTGTAGGAACAATTTTCACTAATTTCTCTGAGATTTATTTAAATCAGCTTAGGAAAAGCTAAGTATTGGAGAAGATAAGAAATCTAAGCCTGTGGATGTTGTTACTTCCTTTAGTTATATATATACTGTATTCTCTATGTTCTCAAATAGACGCTGTCAGATTTCAAAAATTTTGACCACTAAATACTAGCATTGGAAATACAAATCTTGACGTCACTCAAGACCATAGGCTACACGGATGTGACAAACTGACAATCTTTGGCGGCGCTTGCGTTGGACCTCCGCGCGCGTATTCTATTCCAAACTTCGATTCCATGGTTGTCCGAACGCCCGGTGCAGGCATCCATGCGATTATCCGTGTCTGATCTGGATATAGCAGCCAGCCCGTCGCCTTTCGCGCACGCAATCCCGAAAGCGAAGCCAAAGAAAAGAATTCCGGAACGATGAACGAGCTTGTGTGGGTTGTATCTCAGCGTTCTCACTGCAGCAGTAGTATATATTGGAATCTGGTGGTTTCTGGATTCGCATTAAGAAATTCCTGGATATAACTGAACTGAACCGAACACACGCCATCACTCATCAGACTAATTGTATGGTGGCTGTAGCTATACGCACCTGCTGGAGGTTACAGACCAGCAGGCAACAGCCATTGCGTTTGGAGGTTCCTTCTTGGCTTCTTTGAAGAAGGTGTGATGGAAGATGGAACTACTGATAGTAGCATGCCACAGACAGTTTGTATGAAGATTGTTTTCTAAAATCCCAGTTCCTGCAATAGGTGGATGTGTGGTCAGAGGAGCATGTGGCAGGAACAAGTCCTTGTCTCAAGGCTGTGCTTTCTATAGGTCGTCGAGGACTCTTCTGGGCTGAACAATCGGACAATAGTCCAGCGTGTGCCAACTTCTGTAGTTCTGTTCATGCCTTCGCTACCCATGGTAAAAAAATCTTGTTCCTGAATAACATTCTCCCTCTTATTCCGTAATTTTATAATTGTGTCGTTCAAATATAAGTTGAAAATATCTACTAGTACTTAATAGCTAAATGAAATTGGTGCTGCCAGGTTTAGTTTTTGTTCTTTTCGAATCAGGTGCTCTGTCGTGTTCTGTTAAGTAGGAGAAAAGAGTGTCTTGTCACAAAGGGCACAACAACCAACCCTAGGGGTGTCAAGCTTTGGAGAAGCAACAGGTTTTTATTCATCCCATAGGAGAACAAAACCAGAAAAAACGAAGTAAATAAGCATGTTCACCGTATGACATTTACTAGTTGCAGCCTATACACTTTTGTGGCAGCATATATACACCGACGTCCCGATTAGCGTTGGAATTTAAAATCAGAGAGTGAGAGAGAGTATATATATCCGGGACCAGCCTGAAACTGAAATGGACGCTATCCCATTGGCGGGAACTGGCCGTACGTGTTGTAGGCTTGTAGCACAAATAATGCTCAAATACAAATAGTGAACCTGGATCTCAGCTGTAGCATCAATAGCAAGCTTACAATCACAACACCCAGCTTTCTGACGTCATATCCATCCTTAGCGCCGACAGTTCATGAACAAGAAGCCGTGGCCACGCAGAACTCGGAAAGAAATAAGCGAAGCAGATGCTGAGACTGAACCTGAAACCGACGGCACAACAAAGTACCAATCCAAGGGCACCAGCAGTAGGTATCATGTACTACCTGCTGCTCCATCTGGTGCCACACACCGAAAACCATGAAATCAACGCAACACCTTTCCCCGCACCAATGGCGGACCGGACAAGATCAAATGGTCAGGATCACTAGGCGGTGAGGCGGTCGCTCTCGGCGCCGGTCCATCTCTTGCCTTTGTTAGGTGATGATGATCCTGGGACTGGGATAGGCATCAGTGATCAGCAATAATGCAAGTGTGGTGTGTGTGCACTTTCTGTGAGTTTCTAGCTCTTAATGCTGCTTGGTTTTGTTGTGCCTGCAGTGATCGACCAGTGTATCTTGGAGTCATGCGTCTGGTCAGATACTCCGGGTCGCGGTTGATTCCGCGGCACTCAAAGGCGGGCGGCAACGACGCTGAAACTGACCGTGCAGCCGCCGCAGAGACTAGCGGGAGTCCGGGAGCCAATAATGCCTGCCTTGTAAACCACCGGATCGTCTGAAACTGCACTGTGCGCTAGACGGCTAGAGTGACTGGAGGCAACTAGATGTTTGCCCATAGCTTCAGAGTTTGTAGCCAGGTTCGTTCACAGCTCACAGGACGTCAGTATTCTGGGGCGCCTGAATTCCGGAGAGTTTGTTCACGTCAGGCAGAATAATAGGCAGTGCAGGCCCTGACAAAAAATGGCAGATTATTTCAATGCATAAAAGGGCCAACAGATGATGAGGTGAACCATTGAGTAGGGGTAAGGATCAAGAGAGTCGTTGTTGGTGATGCAGGCGACCATGGACGTGTCTGCAAATAGAAGTTACAAGTAAGCAATATAATTTAAGTTGATTCCTTTCTTGTTTTTATTTTCCAATAGGGAAAGGGAAAATTCCACCTCTTGTTGCTGCAGTAGTTGTGGGGGCGCCGTCAAGCTAGCATCCATACATGAAAAAGAGTGGCTGCTCACGCTAACGGATTGGTGGTAGTATCTTTTGCTTAGGATGCAATGCAAATCTCAAGATGCATGACTTCAGCAGTTGGGCCAATAAGTGTGTTCTAAATTGTACTACTACTAATTTAGCTTCACGCTATTTGTGCTAGCTTCTTTTTCTTGGGAAAGGTGAAAGGAACCGGTGCTCGTAGCCTAAGAGGGAGAGAGGATGAATTAGACAAATTGAAAATCTTAACCTACTGCTCAATCTACGGCTCAATCTAGTTCGCACAAAATATAAACTAGAACATGCTAACTAGATGTGCAGCTATGGTTCTTCCAGTGTGAAACCCTCATCCAAAAAAATTTTGCAACCTATAGCCAAACCTAGTATGATACTGCACCACTAAGAATGTAAAGGCAAATAAGTTGCAAGTATGAAATGCAGAATCTTAAAGAAAGGGGATGAGGGGAAGCAAACTCTTGACATGAGAATTTATTCCGTGATTCGGTTAGGCACAAAGAGTATTGCTTCCCGGCAACCAAGTCTCTTCCGAAACTCTTCTTTGACTTGCCACCAAGGCTATGTTAAGTTACCACGGTCACCTTGATCCTGCTTTCCACTAAGGAGTTTCTCCACCAAGGAAAGGGGTCTCCACTTCCCCCGCACAAAGCCGTCGTTGCCACTCCACACCAAACCGGAGGGTCGAAGACTTGCCGGCGAGCCACCAAAGCTCCAAGGGGCTGACACAACGAGATACACTTATGATTCACTTCTAGAACCAGCACACAAGGTTCACACCTCGCTTACTCACTCTCTCAAGAGCCAATCCTAACACTAAGTCTGACAAAGCTTGTGCTAACCTAAGGATGTGATCAATATGCTCTTGGGTGGCTTGGAGGTGTTCTGCAATGTTTCTAGTGTTTCTTTCAAGCTCCAGCCACCTCAAATGACCGGGGGTGCGGCTTTATATAGGCTAGAGAAACTCAACTAGCCGTTACATACTTTTACCTAGAAAAGTACGTAGGCGTCGAATGATCCGGTCACAGGCGTCGGTTCTTCCGGTCAAACTATGCCTGTCTCCTAGCCGTTGAACTTCCAACGCCTCTCTTCTGCTGGCATCATTGCACCGACGCTTGCACTACGCTCTTTCTTGCACCGTCGGTTCAACCGGTCCCGAAGAACTTCCCTTCTGCAGGTTCAATATGTACTGAGTAATACTAGCACAAATGCACGGACGCTTGTATTTGCACCGTCATTTCAACGCGACGCTTCATCCGATCATGTGTCGGTTCATCCGGTCCTGAAGACTTGACTTCAAACCCTTCTGCAGCTGTGCTGAGTAATGTACATACGTATGCACCGGCACTTCACTCTTCATCGTCGGTTCAACTGGTGCAACCTGTCATTGACCTTCAATACACGCACAATGCACCGACGCTTGCTATCTGTAGGTTGTCGGTTCATCTGATCCTATTGTTTCCAGCTGAACTCATCCAATTCGATCTCTCTTTGAGTTCTTTTCTTGATTTCTTTGCTTTGCTGGATCTTTTACTTCATCCTTAGGACCTTATTTCATACTTTGACAAACTTGTTAATCTCAGTGATCATGTTATCACTTAATCCCAAAATTATAATAAATATAGTCTAAATAGGACCATATTCCTTACAAAAGATTCTTTTGTTGCTGGTATCCATGAGAAGGATGATCCGACGACGCGACCAAGCACTTGGATTATGCGCCCGCTTTATATATATGATTAAAAAAATCAGCCACGAAAGACTGCAAAGCTGGCAACCTTGCTTCGTCTGTAAAACTTTATCTGTAAATTTGATCCATGACATCGACTATCTAACCGATCAAAGCAAAAAATACATGATCGATCATGCGGTAAATTGAGCTCGCCCAGAAACTAAGCATAAGCATTTAAGCTTGCGAACTATTCCCTCGGTTCTAAATTATAGGTCATTTTAGCATTTTTAGGTGCATAATTTTTTTATGTATCTAGATATAGCGTATATCTCTAGGTGTATAGAAAAAATCATGCACCTAGAAATAGCAAAACAATCTATAATTTGAAAAATTTGAAAGGGACGAAGTAGCTAGTAGTCTATGCCAGCGCCACCAACTACATAAACCGAAGTGTAGCCAAGGCGCGAAGCTGACAGGGAAGGGATCGAACAGCCGTCGATAGGGACGCAGAACAACATGCGGGAACAACCAACCTCTCTGCTAACAACTCTGAGATACCTCTCACAAGGGAAATAAAAAGGAGAGAAAACTACCTGCTTTTTATCTCTTGCAAATTTTAGTTGCCATGAGAACCTTCGCTTCTTCCAAATATCAAAGTCAACAAGACGCGAGCAGCCCCAATCATTTGTTTCGCCCTTTTTTAATACACGTAAGAAATTTCTTGGTCCATATAAGTTTGCTTGGAAATGTGGATTTTATTTATTCAATTAATTTGCATAAAAAGGGACTATTCTCTGATGTTAACCTCAATAATAATAAATACATAATCCAATTCCTTATACATATAGAAGAGATTTATGTTCATAAAGACAGGCTCAGTTCTTGTTCAAATTTCTTACTCCATTCATCCCAGAATATGGCTACACATTTAGCTTTGTCATAAGTCAAATATTTTCATTTTTGAGCAACAATGTCTCTGAATAATTCATTTCAAGTAGAAAACGTTACATGTTGTGGTAGTTGGTGGATTTCATGATAAATTTGCTAACGTCATATTTACGTTGTTAGTCTTTATGTTTTTTCCTATTCATAAACGTAGCTAGATCCTGGAAATAAGGACTAACATACTACGATGCACACTCCCTCTCCTCAAAAGGACTTGCAACAAGTGCGAAACAAAGTGGAGAAAGAAGGCATTTTGATAAGAGGATTTTTGGAACCAAAAGGCAAGGGCCACTTCGTGCTAAACGTATTACTCTCCTCTCCAAAATTGGATTGGGGTTTGCAATTTTTTCCCTTGTAATATGTTGATGTGACATGAGCGCAAAAGAGGCTCGTCTTCTTTTTAGAGAGGTCTAAAAGTGAATCTCTGTAATGGAGGAATGATCATTGATTTGTAAATGAGGCATCACAGAAAAATTAAATTAAGGAAGTGTATAAAGTCTTGTTTACCAGACAAATTTTCATTTCCGAAATTTGTCTATGTTTTTTTTCTAAAAGTTACCAACAAGAAAAACACGCTGATGAAAGCGTATCCAGCCCACGACCACAGGCAAAAACACGTATCCCCGGCGTTGTGGCCAGCCAAGATCCTGCGATTTACAGCTTGCTTGCAAGCGGCCACGATGAGCCAGCGACAAAGACCAGCGTACCGGTGCGGCCGTGCCGCGCATACGAGGAGCGAACCACCGAATCCCACGTGGAAATGCCCGTTCTGCCCCTGCACGACCTCGCGCCACCCGCGACCCGCAGACCGAGCCTGCAGCCGTCGTCTTCCGAGGTACTAGGGGATGAAAGTGGAGCGGATAATTTCCGCAACTGATCCGATCCGAATCCGAACTTTGTGGATGTGGAGAAGAGTTTTTGATATCCACGCGGATATGGATAATCCGAATCCGATTATATGCGGATGCAGAGTAGGATATGGTATTAGCAAAATCCGGAGGATATGAATTATCCGATAATTGAACGAGGATAATCCGAGGTTTATAATAGGATATCCGACTACTTTCACGAGCTCAGCAGGCCAGCACTTTGTACAAATTAAGCCCAGCCCAAATACACATAAAATATTTTTATAGCCCATTAACTAATAAGTATTTATATTATGTGCACATGCATCGGTAAATCGTAAGGGCTGATCGACAGTCGACAATCTTTTGTGCACCGGCCGCCGGACGCCTGCCCTTCCGCGTCGCCTTCGACGGTGCACCTTCCCTGCAGTCCTGCGCTCACTATCCTTCCAATCCATTTAGGTATTGCATCTCTGATTTCATATCCTAATTATTCTATTGGTTGTGATCTGCTAGCTGTACTCATCATCGTACATGTGCAGAAATTATTTTTTATTGGTGAATGATTTAGTGTAGTTACAACTTACAAGTAAGCTAGTAGTCTTAGTACAATAGCTTTGTTTACGTGTTAGCTATTGAATCTTTTATTATTTACTTTTCTAGGCCTAAATGGCTTCCAAGGAAGGAATTGAAAGTGCAGTAATGGGAAGCCAACAAAGTATAATTCAAGCGACACCATTTGCGAGAAACAACAATCAAGGTAACATTATTCCTGATGTTATCGATCTTGAGTCTAACAATTCAAAAGTTAGAGAGGATGATGACACAGCAGATGTTGATGCAAAGAGACAAAAGAAGACCACATCAGACGCATGGAATCACTTCACTAGGTATTTTAAGTTTGTTAAGGTGGGTGGCGAGATGGTCAACGAAGAGTGGGTCAAGTGCAAGTACTGCTCATACTAAGTCACAACATTCCATGGTGGCAGGCCAATAGCGGCTTAAACTGGAGAAGGATGGTTTTTGTAACACTTCTGTGGAACCTTATAGGTATGATCAGGATGCCTCAGTGAGAAAATTTTATTTGGCCATAATCATGCATGAGTACCCTTTCAATATGGTTGAGCATGAATATTTTGTTGCGTTCATCAAATCATTGCGCCCAAGCTTTCCTATCAAGAGTCGTGTCACTGTTAGAAAGGAATTAATGGCTATATTTGTGGAAGAAAGGATAAGGCTTTATGAGTATTTTAAAACTGTTAATTGCCAATTTAGTGCAACAATGGATATGTGGACATCCAACCAAAATAAAGGGTATATGTGTGTCACTGTGCACTGGATAGATGATAATTGGAATATTCAGAAAAGGATTATCAAGTTCATGCATGTAGAAGGGCTGCATACTGGTTCTAACTTGTCTCAATCATTCAGTGAAAGCATTCACAAGTGATTTATTGAAAAGAAAATGTTCTCTCTTACATTGGATAATGCAGCTGCAAATGATATTGCTGTGAAGGAGGTGATTAAAGTACTAAAAAAGAAATCCCCCCTGGTTTGTGATGGTTTGTTCTTTCATGTGCGATGCACAAATCATATTCTGAATTTAGTTGCTAGAGATGGTTTGAAGCATATTGGAGATGCAATTTGGGGTATTCGGTCATTTGTATTGGCTGTGAAGTTCTCTCCCCCACAATGGGAGGATTTCATTAAATGTGCATCAGAGTGTGGACTGAGCACAACTAGGGGTCTCTCACTGGATGTTAAAACGAGATGGAATTCAACTTACCATATGTTGAAGGATGTCATATATTATAGAGAGACTTTTGATAGGCTATATGAAACTGACAAAAAAAGGTATGCAAGGGTAAACCCATCTGATGAAGATTGGGTTCAGGCACAAACACTTTGCAAATGTGAAGAGGTTCAATGATATCACTGAGTTATTGTCAGGTACTTTATATCCAACAGCAAACCTTTTTTACCAAAGCTTTTGTGAGATTAAGGCGTTAATTTCAGAATGGTGTAGTAGTACAAATGACAATATTAGAGAAATGGCCAATTCGATGCACATAGAAGTACTGGAACAAGTCAAATGTTGCCCTTGTTGTGGCTTTCTTTCTTGACCCTAGGTACAAGAGAAAGGCAATAGAGTATTACATGAGAAAGATTTATGGTCCACTGTTGTATCATGATAAAGTAGAAGAGTTCATTGTTATTGTCAGGCAAATGTATCAGGCGTATGCTTGTTTTCCACAAAGTGCTACTAGACCGAACTCTAGAGTCAATGCTGAACCAAAGAGTGATTTTATGGAAGAGGATGATGAATTCCAAATCTACTTATATGACACACATGGGGCATCTGATGAAAGTGATGCAAGTAACTTGGATAAATACTTGGGAGAAGCACCTCTAAGGGTTCCTAAAGCTGGTTTTGATAAATTTGAGGTCTTATTATGGTGGAAGACTAATCAAGAGGTGTATCCAATTTTATCTCTACTTGCTCATGATGTTTTAGCCATCCAAGCATCCACTGTTGCTTCAGAATCAGCTTTTAGTGCTGGAGGCCGGGTTATTGATCCATTCCGCAGTCGTCTAGAACCAGAGATGGTGGAAGCATTGATCTGTGCAAAAGACTGGGTCACTGCATCTAGAAAAGGTGATCATTTTGTTGTTTTTCATTCTGTAGTAATATCATAAAGAATTTTTAATATTCAATAATATACTTTTCTTTACAGATTCTAATAAAAGAGTTGGATCCGTCCTTTATGATCTAGAGGTTGCCCACACACTTCTAGCTAATTTGACGCTTGAGGATCTTGAGGAATAGGTATGGGAGTCTCACACATATTGAAAGGAATGTGGAAGTATGTTTGCCGGCTAACTATCACAAATATTTGCTAATTTTCAAAATTGTAGGAAAAACAATTGCTAGTGATGATGAGGATGAGGAATAAGAATTACTGAAATCCTATTGCTGGCAATAATAGTATGGCTTGAGGTAAACTTTTTACTCTAGTACTAATCTTATGCTATCTGATACTTTAAATTGCAGGGCGATAGAATGTTTCTCGGTAACTGAAGTGAAGAGAACTAGAACATAAAGAAGG
This sequence comes from Panicum miliaceum, assembly GCA_032594955.1. NCBI lineage: Eukaryota > Viridiplantae > Streptophyta > Magnoliopsida > Poales > Poaceae > Panicum > Panicum miliaceum. The sequence continues at coordinate 22,312,801 of CM064062.1, forward strand.
ATAAAGGACTAAAGGAGAATTTGCTCAATAAACAGTTTTTATTTTATTTTACATGTTTGCTCTATACACTTAAGTCTAAACTGAGAACTTGTAATAATTTTTGTTGGACGTCAAGTTTGAAGTGTCACCATCAACTTTGTATCGTGAACTATAAAGGTGAGTATTTTATTTCATGATATTCTGCTGCTTTATAGCTTTGGTTTACGAATTATTAATCAACGTAAAAAACTACACATAAACATATATTATCCGACCATATTAATCCACATTCGGTCCGACACCGACCCGACTCCGCACCGCATCCGATATCCTCGTAACTCCGTATCCGTAACCATATCCGTGTAATATCCGCTCCGCTCCGCATCTGATAAAAAAATATGGATGAGGATATGGAATAGGTATTATCCGCTCCGATCCGATCCGCTTTCATCCCTCATGACCCAGGATGGTTTGTGGTAGCAAATAATACAAAAACAACACTAAACAGGAGACACGAATTTTATATAATTCAAAAATCCTCGGAGAGAAAACCACAAACACCAGTTGTGAATGAAAAACTCTCAATTATGAATAACCCTTTAGAGAACCAGAATGAACATACCATAATTGCGTATTTTTTATCAATAGCAATAGAGGGTAAAGAAATAAGATATCACGAGGTGGAAGCAGCTTTAGCCAAAGTGCCATATGCAAACTAGATTTAGAGAAAATGCAACGGGCATTGGAGGTAACGTTATCCATGTGCTCAGCTACACCATTTTGTTGTGAATTATAAGAATGGTGTAGTACCTAGTAATGCCTTTAGACTTCTAAAAATTGTTAAATAATTTTTAACCTATATTACGAGTGCAAAGCTTGTGAACCTTCTTATTTTTCAGTTTGTTTTCAATCAAAACCTTCAACTCTGTATTAAATGTGTTACCTTCCTACAATAAATTATCAGTACATATTAACAAGAACCACTAAGATAAGGTTTGTGAGCTCACCTCAAAAATCAGAATGCACACAAAATATGTTTGAGGTATTGAATTTCACACTCTGCTGCCAAACACACAATGCTCACAAAATTTCAACATTTTTGTCCTATGTCCATCAAGAAGTCCTCAGTTGCTCAATAATATTGCCAAACCAAGTTCGTTCATATGTGCAAGACGCATATGCAAAAGACTAATAGTAGCTGAATCAGATAGTGAATGAGAACTTACAACAACATTGCTAGTAATTGTAATACCATGAAGATGGTTGTTGACGGTCGTTATTCGACCATCGTCCGTCAACATCTCGGGAATAATTCAGAGTTTTACATTATGTTCCATGCATATTTTATTTAAACTAATAAAATTCCACAAGTTTTGGATGAGTTGTCTATGCAGGAGTAAGTGTACCAAAAATGGGCCAGTTTGAGAGAAATCCCAGGCCGACAGGCCTGGTTCCCCCTCATCTGGCCATGTCATCGATCCAGGAGTCAAGAAACACACCCAGGAGGATCATGCATCGTGAACTTGAAGTCGGTTTGATCCGAGGACCCGAAAGGCTTCGCACACGGATTCAAGGGCCCATCTGCATGTCTGAAATGGTTGCTTAACTAAAAATCAATTGTTACCGACCTCAGGAGATAATCAGGAGCATCCACGAGAAGGTCGGTGCCACTTGGCACCAACCCCAGGCCGGTCGGCCTAGGGGAGGCCGGCCGGCCCCACCTGGCGGCCCTTGATGTCCAGCCTTCGCGTGGAAGTTAAGCAACCGCTAAGGTCGCGTAGTCTTGATGCTTTTCACCGGTTACCGACCTCCAACTGCTATAAATAGGCTCCCCATCCTCACTTGTAACAAACACACTCAGAATGAGTTCTCTCTTCACTTTAGTTCTAGAGTTAGGTTTAGTAGTCTGGGAGTTAGAGTCAAGTCGAGCTTGTCTCGGCATTCCGGAGTCGTCCTCGGAAGTCTGGTATAAGCTCTTGTATCCTTCATTTGACATTATCAATATAAGTTATCTTCTTTTCCTTATCGAGTCAGCTTTACTTTCCGCATTTATTTATTTATTTCCAAGCTCTTGCTTGTGTGCAGAAGTATTATCCTTTAGCTTAGGCATTGTTCTAGTCTTAGTTTGTCGGGACCTTATCTTACGGGTTTTCTCGCCCGGACTAGGGGACTCAAGTTAGTTCCCTAGGTTGAGGGGGATTTCTCTTGAAGGCATCAAGAGAAATCCTAGCACCGAGTGCAGACGTGGTGTCTGGCTTAGTGTTAGCTAGAAAGTGTATTCCACCCCACAGAACTGATATGGTAGGCGGCAGGTGGTGACAGACCTGTCCGTCCCTTGTAGTCCACCACGTTCGGGTGTTATCATAGCAGTAGATCGTTGGCTGAGTTGGACCCCCCATTTCTCCCTCAGTTTGTGGACCTCCGCCCCAGCCGCCTACGTAAGCTCTGTTCTCCCGTCAGCTAGGTTAGTCAAGGTTTATGTTAGAGAGGCTAGCTCGTTAGTTTAGAAGTGTTTTAAGAGTCTTTCTCGCTCGTTGTCCTCCCAGCTACTTACCGCTCTAAGGTAAAGTCTCCTATGTGTCACTCGGTCATTGCCTGGCCACTTATCCTATCTATTATTTGGCTTACCCTGCTATCTAGCTGGTGATTATCCCAATAAGGTTTACCATCCATTCGATCGATAGTCTTATTACCATAGTGCTTCCCTGTGGAAATTCGATAACCTGGAATACTCCAAGGTAAAGTGCTACAGCGGTGTATTCAATGCGCTTGCGGAATCTCTATTCTATTGGGCATAAGAAACACCAACAATGGTTCAGATTATGAATTGCAAATCTCCATTCATCACAATAGAGCCTCTCAACACATTCAAAACTCCATCTTCACTAGAGTACATGTAACCTTTGCTACCAAGAGTATTTAAAGAAACAAAGTTATATATCATTTATTGAATGTGTACTACTCTGCACAAGTCCACGGTCGGACAATAACCCCCACGTGCGCCCCAACTTCTGTAGTTTTTTTTCAGTTGTTGGCATGGCATTTGCTGCAAGTTGCAACATACATCACTTTTGTGACAACACACATCGACATTTCCGAATTAACGTTGGGTTCAAATTTATGAGATAAAATGACTTAGATTTTCAGTCAGAGAGATCTGGGGACCGAAGTTGGGAACAACCCGAAATTGAGTGCCCTATTGCACCGGTAGGAAGCCGGGAACTGGCCCGGTCCTTTCACTGTAAACCAACCTAGTTCATGACTGAAGCATCACTAGCTAGCCTACAGTCGATGATACTTTATGACATACTACAATAATCATCATTAACGCCGACAATTTATAAACCAGAAGCCCTGACCGCGCCCCCACTCGGAGAAAAAGAGAACGGAAATGCTAAGACATAGATGTCCGAACGGGGAAGAAAAATCGGACGCTTGATCTTGGATGTTGTAATTATTATTTCTGCATGTTTTATGGTGAATGTTGCATAAAATATAGTGTTCAAGTATCCGAGAGTTAGACGACTTAATTAGTTTTTTCGCATATTTTTTAATATTACACCTATATATTTTCGATGTTGCATATATCTTGTTTCGATATTGCAACAGAGTATTCGACGGGAAAATTTCCATCAGATATCCAAGCGCTAGCAAGTCCGGAAAGAGAAAGGAGATACCGACCCTGAAATCGACCGCACAACAAAAATCCAAACCAGCAGGTACTCTTGGGTGCCAGTGCGCCGCAGACACCCGAACCATGAAACGAAATCAAGGAAAAAGCTTTCCACGCACCAAAATTCAGATCAAATAGCTCGGCGGAAGGCGGTCGCTCTGGATCAAATCGATCTTTCGCCTTTGTTAGGTGATCCTCTGTGGGAGGTTTGCACATCGGCAGTCAGCAATAATAAAAGTCCCTGCACTTTTGTGTGAGTTGCTCTTGCTGCCGTTGCTGTTGTGGCGCCGCGGTTGATTCCACAGCACTCAAAGGCGGCCGGCCAGGCGCAGCGCAACGACGCTGAAATTGACCCCGCAGCCGCCGCGCGAAGACGAAGAGGATCAACGATCGGAGCCGCGCGGTTGCCATGGACCATCTGTTGACAGGACAGCGTCTTCCTGCCTCGTACAACCATAGTACCTTCCAGGAACGAGACGGCAATATCGCCTGAAACTGCGTGCAACCTGCGCTACAGTGACTGGGGAGCACCTGAATTTTCCTGCTACTGGTATGGTTCTTCAGAGCTTGAGGGTATGCACACAGGTTCACGCTACGTCACCTGAATGCGTGGGAGTCTGTTGGACACAGATCCTGACGAAAAGTGGCAGATTATCCAGTTGCATCGCAATGGGATAAGGATCAAGATCCGTACGTTGGTGATGCAAATCATGGGCGAGATCAGTAAATGGAAATTTATACTTGTAACTTAAATATTTGGAGTTTCTTTTTTCAATTCCAACGGGACTGAATAAAGTACAAGACATACACCTCTTGCTGCTGTCTGTACTCTGTAGCAGTTGTTAGGGCGCCGTCAAGCTAGCAGCCTAGCATCCAAGAAAACAGAGTGGCTGCTCACGCTAACTGATTGGTGGCACCCTTGCTTAATCTGCAAATCTTCCCAAGGTGACGCCAGCAATTAGGCGGGTGCCTTTCTCAAGTGTATATTAGTCGAGTTCATCCTTCAACTTTCGGATCGGCCAATCTAGTCCTTCAACTTCTATTTTTGGTCAAACTTACCCTTATACTGTTGTGGTGCTCTATATTAACATAAGACTAATGAGAAAAGTCATTTCTACCCCTTAGCTCCTTCTCCCATCTGTAATTCTCCGCTATCACTGTTTACGCTATACATGGTCATGATGTCATATCTGATCAAGCAGACCTAGCTAGTTGGGCCACCAAATCCAAGAACTAGCGCCTTCTCTCCTGTATGCTTCTAGCACCATCGAGCAAGCAAGCTAGTAGCACACCAACTGCCTGCTCGTTTCTCTCCAATCTGAGCTTCACAAGAATTAACTTCCATTTCCTTTTCTCCGTGAAAGCCAGCAAGGAACAGATACAATGCACAAGCATGTAGCGTTCTCTGTGTTCTCACCCACAATCTGCAAGCAAGCAACAGGTAACCGCTGCTCTGCTCCAATTTCTCTCAGCAAACGAGCCACCAACTGCAACACGTCACATGTTAACAACAGTGCAATGAGTTCATAAAAAATGCATATGCAAGCCTCCAACTTGATCGCATGTTGCAACAGTGCTGGCAGAAACTGAGGGGAGGAAGTATCCAGGGGTAAAAAAGGACTTTTCGCATTAGTTTCATACTATCATGAAGCGCTACATCAGCATAAGGATGAGTTCGACCAAAATAGAAGTTGAGGGACTAAATTGGTCGATTTGGAAGTTGAAGGATGAATTTGATCTTTGAGGTAAAGTTGAGGGACCGAAACATCTATTTTGCCTTAATTTTCTTCTGGAAAAAGGTTGTTTTGTTACTTATAACCGCGAGAAAGACAATCTGACGATGCAATCAACCATTTGCATTATACGGTTGCTTTAGTTTGCATGATTTAACAAGAAATATTTGACTTACAAAGCTGACATCGACTTTCTAAAATCTTGATTTGCAATTTTGATTTCTGACATTGACTTTCTACCTTGAAAAAGGAGAAAACTAGATGATCCATGCTGCTCGTCCAACTTTGCCCACAAATTAGACGCTACCAAATGAAAATTGGAGCTTGCAAATTACTCCCTCCATTCTAAATTATAATTTATTTAACTTTTTAACCTAATATTTGACCAGCACTCGTCTTAATAAAAAATTTATGCAAAATATCACTTCTTTTAGCTTACTTTATTAATAAAAGTTCTTCAATGACTTAAATTTACTATGTTTGTACAAATTTTTTAAATAAAATAAGTGGTCAAATTTAATGTTAAAAAAATTAAATAAATTATAATTTAGAACGGAGGCTATACATGCTATTAACAGAGGAAAACGCCATTACCGATCGGAGCCCCGTGCCACCAACTACGTGCCATAACCGAAGTGCAGCTGAGGCGCGAGCTGACACGAAGCAGCAGCGCGACAGGGACACGCAAGAACCACCCACCATTCGGGTTTCCGGCTACGGCTACCTCTGTCTCTCTCCTCTCCTCTCCTCTCCTCTCGCGGTCCCGGCGAACCGAATCGCCCGCGGAAATCCCGGTTCTGCCCCTGGCGCCAGCTCGCAAGTCAAACCATCGCCTCCGGATACTCTCGCAGCTGCGTCGCCTTCTCTTCCGCGGCCAGCTTCTCGCCAGCCAGCCTACTCCTCCGCCTCCTCTGCAGCCGCTCCGACCCGGCCGCCCGGCTGCAGCGACATGACGGCCCGTCCGACGCCATCGTGGGCGCGACCGGTGGAGGAGGAGGGGGACGGGGATCCGCAGCAGAACCCGCGGCGTCCCCTCGGCGCTGTCCTGATCATAGTCCCGGACGGGCCCGGCTCGCCCTTGCCCCCTTCGTCCTCCGATGGCATGGCGGCTGCGCTCTTGGACCACGCCGGCGCAGCCGGCTCAGACGACGACGCCCTCATGGAGGCGGAGGACGAGCGGCCACGGCCGTGGGGGGAGTCGTTCTCGCTGTGGCGCGCCACGATGGCGGTGTTTGCGCTTGCGGCGCTCGCCGCGGCGGGGTACGCCTGCCTGTACGGAGGCGGGGGCGCCGGCGCCGGCGCGGCGTGGCGGCTCCTGGAGGCGCGCGAGGAGGAGGAGGGCGAGGGCCGCAGCGGCCGCAGGTCATTCCTGCTGCCGCTGTACCCCAAGCCGCGCCGCAGCGGCGGCGACGGCGTGGCGAAGAATCTGACGGCCGCGTCCCCGCCCACGGGCAATGTGTTCCCCACCGGGTACGTGCAGCCACTTCGCCAATTTCATCGGTTCCGTAATTCTGTCGAACAGTTACGGTTTGCTCCATCTATCGTTATGTTCTCGAACGACCTCCTGGAGTTTTGGGGAACGGAATAGAAGGGCTTCCTTTTATTTGTTTTGTGTAGGTAGCTCAGGCAGTCAGGTTTGTGTTCTCCTTCGTCACGCTTGAATGCGGCTTTATTTGCATCGGTTTTTGGTTTATCGGTTCCTAATTTTGCGGACATTCTGCACGATTTCGGTGGTTTTGGGTTTGTCCGCTCACAATTAGGCACATTTCTGGCAGTAGTCATTCATCTGCGAATGATCAAGGACAGAATTATTCCTTAATCTAAAAAAAGATTGGACACATTTCTGTACAATTTCAGATCATTATGAGTTAATAGATTCATAATTGCGTTCATTTCTGTACAATTTCTGACGATTTTGATTTCGCTGCCTCATAATTGCGCACATTTCCGTACAATTCCTGATGATTTTGAGTTATGTTTTCGAAAAGTTTTTGATTTTATTTTCATGTCTGTTTTTTGGTTTCAGTTTGGCATGTTTTGTACTTTTGTGGGGGACCAGCAGCTAATTGTTAGAAGAACAAGTAATAACCCCCTGCTGTTTGTATTTCGGGAGTAGTTGGCACTATGATTTGTTTACTACTACTTGCAGAGTTTGTACTCTAGTCGTGCGCCTGTGCCTGCCAGAATTAGAAGTTGATTGACCATCATATGGAATCGCAGCTCTTTCAATCATGTGGGATTGTAGTAGGGCCTAGTCTCTCAAAGTTGTCTATTTAGATGTACAATTGTGCTTAATTTTTTGGGTTAACAATTAAATAATGAATAAATTAGGAGGAGACTTCTGAGATGACCTTGATGAAGTCAATACTTTTGCTAACAATTTGATGATTTAGATTGCTTTTTTGTTCACATGTCAAATCATCGACGTGTCCTGTTCACTTCTTTTGTTAATATGGCACTGCTTTCCTATCTGAATTTCCTGCCCTTACCCTGCAGGCTATACTACACAACTGTGTCTATTGGCAATCCTCCAAGGGATTATTTTCTTGATGTTGATACTGGCAGCGACATAACATGGGTCCAGTGCGACACGCCATGCAGAAGCTGCGCAAAGGTACACACTATTTCAGCTACATGCTTCGTTTTATAATGTTGTGTTGTTGCTTGATGAACCCAGTTGGTAACATCCATGTGGCCTAGTGGTTGAGGACTCTGAGGTCAAGGGTTCAAGGTTCCCATTCTCTTCAAATAAAAAAAATAGATAGTTCCAACTGTGTTTTCTCCTTTTCTCTTTCACAGTTTGCTGAATGTCCCAAGTTCATTAATTACTGTAATTAACATTAATTCAATGCTGTTACAGGGAGCTCATCCTTCATATAGGCCTGCACAATCCAACATAGTTCCTGCCAGCGATCCACTTTGTGATCGAGTTCAACGCAACCCAAATGAGTGCAACTACGATATCAATTATGCTGACAGAAGCTCTTCTAAGGGTGCTTATGTAAGGGATAATATGCAACTCATCGGTAAAGATAGTGAAAGGGAAAATATAGACATCGTGTTTGGGTATGAGCCAACCTTCCAATTGCCATGGCATATATAATTACGATTTCTGTTAGCACACTGACTAAGAAATTAACTGCCATCTGTTTATTCATATATAGATGTGGATATGATCAGAGAGGAGTTCTTCTGGACACGCTAGAAAATACTGATGGAATGCTAGGCCTGGGCAGCCGGGCAATAAGCCTTCCTACACAGCTAGCCAGCCGAGGGATTATTTCCAATGTTTTTGGTCACTGTATGATGACAGATCCCAGTGGTGGTGGTTATTTGTTTCTTGGTGGTGATTACATTCCCAGATGGGGAATGACATGGGTTCCTGTCCGAAATGGTCCAGCAGAGTAAGTTCCATCTGCCCTTTGGAGAACTAATTCCATGAATGTGGCTATCATTCTTCCCTTGGATGTCATGCATCATTTTTAGTCAATGCGATATGCTATGTTTGCAGCATATCTTAAAAAATCTTACCAATTGTTCTCACCCTCAAGACCCAAACCACAAAGGGAAAATAGTGCCTAACTGCTCTGCTGCATTGCTTTACTCTCCCCAATATTGTACTGATGCTTACAAATTTGGATATTTGTATTCGCTCGTCATACTAATCGCTGGCACCACACACTTCAGAAATCTGCATCAGTATTCTTAGTTGTAAAATATGGTTGGAAAAAGATGTCTACATTTTTGCATGGACAGGCTAGTTCAAGTTCCTATAGAAGACTAAAAACTCTGCAATGTGACAGACATTTCACATCAGAAAGCAAGGTGCATATATAACTGATGAAACTCTCTCCCTTTTTTTGCGAGCTTCAGTAATATACGCAGATCCCAACTCCAGCAAGTAAACCACGGAGATCAGCAGCTCAATGTGGAAGGGAAATTGACTCAAGTGATCTTTGACAGTGGGTCTACATATGCATATTTCCCACACGAAGAGTATACAAATCTGGTTGCTGTGGTGAGTGTGAATTTTCCTATACATGTAATCACGGAACAGGTCAATTATTCCGTGTTCCTTACGTTTTCTTGTAATTTAACAGCTGAAGGGTGCATCCCCGAGATTTGTACAAGATGACTCAGATAATACTCTGCCTTTCTGCATGAAAGCTGATTTTTCAGTGAGGTAACATGATGAAAATCTATTAATGGAACAATTTACTTTTTGCTAAATTGTCGGCTAGGACATAAAATTGACAAGCATTCCCTCTGTCCTTTGCTTGGAATCGTTGTGTGTTTTCAGGTCTGTGGATCACGTGAAACATTTTTTCAAGCCTTTGAGTCTGCAATTTGAGAAACGATTTTTCTTCTCCAGAACCTTCAACATTCGTCCTGAACATTACTTGACCATCAGTGTACGTACCTCTATCCTATGTTTCTTATGCAATGTCACTCTGCCTGGCGTATGATCCACGCTGAATACCCCATTTCCTATTTGAAGTGCATCATCATGTTTTTCCTTGGAATCATTTCAGGATAAGGGCAATGTCTGCCTGAGGGTGTTCGATGGAACAACAATCGGTTATGATTCAGTAATAATAATCGGAGGTATGCAGTGGTCACATTCTTTGATAATTTTCCATTTCCCAATACATTTATTCTAAAAATATCCTTCCCTCCTATTTCTTGCAGATGCTTTTCTTCGTGGAAAATTGATTGCTTATGACAATGATGAGAATCAGATCGGATGGATTGATTCAGACTGCACTCAACCAAGCAAACAAAGCAGAATTCCATTCTTCCTGCGAAGAGTGTTGCACAATCAACTTCTGTAAACATACACAGATACTACTACGAGATCGCCTGACCACGTCTGTTATTACGGATCTGCTATTCTGCATCCAAATTCTGATATAATCGTGTGAAGGAATGTAATTACTAGATAGGAAAAATGGTTAGAAGATAGGGAAAGGAGAAAGGAAAGGTAGATAAGCATAGCTACTTAGCTAGTATACTGTACTTTGTATTTTTGCTCTCTGTATATAGTCAAAAGAAGCAGAAGCCTGCATTCTATGTTGCATGGCATATCTCACTCACTTTGTAAGACTAAAGTGGTGAAGCATATCAATGAATAATCAGCAGCAGTTATGACATTTCTGATCGCTTTTCAGTTACATCAGCAGTTTTTGGTTGATGGAATACTGTGCAAGAATTGTAATTTGAAAAATCTCTGAATACAACTTTCGACAATACTCTCTATGTTCCAAAATATAGTTCATTTTAACACCCCCCCCCCCCCCCCCCCCCTCAGACTTCTCTAACTTTAACTAAATTTGTAGAAAAATGTACCAACGCCCACACCATCAAAATAGTTTAGTTAAAAAATCCACCATAAACTATGTCTTGATATTGCATTATTTGGTACTCACTCCGTCCCAAATTATTAGTTGTTTTGGGTTTTCTAGATTCATAGATTTTACTATGCACCTAGACGTAATATATATGTAGATGCATAGCGAAGCATATGAATTTAGAAAAGCCAAAACGACTAATAATTTAGGAGGAGGGAGTACTATAGATGTTAATATATTTTTTTCTATTAACTTGATCAAAGTTGGAGAAGTAAATGACCTACATTTTATAAGAGAAGGAGTATAATCACAACTTTGAGCAAAGTAAAAGAAATCAGGGAGATATAAAAGAAAGGTCAAAATTTCTGGAGAAGACAAAGCATGATCATGAGCAGGGTACTCAGAAAGAAAAAATCATAAAATATACTTCAAACATACCCTTCACGTAAGATATGCATACGTGCAATCAGCCGGGTGCAATATTATTTACAAGGCGCTGAAAACACAATACAGTTGATGAATGATCAGCATTCCACCATAGTGGATCACTTCTGTGGCTTGAACCGAACCCCATCAATACAACTGGCAACCATCAGATTGCAAATTTACAAGTTTAGTGTACATTCCGTACCCCAAAACTCTTTTAAAAATGGAAACGGGATGCAAAAACAGGATTGCAAGGTCATCTGAAACCTTGCAGGGTCATCATCAGTGTCAACTCTAGAATCCTACCAATTTGTGTATTTTATCGAAAAACCCACCATCACTTGTGCCAACTGCAGTAGGCTCCTCCACAGGATCCTTAAAGTTAGCCTTCTCACTCAACTCATTAAATGTGTTAACAACATTCTGTAGTCGGGCAACAAACTCAATCAGAAGTGATGCAAATGTGGCCAAGGACAAAGCACTTGCACTTTCGTATGTTTTGGAGTCCTCATCTTCAAGTGGCAGGTTTGGATGGAACGATCTTCGAGCAGGCCAAGACAACTTAAAACCATCTATTGTTGACGTTGAATCATATCTGGTTAGAAATGAGTTACCAAGAAAGCTCTTTGATTGATGCACTAAAGTTTGATCAACATTGGTAGGTTCCACCCCTTCATTCTTGTTTTCTTTGTTTCTGTTTTCTTTTTCCACAGCACTGGTGCCATTCAGGACTTCTTTGATCCCTTGAGCCTGCTTGCTAGCATCCCATCTTTCAGTATTCACCAGAAGGTATGACTTTTCATCAATCTTTTTTTGCAATTCTTCAGCTGCCATGTGGACTTCAAATAGAATATCTAAAGAACTCAACTTGGTCATCGTCTTAACTCTGTCTCCTAGCTCACGCAACACTTTAGCACCTTCTTGTCCCACTTTCTGAATCTCTGCAGCAAAAACTTTTCTGCTTTCTGGAGGTGCCTAAACTCAATAATATATTTATTTAGGATATATAGATGCAAAACCTCAACAGTTTGTTGTTTACATTAATTAAACGAACCTGAATTTCCGAAAGAATGCAACCATGCAATGCCATTACTGCAAAGGAACAGTGCCTCAATGCTCCACCAACTTTGGTGAAACTCCTCCATGGATAGTTCATCGTTTTGTAAGGACCATGGGGTGGCTCCCATATAGCAAAACCAACCTGAAAACACCCAAAAGGACCTAATCAAAATTCATCAAATAATCTAGGTAGCACTGTTGAATGTAGAACAAGTACAAACCAGGGTTTCCTCCTGTGCAGATGCCTCAACAGCTGCCCTGTACCCACTATATAGAGGATCATCTGATGCTTGGTACACAAGTATTTTTGAAGGAATCCTTTCGTATTCCATGCATTTCAGATATCCATCAACACAACCTAGAGCAAATGCCCAAAAAACGGTATCAAGCATACAAGAATTTGATATCATTAATTTGGCAAGAAAATTAACAAATCAGGCATCTATAGTCTATAGCCATTTGACCAATGACATCACAAATCATAGTTTAACTTAGCCAGCAAGTGAAATAAGGCAACATGTGAAATACTCTGAATTTTGAACAGGTTTCAAGGTCATACCTTCCAAGGATTTTGCAACACCAGTGAAATTCTTTGCTATCAAGTTGTGCAAATCCTCTCCTGCCCAGATTGGGTAAATACCTATGTTGATACCAAGACTGACAGCAGCACCAATAGCAATCAATATAAATCTGCTTGTAGCTGTATCAGTGAACTTCCCAGTGTTGTACCCAGAGACCATAACATAACAGAACGTCAACAAGAACACACGGAACCCATATTCATATGGCTTCATCTTTGGATGCAGCTTTGTCAAGGTTGTGAAAAAGGCTACCAATATATATCATCAAAGGAAACTGAATGTTAGATATATTCAAAGGTCCCCTTGAGGGGAAAAAAATTGTTTGCTCCCAGAATGCCTCAGTACTCACCAACAAGAAGGATGCTCATTATAAGAATCACTTCCTCCAATTCTCCCAGGTTTTTCGACAATTCTGCAACCGCTAGAGCAAAAGCTCCAGCAGTTAGTGTCCCCAATCCCCGATTAAACCCTTTGCTTAAGGTTGCACCTGCATTAACATTGATTCAAGTCAATTACAGAGTACGGAAAATTGTATTTGCAGGTGTTCACAGCCACTGGACCCCCATTCTCTAAATTGAAAATTTTCTGTTGATGGGTCTATGTAACAATGTTAAGCCAAAAATGATAGAAAACAAAGTACCTAACAGGCTAGTGATAAAAAATGAAAGGTATCAAAATGTACAGGTTTCTTAGTGTCAAAACAAAAAAGTCCCTGATAATTAACATGAGGAATCCTAATTTAAATCCCATGTGCTAAAAACAGCATTTCTCTATGTTTTTGCCTTTCTGCATCAAAGGAATAATGCCTGCACCATTTGCTATTTAACAATCAATGATACTTTTTCATGCAAATAGAATTCATTTCTTTAGCCAATGTGAGTGGCCATTATTCACTGAGTTCTTACATTAGACCTAGACAAAAGAGTTTCCAAGTAAATTTAATGGTATCTGTACTTTAATAAGCAATTACAGATAACGATGACGTTTCAGAGAAGCGGCTGGACTAAATTTAAGGTACGATGGTTTGAAGACGTCTCAAGAAGCACCTGGCTTAAATTTTTAAGATGTGGTATGGTTCTAAAGCTACACATCCCAGTGCACAGCTGCACACAGGTTTGCAATTCAAAGCTGCCAGTCAACAGCATGAACTATACAAGCATGAATTTCTTATTCCATCTACCACCAGGTCTCTTCAGCATTCAGCAATGTCAAAAGCCCCTCTATCACCAGGTCTTCAGCAAAGTCAAAAGCTGTGGGGCACGTTCAACAGATGGACGGGGACCTAATGGAAGGTGAGTTATTTATCCTTTCTCTACACGGAATAACTAATTCACATGGTCACCTAAAAGTGGACCCGTTTTGTACATTGCTGGGAGTAGAAACTTAACATCTCTCGTATAATTGACTAAAAAAAGAAAGATCTCATGATAATGCTTTAAGCCGACAGACCCGTGTATTTTTGACTTTTGAGTGCAACGGCAGTTGCTGATCTGCAGATTAGGGCGGAAAATGTTCATTCACTCCTTAATTACAATGGTCATGCTCCAAGAACTGATGTGTCAGGACCGAGAAAAAAGGCAGCAAAGGATCCCAACAGGAGATGACGGCACGCAAGGGATTTGAGAAATGGGAAATTTCAATAAGGAACAAACGAAATGACACCTTTGAGCCCAACGATATGAAAAACCCAGAGGACACGGCAGGGGACGGCAGGGCTCACCGATGCTGAACTCGAAGACGACGACGACGGTGAGGATGGCCCAGATGGAGTGGCTGACGATGTCGCGCGGCTCCCGAAGGAAGACGAGCAGCGAGATGAGCGCGAGCGAGAGGCCGACCTTCCCCGCGAAGACGGGCTTCCGCGGGTCGGCCCGCGCGAACGCCCAGAGCTCCGCCACCGCGCCGCACGCGGCCCCCCACCAGCGCGCCACCGCGGCGGAGGCCCGCCGCAAAAACCCCTCCTTTGGCCGCTCCGCCTCCTCCCCGGAGGTGGTCGGGAGGGTCCAGGCCGAGGAGAGCAGCGGCACCGCGGCCCCGCGCTGGTCCTCCAGCGTCGACCACAGCGACCCCAGCCGCGCCGGGGGCGGAGGTGTCGGCGTCGGCGGCCGCGCGGCGGCCATGGGAGCGGATCGGCGGAAGGTTCTGCAGGGTTCTCGAGGATCGAGGGGTGGGGTCCGGTGGGGTTGCGGAGCGAATCGCACTGGGGCAGCTGGTCGCTTGCGCTTGCTCTGGGGCTCTGCGCGCTCGAGTTGGGCAGCTGGTGCAGCTTGGCCGCGCTGTCCCTGTCCGGATGTCTTCTCTGCTCTTCTGGTCGTGCCGTGCGGCGCGGCTGCTGCGGAGGTGGACGGCGCGTCGCGACCCGGCGACTTGCGATCCGCTCTCGTTTCTCCGCCTTGTCGGTTTCGGATGGTGACTTGTGCAGTGTCGGCCCGGTAGACGAAAGCGATAGGGAGAGGAATGGCCCGTTTTCGAGCTTGGGCTTGGAGTGATAGGAGTTTAGGCCTAGCTCAAGCGAGGGGGGTTTTTTAAATATTGGGCCGGCCCTTCTGCAATGTGTTCGCAGATGGAGATCTCCTAAAATGTCCCGGTATATATTTTTTTTCTGAATCAGTAGTCTTCTTTTCCCGTTGCTTTTAGAAATCATCAGATTTTTAAGATAATAATTAGAAAAAATCAGTTTTTAAAGATGAAGGAAAAATTACTAATAATAATAAGTTTCCTAGCCTTAAATAAGCACAGTTACTTAAAAAAGATCTTAGATAAGCACCAGTATTAATATGTACTTCCGATTCATTCACACCTAAAAGGAAGGAGCCGTAGGGCATCGATTGGTTTTTCTCGGCGTCTTGTGCACATGTACCAAATATGGTATGAGTCATAGGGCATGATTGATTTTTCTAGACGCCTTGTACACACTAGTAAAGTGCACGTACGTCACACACATGTTTAAAAATATAATAAATAAAAATTTATATTTATATAAAAATTCTAGTAGATAGTAATTTTGTTTATAGAAAATATTTGTATGCGAGGAGGATATATTTTCTGACATCCTTGTTAATATAAACTTTAAATCCAATAATCAATAGTTTGACTTCACACATATTAAAAATATTCATTAACCAAAAACTTAACGTATATTATAATTATTTTCCTTGACATCGAGCTTTCAGGAATCATTTTAAATAATAGTTTTATATTCATAAAAAATATGGTAACGTAATTAGCAAAATCACATAATTTGTCCCAACACAATGTTGAAGCAAAATTTAAAGCCTAAGTGCACTTAAATCAAATAACACCACCATGTAAGCTTCTGAATTAGGAACTTGCAAAAGCTTTATCCATAAGATAGGATGCTAGAGCACACAAATTTAAGAGCATTTTATGAAGTACCTTTATTCTGAAATTTTCCCCAACTACAACAAAAAATTCTGTAACATCAACAAAATCTCCAGAAAAATATAGTCACATTGCTGCATCAATCACAATTGACAAATACCACAGCATAGGCAGAAATGACTATTATGGAACAGACTTCAACAAATACATCCTAGCATGAACAGCAAGATCTTATTATGCCTATCACCACCATTGGAAGTCATGTTGTACCGGCAAGCAGCAACCAATACCCAGTCTTCCAAATCATTGCCCAGCACGGGCCCTATCACTCCTCCCTCCTGCCTCTGTTACGGAACCTATCATGCTTATCTCCACTGAAGCCACCATCTCTCTGTTATTATCAGGTCTCCTCTTAGCTTCATCGATGGACGAGGCAGATATATAAATGCATCTTTATATGCTGATCAGTAAAAATCATGGAATTTTACTTCTAATTTCCTGCATAATTTCCTCATCATAAACTACAACAGTAGAACAGAAACTCTTGCCACAAATTTTTAGAATGAAGGAAACAATGGGAACAATGGGAACAAATTTCCTTCTGGAATGTGTTCGCACATGGAGATCTCCTAAAATGGCCCGGTATATTTTTTTCTGAATCAGTGGTCTTGTTTTCCCGTTGCTTTTATAAACCATCAGAATTTTAAGATAATCAGAAAACATCAGTTTTTAAAGATGAAGGAACAATTACTAAGAATAATAAGTTTCCTAGCGTTATATAACGAAATTTCTTTATAACACTCGGTTTATTTTCGTCTCTGTTTTCAATCACTTTTTTACGGCTGTGATCATGTCTGATTGGCCTATTGTTGATTTTCTCTGTTCAGGATGAGAGGCTCGATGCGACAGCGGTGAAGGGTGCGGCGTTGTCCCTTTCTTGCCTGGCTTTGCGCTCCTATTTGAGAGTGTGGCGTTGTCATACACGTCGTCGTGGAAAAGACATTATAGACGAAGGAATAGTGGCAGCACCAGCCTGTTAGCACCGCAGGATCTGGGGAGAAAGTGAGGAGCCCAAGCACAGGAATCATAAGGGGCAAGCGAATAAGCGACTATGGTCAATCTGCTGTAGCGGTGACATGCGTGGAGGTTGTCGCGGAGGCCATCATGGTCTGAAGATTTTACTAACTGATTAAACACATCCTTAACACCTGTATAGGCTTTGGAAGATTGATCCATGTATGCAACACAACCTACTAAC
Organism: Panicum miliaceum; assembly: GCA_032594955.1. Classification (NCBI taxonomy): domain Eukaryota; kingdom Viridiplantae; phylum Streptophyta; class Magnoliopsida; order Poales; family Poaceae; genus Panicum; species Panicum miliaceum. The sequence continues at coordinate 22,330,200 of CM064062.1, forward strand.
AAACTATTAGCTTGTCTAAACTCTAATTTGGGGATTTCTTCATTGGCACAACTCCTGTGATAATTTTGGCCTCCTCTTGTATCCTTAGTGCTGATTCAGAGTACCATGTATTTGAAGCTGCTATGCTCTATGTCAAACCACTTCTATTACACCTATCACCTATGCTTGTTCAAGTGTTATCAATTTTGAGTTTCATTTTCAGTTAACATTGGTTAAATGCTCGGTCTTATTCATTGTTCAGTTTGTAGTCTCTATGACCCTACCACATATATTAACTACATGGATCATCCAGTACTAAAGGTGGTTCAGTTAATTGATCAGTGTTATGGTTCAACTTTGAGTACCATATTCCTTTAGCTTTTAGTCAATTTTAATCTTTTTCAGTGTTCTATCCCCACCATTTTAGTCTTATTAATTGTCCAATTCAGTCAGTGCTATATCATTTGTGACATTAATTGAATATTCAGCGTTCATTTATTTATTTTTCATTTTCAAGTCTCCACCTTAGTGTCAAGGTTCATTAACTGAATAATGTGTGACATTAACTAGCCTCATGCTTGGTTCCGTTGCTTCATGCCTTCATGTGTGGTTCCAGTTCTTTAGCTAGGGGATAATCTATTTCTTTGTATAATGTATTATTCTTCTAAAAATATAATCAATATGCGCATATGGCATCTATGCTATTCAATCAGTTTCTTTTGGTTAATTTCAGTGTATCTTTTACATATTTTATTAATTTCCACCATTTTTGTAGTTAGTGTTCAGTTTAGTAACTTCTAGATGAATTCGCTTATTCATCTTTCCATTCAGTTAATCAATTTTACAGGGAGAGGGCACGTGACCAGCTCATTCATGAATCAATGGGGACAGTTAGATGCGCACAAAATAATGTGAAGAGCATACGGAATCTGGGTGATATTCGTGCTCATTATCAATCAGTTTTGCAGTGCGGTTTGTTCCAGATTTTTTCCGAGTGATATTAGTTGTGTGTATCAACCACTTTTTCCTTCCTAGGCTACCGCTGACATGTCAACATCCTATTGGTGCAAAAAGTGATTGAAAACATAACACAAAATCAACTAGGTGACATGTAGGCACTCCCATATATAAGCACCGGTATTATTGTATTAATACGTACTTCCGCTTCATTCACACCTAAAAGGAAGTAGCCGTAGCGCATCGATTGGTTTTTCTAGGCGTCTTGTGCACATGTACCAAATATGGTATTAGTCGTAGGGCCTGGATTGATTTTTCTAGGCGTCTTGTACACATTTACCAGATATGGTACGTCCGGTATGTTCATGCCATGCTATCCTCAGTAGAAGTTTTGTTCTTCATAAATAAGTATAAATAAGTTGTTATGTACTCCATCTGCTCTAAATTATAGGCCGTTTTGGTTTGTCTAGATACATTGAAATTTTCTATGTACCTAGATATATATGATATGTCTAGATACATAGAAAATATTTTGTGAATCTATAATTTGAAACGGATGGAGTAGGTAAATATGGTGATATCGTATTGAAGTTATTAACAAAGAGAAGAAATAAGTTTTCATCTAGATGACACTCAATTCAGACGATGTATATATAACACAGTGAAACACTTTTCACACATCCACTGAGAGTTAGAGTTTCATTTCATACGATCCATTGTTGCATTAACACTCCACATCATGCATGAATTAAATACTATGGCTGCCTATGGAACAACAGAAATGATACTTGCATTGTAGTGGTGTATCATTCAAAAATTTCATTTCACTCTAGATCAATGGTAGAGGATGGATCAAAATTCACGTATGGACCCGATTTTGAAGTAATAAATCGAACAGTAAATCATATGTGCGCCAGGATCAAAATTACACACATCTGATGATGAAAGTGAATAAATAAAGCAATGTCATAAAGTACCATAGTCATTTATTATAAGCCAAACCAAATTCATGAATATAAATAAATAAATATTTGAGTTCGCATATATTCTAGCAGCGGATCGACCAAACTTCACAGACAGCTGACTAGGGGAACATACGCCTAGTACTCCTGAATATCCTCTGAAAACTCCTCAAATTGGCCTTATTCTGAGCAGCGTTGTTTAGCAAGAGTGAGTACACTTATGGTTGGTATTCAGCAAGTATATTAGAAAATAAATGACATGCAAGACTTAAACAAGGACAAAGGTTGGCTGAATAAAGCGGTAAGCATTTTAATAGTCTGTAAAGTATTAAACAACCTATTTACTAAGCCATCAGTGAATATTACCTACATTTATGAAATAAAGAGATAACTGAGTAATAAATGAACTTGGAACAATAAATAACTCAATTAAAATAAAAGTTTGATTTAAATAAGTCATGTGAGGGTCCGAGCCGCTCTTAACCGTAAGCGTGGCTGATATATCAGTTTTACACTGTGCAGAGGTTGTACACTTATCCACAAATCGTGTCTCCCTTGATGCTCGGGTTTGCAAGACCCTTAAAATCTTCCGAGGTGAGTGGCAGGGATTCACTATGAAGCCTTTTCGAAGATGCTCCAACAAGTCAGTAGTCCGCTAAGGTTTCAACCGCTGCATGAGTGAACCTTCCCCAAGACGTGACCATAGCTATGCATACACCCTTGACAAGCATTGAACACCTCATCACAGTCCCCCCTCTTACATTGAATCGACCACTAACATGCTAGCGACGTCTAATTACTTAGCTAAGACCATAGCCATATAGTTCTTGTAGTTACACTGTTTTCCTGGGCGGTCGCTCCATGGTTTTAATTTAATCATTAAAACATTCGTTCATCGTAGTATTTCCAAAAGATGTAAACCATCTATCAAGTACTGTTTTTCATAAACCACTCATACCCATAGTTTAGCAACTAAGCAAACTATCCATTCAAAACATAATCCGGCTTTCGAGGACATCGATTAGCAATATGGACATACAGGGACCCATCAAATTAATGTATGCAAGCATAAAGTAAATAAAGGTTATTAGGAAGAAATATGATCAAGAAATATACTTACCTTCCCCAGTCTCTTGCTGCTGCTCAGTCTCTTCAAACTCATGCTCTTAAAAGTTCTCGAACGGCTCCTTGTCTACTCATCATGTTCAAATAAGAGCCACACAAGTAAATAGAAATAAATTAAAATACATCAATATTGATAAACAAAGATAAGAAGCTTAAAAACTGGTTCTACGAGTTACAACAATCAAAACAGTACTAAGAACGCTTAAAACGGATTTAAAATGCTAAATATACGCTCAAAACGAGTTTGTAGGGGCAAAACTACGAGAAAAACTAACAAAAAGGGATAAACAGGAAGAAACTAAGGGCTAAAATATAATTTTATATAAAACACGAGGGATAACATGCTAAAACCTCAACTAGGGACGGCGGGTCACAATTTTGAAAAGATCAGGGGTCTAAATAAAAGAAATAGGACCAAAATTGAAATACTTTTGAATACAAAAGGATAGCAGGTCCGATCCGGGCTGTTGGCTACGGATCAGACGGCTCAGAGGTGCCCGCGGGGGCTCCGGCGGTGGGGAAAAGCCAGTGCGGCTGCGCCGCCCGGCTGGGCAGTGAGAACTCGCCGAAGTAGCGCCCAACCAGCACTATGATGCGCTGAAAATTGCGCCGAAGGGCGCTGGAGAGAGGGTGCGGCACGGGGAACCCCTCTAGGGGTTCGGGTCGGCTCGAGGAGGTGCCGGCGATGGCCAGCGACGGAGGGGAGAAATGGTGGCGGTTCGGCGAGCGCTGGGACGGCCACAGGGCGTGAACCCGAGGGGAAGAGAGGTCGGGGAGCACCCACGGCTTACCACGAAGCGTTTGGTGGCAGTGGCGCAGGCGGAAATGCGGCAACGAGGGAGATCGGCAGCAGACGGGGGTGAGACACTCGGGCGGCGGCGGCGGCACATGCGTGCGGCGCCTAGGATGAAGAAAGCGGGTGTGGGGCGAGGGGGCCGGCGGCTGCGGAAGAAAAGGGCGCTTGTGCGGAGCCGAGCTAGCCTTGGCGTGCGCACTTGGTGGGCCCCGGGGAGGCTCGGGTCAGATCCGAGTCCGATCCTGACTCGGGGTAGGGGAAGGCCCTGACAGGGGAGCCCCACCTGTCGGTGGCGCCAGAGAGAGAAGGGTGAGGAGGGAAAGGAGAGTGGGCTGCGGCGGCTGGGCCGAAAGAAAGGGAAATGAGACAGAGAAAGAGGGAGAAAATGGGGCGGCGGTGGAGAGGAAAAGAGAGCCCGGACCGACGATGAGGAGGCTGACTGGCGGCCCAGGTAGAGAAGAAAAGGAAGAAAGGAAAAAGAAAAAGAGAAAAACAAATAAGAAAAGGTATTTCTTTGTCCAGAAAACAAGACAAATTCATAGAAAATAGAATTAATCCTAGAAAAATTAGGGAAAAATTCTGGAAAGCTCTTGGGGCTCAAACACAATCAAACAAATATAAAATTTGCACCAGCATGAACGCAACAATTCAAATTTGAGCCTATGATGTGTTCTAAATATTGCAAACTTAATTTTTTTGAAGTCTGAAAATTATAGGACTGAACTAGGAACTTTTAAAGCTAAATTTTAAGGTGTTAAAAAAGGCTGCAGTATAGCACTTATGCTAGTGCCTAAAAGTCTTAAATTTTAGATAAAGAATTAAATATTTCCTAAAATAATTTAGCCTAACATTGAGCATATATTCCAAGCAAAATCAGCAAAATCTGAGCTATGACGGCAGCCATCGTACCTTGCCGTACCATACCGGCTGCTACACCACTACTTTAGATAATGTGGCGGTCGAAACTGGCCAACTGAGAATGACGCGAGAACGTGTCGAGGACATGACTGCTTTCATCATGGAAGTTTGTTAATTGAGCCGGCCGGTAACGTTGCATATTCAAACTACAAATAAGTGCACGCATAAAATTCTATGACGAATTGAAAGCAACTATATATTATATATATACAGCGTCTAGAGTCCGTTATAACCCGGGCGAGTTCTCCTTCCATTTTGTACTGTAGGGTGTGGGTACATTCTATACAGACGAATTGACCCGCATTTCAGTTCAGTTTTCGCCTGACCAGCAGCTCGATCAGACGACGTATACTAGTCATCTGAGCCATTATTTTTTGACGCGACATGCACCGGTAGATTAGGTTGTATTGACCAGCGTACGCATACGCGTGGAAGTGGTAATAACATGTAACCTGTGGCGTTTGCCAATAGTGTTTTTATTTTTTTTATTTGCGGATTAAACAAGGTCAGCATGCCACTATTGTTTCTTTAATTTTTGCGTTGGAGCCATGATGCTATATATATAGCAATGCAAACACCTTTCTTCCTTTCGATTTAATCTTGGCCGGGGAATGGCTTCCAAATTAATTAACAACTCATTGTCGTCGAAATTAACTGATACTGCTTGGATAACCTCAAGCAATATAACTAAAATATTCCTCACTAAGTAGCAGGAACCAAATAAATTATTACTACTTAGGGTCTGTTTGGAGGAGCTAAAGTTCAGTGCTAAATTTTAGTATATATTAGTACTCATGCACGTAAGTTTTGAGTCTTGACTAAAGTTTAGCCCCACCCATTAGCATTTCCGTTTGGGTGAGCTAGTGGTAAAGTTGTTTAGTATTTTCATCCATTAGCACTTGGATCCAAATATGGCTTTAATTCGTATGGCGGCACGCATATACTGTACGAGAGAACTAGTAGCAAATAAAAGAGCCAACACCTTACAAATAGCAGCCTTATTATTTTTCTACTACAAGCAGTAGGATTTGGATCCATCTTATGGATGCATGCAACAAACATCTTATTATGGCCCCGGCGGCCCAGTACGTGTAGATCAGCTGCCGGCGCCCTTATCGCGACATGAGCGCACTACTATATCAGTCAGCAGGTCGGCGAGCATGCTCTTGATGGCCTCCGAGATCGGGAAGAAGTTGAGGACACCGCTGACCACTCTACCCATTTGCTGCTCCTGCTTTGCTTGTTGAAGCGATCTAGCTCCACCGTCAGCGCCTCCACCTTCTCCTTGAGCTCCTCGAAGAGCTTCTTGTCACGATCCATTGCCGCCTTGATCTCCCTGACCACCTCCACGATCGAATCGTAGCTGTCCTCGCCGTTCGATGCCTTCTTCTGCATATATATACGCGCACAACTGATTTGGTTAATTTAATTTGGATGGTCAATCTTCTAAAAATACCAGCTGCAGCATGTTTGCACTGCATATGATATGAGACTGCTAGCTAGCTAGTACACCGGCCGAATCCTTGGAAACCAAATTTCATATTCTTGATTTGCTACCTGTAGTTCATGATACTTCTGGATGGTCTGATCAAGACGATCAGTAGTACTTCCTCGATTAGCCGAGGCTGGGCCGATCCAACCTGACACCACCTCGCGGATCGCCGGGACCGGAACCGCCTGCTGCACTGTCATCGCCGGCTCCCGGTCCCGGCGGCGCCTATCCACAGTTTGCGTCGCGGAAGGGTCGTCCATGGCTGCGTACATGTATATTGAGAAAATCATATGTGGATGATCAACTTCGACTGAAACTTAGGTAGCTGAAGGAACTCTCTAGTCAATTGCATAATCGATCAACTTGATCAATGAAAGTGAGATAATTAGAACCTTGGGGTTTTCCCAGTACGGTTGTCTGGTCGATGCAGCAGCCCCAGTGCTTAACAACCGTCCTGGTTGCTCTCTGCATGTATCCACCCGTGCCAATAATGGGAAATATATAAAAATCCACCAAACTACACATGAGATATCTAGGTTCATGCACCGAAATTGCAGTATCTGTGTAGAGGAAATTAAACTAAATAGCTACAAAAAATTCCATCAAAACTACTGTGTTGACCAAATATGAGTGTCAACAAGTACGTCATGGACAGATCCGGAGAAGAAGCAAGAAAGAAACAGATCTGGGGTTTCTTTACCTCCATCGCGCGCAGAGCTATGGATTCGGTAAAAAGGAGCCTGGATCGAGCAGAGCTGAACTGTTACCCGTCTGGTCTCGAGGAGGACGGGAGGAGTCGTGTCACAAGGAGCGAGCGAGCGAACGAGGAAGGGTTCAGGATTTTAAAGGGGTGCATGGTTAGTTTGCATTTGTGCCCACGGATAAGTTAGAGTATATATCCAAAGGCCTTGCACACAGCCGCCCATAATGCTAAGGAATTATGACCTGTCATTGTTCAAGTAATTGGTAATTTTAGTAACTTACTGGATGAATTACCACAAGCTACCCGCTCGGCCGTCTTTTCCGCCTCGTACCCCGCGTCGCCCAGGGGCGACTCGGGGGATCCCCTTTTGCGCCGCGCCTGCCGCCCGTCGCCGTCGCCGCCTCTGGCCCCCATCTCCCCTCGTCTTCGGCCTACTAGCTGGTGGCAGGGGGGCGAGCCCCCATCCCCTTGAAGATCTACTTCATCGTTAGGTTTTTTCTGCTAATAATTTTTTTTTCCGCCAGAATAATTAGGTTAGGTCTTGGATCGTCTTTTCGATGTTTTTAATCTGGCTTTCTATGTCGTACTCCTCCGGTGATGTGTCGATTTCTTCGGAGATGTCGTGTTCTTCATTGAGGGATCAAGGTACGTTGGCCTAATCCTCTTTGAGGAGGGATTGGATTTGTTTTTCCCTCTGGTGGGTGTTGGCACTCCTTAGCCTTTACGAACTAATCCACAAGGGAACGGATACCGATGTAGCTTTCACCAGGGAGTTTATTTGGGATATCGAATCCAAGGAACCAAAGACGTAACTAGACCTAGAACTATTCAACCGGACCCACATAGAGAGACTAGAGAGACGAAGTAAGAGGGTAGAGGGCTTAACTTCAGTTAGCCAACTCGTTACCCAGATAACTAGAAGTTATACTAACTTGATCTGCTTGGGCGGCTGGGGCGGAAGGACCACAGACTGAGGGAGAAATGGGGGGGGGTCCAACTCGGCCAATGATCTACTGCTATAAAAACACTCGAACGTGGTGGACTACAAGGGACGGACAGGGTTGTCACCACCTGCCGCCTACCACATCAGTTCCATGGGGTGGAACACAACCCAAGATAACTATCCAGCCTAAGCACCACGCTTCAACTATCAAGTTACTGACTTCCGCCTCACGTTAAGGCAAGAAGAAACTCCAAATGGCCAGACTTGCTGAACTACGCAGACAAGGGATCCCGCAGATCAAAGAAAGTAAGCTAACTAGGTACTGAAGTAACGAGAAGAACTAGCGAGACACCGAAGATAAACGAGGAACTTACTTTGATAATATTCCCCTGAGGTGGATACAAAGTGGAGAAGGACCAAGAGAAAACCCCGGCTCCTTTCCTAGCTCGGCTCTTGCACAAGCTCTCACCTCAGCCTCTCCCTATTCTACAACTGAACTGGAGCTACTAAGAATCTCACTTCTCTCTTGGATGATGTGTCTTACAAATGAGAAATGGAGCTCTATTTATAGCAGCTAGAGGTCGGTAACTGGTGAAAGGCGTCAGAACCACACAACCTTGGCGGTTGCTTAACTTCCACGCGAAGGTTGGATGCTAGAGGCCGCCAGGTGGGGCCGGCCGACCTTCCCCAAGCCGGCCGGCCTGGGGTTTGTGCCAAGTGGAACCGACCTTCTCGTGGACGCACCTGATTGCCTCCTGAGGTCGGTAACAATTGCTTTTTAGTTAAGCAACCATTTCAGACATGCAGGTGGGCCCTTGAATCTGTGTGTGAAGCCTTTTGGGTCCTCGGATCAAACCGACTTCAAGTGCACGATGCATGATCCTCCTGGGTGTATTTCTTGACTCCTGGATTGATGACTTGGCCAAATGAGGGGGAGCCAGGCCGGTCGGCCTGGGATTTCTCCTATTTCGGCCCAAATTCGCACACTAAGTCCCTGAAATGATAAATGTAACAAAACTTGTGGAACTTGTTTGTGTGGTTAGTTTTAACTCAGTTTTGACTTTTAAACCATGAAAACCGGAGAAATGTTGGCGGTAAAAATCAACGAAATCGACCGCCAACACACCCCCTGTGGCAGAACCACCTGAATTAATCCGGCTCAAGTGTGTTAACCATCACCATTAAGGCATCCTCGGTTAACCTTACACTTCAAACGGAGTAATCCACTGGTCTGTCGGGTATAACCTCCCGATACAACCACGGTGAACGGATCGAGCGCCGTACATACAAATGCTCATGCGACGATGAGCCCAGAGAATACCACATTCCAGCAAATATTACATCATTAGCATAAGTAAATATTACAGACCTAATTCTGGGTTTAGAAAACAAGTACTTCAATTAACATAAATAAGTTCTTCAGAGTTAAATTGCAGCGGAAATAAACAACGGAAACTACTCGACGATACAAGATGTCTCGATGAAGCCCGTACGAGACATCACTCGGCCTTATCTCCGTTGAACGGAGACGCATCCCATTCCACCGACCAACCAGGGGGAAGAGTGCAGGGCCAAGTCAAGCTAGCAGTCACATCTTCAAAGGGTTCTCCTGAAATCGAGTCACAAGCAAGACTGAGTATACTAATACTCAGCAAGACTTACCCGTGTAGTGGAAACTACGCCACCGACTCTAGACATGCCAGGCTTTTTGGCTCAGGGGTTTGTTTTGCTGAAAAGCATCTACAAGTGGGTCCTTACTTTCAACTTTTAGCTCAAGATTCTAGTTTCGTTAGCCCGTCTAGGTAAGCAGCTATCTAATGCATACATGGTGAAACATCAAATTTTCCATCCAACCAGTTCATTCATCATCATTGTTCCTCTTCTTACTCTGTGGGTAAAAATGGTTAAGCAGTCTCAATAGCCGTGAGAGACGGACGATTCGAATCGAATTTCTTAACCTTGCAAGGGAAACCCAAACACACGTCACGTGGTTACTCCCTAGAGTCACACGTGCAACTTTTCCCCTTTCTTTCCGGGTCGTGGATCAGGGCTACCCTCCGAGAGTACAAGAGCTCCACGCCACGGTTCGGCGCCGGGTCGTGACCACTCTCTGCACTCGCCATATGCACATGGGACCTAAGTTCAAAGGGTAGGATGCCGTCCCCTTGCCGGGCCAATCAGGTACTTAAGCTTACCGATTCCCATAATCTCGGCATGTGTTTAGTACGTTCAAAGACTTAACCATCACTACCACACCCTGCGGCCTTAGTATTTTTCACTAGACAGACGGGCCTCAATCGTAACCATCGTTACATAACCCGTCCGTATCCTTATGATTGCAGCGTGTAGTAGTCATTCAACTCCTATTTTCTCGCGAGTGACAGGAAATCACTCGACTTTTACCGGAGTCCTATTAGCACAGCATTCTATCGAACCTTACATCTAGTTTTCCAAGCAAGGGTTCCTGACATCATGCAACTAAGTTTTCATCCAACTCCTATAAACTTAATGCACAAGCAACGAGTAATGAGTTGCATAATTTCGGAAAGAAAGGGTTATGCTCCGGGGCTTGCCTTCGCAGTTCGCTTGGGGATCTTCCGAACTTGGGCTCGGGTCTTCAAAAGCTTCAGTTAGATTTGCTTGAGCTTCGCGCTGTTCACTCTCGGACGCGGGCACCAGCTCGTAGGTTCCGTCGGCGAGAGTCGTCGATTCTACATGAGTGCACAGTTTAAGTCGTGGAAATAGCACTTGATTACGATTTGAGGGTCATTACTACAAGGGATAATTTCTGGTCATGAAATTTTGGATTTAGGCACATCAAGGAAAGGTGTGCTTACTGTAAAATTTTCAGCAAATTTTATGTAACAGATTAATTCCGAAAAATAGATTTCATTGTTGCTGTTAGACACTTGTTCTTTTTGTACAGAACAACTGGTGGAACAAATGAGTCTAAGATTTTTACAGAGCTTTCACTTAAGCATGCAGAAGCTACTGTAATTTTTGTAGGATTTATTATGCAGCATTCTGAGCATAGAAAATATGACATTCTACACCTAGGCTTTTTAAAGATTCATTTTTACAGGACCCTACATAGGGTTTTTGTCCATGAAACATTTTACACAGCAACCTCTACCCTAGTGTAACTCCCAGTAATAATTTGGGGATTTTCCAAGCTAAGATACTATTTTCTTGACTTAATGTATGTTATTAACACATAATTCAAATAAATAGGTTACTGTGAGGTAAAAAGTCTCCTAATTTTTCTCTGGCTTCTAGGTACCAATACATTAGCATAGGAAAAATTTCAATGGGTGACTCACCACCTAACTGCAGGGATAAAATATTTTACTTACACATGAATTAAAACTAAGTTTAACAAACATTAAATCTAGAGATGGAATTTGTGCCTGATCTTTTTACACAGTCCTAATCATCCAGCAACTAGTTCACTGCCCAAAATTTAGGGTCAGCATTGTTCTAGAACAGTGGGTATAAAATATGTCCATTAAAGTTTCTATTTGATGTAGAGCAAAATATTTTGAGATTCTGAGAACATTTTTGTAACAAAAGTGGTAGAGTTTGTTCTGAGGATTCCAGAATAGTTGAGTTTGCATTTTTCTGAATTTTCTACGATTTTATACGAATTTTACAAGTTCACTGAATTTGAATCTAGGTTTGAAATTTTCTTTTTACAACTAGGTCCTTGAATCTTACGCTCAGACCCTTCTAAAGATTTAAATCCTTGCAATTGGGTCCTCGGTGGCTCGGGTGCGGCGGCCGGCCGAAATTCCGGCGAGGGGGCTCGCCGGCGGCGAGGGGCGGGGGTCGGGGAAGGTTCAGGGGTGCGAGGGCTACCTTGTGGGGGTGTTGTTCAGGTGGGGGACGGCCGGGAAGGGCTCGCCGGCGTTGGAGCAGAGGCGGCGGCGGCGCGGCTCGCGTCGACGGCGGTGCTCCGGCGGGCTTGGGGCGGCGTGGTCCGGTCGGTGAGCTTCAGTGACGCGTGGGGAAGCTACTCCGGGGCTCGGCTTGGACGGAGGGGGTCGGGGTCGTGCTGTCCACGGCGAGCAGGGGCGGCGGCGGCGACGGCAGCGCGGGCGGCGGTGCTCCGGTGGCTCTGGGTGGCGTTGGGCGGGTCGGCGAGCTGCGGTGAGGTGATGTAGTGGTGGCTGGGTGCTCGGTTTGGGCAGTGGGCGGCTGTGGAGGGCTGCCCACGGGCGGGTGGTGCTCGGCGGCGGCGATGGCGCGGCGAGGCGTTCTGGTGGCGGGGCTTCGCGCGGGCGGTCGGGGGTGGCGTTTTTGTAGGGACAGGAGGGGGCGTGGAGATGCCTGGGTGACGCGCGGGGCGGGGCACGGCAGCGGCGTGCACTGGGCGCGGCGGGCGGCGGCAGAACGCCGGCGCGGCGTGTGGCGAGCGGGCGCGGTGACTGGGCGGCCGCGATTGTGGCGTGGGCGTGGCGAGATAGTGCCGGGCGCGGAGTGGGGAGCAGCTGCTGCAGCGGCTCGGGCGGAGGGCAGGCGCGGCAGCTGGCGGGGCGCGGGGGCCGGGGCGGCACGGCGGAGCGCGGCCACTGGGCGAGCGGGCGGCGGCCTGGGCGCGGCAGCGCACGCGCGGGCGGGGACTGGCCGCGCGGCGTCGGGGCGGGGCAAAGCCGGCCGTGGCGGGGTGGTGCGGCGGCCACTGGCCTGGCGCTTCGCGCTGGTCAGGCGACGCCGGCCACCTGGCGCGCGGCGGGTGGGCGCGCGCGCGCGCGGCGCGGCAGAGCAGAGGGGGGGGGGGGGGTGCCAGGGACCGAAATGCAAAAATTCGAAAAAGTTCAGGGGGCTGGGTGCAAACAGGGCGTTTTCTCCTCTTTCTGATTTGAATTTCAAAAACTTTTGAACACGAAAGTTGTTCAAAATAAAAAGTTCTACAACTTTGGTTTCAGGCAAAATCTCATTTGGCTTATGGTTTTAATGTTATTTTAAAAGTTTCAAATGTGCCCAAATGTGCCCAAATTTAATTTGAATTCCAACTGAACCCGTTTTAAATTCTTTCCACCCTCTCATTAGTTGGTTTAACACATAGAGTTAGGCTAATGACATTGATTTCGGAATTTTAATTACCAGGGTTGTCACAGCCTTCCCCCCTTAACAAGAATCTCGCCCCGAGATTCGGTAATTCTTAGTGTGGGCGTGGGTGCACATACCAGGGGTTGAGACCAGAAACCCAGGGAAATGTTGGTTCAGGTAGCTTTCCGTTTCCCAGGTGGCTTCTTCTTCCGTGTGGCGATTCCATTGTATCTTATACATTCTAATCACTTTCTTCCTGGTCTCTCTTTCTTTTTGATCCAGAATCTTAATTGGGTGTTCGACATACGAGAGATCGGGTTCTAACGATATTTCTTGTTGTTCCACAACCTCGGTAGGGACTCGAATACACTTCTTGAGTTGAGATACGTGGAAGACATCGTGGGTGGCCGTGAGCTGAGGGGGCAGTCGTAATTTGTAGGCTACGGGTCCGCAGCTCTCCATGATTTCGTAAGGACCAATATAACGGGGAGCTAGTTTGCCTTTGATCCCAAATCTTCGCACTCCTTTGGTTGGTGAAACTCGAAGATAGACATGATCGCCAACTTCGAACTTTAGGGGCTTTCTCCTTTTGTCAGAATAGCTCTTTTGTCGGGCTTGTGCGGCTTTAAGATTTGCTTGTATTACTTTTACTTTCTCCTCTGCCTCGATTACCAGGTCGGGTCCAATTATTTTACGTTCTCCGGTTTGTGACCAGCTCAAAGGGGTTCGACACCTTCGTCCGTACAGTGCCTCAAATGGTGCCATTTTCAAACTCGTTTGGTAGCTGTTGTTGTAAGAGAACTCTGCCAGGGGTAGGCATTTGTCCCAATTCTTGTCATAATGAATGACACAAGCTCTCAGCATGTCTTCAAGAATTTGGTTTACTCTTTCTGTTTGTCCATCGGTCTGAGGATGGTATGCTGAGCTGCGAATCAGCTTAGTGCCAAGAGACGTTTGCAGATGTTCCCAAAAGCGTGCTACAAACTGAGGACCACGATCGGAAATAATTGTCTTAGGTATTCCATGCAGGCAAACAATACGATCGAGGTAAATCTCGGCATGTTTCTTGGTAGAATAGGTGGTGTGCACCGGAAGAAAATGTGCCGTCTTCGTGAGTCTATCAACGATAACCCATATGGAATCATGTTTCTGGGAAGTGTTTGGTAGTCCCACGATGAAGTCCATACTTATGTCCTCCCATTTCCATGATGGTATAGGTAACGGTTGAAGTGTACCGGCCACCTTTAAGTGGCTAGCTTTTACTCTCTGGCACGTGTCACATTCCGAGACATACGCAGCAATTTCCCTTTTCATTCTAGTCCACCAGAAGTTTTGCCTTAGGTCCTGATACATTTTGCTACTGCCGGGGTGGATAGAGAATTTGGAGAGGTGTGCCTCATCAAGAATTTGCTTGCGGAGTTCACGATTCTTCGGAACGACTATACGACCTTCGAACCATAGAACTCCCTTATGGTCCTGGCGGAAACACTTATACTTCTCCTCACCTGGAGAGAGTTTTTGTTTGATGATCTTGATTCCTTCATCATGTAGTTGTGCCATGACGATTTGGTCGTGAAGAGTGGGCTCAACTGAGATGTGATCTAGAGTGCCTTGGGAAACCATTTCCATCTTCAGCTTCCTCATGTCTGCACATAATGTCTCATGGTAGGACTCCATGGATAAGCAATGGCAATGGGACTTGCGGCTTAGTGCATCCGCGACTACATTAGCCTTACCGGGGTGATAGTGCACTTCAAGGTCATAATCTTTGATTAATTCTAGCCATCTTCGTTGTCTCATATTCAGATCGGCTTGCGTGAAGATGTACTTGAGACTCTTATGATCCGTGTAGATATTGCACTGTGTACCCATGAGATAGTGTCTCCATATCTTCAGAGCGTGAATGACGGCTGCAAGCTCAAGGTCATGCGTGGGATAATTCTGTTCGTGGGGCCGAAGGGCTCGTGAGGCATAGGCAATCACTCGATTCTCTTGCATAAGCACACATCCTAGACCAGTACCTGATGCGTCACAATACACATCGAATGGCTTGGTATTATCGGGTTGAGCTAACACAGGTGCAGTAGTCAGACGCTCTCTGAGAGTGTGGAAGGCTTCTTCACACTTCTCATCCCATACGAACTTTACTTCCTTCTTTAACAGTTCGGTTATGGGCTTAGCAATTCGAGAGAAATCCGGGATGAAGCGACGGTAGTAACCGGCTAAGCCGAGAAAACTGCGAATCTGATGAACAGAGGTAGGGGGTTTCCAATCCATCACCTCTTGTACCTTGCTGGGGTCAACAGCTATGCCTTCGCTGGAGATCGTGTGACCTAAGAACTTTACAGTATCCAACCAGAATTCACACTTAGAAAACTTAGCATAGAGCTGATGGTCTCTGAGTCGCTGAAGAACAATGCGAAGGTGCTTGGCATGCTCTTCCTCATCCTTGGAATAG
This sequence comes from Panicum miliaceum, assembly GCA_032594955.1. Taxonomy (NCBI): domain Eukaryota; kingdom Viridiplantae; phylum Streptophyta; class Magnoliopsida; order Poales; family Poaceae; genus Panicum; species Panicum miliaceum. Next base: position 22,345,582 of record CM064062.1, read on the forward strand.
ATAAGAATGTCGTCGATGAACACTACGACGAATTTGTCAAGTTCGGGCATGAATACCGAATTCATGAGATACATGAAGTAGGCAGGGGCATTGGTGAGTCCAAAGGACATGACCAAGAATTCATATAGTCCATATCGTGTGGAGAAGGCAGTCTTAGGAATGTCGCACGGGCGAATCTTGATCTGATGATATCCCGAGCGAAGATCAATCTTTGAGAAGACTCTGGCTCCAGCTAATTGATCGAAGAGTACATCGATGCGAGGAAGTGGGTATTTATTTTTAACTGTTACCGCATTGAGAGGTCGGTAGTCCACACATAATCTCAAACTGTCATCCTTCTTCTTTACGAATAGGGCTGGACATCCCCAAGGTGACGCGCTAGGGCGAATAAAACCCTTGTCCAGTAGTTCTTGGAGTTGCATTTTCAGCTCGGCCAATTCCTTAGGGGGCATCCTATATGGTCTCTTGGATATAGGTGCAGTGCCTGGTTGTAGCTCAATAACGAACTCGATATCCCTATCCGGTGGCATTCCTGGTAAGTCATCCGGGAAAACATCGGCGTACTCGTTCACCACAAGAATCTCATCTAGCTTAAGTCCTTCCATCTCATAAGCACAGGAATTCGTGCAATCTATGAATGGTAGGTAAAGGGTAGTGGCTCCGTGACTAGGTGAATTTATCTCAACGGCTCGGGAAGAAAGGTCCAGTGTGACTCCATGCATAGCCATCCAGTTCATTCCCAAAATAATGTCCATGCCGTCAAGGGGTAAAAGGACAAGGTCCGTGTCGATGGTTTTACTACCCAATTTGACTGGTACTTGTCTGACCATTTGGTTTGAAGCAATTTTACCACCCGGTGTTTATATCATATATGACCCTTTTGTGTGACAAACATCCAAGCCTACTTTTGCACCGAATTTTGCACTTATGAAACTATGCGATGCACCAGAATCGAATAATATAACGGCAGGCTTGTTATGGATAGAGAATGTACCCGACATTACTGGGGCTCCTTCTGGAAGCTCTGCAAGCGTGGTGAAGTTAATCCGTCCTTGCTTGACTTGCAGGGTTTGTCTCTTGCCCCTGTTCTTGGCGTTCGGGTTGGATCCTTGACCTTGGTTGGGCTGTCCAGGCTGAGGGCATTCGCGTGCGAAGTGGCTGGAACTTCCGCATTTGAAACAGCGATTTGCGGGGCTAGGTCGAAGAGATTGCTGAAGAATGGGCCTCGGACCATTCTGTGGAGGCATCGGGGGTCGTACCATGCCTGGCTGCTGTGGGGGTCTGGCAATCCATCTTCCTGGCTGCGGGGCCTTTGGTGGAGCTGTAGGTGCGGTATTTTGCACGATGCGATACCTTGGTGGTTGGACACTTGACGGTCCTGCGGGTGCCTTTCTCTTCTTCTCTGCCCGGTGCGCCATGATACAGTCCTCCTGGGTAATGGCCATATTGACCAACTCATTGTAGGTGTCAGCCCTGGCTAGGTTCAGACGTTCCTTGAGCTTGGTATTCAGACCTCGGCGGAAACGATCACGCTTCTTGGCATCCGTATCAGCGTGATAGCCCGGATACTGGCATAGGTTGTTGAACGCCTGGGCGTACTGCAACACGGTGCGGGTGCCTTGGGTGAGTGCCAGGAACTCGTTCAACTTTCTCTCCATGAGACCCTCGGGGATATGATGTGCCCGGAACGCGGTCTTGAATTCATTCCAGTCGACCACATGGTCAGCCGGGAGCATCGCAAAATAGTGGTCCCACCACAGTCGAGCGGTACCGCGAAGCTGTTGCGCGGCAAAACGGGCCTTGTTGGCCTCTGAGCATGGGGCCACAAGTAGTGTGAACTTGGATTCTATGGTGCGAACCCATGCATCTGCGTCCAGGGGTTCCTCGGTCTTATGGAACAAGGGAGGCTGGGTCCCCAGGAAATCCGTGTATCCTGCAGCCTGTGGTTGGTGAGCATTGTGCCCACCCCTCTGCTGGTGTTGCCCTTGCACAATCTGACGCAGCAGCTCGGTTTGAGCGGCCATCACTTCCACCAAACTGGGCGGGGGTGGTGGCGATTGTCGCGAGCGGCTGCCACCGGCACCAAAACCCTCGGGGTTGCCACGTGTTGATCCAACCATCTGAAACGTGAAAGGTTACCATTAGCATTGCGATCCATATTACTTCCTTGATTCATGATTAATTGGTGTAGTCATAGACTTCCGAAGTCTGAGCCAGAAGTATGAACAAAATCTCTGTTTGCTACGAAAAAAAAATCATAGCCTGCTGTGGGTCCATCCAAAACATCTCAAACATTTGTGGTAGTCAGAGAATTTAGGACTGCACCACTTTGGTATTTACTTCGGTGCTAGAACTATGGCTAAGGCGGTCGAAAAGCTCGTCCTTTGTCTTGCTGTCTTAGCTGTTTTTCAGCAGATTGACCGGTACGGTTCCGCCCATATCTTAAACTAGCGAGGTCCAATGATGCTGAATTTTTGTGAGAACCCAGATCACAAAATTTAGCACAAGTCTGGTATTCAACACCCAGCCAAGAAATGCAAGGAGACATGGGTAAAAATTCCGACAAGTCTCAGCGATTGTGGATTCCATCGTTTACCAACTTACAACGAAATCACCAAGTTTTATCGCCGTTCCTTACAGGCTGAGGGTATCCACATGGTTCAGGTGTACCCAACACAAAAGAGTTACTCAACTCCTAGTTAGCCTATTACAACACTTGCCAAAGGTTAGGCTACCCTATCGAGGAGTATGTGCAAAAGTCCTCCTAGGTCGTCCTCTAGAAATCATCCAAGTCGTTGACAGACGACTCGCTGTGAGCCGAAGAGTGGGCTCCCATCTGAGGTGCCTGTGGTACCTCACCCTCGAAATCCATACCTGAGATACCATCAATCTCCTGTGGCTCCTCCTCATCCTCCTCCATGTCGTCCTCATGGGGATGGTCATTCTGATCATGATGCCACTGAATATGCTCATTAGCATCCTCCAACTCAAGGTCCAGATCATGGAGCTGCTCCTCCAACTGTGCTATCGTGGTATCTCTCTCACCCATGAGAGTGTCCTGCTCCTGGATTTGGCCCTCAAGTTGGCCAATCTGAGCATCTCTGTCCTCAAGATCCTGACTGAGCTCCTTTATCTGCTCATCCCTGGTATCTGCCATCATATGGTAGGCCTGAGCAAGATCAGTGAGCTGCTCGAGTGCCTGACTCTGGAGAGTCTGAAGCCGGTAGAGTGCACTCATGCACCGCACGGAGGTATGGATAGTCTCCTGGGCATGGAAGTCTACCAAATACTGTGCGTGCTGCACCCTGTTGAGCCAAAAGGGATCGTTGTCCTGGGCAGCAGGAAACAATCCAATGGGAGTGAGTGTGACAACCTCGGGACGCTGCGCACAAAATGTGGTGAGCGCCCTCATGGCTGCAAGCTCCCAAGTATCGGCCAAACGGCGACCAACAGCCTCAAGCTCCAAGGCGGGCCACTCCGGGTGTAGCGGGTGCGGAAAGATAGTCACGTTGACACGGCACTGGGTAACTCCATTTTCTGCAAACTCCAGTCCGGCGTAACGTGGGGGAATTAGATAGCCCGCGGTACGCAGAACATCCCACAAAATAGAGGGAAAGCCCTCCCAGTGGAGACACTGCGAGTGCACGCGTCCATCCTCATTCACCATCATCTCAACAGGCTCGGCCATCTGAACAAAAGATCAAATGGAATGAGATAGCGAAAAACTGTGAGCAGCACAAGGACAGATTCTGTATAGTGTGCAAAAATAATCATAACTCCCACAGTTCTCATCCAAAAATTCTCAATTTTCACCAGATCACTCCTAAGGTATTTGTGAACAACTTTTCTAGTCAACTCCAGAGCTAATTGGGTGTCTAAGATGGTCTTTCTTTTCAGGTTTTACCTTACTGTCTACCCAGAATTTTCAGTGAACAGAGGGCTAGAGTTTCGTGCACCAGGGAAAATCTACCCAGCCAAAATTTACCAAATTTTAACAGAAGCTTCCTGGGTGAATTTGGAACAAGTTTCGTGTTGTGCTCTTTTGCAGAAAACCGCAGGAAGGGGGCCTAAAAATTTAAGAGGCAGAAGTGCTTATTCTGGACAGAAATCTGACGCTCCAAGGTTTCTGTTATTTCTTATTATCCATAAGTTCAGAATTTTTCATTTTTGAACAGAAGATAGGGCACAAGATTTGGAACAATTTCTTCAACATGAACTTTATCAGAAATGGTCATTTTCTTTGGTCAATAATTCGCTCTTTTCGGTCGTGGCAGATTTGGGACAGTTTCTCTAGATAATCCTTATGCAACCATGCTTAGATACGCAAGAACCTTTCCACTCTCACACAACGCATTTTTGATTTCAGATACACATGTTCATGATGTATGCACGTCCTATTCGTCCTCACAAAATAAAATAATCGCCAAATAGCTTTGGTCTTACGAAGATAGTTTCGGTGGCTTACACAATACGGCTCTCGCTATAATAGCTAGTCGAGTCTTTCTAATCGTTCCTTAACTTATCGTAATCGCGGTTAGTGTACCTGCAGAAAATCGACAAGCATTTATATATCATGAACCTTTCATGCCAGCACTCATGAAAGCGTCCGTATTCATTACCGTTTACTTATAGAAACGATATCTGTACAATTTCCGCCGTACAGACGACGTTAACATACGCTATCGAGATAGCGTATTCACGGGGGTACCGTCATGAGACGGGGGTATGAACAGCGATCGCCATACCCTGCGCCGAACCTTCTACTCCCAATATGTTCAACTAACAGTTGGCATATTGGCAGCACCTCAAGTAAGCCACTGCTTGAGGGCAGCGTTCGGTTCGCATCACCGACAGGAAGGCCAAGCTCCCTCAGTTGGCTGAGGATCCTTACCTTCTTACCTTAGCGACGAGTGCGTCGTTACAGAATTTAGGGTCGGTTGTGCATGAAAGTAAGTTTTGACAGAAAATAATGTGCTGGAAGTCAGTTGATAATACATATAGAAGTTAGATAGCCACCTAGTAACTTTCCCATAATCCCTTAGGGCTTTACGAACTAGGCACCATCCTTAACGTACCAACGCATTTCGCAACACAACCGTCTAGTCAAGTTTTAGTAAAATGAGTTTTTAAGGCTTGTAGCATTCTCTGGCGTATGTATTTCGGCTCTGGTGTCCGCTGTTGCCAGCTGTGGCACCAGCTACGGCTCTGATACCAGCTGTGGCAGAACCACCTGAATTAATCCGGCTCAAGTGTGTTAACCATCACCATTAAGGCATCCTCGGTTAACCTTACACTTCAAATGGAGTAATCCACTGGTCTGTCGGGTATAACCTCCCGATACAACCACGGTGAACGGATCGAGCGCCGTACATACAAATGCTCATGCGACGATGAGCCCAGAGAATACCACATTCCAGCAAATATTACATCATTAGCATAAGTAAATATTACAGACCTAATTCTGGGTTTAGAAAACAAGTACTTCAATTAACATAAATAAGTTCTTCAGAGTTAAATTGCAGCGGAAATAAACAACGGAAACTACTCGACGATACAAGATGTCTCGATGAAGCCCGTACGAGACATCACTCGGCCTTATCTCCGTTGAACGGAGACGCATCCCATTCCACCGACCAACCAGGGGGAAGAGTGCAGGGCCAAGTCAAGCTAGCAGTCACATCTTCAAAGGGTTCTCCTGAAATCGAGTCACAAGCAAGACTGAGTATACTAATACTCAGCAAGACTTACCCGTGTAGTGGAAACTACGCCACCGACTCTAGACATGCCAGGCTTTTTGGCTCAGGGGTTTGTTTTGCTGAAAAGCATCTACAAGTGGGTCCTTACTTTCAACTTTTAGCTCAAGATTCTAGTTTCGTTAGCCCGTCTAGGTAAGCAGCTATCTAATGCATACATGGTGAAACATCAAATTTTCCATCCAACCAGTTCATTCATCATCATTGTTCCTCTTCTTACTCTGTGGGTAAAAATGGTTAAGCAGTCTCAATAGCCGTGAGAGACGGACGATTCGAATCGAATTTCTTAACCTTGCAAGGGAAACCCAAACACACGTCACGTGGTTACTCCCTAGAGTCACACGTGCAACTTTTCCCCTTTCTTTCCGGGTCGTGGATCGGGGCTACCCTCCGAGAGTACAAGAGCTCCACGCCACGGTTCGGCGCCGGGTCGTGACCACTCTCTGCACTCGCCATATGCACATGGGACCTAAGTTCAAAGGGTAGGATGCCGTCCCCTTGCCGGGCCAATCAGGTACTTAAGCTTACCGATTCCCATAATCTCGGCATGTGTTTAGTACGTTCAAAGACTTAACCATCACTACCACACCCTGCGGCCTTAGTATTTTTCACTAGACAGACGGGCCTCAATCGTAACCATCGTTACATAACCCGTCCGTATCCTTATGATTGCAGCGTGTAGTAGTCATTCAACTCCTATTTTCTCGCGAGTGACAGGAAATCACTCGACTTTTACCGGAGTCCTATTAGCACAGCATTCTATCGAACCTTACATCTAGTTTTCCAAGCAAGGGTTCCTGACATCATGCAACTAAGTTTTCATCCAACTCCTATAAACTTAATGCACAAGCAACGAGTAATGAGTTGCATAATTTCGGAAAGAAAGGGTTATGCTCCGGGGCTTGCCTTCGCAGTTCGCTTGGGGATCTTCCGAACTTGGGCTCGGGTCTTCAAAAGCTTCAGTTAGATTTGCTTGAGCTTCGCGCTGTTCACTCTCGGACGCGGGCACCAGCTCGTAGGTTCCGTCGGCGAGAGTCGTCGATTCTACATGAGTGCACAGTTTAAGTCGTGGAAATAGCACTTGATTACGATTTGAGGGTCATTACTACAAGGGATAATTTCTGGTCATGAAATTTTGGATTTAGGCACATCAAGGAAAGGTGTGCTTACTGTAAAATTTTCAGCAAATTTTATGTAACAGATTAATTCCGAAAAATAGATTTCATTGTTGCTGTTAGACACTTGTTCTTTTTGTACAGAACAACTGGTGGAACAAATGAGTCTAAGATTTTTACAGAGCTTTCACTTAAGCATGCAGAAGCTACTGTAATTTTTGTAGGATTTATTATGCAGCATTCTGAGCATAGAAAATATGACATTCTACACCTAGGCTTTTTAAAGATTCATTTTTACAGGACCCTACATAGGGTTTTTGTCCATGAAACATTTTACACAGCAACCTCTACCCTAGTGTAACTCCCAGTAATAATTTGGGGATTTTCCAAGCTAAGATACTATTTTCTTGACTTAATGTATGTTATTAACACATAATTCAAATAAATAGGTTACTGTGAGGTAAAAAGTCTCCTAATTTTTCTCTGGCTTCTAGGTACCAATACATTAGCATAGGAAAAATTTCAATGGGTGACTCACCACCTAACTGCAGGGATAAAATATTTTACTTACACATGAATTAAAACTAAGTTTAACAAACATTAAATCTAGAGATGGAATTTGTGCCTGATCTTTTTACACAGTCCTAATCATCCAGCAACTAGTTCACTGCCCAAAATTTAGGGTCAGCATTGTTCTAGAACAGTGGGTATAAAATATGTCCATTAAAGTTTCTATTTGATGTAGAGCAAAATATTTTGAGATTCTGAGAAAATTTTTGTAACAAAAGTGGTAGAGTTTGTTCTGAGGATTCCAGAATAGTTGAGTTTGCATTTTTCTGAATTTTCTACGATTTTATACGAATTTTACAAGTTCACTGAATTTGAATCTAGGTTTGAAATTTTCTTTTTACAACTAGGTCCTTGAATCTTACGCTCAGACCCTTCTAAAGATTTAAATCCTTGCAATTGGGTCCTCGGTGGCTCGGGTGCGGCGGCCGGCCGAAATTCCGGCGAGGGGGCTCGCCGGCGGCGAGGGGCGGGGGTCGGGGAAGGTTCAGGGGTGCGAGGGCTACCTTGTGGGGGTGTTGTTCAGGTGGGGGACGGCCGGGAAGGGCTCGCCGGCGTTGGAGCAGAGGCGGCGGCGGCGCGGCTCGCGTCGACGGCGGTGCTCCGGCGGGCTTGGGGCGGCGTGGTCCGGTCGGTGAGCTTCAGTGACGCGTGGGGAAGCTACTCCGGGGCTCGGCTTGGACGGAGGGGGTCGGGGTCGTGCTGTCCACGGCGAGCAGGGGCGGCGGCGGCGACGGCAGCGCGGGCGGCGGTGCTCCGGTGGCTCTGGGTGGCGTTGGGCGGGTCGGCGAGCTGCGGTGAGGTGATGTAGTGGTGGCTGGGTGCTCGGTTTGGGCAGTGGGCGGCTGTGGAGGGCTGCCCACGGGCGGGTGGTGCTCGGCGGCGGCGATGGCGCGGCGAGGCGTTCTGGTGGCGGGGCTTCGCGCGGGCGGTCGGGGTGGCGTTTTTGTAGGGACAGGAGGGGGCGTGGAGATGCCTGGGTGACGCGCGGGGCGGGGCACGGCAGCGGCGTGCACTGGGCGCGGCGGGCGGCGGCAGAACGCCGGCGCGGCGTGTGGCGAGCGGGCGCGGTGACTGGGCGGCCGCGATTGTGGCGTGGGCGTGGCGAGATAGTGCCGGGCGCGGAGTGGGGAGCAGCTGCTGCAGCGGCTCGGGCGGAGGGCAGGCGCGGCAGCTGGCGGGGCGCGGGGGCCGGGGCGGCACGGCGGAGCGCGGCCACTGGGCGAGCGGGCGGCGGCCTGGGCGCGGCAGCGCACGCGCGGGCGGGGACTGGCCGCGCGGCGTCGGGGCGGGGCAAAGCCGGCCGTGGCGGGGTGGTGCGGCGGCCACTGGCCTGGCGCTTCGCGCTGGTCAGGCGACGCCGGCCACCTGGCGCGCGGCGGGTGGGCGCGCGCGCGCGCGGCGCGGCAGAGCAGAGGGGGGGGGGGGGGGTGCCAGGGACCGAAATGCAAAAATTCGAAAAAGTTCAGGGGGCTGGGTGCAAACAGGGCGTTTTCTCCTCTTTCTGATTTGAATTTCAAAAACTTTTGAACACGAAAGTTGTTCAAAATAAAAAGTTCTACAACTTTGGTTTCAGGCAAAATCTCATTTGGCTTATGGTTTTAATGTTATTTTAAAAGTTTCAAATGTGCCCAAATGTGCCCAAATTTAATTTGAATTCCAACTGAACCCGTTTTAAATTCTTTCCACCCTCTCATTAGTTGGTTTAACACATAGAGTTAGGCTAATGACATTGATTTCGGAATTTTAATTACCAGGGTTGTCACAGCCCCACACCTAGACTTTTGCTCATCCCGAGCAAAATGATAAAGATAGATCCCGGGGACTAAGAAAGTCTAGGGTCATGATCCTCAAAGAATTCTGAACATATTTCGAAGTTGTTCCTCATACTTTGGATTCTAGGTGGCTAATGCCTTTCCTTTCACCTATTGATTTCCAGAACAAGTCATCGCGAAACCTGACTCTTCTTATTCTAAGTACCTGGAGACATTCCTTTTGGAACTTCGAGGCATACTCTTGATCACTCAAGGCACTCACTCGCTCAAAGTGAGGTATGAATTTTCTGGGACCTCACATGATTCGTCCTACTTCTAAAGGCTTATATGAGGAGCTCGGGTAGGATTTTATGGCACATTCTGTCTCTCCTCTTGTTGCAAGTTCAAATATTCCGTCTCAGAGAAACCATGTGTTCGGAGAAACTTAGTCACGTGCATGTGAAAAGCGATTGTCCTTTGGTGGTAAGTACTCGAGCATCATCCGTTTCCTGACTTGGTTTCTTTTTCTTTCAGGGGGATGGTGAGCTGCGTGAGGACCACACTCTTCTGGACTTTCAAACTTTGAACGTGTACGTGAGTGACTAAGAGTAACATGATGCACAACAGTTCTAATGAGGCGAGAAGATTTGATCAAGCTCAAGGGCACAGAAAGGCTATGTGGGGCTCAGAGAGATATGGATATGGCTTTGGAAAGGATTTGATAAAGCCAAGAGTTGCCTCTTGTTCTTATGAATTCTCCAAGACTTCGAAATCAGAGAGATCAGCGTTTGCAAATTGTTATATCATAGAAATCAATAAGCAGAATATTAGGCGATCCTAACATAAAGTTCCAAGGGGTAGAGTACTTTGCAAACGAAATATAACCCAATCATTATTTGATTCACATGCAAGGAATTCATCTCTTCCTATTTGGTTTGATCAAATTTTAAGCGGTTTAGCAAAAATACGAATTTGAACCAAAGGTAGGAAGGACTGAGGTTGAAAAGGCGCAAACCGTTGTGGCGAGAAGGCGCTACGCTGGCGGCTGCCACGTGGGGACGGCCGGCCTAGTAGAGGCCGGCCGGCCTGGGTCTGTGGCCCCTCCCAAAGGGGCAGATCCTACAGGCTCAGGCTCGGTTCCAACGTGATGGTGCATCGTGCCTTTTTGGCACTTTTGTTGTACTCTCAGGATGGCCGGCCTGGTTCAAGCTGCCTGGCTCAGGTTCGAGTCGATTCGTGCTCGTTTTCGCGCAGTGAGTTCGTAACGTGCTGAAACCTGCGAATCTTGATGCACTTCGACAAAATTTTAGTCCAAGGGTGTGTGGTTGGCACACAAATGTGCCCCAACCGCATGAGACAAGGCATGATTCAAAATTAAATTCCTTTTTATTGAATTCAAATGGGGTGCTGCAAAGGTACAATTGATTGAAATAAACTTGAAAGAAAGGAAGTGGCAGCACTAAACCTAAAACCTAAACCTAATGTAGTCCTTAAGCCTCAACTTGAGGGTTGTAAGCTGCTCCCTTAGCGCTTGAATCTCTGTGTTTTCCTCCTTCTCGCCACTACCCTCGCTAGCCTCATCATCCTAAAATATTCCTCATTGTTGGGCTGTGATGAGGCGTCCAAGGTTCCACCAATTGTAGGTATTCGACTTGCACACAATGTTCACTCGATGACGAGAGAATGAGGTGCGTGCCAACCACCCTCTGCGTGGCTGCAGGCGCGGTCACACCAAAAGGCACGACCACTCCTAATCCTGGAGTCCTGGGGGACGTCCTTGCGAGATGGGGCGGTGCCCGGTGCAAAGATGGGGCCGACCGGCCTCCCTTAGGCCGGCCGGCCTGGTACTCTGCCTGCTGGCTTGCCGGCGGCGAGGAGAAGGCCTCTGCCAACACGACTGGTTCAAAGATCCGTGCACCGCCGGGAGGTGCATGGTTGTGACCAGACTTGGAGGGCACCAAAGGGGAGACAAGGGGTTTAGCCTCCGACTTTGGTATCTTGGGGGAAGAATGCGAGGCCATGGATGCGATCTTGAGAGGGCTCAGTTTTTAGAAGGTGAATAATGGTCAAGGGCTTTGGAATGATGTTGAACTGAAGCCCTTCGGTATAAGAAGAGAGTTTCAAGATCGGGTCCCCCAAAATTCCCGACGAGGAGAACAGATAAGGGGAAATTTGAAACAACGTGAGATGGCTCGGAGCCAGGCCGGCCGGCCTCAACCTTGTCAGGTGTGGGCTCCAGGCTTTGTGAAGATTCTCCTCTCCTCGTGCACTTCTGGTTTTCTGAGGAATTTGGCTAGAAAAGGTGGAAAGAAAAGGAAAGAAAAGAAGAAAAAGAATCTAACTAGGATATGACCTCTTTAAGGTCCGGCGATGACCATAGATGAGGTTTATAGCTCGGATAACTCTTAGACGTCTATTTCTTCGAGTTCCTGTATTTCGGGCTCGAGAAATATTTTCAATCACTGGCTATTAGCCTTGAAAACATTTTCATCATCGTCCAGGAGGGTTATAGCGCCGTGATTGGTAGCGTTAATAACTAGATAGGGGCCTTCCCACTTACTCCTAAGCTTACCATGACCAAACAAATGAATGCGAGAATTAAAGAGAAGTACCTTATCTCTCGCCTTGAATTTCTTGATCTTCATTCGCTTGTCATGCCATCGTTTTGTCCGTTCCTTGTACAACTTGGAGCTGTGGTAGGCCTTCTCCCTCCATTCGTCCAATTCAGCTAATTGGATTTGTCCTTTTACTCCAGCTGATTGGAGATCCATATTCCACTTCTTGATCGCCCAATGGGACTTGAATTCTAGCTCAACCGGTAAATGGCAAGTTTTGCCATAAACCAATTGGTATGGTGTCATACCTATTAGGGTCTTGAAAGTTGTTCGATAAACCCATAGTGCCTCGGGTAGTTTGCTTCTCCATCCCTTTCCCATAGCGTTTACTATCTTCCACAGAATGTTCTTAATTTGTTTGTTCGATGTTTCTGCTTGACCGCTTGTCTGAGGGTGGTACGGAGTTGCAACCCGGTGGTCTACTCCCAACTCGCTGAGACTCTTCCTGAATGTCTTATCAATGAAGTGTGAGCCGCCATCACTGATTACGACTCTTGAAACTCCGAAGCGAGGAAATATAATTTCTTGGAACATTTTCTTCGTGTTCTTTGAGTCGGCAGCAACGCAGGGAAGTGCTTCAACCCATTTAGACACATAGTCCACGACCACCAAGATGTATTCGCACTGCTCTGATATCGGGAAAGGACCCATGAAGTCTGTTCCCCAGACATCGAATATTTCCACTTGAAGGTTGCTCTTCAGTGGCATAGCGTCTCGGGAATGGATGTTCCCGTGCTTCTGACATCTTGGGCATCACCGCACAAAGTCCTTCGCGTCTCCATATATGGTTGGCCAGAAGAATCCACTCTGCCAGACCTTAGCATGGGTCCAGAATGCTCCGTAATGCCCTCCATAAGGTGAGGAGTGGCAACGCTCGAGAATCTTGCGGGTCCCACATAGTGGGAAGCAGTGGCGGAGTAAACCATCAGCACAGACCTTGAAGAGATAGGGGTCATCCCATAGATGATACTTGCTGAGGTGGATAAATCTTTTTCTATCTTCTCCTGGAGGTATATATCCGGCCACCATGAAATTTACTAAGTTTGCGTACCATGGGCTGGATGTAGAGACCTTCAGGAGAGTGTCATCTCTCAAGATGATCTGCCACACAATTGTCTGCTCCTTTCTTATCTCTGATTTCCAGATCAAATTCTTGTACGAGCAGAATCCAACGGATGAGTCGTGGCTTTGCATCCTTCTTGGTAAGGAGGTACTTCAGTGCAGCATGATCTGTATATACTATCACCTTGGCACCAACCAAGTAGGATCTGAACTTGTCAATGGCGAACACCACTGCCAAAAGTTCCTTCTCCATTGTTGCATAGTTTAAATGAGGTCCAGTCAATGTCTTTCTTGCATAAGATATGGCATAGTGCTGCTTATCCTTGCATTGACCGAGCACTGTGCCGACGGCGTAGTCACTTGCATCGCACATGATCTCAAATGGAAGACTCCAATTCGGCGGTTGTATGATGGGTGGAGACACTAGTACCTTTTTGAGGGTATAGAAGGCTATGAGGCAGTCTTCATCGAAGTTGAATGGGGTCTCCTTGGCCAGGAGGCTTGTTAGAGGCCTGGCAATATGGGAGAAATTCTTGATGAACCTCCTATAGAAGCCAGCATGACCTAGAAAACTCCGAACTCCCTTGACATTTGTCGGGGGTGGTAACTGCTCGATGACTTTGATCTTAGCTCGATCCACTTCTATCCCTTTTTCTGACACTTTATGTCCAAGGACAATTCCTTCTCTTACCATGAAATGGCACTTCTCCCAATTGAGGATTAAGTCCATTTCTTGGCACCTCTTGAGGACTTTATCCAAATCTCAAGGCATTCTTCAAAGCTCTTGCCATAGATTGAGAAATCATCCATGAAGACTTCCATGATGTTCTCAATCAAGTCAGAGAATATCGCCATCATACACCGTTGGAATGAAGCAGGTGCGTTGCAGGGGCCAAATGACGTTCGCCTGTAAGCGAACGTGCCGTAGGGGCAGGTGAAGGTAGTCTTGCTCTGGTCATCAGGGTGAATAGGGATTTGATGATAACTAGAATATCCATTGAGGTAACAGAAAAATGAGTGCTTGGCCAGCCGTTCAAGCATTTCGTCGATGAAGGGAAGGGGGAAGTGATCCTTCCAGGTAGCCTTATTCAGCCTCCGGTAATCGATGCACATCCTCCATCCAGTAACTGTCCACTGAGGTATGAGCTCATTTCTCTCGTTTTGGACTACTGTCATGCCCCCCTTCTTTGGGACTACTTGAACTGGGCTGACTTACTCACTGTCTTGCACGGGGTAGATGATGCCCGCGTGCAGTAGCTTCAAAACCTCTTTCTTGACTACCTCCCTCATTGCATCATTTAGTCGTCTCTGATGTTCTCTGGACGGCTTATTGTCTGGTTCCATAGGCATGCGATGGGTGCATAGGTTGGGGCTGATCCCCTTCAAGTCTTGCAGAGAGTACCCAATGACAGATCGGTACTTTTCCAGGACTATTAAAGCCGCCGAGTTTCACTCTCTGTCAGCTTGTCACTGATGACAACTGGCGTGGCTCGATTGTTGTGGAGGAATGCGTACTTTAACCTAGAAGGCAGCGGCTTCAACTCAGGCAGTGAAGGTTGCGGTTTCTCTTCTACACTGAGCTTACTCTGGCCGTCCGGTTGTGTTTCCTGGGTAAAGTTTATGACATCTTCTTCAATAATGGGTCGAGTGATCCCTTCTTGAACGATCTTCACTGATTCCTCCACTAGGTCTTTCTCCGGCCTAGCTTCGGCAAATGTATTGCACGAATGCACTAGGCTGATCGGGATGGTATCTTTGCCAACCTTAACCTCGAGTCGTGCTCAGTCTCTATTCGGGTTGACAAGTGGCTCTATTGGCTGTCCAACCAAGATGAACTCTTCACCTTCCAGAATATCAAAGATATGGAAGTCCAGGTATACCTTGTTGATCCCCATGCGAATGGGAATAACTCGGTGAATACCTATACTTTCCATGATCTGGCCGTCGATCCACTTCAGGTGCTTACGCGAGAAAGCCAGGGGTCCTTCCGGTGTTAGGTGACGTGCCATGGCTTTGGACATCGCATTCACCCTGACTTTCGGGTTGTAAGGAACTTCTCTTTGAACAGTGTCCCCAATAGCACAGAGGAGCACACTGAAATCTTCGTAGAGTTGTATGATACTGCTACTTGATTCTGCTTCCTCTGTCCATTCCTTGCTCATGACCGTAGTAAGGCCCTCAATCTGCGGGGTGGCTTCCGGAATTAACGCCTCAGATCCTGAGCATATACACCTGTGTTCTTTGGGCAACTTTGTTGAATTGCCCAACTCCAAGGTGCTAAACCCTAGTTTACCATCCATTCAATCGATACTCTTTAGACCATAGTGCTTCCCCGTGGAAATTCGATACCCTGGAATACTCCAAGGTGAAGTGCTACAGCGGTGTATTCTGTGCGCTTGAGGAATCTCTATTCTATTGGGCATAAGAGCCTAAAGTACTTCTTCACCCAGGCTGAGCTGAACATGAAGCAAAGAAGATGGCTAGAGCTGATCAAAGACTATGACCTGAACATCCAGTACCACCCCGACAAGGCCAATGTAGTAGCAGTTGCACTGAGCAGAAAGAGCTACTGCAACAACCTGATGGTTCGTGAAGAACAACCCGACCTGTGTGAAGAGCTAGAGAAGCTGAGACTCGAAATCATAGAACAAGGACAGTTGAATGAACTAGTCTTCAAGTACGATCTAAAAGATCGAATCAGGCAAGCCTAAAAGAAATGTTCAGAGGTCGAGAAGCTCAAGAAATTAATGCGAGAAGGAAAAGCAACCGATTACAGAATCGATGACCAAGGAACCATATGGTTGCATGACCGTATTTGTGTGCCCAGTGATCAAGGGATTCAAGCGGAAATATTGAACGAAGCTCACAATTCCAAGTACTCGATATACCTAGGATGTACCAAGATGTATCAAGATCTGAAGGACCGATTTTGGTGGAATGACACGAAGACGGAAATAACAGAGTTTGTGGCCAAATGTGACACTTGCAGAAGAATCAAGGTAGAACACCAGCGTCCTGCCGGACTACTCAAGCCACTAGAAGTACCCGTGTGGAAGTGGGATGACATCAGCATGGACTTCGTCGTTGGGTTACCACGTACACAGAAGGGCTACGATGCAATATGGGTAATCGTTGATAGATTGACCAAAGTAGTGCACTTTGTACCGGTAAAGGAGGACTACCGAGTAGACAAGCTAGCAGAGCTGTACATCGACACTATCCTGAGATTGCACGGAGCACCGAGGAGTATTGTGTTTGACAGAGGACCTCAGTTCACCGCTAGGTTCTGGCAGAAGCTGCATGAGTCAATTGGGACTTCACTTGAGTATAGCACAGCTTATCACCCGCAGACTGATGGCCAGACTGAAAGAGTGAATCAGATTCTGGAAGATCTCTTGAGAGCATGTGTTTTGTCCTTCGGAACTGATTGGGAGAAGAGTTCGCCTTATGCTGAGTTCACATACAACAACAGCCACCAGGCCAACATTCAGATGTCACCATTTGAAACTTTGTATGGCTGAAAGTGTAGAACGCCCTTGATGTTGACCGAAACTGGAGAAAGACCATTTTTCGGCCCCGACACGATTGGTGAAGCTGAAGAAAATGTGACCAAGATCAGAGAGAGTTTGAAAACAGCCCAGAGCAGGCAGAAGAGGTATGCAGACAAGAGAAGGAGAGAACTAACCTTTGAAGTTGTAGATTACGTATACCTGAAGGTATCACCACTTCGAGGCACCAAGAGGTTCCACATCAAAGGGAAACTTGCTCCTAGATACATTGGGCCATACCATATCATATAGAGAATCGGAGAGTTAGCATACAAGCTGCAACTACCAGAAGAGCTCACCGGAGTACATCTAGTTTTCCACGTATCTCAGCTACGCAAGTGTTTGCGAGTGCCAGAAGCAGAAGAAATATCACCTATGGCAGTTGACCTGCAAGGAACCTTGGAGTACGTAGAGTACCCCATTCAGATACTGGCCAGAGCGAAGAAGCAGACAAGGAGGACCACCATTCCCTATTGTAAAATGTTGTGGAGCAACCACATTGAGCGAGAAGCCACATGAGATAAGGAATCAGACCTAAGGTAGCTATACCCACACCTCTTCGAGGACCAGGTAGATCTTTAATCTCGGGGACATGATTCATGTGAGGGGGGGGGGGGGGAGTCTGTAACATCCTAGCTTTTATTGGAATGTGTTGGCGCTAAAATCGGCCGGATAGGAATCGGCCGATGGGTCTTCAGCGTCGGACACACGACCCGGGAGAATCTGCTTAGCTCCTGTTCGGTTTATCGCCCTGGTGCAGTTCGCGCGGCGTGCCAGTCAATCTGACCTGTTGAGTGACAAGGAAATAGAGTATTAAATTCCAGGCGCGTCGATCGGCTGGATTTCCGATCTGTCCTGAGGAGCGCGTCGGCGGCAAATCGGCCGATTTGCTGTAGAGATGATCGGCTATGGGTCAGCCGATGATCGTATAGTAATTGTAAAGAGAACTGCTAGAGCAATCTAAACAATTACTATAGAAGCAACACTTGAAACAGATCTAATCGGCTATATGGCGATGAATCGAAGGAGAACAATGACGAAGCCGATTACCCTGATCTCAAGCTGGATAACTGGTGATAATACTAGAATAACAGGTAAAACTTGCAATTCTAGTAAATATTGATAACTTGTGAATAAATCCAAACGAAACCACAGCGATGCGCCCGTAGTTAAAGCTCGGATATTACTCGATAAGCGGAACCTACCAATTGGCCGGAGATCAGGTTGATGCAGCCCTGCCAATCCGTACGAACTCGTAGAAGGAGAAAATATTGGCGAAGTCGCCGACTTGAAAGTAAAGTACTGGTAAAAAGTAGAAGTATTTTGTTGATTGATTTGATTCTTTTTTCTGCAAAGCCCTAGCGACTCCTATTTATACCCTGAAACTAGGACTCCTGGTCGATTACAACTTGTTACAACCTTATTTAAAAAAACAGGAAAACTACTATATCTATAATAACTTTTAAAAAGGAAACGGACTCCCGCAGAATCTTCCGCCGCCGCTTCCTAATCCAATCAGGACCTCTTCGATTGCTTTCCGACCGACTTAGCATGCCTTATTGACCATCTTTTGACCAGGATCTTCTGGAATAATCCCATCCTGTTGGCATAGGCTGCGCCACCAATCGGCCGATTTTCAACTGTTACCTCGATCGGCCGATTCCTTACTGTAGCTTTCAGATCTGCCTCATCGGCCAACCTTCTCCTCCTGACGCCGATTCAATACGTGTCAAAATCTGGCGTCAACACATCCCCCCAGTTTCGGAGTAAAATATAACTTTTTCTTCGAAACTCTTTCTTTAACCCTCTTCTCCGAAACGGGCGCAGTAAAAATCTCCTTCCGTTCCGCGGCACAATTATTGCAATTTCCTCGAGCCGAGCGCGCGAAACGACTGCTCCCCTGGAACTCGCGTAGACGGTGCGGTAAAAGTACCATCTTTGCCCTTGCCCCTTTTATCTCTCTTAAGTACTGGTTTTCTCCGCCTCTCCTCCTCCACGAATCCAGCATCCTTTCTGCCGCATTACTGTTCATCTTCCTCCAAGTTCTTTCGATCTCCAAGCGCTCCCCCCTCTCCGGCGACCTCATCCGCAGCCTGCTCCGACCCCCAATGGCGTTTCCGTCGGCAACCACCCCGTCTACAGAGGCTCCATCGGCTGCTGCTTTGGCGGCGGCGGCCCAATCGGCGGCTTCTCCAGCAGCGTCATCGGCGACGATGGCTTCCATCCCAGAGGTAAATGCCCGAAATTTTTCCTTTTCGCCTTGCTGCTTCAGTATTTTCTGGTCCCTTTCTTAGTTTCCTCCCCTTTTTTTTCCTTTCTTTTTAGGCCCTTAGGCACAGGATCACCATTCGTCTCTCAGAATCTCCTAACCTCATCTGTCTAGGCCCTATGGGGAGTCCTGATCCAACGGATCTAATCA
The DNA here is from genome assembly GCA_032594955.1 of Panicum miliaceum. Taxonomy (NCBI): domain Eukaryota; kingdom Viridiplantae; phylum Streptophyta; class Magnoliopsida; order Poales; family Poaceae; genus Panicum; species Panicum miliaceum. The sequence goes on from CM064062.1 coordinate 22,364,415, forward strand.
GTTTAGAAACTCACAGAATCCCCTTTACAGTCACCCATGAATTTAGATCACTGGGTAGGCGCATTCAGATCTTGGCCGAATGAAACACCCGGGTGGAGAGAATGGTACCAGAGGGTAGCCGGGTCTTGGAAAGTCCAATGGGAAGAACTTAAAATCGGCCAGTGCATAGATTTGTCCCTGTCTCAGATGGAAAAGAATGAACCTTTGGTTATGGCAGCTTCTTACTTCTGGTCCGATGCACTTAACGCATTCCTTTTCGGACACGGACCCATGACCCCGACCTTGGCTGTTGTCTTGCTGCTGACCAGCCTAGATGTTTCCTCCGCCGATACCCCGTTCAATTACCTGTTCAAGCCATCTCATCGGCTAGACACCAAAGGAATCGGCGGGTGGAAAGGATACATCAGTAAGAACATGAAGACAGGAACAGTCTCACAGAGAGAGCACACCGCCTTCTTGATGATGTGGCTGGAGAAACACTTCTTCTGTGGCAGAGCGGTCGGCCCCTCTTCCAACACTCAAGCTTTGGCAGAGTCTCTTGCACAAGGATCGGCCATCCCCCTCGGTAAACATTTGCTGGGATCGGCATACCATATGATGCATCAAATCGGCGCCAAGCTGTCGAAAGGAGAGCCGATAGGGAATCCAGGCGGTCCTTGGTGGTTCATCACCCTCTGGCTCAATCTACACATGAGCAAGGTCTCTCAGCAGAGGATAGAGACAAAGACTTTTCCCAACATTGAATCAGAGGAGAACCCATCGGTCCGTCGCCGCTGCAGATCTGTTGGAGAGGCGGCATCGGCCTTTCCTGGCTGCCAGTTCACCGCTACCCGCGTAGCTGAATATTTCAGATGCTTCTATAATGGACTTAGCGAGGAGATGATCATCTGGTATCCATATCAAATTGCGAAGCCGATTTTTGAATTACCTGTATGCTTCGACTTCTCCACCCACACATTTGACAGAGAATTAATGGATATCTTGATTAAGCCGGGAATTCTGCCGGCTAACTTCTTCTCAGGAAAGGACTCACCTACTTATGAGTTCTATTGCCCGTCGGCTGCAGCAAGGCAACTAGGTTTTGGCCAACTGCCGATTCGAGTCTATTTCGCCGGCCAAGCAAAATTCAGAGACGGATTAACTTCAAGTCTTGACTACAGCCGATTATGCGATTTAGTACCCGACTCCAGCTCCATTGACTTGAACGGCTGGTCAGTCGCCTCTTTTGCCACCCAACAGTATAAATTATGGTGGGCAGAATGGAAGCAGCATCTTTTCTGTAAATCCCCATCAATTTACTGTAATCTTCTGGACCCAGAGAACATCGACCCAAATGCTGCGGTATGTCCTTTTCTTCTCAGCCGATTTCAATGTTGCATTATCATCTCGCTGTTAACTTGTGTTTACCTCTTCAGTCTGAAAGCCATGTTCCCCCAACACGGAGCCGAAGCGGCCGGCCGATCGATAGCCATCATCAATACACAGTGTACCCACTCATCGGCTTCCATGCTCCATCTATCAGAGATATTTCCACCGGCCGATTAAGACGAGCGCCCAAAAGACCAACACCGAAGATATCCAGCCGTCGGATGCGGGCTCGCATTGAATCGGCCGGTCAGACGACAATAGCATCAGCTAAAATCTCCCGTATCGGATCGGCTAGCCAGATGGCAGCAGCATCGGCCGAGACTCCCTGTGTTGGATCGGCCGATCAGGTGGAAATGATACTCGCCGAGACCTCAGGTCCTTCACCCTTACCAGCTGTCGAGACGGCCGATCCCCAAGTCACCGCCGAAGCTGGGGCCGCTGCAACATCGCTCTTAGTAGAAGCTGTCCAGGTAACTTTATTTATCTCGTGTATTCCCCAAATCTTCTGCTGACATCAATTTCATCCCTTTGCCGGGCTGCACAAGTTGTCCCACCACAATCTCCACGACTGTCGGCCATGTCACAAGTAGGGACTGAGACTACAGCAGCTCCTGTTGCTGAGGTATATGATCTCTTACCCTGCATCCTTAATATTCAGGAAACTTAACCAATTTTGATGCAGGTCGACTTGGGTACGCCGATTGTAACTCCACAGCAGGAATCGGCCGGAGAACCCGCAGAGGCATGGCAAATTCCCATTACCATCTTATTTCATTTTCCCATAGTATTTTCACGAGCATTTATATCTTTCTCAGGAAGCTGGCCCAAGCGGAGCACCAATAATGATCGAATCTTCTTCTTCTGGTGAACCCAGTGCACCAATCTCTAAAACAAGGGAAATACTTCCACCGGCGCAGGCAAGAGAGATTCGTTTCAAAGAGGTAATAATCTTACTATCAGAATTGGCCGATTTCCTTTCACTACTTGCTTACCCTTTGCTTCGTCCCCTTACAGGAGCAAGATTCTCCCAATAATAGTATCTTTTCTTTCGCTGTCTCCTTGGCCGATGAAGAAGAAATCGCCTCACACGCGGTTCCACCGAGCTCTGCCTCCGACGATGTCCGCTCTAAGCTCGAAAGCATCCGTACTCTCCTCCAAAGTGACATCGGCCGACTGGTGAAAGATGCATCGCCGATCCGACAACTTTTCAATGAGGTCGCAGATCACATCCCAGATGAAGTGTCGGAAGACTTGGGGTATGCTGCCTATATAGAGGGCATGCGGATTCCGGTCTCGCGGGCGCTGCAACGTATGGCCGATCGCGCTCAGATGGCCAAAACTCAGGAGGAGGTTGACTCGTACAAGCACCAGACCCAGGAAGTACATCACAAAATCAACTTCCTCGAGAACTGCCGTCCGGACATCGTTGGCACAATAGATCGGCTGAAACGGAGGAGAGCAGAACTAGCCAAGGAGATGGAACAGATAACCAAAGAGATAGCCGCTGAGGAGAAAAAGCTCCAAGAATTCCCAACCATGATCAGCGAACTGAAGCAGAAAAGACAACATCTGGCCCGTGAAACAATAAGACTCCGTCGCCGCGTGTCAGAAGTGCTAGGATCGGCCGAAAGTGATCAGAGGATAGTAGAATCGGCCGATCAAATTAGACGACGAGCGATTGTAGCCATAGATGCTTTCCTTGGGCTGTAAACAATATGTTAAACATTATTGTTCCCTTAATGCCACTGCGCCGATTTGGTTTTGAACTGCTTCATGTAATCCGTAATTTCCACTTGTTGACGCCAGATTTTGACACGTATTGAATCGGCGTCAGGAGGAGAAGGTTGGCCGATGAAGCGGATCTGAAAGCTACAGTAAGGAATCGGCCGATCGGGGTAACAGTTGAAAATCGGCCGATTGGTGGCGCAGCCTATGCCAACAGGATAGGATTATTCCAGAAGATCCTAGTCAAAAGCTGGTCAACACGGCATGCCAAGTCGGCCGGAAAGCGATTAAAGAGGTCCTGATTGGATTAGGAAACGGCGGCGGAAGATTCTGCGGGAGTCCGTTTCCTCTTTAAAGTTATTATAGATATAGTAAGTTTTCCTGTTTTAAATAAGGTTGTAACAAGTCGTAATCGACCAGGAGTCCTAGTTTCAGGGTATAAATAGGAGTCGCTAGGGTTTTGCAAAGGACAACCAACATCAATCAACAAAAACACTTCTACTTTTTACCAGTACTTTACTTTTCAAGTCGGCGACTTCGCCAATATTTTCTTCTTTCACGAGTTCGTACGGATTGGCAGGGCTGCATCAACCTGATCTCCGGCCAATTGGTAGGTTCCGCTTATCGAGTAATATCCGAGCTTTAACTACGGGCGCATCGCTGTGGTTTCGTTTGGATTTATTCACAAGTTATCGATATTTACTAGAATTGCAAGTTTTACCTGTTATTCTAGTATTATCACCAGTTATCCAGCTTGAGATCAGGGTAATCGGCTTCGTCATTGTTCTCCTTCGATTCATCGCCATATAGCCGATTAGATCTGTTTCAAGTGTTGCTTCTATAGTAATTGTTTAGATTGCTCTAGCAGTTCTCTTTACAATTACTATACGATCATCGGCTGACCCATAGCCGATCATCTCTACAGCAAATCGGCCGATTTGCCGCCGACGTGCTCCTCAGGACAGATCGGAAATCCAGCCGATCGACGCGCCTGGAATTTAATACTCTATTTCCTTGTCAATCAACAGGTCAGATTGACTGGCACGCCGCGCGAACTGCACCAGGGCGATAAACCGAACAGGAGCTAAGCAGATTCTCCCGGGTCGTGTGTCCAACGCTGAAGACCCATCGGCCGATTCCTATCCGGCCGATTTTAGCGTCAACACACTTTTGGCACGCCCAGTGGGACTATCCAAGACCTGATATGTCGAACAACGCAGAAATCTCTGACAGCAACATCATCGGGGTCACAGAAGCTGATCTCAAGGACGACCAGAGGGAGGAATTGGCCAAATGTCTGGAAGATTATAAGAAGATGTACCTCCAATCGTTCAGTCGTACCAGAAGCGGGGAAGCAGTTAAGAAAGCTCCTATTCCAGCACCTCGCCACATCACCATTGCTGAAGACTCGGGCAAGATGTCAGAGATGATTCAACAGTCCGTGTATCAAGCGTTCATTGACCAATCCTCGGTGATGAGCAACACGGTGTACAACGCCATCGTCAACTCTCTGGCCAGCGGAGCCGCTCAAGGTTATCAGGGACCGGCATATGTCCCTCCAACTACCTTGCCGGCCAGAAGCTTACCGTACACATCCCAATCGGCTTCTAAGCCGATATTGACGCAGCGCGAAGGATACAGCTCTCCACCACTTCCGGCGTCTCCAAGATACAGCGGTGCACCATGTCTCCCATCGCGAGCGCCGCTTCAACCCGTTCAAATGGCTTCTGTGCAAACACTGCCTACAAGCTCAGTGCCTTGGGGGGCATCAGCCACGACGTATTTCCCCGAGCCAGCGAACGGGCATGGCACTTATCCGTTTCAGGTGCCGTACCAATCGGCCGCCCGGCCGACGGTCTCCCAGTACCAGCCGATTTTACCAGAAATCGGCAGGGGGTCAAGCACTGTGGAGGCATTCAGAGGCATGGTGCCAGCAACAACGTACGAAGGGGGTGCGGACCCGTATCGCCAGCAGTTATCGGCCGCCCAGCAAACTTCGCCGATTCATCACCTGGCCGAACCAGCCCTTCAACACGTGCCCGCGCCGCGAACAACTGTTCATCAGCAGCAGGTGGACTGGACGGCAAGAATAGCAGAAGTAATCCAAGATCAGTTTGGGCTGAAGCCGAAAGTTCAAACTTATACTTACAAGACGCCGTATCCATCGGCCTATGACTCGTTGCCGTTCCCGCACCGCTACAAGGTTCCTGATTTCACCAAGTTCTCAGGGACGGATGACACATCCACTGTGGAGCACATCAACAAATTCATCATCCAGTGCGGAGAAGCTGCCACACAAGACGCACTTAGGGTACGGTTATTTTCATCATCTCTATCCGGATCGGCCTTCCAGTGGTTCACCACTTTACCGCCAAATTCTATCGTCACGTGGGCCGATCTAGAGAAACAATTCCACAAGTACTTCTATGCAGGGGTACACGAGATGAAGATTTTGGATCTAACCAGCCTCAGGCAGAGGAGCGATGAGCCGGTGACAGGGTATATACAGAGGTTCAGAGAAATCAAGAATAAGTGCTACAGTCTGGTTCTGACCGATGCACAGTTGGCCGATATCGCTTTCCAGGGCCTCTTACCGCAAATCAGAGAGAGATATGCCGCTCAAGAGTTTGAGAGCCTGAGTCAAATCGTCCACCGATTGTCAGGGCAGGAGGTCCGACCGCTTGAACAGCGAAGGAGCTTTCAAAAGAAGGTGGCGTACTTGGAGGGATCTGAATCTGACGCGGAGGAAGAAATCGGTCTGGCGGAATGGGTAAAAGGGAAAAAACCAATATCCTGCCCCTTTGGCAAGAAGGAGCCAGAGACATTCGGCTTTGACACGTCCAAGGCCGATAAAATTTTTGATCTACTGCTTCAGGAGGGACAGATTAAGCTGTCGCAACATCACACCATCCCTACAGCCGATCAGCTGAAGAAGATGAAATACTGCAAGTGGCACAACGCTACTTCTCATGACACCAATGAATGTAAAGTCTTCCGTCAGCAGATACAATCGGCCATTGAACAGGGGCGGCTCAGATTTGAGACTCCAACCAAATCGGCAATGCCGATGAAGATAGACCAGCACCCCTTCCCGGCCAACACAGTCAACGCTGGAGAAGAATCAAGTCAAACCGGGGTGCTGACGTCAGAATCGGCGAGAAAAGACGGCGTTGTCGATCCCCGGAGGCAGATCACGACGGAAGAAATCGGAAGGAACAGGCGAGGACCAGAACGACCACACAGGCCTGTCACCTCCCGATTTCTACTAAGTAAATATCGGCGTCGGCAAGAACAAGCACAACACCAAGAAGAGATGATACGCCGGCGTGAAGATCACTGGCAGTGTCCCTTCTTCATCCACTGCTGGGAGAACGATATCAGACTGCCCTCTGCCGATAACTGTCCGGAGTGCAACGGATCAAACCGCAACGATCGCCCGAAGCCACACTCTAGGGACAGAGGATCAGAGCCGATCAACAGAAATCGGCGCGAAGAACGGCGCGTTTCGGTGCATGATCGGCTGGGGGGCAGAGTTGACCAGTACGGCAGGTCAAAAACCAAGATCGGCCAGCAAGATGGACTGGGGGGCAGGATCAGAGTACACAATCGGCTGGAAGAGATGGCCGATGATAGGGTGTTAGACGAAGACCCCCTAGGTAGGGAACCAGACTGGGAACACGCCAGATCATCGGCCAAACCAGCGAATCCCAGGTGGTGTCCCGACGGCCTATCCAGATCCCAAAAGCGGAGAATACAACGCCTACGCCAGTTAGAACATCAAGAAGGAGAGCAAAGACATGTGCCAGAAAGAAGGAACGTGAAATCTCGAATTTGGCGCCCAAAGAAAAGCGATCAAGAAACGGATAACCAAGAATCGGCAGCCGAGATTGGAATGGTTTTCATACTGCCGATGGAGTTCATGGTGCCAAGCGATCGGGATAAAGTGACAAAAATAGAGGAAGAGCAAATGGCACAACTGGTATTAGAGCCGATGACGGCTATGTTTGAGAAACCAGAAGAGGAAAAACGACAGCATCTTAAGGCGCTGTTTCTCAAAGGGTATGTCAACAGAAGACCCGTCACCAAATTACTGGTAGATGGAGGCGCAGCAGTCAACATCATGCCGTATGCCATGTTCCGCAAGCTGGGCAAGGGCGATGACGACCTCACCAAGACGGACATGATGCTGAAGGATTTCGAAGGCAACGTGTCGCCTGCCCGCGGGGCATTCTGCGTCGACCTCACCATCGGCAGTAAGACCCTCCCCACTACTTTCTTCGTCATTAATGGCAAAGGGTCCTATAATATGCTGCTTGGTCGCGACTGGATACATGCAAATTGCTGTGTCCCCTCTACAATGCATCAATGCCTTGTGCAATGGGTCGGCGACAGTACAGAGATAGTCGCAGCCGATTTTGTCTACAGCGTTTGAGCGGCCGACACACAACAGTGGAGTTGCGAGCACGTCAAGTGTATATCTGGCAGGACTTTGGACACTGACTTCCTGAGAGTGTCCGATTTCGGTCTACAGCCGATCCAAGCAGTCGGCTCCGGAGATTCAGAATAAATGGATCAGCTCATCCGAGAAGATGGGAAGCTGGGGCACGGGTTCACGTCGGCCGATTTGTTAGAGATGGTAGATTTGGGAGATAGCAGCAAATCGAGGCCGACGTACGTTAGTGCCAATTTGGATCCTGAGTACAAATGCAAATTGATAAAATTATTGAAAGAGTTCAGGGATTGCTTTGCTTGGGAATATCACGAGATGCCAGGACTAGACCGGTCTATTGTTGAACACCGGTTACCTATAAAATCAGGATATCGGCCGTATCAGCAACCTGCACGGCGGTGTAATCCCAAGATTCTACCTGATATAAAGGCTGAGATTACAAAGTTGATTGAGGCAGGATTTATTCGGCAGTGCCGTTACGCCGAATGGATTTCTAACATTGTGCCTGTATACAAGAAGAATGGAAAATTGCGTGTGTGTATCGATTTCAGGAACTTAAATCAGGCTACGCCAATGGATGGTTATCCGATGCCAACGGCCGATATCTTGGTGGATGCTGCCGCAGGCCACAAAGTCATAAGTTTCATGGATGGGAATGCCAGATACAATCAGATATTAATGGCCGAAGAAGATATTTCGAAAACGGCTTTTAGGTGCCCGGGCCATCTTGGTTTATTTGAATGGGTGGTTATGACTTTTGGCTTGAAAAACGCCGGCGCTACATATCAACGGGCCATGAACTACATCTTCCACAAACTCATTGGTTCATCAGTGGAAATTTATATAGATGACGTCGTGGTCAAGTCAAAAGGTCACCAGGATCATCTGGCCGATTTACAGGAAGTGTTGGAGTGCACAAGGAAGCATGGGCTGAAGATGAACCCAAACAAGTGTGCGTTTGGTGTATCGGCCGGACAATTCTTGGGATTTATGGTCCATGAGCGTGGGATAGAAGTCAGCCGCAAGACTATAGACGCCATCAATAGAGTAGTGGCCCCACAAAGTAAAACTGAACTGCAGTCCCTCATTGGCAAGGTCAATTTCATCAGAAGATTCATATCCAATCTATCGGGACGTATTCAGGCTTTTACCCCTCTGTTGAAGTTAAAGCCCGACCAAGAGTTCATATGGGGGGAAGAACAACGCAAGGCACTGGAGAATATCAAGCAGTATCTCGTTTCACCTCCGGTGTTGGCCCCGCCACAGTCTGGTAAGCCGTTCAGGTTATATTTATCGGCTGATGAGCAGGCTATTGGATCGGCGTTGGTACAGGAGTTTGAAGGGAAAGAACGAGTGGTGTACTACGTCAGCAGAAGACTTTTAGATGCCGAAACGAGATATTCTTCGGTAGAGCGGTTATGCTTGTGCTTGTACTTTTCATGTACTAAGCTCAGGCACTATTTGCTATCGGCAGAATGCATAGTCGTGTGCAAGGATGATGTGGTGAAGTATATGCTATCATTGCCGATTTTGAAGGGGCGAATTGGAAAATGGATCCTGGCCTTGTCAGAATTCGATCTAAGGTACGAATCGGCCAAAGCCGTCAAAGGTCAAGTGTTGGCCGATTTCGTAGAGCCGGGTCGGGCGTTGATTCGCCGTTGCTATCAGTCGGTCTACTCGTGCCTGCTGCTTACTTTCTAGATGCCTGGCATGAAAGAAATAGGCATCAGCTAGGATTGGACTTGGGGGCGCTACTTTGTTTCGCAAGCCTTTGTCATTGTCAGTCAACTAAGGTTGGAATTGCCACAACATGGGCATTCTTCTTAGCGAGAATTATTGCAGTAGGATCTTTTGCACCTTTCTGTCTAGCTTGAGTTATCTTTTAGTTCTCTCCCCGAGATATGATTCGAACAAGCAACTTCCATCGATCTGCTTTCGAACTTCCTTGTCTGACCGAACATGAAGGGGCAGGAAGGCTTATTGACAATATCAAACTGATTTTTTCTCGGAGCAACCCCCCTGGTTCCAGACCCAGGCCACGTGGATTGGCCTGGGTCTTCTTCGGCTAATGAGACCTCGATCCCGGTCCAAGAACTTCTTCAACGATTTCAGAATACGGACCAGGCCGCTCGTCCTATTCCATTCTTTTTTCTTTGAATGGAGCCTTAGTGAAATAAAAAGCGTCCGCGGAGCGCCTCAGTGGAGCAATGTTTCCTCAATGAAATCCAATTTGTTCAGCATTGTGGACTAGAAATTGCCGCCGTTGAACCAGTTCCATGGACTCTATATTTTGATGGTTCTTCGTGTGGGGTCGGATCAGGAATCGGCATCGTTCTTGTGTCGCCTCGGGGGGCAACTTATGATTTCTCTCTGCCGATAGAAGCTTCTGCAACCAACAACCAGGCGGAATATCGAGCTGTTCTGAAAGGCATCCAATTGTTAAGGGAAGTCAGGGCGGATGCAGTCGAGATCTTTGGGGACTCCATGCTCATTGTGGATCAGTTAACAGGACGATCCGAATGCAAGGACGACATCTTGAGGATTTATTATGAAGATTGTCTTCAACTTCTGAGAGGCTTCAAATCTGCAACAATTGAGCACATCCCCAGAGATTATAATGAGGAAGCCAACAGACTGGCTCAACATGCTTCTGGGTATCGGCCGATTCAGGGAGCGATGACGCTAGAACTCGCGGCCGATGACTGGCGTAAGGAGATCGCCGATTATTTGAAAAATCCATCCCAAAAGGTGGATCGGCGAACACGTTTTCAGGCTACAAAGTATGTGTTGCTTGAGGATGATTTATTTTTTCGGACGATTGATGGAGTTCTTCTCAAATGCCTGGGAACAGAAGAAGCAAAGATTCTAATGGGAGAGATCCATGAAGGCGTGTGTGGAGCTCATCAATCGGCTCACAAAATGAAGTGGATGATCAGGAACAATGGATATTACTGGCCGACTATCCTTGAAGATTGTTTCAAGTATTACAGAGGATGCCAAGATTGTCAGAGGTTTGGCAATGTGCAGCGCGCACCGGCATCGGCTATGAATCCAATAATTAAGCCGTGGCCGTTCAGAGGTTGGGGAATAGATCTCATCGGGCAGATTCATCCTCCATCTAGCAAAGGGCATAAGTTCATATTGGTGGCTACATATTATTTTACCAAATGGGTGGAGGCAGTTCCTTTGAGGAACGTGACATCAGCCGATATGATTGAGTTTGTTAAAAGCCATATTATATATCGATTTGGTATTCCTCAAACCATCACAACTGATCAAGGGACAATGTTCACTTCTGGAGAGTTCGGAGAGTTCGCCGCCGATATGGGAATTAAATTATTAAATTCTTCTCCGTACTATGCTCAAGCCAATGGCCAAGCAGAATCGTCTAACAAGGGGATAATCAAGCTAATCAAGAGGAAGGTAGAGGAGCAGCCCAAAAAGTGGCATATGTCTTTGGCCGAATCTTTATGGGCGTACAGGATGGCTTGTCATGGGGCCACTAAAATATCCCCTTATCGTTTGGTTTATGGCCATGAGGCGGTCTTACCATGGGAGATAAGAACAGGGTCAAGACGCATATCGCTACAGGATCAGTTAACGGCCGATGATTATTCCTTTCTCATGAAAGATGAACTTGACGATTCGGCGGGTTTGCGGTTAAGAGCTCTAATCAGCATAGAGGAGAACAAGAAAAGGGTGGCCAGATGGTATGACAAGAAGGTCAAAGTCAAATAGTTCTCTCAGGGAGATCTGGTATGGAAGCTGGTGCTGCCGATAGGATCTAAGGATCCCAAATTCGGTAAGTGGTCACCCACTTGGGAAGGGCCGTGTAGAATCGGCCGATGTGCTCCCGGAAATGCGTACATTCTGGAGACGATAGAAGGGGAGGAATTCCCAAGAGCTCTGAATGGACGATATTTGAAAAGGTACTATCCAAGCATTTGGGTAGATGCATAACTTACAGCAAGATATATCAAGGTAACATGGCCGATTTCTCGTCGGTTTTCTGGTTATACATCTGGTGAAGGGAACATTGGGATTCATTATCGGATGGAAATCATAGACTACATGGCCGACATGGTATAAGTCGCCCTTAGAATAAAAACACTACTGGTTACGCCTGTGTTGGATTTCTCTTTCGACGCGACCTAATCTTATCATGAGGGAGAGCCTTTCATCTTTCAAGTCCTTTGCAGTGGCTCCAGCTTCAGCTTGGTCGCAGAGTTCTTTCAGCAGGCGGGCCTTCTCCTCTTCCAAATCTTTCATGGTGGCTTCAGTCTTAGCTTCGGCAAGTCGGTGAGAAGATGAAGAACTCTCGTCAGAGGATGGCATTTGTTCAAAGCAGACGAGATCCATATGGTCCAAGATTGATCGGACATTGGAAGGAACATGATCTTTGAGTTCTTCAGAATGAGCTTTTATCAGATCTATATCAGCTTGCGACAATGGCTTGCCTGAATGCATGATTTCGATCGCTCTTTCCAAACCGGGGCTGAGACGGGTCGGCTGAAAGAAGGAATAGATAAATATGTTGGAACAAAGTAAGATATCCCAGGAAGGGATGGAGAGAAAATTGATACCTGGTTGACGGAAGAGGAGGATCGAGAAGACATTTTAATGCTTGACCAAAGACGGTGAGCGGCGGGTTTCAGAAGGAAAAGAAGACGAGCCAGATGAGCATTTTTGGAAATAATACGAAGAGCCGTATTTATAGAAAGGAAGAGACAAAGGGTTGGCAAGACGTGTGCCGTCGGAGTAAAGGCATCGGTAAATGAAAAGCTGCCAGGGGAGATGGTCAAAGTCTGAGTCTACACGCCAACATAATGTTTATCCTGTTACCGGATTCTATATCATAGAGCTGATTCTAGAGAAAGGATCAGATGCAGAGGAAAAGGTAACACAACTGATTCCGAGGTTTACTCCTGTCACAATAGGGAAGCTTAGAAAGAAGGGTTGAAGAAAGAGTTTCGAAGAAAAAGTTATATTTTACTCCGAAACTGGGGGGCATGTGTTGACGCCAGATTTTGACACGTATTGAATCGGCGTCAGGAGGAGAAGGTTGGCCGATGAAGCGGATCTGAAAGCTACAGTAAGGAATCGGCCGATCGGGGTAACAGTTGAAAATCGGCCGATTGGTGGCGCAGCCTATGCCAACAGGACAGGATTATTCCAGAAGATCCTAGTCAAAAGCTGGTCAACACGGCATGCCAAGTCGGCCGGAAAGCGATTAAAGAGGTCCTGATTGGATTAGAAAACGGCGGCGGAAGATTCTGCGGGAGTCCGTTTCCTTTTTAAAGTTATTATAGATATAGTAGTTTTCCTGTTTTAAATAAGGTTGTAACAAGTCGTAATCGACCAGGAGTCCTAGTTTCAGGGTATAAATAGGAGTCGCTAGGGTTTTGCAAAGGACAACCAACATCAATCAACAAAAACACTTCTACTTTTTACCAGTACTTTACTTTTCAAGTCGGCGACTTCGCCAATATTTTCTTCTTTCACGAGTTCGTACGGATTGGCAGGACTGCATCAACCTGATCTCCGGCCAATTGGTAGGTTCCGCTTATCGAGTAATATCCGAGCTTTAACTACGGGCGCATCGCTGTGGTTTCATTTGGATTTATTCACAAGTTATCGATATTAACTAGAATTGCAAGTTTTACCTGTTATTCTAGTATTATCACCAGTTATCCAGCTTGAGATCAGGGTAATCGGCTTCATCATTGTTCTCCTTCGATTCATCGCCATATAGCCGATTAGATCTATTTCAAGTGTTGCTTCTATAGTAATTGTTTAGATTGCTCCAGCAGTTCTCTTTACAATTACTATACGATCATCGGCTGACCCATAGCCGATTATCTCTATAGCAAATCGGCCGATTTGCCGCCGAAGCGCTCCTCAGGACAGATCGGAAATCCAGCCGATCGACGCGCCTGGAATTTAATACTCTATTTCCTTGTCAATCAACAGGTCAGATTGACTGGCACGCCGCGCGAACCGCACCAGGGCGATAACCCGAACAGGAGCTAAGCAGATTCTCCCGGGTCGTGTGTCCGACGCTGAAGACCCATCGGCCGATTCCTATCCGGCCGATTTTAGCGCCAACACCACTTAACGATGAATCCCAATACTTCTTTCACCAGATGTGTAGCCAGAAAACCGATGAGAAATCGGTCATGTTAACTTGACATATTTTCTTTTTGTGCTCAGAATCCAAATCGGCACCAACGTACGTCGGCCTTGATTTGCTGCTACCTCTCAAATCTCCCATCTCTGATGAATTGGCCGACGTGAACCCATGCCCCAGCTTCTCATCCTTTCGAACGAGCTGAATCTTCAGAGCCGACTGCTTGGATCGGCTGTAGACCGAAATCGGACACTTTCAGGAAGTCAGTGTCCCAAGTCCTGCCAGATATACACTTGACGTGCTCGCAGCTCCACTGTTGTGTGTCGGCCGCCGCAACGCTGTAGACGGAATCGGCAGCGACTATCTCTGTACTGTCGCCGACCCATTGCACAAGGCATTGATGCATAGTAGATGGGACACAACAGTTTGCGTGTATCCAGTCGCGACCAAGCAGCCTATTATAGGACCCTTTGCCATTAATGACGAAGATAGTAGTAGGGAGGGTCTTACTGCCGATGGTGAGGTCGACGCAGAGTGCCCCGCGGGCAGGCGACACGTTGCCTTCGAAATCCTTCAGCATCATGTCCGTCTTGGTGAGGTCGTCATCGCTCTTGCCCAGCTTGCGGAACATGGCATACGGCATGATGTTAACTGCCGCGCCTCCATCTACCAATAATCTGGTGACGGGTCTCCCGTTGACATAGCCTTTGAGAAACAGCGCCTTAAGATGCTGTCGTTTTTCCTCTTCCGGTTTCTCAAACGTAGCCATCATCGGCTCTAATACCAGTTGTGCCATTTGCTCTTCTTCTGCTTTTGTCACTTTGTCCCGATCGCTTGGCGCCATGAACTCCATCGGCAGTATAAAAACCATATCAATCTCGGCTGCCGATTCTTGGTTATCCGTTTCTTGATCGCTTTTCTTTGGGCGCCAAATTCGAGGTTTCACATTCCTTCTCTCTGGCACTCGTCTTTGTTCTTCTTCTTGATGTTCCCACTGGCGTAGGCGTTGGATCCTTCGCTTCTGGGATCTGGATAGGCCATCAGGACACCACCTGGGATTCACTGGCTTGGCCGATGATCTGGCGTGTTCCCAATCTGGTTCCCTTCCTAGGGGATCTTCGTCTGACACTCTACCATCGGCCATCTCTTCCAGCCGATCGCGTGCGCTGATCCTGCCCCCCAGTCCATCTTGCTGGCCGATCTTGCTTTTTGACCTGTTGCCCTGGTCAACTCTGCCCCCCAGCCGATCATGCACCGAAACGCGCCGTTCTTCGCGCCGATTTCTGTTGATCGGCTCTGATCCTTTGTCCCTAGAGTGTAGCCTCGGGCGATCGTTGTGGTTTGATCCGTTACACTCCGGACAGTTATCGGCAGATGGCAACCTGATATCGTTCTCCCAGCAGTGGATGAAGAAGGGACACTGCCAGTGATCTTCACGCCGGCGTATCATCTCTTCCTGGTGTTGTGCTTGTTCTTGCTGCCGCCGATATTTACTTAGTACAAATCGGGAGGTGATAGGCCTGTGTGGTCGCTCTGGCCCTCGCCTGTTCCTTCTGATTTCGTTCGTCCTGATCTGCCTCCTGGGGTCAACAGTGCCGCCTCTTCTCGCCGATTCTGACGTCAGCACCTTGGTTTGACTTGAGTCTCCTTCCGCGTTAATCGTGTTGGCCAGGAAGGGATGCTGATCTATCTTCATTGGCTTTGCCGATTGGCCTGGAGTTTCAAACTTGAGCCGCCCCTGTTCAATGGCCGATTGTATTTGGTGGCGGAAGACTTTACATTCATTGGTGTCATGAGAAGTAGCGTTGTGCCACTTGCAATATTTCATCTTCTTAAGTTGATCGGCCGTAGGGATGGTGTGATGTTGCGACAGCTTAATCTTACCCTCCTGAAGCAGTAGATCAAAAATTTTATCGGCCTTTGATGTGTCAAAGCCGAATGTCTCTGGCTCCTTCTTGCCAAAGGGGCAGGATATTGGTTTTTTCCCTTTTACCCATTCCGCCAGGCCGATTTCTTCCTCCGCGTTAGATTCAGATCCCTCCAAGTATGCCACCTTCTTCTGGAAGCTCCTCCGCTGTTCAAACGGTCGGACCTCCTGTCCTGACAATCGGTGGACGATTTGACTCAGGCTCTCAAACTCTTGGGCAGCATATCTTTCTCTGATTTGCGGTAAGAGGCCCTGGAAAGCGATATCGGCCAACTGTGCATCGGTCAGAGCCAGACTGTAGCACTTGTTCTTGATCTCTCTAAACCTCTGTATGTACCCTGCCACTGGTTCATCACTCCTCTGCCTGAGGCTGGTTAGATCCGAAATCTTCATCTCGTGTACTCCTGCATAGAAGTACTTGTGGAATTGTTTCTCTAGATCGGCCCACGTGACGATAGAATTTGGCGGTAAAGTGGTGAACCACTGGAAGGCCGATCCGGATAGAGATGATGAAAATAACCGTACCCTCAGAGCATCTTGCGTGGCAGCTTCTCCGCACTGGATGATGAATCTGTTAATGTGCTCCACAGTGGATGTGTCATCCGTCTCTGAGAACTTTGTGAAATCAGGAACCTTGTAGCGGTGTGGGAACGGCAACGAGTCATAGGCCGATGGATACGGTGTCTTGTAAGTATAAGTTTGAACTTTCGGCTTCAGCCCAAACTGATCTTGGATTACTTCTGCTATCTTTGCCGTCCAGTCCACCTGCTGCTGATGAACGGTTGTTCGAGGCGCGGGCATATGCTGAAGGGCTGGTATGGCCGGGTGATGAATCGGCGAACTTTGCTGAGCGGCCGATAACTGCTGGCGAAACGAGTCCGCACCCCCTTCGTACGTCGTTTCTGGCACCGTGCCTCTGAATGCTTCCACAGTGCTTGCCCCCCTGCCGATTTCCGGTAAAATCGGCTGGTACTGGGAGACCGTCGGCCGGGCGGCCGATTGGTACGGCACCTGAAACGGATAAGTGCCATGCCCGTTCGCTGGCTCGGGGAAATACGCTGTGGCTAATGCCCCCCAAGGCACTGAGCTCGTGGGTAGTGTTTGCACAGAAGCCATTTGAACGGGTTGAAGCGGCGCTCGCGATGGGAGACAGGGTGCATCGCTGTATCTTGGAGACGCCGGAAGTGGTGGAGAGCTGTATCCCTCGCGCTGCGTCAATATCGGCTGAGAAGCCGATTGGGATGTGTACGGTAAGCTTCTGGCCGGTAGAGTAGTTGGAGGGGCATATGCCGGTCCCTGATAACCTTGGACGGCTCCGCTGGCCAGAGAGTTGATGACGGCATTGTACACCGTGTTGCTCATCACCGAGGATTGGTCAATGAATGCTTGATAGACGGACTGTTGAATCATCTCTGACATCTTGCCCGAGTCTTCAGCAATGGTGATGTGGCGGGGTGCTGGAATAGGAGCCTTCTTAACTGCTTCCCCGCTTCTGGTACGACTGAATGACTGGAGGTACATCTTCTTGTAATCTTCCAGATGTTTGGCCAATTCCTCCCTCTGGTTGTCCGTGAGATCAGCTTCTGTGACCCCAATGATGTTGCTGTCAGAGATTTCTGCGTTGTTCGACATATCAGGTTTTGGATGGTCCCACCGGGCGTGCCAAAAGTGTGTTGGCGCTAAAATCGGCCGGATAGGAATCGACCGATGGGTCTTCAGCGTCGGACACACGACCCGAGAGAATCTGCTTAGCTCCTGTTCGGGTTATCGCCCTGGTGCGGTTCGCGCGGCGTGCCAGTCAATCTGACCTGTTGATTGACAAGGAAATAGAGTATTAAATTCCAGGCGCGTCGATCGGCTGGATTTCCGATCTGTCCTGAGGAGCGCGTCGGCGGCAAATCGGCCGATTTGCTGTAGAGATGATCGGCTATGGGTCAGCCGATGATCGTATAGTAATTGTAAAGAGAACTGCTAGAGCAATCTAAACAATTACTATAGAAGCAACACTTGAAACAGATCTAATCGGCTATATGGCGATGAATCGAAGGAGAACAATGACGAAGCCGATTACCCCGATCTCAAGCTGGATAACTGGTGATAATACTAGAATAACAGGTAAAACTTGCAATTCTAGTAATATTGATAACTTGTGAATAAATCCAAACGAAACCACAGCGATGCGCCCGTAGTTAAAGCTCGGATATTACTCGATAAGCGGAACCTACCAATTGGCCGGAGATCAGGTTGATGCAGCCCTGCCAATCCGTACGAACTCGTAGAAGGAGAAAATATTGGCGAAGTCGCCGACTTGAAAGTAAAGTACTGGTAAAAAGTAGAAGTGTTTTGTTGATTGATTTGATTCTTTTTTCTGCAAAGCCCTAGCGACTCCTATTTATACCCTGAAACTAGGACTCCTGGTCGATTACGACTTGTTACAACCTTATTTAAAAAAACAGGAAAACTACTATATCTATAATAACTTTTAAAAAGGAAACGGACTCCCGCAGAATCTTCCGCCGCCGCTTCCTAATCCAATCAGGACCTCTTCGATTGCTTTCCGACCGACTTAGCATGCCTTATTGACCATCTTTTGACCAGGATCTTCTGGAATAATCCCATCTTGTTGGCATAGGCTGCGCCACCAATCGGCCGATTTTCAACTGTTACCTCGATCGGCCGATTCCTTACTGTAGCTTTCAGATCTGCTTCATCGGCCAACCTTCTCCTCCTGACGCCGATTCAATACGTGTCAAAATCTGGCGTCAACAGAAAGTTATTAAGTGCAATAATGTGAAATTTTTTTAAAAAATTATGTTTGGATGTGTAACTAGCTAGACAACTCAAGGATAACTCTCACTCCCACCTTGTTCCTAGAATTTAAAAGAATCAAATCATAAGTTGGCATGTTGATAGTGTGAAATCTTTTGGAATTTCTTAGAATTTATTGAATCTCCTTATTTATAAATTTTGGAATTTAGTTTGGATTTTTGTTTGATTGAATTGTGTGGAATTCAAATCAATTGGGCCAAATTGCTTTGAATTCAAAAACTAAACTAATCAACTAACCTATCCTACCCTATCGGGCCTAAAGCCCCTAACCCATCTAACCCAGCCCAGCTAACAACCAGACCCAAACCGTCCTCGGAGCCAGACCCGGCCTGCCCCACGCCGGCCTGCCTAGCGCGCCCACTGGCCCGCTAACAGCCCAACACGAAGCACCCCCGACTTGCCCCTGTACACGCACAGCGCCTCCACCCCTTTCCCCTCTTGAGCCACTAACATGAGGTGCCCGCATGTCAGCTTTATCCCTTTCCTCCAACCACCCCGCACCCTTCTCTCCCCGTCTCGCCTCGCCCCGCGTTGCTACTCCGCCCCGCGCCGCGACAAGAGCCCCCAGCGGCCTCGCTGCGTGTAACACCCAAAAATATAGGAATTAAAATTTTAAAAGTACTTTTATAAAAGTCACAAGATAAAATTTTGCATGCATCTTTATTTCTTTTCTTCTCCTATTCTTTCTTTCAGCCCAGCCCATTCCTTCTCTTCTCCTTCTTTTCTTTTCCCGAGGCCCAACTCAACCGGCCCAAACTCAGCAGCCCAAAACCGTTTTCCTCTCCCTCATCTCTTTCACAGACGCCTGGACCCCACCTATCGGCGCCTTCTTCTACCTTCCTTTCTTCTTCCTCTTTCCTTTCTCAACCGCGACAGCAGGCGCGCCGCACCGCTGTTCGTGCTTTTCCCTTCCTTTTTCCTTCCTCACCCCGAGTCCGGATCGACTCCGCGCCGTCGCCCGCGTCTCTCCTTCCTTCCCCGTGATGCAGGCTTGCCTTGTTAGCCGCGGATCCGCCCTTTTCTTTCGCAAGAGCCGCCGCCTTCCTTATTCTCGGCCACTCCACCCCTATAAAACCCCGCCGGAGGCCCGCTTTGCACCCAGAGCCATCCTCAAACCCTTTCCTCTACTCAACATCGTCGCACGCCGCTGGAAATTGCACACCGGAGGAACGCCACCGCCCCGTGTCGCCGCCTCTCCATCGACTCGCCGTCCCACTGCTTCTCCGCCACCTTCAACTCTTGCCGGAGTTCCGCGAGTTGGTGAGCATCAAGCTGCACCGGTTTCCCCTCTCTCTCTCGCTCTGTCGCAACCTCAATTCCTCACCGGAGATCTGTTTCCGCCCGCCGCCGTGGCCGCCGGTCTACAGCCGCCGCACAGCCATCCCGTGACCACCCTCACCTTCGCCGTGCCGCCCACTCTCTCCCCGGCATGAACCTAGCTTGAACCGAGCCCCGGAACACCGGATTCGGTGAAGCTCCGGCCGTCCGCCGCCGCACTCGCTCACCGCCGACGCCCAGCGCAGCTCCGCTTCGCCCGACCCTCTTTACTCCGCCTCGCCGGACCCTAACTCTGCCGGGTCGACCCGAGCCGACCCTTCCCCTGCCGCTCGATCTAGATCTAATGGCCAGAATGGACCCTTACTCCGCCGATTCATCCGAACCTTAAACCGCCACCCAATTCTGACCCAACGGACCAGATTCATCCGACCCTAGCCGTCCCCAAAACTTTTGCAGATAGACCCCTAGGTTTTACAGGAATCAACCCGCAGTCCAGATCAGTAGGAAAATAATTAGAGTTGAGCCCTTTCTTTTTCTATTCCGACTCCTGACTTTTCTAGAATTAGTACCCGCCGTCCAGAACCTCTAGTTTTGCACCCCGACCCTCTATATAAGGTTTAATTATGTTTTAGCACATGATTTCTTCAGATTTAGCCCCTGGAAGTTCAAAACTCTCGCAGTTAGGTCCCTAGATCACTGTTTTAGCCATATCTTCATCGTTTCAACTCCGATTTCAGCGATTCTTGCGCTCGCGCGATCCTTGCATCATGAACTACAACTTTAGCATCTTTTTACTTTCTGTTTGTACTGTTTGTTGTACTATTTCTTATTTGTTTGTGTATGCTTGTTTGTGTGATCGCGTAGACAACGTGACGTTCGAGCAAAACGAAGAGCAAGCTTACGAGGAAGAGAATCAGCAGCTGTTTGAGGAAGGCAAGTGGATTTTCCCCCCCTGCATAATCTATTTTGTCCCAACAATAGCATGATAATACACTTTACTTGAATGTTGCTTGCATAAACTTGATGGGTTACCTATACTAAGGACATACCTAGTCTTTTTACCCCAAACCTTGTAACACCTGGGTTTACTATTTATGTTGGGTTGTTACGCTTAGTTGCAAACTTTGGGATTGGTATTGGTTTACTCTTATTATAATTGGTCACGTTTCATATTGTTGTTATACCGCGTAGATTCAAGATCAATTGTGTTTAATGGGAACATGGAGAACCACCCAAGTGAACAGTGCAACCACAAAGTCATATGGCTCTGATCTTAGCCAATTAATTAGATGTGTAGTTTGCTGGTGGCCTTACCGAACGGACAAGGAGGGGGTCGGTGATGGGGGTCATAGCCCGGTCCTCTTGGGGTAGCTGCCTTTGCTAAGGAGCTGACCATTAGGGAGGTTTATGGACCACACTGCTACTGAAACTCTAGCGGGCTGCCTAGCTCTCGACATGTCTTTGTAAAGGCTTCGTAGTGTACCCTCGCCACTCACCTCGGAAGTGTTTAAGGGCCTTGCAAACCCGGGCGACTCAGGGGAACATGATTTGTGGGTAAAGTGTACAACCTCTGCAGAGTGTAAAACTGTTATAACAGCCGTACTCACGGTTTAGAGTGGCTTGGACCCTCACATGATAATGAAACTTGAAGATTAATTAAATTGTGGTTCGTGGTTTATGTTATTGTTATTGGTACCTTTATGTTTTTGCTAAAGTGGGATGGTACAAACTTAAACCTAGTTAATAGGTGCTTGCTAATAAATACTTGACCAACTAAAAGTGCTCGCTGCTGCAAACCTTAGCCTATCCTTGATGGCCTTGCATATTCTCCCCACTTGCTGAGTACCAACCATAAGAGTACTCACCCTTGCCCCCTGCTGTTCAGAAGAGAACTTTGAAGAGAAGATCTTCGATGACTTCGAGGAGTTCTAGGACCTGCATTCACCAGTCATCGCCTGTGGAAGACGGAGTTGTTGGAGACTTCGTATAGGGTATAACGGTTTATCGTTTAAAGACTTTTATGTCTCTTTTATACGGAATGTAATATTGTTAAATACTTTATTTAGTTACTTTTTGAGCATTATCTTTGATATATTACACTTTCTGTCTATCATATGTGTGTGAACATGATCCTGGCGCACATATGAGATGCATCTAGTTCTTTCTGGAATCGAGTGTGATAGAAGTGGTATCAGAGCTATGTTGACTGTAGGACGCTAGCCTAGTTAGAAATGGTCGAAATTAAGGATTTATCTTCTAGCAAGCCTTGTCAGCATCAATTTTTTTTTGTGTTTATTTGATATTTTCACATAAAAACCTATGTTTATCTAAACCTTCTATTATTTTACTTCCAAAAAAAAAGATATTCTAAGTTTTACTCCCGCTCTATCAGATGGCCAGGACTTACCAGACTGCTCGCAAGCGCACCGGAGGTCGCCAAGTTCACATTGCCCCAGCTGAGCCAGCTCCTCCCGCACCAGTTCCAACCCCTGTTGAAGAGGAGGAAGCTACGGAGGAAGAACCCGAGGAGGCCTACTACTTCGTGGATGGTGAAGATGGCCGCATCATGGCAATTGATGAAGAAAGGAATCAGTTCACACCGCCGGCATCACCAATTGTTGAGGCACCGCCACCACCCCCAGTTGTCCCTACTCCAGCTCCTGCTCCAGCACCGGTCGTCGCTGAAGGAAGCCCAGGTAACCCCGAGGGTATTGATGATGGAAGAGATGATGACGAGGACAACGACAACAATGAGGACAATGACGATCAGAGTGATGAAACTCCAGGGATGAGGCAACTCTGCTATGTTCGCACTTCGGACAGAGAGCCCGGTCATTTGTCTCAGGTGCTACAAGGAGTTGGGCAACCGTGTGAGACCCCACTACCACACGCACCACTACATCGACCCTGTGCTCGGCGACTACTACCTCACTCGCGTCCACATCAGGATGGATACAGAGAGTGCCAGAGGCCTGAGGACTCTCACTGCACACGACTCCGCCACACCCCATGCTACTTACGACGTCGCCATCAGCAACGCCACCAGGAGAGCTCTGTGGTCCATCTGCCACACCTACCGCCAGGAGCTTCAGAACACGGAGTATCGCCACCTTCCTCGCCGCCTTAGTGGAACTGAAGAGACTATGATTACTCTGGGTGGAGATGATGAAGACCGCCTCAACACTCTTGCTCGAGTCACCGCCGCTCTCAACACTGAGCTGGAAAGCGTCGTCACTGAGATGGACGATACTCAAGACAAGCTACTGGAGGCACATGAAAGGATCCGCATATTGGAGGCCCGACTTGAGGGAAGAGTGCCGCCACCTCCACAAATGGATGAACCCCGCTTCTCCGCCTTGTCACCGCCCCGCAAGAAGCTTCGCCACGGCGAACCCGGCTCCGTAACTCGCCCTGAGGAATAGGCATCTAGGCTCTTAGGCTAGTATCCCTTAAAGTTCTCTCGTTAGAATCATTTTTCGCTTGAGAGGACGACGATGTAATAATGATTGCTTGAGAACAAATGTTTGCCTTGAGTGCTTTAAGAATTGCTTGATATAATCTATCCATTAATATAAGTTGGAGTCTTTATAAATCCAAATTTTGTTAAGATCTTATCATCTATCTACCTATATCTAGTACACATGTCTTATCCTGGGTTTATTCCCTAACGATCAGATGGTAAACACCAGGACAGGTGGAGGACAGAATATCCCTAGCACTAGGCGTGCTCGCGTAGTCAACCAACAGAGTCAGTTGCCACCACCGCCCAATCTAACTATGGAGCAATTCTTGGCAGCACAGATGCAGGTGTTGCAGAACCTCACTGCCACCATCCAGAACATACCAGCTCAGCAGAATCAGCAAGCACCGCAGCAAAACCAGCCACCAAGAGACAAACACAGAGAATTCATGAGCCACCACCCTCCTACCTTTTCTCACTCAATGGACCCCTTGGATGCTGATGACTGGTTGAAGGTCATCATGAAGAAGCTGGACATCACGCAATGCAATGACCGTGAAAGGGTCCTATATGCTGCAGGATGTCTGGAAGGAGCAGCCGCGGATTGGTGGGATGCTTTCACTACTGCCCACGCCAACGCCAACACTATCACCTGGGAGGAGTTCAGAACCAACTTCCGCAGCCACCATATTCCAGCAGGTCTAATGAAGCTCAAGCAGAAGGAATTCCTGTCCCTGAAGCAAGGCAGCATGACTGTCAGCGAGTATCGGGACAAATTCACTCAGTTGTCTCGTTACGCGCCCCATGAGGTGGATAGTGACGCAAAGAGGCAGGAGCGCTTCTTGGAAGGTCTGATAGGGCCGCTCAACTATCAGCTGCACAGCCACACCTTTCCAAACTTCCCGACTCTGCTAGACAAAGCCATTGGTCTGGAGAGCAAGCGCAAGGAGCTTGGGGAACACAAGTGAAAACTTCAATCCCAAGGAGAATCCAGCAGCAACACTCGTCCCCGCTACAACACACCCTAGGGATTTCAGTCGCGCTTTGGAGGACAAGGTGGAGGATATCCGCAGAGTCAACAGAATCAACGAACTCCACAGCAGCCTCAACGCTTCAACCAGCAGACTCAGCGCAACTCCAACCCGCAACCGTACTGTCCAGGCTATGCCACAGGTGCACCAGTGCGGACGAACAACCCAGCCACACCGGTCCAACCCAACGGCTGTTTCAAATGTGGAGAACTGGGTCATTATGCTAACAACTGCCTGAAGCGTAACACGCAGACTCCTCAGAATTAGAGGAACAGTGGGCAGAGGCAGACTCCTCAGCAGCAGCAGCCGCGCAACAACAACCAGACACCATTGGGCAACAGAGGTCAACAGAACTACATGCGCGGAAAGGTGAATCATGTGGCTGCAGAAACGGCTGAAGAGGCTCCCGATGTTGTGCTCGGTACGTTCCTTGTCAATTCTGAACCTGCATCAGTTTTATTTGATTCTGGAGCATCACATTCATTCATTACTGAGCAATTCGCTGCAAAACATAATTTACCAATGAGCCCTATGAAACAAATATTTCTAGTAAGCTCCCCGGGCAAAGAATTGAAAGCCAGTCACTTATGCCCGAGGGTCAGCATGAATATTATGCTAGTAGAATTCCTAGCCAACCTAATAGTCCTAGGGACTAGCAGCATTGATGTGATCCTCGGAATGGATTGGTTATCAGGATGTGACGGTGTCATTCAGTGTCGTAAGAGATCAGTGCTCTTAACCAGCCCTCAAGGAGATAAAGTAGAGTTTGTGGCATCAGCTTCACCCAGTGGAGTTGGGATAGTGAACCAAATGAAGGGAATGCCTTTAGAAGATATCAGAATTGTTTGTGGGTACCCCGACGTCTTCCCGGAAGATTTACCAGGTATGCCACCTGTTCGTGACATTGAGTTCAGTATTGATCTTTTACCTAGTACTGCACCCATCTCTAAAAGACCATATAGAATGGATGTTAAGGATCTAAGTGAACTAAAGAAACAAATAGAAGAAATATTAGCTAAAGGATTTATCCGTCCTAGCTCATCCCTGTGGGAGGCACCCGTGATCTTTGTCGATAAGAAGGATGGCAGCAAAAGGATGTGTGTAGACTACAGGTCGTTGAATGATGTGACGATCAAGAATAAGTATCCACTGCCCAGAATTGAAGATTTGTTTGATCAGATAAGAGGTGCCAAGGTTTTCTCCAAGATTGATCTGAGATCAGGCTATCATCAGTTAAGGATCCGACCAGAGGATATACCCAAGACAGCCTTCACTACCAGATATGGTCTGTACGAGTTCATTGTGATGTCGTTTGGATTGACCAATGCACCAGCGTACTTCATGTACCTGATGAACAAGGTTTTCATGGAATATCTTGACAAGTTTGTGGTTGTGTTCATTGATGACATCTTGGTGTATTCACAGAACGAGGAAGAACATGAAGAGCACTTGAGGATAGTGTTACAGAAACTCCGAGAGAATCAGTTATATGCCAAGCTGAGCAAATGTGACTTTTGGTTGAGAAAAGTTTCTTTCCTTGGACATGTTATCACAGATGGAGGAATCGCAGTAGACCCAAGCAAAGTTCGGGATGTTTTGAATTGGAATCCACCGAAGTCTGTGCCTGAAATCAGAAGTTTCCTCGGACTTGCAGGTTACTACCGCAGATTTATTGAGGGATTCTCAAAGATTGTGAAACCCATGACTTCCTTGTTGGAAAAAGGGAAAGAATTTAAGTGGGATGCTGCTTGCTAGAAGTGTTTTGAAGAGCTGAAAACAAGATTGACCACTGCTCCTGTGTTGATAATGCCGGATATCCACAAAGGGTTTGATGTGTATTGCGATGCTTCACGGATGGGTCTTGGATGTGTGTTAATGCAAGAAGGCAAAGTTGTGGCTTATGCTTCAAGACAGTTGAGAAAGCATGAGCAGAACTATCCTACCCATGACTTCAAATTGGCTGTCGTCGTGCACGCATTGAAGATTTTGAGGCACTACATGATCGGAAACAAGTGTCAGATCTTCACGGATCATAAGATTCTGAAGTACATCTTCACGCAACAGGATCTTAACCTAAGACAACGTAGATGGCTAGAATTAATCAAGGACAATGATTTGGATATTCAGTATCATCCTGGCAAGGCTAATATCGTGGCAGATGCCCTAAGCCGGAAAGGACAAGCTAATATGATGATTGCTCGATTGATGCCTCAGGAATTATGTTGGGAGATGGCACGTTTGAACTTGGGAATTGTCACACAAGCGGAAGCCATGACTATGGAGATGGAACCTACATTAGAACAAGAGATCAGAAAAGGACAATTGACAGGTGCTAAGATCAAAGAGATCAAGATTCAAATTGGTTTAGGCAAGACTAAGGATTTCACCGAAGATGAACAAGGAACTGTTTGGTTCAGAAAGAGGATCTGTGTACCTGAAATTGATCACTTTCGTAAACTCATTTTGAAGGAGGCACATGATTCCTCTTATTCCATTCATCCTAGAAGTACCAAGATGTATCAAGACTTGAAAGAAAGGTACTGGTGGTATGGTTTGAAAAGAGACGTAGCAACTCACGTAGCTTTGTGTGATGTGTGCCAGAGAGTGAAAGCAGAACACCAGAGACCAGCAGGTTTACTCCAACCATTGAAGGTACCTGAATGGAAATGGGAAGAGATTGGTATGGATTTCATTGTAGGGTTACCCCATACTCGTGATGGTTACGACTCGATATGGGTTATTGTGGACAAATTGACAAAAGTCGCACATTTCATCCCGGTCAAAACAACATACACTGGAGCCAAGTTAGCAGAACTGTACATGTCACGAATTGTGTGTCTGCATGGTGTTCCAAAGAAGATAGTGTCTGATCGAGGTACTCAGTTCACGTTGTGTTTCTAGCAGAAATTACATGAATCCATGGATACAAAGCTCAATTTCAGTTCCACATATCATCCGCAAACAGATGGTCAGACTGAGCGAACGAATCAAGTATTAGAGGATATGTTGAGAGCATGTGCCCTTAAGCATGGAGGTAGTTGGGATAAAAGCTTGCCATATGCAGAATTCTCCTACAATAACAGTTATCAAGAAAGTCTCAAGATGGTCCCATTTGAAGCATTATATGGGAGAAAATGCAGGACACCATTGTATTGGAATCAGACAGGAGAAAGTCAGGTTTTTGGACCAGAGATTCTTCAAGAAGTAGATAGACAAGTCCAGATAATCCGGGATAATCTCAAGACTGCCCAGTCACGACAGAAAAGTTATGCTGATACACGAAGAAGGGAATTGACATTTGAAGTTGGAGATTTTGTGTATTCGAAGGTATCACCCATCAGGGGTTTATGTAGATTCAAAGTGAAAGGAAAGTTGTCACCACGTTATATTGGTCCTTTTCAGATTCTGGAAAGTAAAGGTGAAGTGGCATATCAATTGGAATTACCGGCACGATTGTCAGATGTCCATGATGTGTTTCATGTATCACAGTTAAAGAAATGTTTGTGAGTGTCTGAGGAGCAGTTACCGCTGGAGGAACTCAATGTACAAGAAGATTTGACTTATGCAGAGCATCCGGTTAGAATTTTGGAAACATATCAGAGGGTTACTCGGAACAAGGTGATCAAAATGTGCAAAGTACAGTGGAGTCACCACTCAGAGGATGAGGCTACATGGGAAAGAGAAGATGAACTGATTGCAGAATTCCCTCAGCTGTTCCCTAGCCCTTCCTAATCTCGAGGACGAGATTCTCTTTAAGGGGGGTAGGTTTTGTAACACCCAAAAATATAGGAATTAAAATTTTAAAAGTATTTTTATAAAAGTCACAAGATAAAGTTTTGCATGCATCTTTATTTCTTTTCTTCTCCTATTCTTTCTTTCAGCCCAGCCCATTCCTTCTCTTCTCCTTTTCTTTTCCCGCGGCCCAACTCAACCGGCCCAAATTCAGCAGCCCAAAACCGTTTTCCTCTCCCTCATCTCTTTCACCGATGCCTGGACCCCACCTGTCGACGCCTTCTTCTACCTTCCTTTCTTCTTCCTCTGTTCCGCATCGTGCCCCTCTTTCCTTTCTCAGCCGCGACAGCAGGCGCGCCGTGCCGCCGTTCGTGCTTTTCCCTTCCTTTTTCCTTCCTCACCCCGAGTCCGAATCGACTCCGCGCCGTCGCCCGCATCTCTCCTTCCTTCACCGCGATGCAGGCTTGCTTTGTTAGCCGCGGATCCGCCCCTTTACTTCGCAAGAGCCGCCGCCTTCCTTATTCCCGGCCACTCCGCCCCTATAAAACCCCGCCGGAGCCCTGCTTTGCACCCAGAGCCATCCTCAAACCCTTTCCTCTACTCAACATCATCACACGCCGCTGGAAATCGCACACTGGAGGAACGCTGCCGCCCCGTGTCGCCGCCTCTCCATCGACTCGCCGTCCCACTGCTTCTCCGCCACCTTCAACTCTCGCCGAAGTTCCGCGAGATGGTGAGCATCAAGCTGCACCCGTTTCCCCTCTCTGTCTCATCTGTCGCAACCCCAATTCCTCGCCGGAGATCTGTTTCCGCCCGCCGCCATGGCCGCCGGTCTACAGCCGCCGCACAGCCATCCCGTGACCACCCTAACCTTCGCCGTGCCGCCCACTCTCTCCCCGTCATGAACCCAGTTTGAACCGAGCCCCGGAACACCGGATTCGGTGAAGCTCCGGCCGTCGGAAGCCGCACTCGCTCCCCGCCGATGCCCAGCGCAGCTCCGCTTCGCCCGACCCTCTTTACTCCGCCTCGCCCGACCCTAACTCCGCCAGGTCGACCCGAGCCGACCCTTCCCCTGCCGCTCGATCTAGATCTAACGACCAGAATCGACCCTTACTCCGCTGATTCATCCGACCATTAAACCGCCGCCCGATTCTGACCCAACGGACCAGATTCAACCGACCCTAGCCATCCCCAAAACTTTTGCAGAAAGACCCCTAGGTTTTACAGGAATCAAACCCGCAGTCCAGATTAGTAGGAAAATAATTAGAGTTGAGCCCTTTCTTTTTCTGTTCCGACCCATGACTTTTCTAGAATTAGTACCCGCCGTCCAGAACCTCTAGTTTTGCACCCTGACCCTCTATATAAGGTTTAATTATGTTTTAGCCCCTGATTTCTTCAGATTTAGCCCCTGGAAGTTCAAAACTCTCGCAGTTAGGTCCCTAGATCACTGTTTTAGCCATATCTTCATCGTTTCAACTCCGATTTCAGCGATTCTTGCACTCGCGCGATCCTTGCATCATGAACTACAACTTTTGCATCTTTTCACTTTCTGTTTGTACTGTTTGTTGTACTATTTCTTATTTGTCTGTGTACGCTTGTTTGTCTGATCGCGTAGACAACGTGACGTTCGAGCAAAACCAAGAGCAAGCTTACGAGGAAGAGAACCAGCAGCTGTTTGAGGAAGGCAAGTGGATTTTCCCCCCCGCATATTCTATTTTGTCCCAACAATAGCATGATAATACACTTTACTTTAATGTTGCTTGCATAAACTTGATGGGTTACCTATACTAAGGACATACCTAGTCTTTTTATCCCAAACCTTGAAACACTTGGGTTTACTATTTATGTTGGGTAGTTACGCTTAGTTGCAAACTTTGGGATTGGTATTGGTTTACTCTTATGATAATTGTGGTCACGTTTCATATTGTTGTTATACCGCGTACATTCAAGATCAATTGTGTTTAATGGGAACATGGAGAACCACCCAAGTGAACAGTGCAACCACAAAGTCATATGGCTCTGACCTTAGCCAATTAATTAGATGTGTAGTTTGCTGGTGGCCTTACCGAAAGGGCAAGGAGGGGGTCGGTGATAGGGGTCATAGCCCGGTCCTCTTGGGGTAGCTGCCTTTGCTAAGGAGCTGACCATTAGGGAGGTTTATGGACCACACTGCTACTGAAACTCTAGTGGGCTGCCTAGCTCTCGACATGTCTTTGTAAAGGCTTCGTAGTGTACCCTCGCCACTCACCTCGGAAGTGTTTAAGGGCCTTGCAAACCCGAGCGACTCAGGGGAACACGATTTGTGGATAAATTGTACAACCTCTGCAGAGTGTAAAACTGTTATAACAGCCGTACTCACGGTTAAGAGTGGCTTGGACCCTCACATGATAATGAAACTTGAAGATTAATTAAATTGTGGTTCATGGTTTATGTTATTGTTATTGGTACATTTATGTTTTTGCTAAAGTGGGATGGTACAAACTTAAACCTAGTTAATAGGTGCTTGCTAATAAATACTTGACCAACTAAAAGTGCTCGCTGCTGCAAACCTTAGCCTATCCTTGATGGCCTTGCATATTCTCCCCACTTGCTGAGTACCAACCATAAGAGTACTCACCCTTGCCCCCTGCTGTTCAGAAGAGAACTTTGAAGAGGAGATCTTCGACGACTTCGAGGAGTTTTAGGACCTGCGTTCACCAGTCATCGCCTATGGAAGACGGAGTTGTTGGAGACTTCGTATAGGGTATAACGGTTTATCGTTTAAAGACGTTTATGTCTCTTTTATACGGAGTGTAATATTGTTAAATACTTTATTTAGTTACTTTTTGAGCATTGTCTTTGATATATTACACTTTCCGTCTATCATATGTGTGTGAACATGATCCTGACGCACATATGAGATCCATCTGGTTCTTTCTAGAATCGGGTGTGACACTGCGACTCCTGCAGCGATGCCCGCTCGGCCGCCGACGTCAGGGCGCACTCCCGCACCTGCTCGCGAGCCCTAACCCTATCTGCGGCCCCGCGCGATGCCTTCCGCGTGTTCTAATGCCGCGGCCGTCCATCGGTGCCCTCGGCCGCCGCCAATCGAGCCCTAGAGTCCCCATTAGGGTTTACCCCCAACGCCGCCGCCGCGGTGGAATTGAAGCGGAGGAGCCAGAGCTGCTGTTCGTGAGGAGGAGCACGCCGCCGTCCACGAGGAGGAGAAAGAGCACACCGCCGTCCGCGAGGAGGAGGAGGAGCTGCCCGAGCTGCACTGCCTCGACCCACCACTGCGTCGCCTCTTCGTCTTCAAGACCGACGAGTGAGCGCCGCTGTGTGCCCCTCCCATCGCTCACCCCCTGCTGCTGGCACCGGCCGACGAGCCCTCCTTAGCGAGACCTAGGAACCCCCTACCCCTTGAGTGCTTCGTTGCAGGGACCCGACGCGCCGCCACCTGACCTCGCCGCCCGCCGTCGCCCTTGACCTAGCGCCACCGTGACCAACGAGCGTGCCCGAAATGCCGGTGCCACTCACGCGACACGGCCGTGCGCGGCCTCGGGATACCGAGGGCCCGCGCACGCGAGCACCACCCCTGTCCGGCCGCAAGGCCAAGCCTCGGCCTTGCCTCGCCGTAGAGTATCCGCCGCTCGCTGCGGCGGACCTGGGCTGCCAGGACTCCACCCGTGGCCGCGCATGCACGCACGAACACGAGCCCGAACACGCCATGCACACCTGCCTCATTCCCTCGCCGGCCGGACCGCACCGCGGCTTTGCCCGAGCCGCGGTGACCACGAACGCCACTGACCATATGTTGGAGCCGAGGCACGCACACACGCACACGTGGGAGCCGCACCGGATCCGGGCGAACCACATCGGATCCGGGAGCCACTAACCATATGTTAGCGGTCGATTTCCAATGATTTTGACCACCAACATTTCTCCATAATTTGTGGTTACAAGGCCTACACCAAGCTAAATTTATTAAACTAATGAAATTCCACTAGTTTTGGTGCATATGTGACTGCAAGAACTCACTGTAGAAATTTGGGCCAATTTGGGAGAAATCCCAGGCCGGCCGGCCTAGCCCAGCCTGGCAGTGAAGCCTTTCAGTCTCCACTTTTGCCAGCAAGCAGAGAAACACAAGTTTTTGATCATGGATCGTGCCTTTTATGTTGGTTTGATCCAAGGACCCGGAAGGCCTCACACATGGATTCAAGGGCCCACTTGCATGCAAGACTCGGACAAACAACCGAAGGACAGCAGTAATCGCCATAAGGAAGCAATCAGGGACGTCCATGCCAAAGGCGGTGCCAAGTGGCAACAATCCCAGGCCGGCCGGCCTGGGGAAGGCCGGCCAGCACCACTTTGCAGCCTCTTGAGCCCATCTTCACGTGGAAGTTACACAACTGCCTTACCTACCCGGAAGTTGAGGAATATTAGCTTTGCTTACAAGTTAAGTGACCTTAGCCTTGCTTACAAGCTAAGCAACCCAACTTGGAGGGCTATAAATAGAGACCTCCCCCATCACTTGTAACACACACCATTTGGAGAGAAGAAGAGTCTCAAGCAAGAGTTGTTCATCCTTAGAGTAGAATGGGGAGAGTGTGAGGTGAGAGTCCGGAGGCGAGCCGGGTTCTTCAGCTCACCTCCAACTTGTAGCCTCAGAGGAATGAAGCATCTTTGGAGTGAAGTTCCTCATCTCTCGTCGGTATCTCACTAGTCTCTCTCCTTACTTCAGTTACTTGTTTACTTTCTTGCATTGGTCTGTGGGATCCCTTGTCTGCGTGGTCTAGCAAGCCTGACCATTTGGGGTTTCTCCTTGCCTTAGCGTGAGGCGGAAGTCATTAACTTGATAATTGAAGCGTGGTGCTTAGGCTTGATAGTTATGTTGGGTTGTGTTCCACCCCACGGAACTGATGTGGTAGGCGGCAGGTGGTGACAGCCCAGTCCGTCCCTTGTAGTCCACCACGTTCGGGTGTTTTCATAGCAGTAGATCGTTGGCCGACTTGGACCCCCCATTTCTCCCTCATTCTGAGGTCCTTCCGCCCCAGCTGCCGAAGCAGATCAAGTTAGTTTAGTAGCAAGTCTTTTAGGTAATGAGTTGGCTAACCATCGTTAGACCCTCTACCCGCGTACCTCTCTTCCTCTGGTGGGTCCGGTTGAATTAGTTCTAGTTCTGGTTGCGCTTATCGTTCCTTGGATTCGATATCCCAGGTAAACTCCCTGGTGAAAGCTACATCAGTATCCATGCACTTGCGGATTAGTTCGTATAGGCTCAGGAGTGCCAACAAGCTTTCTGGCGCCATTGCCGGGGAACGATAGCAATACTAGTTTTAGACCTTTTTCAGCCGTACACCTTTCTGCCCATACAACCTACCCCATGGAGTTCGCTCCTAGTTATCGGGCAATTCCATACCATGAGTACTTGGAACCGCCTCCACCATACCACCCCATTTATTTGATGGTTATGAGACAAGTCCCAGTCTCATAGCCATGGTTCGTGCTTAGTCTTTCTCTAGTAGAAAGGACGAGAGTCCCTATGCTCACTGCAGACATTCGAGCAAAATTGCTCTTTATTGACCATACCCGGTATGAACCAAGACACCCGATAGTGGAAGTTTTTCCCGTTCTCCCTGACAGGAGAAGCAATAGTATGGTACGATCGAAAGGCATGAAGATTTGGAGGAGATTGGATTAAGCTGAAGGATGAGTTCTACCTGTTCTTCTTTCCTGTTACCAAAATGTTCACTTTTCGCAACCAACTGCTATCATTGAAGCAACGCGAATAGTGAATTGGAGTAGAGTGGGAAAGACTCATGCTGACGGTAGACATTCTGGGCCACCTTATGGTATTCTGGAAGAAATGCTAATTCAGCACTTCGTTGGTGGACTTAAGCTGGAGAGTGCAGATTTCATAAATTTCACCTCCAAGGATCCGCCATGAACAAGACAGCTGCTGAAGTAGAGCAATACTCGGCACACTGAAGTCCTTGACGAGCCAACCAAGCCAACTGATCAACCCCAAAAAAAAGAAGCAGCAAGTTCACATCCTACCAGTTGCATCCTCTCCACCTCCAAACACATAGAGCAAATACCGAACCACCAAAGCCCACAGATCGTGAGCCACTCATTGAAGATATGCCTGTGTTCGTCCCTGATCTCATCATGGAAGAAGAGTATATGGAGATTTGGCAACACATCAAACTTGCGGAATGAGCACAAGCGCATATGCTTAAGGTCTGAGGCATTCATTCCAGAAGCCACATCGCAGATTGAGGGTCTTACTGCGATTATGAGCAAGGAATGGATAGAGGAAGAAAATCCAACGATAGCATCGTACAAATCTATCGCACTACTCCTCTACACTATTGGGGACGCTGCACTGCAAGAAATCTGTTACAATCCGAAAGTCAGGGTGGATGTGATGCCACATCACTAGAAAAACCTGTGATTCTCTCTCGTAAGCACCTAAAGTGGATCGACGGCCAGATTGTGAAGACTACATGAATTCTCTGAATTATTTCCTTGAACATGGGACATAACAAGGTATTCTTGGATCTTCACATCTTCGATATCCCTGAAGGTGAAAAATTCATCTTGATCAGTCAGCCAATAGAGCCACTTGTCAACTGGAACAGAGAACGAGCAAGCCTCGATGGTAAGGTTGGCAAAGATACAATCCTGGTCAACCAAGTTCATTACAGAAGCTAGACCGGAGCAAGACCCAGTGGAGGAAGCAATGAGTATCATTCAAGAAGGGAAAACTCAGCCCAATATTGAAGAAGATGCCATTCAACTTCACCCAGGAAACAGATTCGGGCGGCTACATCAAGCTCAATGGAAAGGAGAAACCGCAACATCCTCTTCCTGAGCTAAAACTGCTGCCTCTTGGGTTGAAGTATGCCATCCTCCACAAACAACGGAGGCCCGCCAGTCAACATCAGTGATAAGCTGACAGAGAGTGAGACTAGGTGACTCGTTGCACTCTTGGAGAAATACCGATCCGTCATTGGGTATTCTATAAGACTAGAAGGGGATCAGCCCCAACTTATGTACCCATCGCATTCCATGGGAACCGTACCATAAGCTTTCAAGATGACATCAGCGACAGCTTAATGATGCGATGAGGAAGGTAGTGAAAAACGAGGTTCAGAAAGTACTACATGCAGGACTCATCTACTTCGTGCAAGACAGTGAGTGAATCAGCCCAATTCAAGTTGCTCCAAAGAAGGAAGGCCTGTCAGTTGTCCAGATTGAGAGAAATGAGCTCACACCTCATACGGACCATTACTGGATGGCGGATCACTTTCCTCTCCCCTTCATCAAGGAGATACTTGAATGGGTATCGAGTGCTCATTCTTCTGCTAACTCAACGGATACTCTAGTTATCACAAAATTTATATTCATCCAGATGACAAGAGTCCAACTACCTTCACCTGTTCCTACGGCACATTTCGCCTACAGGCGGATGTCGTTGGTCCTTGAAACACACCTGCTTCACTTCAAAAGGTTGTATGATGGTGATCTTCTCCGACTTCACGAGGACATCATGGAGATATTTATGGATAATTTCTCAGTCTTGGCAAGAACTTTTGGACAGAGTTTTCAAGAGACACCAAGAGACACACTCATTGGAAGTAAGTGTCAGTTCATGGTCGGAGAAAGATATTGTCCTCGGACAAAGAGTATCAGCGCCCATCATACAGCCTCCCAATTGGAACCTTCCATTCGAGATCAGGAGTGATGCAAGTGATCACGTCGTCGGTACAGTGCTGGTTCAATGCAAGGATAAGAAGCAGTATGCCATATCTTATGCAAGTAAGGCATTGACTAGAGTTCAACAACAACGGAGAAGGAACTTCTGCCAGTGGTATTCACCATTGACAAGTTCATACCCAACTTGGTCGGTGCTAAAGTGTCAGTATATATGGATCATGCTACACTGAAGTACCAACTGACCAAGGAGGATGCTAAGCCACGACTCATCCATTGGATTCTGCTCCTTCAAGAGTTTCATTTGGAAATCAGTGGTATGAAGGGAGCAGATAATCATGTGGCAGATCATCTCTAGAAGATTCACAGGATCGGACCTCCTGACAACGATTACTTGACAGATGATACTCTCTTGAAGGTCACTACATCCAGTCCATGGTCTGCAAACCTTGTGAACTTTACGGCAACTCGATACATACCTACGGGAGAAGATTCACCTCAGTAGATTTCACCTTTGGGATGAACCCTATCACTCAAAAGTCATTGGTTTACTCCGCCGTTGCATCCCACTATGTGAGACCCGCAAGATTCTTGAGCGTTACCACTCCTCGCCACATGAAGGAGACTACGGAGCAGTCCGTGCCCATGCTATGGTTTGGCAGAGTGAGCTTCTAGTTAACCATGTGTGGAGACGTTGAGGAATTTATACGGGTCCTAAGATGTCAGAAACATGGTAATATCAATACCCATGTTGCTATGACACTGAAGAAGGAACCTTCAGATGGAGATATTCGACGTATGGGGGATCGACTTTGCGGATCATTTCCCTATGTCAGTACATCTTGGAGAGGACTATGTGTCCAAATCGGATGAAGCACTTCCTGTGTTGCGGCCGACTCGAAGAATTCAAACAAGAATTTTAGGAAATCACATTTCCTAACTTTGGACTTCCAAGAGTTGAATAGGTGATGAAGGCTCACACTTCATCAGACCTTCAGGAAGTGTCGCAGAAGAACAGGAGTAGATCACCGGCTTGCTGCTCCAAACCACCCCAGATGAGTGGCCAAGCAGAAACATCTGAAAGACAAATATAGAAGATTCTGCAGAAGACAGTTGAGGCCATGGGGATGAGATGGAAGAGCAAATTACCAAGGCACTATGGTTGAACTCAGGTGAAATCCCACTAAGCGATCAAGAGGTGAATTATGGATCTCCAATCAGTTGAACTTAAATGACAAATCCAATTGGCTGAATTGGATGAATGGAGGGAGAAGGCCGACCACAGCTCCAAGCTCTACAGGAATGAAAAGACGGCAATGTAAGTGGTTCAAGGCCAAACACTTCAAAGAGGAAGATAAGGTACCACTCTTTAATTCCCACTTTCAGTTGTTTGGCCGTGGCGCTTTAACCCCTCAATCTTTGGTCATGGCCGGACCTTAACCGTGCCGTTTTCTAGCATAGTCTAGGATTAGGCGCAAAATTTATTTCCTCAAACTTGTTTTCCCAAATTTTTTTTTTCAACAGTGCCTAATTGAGTTTGAAAAAAAATAATAGTATAAAAAAATTAAAACAACAAAATTGCTTCAGGCTTTGCTTGTTGGTTGGTGCACACTTGTGTGCCAACTAACCCCTTGTTCTTAACCTTCACCAAGTCCGTGGAGGAACAACATGAGCATCACCCAGATGAACCCTTGGACGAAACCGAGTACGATCGGACGAGAAACCTGCTGCACTACAACCCGTTACGGAGGTTTGCAACCTCATCTTCCTTTCCTTTCTTCGCTTTCATTCAAATTCATGCCTAACTAAATAAGACCAAAATTGAATGAAATCCTTGGAAGAGATGAATTCCCACATGAGTTTCAAGGGTTCCTAAGCTTTATTTCTCCTGCAAGTACTTGTTGCCTTTGAAACTTACATGATAGGATCACTTGAACCTTTGTTTATTGGCTCCCATGATATGATGAAATGAGAGACATGCTCTTTTCTAATTCAAAGTATTGGAGATTTATTTTGAAAATAATAATGTGAGGCAACTCTCATTCGCTCTCATTTTGCCAAAGTCCTATCCAGAGCCATACAATGTTTAGATTTGAACCCCACATAACTATCTTTGAACATTTTGAGCTTGATCAAATATCTGTGCCTTTTTGAGAAATGTCATGATCATCTAGTACTTTGGTAAACCACCACACACGTTCATCAATAAGGTCCATCAAGTGGTTTATCAGAAGCTGTCCATCCCCCTGAAAGAAGAAAAAAAATGAGGAGTGAGGAATCAATCCTACTCGAGCAAAAAAAAGGAGAGGTTTAGGGGAAAGATGGAGAAGCCGAGATCAAACAGCACTTAAGGACATTCATCCCACACACACACTTGCACTTGACCAAGTTCTAAGGATGACATGATCTCTCAAAAGACAAGACTTTTGATCTTGCAAAATAAATGAGGAAGATGTGCAATTCCATCCCTACCACGAGCTACACAAAGGCCAATCTAGAGGTAGGAGAGGTTTCTTGAAAAACCTTAGTGAGGATCAAACACAAAATGAGAGACCAAGAGTGAGTTGAGAGATATGAGAGTATGCCTCCTATTTTGAAAATCTTGCAAAATCTCCATGTACTGAGAAAAGGAAATGCATCATATTCTCCATCAAGTTGTTCTGGGGATCAATATTCAAAGGTGATGGTTTTAGCCACGAGGAATCCAAGGTATGAAATAAGCCTAGAAATAAATCTTATGCATACTTTGATCTCATGACCGTGGACCTTTGCTTGATCCTTATGATCTAAGTTTACCCTTTGCTCGGGACGAGCAAAGTCCAGGTGTGGGGGCGTGTTGGCGGTCGATTTTCGATGATTTTGACCACCAACCTTTCTCCAGAATTCATGGCTACAAGGCCTACACCAAGCTAAATTTATTAAACTAATGAAATTCCACTAGTTTTGGTGCATATGTGACTGCAGGAACTCACTGTAGAAATTTGGGCCAATTTGGGAGAAATCCCAGGCCGGTCGGCCTGGCACTGAAGCCTTTCAGGCTCCACTTTTGCCAGCATGCAGAGAAACACCAGTATTTGATCATGGATCGTGCCTTTTACGTCGGTATGATCCAATGACCCAAAAGGCCTCACACATGGATCCAACGGCCCACTTGCATGCAAGACTCGGACAAACAACCGAAGGGTAGCAGTAACTGCCATAAGGAAGCAATCAGGAACATCAACGCCAAAGGCGGTGCCAAGTAGCAACAATCCTAGGCCGGCCGGCCTGGCCCCAGGCCGGCCGGCACCACTTTGTAGCCTCTCGAGCCCATCTTCGCGTGGAAGTTACAAAACCGCCTTACCTGCTCGGAAGTTGAGGAATATTAGCTTTGCTTACAAGTTAAGCGACCTTAGCCTTGCTTACAAGCTAAGCAACCCACCTTGGAGGGCTATAAGTAGAGACCTCCCCCTCACTTGTAACACACACCATTTGGAGAGAAGAAGAGTCTCAAACAAGAGTTGTTCATCCTTAGAGTAGAATGGGGAGAGTGTGAGGTGAGAGTCCGGGGGTGAGCCGGGTTCTTCGGCTCACCTCCAACTTGTAGCCTCAAAGGAATGAAGCATCTTTGGAGTGAAGTTCCTCGTCTCTTGTCGGTATCTCGCTAGTCTCTCTCCTTACTTCAGTTACTTGTTTACTTTCTTGATTTGGTCTGTGGGATCCCTTGTCTGCGTGGTCTAGCAAGCCTA
Organism: Panicum miliaceum; assembly: GCA_032594955.1. NCBI lineage: Eukaryota > Viridiplantae > Streptophyta > Magnoliopsida > Poales > Poaceae > Panicum > Panicum miliaceum. Next base: position 22,403,765 of record CM064062.1, read on the forward strand.
GCCATTTGGGGTTTCTTCTTGCCTAAGCGTAAGATGGAAGTCAGTAACTTGATAGTTGAAGCGTGGTGCTTAGGCTTGATAGTTATCTTGGGTTGTGTTCCACCCCACGGAACTGATGTGGTAGGCGGCAGGTGGTGACAGCCCTTTCCGTCCCTTGTAGTCCACCACGTTCGGGTGTTTTCATAGCAGTAGATCGTTGGCCGACTTGGACCCCCCATTTCTCCCTCATTCTGAGGTCCTTCCGCCCCAGCCACCGAAGAAAATCAAGTTAGTTTAGTAGCAAGTCTTCTGGGTAATGAGTTGGCTAACCATCGTTAGACCCTCTACCCGCGTACCTCTCTTCCTCTGGTGGGTCCGGTTGAATTAGTTCTAGGTCTGGTTGCACTTATCATTCCATGGATTCGATATCCCAGGTAAACTCCCTGGTGAAAGCTACATTGGTATCCATGCGCTTGCGGATTAGTTCGTATAGGCTAAGGAGTGCCAACACCATCGGGACCCACTAGTCAGTGTGGTGAAGGGACCGACCAGCGGACCCCGCGCGTCAGCGACAATAAGAGGAGGAGGAGGCGAACCAGGCCGAGCTGGCCTATGACCGCTTGGACTCCAGCCCAAGAAGCTGAAGGAAGAGGAGCGGGGCATGGACCGTCCGAGCCAGCCTGTCAAGCTGAAGAACAAGCTGGCCTGCTACGACGAGCCGAGCCCCCGAGCCGACCCGTTAGAACCCAGCCGAGCCAAGTGGGCCAACCGAGCCGGCCTGTTTCCCTTTCAGCCCGAGAACCCCTATTTCTTTTTCTTTTTATTTAAACCGACCCGAGGGGCCAACGTGTCAGTCTCTGGCTGAGCCTGACAGGTGGACCCCACTGACCTAGGACCGTTGACCTTGACCTTGACCGTCAGCAGGGCCCATGCTGACGTCAGCCTGCCCGGACCCACTAGTGACGCCATGCTGACGTCATCATGCCACATGGCACACTCTAGTGGCACCACGTGTCACTGCTATGCGTTTTCTTTTCTTTTTCAAAATTCATTTATTAATTTTAGAAATGATTTTAACCTTTAAAAATTCATAACAAATCAACCGGACCTCTGAAAATTATGAAATAAGTTTCATAATTCTTCTAAAATCATGACCTACCCGTTAGAGTAGGCGTTGGGTGATTTGAACCTTCTTTTGGATACTTTTTGTGCACTTTTGCACTTTGGCCCCTATACTTATACGTATTTACGAATAGGACCCGACTCTGAGGAGTTGAACGACGCCCGGAACTACCAAGAGGAGCAGGCGTACTATGAAGACACGCCAGGTTCACGCCCATCTACAATCTGAATACCTATTAGGCATTGCTTGCTAAAATTCTACCGCTTCTAAGTTATTTGATGAGATGGACCCGCATAGCCCTTGTTTATCCTGATTCCTTGTACCCAACTTTATTATATATGAGATGAACCCCCTTGATGTGCATGTGTTTGTGTGGGATGATGTGATGATAGTCTAGGCGTGAGTGGAGACTCTTTTGAGGAGTTGGGAAATAGGAACCTAGCTTGGGAGAGTTAAACTTTACTCGATCTTCTGATCGAGGGCTTGGGTTGTGCGTTGGGCAATTCCTACGGAGTACCTGTGGCGGGTACATGTCCTTGGGGATGTTGGGTCCTTCGAGACATTGGTCCTTCGGGACGATTTGGAGGAGTTTGGAGGGCTATACCTGTAATGGGTGCCGATGACGGACCGTTGCGCCGGACACGTCTTTGTGAAAGATACTCGCCTCGGCGATTAAGGCCCGAGTTGGTGGACCTGGAGATGGAACTATGTCAAGCATGCACACCACTTCTCTGTTATGAGGGCAGATCCGATCCGAGCTAGTGACGTGCGGCACCATGCCTGTAGGAGGATAGGGCACCAGTGTAATGGGAGGAGGTGCTGACCTCACGTCCCCTGAATTGCAGGGTCTTGTGTCGCCCGGTGTAGAAGGCATCACAGTTCCGGGGCAACCTCTTGCAGGAGGAAGCATCCCAAACCCGGGAAAGCAGGATGGGGGCCGTTACATCTAGTTTTGTTGACCGGTGTCTCGGAGTCAGACGGCTTGCTCCCGGTTGGCTTCGAGTCGAGTGGGTACAGGTGTACAACCCCTGCAGGGTGAAAACTATACGTATAGTCGCGTACATGTACAACTCTTGATCCGGCTTCGCTTTCATAGTTAGTGTTACTTGACTTCTACCTCCCTCTAGACTTGATTTCCTGCCGGCGCAGTTGAGGTGCGAGGAGTGGGAGTTCTCACACCGACTCGGTGGGTTTTGGAGGTGTGAGTGACCCGGGAACCTGGAGTGCCAGGATGGCCCGTGTAGAGGAGATGTGGATGATTTAAATGACTTACTTCATTTCTTAGGAAACCCTGCCTTTATCCTTGACCTGTTTGAATATCATTAGATTAGTCCACCTTAAAGCTGGCATACGGATGGTGACGTGGACCTATCCCATTCCTTGGGGATAGATTGGTACGATGCAGGAGTTGACCAGGAGTATGACCCCAACGATGATGGGTGGTATGACGACTAAGGTTGGTGCTACGCTCAAGATCCCTGTGGAGGAAGAATCGTCTGGGATGAAGGATGGCCCAAAGCCAAGTTATCGCTTTTCCCTTTCTGTTTGTTCGACTTAGCCCAAGAGGCTTGTAAGGGAATCATACTACAAATCCTATGGATTTATGTAATAATTAAACCCTTGAATGCTTCTATTTGAAGGATGACTATGTTACTGCCTAAAACGAGTTATGTATGTGATAGCTACTGATCCAGGGACTATCACGATGATACAGGGAGTCGGGTTTTTATTTCCAAAATCCGATTCGTTTCAATCGGGAAGTAGACGACCTTGGTGGTGTTGGTCCCGCCTGCGACTTCAATGGCGGTGGAGTAGCATCGGACCCACTACTGAGGAGATTTCTTACCGTCGTACTTGGTGATGCAGACTGGTTTGAATCCCTCTGGGTACTTGTAGTTGTCGAAGCGGGAGGAAAACGCAGGAAAACGATCGTTGTCATCCCGTGTGGTGTTTCCCTCGGCTCCGACTCATTCCCTCCTTCGGTTCTCAATGACGGAGCAAGCGTCACGCCCGAGATTGATCTTGTTGCGGAGATCACCCGTTGGCAGCTTCTCGAGTTCCGAGCGGCGGTAGTTGTGAACGGACCCCTCTGGATAGGGTACATGGGTTACCGGGCGGCTTCCCTGAGGAGCTGCAGGGCGGCTTCCTTGCGGACCATCTCCACGGCTTTTGTGTTGGTTGTTGGAGGAAGCAACCTATCGCCTGGGGTGACCCCCGGGTGTTCTGCTAGCTTGGTTGTCGCCTGCTCCCTCGGTTCTTGCACGTGAGAGAGAAGGAATGGTTGTTGCTGATTGATCTGGAGTAGTGCCCGTTGTGCCATGTGGAAGGCTGTCTGGACTTAAGGGTCGGGATTGCTGGCGAGTACCGCCGTTATAACGGTGATGTTGGCTTGAGGGGTGTTGAATCCAGCGTCCCGTGCTGCTGCGAACTCAGCGTTGAGGTCGCGTTGAACGCGGAGACGTCGCTCGTTGGCATCCCTTCTGCGCTTAGCGTGCTTCCTGTTGCGTAGTCTACGGGCATCACGATCCTCAGGGGTCTCGTTGGTAGCATCTGCAGTGTTCTCATCATCGGAGACCTGTTGCTGATCTCGTCAGATTCCGCCATGAAGATGTGGCGGTGTGGAGAGGGGTCATCGGAGCTGTAGTCGATGAGTACAGTTCCACCGGGGGTGGTCTCGAGTGGTCTGCCCTCTTGAAAAGGCAAGGAATCGAGGTGGGCGACTAGTGTTGCGCCGTCTTCGAGTAGTTCGGAGGGTTTCATGCCCTTCCAGTATACGAAGCGACCCTCCGGGGTGGAGGTTATAACCAGACCCTGGCCATCCAAGTAGGATTCGGCCTCGGGATCGGAGTCCAAGTCATAGTCATCGAAGATAGGAGCCTCCCAATATGCGGTGGCATCCCTCTCTCCGAGCTTGAGTAGTTCATCCAAATCCTCCTCCAATGCGGAGAGGAATTCAGACTTGATGGCCTCTTGATATACAGTGGCCGTGTTGCGTAGACTGAACGGGAATCGGTTACGAGGTCCCCCAGATGGAGTCGAGTCCGATCCAGGGAAGCTTGATGCAGCACGAGTCGGAGTCGTGTCAAAAACGGACCGCTTCTCGATCTCCCTGGCGAGGTCAGGGAGCAGCATCTCGCTGAGGTTGTCAACGAAATCATCGAGATCGTTGCTTGGTGTTGCTGCAGGTGGCTCCGGCTTATTGTCGACGAGGTGCTGACGGAAGTTGCCTGCGCCATCAGAGACACAGACCCAGGAGCCGGAGACGAAAGTTGTGCCCGTGGGGGACACGGCGCTGGTGAAGCTGAAAGTTGCCATCGAATTCGCCGGTGGATCTTCGATGAGCACCCCTACCTAGCACACCAGCTGTCAGTGTTTTACCAGCAAGCCTACCTAGGGATACCCTAAGGTAGTAGACTCAATGGTGCAACGAACACAAGGGTTTAGACAAGTTCGGGCCGCAGTATCCATAATACCTTACGTCCTGTATGGTTTGTATTGGCTTGAGGTTATGAGATATGTTCTGGAGGGGTCCCTGTCCGCCCTTATATATCCTGGGGGACAGGGTTGCATGGAAGTCCTAGCCCCGTACAAGCTTAGGAGTCCTACCCGAGTACTTTCGGGTAGTTTCCTTCTATACACCGGCTAGTTGTACTCGTGTGCGAGTACTTTACAGTATGGGTAAGGTATGGGACATGCCCCACCCCTTACTCTAGAATGTTCTACGCCACGCGTGCAGTCCCGTGGCCCCGGGTCTGACATACAGGGTAGAGTCCTAGTAGGAATTCGACTTCTTTTTTCCGCGGCTAGCTTCCTTGCGGTACCCAGGGGATCTATCCCTGACACTGGCCAGGTGGCTGTCAAAGCCGCCTGAGCCGTTGGTGATGCAGATCCAGGAGCCGAAGATGAAAGTCGTGCCCTTGTCGAGCACGACACAGGTGAAGTTGAACGATGCCATCAAGTTCTCCGGTGGATGCTCGATGAACACCCCTACCTAGCGCACCAGCTGTTGGTGTTTTACCGCCAAGCCCACCGAGAGATACCCCCAAGGTGGTAGGTTTTAGGTAGGGTGTCACCGAGATCAGAAACTCAAAGGTGCAAGGAACACAAAGTTTAGATACGTTCGGACCACCGAGAGCGTAATACCCTACGTCCTGTGTGGTTTGTATTGCCTTAGAGGTTATGAGATATTTTGGAGGGGTCCCTGCCACCAAACACCACATCTGTGCTAATGATTATTGCTCTAACCTTACATTGAGACTAAGAACACCCCGACTAGGGGAGATGAAACTGATGTCGTGGCCTAGATGTGTTACCACGTCTAAACATGCATGGTACGCGACACAAGCAAGACTATGAAGAATCACATACTAAACATAAGCATATGAATCAAATACAAGACAAGATAAGGAACTAAACTTTATTACTAAACTCCAAACCATACATAAAGAGAAAGATACAAAACCATACCAAATTGTTCATGAAGACTAGAAGACCTTGAAGAACTACTCTTCACCTACACTCCACTACCCTAGAGAGCTTTACAAAGGAGGAGAGGCTACATCTTGGTGTGTTTCATTTAGAAGGACCCCCTCTTGTATTTATAGGCTTGAAAGTGCAGCTCCTGCCGGTGGAAATAGCTCGACGCACCTGGAACCGACCTTGAGGAGGCTTGTGGAGGCGCCACATGGAAGTTGTAAGGCGGTGGAGCTGAAGCTGGTTCGGCCGAACTAGGTAGTTCGGCCAACCCAGGCTTGCCTCCAACCAGCCTGTGTTTCTTCTGGGTCTTTGCCATGTGGGTCCTCAGTCCTCTAGTTGATGAAAGTCGTGGGATTATGTCGGTTTGCCTCGGTTGTGGGCCCTCCAATCCATGTGATGCACGCATGGTGGCGTATGATTGGTTGAACCTCTTTTCCTTGAATCAAAGAGGTGTCTTTTTTCCTTTGTTTTCAGCTGAAATCCTGCAATCATAAAATTCTCCAAGGACATGTGGAATGTGTATATTTATTAGCATAATGTGTATAAGAAATGCAAGTTCATCCTTATTTCGTGACCAAATTGACGCTCATTTTTGGTCCGTAGCGGGCGTCAACAGCGGTCGAAGCTATGTGGGCTGCTAGGGGTTGCCCCATGGGTGTTGGTTTGGCTGCTTGCAGCGGACTGCGATGGTTGGTGTTGCGTGGCAACTGTCAGTGCGGCGTGGGACTTCGTCAGAGGACGACGCTCGTAGCAACGACATCATGGGGCGGCTAGGCTTGCAGCGGACTACGGCGGGTTGCTCTGCCTTGCTTGACGACTCCGGTGTGGTACATCGTCAGAAGACGGCGCAAGCGACAACTTGGCTTGCTGGCCTGTCAACGGAAGCTATGAGCGTGGGTGGTGTAAAGAGATGATGTCAACCTGTGGGCATGGTTTCGGCGGTTGATGGGGATCGAGAGGAATAGGTCAACACCGTTCATTATCCTGATGGCGATATAATATACGGATCTGTGACACGGAATACTACAGCGGGTGTGTCGAGGCCCCCGCGTGTGGGGTCTTCTGCGAGGTGACGAGAGCGAGGTGGAGTCCAACAGCAGATGTGGTGAGGCCCCCGTGCATTGTGTTTTCGTTGTGGCGACTACGAGGCAGCTTGCGAGAGGTCCGGATTTGGTGGTTTCACTCTATCGGGTGGTGTGTTGTGCTGCAGCGGCACTACGGCGACGGGTCCTGCATGGCGGTGGCCCTCTCGGTGCGGTGCGGTCTGTTTCTCTCATCTTCCTATCAGCGTGGAGCTGTGCACTGACGGCGACTATATGAGCTGGAGAAGGTTGTTAGCCGCGGTGATTAGGCTTCTTTCCGCCTCCATCATCCTGTGGCTTGGTTTCGGTTTGTGTCGAGGTTCCGGTCCACCCGGGTGGTGTCTCCTTTTAGGTCTGTATCGATATCCCAATCCAACCGGACAGAGTTGTCTTGTGGAGACAAGTTCGTGTGGCTTGCGTCGATGTTCCAATCTGATCAGTCTGAGTTGGTTTCAGTTGAGTTGAGTTGAGTTCGGCGCGTGTTGATGCCCCAATCCAACCCGTCGGTGTTGTTTCCGTGGTTTAGTTTTTCCTTTTTTCTGGTTATGGCCTCCTAGGGACGTAATTTTGTACTTTTTCTGCTATATCAATAGAAACGTACTCGTCGAGTGTTGGTCGTTAAAAAAAAAACTTGACAGAATTTCCTACCTAACACATACCTGCTGTGCTCCCAGATCGTGATCACATCTAAATATACCTTGCCCAGCAATTGTTCTTAAAATTAATAATTGTATAGAAGAAACATATTTGTCCACTGTGAGACCAATTCCAGACGACATGGAAGTCCGAGCTCTTTCCTATATGGAGACAGACTTTTTAGTCTCCCGCCAATGGTCATGTTGTTCACACATATAAATACAGTCTTTGTCCACACAAATTTAAAACCTATCTCGTCTTGTTTGCTTCTCTCATCAGACTACTTCCAGATAAAACATTTCATTTTCTCCAAGTCTGCGTTCTGCAGTCACAACCTTTTAGAACCTTGATCACCATTTATTTTTAACTTTTTAAATTACTCTCTCAGCTCCTTTTTACTTGTTTTTGGACATGGGTATCGTGCAATTCAGTTTGTCGTATGGAAGTGTCCAATGCTTTATATATATACACAGTTTATTTTGGTTAAGCATCTACGATAATTGTGGTAACTAGTTTAAAAGCAATTATATATTTCTAGCTAGTAACTTGGCAAAACTATCAGAGAAAAGATATAAATTATACTGGAAAATTGCCGGACACTCAAGAAAAGATATCAAGATTGCTCCACATGGAGTAGTTATTTAATTGTTAATAATGAGCCAGACCATCTATCGGTTAAAACTGTGAGACTGTACGTATGTAATTGGCATATCTATGAGACAGGATGTTTAGTTTACCGATTCGTGTTCGTCGAACTTCGTTCCACGCACTGTATCTCATTGTTGATGGAGACATTATATTAAACTTCTGCGAGGTGGCTTCCGGATCATATCTACATAAACTTTTGCAGTATAGTTGAATGTTTATATCATAATATAAACTATAAGCATATACTTTTTGTCATTGGGTATTTATGTCATATACTACTATATAAACCAAATTGATAATAACAGCCAATGATAGTTACAGATGACAACGCGTATTTGATTTTGAAGATGTGTGCTAGCAATTTTTTTTTGTGATTAATGTGTGCTAGCAATGAGACAAAGCTACGTACTACAAGTCTACAAGGTGGACTTATATTTCTTTCGCTGCATCACACCGATAATTGTGCAAAGTAGTGTGGTGTCGTTTTGGTTTACCTAGCAAAAACACAGATGGCGACCTTCATGGATGGGTGTGCAGACCCTGTATGGAAAAGCTACCACCAGCTCCTATAACTCTTGAAGCTCTCTAAGCATTGGGTGTAGTTGGAGACAAGTGTGTTGTGGCGAACCATTTTCATTTTTTACTATGATATGGCCGAATTTCTGATAATCCACTATGCAAACTCCTGTTGCCTTTTTTATCCATCATGTTTATACTCCCGCTATCTCAAATTATGTTTTGTTTTGACTTTTTAAGGTACATAATTTTTGCTATACACCTGATACACGCTATGGATCTCAAATTAGCACTAGCCCATCTAAACAGAAATGCTAATGGGGTAGACTAAACTTTAGCTATGATTTAAAAATTTTAGCAAGACTATAAGTGCTAAAGTTTAGCATTCAATTTTAACCCATCTAAACAGACTCTAAGATATGTGTGTTCATTCTATTCAATAATGCAGTAATGCCTAGATGCTTGCATTGCTGCAAGATGCATTAGTGTTGGAATTATTATATAGGGATTAGGATTGGTCAGCTCGTACGGTTCTTGCGGACAGTTTTGAGATCTACATGTTTAAATATATATCAAATTCTTTTAGTGATATGTTGAGTTCGTGAAAAATTAGATATTCAAATAAGATCAGTCTCAGCAGGGGTTTCATGTGAATAGTATCATGAGTGTTAAATATCATATCATATCAGCAAATTTGCTGACATGGCAGGTCATTATGAGAAGAGAGGAGGGGAAGTTTTATAGTTTGTAACAGGAGTTTCATCACCATAAATACCAGCCGACAGTTATCAAATTCTCAATCTTGATAACTGTACAATAAAACTGGCTAAAAAATACATAGTGTAGAAGAGAATAACGGGACAACAAAGTACCAAAATAAGTACGTGGTCATCGGCCCAGGCCCGTCGAAGGCCAAGAGCGAGGTGGGCAACCGCTGAGGCCCCAAAAAACAGAGAGAATTCCCTCCAAGCTACTGAAAAAACCAGCAATTCCCTCCAAGCCACTGAAAAACTTATGTTGCCTCATGTGCCACTGTCAAATTTTTTCTAACCCTTTATTTCCATTAACGTTCGATTCCGTTAAATGGCTGTGTCATCTGGCCCTCCACCACGTTAGTTCTTTTTGCAATTGACCTTTTTACCCTCCCCAAAACGATGAAGTGGACTTGACCCCGACCCCGTTCTGTGTCTCTCAAACTCCTCTTCTTCTCTCGTTCCCAACCCCTTCATCGAAACCCTAGAGCAAGAACTCCAGAAATCCAGAAATCCACACTCAAATCCACTCCAAAGCACGATTGAACCATGGAATGGGGTTGAGAGTGCCTTGGATCTACTCCAAAGCACGATTGAACCATGGAATGGGGTTGAGAGTGCCTTGGATCTGTTCGATCTGAGAAGTGCGGCTGGAATCAGGACACGCTTTGGAGGGAATCGGGAGAAGCAAGGCGCCGTTCAGCCTGGTCACCGCGACGCGCGCCGCCACCGCCTGGTCCCGCGACGCACGCCGCCACTGCCTGGCCGCACGCGTCCCCTGGGTCGGCGGGGCGGGAGGCGTTGTGCAGGGACACCCACCTGGCTTGGTCGTCGCACTCCCGGCGGCCGCGGTGGTGCCGGGCCTCTTCGGCCGCGCCGGTGGAGGTGTCAGGCTGCTGCCGGAGGTAGAAGGATCTGGAGGCGAGCAAGTGTGATGGCGAAGGCAGGGTCTGACGGGCGAGCAGCATACAGCAAGAACCTATTGATTTTTCAAAAAAAAATTATTACTTCATGAATATTGGATACAACAACCTTTCAATGCACACGCACAAGCTTCTCGATTCATTTCAGATGCCTAGCAAAGTTTGCCGCCAAACCTTATCCCTTCCTATCTCATCTAAGGGCAAAATTGACACTTCCTATTGCTGTTTGCTGCTGTTACCTCCAAAATACACGGCGGTGGCGCTGAGAGGTCAAAAAAACAAATCGATGGCAGGGGAGGCACATCATCTTTTTCAGTGGTATACAGGGGGAGCAAGCGCATCTTACAATGGCTTGTAGGGAATTGCCTCAAAAACGAAGGGCCCCCAAATTTTAACAAATCAACAGCTCAAGGCCCGTACTATGTCTGTCACTTTCCTATTCCACGGTCGCCAGATCAGCGGTTAACGAAACGTCACCGCTGCAGGCGTATCGCATCCGCGCGACTCTTCCGGGCTTCCACCTTCCGCCTTCCCATCGGCTGATCGGCAGTCTGGAAATCAGCGATCCCGTTGGCTGTCGGCGTCGCGTCGACGCTTGCTGCTGCCGAGTTCACCAGGCGCAGCCTCGTAGGCCACAATACTCAAGCGATCGGATCAGCACTTCCGCGGTCAGCAGAACTCCAATCTGCAGATTGCAGGGAAGGCCAAAGACCCAACGTGAGGTGAGCACTGAGCAGCGTGAACTTTTGAGCTCGTGAATTGATTATTGTTTATTGATTCCTGTCTTCCTGAGTGAGTGTGAATTGTATATGTACTTTTACACATGCTGTTTGAATTTAATCAATTAGTTTAACTGAATTGTCTTTGGTATATGAAATAGACATTTGTTCCTTGGAGAATTATGTCTACAAGAAATAGAAAGTATGATTCTGGTTCTGAAAAGCGTAAAAAAAAAACAAAAGATTAGAAGCAGCTGCTCAATCACAATGGGGTGCTCTTGATACATTTATTCTGAGAGACTCCAAAAGCTGATTTTGATGATGGTCACAATCATGATCATGATGCAATACAGGTTGAGACTCCCACTGCAGGAATTAATATTGATGAGAGTCATGATCATGATGATAATGCAATAGAGGTTGAGACTCCTGCTGCAGAAATTCCAGAAAGCAATATTGATGAAGGTCCTAGTAATACTGACAATGGCATCAATGACTCTTTTCCAGCATGATATATTTGATCCAAGAACTTGGGATGCACTCGATCCTCAAAGATTGATATTTTGCTGCAAAAGGGTCCTAAAAGAGACCTATCTATTGAGCATGGTCCTAGAGATAGATTCTCTAGAAGATTTTCTACATTATCAAACAATAGAGTTCTCTCAAATAGATAAAAGTGTGATAGAGAATGGCTTGTATACAGTAAAGAACTTGACAAGGTATTTTTTTTTGCTACAAACTACTAAAAATGGGGCTTGTGCATGAGAGGTCAGTTAGCAAATGAGGGGTTCAATGACCGGACTCATGTTAGCCATAGACTTAAAGAGCATGAAACTAGTAGAGAACATGTCACAAATATGAGTTCATGGTATGAATTGCGTCTTAGGTTGGAGAAGAATCAAACAATTGATAATGTTGCCCAGTGAGAACTTGAAAAAGAAGGGGAGCACTGGAGAAAAGTTTTGCTCAGGATTCTTTTGATCGTAAAATTTCTTGCAGAACATAACATAACATTTCGTGGCAGTAATAGCAGGTTGTATCAAGACAATAATGACAATTTCTTAGGATTGGTTCAGATGTTGGCTGAATTTGACCCAGTTATCAAAGAGCATGTTGACCGCATCACTAAAGATAATTTCTTTTTATCATTATCTTGGTCCTTCCATCCAGAACGAGTTAATAAGTTTGTTAGCTTCTGCAATCAGATCTGCAATTATTGCAAAGATAAAAGAAGCAAATTACTTCTCGGTTATACTTGATTGTACTCCTGATGCAAGCCACCAAGAGCAAATGTCTTTGATAATAAAGTATGTTGATACATCTTCAGGTTCTGTTTGCAATGAAGAATCCTTCTTAGGTTTTTTGGATGTGAATGGTACCACTAGGCAAGGATTGTTTGATGTTCTATTAGAGGAAAAGTCTTGACCGTGTGGACAATTTGAGAGGACAGGGATATGACAATGGGCTGAATATGAAAGAAAAAAATATAGGGGTACAAAAGAAAGTGTTGGATATAAACCCAAGAGCATATTATTCAGCTTGTGGTTGTCATAGTCTGAATTTGGCACTATGTGATATGGCAAAATCTTATCGTAAAGCATCAGAATTTTTTGGAGTTATCCAGCACATCTACATAACATTTACTAGTTCCTTGGCCCCGAAAAAAGTTGCTCTTACTTTCTTGACCTCTTTTCCATTGAACTTGTTTACTTGGCCTCAAAATGAATTTCGTTTGGTTTCTTGGCCCTTCCGCTAGTTTAACAAGGTAACGGTATTAAAAGCAACACGAAATGACTCATTTACCCCTGACCCTATTCACAGTTCACCCACTAACTCTTTCCCTCTCTCACTGACGAGCGGACCCCACACGTCAGCATCTCCCTCTCCCCCCTTGCTGCATCCACCGCGGGGAGCGGCGCGGACCGCATCAGCGGCCTGCCGGAGGGCGTCCTCCAGCACGTGTTGTCCCTCCTCCCGCCACAAGACGCGGTGCGGACGTGCGTGCTCGCCCGGCGCTGGCGCTACCTCTGGAGATCCGCGCCGGGGATCCACATCACCGGCGTCAAGGGGTGGCGCGACGCCGGCAGGTTCGTCGCCAGTGGAGTCATGCAGGATGAAGTTCGCCGCGGGCGACTTCGACTTCAACTACTTCCTGCTTGCCGAGAAGCAGCACGTGAGCCACTGGATCATGCAGGCCGTGCGCCTCTATGTCCGGGTGTTGCAGTTATCTTTTGCCAACTTGGAAAGCTTCTGCCTGCCTGATCGGCATCTTGATTGCCAGCACCTCGTGTGGCTAGAGCTTTCCTGCGTTGCTGCCAACAACAGCATTCTTGATTTTCCAGGTTGTCCTGCACTGGCAGTTCCGAGGATGAAGTACTGCTTCATAGATGCTGGCAAACTGTTATCTGCATCCTTGAAGCAACTACGGATGATTGATTGTGAATTCCCGAGAAACCGCACCAGAATTTCGCTGCCAAGTCTTATTTCACTGGAGCTAACTCGTTGTCATGGTTGGACTCCTCTGCTTGAATGCATACCATCCCTAGAAACAGCAATTGTCAGTCTTGAACGCAGCGAGGGGAAGAGGGAGATGCTGACGTGTGGGGTCCGCTCGCCAATGAGAGAGGGAAAGAGTTAGTGGGTGAACTGTGAATAGCGCCAGGGGTAAAAGAGTCATTTCATGTTGCTTTTAACACCGTTATCTTGTCACGGAAGGGCCAAGAACCCAAATGAAACTCGTTTTGAGGCTAAGTAAGCAAGTTCAATCGAAAAGTAGCCAAGAAACTAAGAGCAGCTTTTTTAAGGTCAAGAAACTAATTTACTCTTACTAATTCTACAAAGAGGTGGAACATTCTCAAAGATAACATAACAGGATTGACTCTTAAGTTATTATCATCTACTCGTTGGGAGAGTCGTCATGAAAGTGTTAAGGCTATAAGGTTTCAAATCCTAGAAATCAGAGAGGCTTTACTACAGGTGGCTGAAAAAGATGATGACTCATTGAAAAGTAGTGAAGCTAAATCGTTAGCAGAAAATGAACTTGGTGGATTTGAATTTTTAGTGGCAATAATCATCTGGTATAAAATATTTTTTGCTGTTAATTTGATCAGCAAACAGCTACAATCAAAAAATATGCTTATTGATATTTCAATTGAGTCTATACAGGGACTGATATCCTTTTTTAAAAAGTACAAAGAAACAGGCTTTTCGAAAGTATTGGAAGCCGCAAAAGAAATTGCAATGGAGATGGATATTCATCCAGATTTCGTCCCCAAGCGCAAAATCAAAAGAAAAAGACAATTTGATGAGGTTGCAGATGATGCATCCAATGTTTCACAATATGAAGAGGAGTCATTTCAGGTCAATTATTTTTTGGCTGTTATTGATCAAGCTATAGTTTCACTTACCAAGAGATTTGAACAATATCAAGGGTATGAAAAAACTTTCGGTTTCTTGTTTACTTTAGATAAGCTACAATCCTTGGATGATAATGATTTGAGGGATGCTTGTGTCAATCTTGAGAATGCACTAAAAATTGAAGAACATAAAGATATTGATGGACATGAATTGTTTTCAGAGTTAATTGTCATCCAAGAATTACTAAAGGAATCTATGGGTCCTCTTGATATTTTGAAGTTTTTGAAGAAGCACCCTTTTTATCCTAATGCTACCATCGCATATAGAATTTTGCTAACCATTCCTATGACCATTGCCTCTGCGGAAAGGAGCTTTTCTAAACTCAAGTTGAAATCATATTTGCATTCTACTATGAAGCAAGAAAGACTCAATGGTTTGACGACAATAGCACTTGAAAATGATATATTGGACAAGGTTTATAAAGATACAATTGAAGATTTCATTTCACAAAATACTAGGCGGATGATGCTGTTCAGTAGAACGTGAGGTCAGTAATATCCTTAATCTTTTCGAGATTGATACTTGTGTGAAATGAGATACACTGAAGTAATTGTGCGAAAGTATACCTTATTTTTTAAAATATATAATTTTTAAAAATATTTTAGGGCCCCATTTTATATTTGGGCACTGGGGTTCCGAATTCCTGGAGACGGCCCTGGGTCGGGCCTCTTCCAGCGAATTTGCATGGATATTGCGTTCGAATTGAATGTGAGTATGTTTGGGGTTCCGAATTCCTGGAGACGGCCCTGGGTCGGGCCTCTTCCAGCGAATTTGCATGGATATTGCGTTCGAATTGAATGTGAGTATGTTTGCGATTGTCGAGATGCTGCTGACCTCTTCCAGTGAATCCTTGACCTTTCTTCTGATTAGATTTCCGTTCATCTTCTTTAATTTGGGCCGCTAGTAGTTCGAGGCCCAAAATAGCATACTGATCTTCTTCTCTGGCCTCTGGGCCTTTAGCAGGCAGCAGGGTCTTCCAATAATCACGCCTGCCCGGCGCTCGTGCGCTCGCGCGTCTCCTCCTTCTGGAACCTTCTCCTCCGGTGAGATGTTCCGTCCCAAGCTTCTGAGCCCTTCCCGCCCATGGCGCCCTTGCCTTCTACCAGGCGCGCCTCTCCCTCGCCCTCTCCCTCGCCCTCGCATCCCCGCGACGACCCTCCCAGGACGACAGCGCTTCCTTCCGCCGTCGGCCGCCTCCGCCTCCGGCTCTCCTCCGTCCAGGAATTCCCCACTTCCTCCAGCGAGGACATCATCGAAGAATAAGTCACCGGATGAGATCGGGAGGTGGAAGAAGGTTCCTCCTGGGATGCACGAGTCCGGCGTCCATGAAACGGAAGACCCGTCGCCGCCGCGGACGGCCCTGTTGTCGGCCAGGCGGAGGGCGCGCGCTGTGTGCCGGAAGGTGGCATCTTGGGTGCCCAGGAAGGCCAGGAGCGTCGTACTGCTCAATCTGGTCACCCTTATCTTTGGTACGTTCGCATTAGTCCTCACCATCTTAAGACGTCTTTGTTGTCTCTGGTTGCGCCTCATCTGTTCGATGTTATGTCTGAGGGGAAAAAATGGTGAAGTGGGTTTGGTTGTTAGGTGCTGATTTCTCCTTCGTTGAGGGATGGTGCTGAACTGACGCTCTTGTGGCAGATAATATCCGTAAAACGTAATGAATTCTTGATTTTATTCTGGGGATGGCTTGCCATCAGGCTTGCATATATGAACGATGATCCTAGTGTATGTTTCAGTCGCTTGAGTGCTTTTGCAGTAGATCCCTTTCACTCAAATTATCCATGCTATTGATGAATGATGTGGCTGTTTTGTTTCCGTTTCATCTTTTACATTATCAGCATATTAGGCCACACTTAATTCCATTTATTCCACATTTCTGGCATGTAAGATCAATAAAATGCATTTTAATATTGTCAAGCGAAAAACACATGTATAAATTTTCAAGAAAGGTTGTAATCAGAACTCAAAGGTTGCTTCACCTCATCATCTGCTTTGTATTTGGTGAGTTCTAGTAGTTCTCCAACATATTCAGCTAACTTATTTCTTCCTTCCAGCTAGCAACATCTCGGTTGTGAAAGAGGCAGAGACTCTGTTGGACCCTGACCTTTTCAATATGTTAAGGTTCACTATAGCAGCCATTCCATTTGCACCATTGTTACTAAAGTCACTGAGAGATATGCAAATCCTTGTTAGAGGAGTAGAGTTGGGCCTTTGGGTAAGCATGGCCTACCTGGCTCAGGCTGTTGGGCTACTGACAGCTGATGCTGGCCGTTCATCTTTCATTTCTGCACTCACTGTAAGAACTCTTTCACAGGAACTCCATAATAATGTCTTCCCTAAAGTATATGATTGTATCAATATTATTTATTCAACTGCCACAGGTTATCATTGTCCCTTTCTTGGATGGTCTTGTTGGGGCAGAAGTACCTGCATATACATGGTTTGGAGCATTTTTATCACTTCTTGGTGTTGCTATGCTGGAGCTAAGTGGTTCTCCACCATGTGTAAGTTGGATTATCTGCATGGACAGGTTAACATATTTGTCTGGACCTTCTGGCTACTTGTCTTATTGCCTATGATACTGGGCTCTGTCAATATTACTGCTGTATTATTTCTTTTGCCTTTTTACATCGCTGCTTTAGTATTTTGCTTATTTTGAAATGTTTCAAAATCTAGTATAACTTGCATCTACCATATTGAATGATGTTCTCATCCCATGCTCTCACCAGGTTGGTGATCTTCTAAACCTCCTGAGTGCCTTTTCTTTTGCAATTCATATGCTCAGAACCGAGCATATTTCCAGAAATATGAAGAAAGAGAATTTCTCAACTCTTGTTGGATGTGAGGTTAGTGTTCTGACTAAAACTCAATGCCTCAGCCGTGTGAGTTTTTTCTGTTCCCCTTGGCAGGTTTTTGAACAAGTTCTCTTAAACCAGGTGTTTGTTGTAGCTCTCGTATCAGCAGCCATATACATTTTGAAATGCTTCATCCGGAATGTGCAACACTGGCATTTCAAATCATGGCCACCAACAGAGTTATTTGGTATGGCGATGTCATTGCCCTGGCCAGCAATTCTTTACACAGGAATATTCTCAACTTCATTTTGTTTATGGGCAGAGGTTTGTATTTTGTCATCAGGTATGCTCTCTCCAGATGAGGCCATTTTTATTATCACTAATGATTTTCCTTTTTATAGGTGGCTGCTATGTGTGATGTATCAGCTACAGAAACTGCAATAATTTATGGTCTGGAACCAGTGTGGGGTGCTGCCTTTGCATGGGCGATGCTTGGTGAGAGATGGGGTATGACAGGATTTGTTGGAGCCATTTTGATCATAGGTACACTTTCCACGTTCTCAGTAACATCTCGGATTACAAATTTTATTTATAGTAATTTTGATGTGTTTTATTGTTGAAGGCATCTCCCTGAGAAATTTTCAAAATGAAAAATTGAGCTTGATTTTGTTTTCTCCCTTCTTTTTTAGCCAGTAGCGTTTTGCTTTAGATATATAAGTTGACATTATTTTGCTCTTAATTTTGTTTTTCAGTCGGTAGCTTGATGGTTCAGATATTGGGATCAATCCCAGATACATCGAGAGGGAACACTTGATGAACAGCTGAGTACATATGGTACAGAGATGGATGACCTTTCTTCCTGCATACCCCCAACAAATTGCATTCCGTGGTGAAGAATTTTTTTTTCCTTTCATACGGTAGCAGTTGGTGCCTATTAACCTAGCAAGGATGACAATGCAAGGATATCTAACATTGGATATGACTAGTAGGAAGTAGTACAATGAAGCAACTGGCTTGACAAAGATGATGGTGGCTGAAGAGTGGTCAGGGCAACTCAGGGCCACAAAACTGTAATTCAAATTGCTGCCATGTGACCCAACACAAATTCATGCTGAATTGTGGTGTTGATCACTTGACCAGCTCAGACGGGGAGTGATTCAATTCAATCAGGTCACGAAACTGAAACATGGATATGTTGTGCATTTCTAAGTTTTGGATGCACTGTTTCTGGTTGTAGGTCCAAACAGATGATAAATACGGTCTTGCCGTTTTCTTTTTTGAGTAACAATCTTCTTGTTTACCACGAACCAGTTTCCTTGCTGATTTTGCATCAAGCTTCTCTTGAAGCGTCAGAAACATGTCGATCAGCCCTTCTCCCATCACGCTGCTGTCAGAATCGAGACACAGCCTGTGTAGCCCCCACCCTAAGTGTTAACAATGCTCCCAGATGGCCAGACCTATCCTCTTTAGCCCGGGAGCCTCCATTTCACCAATTGCAACAGCGCTTTCTGGCGTTTCGGACACCAGGTAATCCGATTCTTCCTCTTGATTGGCTCCATGGTTTCATGGGGTTGCCTACCCCGGGCTGGGCCGGGCCCACCTGTCACTGCAGCCGCAGGGTGCCAGACCCTCGCCAATAAAACTGGTCACGTACCGCTGACCACCGTCCACACGGCCTGTGTGTCTCCTGGTTGTCCTCTTTACGTGAGTGCATTCACTGGCATCACGAGGCCTGGAGGCGAGGGCTGCCATGACATCCATCGTCTGTGCACGGCATCGTTTTCCAAACGCTGCTGGCGTCCAAGGAACAGAGCTCCAGTGGGGTAGCCGGTGTGGCTGCAGTGTAGCAGCTATCACCACCACCGCAGCACATGCAGCAACGTGAGTTCAGTCGCCAAACATAGAGACTGACCCGGGGCCACCCTTTCACCCTCCTAGCACCTGGCGTTTTTCAGAACAATGATCAAGAACTTCTAATCCCTGCTACAATGGCCTTAGGTACTCTTGACAGGTCCCAGAGGTCACTAGTGGTTATCCGCCTTGATCTGGTGATTCCAGAGGCGGTCTTATCAAACAGATCAGGTGTGTGAATTGCAAACTTTGATGTAACCACAACTCTCCGGTCAACGAAAATAAGGCGTGGGAAGGAACATGCTAAAACAACAAAAGATGGGAGATGCAGTTGTAAAAAAAGGAAGAAGTGGGAGAAAAATTAGTCAACTAGAAATGGAATAATTAGCCACTGTTTGGCTTAATAGTGGTCAATCACTAAATATCAAACTCCGAAATATGTCAGTAAAATTCATACGTCAGGAAGTCTAAGGAAAGATAGAACCAGGTTGTACTTTCAAAACCCCAGTTTTGTCCATTGTACAAGTCGAAACAGGAGATAGCTTCTACTCCCTCCACTTTCTATTTTTTGTTACAGGAAATGTGGAGGGTTGCCAATAATAAGGCAATCAGTAAATCTAATCAGGTAACTAATTCAAACAAAAAAAGGAGGGTAAACAATAAGAAAATAGACTGGCTGTTCAATAGGTGTTGCTGTTGTAGCCGATGTAGTTGTTGCGGTACCGCATCCCGTACTGCTCATAGAAGGTGTCTCCATAGTTCACAGCCTTGATCTCCACCATGCGCCGTTTGCTGTCCACCTCCTGGACCGCACCAAAGACGATCTCGTTCTTTGCCTCGCAGCTCTGCTCATAGAACGTCTGTGGGCCTGTGGAGTACTGCCTGTGCTGCTGCAGGTGTTGCTGTTGGTGATACAGTTGCTGCTCCGGCTGCCGCTGCTGAGGATGGTGGTGGTGGTCATCCCAGCCGTTGAAATAAGGGCGCCCGTGTCGGGCATGGTGGATCTTCTCAGGCTCCTTTGTCATGAACGCATAGTTCTTCTGAGGGGTTGGTGCTCTGGTGTCCAACGGTGGAGGCGTCTCATCATGTGGGATAGCATAACTATCTTGCACTGGCCATGGGCTAGCTCTATCTTGCACTGGCCATGGGTTAGCTCTTCGCTGCTGGTGATGGTACTGGTTGTTCAGGCGCTTCTTTCTGGAACCAAATATCTCTGCCACGGATGATTTTGCCCCTCCAATGAGTTTGCCGACTGAGGTGAAGAACCCCTCTTCAGTTTCCTGTTTCGTAGCTTCATCTTCCCTTGGGAGTAGTGGGGGACGAACATAAGGATTTAAAGGCTTCTGGTACGGAGGGATACTTGCAATGCTGGGTCTTGGAGGAATTTCAGGTTCCTGTATGGTAAAATTTATATTTAGAGATGTAACTGTAAAATTAATGCATGAATGACGCAAGAAAAGACAATACATTTGGTCACCATCTCTACTTTAACAACACATCAACAAAGTAAATTGTATGATCTATTTTTATGAACTTTTCTAGATTTTTTACTGTCCTTGACATCTGACATCAGTACAGTATGGCTGATCAATTACCAAACAATCCATTGCCTAACTAATAATAATGTTAGTTATCTAAAGCTGGAAAAAAGGATGATGAATACTAGCTCTAGGCTAACCAAAGAGTAATGGTAAAGTACTCAGACACCAATCTGCTGGTTTACAGTATGCCTACAGGTTGTGGTCCATGCACTAGTTGGCCAACTCTACCTGCTGGCCAGCAAATGTACTTAAGTACATGGTATTTTCGAATAAACAGAAATAGTAGGACTAACTTACATCCGCTGTTGATGCCATTCCCAAAACCCGTCGTTGGAGCAATGCAAGCATATAGCCAAAGAAACCAGCAGCAAAAAGCAATGCAATTCCTGTGAGCATTGATACTCAGTAATTATTTATCATAGTTGCAACAGGGCCTTTCAGAAAATTTGTTATGTCATTGAATAGTGAATTCAATGACAGTTTGTCTGAATTCACAGAGCAGCGATCATAATCTATTGTCAAGCAATACTAATGAAAAGTTTAAGTGCAGCATACCTAGAGGAAAACCAGCTTCATACTGATACGCACAGTCATCATCATGGAGTGGAATCTCCCGAATTGCTTGGTTTCCTCTATAAATGACCATGAGGGAGCAGCTGCTACTGATGTATCGAATCTCAAAATCAGTTGAGAATTTTGCATCATCACTAGGCCCATCTATGTGTCCTCTAATTGATTTCCCTCCAGCAATGGTTGTAACCCCTAATATTATTAGAACATAATTTGTCAGTAACTTCATCTGTAATAAAATAAGAAATAAGGACATGCACAGGATCCACAAGAAGATCCTAACAAATTGCACCTAAAGCCAGACTCAATTAGCATAAAGATTCATAATCCCTTCTGAAGAAAAGTAAATCAATTAGTCCATTCTGAAGGTAAGTAGCTACAAGAGAAACACGAATGTGCTAAAAGAATTTGAACACTAAAACACACAGTGAAGCTCAAACGGCTGTACAAATCTGAATACAAATATATTATATTGCAAATCAATAATGAAGAGTAGAATGCAGTTTAGGTTTCCTTTCACCACAATTTCATCTGGGTATAGAGTTTGAAATAAGTGCTGGAGAAGCAATGTTAATCTTCTCATTCACTCTGACATGTTACCTCGTTCCAGATGCAATTTTTGGGCACAAGTACTAAATAAGTGCTGGAGAAGCTCGAGAAAGATGAAAGAACATAGGATGCTTGGGGGGACCAGACAATATCATGTGGACTACCCCAGAATGGGCCATTTTAGCTTACCTGTATCACTGATCTTTCTTATTGCCATGTTCATAGCGTCTGCAACATAAATGTTGCCCCTATCATCCACAGTGAACCCCTTAGGATGGTTCATCCTTGCTTCTCGCAGCCTTCCATCCACATGACCAGATAAACCTTCTGGAGAACCAGCAAGAAGCTTTGGCCTGCTATCTGCATTGTTGGATCCATTTTCAGAAGATCCATCAGGATGGGTTTATCTGGGAAGCATTGTTTGCTAAACAAAATGTGGGTGACAGATTAACTACTCTAAAATATAAATCATGGTGTCCCAGTGAGGGACGTATGACTGACATGTCATTTTCTCACTACGAAGTTGTCATGTCAAAATTTTCAAGTGGTACCAACCTTTAGTAATATCAGACTCAGACAGGGGATATTGCTAGTCATTTCAGGTAACCAATTCATACAAAATTTCCACTAACAACTTTTCAGGAGAACAAATCGATGCTCTATTTGCTCAGCTTCTAACATGTGAAAGCAATAAAGGGGCGTACCCAGTGTAGAGAGCTCCCGCTTTGTGCGGGGTCTGGGGAAGGGTATTTAAATAAAGAAACGGTACATACACAGTGGAAGTGAAAGTAACTGAAGGAAGACTCCACAAACAAGGGGAGTGAAAGTGACCACATTGCAAAGAATTATCATGCCACATATCCATAATAGCAATCGATAAACCAACAAACATTTCGCAGTCGAGCAACAGCCCTTTGCCAAAATTAGCATGCAACATCACCCCCTACCAACCACCCAGAAGAACACCTCACTCAAATGATCCACTCTTAGCAGAATCCCATGAAGTATAAATTAACCAAACCTGAAAAGGACAGGGAGCGGTCGGGAGCAGAGCGTGCTCACATGGTGACAGCGGCAGCTGGACCCTGTAGATGTTGCTGTTGATGGAGTCGAGCACGAGCAGGTCGCCGGCAGGGGTGACCTCGACGGCGTGCGGATCGATCCCCAGCTTGCTGCCGTCGAACACCGTGTCCACCGCGTACCCGCCCTCATACCGCACCATGGACCGCCCCGCCGCCGCCGTCCCCGCCGCTGCCGACACCACGAAAAGCCGGAGACGGCGAACCGAGTCAAGAAAACCGAACGAGCAAGCGAAAAAACCGACCCGCAAGAGACCACGGCGATTACCCGTCTTGGTAGCGGCCGATTTGAGCGACCAGAGCTGCTTGGCCACCGCCGACGCCGTGGTAGACACGATCCTGCCCGCAATCCCTGCCACCCGACGCGAATCAATCAGTAGGTGCGGGCAGAAAGGAAGACAACCAAGCGAACCGAACCGTACAGCATGGCCGAAAGGAGCTTACTTGCGGGGAAGGAGGACGCGGCGGACGCGGACGGGAAGAAGGCGCTGCTGAACAGGAGCGTGGCGGCTAGGAGCGCCGGCAAGCCCGCCGCCGCGGCCTTGGCCCCCATTGCTTGCTCCACCACCGCGCGCGCGGGCCGCGCAGCGCAGGAACCAAGAAGAAATGGAGAAGCTTTCAGGGGGGAAGGGGAGCAGAACCACAGAGGGGTGAGCTACGGCGGGAGATATGAAGAGGAGGAAGCCATTTGAGGACAAAGTAAAGAAGGTTCAGAAAGCACCAAGAATCCGGCCTCTTTTGGGGCCCGGCAGTTCTCGCTCTCCGACAAGGTGCCACTGATGCCTTACCAAGGATTGTGGCAAAAATAAAGCGACTAGCAGCAGTGGTTAAGACTAGTAACGGTGCGATAGTGGCCAGAGCCGTGCGCGAGTTGGGGGTGAAGTAGGAAGACAATATTGAATAAGATGCACACAAGTGTGAGGTGTGAGATTCATAAAAAAACAAAGATGGTCAGTTTTGAAATGTGTGCAGTTATAAAGCATGACGAGCTCCCTTGTATTTTAGCGTATTTTTAAGTTGTGATTTTTCTCTCTATTCTTACAATATATTTATAAATTCTTCCAATATTTCTATTGAGTTGTATTTTGCGATCACCACCTTAATATTTAATTATCTATACCATTATCTTGTGAAAGACATCAAGCCTGGGCCAACTTATTTTGGAGCTTGACATAATGAGTAGTTAGTTCTTGAAAATAAAATCATAAGTTATTTTCATAATATTCTCACATGATTTTGTAATTAATATATTCGTCAAAAATACTCATCTTATAAGGTTTTGTGCAATAAGCATCTAATAAACTATGTCTTGAAATTGCATCCAAATATCTTGAAAATCATTAAACAGGATGGCGACCGAGAGAGTATATACCCAATTCAAACCTGTAATTAGCTTTATTAATCGTAAGTTCTAAATTGAATGACAACAGGAATGATCGAGTCTAATGCCAAAGGATGAATTAATTTTCTTTACCTTTTTTCCCTTTGAGGAACTTCACTTTATGGTAGGCGTTAGCCTACAACATGAACTTTGCCATTAAAATAGGATGATAGTTTGCATCCAAGGATTTGTGTAAAGAGGCAGGGTTAAGAGGGGAAGGGGTGATTAGCCTAGCTATTAATTACATCATTATATATTCATACACCCGAACACTCCAAGCAAGTCCGGATGCTTGTTGCTTTCTGATGTGCATGGCGATCAAGGTGAACCCATAGGCCATAGCATGAGATCTTGTGCGGCAGCCCGTGTTACTTGGGTCGACGTCGTCCTGCCAACCCTGATTAATGATATGTTCAGGAAAGACCTTGGCATTTCGGTTTTTTAGGTAACAGTTTCATAGCCGTGTCGCCCGGCACTCGGAGTGGAGAGTTCCTGAGAGGAGGTACTGTTTAGAGTTGCAATTTGCTTGCATTGTCCTCCTGAGCAACTTATATAGTGGAGAATTCTATTCCTCCCATCTTCATCATATAAAAAAGGGCCCAGATCGAGTTGCTGCAACACGATGAGGTCAGGTGAGCCGATTAGATTTTGTGGATCGGAGCTTCATCATTTCGGACACCTTAGCTTGTTACTGCCACGCACTTCAACATGTGTCGGGTCTCATTGAGCTCAGTACACACATGCAAGATTCACATCTATGTCGGAATCTCCATTGCGCTCGATCTCTTTATTCAACGCTTGCATGTGACATGCATCTACTAGGTTCTTCTTTCTGGGATCCATGGATATCTTTTCTCGTGTCTTCACCATCACACAACTTAACAATAGATGCTGAGATCAGTAAAGAAGAAAGATCAAAGGTCCATTGATGTATCCATGCTTCTACTGCTACATAATTCCTTGTCATAGTGTATTTAATTCATTATGCTTGGCCCAACCTTCTTTACTGAAAGTTCTGGAATGCCCTAGGCCCCTAACTTGCCTTGTTGAGATCTTGACTGACCAACCGCTCCTTCAAAGATCCAAATACAGTGTCGGTAATTTTCTTTTTTCCTTTTCATAAAGGCATTGTTGTTAATTCCGGATGCAAACTGATGCCCCAGGTAGCTCAATACTTGCAATGTAGTTTTTGTTGGAGACTTCGCTCGCTCGCCATGTCCTTCTACGGAGATGAAGTTGACTGATGACAAATCAGAATGCTCAATTATTGTGTTGAATTGTTCTTCAGGAACTTGTTTTATATGAATTTTTGAAACCTCCACAAATATCATTGAAGCTAAGCACAACAAGTAGAACACCGATGAATTATTGTCATGCAGCTTGAAAGGCGGCATCATCAAATTTTTGAGCTGTAGGACAAACTTAAACAATATAATTTTCTTGGTTTAGGCACCGTTTGGATCCTATGTTGGATTTTGAAATCTAGAATGTTGGATGGATTTGCAAAAATCTGGATTATGGACAAAATCTGATAGTAATGGGCAGAAGCTCCCAGCTGATATTATTAGACATAATTGTGTGTTGGAATGTACTTTTGCTAAGATAATACCTGGTACTTCTCTTTGCCTTTTGGAGGCCTAGATGTGCAATGATAGGAGGAGCACGGTGGAGAGGATCAGATCATCAGCCCGACCGGACAAAGGGTTGCAAAAAAGGGCGCCAAGCATCGAGCCAACAAGAGAAAAGGCACCGGCTGTGGACTGAGCATGGGATGTGATTGCGTGATGACAGGGTGCTGAGGCCTGAGCTGCTGGCTCCTTGGCATGCGCGCATGCAATCTGTGGGATGGGTCCAAGTGTAATGATACCACGGGCCTACGGCGTATCACTATAAAAAAGGGATATGTATGAACGCTCTTTTTTTTTCAAGAAACGGTAATAAGAAGTGAGATTATTGTAGCAACCGACCGACCCTTTGAAATGTATTTTTAGGGATGGATGATGGCATCACCCGCTCTTAGAAATGACCACCATTTTCAGGGTGGGTGACGCCATCACCCGCCCCTAGAAATAACCACCATTTTCAGGGACGAGCTGTGGCGTCACTTGGTCTAGAAATGCTATTTTTAGAGAAGGGTGATGGCGTGACCCACCCCGAAAAATGGTATGACCCACACCTAAAAATAATCCCACACAAAAAATCATAACTTTTTCATATGATCTCGGATGAAGTCAAACTTTATATCAAAATTGTAGAGGTTGACGAGACCTAACACTTTGTAGTTGATAACTTTTAATTTAAGATTATTTAGTGGTCTAAAAATTATTATAAGTTCTCTAATTTTATAATCTAGGAGTTTTGGTTTTTTTTGAACTACCACGGAAGTAGAGTAGCTCCATATACAAGTGGTAAGATCTAAAATTTTATAGTTTATACATTATTTATTTAATACCATCTAGAATGATAAAGATCATTTAATAGATGTGCATGTTGGCGTTTCTTATGCCCAATAGAATAGAGATTCCGTAAGAGCACAGAATACACCACTGTAGCACTTCATCTTGGAGTATTCCAGGGTATCGAATTTTCACGGGGAAGCACTATGGTCTAAGGAGTATCGATTGATAGTCACCAGCTAACTAGCAGAGGTAAGCTAGATAAATTGGGTAGATAAATGGTTAGGCAATGACCGAATGACACACATGAGACTCTACTTTATAGCGGTAAGTAGCTGGGAGGACAACGAGCTATAAAGACTTCTAAAACACTCCTAAACTATCGAGCTAGCCTCTCTAGGCTAAACCTTGCCTACTCCTAGTTATCGGGAAACCAGAGCTTACTTCGGCGACTAGCGAGGAAGGACTACGGAAAGGGATGAGAGGGGAGTCCAACGGCACCTGCAACTACTGCTATGTAAATACCCGAACGTGGTGGACTACAACGGACGGACAGGGTTGTCACCATCCGTTGCTTACCACACAGTTCCGTAGGGTGAAACATACTTCCTAGCTAACACTAAGCCAGACACCACGTCTGCACTCGGTGTTAGGATTTCTCTTGAGGTCTTCAAGAGAAATCCCCCTCAACCTAGGGAACTGACTTGAGCCCCCTAGTCCGGGCAAGAAAACCCGTAAGATAAGATCCCGAAGAACTAAGACCAGAACAAAGTCTAAGCTAAAGGACTTCCGCACACAAGCTGAACGCTTGGGAATAAATAAATAAATGCGGAAAGTAAAGCTGACTTGAAAAGATAAAGAAGATAACTTATATTGCTAATGTCAGAGGAAGGATACAAGAGATTATACCAGACTTCCGATGATGACTCCGGAATCCTGAGACAAGCTCGACTCGACTTTAACTCCCAAACTACTAGACCTAACTCTAGAACAAAAGTGAAGAGAGAACTCCTTGAATGTGTGTGTACAAGTGAGGATGGAGGCCTATTTATACTGGTAGAAGGTCGGTAATAGAGCATATGCTTTAATTGCACGCATCCTTGACGGTTAGTGTAACCTCCATGCGAAGTTGGGCTCGAGTGGCCGCCAGGTGGGGCCGGCCAGCCTACCCCAGGCCGGCCGGCCTGGGGGTGGTACCAAGTGGCACCGCCTTCTAGTGGATGGCTCTGATTCCCTTGACAAGGTCGGTGATAGTTGCTCTTTCGGTTTTAACCGACTTCTTGCATGCAGGTGGGCCCTTGAATTCGTGGTTGAAACCTTTTGGAGCCTCGGATCAAACTGACTTTAAGTGCATGATTCATGATCATCCTGGGTGTGTCTCCTTGCACCTGGATCGATGACCTGACATTTGGGGGCAGTGCTAGGCCGGCCGGCCTGGGCGGCCTGGGTTTTTCCCCGTTTTGGCTCGTTTTTGGTACACCTGCTCCTGCGTAGACAACTCATCCGAAACTTGTGGAATTTTATTAGTTTAAAATATGTATGGAACATAATACAAAGCTCTAAATTATTTCCGAGAAGTTGACGGACGATGGGTGAATAAAGGCCGTCAACACACCCCCAAGCTTAAACTCTTGCTCGTCCTCAAGCAAGGCTTAATACTTAGGCTCGGCAGCTCAGGAGTTGCATCAATGCCCACCCCCTGCAGGTATCTTGTGCATAGCAAATTACTCATACTCGTATGTACCTGAGGATGCTGATCGTACCTTGTTTTGGAGTGTGGGGCTTAGTCGCATTTCATCCCTCATCTTGAGCGGTTGAGAAACTAAACAGCTTCCACTGGAATTTTCTTCTGCCTATTCAGATTCTTTCTCAAAATTTTGCTAGTTTTTCAAAAGAATGGTTTTGAGAATCCCCAGTGGTGCTCTCAAGGTCACTCAAGGTGTATGATCCTCACCATGGTCGGGAATTGACCATCTTCTTCCTACTTATAAGGCTGATACGTGGAGCTCATGGGTAGGAAGAGTGCTGCATACCTTAGTTTACCTTTATTGCTGAGCCGAATGGTGGTTCGAAGGAGGTAGGTGCCCGATCAAATCCCGATCTTATGGAAGATATAATTTTCAAGGGCGAGGGAGAGGATGGACTCACTCTTGGAATATTTTGGTCTTTTATTTGCACTCCTGAGCTCTTTTGATTTTTTGAGAGTATGGGTTCTTTTCTTTTCTTTTCTTTTTTTCTTTTCTCATCATCATTTTTTTTTAGGATAGCCCATACTTTCATGATAACTGATGGATACATGAGCGGAGTGTTGGATTGGTTCACTGTGGTGATTTTGGGCTATGGTATGGATGGAATATCTGGTGATAGTGGATGTCAATACCCAGTGTGGGTGATTGACAAGTCAGATTACTTTTGAGGCTAGCAGAATAATGGGTTTACAAAGGAGAGAGATGGTAGATGGCAGGCACCTTTCCTCGGTCGGACTCACCGTTCGACAAAGCTCAAAGCATCTCAAGATAGCATATGTGGTTCAAATGGTGAAACATATATGGCTTCCGATAGGACATTTAAACCAAAGGGGATCTCTTTTACGATGTTTCTTTCAAAGAAATTCCGAGAGGTTCCCTACTAGAGGATGAAGTTTTATTCCAATTTTTGCTATCTTAAATTTCCTAACAACTTAGACATGGAAATCATGCTCATGCTCCCACAAACCAAACACGAGGTTTACTAGCAAGATCAAGCACTAAGCGAGTAACAAGCTATAAACGAGGCACTTGCAGAACATGAACAGAGCAACTATTCATCATTTTTGAATGTAGACCTTCACATGGATTTCCATACATATAAGTTGGGAGTTCATTTTATTCAAAGCAAATAATAATATTTTTTTTGGCATGGCAACTTCAAAACAGAGAAGGTAGGTTGGACGACTTACCTGGATACTCCCCCAAGCTTCAATGGAGCATAGTCCTCAGTGCTCCCCCAAGCTTCGATGAAGCTCAGTTCTGCTGGCTTGGGTCTTGTGGTGGCAGATATGGGTATGGCGGATATGGATAATAATGCGGTGGGTACTGATAGTACTGCTGTTGTGGCTGCTGCTAAGGGTCGTGCTGCTGCGACTGAGGATATGGATAGAAAGGTGGAGGATATGGGTAGTGCTGCTGTGGTGGTTGCTGTTGCAGCTGCTGAGGCTGTTGCAGTGGATGCAAATGTTGTCCCAGGTCGAGGTGGGTAAAGATGCTGGTGGTGTCATGGAGTAGGGAGGTGTTCATACTCTAGTTCTGCTGGGTGAGTTCTGTGTTGTGTGCGAGGTCGATGCTGAGTTGGTCCTGCTGCTGCCCCATGGTGTTGACCCGAGACATGAGATCGAAGATCCCACGCATGATCGGGTTCTCGTACCCGTAGCACGCTGAGCTCGATGGACCAACCTGCAGACCATAAGAATCCTGCATACCTAGGGGTAGTAGGGTTCTTGGGCTGCACCATACTTTGATGTTCCTCTAGCTGTGCTCGTACCTCCCTGAGTGTAATGCTCATATGCTTCCTCGAAGCTCATGTGGGAGGTTCCGGCTTGTTATGAGGGTCCTGCTTGTTCTTGGTGCTAGGTGCTCAACTGCGTTTGTCGCCGTGTTGTTGGACCAGCAATGCTATGACGAGCTGGCTCCTTCTTCTGCATCTGCAAGAGCAAACTTTTCACCGAGTAGAGAGAGAGTCTCGTGCATGGGAGCTTGACCTCTCTATTGTATCCGGGGTAAGTCATAAACAACGAGTTACCTGGCCCCTCGCATATCACTTGAGCCTGCACAAAATGTTCCAGACCCACCTTGGGCTGGTAATCTTTCTCCCATGGCATGTAAGTGACTTGGGCATTGTCCAGCGCCTTGACGTGCTCAGCGATGCGCGTAACCAAAGTGGTTATGTCAATGGGATTTCTGTCGGCGATCAACTTCTGCCAGTGAGCAAGCATGCTCATGACTGGGGAAAGTTTATCTTCTTTGCCATTGCAAAGAGATACTGCAGAGGCGCAGTTCATAGCGCGGATGCACCACCATGCAAATCCACTTTGCTAGCATCCTGAGAGTAGGGTTATGGATAGAAACTATGCTATTCTTGCTATTCACAGGTTTCTCAAAGGTTTCATTCCACCACATGGTTCCATCATATTTATGAGTTTTAGCTAAAGCACTTGGATCAAGGGAGCACTTTTTATCAAAGCCTAGAGCAACACCAAGTTCTTTCGCTGTTAACTTATACTGGTCATCGAAGAAACGGAAAAAGATTTTTGTTGTGTTACCGGTTTCTTCGAAACTGAGAGACATGAGGAATTCCATAGTGAGAAATTTTGAACCTGGTTCCGTCATGTCGGCAAAGTTGTACCACCCTGCGTAGCTGAATGCACGGGTCATGTCTACCTTCAAACCCATCTTTATAAAAAAGAAAGTTTCAAAGACCCTGATGTGGTGGTACATCTGGTTCTTCAGTAGGTCCAATGCATCCCGTTCGTAGTCGTTCCGTGGCACGAGCTAGTCGACCGAAGTGAGAACACGGATGTGAGTTTGAACTCGGCTCCTAGGCACTGCAGGGGCCGTGTCCTTCTGGGAGTCAGTATCCCGGTGACTAGAGTCAACCAACATATTGTCCCTGGAGGATGTTGTCCCGTGCCAGTGCTGGGAGATGGAGGGGCTGAGCTTCTTGAGCTTGTTCTTCGTCGCCTTCCACATGCTGCCTGCAAAAGGTTAGAGCACACACAAAAATACCCGAAGGACTAAACAAAGAGGTTAGTCGTTAGTCGTCCTTGTGGGGAATTAACCACCACAAACGTTCTCGGTCGAAACGTGCCAAGAGTTTTATTCAAATAAAAGGAAATATTTTTGGTATTTTTCTGTTGCTAAAGTGAGAGTTTAGCACTAATTTTATTTTGTTTCTGTGGGTGCTAGCACTTAAACACTTCAGCTCCCTGGGTGTTGTCTAGTCTAGTGTGGATGTGGCTGTTAGATGGAGCCGAGAACATACGCAGTGTCTTCTGAGCCATTGGTAAGACAAATGTTGATGAACTACCTAAGATAAGCCTTTTCTGAGGTGGGACAGTTCTCTATCGGACAATACGCCCAATTCTTTCTGGATTTGAGTTGAAGTTGTTGGGTAGATCGAAATTGGTCATGCATTGCTCTGCATATATCACAAAGATAAAGAGAGCAATGGTAAGCTTGCTAAAGCTAGCGGTGATAAAACAGTAAATTTTACAAGACAATTCAACGATATCTTTTAGCACTAATTGCTTCCCTGACAACGGCGCCAGAAATGCTTGTTGGCATTTCTTATGCCCAATAGAATAGAGATTCCGCAAGCGCACAGAATACACCACTGTAGCACTTCACCTTGGAGTATTCTAGGGTATCGAATTTCCACGGGGAAGCACTATGGTCTAAGGAGTATCGATTGAATGAATGGTAAACTTTACTATAGATAGTCACCAGCTAACTAGCAGGGGTAAGCTGTCGGTGTTTTACCGGCAAGCCTACCTAGGGATACCCTAAGGTAGTAGAATTATGGTTAGGGTGTCACCGAGATCAGGAACTCGATGGTGCAAGGAACACAAGGGTTTAGACTGGTTCGGGACGCTGTATGCTTAATACCCTACGTCCTGTATGGTTTGTATTGCCTTGGAGGTTATGCGTATGCACGATGTGCTTTGGAGGGGTCCCTGCCCGCTCTTATATACTCTGGGGGACTAGGTTACATGGAAATCCTAGTCTGGTACGAGCTTAGGAGTCCTAACCGAGTACTATCGAGTAGTTTCCTTCTGTACCGACTAGTTGTACCTGTGTACGAGTACTTTACAATATGGATAAGGTATGGGACATGCCCCACCCCTTACTCTAGAATGTTCTACGCCACGCGTGCATTCCCGTTGCCCCGGGTTTGACAAGCCCCCGAGCTCTTCATAGCCAAGTACTACAGGCTTCGAGTACTTCTTGGAAGTCATCCTTCGGTTTCTGTTAAAACTCCGTCCTGAAGATGTCTTCCGAGTACTTTCCTTGGCTGCTCGAGGCTGTGAGGTGCCCTAGCCCCGAGTACTTTTAAGTCTTTTCTTTCTATGAGGTGCGATGCAAATCGCACTCCATATGGAGTAGCCCCCGAGGCTTAGGTTGAATCGAAGAATCAGGCTGAGGGTCCCACTAGCCTTGAATCTTCATCTTATCTTCCAAACATTTTTGAAAAATAAGCCATTGATGACACGTGCCCCGCAGCCCCCGAGTCTTGAATCCAAATTCCAAGGTTTGGAAAAAAGGATCCAAAAGAACGTGGCATACTAAACAGTGTTATGTACCAAATATGTGTGTAAAGAGTGCGTAATCTGCCTTGATGGTTTATTTCGGAAATCAATTGGTTCAAAATTCAAAAAACCCCTTTTTTCGGGATATGGTCCCTGAGAAAATGGTTAATCAAATAAACTCCCCAGAACTCTTCCCAAATAACCGCTCAAACAAATCACGCACTTTTTTAGGGGAGAAAACTTTTCGGCTTCTTAACAGTAAATCCGTGCCTACCTGCTGGCTATTTAACTGCACGGTGACTCTAGGGTTTTTACCCTTTCACTTTCTGCCTTAGCCATTTCGCCTTATCAGCCTCCTGCGCCGCCAGTTGCTTTTAGATCTAGGGTTTGAGAACCCCGCTGAGCTCGTCCTCCATCCCCAGCCAAACTAGCAGGAAAATCCATCCACACCATGAGTGATTCCTTTCACCCCTCTCTCGAAGCCCCCGAGCGTATGCGAGTGAAGCAACTCGTGACATTCAAGATGGGCAACAAGAAACCGGCGTCCAAAGGCAAAAAGGAGGAGTCGACCACCGGCGATTGGGAGAAAAGTAAGTGCACCCGTGCTGACCTTCTTAACTTAGTTGCTCAAAATCTTCTTTAATAGGAGGAAATGGTTCAGTGGAAACCTTCCTTCCACCAGTTTGTTCCGCAAGAAGATGTAGATCAGATCGTCATCTTCGAGCATTTTGTCGAAAGGGGATTGGCCTTCCCCGCATTTGATTTCTTCTGTGGCCTTCTTTATCATTGGGGTATTCAAATCCATCATCTGAACCCTAACTCTATAGTCCACCTCTCCATTTTTGTTCATTTTTGCGAAGCTTTCCTTGGCATCGAGCCACATTTTGATCTCTTCCGCTACTTCTTCCATCTCCGCCAACAACCATCTAAGCAGAAGCACTACCTTGTTGGCAGAGCCGGACTTCAATTCAAGCAGGGGAAGGGAAAGGAGTATATTGAGTACTCGCTCCCCACAAACCACTCGGGTTGGAGGTCCCTGTGGTTCTACATTGGAAACCATCCACCCGCTCTGCCCGAGAGAACTCCAGGGAAGGCAGTGTGGAGGTCCGAGTGGAATGAAAAGTTGAATTCCAACCAGATGCTGCAAGTCAATGAACTTCTAGAACTGATTAGAAAGCAGAAGGAGTCTGGTGTAACCGGCGTGTCCTTCATGGCCTCCATGCACAAGAGGCGTATCATGCCCCTACAGAAGAGGTGTAGATTTGGATTCGAGTACTTAGGGAGTGACGATCCATCTCGACTTTCCACAGAGGTTCTTCCTTTGCAGACGGCTCTGGACCGTGTTCGCCGAGTACTACTCGATGCGAACCCGGTTCCTTACGTCCCGAAGCTGTTCAGTGCGGTGAATCTGCCGGCACCGGTGAGTAGTTTGTCTGTCAACTACTTGCAAAATTTGTGAAGTATCACTGAATATTGACTTGTTGTCATTATTTTCTGCAGGGGCACACTGAGATGTACCATTGTCCTGCTCCAAATTCTGACTTGCCTCGGGCGGATCACCTCAAGCCAAGTGCGTTCCAGGAGCTCGAGACCAGTCGTTTAGATTGTGATCCCTTAACTGATGAAGAAATGACGGATTCTGACGACGATCTTCCTCTGGCAGCTATCCTGAAGAAGTATGGCAAGGAAGCGAGTAGTAGCATGGAGATTCCGACCCACTCGACCAAGCCGCGGGTGGGTGTGAGGAAGTGGAAGCTCACCCTTGTGGATCTGTCAGACGACAACCCGAGGTAAGCAATGTCCTCGAGTATCTTCCTTGTTGCAGTTTTGATGTTCTTTCTGAGTTTTCCTCAATTTTGTTTGCAGTCCGCCTGCCTCCCCCCTGTCCAAACGTTCCAAGGACGGGGGAAAGTCAGGGCCTTTTGGAAATGATGTTGCACCGGTAGTCGACGTCCAACCTGGTGCAGCGGACCCTTTTGCTGTTGACGCCGTGTCGAGCCCCAGTAACCCGATCCCAGCGAGTGCCCCGGAGGCTCGATCACAGGAGCCTGCTGGCATCTCGGGGAAGTCGAGTACTTGGGGGCCCTGGCTTCTAAAACTGAGGAAAGTGGTGACCAAGAGATCCTCCACGTAAGTCTCGAGTAGTTAAACTTGTATCGTTTTATAATTCATCTTGTTGAGTAGTTGATATGACTGTCTTTTGTCCAGCCCTTCCTCTACTCTGGGCTTGGGGGAGCCTGACGATGCCCCGACTGACCAAGCCCCCGAGTCTAGAAAGGACACGGATGCTGCAGCGTTGGAGACCGGTGCTCCTCCTCCTCCTCCCCCTCCTCCGGCCACCGATACCGAGGCGGAGAAAGAAACTGAGCTGGAGCGGATGGAGGTGGAGGTCCCTGCACCGGAAATACCCGAAGGTGAGCCCATCCTGCCTCCTCTGTCTCCCAGCACCAAACTGCCCGAGGCTAGATTAGTGACTGCAAGTGGAGTGGCAGGCGAGCTGCCTGGGGAATCTAGCGCAAATGACGCCCAAGCCACGGGTACTTTGGGCCCTGGCACCAGCACCGTCGAGGCCACGGGGACAGAAGACCCTGGCACAGAGGATGCTGGCGCCACGGGTGTCTCAGGAATGAGCGCGGATGCGGCAGAGAAAGATGATCTGTTGGTGATGCCGTACGGCTGGCAACACACCATCGTGGCAGACTTGATTGATGGCCCTTATCTGATCGCCGAGAAGAAAAAACAAATCAAAGGGGTCTTCAGGGACTTGTACGAGTTTACCACCGTAAGATTTCGTCTTCCTTGAGTAGTTTGCTTCATCCCCTGTTTCTCTTTGAGTGATGGTAATTGATATACTCTGCTTTGTAGAACCTGATGGACCGATCCCAAGAGAAGTACGAGAAGCTTAAATTCATTGAGGACGGCCATCGTAAGTTGGCGGAGAAGGATGAAGCCGTTCGCGAAGAAATTCGGAAGAGGATCGACCTCCGCAATGAGCTCGAGCAGTTAAAGAAGGAGTGCACTCAAGAAACTTGGCGGCTTAAAAGTGAAATCCGAAATCTTGAGAACGAGAGAGCTGAGCTTGTTGAAAAGAACAAGAAAATCTCCAAAGCGCACAAAGGTAACTCGTCACCTTGTCTTTTTGTCTTTGATTCGTTGTTTGTTCAAGTAGTTTCTGAGACTTCTCGAATACTTCTTCTTTTCTCTTGCGCACAGAACTGAAATCCACTTTGCAAAAGAAAGAAAATATGTTTACAGATCTGAAGAACCTTGTTTACCGTGGCGCAGATGACGTCGAGCGTCTTGAGAAGGTTCTTGAAGATACAAGCGTCCAATTTCGCGATGCCATGCAACAGATCAAGAATATGCTTGAAGAAAAGGATGTCATCCAAAAAGAACTCGAAGAATTCAAGACTGCTGCATAGGCTGTCGTGGCGATGGTGGAGTTTCCGGTTGAAGGTGATGCTAGCGAGCTATCTTTGTTGGAGAAGCTTCGTGTGACTCCTCAGAAGGTTGCCAGCTACATCTTGGAAGCCACTAGGACGTACATAGCTCAGGCGCTCGCGCTGGTGATGTCATACTGGCCCAATCCGAAGCTGGAACCACTCGCTGAAGGTATGGCGGCCGACTGCTCTGTGGAGCAATTCACGAAGTTCCGTGAAGAAGTCGAGCCCCTTGCTAACAAGATAGCTGAGAGCCTAGAATAGGATGGTTAGTAGCAAAAACAATGTGTACTTATGCCACTTTGTTGTTATATTTGTAAATTTTTCTAATTGATCTTTCTTTAGCGTATATCTTTGTGTGATGTTTGCTGGTGCGATCATAGGACTTAGAGTGGTTGGAGACGTTTGGGTTAAGCTACTCCAAGAGAATCGGCTTGGATGTAGTCAGTAACTTGATGTTCCGTAAAAGTGCTCGTAGAGCAGAAGGACTTAGCTTGGATTTACCCGATGATGCGGTACGCTAGGCTAGCCTGTCAGAACGGTTAAGTTGTTAACGTCCCGCTTGTAGCAGGGGGTAACGTGACCGTGTAATGGGCTTGGTGACCCCTTCGCTGGGTGCCTGAACACTCTCTTTCGAGTAGTCGTAGCAGCGGCCGGTACATGCAGAAAGTAGTCGAGTTACAGCGAAATCAACTCTTTATTTAAAAAACGCTGACATGCAGCTGGCGAATTGCTTTTACAGCTTCTACTAGGCGTAGAATTTCCGGAGATTCTCTATCTTCCAGGAGTTGGGGACTTCCTGGCCATCAGGGTACTGCAGGCGATATGACCCTGGTCTTGTGACTTCCGACACGATGAAAGGATCTTCCCACCGTGAATTAAGCTTGTGTAGCCCAGTTTCATCCTGGATACGGCGAAGGACCAAATCACCGATATTGAACGACCGCTCTCGCACATTGCGATTGTGATAGTGCCGGATGCCTTGCAGATAACGGGCTGACTGAATGAGGGCACTGCATCTGGCTTCATCAACAGTATCTAGTTCCAGTTGCCGAGCTTCATCCGCTTTCCCTTCATTATACATCTCAACTCAGGGAGAAAGCCACATAAGATCTGCTGGGAGTATAGGTTCGGACCCGTAGACAAGGAAAAAAGGGGTATGTCCTGTGGCTTTCGATGGTTGAGTTCGAAGCCCCCAGACAACATGAGGCATCTCGTATATCCACTTGCCACCCTTTTTGCTATTCTCGTCGTAGAGTCTCTTCTTTAGGCCATCCAAAATCAAGCCGTTGGCCCGCTCGACTTGTCCATTGGCCCTTTAGTGTGCGACTGACACGTACTTCACTTCAATCGAGTTGTTTTCGCAGAATTCCCAGAACTGGTTTGTCGTAAACTTTGAGCCCAGATCTGTGATGATGGTGTTCGGGTAGCCAAAACGGTACATGATATCCGAGATGAAGTCGACTGCCCTATCTGGAGTGAGCTTGGTAATCGGCTTGTACTCGATCCACTTGGTAAACTTGTCGATGACCACCAATACATGTGTAAAGCTTCCTAGAGCTGTGGTTAGAGGTCCAATCATGTCGAGGCTCCAGCATGCGAAGGGCCATGAGGGCGGTATGGTGATGAGGTTGTGCACCGAGACATGAGACTGTGTGCCAAAAAATTGGCACTTCTAGAACTTTCGTACGAGATACTCGGCGTCGGAAACTGTTGTTGGCTACCAGTAGCCTGCCCTGTAGGCCTTCTCGACCAATGTCTTGGACGCTGCATGATTTCCGCAGGTGCCCTCGTGTATCTCGAGTAGTATATTGTGGCCCCATGCCCTTGGAACGCACTTCTTGAGTACTCCTGAGCTTGCTCCACACTTGTAGAGCTTATCCCCGATGATGATGAGCCTCTTGCTACGCCTCATGATTCGTATTGCTTCTGGGCTTTTCTTTGTCACCCCTAGGGGTAGCTTCTTTTCCTTGATGAATTCGATGAAAGTCCCCCGCCAATCGACCTCCGATATCATGACCTCCCGGCTGGGGTCGGAGGATGCCAGGCCGGTGGTTGCTTGATTCGTGATCTTGATCGACGGTTCTTTGAGTTCCTGGACGAATACTCCTGCTGGGACTTGGGCTCGAGTGGATCCAAGCTTGGAGAGTACATCTGCTCCAACATTTTTGTCCCGGACGACGTGATGAATCTCCAGGCCAGCAAATTTGTTCTCCAGCTTGCGCACTTTCATAACATATGCGTCCATTTCCTCCTTTGTGCAGTCCCACTCTTTGTTGACTTGTTGCACGACTAGCATCGAGTCGTCGTACATGAGTAGTTGTTTGATACCCAGTGAGACTGCCAGTCGGAGACCGTGTAGTAGCGCATCATACTCGGCCTCGTTGTTGGACACCTTCCAAAGAATTTGAAAGACGTACTTGGGATATTCACCCTTTGGAGAGATGAAAAGTACTCCTGCCCCGCCGCCCTCGAGCTTGAGCAAGCCATCGAAGTACATCGTCCAATGCTCTAGGCGGCTGGCTGGGGTTGGTACTTGATTTTCCCGCCACTCGGCCATGAAATCAACCAGTGCATGGGATTCGATGGCTGTCCTTGGCTTGAAGTTGATTGAAAGAGCCCCCAGTTCTACTGCCCACTTGGAGATACGACCAGTGGCATCCCGGTTGTGGAGTATATCCGCCAACAGGAAATCGGTAACAACTGAGATCTTGTACTCGTCGAAGTAGTGGCGGAGCTTCCTTGATGTTATCAGTATTGCGTAGAGTAGTTTCTGAATTGAAGGATAGCGTACCTTTGATTCAGAGAGTACTTCGCTGATGAAATAGACTGGCCTCTGCACGCCAAATGCATGGCCTTCCTCCTTTCGCTCCACCATAATTGTTGTGCTAATCACATGAGTAGCTGCTGCAATGTACATCAGCAGGTTCTCCCCTGGACATGGTGATGTGAGAATAGGAGGTGACTGCAGGTGTTCCTTGAGGTCCTGCAAAGCCTGCTCAGCTTCCTCCGTCCAGTGGAACTTGTATTTCTGCTTCAGGAGCTTGAAGAAGGGAAGGCCCCATTCTCCAAGTCGTGAGATGAATCTGTTTAGGGCCGCCATGCACCTTGTTAGCTTCTACACGTCCTTGATCTTTGCTGGAGCCTTCATGTCGGTGATGGCGGTAATCTTCTCTGGGTTAGCTTCAATCCCTCTATGACTGATGATGAACCCGAGTAGTTTCCTGGATGGTACACCAAAAACGCACTTGGTCGGGTTGAGTTTCCATTGGAACTTTCGGAGGCTACTGAATGTTTCCTCCAGGTCCGCAATTAGGTCCTCAGGAATTCTGGTCTTGACGACCACGTCATCCACATAGGCCTCGACATTGCGATGTAGTTGGTCTGCAAAGCACATTTGGATTGCCTGCTGGTACGTAGCCCCTGCGTTCTTCAGCCCAAAGGACATAGTCTTGTAGGCATAAGTCCCGAAGGGTGTGATGAAGGCGGTCTTGATTTGATCTTCTTCCTTGAGGGCAATCTAATGGTAGCCCGAGTAGTAGTCAAGGAAACAAAGGAGTACACAGCCGGCAGTGGAGTCGATTACTTGATCAATGCGTGGTAGCCCAAAGTGGTCCTTAGGGCAGTGCTTGTTGAGATCGGTATAATCAACACACATTCTCCATTCATTATTCTTTTTCTTCTTTACAAGGATAGGGTTGGCAACCTACTCTGGGTGGTACACCTCCTTGATGAAACCAGCCGCGAGTAGTTTGGCCAACTCCTTTTTGATTGCTTCCCTCTTATCCTGAGTGAATCTACGGAGACGCTGCTTTTTGGGGGTAGCATCAGGATCTACTTTCAAACTATGCTCGATCAATTCCTTGGGCAACCCTAGCATATCTGTTGGTTTCCATGCGAATATGTCTCGGTTAGCCCTAAGGAAACTGATGAGCTCGCTTTCCTATTTGGGGTCGAGCTGTGACCCGATGAGGGCTGTCTTGGACGAGTCTCCTTCCTGCAGCTAGATGGACTTCAAAGCGAGTTCTCCGGTGGGCTGCAGCTTCGAGTGGTTTGCCTTCTTTGTTGGAATTTCTAGCCCTGTTTCGGAGAGCTGTTGCGCAACCGCGAGTACTTCTCCTGAAGTATCTGGTACACACTTTGTCGAGACGTACTCGATGGCCTTTTGGTCGCAGTTGTAGGACTTCTCCAGGTCACCGCGGAAGGTGAGAACCCCACTCTTTCCTGGCATCTTCAGGAGTAAGTAAACGTAGTGCGGTACAACCATGAATTTGACCATTGTTGGTCTGCCCAGAATGGCATTGTAGGAGGTTTCGAAGGTGACTGGGAGCACCACCGTCCCAAGCGGCGTAGCTGCGTTCCCAGGCACGATGCCGTAGAAGGGAACCTTGCTGGGGGTAAGCATGTCGATGAAATTTGCCCCCATCTTCCTCAGAGTACTCATAAAGATGATGTTGAGGCCGTTGCCCCCGTCGATGAGTACTTTTGCGAGCTTGACAACCGCGACCACCGGATCTAGGATGAGTGGGAGTTTGCCCGGCTCAGAAAAGCTCGTCCACTGATCAGCCCTGGAGAATGAGATGGGGACCTCCGACCACCTGAGGGGTCGTGGTACCGCCGGCTCAACGGACATGATCTCGTGGTGGTGCAGCTTCTGAGTCCTTTATCCTGACTCGCCACCGAAGATCACGTTGACCACCTTGGATACGTCCGGGAATTCGCGGGCATCTGTCTTGTTCTCCGGATCTTTGTCGTCCTTGTCCTTCTTCTTCTTCTTGTCGCCCTTCTCCAAGGGCGAGCGTTGAGGGACTTCCGGAGCTGGTAGCACTCGAAAGCAGAGTGCTTCAATTGTGGGTGCCATGGGCATTGCTTCTGCATGAGTTTGTCGAATTCCTCTTGCTGGTTGGATGGCTTCTTGCCTCGCGGGGCGCGATTGATAGTCGCGATTCTGGCTTGCGCTTTTGGGAGGATCCTGAGTAGTCCCGCTGGCTTCTGTAGTTGCGGTGGTCGTTGTTGCACTTGCTGTAGTAGTTGCCACGTTTCGAGAACCGATCACGCTCCTGCTCCTCTTGGTCTGCCCAGATCTGCATCATGTCGCGGAGGGCAGCAACAGTCTTGGGGCGGTTGTGGCCGAAGTCGTAGAACAGAGCCTGGTCAGTGAGACCGTTGTGGAAGTAGTCGATGATGTCGCTCTCCGAGATGTTGGCGATCGTGGCTCGGGTATCAAAGAAGTAGCGGGTGTACGAGCGCAGGAGTTCGTTCCTTTCTTGCATTGGGACAGGTCGTGTCTAGTACCTGTCCGAGCAATCGCCCGTGTCTAGTACCTGCCCGAGCAATCGCCCCCTGGAAGTTGTCGATGAAGACATTCCGCAGTTGCACCCAGGAGTCGATGGAGTTCTTGGTTAGGCTCTCCAGCCAAGTGAGTGGGGCGGTCTCCAGGGCCATCGGGAAGTAGACGACCTTGGTGGTGTTGGTGCCGCCTGCGATTTCAATGGCGGTGGAGTAGCATCGTACCCATTGTTGAGGAGATTGCTTACTGTCGTACTTGGTGATGCCGATGGGTTTGAATCCCTCTGGGTACTTGTAGTTGTCGAAGCGGAAGGAGAAAGCAGGGAAGCGATCGTTGTCGTCCTGTGTAGTGTTTCCCTCGGCTCCGGCGCGTTCCTTCCTCCGATTGTTGATGATGGAGCGAGCATCGCGCCCCATGTTGATCTTATTGCGGAGGTTGCCCGTTGGAAGGTTTTTGAGTTCTGAGCGGCGGTTGTTGCGAATAGAGCCTTCCAGATGTGGTGTGTGGGTCGCTGGTCGGCTTCCTGCGGGAC
Source organism: Panicum miliaceum (assembly GCA_032594955.1). Taxonomy (NCBI): domain Eukaryota; kingdom Viridiplantae; phylum Streptophyta; class Magnoliopsida; order Poales; family Poaceae; genus Panicum; species Panicum miliaceum. The sequence goes on from CM064062.1 coordinate 22,445,740, forward strand.
GGCTTCCTTGCGGACCATGACTTCCCTGTTGGTTGTTGGAGGGTGCATCTTGTCGCATGGGGTGACCCCCTGGTGTTCTGCTGACTTGGCTTTCTCCCTCGCCCTCGCCCCTTCCATTGGAAACCGAGGGCATCGAGTTCTGCTGGTTGATCTACAGCAGTGCCCGCTGCGCCATGCGAACGGCGGTCTGGACTTGCAGGTCGGGGATGCCAGCTAACACCGCGGTTATATCGGCAATGTTGGCAGCAGGAGTGTTGAACCCGACGTCCTGTGCTGTTGTGAACTCAGCGTCGAGGTCGCGTTGAATCCGTGCATGCCGGTTGTTGGCGTCCCTTCTGCGCTTGGCACGTTTCCTGTTGCGCAGCCTGCGGGCCTCACGGTCCTGAGCGGACTCATTGGCGCATTTGCGGTGTGCTCATCCTCAGAGATCTGCTCAGGCCTTTCGTTACGGTGCCTGTCGCTATATTTGTCGGATTTCGCCATGAATTCGTGGCGGTGTTTGGATGGATCGTCGGAGCTGTAGTCTACGAGTACAGTTCCGCCGGGGGTGGTCTCACCGAGTGGTCTGCGCTCTTGGAAAGGCAGGGAGTCAAGGTGAGCGACCGGTCTTTCGTCGTCTCCGAGTAGTTCGGAGGGTTTCATGCCCTTCCAGTACACGAAGCAACCCTCCGGTGTGGAGGTTATAACCAAGCCCTGGCCACCCAAGTAGGGTTTGGCCTCGGGATCGGAGTCCGAGTTGTAGTCGTCGAAGATAGGGGCCTCCCGGCATGCGGTGGCGTCCTTGTCCCCGAGCTCGAGTAGTTCGTCCAGATCCTTCTCTAATGCGGAGTAAAATTCGGACTTCGTGGCCTCCTGGTAAACAGTGGCCGTATTGCGTAAACCGAAGGGGAATCGGTCACGCTGCTCCTCAGATGGGGTCGAGTCCGATCCGAGGAAGCTTGATGCAGCATGAGTCGGAGTGGCATAAAAAACGGACAGCTTCTCGATCTCCCTGGCGAGGTCAGGAAGCAGCATCTCATTGAGGTTGTCAACGAACTCGTCGAGGACACTGCTTGGTGTTGCTGCAGATGCCTCCGGCTTGTTGTCGACGAGGTGCCGACGGAAGTCGCCTGTGCCATCAGAGACACAGACCCAGGAGCCGAAGACGAAAGTTGTGAAGTCATCCTTCGGTTTCTGTTAAAACTCCATCCTGAAGATGTCTTCCGAGTACTTTCCTTGGCTGCTCAAGGCTGTGAGGTGCTCTAGCCCCGAGTACTTTTAAGTCTTTTCTTTCTATAGGGTGCGATGCAAATCGCACTCCATATGGAGTAGCCCCCGAGCCTTAGGTTGAATCGAAGAATCAGGCTGAGGGTCCCACTAGTCTTGAATCTTCATCTTATCTTCCAAATATTTTTGAAAAATAAGCCATCGATGACACGTGCCCCGCACCCCCCGAGCCTTGAATCCAAATTCCAAGGTTTCGAAAAAAGGATCCAAAAGAATGTGGCATACTGAACAGTGTTATGTACCAAATATGTGTGTAAAGAGTGCGTAATCTACCTTGATGGTTTATTTCAGAAATCAATTGGTTCAAAATTCGAAAAACGCTTGGGAATAAATAAGTAAATGCGGAAAGTAAAGCTGACTCGAAAAGATAAATAAGATAACTCGTATTGATAATGTCAGAGGAAGGATACAAGAGCTTATACCACACTTCCGATGATGACTCTGGAATCCCGAGACAAGCTCGACTTGACTCTAACTCCCAGACTACTAGACCTAACTCTAGAACTGAAGTGATGAAAGGACTGTGATGTCACCTATTGGGGGGTGAATAGGCGCACCTATAGATTTTCACTCACATTGCAGCGGATTAAATTCACTGTCTCCCAAACCCGGAACTTCCGAGTTTGCAAATCCGGAACTTCCGGATTTGAGCAAGACAGTAGGTGAACTCAGGACTTCCGAGTTTTGCAACCCGAAACTTCTGGGTACACACAGAGCAGAGTGAACATAAATAATCAAGTACGAGTAAATGAATACAAGTTCAAACCCCAATTGGAGAAAAGGTTCTGTGAGGCTTCTTGAGCAGGTTCACAAAGTCATTGCACACAGAAACACTACCCACCGAGTAGATCAACCAAATCACAAATATAGAAATAGAATAAGTGTGACACAAAGATTTGTTTTACCGAAGTTCGGATTCACTACTTGCGACCACAGCTGCTACCAACGCACAATGAATCCTATTCTCCGTTGAAGAACTCTTTAGGAACGTGAGTCTATTTCACCTTACTGTGTTTTCTTCTTTCCTTGCAGAGGTGAAGCACAACCTGCACAAACTTCCCGTGACTCACCACACGATTGGGAGCTCACCGAGCAACACCTAGTCGTCCAGGAGCCAAAGCTCCAAGAGTAACAAATGCAAATCACAAGATTTCGGCCGGACTCAAGTGCTCAAGGTTTGTTGTGCTCTCTAGTGCTCTCGAGCAATCACTCTCTCAAACCCAACTCAAGGATATCACAAGAATCACACAATCTCACAAAGAGAGGTTGGGGAGAGCTCAACATGGCTACCAAGCTTTCTTAGGACGACCAGCAAGCTTCTGAAAGTGCCTGGAACAGCAGCCCACAAAGGAGGGGGCTCAAGGGTATAAATAGCTGGGTCCAAAGAAACTAGTCATTATGTGACAGTTAGAACTTGGAACTTCCAGATCTCAATATCCGGAACCTCTGGATTTTCAAACCAACTAGCCGTTAGTGCCACATGTACCAAATCCGGAACTTCCGGATTGCCCCTGGCAGATCAGAGAAACGTGCACGTGAGGCTCTAAGTGTCTCTCTCAACTTAGGTTATTTGAGCACTGAGACTAAATCAAAATATAATGTGATGCATCCCTCTTGACAGTACGACATACCTATACTCAAGGTTAAATACAAAGAACATTTCAACCACTTGAGCTTCTCTATTGTTTTTCATGTCGTGCCTTGATCATTGACAATTTGAGGAGTGCATTCACTTTTGTCTCTTTATTTTGAGCACATCTTCCTTGAGCTAGTGACTTTGAACCTTTGTCTTTGAATGAAATCCTTTTCTAGTTCAAATCATCGTTTTCACAATATGGTTCTTGAAAGATTGATACTTGTTGTTATGAACACCATATATGACCAAGATTCTTCAAGTTGAATTCAAGGAAAGTTCCTTCACCCTAGCATTGGTTCCTTGGCGCAACCCTATTGCCCTTCTCGAAGTTTAGTCCCTCGAAACACTATCCCAAATTCCAACTCTTCATTCTTGCGCCACATAGAGCTTCGTAAAGTTTGTATCACAATTAAAACCTCAATGAAAACCATTCTTCATAATTATTTTCAACCTATAGCTTCTATTGATGGGTTGTCTATTTGTTATCAAACACATGACTCAATCCTTATGATACTTATGCTTGTCAATATCATCACTTTAATCATGACTTAGTCACAAGGCTTGTCATATGACCCCTTTATCTTTGCTTTCAATATCTTTCAGCACATGTAATCCATTGATATGATAATCAATTTCTGCTCATACACTCAACAAGATCATTTCTAGGAACGGATCATGGCATAACCCATTCCGAGAAATTGATTTGCAGGAAACACTACAACACATGTGGGCTTATGTGACGTTCCATTTATGTCACTGAAAGTGATATTTTCGTTATATTTCATAATCTGTGACATTTGCGTGACGAAAATCCGTTTGTCGCATATACCCCGTAATAAAAGGTATTTTGTGACAAAAACATATTATTCGTCATAAATTTTCTGACAATTATTCTATCGTCACTAATTTATGTTTATGACAATTATTCTATCGTCACTAATTTATGACTTTTATTTTTCATCATAATCAATACCAAGAAACGTCACAAAACTATGTGCTTAGATGACTGTACACATACCACACGTAGGATAGAAAACGTCATAAAATTTAGTCATCTTATGATGTGGCGATGACTAGAATCTGATATGGCATTCACATTATGACAATTTGATTCGTCACAAAATATGACGCAACAAGACCCAACAGAATCAATCATCCAAATATTCTACAGCCATTCATCTATTTTATCGTAAAAACAAATCAATCCACACAACCATAAATCATTTGCCCTAGAAAATGCAACTTACATGAGATGTACACAGGTGATGCTGCACTCAGCCACATATTTACTACCCTAATTACCTATGCACTACAAGGCCAAAAATTAGAAATAGGATCTATCCTTTGTTCTCCTCTAATAGTGGAGCATCTTCCAGTTTGCCAATTATCAGGAATAGGGGTTTTTTTATCCAGTTCCAGACCTTCCTCAGTTCCCTGTACATAAAAACAACTTAAACTGATCAGTAACAACATGTCATGGAAAAGAGTTCACCACTTAAGAATGTTACTAAATGAATGCATCTAGCAATCAGGCCTATGGTTAAAGCTTTCTAATTGTTTGCTCAAATGTTGATGTAACGGCCTAGAGACAATTTAATTGGAACAAACAAATGGGTACCTAACTTGCTGACTTCCCAATTATTGATACATGTCATGCAATTACAATCATGCACTGGTATTCTAGATTAAGCCATAGGAGCGAGACACGAAACAATAACTTGAGTACAGGACGGAGACACATTAGCCAGTTAACAAATATAACCGATAAAAGGTAATGTATTGAGCGGTAAAATGGAACTGAAGTTCACAACTTTGAAGCTTATGCAGCTTGTGCATAACTTATCTTCACACTAAACTTGTTGCGCAGAGAAATGCATCCTAAGTTGCACGATTACATCTCTAATTACTCATAGAAAAATGAGAAACAACATATGTAGGCTTAGACAAGTTAATTAGATACACCTTTTTCTATCTATTATTGTAATGCTCAAAGTTTTTTCATCTTTTGAGACATGGCAGGCTCCAGTAACAGTAATAACTATTAACTATAAGAACTGTCACCACAGAATCAAGCCTTCTAGCACTAGTCACAATAGCAGGAATTACTAAGATTTTATACTGCATACACATTCACAGTATGCTAGAATATTGAACACTGAACCAAGCAACTCTAGCCAAAATTTGTTGGATCTCGGCTCATGCATGCAGGTCATGATTGTCATATTTTCTTTTTGATCTTTTTTCTAAAATGATCACTGAAAACTACCTATTGATATGCAGCTTGTGCAATGAAAAATACCTGAAAAATTGAAGCAAACACGAGTCTGTGATGTTTTGAATCTCGACAGCAACAGATAGCATTACGTGCTATCAGTATGGGACAACCTGAATGGATATACAACAATTGTAACTAGTACATAGATACTCCAATTATCCACTTCAGCATTCAGTATCCTTATTTGCAGAGCAATTCTATTGGAGCTTGCAATATATACCTACTTTCTCCAGTTACCAATAAACTTCACATAATTAATTAAGCACAAAAGCAGTAGTAATTGAACAGAGCAGAGAACATAGAATCACACAAGTATTCCAGCAGCTAGGGGTAGCATACAACAAAGCACCCCATGTTTTTTTGATGAACCACAAAGCACTTAATTGAACAGAGCAGAGCATGATATAAACAACACAGCCTGCTGCAGTAGGAGGCACATAGGACGGGGCACTTAGTCGAACAGAGCATAGCACAAATTAGACGACCTCTTCAACTGCAATTGAACACAAGAGGAAGAATTACCAGGACGGTAGTACCTGGGGTCCTAGAGATCGATCCAGATATAGGTGCCGGAGTTCTCTGATCCAGCTGCCGGGTCGACAAGGACTCCATGGCACGGTCCGTTTTGGAAGGAGAGGACTTGCACCCACCGAGAGAGGGAGGAAGTGATTATCGGAGGCGCACATCGCAGAACCTAGGTCAGGAACCAAATCAATTTGGGGAAAATTAGACAGAGGAAGAGTAAATGAATATCCTAGGACAGCGGCGACAAAGAAGGAGGTCCGTAGTGGAGGAGGTTTGGTGACTGCTCCGGTCGGGGGGAGGACGGTGGCCGCGGCGTTGCTCCGATAGGGAGGAAGGGCAGGGGCGGCGCGCTGCTCGGTCCGGGGGACGGAAGGGGCGCGGCGCTGCTCCAGGTCGGGGGGGAGGGCATGGGCGCGTTGTGGATCCGGGCGCGACGGTTGGGGCAGACCGAATCAGAGTGGCGGCGGCGCACAGTAGGGAGAAGGGAGGGGATGGGCAGGGGCGCCGGAGCACGAGATGGAGGCGGCGGAGAGGGCGCAGGGAGAGGGACGGGCGGAGACTAGGGAAGCAAAGGGCAGGTGAGGAAGCGGAGACTGGGGAAGTGAAAGGTTGGGTTCGAACCGTAGTTCCGTCTGCTTTTTTTTTTTTCTGTTTTAACTCTGCTGCATATGAACATTTACCAATAATGGATGTACCTCAGTGGATTAAGTCTACTTTGGGGAGTGTAACTTCTTGGTTCGATTCCTATTGCCAATATTTAAAATAATGAAAGATAATTGTCATAATCTAATAAAGACGATCATGTTGCCCAGTAGTAAAGCATGTAAGGCTGTAGCATCAGGTCCTTGGTTCGAGCCTTGCATGTTCCTTCTTTTGTGTTTTTTTCTTCTTTCGCTTTTCAATTTTGTGCTTTTTTTGTTTTCGCTTCTCATTTTTTCAATATTCGATTTAAATCTGATAGGTGGTCCACCTAACCAACACTTACAAATGCAATTCACTATAAAAAGCTTATATCCAATTACTCATCAAACTAGTAGGCAGCAGGATGCACCTTTTTATTTTGAAGAAAAAACTCTTGAAAAAGCTTATGACGATCGAAGATTGTCACAAATCTGTGACGCGTGATAGTGTGGCAGAACCACCTGAATTAATCCGGCTCAAGCGCGCTAACCATCACCACAAGGGCAATCAGGGCTAACTCGCACTTCAAACGAAATAATCCACTGGTCTGTTGGGTAACCTCCCGATACAACCACGGTTTTTGCCGATCGAAACCACACATACATGTACTCACACGTAGGTGAGCCCAGAGTATACAACATTCCATAATTTTACAACACAGGTTCACCACAAATTATTATTACAACGGAGTTCAAATTCTTAAAACAAGGTACTTCAGAGTTCAAAATAAATGAGTTCTTCAGAGTTCACACAGCGGAAAAGATAACGACAACTACTCGACGATAAAGGATGTCTCGATGAAGCCCGTACGAGACATCACTCGGCATCACCGCTGTTGGCCGGGGGCGTATCCCATTCCACCGACCAACCAGGAGGAAGGGTACAAGGCCAAGTCAAACTAGCAATCATATCCTCGAAAGTTTCACCTGAAAACAAGCCACAAGCAAGGCTGAATATACTAATACTCAGCAAGGCTTACCCGACTAGTGGAATATACTTAGCCGACTCCTAGACATGCAAGACTTTTTGGCTTGAGGGGTTTGTTTTGCCGAAAAGCATATATAAGTAGGTCCTTACTTTCAATTTTTAGCTCCAAGTTCTAGTCTTCTTTAACCATTCTAGGTAAGCATCTATCCAATATTATACATGGTGGAAGAATTATTTTGCATCCAACAAGATTAATCATCATCATTGTTCCTCTTCTTACTCTATGTGGTAAACGGGTCAAGCAGTCTCAATAACCGCGAGAAACGGACGATTCGAATCGAATTTCTTAACCTTGCAAGGTAAACCTAAACACACGTTACGTGGTTACTCCCAGAGTCACACATGCAACTTTTCCCTTCAATTCCCGCTTCACGGAACAGGCCCACCACCCTCGACTACACGTCACCACAGACCACGGTACGTCGGGCTGTGGCGGCAAATGCACCCGCCATTAGCTAGATGTGAACGAATTCAAGACGGTGGGGAGTATATTCCGGCCTCGGTTCAATCCAGGACTTAAGCTTACCGATTACCATATTCTCGACATGTGGTTAGTACGTTCAAAGACTTAATCACCACTACCACACACTGCGGCCTTAGCATTTTTCACTAAACAGACGGGGCCTCAATCATCAACATAAACATCGTACCATAGCTCCGTCCGTCGACCTTATGATTGCAGCATGTAGTAAATATTCAACTCCTATATTCTCGCGAGTGACAGGAAATCACTTGACTTTTACCGAGTCCTATTAGTATAGCATTCTATCGAACCTTACATCTAGTGTTCAGAGCATGGATACCTAGGATCATGCAACTAAGTTTCCATTCAACTCCTACAAACTTAATGCACAAGTAAAGTAGAGTAATAAGTTGCATAAGTTTAGAAAATAGGGTTCATGATCCGGGGCTTGCCTTCTTGGGAAAAGTTAGCTTGGGGCTTGTCCGAACTTGGGCTCGGGTCTTCAAGAGCTTCAGTTAGATTTACTTGAGCTTCACGCTGCTCACTCTCGGACATGGCATCAGCTCGTATGTTCCGTCGGCGAGAGTCGTCGGTTCTATATGAATGCACCAATATAAGTTATAGTGATGGTATAAGACGATTATTTCCTATCACAACAAAGTGCAATCCACAAAAGGGGGGTTAATAGAGTACTTAGTTAAGATTTCTTTGGGCAATTGTTAATAGAGTATGACTTAAACTATTAACTCCATGAAACAAAAGGGGGGTTGTGATATATTGGAAACTTAATTTTCTAAGCACAACATGGATTAATCACAACTTCGGGATTAGGTAACTTCTGATGATGAAATTTTTATTTAGAGCACATTATGCAGAGATAAAAGCACTGTAAAAAGTTCAGACAATTTCACGCAGCAGATTAATTATGAAAAATGAAAAACACAACCACTGCTAGAACCTAGTTATTTTTATACAGAACAAACCATTCAAGTATTGACACCAAAACTTTTACAGGGGGTTAATATATCCATAAGTGTGTTGCTGTAAAATTTTCAGATTTTTCTAAGTAAGATACAAAGCATAATAAATAGGGCAAGATGCACCTAGTTTAATAAAGATTGATTTCTAAAGAATGTTTTACAGGGTTTCTGTGTACGAAATTTTTTATACAGCAAGAGCTACTCTAAAATATCCTTCAGTAAAAAGTTGAATATTTTCCAAGTAGAGAAACTAATTATTTGAATTAGTGCATTTTTCCCTACCACAAAATTATATAAATAGGTTACAGAAAGGAAAAAGGTTCTAAACTTTTTCTGTCGTATTTAGGCCTTAATACGACAGTTCTGAAAAAGTTTTACTACAAGAATCACAACATAACCGCAGTTACAAATTAGTTTCATTACTTCATGCCATAAACAAGTTTTATTAAGAAGTTTAGCTAGAGGTGGGTTCTGGTCCTAATATTTTTACACTGGATTACAAATCGTGCAACCAATCTACTATTACATTTTCAGGTTTAGACTTTATCTACAACAGCGGGTACAATTAAAGTTTATTAAACCTTCCATTTAATTTATATCAAGATTTAGCAGGCAACTGAAGAATTGCATGTAACAAAAGTTGTAGATTTCCATCTAAATATTCCACAACAGTTGAGTTTGTATTTTTCTGATTTTTCTACGATTTTATATGGATTTTACAAGTTTGCTGTTTTTGAAATCAAAGTTTAACCATAGGTTTACAGATATGCCCCTGGAAACTTGCGTGCAGACTCTTTTAAAGATTTAAATCAAACAATTGGGTCCCTGGGCGGCGCTGGCATGGCGGCCGGCCAGATTCCGGCGACGGGGCTCGTCGGCGGCGAGGGGAAAATGGTCGGGGAGATCCAGGGAGGTGAGGGCTACCTTGGGGTGGCCTTGGTCGGGGTTGGGAGTGGCCGGAGGTGGCTCGTCGGCGTGGAGCAGAGGGGCGGCGGCGGGGCGGAGCGTCGGCGACGGTGCTCCGGCGAGAAGGGGAGAGCGTGGGCTGGTTGAGGAGCTTCGTGGCGTCGAGGGGAACCCGTTTTGAAGCTTGGCTTGGACGGAGGAGCTTCGGCGTGGGCTGCCCACGGAGCAGCAAGGAGCGGCGGCGGCGCGGGCGGCGCTGTCGGTGCTCTGGAGGATCTGGGCGACGATGGATGGGGCAGTGAGCTGCGGTGGGCTGCTGTGGTGGTGGTGGAAGACTCAGCTCTGGCAAGGGGTGGCCGGAGAGGTGAGCTCCACGGGGAGCTGAGCACGATGACGTTAATGGTGGCGGCGGCGGCGTTCTAGCGTTTGGGCGCGCGAGGGGGACTCCGTGCGGCCTTTTGTAGGCAGCAGAGAGGCGGGAGTAGGGTGGAACGTGGACTATGAGACGCGGGCGCGGGCGGCACGACGAAAACGTGTGACTGGCCACGGCGGACGGCGAACAGAGCCGGCGCGGCGTGCGGCAGGCGCGGGCAGGGGACTGGGCGCTGAGGATTTGGCGTGTAGAGTAGGAGATCACACGGCGCGCGGTTGGGCGAGGAGCTGCAGCAGCTGCCTTGCCGGGCGGCGAGCGCGGCGACTGGCGGGACGTGGCGGAGACACGGCACGGCGCGACGCGTCCATTGGGCACGACGGGCGGCGAGCAGGGGTGCGGGTCGCCAGCGCGCGCGTGGCGTGCGCGGACTGGGGAGGAACGCGGCGTGCGGGTGCGCGTTCGGGCACGGCCAGGCATTGGCTTGACACCTAGAGCTGTCAGGCATTGCCGGCCAAGTGGCCTGCGGCGACTGTGCGGCGGCAAGGGTCGGGCGAAGCGAGGGCCGCAGCGAAGCTGAGGGTCGGGCGAAGCGAAAGGTCGGGCGAGTGAAAGGGTCGGGCGAAACGAAAAGGGTCGCGCGATGCGAGGGTCGGGCGACGCGAGGGTCGGGCGAGCGGCTGCGCGTCGGAGGGTCGGACAGGCGGAGAAGAAGGGTCTGCAGTGAAATAGAAGAAAAGACAGGGGCTGGTTTGCAAATCCAAGTGTTTCACAAATTTTTGTGTTGCAACTCGAAAATCCTTCAACACGAAAGTTGTTCAAAATGAAAAGTTCTACAAGTTTCGTTTCAAGCCAAAGTTTGTTTGAGTTCTAGTTTAGAAGTTATTTTAGAAACTTATTTCGTTGAAACTTCTCCTAATTATTTATGCAGCGTGTTAAGTTAAAGAGGCTTTCGTAAATTAAACACCTGAGGTGTTACAGATAGTTGTCATAAAAATATACGAGTGTTCATCACAATATTGTATTGAAATAGTTTACGACAATTTCTGAGTGTACTTAGTGACGAATACACAACTTTCGTCACGAAAGTATGCCACTCCCTATAAAACGTCATTAAAGTAAATGAGCTTATGACGTTTTAGCTTGTTGTCACGAAGTATTCGTCATAGAAGGTCACATATATTGTAGTGAAATGATTTGTTCCCAGAAATCGATTTGTAGGAACGGTTCTCGCTGTCACTCGTTCCTAGAAATGCATTTCTAGGGGCCGGTAAGGGCATGATCCGTTCTTAGAAATAGTTTTTCAGGGGTGGCACGTTACCCGTCCCTTCAAAAAGCTATTTCTAGCTGCAAGAAGCAGGTGCGGGTACTGTACCCGTCCTAGAAATACGTTTTTACCTGCTCATAAAAATTCGTTTTTAGTAGTGTATAAATATTGGCATGTTTTTTCACAAAACTAAGTCTGCCATATAATGATTATAATCTTGTGTAAGGTTAATTTTATTCCACAAAACTTTTGGTGACAAAAGAAGTCGACCGCTTAACTGTAGATAATTTTGGAGAAAAGCCGATGTTTGTGTGACAAATACTCCACGAAGATAAGAAATTAGGAAATGTCGCGGCGGTCAAATACAATTTAATAAAATTGGCTAATGTTAGATATGATAATCTTAGAGTGTGTTTGGTTGAGCTGTGGTTTTTTAAAAAAGGTAGTTATGGGCCGTGGACTGTAGAAAAGCTACTACAAGATGTGGGCTGTGAGAAAGGCGAAAATTATTTGGTTTGACATCCGTAGCTTTTGAGAGAACTATTAAGTGGACTCATAAATCATCCATAGCACTCTCCACTCAACTCTCTCACTCTCTCCACTCAACCCTCTTCTTCCTCTCGCTGGCTAAGTCCCTCTCTTTCTCTCTCCCTCTTCTCTCCAATAGGTTGGTGGCTGCCGTAGCTCCTCCCCTCCAGGCCAGCCACCGCAGCTCCCATCCACGCCGGCCACCGCCGGTTCTCACATCCGCACCAGCCCCGCGCAGCTCACCTCCGCACCGGCTCGCACGGCTCCCCTCCGCGCCGGCCCGTGCCAACCTGCGCGGTTCCCTTCCACGCTGGCCCGCGCCGGCCTGCGCCGCTCTCCTCTGCGCCGGCCGCCGCGGCTCCCCCACGACGGCCCACGCAGCTCCCCACCACGCCAACCCACACAGCTTCCCTCCATGCCGACCCGCCACAGGTCCTCCCCTCCGTGCCGACCCACGCCTCTCCCCTCCATGCTGGCGTCAGCCCGTCGCAGGTCCTCCCCTCCACGCTAGCCCACGCAGCTACCCTCCGCGCCGACCCGCCGTAGCAACTCCCCTTTTTGCACCGCCACCTGGAAAGGAGGGGCCAGAGAGGTTTGCCACCGCTTGGAATCGCGCACAGCGAAGGCTCGCAGCAGCGGAGCCCAGTCTGCGGTGGTGGAGACTCGCGCGCGGGGGGGCTCGCGCCGCCGGTGGAGCTCGTGCGCGACGGAAGATTGTCCGTGGCGGAGCCGTGATGGCTCACGCCGCCGGCAGCATGCGTGCGGCGGATAGCAACGCGTGAGGTCAGCGACGGACGGCAGCGCGGGAGACCAGCAGTGCGGGAGGGCGGTAGCGGCGTGGGAGGGCAGCGGGTGGCAGCGCGGGTGGGCAACGTGCGGCGGCGCCGGTGGGCAACGGCAGCGGACGGGGAAAGGATGAAAAAAATGAACTGGTATATTACGTGGTCCGTGGCAGGTGGGTAATTTTAAGGAGATATTAATTAAAAAAAATGAGTGAGGTGCTGTAATTATTGAACTAAAAAAAGCTGCTTTTGGCTGGCTTTTGGGGCGAAACCAAACAGACTATTAGGCATATATTTTGGCTATAGGTTTTGGACCAAACCAAACAGACCCTTACATATCAGTCCGGAGAAAGTGAAAAAGGAGAAAACCAACAGTAAATCGGACAATGCGCGTTAGAATTGCATGTTGCCAGCCTCTCGGCACTGGGTTTTGAGGTTGACTGAACGGAAAATATATATATGAGGTTGCGTATGGACGACAAAAAGGATAGTAATGAGGTGGCAGGGCTACTGCTGCTGCCTTGGAAGAAGATACTACAATGTTAATCATCTTTTTTTTTTGAAATAGAATGTTAAACATCTTTTTTTAGAACCACTCATGGTTGGTGACGTCGCTTGAAAATTACACGCCTTAAGGTCTCGTACATTATATACTTATAATCTCACATGATTGTTTTAATCCTTATTCCTTACTGATTAAAGGTGAACTATTTGCATAGAAATTTTTGTTAAGTGGCTTATTATACTACTACAAAAAAGATTTTTAGGGATGGATAAAAAATAATTTTAGGGGCGGGTGCGGTAACCGTTCCTAGTTCTCGCAGCTAAAAATATAATTTTTAGGGACGGGTAACGCGTCCGCCCCTAAAAGTCTTTTGTAGAGGGCATGACCTGCCCCTACAAATTGGTGTCCAAAAAATAAAGAAAGTTGAAAAAATATTCTAAACAGCAAAATAAAAAAGAAAAAAAATATTCCAACGAACCAGCCACCACCACAAGCCCCTATACTAAGGTACAATTTTTTTGATGAAATATACACATTTGCATCACCCGGGGTTCAAACCGCATACCTTATACCTAGCACGTAGCTTTCTCTCCACTACACCACACAGTTACTTGTGACTTTTTCAGGTATGCTATTCTTTTATATTAAATCTGAAATTGATTTGTAAAGATTTAAATGAATTTTTTAAATAAAATTGAAAAATATTTCTAGGGGCGGGTGGTGGTATCACCCGCCCCTAGAAATATCAGTTTTATGGGCGGGTGTTGCCATGACCCGCCCCTGAAAATTATGCCTATTTGTAGGGGCGGGTGCTAAAAATGCTTTTCTAGGGGCTGGTTGGATGGTATAGTACTCCTGCTCCATTTGTAGCAGCGGGTTATATTTTGACCCGCACCTAGAAAAAATATAGGATGTTGCTACAAATTATTTTTTAATAGTGTTACATATGAGAATTAACAGATTTTTGGAGCCTTTGGCTAATGCTCATCGCCCTTGCCTTTATATGTACATCATTACTATCCAATTTTCCTATTCTCGACCACAATTCCTAACAAAGTGAACATAAGCGCAGAGAGACAAGCAATACGACTGACGTACATCAGTGAAAATGCTGAGCAGAGTCTCAAGATTTTTTTTTCTTTTTAGAATCCTAGGGGCCAAGCCCCCGTCTTATTGCCAAAGCTAGGACACACTTTCAGATCTACAGCACCAGGATGTGGGGCAGACAGCAACTAAAATACTACATCAAGCTAAGATGCTATGAAGATCGTTCCAGACTTAATTCTTTTATGGTCTTCAAGATCTTGCCCGGAACTTGATCTGTACCTCTCCTCACCTAGTGATTCTTCCAAGTTGGCTTGGCTGATCTGGCCTCTCCAGATAGCAGTCCATGAGGGTTTGCCTACTTACAGGGCATAGCAGCACCCTCCAGTTTCTCATCATTCCAGCAACTTTCTTCAAGAGTATTCACATATTCTTCCATCTCCCACCTTGAAAACAACTTGAAAATAGATGTTGTTTCTTAGCTTCCACAGCTACACAGAGATACATAACTCAGCATATTCAGCACCTGAAACTTTTTATTACTAAACCCACAACTACCAACAGATTAAAACTATTGACAATACTCCCACCACAGATTTCAGAGATGTCACACCAAAGTTGCCTAGAAGATTGGTAATTTCTAACTCATTGCAGAAAAGGTAAGAGTATCATACCAAAGGTAAGTGAAGAGGATTTGGGGTACATTTACATTTTAGCCTTGCATATATATCTATATTACACACACACACACCAACACTCCCCCTCAAGATGGGCCGTATATATCTATCATGCCCATCTTGTCACATTGTTGGCAGTTCTTATGCCCAATAGAATAGAGATTCCATAAACGTACATAATACACCGCTGTAGCAGTTCACCTTGGAGTATTCTAGGGTATCAAATTTCCACGAGGAAGCACTATGGTCTAATGAGCATCGATTGAATGAATGGTAAACTTTACTAGAAATAACCACCAATTAACTAGCAGGAGTAAGCCAGATAAATGAGATAGATAAATGGCCAGGCAATGACCGAACGACACATAGGAGACTCAACCTTAGAGCTATAAGCAGCAGGGAGGACAACGAGCGAGAAAGACTCCTAGAACACTTCTGAACTATCGAGCTAACCTCTCTAGACTAAACCTTGCCTAAATCTAACTATCGGGAAACCAGATATTACTTTGGCGGCTGGGGCGGAAGGACTACAAAAAGGGATGAGAGGGGAGTCCAACTCGGCCAATGATCTACTGCTATGAAAGCACCCGAACGTGGTGGATTACAACGGACGGACAGGGCTGTCACCACCTGCCGCCTACCACACAGTTCCGTGGGGTGAAACACAATACCTAGCTAACACTAAGCCAGACACCGCGTTTGCACTCGGTGTTAGGATTTCTCTTGAGGCCTTCAAGAGAAATCCCCCTCAACCTAGGGAACTGACTTGAGGCCCCTAGTCCGAGTGAGAAAACCCGCAAGATAAGATCCTGATAAACTAAGACCAGAACAAAGTCAAAACTAAAGGAATTGCTGCATACAAGCCGAACACTTGGAGATAAATAAATGCGGAAAGTAAAGCTGACTCGATAAGATAAAGAAGATAACTTATATTTATAAAGTCAAAGGAAGGATACAAGAGCTTATACCAGACTTTCGAGGATGACTCCGGAATCCCGAGATAAGCTCAACTCGACTGTAACTCCCAGACTACTAGACCTAACTCTACAACTGAAGTGAAGAGAGAACTCCTTGAGTGTGTGTGTGTACAAGTGAAGATGAGGGGCCTATTTATAGCAGTGGAACGTTGGTAATTGGACATGCACCTCAACTGCACGCGACCTTGATAGTTGCTTAACTTCCACGCGAAGACTAGGCACCAGAGGCCACTAGGTGGGGCCGGCCGGCCTCCCCCAGGCCAGCCGACGCCTGGAATGGTGCCAAGTGGCACCGCCTTCTGGTGGATGGCTCTGATTCCCTTTACAAGGTCGGTGACGGTTGCCCTTTTGGTTTTAACTGCCTTTGTGCATGCAGGTGGGCCCTTGAATCCATGGTTGAAGCCTTTTGGGTCCTCAGATCAAACCGACTTCAAGTGCATGACTCTTGATCAACTTAATTGTGTTTCCTTGCACCTGGATCAGTGACATGGCCATTGGAGCCAGTGCCGGGCCAGCTGGTCTGGTGTAGGCCGGTCGGCCTGGGTTTGTCCCCGTTTCGACTAGTTATATTACACTTGCTCCTGCATAGATAACTCATCCAAAACTTGTGTAATTTTATTAGTTTAAATAAAATATGTATGGAACATAATGCAAAACTCTAAATTATTCCCGAGAAGTTGACGGACGATGGGTGAATAATGACCGTCAACACACCCCTATGCTTAAACTCTTGCTTGTCCTCGAGCAAGGCTTAATACTTAGGCTCGGCGGATCAGGAGTTGCATCAATGTCCACCCCTTGTAGGTACCTTGTGCATAGCAAATTACTCATACTCTTATGTACCTGAGGATGCTGATCGTACCTTGATTTGGAGTGTGGGGCTTAGTCGCATTTTCATCCCTCATCTTGAGCGGTTGAGAAACTGAATAGCTTCCACCGGAGTTTCTCTGCTACCTGTTCAGGTTCCTTCTCGGAATTTTGCTAGTTTTTCAAAAGAATGGTTTCGAGAATCCCCAGTGGTGCTCTCAATGTCGCTCAAGGTGTATGGTGCTCACTATGGTCGGAAATTGACCATCTTCTTCCTACTTCCAAGGCTGATATGTGGAGCTCATGGGTAGGAAGAGTGTTGCATACCTTGGTTCACCTTTATTGCTGAGCCGAAGAGTGGTTCGAGAGAGGTAGGTACCCCATCAAATTCCGATCTTATGGAAGGTATAATTCTTAAGGGGAGAGGGAGAGAATGGACTCATACTTGGAATATTTTCGTCTTTTCATCTTGCACTCCTGAATTCTTTTGCTTAGGAGAGTATGGGTTCTATCTCATTTCTTTTCTCATTTTTCCTCATCTCATATATATATATATTATATTAGGAGCCTAGGGCTTCCTATAACAATTGGAAGCCCCGGCCAACCCAACCTGCTTCATGGGCCAAACTAGCCAGGCTGCTCTGCGCCAGCCCACCAACCCCTCCACCCTCCACTCCCGCCGCGCGCCCACATTCCTCCGAGACGCATGGACCCCCCTCCCACCATGCGCCCACGTTCCGTCCATGACGCGTGGACCCCCTCCATACCCGCCACGTGCAACGATTTCACTGGCGTGTGTGGCCCACATTCCACGACGCTATCCTCTTTCTATCGCAAGCGTATATATATCAAACATACATCATAGAATCAAGGCGTAACTCCCATTTTTTTGTTGTGTTACACGTATGTTAGAGCAAAATCATTTAGATCATAGTATATACAGTTATCCTCTCATCTTAAACTTTTTTTAGATAAAATGGCATCTCCGTTAAGGTTTATAATATTTAAGAACCATTCTAATGTATTATATAACACCCAGCAGGTTTATACGATCACAAATATGAATTTTAGCCATTTTGAATCTTAACACCGATAACCAACCAATCTACTATAGCGGTTTTATGTCTATATTATCGTGCACGTATCGTGTTAGGTGTCCAAATCCAATTTTCGGTTTATTATTCAAGAAATTATTTTATTTTTACAAAAAATATTTTTCCAATCATCAATATGGTTGTCATCAACATGTTCATATGGCATCACATATTGGTTTATATGCCCAATGATTTTTAAGGACCCCCACTATGGTTTCTACTGCTTTAAGTGAAGGTTTATATGATGCACGACTTGATGTTATAGTACTTTGTACCGTAAGCCTGATAGCCAAACTTATATACGACGGAAGAACAATGTTTATATGCTAGTTCACGAACGTGTCATCATGGAGTGCGAGGCGGCGGTTCCAGACATCGCCGTCGGTTACTTTTCTTTTTTTCGGCGCTTTAAAAGCTTTATTAGCTTGCGGTTCCAATCATTTTACCCCCCATTACACCCGTCAATTTGCTCCCACCACTCTCTCCCTCTCCACCAGCACTGTTCATCTCCTCCGCCGCCGTCAGTGCTCATCTCTTCCGCCGCCGGCCGCCGTGACGCCAGTTTCTTGGCGCTTATGGACGGGGCGCCATCCACCCCGCAGGTGCTTCTGGAGGGTCCGGTGGAGATTTCGGCACGCCCGCTGGTGGTACGGGTGGCAAGCACAATGCTGAATCCGGTTGCCTTGCTGGGGGCGCCGCTGGTGGCACCGTTGGAGGCGTCGCTGGAGGCCCCGCTGGGGGCGCCGCTGGAGGCCCTGCTAGGGGCTCCAAGGTCTCCGACAAGGGCACGGGGCGCAACGCGGCAGTGGAAACCGTCGGCGGTTCAACTTCCGCCCCTAATCGCGGCTCCAGTCACGGCGCCCCTGTCTCCGCGTCCAATGCCGCGGCCAAAACATGCGCCGATCCAAAATCCGGCGTCCCCGCAGCCCCGAGGAACAAGATTCCAACCAAGAAGCAGGTGATTCCGCCCTCTACCACCGGTGTGCACCTTGCCCGAATGAACATCAAGAGGGCTGCCGGGCGGGGCTCACGCAAAGATGCACCTACTGCATCGCCCACATCTTCCGATGATTTCATGCCGCCGCCGAAGAAATTGCGTTAGGATCAGGCACCTCCTTCGTCCTCGAAGATTACCACCTGGGCTTCAGGTCGCGGACGTGGTTCCCAGGTGCCAACTTCTCCAACTCGAGGGCGCGGCGCGGGAAGAAGCAAGCCACGGACTAGGGGTGCCCGCTCTGTCAGATTTGAGGTAGTAGAAACCTTCATTTTCTTGCGTAGAATGTTCTGTTGCATCCATTACCATTTTCACTCCCGCCCCTTTTTGATTCAAATGCAGGAAAGAGAAGAAACAGAGAGTACACTATCACGTTCTGCTCGATCTCCACGTCAGGTGTTGTTTCCTACATTCTTTTTTCAATTTTTCGTGTTCCCTCTTGAATGTCATATCATTGCCATTGTCATGAATGGTTGTGGGTTGTATGAACGATTTAGTTGGTTCATATGCTCAATTCTAATCGGTTATATGTTGCTACTTTGATGGGTTATATTATGACTGTTGATTTGATCATGGGGTTCTATGATTTGTTTTACTGTATGAATGATTTAGTTGGTTCAGATGCTCAATTCTTTTTCGGTTATATGCTGCTACTTTGATGGAATAATTTTTTTTCTGATTTTTGTATGTTCCATTTGATGCATCTTAAAGGTCTATATGCCCAATTCTGATAGTTTATACACTAGTTTATATCTGCTCATAACTGTTGTGTATTGGCCCATTCATCAATCTTATTGGTTTATATGATATAGCATCATAGTATATATACTTTATGTGTGTATAACCCTAACAAGAGTATTATGGCTGTTGATTTGATTATGGTTTATATGATAGGTTATATACTGATACTTCACTGCCACTTCATCGTTTATTTACATATTCAAGATATTATGAATGTCTAATTTTGTTTATATAATAGGTTATATTACGACTGGTGATTTGATTATGGGTTATATGATTGGGTTTATTGTATGAATGATTTAGTTGGTTCATATGCTCAATTCCTTTTTCGGTTATATGCTGCTACTTTGATGGAAATAAAAATTTTCTGATTCTGTATGTTCCATTTGATGCATCTTAAAGGTCTATATGCCCAATTCTGATAGTTTGTACACTAGTTTATATCTGCTCATAGCTGTTGTGTATTGGCCTATTCACCAACCTTATTGGTTTATATGCTATAGCATCATAGTACATATACTTCATATCTGTATCCCCCCTAATAAGAGTATTATCACTGCTGATTTCATTATGGTTTCTATGATAGGTTATATACCGATACTTCACTGCTACTTCATTGTTTCTTTACATATTCAAGATATTATGAATGTCTGGTTTTGTTTCTATGATAGGTTATATTATGACTGTTGATTTGACTATGGGTTCTATTATTGGGTTTACTGTATGAATTATTTAGTTGGTTCATATGCTCAATTCTTTTCAGTTATATGATTGCACTTTGATGGAAATAAATTATTTCTGATTCCCTATGTTCCATTTGATGCACTCTAAAGATCTATATGCCCAATTCTGATAGTTTATACACTAGTTACAACTGCTCATAACTGTTGTGTATTGGCCCATTCACCAATCTTATTGGTTTATATGCTATAGCACCATAGTATATATATACTTCATATCTGTATCCCCTAATAAAAGCAGTATGAATGTTGATTTGTTTATGATTTCTATGATAGGTTATATACTGACACTTCTACTTCATCGTTTCTTTTACATATTCAAGATATTATGAAATGTCTTATTTTGTTTATATGATAGGTTATATTATGACTGTTGATTTTATTATGGGTTCTATGATTGGTTTCATCATGGGTTATATGATTTGTTATGTTTTTATATTTTGGTTGTGGCTGGTTCACACACATTGATTGAAATTCATTTTTTTTATCATGATTGTTCCAGTAATTCTATTTTTTAAGTTTTTTATGCTCAATTGTTATATTTTATACTTTCATATCTTTTGACTCATCACCAATTAATGATAATTAATTTAATATGCAGGAAAGATCCTAGCCAGAGGATCCGCCTTCACGTCCAGGCCAATCTGCCGCCTTTAAGGTGTCCTTCTACTACATTCCCTTCAATAATAGTTCTCACTTTTGAAAGTAATATTTTTGTTTGCATCATTATTGGTAGAGTAGATGCTGTATGAAGTAATAGTTGGTTCAATACCTATCATGTTTGCTATATGTATGACGTATTTAACACAAATCTATGCATCATAGAAACCATATGTTGGGTTTGTAAAATCCTTATTTTATAATAAGGTCTACTTGAAGATCGTTTAAGCTTACATCATATCTATGATTGCTTTCAAATATTTATATGCAAGCTTCAGTCGTTGTTTATGGCCGCTTATGTTTATTTATGATTAGTTTCTATGCTAAATCCTCATACTTTTTGTACACTACACTCCATGTTTCATCATTTGCAGCACCAGAAATTGAATGTTCGCTGCAGCCCAAAAGATGTCCTTGACGCGATCCATTGCTTAAAAAGAAAACAACGTGATTATGTCAGCGATAAAGGTTTTGGTGATCTCTTTGACATGACAGTACAATTTTTAGAGTCCCGTGGTTTACTGGATTGGCTACTAGAGAACACTGACCCAAATAATATGATAATCCGCGCTAACGCTTGGAAGAATTTGGAGATAACCAAGGATGTTATTCACCAGATCCTTGGTCTTCCCAATGCTGGCGGGCTTCCAGAAAAGTTTGAATGGGCTGAAGCAGTTGCCGAAGCATCTACTTTCAGGGCTAGCATTGGACTTGGGCCCGGATCATTTGGTGCGGACAAGATGATGCAGCAAATTGAAAAAGGTGGCGTAGATGATCTCACGATGAGATGTTTCTTTTTCATTGTGTTCAACTGATTGTTGTTTTGCAAAGGAAGCTTCGAGATCACCAATGATCATATTAGGTGGACTAGGGCAATTGAACATTTTGCAGATTTTGATTGGTGCCAGCTGATTTACAATGATTTGTGCCATGCTGTTAGAAAATGGCATAGTAGAGACAAGAATCAGAGGACTGCTACTGTATATTGTTGTTCTCTTGTGATCCTTGTAAGTTTAATCAATTTAACACATCTTCTATGACATTTCAATCTGTAAAATATTTGTTGGGTATCGAATCCGCCCAGACAGCCGAAATAAGTATGAAGGGCAAGAGAACACAAACGCTGGAGTAAGTGAGGAGTGCTCCACATAGAGTCCCCTCCTAATGACCTCTTGGGCCCTTTATATAGAGAGGATGGGGGGTGGCAATTTGCCTCCAGGCCCCTGGCGAATATAGAATTTACATTTAGGCCCATTTGCTTAGGTGGGCTAGGCTATTCCCCAACAGTAGCCCTGATGAGGACATCCTCCACTATTACCCGCTGGCAAAGACGCAACAAAGGGGGCCGAGTGGCCCAGTTGTAGTCGGGCGGCGACCGTGTGAGCCTCTGAATAATCCCACCTTGCTTAGCTTGGGAGGAGGAAGCCACCTTAAAAGGGAGAGCCACCCTTCCCCTATTGGACTAGTCTTTTAGGAAGATTGGGCCTTTCCCCGAGTGGGTGTGCCTAAGAACTGTTGGGGTCTGGGCAACCTTAATTTATTGGGCCTCGGTCAACCCCACCTGGGCCGGATGCATCATTTGGTATCAGAGTTGGGCCCTTGTTTAAGGGGGTGGGAATGATGAGGACATCCTCCACTATTACCCGCTGGCAAAGACGCAACAAAGGGGGCCGAGTGGCCCAGTTGTAGTCGGACGGCGACCGTGTGAGCCTCTTAATAATCCCACCTTGCTTAGCTTGGGAGGAGGAAGCCACCTTAAAAGGGAGAGCCACCCTTCCTCTATTGGACTAGTCTTTTAGGGAGATTGGGCCTTTCCCCGAGTGGGTGTGCCTAAGAACTGTTGGGGTCCGCGCAACCTTAATTTATTGGGCCTCGGCCAACCCCACCTGGGCCGGATGCATCAAGCCCCTCAGCTACCGCGGTTTGGCTGGTACAACAAAACACAGTAGCTGAATATACAGGAAGTGGCCCAGACCTATCTATGACTTCGTCCATGAGGATAGCCCTCAGGACCACCCGCTCATGCGCCTCGCTAAAAACTCCATCCGAAAACCCAGTGAGACAAAACAGATGGAGAAAAGAGCACGCACATCTAGCGGATCCACATATACATGACAACAATGATCCATCTACTGATTGACTTTGGTCATGATGATGACGGGGTCTTCGGCGATGACGAAGGTGGAAGCTTCGTCACTTGACTTTGTCGTGTAGGCTTCGGAGCCTTGGTTCCCGAGCGCTTACACCCTCAGAGCCGGTTGAGCCTCGTCGTCTACTTGGATCACTCTTCATCGTAGTCGATGTAGTCAAAGTAGGGGATGCAGCACCTTCGGGTCTCCGCTCACGAGCGCCGGACAAGACATGATGCGCCAGGTGATGCTTGTCCGCCATGGCCCCACCATAGCCCCTCTTGGCCGGGGTTCATAGCGGGGATATAGTCGAAGTAGTCGACGTCGTGGATGATGTCGATGTAGTCGTCACCAAAGCGGTTGGCGAGCCCCTTGAGTCGAACTGTGTCAACGAGGGCGAGCCGAAACAGTCGTCGCCGAAGAGGTCGGCGAGCCCCTCGAGTCGAACCGTGTCGATGAGGGCGAGCCGAAGCAGTCGTCGCCGAAGAGGTCGGCGAGCCCCTCGAGTCGAACCGTGTTGATGAGGGCGAGCCGAAGCAATTGTCGTTGAAGAGGTTGGCGAGCCCCTTGAGTCAAACCGTGTCGACGAGGGCGAGCTGAAGCAGTCATCGCCGAAGAGGTCGGCGAGCCCCTCAAGTCGAGGACAGAGGTCAAGAACTGACGAAGTCTCAAGACTGACAAAACGCCAAAGACTGACGAAGGCCGACAGCTGAAGAAGGCTAGAGACTGATGAAGGTCGATAACCAATGAAGATCCATCACTGATGAAATCAATTTTTGCCGAAGGCCCTAACTAACGAAGACCGCTTGGGACGAAAAACCATTACTAACGCAGTTGATTTCTGATGAAGGCGTGACTGGCAAAGTTCATTTTGCCGAAGGCCCATTACTGCTAACGCCAATTTTTGACGAAGGTCATGATGCTGACAATTTGCTGTTTTTCAACAATAAAATGAAGGCCGGAGATGGAGTTTCATCATTCCGAAGCCGATAGACAATAAACATGCAAACCCTCCGCCTTTCGCTCGAGGGGGTTAGTTTTTCATTTCTATGATGGTTCTGCGGATGCCTTCGGCTCTTGGCCAGAGAGGGCTCCGTCTTTCTGTAGTGCGAGTGGCTTCGACTTTTCGCACGAGAGGGCCCCGTCTTTCTGTAGTGCGAGTGCCTTCGACTTTCCGCCGAGAGGGCCCCGTCTTTTTGCGGAGGCCTCCGTCTTCAGCGTGAGCTCTCTTGACTCCATGCTTCAATGCAATGCAATGCAACTTGATGCAAAGATTGCGGTATGAGATGAATGGATGGATGAATGCTTTTGCACTGAAAGTAAAACCGAAGGGTTAGCCTGACAGACAAGGCTCGCCCTTCGGCTGAATCCCATTCTCTTATGTGATGAAAATCCCATAAATTGACTGTAATGTAGCAGTACCGAAGGCTCAATAGAATTCCATGAGACCGATCTGATGAACAATTGATATGGCATAGCCATTTCCAAGCCAATAACGAACTGCGATAACCGAAGGCTCCTTATAGAGATTTTGCTTCGGGTGAAAACCAGTATCCCGAAGGTATGGTTCTTCATGGGACTTAGATAACCGAAGCTTCATGTGGAACTTCATTAAATTTATTAACTTTGTTTCGGGGTGAAAGCCAATAACCCGAAGGTAAGATCCTGCATAAATGTGAGAAAGTCTGCATATGATACATGATAATTCAAGTGATGTGGGTTAGATGTAAAGCACAACCGAAATATAAGTAAACTTGAGGTGAGAAAGTATGATCGTTCTAGAAATAAAAGTCAAAGAAAATAGAGTTTCTTACCTTGATGAGAAGATCCTGCAAAAAAGGGACGTGGAGTTCTTCGAACTAAAGGGTTAGCATAAGCGTTAGATTAAGTAAGGTTCTACGAAGGGTAAAGAGCAACACATTAAGCAGGGTACTGGACGTCGTTATCATATAAATAAAGATGGACTGTGCCCGCTTATTTTGGGCGTTTCAGCCCTTGCGCCGATGACAACATCCCTTTGAACCGAAGAGGTAGGTTGCTTCGGCGTCATGTTCAAATGAATGGTAGTTCACGAGGGTGTAGGGATACATACCTTGGCGAATCTGCATTATAAAGCAATATACAGTTAGCTTACGAATGTTGACGAGATACTTACAGAGATTGGTTGGACCTGCAAGTTAGCGAGAAAAAGCAAAAACATGTGGACAAAATTGCTCCTTTTCCCTCAAGCGAAGAGTGAAAAGCATGGTGCATAATAAATGCTCCTGGCATCAAGTGCCATCTCTCGGCACAAGGCGGTGCTTCTTTGCACCCGAAGTGCATTTTCAGAATCTTAGCTCTAAGTGAAAATTTGGTTATATCAGAAGGGTTGAGGGCTCACGAAAATGACTTGTAATAAAGATTAGCATGCTTTGCTTGTAACCGAAGAGGTAAAAGACATGCTGTCAAAAAATTGTGTACTCATGTGTGCTAATATGGCACGCAAAATAACATAGCTTTGTTTGGATATTATCTGACCGAGGGGCTGAAAAACCTACGACCCGAAGGGTAGTGATCTTCTGCTCCAATTCCTCTGAAGAGCAAGAGCATCATAAATGACGACAGGATGACCGAAGGTCACGAACATCAGCTCTTCGTGAGCTGTCCACTCTTCCAGCAGCTGAATTATCCGAAGCCAAAAAATTTCGTTGAAGAAATTCATGCATATATGTCTATGCCGAAGCCCAATAATACATGCCGAAGACCCCTGCTGGGTGGCCAAAAATTTCGTTGATGAAGCCCATGAATATATGTCTATGCCGAAGCCCAATAATATAGGCCGAAGAAAGACCCTGCTGGGTGGCCGTGAGAGAATTAATCTATTCCTCCAGTCTTAACTTGTTGTTCGTTGTCCGGATGCAACTCCGACGGGAGAGTAAATTAGGACATGAGAGACGATCAACAAAAGAAAGTCAGGCAAGGTTATCAAATCTCGTGGATGCTGGCTGCCTTCGTGTGAGCATGGAAAATAGAACAAGGCAACGTGTGGTAACTGGGCACAAGCAAACTGGAGAAAGTCACGTGAATGCAAGAGTAAAGCAGAAAATGCTTCAGTTGAGACTTTTCCCATGCGTCAAAACTGAAGGTGTTAGTTTCTAAGATAAAAATGCTTGGGACAGGTTATATATTCTAGCCGAGGCTTAGTAGCTAAGTTGGTTTGATGTGTTACCTACGAAGGGGGAGATTCAGGGATCGAATCCTGTCTGCCCCGCGTTCCAGTATTTTTGCAGAAGCTGGCCGTCGGCTGGAGTGACCGTCTGACCGAAGGTCCCTCGGGATTGGCCGAAGGGGTGGATAAACAAACATAGATACGAAGTGGAAACGAGCACGGCAAAAATAGTAACCTCGTGGCGATATGCACATAAAAAATTATACCGAAGGTGAAATAATAGTTGCACCGAAGCTAGAAGTTTTCTTATCTCTGTGCCGGAGCTGTGCCGAAGCTGTCACTCTTGCTGAGCCAGAGCTGTGGGTCTGAGCTAATAATTGTTCCTATCCACGAATGACCGAAGGGGCTGGGCTTGGCCCACACAATGACGACCGGAGAAGGCGCTAGGCCAGTTTGGTGTTGTGCCTCTTCGGTCAAATATTAGATATCTCCGAAGGTGCATGACCGAAGGGAAATAAAAAAGGTGAAGAACGGCTGAAGAAAACGAAGTTTTACATGAAACGAAGTAACTTGGTTTCTCACACGAAGACCATTTTTATACGAAACGAAGTAACCATTTTGATCAATAAATAAATCTTTACCCTTCGGAGTTTATAAATTAAAAATAGAGGGATGGAAAGTTGATTCCGAAGGGGTAAAGAAACAGATTCGAGCCACCGACGATGGGTGTAAAACGAAGGGGTAAAAATTGACCCGGAGTCACCAACGAAGAGTGAGTGAAAAATGAAGGGGTAAAAATTGACCCGGAGTCACCGACGGAGGATGAAAAATGAAGGGGAAAAATTGACCCAGAGTCAGCGACGAAGGGTGAAAAACGAAGGGGTAAAAATTGACCCGAAATCACCGATGAAGGGTGAAAAACGAATGGGAAAAAATTAACTCGGAGTCACCGACGAAGGGTGAAAAATGAAGGGGTAAAAATTTGACCCGGAATCACCGACGAAGGGTGAAAAATGAAGGGAAAAAAATTGACCCGGAGTCACCGACGAAGGGGTGTGGGCTGAAGGATCAATTTCTGTGGTCCTCGTGGGCTTTGATCTCGTGCCAGACACGCGGTGAGCACCAAACTGTTGGGTATTGAATCCTCCCAGACAGCCGAAATAAGTATGAAGGGTAAGAGAACACAAACGCTGGAGTAAGTGAGGAGTGCTCCAGGCAGAGTCCCCTCCTAATGACCTCTTGGGCCCTTTATATAGAGAGGATGGGGGTGGCAATTTGCCTCCAGGCCCCTGGCGAATACAGAATTTACATTTAGTCCTATTTGCTTAGGTGGGCTGAGCTATTCCCCCAACAATATTTGAACATTTTAAAAGATAAACAAACACAAATGTAGCTTAAGTTGTTCACTTTTTTCATGTTCAGATTTTTTATCTTGATCATCTATATGATAATGCTGCACCCAACGCCAAGACTGCTACTCCGCGCTTCAAGTACTTTGATAATGAATGTTGTTTTATATACTCTAACCAGTAATATATATGACCTCAAATTTCGGTTATTTGTTATGTTATCCTGTAGTTGTATAGCTGTCGGTTAACATAGATAGCAGCATTTATATGCTATATATTACAAGTTTATATGCAGCCTTTTTCTTTGATATGTTCAGATGGTTGCTACATGTCCTGTTCCAAAGTTTGTAATATTCAACATTTCTCTGCAGTTCCGCAGCCGGACAGAAACCTGCTATGCTCAGGGTTCTTCAATTTACATCCCCCGGATCCATGTATTGTTGGATTACAAAATAAGATCATACCATGGTCATATTTATGACAGGATCCATAACCTATTGGATCACCATGACCATGAGATTGGTAGATTAGCATCTTCATTGGAAGAAACTCGCTTAAAGCTTGTGCGGAGGCAGATTGAGTTATCTGATAATTTTGGTGAAATGATTGATGAATTGTTGCGCACTGATAAGCTGGATGGTTCCAATCCAGCCCCCAATGTTGGAGTTGATGGTATGGGCACTCAAGCTACTGATCAATCATCCCAGGGTATGTTCTCAAAATACTTTCTACGATGTAAAAAGAAGATTTGTACGATTACTCATTTGTCAACTATATGACATAGGCTGTATATGATACCAAGTCATATAATTTATATGTTATGCACATAAGACTTCAATGATATTTCACTATTATACCAGGTCACAATTGTAGTTACACTGAAGCATTTTTGTTTATTTTCAGATTGCAACAGCTCACAGTTTACCCAAGATATTTCAGACGAGGAAGACCTCACGGACTCGCAGATCGAGGATTATAACAAAAAAATTGCAGAGAAACAAGATGTTAGCATGCAAATATTGCAGAAAAATTCCAAGATGTATCCTCCCACCAAGGACAATTTAGCCCAATTTCCAGAACCCCCCACTGAGTTATCCAATGACACTGTTGGATCACGTTAGTATCTATGACATTTCTTACTGTTTTCTACGTTTACCCAATATCATACTCATATCAATCACCTCTTATATTTTTAGCTTCCCGATTCCTCAACCTGAACAATACTCAAGCAATACCTCAGACGCCAAGCTCTGCTGCAATGTTTGATGGTGACAACATGGTCAATCAAGAGATGGACCGTGCATGTGAACATATATACAAGGAAGTTGGCCTTGTTGATGTTGAAATGAATGTTAATATTGGTGAAGAGGACGGTCAGAAGTCTCCTGCAGGATCAGTTGCCCAACCGTGTCCACCTGTTAGTTTTCTTATCTGTACTTAATAATTTTAATTTTTTGATATTGTCTGTCAACCTCTAAATTCCCTAATATGATGCCATCTATTCTATTTATATGATATGCACCAAACACTTCTATCACAGTACATAATTGCAAATTTGCACAATCTTTTACGTTGTTTTTATGATATCCAAAGAAGACATATATGACATTACAATATTGTATAGGTTACTTATATTTTTGTATAATATCAGAAAACTCAAGGCCCCATCTTTGACTTAACCCCTTCGGTTGCGCAAGTCAATCCCCATACAACTTCTGTTGAGCCATCTCACCTCAAAGAAGTTGTTTTTGATGCCACCCCTCAGACCAAGGTCAGTACTTCCTTATAGCTTATTTCAGCAAAGATGTTAATGTCTCCTGTCATATAAATGTTAGTTATTAGTCATAATAGGTTTATTGATTTTTTGTCACAGGATGTTGTTATTGAACCTCAAGCTGTGCAAACAGATTCAGCCATTTTTGATTCCACACCAAGCACCATCAACCCAGAGCATGATCAACACAAACTAGATGCTTATCAATCTAAAGTCCAACAACAGTCTGTTCTTCTTTCCCACAGAACCCGCAATTCAATTTTGGGAATAGTTGATGAAATTTCCAAAGCCCGGGAGATACGCAACATGTTTTTGGCACCGGACTCCACTCTTAATTTGTAAGCAGTCCACACTAATCTGATCTCTTATCAATTGTGAACATCATTTCCTATGATACCCACTTGTCTGTTTTATGCACTGCTCTTATCCGAGTTATATGTCTGTTATAATATCCCCTTCATGCCATTTATACGATGCAAATTACATATTTCTACGATATTTCTGCAGTGAAGTCGTTATGAAGTATGGTGGCAACTTATCAATAGGAAAGGATGTTTGTCAGTCATTCGCAGATAAAGAATGTATGGAGGATTGCTTCATGGGATATTTTTTGAAGTGTTTCAGAGAAGATAATTCCCATCTTCCATCATGGTATAGTGGTCGCTTCGTTGTCGTTGATGTAGAGGCCGCGGTAAGCCATGTATTTAAATGCTAGAGTTACTTTTTGTAGATATCTTTGGTTATATGTATCTCATAATGCCCTGTATTTTTTATTGATGGTTATGGTTAGTTCTAACCTTTTCATTGATTTGTAGAGGAAACTCAACTGGGAAAATGAGTACCATCCAACCGAAGTTAACCCCCCACCATTTAGCAGAAAAGACCTTCAGGATGCATTAGAAAAAACATTACCAGTTATAAATGGCATGAAGGATTGCTATATTGTAAGTTGTCATGCTTCACATTCTTTAGTCCTTTCACTCTTGCCTTTTATGACTCATTTCAATTGTCTTGGTTCAATGCTTGACAGTAAATTTTGCATAGATTATATGATCCCAAAATTCACATATATATGCTCCAAAATTATATGCCCATTAAACAGCATGTATAACATGTATATATGCTAACAGATATTGTTTTCTATTTCCATGTAGATGGATCTATGCTCACAGCTCATTGTTTATGTGCTTTCTTATTTGTACCCAGCTTTATGTGCCTATCATCGACAAAGGCCACTGGATCTTGTTCGTCATCAACACCAATGCTGGCAATATCCAAATATTAGATTTTAACCCATACCAAGAAATAGGCACTATTGGGATTGAAAGGCACATGCAGCCTAGAATGTTGAGTGGCCGGAACACCAAGTGGGCCCCTACTCTTATGGGTAGGTTGTCCAGCGCACTGCATGAGGTTAGGCCAAGGATCGGTATACCAAAGTTTGGAAAATGGCCTGTTAAGCTTGCTGAAAACATCCCAACTATGGAGATCTTTTTAAATGACCGTGGGTTTTATGTGATGAGATACATGCAATTCTATGACCCCGAGAAAGCAGTCATGACAATAAACATCGAACAAGTATGTCCACTCACAATGTTGATTTTTAACTTGTTTCGTGTTATCTACGCAGTTGTATGACTGTTTTCTTCTGTCTTGTGCAGGAGAAACCTGGTGACATTCGGTGTGATGTGCTGACTTACTTGTTGTTTCATAAGTGCAACCGTGTTGAGAAGCTGCCGCCTGCGATCTAGGCTCTTCGCCCATAGTCATAGAAACCTATAGGGGAGTGCCCCCCGAACTCTTATGTGATGACCACGTAACCTTTGTAGATAGTGTGCTTGAACTGTTGTTGCCGTTGCAATGATGACTTTCGTGTGTAGTAGAGTACTATGCAAAACTATGGCTTTTCCATGACATGCTAACAATTCCAGCTATATTACTTACATATTTAGCTTGGCATCCAGTTACATTATCTGGAATTATTATATATGACTGTTGTTACCGCCAGAAATATACCAATATATACGACGTGGTGACAAAGGTTATACTATGTGATAACTGTTCCTATGAGTTCATATATACCACGTGGTAACAAAGCATATAAGGTCATATAAACTCTAATGATAATCAAGGGCACGAGCATAGAAGCATAGGGATACGAGCATAGAAATATTTCCGAGCATTGAAACCTACAGGCACGAGTATATAAATGTTGGGCGGCTCGTATTTCTGAGCATAGAAACATACGGGAATAGAAATATTCGAGCATAGAAACCTGTAATTAATGGTTGGCACTAGTGTGTATATATATGTAGTGGTCATGGTTGATTTCTATGATCATGCCTTTAGGATACTATACCTGAGGACGACTGGTTGATTTGGTACTACACCTGAGCACGACTGGTTGATTTGGTACTTGAGCAACATCCTTTTTCTTGAAAGTAAAATGCTTGATTCTATGACCATGACATTGGGTTTTTATATTTGACCATGAGAAGATACAAATTTCAAACACGATGAGAAAATAACATTTATATGATCATATTACTGGATTTTTATGCTCGATCAGTCGGGCACATGTCATGGGCAAAAGTTTCGTCGTGCATAGAAACCTATGCATGTAAGCATAAAAATCAATATATTCTACTTTTAAGTTGAAATTCGAATATGTTCATGCAAACATATAAATATGTGCATATATCTCCAAAAATTATACTTTCTCATGACATATAAACCTCGCATGGAAGCATAGAAACCAATTTCCATCTAGAATTTGAATCAAATAGAGATGTACAGTTGTGTGAACCATAAATTTTCTAGAAGAGATGTACAGACTAAGAATATAAAATCAATGATGGTTGCACTCCACTGGTGAGGACTATGATGCTAGCTTGCAGCTGGTGAGGACTATGATGCTAGCTTGCAGTTGTGGAAGTCGTCGTCCGGCAGATCCTCGTCAACAACACACCTCGCAATTAAAAAAGCATAAAATTAAGTCAGTGCAGTCATAGAAACATGAGAGAAAAAATAACAAAACAAATATATGATTGCAATCACATACATCTAAGCAACTACATGAAGCAACAAAATGTATAAAATCAGTGAGGGCAATCATAGAAACATAAGATACAAGTCAATATCAATGCCAAAAAACCCAGCCCCTAATACAATTTTTATACCAAAAAACCCAGCTCTTAATGTATTGATCTGACCAGGGCATAAAAAAGTAGCCAGCTTACCACCATCCCAACATTTGAATGTATGTCAAAATTATATACTAGTGTAGAAGGCTTTGTATGATGGCATATAAACATGTAATATCAGACATGTAAACAAGCATCTGATCAGACAGGATGCTCCTATGGTGCATGGAAAATGCATACATACAAAAGAAGAAATAGAAGATGCTCGGTAATTGTCATATGCAAAATAAAATAAACAACAGCAAGGAAAAAGGTGGAAATGGATACTTTTATGCTCAGAAACACAGGCATCTACAAAGTTACATTTATATGGTGGCAAAAATTATACAGTTTCCTCATACAAGTAGCTGGCTTGACTGGCCAATGAGGCTCCTTCTTTTCTCAAAGTTTTTGAGATACCTGTTATCCTTGGTTTGAATTTTTGGAGAACCTGAGACCCTTCAAAGTCTTTGATTCTTTTTTCCTTTCCTTCACACGAATTGAACTTGAAACCGCACAATGCCCAACAGTTAAATTTCAAGTTTTAGAAGAGTAAAACCAAATCGAGTGATAATATTCTTCTTCAGTGAACGTGGGGGTTTCTGTTTTTTTAAAGGTAATGCAAGAATTTCTAGGTAATTTGAAAGGAGAAAATATCTTTAGCAAGGAGGATCTCTCTAATGGATCGGGTGCTGGAGTGAACCTACTTGCTAGACCTCCTTTTCTTTGTCTTTTTGGTGTCCTAGATATGCAACGACAGGGGAGGAGCACACGGTGCAGAGGATCAGATCACACTCACATCAATCATTAGCAAAGGCATGAACTGTGGATAGATGTCCTTCTCGGCATGCGTGCTGTTGAGTAGGTGGGCCTCTGGCAGTGCTCTTCACCCGGACCCAAATCAGGGAGTTACCCACTTTGGGATTGGAATGAACAGGCAAGGGCCCATCAACGGCCGTATCTTAAGGGTAAGAAAAACATGCTTGGTTATAAAATCGATACCCCTCTTGTGAATGGATATTAATCATTTTGAATGTTAACAGTCTTTTGGCTTTAACTTTTATTTTATAATGTAAAAGAAATATACCAAAAATTTAGAATATGCTACCGCATACAACAGCTTCTGAAACAAATCTAACCATGCCTGCCATTTTCATGTTTCAAACTCAGTGCACAAAAGGCATTTGATTGGCAAACTCAATGCACAAAAAAAACAGTAGTCCTGGTTTTTGATTAGAACGGATTCTAGGATTTACTCATATTTGCAATTAGAGGGAGCAGAATTCAAGTGTACAGTACAAGATAATGCCTCTTGAAGATCTACCAGTGAGCGGATTAATACAAGCCAGCAACAAATTTATGCTGGATACATGTAAAGGAAAAGGTGAACAGTAGTAGGCAAAAAACTTACTTATCTCTATCTGCGTGCTTTCTGAAAAGAGCATAGAAGCACTTTAGAAAAGCAAACTAGAGTGCACAACTTTAACCATAAGATCTGTTTTTCCTCACTTTTTTTGTTCTCTAGTTATACTATAGCGAAATCCATTCATCTCCAGATAATTTATTGAGCTACCCAGAGTACAGTATGCCTACCCAACAGGTTTGGTAAATCATTGTCATGGTGACCAATAGAAATTTTCAGTCTCCTCTCTGAAGTCTGGTAAAACTATTTCAGCTTCAACTTATTCAGATTCTGATCCAGTGCAATTAATTGGTCACACACCAATTCACGTACACAAAAATTCTCTCCGTCCTGCACTGTGCTCTGTCACCATAGCTCACAGCGACAACGACAACGGCAGTTGAAAAAAGCCAGAGCAAGGACGAACTCTAACACAAGAATACAAAGAAAAAACTCTGCAAACTTCATGTATCCATGATCTGCACCTGCAGGCCCCAATGATGCCCTGCTTCACCAACCATCTATCACTTTTGTTAGGATGTATATATACAAGTATACGAAGATAAACTATTTCTACCTCTATACAACTTGGCATGGTGACGAGTCACTACCATCAGACTTGACAAACCATCCCTACCTCAAGGGTGGACACATGAGGCACGTTTGCCGCGTAAGCAGGGCCTCGGCTATTCCGCATCAGGAACTCGTAGATGAAGTTTATGGCGATCCGCTTGATCAGGCTTGATCCGCTCTTTGCCTTCATATACGAGCGCCCCATAATGAAGGACATGCCTGCCTCCCTTGCCTCAGTCAGCTCCTGCAGCTCGCTACGCACCTCGCTGTTCATCTGCGCATTTTCGGGGAGCACAAACCTCAGCCTTCTCGACTTGGATGATACTAATTTCGGGTCTGTCTCCTTACGAGTGGATGATTCGGGTGATCCTTCAGGCTCTCCGTCCTCCTGAAATTGTAGACCTTTGCTGATGACAGATAACTTCTCGTAGGGACTGTCTGAACCATCCAGATAACCATTTAGGTCGGAATCCCCAGAGCGGATGAACTCCGCAATGCTGCTCACCAGGTCCTTCTCAAACTCTAGGCTGTCCTGCTGCACATCCCGATACCCGTATCGAACAACTACCCTGTATAGCCTGTACTGTTTCAGGCCAATGCGGCCCACCAAAAATCGCTCCTCAGGTTGCACATGTGGTACAGACACTGATTTAATGCATAGGAAGACCAGAACCTGACAAAAGAGAAACATGTTTGATTATTACAGTAATTAAATAGAAATATGCATGCATTGGTTCAGTAATCAGTACGAAATTATTCAGCAGCGTGTGTAGAGAGAGGATAAAAGAATTCTACAGCTTGGATTCTAGAAAATGCTGATCAGAACAACACAAACAGTATGATAAAATACCTGATGAAATGCAGGAAGGTTGGTGACAAAGTGGGAGAAAATAGCAGGAATCCCAGATATAAGATCTGTATGTATCAGGCCAATGCCTCGGACACGAACAATACCCAATGAAGGGCCTAGATTCAATAGCCAACTTATTGACACCTTATTGTCCACATCAAACTCATACTTCTTTGCAGTGCCGTAATGCCACACGCACATCACCATCAAGAAAATGAAGGAAAGAATTATAGGTACCCAAGCTCCTTCATGGAACTTCACAAGGGATGCTGAGAAGTAGATGGCTTCGATTGCACCAAAGAAAAGAAGCAAAGCAAGAGAAAATATAATATTCTTATTCCAGCAAAGGATAATGACGAGTGACATCAAGCAAGTTGTGACGATCATAACTGTTATAACAGCCAACCCTGAAAAGAAAGGTTAGTAATGGAGTTAATATTCAATACATTTGAAGTTAAATAAATAACTTTAGGTGCTCATGTATCATGACTTCGTTATTTCATATTTGCTAGAGAAATTTTGTACTCTTACCTTGTGCGTTTGCCATGTGCTTTGTATCTCTGAAGCCTATAGTAAGAGCCAAGCACAGTAGCATTAAGATCCAATTGATCTCTGGAATATATATTTGGCCATGTACTGTGGAGGATGTATGCACAATCTTCACCCTTGGAAAGCAATTTAAGGAACAACATTGCTTGATAACTGAGAATGTGCCAGTAATAACTGCCTGGCTCCCAACTACAGCTGCAAGTATTGCAATCCCCAGAACAGGCCATCTGATTTTTTCTAGGAAGAATGTAACTATTGCATCAGTAAACAATAAGGAAAGGGGAAACTCTTCCACCAAATATTAATCCATGAGGTAACAAGGCAAAAGGATAGTACCTGGAACTGATACGTAAAATCCAATATGATGGTTTTTCTCAAAACTGTGATGCCGTGAAATGTAAGCAGCTTGTCCCATATAGGCTAATATGAGTGACGGATAAACCACCATTGTGAAAGCTAACTGTTGAAAGAAAGAGAGAATTATAGAATTTAGACTTAATAAAACTTGGGGCGAGTGGTGACAGAAATGGTAGGTGGCATGTCACATGCCCTGATATTATAACTATGAACAAAATTATAATGTCATGCACGAATAATGCCAAACTGGAAGATCACACAAGTTGTAGCAAATCTCAGTGTAAAGATGACATGTGTGCAAATATAAAAAATATAAATGTCAGAGAAGCTCCAATACTCTGACACCTACATGAAGGTAACAGGTGAACATTGTAAAATAATTAACAAAGAAAAATCAGGTTGAACATGGTTGAAGCAATGCTTTTCTTTCTTTTCTTTCAAGAGGTGTTGAATCAAACTTTTTGGTACAACTGAGTAATCAATTTTGTTGAATCTTGGTTTCACAGACTCTTTCAGTTAAGTATCATTTCATACAAAGGAACTTTTTGCAATGCTATTTTGTTTCTTAAAAAAGCAACACCTAAGTAGCAGTATTACTGTTAGCATTGTAGAATAATCAGGCAGAATATATTTTGAAGAACATGTGCATAGCACAAACAAATCCTTATATTTACTGTATGTATATGTACCCATATAGGTACAAGTAAGGAACTATGTATGAGTTTGAAACAATTTAAATCAGTGGTTAACATCACTGTGGTTCCATCTAATATTCTAATCTCTTAGTTGAGCAGTGCACTATTCCTAATCCGACATACCAAGAAACTGTAGTATGTCCTGTAAGGTTGCATGCAGCACATTCTCCCTCCACAAAGTTGGTTGTCTTACATATATAAGTTTTGCATTAGAACCTACACGCCATGCTTTGGTTTAAACCTGTTTAAAGCAGCCTAAGTTGATAAGGCAGTTTCCAGGATTGGGAATACAACGAATTGACTCATAATATAAGAATAAAAGCTGTTCTGCTGAGAGCCCGAGACAGATCAGATGCGAGACTCTCTGCCTCCTTTGAATATAAGTCATGTAATTAATTCCGGTGAACTCTAACATCTTTCTTGAAAGTTTCGAATCAAAGGCTATCTAAATATGCCCAGGAGCTCTGAACACAATACATTATCTAGTATACATATTTTTTTGTTCCTGCTCTGAATCCATCTACTTCGTCCGACATAAGTTCCATGGACTTTATGACAATTTTCCAATTATTATGAAATGTGGACAACAAAAGTCAGGAACTTTATGTCTACAATGCATTGACTCTATATTTGGTTCAAAAATGTAATACAGCACAAAATTTGAAAGCCACTAGTTCAAATGTGCAGAGATACTCTTGTAGTATGATTGATGTTATAAGACACATTGCATACCTTGATTGATGACTGTGAGAAATGTCCAAGGTCTGCATACATAGCTTCAGAACCTATGCATTTCAACAGTTTTGCAATGGTCAACTTATCGTCATCGTTTATGCAAAGTGGCAGAGTTGAACAGGGCATGCAATGGATCATCTTCTTTTCTTACCAGTTACACATAAAAGGATCCCACCAAGTGACATCCAGCCTCCATATTGCGTCTTCTGCAGAAATCTGTACATGTAGTACGGTGAGAGGGCTTTGTAGACATGAGGATTCCAATAGATGATGTTATAGACCCCTATGATGCTGATGCAGAGGAGCCACAGGCAAATAATAGGCGCGAAGAGAAATCCGACCCTGTGCGTGCCGTAGTGTTGCAAAGCGAACAAGCCTACCAGTATCACACATGTTACTGGAAGCAGAACATCTGCAAATCAACATGACCCAACAGAAATCGCTATTCAAGAAACATACATCACAAGGGTCACAATCCATGCAGCAACTAGAAATCTGCTAATGAGCACTAGCAGCTGGTGCATCGCCATCGAGCAACCGCAAACTAAATTTGAGCAACAAATCGACCTACATTGGTGTTGTTCATCGACCATTGACAGCTTTAGCCCTGAAACCGCCGAGAGCACTGAAAAGGGAGCAAAAGGAACAGGTCAGACTCTTGATGCGAACCGATGAACATTGAACGGTTACAGCTCAGGCTAGGAGGGGATGTGCGACCGGAGACAGCAGGGGTGAGCACGCCGTCGCCGATGACCATGGACGTTCCGAGCAGGGCGAACAGCAGGAGCAGCCACTGCAGCTCCCTGCGCTGCTGCAGCGCCGTGCGCACGCTCGACGCGGGAGGCGGCGCCGCGCCGTCGCCCTGCTCCTTGAGGTCGTCGCCGGCGCCAGGGAGGAGCCCCGCGCCGACCCGGCGGCATATGAGGGAGTAGAGCGCGAAGGTGCCGCCCTCGCCGTCGTCATCGGCGCGCAGCACGACGAGCACGTACTTGAGGAGCGTGATGAGGGTGAGCGTCCAGAAGACGAGCGAGAGCACGCCGTAGATCTCCTCGTTGCCCTCCGAGTGCTCGATGTCGCCGCCGGCAAAGGCGCTCTTGTACACGTAGAGCGGCGACGTGACCACCTGGCCGTACACGACGCCG
The DNA here is from genome assembly GCA_032594955.1 of Panicum miliaceum. Classification (NCBI taxonomy): domain Eukaryota; kingdom Viridiplantae; phylum Streptophyta; class Magnoliopsida; order Poales; family Poaceae; genus Panicum; species Panicum miliaceum. The sequence continues at coordinate 22,484,530 of CM064062.1, forward strand.
AGGCTCTGGTAGGCCAGCACCAGCTCCGACCGCCATGACTGCAACCCCAAGAAACCTCCATCACGGTGCCCCCCTCAAACCACCACCACGAAACAAAGGAAATCGAATCTCTGACTGAGGCGGAATCCGAGGGAGAGAGAAAAAAAAGACGCAGCCGGGCTCACGCACCTTCTTGCGCGCACCCGCGGCGCCGCGGCCGCTCTCCGCATCCATGGGACCCCCTCTCTCGCGCGCGCGTCACCGTGCTGCACCCATGCACGGAGGCTCGCCGCGGCGCTGCCGAATCGAGAGCGGAGAAAGGCGAGTACTCGGGCGAAGATTTCTCCCCGGCTTGGACTTGCCTTTTGAGAGGATGAGTAGGACAGGCAGCGGCTTCCCGCAACAACCGCACCACAACGACCAACAGATCTCGCCCTCGCTCTCTTCAATTCCGCCCTCGCCGTCGCAGCTGAAGCAGCGCCATCGAAGCAAACTAGAATTTGCGGTGGGAATCCAAATCCAAGTAGCAGGCCAGGACGATGACTCAGGGAGGACGACAAGCAAGACCAGAGCAGGGATTGGAAAGGCTAAAACTGGCTTCTACTGCAACAATCCTACTCCATGCCCGGTCCCCTTTTCAATCTTTTTTTACAATTTCGTGTGGCCTGCGCCGCTACTACTTATAGGCGCAGAGGTCAGCAGGTGGAGACAAGGATGGGTGTCCTTGGACATGGAAAAAGTTGGCGGGGGCCGGGGGGAGTGGGTGAGAGGTGTATCAGCAGCAACCCAGCAGGTATACTCGGGTATGGCCGTATCAGGGAGCCAAGCTGATCTGCGGTTCCACCTTTTATGCCTCTGCCACCGTGGGTGATTGATCTCCGGCTGTGACTATCACCGCCGGAAGATAAGCTGCCTTTCTTCCAGAGACTTGTTTTCTGGCTGGTTGGTTTTCCAATCGGAATGTGATCTGAGATCCTGGAAAGGGGAAGGGGCAAAGACCGGAGGAACGAGATCCTCTGCAGAACTGCTGGAGTGATTGCAGCCACTGCCACGTGGGTCCGCCCCACGTGTAAGTGACCGAGTCCCCGTGCAGTCTGCAGAGGAACCGGTTCAGATCGGAGACCGGAATCATCGGTCTGTCAAAACCAAAAAGTCACCACGGTAACATTCCCGGTAACTCGCAGTTAACTCCCTGGTGCTTGACCAATGCGATATGCCGGGATCGACGTCACCCGCCAGAACAGGCGTCGCGCTACACAGCTGGTGACTGCTGCTGGTGAGAACCCGGGGGCAGGGGCGCACCGGCGTCCGTGGAGGGCGGGACGGCGACGGGAGCTGCAGAGAAACGCGCCCTGAGGGCCGGCGTGCGGTGCCGCCCCCGGCCCAGTTGACGTGCGCGACCGGGAAAGCGACGACTTGGGCGCCGCCGCGTCAGCGGCGTCGGCTCTGGGATTTTGTTAGGTCTTAGGTCGCCTGTCTGCTGCATCCGGTGCGGTGCGGCTCCGGGACTAAACAAATGCGGGGGTGGGAGGCGTGGCTTTTTGTTTCTCAGGATTTCGTCGCGCGTACTGTCGCTGCCAGGGACGCCATGACGTGGGGAGAGGAACGAAAGTAAACGGCCCGTTCCCCTTCGGTTGCCTCCTTGCCAAGGGCCGGGGAGGAGCTACCATCCAGCGGCTGTGGATCATCGACCAAAATTGAGTGACGTACTATTTTAGCGTCAGCCTAGTAAACGGTTTCCTAAAAATGGTTTGGCATGACATACACCTCATCTTTGGGTAGTGAGCTTCTGATGCTACTATTTCCAGATTAAAATAAAAAGATGATACAGAGCTTGAGACTGGACACGCATGGTTGAAGCTTACTAATTCTAACGCGATTATCTGTAGCACCTATCCACATCAGTAGTAGCTCGCAGCGTTATAGAATTTGTCAGTAGCTATCCGCGTGCACATCCATGACCTGACACGAGAACACCATTTTCCATCAAGGAGGCAAACATTAATTAATGAACTTGAACTAGCACTAATAACTTCTCAAACCTCCATGCCTTGTCCCGGCCTAAATTCTAACGATACATATTTACAAAAGAAAAGGTCAAACTCAGTTTTATCCACGTTATTAACATTAATGAACTTCAACTAGCACTAGCAGCAACAGTTGTTGAAAATTACAAGTACCGACCCATACACAAATAAATGACAGGGTGCAAGTGTCAGCCTGATGCGAGTTTTGAATATTTTTAATTTTTTCGAAAGACACCCATATTTTTAATTGAAATAACTGGCGAGTTCAACTTATCTTACTACTGAAATTTTTTGCCCGTTGTTTTTTTCTGGCGAGGAATGTAAAAGTTGCCGGCTCAGTCCCCGGGTGAGGGGAAGAAGAATATTAATTCTCAGCCCGTCACGTTGACATGCCGGCTGGCCGGCCGCAGGTCAGCGTCGTTGTCGCCTATCTTGTCCCACCTACAAACGTGCGTATGTTCTCACCGATCAACCGGATATGCGTATCGCTTGAAGAATCCACACCTTTTTTTTTTGAGAAATGAAGAATCCCCGTATAGCTGTGTAAGCCGGCCTGTGGTAACTGCCGCAAATTCTTAGGTCTGGACATCTTAAGGTGCAAGACATAATCACATACTGTATGCAGATATAAAAAAATTCATGATGTATATGCCAGAAACATGTTCCAGATCTTTTAAGAAAATAAACATGAGGCTAACATTACGTAACGGCAGTGAAATAATTAAGAAGCAATATGATTATTGAAGTATAGTTGAGAATTGTCTTTTTTTTCCTAGTAGCTAACTTCAAATGCAATTCGTGGGTTCGTGGAGATGAGTAGGAATAGTGAATTTATTTATCTTATTATCCGACTAGCCTAATTTCCTTGAAGGGGTATTAATATGAGTCCTTTTACAGTGGTTGGAAGGTACCTCTAGGTAACTCCCTAAATTAATCCGTTTAGGTAATTTTAATCTCTTAAGGGGTAGTATGGTCATTTATCCACCCAAAACCCCACCCCCACCTCAACCCACGAACCCCAAACCGCACGCATTGCCTAGCTGCCCGCGCCTCCTCCGTGCATTCTCAAGTGAAAAGAGGTGTGAATTTGTTATGTGGATATCTAATTTGTACAATGTTGTTGATGGATGCAGGAGGCAATGGCGGATCTTGAGTCTTTGCTGGAGTACAACCAAATTGTTAGTAAGATGTCCGCTAGTGAAGATGAAGGATTTCAGTTTTATAATGCATACGGTCTTGAGAAAGGATTCAGTGTGAGGAGGAGCTATGTTGAGTTGGACGCTGACCACAATGAGCTGAGCCTTCGGAAGTTTGTTTGCAGTCGTGAAGGTTTCCGTTAAGAGAAGCACGTGAAGAGGGATAATAAGCAACGGAGGCCGCGAAATATAACCCGTGTTGGTTGTCGTGCGAAATTTGTGATTGCACGAGATAAGAACACGGGGCAGTGGTATGTGAAGGATTTCATCAACGAACACAACCATCCTCTGGCACCAGAAGACCTTAGTTGTCTGCTGCGTTCACATCGAAGAATCAGCGATAAGTAGAAAGCTGATATTCTCGAGATGGAGATTAGTGGGATCCGAAAAATCAGATATTTGAAATTCAAGAAATGCAGTATGGTGGGTATGATAAAGTTGGCTACACACAAAGGGACTTGTATAATTTCTGCCATCGCCATAAGCAGGGGACAATTGCTGCTGGTGATGCTCAAACAGTCATTAGACACCTTAGGGAATGTGAATGTAGAGACGTTGTGTTGGCGCTAAAATCGGCCGGATAGGAATCGGCCGATGGGTCTTCAGCGTCGGACACACGACCCGGGAGAATCTTCTTAGCTCCTGTTCGGGTTATCGCCCTGGTGCAGTTCGCGCGGCGTGCCAGTCAATCTGACCTGTTGATTGACAAGGAAATAGAGTATTAAATTCCAGGCGCGTCGATCGGCTGGGGTTCCGATCTGTCCTGAGGAGCGCGTCGGCAGCGAATCGGCCGATTTGCTGTAGAGATGATCGGCTATGGATCAGCCGATGATCGTATAGTAATCGTAAAGAAAATTGCTGAAGCGATCTAGACGACTACTGCAAGAACAACACTTGAAATAGATCTAATCGGCTGTGAGACAATAAATCGAAGGAGAACAATGACGAAGCCGATTATCCTGATCTCAAGCTGGATAACTGGTGATAATACTAGAATAACAGGTAAAACTTGCAATTCTAGTAAATATCGATAACTGGTGAATAAATCCAAACGAAGCCACAGCGATGCGCCCGTAGCTAAAGCTCGGATATTACTCGGTAAGCGGAACCTACCAATTGGCTGGAGATCAAGTTGATGCAGCCCTGCCAATCCGTACGAACTCGTGGAAGAAGAAAATATTGGCGAAGTCGCCGACTTGAAAGTAATTTGCTGGAAAAGTAGAAGTATTGTTGTTGATTGATGTATTGATTGATCTCTTTGCAAGACCCTGATGACTCCTATTTATACCCGAAAGCTAGGACTCCTGGTCGATCACGACTTGTTACAACCTTATTAAAAAAAAACAGGAAAACTACTATATCTATAAGAACTTTTAAAGGAAACGGACTCCCGCAGAATCTTCCACCGCCGTTCCCTAATCCAATCAGGATTCCCTTCAATTGCTCCTTGACCGACTTGGCGTGCCCTGTTGACCAGCTTTTGACCAGGATCTTCTGGAATAATTCCATCCTGTTGGCATAGGCTGCGCCACCAATCGGCCGATTTCCAATTGTTACTTCAATCGGCCGATTCCTTTCTGTAGCTTTCAGATCTGCCGCATCGGCCAATCTTCTCCTCCTGACGCCGATTCAACACGTGTCAAAATCTGGCGTCAACACATACCCCCCAGTTTCGGAGTAAAATATAACTTTTCCTTCGAAACTCTTTTCTTTAATCCTCTCTTCCGAAATGGGCGCAGTAAAAATCTCCTTCCGTTCCGCGGCACAATGATTGCAACCTCCTCGAACCGGGCGCGCGAAACGACCGCTCCCCTGGAACTCGTGTAGACGGCGCGGTAAAAATACCATCTTTGCCCTTGCTCTCCTGATCTCTTTTAAGTACCGGCTTTCTCCGCCTCTCCTTCTCCACGAATCTAGCATTTTCTCCGTCGCATTACTGTTCGTCTTCCTCCAAGCTCCTTCGATTTCCAAGTGCTCCCCTTTTCCGGCGATCTCATCCGCGGCCTACTCCGACCCCCAATGGCGTCTCCATCGGTGACCACCCCATCTACAGAGGCTCCATCGGCTGCTCCTTTGGCGGCGGTGGCCCAATCGGCGGCTTCCCCAGCGGCGTCATCGACGACAATGGCTTCCATCCCAGAGGTAAATGCTCGAAATTTTTCCCCTTTTCACCTTTCTACTGCTTCAGTATTTTCTGGTCCCTTTCTTAGTTTCTTCCCTCTTTCCCTTTTTTTAGGCCCTTAGGCACAGAATCACCATTCCTCTCTCAGAATCCCCTGACCTCATCTGTCTAGGCCCTATGGGGAGTCCTGATCCAACGGATTTAATCAGTTTAGAAACTCATAGGATCCCCTTTAAGCAGTCATCTATGGATTTAGATCAGTGGGTAGGCGCATTCAGATCCTGGCCGAATGAAACACCCGGGTGGAGAGAATGGTACCAGAGGGTAGCCGGGTCTTGGAAAGTCCAATGGGAAGAACTTAAAATCGGCCAGTGTATAGACTTATCCCTGTCTCAGATGGAAAAGAACGAACCTTTGGTTATGGCAGCCTCTTACTTCTGGTCCGATGCACTTAACGCATTCCTTTTTGGACACGGACCCATGACCCCGACCTTGGCCGATGTCCTGCTGCTGACCGGCCTAGATGTTTCCTCCGCCGATACCCCCTTCAATTATCTGTTCAAGCCATCTCATCGGCTGGAGACCAAAGGAATCGGCGGGTGGAAAGGATACATCAGTAAAAATATGAAGATAGGGACAGTCTCGCAGAGGGAGCACACCGCCTTGATGATGTGGCTGGAGAAACACTTCTTCTGTGGCAGAACGGTCGGCCCCTCTTCCAACACTCAAGCTTTGGCAGAGTCTCTTGCACAAGGATCGGCCATCCCCCTCGGTAAACATTTGCTGGGATCGGCATACTATCTGACGCACCAAATCGGCGTCAAGCTGTCGAAAGGAGAGCCGATAGGGAATCCAGGCGGTCCTTGGTGGTTCATCACCCTCTGGCTCAATCTACACATCAGCAAGGTCTCTCAGCAGAGGATAGAGACAAAGACCTTCCCCAACATCGAGTCAGAGGAGAATCCATCGGTCCGTCGCCGCTGCAGATCCGTTGGAGAAGCGGTATCAGCCTTTCCTGGCTGCCAATTCACCGCTACCCGCGTAGCTGAATATTTCAGATGTTTCTATAATGGACTTAGTGAGGAGATGATCATCTGGCATCCATATCAGACCGCAGAGCCGATTTTCGAATTGCCTGTATGCTTCGATTTCTCCACCCATACATTTGACAGAGAATTAATGGACGTCTTGATTAAGCCGAGAATTCTGCTGGCCAACTTCTTCTCAGGAAAGGACTCACCCACTTATGAGTTCTACTGTCCATCGGCTGCAGCAAGGCAACTAGGTTTTGGCCAATTGCCGATTCGAGTCTATTTCGCCGGCCAAGCAAAATTCAGAGACGGACTAACTTCAAGTCTTGACTACAGGCGATTGTGCGATTTAGTACCCGATTCCAGCACCATTGACTTGAACGGCTGGTCAGTTGCCTCTTTCGCTACCCAACAGTATAAATTATGGTGGGCAGAATGGAAGCAGCATCTTTTCTGTAAATCTCCATCAACTTACTGCAACATTCTGGACCCAGAGAACATCGACCCAAATGCTGCGGTATGTCCTCTTCTCCTTAGCCGATTTCAATGTTGCATTTATCATCTCGTTGCTAACTTATGTTTACCCCTTCAGTCTAAAAGCCATGTTCCCCCGATGCGGAGCCGAAGCGGTCGGCCGATCGATAGCCATCACCAATAAACACCGTACCCACTCATCGGCTTCCATGCTCCATCTATCAGAGATATCTCCATCGGCCGATCAAGACGAGCGCCCAAAAGACCAACACCAAAGATATCCAGCCGTCGGATGCGAGCTCGCATTGGATCGGCCGATCAGGCGACAATAGCATCGGCTGAAATCTCCTGTATCGGATCGGCTAGCCAGATGGCAGCAGTATCGGCCGAGACTCCCCGTGTTGGATCGGCCGATCAAGTGGAAGTGATCCTCGCCGAGGTCTCAGGTCCTTCACCCCTACCAGCTGTTGAGACGGCCGATCCCCAAGTCACCGCCGAAGCCGGGGCCGCTGCAGCATCGCTCTTAGTAGAAGCTGTCCAGGTAACCTTATTTATCTCATATATTCCCCAAATCTTCTACTGACATCAATTCCATTCCTTTGCCAGGCCGCACAAGTTGTCCCACCACAGTCCCCGCAACTATCAGCCACGTCTCAAGTGGGGACTGAGATTACAGCAGCTCCGGTTGCCGAGGTACATGATCTCTTACCCTGGATCCTTAATATTCAGGAAACTTAACCAATTTTGATGCAGGTCGACTTGGGTACGCCGATTATAACTCCACAGCAGGAATCGGCCGGGAGACCCACAGAGGCATGGCAAATTTCCATTACCATCTCATTTCATTTTCCCATAGTATTTTCACGGGAATTTATGTCTTTCTCAGGAAGCTGGCCCAAGCGGAACACCGATAATGATCGAATCTTCTTCTTCTGGCGAACCAAGTGCACCAGTCCCTGAAACAAGGGAAACACTTCCACCGGCGCAGGCAAGAGAGATTCGTTTCAAAGAGGTAACAATCTTACCATCAGAATCAGCCGATTTCCTTTCACCGCTTGCTTACCCTTTGCTTTGTTCCCTTACAGGAGCAAGATACTCCCAACAATAGCATCTTTTCCTTTGCTGTCTCCTTGGCCGATGAAGAAGAAATCGCCTCACACGCAGTTCCATCGAGCTCTACCTCCGGCGATGTCCGCTCTAAGCTCGAAAGCATTCGTACTCTCCTCCAAGGTGACATCGGCCGATTGGTGGAAGATGCATCGCCGATCCGACAACTTTTCAATGAGGTCAAAGATCACATCCCGGATGAAGTGTCGGAAGACTTGGGGTATGCTGCCTATATAGAGGGCATGCAGATTCCGGTCTCCAGGGCGCTGCAACGTATGGCCGATCGTGCTCAGATGGCCAAAACTCAGAAGGAGGTCGACTCATACAAGCACCAGGCTCAGGAAGTACACCACAGAATCAACTTCCTCGAGAACTGCCGTCCGGACATCGTCGGTGCAATAGATCGGCTGAAAAGGAGGAGAGCAGAACTAGCCAAGGAGATGTAACAGATAACCAAAGAGATAGCTGCTGAAGAGAAGAAGCTCCAAGAACTCCCAACCATGATCAGCGAGCTGAAGCAAGAAAGACAAAATCTGGCCCGTGAAACAATAAGGCTCCGTCGCCGCGTGTCAGAAGTACCAGGATCGGCCGAAAATGATCAGAGAATAGTAGAATCGGCCGATCAAATTAGACGACGAGCGATTGTAGCCATAGATGCTTTTCTTAGGCTGTAAAAAATATGTTAAAAATTATTGCTCCTTTAATGCCACTACGCCGATTTGGTTTTGAACTGCTTTTTCAGTCTGCCTCGCATTTATGTACGCATTTACTCCGATAGGACGTGTTTGACCATCCATCTACCTCCTCTTCATTTATACGCAGACCGTTCACCATCTCTAGAGGCACACGCATCACTTATCTTTTCTTCTTCTTTTACTGTCCCAACTGAACGGCAAGATGTCTTGTTCGTCCTCTTCATCCTCTTCCTCTGTCAACCAGGTATGAACCCCCCCTCTACCTTTTTCTTAAGCATTTCAAATCACTCCAATACTGGGTAACTCCTTTTATCTCTGTTCAGCCAAACCGTCTCAGCCCTGATCTAGAACGAGCGATAGAAATCATGCATTCAGAAGAGCCATTATCACAGGCAGACAGAAATCTGATAAGGACTCATGCTGAGGAACTCAGAGATCATGTCCCTGCCGTTGTCCAGGAATATTCGGACCTCATAAGTGCTCATTTTTTGGCCCGCAAACGACTATCTTCCAACAAAAATTCTTCACTTCCTTGTAAAGCTACAACTGAAGTCGCCATGGCATATCTGGAAGAGGAGAAGACCCGTTTGCTGAAAGAACTCTGCAACCAAGCTGAAACTGGAGCCACTGCAGAGGACTTGAAAGAGAAGAGGCTCACCCTCATGATAAAACTAGGTCGCATCGAGAGAGAAATCCAGCGTAAGCGTAATCAGTAGACACACCAGCATTTTTATTCTAAGGGCGACTTCTACCATGTCGGCCATGTAATCTGTAATGAATCCCAATATTTCTTTCACCAGATGTGTAGCCGGAAAATCGATGAGAAATCGGCCATGTTACCTTGACATATTTTGCTGTAAGTTATGCGTCTACCCAAATGCTTGGATAGTACCTCTTCAGATATCGTCCATTTAAAGCTCTTGGAAATTCCTCTCCTTCGACTGTCTCCAGAATATATGCATTCCCAGGGGCACATCGGCCGATTCTATACGGCCCTTCCCAAGTGGGTGACCATTTACCGAATTTGGAATCTTTGGACCCTATCGGCAGCACCAACTTCCATACCAAATCCCCTTGAGAGAACTGCTTAACCTTGACCTTTTTGTCATACCATCTGGCCACCCTTTTCTTGTTTTCTTCTATACTAATTAGGGCTCTTAACCATAAACCCGCCGAATCGTCAAGTTCGTCTTTCATGAGAAAGGAATAGTCATCGGCCGTTAACTGATCCTGTAACGATGTACGTCTTGACCCTGTCCTTATCTCCCATGGCAAGACCGCTTCATGACCATAAACCAAATGATAAGGGGATATTTTAGTGTCCCCATGACAAGCCATCCTGTACGCCCATAAAGATTCAGCTAAAGACATATGCCACTTCTTGGGTTGCTCTTCTATCTTCCTCTTGATTAGCTTGATTATCCCCTTGTTAGATGACTCTGCTTGGCCATTGGCCTGAGCATAGTATGGAGAAGAATTTAATAATTTAATCCCAGTATCGGCGGCGAACTCTCCGAATTCTCCAGAAGTGAACATTGTCCCTTGATCAGTTGTGATGGTTTGAGGAATACCAAATCGATATATAATATGGCTTTTAACAAATTCAATCATATCGGCCGATGTCACGTTCCTTAAAGGAACTGCCTCCACCCACTTAGTAAAATAATCTGTAGCCACCAATATGAACTTATGCCCTTTGCTAGATGGAGGATGAATCTGTCCGATGAGATCTATTCCCCAACCCCTAAACGGCCACGGCTTAATTATCGGATTCATAGCCGATGCTGGTGCGCGCTGCACATTGCCAAACCTCTGACAGTCTTGGCATCCTTTGTAGTACCTGAAACAATCTTCAAGAATGGTCGGCCAATAATATCCATTGTTCCTGATCATCCATTTCATTTTATGAGCCGATTGATGAGCTCCACACACGCCTTCATGGATTTCTCCCATCAGAACCTTTGCCTCTTCTGTTCCCAGGCATTTGAGAAGAACTCCATCAATCGTCCGATAAAATAAATCATCTTCAAGCAACACATACTTTGTAGCCTTAAAACGTGTTCGCTGATTCACCTTTTGGGATGGATTTCTCAGGTAATCGGCGATATCCTTTCGCCAGTCATCGGCCGCGAGCTCTAGCGACATCGCTCCCCGAATCGGCCGATATCCAGAAGCATGTGGGCCAGTCTGTTGGCTTCTTCATTATAATTCCTGGGGATATGCTCAATTATTGCAGATTTGAATTCCTTCAAAAGTTGAAGACACTCCTCATAATAGATCCTCAAGATGTCATCCTTGCACTCAGATCGTCCCGTTAACTGATCCACAATGAGCATGGAATCCCCAAAGATCTCGACTGTATCAGCTCTGACTTCCCTTAATAATTGGATGCCTTTTAGAACAGCTCGATATTCCGCCTGGTTATTAGTTGCAGAGGCTTCTATCGGCAGAGAGAAATCATAAGTTGCCCCCCGAGGCGACACAAGAACGATGCCGATTCCTGATCCGACCCCACATGAAGAACCATCAAAATATAGAGTCAATGGAACTGGTTCAACGGTGGCAATTTCTGGTCCGCAATGCTGAACTACGAAATCGGCCATCACTTGACCTTTGACGGCTTTGGCCGATTCATACCTTAAATCGAATTCTGACAGAGCCAGGATCCATTTCCCAATCTGCCCTTTCAAAATCGGCAATGATAGCATATACTTCACCACATCATCCTTGCACATGACTGTGCATTCTGCCGACAGCAAATAGTGCCTGAGCTTAGTACATGTAAAGTACAAGCACAGGCATAGTCGCTCCACCGAGGAATATCTTGTTTCGACGTCTAAAAGTCTTCTGCTGACGTAGTATACCACTCGTTCTTTCCCTTCAAACTCCTGTACCAACGCCGATCCAATAGCCTGTTTATCAGCCGATAAATATAACTTGAACGGCTTACCAGGCTGTGGTGGAACCAATACTGGAGGTGAAACCAGATACTGCTTGATATTCTCCAGTGCCTTGTGCTGTCCTTCTCCCCATATGAATTCCTGGTTGGGCTTTAATTTCAACAGAGGGGTAAAAGCCTGAATACGTCCTGACAGATTGGATATGAATCTTCGGATGAAGTTGACTTTGCCGATGAGGAACTGCAGCTCAGTTTTATTTTGTGGGGCCACCACTTTGTTGATGGCGTCTATGGTCTTGCGGTTGACTTCTGTCCCGCGCTCATGGACCATAAATCCTAAGAATTGCCCGGCCGACACGCCAAATGCACACTTGTTTGGGTTCATCTTCAGCCCATGTTTCCTTGTGCACTCCAGCACTTCCTGTAAATCGGCCAGATGATCTTGGTGACCTTTTGACTTGACCACGACGTCATCTATATAAATTTCCACCGAAGAACCAATGAGCTTGTGGAAGATGTAGTTCATGGCCCGTTGGTATGTAGCGCCGGCGTTCTTCAAGCCGAAAGTCATAACCACCCATTCAAATAAACCAAGATGGCCTGGACACCTAAAAGCCGTTTTCGAAATATCTTCCTCGGCCATTAATATCTGATTGTACCCGGCATTCCCATCCGTGAAACTTATGACTTTGTGGCCTGCGGCAGCATCCACCAAGATATCGGCCGTTGGCATCGGATATCCATCCATCGGCGTAGCCTGATTCAAGTTCCTGAAATCGATGCACACACGTAATTTTCCATTCTTTTTGTATACGGGCACAATGTTGGAAATCCATTCGGTGTAGCGGCACTGCCGAATAAATCCTGCCTCAATCAACTTTGTAATTTCGGCCTTTATGTCAGGTAGAATTTTGGGGTTACACCGTCGAGCAGGTTGCTGATATGGCTGATATCCTGATTTTATAGGTAACCGGTGTTCAACAATAGACCGGTCTAGTCCAGGCATCTCATGGTATTCCCAAGCAAAGCAATCCTTGAACTCTTTTAATAAACTTACCAATTTACATTTCTACTCATAATCCAAATTGGCACTAATGTACGTCGGCCTTGACTTGCTGCTATCTCCCAAATCTACCAACTCTAATAAACCGGCCGACGTAAACCCATGTCCAAGCTTCCCATCTTCTCGGACGAGTTGATCCATTTATTCTGAATCTTCAGAGCCGACTGCTTGGATCGGCTGTAGACCAAAATCGGACACTCTCAGGAAGTCAGTGTCCCAAGTCCTGCCAGATATACACTTGACGTGTTCGCAGCTCCACTGTTGTGTGTCGGCCGCTGCAACGCTGTAGACGGAATCGGCAGCGACTATCTCTGTACTGTCACCGACCCATTGCACAAGGCATTGATGCATAGTAGATGGGACACAGCAGTTTGCGTGTATCCAGTCGCGACCAAGTAGCATATTATAGGACCCCTTGCCATTAATAACGAAGAAAGTAGTAGGGAGGGTCTTACTGCCGATGGTGACGTCGACGCAGAGCGCTCCGCGGGCAGGTGACACGTTGCCTTCGAAATCCTTCAGCATCATGTCCGTCTTGGTGAGGTCGTCATCGCCCTTGCCCAGCTTGCGGAACATGGCATACGGCATGATGTTGACTGCCGCGCCTCCATCTACCAGTAATCTGGTGACGGGTCTTCCGTTGGCATACCCTTTGAGAAATAGCGCCTTAAGATGCTGTCGTTTTTCCTCTTCTGGTTTCTCAAACGTAGCCGTCATCGGCTCTAACACTAGTTGTGCCATTTGTTCCTCCTCTGTTCTTGTTACTCTATCCCGATCGTTGGGCGCCATGAACTCCATCGGCAGTATGAATACCATATCAATTTCGGCTGCCGATTCTTGGTTGCTCGTTTCTTGATCGTTTTTCTTTGGGCGCCAAACTCGAGACTTCACATTCCTTTTCTCTGGCGCCTGCCTTTGTTCTTCTTCTTGATGTTCCAACTGGCGTAGGCGTTGGATCCTTCGCTTTTGGGATCTGGATAGGCCATCGGGACACCACTTGGGATTCACTGGCTTGGCCGATGATCTGGCGTATTCCCAATCTGGTTCCCTTCCTAGGGGATCTTCGTCTGACACCCTATCATCGGCCATCTCTTCCAGGCAATCGTGCGCGCTGATCCTGCCCCCCAGTCCATCTTGTTGGCCGATCTTGCTTTTTGACCTGTTGCACTGGTCAACTCTGCCCCCCAGCCGATCATGCACCGAAACGCGCCGTTCTTCGCGCTGATTTCTGTTGATCGGCTCTGATCCTCTGTCCCTAGAGTGTGGCCTCGGGCGATCGTTGCAGCTCAATCCGTTACACTCCGAACAGTTGTCGGCAGATGGCAATCTGATATCGTTCTCCCAGCAGTGGATAAAGAACGGACATTGCCAGTGATCTTCATGCCGACGTATTGTCTCCTCCTGGTATCTTGCCTGTTCTTGCTGCTGCCGATATTTACTTAGTAAGAATTGGGAGGTGACGGGCCTGCGTGGTCGTTCTGGCCCTCGCCTGTTCCTTCTGATTTCTTCTGTCGTGATTTGCCTCCTGGGGTCGACAGCACCGCCTCTTCTCGCCGATTCTGACGTCAGCACCTTGGTTTGACTTGAGGTTCCCCCAGCGTTAACCGTGTTGGTCGGGAAGGGATGCTGATCTATCTTCATCGGCTTTGCTGATTTGGTTGGAGTGTCAAACTTAAGCCGCCCCTATTCAATGGCCGATTGTATCTGCTGGCGGAAGACTTTACATTCGTTTGTATCATTAGAAGTAGCGTTGTGCCACTTGCAGTATTTCATCTTCTTAAGTTGATCGGCCGTAGGGATGGTGAGATGTTGAGACAGCTTAATCTGCCCCTCTTGAAGCAGTAGATCAAAAATTTTATCGGCCTTTGACGTGTCAAAGCCGAATGTCTCTGGCTCCTTCTTGCCAAAGGGGCAAGATATTGGTTTTTCCCTTTTACCCATTCTGCCAGGCCGATTTCTTCCTCCGCATCGGATTCAGAACCCTCCAAGTATGCCACCTTCTTTTGGAAGTTCCTCCGCTATTCGAACGGTCGGACCTCTTGCCCTGACAATCGGTGGACGATTTGGCTCAAGCTTTCAAACTCTTGGGCGGCATATCTCTCTTTGATTTGTGGCAAGAGGCCTTGGAAAGCGATATCGGCCAACTGTGCATCGGTCAGAGCCAGACTGTAGCATTTGTTCCTGATTTCTCTGAACCTCTGTATATACCCTGTCACTGGTTCATCTCTCCTCTGCCTGAGGCTGGTCAAATCCGAGATCTTCATCTCGTGTACTCCTGCATAGAAGTACTTGTGGAATTGTTTCTCCAGATCGGCCCACGTGACGATAGAATTTGGCGGTAAAGTGGTGAACCACTGGAAGGCCGATCCGGAGAGAGATGATGAAAATAAACGCACCCTCCGAGCATCTTGCGTGGCAGCTTCTCTGCACTGGATGATGAATCGGTTGATATGCTCCACAGTGGATGTGTCATCCGTCCCTGAGAACTTGGTGAAATCAGGAACTTTGTATCGGTGTGGGAACGGCAGCGAGTCATAGGCCGATGGATACGGCGTCTTGTAAGTATAAGTTTGAACTTTCGGCTTCAGTCCAAACTGATCCTGGATTACTTCTGCTATTCTTGCCGTCCAGTCCACCTGTTGCTGATGAACAGTTGTTCGCGGCGCAGGCATATGCTGAAGGGCTGGTATGGCCGGGTGATGAATCGGCGAATTTTGCTGAGCGGTCGATAGTTGATGACGAAACGAGTCCGCACCCCCTTCGTACGTCACTGCTGGCGCCGTGCCTCTGAATGCTTCCACAGTGTTTGCCCCCCTGCCGATTTCTGGTAAAATCGGCTGATACTGGGAAACCGTCGGCCGGGCGGCCGGTTGGTATGGCACCTGAACCGAATAAGTGCCATGCCCGTTCGCTGGCTCGGGAAAATACGCTGTGGCTGACGTCCCCCAAGACGCTGAGCTTGTAGGTAGTGTTTGCACAGAAGCCATCTGAACGGGTTGAAGCGGCGCTAGCGACAGGAGACATGGTGCACCGCTGTATCTTGGAGACGCCGGAGGTGGTGGAGAGTTGTATCCCTCGCGTTGCGTCAATATCGGCTGAGGAGCCGATTGGGATGTGTATGGTAGGCTTCTGGCTGGCAGAGTAGTTGGAGGGGCATATGCCGGTCCCTGATAGCCTTGGACGGCTCCGCTGGCCAGAGAGTTGACGACGGCGTTATACACCGTGTTGCTCATCACCGAGGATTGGTCAATGAATGCTTGATACACGGACTGTTGAATCATCTCTGACATCTTGCCCGAGTCCTCAGCAATGGTGATGTGGCGAGGCGCTAGGATAGGAGTCTTCTTGACTGCCTCCCCGCTCCTGGTACGACTGAACGACTGGAGGTACATCTTCTTGTAGTCTTCTAGGTGTTTGGCCAGTTCTTCCCTCTGGTCGTCCTTGAGATCAGCTTCTGTGACCTCAATGATGTTGCTGTCGGAGATTTCTGCGTTCTTCGACATATCAGATCTTGGATGGTCCCACCGGGCGTGCCAAAAGTGTGTTGACGCTAAAATCGGCCAGATAGGAATCGGCCGATGGGTCTTCAGCGTCGGACACACGACCCGGGAGAATCTGCTTAGCTCCTGTTCGGGTTATCGCCCTGGTGCAGTTCGCGCGGCGTGCCAGTCAATCTGACCTGTTGATTGACAAGGAAATAGAGTATTAAATTCCAGGCGCGTCGATCGGCTGGGGTTCCGATCTGTCCTGAGGAGCGCGTCGGCAGCGAATCGGCCGATTTGCTGTAGAGATGATCGGCTATGGATCAGCCGATGATCGTATAGTAATCGTAAAGAAAACTGCTGGAGCGATCTAGACGACTACTGCAAGGACAACACTTGAAATAGATCTAATCGGCTGTGAGACAATAAATCGAAGGAGAACAATGACGAAGCCAATTATCCTGATCTCAAGCTGGATAACTGGTGATAATACTAGAATAACAGGTAAAACTTGCAATTCTAGTAAATATCGATAACTGGTGAATAAATCCAAACGAAGCCACAGCGATGCGCCCGTAGCTAAAGCTCGGATATTACTCGGTAAGCGGAACCTACCAATTGGCCGGAGATCAAGTTGATGCAGCCCTGCCAATCCATACGAACTCGTGGAAGAAGAATATATTGGCGAAGTCGCCGACTTGAAAGTAATTTGCTGGAAAAGTAGAAGTATTGTTGTTGATTGATGTATTGATTGATCTCTTTGCAAGACCGTGACGACTCCTATTTATACCCTAAAGCTAGGACTCCTGGTCGATCACGACTTGTTACAACCTTATTAAAAAAAACAGGAAAACTACTATATCTATAAGAACTTTTAAAGGAAACGAACTCCCGCAGAATCTTCCACCGCCGTTCCCTAATCCAATCAGGATTCCCTTCAATTGCTCCTTGACCGACTTGGCGTGCCCTGTTGACCAGCTTTTGACCAGGATCTTCTGGAATAATTCCATCCTGTTGGCATAGGCTGCGCCACCAATCGGCCGATTTCCAATTGTTACTTCAATCGGCCGATTCCTTTCTGTAGCTTTCAGATCTGTCGCATCGGCCAATCTTCTCCTCCTGATGCCGATTCAACACGTGTCAAAATCTGGCGTCAACACGTTGATTTCTTTTTCAGGAGCATGACTGATGAGCAAGGACATCTGGTGGGACTGTTCTGGTGTGATACTCAGTGTCTGCTTGATTATGCAGCATTTGGTGATGACGTTGCATTTGATAGCACCTACAAAATAAATCAGTACAACTTGCCCCTTGTTCCTTTTGTTGGGGTAAATCATCATCGGCGCACTGTTATTTTTGGCTGTGGAATAATTTCTCATTAGAATTCATACTTATATGAGTGGCTGCTGAGAACATTTTCCGACGCTAATATTCAGAAGCATCCTATTTCCATAATCACTGATGGAGACCTTGCTATGCAAAGAGCAATAAGGATAGTGTGGCCGAATACATCGCATAGGCTTTGCGGATGGCATATTGAGCAGAACCTTGTGCGTAATATTCAGGATAACAAACTGAAGGAAGCGTCCAGGATCTTTATGTATGACTGTTGCTCCATAGAAGAGATTGAGAGGAAATGGCTAGCATCCCTGGCAAAGAATGAGGTTACAGGGGACTTGTGTGCTGCGTATCATGCGGGTAAGTGCTATTTAGGATTGAGGAGCAACCAACGGAGTGAGAGCATCAATGCTAGGTTTCAGATGCAACTGAATGGTAAAATGACACTGTTAGAAATGGTAGAGCACTATGAGACCTGCCTTTCAAGGGTGCGCAGAAATGAGGCGGATGATAACATTAAAGCCTTGCAATCTGAGCCATTCACAGCTCCAGATGCTTCAACTCTTAAGATAGATGCAAAGAAAAGTTTCACACCTAATGTTTTTGTGTTGGTGTAGTTAAGCATAGAAGCAACCAGAAAGTGTCATCTGATTGAGATCCTAGATGGCGATGATACAGAAGAGTATTATGTTGGCAGGAAGGACATGAAGGTTATGGGGAGGCTACGCTAGCGCAAAACAAAATTTTCTACCCCATAAACAGGAACGCTGCAGTTATAGATCATGGAATTACCACTAGACGCGCGGGTGCGGAACTTCTGTGGCACGTAGGTGTAGTTTGTACGGTAGCCGGCAATGCAGTTGTGAGACCTTCTCACGTGCGGCTCGTCCTCGTGCAGCAGATGCAGCACCTCCAAGGTATCCACACGTATAGCGGCGGAGGCGTCACGATCCGGACTGCTAGGTCCGTGAGGGTGACGAAGGCGCGGGCGTGGGAAACTGGCGGCAGCAACAGGCGTGGACAATTAGGGTTTCCATGCACCCCGCCCATGTTTATATAGACCCCTTTAGGCGCTCACTAATGGGCTTCCAAACCAAGGTCCATTAGTGCACCTAAGCCCAGTTTAATTCGGATCATATCCTCATTAGGCTTCCAGCCCCATAATAGCTGTATCGTCGATGTTGGTGCCGCCATTGGCCAAGTACAAGAGGATGGCGGCCACATAGGCCGCCACTTCGTGGCCGCCCGCGGCGGCGCGCTCGAGATTCTCGTTGGGGATTGGCAGGGGTGTGATTAAAGGTCCACGGAAGACGTCATGCATCCCGATGATGAAGCACGCCTCCGGATTGCAGACTTGGGCTAGGCGACGAAGCAGCGTCAGATAGCCAATGGGGTCGTCGTCGTCGGACAACCGCTCTACGGAGATGCGCTGGCCAACATCGGGGTTGTTGCACACACGGCGCATGGAGCGGCAGGTCACCCGAAGCGCGCGGAGTGGGTCCATTGGCCGCATCAAGGTCGCAGCGAGGTGGCCCGCTATCTTAACGGCCATATCAGGAGGGAGATCTGTCAGCGACGACGGATGCCGCCTTGCCGCCATGAGTGCCAACGCGCTTCGACGACGTCGTGGAACGAGGAGCATGAGACGAGGCCGAGGGATCGCATGCACACCGGTGTGGATGGATCGGAGCTGCGGCTCGTGGACTCCGCGGAGCCGGTGATCAAAGAGGAGGTGGTGGATCACTGTAGATCGAGTAGGGCAATAGTAGATCAAGGGGAAGGCAGAAGTTTGATCTTGAAATCACGGCTTCGATATTTCTTCAATTCCCCTCTTGGGGGCAACCATCTCGGGAAGGTGCGCGGGAACAGTAACCGTCTGGGCCTTCCCTTTTTCACAGCGGGCCTTTTTCTCTTTTTGGGCCAGATCGAGTGGATCCTGGTTCCACACTCAAACCTGGGCCAGATGGCCCGACTTTGAAACAGGCCAAGGCCTTATTAGCTGGCCCCACACACGTACATGTGGACGGCCTGGTCCTACCTCTGTAGTGGACCCCGCGTTCACATATTTGACCCACAACCCTAACACGTGGGGCTTAGGGTCCCACTCAGCACACGTGGCTGCCTGGTAGACATGTTGGACCTGTCAAACGGGACCCACAGATACACGTGTTAGCCACATTGGCCAGCTGGGCCTTCCTTTTTATGGCTCCTTCGGCACACCTATTTTCACAGCGGGCCTTTTTCTCTTCCTGGGCCAGATCGAATGGATCCTGGTTCCTCACTCAAACCTGGGCCAGATGGCCCGACTTTGAAACAGTCCCAGGCCTTATTAGCTGGCCCCGCACACGTACATGTGGACGGCCTAGTCCCACCTCTGCAGTGGACCCCGCACTCACATATTTGACCCACAACCCTGACACGTGGGCCTTCGGGTCCCACCAAGCACACGTGGCTGCCTGGCAGACATGTTGGACCTGTCAATCAGGACCCACAGATACACGTGTTAGCCACGTCGGCCAGCTGGGCCCGCACACGTACACGTGGATGGCCTGGTCCCACCTCTGCAGTGGACCCCGTGTTCACATATTTTCCCCACAACCCTGACATGTGGGCCTTCGGAACCCACTCAGCACACGTGGCTGCCTGGTAGATATGCTGGGCCTATCAACCAGGACCCACAGATACACGTGTTAGCCACGTCGGCCAGCTGGGTCCGCACACGTACACGTGGACGGCCGGGTCCCACCTCCGCAGTGGACCCCGCGTTCACATATTTGACCCTCAACCCTAACACATGGGCCTCCAGGTACACGTGTTAGCCACGTCGGCCAACTGGGCCCGCCCTCGTACACCTGGACGCCCGGGTCACACCTTTACAGTGGACCCAAGTTGACACAGATACTTGAACTTGATGGCGCATCCTTTCTACGACGATACGACATGTTGTTCTGTGTTTTACTTTCAGCACAGTTGAGTAGGGGCTGAGGGCTGCCGCCGATGAAATGTGATGAAACTCAGGGTTCGTCATAAAAGGAGCATATCCTGTGACGAAGTTGGAAATATGATGCAGAATTTCGTCACGGATGCGCCGGATGTGTAGTAGTGGATATTTGCACGGTCGAGTACGGGCGTGTACTTGGCTGACGCGACGCGCTGCCGGCTGTACTGTTCATGATGCCGATAGATCGGCGGAGGCCGAACAGCTGGATCCATCACTCATCCCCGTACAATGACTAGTAATCTGAGATCTGAACCACCTGATCTGAATCGAGCATAGGATCGAGCAGCCCGTCATATTATTCTTCAAGTTTTATCTCATTCCCATATGGCTAATAACGACGTGCGCGCGACGCTAGCAGTAGCAAGATGGGATGATGTAAACCGCTGATAGTGCATGTTTGATGTTTGACCTTGTTGCAAAGAAGGAACCGAATCAAATTGGCAAAATAGGCGTTTCGGTCCCTCAACTTTACCTCAAGGGTCAAATTCATCCTTCAACTTCCAAATCAGCCAATCTAGTCCCTCAACTTCTATTAGGTCAAACTTATCCTTATGTTGATGTGGCACTTCATGATAGTACGAGACTAATGCGAAAGGTCCTTTTTACCCCTGGATACTTCTTCTCCTCAGTTTTCTGCCGGCACTGTTGTAACATGCGATCAAGTTGGAGGCTTGCATATGCATTTTTTGTGAACTCATTGCACTGTTGTTAACATGTGACGTGTTGCTATTGGTGGCTCGTTTTCTGAGAGAAATTGGAGCAGACCAGCGGTTAGCTGCTGCTTGCTTGCCGATTGTGGGTGACACAGAGAACGCTGCATGCTTGTGCATTGTATCTGTTCCTTGCTTGCTTTTAGGGAGAAGAGGAAATGGAAGTTAATTCTTGCGAAGCTCAGATTGGAGAGAAACGAGCAGGCAGTTGGTGTGCTACTAGCTTGCTTGCTCAATGGTGCTAGAAGCATACAGGAGAGAAGGCGCTAGTTCTGGGATTTGGTGGCACAACTAGCCAGGTCTGCTTGATAAGATATGACGTCATGACCATGTATAGCGCAAACAGTGATCCGCCGAGAATTATAAATGGGAGAAGGAGCCAGCTCATTAGTCTTATGTTAATATGGAGCACCCACTGGTACACAAAACCTCTATTGTCCCGGTTGGGAAACCCCATTTAATCCCGATTTCATTTAATCCCGGTTTCCCAACCGGGACTACCAATTCGAGACTAAAGGTCCCAGATCTTTATTCCCGGGTCCAACGGGGCTACCAGGCCAAAAAAATTTATTGACGCAAGCATCTCTGACTCTAGATGGGATGCTATCCTTTTAAACTAACCCGTGAACGATCTTTTAGTCCGGCACTACTACAAAAAACTTAACCGAGGCGGGCAAAAAAGCACAACCAAGGCAGTTTCTGCATCCGCCTCGGACACAAGGCCACGGTTAATCGTGATCTTTACCGAAGCGGTCAAGTAACCGCCCGGTTAATGATTTAACCGAGAAGGTTTTTCTAACGTAACTGCCTCGGTTATTGAGTATTAGTCGAGGCGGTTTTTCTAACATAACCACCTCGGTTATTGAGTAATAATCACACTTAACAGAGGCGGTTATTTTAGGACAAACTGCCTTGATTAATTATTTAACCGAGACGGTTGTCTTTACTCGACCGTCTCGGTTAATAACTATTAACCGAGGCAGTCTCTTTACGTTGACCGCCTTGGTTAAAGTATTAACCGAGGCGGTTGTACGGTCGGCGGCCCGGCACCGGTTAACCGAGGCGGGCCGCCGTCCCGCCCGCCTCTGAGCCCTTTTTCAAACATCGCGGTTAATGGAATTCTGTAGTAGTGTCGGTTGGTAACATCAACCCAGACTAAAGGGTCACCCTTTAGTCCCGGTTGGTGTTACCAACTGGGACTAAAGGTTTATTCCGGTTGGAGCCACTAACTAGGATAAAAGATAGATTTTTAGTTCCGGTTGGACACCAACCGGGACTAAAGAGCCCCTCCCACCCCCTAGTTATTGGACCCGGGACTAATGCTTCATTAGTCCCGGGCCCAACACCGGCTGAGGCTAAATGGGGTTGATGAAAGGTCTTTTCTGTTTGACAAAAAATAGAAGTTGAGGAATTAGATTGCCCAATCCAAAAGTTGAAGAATGAACTTGATCCTTTAGACAAAATTGAGGGACGAAAGCACCTATTTTGCCAATCAAATTAAACCAAACGTTCACTGGTGGTGAGAAAGAAAAAAGAAATGTGGCCGTATGTATGGCTTAGCTGCGCGACGGGTGGCGGCGCACGCATCCAAGCTAGAGCGTACGGATGACGACGCGGGCGCTCACTCCAACCACGAGGATATTCGAGCCGACCGCTGTACGTGTCCGTACCGTTCACCTCCCTGGCTCTCGATCTTGTGGAAGACCAGCTGTTTCGTTGGCCCAATCGTGCACGCACACGTAGTGAGTGCCTTATTGCGCTAGACGATCGCGAGCTGATTCAGAGCTCATATAAATGTGCTTGATCCAAATGCTAGTGTCTAAGAGTGCTAAAGTTTAGCACTAATCTATTAAATAAGACTTTTAATATTATAATCTAAATTTTAGTTAAGACTTAAATATTTTAGGAGGGGTATGAGTGCAAATAGATCATTTAACACATCTAAAGAGACCGATAGTCAATAAAATATATATGCTTGCTCCATATATATATATAAAAAGGATAACCGTACAAATATAACACTAATAATACTCACTCTGCAATCCCAAATTTCCAATGATAAATCCATTCAATCTTGACCATAAGAATATAGAGAATTTTTACAATACTTGAGGAGGCATCTGGAAGCATTTTATGTGTCTATAATTTGTGGACCTAATATAAAGGAAGACGTTGGGAGGCGTTAATGAGGAGGCTTCAAGAAATGTTAGATGTCTATGGACGGTGGGCCCATATATATCGTAATGCCTTCCAACACCTACCAATACCTTCAAAATTAAGAGGATTAGAAATTCATAGCAATTCCACCAATACCTTCAAAATTAAGAGGATTAGAAATTCATAGCAATTCCTTTTCCGTAGTTAAGAGTTGAAGTATCTGCCCCTGATCTGGTTGTCGGTGGGTGATGCCAGGCTCGCCGTCCCCGCGTCGGCGTTCGAGATCCGACAGGTCGCGCGGGGTGTGGGCCGGCGGCGCGCTGATCGACTCCGACGCCCCGTTCACGCTACTCGTCGACGCGGCGTACCGGGTGGTGAGGGCGGAGCTGGTGCGGCAGCGTCGTGCCCCCGCAGACGGAGGGGTGGGACCTGTGCGTGGCGCGCGGGGACGCCGGCAGGCTGGTGCCGCCGCTGGTGCTGCACTTCGACGGCGGCGGCGGGGACCTGGTGGTGCCGCCGGGGAACTACTAGGGCCCCGCGGACGACGCCACGGACTGCATGGTGCTGCTGAACTCGGAGGCGCTCAACGCGACGCTGCCGCTGATGAAGGAGACGACCATCATCGGCAACTACATGCAGCAGGACATGCACGTGCTGTACGACCTCGACAAGGGCGTGCTCTCCTTCCAGACGGCGGACTGCAGTGATGGACGCGCGAACCTACGTGTTGCTGTGCAACTGTGGATGCACGACATATATACGTTATACGTACGATATGGATGATATGTGCACAACCTACGCGGAGGCAGTGGAGATGGTGGGGATTTGGGTATCCCAACTACTGTTCTACCCTTCAATAATAAAAATTAATTAAAAATAATATTATGGGTAGGCGTTGGGAGGTATTAGAAAGCGTTAAGAAATATTTTCAAGCATTGTAAAAGGGCTCAAGAATATAATTAGTCAAGGTAGCTTCTGGTTGTAGGACTCCACGATCTTAGGATTATATTGGTGGATCTCATAAAAGTTGGATCACAAGCTAGAAACCAAAAGGTTAGATTCTATAATTTATATCCGCAAAATCGGGGCTTATTAGAATAAGCATGGATGGACTTTAGAACCGAACGGTGTAATACATACTCTCTCCATTTTAAATTGTAGGCTGTTTTGGTTTTTCTAGATTCATAGTATTTGCTATATCTAGTTACATAGTAAAACGAAATCAGTACTCGGACAATCAGAAAAGAGACGAACAACATTACAAGACAACTTGTGGACTGGCAGACATACTCGTACCTGATCTGCGGCGCATCATCATCATCTTCATCCAAGACGACGGCTTTACGCTTCGGTGTTGTCGTCTTGGTCACCTTTGGTTGGACGGCAAGGGCGCCGCCCCCCCCCCCCCCCCCGGGAAGACACTATGGCCTTCTGCGTGGTGCGCTCCGCCAAAGTGCAATCATCACCCGAGTCTATCATCTTCCTATCTTCCTCTTTCGGGGACAACATCCGAATGAGCGGTCTCCTTGATCCGGTGCCCAGAGGCAGGAGGTACTCGGGATGGTCAATCTTCGGCATAGGAGCCATGCTCAAAAACTCTTTCAGTTTCAGTCTGACATTTAATAAGGTCCCTAATGTTTGTATACTCTCAAGAATTCTCTGCTTTATGGATGAAGAAATCTAGAGAAATTGCGTACATGAATTTCAAAATAAAAACAAAGAACTGGATAGTTTGGAAAGTGGATGCCAAACGTTTCAATTGACTTATTGACTTATCATGGTTAGTTGCATCCAATTTGTTATTATATTTTTACTCTGACGGAATGCAGCATTGCATACCTGAAAAAGTTAATTGGCTGGTTGATTTTCAGGTAGCGATGATGAGCATGCATCAGCTGTGCCTGCAGCGTTCCTGGCTAATCTCTACAGCTAAAAAGAACGAAGTAGGATAAATCTTTGTGCGACTTTTGACCCGGTTAATTTTCTTCTCGCGCGAAACAAATCACGTCCGTCCGATCTTTGCAGGTACCTTCCTTCTCTCACTTTAGGGAAACTGCACGTTTTCTCTACGTTTCTGAATCAATGTGAGCAATCCACCTGTTAGGCCCTGCAGCGTTCCTGTCTAATCTCTACAGCTAAAAATATAGAAGTAGGATAAATCTTTGGTGCGACCTTTGACCACGTCAATTTTCTTCTCGCACGGAACAAATCGCGTCCGTCCGATCTCTGCAGGTACTTCCTTCTCTCGCTTTAGGGAAACTGCATGTTTTCTCTACCTTCCTGAATCAATGTGAGCAATCCACCTGTTAGGCCCTGTTAAAATAGTATAGCATCCTCAAACAAGCACCTGTGTTCGTAATAAATTGATTAGATTACGTTGTTGCATATTATGGCTCTGGAATTGGGATCGTGTAGCATTTTACAGTTAACTCATTTGCGTCTGCACTTTTAAATCAGAGATAACTGCTCCTCTGTTGCAAAAGAAATGGTTGGACAGTGTTGCTTCAAAGATAGTGTCACTACTGTCAAAGATACTGCTCTCTAAGGAGCATGGCACTAATGATCCAGAATTGACATGGCTAGCTCGTTTCTTGACCCATGAAGCATTGCATATCTATTCCTATATTCTCCTCCCTATAAGTTTTTTTGTTTGAGGTTCAGATTATTGTAGCTATCTATGGTTGTGATGTAGTTTCAGATCAGATGGCTTGTTCAGGGCTAACAACTAATGGCCCATGAGATTGTCTTTCAATAGGCTCATAGTATGTCTGGTTGATCTAATTGTTTCTGAATTTGATCCATAATTTTATTGCTTCTTTTTGGTTCTGGTTTTGGGAAAATGGGAGATAAGTAGTAGAGGATGGAGTTCAGATTCTCCAATTGAATATCATGTGGATACTCCTAAGACCTGTGGTGAATTCAAGGTCGGTGTGACCAGAGATTCTTAATCAAGTGAATATATTCTCAGATAAGGTCAAGCACTCAGGCACGCTCTTCGCCATCAGGCTGTATCTGTATGCATGCATACCGCAGTTGAATTTTAGATTGCAACCCATTGTAAGATGGTAACCTTCTAAAATGTAACACTTAGCAGCTTAATTGGTGTATCGCAATTCGTCATCTCTTATATAGCTAAAACATCTATACATCATCAATGTGGATTTATCGGCATCGCCCTTTTGGTGCTAGCAGTTGTACCTTATGCCGTTGACTGAATGCGGATGTGAAGATTCTGTGATAGGTGCTTGAAATATTTTGGTGTCATCAGATATTTCCAACAGATTTTTTATTTTTTCTTGTGACGGTTAAGAATGATGCACAAATATTTTCACTAATTACTCATTCATCTAGCTGACAATACCAAAGTACATTTAGAATATTGCTTGACCTGTTGCAATGCACTTACGTTTACCTGAACACTATTATGAATATCTGCTAAAAGACGGATGATGTTTCCGTGGCATTTTGTTCCCTTTGTGCATGATGTCTTGCCACATAGGAAAGTATGCCGTTTCAAACTGAGACACTACATCCTGAAGACCTTTTCTCCTGTCTGACAAGTGACATCCGATGTAGCCAATACGCTGCTGGCTATGCATTATTAGCAGAGAAATATAACTATTTTTTCTTCATTTTCTGTGGTCACATGATAAGAAAATTATTTTTTGGTAGCCATGTCTTTGATTTATTTCTTTGCATTTCAGGATGCAGCACTTCAAGTAATGATGCCAATTGCATATCGTCAGTTAATCACATGAAGCATTCTGTATTTTGAGGAGCTTTGTTCTATATCGCAAGATAATCAACCCTATATATTTTGGCTGGGATTACATCAACATCTCTTTTCCAAAAAATTCTTGTTTGACTCCAGCTATAAAGGAATCCTATTTTGTCCTTTTTAGCAGTTTATAAGTTCTGGAGTGTGCAAAACATATGGATGGTGATTTTTTGTATATGATTAAAACTTCTTGTGAAACTTTTTTTGATCCCATTGCAACGCACGGGAATTCACCTATTTCTTATAATATCACATACATCATTTGTATTAAATGTAATGTATGATTGTCGATTGAATTTGCTTGCTTTCCACTAAGATTATAATATTATTTATTTATAATTGATATTATTCGTAGCAGTTCACGGATGCGAACCTAGTGTAAAGAAAACTTCGGAGCGACCGTATCCGTTCGCAGACTTGCTCTGTTTTCCCTCTGTTGCATACTACTCGCATAGCTTCAGCGATGGACTGTTGAGCAGCTGCTGCTGATGTGTCTTGATGATGGCCCATTACCGGCCCAACAAACTGGCTGCAGATATCTCTCTCGCCTACTTACTCTGTTTCCTGGTTTAACCCAGTTCAGTTACTAACATATGAAGTTCTGGACCTTTGACACATAAGTGGAGTACGGCCCAGAACGCAAATTGCCCAACGGAAAGTAGAGTACGGCCCAGAGTGCAAATTGCTCCATTTTCGTTCGCCTTGCGCCGCTCTCGCTACTACACGTCGCGGATCCGCTGCAGGTGCACGCGGTCAAACTCAGGTGGTTACACACGCCTTCCGCGCGGTCGAACTGCTGATGACTCGCCTAGCCGCCCGCCCTCGCCTCCACCAGCGTGGACCTGTCCCTCGCGCACGGACGCTTCCCCTGAACGAACCCACCCGGCTACAGTGTGGAGACACGCTGCACGCAGGCGGCGCGCCACCGTACCGAAACAACGCTGTGGGCCTCGCTCGTTGCCACCGCGCCGTGGGGTCGTACGAACGCAACGCGGCCGGCCGGCGGCCACGAAGCAAGTGCTCAACAACCCAGCACAGATGACACAACAAGTCAGAATTCGACTGGATCACGTTACCAGTAGCGTGTCATGCATGCCTTCGTGTACCCGTCCTTTATTTGATCACTTTGGTACGGCCACCGTCCCGGGCTAGCTTGTCCCTATCCTATATATCCATGCATGCATGCACGCGGTCCTTGTTAGGTTAGGCAAGTGTAAATGGGCTGCTGCTCCTCTGGCCTGGTTTTCTTACGAGATTTGCCTTCCTTTTTATATACTGTATACTATGGTACAGATGTCCAGATCGCCGGGTCTCTTCATCACCAAGCTAATACCACTGGCTTGAGCTAAGGTACCGTACGTAGTGGGAGGTCTGTTCGTGGCTCCCTCTTCCACCGTTGCAGAACCTTCAAATAATGCGCGACACGGCACGCGAAATATAACACGGGTGGTTGCAACTTCGACGCGCAAAAATCTAGGTCGATCCTAACGTGCTGGTTCCGGCTCCTCTCGAGTCTAGAACAATGAATAATGAAGGGGTTCCGGTAAAAAATTTTACAGATCAATCACATCAATATTTGGATACATGCATATTGTATTAAATGTAGATGAAAAAATAACTAATTTTACAGATGGACTGTATTTCGCGAGACGAATCTAATAGTCTAATTAGTCCGTGATTAGATAATAAAATGCTAAAGTAAACATGTGCTAATGATGAATTAATTAGTCTTAATAAATTCGTCTCGCGGTTTACGGACGGAGTCTGTAATTAGTTTTGTGATTAGTCTATATTTAATATTTTAAATGTGAAAATATTCCATTTCAAATTTTTACCCAAACGAACTGAACACCCTGGAAATCACGCACGGTGCTGCGTCGACCGTCCTACCGAATGGTTTACATCGAATTCAGAGCGTGTTTTTATTTGATTTTGAGGGAAAAAAACAGAGGGCGCACGGGCGTACACGTACGTACGTCGAACCTGCGGCGACGGGCCTCGCCTGATGATCTCTTCTCCCTCCCATCCATCCCCACCGGTTCCGCACGGCAGCACGTCGGTGTCGTGCTTGGTCCCGCACCCGCCGCGCGGGTCTCCTCCGCGCCGCCATCGTGAACCAACGAACCCGCGCACCGGTGCGCGCACGCAACCACACACGGTCAGCGCCAAAACGGAGCTCCGGATCCTCTCGGTCGTCCACCGGCGTCGGCGGCGTCGGCGGCCATGCCGTGGGGACGAGACGCGCCACATCCACACCACTACAAGTCCGCCGCAGCCGCCCAAGCAGTTACGGGCGCCGGCCTGGCATGGATCTGGGGCAACTACATACATGTCCCACTCGGAGTCGGAGACTCGATCACGCTACGACCTGGAGTACGAGCGTCGTGCTGGCCCCGCCGCGTGCCGTTGTTTGCGCGCGTCCCGTCCCCGGTCCCGTATCACATATTATTCACATCACCGGACCTTAAATTTGGGGCAAACTTTTCTGCTGCTTCCTTTCGATTCCCTGCACGCAGCGCTGCTCGGCGCTTGGCAGAGATCGAGCTAGCTACAAGCAGAAGCTAGCGCGGGAAACACACACCAACCAACCAGTTCGTTTGTACTCTGTCCTAGACTCCGATCCTACTAGTAGGCTACTGTAGCTAGTGGGCGTGGTTGAGAACGTTGCAACTTGCCAATCAGCAGGGTCTTGATAGTCTGCACCAAGTTCGCAAAATCTTACCCTTCTGCTACTGACAGAAATGAGTGGGCCCATCTAAGATTAGGTTCAGAGGGGGGCCATCTGATAGTAAGATTAGTACTACATACATATCTGTATAAAGAAAAAAATAGTGAAATTAAACGACTCGATCAGCTCGTGGAGGTTTCACCTGTTAAGTTGCTGTTGGATCGGAGGACCGATCGACAACGACTTGATCTGCGCTTATTTTAAGTCTTACTATAATAACTTATCATCATCATCATCATAACACGACGATCTCTGTTAGTTTTCTCGATCACAAGACGCAACTCAGATCTCCGCCGTAGTACCCGGCCGGTCTTACGGGTTGATCGGTGTGCGTACCAGCGTGGACCTGGAGGCGACAATTCTTTAAGTACCCAGCAGAAGAACCCTGTTGAAAACACAGATCGTAGCGTACCAAACGTCTCATGCGCGCGTTTACTTTATTTATTTACTGTTGCGATGCCCTCTTATTGACTAGTATATATTTTTACTATATATATATATACATTTCTAAAGTATGAAAGAAATTCTTCATGTATTTTGCCTTCTTCAGATTGATTTTGGTTCGTCCGTCCATGGGCACCCTGACTAATCCTGCCATATGCCAGACCGAGCCAGACTCGAACATCATGGCCGCAGTCGAGCTCTTGTCACACACGTCAAGGAACTTTGCCTACGCGGATATAAAACTGGGTCAACTTTTCCTTGCCTAGCGTAATTGAATCGCTGCCACCGAAAGTACCCACCGCCGTCAATCAATGCCATCCTCGCCTCAACAACTCGACGCCGAGCACTACATTGAGGTGAAGAAGCTTCCCAATGAGCCCCATCTTCTCGCTCGCTCTGTTAATGCTGAAGCCATCAATGAGCTCGTCATGGTCATCGAAGCTTCTTTGATGCTGTCGATGGGGATGCCACCTCCATGGAGAAGGGGGTCAAGGGGATGCAGCTTTACTCACCGCCGCAATTGGCTAGAGTCAAATAAGAAATAGGCTAACCTGCCTCCTCTGCTTCGCCATTCGTTCGCTCGCGTATCCCTCAGGCCTAGGTCCATGCAGCTTGCCGGGCTGTAGGAGCCGCCAGCCGCCGCGCCATGCCCCTCCTTGCCGCGTCGCTCTCCTCCCCTCGCCGCGCAACGCCCCTCCACATCATCCACCAAAAACGAGAGAAAGAGAGGAAAGATCGAGAGAGGAGAGAAGTCACGGGAGAGATTTTTACCTTAGTATTTTTACAGTGCAGCCTTTTCCAAAGATATTTTTCAAAGAAAGGTCTGTCCGGTAGGCAATAAAATACAAACTTATAATGCAGTCCTTCTCATAGGATTATATTCTACACATAACGTTTGAATATAAATTAATCCTCCTAGTCACATACGTGCAGTTACCTTGCAGCGCCCTCTCTCCTTGACTCCTTGTACAGAAGCATTGCTACGTAAATTCAATTCTCCTTATACATCACATCGACGTGCACTTGCTCGGTTTAAGCTAAAAGTCCTGCCAATAAGATAGCTTTTTATCGGTATTTTTTCACACCCATTGGTTCACATAATGCATCGCTATATGGAATTTCCAAATGACTTTGCCACATGAATCTATTCACACTTTTGGCGAATCCTTGGTATCTCATTTCATTGTTACATCTAAATTTAAACTAGAACTGACATAATTCTTGCAGATGACTTCTTCGAACGGATACGAGGAACACACTCCACAGAGTGACCAAAGCAGCATAACCAACACAAGTAATATTGATCAATTATTATCTACAAATGTTTATTCCATCTTATACTATGGAACTAAATGCGAATTGTATTATTTTTTAGATGATAATAACATTAGCAATGACAGTGGGCCCATGATATCCGGTGATCAACCACCAGTCACGGATCCTAGAGAACGTAAGAGGAAGCGAGAAAGAGACCGGTATGCACAATTATCTAACCAGCAAAAGGATGAATTACTACAAAAACGTTGTGAAGCTCGTCGGCAAAAGAAAATTTTGCAAGGAGAACTACAATGCACACCCGAGCAAATTGAAGGAAGACGTACCAATGCTAAAGCACGTTATGCAAATTTAACACCCGAGCAAAGACAGGTAATACGTGATCATCAGAGATTGTTCTATGCAAATGTGACATCTGAGCAAAAACAAGCAAAAAGAAACCGCGAAAAAGCATGTCGTGTGAAAAGACGCAACGCTCTGAGTAAGAAATCTATCGCCATGATAAATCCTTTGTACAACTCGTCAGATTCAGACTAAAAGATATTTGTAGAAAATATGTTCATTTTTATAATATTCTAAAGAATGAAGGTATGTACTTAAAAAATTACTCACGTTCATGTGTTGTGCTATTTTCTTCTATCTAATCCTCGTGAACCCGTTGCAACACACGGATATACTTGCTAGTATACACATTAATTATGTGCATGTCATCTTGTGCATGGGCCACATCGATGACGATGCGCTCTCTCTCTCGCCCCCCCCCCCCCCCCCCCCCCACCCCCCAAAGTGCAGTGAGCGAGTGAGCAGGATAACATTGCTGTATTCATTCAAAGCTCCAATAATCTATCTCGCTGTCCCAGATGGCTAGATCACTTCATTCGAACTGCAGCAACCCAGCGAGCTAGCGTCCGGTAATCTCCATATCTCTCTAGCTTAACTTGCACCCCAAAAGTATTGCGCTCGCGCCTGAATGCCTGATGCTTTGTGCTTTAACAAAGGGAATGAAGCGACATCTGGTTGAGCGACAACTTGCATTTCTGGCCTGGTCCTCTGCCGTGTCTCCTGCAGTCCTGCTGTGTTCGCATCCTGCAGCAGCGTGGCGTTCGTGCTCCATATATATATATATATATATATATATATATATATATATATATATATATAGGCATCTGATCCGTCCAAATCTCCGTTCACACTTTATAGCAACTTCTTCTTAGGTCTAGACTCTGGAATACGGCCTAAGAGATCTTGGCCATATTTGGTTTGCGCCTTCATGCAACATGCTGGCTGCCGCGCATTGTCGCCACACTAGATGTACGGTAGACCGTAGATGTACCACTACTAGAAAACGGTCTATCGGTCCCGGCAAAAAATACCAACTGCTGTTGCAGCCTGTAATGATGATCGCATCAGTACCGGCTGCAACGGTGGCTCGTCCAGAGATGGCCTTTGGTACCGGGCCATGGCATAACCGGTACCAATGCTCCCTCATTAGTACCGGGTCATGCCATGACCCGGTGCCAAAGGTTCTGTGGGTTCTGGCATTGGGTCATGGCACAACCTGGTGCTAATGTTGCCAACATTAGCAGCGGGTCATGCCAAGATCTGCTGCCAATATTTCCACGGGCATTAATATCAGGTCGGCACGACCCGCCACTAATGAGTCCTCCGCCTATAAATACCACCCCCTTCCCCCTCCCCGAGCTGCCGTGAACTCAACACTGTTTATGACGGCCGAGTGAGGGGAGGAGAGGAGAATTTTTGCAATTTTTTCACTCAAAAAGGTTAGCAATTTTCTCCATGACTTAGCAATTAATTTTTAGATGTAGTTAGCACCTGATTAGTTTATAATCATTATATTAATTGTTACATGTGTTAATTATTTATTTAGATGTAGTTAGCAATTGAGTTAGTTTATTATTGTCTTATACAATGTGATAAATTTTTTAGATGTAGTTAGCAAGTGATTTAGTTTATAATTATTTTATTAGTTGTTATACATGTGATAATTATTTATTTAGATGTATTTAGCAAATGATTTAGTCTATTGTTATATTTATATTTTCAGATGAGTCGTTAATGGATGTACAATACCGATTGGTGTTCAATAGAATTTATAATGGCGTGCACGAATTCATCGATGCGGCCAAAAAACACAGGCATGACGGTTTCTTTCGTTGTCCACGCAAAATCTGTAAGAATGAGAAGGATTACTCGTCAACAAGAACTATTCACAATCACTTTTTTGAAAGCGGTTTGATGCCCAACTACATTGTTTGGACCGAGCACGGAGAGAGAGCGATTATGCTGCAAGACAGAGAAGAGGAGGTTCCTGACTTTAGGGATAATTACGATGCTATCTTTGAAGATACTGCAATGGGTGAGACTGAAGAAGATGTTGGAGCACAGGCTCCAGAAGATGATCTTGGTCAGATGTTGCGTGAAGCAGAGGAAGTCTTTGAAACTGCAAAGAAATCCAGGGATTTGCAGCGTATGATTGAGGACTACAGAATAATGTTGTACCCAGAATGCAAGCAAGGGCACAAAAGGTTGGGTACCACATTGGAATTGTTGCAATGAAAGACATTAAATGGTTTATCTGACAAGGATTTCGAGGAGTTGCTAAAACTTATAAAAAACCTACTCCCTAAGGGTGACACATTGCTCGAAACAACGTACGAGGCCAAAAAGGTTATTTGTCCTCTAGGATTAGAAGTACAAGAGATACATGCATATCGTAGTGACTGTCAGACCCGGGACAGCGGGACTGCACACTTGGCGTACATATTCTGTAATAGGGAATGACGCATGGGCCATACCTTATCCTCATTGTAACTAGTCGTATAAAACTAGGACTACGCAATGCGGCTTCTACCTGCATGGAGGCCTGGGTCCAACCCGACCTGGGGAGAAGCGTACCTGATTCCCGATCGGACTAGGCAATGTGGCTTCTATCTACATGGAGGCCTTACAGTCTAAATCCTTCTCCGACTTGGAGAGGGATTTAGATCTTCTACTTGACTTCGGAGATGGGGACGCCACCGCTCGCCGGGAGGCTCCCATTTTCGACTCTTACTCAGATTCAGATGATGACCCAGACTCCTCTGCGGTCAGCCATCTTGGTCTGAGCATTACGACTACTCCGCAGGGCAGATTCGTGTACTGGAAGGGCATGGAGCCCTCCGAGCTACTCGACAATGACACCCGCCTAGTGGCCACCATCCATGAACTGCCTTTTCAACAAGGCAGGCCTCTTTCTCCTATCCAGGAGGAAGCATCCAGAACCACAACATCGACTGTGCCTGTCACCACCGACTACTCTGGCGACTACTCGCCAGAACGTGAAGTCTACATGGCCTCACTTCGCGAAGTTGATGACGATGAGCTAGGCATCGAGTTCGATAACGAACTCGAAGATGAGATTTCTAGCAACGAACATACCGCTGATGCCCCTCAAGACGAGGATGAAGAGAAAAAGCGACGTTGCCGCCTGAGAAATGCAAGGAGGGCCAAGCGTAGACGCAACGCTCAAGCTCGCGCTGCCAACCCACAATGGCGGAGAGACTTGCGTGGGGAATTCGCAGACGTGGCTTACCAAGAATTCGTCACCCCCATGGGCAACATCTACGAGGCCTGCTTGCTCCTACAACAACTCCCACAAACGGAGGCAACTCAGCGGATCATGCGACTTGCTAAACAAGCCATGGTCCAACTGGACCAGATGAACCCGATGAACTCCGTTCAGCATACATGCTCCAGATCGGAACGCCATGGTAGCATTGTCCCTACGTGTCAGACCCGGGGCAGCGGAACTGCACACTTGGCGTACATATACCTGTAGTAAGGTATGACGCATGGGCCATACCTTATCCTCATTGTAACTAGTCGTATAGAACTAGAACTAGTCAGACGTAAGGAAACTACCCGAGTAGTTCTTGGGTAGGACTCCTCCGGCCGTCCTCGACTAGGACTTCCATGTAACCCTATCCCCCAAGACTATATAAGGGTGGGCAGGGACCCCTCCAAAGCATAACCTGCACACGCATAACTTGTAAGACAATACAAACCACACATGACGTATGGTATTACGCTCTCGGTGGCCTGAACTTGTCTAAACTTTGTGTTCCTTGCATATTCGAGTT
Source organism: Panicum miliaceum (assembly GCA_032594955.1). Lineage (NCBI taxonomy): Eukaryota > Viridiplantae > Streptophyta > Magnoliopsida > Poales > Poaceae > Panicum > Panicum miliaceum. The sequence goes on from CM064062.1 coordinate 22,520,175, forward strand.
CCTGATCTTGGTGACACCCTACCTACAACCTACCACCTGGGGGGTATCCCTCGGTGGGCTTGGCGGTAAAACACCGACAGCTGACGCGCCAGGTAAGGGTGTTCATTGAGCATCCACAGTAGAACTTGATGGCTTTCTTTCTGATTTGGGCACAACTTTCATCTTTAGTTCCTGGATCTGCATCGCCAATGGCTCGGGTGGCTTCGACAGCCACCTGGCTGACACCGCGGAGCCCGAAGCATCAAGCTGTTCGAGCGGACTTGATGAGTTCATCGACAACCTCGATGAGATGCAGCCGTATCTCAACTCGGAGATTGAGGAGAATTCCGTCCCCGACGTGTTTCCGACTAGTGTTCTGACATGACTTTCCAGCTCGGGTTCGACCAGATCTGAGGAAGGGCGTACCCGATTCCCCTTCGGACTACACAACGCGGCATCAACTTACGCGGAGGCCTTACGATCTAAATCCCTCTCTGACCTGAAGGAGGATTTGGATCTCCTACTCAAGCTCAGAGATGAGGATGCCACCGCTTGTTGGGAGGCTCCCGTTTTTTATGCCTACTCGGATCCAGATGATGAGCCTGACTCATCTACGGTTAGTCATCTTGGTTTGAGCATTACGACTACCACGCAGGACAGATTCGTGTACTAGAAGGGCATGGAGCCCTTCGAACTACTCGATGATGACACCCGCCTGGTAGCTACCATCCAGGAATTGCCTTTTCAACAAGGCAGACCACTTCCTTCCATCCAGGAGGAAGGATCTAGCTCCACGGCTTCAACAGTACTCGTCACCACCGACTATTCAGGCGACTACTCGCCAGAATGCGAGGTCTACATGGCTTCACTCCGCGAGGTCGATGACGATGAGCCAGGCATCGAGTTTGACAATGAACTCGAGAATGAGATCTCAGGTGACGAAAACACTGCCGATGCTCCTCAACATGAAGATGAAGAGCAGAAGCGACGACGCCGCCTGAGGAACTCCAAGCAGAACAAGCGTAGGCGCAACGCTCAGGAGCGCATTCGCAACCCGCAGTGGCGAAGAAACCTACGTGGGGAGTTTGAAGCAGTAGCTGACGAAGAATTTGTCACCCCCATGGGTAACATCTACGAAGCTTCCTTGCTCCTGCAACGGACGCAACTCAGCGGATCATGCAGCTTGTCAAGCAAGCCGCGGTCCAATTAGACAAGATGGACCCGCTAAAATCTGTCCAGCATACGCGTTCCAGATCGGAACGCCATGACAGCTCTGTACCCCAGGCTAGTCGTACCGCTGGTGGTCGCATGAACCCTCGCATCAACCGATAGGCCGAGTAGGAGGTAAAGCAAAACCAGCAGGCCCCAAGATCCAGAGGCGAAGGACAACCCGCGGGAGGCCTAGGCCACCAAGGGAACCCACTACTCCCACCTCCCGGGGACTTGAGGCAACAGATCAATGGTAGCCGCGATGCACGCAACATCATCACCAACCGACAACGCGAGCGCACCGAGGACGCCACTCGCGACATCGACAACAGTGATCGTTTCCTAGCTTTCACTGAAAACATCACCAACCACGAGATCCCCAAAGACTTTAAGCCCACGGCTATTCCAAAGTACGATGGGAAGCAAGATCCGCGACAATGGCTACGCTTCTACTCCGTTGCCATCGAAGTGTCGGGGGGCTCTAACTCCACTAAAGCCCTCTACTTCCCAATGGCCCTGGAAGCTGCACCACTTACATGGTTGGAGACTCTCCGGTGTGGCAGAACCACCTGAATTAATCCGGCTCAAGCGCGCTAACCATCACCACAAGGGCAATCCAGACTAACTCGCACTTCAAACGGAATAATCCATTGGTCTGTCGGGTAACCTCCCGATACAACCACGGTTTTTGCCTATCGAAACCACACATACATGTACTCACACGAAGGTGAGCCTAGAGTATACAACATTCCACAAATTTTACATCACAGGGTTCATCACAAATTATTATTACATTGGAGTTCAAATTCGTAAAACAAGGTATTTCAGAGTTCGAAATAAATGAGTTCTTCAGAGTTCAAAGCAGCGGAAAAGATAATGACAACTACTCGACGATACAGGATGTCTCGATGAAGCCCGTACGAGACATCACTCGGCATCATCACCGTTGGCCGGGGGCGTATCCCATTCCACCGACCAACCAGGAGGAAGGGTACAAGGCCAAGTCAAACTAGCAATCATATCCTCGAAAGTTTCATCTGAAAACAAGCCACAAGCAAGGCTGAGTATACTAATACTCAGCAAGGCTTACCCGACTAGTGGAATATACTTAGCCGACTCCTAGACATGCAAGGCTTTTGGCTTGAGGGGTTTATTTTGCCGAAAAGCATATATAAGTAGGTCCTTACTTTCAGATTTTAGCTCCAAGTTCTAGCTTTCTTTAACCATTCTAGGTAAGCAACTATCCAACATCATACATGGTGGAAAAATTATTTTTCATCCAACAAGATTAATCATCATCATTGTTCCTCTTCTTACTCTATGTGGTAAAAGGGTCAAGCAGTCTCAATAACCGCGAGAAACGGATGATTCGAATCGAGTTTCTTAACCTTGCAAGGGAAACCTAAACACACGTCACGTGGTTACTCACCGAGTCACACGTGCAACTTTTCCCCTGTCATCCTGGGTTGTGGATCAGGGCCACCATCCGAGACTACAGAGCCACGCTCTGTACCCACCATGTGCGCGCATGGAAACGAAGTTGAGATGGTGGGATGCTGTCCACTTGCCGGTCCGATTAGGTACATAAGCTTATCGATTACCATATTCTCGGCATGTGGTTAGTACGTTCAAACGCTTAACCACCACTACCACACACTGCGGCCTTAGCATTTTTCACTAAACAGACGGGGCCTCAATCATCAACATAGACATCGTACAATAGCCCCGTCCGTCGACCTAATGATTGCAGCATGTAGTAAACAATCAACTCCTAAATTCTCGCGAGTGACAGGAAATCACTCGACTTTTACCGTGTCCTATTAGCATAGCATTCTATCGAACCTTCCATCTAGTGTTCAGAGCATGGGTACCTAGGATCATGCAACTAAGTTTCCATTCAACTCCTACAAACTTAATGCACAAGTAAAGTAGAGTAATAAGTTGCATAAGTTTAGAAAAATAGGGTTCATACTCCGGGGCTTGCCTTCTTGGAAAAAGCTAGCTTGGAGCTCGTCCGAACTTGGGCTCGGGTCTTCGAGAGCTTCAGTTAGATTTACTTGAGCTTCACGCTGCTCACTCTCGAACGCGGGCACCAGCTCGTACGTTCCGTCGGCGAGAGTAGTCGATTCTATATGAATGCACAAGTGTAAGTTATAGTGACGATATATGACGATTATTTTCATTCACGTCAAAGTTGCAGTTCACAAAACATCGATTTGGTTGTGAAGTTACTTAGTTGAGATTTCTGTGGGCAATTATTAAAAGAGTATAATTTAAACTATTAACTTCATTAAACAAAAGGGGTTGTGATATATATTGGCAACTTAATTTTCTAGCCACAACATGGATTAATCACAACTTCTGGATTAGATAACTTCTGGTGATGAAATTTTTATTTAGAGCACATTAAGCAGAGACAAAAGCACTGTAAAAATTTCAGACATTTTTACAGAGCAGATTAATTATGAAAAATGCATTACACTGCCATTGCTAGAACCTAGTTATTTTTATACCGAACAAACCATTCAAGTATTGACACCAAACATTTTACAGGGAATTAATCTATCCATCAGTGTGTTACTGTAAATGTTTCAGATTTTACTGAGCAAGATAAAAAGCATAATAAATAGGACAAGATACACCTAGTTTAATAAAGATTAATTTCTACAGGATGTTTTACAGGGTTTCTGTGTATGAAACTTTTTAGACAGCAAGAGTTACTCTAATGTGTTCCACAGTAAAAAGTTGAACATTTTCGAAGCTCAGAAACTAATTACTTGAATTAGTGCATTTTTACTACCACAAAAATTATATAAATAGGTTACAGAGAGTAAAAAGGTTCTAAACTTTTTCTGTGGTACTTAGACATTAATAAAACAGTTCTGAAAATGTTTCACCACACGAATCACAATATAACAGTAGTTACAAATTAGTTTTATTACTTCATGCCATAAACAAGTCTTATTAAGAAGTTTAGCTAGAGATGGGTTCTGGCCCTAATATTTTTACACTGGCCTACAAATCAAGGAACCAATCTACTGTTAAATTTTCAGGTTTAGAATTTGTCTACAACAGTGGGTACAATTAAAGTCTATTAAACATTCCATTTAATTTATAGCAAAATTTAGCAAGCAATTGAAGGTATGCATGTAACAAAAGTTGTAGATTTTCATCTAAAGATTCCAGAACAGTTGAGTTTGTATTTTTCTGATTTTCTACGATTTTAAATGAATTTTTCAATTTCACTGATTTTGAAATCAAAGTTTAAACATTGGTTTACAGATATGCCCCTGAAAACTTGCGTGCAGACTCTTTTAAAGATTTCAATCAAATCAATGTGGTCCCTGGTCGGCACTGGCATGGTGGCCGGCCAGATTCCGGCGAGGGGGCTCGTCGGCGATGAGGGGAAAAGGGTCAGGGAGATCCAGGGAGGTGAGAGCTACCTCGGAATGGCCTTGGTCGGGGTTGGGGGTGGCCGGAGGTGGCTCGTCGGCGCGGAGCAGAGGGGCGGCGGCAGGGCGGAACGTCGGCGAGGATGCTCCGGCGAGGAAGGGAGGGTAGGGGCTGGTCGATGAGCTTCGCGGCATCGAGGGGAACCCGTTTCGAAGCTTGGCTGGGACGGAGGAGCTTCGGGGTGAGCGGTCCATGGAGCAGCGAGGAGCGGCGGTGGCGCGGGCGGCGCTGGCGGTGCTCTGGCGGTTCTGGGCGACGATGGGTGGGGCAGTAAGTTGCAGTGGGGTGCTGTGGTGGTGGTGGAAGACTCAGCTCTGGCAAGGGGTGGCCGGGGAGGTGAGTTTCACGGTGAGCTGGGCACGACGGCGGTAATGGTGGCGGCGGTGGCGTTCTGGTGTCTGGGTGCGCGAGGGGGACTTAGTGCGGCCTTTTGTAGGCAGCAGAGAGGCGGGAGGAGGGCGGGACTTGTCTGTGAGGCGCGGGCGCGGGTGGCACGACGGAAGCGCGTGACTGGTCGCGGCGGGCGGCGAGCAGAGCCGGCGCGGCGTGCGGCCGACGCGGGCAGGGGATTGGGTGCCGAGGATTTGGCGTGTGGAGCTGGAGATCACGCGGCGCGCGAGTTGGGCGACGAGCTGCAGCAGCTGTCGTGCCGGGCTGCGAGCGCGGCGACTGGCGGGACGCGGCGGAGACACGGGCATGGCGTGACTTGCCCATTGGGCGTGGCGGGCGGCGAGCAGGGGCGCGCGTTGCCGGCGCGCGCATGGCGTGCTCGGACTGGGGAGGAACGCGGCGGGCGGGCGCGCGTGCGGGCGCGGCCAGGCATTGGCTTGGCGCCTGGTGCTGTCAGGCATCGCCGGCCAAGTGGCCTGCGGTGACTGCACGGCGGGCGAGGGTCGGGCGAAGTGAGGGTCGGGCGAGTGAAAGGGTCGGGCGAACGAAAGGGTCGGGCGAGTGAAAGGGTCGAGCGAACGAAAGGGTCGGGCGACACAGAAGGTTCGGGCGACGCGAGGGTCGGGCGAGCGGCTGCGCGTCGGAGGGTCGGGCGAGGTGGAGAAGAAGGGTCTGCAGCGAAATAGAAGAAAAGGTGTGGACTGGTTTGCAAATCCAAGTGTTTCTCAAATTTTTGTGTGGCAACTCGGAAATCCTTCAAGACGAAAGTTGTTCAAAATGAAAAGTTACACAAGTTTTGTTTCAGGCCAAAGTTCATTTGGGTTCTAGTTTAGAAGTTATTTTAAAAACTCATTTCGTTGAAACTTCTCTTAATTATTTACGCACCGTGTTAAGCTAAAGAGGCTTATTTTGTAATTTAAACACCTGAGGTGTTACATCCGGCCAAACTCCATCGACTCTTGGGAGGCACTGAAGCAGGTCTTCGTCGATAACTTCCAAAGATCCATGATCCCAGCAGGTACTTGACACAACTTGTCATAGGTCAAACAGGAGCAAAATGAGTCTGTGAGGTCGTACACGTGCCTTCGCCAACATCGCCAACGAGGAGGTCATCCGCTGCTTCCGCAATAGTTTGGCCTTCAGGCAAACGTACCGCAAGTTCGGGAGAAACCTCCCAACTACCGTACTCAAGAAGATGAGGAGAACGAGCACTTCCCCAAGCGCAAGAACAACAAGGGCAAAAATAACAACCGTTCCGATAAGGGCCAGTACAACAACTCTGGCGCCGCCCGTAAGCGGATGCCAGAGGACCAAGTGGCTAATGTTGAGCACAATCCTCGCAGCAAGAAGTTAGGCAAGCCCCAGGATCAATACGAGAAGATCCTCCACAAGCAATGCCCGATGCACCCGAAGGCAAAGCACATGATGTTTCAGTGCACCGTCCTCCGCAAGAGTCTCAAGGCGCCTCCTCTTGAGGAAGAAGAGAAGGACAAAGACAAGGAGGACGAAGGCAACGACAAGTCGGGGCCTCCAGGTTTCCAACACCTGACTAATGTCGTCAACGTCATCTTCGGAGGCGACAACGGCATCCTCACCAAACGTGCGCAGAAGCTTTTTCAGCACAAGATATTGTCAGTCGAGCCAGCCGTGCCACGTCCCTTGAGACACAGTGAGGTCCCGATCTCTTTCTTCAGAGAGGATCAATGGACCAGCTTCTCCGAGCTGGGAAAACTTCCACTCGTACTAGACCCTGTGGTGGCAGGCTCTTCACTGACCGGAGTACTCATCGATGGAGGGAGCGGATTAAACCTGCTCTTCCCGAGTACTCTAAAGAAGATGAGGCTGGACATTGGAGAGATGCTCACGCCCAGCAAGGCTCCGTTCTACGGGATCATTCCGGCTAACGCGGCTACACCGATCGGCTCGATCACACTGCTAGTTTCTTTCGGGATGGCCGACAATTTTCATATGGAGTACGTCAAATTTGAAGTCACAAACTTCGAATCTTCATACCACGCTATCCTTGGCAGGCCAGTGTTGGGGACACCACCTTCGGATCCCGATGAAGGGCCACATCACCGAAGACCGAAGGCCGAGGGACCCACGAAGGCACCCCGAAGCACCTCATCACCGAAGACCCGGGGTCCCAAAGGCCCTGCCAGTCGGGGGGACCGACACCTTTGGTGGACCTTCGGGACAAGAGGACCGAAGGTCCGCCGACGGAGACAAAGGCGATGAGCTGTAAAGATCGGGTAGGAGTGAACTTACTAGATGCCCCTAGAATATTCCTAGAATATAGCCGTTGGGGGGTAAAAAGGTGTAATTATGATCAGGGTAGTTGTAACCTCCCCTATAAATACCCATGTAACTATAACTGATGGGACAGATCCGTGTGCAATTGAATACCATTTACTTGTGCAACTTGAAGTGTCTTATTATTCAGTTATTGTTGATTTAGTTTCCACAGGCTGTTGTGGTGCTTCTTCAACCCGAAGGGTACCCTCCACCAACAGTTTTGGCGCCCACCGTGGTTGCTTCAACACACCATGGCACAGAAGAGAAAGGCCACCGGGACTTCGGCACCGTCGTCCGAAGAGGCCGGAGCAGTCATCACCACGCCGGAGGCGGGCCGCAAGAGCACCGAAGCCGACTAAGTCGAAGACATCGCGAACGGCTCCTTCGAAGTCCAACTCGAGGAGTGCGGAGTCTCACCCGAAGACATAGCAGCCTACCGAAGAATCGAAGCTAGGCTGGCCGAAGTCGCTGCCAACACGAGACAAGCCACAAGAGCAATGCAACCATCCACTTCGCAAATGATGACCGAAGGAAGGGGTAAAGAGACCGAGTTAGCAAGGAATGAAGCCGCAGAACAGTATAGGCACCTCAGAGAAGACGAGCTTCGGTTAGAGCTTGTCTACAAGAAGATACAGGAGAAGAAGCGGGCACTGGAGTACGCATGCTCCCCCTAGAACGCAGAAAAAACCGAAAGCCAAGAACAAGCTCAATAACCGAGGGGTACAAACACCAGATTATCACCGAGGCCCAGTCCCAAACATGTTATGGAGGAGCCGGAGGATTCAGAAGAGGAATACTACAGGAGCCGAAGGGCCGAGCGCCGAAGGTCACGTCATCACGACGGTCCTCATACCCCGCTCTCAGAGGACTTGGAGAAAGAACCGTGGCCACCGCGCTTCAACACAGTGATTTTGCCTCAGTACGATGGGGAGGCAGACCCCAGAGAGTTCTTGCTCAAATACGAAGCATCCTTAGAGTCAAATGGGGGCGGCCCAGCTATCAAGGCGAAGGCCTTTGTCCTAGCATTGAAGGGTTCGACACAGCATTGGTATGCAAGTCTCCCGAAGGGTTACATCCACTCCTGGAGCCAGCTAAAATCGAAGCTGTTGACAAGCTTCTGAGGACTCAGCACCGAACAACTTACATCATGCGATTTCCACAATTGCAAGCAAGGCCAAGACGAACCCCTACAAGATTACATGCAGCGCATCATCAAGATGCGAGCAAAAGCACCAAATGTGGCAGATTTGTCCGTGATTGAAGGCACAATAAGCGGCCTTCGGGTCGGCGCGTGCCAAGAATACCTTGATCGATGCAAGCCACACTTAGTGGGTGAACTCTTCGACATCATGCTAGAATATTGCAAATCCGACCGAAGCCGAAGAAGGAGAATCGAAGCCCTTAACCAAGAGAAGAAAATGAAAAAGAATCAGTGGAACCAACCGAAGCCATGGCATGCAGACCAGCCGAAGCACAACGATCACAAGCAAGTGAACACAGTGTCAGAGGGCAACGAGCCCAACAACTCCCATACCCCGTCCAACCGAGGACGTGGGGGAAGAGGAGGCCGAGGAGGTCGCGGAGGCCGAGGCCAGCATCAGAAAATCCCTTTTTGCTATTTTCATGGCAAAGACAAGGGTCACTGGACAAACGAATGCCAGTTCTTCAAGGAGAAGAAAGATGAAATTGAGAAGAAGGCCCAGAGCCCCCGAAGCCTGTCAACTACACTTCGCAAGAGCACAAGCCCACGCCTTCGGCATCAAGCCAATGGGCATCGTCCTACCCACCGTACAACTACAACCTGCTCCCGTATGCTCCGCCCTACCTGCAGCTGCTGGCGCCACCGATGCCCCAGCACACAGCACCTGCTTCAGGGCACCGTGCTCCCCCCACAAACTATCACAACCCACCATCCTCTGGATATCACCTTGGCTGGACTCGCACCCCAGCAATCCCGGCCTACGACCCCATGAACCGAAGCTCGAGCCAGGGCAAACTTCGAGTCCTCCGATTCACCGAAGGTCAACAACTCCGGAGGCCCAATGGTAAACAACATCAACGCCATACCTGGAGGGTAAAACGAACCAGTTCATGAGACGAAGCGGCAAAGAAAAGACTACCTTCGGGCAGTCAATTATGTCTGCGCAGGCAAGCACTTCAGGACCACATGGTCCCACATCCCCATAACATTCACCGAAGCAGATCTCAGGCTTCAGTATTATCCACACAATGACCCCCTGGTCATCAGGGAAAACATTGGCAAAAACACGGTACACTTCTTTGGCAATGATGTCGGGAGAATCCTTGTGGACAACGGCAGTTCGGCAGATATCATATTTTGGAGATGTTTCGTCTAGATGGGGTTCACGGAAAAAGATTTGAAAAAATCCACTTCCCCACTGATAGGCTTCGGCGGGAGGAGAATAGAAGCAGTGGGCAAGGTAGATATAAATGTAACCTTCAGCCAAGGGCCAACAAGAACGGAGGTCATAACCTTCGACATTGTGGACATCCAGTACCCATACAATGCCGTCTTCGGCAAAAACACTATCATCAAGTTTGCTGCTGTCATCCACCAGCCTTACCTGTGCATGAAGATTCCCATGTCCGGAGGGGTCGTAACAGTTTTCGGCGGCCAAGAGGAAGTTCGAAGATGTGAAGACAACACTTCTCAAACCTCAAAAAATGTGCATGCCATCGAAGACCAAGAGCAAACTGAGGACGAAGGCAGTCAACAGCAGACCGAAGCCCAAGAGGCTACCGAAGGTCTGCAACCAGCGGAGCATACCAAAAGGGTGCCCTTATGCGAAGATGTCCCAGATCGCACAGTAACCATTGGCAAAGGCCTGGAGCAAGCTGAAGAAGAAAGACTTGTCTGTTTCCTTCAGAACAACCAAGATGTATTTGCATGGTTGTTAGCGGACTTGAAGGGGGTAAGCAGAGATGTCCTGGAGCACGTCCTCAAAGTGGTCCCGAAGCACAAACCAGTAAAACAGAGGCTTCGGATAAATTCCGAAGAAAGAAAGAAAGCGGCTCAAGTCGAAGTCCAGAAACTACTAGACGCCGGGGTGATACGAGAAGTCCAGTTCTCAGAATGGCTAGTAAATGTTGTCATGGTCAAGAAGAAGAATGACAAGTAGCGAATATGTATAGATTTCACAAATCTCAATAAGCATGCCCGAAGGACGACTACCCACTGCCCAGAATAGATACATTGGTAGATGCAGCCGCAGGGTCAGAAATGATGAGCATGCTGGATTGCTTCTCTAGCTATCATCAGATCTGGATGAGGAAGTGCGACGAAGACAAAACCAGTTTCACAACACCCTTCAGCACGTTCTGCTACATGAGGATGCCCGAGGGCCTGCAAAATGCAGGAAGCACTTTCAACAGGACAGTGAAGGCAGTCCTCGGGTCCCAGTTGGACAAAACTGTCTCAGCATATGTGGACAATGTTGTGATACGAAGCCAGAAAAGAGAAGACCATGTGGCAGACCTTCGGGAGACTTTCGCAAACCTTCAGCAGCACGGGCTCAAACTAAACCCAGAGAAATGTGTCTTCGGGGTGACGAAGGGGAAACTCTTGGGATGCATGATTTCTGAGAGAGGAATTGAAGCCAACTCGGAAAAAATGGAAGCCATCAGGCGTATGGAAGCTCCACGCAATCAGAAAGACGTGCAGAAATTGGCGGGCCACCTAGCTTCGTTAAACAGATTCATCTGAAGGTCCGCCGAATGAAGCCTACCATTCTTCAAGGCACTCAAAGGCTCCGGCAATTTCCAGTGGGGGCCAGAACAACAAAAAGCATTCGAAGAATTGAAGAGTTATATTGAACAGCTGGCAGTCATGTCTAGTCCCACTCCGAAGGTAGAGCTCTTACTGTACATTGCTTCCACCGGAGCAGCAGTCAGCGCAGCCCTGGTCGAGGAGCGCAGAACCGAAGGGATTTTGAAGCAGGTGCCGATATACTTTGTGTCCGAAGCACTCAGCGGCTCAAAATTATTATACTCAGAGATGGAGAAGATGACATATGCAGTGATCATGGCAACAAGAAAGCTTCGGTACTACTTTCAGAGCCACATAATTACCATACCAACATCGTACCCCCTTCGGGACATGTTTGAGAACAGAGAGGACTCCGGTAGAATAGGCAAGTGGGCAGCACAGCTTGCAGAGCACACAATTAACTTCACCTCCCGAAGTGCAATCAAGTCCCAAGTGTTGGCAGATTTCATAGCAGATTGGACACCCTCATCCCCAACCCAGCAGCAACCAACGATAGAGGTCATTTGGCACATGGCGTGCGATGGGGCATACTGTGAGAAAGGAGTAGGGGCTTCGGCCATCTTGGTCACGCCTTCGGGCGTAAAACTGAAATACGTATTGTGACTGGACTTCGGCGGCTGTACAAATAACGTGGCAGAATACGAAGGCCTACTTTTGGGGCTTCGGAAGGCAAGAGCATTGGGAGTCCGTCGGCTATCCATCAAGTCCGACTCAGAGCTTATCACGGGGCACATAGAAAAATCGTACAAGGCATAACACCCGGAGCTAATGAAATATCTAGCAGCAATTCGGGGAATGGAAAAATACTTCTTGGGCTTCAGCGTCAGAAGTTTTCCGAGGGCATTGAACAAAGAGGCAGATGAGTTAGCGAAGGCAGCCGCTCAGCAGAATCTGCTTCCCCGAGATGTGTTCTTCGAAACACTAAAACAGTCATCAATCCACAATGGCGAAGAACCCGTGAAGTTTGTTAACGCCATCTCCAACGAATACTGGAGAGCCACAATCATGGCATACGTCCGAGGACAGTTTGCACCGGAGGATGAGAAGGAAGAAAAAAGAATGGCACTTCGGGCTAGAAACTATACAATCATCGACGAAGACCTATACCAAAGGGAGGTGTGCGCGCCGCTCCTAAAATGCGTGTCCAGGGACGAAGGCAGGTAGCTAGTCTCAGAAATACACTCCGGCATGTGCTCGTCTCACATCAGCACACGAGCTCTCGTCGGAAAAGCATTCAGGCAGGGTTTTTATTGGCCTTCGGCAGAGGCAGATGCTCACGAAATAGTCAAAACATGTCCCAACTGCCAGAAGCACATACACTACAGCAAATTCCCGCCCGAAGAGGTACACCTCATCCCGTCGATATGGCCTCTCTCCCGATGGGGCATCGACATTGTCGGACCACTACCCACAGCCCCGCGCAACTACAGATACGCAGCAGTAGCAGTTGAGTACTTCACCAAGTGGATTGAAGCAAAAGCCCTCTGGACATTTCAACCGGAGCTCTCCAAAAATTCTTCTAGCAAAACATTGTGTGTCGCTTTGGCGTCCCGAGGGAAATAACTGTAGACAATGGGAAACAGTTTGATCCAGCGACCTTTCAGGCATTTTGTGAACAACTAGGAACGAAGCCATGCTTCGCTTTGGTGTACCACCCTGTTGGCGCTAAAAATCGGTCGGGAATCGGCTGATGATCTTCAGCGTCGGACACACGACCCGGGAGAATCTGCTTAACTCCTGTTCGGGTGATTGCCCTGGTGCGGTTCGCGCGGCGTGCCAGTCAATCTGACCTGTTGATTGATAAGGAAATAAACGTATTAAATTCCCGGGTTCCGATCGGCTAAAGTTCCGATCTGTCCCAAAAAGCGTATCAGCGAATCAGCCGATTTGCTATAAAGATGATCGGCTACAGATTAGCCGATAATCACGTGGCGATTGCAAAGAAAACTACTAGAGTAACTTAAACAATCCCTACGGATGCAACACTTGAAGTAGATCTAATCGGCTGTATGATAATGAACAAGGAAAAGTAATGATAAAGCCGATAGTTCGATCTCAAGCTGGATAACTGGTGATAAAACTAGAACAATAGGTAAAAACCTATAATTCTTGTAAATATCGATAAATAGTGAATAAATCTAAACGAAACAACGGCGATGCACCCGAAGTTAAAGCTTAGATGTTATTCGATAAGCGGAACCTACCAATTGGCCGGAGATCGTGTCGATGCAGCCCTGCCAATCCGTACGAACTCGTGAAAGAAAAAGAAGTATTGGCGAAGTCGCCGACTTGAAAGTAAAGTACGATGAAAAAGTAGATTGTTTTTGTTGATTGATGTCTTCTTTTCTACAAAACCCTGACTGCTCCTATTTATACCCTAAGACTAAGATTCCTGATCTATTACAATCCGTTACAAACTTGATTTAAATAAAAAACTACTATATCTATAATATTTTCCTAAAGGAAACGGGCTCCCGCAGAATCTTCTACCGTCATCTCCTAGTCCAATCCGGACTCTTTCCATTGCTTCACGACCGATTTGGCGTCATTCTTTGACTAACGTCAGGTCATCTTTGACTGGGATCCTCTGTTGGGATTCCATTGGGTTCATCCCTTACCTTTTGGCGCAAGCTGCATCGCCAATCGGCCGATCCCTAACTGTAGCCTCAATCGGCCGATTCCCAACTGTAGCCTTTAAATCTGCCGCATCGGCCAGTCTCTTCCTTTCCTGATGCCGATTCAACACGTGTCAAAATCTGGCGTCAACACATGGCCCCCAGTTTCGGAGTAAAACATGACTTTTACTTCAAAATTCTTTTTTAATCTCTCCTCCAAAACAAACACAGCAAAAATCTCCCTCCATTTCACGGTCTTCTACATGATGATTGCAATCTTCTCGAACCGGGCGCTTGAGGCAACTGTTCCCCTGGAATTCGTGTAGACGGCGCGGCAAAAATCCCGCCTTTACCCTTTTTCTCTCGGACTGTCTCTAAGTACCGGCGTTCTCCGCCGCTTCTTCTCTACGAGCTTAGTAATCTCCTCCCCCGCGAATCACTTTCCATCTTCTCCCAACGCCCTCTCCGTTTCCAACCGCATTCTCCGGCGATCTTTCTCTCATCTACGATCTGCTTCATCCCTCCAATGGCGGCGCCATCAGCAACTCCACCAACCATGGAGGCTCCGCCAGCGACTCCGTCGGCGACGGCGCTTCCATCAGCGACTCCATCGGCGACGATGAGCTTCATCCCGGAGGTAAACATCCGAAACTCTCCTTTCTTACTTTTTACCGCTCAGGCACCTTTTAGATCTATTCTTAGTTCTTCCCTTTTTCACCTTTTTTAGGCATTTAGACAACAAATTACTATTCCCCTTTCCGACGCTCCTGGTCTCATCTGCTTAGGCCCTATGGGGAATCCAGACCCGACTGATTTAATCAACTTAGAAACCCATAGAATCCCTTTCAAGCAATCACCTATGGATCTGGGTCAATGGTCAGGCGCTTTTAGATCTTGGCCGAATGAAACCCCCGGCTGGAAAGAGTGGTACCAAAGATTAGCCAATTCTAAGAGAGTTCAGTGGGATGAATTAAAAATCGGCCAGTGCATCAATCTCTCTTTGTCCCAGATGGAGAAAAATGAGCCCCTGGTAATGGCGGCCTCCTATTTTTGGTCCGACGCGCTCAACGCGTTTCTCTTTGGGCACGGACCCATGACTCCAACTCTGGCCGATGTCCTGATGCTGACCGGCCTTGACATTTCCTCCTTTGATGCACCCTTTGATTATCTGACCAAACCAACCCATCGGCTAGAGACGAAAGGAATCGGCGGGTGGAAAGGGTACATCAACAGAAACATGAGGACCGGGACGATTTCGGAGAGAGAACATACAACATTCTTGATGATGTGTCTAGAGAAGCACTTCTTCTGTGGCAGAGCGGTCAGTCCTTCCTCCAATACACAAGCTCTAGCAGAAGCCCTGTCAATAGGGTCCACCATCCCCCTTGGGAAGCATCTATTAGGATTGGCCTACCACATGATGCACCAAATCGGCGTCAAATTATCAAAAGGAGAGCCGATTGGTAACCCTGGTAGCCCTTGGTGGTTCATCACTCTCTGGCTTAACTTGTACATGAGTAAGGTTTCCCAGCAGTAGATAGAGACCAAAACATTCCCCAACATTGAGTCAGAGGAGAACCCCACCATACGACGACGGTGCATTTCTTTCGGCAAAGCGGCATCAGTTTTTCCTGGTTGCCAGTTCACTGCTACCCGAACAGCCGAGTATTTCAGATATTTTTACAACGGTTTCAGTGAAGAAACCACCAGTTGGTACCCATACCAGTTGACAGAGCCGCTTTTTGAGCTTCTCGTCTGCTATGATTCATCATCCAACTCCTTTGATGATGATCTCATGAACATTTTGATCAAGCTAGGGATTTTACCGGCAAATTTCTTCTCTGGGAAAGATTTTCCAACTTTTGAATTTTACAACCCATCAGTTGCAGCACGGCAATTCGGCCTTGGTCAGCTGCCGATTCAAGTTTATTTTGTCGACCGTGCGAAATTCCGAGATGAACTCACCAAGAGCCTCGACTACAGTCGGCTGTGCAATCTAGTCCCAGACTCCAGTACCATTGATCTAAACAACTAGATAGTGGCTCACTTTGCCGTCCAACAATTCAAATTATGGTGGGCAGAATGGAAGCAACATCTCTTCTGTTCATCTCCTTCAACATATTGTAATAATCTGAATCCCAACAACATCGACTCAAACGCAGCGGTATTGCCCTTCTCCCAGCCGATTTCAACATTATCCCTTTTCATGCTACAAATTTGCCGCTAACTCTTACTTCCCTTTTCAGTCCGAAAATCAACTTCCCCCGATGCGGAGCCGAAGTGGTAGACCGATAGAGAGCAACCGCCCATACACACCATTCCCACTCATCGGCTATCACGCCCCGACCATCAAAGACATCACCAGCGGCCGATGGAAGCAAACACCAAAGAGGCCCACTTTAAAGAAGACGAGCCGCCGAGTGCGTGCCCATATAGAACCGGTTGATCAATTGGCGGTGGCATCGGCTGAACCTTCAACTGCACCAACTTTGCCGATTGCTGAGGAGGTCGATCTCCAGACTGTTACAAAAGTTGGAGCGGCTGCTGCATCATTGCTGGTAGAAGCTGTTCAGGTAAATCCGCACACTTCACATACTTCTAAGTATTCTATCGATATTAACTTCTTCTATCTGTCAGGCTGCGCAAATCGCCTCAGCGCAGTCTCCGCAGCAATCGGCTACATCCCAGGCGGAAACCGAAATGCCAGCGATTTCCCTCACCGAGGTAGAGAGTTTCTTAACTCAATTTCTTGATACTCAACAAAAAACTAACCGATTTTTGATGCAGGCCAATCTGGGTGCATCGATTGTACCTCCCCAACAAACATCGGCCGGAAGATTCACAGAGGTATGGCAGGCATCATATATCATCAGACTTAATTATTTGCAGTATACTTATAAAATCTGCTTCCCATACCTTTTTAGGAGGCTGGCCCGAGCAGGGCACTGATAGTCGTCGAGTCTTCTTCTTCTGACGATCCGATCACGCCGGTTCCCGAGACGAGGGTGGCACTTCCGCCGGCGCAAGCAAGAGAAATCCGTTTCAAAGAGGTAGGGAACTTATCACCCAAATCGGCAGATTCCCCCTTACTGTCCGCTAATCCGTATTTTTACTTCTTTTATTCTTTTGCAGGAGTAGGACACTCCCAATAACAGTCTTTTTTCTTTCGCGGTTCCCCTTTCTAACGATGAAGAGGTCGCTTCACACCAAGTCACACCGAGCTCAATCCCTGATAACGTCCGTGCCAAGCTCGAGAGTATACGGACCCTCCTCCAAGACGATATCGGCCGATTAGTGGGAGATGCCTCGTCGATTCGACAACTTCTTAATGAAATCAGAGGCCGAATTCCAGAGGAAGCGACACAGGCTCTGGATCCTACTGCATATATAGAGTCAATGCAGACTTCAGTGTTCAGGGCCTTGCGCCATATGGCTGATCGCGCCAAACTAGCAAAAGCCCTCGAGGAAGAAGACTCCTACAAATATTGAGCCCAAGAGGTGCATCAACGAATCAACTTCCTTGAGAATTCTCGTCCAGATATCGTCGGTGCCATAGATCGCCTTAAACAGCGAAGGCAGAGCTAGCCAAAGAGATGGAGCAAGTGACCAAGGCCATAGCTGCTGAAGAAAAAAGACTCCAAGACCTCCCATCTGTCATCGCCGAACTGAAGCAGGAAAGACATAACCTGGCCCGTGAAGCAATAAAAATCCATTGTCATATGCCAGAAGTCCCCGGATCGGCTGATGACGACCAAAGAATTGTAGACTCGGCCAATCAAATTAGGCAACGAGAGATTGCGGCTATTGATGCCCTCCTTGGGTGAACTGTAAAAAATCCTGTAAACATTTAATGCCCTCTCGCTATTGACGCGCAGATTCAAACTTGGACCGTCCTCTTTGGCAGCTTTTCATTTATTAACACTTTTACTCCGATGGGACGCATCCTACCATCTCTTCACCCTCTTCCTTCTATAAGTATGAGATCCCATATCGTTTCCAAAGGCGTCCGTATTACCCATCTTCTTCCCTCCAACAATTTGATCTCTGTCCTCCTAGGCTAGACATCAAGATGTCTTCTTCGTCTTCTTCCTTCCCTGTCAACCAGGTACGAACCCTCCTCTATTTCCTCCCTTGACATTTCAATCGCTCTGACACTAGGTAGTTGTTTGCTCTTTCTTTAGCCGAAACGCCTTAGTCCCAGTCTGGAACGAGCGATTGAAGTTATGCATTCAGATGAACCATTATCGCAGGCGGACATAGATCTGATAAAAGCTCATTTCGAAGAACTCAAAGGTCATGTTCCTGCTGACGTCCAGAAAGTCTGGGACCATATAGACGCTAACTGCTCCAGGCGACCGCCAACTGAAAGGAGTCATCCACTCCCTCGCTTAGTGGCCCTTGAAGATGCTGCGGCGGGGACATCTCAACCACCTCTCGACAGGAGCCATCCACTCCCTCGTCAAGTCAAGGCTGAAGCCACCATGGAGGATCTGGAGGAAAAAAGCATCCTCCTTTTGATAAAATTAGGCCGAATTGAGAGAGAGATTAAGAAAACGCGTGATCAATAGATATATTGGTACTTTTATTCTAAGGGCGACTTGTACCATGTCGGCCATGTACTCTGCTGTTTTCACCGAATAATGAATCGGTCAGACTAAATCAAAATGTTTCATCCTTAAGGCCATGTCATTTTTACATCGGCTATATAGACAGGAGCCAATGGGAGTTGGCCACGTTGTCTTGATGCACCCTATCGCAAGTTATGCACCCACCCATATACTTGGATAGTACCTCTTCAGATATCTCCCGTTTAAGGCTCTTGTGAATTCTTCCCCTTAGATAGTTTCTAGTATATATGCATTTCCCGAAGCACATCAGCCGATTTTATACGACCCCTCCCAAGTGGGCGACCATTTCCCGAATTTGGGATCCTTTGACCCTATCGGCAGCACCAACTTCCGTACCAAATCTCCTTGGGAGAATTGTTTAA
The DNA here is from genome assembly GCA_032594955.1 of Panicum miliaceum. Taxonomy (NCBI): domain Eukaryota; kingdom Viridiplantae; phylum Streptophyta; class Magnoliopsida; order Poales; family Poaceae; genus Panicum; species Panicum miliaceum. The sequence continues at coordinate 22,538,893 of CM064062.1, forward strand.
CTTTGACCTTCTTCTCATACCACCTGGCCACCCTTTTCTTGTTTTCTTCGATGCTAATCAGGGCCCTCAATTGTTGATCCGCCGAATCATCGAGTTCTCCCTTCATGAGGAAGGAATAGTCATCGGCCGTCAACTGATCATGAAGCGATGTGCGCCTTGACCCTATCCTTAATTCCCAAGGCAAGACTGCCTCGTGACCATATACCAACTGATTAGGAGATATCTTAGTGGCCCTGTGGCAAGCCATCCTATAAGCCCATAGAGATTCAACTAAAGACATGTGCCACTTCTTGGGTTGTTCCTCTATCTTCCTCTTGATCAACTTGATTATCCCCTTATTGGATGATTCGGCCTGGCCGTTGGCTTGAGCATAGTACGGAGAAGAATTCAACAATTTAATCCCCATATCGGCGGTGAATTCTTCGAACTCCCATGAGGTGAACATCGTTCCTTGATCAGTTGTGATAGTTTGAGGGATACCAAACCGATAAACAATGTGGTTCTTAACGAAAGTGATCATATTGGCCGATGTCACGGTCTTCAACGGAACTGCCTCCACCCATTTTGTAAAATAATCAGTGGCTACTAATATAAACTTGTGCCCTTTGCTTGATGGAGGGTGAATCTGTCCGATGAGATCTATTCCCCAACCTCTAAACGGCCATGGCTTGATTACCGGATTCATAGCCGAAGCTGGCGCGCGCTGCACATTGCCAAACTTCTGACAGTCTTGACAACCTTTATAATATTTAAAACAATCTTCGAGAATCGTCGGCCAATAATACCCATTGTTTCTGATCATCCACTTCATCTTGTGAGCCGATTGATGGGCTCCGCATACGCCTTCGTGGATTTCCCCCATCAGGACCTTTGCTTCTTCCGTTCCCAGGCATTTGAGAAGAACCCCATCAATCGTCCGGTAAAACAAATCGTCTTCGAGTAACACATATTTCGTGGCCTGAAAACGCACTCGCCGATCCACCTTCTGGGACGGATCTTTCAAGTAATCGGCAATCTCCTTTCGCCAATCGTCGGCCGCAAGTTCCAGAATTATGGCCCCTTGAATCGGCCGATACCCGGACGCGTGTTGGGCAAGTCTATTGGCCTCTTCATTGTAATTTCTGGGAATGTGCTCAATCACCGCAGACTTGAATTCCTTTAACAGCTGGAGGCAATCTTCATAGTAAATCCTTAAGATATCATCTTTGCATTCAGATCTCCCCGTCAATTGATCTACAATGAGCATGGAATCTCCAAAAACTTCAACTGCATCAGCTTTGACTTCCCTTAACAATTGGATACCTTTTAGGATGGCTCGGTATTCCGCTTGGTTGTTGGTTGCGGATGCCTCTATCGGCAGAGAGAAATCATAGCTTGCCCCTCGAGGTGATACAAGAACGATGCCGATTCCCGATCCGGCTCCACACGAGGAACCATCGAAGTATAGAGTCCATGGAACCGGTTCAACGACAGCAATTTCCGGTCCACAATGCTGAGCCACGAAATCGGCCATGACTTGACCCTTGACAGCCTTGGCCGATTCATACCTTAGGTCAAACTCTGACAAAGCCAGGATCCACTTTCCAATCCGTCCTTTCAAAATTGGCAGTGATAGCATATATTTTACCACATCATCCTTGCATACGGCTATGCACTCTGCCGACAACAAATAGTGCCTGAGATTGGTACACGAGAAATATGGACACAGGCACAGCCGTTCCACCGGGGAATATCTCATTTCGGCGTCCAGGAGTCTTCTGCTGACATAATATACCACCCGTTCTTTTCCTTCGAACTCCTGTACCAGCGCCGATCCGATAGCCTGTTCGTCGACCGATAAGTATAGTTTGAACGGCTTATCGGGCTGTGGTGGGACTAACACAGGTGGTGAAATTAGATATTGCTTGATATCTTCTAACGCTTTGCGTTGTTCTTCTCCCCACACGAATTCCTGATCGGGCTTCAATTTCAACAATGGAGTGAAAGCTTGAATACGCCTAGACAAGTTGGATATGAATCTTTTGATAAAGTTGACCTTGCCGATTAGGGACTGCAGCTCAGTTTTATTCTGCGGGGCCACAACCTTATTGATGGCAGCTATGGTCTTCCGGTTAACTTCTATCCCGCGCTCATGGACCATGAATCCTAAGAATTGCCTGGCCGACACGCCGAATGCACACTTGTTCAGGTTCATTTTCAACCCATGCTTCCTTGTGCACTCCAATACCTCTTGTAAATCGGCCAGATGTTCCTGATGATCTTTTGACTTGACTACAACATCGTCGATGTAGATTTCCACCGATACACCAATGAGCTTGTGAAAGATATAATTCATAGCCCGTTGGTACATAGCGCCGGCGTTCTTTAATCCAAAGTTCATTACAACCCAGTCGAATAAACCGAGGTGGCCCAGACACCTGAAAGCCGTCTTCGAAATATCTTTTTCGGCCATTAATATTTGATTATACCCAGCATTACCATCCATGAAACTGATGACTTTATGTCTTGCGGCAGCATCTATCAAGACATCGGCTGTCGGCATCGGATACCCGTCCATTGGTGTAGCCTGATTTAGGTTCCTAAAGTCGATGCATACGCACAACTTTCCGTTTTTCTTATATACGGGTACAATATTAGACATCCATTCGGCGTAACGGCACTACCGAATAAATCTTGCTTCAATCAATCTTGTGATCTCGGCCTTTATATCAGGCAGAATTTTAGGGTTGCATCATCGTGCAGGCTGCTGATATGGCCGATATCCTGGTTTTATAGGCAACCGGTGTTCGACAATGGACCGGTCTAGGCCAGGCATCTCATGGTATTCCCAAGCAAAGCAATCTTTGAATTCTTTTAATAAACTTATCAATCTACATTTGTAATCGGGATCCAGGCTAACACTAATATACGTCGGCCTTGGCTTACTACCATCTCCTAAATCCACCATCTCCAATGAATCGGCCGACGTAAATCCATGCCCAAGCTTCCCGTCTTCTCGGACGAACTGATCCATCTAATCTAAATCTTCAGAGCCTACTGCTAGGATCGGCTGTAGACCAAAATCGAAAACTTTCAGGAAATCAGTGTCCCAAGTTCTACCAGATATACACTTTGACGTGTTCGCAGCTCCATTGTTGCGTATCGGCCGCCGCAACACTGTAGGTGAAATCGACGGTGACTATCTCTGTACTGTCGCCGACCCACTGTACGAGGCATTTGTGCATTGTAGACGGGACGCAGCAATTCGCGTGTATCCAATCGCGACCGAGCAACATGTTGTAGGACCCCTTACCATTAATAATAAAGAAGGTAGTGGTAAGGGTCTTACTGCTGATGGTGAGCTCGACGCAGAGCGCTCCGCGGGCGGGAGACACGTTGCCTTCGAAGTCTTTGAGCATCATGTCCATCTTCGTCAGGTCTTCATCACTTTTGCCTAACTTCCGGAACAAGGCATATGGCATGATATTGACTGCAGTGCCTCCGTCCACTAGTAGCCTGGTAACGGGTCGTCCGTTAACGTGTCCTTTGAGAAATAGAGCCTTGAGATGTTGCTGTTTTTCGTCTTTTGGTTTCTCAAAAGTGGTTGTCATCGGCTCCAAAACCAACTGCGCCATCTGCTCCTCCATCCTTGTCGCTTTATCTCGATCGGCGGGTGACATGAACTCCATCGGCAATATGAACACCATGGTAACATCAGGTGCCGATTCTTGATTGTCGCCCTCCTTGTTGTTGTTTCTCATGGGGTGCCAGACCCGAGACCTGTCGTTTTTCTTATCCAGCACCTGCCTCTACTCTTCCTCTTGTTGTTCCCATTGGTGCAGACATTGGATCCTTCGTTTTTGAGATTTGGACAGTCCATCAGGGCACCACCTGGGGTTCACTGGTTTGGACGGTGGTTTGGCGTGCTCCCAGTCTGGTTTCCTTCCTAGGGGGTTCTCATCTGACACCCTAGCATCAGTCATTTCTTCTAGCCAATCGTGTACGCTGGTTTTGCACCCCAGTCACTTCTGCTGGTTGATCCTGCCCTTCGACCGGTCATACCGGTCAACTCTGCCCCCCAGCCGATCATGCACTGAAAGGCGCCGACCCTCTTGTTCGCGCCAGTTTCTCCTGATCGGCTCTGATCCTCTGTCTCTGGAGCGTGATCTTTTGAGCGGGCGATCGTTGCGATTTGATCCGCTGCACTTAGGGCAATTATCGGCTGATGGCAATCTGAGGTCATTTTCCCAGCAATGGATGAAGAACGGACATCGCTAATGATCTTCGTGTCGGCGTATCATCTCATCGTGGTGTCTCGATCTTTCCTGCTGCCGCTAATATTTGCTGAGTAAGAATTGGGAAGTGTCGGGTCTACGCGATCGTTCTGATCCTTCGCCCTCGTCTTCAACCCATCTTTTCCGTTTGACATCGTCCACCGTAACCTGCTTTCTGGGGTCCACGGCGCCGTTTCTTCTAGCCGATTCCAACATCAGCACCTTGGTTTGAAGTGAGTTTTTTCCCGTGTCAACCATGTTAGCAGGGAAAGGATGCTGATCAATCTTCATCGGCTTTGCTGGCATCGCCGGGACTTCGAATTTGAGTCTGCCTTGCTCAATGGCCGACTGTATCTGCTGACGGAAGATCTTGCACTCATTTGTGTCATGAGATGTAGCATTGTGCCATTTGCAATACTTCATCTTTTTGAGCTGATCGGCCGAGGGAATGGTGTGGTAAGGTAAGAGCTTGATCTGCCCCTCTTGGAGATGTAAGTCGAAGATTTTATCGGCCTTTGACGTGTCAAAACCGAACGCCTCTGGTTCTTACTTGCCGAAAGGGCACATGTTGACGCCAGATTTTGACACGTGTTGAATCGGCGTCAGGAGGAGAAGATTGGCCGATGCAGCAGATCTGAAAGCTACAGAAAGGAATCGGCCGATTGAAATAACAATTGGAAATCGGCCGATTGGTGGCGCAGCCTATGCCAACAGGATGGGATTATTCTAGAAGATCCTGGTCAAAAGCTGGTCAACAGGGCACGCTAGGTCGGTCAAGGAGCAATTGAAGGGAATCCTGATTGGATTAGGGAACGGCGGCGGAAGATTCTGCGGGAGTCCGTTTCCTTTAAAAGTTCTTATAGATATAGTAGTTTTCCTGTTTTTTAAATAAGGTTGTAACAAGTCGTGATCGACCAGGAGTCCTAGCTTTAGGGTATAAATAGGAGTCGTCAGGGTCTTGCAAAGACATCAATCAATACATCAATCAACAACAACACTTCTACTTTTCCAGCAATTTACTTTCAAGTCGGCGACTTCGCCAATATTTTCTTCTTCCACGAGTTCGTACGGATTGGCGGGGCTGCATCAACTTGATCTCCGGCCAATTGGTAGGTTCCGCTTACCGAGTAATATCCGAGCTTTAACTACGGGCGCATCGCTGTGGTTTCGTTTGGATTTATTCACCAGTTATCGATATTTACTAGAATTGCAAGTTTTACCTGTTATTCTAGTATTATCACTAGTTATCCAGCTTGAGATCAGGGTAATCGGCTTCGTCATTGTTCTCCTTCGATTTATCATCTCACAGCCGATTAGATCTATTTCAAGTGTTGCTTCTCTAGTAATTGTTTAGATCGCTCCAGCAGTTTTCTTTACAATTACTGAACGACCATCGGCTGACCCATAGCCGATCATCTCTACAGCAAATCGGCCGATTCGCCGCCGACGCGCTCCTCAGGACAGATCGGAACTCCAGCCGATCGACGCGCCTGGAATTTAATACTCTATTTCCTTGTCAATCAACAGGTCAGATTGACTGGCACGCCGCGCAAACTGCACCAGGGCGATAACCCGAACAGGAGCTAAGCAGATTCTCCCGGGTCGTGTGTCCGACGCTGAAGACCCATCGGCCGATTCCTATCCGGCCGATTTTAGCGCCAACACACTTTTGGCACGCCCGGTGGGACCATCCAAGATCTGATATGTCGAAGAACGCAGAAATCTCCGACAGCAACATCATTGAAGTCACAGAAGCTGATCTCAAGGACGACCAGAGGGAAGAACTGGCCAAACATCTAGAAGACTACAAGAAGATGTACCTCCAGTCGTTCAGTCATACCAGAAGCGGGGAGGCAGTCAAGAAGGCTCCTATCCTAGCGCCTCGCCACATCACCATTGCTGAGGATTCGGGAAAGATGTCAGAGATGATTCAACAGTCCGTGTATCAAGCATTCATCGACCAATCCTCGGTGATGAGCAACACGGTGTATAACGCCGTCGTCAACTCTCTGGCCAGCGGAGCCGTTCAGGGCTATCAGGGACCGGCATACGCCCCCCCAACTACTCTGCCAGCCAGAAGCCTACCATACACATCCCAATCGGCTCCTCAGCCGATATTGACGCAACGCGAGGGGTACAGCTCTCCACCACCTCCGGCGTCTCCAAGATACAGCGGTGCACCATGTCTCCCATCGCTAGCGCCGCTTCAACTCGTTCAGATGGCTTCTGTGCAAACACTATCTACAAGCTCCGCGCCTTGGGGGACGTCGGCCACAGCGTATTTTTCGGAGCCAGCGAACGGGCATGGCACTTATTCGGTTCAGGTGCCATACCAACCGGCCGCCCGGCCGACGGTCTCCCAGTACCAGCCGATCTTATCAGAAATCGGCAGGGGGGCAAACACTGTGGAAGCATTCAGAGGCACGGCGCCAGCAGTGACGTACGAAGGAGGTGCAGACTCATTTCGCCATCAACTATCGGCCGCTCAGCAAAACTCGCCGATTCATCACCCGGCCATACCGGCCCTTCAGCATATGCCCACGCCGCGAACAGCTGTTCATCAGCAGCAGGTGGACTGGACGGCAAGAATAGCAGAAGTAATCCAGGATCAGTTTGGACTGAAGCCGAAAGTTCAAACTTATACTTACAAGACACCGTATCCATCGGCCTATGACTCGCTGCCGTTCCCACACCGCTACAAAGTTCCTGATTTCACCAAGTTCTCAGGGACGGACGACACATCCACTGTGGAGCACATCAATAGATTCATCATCCAGTGCGGAGAAGCTGCCACGCAAGATGCTCTGAGAGTGCGTTTATTTTCATCATCTCTGTCCGGATCGGCCTTCCCGTGGTTCACCACTTTACCGCCAAATTCTATCGTCACTTGGGCCGATCTGGAGAAACAATTCCACAAATACTTCTATGCAGGAGTACACGAGATGAAGATTTCAGATTTGACCAGCCTCAGGCAGAGGAGCGATGAACTAGTGATGGGGTATATACAGAGGTTCAGAGAAATCAGGAACAAATGCTACAGTCTGGCTCTGACCGATGCACAGTTGGCCGATATCGCTTTCCAAGGCCTCTTGCCACAAATCAAAGAGAGATATGCTGCCCAAGAGTTTGAAAGCCTGAGCCAAATCGTCCACCGATTGTCAGGGCAAGAGGTCCGACCGTTCGAACAGCGGAGGAACTTCCAAAAGAAGGTGGCATACTTGGAGGGTTCTGAATCCGATGCGGAGGAAGAAATCGGCCTGGCAGAATGGGTAAACGGGAAAAAACCAATATCTTGCCCATTTGGCAAGAAGGAGCCAGAGACATTCGGCTTTGACACGTCAAACGCCGATAAAATTTTCGATCTACTGCTTCAAGAGGGGCAGATTAAGCTGTCTCAACATCACACCATCCCTACGGCCGATCAACTTAAGAAGATGAAATACTGCAAGTGGCACAACGCTACTTCTCATGATACAAATGAATGTAAAGTCTTCCGCCAGCAGATACAATCGGCCATTGAACAGGGGCGGCTTAAGTTTGACACTCCAACCAAATCAGCAAAGCCGATGAAGATAGATCAGCATCCCTTCCCGACCAACACGGTTAACGCTGGGGGAACCTCAAGTCAAACCAAGGTGCTGACGTCAGAATCGGCGAGAAGAGGCGGCGCTGTCGACCCTAGGAGGCAGATCACGACGGAAGAAATCAGAAGGAACAGGCGAGGGCCAGAGCGACCACGCAGGCCCGTCACCTCCCAATTCTTACTAAGTAAATATTGGCAGCAGCAAGAACAGGCAAGATACCAGGAGGAGACAATACGCCGGCATGAAGATCACTGGCAATGTCCGTTCTTCATCCACTGCTGGGAGAACGATATCAGATTGCCATCTGCCGACAACTGTCCGGAGTGTAACGGATTGAGCTGCGACGATCGCCCGAGGCCACACTCTAGGGACAGAGGATCAGAGCCGATCAACAGAAATCGGCGCGAAGAACGGCGCGTTTCGGTACATGATCGGCTGGGGGGTAGAGTTGACCAGTACAGCAGGTCAAAAAGCAAGATCGGCCAGCAAGATGGACTGGGGGCCAGGATCAGCGCACACGATCGACTCGAAGAGATGGCCGATGACAGGGTATCAGACGAAGATCCCCTAGGGAGGGAACCAGATTGGGAACACGCCAGATCATCGGCCAAACCAGTGAATCCCAGGTGGTCCCGATGGCCTATCCAGATCCCAGAAGCGAAGGATCCAACGCCTACGCCAGTGGGAGCATCAAGAAGAGGAACAAAGACATGTGCCAGAGAGAAGGAATGTTAAATCTCGAGTTTGGCGCCCAAAGAAAAACGATCAGGAAACGAACAACCAAGGATCGGCAGCCGAAATTGATATGGTATTCATACTGCCGATGGAGTTCATGGCGCCCAACGATCGAGATAAAGTAACAAAAATAGAAGAAGAACAAATGGCACAACTGGTATTAGAGCCGATGACGGCTACGTTTGAAAAACCAGAAGAAGAAAAACGGCAGCATCTCAAAGCGCTGTTTCTCAAGGGCTATGTCAACGGGAGACCCGTCACCAGATTACTGGTAGATGGAGGCGCAGCTGTTAACATCATGCCGTATGCCATGTTCCGCAAGCTGGGTAAGGGCGATGACGACCTCACCAAGACGGACATGATGCTGAAGGATTTCGAAGGCAACGTGTCACCCGCCCACGGAGCGCTCTGCGTCGACCTCACCATCGGCAGTAAGACCCTCCCTACCACTTTCTTCGTTATTAATGGCAAGGGGTCCTATAATATGCTGCTTGGTCACGACTGGATACACGCAAACTGATGTGTCCCATCTACAATGCATCAATACCTTGTGCAATGGGTCGGCGACAGTACAGAGATAGTCGCTGCCGATTCCATCTACAGCGTTGCAGCGGCCGATACGCAACAATGGAGCTGCGAGCACGTCAAGTGTATATCTGGCAGGACTTGGGACACCGACTTCCTGAGAGTGTCCGATTTCGGTCTACAGCCGATTCAAGCAGTCGGCTCTGAAGATTCAGAATAAATGGATCAGCTCGTCCGAGAAGATGGGAAGCTGGGGCATGGGTTCATGTCGGCCGATTTATTGGAGATGGTAGATTTGGGAGATAGCAGCAAATCAAGGCCGACGTACATTAGTGCCAATTTGGATTCTGAGTACAAATGTAAATTGATAAGTTTATTAAAAGAGTTCAAGGATTGCTTTGCTTGGGAATACCATGAGATGCCAGGACTGGACCGGTCTATTGTTGAACACCGGTTACCTATAAAATCAGGATATCGGCCATATCAGCAACCTGCACGACGGTGTAACCCCAAGATTCTACCTGACATAAAGGCCGAGATTACAAAGTTGATTGAGGCAGGATTTATTCGGCAGTGCCGCTACGCCGAATGGATTTCTAACATTGTGCCTGTATACAAAAAGAATGGAAAATTACGTGTGTGCATCGATTTTAGGAACTTAAATCAGGCTACGCCGATGGATGGATATTCGATGCCAACGGCCGATATCTTGTTGGATGCTGCCGCAGGCCACAAAGTCATAAGCTTCATGGATGGGAATGCCGGATATAATCAGATATTAATGGCCGAGGAAGATATTTCGAAAACGGCTTTTAGGTGCCCAGGCCATCTTGGTTTATTCGAATGGGTGGTTATGACTTTCGGCTTGAAGAACGCCGGCGCTACATATCAACGGGCCATGAACTACATCTTCCACAAGCTCATTGGTTCATCAGTGGAAATTTATATAGATGACGTCGTGGTCAAGTCAAAAGGTCACCAAGATCATCTGGCCGATTTACATGAAGTGCTGGAGTGCACAAGGAAACATGGGCTGAAGATGAACCCAAACAAGTGTGCATTTGGTGTATCGGCCGGACAATTCTTAGGATTTATGGTCCATGAGCGCGGGATAGAAGTCAACCGCAAGACCATAGACGCCATCAACAAAGTGGTGGCCCCACAAAATAAAACTGAGCTGCAGTCCCTCATCGGCAAGGTCAATTTCATCAGAAGGTTCATATCCAATCTATCAGGACGTATTCAGGCTTTTACCCCTCTGTTGAAATTAAAGCCCGACCAGGAATTCATATGGGGAGAAGGACAGCGCAAGGCATTGGAGAATATCAAGCAGTATCTGGTTTCACCTCCGGTATTAGTCCCGCCTCAGCCTGGTAAGCCGTTCAAGTTATATTTATCGGCTGATGAACACGCTATTGGATCGGCGTTGGTACAGGAGTTTGAGGGGAACAAACGAGTGGTATACTACGTCAGCAGAAGACTTTTAGATGCCGAAACAAGATATTCCTCGGTGGAGCGATTATGCTTGTGCTTGTACTTTTCATGTACTAAGCTCAGGCACTATTTGCTATCGGCAGAATGCATAGTCGTGTGCAAGGATGATGTTGTGAAGTACATGCTGTCATTGCCGATTTTGAAAGGGCGGATTGGAAAATGGATCCTGGCTTTGTCAGAATTCGATCTAAGATATGAATCGGCCAAAGCCGTCAAAGGACAAGTGATGGCCGATTTCGTAGTTCAACATTATGGACCAGAAATTGCCACCGTTGAACCAGTTCTATGGACTCTATATTTTGATGGTTCTTCGTGTGGGGTCGGATCAGGAATCGGCAGTGTTCTTGTGTCGCCTCGGGGGGCAACTTATGATTTCTCTCTGCCGATAGAAGCCTCTGCAACTAATAACCAGGCGGAATATCGAGCTGTTCTAAAAGGCATCCAATTATTAAGGGAAGTCAGAGCTGATGCAGTCGAAATTTTCGGGGATTCCAAGCTCATTGTGGATCAGTTGACGGGGCGATCTGAGTGCAAGGATGATATCTTGAGGATTTATTATGAGGAATGTCTTCTACTTTTAAAAGAGTTCAAGTCTGCAATAATTGAGCATATCCCCAGGGATTATAATGAAGAAGCCAACAGACTGGCCCAACATGCTTCTGGATATCGGCCGATTCAAGGAGCAATGACGCTAGAGCTCGCGGCCGATGACTGGCGAAAGGATATCGCCGATTACTTGAGAAATCCATCCCAAAAGGTGAATCGGCGAACGCGTTTTCAGGCTACAAAGTATGTGTTGCTTGAGGATGATTTATTTTATCGGACGATTGATGGAGTTCTTCTCAAATGCCTGGGAACAGAAGAGGCAAAGGTTCTGATGGGAGAAATCCATGAAGGCGTGTGTGGAGCTCATCAATCGGCTCATAAAATGAAATGGATGATCAGGAACAATGGATATTATTGGCCGACCATTCTTGAAGATTGTTTCAGGTACTACAAAGGATGCCAAGACTGCCAGAGGTTTGGCAATGTGCAGCGCGCACCAGCATCGGCTATGAATCCGATAATTAAGCCGTGGCCGTTTAGAGGTTGGGGAATAGATCTCATCGGACAGATTCATCCTCCATCTAGCAAAGGGCATAAGTTCATATTGGTGGCTACAGATTATTTTACTAAGTGGGTGGAGGCAGTTCCTTTAAGGAATGTGACATCGGCCGATATGATTGAATTTGTTAAAAACCATATTATATATCGATTCGGCATTCCTCAAACCATCACAACTGATCAAGGGACAATGTTCACTTCTGGAGAATTCGGAGAGTTCGCCACCGATATGGGGATTAAATTGTTAAATTCTTCTCCATACTATGCTCAAGCCAATGGCCAAGCAGAGTCGTCTAACAAGGGGATAATCAAGCTAATCAAGAGGAAGATAGAAGAGCAGCCCAAGAAATGGCATATGTCTTTGGCTGAATCTTTATGGGCATACAGGATGGCTTGTCATGGGGCCACTAAAATTTCCCCTTATCATTTGGTTTATGGTCATGAAGCGGTCTTGCCATGGGAGATAAGGACAGGGTCAAGACGTATATCGTTACAGGATCAGTTAACGGCCGATGACTATTCCTTTCTCATGAAAGATGAACTTGACGATTCGGTGAGTTTACGGTTGAGAGCCCTGATTAGCATAGAAGAGAACAAGAAAAGGGTGGCCAGATGGTATGACAAAAAGGTCAAAGTTAAACAGTTCTCTCAGGGAGATCTGGTATGAAAGCTGGTGCTGCCGATAGGATCTAAGGATCCCAAATTCGGTAAATGGTCACCCACTTGGGAAGGGCCGTATAGAATCGGCCGATGTGCCCCTGGAAATGCATATATTCTGGAGACAGTCGAAGGGGAGGAATTCCCAAGAGCTTTAAATGGACGATATCTGAAGGGGTACTATCCAAGCATTTGGGTAGACGCATAACTTACAGCAGGATATATCAAGGTAACATGGCCGATTTTTTCATCGGTTTTCTGGCTACACATCTGGTGAAAGAAATATTAGGATTCATTATTGAATAGAAATTACAGGTTACGTGGCCGACATGGTATAAGTCGCCCTTAGAATAAAAATACTGGTGTGTCTACTGATTACGCCTATGCTCGATTTCTCTTTCGATGCGACCTAGTTTTATCATGAGGGTGAGCCTTTTCTCTTTCAAGTCCTCTGCAGTGGCTCCAGTTTCAGCTTGGTTGCAGAGTTCTTTCAGCAGGCGGGTCTTCTCCTCTTCCAGATCTTCCATGGCGACTTCAGTTGTAGCTTTACAAGGAAGTGAAGAATTTTTGTTGGAAGATGGTCGCTTGCGGACCAAAAAATGAGCACTTATGAGGTCCGAATATTCCTGGACAGCGGCAGGGATATGATCTCTGAGTTCCTCAGCATGAGTTCTTATCAGATTTCTGTCTGCCTGTGATAATGGCTCTTCTGAATGCATGATTTCTATCGCTCGTTCTAGATCAGAGCTGAGACGGTTTGGCTGAAACAGAGATAAAAGGAGTTACCCAGTATCGGAGCGATTGAGATGCTTAAGAAAAAGGTAGTGGGGGAGTTCATACCTGGTTGACAGAAGAAGAGGATGAGGAGGACGAACAAGACATCTCGCCGTTCGGTTGGGACAGTAAAAGAAGAAGAAGAGATAAGTGATGCGTGTGCCTCTAGAGATGGTGAACGGTCTGCGTATAAATGAAGAGGAGGTAGACTGATGGTGGGACACGTCCTATCGGAGTAAATACGTAAATGCAAGGCAGACTGAAAAAGCAGTTCAAAATCAAATCGGCGCGGTGACATTAAAGGAGCAATAATGTTTAACATATTTTTTTACAGCCCAAGGAAAGCATCTATAGCTACAATCGCTCGTCGTCTAATTTGATCGGCCGAGTCTACTATTCTCTGATCATTGTCGGCCGATCCTGGTACTTCTGACACGCAGCGATGGAGCTTTATTGTTTCACGGGCTAGATGTTGTCTTTCTTGCTTCAGCTCGCCGATGATGGTTAGAAGTTCTTGGAGCTTTTTCTCTTCAGCGGCTATCTCTTTGGTTATCTGTTCCATCTCCTTGGCTAGTTCTGCTCTCCTCCGTTTCAGCCGATCTATTGCGCCGACGATGTCCGGACGGCAGTTCTCGAGGAAATTGATCCTGTGGTGTACTTCCTTAGTCCGCTGCTTGTACGAGTCGACCTCCTCCTGAGTTTTGGCCATCTGAGCACGATCGGCCATGCGTTGCAGCGCCCTGGAGACCGGAATCTGCATGCCCTCTATATAGGCAGCATACCCCAAGTCTTCTGACACTTCATCCGGGATATGATCTTTGACCTCATTGAAAAGTCGTCGGATCGGCGATGCATCTTCCACCAATCGGCCGATGTCACCTTGGAGGAGAGTACGAATGCTTTCGAGTTTGGAGCGGACATCGTCGGAGGTAGAGCTCGATGGAACTGCGTGTGAGGCGATTTCTTCTTCATCGGCCAAGGAGACAGCAAAGGAAAAGATGCTATTATTGGGGGTATCTTGCTCCTGTAAGGGAACAAAGTAAAGGGTAAGCAAGCGGTGAAAAAAAAGATCGGCCGATTCTGATGATAAGATTGTTACCTCTTTGAAACGAATCTCCCTTGCCTGCGCCGGTGGAAGTGTTTCCCTTGTTTCAGGGACTGGTGCACTTGGTTCGCCGGAAGAAGAAGATTCGATCATTATCAGTGCTCCGCTTGGGCCAGCTTCCTGAGAAAGACATAAATTCCCGTGAAAATACTATGGGAAAATGAAATGAGATGGTAATGGAAATTTGCCATGCCTCTGTGGGTCTCCCGGCCGATGCCTGTTGTGGAGTTACAATCGGCGTACCCAAGTTGACCTGCATCAAAATTGGTTAAGTTTTCTGAATATTAAGGATGCAGGGTAAGAGATCGCGTACCTCGGCAACAGGAGCTGCTGTAATCTCAGTCCCCACTTAAGACGTGGCCGATAGTTGCGGGGACTGCGGTGGGACAACTTGTGCAGCCTAGCAAAGGAATAGAATTGATGTCAGTAGAGGATTTGGAGAATATATGAGATAAATAAGATTACCTGGACAGCTTCTACTAATAGTGATGCTGCAGCGGCTTCGGCTTCGGCGGTGACTTGGGGATCGGCCGTCTCGACAACTGGTAGGGGTAAAGGACCTGAAGCCTCGGCGAGTGTCACCTCTACTTGATCGGCCGATCCAACATGGGGAGTTTCGGCCGATACTACTGCCATCTGGCTAGCCGATCTGATGCGAGAGATTTCAGCCGATGCTACTGTCGCCTGATCGGCCGATCCAATGCAAGCTCGCACCCGACGGCTGGTTATCTTTGATGTTGGCCTTTTGGGTGCTCATCTTGATCGGCCGGTGGAGATATCTCTGACAGATGGAGCGTGGAAGCCGATGAGTGGATACGGCGTGTATTGGTGATGGCTGTCAATCGGCCGGCCGCTTCGGCTCCGCATCGGGGGAACATGGCTTTCAGACTGAAGGGATAAACATAAGTTAACGACAAGATGATAATGCGACATTGGAATCGGCTAAGGAAAAAAGGACATACCGCTGCATTTGGGTCGACGTTCTCTGGGTCCAGAATGTTGCAGTAAGATGATGGAGATTTACAGAAAAGATGCTGCTTCCATTCTGCCCACCATAATTTATACTGCTGGGTAGCGAAAGAGGCAACTGACCAGCCGTTCAAGTCAATAGTGCTGGAGTCGGGTACTAGATCGCACAACCGGCTGTAGTCAAGACTTGAAGTTAGTCCATCTCTGAATTTTGCCTGGCCGACGAAATAGACTCGAATCGGCAGTTGGCCAAAACCCAGTTGCCTTGCCGCAGCCGATGGACAGTAGAACTCATAGGTGGGTGAGTCCTTTCCTGAGAAAAAGTTGGCCGGCAGAATTCCCGGCTTGATCAAGACGTCCATTAATTCTCTGTCAAATATATGAGTGGAGAAATCAAAGCATACGGGCAATTCGAAAATCGGCTCTGCGGTCCGATATGGATGCCAGATGATCATCTCTTCACTAAGGCCATTATAGAAACATCTGAAATATTCAGCTACGCAGGTAGCAGTGAATTGGCAGCCAGGAAAGGCCGATACCGCTTCTCCAAAAGATCTGCAGCAGCGACGGACCGATGGATTCTCCTCTGACTCGATGTTGGGAAAGGTCTTTGTCTCTATCCGCTGCTGAGAGACCTTGCTCATGTGTAGATTGAGCCAGAGGGTGATGAACCACCAAGGACCGCCTGGATTCCCTATCGGTTCTCCTTTCGACAGCTTGACGCCGATTTGGTGCATCAGATGGTATGCCGATCCCAGCAAATGTTTACCGAGGGGGATGGCCGATCCTTGTGCAAGAGACTCTGCCAAAGCTTGAGTGTTGGAAGAGGGGCCGACCGCTCTGCCACAGAAGAAGTGTTTCTCCAGCCACATCATCAAGAAGGCAGTGTGCTCCCTCTGTGAGACTGTCCCTGTCTTCATGTTTTTACTGATGTATCCTTTCCACCCGCCGATTCCTTTGGTCTCCAGCCGATGAGATGGCTTGAAGAGATAATTGAAGGGGGTATCGGCGGAGGAAACATCTAGGCCGGTCAGCAGCAGGACATCAGCTAAGGTCGGGGTCATGGGTCCGTGTCCAAAAAGGAATGCGTTAAGTGCATCGGACCAGAAGTAAGAGGCTGCCATAATCAAAGGTTCGTTCCTTTTCATCTGAGACAGGGATAAGTCTATGCATTGGCCGATTTTGAGTTCTTCCCATTGAACCTTCCAAGACCCGGCTACCCTCTGGTACCATTCTCTCCACCCGGGTGTTTCATTCGGCCAGGATCTGAAAGTGCCCACCCAATGATCTAAATCCATGGTTGACTGCTTAAAGGGGATCCTATGAGTTTCTAAACTGATCAGATCCGTTGGATCAGGGCTCCCCATAGGGCCAAGACAGATAAGGTCAGGGGATTCTGAGAGAGGAATGGTGATTCTGTGCCTAAGTGCCTAAAAAAGGGAAAAAGGGAAGAAGCTAAGAAAGGGTCCGGAAAATACTGAAGCAGTAGAAAGGCAAAAAGGGGAAAATTTCGAGCGTTTACCTCTGGGATGGAAGCCATCGTCGCCAATGACACCGCTGGGGAAGCCGCCGATTGGGCCGCCGCCGCCAAAAGAGCAGCCGATGGAGCCTCTGTAGATGGGGTGGTCGCCGATGGAGACGCCATTGGGGGTCAGAGTAGGCCGCGGATGAGATCGCCGGAAAAGGGGAGCACTTGGGAATCGAAGGAGCTTGGAGGAAGACGAACAGTGATGCGACGGAGAGAATGCTGGATTCGTGGAGAAGGAGAGGCGGAGAAAGCCAGTACTTAAGAGAGATCAGGAGAGCAAGGGCAAAGATGGTATTTTTACCGTGCCGTCTACACGAGTTCCAGGGGAGCGGTCGTTTCACGCGCCCGGTTCGAGGAGATTGCAATCATTGTGCCGCGGAACGGAAGGAGTTTTTACTGCGCCCGTTTCGGAGGAGAGGATTAAAGAAAAGAGTTTCCAAAGAAAAGTTATATTTTACTCCGAAACTGGGGGGCATGTGTTGACGCCAGATTTTGACACGTGTTGAATCTGCGTCAGGAGGAGAAGATTGACCGATGCAGCAGATCTGAAAGCTACAGAAAGGAATCGGCCGATTGAAATAACAATTGGAAATCGGCCGATTGGTGGCGCAGCCTATGCCAACAGGATGGGATTATTCCAGAAGATCCTGGTCAAAAGCTGGTCAACAGGGCACGCCAGGTCGGTCAAGGAGCAATTGAAGGGAATCCTGATTGGATTAGGGAACGGCGGCGGAAGATTCTGCGGGAGTCCGTTTCCTTTAAAAGTTCTTATAGATATAGTAGTTTTCCTGTTTTTTAAATAAGGTTGTAACAAGTCGTGATCGACCAGGAGTCCTAGCTTTAGGGTATAAATAGGAGTCGTCAGGGTCTTGCAAAGACATCAATCAATACATCAATCAACAACAACACTTCTACTTTTCCAGCAATTTACTTTCAAGTCGGCGACTTCGCCAATATTTTCTTCTTCCACGAGTTCGTACGGATTGGCGGGGCTGCATCAACTTGATCTCCGGCCAATTGGTAGGTTCCGCTTACCGAGTAATATCCGAGCTTTAACTACGGGCGCATCGCTGTGGTTTCGTTTGGATTTATTCACCAGTTATCGATATTTACTAGAATTGCAAGTTTTACCTGTTATTCTAGTATTATCACTAGTTATCCAGCTTGAGATCAGGGTAATCGGCTTCGTCATTGTTCTCCTTCGATTTATCATCTCACAGCCGATTAGATCTATTTCAAGTGTTGCTTCTCTAGTAATTGTTTAGATCGCTCCAGCAGTTTTCTTTACAATTACTGAACGACCATCGGCTGACCCATAGCCGATCATCTCTACAGCAAATCGGCCGATTCGCCGCCGACGCGCTCCTCAGGACAGATCGGAACTCCAGCCGATCGACGCGCCTGGAATTTAATACTCTATTTCCTTGTCAATCAACAGGTCAAATTGACTGGCACGCCGCGCGAACTGCACCAGGGCGATAACCCGAATAGGAACTAAGCAGATTCTCCCGGGTCGTGTGTCCGACGCTGAAGACCCATCGGCCGATTCCTATCCGGCCGATTTTAGCGCCAACAGCATGATATCGGCTTCTTACCTTTGACCCATTCTGCTCGGCCGATTTCTTCTTCTTCTTCCTCAGATTTAGACCCTTCCAAATATGCCACCTTTTTTTGGAAATTCCTCCGTTGATCAAACGGACGTACTTCTTGACCGGCCAATCGGTGAACGATCTGACTTAAGCTTTCAAACTCTTGTGAGGCGTACCTCTCCTTGATATGTGGCAGGAGGCCTTGGAAGGCGATGTCAGCCAACTGAGCGTCGGTCAGGGCTAGGGTATAGCATTTGTTTCTGACCTCTCTGAACCTCTATATGTAGCTAGTTACTGGTTCGTCGCTCCTTTGCCTGAGGCTGGTCAGATCCGAAAGCTTCATCTCGTGGACCCCCGCTTAGAAGTATTTATGGAATTGCTTTTCTAGATCGGCCCAAGTAATGATGGAGTTGGGTGGTAGGGTAGTGAACCACTGGAAGGCTGACCCAGATAGAGATGACGAGAACAGACGCACCCGCAGAGCATCTTGTGTGGCAGCCTCCCCGCACTGGATGATGAATCTATTTATGTGCTCCACAGTTGAGGTGTCATCCAGCCCTGAAAATTTGGTGAAGTCAGGAACTTTGTACCGATGGGGAAACGGCAGTAGATCGTAGGCGGGAGGGTATGGCGTTTTGTACGTATTGGTTTGTACTTTCGGCTTCAACCCGAATTGGTCTTGAATTATCTCCGCTATCCTTGCTGTCCAATCCACCTGCTACTGATGAACAACTGGTCGGGGCGTCGGCACATGTTGGTGAATCGGCGGCGGGACAGCCGGGTGATGGATCAAAGCGTGTGGCGGATTCTGCTGCATCGTGGCCGTCTGAGCCGTTGACAGCTGGTGGCGTAGCGAATCTGCCACCCCATCATACAGCATCATTGGCACCGCGCTTCTAAATGTTTCTGCAGCATCTGCCCCCCTGCCGATTTCTGACGTGGTCGGTTGATACTGAGGGACCGTCGGCCGGACGGCCGAATGGAACGGTGCCTGGATCGGAGGGCTCCCATGTCCGGTTGATTGATCAGGAAAAGCCGCCGTTGCTGGTGCCCCCCAAGGTACTGAGTTTGTAGGGCAGCGATTGCACGGAAGCAATCTGGACAGGCTGAAGCGGCGCTTGCGATCGAAGACACGGTGCACCGTTATATCACGCTTGTCAATATCGGCTGAGGAGCCGAGTGAGACGTGCCTGGAAAGCTTCTAGCTGGAGCTACAATAGGTGGGGCGTATGCTGGCCCCTGATATCCCTGAGCTACTCCGCTGACCAGAGAACTGATGACGGCGTTATACACCGTGTTGGTCATTACTGAGGATTGCTCGATGAAACCTGATAGACGGACTGTTGAATCATATCGGACATCTTGCCCGAATCCTCAGCGATGGTGATGTGGCGGAGAACTGGAAGAGGAGCTTTCTTGATGGTCTCCCCGCTTCTGGTACGACTGAAAGATTGCAGATACACCCTTTTGTAAGCTTCTGGGTGTCTTGCTAGTTCTTCTTTCTGGTCGTCCTTGAGATCCGCTTCCAAAACCTCAATGATGTTATTCTCAGAGATTTCCGTGGTCTTTGACATGTTGGATATTGAGCGTGTCCCACCGGGCGTGCCAAAAGTGTGTTGGCGCTAAAAATCGGTCGGGAATCGGCCGATGATCTTCAGCGTCGGACACACGACCCGGGAGAACCTGCTTAACTCCTGTTCGGGTGGTTGCCCTGGTGCGGTTCGCGCGGCGTGCCAGTCAATCTGACCTATTGATTGATAAGAAAATAAATGTATTAAATTCCGGGGTTCCGATCGGCTAAAGTTCCGATCTATCCCGAAAAGCGTATCAGCGAATCGGCCGATTTGCTATGAAGATGATCGGCTAGAGATTAGCCGATAATCACGTGGCGATTGCAAAGAAAACTACTGGAGTGACTTAAACAATCGCTACGGATTCAACACTTGAAGTAGATCTAATCGGCTGTATGATAATGAACAAGGAAAAGTAATGATAAAGCCGATAGTTCGATCTCAAGCTGGATAACTGGTGATAAAACTAGAACAATAGGTAAAAACCTATAATTCTGGTAAATATCGATAACTAGTGAATAAATCTAAACGAAGCAACGTTGATGCGCCCGAAGTTAAAGCTTAGATGTTATTCGATAAGCGGAACCTACCAATTGGCCGAAGATCGTGTCGATGCAGCCCTGCCAATCCGTACGAACTCGTGAAAGAAAAAGAAGTATTGGCAAAGTCGCCGACTTGAAAGTAAAGTACGATGAAAAGTAGATTATTTTTGTTGATTGATGTCTTCTTTTCTACAAAACCCTGACTACTCCTATTTATACCCTAGGACTAAGATTCCTGATCTATTACGATCCGTTACAAACTTGATTTAAATAAAAAACTACTATATCTATAATATTTTCCTAAAGGAAACGGGCTCCCGCAGAATCTTCTGCCGCCATCTCCTAGTCCAATCTGGACTCTTTCCATTGCTTCACGACCGAGTCGGCGTCATTCTTTGACTAACGTCAGGTCATCTTTGAGTGGGATCCTCTGTTGGGATTCCATTGGCTTCATCCCTTATTTGTTGGCGCAAGCTGCATCGCCAATCGGCCGATCCCTAACTGTAGCCTCAATCGACCGATTCCCAACTGTAGCCTTTAAATCTGCCGCATCGGCCAGTCTCTTCCTTTCCTGACGCCGATTCAAAACGTTTCAAAATCCGGCGTCAACACACCCTCAGTCCAACGGGGTGGTGGAAAGAGCCAACGGCATCATCTTCACCGGTATCAAAAATAATATCACCGATCAGCCGAAGGGCAAGTGGGTCGATGAGCTCCCAATATTCATTTGGTCACACAACACAACCGAATCAAGAACCACGAAGTTCTCCCCATTCAAGCTTCTGTACGGAGAAGAGTGCATGACGCTGGAGGAACTCAAGCTCGGCTCATTGTGAACAGCCGAAGAAAACACCAGACATGAAGACATGGCGGCAACCGTTGATGTCATCGAAATAGCAAGGCTGCAATCAGGCGAAAACTTAAACAAGTACCAAGAAGAGACCCGAAGGTGGAAGAACAAAAAGATAAAGCCACGAGAAATCAAGGAAGGCGACTTCGTCCTAAGGCGCATACCGACGGGCAAAACGAAGGGGAAGCTCAACAGCAAATGGGAAGGCCCATTCTTGGTAACAGAAATGGCACGATCCGAAGCCTGCAGACTTCGGAACCTCGACGGCGTCGACGACCAAGACTCATGGAACAAAGACATGCTCCAGAAGTACTTTGTATAGGAAGCAATTGTAAGGGCACCCGGAGGAAAAATAACTGAAGGGGCTCATAGAACTCACTGTATTTTACTTTCTTTTCATTTTTCTTTCGATCAGACCGCGATCCAACCATGTATCAAGGACCCATACTCTTTTCCTCACGGGGAAGCCTTCAGTCGCCATCATGGTAACCGAAGGTGTGAGGTTTTTAATGAGGCGGTCATCCTATGTAACCCCTTGTAAAATATCCCCCAAGAGAACGACTCCATAGGGGAAGAAAGAATGCCGAAGCAACTACCCACTTCCGTCGAAGAGGGGTTGTCATCGGCAGGCAGCATACCAAATGCTGAAGATAAGTGAGCACGGGTCACCGAAGCTGGAAATGTTCGTCACCCCTCCGCTTCACTTCAAATACAAAATAAAAATGAAGCCCTCTCAGACAGGAACCGAATGCATTTGTAAATAAAAACGAAGCCCTCTTGAATAGGATTCAACGGTATTCGCAAGAAAACAAATTGCCATCAACCCGATGCCCTGATCAAGCCAAATGGGGGTGGCGCTTCGCATAGCAGTTCTACCTAACCAGGTCATCGCGATGCTGATGAAGGGTATTCGGAACGAACAGTAAACACAACCCGAAGCCCCGATCGAGCAAAAAGGGGGGTTGGCACTTCGACCTATAAACTTGTTCAATCGAGCCATCGCGTTGCCGAGGGAGAACACTCAATGAGCGATTCACATGGTAACATTAGGAAAATCGCAAAAACTTCGGCACCCCGCTCAAGTAAGGGGGGCGGTGCTTCGCAATCGTGTTTTACTTAACCGACGAGCCGAAGCAACAAACGAACAATTTATTTCAATTGAGGCAAAAAGCTTTGGCAAAATTACAACTCAACAATGTAACTATCAACAATTACAGCACGCTGAAGGCGTGACACAAATCTACACGAAGGAATTAAGTTCCTTCATCAAACAACCTTCGGTCAATCTCGTCAATCAAACTCCTCGCTGCAACGGTGACAATAGCTTCGGCCATCAGACGAAGCACGGCATCAGAAGGGACACCTGCAGCCGAAGGAAACGACCCGATCATTTCCGAAGTCGATACATGAATCTCGAAGGACAAACAACGTCCTCTATCGGATCCACCTTCAGCTATTTTAGCCCTTCGGGAGGAGTATAAGGAACTGAGCTGTTCCGGATGCGACGGAGCTCGCGATGAAGGGCGCGATCAGCGAGTATCCTATCACGCCTAATGGGATCGCTTTCAAAATCAGTAAAAAATGCCCTTGCTACAGCGTTGCGGTGTTCATAAAGCACGAGCCTCGCATTCCAAAACTCATCGAAAGAAACATCCGGATGCAAAGCTTGAAATTTGATCCAGCTGTGCCTGCCCACAAAAAAGTCATCACGATTCATGGTCGAAGGCACGATACCTTCGGTCACCTGCACAGGTTCCGATGCAGGGTCCTGCGCAGGGCCGAAGGTGTTAGTTTCAAAACAATATTTACAGACCGAAACAAAAGATGAGTCAATTCTCTCAATCTCACACCTCACGAGATCGCTCGGGAATCTCCCCTTCGGCCTGACCGTCGACAACTGCGGCACCGCTCCGCTGCTCAGCAACATCTCCGGGTGCAGGGGCTTCTCCAGCCCCGGAAGCCGTTGCCTCCTATAGAATCTTTTGAGCCCGAAGGTTGGCCTTAGCTTGAAGCTAAAAGAATAAACACATCAAAGTTAGGACGCAAGCCTAGCAAAAAAAACAAAATAAAACCATTCAAACGACGAACTTACCTGCTCTTTAAGCCGGAGTCCCTCCTGCTTGACGAGGTTGGAGCCAACATTCGTGAAGTATTCAATGAAGTTCTTGGAAATGTTCTTCGGAAGCACGGGCAGATTCTCAGGGTGGATGCTCTCCTCCGAAGGCCATGCAAAGTCCCGGTTCCTGAGGGTCTTGAGCTGCATCTTGGAGGTGTCCGATGATCCTTCGCCTTCGGTGGGCATGAGCGAGCACACCGAAGCAGCAAGGATCTGGGCAGCAACGATGGCGCTCAGGTCACCGTGAAGCTTGCTGCCGGACTCCAGCATCACCAGGCAAGCCTGAACCCAAGCAAAGAAGTCGCTCACAACGAGATTGTCCAAAGTAAGCTCCGGAGCGGTCAAGCCATAAGCAGACAGATACTTCAAAATTTCAACCGAGTGCTTCTCCACGCCGGCCTTCAGAGCATCCTTCAGCCCCGATACTTGGCCTTCATCTTGTCGTGAGCCTCGAGCAAAGCCTAGTTATCAACATTAAGAGATTTAACTTCGGCCTGAGCCTTCGTTAAGTTCTCCCAGACAGCGGCATGTTTCTCTTTCTCCATGCGAAGGGCTTCCTCCAGGGCAATTTTCTCTTTCTCAAGCTTGACTATCCGGTCTTCTTACTTCAAAGTCGAAGCCATGTCAGCCCGACGCTGCCGCTTAGGGCATCGGGCGGAGACAAGAGATTTCATGGACAAGTCGTGGGCACACCGAAGCATGTTCGGCACGTCCGAGCTCATCAGCTCCTTGTTCATTAGTGGGAAGCAAAAAGATTTGCTCGCTTCTTCGAGGAAGCCACGCTCACGGTCGCTGCTCTCGAAGCGAAGGCTCCCGACGACGTTCCCACCGATGAGAGCAGCTCCAGAGGCCCCCAGCTCAGCCGCAACCAAAGCAGGATTAGCCCGGTGGACAAAGAAGGTGTCGCTATCCGTGACGCTGCGACCTCCGGACTCGCTCCCTCCTTGATTGCCTCCGGCACGCTCGAATGGCTGAGGAGCATCATCACCGTCCTCACTCGACGACGAGGGGCCGGAGCTGGAGCCAGAGCTGGAAGTAGACCACCTCGGGCTCAGGTCAACCCCCTTCAAGCCAGCCTTGTCGCCCCCCCCCTCGGGCACGAGAATCAACAACCACTTGGACCTCCACCTCGTTGTCGCTCTCCGACTCTTGGTCACTGAGCTCCACGTGACTTTGGGCCACGGGCAATGCCGAAGCAGCGACAGCGCGCAGAGGCGCGGCTGCAATGGGGTTTGCCGCAGCGCCGACAGCATCCTCCAAAACACCACGCGACCGAAGCGGTGAGGGAGGGTCGAGAAGGCTCGCCAGGCGCGGGCGCTTGCTTTTAGCAACACCCTTCGGCGCAGCCCCCCGCTTCTGCTTCTCAAGGGCAGCGGTCGAGTCCCGGCCCGGGGCTTCAGCAGGCTTCGCCACCCCAGCGGCCTTTGCTTTCTTCTTCTCCTTGGCTTCATGATCCTTCAACGAAGCAGCGCGAGCGGGAACGTCAAGATGAAAAAATTGGAACACGTGATTCGTGCGTGTCCCACCGAGCATCCTGAGCACAGCGCGGTACTCAATAGGTGCCTCGGCCCCCAAGATGTTGTCAGTGCGACGCTCCACCGAAGCAATGTCCAACGCTACAAAACATACAAATTTTGAACTTACGCGACCATCAGCAGCAGAGAATAACACAGGCAGAACAACTTCTTTCGTCAAACCAAAGCTCTTTTCAAAGTTCGGCATCGGGAGGCCACAGACATCTTTGGCCCAATCAGTGATGGCCCACCCGGCACGAAGAGACCAGCACTTGCAGGCTACGTACTCCTCCACGAGGTCACGTGTGCCGAGAACCTTAGATAATTCGCAAAGCACCAAAATAAAAGCCTGGTGCTCCGCCTTCTCTTCAACGTCGAAACGAGGACAGGCCTTCGGAAGAACCTCCACTTTCTTCCCGGCCAAGGAGCACGACTGCCCAGAGGCATCGACCGGAGCCTTATGGTAAAACCAGTACGAGGTCCAATCCTCCCACTTGTTTTTGTACCCAGCCACCAAACCGGAGTCAACATCACGATATGTAAAGTTGTAGCACCCGTACTGAGCTTCGGCCTCTGTGCTCTCATCTGCAGACCTCCCCTCGGCAGGAACCAGCACGGTCTTGTGCTGAAAGTGAACACGATGCGCAAAGCCGAAACCTTCAGCGGTTGGCTGCAGCCGGCATGTCTTCGACACCCAAAAGTACAGGCAAAGCCGGACGAAGACATTCGACGTCAGCTGGTGAAACTTCATGTTGAAGGCTTCGAGGATCTGAACGACCGCAGGGTCCAGCGGAAACCGAAGGCTAGTTGAGAAAAGTCACGAAAGACGATCACCTCATCGGGCCTGGGGTTCGCAACCTTTTCACCCTTCGGTGGAGCCCGCCCAGCACCGGTGGCGAGAACCCCAGCGCTGACCAAGGCCTTGATGGTGACATCAGTCACCCGGCTCCACCCCATCTCCAGTGTGGGAGGAGCAAGCGATCTGGCTTAGGCGCCATTTCCGAAGGGTTGTCGAGGTCCGCCGTCCTTGGCAGGGATGTAGATCCGAAGTCAGAGCACAACCGAAGACACAGAACTGAGAGCTCAAAAAAACTTGAGGTGGGAAAGGTGAAAGTAAGAAATGAGATGGCACGGTGAAAGCGGCAAAACGCTGCCCTCTTATAGCCACGAAAACGCGGAAAGACGACGTTGCTCCCGACCGTTAACTTCACGCCAGATGGAAGTCGAATGGTCGAGAGGGCAAACGTGTCTTTTCACACTCTTTGCACTCGTGAAAATAATTATCCCAATTTTTGCCCATCTTATCCTCTGATCAGCAAAACAGGAAAAAGCTATGAACCCCGCTTCGTGACGCAGGACACGAGGCGGGATCCGAAGGGCGGTGCTTCGAGGCACGCTACGCACGCCAAAAGATCATCGACTCGAGGCTTCTCAAGGCAGCCCCTCGTCGCCAAGGAGCTACTGTTGAAGACACCTCCTTCAGATCCCGACGAAGGGCCACGTCACCGAAGACCGAAGGCCGAGGGCCCCATGATGGCACCCCGAAGCACCTCATCACCGAAGACCCGGGGTCCCAAAGGCTCTGCCAGTCGGGGGGACCGACACCTTCGGTGGACCTTTGGGACAAGAGGACCGAAGGTCCGCCGAAGGAGACAGAGACGATGAGCTGTAAAGATCGGGTAGGAGTGAAATTACTAGATGCCCCTAGAATATTCCCAAAATATATCCGTTGGGGGGTAAAAAGGTGTAATTGTGATCAGGGTAGTTGTACCGCCCCTATAAATACCCATGTAAATGTAACTGATGGGACAGATACGTGTGCAATTGAATACCATTTACTTGTGCAACCCGAAGTGTATTATTATTCAGTTATTATTGATTTAGTTT
Source organism: Panicum miliaceum (assembly GCA_032594955.1). Taxonomy (NCBI): domain Eukaryota; kingdom Viridiplantae; phylum Streptophyta; class Magnoliopsida; order Poales; family Poaceae; genus Panicum; species Panicum miliaceum. The sequence continues at coordinate 22,565,690 of CM064062.1, forward strand.
CCATAGGCTCTTGTGGTGCTTCTTCAACCCGAAGGGTACCCTCCACCAACAGCCAGCCCTAGCCAAGTTCATGGTGGTACCCCATTACATCTACTTGGTCCTAAAAATGCCAGGTAACACAGGAGTACTCTCCCTCCGAGGTGGCGTCGAGAACTCCTACGACTGCGACCAGGAGGCAATCAAGTACGCTGCATCAGCACGCGTGCCAGAGCCTTCATCCGAAGTACTCGTGGCCGCTCAAAAACTCTCTGAAACAGAGCTAGAGGTGGTGAACAAGAGACCAAGCTAGTCGAGGGTGAAGCCAAACTCCTACGTCGGCATCAACACCATCCAGCTCCAGGAGGGTGACTCGTCCAAGACTGCCCTGATCGGCGGGCACCTGGATAGCAAATAGGAACTCGCGCTGGTCAACTTTCTTAAGGTGAACCGAGACATTTTCGCTTGGTTGTTTTCCTAGCTAGGCTCTTGCACAAGCTCTCACCTCACACTCTCCCTATTCTACAACTGAAATGGAGTAACTAAGAATCTCACTTCTCTCTGGAATGGTGTGTGTTTCAAGTGGGAAGTGGAGGTCTATTTATAGCAGCGAGAGGTCGGTCACCGGTGAAGGGCGTAAAGACCATGCAACTATAGTGGTTAACGTAACTTCCACACGAAGTTGGGTGCTAGAGGCCGCCAGGTGGGGCCGGCCGGCCTCCCCCAGGCCGGTCGGCCTGGGGCTGGTGCCATTTGCCTCCTAAGGTCGGTGATAGTTGCTTTTTAGCTAAGCAACCATTTTGGACATGCAGGAGGGCTCTTCAATCCGCGTGTGAAGTCTTTCGGATCCTTGGATCAAACCAACTTCAAGTGCATGATCCTTGATCATGATGGTTGTGTTGCTTCGTTCCTGGACTGATGACGTGGCCAGAAGAGGGGGTGCCAAGCCGGCTGGCCTAGGAGAGGCCGACCGGCTTGGGATATCTCCCAGTTCGGCCCATTTTCGCACACTAAGTTCCTGAAATGATATATGTAACAAAACTTTTGGAACTTGATAGTGTTGTTAGTCTTTACTCAGACTTGACATATAAATCATGAAAACCGGAGTGTTGGCGGTAAAAATCATCGAAATCGACCGCCAACACGCCCCCACACCTAGATTTTTGCTCGTCCTGAGCAAAATGATTGAGATAGATCCCGGGGACTAAGCAAGTCTAGGGTCATGATCCTTAGAGAATTTTGAATATATATTTCAAAGCTTTTCCTCATACCTTGGATTCCAGATGGCTAACTCCTTCTCTTTCACCTATTGATCTCCAAAACAAGTCATCGCGAAGCCTGATTCTTCTTATTCTCAGTACCTGGAGAAATTCTTTTGGAACCTCAAGGCATACTCTCATTCTCTTGAGGCACTCAGTTGCTCAGAGCGAGCCTCAAACGATTTCTCCTACTTCTAGAGGCTTATATGTGGAGCTCGGGTAGGGTTTTGTGGCACATTTTGTACCTCCTCTGTTGCGAGATCAAATATTTTGTCTCGGGAAAACCATGTGTCCTGAGAAACTTAGCCACGTGCATGTGTAAAGCGATTGTCCTTCGGTGGTAAGTGCTCGAGCAATATCCATTTCCCCTTTTTTTACTCAAGTCGGATGGCTCTTCTGACTCGGTTTATTTTCTTTCAGGGGGATGGTGAGCTGCTTGAGGACCACACTCTTTTGGAGTTTCAAACTTTGAACGTGTACGTGGGTGACTAAGAGTACCAGGGTGCACAACAGTTCTCATGAGGCAAAAAGATTTGATCAAGCTCAAGGGCACAGAAAGGCTATGTGGGGCTCAGAGATTTTATCAAACTATGTATGTGGCTCTAGATAGGATTTGATAAAGCTGAGAGATGCCTTTTTGTTCTCATGAATTCTTCAAGACTTTGAAATGAGAAAGATCAGCGCTTGCAAGTCATTATATCATAAAAATCAGAAAGATCCGTGCTCGTTTTTGCGCAGTGAGTTTGTGATGTTCTGTAACCTGCGAATCTTGATGCGCTTCGACACGAATTTAGTCCAGGGGTGTGTGGTTGGCACACAAGTGTGCATCAACCGCACGAGGCAAAACATTAATCAAAATTAAATTCCTCATTATTGAAATTAAAATGGGGTGCTGCAAGGATACAATTGTTTGAAAATAAAAATTAAGAAGGGAAATGGCAGCACCAAACCTAAAACCTTATAACTAAGCCTAATCTAGTCCTTAAGCCTCAACTCGAGAGCTGCAAGCTGCTCCCTCAGCGCTCGAATCTCCGCGTTTTCTTCCTTCTCGCCGCTACCCTCGCTAGCCTCGTCATCCCCGAAATATTCCTCACTATTGGGGATGTGACGAGGCGTCCGAGGTTTCACCAATTGCAGGTAATCAACTTGCACACCATGTTCACTCGATGACGAGAGAACGAGGTGCGTGCCAATCACCCTCTGCATGGTTGAAGGCGTGGTCACACCAAAAGGCACAACCACTCTTGACCCTAGAATCGTGGGGGACGTCCCCACGAGATGGGGTGGTGCTCGGTGCAAAGGTGGGGCCGGCCGGCCTCCCCTAGGCCGGGCGGCCTGGTGTTCTGCCTGCTGGCCTGCCGGCGGCGGGGAGAAAGCCTCTGCCATCACGACTGGTTCAAAGATCCGTGCGCCACTGGGAGGTGCACGGTAGACTTGGAGGGTGCCAAAGGGGAGACAAGGGGTTTAGCCTCCGACTTCGGTGTCTTGGGAGAAGAATGCGAGGCCATGGATGCGATCTTGAGAAGAATCGGGTTTCAGGAGATCGATAATGGTGAAGGGTTATGGAATGATGTTGAACTGAAGCCTTTCGGTATAAGAAGAGAGTTTCGAGATCGGATCCCCCAACATTCCCGACGAGGAGAACGGATAATGAGTTTCAAAATTCGAAATGACGCGAAAGGGCTCAGAGCCAGGCCGGCTGATCCCACCTTGTTAGGTGAGGGCACCGTTCTTCGTGAAGCTTCTCCTCTCCTCGTGTACTCCTGATTTTCTGAGGGTTTTGGCTAGAAAAGGTGGAAAGAAAAGAAAAGAAAAGAAGAAAAAGAATATATCCTAAGATACGACCTCTTTAAGGTCCGGCAATGACCATGGACGAGGTTTATAGCTCGGATAACTCGTAGATGTCTATTTCTTCAAGTTCCGATATTTTGGGCTCGAGAAATGTGGCAGAACCACCTGAATTAATCCGGCTCAAGTGTATTAACCGTCACCATTAAGGCATCCTCGGTTAACCTTACACTTCAAACGGAGTAATCCACTGGTCTGTCGGGTATAACCTCCCGATACAACCACGGTGAACGGATCGAGCGCCGTACATACAAATGCTCATGCGACGATGAGCCCAGAGAATACCACATTCCAGCAAGTATTACATCATTTGCATAAGTCAATATTACAGACCTAGTCCTGAGTTTAGAAAACAAGTACTTTAATTAACATAAATAAGTTCTTCAGAGTTAAATTGCAGCGGAAATAAACAACGGAAGCTACTCGACGATACAAGATGTCTCGATGAAGCCCGTACGAGACATCACTCGGCCTTATCTCCGTTGGACGGGGGCGCATCCCATTCCACCGACCAACCAGGGGGAAGAGTGCAGGGCCAAGTCAAGCTAGCAATCATGTCTTCACAGGGCTCACCTGAAAACGAGTCACAAGCAAGGCTGAGTATACTAATACTCAGCAAGACTTACCCGTGCAGTGGGAACTACTCCACCGACTCTAGATATGCAAGGCTTTTTGGCTCAGGGGTTTGTTTTGCCGAAAAGCATCTACAAGTGGGTCCTTACTTTCAACTTTTAGCTCAAGATTCTAGTTTCGTTAGCCAGTCTAGGTAAGCAGCTATCTAAAGCATACATGGTGAAGCATTAAACTTTCCATCCAACCAGTTCATTCATCATCATTGTTCCTCTTCTTACTCTGTGGGTAAAAATGGTTAAGCAGTCTCAATAGCCGTGAGAAACGGACGATTCGAATCGAATTTCTTAACCTTGCAAGGGAAACCCAAACACACGTCACGTGGTTACTCCCTAGAGTCACACGTGCAACTTTTCCCCTTTCTTTCCGGGTCGTGGATCGGGGCTACCCTCCGAGAGTACAAGAGCCCCACGCCACGGTTCGGCGCCGGGTCGTGACCACTCTCTGCACTCGCCATATGCACATGGGACCGAAGTTCAAAGGGTAGGATGCCGTCCCCTTGCCGGGCCAATCAGGTACTTAAGCTTACCGATTCCCATAATCTCGGCATGTGTTTAGTACGTTCAAAGACTTAACCATCACTACCACACCCTGCGGCCTTAGCATTTTTCACTAGACAGACGGGCCTCAATCGTAACCATCGTTACATAACCCGTCCGTATCCTTATGATTGCAGCGTGTAGTAGTCATTCAACTCCTATTTTCTCGCGAGTGACAGGAAATCACTCGACTTTTACCGGAGTCCTATTAGCACAGCATTCTATCGAACCTTACATCTAGTTTTCCAAGCAAGGGTTCCTGACATCATGCAACTACGTTTTCATCCAACTCCTATAAACTTAATGCACAAGCAAAGAGTAATGAGTTGCATAATTTCGGAAAGAATGGGTTATGCTCCGGGGCTTGCCTTCGTAGTTCGCTTGGGGATCTTCCGAACTTGGGCTCGGGTCTTCAAAAGCTTCAGTTAGATTTGCTTGAGCTTCGCGCTGTTCACTCTCGGACGCGGGCACCAGCTCGTAGGTTCCGTCGGCGAGAGTCGTCGATTCTACATGAGTGCACAGTTTAAGTTGTGGAAATAGCACTTGATTACGATTTGAGAGTCATTACTACAAGGGATAAATTCTGGTCATGAAATTTTGGATTTAGGCAGATCAAGGAAAGGTGTGCTCACTGTAAAATTTTCAGCCAATTTTATGTAACAGATTAATTCCGAAAAATAGATTTCCTTGTTGCTGTTAGACACTTGTTCTTTTTGTACAGAACAACTGGTGTGACAAATGAGTCTAAGATTTTTACAGAGCTTTCACTTAAGCATGCAGAAGCTACTGTAATTTTTGTAGGATTTATTATGCAGTATTCAGAGCATAGAAAATATGACATTCTACACCTAGGCTTTTTAAAGATTCATTTGTACAGGACCCTACATAGGGTTTTTGTCCATGAAACTTTTTACACAGCAACCTCTACCACAGTGTAACTCCCAGTAATAATTTGGGGATTTTCCAAACTACGGTACTATTTTCTTGATTTAATGTATGTTATTAGCACATAAATCAAATAAATAGGTTACTGTGAGATAAAAAGTCTCCTAATTTTTCTCTGGCTTCTAGTTACCAATACATTAGCATAGGAAAATTTTCAAGGGGTGACTCACCACCTAACTACAGGGATAAAACATTCCATTTACACATGAATTAAAACTAAGTTTAACAAACAGCAGAGCTAGAGATGGAATTTGTGCCTGATCTTTTTACACAGTCCTAATCATCCAGCAACTAATTCACTGCCCAAAATTCAGGGTCAGCATTGCTCTAGAACAGTGGGTATAAAATATGTCCATTTAAGCTTCTATTTAATGTAGAGCAAAATATTTTGAGATTCTGAGAAAATTTTTGTAACAAAAGTGGTAGAGCTTGTTCTTAGGATTCCAGAACAGTTGAGTTTGCATTTTGCTGAATTTTCTACGATTTTATACGAATTTTACAAGTTCACTGAATTTGAATCTAGGTTTGAAATTTTCTTTTACAACTAGGTCCTTGAATCTTACGCTCAGACCCTTCTAAAGATTTAAATCCTTGCAATTGGGTCCTCGGCGGCTCGGGTGCGGCGGCCGGCCGAAATTCCGGCGAGGGGGCTCGCCGGCGGCGAGGGGCGGGGGTCGGGGAAGGTTCAGGGGTGCGAGGACTACCTTGTGGGGGTGTTGTTCAGGTGGGGGACGGCCGGGAAGGGCTCGCCGGCGTTGGAGCAGAGGCGGCGACGGGCGGCTCGCGTCGACGGCGGTGCTCCGGCGGGCTTGGGGCGGCGTGGTCCGGTCGGTGAGCTTCAGTGACGCGTGGGGAAGCTACTCCGGGGCTCGGCTTGGACGGAGGGGGTCGGGGTCGTGCTGTCCACGGCGAGCAGGGGCGGCGGCGGCGACGGCAGCGCGGGCGGCGGTGCTCCGGTGGCTCTGGGTGGCGTTGGGTGGGTCGGTGAGCTGCGGTGAGGTGATGTAGTGGTGGCTGGGTGCTCGGTTTGGGCAGTGGGCGGCTGTGGAGGGCTGCCCACGGGCGGGTGGTGCTCGGCGGCGGCGATGGCGCGGCGGGGCGTTCTGGTGGCGGGGCTTCGCGCGGGCGGTCGGGGGTGGCGTTTTTGTAGGGACAGGAGGGGGCGTGGAGATGCCTGGGTGACGCGCGGGGCGGGACACGGCAGCGGCGTGCACTGGGCGCGGCGGGCGGCGGCAGAACGCCGGCGCGGCGTGCGGGCGAGCGGGCGCGGTGACTGGGCGGCCGCGATTGTGGCGTGGGCGCGGTGAGATAGTGCCGGGCGCGGAGTGGGGAAGCAGCAGCGGCAGCGGCTCGGGCGGAGGGCAGGCGCGGCGACTGGTGGGGCGCGGGGGCCGGGGCGGCACGGCGGAGCGCGGGTACTGGCCGGGCGGGCGGCGGCCGGGGCGCGGCAGCACGCGCGGGCGGGGACTGGGCGGCGCGGCGTCGGGGCGGGGGAAAGCCGGCCGTGGCGGGGTGGTGCGGCGGCCACTGGCCTGGCGCTCCGCGCCGGTCAGGCGACGCCGGCCACCTGGCGCGCGGCGGGCGGGCGCGCGCGCGCGCGGCGCGGCAGAGCAGAGGGGGGGGGGATGCCAGGGACCGAAATGCAAAAATTCGAAGAAGTTCAGGGGGCTGGGTGCAAACAGAGCGTTTTCTCCTCTTTCTGATTTGAATTTCAAAAACTTTTGAACACGAAAGTTGTTCAAAACAAAAAGTTCTACAACTTTGGTTTCAGGCAAAATTTCATTTGGCTTATGGTTTTAAAGTTATTTTAAAAGTTTCAATTGTGTCCAAATGTGCCCAAATTTAATTTGAATTCCAACTGAGCCCGTTTTAAATTCTTTCCACCCTCTCATTAGTTGGTTTAACACATGGAGTTATGCTTATGTCATTGATTTTGGATTTGCAATTACCAGGGTTGTCACAGCCTTCCCCCCTTAACAAGAATCTCGCCTCGAGATTCGGTAGTTCTTAGTGTGGGCGTGGGTGCACATACCAGTGGTTGAGGCAAGAAACCCAGGGAAATGTTGGTTCAGGTAGCTTTCCGTTTCCCAGGTGGCTTCTTCTTCCGTGTGGCGATTCCATTGTATTTTATACATTCTAATCACTTTCCTCCTGGTCTCTCTTTCTTTTTGATCCAAAACCTTAACTGGGTGTTCGACATACGAGAGATCGGGTTCCAACGATATTTCTTGTTGTTCCACAATCTCGGTAGGGACTCGAATACACTTCTTGAGTTGAGATACGTGGAAGACATCATGGGTGGCCGTGAGCTGAGGGGGCAGTCGTAATTTGTAGGCTACGGGTCCGCAGCTCTCCATGATTTCGTAAGGGCCAATATAACGGGGAGCTAGTTTGCCTTTGATTCCAAATCTTCGCACTCCCTTGGTTGGTGAAACTCGAAGATAGACATGATCGCCAACTTCGAACTTTAGAGGCTTTCTCCTTTTGTCAGAATAGCTCTTTTGTCGGGCTTGTGCGGCTCTAAGATTTGCTTGTATTACTTTTACTTTCTCCTCTGCCTCGATTACCAGGTCGGGTCCAATTATTTTATGTTCTCCGGTTTGTGACCAGCTCAAAGGGGTTCGACACCTTCGTCCGTACAGGGCCTCAAATGGTGCCATTTTCAAACTCGTTTGGTAGCTGTTGTTGTAAGAGAACTCTGCCAGGGGTAGGCATTTGTCCCAATTCTTGTCATAATGAATGACACAAGCTCTCAGCATGTCTTCAAGAATTTGGTTTACTCTTTCTGTTTGTCCATCGGTCTGAGGATGGTATGCTGAGCTGCGAATCAGCTTAGTGCCAAGAGACGCTTGCAGTTGTTCCCAAAAGCGTGCTACAAACTGAGGACCACGATCGGAGATAATTGTCTTAGGTATTCCATGCAGGCAAACCATACGATCGAGGTAAATCTCGGCATATTTCTTGGTAGAATAGGTGGTGTGCACCGGAAGAAAATGTGCCGTCTTCGTGAGTCTATCAACGATAACCCATATGGAATCATGTCTCTGGGACGTGTTTGGTAGTCCAACGATGAAGTCCATACTTATGTCCTCCCATTTCCATGATGGTATAGGTAACGGTTGAAGTGTACCGGCCACCTTTATGTGGCTAGCCTTTACTCTCTGGCACGTGTCACATTCCGAGACATACGTAGCAATTTCCCTTTTCATTCTAGTCCACCAGAAGTTTTGCCTTAGGTCCTGATACATTTTGCTACTGCCGGGGTGGATAGAGAATTTGGAGAGGTGTGCCTCATCAAGAATTTGCTTGCGGAGTTTACGATCCTTCGGAACGACTATCCGACTTTCGAACCATAGAACTCCCTTATGGTCCTGGCGGAAACATTTGTACTTCTCCTCACCTAGAGAGAGTTTTTGTTTGATGATCTTAATTCCTTTATCATGTAGTTGTGCCATGACGATTTGGTCGTGAAGAGTGGGCTCAACTGAGATGTGATCTAGAGTGCCGTGGGAAACCATTTCCATATTCAGCTTCCTCATGTCTGCACATAATGTCTCATGGTAGGACTCCATGGATAAGCAATGGCAATGGGACTTGCGGCTTAGTGCATCCGCGACTACATTAGCCTTACCGGGGTGATAGTGCACTTCCAGGTCATAATCTTTGATTAATTCTAGCCATCTTCGTTGTCTCATATTCAGATCGGCTTGTGTGAAGATGTACTTGAGACTCTTATGATCCGTGTAGATATTGCACTGTGTACCCATGAGATAGTGCCTCCATATCTTTAGAGCGTGAATGACGGCTGCGAGCTCAAGGTCATGCGTGGGATAATTCCGTTCGTGGGGCCGAAGGGCTCGTGAGGCATATGCAATCACTCGATTCTCTTGCATAAGCACACATCCTAGACCAGTACCTGATGCGTCACAATACACATCGAATGACTTGGTATTATCGGGTTGAGCTAACACAGGTGCAGTAGTCAGATGCTCTCTGAGAGTGTGGAAGGCTTCCTCACACTTCTCATTCCATACAAACTTTACTTCCTTCTTCAATAGTTCCGTCATGGGCTTAGCAATTCGAGAGAAATCCGGGATGAAGCGACGGTAGTAACCGGCTAAGCCGAGAAAACTGCGAATCTGATGAACAGAGGTAGGGGGTTTCCAATCCATCACCTCTTGTACCTTGCTGGGGTCAACAGCTATGCCTTCGCTGGAGATCGTATGACCTAAGAACTTTACAGTATCCAACCAGAATTCACACTTAGAAAACTTAGCGTAGAGCTGATGGTCTCTGAGTCGCTGAAGAACAATGCGAAGGTGCTTGGCATGCTCTTCCTCATCCTTTGAATAGATAAGAATGTCGTCGATGAACACTACGACGAATTTGTCGAGTTCGGGCATGAATACCGAATTCATGAGATACATGAAGTAGGCAGGGGCATTGGTGAGTCCAAAGGACATGACCAAAAATTCATATAGTCCATATCGTGTGGAGAAGGCAGTCTTAGGAATATCGCACGGGCGAATCTTGATCTGATGATATCCCGAGCGAAGATCAATCTTTGAGAAGACTCTGGCTCCAGCTAATTGATCGAAGAGTACATCGATACGGGGAAGGGGGTATTTATTTTTAACTGTTACCGCATTGAGAGGTCGGTAGTCCACACATAATCTCAAACTGTCATCCTTCTTCTTTACAAATAGGGCTGGACATCCCCAAGGTGACGCGCTAGGGCGAATAAAACCCTTGTCCAGTAGTTCTTGGAGTTGAATTTTCAGCTCGGCCAATTCCTTAGGGGGCATCCTATACGGTCTTTTGGATATAGGTGCAGTGCCTGGTTGTAGTTCAATAACGAACTCAATATCCCTATCCGGTGGCATTCCTGGTAAGTCATCCGGGAAAACATCGGCATACTCGTTCACCACAAGAATCTCATCTAGCTTAAGTCCTTCCATCTTATAAGCACAGGAATTCGTGCAATCTATGAATGGTAGGTAAAGGGTAGTGGCTCCGTGACTAGGTGAATTTATCTCAACGGCTCGGGAAGAAAGATCCAGTGTGACTCCATGCATAGCCATCCAGTTCATTCCCAAAATAATGTCCATGCCGTCAAGGGGTAAAAGGACAAGGTCCGTGTCGATGGTTTTACTACCCAATTTGACTGGTACTTGTCTGACCATTTGGTTGGAAGCAATTTTTTCCACCCGGTGTTGATATCATATATGACCCTTTTGTGTGACAAACATCCAAGCCTACTTTTGCACCGAATTTTGCACTTATGAAACTATGCGATGCACCAGAATCAAATAATATAACGGCAGGCTTGTTATGGATAGAGAATGTACCCGACATTACTGGGGCTCCTTCTGGAAGCTCTGCAAGCGTGGTGAAGTTAATCCGTCCTTGCTTGACTTGCAGGGTTTGTCTCTTGCCCCTGTTCTTGGCGTTCGGGTTGGATCCTTGACCTTGGTTGGGCTGTCCAGGCTGAGGGCATTCGCGTGCGAAGTGGCTGGAACTCCCGCATTTGAAACAGCGATTTGCGGGGCTAGGTCGAAGAGACTGCTGAAGAATGGGCCTCGGACCATTCTGTGGAGGCATCGGGGGTCGTACCATGCCTGGCTGCTGTGGGGGTCTGGCAATCCATCTACCTGGCTGCGGGGCCCTTGGTGGAGCTGTAGGTGCGGTATTTTGCACGATGCGATACCTTGGTGGTTGGGCACTTGATGGCCCTGCGGGTGCCTTTCTCTTCTTCTCTGCCCGGTGTGCCATGATACAGTCCTCCTGGGTAATGGCCATATTGACCAACTCAAGGTTCAGATCATGGAGCTGCTCCTCCAACTGTGCTATCGTGGTATCTCTCTCACCCATGAGAGTGTCCTGCTCCTGGATTTGGCCCTCAAGTTGGCCAATCTGAGCATCTCTGTCCTCAAGATCCTGACTGAGCTCCTTTATCTGCTCATCCCTGGTATCTGCCATCATATGGTAGGCCTGAGCAAGATCAGTGAGCTGCTCGAGTGCCTGACTCTGGAGAGTCTGAAGCCGGTAGAGTGCACTCATGCACCGCACGGAGGTATGGATAGTCTCCTGGGCATGGAAGTCTACCAAATACTGTGCGTGCTGCACCCTGTTGAGCCAAAAGGGGTCGTTGTCCTGGGCAGCAGGAAACAATCCAATGGGAGTGAGTGTGACAACCTCGGGACGCTGCGCACAAAATGTGGTGAGCGCCCTCATGGCTGCAAGCTCCCAAGTATCGGCCAAACGGCGACCAACAGCCTCAAGCTCCAAGGCGGGCCGCTCCGGGTGTAGCGGGTGCGAAAAGATAGTCACGTTGACACGGCACTGGGTAACTCCATTTTCTGCAAACTCCAGTCCGGCGTAACGTGGGGGAATTAGATAGCCCGCGGTACGCAGAACATCCCACAAAATAGAGGGAAAGCCCTCCCAGTGGAGGCACTGCGAGTGCACGCGTCCATCCTCATTCACCATCATCTCAACAGGCTCGGCCATCTGAACAAAAGATCAAATGGAGTGAGATAGCGAAAACTGTGAGCAGCACAAGGACAGATTCTGTATAGTGTGCAAAAATAATCATAACTCCCACAGTTCTCGTCCAAAAATTCTCAAATTTCACCAGGTCACTCCTAAGGTATTCGTGAACAACTTTTCTAGTCAACTCCAGAACTAATTGGGTCTCTAAGATGGTCTTTCTTTTCAGGTTTTACCTTACTGTCTACCCAGAATTTTCAGTGAACAGAAGGCTAGAGTTTCGTGCACCAGGGAAAATCTACCCAGCCAAAATTTACCAAATTTTAACAGCAGCTTCTGGGATAAATTTGGAACAAGTTTTGTGTTGTACTCTTTTGCAGAAAACCGCAGGAAGGGGGCCTAAAAATTTAAGAGGCAGAAGTGCTTATTCCTGACAGAATTCTGACATTTCGAGGTTTCTGTTATTTCTTATTATCCATAAGTTCAGAATTTTTCATTTTTGCACAGAAGATAGGGCACAAGATTTGGAACAATTTCTTCAACATGAACTTTATCAGAAATGGTCGTTTTCTTTGGTCAATAATTCGCTCTTTTCGGTCGTGGCAGATTTGGGACAGTTTTCTCTAGATAATCCTTATGCAACCATGCTTAGATACGCAAGAACCTTTCCACTCTCACACAACGCATTTTCTGATTTCAGATACACACGTTCATGATGTATGCACGTCCTATTCGTCCTCACAAAATAAGATAATCGCCAAATAGCTTTGGTCTTACGAAGATAGTTTCGGTGGCTTACACAATACGGCTCTCGCTATAATAGCTAGTCGAGTCTTTCTAATCGTTCCTTAACTTATCGTAATCGCGGTTAGTGTACCTGCAGAAAATCGACAAGCATTTATATATCATGAACCTTTCATGCCAGCACTCATGAAAGCGTCCGTATTCATTACCGTTTGCTTATAGAAACGATATCTGTACAATTTCCGCCGTACAGACGACGTTAACATACGCTATCGAGATAGCGTATTCACGGGGGTACCGTCATGAGACGGGGGTATGAACAGCGATCGCCATACCCTGCGCCGAACCTTCTACTCCCAATATGTTCAACTAACAGTTGGCATATTGGCAGCACCTCAAGTAAGCCACTGCTTGAGGGCAGCGTTCGGTTCGCATCACCGACAGGAAGGCCAAGCTCCCTCAGTTGGCTGAGGATCCTTACCTTCTTACCTTAGCGACGAGTGCGTCGTTACAGAATTTAAGGTCGGTTGTGCATGAAAGTAAGTTTTGACAGAAAATAATGTGCTGGAAGTCAGTTGATACTATATATAGAAGTTAGATAGCCACCTAGTAACTTTCCCATAAACCCTTAGGGCTTTAAGAACTAGGCACCATCCTTAACGTACCAACGCATTTCGCAACACAACCTTCTAGTCAAGTTTTAGTAAATGGGTTTTTAAGGCTTGGAGCATTCTCTGGCGTACGTATTTCGGCTCTAGTGTCCGCTGTTGCCAGCTGTGGCACCAGCTACGGCTCTGATACCAGCTGTGGCAGAACCACCTGAATTAATCCGGCTCAAGTGTATTAACCGTCACCATTAAGGCATCCTCGGTTAACCTTACACTTCAAATGGAGTAATCCACTGGTCTGTCGGGTATAACCTCCCGATACAACCACGGTGAACGGATCGAGCGCCGTACATACAAATGCTCATGCGACGATGAGCCCAGAGAATACCACATTCCAGCAAGTATTACATCATTTGCATAAGTCAATATTACAGACCTAGTCCTGAGTTTAGAAAACAAGTACTTTAATTAACATAAATAAGTTCTTCAGAGTTAAATTGCAGCGGAAATAAACAACGGAAGCTACTCGACGATACAAGATGTCTCGATGAAGCCCGTACGAGACATCACTCGGCCTTATCTCCGTTGGACGGGGGCGCATCCCATTCCACCGACCAACCAGGGGGAAGAGTGCAGGGCCAAGTCAAGCTAGCAATCATGTCTTCACAGGGCTCACCTGAAAACGAGTCACAAGCAAGGCTGAGTATACTAATACTCAGCAAGACTTACCCGTGCAGTGGGAACTACTCCACCGACTCTAGATATGCAAGGCTTTTTGGCTCAGGGGTTTGTTTTGCCGAAAAGCATCTACAAGTGGGTCCTTACTTTCAACTTTTAGCTCAAGATTCTAGTTTCGTTAGCCAGTCTAGGTAAGCAGCTATCTAAAGCATACATGGTGAAGCATTAAACTTTCCATCCAACCAGTTCATTCATCATCATTGTTCCTCTTCTTACTCTGTGGGTAAAAATGGTTAAGCAGTCTCAATAGCCGTGAGAAACGGACGATTCGAATCGAATTTCTTAACCTTGCAAGGGAAACCCAAACACACGTCACGTGGTTACTCCCTAGAGTCACACGTGCAACTTTTCCCCTTTCTTTCCGGGTCGTGGATCGGGGCTACCCTCCGAGAGTACAAGAGCCCCACGCCACGGTTCGGCGCCGGGTCGTGACCACTCTCTGCACTCGCCATATGCACATGGGACCGAAGTTCAAAGGGTAGGATGCCGTCCCCTTGCCGGGCCAATCAGGTACTTAAGCTTACCGATTCCCATAATCTCGGCATGTGTTTAGTACGTTCAAAGACTTAACCATCACTACCACACCCTGCGGCCTTAGCATTTTTCACTAGACAGACGGGCCTCAATCGTAACCATCGTTACATAACCCGTCCGTATCCTTATGATTGCAGCGTGTAGTAGTCATTCAACTCCTATTTTCTCGCGAGTGACAGGAAATCACTCGACTTTTACCGGAGTCCTATTAGCACAGCATTCTATCGAACCTTACATCTAGTTTTCCAAGCAAGGGTTCCTGACATCATGCAACTACGTTTTCATCCAACTCCTATAAACTTAATGCACAAGCAAAGAGTAATGAGTTGCATAATTTCGGAAAGAATGGGTTATGCTCCGGGGCTTGCCTTCGTAGTTCGCTTGGGGATCTTCCGAACTTGGGCTCGGGTCTTCAAAAGCTTCAGTTAGATTTGCTTGAGCTTCGCGCTGTTCACTCTCGGACGCGGGCACCAGCTCGTAGGTTCCGTCGGCGAGAGTCGTCGATTCTACATGAGTGCACAGTTTAAGTTGTGGAAATAGCACTTGATTACGATTTGAGAGTCATTACTACAAGGGATAAATTCTGGTCATGAAATTTTGGATTTAGGCAGATCAAGGAAAGGTGTGCTCACTGTAAAATTTTCAGCCAATTTTATGTAACAGATTAATTCCGAAAAATAGATTTCCTTGTTGCTGTTAGACACTTGTTCTTTTTGTACAGAACAACTGGTGTGACAAATGAGTCTAAGATTTTTACAGAGCTTTCACTTAAGCATGCAGAAGCTACTGTAATTTTTGTAGGATTTATTATGCAGTATTCAGAGCATAGAAAATATGACATTCTACACCTAGGCTTTTTAAAGATTCATTTGTACAGGACCCTACATAGGGTTTTTGTCCATGAAACTTTTTACACAGCAACCTCTACCACAGTGTAACTCCCAGTAATAATTTGGGGATTTTCCAAACTACGGTACTATTTTCTTGATTTAATGTATGTTATTAGCACATAAATCAAATAAATAGGTTACTGTGAGATAAAAAGTCTCCTAATTTTTCTCTGGCTTCTAGTTACCAATACATTAGCATAGGAAAATTTTCAAGGGGTGACTCACCACCTAACTACAGGGATAAAACATTCCATTTACACATGAATTAAAACTAAGTTTAACAAACAGCAGAGCTAGAGATGGAATTTGTGCCTGATCTTTTTACACAGTCCTAATCATCCAGCAACTAATTCACTGCCCAAAATTCAGGGTCAGCATTGCTCTAGAACAGTGGGTATAAAATATGTCCATTTAAGCTTCTATTTAATGTAGAGCAAAATATTTTGAGATTCTGAGAAAATTTTTGTAACAAAAGTGGTAGAGCTTGTTCTTAGGATTCCAGAACAGTTGAGTTTGCATTTTTCTGAATTTTCTACGATTTTATACGAATTTTACAAGTTCACTGAATTTGAATCTAGGTTTGAAATTTTCTTTTACAACTAGGTCCTTGAATCTTACGCTCAGACCCTTCTAAAGATTTAAATCCTTGCAATTGGGTCCTCGGCGGCTCGGGTGCGGCGGCCGGCCGAAATTCCGGCGAGGGGGCTCGCCGGCGGCGAGGGGCGGGGGTCGGGGAAGGTTCAGGGGTGCGAGGACTACCTTGTGGGGGTGTTGTTCAGGTGGGGGACGGCCGGGAAGGGCTCGCCGGCGTTGGAGCAGAGGCGGCGACGGGCGGCTCGCGTCGACGGCGGTGCTCCGGCGGGCTTGGGGCGGCGTGGTCCGGTCGGTGAGCTTCAGTGACGCGTGGGGAAGCTACTCCGGGGCTCGGCTTGGACGGAGGGGGTCGGGGTCGTGCTGTCCACGGCGAGCAGGGGCGGCGGCGGCGACGGCAGCGCGGGCGGCGGTGCTCCGGTGGCTCTGGGTGGCGTTGGGTGGGTCGGTGAGCTGCGGTGAGGTGATGTAGTGGTGGCTGGGTGCTCGGTTTGGGCAGTGGGCGGCTGTGGAGGGCTGCCCACGGGCGGGTGGTGCTCGGCGGCGGCGATGGCGCGGCGGGGCGTTCTGGTGGCGGGGCTTCGCGCGGGCGGTCGGGGGTGGCGTTTTTGTAGGGACAGGAGGGGGCGTGGAGATGCCTGGGTGACGCGCGGGGCGGGACACGGCAGCGGCGTGCACTGGGCGCGGCGGGCGGCGGCAGAACGCCGGCGCGGCGTGCGGGCGAGCGGGCGCGGTGACTGGGCGGCCGCGATTGTGGCGTGGGCGCGGTGAGATAGTGCCGGGCGCGGAGTGGGGAAGCAGCAGCGGCAGCGGCTCGGGCGGAGGGCAGGCGCGGCGACTGGTGGGGCGCGGGGGCCGGGGCGGCACGGCGGAGCGCGGGTACTGGCCGGGCGGGCGGCGGCCGGGGCGCGGCAGCACGCGCGGGCGGGGACTGGGCGGCGCGGCGTCGGGGCGGGGGAAAGCCGGCCGTGGCGGGGTGGTGCGGCGGCCACTGGCCTGGCGCTCCGCGCCGGTCAGGCGACGCCGGCCACCTGGCGCGCGGCGGGCGGGCGCGCGCGCGCGCGGCGCGGCAGAGCAGAGGGGGGGGGATGCCAGGGACCGAAATGCAAAAATTCGAAGAAGTTCAGGGGGCTGGGTGCAAACAGAGCGTTTTCTCCTCTTTCTGATTTGAATTTCAAAAACTTTTGAACACGAAAGTTGTTCAAAACAAAAAGTTCTACAACTTTGGTTTCAGGCAAAATTTCATTTGGCTTATGGTTTTAAAGTTATTTTAAAAGTTTCAATTGTGTCCAAATGTGCCCAAATTTAATTTGAATTCCAACTGAGCCCGTTTTAAATTCTTTCCACCCTCTCATTAGTTGGTTTAACACATGGAGTTATGCTTATGTCATTGATTTTGGATTTGCAATTACCAGGGTTGTCACAAGAAATATTTTCAATCGTTGTCCATTGCCTTTGAAAATATTTCCGTCATCATCCTAGAGGGTTATAGCGTTGTGATCAGCAGCGTCGATAACTAGGTAAGGTCCTTCCCACTTACTCCTAAGCTTACAATGACCAAATAATCAAACACGAGAGTTAAAGAGTAGTATCTTATCTCCCGCCTTGAAATGCTTGATCTTGATTTGCTTGTCGTACCATCATTTCGTCCGTTCCTTGTACAATTTGGAGCTGTGGCAGGCCTTCTCCATCCATTCGTCCAATTCAGCTAATTGAATTTGTTGTTTCACTCCAGCTGATTGGAGATCCATGTTCCACTTCTTGATCGCCCAATGAGATTTGAATTCCAGCTCAACCAGCAAATGGCAAGTTTTGCCATAGACTAGCTGGTATGGTGTCATACCTATCAGGGTCTTGAAAGTTGATCGATAAGCCCATAATGCCTCGGGTAGTTTGCTTCTCCATCCGTTCCCCATAGCCTTTACTATCTTTTGCAGAATGTTCTTGATTTGCTTGTTTGACATTTCTGCTTGACCGTTCTGGGGGTGGTACGGAGTTGCAACCCGGTGGTCTACTCCCAACTTGCTGAGACACTTTTTGAATGTCTTATCAATGAAGTGTGAGCCTCCATCACTGATCACGACTCTTGGAACTCCGAAGCGAGGAAATATGGTTTCCTGAAACATTTTCTTCGAGTTCTTTGAGTCGGCCGCAATGCAGGGAAGTGCTTCAACCCATTTGGACACATAGTCCACGGCCACCAAGATGTATTCGCACTACTCTGATATCGGGAAAGGACCCATGAAGTCTATTCCCCAAGCATCGAATATTTCCACTTGAAGGTTGCTCTTCAATGGCATAGCATCTCGTGAATTGTTGTTCCCGTGCTTCTGACATCTTGGGCATCGCCGTACAAATTCCTTTGCGTCTCCATACATGGTTGACCAGAAGAATCCACTCTGCCAAACCTTAGCATGTGTCCGGAATGCTCCGTAATGCCCTCCATAGAGTGAGGAGTGGCAACACTCAAGAATCTTGTGGGTCTCACATAGCGGGATGTAGCAGCGGAGTAAACCATCAGCACAGACCTTGAAGAGTTAGGGGTCATCCCATAGGTGATACTTGTTGAGGTGGATCAATCTTTTTCTGTCTTCTTCTGGAGGTATATATCCGGCCACCATGAAATTTACTAAGTTGGCATACCATGGGCTGGATGTGGTGACCTTCAGGAGAGTGTCATCTCTCAAGTAATCGTAGATCGGTAGATCTGATCCCTTGAATTGCATTCTTGAGAGATGGTCTGCCACACAATTATCTAATCCTTTCTTATCTCTGATTTCCATATCAAATTCTAGTAGGAGCAGAATCCAACGGATGTGTCGTGGCTTTGCATCCTTCTTGGTAAGGAGGTACTTCAGTGCAGCATGATCTACGTATACTATCACCTTGGCACCGACCAAGTAGGACCTGAACTTGTCAATTGCGAATACCACTGCCAAAAGTTCCTTCTCCGTTGTTGCATAATTCAACTGAGGTTCGGTCAACGTCTTGCTTGCATAGGATATGGCATAATGTTGCTTATACTTGCATTGACCGAGCACTGCGCCGACGGCGTAGTCACTTGCATCTCACATGATCTCGAGTGGAAGACTCCAATTCGGCAGTTGTATGATGGGTGCGGACACTAGTGCCTTTTTGAGGGTATAGAAGGCTACGAGGCAGTCTCGTCGAAGTTGAATGGGGTCTCCTTGGCCAGGAGACTTGTCATAGGCCTGGCAATATGGGAGAAATCCTTGATGAATTTCCTATAAAAGCCCGCGTGACCTAGAAAAGTTCGAACTCCCTAGACATTTGTTGGGGGTGGTAACTGCTTGATGACTTCGATCTTAGCTCGATCCACTTCTATCCCTTTTTCTGACACCTTATGTCCAAGGACAATTCCTTCTCTGAACATGAAATGGCACTTCTCCCAATTATGGACTAGGTGCGTTTCTTGGCACCTCTTGAGAACCTTATCCAGATTCTCAAGGTATTCTTCAAAGCTCTTGCCATAGATTGAGAAATCATCCATGAAGACCTCCATGATGTTCTCAATCAAGTCAGAGAAAATCGCCATCATGCACCATTGGAATGAAGCAGGTGCATTGCATAGACCAAACGACATTCACCTATAAGCGAACGTGTCGTAGGGGCAGGTGAAGGTAGTCTTGCTTTGATTATCAGGATGAATAGGAGTTTGATGATAACCAGAGTATCCGTCGAGGTAACAAAAGAATGAGTGGTTGGCCAGCCGTTCAAGCATTTCGTCGATGAAGGGAAGGGGGAAGTGATCCTTCCGGGTAGCCTTGTTCAGCATCCGGTAATCGATGCACATCCTCCATCCAGTAACTGTCCGCTGAGGTATGAGCTCATTTCTCTCATTCTGGACAACTGTCATGCCCCCCTTCTTTGGGACTACTTGAACTGGACTGACCCACTCACTATCTTGCACGGGGTAGATGATGCCCGCGTGCAGTAGCTTCAGAACCTCTTTCTTGACTACCTCCCTCATCGCATCATTCAGTTATCTCTGATGTTCTCTTGACGGCTTATGGTCCGGTTCCATAGGGATGCGATGGGTGCATAAGTTGGGGCTGATCCCCTTTAAGTCCTATAGAGAGTACCCAATGACAGATCGGTACTTCTCCAGGACTGTCAAGAGCCGCCGAGTTTCACTCTCTGTCAGCTTATCACTGATGACAACTGGTGTGGCTCGGTTGTTGTGGAGGAATGCGTACTTCAACCCAGAAGGCAGTGGCTTCAACTCAGGCAGTGAAGGTTGCGGTTTCTCCTCTGTACTGAGCTTACTCTGGCCGTTCGGTTCTGTTTCCTGGGTAAAGTGTGTGATATCTTCTTCAATAATGGGCTGAGTGATCCCTTCTTGAATGATATTCACTGATTCTTCCACTGGGTCTTTCTCCGGCCTATCTTCTACAATTGTGTTGCACGAATGCACTAGGCTGACCGGGATGATATCTTTGCCAACCTTAACCTCGAGCAGCACTCGGTCTCTGTTCGGGTTGACAAGTGGCTCTATTGGCTGTCCAATCAAGATGAACTCTTCACCTGCCAGGACATCGAAGATGTGGAAGTCCAGGTATACCTTGTTGACTCCCATGCGAATGGGAATAACTCGGTGGATACCTATACTTTCCACGATCTGGCCGTCGATCCACTCCAGGTGCTTTCGCAAGAAAGTCAGTGGTCCTTCTGGTTCAATGTGATATGCCATGGTTTTGGACATCACAGTCACCCCAACTTTCGAGTCGTAAGGAACTTCTCTTGGTACAGTGTTCCCAATAGCGCAGAGGAGCACTCTGAAATCTTCATAGAGCCGTATGATGCTACTACTTGATTCTGCTTCCTCTGTCCATTCCTTGCTCATGACCGCAGTAAGGCCCTCAATCTGCAGGGTGGCTTCTGGAATGAACGCCTCAGATCCTGAGCATATACACTTATATTCTTTGGGCAATCTTCTTGAATTGCCAAACTCCATATCCTCTTCTTCTGTGAAGAGATCAGGGACGAACAAAGGCATATCTTCAATGAGTGGCTCCGGATCAGAGGTCTTGGGTGGTTTGGTGGTTCCCTCTATGTATAATGGAGGTGGATAGGATGCAGCTGAAATATGGTGTATCTGATGCCTCTCTGGGCTGATCAGTTGGTTCAGGTAGATCGTCCAAGACTCCTGTGTACTGAGTACTGTTGAGGACTCTTTCCAGAATATCCTTTGCCTCAGACACGATCTTCTACATGATCGATCCCTTGGAGGCACCATTTAGGAGATGTGCGCTTTCCAGATTCAACCCTTCAACGAAGTGTTGCGTAAGCATTTCTTCTGGAATATAGTGTGGTGGACCAGAGGTAGCCATCTGCATGAATCTTGCCCAGGCTGCTTCGAGTGACTCATCGCCTTGTCTAAATGACAGAAGTTGGAGACGATGTGGCACCACTTTGGAGACAGGATAGAAGAACAAACTGAACTCATCCTTCAATGCGATCCAATCTCCTCTAACTCTCCCTGCTCTCTGGTTGTACCAACTCTTGCCTGCTCCCGTCAGAGAGAACGGAAATAGCTTCCACCATAGTGTGTGTTGAGACATACCGGGTATAATGAGGAGAGAGCAATTCTCCTTGAAATCCTGCAGGTGAGTGTAGGGACATTCATCCTTTCCACCAGAAAAGGAATAAGCACGAACCATGGCTACGAGACTAGGACGGATCTCATAGCCATCAGATAATATGGGGTGGCAGGATGGTGGCGGTTCCAAGTACTCACGGTATGGAACTGCCAGATAACTAGGAGCGAACTCCATGGGTTAAGTGGTATGGGCAGAAAGGTGTACGGCTGAAAATGCTCTAAAACTAGTATTGCTACCGTTCCCCGGCAACAGCGCTAGAAAGCTTGTTGGCACTCCTTAGCCTTTATGAACTAATCCGCAAGCGCATGGATACCGATGTAGCTTTCACCAGGGAGTTTACCTGGGATATCGAATCCAAGGAACGGCAAGTGCAACCGGACCCACCTAGATAGATTAGGTAAGAGGGTAGAGGGCTTAACTTCAGTTAGCCAACTCGTTACCTAGATAACTAGGCTAACGATCTACTGCTATAAAAACAACTGAACGTGGTAGACTACAAGGGACGGACAGGGCTGTCACCACCTGCCGCCTATCACATCAGTTCCGTGGGGTGGAACACAACCCAAGATAACTATCAAGCCTAAGCACCACACTTCAACTATCAAGTTACTAACTTCCGCCTCACGTTAAGGCAAGAAGAAACCCCAAATGGTCAGGCTTGCTGAACCAAGCAGACAAGAGATCCCGCAGATCAATGAAAGTAAAATAACTAGGTACTGGAAGTAAAGAAAAACACTAGCAAGATACTAAAAATAAGTGAGGAACTTACTTTGATAATATTCCCCTGAGGTGGATACAAAAGCGGAGAAGGACCAAGAGAAAACCCGGCTCCTTTCCTAGCTAGGCTCTTGCACAAGCTCTCACCTCACACTCTCCCTATTCTACAACTGAAATGGAGTAACTAAGAATCTCACTTCTCTCTAGAATGGTGTGTGTTACAAGTGGGAAGTGGAGGTCTATTTATGGCAGCTAAATGTCGGTAACCGATGAAGGGCGTAAAGACTATGGCGGTTAACGTAACTTTCACGCGAAGTTGGGTGTCAGAGGCCGCCAGGTGGGGCCGGCTGGCCTCCCCCAGGCCAGCTGGCCTGTGGCTAGTGCCATCTGGCACCGCCTCTTTCGTGGACGCTCCTGATTGCCTCCTGAGGTCGGTGACAAATGCTTTTCAGTTAAGCAACCATTTTGGACACGCAAGTGGGCCCTTCGATCCGCATGTGAAGCCTTTCGGGTCCTTGGATCAAACCGACTTCAAGTGCATGTCAGAGGCCGCCAGGTGGGGCCGGCTGGCCTCCCCCAGGCCGGCCGGCCTGTGGCTGGTGCCATCTGGCACCGCCTCTTTCGTGGACGCTCCTGATTGCCTCCTGAGGTCGGTGACAGTTGCTTTTCAGTTAAGCAACCTTTTTGGACACGCAGGTGGGCCCTTCGATCCGCATGTGAAGCCTTTCGGGTCCTTGGATCAAACTGACTTCAAGTGCATGATCCTTGATCATCCTAGTTGTGTTTCTTCGTTCCTGGATCGATGACGTGGCCAGAAGAGGGGGTGCCAGGCTGGTCGGCCTAGGAGAGGCCGACCGGCCTGGGATTTCTCCCAGTTCGGCCCATTTTCGCACACTAAGTTCCTGAAATGATATATGTAACAAAACTTGTGGAACTTGTTAGTGTGGTTAGTCTTTACTCAAACTTGACTTATAAATCATGAAAACCGGAGAAATGTTGGCGGTAAAAATCATTGAAATCGACCGCCAACGCGGATATGCCAGGTGTGCCCAAGGAGTTGATCGAGCATGCCCTTAAAGTCGATCCCAAGGCCACTCCGAGGAAGCAACGACTACGTCGTTTCTCTCCAGAAAAGAGGCAGGCCATCAAAAAAGAGCTAGCCAAACTACTCGCGGCTGGTTTCATCAAAGACGTGTACCACCAGAGTGGCTAGCCAACCCTGTACTTGTTCTCAAAATGAATAATAATGAATGGAGGATGTGTGTTGATTATACCGATCTCAACAAGCACTGCCCGAAAGATCCTTCCGCGCTCCCACGCATCGATCAAATCATCGACTCCACCGCCGGCTGCGTTTTGCTCTCCTTCCTTGATTGCTACTCGGGTTACCATCAAATCTCCCTCAAAGAAGAAGACCAGATCAAGACAACATTCATTACCCCATTGGGTGCCTACACATACACGACTATGTCGTTCGGGCTAAAGAACGCGAGTGCAACAAACCAGCGGGCCATACAGCTATGCCTCGCCGACCAGCTACACCGCAATGTTGAGGCTCCACGTGGTCATCAAGACCCGAAATCCTGACGAGTTCATCTCTGATCTCAAAGAAACCTTCAATAGTTTGCAAAAATTTCAGTGGAACCTCAACCCGACTAAGTGCGTCTTCGGCGTACCTCAGGGGAAACTCCTTGGTTTCATCATCAGTCACTGAGGAATTGAGGCTAACCCTGAAAAGATCACCGCCATCACAAACATGGGGGCTCCGCAGAAGATCAAAGACGTGCAGAAGCTCACCGGCTGTATGGCAGCGTTAAACAGATTTATCTCTCGACTTGGAGAACGGGGCCTACCTTTCTTCAAGCTACTCAAAAGGCAGGACAACTTTGACTGGACCGAGGAAGCAGTGTAGGCATTGGAAGACCTTAAGCGTCACCTCCAATCGCCCCCCATCCTCACGGCTCCAAATCCAGGCGAGACCCTGCTACTCTACATTGCTGCGACTACTCACGTAGTCAGCACGGCCATAGTGGTCGAGCGCAACGAGGAAGGCCATGCATTTGATGTGCAACAGCCCATGTATTTCATCAGCGAAGTCCTCTCTGAATCAAAGGTTCGCTACCCATCAATTTAGAAACTTCTCTACGTGATACTCATTACCTCCAGGAAGCTCCGCCATTACTTCGATGAGTACAAGATATCAGTTATCACCGACTTCCCATTGGCGTATATACTCCACAATCGGGATGCCACGGGACGTATCTCTAAGTTGGCAGTGGAACTAGGGGCTCTCAACATCGACTTCAAGCCATGCACCGCCATCAAGTCGCAAGCTCTAATCGATTTCTTGGCAGAGTGGCAAAAAAACCAAGTACCAACTCTAGCTAACCAGCCAGAGCATTGGGTCATGTACTTCAACGGATCCCTCAAGCTCGAAGCTGGTGGCGCAGGAGTACCCTTCATCTGTCCAACCGGTGAGCAACTTAAATACGTATTTCAGATAATATTTAAGGTCTCCAACAATGAAGCCGAGTATGAGGCACTACTGCATGGCCTACGCCTGCATGTCTCTCTTGGCATCAAGCAACTACTCATCTACGGTGACTCTTTGCTGGTGGTTCAACAAGTCAACAAAGAATGGGACACTAACAAGGAGACCATGGATGCCTACGTCGCACTAATCCCCACACTCGAGAACAAGTTCTCGGGACTTGAGATTCGTCATGTGCTCCGTGACAATAACGTCGGGGCCGACGTACTCTTGAAACTTGGCTCCGAACGAGCCAAAGTTCCGCCTGGAGTTTTCGTTCATGAGCTCCACCATCCATCTATCCCCAGGATAGAGCCTTGCACCACCGACAAGGGCCCTGTGGAGACTAATCGAGAGGTCTTGATGATCGAGGTGGACTGGTGTTCAAAGTTCATCGACTTGATTAAAGACAAGAAATTACCCCCCAACGTCGACCCTAAAGGTGTCGAGGCTATCCGACTAGTCAGGCGATGCAAGGGTTACGTCTGGTGGGAGATAAACTCTACAAGCGTGGATCAGCATCAGGGGTACTCATGAAGAGTGTAACTACTGCGGAAGGGCAGGAAATCCTGGAAGAAATCCATGAGGGCGCGTGTGGTAATCATGCAGCCTCCCGTACACTAGCCGGGAAGGCTTTCAGGTCCGGATTTTATTGGCCTACGCCTTTGGCAGACGCCGAAGATATCGTTCGCCGATGCACCAACTGCCAATTCTTCGGTAAACAAGCTCATGTTCCAGCCCACAAGCTGATCACCATACCTTCTTCTTGGCCGTTTGCTTGTTGGGGCCTCAACATGATCGGTCCATTGACAACAGCGCCAAGAAGTTTCACCCATGTGTTGGTGGCTATCGACAAGTTCACCAAGTGGATCGAATACAAGCCAATCACAACACTAACTGCAGACAGAGTAGTCACTTTCATCTGTGACATACTCCATCATTTTAGATTCCCTCATACAATCATCACTGATCTGGGATCCAATTTCACATCACACGAGTTCTAGGAGATCTACGAACGAAGTGGCATTGAGGTCAAGTATGTTTCGGTGGCTCATCTGCGGGCCAATGGCCAGGTGGAGCGCGCTAACGGCTTGATACTCGATGGACTCAAGAAAAGACTCTATGATGAGAACAACAAAAAGGGAGGCAAGTGGATTCACGAGTTACCCACTGTCGTCTGGGGGCTTCATACTCAACCGAGTAAAGCCATAGGACAATCACCTTTCTTTCTTGTCTACGGGTCAGAAGCAATCCTCCCAGCAGACATTATGTGGAATTCACCTAGGCTGGAGATGTACGAGGAAGGAGAAGCTGACGACGTAAGGCACCTGAAACTCGATTCTGCTAAAGAGGTCAGATGCAATGGCTTACTTCGTTCAGCTCGATATCTACAAGGCGTTCGACGGTACCATGACCGCAACGTCCAAGAAAGATCCTTCAACATCGGTGATCTAGTCCTGCGCCATATCCAAGATGAGACTGGGCTTCACAAGCTCAACTCTAGATAGGAAGGACCCTTCATCGTCATGATGGTCACAAGGCCAGGGTTGTATCGACTACAGTACCCTGACGGCCTAGAAGTTCCAAACTCCTGGAACATCGAGCACCTATGCTGTTTCTATGCTTAAGAAACTTGTACAAAACCTGTCAGCTGCAACGTAGCACAGTTCAATAATACACGGTTGTTTCGGTTCCCCAAACAACTACTATTTTTTCTCTATCCTTAGCAGCATTGAGTATACTCGGGGGCTGCCGCCACGAGTTACACAAATACGCTAATCGACTATAATCCTCGGAAAACACTCGGGGGCTTCGCCATGAGTACTTTCCATCATGATTACTGATCACAAGCCTTCTAGGCTACTCTCTTGTAAGAAGTAAGCGTTTCTCCCGACTACCTTCCCACACAGCTTACCTAAGCTACGGGTCCAAAGTCTTTCAAGGTAAAGTCGAAGAGGTCCTCACACCTACAAACAGAGGTTCTACGAACACAACTCCGTACAAAGTACCGTCTAGTACTCAGTTTACCAACTGAAACGTTTCTTTCAGGGTAACTCTACACTAGAACTAACATACTCGCAAGCTTAAACGATTACGTTTCAACATGCTACTTCCACTAGAAGAAATGTTTTAATTTGTGAGGGATTACTCGTGACGGTTTCAAAATCCGTCGCTAACACCCTATCTAATCTGCGACGATTATCAGTTTCTGTCACGGATTTGTAATAGTGGATATTAGGCCAATAATACAGTGACGGTTTATCGAATTCGTCACAAACCGGCCCAATAGAAAAAAAACATCAAAAACAAAGGAAAAAAGATAAGAATCAAACCTGGGATCACTTGAACATGTTGAGACCGCCCTCACACTATCATTTGGAGCCCATCTGTCAGCTAATGCACCAAAAGAATTAACTCAAAAAATAGTTACTGCAACCAAAAATTGAAAGTGAAACCTGAGCCTCCAAAAGAAGCGATCACACCACTGCACCACACCTATGGTTGTGCAAAATTTGGACAGTTCAGCTTTTAGTTTTAATTTAGTATCGCCATCGCCACGTCATCTGGCCGATATCACCACATCACCAGCCACGGTTGCCCACGCCATCGCCAGGTCACTCGACCGCCAGCGGGTGCCTACTAAAATTTGATCCAAAAAATTGTGTCCCCAAGGGATTCGAACCTTGCAATTGCAATTGGAGCGGAGCGCAGCAACCACCAGATCACATTCTCATTTGTGCCAAGTTATATTATTTAAATTTCCTTACACGTTCTCCGGCCTTGTGCAGGTTATTCTAAATTGGAACAAAATGAGCAGGCATGGGGTTCGAAACCAAGACCTTGCAGAAATGGCTGAGCGTGCACTACCACTAGTCCACTAGATGAATAATTGTATATGCCTGCATTAAAATAAACTAGATGAATTGTTGTACTACACCACGTGGACTGGAAGAACACATGTATAGTACGTCTTCCTCTTAATCTAGAATTAAAGTTTGCAATTGGTATTTATACCTCATATGAAATCCAAATTTGATAGTTCTTTTTTCTATTTTTTAGAAAATCAATATCTTTCATTTAATGGCGTTTATTTTTATGTTAATTTCTATTTTTTGAATTTTTTCATATGACTTGTTTTTTCCACTTTAATAAAGAGTATAAAAACACGTGTTTTACATTAATAATTGCCAATGTAATTTCATATTTTTTAATATTAATATGAATATGTTGTTGCGTAGAAATTTGAGGTCCATATAAGTTCAAAAATATTATGAGATAAGCAAATCTCAAAGTTTGCTTTGAATTATAACAAACTATATGAGAGATGTATCATTTTGTGAATAATATATGGTATCACTTTATTAAAATTATTAAAGTTTTTTATGGTAAGATTATGGACCAAAAATATGTTTCCATATCAATTTGTAGAATTGTCTGATCAAATTTAGATATTATTGTAATTGTTATGTGGTAATTTGGAGAAATAAGTTTGGATTTTCCCCATAAGACAATTGAATTTTTCATCTATCCTCAGGATATGGACTATAATGGAACATATTATCCTAAATATATTTTTTTCGAATTTTTTTATATCTTATTTCATGCACATGTAGTTCAATTTGGAATTAATTTCGATAACCATGTAGAAATTCATTTAACATATAGAAAATAGTAAATCTGTTCCAAAAAATTTGAAAATTCTGCAAGACACCTTATATGTTGTCTGTTATATATAAAAATATATTTAGATATAAAACACAATCTATTTTACAATTTACTTCATAAGGAGTGTTTCAATTAGTTATTTAAAGAAACATTAAATGACTCTGGGCTGAAACAATGTCTAATTCAGCCCACCTCAGCCCATGTTGGAGCGGTCCCATTCTTGGCCGTTGGATCAAATTGGATGGCTCAGATGAACGACTGCGTCAATAAATATCCGGCCGAAACTCTAACACCCACCCCCCCGCTCTCTCGGTACCCATCAACTTCGCAGGGGTAGCGGCGGGGGTCCGATTCAGTGCCGGCGGCGGCAGGCCTATTCAGCGCCGGTGACTGCCACGGCGGCAGGGCGCAGCCCTCCGGGGCGGCGACGACGACGACATGGAGCGCCGGCCCATCGGCGTCGAGGACGCCACGCACGCCGCGTCGCTGCCAGCGCCGGGTGCGTGGCCCAGCGCCGCCGTGACGGTGTACCTCGAGTTCGAGGACGAGGCCGCAGATGCCGCCGCGCTCGGTGATGGGGACAGGCCCAAGCACATCATCTGCGGCCAGATGGTGAGTGAGTTCACTCGCGCCCCCGCCCCAATCTGCGCTCCATGTGGTTTGCTGGTAGATGGAGGCTTCGATTTCGCGTGCCGGTGGCCCGTCGCCCGTGGATCTGGCAGGCTTCTTAATTAGTGTATGCTAATCGATCTGCTCATGGACAGGCTTCTTGTCGATCAGATCTGCATTAGGCTAGTGCTAGACTGCTAGTAGCTTGTAATTTTTTTATTGGATAGTTAAGCTCGGCCTAGATGCTCAATGTGATTGTGTGTTGTTTTCTCGTGCTCCTGCTGCTGTTTGACTTCGGTTGGCTTATCTACACAGGAGTAGAACGCGAACAATGGTGGTTGCGTGTGCTCCTTTGAATCTCATGGTGACGGAAAAATCATTTTTGTCACATGATTAATCTAGCTTTGCGAACAAAATTTGTGTCATGGATTCACTGGTTGCCTGATTTTATTTTTTCCTTTTGCAGATTGTGCCGGTATGACCTCTAGGCTCGGTGCAGTGCCATTCTCCAGGCTACCATGCCCATGCAGGTAATCTGTTCGATGAAATGTCTTGGTGATTGCTCTCGTGATTATTTCTGAATATTACCTATTAGTAGAAGTAGAAGGATAGCTTGTGAAATAAACCTACTACTAGTATTTAAGTGCCGGTTGTTGATTTACCTCTGGCTAATGATTTTTGTTTCTTTTTAGCCTTAATTTCTTTGCGTGTCCCATGTATCCATGTTTTGTTGTTTCCATCATGTCTTTACTACTTAATCAAATACAAGTCCACTTTGTTTGTAGCATCTGATTCTCCAAGTTATTACATTGATACATATTGTATCCTGCCAGGTCTATGCTTAGCATACTGTATGTCTGTATCTTGCATCATGTAGTGTCAAATATTGACTTGAGATAAAGAGGAGCTTCTGATATTTAGAATGATGATTTATCATATGAGTTAACTAAGCAGTGAGTGACTTGTAACATCATATAAAGCTGGTTTAATATCTTTTCCATTTACTTCTCTTTTGTCACATATATGGTACAGTAACATGCTTCAAACCTTTTGTAGAATGGTTAATATAAATATCAGGAGAAAATTAACTAAGCATGCTCATTTTTGCAGTGCGTACCCTTCCACATCAAAATGCTCTTGCTGGATCTGAGCTCATCAAAATCCAAGATGTGAGTTGTGCTACATCTTAATGAGTCAAGTCATCAGCTTACTCTTGATGTTTTTGGTATGTTGCTGTGTGGACAGGACCAAGGGATAGCAGTTCTTACCCAGGCAATCAAACCATGCTCTAAGGAGATCTGTAGTCACAAGGGGCAATATACTTTCAGTCTATTTGTAAAATCTCGTGCTAGATTAAAATGTAAGTGTGCTATTGTATGTATATGCTGAGATGGATCAAAACTTTCATGTAATGAAATGTTTAATATGTTGTGTATACATGGGTTGTTTTATATTTATGGGCTGAAATTTTGAGCCAAAAAGTGACCCACTTCTAAACTGGGTCAATTAATAAATGAGCCATGAACGAAAAGTGGATGTCCACGTCAGCAGGCAATCATTGTCTACGTCAGCAAACATGTCATCAACCATGTTGGAATCCATGTCAGCCATGACAGCAACCACATCACTCGACTATTCAATTCGTGACGAAGTCGAAGTTTGTGACGTTTATTTTCATCAACGTGACAAAGTTTGTGACGTTTATTTTCATCACAAACAATGAGCCTGGGCTGGGCTGTGCGGGTTCAAAGTTAATCTATGACGGTTAAGAAACCTGACGGATTGAGTCAATCTGTGACGGTTTAATAAATCCGTCATGGAGCTCAATCCGTGACGCTCAATCCATGTGGAATCTGAAACCGTCACAGATGACATTTTGTGACGGTTTTTGAGGCTTTTGTGATGGGTTGACCGTCATTGATTAAAATATTTCTTCCAGTGTTCACGAGTCGGCATAGCAAACAACAATCAAGCAAGCATTAATATATTACATAACAACTATTGTTTTCTGACAAAACATCCACGGTTCCAATTCAGAACAGCTCAAGGCCATCGACTATCTGATGGGCAATGTCATGTACCTCTCCACGGTACTCAGTGTACCTCTCCACGGTACTCAGTGAACTGCTCCTCGGTACAGTCTTCCGCGACACCTTCTGTGAACGGACGCACATCCATGTCTGGAAAATATGACTTGATGACAGCCAGCGCATGAGTGAGCACTACCTTAGCAGTGCCCGATGCATACCCCGCAATACAAGCAGGAGCGTCCACCAAGCGCTGCACCAGTGACCGTCCGTCTGTTGAAGGGTGGACGTACTCGACTAGATGGTAGGCAGCAGTCCCGAGTAGATCGAACTCCTTCTGTTGGTATTCCTTATCGCGGTTGAGCGACTGGATTGTCTGCATGTCCTTCACAAGCTGCTTGTTAGCATCCTTCAGCTGGCGGGTCACAGTCTTGTGGTCCTCGTCCAGGTCCGAGTACTTGAGTTGAAGCTCCTCCAAAGTCTTCTGCAGCTACTCTTTCTCCTCTGTAAGTTGGTATATGTCACACTTCCAGACAGTTAAAGATCTTTCCATTTGAGCATACTCTGGGCAAAAATATACATATGCGACTCAGAAGAAGGGCCACCAGATAACACTACTCGAGCATAAAGAAGAGACTACTTACTTTCCTTTTGGGCGGTCAAATCCTTGACCTTCCGGAGGGCCATGTCGTGCTTGCGCTGCATATCTATTATTGTGTCCCGGTGAGAAACCCTCAAGGCCTGGAGTTCTTCTTGGAGCTGGGCTTTCTTGGCCTTCTCGGCCTCCAGGTCATCCTCCGCCTTGTGGGTACGTGGCAACACGTCACTAATTTGTTGCAGCAACTCCGACTTCTCCCTGGAGCGCCCGATAAGGCTCTGCATAAACAAACAAGTCACTATTCTTCACCAACAGGACATCAAGCCTGGAAGAATGCTCGACTACATACCTAGGTGTATTCCATGAAGCGACGACCAAGCTCGAGCATGAGCGAGGTTCTCTCCGGCTCCATCAGCGGATCTTCAAAAAGCTCGACATTTGGTCAAGGCACTTCTCCTCCCTTGACTTCCTGCTGCTGCTGCTGAGTCTGGGAGCCTTCTGGGATCTCCTGCTGCCCCGGAGTACTCGCGACTGTTTGCTGAACAGTCCGAGCATCGTCCTCGGGTCTGGTTCGGGAGTAGTCCCGGGGGCTTGAGTCCCTGGCACCACCTCCGGGTTCTCCGGGCCCTCGAGATCTTTTCCTCCGCCTGCTGCGGGTGCATCTTCAACGATCGGAGGCGTGACAGTACTCGCGGCCATACACTCTTTTGGCAACGAGCTTTCACTCGTGCCAACCTGGGCGGTGCCAGAGCTTGCCAGCCCCGAAGTCTCCGACTTCCTGCAAAGTTATGTTAGTACTCGATACTAATGTAAAATCGACAACATGTTAAGCTTGGCTACCAACCTTGCAGGATTCCTGAGGGGGAGTACCTTGGGTACCACCAGCCCCTTTGGCGCAGTCTTGGTCTTGGGGGTGGAAAAGGCCATTTCAGTAGTCGTGGGCGGAGATTTCCCCGATGCCGGACTCCTCTCCCCAATTTCTTCAACTACCCCTTGCCTCGGGGGCTCAGGGTTCTCCTCAGTGCCACTACAAGGTTTATATGATGAAGTACTCACAAACATATAGCAAGCTAAAGCCGCTAAGGCACCAAGATTACTTACGGTGTCTGGCGACTAGTTGATGTCTCTACGGTGGCGGTGGCCTTCGCTTGCGCGTCACCACTCGCTGCGGATGTGGCGGGTCCGCTGCAACATCTTCCGTGGCCTTCTCGGCGGGCGGATTCTCAGCCGGCTCCTTGAACACCGGCTTAGGCGGGTCGGACCTGAACCTCTCCAGGTCGGCCTACATTCCAGCAAAGCTATCAACACATAGTAAAGCAAAACGACTACACCAATGAAAGGTATTCGAGTAATTACTTACCGGGTCCGGTGAGTTGCCCGAGCCGAAGAGCCTCGGGATGT
Organism: Panicum miliaceum; assembly: GCA_032594955.1. NCBI lineage: Eukaryota > Viridiplantae > Streptophyta > Magnoliopsida > Poales > Poaceae > Panicum > Panicum miliaceum. The sequence continues at coordinate 22,598,650 of CM064062.1, forward strand.
AGGGCTCCGAGTGCACCCCCGTGAATAGGCGGGTCACCCGGCGCATGATATCCTCAACAGACGGCACATCCCTGACCATCCGTGATAGGTCCTGGATCCCTTGGTACTCGACGGTGGACTCGCTGCTGGAGGGGCTCGATGCGCCGCTGTTGGCGGTCGATTTCGATGATTTTTACCGCCAACATTTCTCCGGTTTTCATGGTTTACAAATCAAAGCTGAGTTAAAACTAACCACACTGACAAGTTCCACAAGTTTTGTTGCATTTATCATTTCAGGAACTTAGTATGCGAATTTGGGCCGAAATGGGAGAAATCCCAGGCCGGCCTGGCTCTCTCTCCTCTAGCCACATCACCGATCCAGGAGTCAAGAAACACACCCAGAAGGATCATGCATCATGCATTTGAAGTCGGTTTGATCCAAGGACCCGAAAGGCTTCACACATGAATCAAAGGGCCCACATGCATGTCCAAAACCGTTGCTTAACTAAAAAGCAATAGTTACCGTCCTCAGGAAGCGATTAGAGACGTCCACACGAAAGGCAGTGCCAAGTGGCACCATCCCCAGGCCGGTCAGCCTAGGGGAGGCCGACCGGCCCCACTTGTCAGCCTCTGGTGCTCAACTTCGCGTGGAAGCTATGATAACCGCCAAGGTCGCGTGGTCTTGGCACCCTTCACCGGTTACCGACCTCTAGCTGCTATAAATAGAGCTCCATTTCTCATTTGTAAGACACACCATCCACGAGAGAAGTGAGATTCTTAGTAGCTCCAGTTTAGTCGTAGAATAGGGAGAGTGTGAGGTGAGAGCTTGTGCAAGAGCCGAGCTAGGAGAGGAGCCGCGGTTTTCTCTTGGTCCTTCTTCACTTTGTATCCACCTCAGGGGAATATTATCAAAGTAAGTTCCTCGTTTATCTTTAGTGTCTCACTAGTTGTTCTCTTTACTTTCAGTATCTATTTAGTTTACTTTCTTTGATCTGCGGGATCCCTTGTCTGCGTGGTTCAGCAAGCTTGGCCATTTGGGGTTTCTTCTTGCCTTAACGTGAGGCGGAAGTCAGTAACTGGATAGTTGAAGCGTGGTGCTTAGGCTTGATAGTTATCTTGGGTTGTGTTCCACCACACAGAACTGATGTGGTAGGCGGCAGGTGGTGACAACCCTGTCCGTCCCTTGTAGTCCACCATGTTCGGGTGTTTTCATAGCAGTAGATCATTGGCCGAGTTGGACCGCCCATTCCTCCCTCAGTCTGTGGTCCTTCCATCCCAGCCGCCGAAGCAGATCAAGTTAGTAGAGCTTCTAGTTATCTAGGTAACGAGTTGGCTAACTGAAGTTAAGCCCTCTACCCTCTTACCTCCTCTCTCTAGGTGGGTCCGGTTGAATAGTTCTTGAATTGGTTGCGTCTGTCGTTCCTTGGATTCGATATCCCAGGTAGACTCCCTGGTGAAAGCTACATCGGTATCCGTGTGCTTGCGGATTAGTTCGTAAAGGCTGAGAAGTGCCAATAGTCGCTCGATGAAGGAGTACACCACTGACTCCCTAGTGACACCCTTGTCCTTCAGGGCCTGAATTTGCTTCATCAACTAGGGGATGTCGTGGCTCTCATCCACCGACAACTTGTTGAGCCAACAGTCTTGGCGCTGGGGCGGGGCGTTGTCCCATCCAGGCAGGCTGGGCTTGTGGTTCCCTATGTAGAACCACTGCTCGTGCCACCCGAACAGGCTAGACGGGGTGGAGTATTAGAGGTACACCTCCTTGTTATAGAGTTGCAGCCCAGCTCCCCCGACTAGCGATGGGTTGCGCTCATCTGGCTGGGGCTTGAAACGGAAGAGATGGCGGAAGAGATGGAAATGCGGACAGATTTTGAGGAATGCCTCGCAAAGATGCACAAAAATAGAAATGTGCAAAACAGAGTTGGGGGTGAGGTGGTAGTGCTTGATTTTGTAAAAACCAAGAAAGCCACGAAAAAAGTCGGATGAAGGCAAGGACAAGTCGCGGTCGGCAAAAGGGACGAACAGAATGGTCTCACCCGTCATCTCCCATGGAGATGAGTCGGTCCCCGCGGGCCGCCACTCCGCCACACCTTTCTCCTGGACCAGCCGCTCGGCGACGAGCCGGAGAAGATCCTTATCACGCCAAGTCGAGGACATCCACTCGCCGTCCGCCACCATCTTGGCGACTTTCATCGGCGGCGACGACTCCTCGCGGCCTTCATACCCCCTCTGCTTCCCACGCCCAGCGGCGGATTTCCTCGGCATTTTTGGGCGAAATGTCACGGGCAGCTTCATGCGCATGCCTTGTGGAGATCACGTGGGTGTGGAGGAAGATGGGAAGTGGCCATTTAGGCTATTTTGAGCTCTCAATTTGGGCTGCAGGGTGGTCGATTTGAGCGCGGCGGCGGCGGCTAGGGTTTCTTTGGCAAGAACAGATCCATTTTGACTGCGGTCAAAGCAACAACGACTGGGGTAAAAACCCTAGGGGTCACCGCGGGGTTATTTATATCCAGCGGTACCCATTTTTCCGTTGGAAGTTGAAGCGACTCCCCAGGATAACGTTTCAATTTAATTGGTTTTTAAGGGTTATTTTTAGGAAGTTATTTGAACTAGCAATTTTCTTAGGGATAGACTTCCGAGATTTTGTGCTATTCGAATTTCAAAACTAATTAACCTGAAAAATCATTAGATCGATTCTAAAAACACACATTCCATGCCATGACTCTTTAGATCCTTTTTTTCCAAACTTTGAAATTTGGATTAAAGGCTCGGGGGCTACGGGACATGTGTCATCAATAGATTATTTTTCAAAAATTCTTGAAAAATACAGACGGAAGATTCAAGACTAATTTGACGCTCAGCCTGATTCTTCGATTCAACTTAAGGCTCGAGGGCTACTCCATATGGAGTGCGAGTTCATCGCACCCCTTATAAAAGAAGACTTGAAGTCTACTTGGGGCTTGAGCACCTCACAGCCTCGATGCAGCCAAAAGTACTCGGAAGCCTACAGTACTCGGCTACGAAGAGCTCGGGGGCTTGTCAGACCAGGGGCAGCGGGACTGCACACTTGGCGTACATATACATGTAGTAAGGGATGTCGCATGGGCCATACCTTATCCTCATTGTAACTAGTCGTATAGAACTAGAACTAGTTGAATGTAATGAAACTACCCGAGTAGTACTCGGGTAGGACTCCTCAGGCCGTCCTCGACTAGGACTTCGATGTAACCCTTTCCCCCCAGACTATATAAGGTTGGGCAGGGACCCCTCCAAAGCATAACCTGCACACGCATAATTTCTAAGGCAATACAAACCACACAGGACGTAGGGTATTACGCTCTCGGCGGCCCGAACCTGTCTAAACTTTGTGTTCCTTGCACCTTCGAGTTCCTGATCTAGGCAACACCCTACCTACAACCTACCACCTCGGGGGTATCCCTCGGTGGGCTTGACGGTAAAACACGACACTATAGCTAGTCGTACGCCCGTTAGCCACCCTGCGCCCCGCAACAACCGACATGTCGAACAGGAGGTGCAGCAACAGCAGCAGAACAAACAGGCCCAAAGATCCAGAGGTGGAGGCCAACCTGTGGCCGGCCATGGCCACCATGGACCCCAAGCGCCCCCACGGGCCCTACCTGCTGGGGACTTGAGGCAGAAAATCAACAGTAACCGTGACACGTGTACCATCATCAACAGTTGACTACGCGAACATGCTGAAGATGACCGCCGTGATTTCGAAGATAGTGATCGCTTCCTAGCTTTCACTGAGAACATCACCAACCGTGACATCCCGAAGGACTTCAAGCCTACGGCTATACCCAAGTTCAATGGGAAAAAAGACCCACGGCAATGGCTGCTGTGCTATTGCGTCGCCATCAAGGTCTCAGGAGGCTCTAACTTGACAAAAGCTCTCTACTTCCCGATGGCCTTGGAGTTAGCACCACTTAACTGGCTCGAGAGTCTCAAGCCAAACTCCATCGACTCCTGGGAGGCACCGAAGAAAGTCTTTGTTGACAACTTCCAAGGATCCATGATCCGAGCAAGTACTCGACACGACTCGTCACATGTCAAGCAGGAGGAGAACGAGACACTAAGGTCATACACTTGTTGTTTCTTCGACACCCGTGCTACCATCGCCAACATCGCTGATGAGGAAGTCATCTGCTAGTTCCACAACATCCTCGCCACCAAGCAAACATACCGCGAGTTTGGGAGAAACCTCCTAACTATCGTGGTTCAGCTCCGCGACATGATGCAGCGATGGGCGGACCAAGAAGATGAGGAGAACAAACGCTTCCCCAAGAGCAAGAATGACAAGGGCAACAACAACAACAACCGCTCCGACAAAGGCCAGTACAACAACTCGGGTTCCTCCCGAAAATGGAAGCCGGAGGACCAAGTGGCGAACGTCGAGCGCAACCCACGCAACAAGAAGTCGGGAAAGCTCCAGGATTGGAACGCGAAGATCCTCCATAAGCAATGCCCGCCCCAAGGCAAATCACACAATGTACCGGTACACCACCCTCCGCAAAAGCCTCAAGGCGCCTCTTCTTGACGATGCAGAGAAGGACAAGGACAAGGAGGATGAAGGCAACGACAAGTCGGGGCCTCCGGGTTTCCAACACCCGACTAATGTCATCAACGCATCTTCGGAGGCGACGACGGCATCCTCTCCAAGCGTGCGCAGAAGCTTATTTGGCGCGAGATCATGTCAGTAGAGCTAGCCGTGCCACGCCCTTTGACACACAGCAAGGTCTCGATCTCTTTCTCTAGAGAGGATCAATGGACCAGCTTCTCCAAGCCGGGAAAACTTCCGCTTGTACTCGACCCAGTCGTGGCAGGCTCCACTCTGACCCGAGTACTCATCGACGGGGGCAGTGGCCTAAACCTGTTGTTTCTGAGTACTCTGAAGAAGATGGGACTGGACATCGGCAAGATGGTAACCCCCAACAAGGCTCTGTTCTACGGGATCGTTCCAGGTAACGCGGCTACACCGATTGGTTCGCTCACTCTGCCAGTTAGTTTCAGGATAGCGGCTAACTTCCACACGCAGTACATAAAATTCGAAGTCGCCAACTTCAAATCATCATACCACGCCATCCTTGGTAGACCAGCTCTTGCCAAGTTCATGGCCGTACCCCACTACATCTACCTGGTGCTCAAGATGTCTGGTAAGACAGGTGTACTCTCCCTCCGAGGTGACATCCAGAATTCCTACGACTGCGACCAGGAGACCATCGAGTACGCATCAACAGAGTGTGTGCCAGAGCCTTCGTTGGAAGTACTCGCGGCCGCGCAACAACTCTCCGACACCGAACTGGAGGTGGCAAGCAAGAAGCCAAGCCAGTCGAGGGTGAAGCCAAACCCCGACGTCAGCATCAAGACCATCCAGCTCCAGGAAGGCGACCCGTCCAAGACAGCCTTGACCGGCGGGCACTTGGACAACAAATAGGAGCTTGCGCTTGTCAACTTTCTTTGGGCCAACCAGGACATATTCGCATGGAAACCAGTGGATATGCCTGGTGTGCCCAAGGAGTTGATCGAGCACGCCCTCAAAGTTGATCCTAAGGACACTCCGAAGAAGCAACGACTACGTCATTTCTCTTCCGAGAAGAGGCAGGCCATCAAGAAAGAGCTAGCTAAACTACTCGCGGCTGGTTTCATTAAAGAAGTGTACCACCTATAGTGGCTAGCCAACCTTGTACTTGTTCTTAAAAAGAATAATAATGAATGGAGGATGTGTGTCGATTATACTGATCTCAACAAGCACTACCCGAAAGATCCTTTCGCGCTGCCATGCATTGACCAGGTCATCGACTCCACCGCCAGCTGCGTCCGGCTTTCCTTCATTGACTGCTACTTGGGCTACCATCAGATCGCCCTCAAGGAAGAAGATCAGATCAAGACTGCGTTCATCACCCCATTTGGGGCATATGCCTACATGACTATGTCCTTCGGGCTGAAGAACGCAGGCGCTACATACCAGCGAGCCATACAATTATGTCTCGCCGACCAGCTACACCGCAATGTTGAGGCCTACGTGGATGACGCGGTCATTAAGTCCAGAAGTCCCAAGGAGTTCATATCTGATCTCGAGGAAACCTTCAACAGCTTGCGTATAATTCAGTGGAAGCTAAACCCGACTAAGTGCGTCTTCAGCGTACCATAGTGAAAATTACTCGGTTTCATTGTTAGCCACCGGGGAATTGAAGCTAACCCTGAAAAGGTCAACGCCATCACCACCATGGGGGCTCTACAGAAGATTAAAGATGTGCAGAAGCTCACTGGTTGCATGGCGGCACTAAACAAATTTATCTCTCGACTTGGTGAACGGGGTCTACCCTTAAGCGTCACCTCCAGTGGCCTACCATCCTCACAGCTCCAAATCTAGGCGAAACCCTGCTACTCTACATCGCAGCGACTACTCACGTAGTTAGCACAACCATCGTGGTGGAACGAGACGAGGAAGGCCATGCATTTGGTGTGCAGCAGCCAGTGTATTTCATTAGCAAAGTCCTCTCTCAATCCAAGGTTCGCTACCCGTCAATTCTGAAACTTCTCTACGCTATACTTATCACCTCGAGGAAACTCCGCCATTACTTCGACGAGTACACGATCTCAGTTGTCACTGATTTTCCATTGTCGGATATACTCCAGAATCAGGATGCCACTTGACGCATATCCAAGTGGGTAGTAGAACTGCGGTCACTCAAATTCGATTTCAAACCATGCACCGCCATTAAGTCGCAAGCTCTAGTCGATTTCCTGGCGGAGTGGCAAGAAACCAAGTACCAGCACCAGCCATCCAGCTAGAGCATTGGGTCATGTACTTCGACGGATCTCTCAAGATCGAAGGCGGTGGGGTGGGGGTACTCTTTATCAGTCCAACTGGCGAGCAACTTAAATATGTATTCCAAATTCTATTTAAGGTCTCCAACCATGAGGCTGAGTACGAGGCACTACTGCATGGGCTACGCCTGCTGTCTCCCTTGGCATCAAGCGACTACTCGTTTTCAGTGACTTCCTTCTGGTGGTCCAACAAGTCAACAAAGAGTGGGACATCAACAAGGAAACCATGGACGTGTACGTCGCAGAGATTCGCAAATTCGAGAACAAGTTCTCGGGACTAGAGATTCGACATGTGCTTGATGACAACAATGTGGGGGCTGATGTACTCTCTAAGCTAGGGTCTGAACGAGCAAATCTCCCAGTAGGAGTATTCGTATATGAACTTCACCACCCCTCCATACCTAGACTCGAACAGAGTACTATCGACCAAGACCCCTCCGAGTCTAGTCGAGAGGTCAACATGATTGTGGTAGATTGGCGAGCATCGTTCATCGACTACATCAAAGACCAGAAGTTACCCCCCGGCCTTGACCCTAAAAGCGTCGAGGCTATCCGCCTTGTCAGGAGAAGCAAGGGCTACACTCTGGTTGGCGACAAACTTTACAAACGTGGATCGGCATCAGGAGTTCTCATGAAGTGCGTAATTACTGAAGACGGACGAGGAATCCTGGAAGAAATTCACGATGGTGCATGCGGGAACCATGCTACTTCTCGCACACTAGTCGGGAAAGCTTTCAGATCCGGGTTCTATTGGCCTATGGCTTTGGCAGATGCCGAAGATATCGTTTATCGATGTACCAACTGTCAGTTTTTGGGCAAGCAAGCTCATGTCCCGGCCCACAAGCTGATCACTATACCGCCTTCTTGGTCATTCGCTTGTTAGGGCCTCGACATGATCGGACCATTGACAATAGCGCTAGGAAGTTTCACTCACGTGTTAGTGGCAATCGACAAGTTCACAAAGTGGATCGAGTACAAGCCAATTACAACACTCATCTCGGATCGAGTAGTCACCTTCATCTGTGATATACTCCACCGCTTCGGTTTCCCTCATACAATCATTACTAATCTGGGATCCAACTTCACGTCACAAGAATTTTGGGAGTTCTGCGAAAGAAGTGGCATCAAAGTCAAGTACGTTTTAGTAGCCCACCCCCGTGCTAATGGCAAGGTGGAGCGGGCTAACGACTTGATCCTTGATGGGCTCAAGAAGAGGCTCTATGATGAGAACAACAAAAAGGGAGGCAAGTGGATACACGAGTTACCCACAGTTGTCTTGGGGCTTCATACTAAACCGAGTAAAGCCATAAGACAATCACCTTTCTTTCTCGTCTATGGGTCAGAAGCTATTCTCCCAGCTGACATCACATGGCAATCCCCAAGATTGGACATGTACGAGGAAGGAGAGGTTGTTGAGGCAAGGCATTTTGAGCTCGACTCAATCGAAGAAGTCAGATGCAACGCCTTACTTCGATCAGCTCATTATCTACAAGGCGTTCAACGATATCATGACCGGAACGTTCAAGAGAGATCTTTCAACGTCGGTGATCTAGTCCTACGCCACATCTAATACGAGACTGGGCTTGACAAGCTCAACTCAAGGTGGGAAGGACCCTTCATCGTCACGAAAGTCACAAGATCAGGGTCGTATCGACTACAATACCCTGATGGCCAAAAAGTTCCAAACTCTTGGAACATCGAGCACCTACGCCGTTTCTATGCTTAAGAAACTCATACAAAACCTGTCAGCTGCAGCGCAGCACAGTTCAATAATACATGGTTGCTTTGGTTCCCCAAACGACTACTCTCTTTTCCCTCTAGCTACATTGACTACACTCGGGGGCTCCGGCCACGAGCTGTAACAATACGCTAAACAACCTTAATCCTCAAAAAAAAACACTCGGGGGCTAGGCCGCGAGTACTTTCTATCACGATTATTCCTGAATAGGTCTTTCAGGCCACAATTCTGCACTCATTATGTGTTCCTTTCGACTACCTACCTACATAGCTTATTAAAGCTACGGGTCCAAGGTCCTTTAGGGTAAAGTCGTAGAGGTTCTCACGCCTACACTATAGAGGTTCTAAGAACAAAACTCTATAGTACCTACAAGTATTTGCTCCGGTATACCCCCTGAAGCGTCGCCTTCAGGGTAGCCTCATAGCAATACTAACGTACTCATTGCATAAATGATTACGTTTCTACATGATACTCCACGAGATCGGCATACAAACAACAACCAATTAAAGCATGAATATATTACAAGACAATTGTTGTTTTCTCCACAAAACACACACAGTTTAGTCTCAGAATAGCTGAAGGTCATCGACTATCTTATGAGCTACGTCTTGTACCTCATCACGGTACTCGACGAATTTCTCCTCGGTGCAGTCCTCAATGAAACCCTCAGCAAACAGACGCACAGCCTTAGCAGTTCCGGATGCATACCCAGCAATGCACGTAGGAGCATCAACCAGGCATTGTACCAGCGAGCGTCTGCTTACTGTGGGGTCGACGAGCTCACAAAGTTGATGGGCTACCGTCCCAAGTTGGTCCAGGTCTTTTTGCTGGCGCTCCTTGTCGCGGTTGGGTGACTAGATCATCCGCATATCTTTCTCAAGCCGTTTGTCGGCATCTTTCAACTGCCGAGTCACAGTCTTGTGCTTTTCTGCGAGATCCGAGTACTTCTCGTTTAGTTCGTATATGTCACATTTCCAATGAGTCAAGGCCTTCTCAAGCCGGGCATATTCTGTGCCAAAGTACAAATATACAACTCAGAGGAAAGGCAGCAAGACAATTCTAGTCGGGCAGAAGGAGGAGGCTACTTACTTTCTTTCTGGGTGGTCAAGTCTTTGACCTTCTGGAGCGCCATGTCATGCTTCCACTACATGTCGATGATCTCATTCCGGTGAGAAGTCTTCAAGGCGTCGAGTTCTCCCTAGAGTTGGGCGTTCTTGGCTTTCTCTGCCTCCAGGTCGTCCTCTGCCTTGTGGGTGCATGGCAACACGTCCCTGATCTGTTGCAGTAGCACCAACTTCTCCCGGGAACGCCCAATCGGGCTCTGCACAACAACAAACAAGTCAGTATACTTCATCATAAGGATAACAAGCCTAGAAGAATACTCGACTACATACCTGGGTGTACTCCATGAAGCGTCGGCCGAACTCGAGCATGATCAATGTCCTCTCCGGATGCAAGAGTGGATCCTCTAATAGCTTGGCGTTCAGCGGAGGGACCTCTTCTCCCTCGACCTTCTGTTGAAGCCATGCCCGGGAACTCTCCGGGACCTCCTGCTGGCCCAAGGTAGTCGCGTCTGTCCCCCAGGACAGTGTGAGCAACTTCCTCGGTGGCTTGCTCGGGAGTACTCCTGGAGGCTTGGGTCCCCGGTACCGCTCCGGGGCAGTCAAGATCTTTTCCTCTAAGTGCTCCGGGAGTATCCTTGGCAGCTGGAGGTGTGGCAGTACTCACAGCCGCAGGTTCTTTAGGCAATGAGCCAGCACTCGTGCCAACCTGGGCAGAGCCAGAGTCTGCCGGCCCTAGTGTTTCTTTCTTCCTTCAAAACTGTATTAGTACTTGACACTAATACAGACACTTCGAAATGACAAGCTCGGAGACAAACCTTGAGGCCTTGTTGAGGTGGAGCACCTTGGGCATAGCCAGCCCTCTCGGCGCGGCTATATATGATCCTCGGGCTAGTGGGGGTCGACTCGATAGTCGTGGGCGGTGATTGCCCCGATTCCGGACTCCTCCCACTATCTTCTTCAGTTTCCCTCTACCTCGGGGGCTCGAGGTTCTCGTCAGTGCCACTGCATGCAGTACTAGATGAAGTACTCGCAGAAGCAGATAAAATTGAACAGGCTCAAGTAACAAATATACTTACGGTGTTTGGCGACTACTCAATGCAGCAGCAGCTTTTCGCTTGCGTGTCGCCACTCGTTGCGGGCGTGATGGGCTCACTGCAGGATCTTCCGCAACCTTCTCGGCAGGCGGGTCCTCGGCCGCTCTTCGACAGCCGATAGAGGTGGGTCGGACCTGAATCGCTCCAGGTCTAACTACAGTTCAGTACATGTGTTAGCACAAAGAAAAATATGACTTCACCAACAGAAAGTACTTGAGTAAACTCTTACCGGGCCAGGTGAATTGCCCGAGCTGAACAACTTCGGGATGTAGGCCTCCGAGTGTACCCCCGTAAACAGGCGGGTCACCCGGCGCATTATCTCTTTGTTGGACGGCACATCCCTGGCCATTCGTGACGGATCACTGGTTCCTTGGTACTCGAAACCAAGGTGGATTCATTGCTGGAGGCACTACTAGAAAATCGGGCTTATGCAATGGACAGAATTCGTTGCAATATGCCCAAAACCGTTGCAATAGGTGAAATTGCAATGGATTTTTGCCGTTAGGGCTAGTTGCAAAAAAACCCGTTGTTGTAAGTTTGTACCACCAGATGGAATGACAACAATTAACAGACAAGGCAACATTTGGTTGGTGGTAATAGGACGTATTGCAACGCCTGATGTCATTGCCCTAGGAACTAGTTGCATCGCACCAAAGCGTGGTAATAAGTACTTTTGCAACGCCAAAACGGCGTTGCCAAACGTGTATTGCCACAGATCTCAAAGGTGGTAATAGGTGAACCTCTATTGCCATGCTCACAGTTTGGTTGCTATAGGTAGATCCCGCTATTGCCATGCTAGACATGTCTTGTTGCTATAGTTGGACCCTCTATTGCCACTCTAAATGTTTGGTTGCTATAAGTGGGTACCTCTATTGCCACGAGAATTATTTGGTTGCTATAAGGTGGGCACCTCTATTGTTACTAGAATTGTTTGGTTGCTATAAGTGGGCACCCATATTGCCACTAGAATTGTTCGGTTGCTATAGGTGGGCACCGCTATTGCCACGATTATTGTGTGGTGGCTATAGGTGGGCCTCTATTGCCACCCAAACATCTTGGATGCTATAGGTGAACCCATATATTGCCACAATTATGCCTTGGTTGCTAAAGGTGGGCATCTCTATTGCATCGATAAACATTGGGTTGCGATAAGATGAAGCCTATATTGCCACGTTGAATGTTTGGTGGTCATATGGTGGATTCTCTATTGCCACGCTTAATATGCGGTTGCATATTATAGAAATCTATTGCCACATTTTTCTTGTTTGTTGCTACATGTTGAATATGAATTTGCCACGCAATTTGGTTGCCAACCATTTAAATCAAAATAATATATGATTAAAAAATATAGCATTTAACACCCATAACACAATATCCATTGATGAAACCATCAAATGTTAAATTCCAGAACACACTCATTACTGAAAGATATAATGTTTGTAACACAATTGTGCGAGGACATCCAAAGCTAAATAGCTAAAATTCCATGAAACTCTTCGATCTGGCTTGGAGTTCAGCAAAGCCATCACGTTGCCTTCACGTCGACATTCCCATCAATTATCCATGCACTCAGGTAGCTTTGTCCTGAAAAGAAAGAATGACATTGGTATTTGCATCATATGAAATGAAACTTGTTAAGTTTTTGCAACAGAAGCAGGGTTGATCAAACTGAGAGCATATAACAAAACCTTACACTTTGACAGGTGAAACAGAAAAAATGACAAGAGGTATGTAGGGGGGAGTTTCATAAAGTTGAACCATTAGCCGACTTGGTCCTTCTTTTTGTTTGCAGCCGATCTTTTTATAGAAGCTAATTGTTCCTTCAGCTGTTGCGGACCAATATAAGACGCTGCCGTATTTCCTTCTTTATTTGCAGCATTACTTCTAGTAGTGCGAAAGCAACTGAAGGCGGCTTATTAGCTACGGGTTGAGGTTGTTGCTGGTTCTTTTCTGGGTTATGCTGCAAAACAATAAGTTGGAGTGAAACAATTAGCCTCCATTATTTGCAGTATCCAATCACGCTAAACATTTTATTTGTAATCAGAAACTACCTGAGGTAAAGGATGTTCATCACTTGTAGTTTGTTCTTCCTCTCGTTGAGTCATGTTTATTGGAGCAGCCACCTGTGCAGTTCCATTATTCCCATCATTGTTTGGATGCAATTATAGTTTGCTTAGAATAGGATCCTCAAGGGAGTTGGGAAGTTTAAATTATTGTGCTGTCTACATATAGATATTTCATAAGAGATGCTAATCTATACTCTCAATTCTGCATTATGGATAGATAAAAGACAGGCCGGTATAGGAGGTAAAGTGAGATACACATTAAATAACTTAATTTGGCAAGTTAAGATTTTGCACTAATTTTCTAGTACCTGCTGTAAACCTTCATTTCCTTGTGCTCCTTTCATAAATGAGAGGAAATCTTGCTTAAGGGCTTCTTTATCAGCCTCCCTTGCCTTCTTCAGTTCTTCCAACTCCCTCCTATGTTCTTCCCTTTGCGCTTCCATCTCAAGCCTATGCTCTTCCCTTTGTGCTTCAAGTTGACGCTTCACGTCCTCCCTTTCCGCCAATAGATCAGCATATCATTTTTCTATGACTTCATGTAGCTGCCCAAGTGACTCCTCAATGGCTTTGTTTTTCTCATGAAGTATTTGCTCACTCGTGGCTTTTCTATTGTACTCCTTAAGCAGTAGCTGCCTTCTAGTTGGGTATGCAGCCATGTATCCATTACCATGCAACCTGTTTTTTTTGGACTCTGTGTCTTGCTGGTATGCTCTCTGGAAAATCAAGTTTCTCTACAGGTTTGTAACGATGTTGTCATCTGATGCATTTGATTCCCTCTCTGAAATTTGGGTGCTTGCTGTATTCTACAATTGATAAGGCACAGATGGAGTTAATTGGAGATGTAATTGCAGTTCTCCTCTTTGCATCATCAATTATTAAAGGTATCCAAAAAGTTAGTTAGAACTCACATAGATATCCTTAGATGTTTGGTTTGTCCATGTCCCATACTTAGTGTGCGTCATGAACCAAAGTTCCAAATCGGTGGGCTCTTCCCCGGTTTCTGGGTTCCTCTGATTTGGCAAGAAAATAACAAATTAATATTGTATCCTGCTATAACATGCATAAAAATGTGATTGTTAAGTTATTACCTTCTGATAGCTCAACTGAGCAAAAGGCTTCGAGCCTGTCAGATGTTGATTCTTTCTAAGGGACCAAATCTGAGTATTCCTGGCGCTGATGCGCTGCACATTGCGGGGATAGATTAAAATAACATTGCCTAAAAGCATTGCTTCTTTTTCAAGAAGTTACAATTCATAAGAAGAGAATACATGTCATCAAACCTGGAAGGAAGGCGTCCCAAAAAACTTCACCAAATAGTGCCACTCTACAATGTTCAAATCAGTAGGACAATGGTGCATTCTTTTGTCATAGCTGTCGTTTGCCCTGTACGTGGAACTGAAACCTGCTCGCCATCCGGCGTAATGCGCTGTAGCAATCTTCCATATAGTTTTCCTTGTATCATAAGTATCCTCAATGTCCCACTTAGCCTGTGATAAATATTTAACAGAGCAAAGAAATACTAGATCAATTGTTACATTACTTGATAATTAAAATGGATACCCAACCAATAAAACTAATAAGAATCTTACCAAGACATCATATGCTATCAAGTCTTTTACATCTTGATCGATATCGCCCCACGATTTCACTCCAATGAGTGGCATCCTTTTCCTTGAAAACATTACAATTTCATCAATGAACGTGCGCTCATTCGCACCTACAGATCCTCCAAGTCTTGAGAACTCAAGTTTCAGCTTTTGTTTGCCAGACTTGGCTCTCTTGTTTATTGCTTTCAATCCTTTCACGGGGCCATGTCCTCGTTTCTTCGTATTTTGTGAGCCTTGTACACCTCAAGAATGTACAATGAATTAGATTTTTAAAAAATATGTTAAGAGTAGGGCTAAATGAAATGAATTAAAAAAATGAAAATATAATAAACACTACTTACCAGTTCTATGTAGTGAGGTACGTCAAGCATGAGATGGTCTCTGCATAGGTGGTGATCCGTCATTGCTGTCTTGACTTGACAATTCTACTCGAGGGGTAAGTTTCGTATAGGCATCTGCAAACCAAATTGTCACATTCATGTGCATTTTATAAAAAGACAGCCAAGGAATGATAATTGGTTTCAGATTGTGGAGATGGATATTACTAATTTCATCTAGTAATCGTGACGTCCTCAACCATTGTTTGTATGTCTCTACAGTCTCTTCCCTAGATGAATCTCCCAACTCTGAAAAAATAATGCTTCTATGAGTCAGCAGTGCATTGCAAAATTCATCAATAGTATAGGGCAGCAGCATAACTTACCCATGGCTTGTCCCCTTCGATGCATATAAGCAAGCCATTGCTTGTATTCATTAACCTGATCCAAATCCTTGACGTCTTCATCTTCTTCTGACGTATTTGTTGCATTTTTCAGGGGTGTTATGGCCACATTTTGTTCTCTTACTTCATTATTGGACAAAACAAATCTGACCTCCCTCTCATTACCGGTACTTTCTATCATTGATCTTGCATCGGACTCCATTTGGATATTGTTTAGTGTTGCTACAACGTTACCGCATCTCCTCTTATAGTAAAAGAAGTCCCTAACCCCATAGCCCAGATTTCATACCATTGTTACTGAGTTACCAAACGTTCTCCTGTCAACCTGATACGATATAGTTTGATCTCCCTCTGGAGCCCCCTGGCACATGAAATACAGAGTCCAAGTATCATCTTGCCCTCTGCAAAGTGAGGGACGATGAAGTTTTATTTGTTTGCGGTAAACTTGTCAGCCAAATGCATGGGAAAACAATCTAGCCGTGTCCTTCCTTGCTAGGTACTAGTATGTATGTATGCAACACCTAAATCAGTATGTAAATGGCAGTCATGCAAAGGCAGTGAAACCTAAATAAAACTCATGCATCAACAACGTGAAATAACATTGAACCCAATCTCGACATG
This sequence comes from Panicum miliaceum, assembly GCA_032594955.1. Lineage (NCBI taxonomy): Eukaryota > Viridiplantae > Streptophyta > Magnoliopsida > Poales > Poaceae > Panicum > Panicum miliaceum. The sequence goes on from CM064062.1 coordinate 22,614,395, forward strand.
GTATGGGGCCTCGATACTCTACCTGGTGTCGTCTGTCTCAATCTGAGACGAACTTCGGCCGAATTCTGAATCTATGAAGCCATCAAGTGAATCTTCATGGCCCGAAAGCTGTGGCTGCGTCCTCGACGAAGGTGTACTAAAGAGTGACATCGACGGCCTAGGTCTGGGCAGCTTGGAGGCTGCTGCAGCACCTTCCTAATGGCGACCCGCTAGGGTTTGATTCCCAATCTTTCGATGAGAGGCGTGGATAACTCGATTGGTCGATGGAGGCGACGTTTACGGCCCGACTACAGCCTTCCAAGCTGCGCCTTAGCAACCGATACACCCCCTCCAATGGCTATCGCGATCTTGTGGAGCGCGGCACCCGGCCACTAGGGCACTCGTCCTGCAAGCAATCGAAGAACTAGCAAAAACAAGTATGAAAAGTACTGAATTTACTAGATGTAAATGAAGGTTTCACATGCAATCTCAATAATGGTGGGGTTCCGAAGACAAGAAGACGGGCGGCTGATCCAGCACGCGCGCTTGCAAGCAAGTAGCGAAGGCTAAACTTGATCTAAACAAAACCCAAGCATCCTTGGTGGTGGCTAAGGGGTATAAGTACATGGGAGGACGACCACAGGGGTGCTGGGGTCGTACTCCAACCCTAGGACGCGTCCGTAATGGACTCAACTTGATACACGTCCCATTGGGCCAAAACAGGGTGACGCAGCACCATGTGCAGAAAAGGACTCTGTATTAATTTTACGATTGCGGCCGACTCGTAATAGATATGGATATGAGGCCGGATCCGTTTGAAAGAAGACTTCATAATCTTTCCACGAAGTACTTGAACGCCCCAATCCGAGTTTATATGCGACCGTGGTGTCCGTCACAAGTTGGTACTGTTCTGCAGTCCGAATCCAGCCTGCGCGAATCCGTTTCCCTTTCGGTCGCCTCCTTGGTTCTTGTGTCGGAGTGGATGTATCGTTGGTGTTGATGTCCTCATCATCCTCCCCTTCTTGCATTTGAGTCGTCCTCGACTCAAGCTCATCTTCCTCTCCCAAATATGGCTTCAAATCGTGTGGATTCAATCGTGATTTAGCCTTTTGACATGTCGTGCAGCGACACATCTCTTCTCATCTTTGGCCAAAAGAAATGACCAGCAAATATATCTTCCGTTTTCTTTGCTCCAAAATGCCCCATTAAGCCACCTCGATGCGCTTCTTGCAACAATAACAAGCGAACGGAGCTAGCTGGAATGCATAGCTTGTTAGCTCTAAAGACAAACCCATCACTAACAATGAATTTATTCCATCCCTTCCCCTCTTTACAATGCAGCAACACATCTTTAAAATCAGCATCATTAACATATTGATCTTTAATCGTTTCCAATCCAAATATTTTGTAATCAAGTTGGTTCAGCAAGGTGTATCTCCTAGACAATGCATCAGCAATTATATTCTCTTTCCCTTTCTTGTGCTTAATAACATAAAGAAAAGATTCAATAAATTCAACCCACTTAGCATGTCTACGGTTCAATTTTCCTTGACTACGAATATGTTTTAAAGATTCATGATCTGAATGAATAACAAACTCTTTAGGCCATAGATAATGCTACCATATTTCTAATGTGCGAACAAGAGCATACAATTCCTTATTATAAGTAGAATAATTCAGAACAGGCCCGCTCAATTTTTCAATGAAATAAGCAACAGGTTTGCCTTCTTGTAACAAAACACCATCCAAATCAATGCCACTAGCATCACATTCAAGCTCAAAGGTTTTATTAAAATCAGGGAGTTGGAGGAGAGGTGCATGTGTCAACTTATCTTTTAGCGTGTTGAAGGAGTTCTCTTGTGTTTTACCCCAACTAAAAGGCACTCCCTTCTTTGTAAGCTCATTCAAAGGCGCGGCAATGGTGCTGAAGTCCTTCACAAAATGACGATAGAAACCAGCAAGTCCTAGGAAACTCTGCACTTGGGTGATAGCCTTCGGTATAGGCCATCCCTGTATAGCTTCCACCTTGGCTTGATCAACCTCGATTCCCTGTGGAGTCACGACATAGCCAAGAAAAGACACTCGATCGGTGCAAAAGGTGCACCTCTCAAGGTTACCAAATAAACGTGCATCTCGTAAAGCATTAAAAACAACACGTAAGTGATCAAGATGTTCATCGAAAGATTTGCTGTAAATCAATATATCATCAAAGTAGACAACAACAAATTTTCCAATGAAAGCACGCAGAACCTCGTTCATTAATCTCATGAAAGTACTAGGTGCATTAGTTAACCCAAAAGGCATGACTAACCACTCATATAACCCGAACTTAGTTTTGAAAGCAGTTTTCCATTCATCTCCCAATTTCATACGAATCTGGTGGTACCCACTACGCAAATCAACTTTAGAAAACACAACAGCACCACTCAATTCATCAAGCATATCATCCAAACATGGGATAGGGTGTCGATATCGAATTGTGATATTATTAATAGCCCTACAATCAACACACATACGCCATGTTCCATCCTTTTTAGGCACTAAAATAACTGGAACAGCACAAGGACTAAGAGACTCACGCACATAACCTTTGTCGAGTAGTTCTTGCACTTGTCGCTGAATTTCTTTAGTTTCTTCCGGATTTGTCCTGTATGGCGCACGGTTTGGCAACGATGCACCAGGAATAAGATCAATTTGGTGCTCAATCCCTTGTATTGGTGGCAGCCCCGCTAGTATCTCACTTGGGAACACATCAGAATACTCCTGCAAAAGGTTAGCAACAGCCGGGGGCAAAGAATGCTGCATATCGTGAACTGAAATCAAAGCATCCTTGCACACCAAAGCATAGGCAACAGAAGTGGAAGCAATCAATTCATTAATATCAGACTTAGTAGCAAGCAAGCAATGTCCTTTCAGTCTTATCTCATCTTCCCTTCTACTAATAGATTTGGCATTCTTATCGATCTCAGTTTTAGTTCTCTTAGCTTTAGCAACATCATCACGCACAATAGATTCAGGTGACATAGGAAGCAAAACGATTTTCTTATCATGATGTATAAGTGAATATTGATTTGATCTACCATGATGCATGCTATCGGTATCAAATTGCTATGGTCTACCTAGCAGAATATGACAAGCTTCCATAGGCACAACATCGCATTCAACAACATCATGATATGAACCAATAGCGAAATTAATTCGTACCAATCTTGTTACCTTGACCTTACCACTATTGTTGAGCCACCGAATGTGATATGGATGTGGGTGCGGTTTTGTTGTAAGTGCAAGCTTCTCGACCATATCGCTGCTAGCCAAGTTGTTGCAGCTACCTCCATCAATTATCAAACGGCATGAACGCTCTTTAATAACACACTTTGTTTGGAACAGTGTATGCCGTTGATTTTGCTCCGCCTTTTCCATTTGTGCACTAAGTACACGCTGCACAATGAGGCTGTCATAATGATCTGCATCCTTTGCACCAATCTGCTCTTCTGGTTGTTCCTCAGTACCTGCATTGTTAGCAGCACGCAAAGCAAGTGTATCTTCATCAAAATCACTAGCAGAGGAATACCCACCATCTCCTTTGACCACCAAAACGCGCTTGTTAGGGCAGTCACGTTGCACGTGTTCAAAGCCCTTGCATCGATGGCACTGAACATCTCTTGTCCTTCCCGTGGAGGCAACCGAAGATGCACTCGTGGCTGGTTTCTGGACAGTCGTGGTTGCTGAATTTGTCGGGGGAGCACGTGTATTATCGTTGGATGGAGCGGGTATTGTCGATCGACTCGGGAATGTAGAAGGTGCAGGAGCTCGTCCGGTCAATGAGGTAGATGTGCGCGGCTGCCATGATGAAGGTTTTCCTGCAGAAATATTAGTTCTTGTACTAGCACGTCGTCCCAGCACTTCCCTTTCAGCTTTACAAGCAAGATGGAACAAACGGGTTACGTTAGTATAATCTTTATAAGCAAGAATGTCCTGAATTTCTCGGTTCAAACCTCCTAAAAATCTAGCCATAGCAGGTTCCTCATCCTCCACTAAATTACAACGCAACACACCCATTTGTAATTCCTGATAGTATTCTTCTACACTTTTATTACCCTGTCTCAATTGTTGCAATCTATTTAACAGATCACGCGCATAGTAAGAAGGAACAAATCTAGCCCGCATGACCCGTTTCAAAGCATCCCAGGTTTGTGGAATATTATTAGGATTTTTCTTAGCATGTTCTATCCACCAAACAGAGGCAAAATCAGTAAATTCACTAGTAGCAGCCCTAACACGTATATTCTCAGGAAATTCATGACATGCAAACTTTTGATCAACAGCAATTTCCCAAGTAATGTATGCATCAGGATCGTATTTTCCATCGAAAGAAGGTATCTTAAATTTTATTTTACTGAAAGCATCATCATTATTATGTACCTCACGTCGTCGATGTCCACCCATACCTCTCCGATTAGTTCAGAGTCGTCGGCGACTAGGAGCATCTTGGTCATCTAGTTCAGTATCAGCGACATAATCATCCCAATTATCCTCGACACGCTCACCCTTCTTGTTTTCTCCCTCATGCCCATTTGCAGTTCTGGCATGCATCTCAGCAAAACGCCTCAAAAGAGCAGCAAGGCTTTGGTCAATATGAGCGACCGACGTCTCCAGCCTTGTAAGCTTGGTGTTGGTGGCAAGCTGTGTGGCCTCCAACTGCCCAATCTTATCATTTGACACCAGCATATCTTCAGCAAGCCCATCTACATGCCTCCTCATCTTATTTTCAAAATGTTGTATGATTCCCTTTGTACGAGGAGAGTGACCTAAACTCCCATCACCCTCTGATCCTATCATGGATAGATGAACAAAAAAAACACGAAAATAGGTGAAGAAATAAGATCCTACAACTAATGGGATGTAGCTACTGCAAGGCGCTCACTCTCAACCTGTTACACAAGCTCTTACCAATTCTTACCTTGCTCAACAGGAGGGGACGGCAACCAACAAGTCTGCAACCGTGGGATGAAGTGTATCGGTGCCGCAACAACAGGACCTGTCAAGCTGTAGTCGGATATGTGGAGCTATAGGTGGGCTGAAGCAAGGATGAACTAGCACCACGTTAGTTACAAAAGCAAGCTGAAGAATCGTTCAACGGCGGCACTATGCTGGTCCTAGCCTAGACCGTGCTAGAGACGCGAGCCTGGACACAAATGAAGTCACGAGACACCACCGAAGAACAAAAAAGATGCACAAAGAATAGCCCCTTTTTCTTCCCTTCTTTTTCTTCTTCTTCTTTTTTTTTCTTTTTTTTCCTTTCTTTTTTTTCCTTTCTTTTTTTTCTTTTTTTTTCAGGGGATCCTCAAAACTGATTATATAACCTAAAAGACTTCAAAAGAGCCACACAGCACACAAACTCTCTCTCTCTCTCTCTCTCTCTTTGGAGTAAGCCGAGACTATATGTATTCGTGCAAAGTTGTGGTTTGAGTAAGCCGAGACTACTTCTGCCTTTCTGGAGCGCTACAAAATATGCAGTACAAGTGCGAATAGCAATGGAATTTTATAACACGGCGCAATAACCAATTCGGACTAGGAAACCGATCCCTACTCGAATCACAGCACCGCGTGCGATTCGGTCACAAACCAACACAGAATCTAACTCGGACTTGAACACGAATATTGACTCGGATTCCACCAACACGGAGTATGTATGGTAGCGCACGGTTGTGACTAGAATGTGACAAGAACTCGAAACTCTAAAGGACTAAAACTAAGACCAGCAACTTGACGCAACCGATGCAACCGAAAATTCAACAAGCCCTAACTAAGCAGTGCTAGCAAAGGCTCAAATGAGTTTATAGGATTGAAGGTAAACTAATCTACTATTTTTTTTGGCTTTTCTGGACTATAGGAAAAATAAAACAGCGAAGAATTAGAAGTCTCTCACCGATAAACCTTGCTCTGATTACCAACTAATGGCGACCCGCTAGGGTTTGATTCCCGATCTTTCGATGAGAGGCATGGATAACTCGATTGGTCGATGGAGGTGATGTTCACGGCCCGACTACAGCCTTCCAAGCTGCGCCTTAGCAACCGATACACCCCCTCCAATGGCTGTCGCGATCTTGTGGAGCGCGGCACCCGGCCACTAGGGCACTTGTCCTGCAAGCAATCGAAAAACTAGCAAGAACAAGTATGACAAGTACTGAATTTACTAGATGTAAATGAAGGTTTCACACGCAATCTCAATAATGGTGGGGTTCCGAAGACAAGAAGACGGGCGGCTGATCCAGCACGCGCGCTTGCAAGCAAGTAGCGAAGGCTAAACTTGATCTAAACAAAACCCAAGCATCCTTGGTGGTGGCTAAGGGGTATAAGTACGTGGGAGGACGACCACAGGGGTGCTGGGGTCGTACTCCAATCCTAGGACGCGTCCGTAATGGACTCAACTTGATACACGGCCCATTGGGCCAAAACAGGGTGACGCAGCACCATGTGCAGAAAAGGACTCTGTATTAATTTTACGATTGCGGCCGACTCGTAATAGATATGGATATGAGGCTGGATCCGTTTGAAAGAAGACTTCATAAGCTTTCCACAAAGTACTTGAACGCCCCAATCCAAATTTATATGCGACCGTGGTGTCTGTCACAAGTTGGTACTATTCTGCAGTCCGAATCCAGCCTGCGTGAATCCGTTTCCCTTTCGGTCGCCTCCTTGGTTCTTGTGTCGGAGTGGATGTATCGTTGGTGTTGATGTCCTCATCACTTCCGCCCTCCTGTGTGTTCGCGTGACCGTTGTCGGAGCTGTCGTCGCCGGCGCAGTTGTATGCGCCGATGATGCAGATGGCGGTGTCCCCCTTGCCGCGTGGCCCGATGTTGCCTCCTCCAGAGGGGTCGGCATCCTCTTCTGTTTGGTTGATGGCGAAAACCCTAATTTGCTGCAGTGGTGGGTGGGTAGAACAGATGAGTCCCGATTAGATTTGTGAGTATATATTAGCTACTAGGGAGTAATTTAGAAGCTCTACCGCGCGGGGGAGGAAAAAACGTGGGCCTGAGCGGGGACGTGGGCTGGAGAGTTGGCACTAGGTGGTTTAGGAAGGAAAATTGGGGGCACTTTTTCATTTGGGAACAAGGCGCCACTTGTTTCATTTGGGAAAATGGCGGCACTTTAAAGAAATTGAAATATAACAATTTGATTAAAATTAGAAATAAAAGGGTGAACGTCCTCATGTGACATGTGACCAAATTAAAAGAGAATCTTATACATGGACACACCATATAGTTGATACAACCTATTTGTACACCTATTTGCAAATTATTATATATCATGCCTCTAATTAAAATACAATCTTATGATGTTATATACGACATTTTCTAAATCCTAGCCTCTCATCTCATCTTAAGATGGCAATGAGGGTTTGCCAATTGTTTCATTATAGCCTGGAATCATATACATGTTCAAGTGTACGTAGGTATTTGCAAATCCAAGAGTTATGAGGTTTTGGTACAAATGCACACCATAGTTGTCGCTCTATGCATGTAGACTGTTAATCCTAGATTCTGATCTCAGCTAAAGACCTACACCTTGATATGTATATGGCATTGTATTGTATTTTGATGCATACGACTTTTGCTAATACAAACCTCTCATAATATTTTTGGCAGTGAGGTTTTGATACAATGCACACCATCATACACCTCCATGCAGCACCTATAAACATAATGTGCATTCGCCACTGATGTGAAAGTGTACGCGAAGATGAATGGCAAGCAAGCATAGCCGCAATTAAAACTATAGGGAAAAAACTCATTGGCAAATACAGGTTCACTGCTAAATACATCTTCATTGGAGAATACAAAATATATATGATTCAAATGAATAAATGTGAGAGGAAACAATTTTCTAAAGATTTGCTAAATTTATATTGGAAGATTTGATAACTTTAGATTACTCAAAACAATTTTCTAAAGAATGTCCTAAAATTGTTTGGATTTCATTTTGAGTCATTTCATTTCAAGTGATGCTTTCCAATATATACATGCCATAATGGCTGGGAACTCTAGTGAGATAATTTTGTCCTAAAATAACTTCTTTTTGTCCAGGGAACTCTAGTGAGATTAATTTTTCTAATCACTCCATACCAGTTTATATTGCCTGTAGTAGCATCGCCTCTCACAAGCAGGCCACTATTTTGTGTTACGAGTTTTCTCTCATTGGCGGACGTTTGAAATAGCCAATTATTAATATGGCATCTATTCAAAATACGAGCTCTATGGTCCGGTCCTTGAGCAAGGGCAAATCTCTTTACTCACTTATTCATTGTCATATAGTTGCTTGATCTGCAAATTCGATTTAAAAAATTTGTGTAATGAGTACCTATGACCGTCGCATGAAAAAACTAAAATTAAAATATATCATATTTACTAACCTTGCCCTCGAACCACCCACCGTACAAATTCCTCTTGGTGTCTTTTTTTAGCAATCCTTTCACCATATCTGTTTTTGAGTTCTTCCTTATGTAACCTACATAGAAATGTGTTAGTTGATGACACAAGTAAATATAACATAAAAAATAAAGATATGGTTTATTGTAACATTACTTTATCCACTCACTTGCTTCTTCGCAGTTACTAATTATGTAGTGCCTCATCTTCTGCAACTCATCTGGTCCAAGCTCATCGATATTCTTTCCTCTGCTCTTGTAATCCATGTCAGCAAATATGCTCAGACCAGATGGTGGCTCGTTCACAACCATATTTTCATGGCGTTCGGGATGATTCAGCTTGGTGTCCATGTTCAAGAATCTGGAGCAAAATGTAAGGCACTCCTCGACTATGTATCCCTCAGCTATGGAGCCTTCTGGATGCGCCTTGTTCTTCACATATCCTTTCACAGTACGTAGATACCTCTCCACTGGATACATCCATCTATAACACACCAGGCCTCCAACTTTATCCTCTTCAGCTAGATGAACAGGCAAATGAATCATGATATCAAAGAAAGAAGGACGGAATATCATCTCAAGCCGACATAGAGTCTCCCTAATCGAAGTGCTAAGTGTGTCCATATCTTTTACCACCAGATCCTTAGAACAAATTGCATTGAAGAACCTACTAAGCTGAATCAATACGACAACAACTTGTTCTGGCAAAATCTGTCGCACCACTAAGGGTAACAGTTTCTGTAGAATAAGATGGTAGTCATGCGTTTTGAGTTCCGACACCTTACATGCATCAACGTCAACACATCTCCTTATATTGGAGGCAACCCCATCAGGCATCTTCACTCCATGTAGAAATTGGCATAGCTGTTTCTTGTCATCTTTATCTAACGAGTACAAGGCTGCTGGCAAGGTACACTTATCATTCTCAACAATAGGATGCTGATCTTGTCGTATCCCCATATTCTCCATGTCAAGCCGGGCTCTCTCGCTGTCCTTACTTTTACCTTCAAGTTGAAGCAGAGTACCCAATATGCTCTCACATATGTTTTTCTCAATGTGCATGATGTCCAAAGTATGCCTAATGAGCAAAGAAGACCAGTAAGGGAGCTCAAAAAAAATACTCTTCTTCCTCCAGTTGTGTCACCTTTTATCTTCGTCTCGCTTCCTCTTTTTTGAGGTCGTCTTTCCAAAGGTCACTTGATCAAAACTTTCATACTGCTCCAATATCTCTTCACCACTCAGTGGTACTGGTGCCTCCCTAGATTCGACCTGGTTGTTGAAGCTGATCTTGTTCTTGCGCAAACGATGGCCCATGGGCAAAAACCGTCGATGTCCCCATGTAGCAGTGTTTTTTCCCATGTCTCAACCACAAATAGTCTATATGCATGTGGCAGTATGGACATGCAAATTTACCTTTTGTGCTCCAACCAGATAGCATCGCATATGCAGGAAAATCATTAATTGTCCAAAGTAGAATGGCATGTAATTTAAAATTCCTCTTGACCTTCGCATCCCATGTTTCAACACCTTCTACCCAAAGCTCCTTCAACTCATCAATAAGGGGCCTCAAATATACATCAATATTCATTCCAGGAGATCTTGTACCACATATCAACATTTACATAATCCAGTAAGGTTGTTTATGACACAACCAAGGAGGCAAATTGTAAGGGATTATGATAACCGGCCAACATGTGTATGTAACATTTTGCATCCCAAAGGGATTGAAGCCATCAGAAGCAAGACCCAGCCTAATATTACGAGCATCACGTGCAAACCAAGCATACTTGCTATCCACGTGCTTCCACATCTTTGAGTCAGCAGGGTGGCGCATTTTTCCATCCTTGGCCAATCCTTCCTGGTGCCATCTCATATCCGATGATACCCTCGCAGACATATAAATTCTTTGCAACCTAGGGGTAACAAGAAAGTAGTGTAGGATTTTACGTGGGAACCTTTTCTTCTTAGTCGTACTTGCATCAGAACTAGCATCCTCAACAGACTTGTCAGCACCGTCATTGAGATATTTCCACCTAGACTCTTTACATACAGGACATGCTTGCAGCTCTGCATTTTTCTTCCAAAATAACACACAATCATTCTCGCAAGTGTGTATCTTTATGTAGTCCAAGCCTAGATCTCGAACCACCTTTTGCATTTTCTCAAGTGTGTATGGGATACAATGGCCTTTAGGCAGAACCAATAAGAACAGATTAAGTATGGCCTCCAATGCACTGTTACTTATACCGTGCATGCACTTAATCTGAAAAAGTTGCACAATAAACGATACCTTAGTAGCCTCTGTGCAACCTGGATACAATTCCTTTTCTGCCTCCTTTAATAATTTCAAAAATATCTTGGCATGTTCATTGGGCTGTTCATTACCAGGTTCTTCATCGATTCTCCGAACATAATGTCCTCTGATAATGAATTCAATCATAGTTCTAGTGGCAGCAGGGTTATCACTTGGTTTGCCTTCTTCATTATCTACCCCAAAAGCTTGTGGTGCAGCTTCTTCATTGTTGTTTGGTGCTGCCACTTGGTTGTGCACATCATCATCAGGTGGTGCATCTTCGTTTGGCAATCCTATATCACGAGGTGTGGCGCCTTCATTGTTTACAACACCTGCAGCTGATGATGAACTTTGGCCTTCCACTATGAAACAATCAGCAAACCCTCTAATGAACAAATGAGTCTGAATCGTATGCTGCACTGCGTATTCAATGCATTGGCATCTATCACATGGGCACTTAAGAGCTTCCCAACTTGATTTGCCTGCGAATGTGATTTCAATAAATCTTTTCAATTTCTCCATAAACACTGGATCATGTCGAGGCAAGCGCATCCAACATCTATCTTCATTATCTGATAACGACATGATCTGATCACATGAAACAACGATCATTAGTGCTAGCCAAAGTTTGGAGATCAAGATACTATATCTACAGCGCTGGGGCCGAGCTGGATCAACATACATACCTAGCTGCGCGCGCGTCCTGCTTGCCTCGCCAACAACAATCTCCGATCGACGTACGTCGCCCCAGGGCCCTTCCTCGTTCTGATCTTGGACTAGGGCGCGGCACAACTGATCGATAATCGGCCGGTGTCGCGATGGAAGAAAGGGGACACCGCAGCCGCGCAAAGGGATAGCACACGCATGCCCTGATGCGGCTATATTGGAGGCCCAGAGAAACATTTCTATTGCAACACCACAAAGCATTGCGATATGCACACGTTATTGCAACGGGGATCATCTTCCTTGCAAAAAGCGTCTAGTAATTGCCACGCCATAGAACATTATTGCATCCACAAAAAACCATGGCAATATGAACATGTTGTTGCATCCAGTGGCATCCGTCGATGCAATATCCAACTCCCTCTTGCAACCCCACCCAAGAGTAATGCAACACAAGAAAACGGTTGCGATAGTGGCAAACTAAAGCAACACAACCTTATGAGGTTACAATATCACGTTTCTTTTGCAACGCCAAGGATCACTAACGCAACGCTGAAATGCCGTGGCAATACACCCAACCAATTGCAACACACTTAGGAAAATGGTTGCAGTAATCCCATTTGTTTGCAACCGAAATCCATACATATCGCAACAAAACAAAGCCGTTGCATTATGAAAACATATTACCACCATTTTAAGGTTTGGATGCAAAAATAACCCCTATTGCATCCACATGTGTGCCTTTGCAAGGGGGGACTCATTGCTATTTCCCAAAATCCTAGTAGTGAGGGGTTGGATAAGCTTGGATTCACTTCATCAGCTCGGGGATGTCGCGTTTGTCCTCCTCCGACAACTCCTCCAACCAGCAATCCTGACGCTTGGGAGGAGCGTTGTCCCGTTCAGGCAGCCCCGGCTTGTGGTTCCCGATGTAGAACCACCGGGCATGCCACCCAGACAGACTAGTTGGGGTCGAGTACTCCAAGTACACTTTCTTATTATGAAGTTCGAGTCCTGTGCCCCCGACTAGTTGTTTTGGGTTGTTGGCATCAGGTTGGGGCTGGAAGCAGAAAAGGAAACGAAAGAGATGGAAATGTGGGCGGATTCCAAGGAATGCCTCACAAAGATGAACAAAAATGGACATGTGAAGCACCGAATTGGGGGTGAGGTGGTAGAGCTTGATTTTGTAAAAATCAAGGATGCCGCGGAAGAAGTCCGAAGAGGGCAAGGCAAAACCGCGCTCGACAAAGGGGGCGAACAGTACTGTCTCACCCGTGAGCTCCCATGGAGTCTTGTCGACTCTGGCGGGGCGCCACTGCACCACATCCTTCTTCTGAAGGAGTCGGTCCGCGATGAGCCGGAGGAGATCCTTCTCCCGGCAAGTTGAGGCCCTCCACTCGCCGTCTGTCGTCGTCTTGGCAACCTTTGACGGCGGGGACGAGTCACTGCCCCCCTCGCCGCTCCTCTTCCTCCCGCACCCGGCGGCGGTCTTCCTTGGCATCTTGGGGCAAAATGTCACTGGCACTTTCATGCGCATGCCCAGGGGAGTTCGCACGAGGGTGGAAGGAGAACGGAGATGGTGATTTTGGCTACTCTCGGCCTTTAATCTGGCTGTGGAGTAGTGGATTTGGGCACGCGGCGGCGGCTAGGGTTCTCGGCGGAGCAGATCTGCTTTTTTGACTGCGGTAGAAGCGGAAGGGACTGAGGTGAAAACCTAAGAGTTACCGCGGGGTTAAATAGCCAGCAGCACTCATTTTTACCTTTGCAAGTTGAAACGACTTTCTCAGGATTATGATTTGATTTGAGTGGTATTCAAGGGTTTTTTGAGGAAGTTATTTGAACTAGTCATTTTTTTGGGATTGGCTCCCGAAAAGAAAGATTATTCGAATTTCAAAACCAATTAACCCAGAATCACCATCAGATCCATTTCAAAAACACAAACTATGCCACGATTCTTTAGATCCTTTTTTTCCAAACCTAGGAATTTGGATTAAAGGCTCGGGTGTTGTGGTACACGTGTCATCAAAGAGTTGTTTTTCAAAAATTCTTGGAAGATAAGATTCAAGACAAATTTGACCCTCAGCCTGATTCTTCTATTCAACCTAAGGCTCGGGGGCTACTCCATATGGAGTGCGAGTAAAATCGCACCCCATATAAAAGTAGATTTGAAAACTACTCGGGGCTTGAGCACCTCACAACCTCGATGCGGCTAAGGAAGTATTCAGAAGACACCTTCTCAAGGGGACTCAGCAGGGACCTCAAGACACCTTCAAGAAGTACTCGAAAGCCTGCAGTACTCAGCTAGGAACAGCTCGGGGGCTTGTAGGCCCAGGGCAGCAGGACTGCATACTTGGCGTACACATTTTGTAATAGAGGATGGCGCGTGGGCCATACCTTATCCTCATTGTAACTAGTCGTATAGAAATAGGACTAGTCAGACGGGAGGAAACTACCTGAGTAGTACTCGGGTAGGACTCCTCAGGCCGTATCCAGCTAGGGTTTCCTTGTAACCCTGTCCCCCAAATATATAAGGGTGGGCAGGGACTTCTCCAAAACATCTCATAACCATCAAGACAATACAAACCACACAGGACATAGGGTATTACGCTCTCGGAGGTCCGAACCTGTCTAAACCTTTGTGTTCCTTGCACCTTCGAGTTTCTGATCTCGGCGACACCCTACCTACAACCTACCACCTCGGGGGTATCCCTCGGTGGGTTTGGCGGTAAAACACCAACAATGACTGCATCCTCTATCGCAGTGAGTATGAAAATTTGGATGCATGTCTGGTATGCAAAGCATGTCGTTATAAGATCCCTCAAGATGATCCAGACGATGTTGAGGGGGTGCATAACAAGAAGAGAGCGTGTGCCAAGGTGACGTGGTATTTTCCTATAATACCGCGTTTGAAACGTCTGTTCATGAACAAAACCAATGCAAAGTTGATGCGATGGCACAAAGAAATGAGGAAGCAAGACCACATGTTCTGACACCCCCACTGATGGGTCCTAGTGGAGAAAGGTGGACAGAACATTCCTAACTTTTGCAGATGAAGCAAGGAACGTGAGGTTTGGTTTAAGTACGGATGGCATGAATCCTTTCAGTGAACAGAGCAGTGGCCATAGTACTTGGCCTGTGACACTTTGTATATACAATCTTCCTCCTTGGCTGTGTATGAAGCGGAAGGTTCTTATGATGCCGGTGCTTATACCTGGACCAAAGCAACCTGGTAACGATATTGATGTGTACCTGAAACCGCTGGTGACGATCTTCTTTTACTGTGGAAAGAGAAGGGGGATTGTGTGTGGGATGCACACGCAAAGGAGCATTTTAACCTGCACCAAAGGTCCCCATCAGCGACGGTTGGAATACCTGGTGACGAAGACTGAGACTTTCAGTCTCGGTCTCATAGTACCGGTTGAAGAACCGGTGTTGAAGGCCTTTTTCAACCGGTGCTGATCAGCTTTTTTCTAATAGTGTACGTGCTATGCACTACGGCCACGTCACATGTTCGGGAGCAAACCAAACGACCATCATAGTTTTTGGTGCAAGAGATGTGATGACGCAGTTTGGCAAACTATGGTAGCGATTCAAATATGCGAGTCCTTTGGCTGCGCACTTGGGCATCTCTACATCACTGCACGATAATAATAAAATCATTTTTGTACTATTAGAGACTTATGGTTGCTTCACTACTACACATACCCTCATCACCACCGGTTTCACCGCCCGTTGGATTAGGGTCGACGATGATGGCTCATGCCATCACCGCTAGCTTCACACACGGTGGTATTGCCCTGTTTCAAAAACAAAAAATATAGCCTCACGGCTTCACACCCGCCGCCATCGCCCCGCACGCTCCGCGCCACCATGGGCTCGTGCGTCGTCGCTCCAGCTCGTCGCGCCACCTCGCACCACCGCAATAGAACCCCGCCACCGCGGGACCCTCGCGCCGCTCCACCTCCTCGCACCCCACCTGTCTCCACCGCTCGCCGCCTCCACCGCATCTGAGCGCCGCCACCACATCCTAGCGCCGCCTCCGCCGCATTTGAGCGCTGCCACCGCTCGCGCCTCGAGGCCTCCCGTCCCTGGCCACGGCCTCCGTGTGTTGCTCCACGTGTGTTGCACTCCAGCCGATCCGCGAACGCTAGCGCTCGCTGCTCTGCTCTGCACGCCCGCCGCTCCGCGTGGCGCTGCAAATAGAAGCGGATGCGGGGGAGAGGAGGGAGGCCGCGCTGGGGAGAGGAAGGGGAGGGAGACAACGGTGGGGATAAGGAAGGGGACGAGGTGGTGGCTGGGGAGAGAAGGGAGGCCAGGGAGAGGAAGGGGATGAGGCGACTGCGGGAAGAGGAGGGAGGGAGGGAGGCCGGGGAGAGGGAGAGGGGTAGGGGAGAGGAAGGGGATGCGGCGGGGATGGGATAAAGGATAGGAGTGACTGAGAGAGAGAAGAGGAGAGATAAAAATTGGGTAGT
Organism: Panicum miliaceum; assembly: GCA_032594955.1. Lineage (NCBI taxonomy): Eukaryota > Viridiplantae > Streptophyta > Magnoliopsida > Poales > Poaceae > Panicum > Panicum miliaceum. The sequence continues at coordinate 22,630,227 of CM064062.1, forward strand.
GATTTTCATCAGCGCCATTTTATATTTTATATTACGGTGTAGCGGTGACGACATCACTGTCAGGTCGTAATACGAACCGGCGGTGATGTCATGATCCGGTACCAGATCACCGCCGTCCCGTAATACGAACCGGTGGTGATGTCTACTATCACCGCCGGTTCTAAATGGAACCGGCGGGGATGAGGTGTTTGCAATGATATAGTTTGTAATAGTGCTTGTTATAGTTCTTATTAAGTCGTAGTGCATTGTTTATGTGATTGACAAGGTTGGTTTAACTGTAGCGGGAACAGCACCATGGTTAGCTCTTGGCTTACGTCGAACGCTCCGAAGATCATCTAGAACTTAATCCGCCTTCTAGAGATACTAACACCACCGTTCCCTGTTGATGCGACCGAGTAAAGGGTGGCAGTACGCTGAAACAACCGATGAGTTACTTTCATGATAAAAGAGCCATGCATGTAATTTTTCTCCCAGTAAAAGGTCCATCTGCACGTGTATTGACCAGGCTGAACAAGAATTTACAGGGGGAACACAGTTTTGGATGGAATCATGGAAAAAGAGGAAATCCTGGACCCCATACATATTAATTCCAAAACCACCTTGTTTCGTCCAGGGCCAAATCCGGTAGATCGATGCAGTGACCCAACCAAATACCCGTTGCCGACGAGCGCGCCATCCGAGACGCGCGGCGAAGTGGCCAGTATCTCTACATGATCCCGTACGTACGACGTATTGGCCCGCTGCTGGCGCGTGCGTGCGTCCGTCCTTTCGGCCGACGAAAACGGTATAGACGTGCACCCTCCTGTCACGTACTCCTCCCTGGCTCCCTGTCCCCGTGGGCTGTGGCAGGGGCAGGGCGAAAAGTGCGTGCGCTACCTACTTAGCAGCGCCACGGTAACCACCTAGAACGGAATTAGCTGGGGGCCGCGAGCACGCCAGCCATTTTTCACATCACATGGATTGGTACCAACTCGATGATCGGCAAGTACCGACTCGCGATCAATTATCGTCGATGTGGGTGGAAAGCCCCTCGATACATAAGTGCCCTCGTTCCTAGAACCCACCCGGGGCGAGTTGATCGTTTAGAGGGCGATCGCGGAGTCACTGAATGAAGTGGCACGGACACCGGTTGATCCAATAATCATGCTGTCAAGCTGTCCACGCTCGTCATACTCTAAATCCATCCTTAAAAGGAATATTCCGTCCTGATCAGCGAGATTTTCTTCTCTATACTCAGTTTTTCTGCACCCGTCATCCTTTATATCCCATACTTTATACCAACTATCACATATTTTATTTAACCATCTCCAACTACCCTCTTATTTCTTTTTTTTCTCTTTTTTCTTTTCCCTTTTCCCCTCTGCCTCCCCCGCTCTCTCTCTCTCTTGCTCGCCCTCACCCTCGACGCTCCCTCCTTCACGCCGCCTCCTTCCTCCTCCGCCCCTAGGCCCCTCGGCTCCTCCCCCCTCCTCCCCCTCTCTCTCCAAATCCGCCGGCGGCGGCGGCGCCCCCTCCTCCCTCCTCCTCTTCCCTCCTCGGGTCCTCCGCTGACGCCCCCCTCCTCCCTTTCTTGTGGGCCTGCGCCAGTGCCCACCCCTCCCTTCTCTGCACGCCGCCGCCACTATCCTCGTCACCAACGCCGGCCGTGAGGTGGACGACGGCCGTGAGGTGGACAACGAGCCGACCCCGAGGCACGACCGCGACGGGGAGCGGGAGGCATGGCGTATCGAGGGTCGGCGCATCGAGGGCCAGGGCGAGGAGCTGCGGCTGGATCTGCGGCTGGATCTGCGGCCAGATCTGGCGCCGGCCAGCCTCCCTCGTCGGCGTAGCGCCTCGCTCCCCGGCGGCCGGACGGATCCCGGCGACGGCAAATCGGCGCCGTGGTCACCTGCCTCGCTCGCTTCTACGGCCTGCCTCCGCGGCCTCGCTACTGCGCCCATGCCTCCACGACCCGCCTCTGCTCCGTCCGTGTGGGGCGCGGCTCTGGTGGCGGGGGCACCGTGGCCGTGCTGGAGCTGGAGGCGCTGTTCAAGGGTGGCCACGCCGGTCGTCGCGTCCTCCAGCCGGCAGGGCTCCTTCCGCCAGATCTAGCCGCGGGGTGGCGGGATCTCGTCCACGCGGCCGACGAGCCCAGACGCAGGCGGTGGGCGGGCGCAGCTTCCGGCAGCCGGTGAGCTTAGACGCAGGCAGCGAGCGGGCGCGGGGAGCAACGGCTTCCCTGGAGGTGAGGTGGAGCCGGCATGGAGAGCGGGCAGCCTCTATCACGCTTGATTTGGAGTAAACGGGCTGCTCCTCTATTTTACAAAAATGCTTACAGTACAACGGTGTAGCTCATTTTACGCTAAAGCTGTACTGCAGGATGGCGTACCGCGCCGGATAGCGGTCCCGGTGCGGGCAGCCTCACGGACACAGTAGTGGGCATGGTTTCCGCGCGCTATTTAATAATCAGGAGGTTCCGAGACCGCAGCGAAAGGTGACGCCCAACCTAAGAAATTGCAGTTTGAAACATCTCCAAAAGGTGCCCTACCCCGTTTCTTCCCAGCTTGTTGCATGTTCTGCACCAGGCAACAGAAAACATAATTTTGGACCAACGCCCACCATCGGCAATAATTAGGAAGGAAATCAGGCACGTACCTTGTTCGAAAACTGATCCTCGAGGGGGTGGGAACGTCGTAGGTCTGAGACCTTGCTGGATCACGACCGTGCTTGGTCGCAACCCTACCCTAGATCACGATGGCGCACGGTGGCTGGTCGCGACGGGGATCGCCTCGATGAGGTGGGAACGTCGTGGGTCTGAGACCTCGCTGGATCGCGCCCGCGCGTGGTCGCAACCCACCGCAACACCAAGATGGCACACGGCGGCTGGTCGCGACGGCGAGACCACGATGGATCGCGCCGCTCGCGGTCGCAACCCACCGCTAAACCACGATGGCGCAGGCCGGCTGGCCGCGACGGCGACGGGGATGGCACCTCATGCGGGGCCCAACAACGGCAAGCCTCTAGACTAGGATGGCGCACGCCGGCTGGCCGCGACGGCGACGGAGATGGCACCTTCACGCGGAACCACGATGGCGTCGGGCGCCCGCCGGCGGCGCGATGTTTAGGGATAGGAAATTAGACCAGCGACGGGCGGCACCGCGTGGGGAACGAGGGGTGCGACGGGCGGCCCCGCGTGCGCGTCCCCTGGCGGTGGCGTCCGCCCAGATCGGACGTCCCACGCTGGAAATTGGCTGAACCAAAAATCAGACGATGTAGGGGTGCTTAGCGGCTGAACCAACGGGGGGTTAGCGGGCTGATCGCACCTGGGGACCTACGAACGGAAAAAAAACGTCCCTATTAGACTCTTTTTAGTAGTATAATATAATATATAGATAGATAGATAGAGATAGAGATATGATCCAATATGAGGTCGATCGTATGCCCGTGAGTCCACTGTGACTGCCCCCAATCAAATTAAGGCTCCAAGCTCAGGGCAGGTCATCCTGCGCTCGCCTCGTCGTTCTTCTCCACAGACCACACTCATCAGACCGTTCGCTTACAGTGCCAAGTTCACCGGCTCCAAGGTCGCAGTTGAAAAGCCTCGTGCGTCTGGAGGAGCGAGCAACAGGGCGGCCACGGAGATCATCACTTTGTTATCTGGAGTGCGTTGAGCGTTGTCGCCCCGTGCTGGCTTGCTCTTTGATCGAGGCAAACCTCACCTCGCGACCACATCCTCTTCGTTTGCCCTTGCCCCAAGTACACGCCGTCTGCAACTCTTGGTCTTCCCACGCTGTGGCATATTTACCAGGCGATGGCAGCCGCAGGACGGTCGCTCGCGCTGCCACTGCCGCCGCGTGTGCTTGTGCTGCCCCTTCCCGCTCACTCACACCGCAGCGTGCGCGATAGCGTCGCTGCCGCCGCGGGCACGAGCGCCCCTCCTGCCGCTCGCTCGTCACGTCGTGGAGGTGCAATCGGATTCGAACCTGTGGAAGGACCAAAGGGACGCAATACGTGCGGATGGGCTTGTAGCCCAGTGGTGAACGCTCCAAGGGAGGAGCCGAGCCGGCGGGGCTTCGAGCCCCCGTCCCGCATCTGGTCTCCAAAGAAGACCGCGCAGGGTGCGCCTTAAAAAAAAAAGGGTGCAATACATGGGAACTGGGACCCACATGTCGGTGTCTAATGACGGACCAAAAGTTAACGTACATTAGAAAAACTAATTTTCAGGCTCGTAGCGTACATACAGCAATAAATTCATTCATTCACACGAACCTCGGGACGAACCCGGAGACAGGGTGCAAATTACAACCGGTAACAGCAACTTCACCTGCCGTAGGCCAAACATCAGCATTTGGCTAGCCTAGCCGCCGGATTTACGCTTTATCCTTTGAAGTGTGAACATATCATCTCATCGTCCTACTAGCTATGGTTAGTTTCTCCAAGGCTAATCTGGCTAGTATATATTTCAATGAGGAAAAAAGTGATACTCTTAAATTTTTCTTCAGTAAGTTCGTGCCCGTGCGTTGCTACGGGTGAGAAAAGATAAGATACACTCAATTAAATCGCACATTAATATTCAATATAAGAAAATGTATTACACATCATCCATGAAACAATAATAATGTGATTTCACCGAGACACGGCCAATAATAATGTGATTTACATGTCAATAAAAGAAATATACAATCAAAGGTACAACGATACTTTGACAATGCAAAGTCATTTATCCCAATGATTCTATCACTGATCACAACAGTTAAAAAGGGTCGCCGGGAGCAAAAAAAATAATGATGACAAAACTAATGACGGTGTCAATACATGGGAACTGGGGCCCACATGTCGGTGTCTAATGACGGACCAAAAGTTAACTTACCGTAGAAAAAATAATGTTCAGGCTCGTAGCGTACATGCAGCAATAAATTCATTCATTCACACGAACCTCGGGACGAACCCGGGGACAGGGTGCAAATTACAACCGGTAACAGCAACTTCACCTGCCGTAGGCCAAACATCAGCATTTGGCTAGCCTAGCCGCCGGATTTACGCTTTATCCTTTGAAGTGTGAACATATCATCTCATCGTCCTACTAGCTATGGTTAGTTTCTCCAAGGCTAATCTGGCTAGTATATATTTCAATGAGGAAAAAAGTGATACTCTTAAATTTTTCTTCACTAAATTCGTGCCCGTGCGTTGCTACGGGTGAGAAAAAATAAGATACACTCAATTAAATCGCACATTAATATTCAATATAAGAAAATGTATTACACATCATCCATGAAACAATAATAATGTGATTTCACCGAGACACGGCCAATAATAATGTGATTTACATGTCAATAAAAGAAATATACAATCAAAGGTACGACATACTTTGACAATGCAAAGTCATTTATCCCAATGATTCTATCACTGATCACAACAGTTAAAAAGGGTCGCCGGGAGAAAAAAAATAATGATGACAAAACTAATGAATTTCTGATCCAACCGTTTAAAACGACATTTTACATTGCTTTATGACTTTTCATGCGTGCGCACAAACATTCACCATAAGTAATTCACGGAACCTTGGGTATGATCAGTATGGTTTATTAATTTAAAGAATTGCATAAAGTCGCAATGCTGACTACTAATAATTCACGACAAGTGTTTGAGATGGCAAAACAAGCTAATAATTCACGACAAGTGTTTGAGATGACTGCTACTAATAATTCATCTTCCTCTTCACGCTCCTTCGCATCCGGTGGAAGAGCAAGGATACATATATTCGTTCTAGCATTTGCTCTAGACATCGTAACATACAGTTGTCCATGTGAAAATACTGGATTGGGTAGATACACACCAACATTAGAGGTAGTTTGTCCTTGTAATTTGTTGACTGTCATTGCAAAACTTAACCTAATAGAAAATTGCTTCCTTTTAAACCGGAATGGAAACATCTCATCATCATCATCAGATGGGCACAGGGGGATCCTGGGTAAGAAAACACGCTTTCCAGCATGCTGCCCTACAACAATTTTGGCATCAATGGTGTTTTTCTAGAATGCCCTCACCACAAGCCTTGTACCATTGGCATCAATGGTGTTTTTCTAGAATGCCCTCACCACAAGCCTTGTACCATTGCATAGCTCATTTGCTGGATCGCTGTTCCGCAGTAGTATAATTGGACATCCAACCTTGAGCTTTAGCACATGTGGAGGTAGACCGTTGGGTGTCAAAATGTTGAGGAACTTGGACGGGTAGTAATTATGTGGATCATCAACCGCGGAATCAAAGCTGTGGTATGTAACCTCTTCTCCTCGGAAACTCTCAATCATCTTTATATTAATATTATCCACCCAATCATTACGTGTGGATAGGATGGCTCTTGAGGTAATGTAATCTTTATTTGACATGTTTTCATTCTGATTTGGGAATACTCTTGCAATTAATCCGTCGAGATCGTTACCATCACCTTTGTAAGGCAAGCAAATCTCATTTGGAAGGCGGACATTGCCATCCTCATTGACCGCTTTTGTATCGTTTCCAATTCGTAAAAGATATTCTGCAAACCATGGATCATTTTGCGCCCTCATGTTACGTACCAACTTTAGATGGCACATGGAATCCCAGAGGTACGACCTCCAGAGTGAAGCGTCAACTATCTGAGCTCTCGAACCTCTCCGCACAACAGGTAGAACCTGTCTGAAATCTCCTCCGAACACAATGGTCTTCCCACCAAAAGGGAGCTCATGACACCCCATTATGTCTCGTAGGCTTATCTAGCGCTTCAACCGCTTGCCTCTTGGTCATAGAAGCCTCATCCCATATAATCAGAGCAGCTTGGCGGAGCAACATGGCAGTACCACTTTACTTAGTGAAACTACAACAACCGCCATCCTCGATAGTGAGTGGTATCTTAAAACGCAAGTGGGCGGTCCTACCACCGGGCATTATTGAGCTTGGCAGAGCAACATGGCAGTACCACTTTACTTAGTGAAACTACAACAACCGCCATCCTCGATAGTGAGTGGTATCTTAAAACGCGGGTGGGCGGTCCTACCACCGGGCATTATTGACGCAGCAACACCAGATGTGGTTGTTGCCACAGCGATCTTGTTCTGACTACGAATTTGCCCAAGAAGTGCTCTGTAAAGGTAGGTCTTGCCAGTTCCACCAGGGCCATCAACAAAAAACATTCGACCTTGGTCAGCTTCGATGGAGGACATAATCTCATTGTAAGCAGCTCATTGCTCACCATTAAGTGACTCGAACATAGATACATCATCAGCGTTGAGTTCAATACTTGTTTCCTCGAAAATCTCTCGTGGAATGCCGTTCGCATTGTCGTACATGTCGTCAATTTCTGGAAGAGGAAATGACCTTATGTCCTTACCCATTGACTGCAACATATTTCTAATGTCAATCAGAACCATTTGTTGAACGAGAACAGAGGATTGACTATTGCGACGATAATCTTCTGACATAGCTTCAAGGTGCTTCTGCCAAAGTCCGAACACATTACTCGGCTTGCAAAAAACCAATATTGTGGCAAACAATCTATGGAGCGAAGATGGCATATGAAATAATGATGCTTCCACAAGACAATCATCCACTGTGTTGTTCTCCTCGATAAGTCCCCTTTTCTCTGCAGCTTCACGAAAGGACGGCTGCATAACACCATTAACAGTCCTCAGATGCTCATACGAGGTAGCACCTGTGACGTGGTTTGGAAGAACCCGAAGATAATAACGTTCTCCCTCAGCAGGATGAGCCAACACAATTCTACCAACCTGACCATCTGTTTTATACTTTCTTGGTTGCCAAAATTTACCATTGGACTGCCAGGTGAAATATTCTAGAAAATCACGATACAATATTCCTCGAGCTTTCTCGTGCATTCTGTTTGCATCAAAGTATGCGGTAAGCATTGACTCATCAGCCCCAGGCTTGTTAAGCACATCTTCAATTTTCTCTCGCTGGTGAAATGACACCATATGCATATCGGGTATATGGAGCTGCAACTGTTGAACTGGAGGATAGTTCTTAGCCAATTCAAATCCATATATTTGCCATAGGGCTTCAGGTGGGGTGACCCATCGAGCATCCCTGTACTGTTTAATCTCATCTACATTGCCGTTATCGTCTGCCTTGTCACTTGTCACCCTCACGGACTACCACTGAAGCCCTATCATGACCCTTGTAAATATATTTGAAAAGATATTTAACAGACTTGATGCTCCCACGTGCCTCCACATTTACATGCCTCCACATGCCCTGTCATAAGAACAAATTCCAAGTCAAATCCCTTTAAGTACTGCATGCTGGTAGGATCCAACAAATAGTTTGCAGTGTTGTTCCTGAAATTCATTTGGTTGTAATGTGAGGATCACACTGGGTTAGAGTGGGAAAAAAAATCAATCGGGATGAAACAGAATAAATAAGATCAATCCTACAGTAGTTCTCATTAGTAGTTTTAATACATTTTATTGTCATATTTTATCAATTCAATTTAATCTGTTTAAGCATCAGCAAACAACTCTGTTGCAAGTCTGAACACTGAACAAAAAGGAAAAAATTTGTAGGATCAAGTAGGAACACGATCACAACTAAATGAGGAGCAAATATTAATTCATGAAATCATAAGATCCTTGCATAACACACACACACACCACTCAACCTAGACAGTCAATTGGGCACCAACACCACAATAATAGGAGCAAATAGATGTTGTAGACATTGCTAAAAAAAGACGTGAAGATGGGAGAGATAGATCAGGACCTTGCTCCCAGCTGTCTGTTTTGCTGGTTTGGTAGCAGCACTTCCCTTATCCATGGGGTCTTGCAAAAAAAAAAAGTGCGGTAAGACGACGGCACATAGACAAAGATGATTCAAAGGATAGTTTCACCTATTTGCTATTAAGAACAAATTCCAAGTCAAACCCCTTTAAGTACTGCATGCTGGTAGGATCCAACAAATAGTTTGCAGTGTTGTTCCTAAAATTTATTTGGTTGTAATGTGAGGATCACACTGGGTTAAAGTGGGAAAAAAAGTAAATCGGGATGAAACAGAACAAATAAGACCAAATCCTAGAGTGATTCTCATTAGTAGTTTTGAATGTGACACCTGAACTCATATAATAAATTACTAACTTAGCTTTGAATGTAACACTGATCAGAAGCAGGAATCAAAATTTCATGAGAAGAAACTTAGCTTTGAGTGTAACACCTGAACTCATATAAACTTTTCATGTACATCTGATCTTTGAACTATATAGTATTTTCAAAAGTAGAAAACAAAATTCAACCATTATCACCTCTAGAACCAACTAATGGGCATCCACATAGTTTCTTATACCATTACATAATAATCACCATGGATTTACAGGTAGCTAAATTTAATAGTAAGCTGACACTATTATCCATAATGATTTAGGAAGTCAAATAGGCCTAAAAGTTGAAATAAAGACTGTGCATATACCATTACATATGATCAACCATCAGTTCAAACACTACATATGGGAAGATTTCATGTCACAGTTAACCTTTTAAACTCCATAAAGGGAGGTTAAGTTTTATAGGTTGGCTAAAAGCCTGAACCTGAATTTCAGATTTCTTGCTAGTCAGATGTAATAACCCCATTACGTTTCACATGTAACAGGATGATAATAGCTCACTGGGCTCCTCCAACGTAACAGATATTTAAGAATATATCGAAGTATATGAATTATAATAACGTACCGAAATGTACAAACCGATGATGTATGACCTAACTACATCGAGAACCTAAACACATTACACATCTGGTGGCTGACCTAAAGTCTCGAAGTAGTAAGAACAGGATGACAAAGGAATCCCCTGCCAAGCCTACACTACCGGAAACAGGAAATTCGCCGAGTGTAAAAATTTTGCCGAGTGCTTTATTTCGGGCACTCGGCAAACAGCCTATTTGCCGAGTGTATTCAACCCGGCACTCGGCAAACATATTACACTCGGCAATAAGGTCGTTTGCCGAGTGCCATAAATAAGACACTCGGCAAACAGCTCATAGACACTCGGCAAAGGCACGACACTCGGTAAATAAACGGCGCGTGCATCGCACGTGCACCGTCCGTCACCGGACTGGGCCGGCCGTTAGTCCTTTGCCGAGTGTTGGACGCCGACACTCGGCAAAGAGGCAGTTCGCCGAGTGCCACTGCAAGACACTCGGCAAACTTATTACTTCGCCGAGTGCCTCACCCTGGACACTCGGCAAACAAAAAAAAAATTTCGTCATTTTGGCCTCCACACTTTTTCTACTCCCCACGTAGGAGATTTTGTAATTCATAATAAAAGTTGGTATATTTTGTGGTCTGTTTGCTATTTTTAATGAAATGATTGCATTAATAGGAATTTTTTTATTCATGTCAAATTTTAACTGCAGGTACATGAAATGGTGGATTATAATCAGTGGAAAAATTATATCCATATTATGGAGTCCGGATTGAGGTCTCAACCCGGAAATGAGAAGAGATTTTGAACATTGTTTTTAAAAAACACGACCACGAACGTGTGGTTGAATGGTTGTTAAATTCTAAAAAAATCAAACGAAATCTGAAAATCACAAGATTTGTCAAGATGTCATGATATTATGTGTGGAGGCTGTGGTAAAAAATTGAGAAGGTTTCGCCCAATTTCTGACATATGATGCTTAGAAACTGACTCATCTCCTGGAAGGATTCATAGAAGTTAGAGAGGATACAATAAGATTTGGAGTCCAAGTGACACTTGAGTTAAGGTTTGGCTTCAAATCTTTTTGTATAGGCAACATACAACACAGATTGGTTCGTGCCAAAATTTGAAAATTTTTCGGATGCGTTTACTATTTTTTATTGATTAAATGCAATTATAGATTTTTAGTAGATATAAATGCAATTTGCGCTATAACTGCATGAAATAATAGAACATTATCAGTAGAAAAATAATTTAACCATTGTTGAGTGATGGTGACACGATTTTGCCCAAGTATATTAGAAAAAGTTATGTTAAATATAAAATATTAGTGTATTTTGCCGAGTGTGTAAAAAAAATACTCGGCAAAAGTACCTTTTGCCGAGTGTTTTCCACAGACACTCGGCAAAGAAGGTACACGGGCCCACTGGCAGCATTCTCCTCCTTATTTAAAAAACGAAAAACGCTTTCTTTGCCGAGTGCCTTGGATCTGACACTCGGCAAAGAAAGAAGATTGCCGAGTGCCAGATCTCGGGCACTCGGCAAAGAACCGGACTTTAAAAAAAATGAATCTTTACTTTGCCGAGTACCAGATCGCGGGCACTCGGCAAAGAACCGGACTTACGTTTTTAGCAAGCCCCCGCGCGCGGCCTGTCCTCTATCCTAAACCCCGCATTTTTAGCCGCCCCGCCGCCGCAGCGCCGCCCCGCCGCCGCCCCGCAGCGCCGCCCCGCCGCCGCGCCGCCCCGCCGCCCCGGCCCGCCGCCGCGCCGCCCCGCCCCGCCGCCGCGCCGCCCCGCCCCGCCGCCCCACCGCCCCGCCGCCGCGCCGCCCCGCCCCGCCGCCCCACCGCCCCGCCGCCGCGCCGCCCCGCCCCGCCGCCCCGACGCCCCGCCGCCCCGGCCCGCCGCCGCGCCGCCCCGCGGCCCCGCCGCAGCGCCGCCCCGGCGCCCCGCCCCGCCGCCCCACCGCCCCACCGCCGCGCCGCCCCGGCGCCCCGCCCCGCCGCCCCGCAGCCCCGGCCCGCCGCCGCGCCGCCCCGCCGCAGCGCCGCCCCGCCCCGCCGCCGCTCCGCCCCGCCGCCCCGGCCCGCCGCGGCGCCGCCCCGCCGCAGCGCCGCCCCGGCGCCCCGCCGCGCCGTCCAGGCGCCCCGCCCCGCCGCCGCGCCGCCCCGCTACTGAACAAGCTCCGAATTTTCTTCTCTGGTTAGTTGTACATTTCATTGTCAGTTCACCCCCAATTTGTGTACCATGTCTCCATCAGCCTTCCATTCCTATTGTATGCTAATAATTTTATTCTTACCGCTATGGCTCATTCTAAATTTTTTGCTGCTATGTCTCCACTAAAATTTAGAGGTCATATATGGGGAGCAAGATGGCGCCCGTAATATATGATGGTACTCTAAAAGCACCACTTAGTATAAAGTGTAGGTGAAGGTAGTTGTGGCATCTACTACTTGTGAACACATTTTCGCTGGTCGAATGTTGGGAGGCAGCATGGGTATAATTCTTGCCCACCATTCTGTCGATCATGTGCTACCAAGTGTCAATTTCATGCTTTTTTGTCATAAGGATCCCTGATTTTCAGACCTCAATGGGAGATTTTATTAATCTAGTGGTGTTCATGCTGCTCACCCTCACGCATGTACATACGCTTTTTCTACCAGATAGTTATCTATTTTTGGTGATCCATCCATCGATGTTCCGTTTTTTATCACGTGAACTGTAGAGGTATAGGATCAACAAATCAAGTTAAATGAAATAAAATATATGTTTCTCTTTCCGAGCTTGTTACATAAATGCATTGAGCTCATGAAGAATAGAAACCTAACATGTTCTGTGAATGCGTGATAGCCCATGAAACTTTGAAACCTGTGGCCATGCAGCTGCGATGGCACGACAACAACAGCTGGGTGTACATTGACCTTATCCTGCCGAGCCGCGCCGCCGCTCCGGCGCGCCGCCCCGGCGCCCCGCGGCCCCGCCGCCGCGCCGCCCCGGAGCCCCGCTGCCCCGCCGCCCCGGCGGCCCGTCCTCGAGTCGTCACTTTGTACGATAGCAAGGTGAGTTATCCTACACCTCTATTTCCGTATGATGTTCGTATATCACGTAACCTAGTTAGGCGTCTCCCGTTCGAAAGAGATACGGTTGGAAATATGTAGATGTTTGCATATTTATAACCGTATCTGTTTCGAATTGTCCATGTCACTTTGGACAGCACGAGGATGTGTAGGTGGGTTTAGTTTCCATAGTCTACTCCGGTCCGAGTTAGAGCTTCGGCAGGACCTCCCAATTGTTCTCCGGATACACAATCTCCATTTCCAGGACGTGTATTTGGAGAACAGCGGGGAGGTGCTGCCGAAACTCTATCTCAGGTCGGAGTAGACCATGGAAACTAATCCCACCTACACATCCTCGTGTGGGATTAGGACCTATCTTCACCTAATAGACAGTATAGGAACGCGTAGATGCAACGTGAGTTTTTATATTACTCGCTGATGTTCTAGAGGATGGAGGATCGTCAGTGGATGTACACGGGCCGATCTAGTCAGAATTCGTTGACCGATGAGTGGATAAACAAGACCGATGCATTCTTGGAACGGGCATTTGCAAGGATCAAAGGAGGAAGAGATACTTGGTGTCCGTGTAGCAAATGTGGAAACCTGCGTCGGCAAACAAAGTTAGAAATGGGTAAACATCTTGTTAGGCACGGATTTACGTCAGACTATACCATATGGATCTACCATGGTGAAGTCGATCGTGGGAGGGACGAGGCCATCAGACAACGTATCGAGCAATATGATGATGACGCCGGGGTGGGAGACATGTTAGGTGACTATCATGAAGGTCGTAGGGAGGAGGAGCCCGAGGCTACCGCAAAGGCGTATTACGACATGTTGTGTGCGGCACAGCAACCCCTTCACGGGCATACCAAGGTCTCTCAACTGGATGCCATTGCACGTCTAATGGCTGTGAAGTCCCAGTTTAGCTTGAGTCGAAACGCCTTCGATATTATGTTGACAGTTTTTGGGAGCCTGCTCCCGGAGGGTCACATCTTGCCAAAGTCTATGTATGAGGCACAAAAACTTCTTCGTGCACTTAAGATGCCGTACGAGCAGATACATGCTTGTCCGAAGGGATGCATCTTATTTAGAAAGGAATATGCGGAAGCAAAGTACTGTATAAAGTGCGAATCGTCTAGGTTCCTGGAGGTAGACTCTGGTGACGGTCAGAAGAAGCAGCTTGCAATTCCTGTGAAGATCCTTCGGTACCTTCCCTTCATACCGAGGATCCAACGGCTTTACATGTGTGAAGAATCCGCGAAACAAATGACATGGCACAAAACCGGACGTCGATACAATGCTGAGAAGCTGGTACACCCATCCGATGGCGAAGCTTGGACAAAGTTTGATGCGATCTATCATGAGAAAAGTCGAGAGGCTCGTAATGTACGTGTTGCGCTCGCAACAGATGGGTTCAATCCTTATGGAATGGCTGCCGCCCCGTACACCTGTTGGCCTATGTTCGTTATCCCCCTCAATCTCCCCCCTGGTGTTCTCTTTCAGCGACAGAACATATTTTTATCGTTGATAATTCCAGAACATCCAGGGAATAATATGAGTGTGTACATGGAGCCTCTGATTGATGATTTGGTCCGTGCATGGGATGAAGGTGTATGGACATACGACCGTGCTACAAGGACAAACTTCAAGATGCATGTTTGGTACCACTACTCTCTGCATGACTTGCCAGCATATGGTATTTTCTGTGGCTGGTGTGTTCACGGGAAGTTCCCATGCCCAGTATGCAAGGCTTCTTTAAAATTCATTTGGTTGACGAAGGGTGGCAAATATTCTTCATTCGACAAACATCGACAATTCCTTCCTCCTGACCATCCTTTCCGACGAGATATTAGAAATTTTACAAAAGATGTCGTAGTTAACGAACCTCCACCGCAGATGCTGACCTTAGCCGCGGTTCGTGCTCAGTTAGACGCTCTTGAGGTCAACAATCATGATGGTGGTTTTGTGGGATATGGCGAGCAACATGCTTGGACTCAGAGATCCTGCTTGTGGAACCTCCCCTATTTTGATGATCTTCTTCTCCCACATAACATTGATGTTATGCACACTAAAAAGAACATTGCCGAGGCAATTTTTAGTACAATTATGGACATTCCTGACAAGACAAAGGATAACGTTAAGGCTAGAGTGGATCAAGCAATGTTATGCAACAGACCAAAGCTAGACATGGCGCCTCCCAGAGCCGGCAAGTCGTGGAGAAAGCCTAAGGCTGATTTCGTCCTGACGAGGGCGCAAAGGAGGGAGGTATTACAATGGTTCCAAACGTTAATGTTCCCTGATGGGTATGCAGCGAATCTGAAGAGGGGAGTGAACTTAGCTACTATGCGAATCAACGGAAGTCATGATTATCACATATGGATTGAGCGCCTACTTCCGGTGATGGTTCGAGGCTATGTCCCTGAGCATGTGTGGCAGGTGCTAGCGGAGTTGAGTAATTTCTTCCGCCAGCTTTGTGCTAAGGAGTTATCTCGGACCGTGGTTGCCGAAATGGAAAGAATGGCGCCTGTGTTGCTCTGTAAGTTGGAGAAGACCTTTCCTCCTGGCTTCTTCAATCCGATGCAGCATATGATTTTACACCTCCTGTGGCAGAACCACCTGAATTAATCCGGCTCAAGTGTATTAACCATCACCATTAAGGCATTCTCGGTTAACCTTACACTTCAAACGGAGTAATCCACTGGTCTGTCGGGTATAACCTCCCGATACAACCACGGTGAACGGATCGAGCGCCATACATACAAACGCTCATGCGACGATGAGCCCAGAGAATACCACATTCCAGCAAATATTACAACATTAGCATAAGTGAATATTACAGACCAAGTTTTAAATTTAGAAACCGAGTACTTCAATTATCATAAATAAGTTCTTCAGAGTTTAAGTTGCAGCGGAAATAAATGACGGAAACTACTCGACGATACAGAATGTCTCGATGAAGCCCGTACGAGACATCACTCGACATTTTCTCCATTGGACGGGGGCGCATCCCATTCCACCGACCAACCAGGGGGAAGAGTGCAGGGCCAAGTCAAGCTAGCAATCATGTCGTCGAAGGTCTCACCTGAAAACGAGCCACAAGCACGGCTGAGTATACTAATACTCAGCAAGACTTACCCGTGTAGTGGAATCTACTCCACCGACTCTAGACATGCAAGGCTTTTTGGCTCAGGGGTTTGTTTTGCCGAAAAAGCGTCTACAAGTGGGTCCTTACTTTCAACTTTTAGCTCAAGATTCTAGTTTCGTTAACCATTCTAGATAAGCAGCTATCTAAAAGCATACATGGTGAAGCATTAAATTTTTCATCCAACCAGTTCCTTCATCATCATTGTTCCTCTTCTTACTCTGTGGGTAAAAATGGTTAAGCAGTCTCAATAGCCGTGAGAAACGGACGATTCGAATCGAATTTCTTAACCTTGCAAGGGAAACCCAAACACACGTCACGTGGTTACTCCCTAGAGTCACACGTGCAACTTTTCCCCTTTCTTTCCGGGTCGTGGATCGGGGCTACCCTCCGAGAGTACAGGAGCCCCACGCCACGGTTCGGCGCCGGGTCGTGACCACTCTCTGCACTCGCCATATGCACATGGGACCGAAGTTCAAAGGGTAGGATGTCGTCCCCTTGCCGGGCCAATCAGGTACTTAAGCTTACCGATTCCCATAAGCTCGGGTCTTCAAGAGCTTCAGTTAGGTTCGCTTGAGCTTCACACGGCTCACTCTCGGACGCGGGCACCAGCTCGTAAGTTCCGTCGGCGAGAGTCGTCGATTCTACATGAGTGCACAAGTTTAAGTCGTGGCAATGGTACTTGATACGATTTAAGAGTAATTACTACAATGGATAGTTTCTGGTCATGAACTTTTGGATTTAGGCACATCAGGAAAAGATGTGCTTACTGTAAAATTTTCAGCCAATTTTATGTAACAGATTAATTATGAAAAATATATTACATAGTTGCTGTTAGTTCCTTGTTCTTTTTGTACAGAACAATTGGTGTGACAACTGAGTCTAAGATTTTTACAGAGCTTTCACTTAAGCATGCAGAAGCTACTGTAATTTTTGTAGGATTTATTATGCAGTATCCAGAGCATAGAAAATATGACATTCCACACCTAGGCTATTCATGGATTCATTTTTACAGGACCCTACACAGGGTTTTTGTCCATGGAACTTTTTACACAGCAACCTCTACCACAGTGTACCTCTAGCAATGGCGACGGCGAGTGCGTTCTGGTGCGTGGCTCGCGCGGGGCGGTCGGAGCTCGGCTTTTATAGCGGCCGGAGGGGGTGCGGAGGGGCCTGGGCAATGCGCGGGGCGGGGGCACGGCACGGTGCGCACTGGGCGCGGCGGGCGGCGGCAGAACGCCGGCGCGACGTGCGGCAGCGCGGGCGCGGTGACTGGGCGGCCGGAGATATGGCGTGGGCGCGGTGGGATAGCGCGGCGCGCGGAGTGGTGGAGCAGCAGCTGCAGCGGCTCGGGCGGAGGGCGGGCGCGGCGACTGGCGGGGCGCGGGGGCCGGGACGGCACGGCGGAGCGCGGCGACTGGGCGCGACGGGCGGCGGGGCTGGACGCGGCAGCGTCGCGTGCACGCGCGGGCGTTCACTGGCCGCGCGGCGTGGGGGGGGGGGGGGCAAAGCCGGCCGTGGCGGGGTGGTGCGGCGGCCACTGGCCTGGCGCCTCGCGCCGGTCAGGCGTCGCCGGCCACCTGGCGCGCGGCGGTCGGGCGGGGAGGAGAGAGAGGGGGGGGGGGGGGCGAGGGCCTGAACGCGAAAATTTGGAAAACTTCAGGGGGCTAGGTGCAAACAGGGCGTTTTCTCCTCTTTCTGATTTGAATTTCAAAAACTTTTGAACACGAAAGTTGTTCAAAATAAAAAGTTCTACAACTTTGGTTTCAGGCAAAAACTTATTTGGCTTCTGGTTTGAAAGTTAAATTTAAAAGTTCAAAAGTAACCAAATGTGCTCAAATTAAATTTGAATTCCAAACGAACTCGTTCTAATTCTTTCCACCCTTTCATTAGTTGGTTTTAAGCATAGAGTTAGGCTAATGACATTGATTTTGGAACCGTAATTACCAGGGTTGCCACACCTCCCGTATGAAGCACGAATGGGGGGGCCGGTGCAGGGCCGTTGGTGCTATTCAATTGAGAGATGTCAAAAGGTTCTTCGAAGTAAATGTAAAAACAAATGTAAAATTGAAGCCTCCATTGCAGAGGCATACATTCTGGAGGAGGTGTCAAACTTCACAACAAAATACTATGCTGACAACCTTCCTAGCGTGCACAATCCACCCCCTCGTTACAATGACAGCGAAGTGGAATCGAGCCTTAGTCTTTTTCGAGGACAACTTGGAAGTGCAAGTGGTGCGACACAGAAAAAATTGAAACATAAAGAGTGGCGCACTATCATGCTGTATGTATTGACCAACCTATCCGAGGTGGAGCCGTACATACTGTAAGTTCTGAACACTCCTAGTTTTTTCTCAATTTGTCAGTATTCTTCGTCCAACTCTCATGTTTCTCGTTCGTATAGGGAATTCCATCGTAACTTCTGGCGTAATTCAAGGGAACCTACCCCGCACGAAGCCGAGACTCTTCTCAAAGAGGGTGCAGGAAATGGAATGCCCAATTTCATTTCTTGGTTCAAACATAAGGCCCAAACCGATTCGTCTATGAATGCCGAGTTGAGACAGGTTGCCGATGGCTGTGCCTACAGGGTCAAATCTTTTACCGGTTATGATGTAAATGGATATCGCTTCCACACAACAAGTCATGAGCATAGTCGGCCCAATCGAAGAACGACAAATAGCGGAGTTTTTACGCCAGGCTTTGATGGTGTAGAGTACTACGGAAGAATTGAAGAGATATACGAACTAACTTTTCATGGCTGCAAAGTTCTTAATCCAGTCATATTCAAATGCCATTGGTTTGATCCATCAGTCGTGAGACGGGCACCTAATCTTGGGTTAGTCGAAATTCGCCAAGCATCCGTCTTAGAAGGAGACGATGTGTACATTGTGGCTCAACAGGCCACGCAAGTTTATTATTTGTCTTACCCGTGCCAATCCGACGATCGTCTTAAAGGTTGGGATGTTGTGTACAAGGTATCGCCGCACGGTAAATTACCTGTACCAAACAATGAAGATTACAACATTGACCCCAACACATATGACGGAGATTTTTTTCAAGAAGATGGCCTCGAAGGGAATTTTGAGATAGATTTAACCGACGCTTTCGAAATGGAAGTGGATAATGAAATGGTTGCTGACGATGACGCTGGAGAGGAGGTTCATAATGTGAAGGAGTTAGAATTACTTCAGCGGTTACAGTTAGGACAGGAGATTGATGATGACACTCCTCCTTCGGAGCACGGGAATGACTTTATTGACACGCGTGACAGCGATGATGAGACTTATGATCCAGCTAATCCCGATCATGACGATTATTTCTAAGACATGTATGGGCCGTACTAATTTATTTATTATTTGTCATACCATGTAATTTATTAAGTATGTTTACTTTATTTTGCACATCTTACTAATTATGTTTTGTTTATCTGTGCTAATTGGTTTACTCTTGGCAAATGCAGGAACAATGGTGGGCGGTACGAGGAAGATTGCAGCGCTTTATGAAAAATTAAAAGCTACAGCTTCAGGGTCAGGTACAGAGTCAGACGCATCGAGAGGTCGAGGGAGGCGTCGAGGGAGGGGTGGAGGCAGGGGTGATGCACAGG
Organism: Panicum miliaceum; assembly: GCA_032594955.1. Taxonomy (NCBI): domain Eukaryota; kingdom Viridiplantae; phylum Streptophyta; class Magnoliopsida; order Poales; family Poaceae; genus Panicum; species Panicum miliaceum. The sequence goes on from CM064062.1 coordinate 22,649,696, forward strand.
TCGAGGAAACGGAGGGGGCACAGGTCCTTGGTACAGGGCAGGGGTCGGGGCAGGGGTCGAGGAAAGGGTAAAGGGGTGAGGCCCCCCTCGCCTGCGCCTTCGTCGTCGTCGTCGTCGGAGGTACCTTCCGCGCAGGCCTCTAGTGACGAGGCGGAGGTACAGGAGGAGCATGACCAGGAGCAGGAGCAGGAGCAGGAGAGGGAGGAAGGGGAGGAGGCAGGGGATTCGCAGTCCAAGATCTGGTTGCGAGGTCCCTCGTCCCTCCCGAGGCGACCGATCCCTCTTCATTTACGCCCACTGATTCAACCCACTGGGGCAAAGTAAGCTCCTTTACATATTCTCAATACTTTTGATATGTTGAAATCTACAATAGAAACTAATAATCTATATTAATCACTTGTGCAGGAGTTGGACTAAGCTCAGTGGGGGTGCCCACAACCGCAAGGTCAACGGCATAATTGGTCTTTTGTGTAGGCTACACTTCCCCGGTCTAGTGGTCTTCGCCGGACAGGAGGAGCCGGCCTACACGTGGGACCACTACGTCGCCGCCGCCGACGTCGGTGATCGTGACCACAGGCAATTTGCGAACAAGGCGGAGCGGGTGAAGGCCGAGCTGTGGGTAAGTATTCGAAGCACTAGATTGCTTAATACACCAGCTTCGCTAGACATTCTTGAAAAAATACTTGTTTGCAATGTGTCTATACGCAGGACTTTTATAGATGCCAGGAGGGATTCGAGGCTAGGGCGGCCTCCGTCATTGAACAAGCCGCCAAGAAACTTGTTAAGGACATGCACTACGAGGCGCGGGTTCAGGCCATCATCGACTTCTATGCTGAATACAGAAGGATGAGGGTCAAAAAAGAAGAGGCCAGGACAATGAACCTGACCAAGGAAGAATTCATGATGGTACGTACAGAAAGTTAATATTTACTATTTCTGAGATTAATTACGCTTCACTTCTTTTGTTACATGTCACACACTTGATGATGTAGGTGCCTCCGTGGTGGTGCCGATCCTTTACCCGGTGCTGGGAACAAATGGTGGACGTGTGGTTGCAGCCCGGGTGGTTGGAGAACCACGTTGCTTGCCGGGAGCGGCGTCTGCAGATGCCATATGCAGCACACCATCAAGGCAGCCTGAGCCTTGATGAATACAAGGAAAAATGGGTACGTGAATTCGTTTCTTTATTCTCACACATAATACTGCATATTTTGTAATCCTTTTGTATTTTTGGCGCAGACGTCATCACATGAAGGCCAGGAGTGCTCCCGGTTCAAGGCATGGGTTATGTCCAAATAGGGCAAGGCCACGGCAGACATCGACTTCAACCTGGAGGACCCGCCCGAGGCATACAGCCATCCCAGCATCCACAGCCGCGTCACCGCGTACACAGCAATGGCGAGGGAGGTTCATGGGCCAGAGTTCGATCCGAGCTCAGGATATTGATCCTGAAATTGTGATGAGGGTGGGAGGAGGGAAGAAGCATGGCAGGTATTGGATTGGGGATAGCGTGATCGACACTGCCAGTACTCCCACCCTCTCCCAGATCCGAGCAAGGAGCACAGACTCGAGCCCCGCGATACAGGCACGACCTACCGCTGCACAGTTACAGATGCAGGCTCTGCAGGTTATTCCTGTTTGTTTAATTTTTCAGTCATTTTGTACATATCTTTTGCTTGGCAATAAGATATTGGGATGAAATATTGTAGGCCCAGGTGGAGGTAGAACGGAAGCGCCGGGAGGAACTAGAGGCGAGGATCGAGGCGAGGATTGAGGCGGAACGGCAGCTAGAAAGGCAGAGGACGGAGCAGATGTTGCAATACATGCAGAGTGTCTTTCACACTTTAGGTCAGACTCCACCATCTATGCCACCGAACCTATTCCCGTCACCTCGACCACCTCCTGCAGCTACTCCTGTGAGTCACTCTCAACCTTACAATCAACCTAGAGTTAAACTAGAAACTACAGGCACTACAGCTTACACTAGAAAAGTGACTAATGCAATCTCTATAACTTTGTGCAGAATCAATCGGCGGCGTCCAATGCGGATTCTTCTTGGGGGCAGTGGCCACCTGCACATTCTCCTCAGCCTCCTCATCCTCCTCAGTGACTTGTGAACTAGAGGTGTTTCTGATGCAAAACCTGTGAATTACTTGTTTGTGAATAACTTGTTTCAACGAGAACTTGTGAATGTTATTTGTGTGCTTGTGATGCTTGTGGTGCAATTTATATGCCTGTGCTGTAATTTATATGTCTGTGCTTGTGTGATTGTTTTTTGAGAGGGGTCCTTTATATGTCAAATTTCTGTTTTTTAGTAGGGGGACAGATACTTTGCCGAGTGTTAACACTCGGTAAAGAGGCCATTTTCTGTTAGGTTGACGTCTTTGCCGAGTGCCACGTGGAAGGCACTCGGCAAAGGCGTCATAAAATTTTGCGGGATTGGCCCCTTTGCTGAGTGCCACGTGGACGACACTCAGCAAACCGAGTTCCTTCACCGAGTGCCGATATAAATACACTCGGCAAAGAATTTCTTTTTGCCGAGTGTCTGCCGTCTGACAGTCGGTAAAGCAGCCGTTACCGTCAGAAACCGTTATCGCCTTTGTGCCGAGTGTTTTATTTTGCCGAGTGTTGTATGGCACTCGGCAAACGGTTTGCCGAGTGCCCGACGATCGACACTCGGCAAACCCACTGTTTGCCGAGTGAAATTTTGCCGAGTATTGTTCGCCGAGTGTTACACTCGGCGAACCCTTTGCCGAGTGTATTTGGGCCTTTGCCGAGTGTCTGGGGCACTCGGCAAACTTGCTGCTTCCGGTAGTGCTATTGATTATAGCAAACTTGATTACCGAGCCACGGAGTTAAGCACTCTGTTTATTCAGTAGAAGTAGGCCAACAATAGTGTTTTTCAAAGAATGAGACTGTAATCAACTTCGGCAATCAACTAAGGTACTGTATTTTATTCCTTGGTGTGGAGGCCCTTTTCAGTGTGCTTTTGTAGACCCTAGGTAAGTGAAAATTGAGAATTAACTCAGCAAACGCTGCATACACAACAGAGAACTGTGAACTAAAATAAAGATCATCCAGCAAGGCCTATCACTGCAAAGCTGCGGGCATCAAGCAAAATCAACCGAGAATCCCTTCCAAGACGCAAAGGATTGGCACATTTAGGGGAGCCAAAAAAATTTCAACGTAGTGGGGGAAACATAAATGAACTTAGATTGGCACAAATTTAATAAAGTAGTTTAATCAGATGCCAATATCACGGACACAGAGATCATTATTGAAGTAACACATTCAGAACAAGCAAGTTCAGTAACACATAGGCAGACACCTCTCTCCTTATGCACGAGTATGACATAGGCAGTCAAACCTATTATTGAAGGAGTTGCTAATGTGTCCATGCTGCAGCTGGGATTCGCTTAGAGCTAGAAATACTATGCATGAATAACCAAGAGCCATGTATCATTGGTTGTCCGATAGAAGCATGAATCAAAATACACAGGAAGATAATCACCTGGTCGTGAAACAGAGACCCGCGACCCAACTCAAGTTGGAGGATGCGCAATCAGAGATGATGACGTCACGAAGGCGGGCGCATTCAGAACAAGCAAGTTCAGTAACACATAGGCAGACACCTCTCTTCTTATGCACGAGTATGACATAGGCAGTCAAACCTATTATTGAAGGAGCTGCTAATGTGTCCATGCTGCAGCTGGGATTCGCTTAGAGCTAGAAATACTATGCATGAATAACCAAGAGCCATGTATCATTGGTTGTCCGATAGAAGCAGGAATCAAAATACACAGGAAGATAATCACCTGGTCGTGAAACAGAGACCCGCGACCCAACTCAAGTCGGAGGATGCGCAATCAGAGATGATGGCGTCACGAGGGCGGGCGACAGGAGGAGTTGAGGGCGTCGTTCGCGCCACGGATGGACGACGCGGGGTCAGGGTGATGGCAGGAGTACCTAGGGTTTGGGCCTGCCGCCGGATGCCGCGAGGTCCCTGTCCCCCAGGACCTTGGGCGAGCAGGATACAGTGACGCACCGAGCCTAGGAATCGACCGATCAGGGGAGGTGGATGGCGAGGGGAGCGCGGATCAGGGGAGGCGGAGGCGGCAGGCTGCGGCGGCGCGAGGGAGGTGGCGCGGGCTGCGCTGGCGCGAGGGGGAAGGGCGTCGCGCGGGTCAGGGCAGGGGGAGGCGGGTGTTCCGGTGGCGCGAGGGGGGAGGGCGTCGCATGGGCACTGGGCAGGACGTCGCGCGGGTCAGAGGCTAGGGTTGCAGGTCGCACGTGGCGGGACGACGTGGGGGGTAACGCACCACGGTGAAAAGTTCTCCCAATTATAATTTTTAGTCGTAGAGATTTCGAATTATTGAACTGCACGTGCAGTGACCAAACTGGAAAATCACTCGCAGAAGATCCCTCAACAACCGTACCCTTCCAACTAAAAATCCCCCGATCCCATCCTTGCCCTGCTCTAGCCCTCCTCGAGTATGGCTGTATCTAATCGCAATAAAAATGGAGTATGGCTGTATCTCTCACGCACCCTCTTCCATGTGGGCCCCACGCCCGTCCCATCCCCTCCATATAGTCTTGGCACCCGTGGCGCGGTTGCCCGAATCCCGGCCCTATTAAAATCCCCCTCGCTTAGCTTTCCTCCACAAAACAAAGCCAAAATCCAGGAGAGAGAGAGAGAGGGGCAAAGGGGAGGGAGGCAGCCGGCAGCCATTACTCCTCCATTCCTCACCCCCACCAGCCACTACCACCGCCGCTGCTGCTGGGGACGCCTGCAGCAAGTACAGGCGGATATCCGCTTCCATTACTGCAGTCTCGCGGCCGCGGATCGGCAGCGGCAGCAGAGGCTTTGCTTCGGCGGCCGCAATAAATTCCGCCCCCCCCCTCCCCCCCCCCCCATGGCACGGAGGGCCGCCTCCTCGCTCGTCTCCCGCTGCCTCCTCGCCAGCAGGGCCGCCACTGCCGGCGCCGCGCCCGCTGTCCCCTCTGCGCTCCGCATGCCAGGTACCGTCTCGATTCGTCTGATTTGGTTGCTCCGCGCTTCCTGGACATGCCGCATGCGTAACATTAACATAATCCCTGCTCCTGCTAATTCGGGGCGAGTAGCGGCAGCACCAACTCTTTAATCGCTACCTGGCCTTCTCCGCTCGTTACAACGTCTCCGAATCTTACGGGTTCTTGATCATGGTTTGGTTGTTGATCAGCTCTGTTTTTCTTTTTTTTTTTTTGGTTTCCTCGATATTTTCGAGGGGCCCGGTTGCTGCGTCGTGGTCACCTTTTCTTGTTGGGCTTTGGATCTGAGCAGACGAGCAGGCATGGCTATCTGAATTCCAGGGGGGTTCCGCTTGTGCTGCCCTTGAGTAAACGCGCCAGCTCTGGATCCCATTAGATTGGTGTCAGTCCTTGGTTTGCTTTCAGTTTCTTCATTCTTTTCTATCTGTGTTTAATTATTGGTTCATACCTGACCTGCTGATGTAAAAGTTGAACCTTGTAGATTTCGCCCCCTTTTAATACGAAATAAAACATGATTTTGACCTCGTATTTCTTTGAAATTTTTTCTTCTATAAACGGTCATCTCAGCGTCGTCACCACCACCACCACTCTCTCTCTCTCTCTCTCTCCCACTGTCTCTTTCTCTCTCTCCCTACGTGTGTGTACTGTACGAGCCCACATCTCTCGGAGAAATGGTCCTGGCAACTCTTCCATGTCAAACGTTGCTTTCATCCACTGCCTCTTCCTGTGTCCGCTGAAACGGACGGAGCCTACCTCAACAGTGAAAAGAAATACTAACATGGACAGGCTTTAGGGCCATTTCCGGCTTTGCCCTCGTGCGTCATCTGTGACTCATGGAGTACCGGAGTAGGGGCTTGGACTTTTTCTGTTTCGTGAGCTCTGGGGATAAGATTTTTCGGGACATGATAAGGCGCCTATTTTTCCTCCAGTCCTTATCCGTACAGTGGAAAATCCGAGCGCTTGGATGTCTGCAGTTTTGTTCGCTACCACTCAACTGCTTGATCTTGGATTATTGGTGGTGAGGCTCACCTAGTCTGTTTCGAAAAATACATATTGCAAAAGATTCATGATGCGTCTAGTAGTAAAATTCATGATGTGTCGTAAATTTATTTGAAAGTAATGTGAAAAGGATGGCATCTTTCAATCTGTCTTTTATTTTGCCAAATTGACATTTCGCCTTGTGCCAATTCTGATCGAATGGAAGATAATTGACAAAATGATGTGTCCTTGTCTCATAGTGGAGGAAATCAGGACTTTTGGTTTCCTGCAGTTTTGTTCCCTAGCGAACTACTTGCAATTGCTACAGGGCCACCAAAATTGCGTGCTTCATCTAGTCACCTTTGGTACTCAACACATGTTCAAATTCATGTCCCATTTAGTAAAATTTCCTAGGCGGATGGATTGTAATGTTAAATAAAACAAGGCATCTTCAATCTGTGCCTTTTGGAATATTTTACACTTCACCTTTACCGAATCTTATCTCACTGAACGTAAGATACCTGACAAAATGATGTGTTCTTGTCTTCCTGAATAGCCAACCTCCATTTGTTCTGCTACAAGAACTGCATTCACGAAATAGTGCAGTCCTTTCAGTCCAGTTGTTGCTTAACATGGATGAAGTTGTTATACTTAACCCAATCATCCGAAGGACAAATTCACCGCGTCTGAAATAATTCTATAGGATTGCACTAATAGTTTTTCTTATACTAACAAGAAGGATGACATGTATGATGAGCTTTAGTCTCACTATGTCATGTTTATTCACCCTTTGATGGCACAAAATATGATCTGAGGGTCCCGTTTATCCTTTTGGCTTCTGTACATCCGGACCTCATTAATGTATTTGTTTATTAGAAATCTGCTACTCTTTTAGTATTGACACATTTATGAGCAAAGTACTGTCATGTCTGATCACACTGCACGAATTATGCCTGCAGATGGGATGCGCGGACTGTTGCCGGGGGTCCTTCAAAGGTTCAGCACTGCGGCAGCTGCAGAGGAGCCCATCTCACCCCCAGTCCAAGTGAACTACACAAAGCTCCTCATCAATGGTAACTTTGTTGATTCCGCATCCGGTATGTAACTTTCATTTCATTCCTATTTGAGTGAATTATGCTATGTCAGCTGGTTAGCATCAGTTCAATTAGTAATGACTAGGCAGATTGGCGCGCTATATACGCCTATACTGAAGATCTTAACATAAAGTAAGAAAGAAAAATACTAAGAATGCATGTCAGAAAAACAAAGAAGTTTACAGAAGAACTCAAGTTTGTTGATGGTATAATAAGAAGAGAACAAATTCAACAATACTAAGAATGATTTTATCTAAGTGTTACCATAATTGACATGAGCTATTTTTTTTTAACACATGAATCATGATAGTTCATAACGTAATGGTCAATGATGGTGGTTACGCATTTATCCATAACCTTTACAATGTATAATGTGTACTGCTATTGTTTTATTCTCTTTGAAATGTTTTCAGAGTGTCCAACTGGAAGCTAGTACAGAATTCTTTATTAGACAAAAAAATTACGGTCTTCTCTCAAAACTCAAAGGTGTTTGTCTTTTCACAAATTTAATTTGGATATAGCTTGCTACTTCCATAGCTGGAGAACAATGAGTTATCAGCATACATTACCTCAGCCTGTGTAAGCTCGCCTGTGGGTGCAGAGCCAGGACGTGACTATGCCGAAACAGGGGGCATGTGCATGTACAATGCTGTAACTTTGTTGGTGTGCATGGGAGCTCTATAAGTGCAGAACTAACGTGGCATTAAATAAAAGCTTCCTTCAACATGAACTGTTGCTACAGGAACCTGACCTCCTGAGCGATTCGTGAAATCCTGGCCCTTTAGTATAGGTAGTAGATGCAACCTTGAATTTTTTTAACAAAAAAAAGTAACAAGGCTGATACCATAATCACTTTGCTGGTTTCTGTTGAAAAATCTGGACTTGGTTTCTGTTGCTTAATATCTTCTTATTGTGAGAAGTGCAAAAGAAGAGTAACGAAAGTGCCATATCTTCTGAAATATTTCGAGATGATATGCATCCAACAAGCAAAAATGCATGTTTGTAAATCATTCCCTTTTAGCAGCTATGCTTCACCACAAGGCAGTAGGCACTACACTTAGAATTCAAACATTTGTAATTGTACACCCTATTATTAAACACATACCCCCTTCGCTCAAAATACAAGAGGTTTTAGTTTTGTCCAAAGTTAATTTGACCATGTTTATAGAAATAAAAATACACCAACATCTACAACATCAAATTAGTTTCATTAAATCCACCAAGTAATGTGTTGATAATGCATTTATTTGGTATTGTAGATGTCAATATATTTTCTATGAATTTGGTCAAAGTTAGACAAGTTTGACTTGCGATAATAAAACTATGAAACTAAAAATTTTACATTTTAACAGTTTGCATTTCAGAAAGGATGGAGTATCCACAAAAAATATTGCCTACTGTAAACCTGCTACGTGGCACATGTTTATTGTAGTTTTTTTTTTGTGTCTTCTATAATAGGTCAAACTCACCATTTACGCTGTGCATTTTCATCTCATCAGGCAAGACCTTCCCGACACTAGACCCTCGTACAGGGGAGGTGATTGCTCATGTGGCTGAAGGTGATGCAGAGGATGTTAACCGTGCCGTTGCTGCAGCACGCAAGGCTTTTGATGAGGGGCCGTGGCCGAAGATGACTGCATATGTAAATACTCATCTTGACATTTTAGTTTCCGTTGTATCATTGTGGCCTGCAGCCATGCTCACAGCTGGTCGGAATTTATCTTTGCAGGAGAGGTCCCGTATCCTGCTACGATTTGCTGATTTGATCGAGAAGCACAATGACAAGATTGCTGCTTTGGAGACATGGGACAATGGGAAGCCATATGAACAAGCTGCCCAAATTGAAGTACCGATGGTGGCCCGTCTTATGCGTTACTATGCTGGTGACTGCCTTATTTTTAATATTAATTGATGAAAGTTTTCAAGAACAATACAACATACTTGCATGTCTGATCCGGTTCCCTTTTCTTGTTTGGTCTGCAGGTTGGTCTGATAAGATCCATGGGCTCGTTGTGCCGGCTGACGGACCACACCATGTACAGGTCTTGCACGAGCCAATTGGTGTTGCAGGTCAGATCATCCCATGGAACTTCCCACTGCTGATGTTTGCCTGGAAAGTTGGCCCTGCTTTGGCATGTGGGAACACTCTTGTGCTCAAGACTGCTGAACAAACTCCTCTTTCGGCTTTGTATGTCTCCAAGTTGTTGCATGAGGTTGGTGCAACTAATATTTCGTGTTTTGTTTAGTTTTGTTTGTAAGGGAAGTCAATTAATAATCAGTTACTGTGATTGCACCTATTAAATTAACATTGAGAAAATAGGCTCTGTTTCATCCGACAACCTTTTTTATGTTCCATTGATGCGTGTTGAGTTTTATTGGGAATAAAGCTGCTATAGGATTTGTCAAACATGTTTTTTTTATGTATGTAAATATATGGAGTGATCTCTCGAAGCTTCTTGTTGTTTTACTAAATTTGCTCCCTTGAGTTGCTATGCACCACCACTACTCCCAACTCCCAAAAGGGGAACAAATTAGAATTTTTTTTTACAAATTGTGTTAATTGAGAATGCAAGAGTCAGATGTTTCAAATTTCAGTACACTGGGTCAATTGTTTAGTTCTTCTCTGTTTATGTGATCTTGTTCCAATGCATATATAGGATCCTTGTTTAATGCAAATATAGGATGGTTGAACACAGACTACACAAGTTTAAAATAACTTTTTCCATCTATGCACCTCATTTTATCTTGAGGGCTAACAATCTCAAGGAGGCCTGTTAAGAACATCATATCTTATTCATAAAGAGAAATAGAAAGGATCTGCACGCGTACTTTGGTGACTGATTGTGGCAGTTTAGACCTATGGATTGATAAGGTTAATGCAACATCTATTTGAGTTGTAGATGAAAACTACAATATTTTAGTCACATTTTTTTTCAGAGAAACAGGAGCAGGCCCCTACCGATTATATTAGATATACATAAAAAAGAGTGTTTACAAGATGTAAAACCCAGAAAAATATAAACATATTTTGTCATAGTTATCACACATATATTGCAACTATAACTGCATTTGCAGACCTAGCCGCGCATTGAGCGTGCAATGGGCAAGTTGTCAGATATAATATATAAGGAATAATGTTTTTTGTAGCCTGTACAATTTCCTTTTGAACCAGAGCTGATCATACCTTGCATGTTCAATAGGCTGGACTCCCTGAGGGTGTTGTGAATGTTGTCTCTGGTTTTGGTCCTACAGCTGGTGCTGCTCTTGCTAGTCACATGGATGTTGATAAGGTAAGCATTTTTCTTGTATTTTCTTGTAAAGAATGGTGAGAACAACAATATAACTACGATTAATCATATATTTCTTTCCTTCAACAAAGATTGCATTCACTGGATCTACCGACACCGGTAAAATTGTTCTTGAGTTGGCCGCAAGGAGCAACCTTAAGTCAGTGACACTGGAGTTAGGAGGCAAGTCTCCTTTTGTTATCATGGATGATGCTGATGTTGACCACGCTGTTGAGCTTGCACACTTTGCCCTGTTCTTTAACCAGGTATTTGTTGGCATTATGTCAAAATTAGCAGATAGTTGTGTTGTTAGTTTTTATTACTTTACCAAACGTCTTTTCCTTGTCTTATCAATGTTTAAGGGACAATGCTGCTGTGCTGGGTCTCGCACGTTTGTACATGAGCGTATTTATGATGAGTTCGTGGAGAAGGCCAAAGCTCGTGCATTGAAGCGTGTTGTTGGTGATCCATTCAGGAAAGGTGTAGAGCAGGGCCCTCAGGTACATATTGTTCTGATTCAGCATGTTTAGTAATTTCTAGTTTCCAGCTTCTATAATCACATTGTCAGCCATTAATTTTGTGGAGCTTCGTTTGGGAAAGGTTTGACATTTCCTTCATGTAGTAGATACATTGCCAACAAACTCATACACATTTCTCAATTCACCTAGTGAGCTGTTACTTTGTCAATTATTCTTCAATACAACTCATGCAAGTTCAACAATTCCTTCAATCAGCAAAAACCGTACAATAGAATCCTGCAAGTTTCTTCTTTTGAAATTGATGACAATGTTCCCTATTGTTACTCTACAGTTCCTCCACGTCTGATGATAACTTGCAAAATATTGTTTGTTTGTAGATTGATGATGAGCAATTCAACAAGATCTTGCGCTACATCAGGTCTGGTGTCGACAGTGGAGCTACCCTTGTGACGGGTGGTGATAGGTTGGGTGACAAAGGTTTCTACATCCAGCCAACGATTTTCTCAGATGTGCAGGTAAGCTTTGATTGCATCAAAGTACTACTTCAAAATTTCTTTTTATGTCGCTTGCAAGATTTGCTTAATGTTTCATAGAAAACAAAAGGGAATGCTTAATGTTCGTAATTGCTGTTACAGGACGGCATGAAGATTGCTCAAGAGGAGATATTTGGGCCTGTTCAGTCGATCCTCAAGTTCAAGTGAGTATTATGCTCCTGTTGATGTGTCTAATTTCTGAAACTCTGAGTAATGGCCATGCAATTAAGAATTGCAAAGAAATCTTAAGCAGCAATAAATTGCGGTTTATGACTTTTTTTTTGCCTTGCTTGAACAGAGATCTGAATGAAGTTATCAAGAGGGCAAATGCGAGCCCATATGGATTGGCCGCCGGTGTGTTCACCAAGAGCTTGGACACGGCCAACACCCTGACACGCGCGCTGAGGGTCGGTACCGTCTGGGTGAATTGCTTCGACGTCTTTGACGCCGGGATCCCCTTCGGTGGGTACAAGCAGAGCGGCATCGGGAGGGAGAAGGGCATCGACAGCCTGAAGAACTACCTGCAAGTGAAGGCTGTGGTCACCCCTATCAAGAATGCTGCGTGGTTGTAGGGGTCGCATTTGTGTGACCCTGACATGGACTGCAGAGGTTCATTTCCTCTCGACATCCCGAACAATGTGAAGATGGCTATGATCGGATCGATGATGATGAAGAAGATGAAGAACAGCTCCAATAAGATTGCCCTAATAAGCCTTTGGTTGGTGCCTTTCTTGTGTAATTTGGTTCCTCCCTTTTGCTTTGAGATAAGACTGTTATATTATTGTAGCAATAGAAAAAGAAGTTGGAAGTGCAAGTGGTCAGCTTGTTTCATTTCCAAATAGAAATCGAGCACGGTGGCATAATGAGTTGCTGAATCTTAAAGGGACGACGGAGCTGGATAAAATTTGCGATGAACATGGAAGTAGTTGAATTTAGCAGCGTCGAAGCCAATCAAAACGCACAGACGTACGTGTGCTGCTATGCCAAGGAACTACGTGATTTTTTGGATACGCCTGCGGTTACCCTAAACAAATTACTTTTTTTTTTCTAAAATAGTTATTTACATGTGAATAAACTGTCTCTTAGGACACAGCCAATTCAACCAAACGATTTTCAGCTCATAACAGCTTTTTTCACAGCTCACGGTCTACAACAATTTTTTCCACAGCCCAATCAAACAGATCACGAATGACAGAGAATGTGGTCTGTTACGGTGAACCGGCGGCAAGTGAATTGAAGTATACATCTGTTGACAAAGCAACCCCTCCCCAAGCAGGAGTGTACTCTAGTCTGACTGATACAGATCGGGGATGGACTGGCATTACGTTCTTGATCGACAGAGATGGGAGAGGGTGTGAATGGAAACCTAAAAATACGAGCTAACATTGTCACAAATGCTAACATTAGGAACAAAGCTAGAAAGCACATGAAGCAATGCGGAAGCAAACGGGGATGAAAGATGATCTCGGGTCGAAAATTTCTGTCGCACACATTGAAAATCATAAAAATTATTAAGAGCAAGAAACTAGAAGAGAAATTTGGAGCACGAATTTACAATGATGAAGCCATAGGTCAACTAAAAAATTCGCTACAAAGTCATGAGGCTAGCTATCTCCCTTTATCCTCCCAATAGATGAAGAATCTGATAAGAAGGTGTACATGTTGGAATGTTAGAATTAGAGGCATATTACGGTTTAATTTAATTCGAAATACAAGATAAATCATGACTAATTTCATTTCAGAAACAAGAGCATGGTTCATAGTGCTTGCAACAATGACAACAAAAGTAAACAAGAAGTTTAGGAAGTACCCCGAAGCGGGGCCAGTGCCGAAGGCACCGGATGCACTTACTCAGATCAGTCGACATTCTGATCGAGCCTGTTCGATGTAGGTGATCAAAAGTCGATGTTGTGCAGATGTTCGTAGTGCAGACACGCCACCAGGAAGTAGTCATACAACAGGGAGGTGACGCAGCGAGAAGTCATGCTGATGCGCTCCCAAAAAACATCATCTCCCTTCACTCGGTGCAGAGTCTCGGGGAGAATGTAGCTTCGGAGGCCTGCTCTTCCAGCAAGTCTGTGCGCCCAGACTTCTGGAACGAGATGCAAAGGAGCAATAGCAGAGCAATATTTTTCGTACGCGTGAAAGAAGAGAGGAAGGCCATATAAGTAGCCACTAGGAGACCTCTGGGCGTCCAGCAATGTCAGCCATCAAACCTTCAGTTACCAGTAACCCCAGTCATGAAATCTATGAGTTACTAGTCATTTGAGGTCATCCATCAACCACCAGTTACTAGTCACTTATCGCCATTCAACCAGCGTCAGTTACTAGTCATCAACAGAGATTGAAAACGGCAAAACACGCCCAAGCCCAGCCCACAAATCGCGTCGCGCTCGGCTCGGCTTGGCACGACACACCACACCTCGGCTTGGTGAGGCGAGCGAGCGCGTGCGCGTGTGGTACCCTGCTATCCCTTCTTGTCCTTCTTACCAGTGTGAATAGACTCCACCTTATAAGTTGGTTAGGGACCCTCTCAACTTCTACGGTGGTTTAACACTAGTGTAACTACGACCATTTTCTATGGGTCTTGGAATTATGTGATTAATTGGGTTAATAGGCAATTGGCCCAATTACTCCAACAATAATCCCCACCAAATTTCAGGGCATAGATTTGAAATTCTCATTTCCATCGCTATTTTGATATATCGGTGTTTTCATGGAGACCTTTTTAAGGTTTAACATCCACCTAAAACATAAGTTACGCTTATCCACAACTAAACAATAGACTATGCCTTGAATTAATAATTTTATGTGAATAGGTTTCACTTAGGCCCTTAACCGATACATGACTATGAATGCATCCCCACTGTTTGGAGCATATAAGTCGTACTTCAGTGCCTTTCATGAGTCTTTACAGATTACCCAATCTCATAGACTGTGACTAGCAGTCGAACTCATATAGATGTGTTCCTCGAAAGATGTCTCTGCAGAACAACATCTTTGCTTACAATAAGGCACTTGGATCACACTAAGGTGTTAACCAACGTGCAGATAAGGAGAGAGTGCATCTTTAATGGAGTGAGTCTGTACATGGTACTCTCCTTCTCAGTTAATCAATAGCTTGTTTCTCCATCCTACTTCACGGGATCTCCGATCAAATAGAACAGGTTACCACTATGACATAACTCTCAAGTGGGTCTCAATCCCATCTCCCTTAATGCCTTATCAATCATATTCCGTAAAAGACCTTTAGTAAAAGGATCCGCCAGATTTTTAGGGGTCTGAACATTGTCCAATGCTATTACTCATTTACTCCGGAGTTTCTCATTTTTCTGACTGACTTCAACCGCCTTTTCACATGCCTTGATGACTTCATGTTGTCTTTTAAATTGTTCACTTTGACGATCACAGTTGATTGTCACAGTTCATTAGGATAGCCGGTAATGGTTTCTCAACCACCGGCAAATCCATCAACAGCTCATGAAGCCACTCAACCTCTACTGTGGCGGTGTCCAACACTGTGAGTTATGCTTCCATTGTTGACCTCGTTAAGATGGTCTACTTGCAAGACTTCCTGGAAATAGCGCCACCTCCAAGTGTGAACACATTCACTTGTGGCTTTTATTTCATCAACATCAGATATCCAGTTTGAATCACTATAGCCCACAAGTACCTTAGGATACCCACCGTAGTGAATTTCATAACTCGTAGTACCCTTTAGATAGCGCATCACTCTCTCGAGAGCCTTCAAATGTTCATCTCCAGGATTCGAGACAACTGAGTTTGCTCATAGCAAATGAAATGTCAGGTCTCGTGGCACTAGCTAAATACACATTAGCGGGGCAATGATTTGAGAATATCTCAATTGATCTCTTATGTTTCTTCGATTCTTTCGCAACATCACACTAGGATCATGAGGCATGGGAGCAGATTTGCAGTCACTATATTTAAAGCGACTCAATATCTTTTCCACATAGTGGGACTGCACAAGAGTGACCCCACCATTGCCTTCTCTCAGCAGCTTAATATTCAGAATCACATCAGCCACTCCCATGTCTTTCATCTCAAAACTTTGAGACAAAAAGCTCTTGACCTCCTCAATCACATTGAGGTTAGTCCCAAAGATCAGTATGTCATCGATATACAAGCACATGATCACTCCCTGTCCCCCACCAAAGTGATAATACACACACTTATCGGCCTCATTCACAATAAAGCCTGCCGACGTGAGAGTCTTGTCAAATTTCTCATGCCATTGATTAGGCGCTTGTTTCAGGCCATACAAAGATTTTAACAGCTTACACACTTTTTCTTCCTGACCATCTACTCATATCCATCAGGCTTGTCCATATAAATTTCCTCGTCCAACTCTCCATTAAGGAAAGCTGTCTTACCGTCCATCTGATGAACTAGAAGACCGTGTGAGGCAACCAAGGATAGTAGTACACGAATGGTGGTCAGTCTAGCAACAGGTGAATAAGTGTCAAAGAAATCTTTGCCTTATTTCTGAGTATAACCCTTAGCCATAAGCCTTTTCTTGTACTTTTCAATAGTACCATCTGGCCTAAGCTTCTTCTTGAAAACCCACTTGCATCCTACAGGTTTGATGATCAACCACCTCCCAAGTCCCAATAGACATTATGGAATCCATTTCACTTCTGATTGCTTCCTTCCAATAGTCAACATTAGATGATCCATAAGCCTCAGCAATGGTTCTTAGAGTGTCATCTACATGGTACACAATGAAGTCATCACCAAAAGACTTTGCAGTCCTCTATTTCTTGCTCTTTCGAGTTACTTCATTATCATCCTTCTCAATGTTCTCCTCAAGCGGCTGTTCAAAGTGTACTATTTCATCATTATTTTCAGGGATCTTAACAGATTCATTACTAGAACTACTAGATGTGTCTTTCATTGGAAAAATATTTTAAAAGAACATAACATCCTTGGACTCCATGATTGTGCCAACATGCATGTCAGGTACTCCAGATTTAATTATGAAGAATCTATATTCAACACTCTGAAAAGCATAGCCTAGGAAGACACAATCAACTGTTTTCGGTCCAAGCTTGTGTTTCTTAGCAATTGGTACATTAACCTTTGTTAAGCAGCTCCAAGTACGCAAGTATGAGAGTGTTAATCTTTTATTTTTCTCATCCCTCGAATGGTGTTTTCTCTTGTTCTTCATAAGCACACTACTACAAAAACGATATGTAGCAACACCCTGTTATTTTTTAGGGGCGGGTCAAAATGTAACATGTTCCTACAAAAGGAGCGCGATTACTGTAGCAGCAAACCCGCCCCTAGAAATCCATCTTTTGACGCAAAAAGTCGCACGTAGACTTCCTGCGTAGCCCTACACGAGGACCTGGGAGATTTGCTTTACTCCGGTGCAGGCTCCACTCTAGCTTCGCGTCGGTGCAAGGCGTGCCAGTCAATTTGACCTAAAATTGACAAAGGATAAGATAAACGTTAAATACTGGAACGTATCGGCTGATGTTTCGAATCGTTCCGCAGATGTATTGGCCTTATGTCCAATACGGTTTGTCCAATTTGAAGCTAGAGGCTGCGTAAGATTTACTTAGCAAGGCCTTGAAAGCAACACTTAGATCCAAATTCATTCGGCTATGCTCGAGATGATAAAAGATAGCAATGAAACAATAAAAACTGATGTATTAATGGACCTAAGCTGGATAACTGTGATACAGCTATGCTTAACAAGACAAAATAAATTAATCTAGTAATGCAAGCCAATATCGATAACTTTGATAACAACTAAAACAAACTAGACTAAAAAGATTAATCTAACAAGAAGAAGCTGATGTTGATAACTTGTGAATAAACCAGACCAAGATCTAATTTGCTTGATGTTGACGGTCCTTAAGTGCCAAAACCAACCGTCAACGATACTCATAAGCAAAGGAAAACCATGCCTCTTACTCACATATTTGTATCACTAACCTGGCTCCACAATTGTTTTGGAAGATTTATCATTTTAGGGATGCAAGTCCAAAATAAGAAGAAAACACGAAGAAGACGCAGCAATACATGCACAGAAGATCACTCGTTGCATCACACTTACAAGAAGGGCCCATTTGCCAGAGCAAACCGACGTAATAAGGTGGCAACCACCAAGGGATAAGATCTAGGCCCACCTACCAGCGTCCCATCCAAAGGCAGTGGCCAGAGGTAGCAAAGGGGGGTCGACCGACCCAAGGGGTCGGCCGCACTTGCCCTGCCTCCCATCTAGGTGCCCTTTGGTGGGAAGATTCCCCTGATCCCCCTAAGGTCGGTTGAAGGTGTTTCCATACATAGAGATGGCATGAACCGACCTCAAGAGCTATATAAGGAGGCCCTCATACTCATTTCAACATACCACCACTTGGAGCCATTCTCTCTACTCTCACTTGTGACTTGTAATCCTAGGGTAGTGGAGCTAGGCTAGAATCCTCTCTTAGCGAATCTAGTCATCCTCGGGTTTGGAGAGCAATCCTCGGTCCTTGGTATGGCTTTGTATTCAACTTGTCAGTATCTTATTCATATTATAGAGCTGAGCTTTGGTTGTTATGTTATCTTGATGGTCTATCATGCTTATGCTTGTTATACTATCTTGGTAATGTGTCATGCCTTAGCTTGTTGCCTCATTAGTTATACTCTCTATATGCGCGCGGCTTCGTCGATAATTGCCCACGAATCAAGCTAAGTGACTTATACCTTTTTTCAACTTGTTCTAAACAAGATCGACTACTTTTCTATGTACGCCTTGCGACGGGAATTACCCTCGGGGGCTACACCGTGATCAACTACTCCTGGGATGTTAGACCGACATCCACAGCTTTGGTGCACCGAGTACTGGAGGCTCTGCCACAGACTTAATACACCGAGTGCTGGCGGCTTTGCCACAATTTTAGCACACCGACTGCGGAGGCTACGCCACAAAGTTGTGTTCTGAGTGCTGGAGGCTTCAAGTGGCTACACCCTATGGAAGTATAGATCTTCGCGCTACAACACGCGCTCTCGCCGACTATTTATCTTTGTACGTCTCTCGATGGGCACGAAACCCTCCAGAGCTACATAGCACCGACTACCTTTTGCACAACGCGCATCCTCTATGTTGCATGATGACTACTTTTTTCTGTTCGTTGTCTTCTCTTAATGGTCGCTAATCTACTCGAGTAGCAAATGCCATAACTCGTGAAACCTTGAGCCTTCAGTCATGACCTAAGCGACTCTATGCACGAGACAAAGATCTGATAGATGCTATGAGCGAAGGCTAAACTGGGACCGGGTGAACGTAAAGGGTGGACTACTCGAGAGATTTAAATGGCCTAAAAAAGAGCTCAACACGACAGTTTCGTTTTATATTGAATAAATTTCGGTATCTTCATATTATTACTGAGTAAAACTCGGTATCTTCATATTATGCTACATAATGTATGCATTGTCTTTTTTCAGATCAAGCTTCGGCAACAACTCGACAGACCGCTTAGCCCATCTCCCGGCTTAAGGGCTAGGCGGATTACTACTCGACGTGGCTCCTTTGGCTCCCAAGCTCGGGGGCTGGGTGCCAACAACTACTTGACGTGGCTCTTTCAGCTATCCTAGATCATAAGCTTGGGGGCTGGACGCCGCAAAACTACTCGGAAGACTGAAGGCCTAAAGTTAACCCTAGGTTGCCGCGCAGTTAGATAACCAGCAGCGGCCTAAGGGTCCTTTGTAAGAGTTTTCTCCTAAAAAAGTGTGATTTGTTTTGAGCGGTTATTTTGGGAAGAATTTTGGGAAGTTTATTTGATTAACCATTTTTCAGGGACCTTATCCCGAAAAAGGGGTTTTTCGAATTTTGATACAATTAATTTCCAAGCTTTACCATCAAGGTAGACCACACAACATATACACAAAGTTTATAAACAAATTTTGTACATAACACTATTCAGTATGCCACGTTCTTTTGGATCCTTTTTTCTAAACCTTGGGATTTGGATTCAAGGCTTGGGGGCTGCGGGACTCGTGTCATCGATGGCTTATTTTTCAAAAATGTTTGGAAGATAAGATGAAGATTCAAGACTAGTGGGACCCTCAGACTGATTCTTCGATTCAACCTAAGGCTCGTGGGCTATTCCATATGGAGTGCGATTTGCATCGCACCCCATAGAAGGAAAAGACTTAAAAGTACTCAGGGCTAGAGCACCCCACAGCCTCGAGAAAACAAGAAAAGTACTCAAAAGACACCTTCAAGACAGAGTTTCAGCAGAAACCGAAGGATGACTTCAAGAAGTACTCGAAGCCTGCAGTACTTGGCTATGAAGAGCTCGGGGGCTTGTCAGACCCGGGGCAACGGGACTGCACGCGTGGCGTAGAACATTCTAGAGTAAGAGGTGGGGCATGTCCCATACCTTATCCATACTGCAAAGTACTCGTATGTAAGTACGACTAGTCAGTACAGAAGGAAACTACCCGAGAGTACTTGGTTAGGACTTCTAAGCTCGTACTAGACTAAGATTTTCATGTAACCCTGTCCCCCCAGGATATATAAGGGTGGGCAGGGACCCCTCCAAACATAACGTATAACCCCAAGGCAATACAAACCATACAGGACGTAGGGTATTATGCATACTGCGGCCTGAACCTGTCTAAACCCTTGTGTTCCTTGAACCATCGAGTTCCTGATCTCGGCGACACCCTAACCACAAGTCTACTACCTTAGGGTATCCTTGGGTAGGCTTGCCGGTAAAACACCGACAGTGGGAGACCCGGGGACACTAAGGTAGTGACCTCATACACGAGCGTGGTGCTCGGGTATGCGGGATCCTTCGGATATGCCCGTGCTCCACGGTATTGTAGGGGTAGGTCGCAGTAGGTGACAACTCTGTTGGTCCGCCATGACGTTCCATCATGGTTAGTGAAGTCCCCCAGGTTCGGGTTCGGGGTAGGAGTAACGTCCTGGATGTACACCGGGACGGGACATTCTCCCTATTGTCCCTATTTTCCAGGCACCTGCAATTCTAAGCATGTTTAGTGTGTAACCTTTGCTTGTATGAATAGATGCTATTAGGACTTTGTTGTATGCCTATGCCTTCAACCTTGAGCCTAACTGCGTTACTCAACACGGAAATTACCAGCAAGCCGGAGATCGAAGTTGATGCAGCCCTACGAACCGGAAGAACTCGTAGAAGGAAAATCTATTGCAAGTGGGGTTTGGTGAAGCCGCTGACAGAAAAGGAAAAACGGAAATAAACGGGTGTTGTATTGATTTGGATATCTCATTACAAGCCCGAAAGCTGATATATATAGTCCTAAGCTATGACTCCTTATCGATCATGACTTACATTGCTTGACAAAAAAGAAAAGACTTTCTAAACAAACTAATGACTTGATACTCCTAAAATAACTTGATGACGTCATCCGTCAGCAGCGATTCGCTCCATTGGCCTTCGATGTTCCGTCAACCAACCTCTCCTCTTCGGCCTCTCTCCTCCGCTCTCGCATCAGCCTGGCACATGTCAAAAAATGGTGTCAACACCATTTTTAGGGGCGGGTGATGGCGTCACCCACCCCTAAAGATGAATTTTCAGGGGCGGGTGGCGCCATCAACTAATCCTAAAAATGCCCATAAAAATCTGAAATGCCACCCTTCTTTCTCCTCCCGACAGCACAATATTTTCTTGGGGGAGGTACTGCCCGAAAATTAAAAGAAAAATGCAAAAGGGGAGGCAAGGTTTTAAACCTTATTTCCTTTGAGTTGGGGGCTCTAGGAGGTAAGTTAATGCTAATCCCATGTCTTTTCTAAGCTTTTTGGATAGTTTTAAGGCTCAATTGGAGCTCTCTTACCAGCTAGGTCTAGATCTCCATGGTGTGGATTTACCATTTGGGGCTCCATTTACCTAATAGTTTTGGATGGAGTTAGGTTATTTTAGTAGGAGAACAAGATTATGTAATCATTTGAGTTCAATCTTTATGTTTTTAGCCTCATTCCTAAGTAAACAAATTCCTAGATCTATGGAGGAGGGAGAAGAAACTTTATTTTTTTCTATATTTATAGACATGCATGATAGTTTTTTTCAACAAAATTTATTATCTCAATAATAGGTTGGGTTTTGATTTTTTTAGCTTTTACATGTTAAATTGATGTTTTCCAATATCTACGCATGTCTAAAATTGTGTGTGTGTATGCTATTGGGAGTTCTGGGCTCCCTAGGGAGCCCTAGCCACGCGCGTGAGCTGGTCCAACCCTAGCCACGTCAGGCCCATTGGGCTCAGCCCAGGCCCAGGCCTATATAATTGTACCCACCCATCCCCAAATCCTAATATCCCCCTCACCCCTCTCCCCACCCTTGCCTCTAGCCCGGGCGGCAGCTTGCGTCGGCGGGCGTGGTGGAGGAGTCAGCTTCCGTGCTCCACGCGGATGGCCGTTGGGGACAGCGATTGCCACCTCAGGTGAGCAAGCGAGATCGACGGTAGGGCTAGCCACCTTCTGATGACGGCGGCGCCAAAAAGCAAGGGGGACACGCCGCTGCACTACGCAGCTAGGGGGGCCGGGAACACCCTGATGATCGTCCACCTCATGGAGGTCGCCGGGCGCAGCGAGAAGGCATGGGATCTCGCTAGGATGCGGAACGCACGTGGGGAGACGGCCCTGCACGAGGCCATCTATTTTGCCCACCTGGAGATGGTGGACGCGTTGACGAGCGAGGACAGCGGCGTAGCTTTGCGGGCCTGCGCAACGACCCCCGCCGCGCCCGCAGCATGGCCCCGAGCGCCATCTCTCCGATCTGCTCCCGCAGGTCCATGCGATGCCCCGTGGGCTGCTACCTGAGGGTCTGCAGGCCGCTCCGTCGGCCGCATGAGCACCCGCGCCCGGCTGCCCCCTCGCGCCGCTGCAGGCTCTGCCCCGCGCGGCCGCACACTGGCCCGCGCGCCGTCAGTCTAGAGATGCCTCGAACGGTGTGCGTCGCGGGCGGTGGCTCTGGCCCACGTGAGCGTGGGCTCCGGCGCCGGCGCGTCGCTCTCTTGTAGTGGGTGCGGGTCGTGGAGCACCGTCGGTTACCGTGGCAGGGCGTAGAGGGCATGGTATAGATGACCAATGTTCATGTGTGTATATGCCACCTTGTATATGCCACCTTGCTGCCTTTGACATGTCTTATATGACATGTATTGCTGTCATCACGGCCGTTTATGATCGCTGCCTTCTATGACGTGTCTTATCTATGATGCCTAGATTCAATGAGCCAATTCTATGACATGCTACTGTGATTTATATGAGCCAATTAGATTCAAAATTCAAATTTTCCCATTCCCTACCTATAACATCGTACAAACTGTTATCTATGACCTGTATCACTACATTCTATGACCTGTATGACAGTGTGATTTCTATGGGTCAAGAAGATTCGATGTTCAAATTCTATGATATGCTACTCTGATTTCTATGAGCCAATTAGATTAAAAATTCAAATTTTACTATCCCCTAGCTGTTATATCGTACAAACTGTCATCTATGACATGTACAGTTGTATTCTATGTAAGATGAGTAGTCGTAGCAGTAGCTGGAAAAGTTTTAGTACAAGAAGTACTCGAGGGGTTGACCTTGTGAGAACTCGTGGCGAAGCCCCCGAGTATAAACGAACTAAGAATAAGTACTCGTGGCGGAGCCCCCGAGTAGAAGTAGTCAAAAAAAATGCAAGAACTCGTGGCGAAGCCCCCGAGTTAAAACAAGAGATAAAGTAGTCGTTTTGGGACAGAATTGTGGCAGAACTACTTGAATTAATCCGGCTCAAGCGCGCTAACCATCGCCACATGGGTCATCAGGGCTAACTCGCACTTCAAACAGAGTAATCCACTGGTCTGTCGGGTAACATCCCAATACAACCACGGTTTTGCCGATCGAAACCAGACATACAAACTATTCACACGAAGGTGAGCCTAGAGGATACAACATTCCACAAATTTTACAACACAGGGTTCATCATAAATTATTATTACAACTGAGTTCAAGTTCGTAAAACAAGGTACTTCAGAGTTCAAAGTAATTGAGTTCTTCAGAGTTCAATGCAGCGGAAAATCAACGATAAACTACTTGACGATACAGGATGTCTTGATGAAGCCCGTACGAGACATCACTCGGCATTATCATCGTTGGCCGGGGGCATATCCCATTCCACCGACCAACCAGGAGGAAGGGCACACGGCCAAGTCAAACTAGCGATCATATCCTCAAAAGTATCACCTAAAAACAAGCCACAAGCAAGGCTGAGTATACTAATACTCAGCAAGGCTTACCCGACTAGTGGAATATACTTAGCCGACTCCTAGACATGCAAGGCTTTTGGCTTGAGGGTTTGTTTTGCCAAAAAGCATATACAAGTAGGTCCTTACTTTCAAATTTTAGCTCCAAGTTCTAGTTTTTTTAACCATTCTAGGTAAGCAACTATCCAATATCATACATGGTGGAAGAATTAATTTGCATCTAACAAGATTAATCATCATCATTGTTCCTCTTCTTACTCTATGTGGTAAAAGGGTCAAGCAGTCTCAATAACCGCGAGAAACGGACGATTCGAATCGAATTTCTTAACCTTGCAAGGGAAACCTAAACACACATCACGTGTTTACTCCTAGAGTCACACGTGCAACCTTTCCCCTTTCTTCCCGGGTTGTGGATCAGGGCCACCATCCAAGACTACAGAGCCCGGCTCTGTACCCACCATGTGCGCGCATGGAACCGAAGTTGAGACGGTGGGATGCTGTCCACTTGCCGGTCCGATTAGGTACTTAAGCTTTTCGATTACCATATTCTCGGCATGTGGTTAGTACATTCAAAGACTTAACCACCACTACCACACACTGCGGCCTTAGCATTTTTTTACTAAACAGAGGGGACATCAATCATCAACTTGAACATCGCACCATAGCCCCGTCCGTCAACCTTATGATTGCAGCATGTAGTAAACATTCAACTCCTATATTCTCACGAGTGACAGGTGTAACATCTCAGGTGTTTAAATTACGAAATAAGCCTCTTTAGCTTAACCCGGTGCATAAGTAATTAAGAAGAGTTTCAATGAAATGAGTTTTTAAAATAACTTCTAAACTAGACCTCAAATAAACTTTGGCCTGAAACGAAACTTGTAGAACTTTTCATTTTGAACAACTTTCGTGTAAAGAGATTTTTGAGTTGCAACACAAAAAAGTCCCTGCCTTTTCTGCTATTTCGCAGCAGACCCTTCTTCTCCGCCACGCCCGACCCTGCCGTGTCGCCCGACCCTTTCACTCGCCCAACCCTACGCTCGCCCGACCCTCGGCTTCGATGCGGCCCTCGCTTTGCCCGACCCCCGCCGCCGCGCAGTCGCCACCGGCCACTTGGCCGGAGATGCCTGACCGCGCTAGGCGCCAAGCCAATGCCTGGCCGCGCCCGCACGCGCGCCTGCACACCGTGTTCTTCCCCAGTCCGCGCACGCCACGCGCGCGCCGGCGACCTGCGCCCCTGCTCGCCGCCCGCCGTGCCCAATGGACGAGCCGCGCCGTGCCCGTGTCTCCGCCGCGTCCTGCAAGTCGTTGCGCTCGCCGCCCGGCAACGCAGCTATTGCAGCCCCTCGCCCAACCCGCGCGCCGCGTAATCTCCAGCTCCGCACGCCAAATCCTCAGCGCCCAGTCCCCTGCCCGCGCCCGCCGCACGTCGCGCTGGCTCTGTTTGCCGCCCGTCGCGACCAGTGACGCGCCCCCGTCGTGCCGCCCGCGCCCGCACCTCGCAACCTAGTTCCGCACCTCCTTCCGCCTCTCTGCTGCCTACAAAAGGCCGAACTAAGTCCCTCTCGCACGTCCAAACGCCAGAACACTGCCGCCGCCACCATTACCGCCGTCGTGCCTAGCTTCCTGTGGAGCTCGCCTCTCCGGCCACCCCTTGCCAGAGCTGAGTCTTCCACCACCACCACAGCTCCCCATCGCAGCTCACTGCCCCACCCATCGTCGCCCAGAGCCGCTGGAGCACCGCCAGTGCCGCCCGTGCTGCCGCCGCTCCCTGCTGCTCCGTGGACAGCCAACACCGAAGCTCCTCCGTCCAAGCCATGCTTCAAAACGGGTTCCCCTCGATGCCGCGAATCTCCTCGACCAGCCCACGCTGTCCCCTCCTCGCCGGAGCACCATCGCCGACGTTCCGCCCCGCCGCCGCCCCTCTGCTCCGCGCCGACAAGCCACCTTCGGCCACTCCCAACCCCGACCAAGGCCATCCCGAGGTAGCTCTCACCTCCCTGGATCTCCCCGACCCTTTTTTTCCGTCGCCGCCGACGAGCCCCCTCACCGGAATCTGGACGGCCGCCACGCCAGCACCGCCTAAGGACCCAATTGCTTTGATTGAAATCTTAAAAAGAGTCTGCACGCAAGTTCCAGGGGTATATCTGTGAACCTGTGTTTAAACTTTGAATTCAAAAACAGCGAACTTGTAAAATTCATGTAAAATTGTAGAACAATTGGAAATATACAAACTCAACTGTTCTGGAATCTTTAGATGAAAATCTACAACTTTTGTTACATGCATTTCATCAGTTTCTTGCTAAATATTACTCTAAATTAAATGGAAGGTTTAATAGACTTTAAATGTACCCCCTATTGTAGGCAAATTCTAAACCTGAAAATTTAGCAGTAGTTTGGTTGCCTGTTTTGAAGGCCAGTGTAAAAATATTAGGGCCAGAACCCTTCTCGAGCTAAACTTCTTAATAAAACTTGTTTGTGGCATGAGTTAATAAAACTAATTTATAACTGCTGTTCTGTTGTGATTCATGTGGTGAAACTTTTTCAAAGCTGTTAAATTGATGCCTAAAAGCCACAGAAAAAGTTTAGAACCTTTTTCCTTTCTATAACTTATTTATATAATTTGGAGGTAGGAAAAATGCACTAGTTCAAATAATTAGTTTCTGTGCTTGGAAAATGTTCAACTTTTTACTGTAGCATTCTTTAGAGTAACTCTTGCTGTGTAAAAGGTTTCATACACAGAAACCCTATAAAACATTCTGTAGAAATTAATCTTTATTAAACTAGGTGTATATTGTCCTATTTATTATGCTTTGTATTTTGCACATTAATATCTGAAAAATTTACGTTGGCATATATATGAATAGATTAATAACTTGTAAAAGTTTTGATATCAATACTTGCATGGTTTGTCCTGTATAAAAATAACTAGGTTCTAGCAGTGGCTGTGTTATGCATTTTTCATAATTAATCTGCTGCGTGAAAATGTCTGATATTTTTACAGTGCTTTTGGCTCTGCTTAATGTGCTGTAAATAAAAATTTCATCACCAGAAGTTACCTAATCCAGAAGTTGTGTTTAATCCATTTTGTGCTTAGAAAATTAAGTTTCTAATATAACACAACCCCCTTCTTGTTTAAATGAAGTTAATAGTTTAAGTTATACTCTTTTAACAATTGCCCACAGAAATCTCAACTAAGTAACTTCACAACCAAATCGATGTTTTGTGAACTGCAACTTTGACGTGAATGAAAATAATCGTCATATATCGTCACTATAACTTATATTGGTGCATTCATATAGAATCGACGACTCTCGCCGACGGAAAGTACGAGCTGGTGCCCGCGTCCGAGAGTGAGCAGCGTGAAGCTCAAGTAAATCTAACTGAAGCTCTCGAAGACCCAAGCCCAAGTTCAGACGAGCCCCAAGCTAGCTTTTCCCAAGAAGGCAAGCCCCGGAGCATGAACCCTATTTTTCTAAACTTATGCAACTTATTACTCTACTTTACATGTGCATTAAGTTTGTAGGAGTTGAATGAAAACTTAGTTGCATGATCCTAGGTAACCATGCTCTGAACACTAGATGTAAGGTTCGATAGAATGCTAGGCTAATAGAACTCGGTAAAAGTCGAGTGATTTCCTGTCACTCGCGAGAATTTAGGAGTTGAATGTTTACTACATGCTTCAATCATAAGGTCGACGGACGGGGCTATGGTACGATATTTATGTTGATGATTGAGGCCCCGTCTGTTTAGTGAAAAATGCTAAGGCCGCAGTGTGCGGTAGTGGTGGTTAAGTCTTTGAACGTACTAACCACATGCCGCGAATATGGTAATCGGTAAGCTTAAGTACTGGATTGAACCGAGGCCGGAATATACTCCCCACCGTCTTGAATTCGTTCACATCTAGCTAATGGCGGGTGCATTTGCCGCCACGGCCCGACATACCGAGGTCTGTGGGGAGGTGTAGTCGAGGGCGGTGGGCCTGTTCCGTGAAGCGGGAATTGAAGGGAAAAGTTGCACGTGTAACTCTAGGAGTAACCACGTGACGTGTGTTTAGGTTTCCCTTGCAGGGTTAAGAAATTCGATTCGAATCATCCATTTCTCGTGGTTATTGAGACTGCTTGACCCTTTTACCATATATAGTAAGAAGAGGAACAATGATGATGATTAATCTTGATGGATGCAAAAATAATTCTTCCACCATGTATGATATTGGATAGTTGCTTACCTAGAATGGTTAAAGGAAGCTAGAACTTGGAGCTAAAATCTGAAAGTAAGGATCTACTTATATATGCTTTTCGGCCAAACAAACCCCTCAAGCCCAAAAGCCTTGCATGTCTAGAAGTCGGCTAAGTATATACCAATAGTCGGGTAAGCCTTGCTGAGTATTAGTATACTCAGCCTTGCTTGTGGCTTGTTTTCAGGTGAAACTTTCGAGGACATGATTGCCAGTTTGACTTGGCCCTGGACCCTTCCTCCTGGTTGGTCGGTGGAATGGGATACGCCCCCGGCCAACGGTGGTGATGCCGAGTGATGTCTCGTACAGGCTTCATCGAGACATCCTTTATTGTCGAGTAGTTATCGTTATCTTTTCCGCTGCTTTGCACTCTGAATAACTCATTTATTTTGAACTCTGAAGTACTTTGTTTTACGAAATTGAACTCCATTGTAATATTAATTTATGATGAACCCTGTGGTGTAAAAATTGTGGAATGTTGTATACTCTGGGCTCACCTTCGTGTGAGTACATGTATGTGTGGTTTCGATCGGCAACAACCGTGGTTGTATCGGGAGGTTACCCGACAGACCGGTGGATTATTCCGTTTGAAGTGCGAGTTAGACCTGATTGCCCTTGTGGTGATGGTTGGCGCGCTTGAGCCAGATTAATTCCGGTGCTTCTGCCACAGCAGGAAATCACTCGACTTTTACCGAGTCCTATTAGCATAGCATTCTATCAAACCTTACATCTAGTGTTCAGAGCATGGGTACCTAGGATCATGCAACTAAGTTTTCATGCAACTCCTATAAACTTAATGCATAAGTAGAATAGAGTATTAAGTTGCATAATTTAGAAAAACAGGGTTTATGCTCCGGGGCTTGCCTTCTTGGGTAAAGTTAGCCTGGGGCTCGTCCGAACTTTGGTTCGGGTCTTCGAAAACCTCAGTTAGATTCACTTGAGCTTCACGCTGCTCACTCTCGGACTCAGGCACCAGCTCGTTAATAGAGTACATCTTAAACTATTTAACTTCATTAAACAAGAAGGGGTTTGTGTTGTATTGAAATTTTAATTTTCGCAGTATAAGCATGGATTAAGCACAAACACTGATCTAGGTACCTTCTGGTGATGAAATTTTTATTTAGAGTACATTATGCAGAGATGAGACTACTGTAAACATTTCAGACATTTTCAAACATTACAGACACTGCAACTGCTAGAACCTAGTTATTTTTATACACAACGAACCATGCAAGTGTTGATGCCAAAAATTTTATAGGGGGTTTCTGTGTATGAAACTTTTTATACCGCATGTTCTAACCCAAAGAATCCTATAGTAAAAGGATGAACATTTTTCAAGCACAGAAACTAATTATTTTTATTTAGTGCATTTTTCCCACCACAAAATTATATAAATAGGTTACTGAAAGGAAAAAGGTTCTAAACTTTTTCTGTGGTATTTAGGCATCAATGTAACAGCTCTGGAAAAGTTTCACAACATGAATCACAATATAACAGCAGGTACAAATTAGTTCTATTATTTCATGGCATAAACAAGGTTTAACAAAATGTTTAGCTACAAGTGGGTTCTGGTCCTAAACTTTTTACACTGTACTACACATCAAGTAACTAAACCACTGTCCAAAAATCAGATTCAGAACTGGTCTACAACAGTGGGTACCATTAAAGTCTATTAAACCTTCCATTTAATTTAGAGCAACATTTAGCAAGCAACTGAGGAAAAGCATGTAACAAAAGTTGTAGATTTTCTTCTAACGATCCCAGAATAGTTGATTTTGTATTTTTTCTGATTTTTCTATGATTTTATATGAATTTTACAAGTTCACTATTTTTGAATTCAAAGTTTAAACATAGATTTACAGATATGCCCCTGGAAACTTGCGTGCAGACCCTTCTAAAGATTTCATTCATTGCAATTAGGTCCCTGGGCGGTGCTGGCACGGCGGCCGGCCAAATTCCGGCGAGGGGGCTCGTCGGCGGCGAGGGGAAAAGGGTCGGGGAGATCCAGGGAGGTGAGAGCTACCTTGCGGTGGCCTTGGTCGGGGTTGGGGGTGGGCGGAAAGGGCTCGTCGGCGTGGAACAGGGGGCGTCAGCGGTGCGGAGCGTCGGCGACGGTGCTTCGGTGGGGTTAGGGCAGTGCTGGCGGGTCGGGAAGCTCCGGTAGGGTGATGTAGTCCCGTTCCGAGCCTTGGTTCGGGCGGAGGAGGGCTGGGGGTGGGGTGTCCACGGCGGTCAGGGGCGGCGGCGGTGGAGGCAGCGCTGGCAACGAGCGCCGGTAGTTCTTGGCGACGATGGGCGGGACAGTGTGCGTCAGTGGGATGTTATGGTGGTGGTTGGGGGCTCAGCTTGGGCGGTGGATGACCGAAGGGGTGAGCTCCACGGTGAGCGGGGACGATGACGATAATGGTGGTGGCGGCAGTGTTCTGGTGTCTGGGCGCGCGAGGAGGCTCAGTGCGGCCTTTTGTAGGCAGCAGAGAGGCGGGAGGAGGGGCGGGGCTAGACTGCGAGGCTCGGGCGTGGGCGGCACGACGGGGGCGTGCCACTGGGCGTCGGGGCGGTGGCCAGAGGCTCGGCGCGGCGAGCGGCGGGCGGGAGTAGGGGATTGGGCGTGCTGCAGCACCGCGGCTTGTCGGGCGGCGAGCGCAGGGAGTGGCGGGACAGAGCGGAGGCTCGGGCACGGCGCGGCTTGTCCATTGGGCGCGTCGTGCGGTGGAGTCAAACACTTTGTTAATAATAAAGTTGTCTTATAGCTGACAGGTTGTGTACAATTTGCACTAGGCATAAAATTTCCGCAGATGCTCTATGTTCCAAGAGTTAGGAACCACCTGGCCATCAGGGTATTGCAAGCAATACGACCCTAGCCTTGTTACTTTAGACACGATGAAAGACCCTTCCCATCGCGAGTTGAGCTTGTGTAGCCTAGTTTCATCTTGGTTGCGGCCGAGGACTAGATCACCAATGCTAAAGGATTGTTCGCGCATGTTGCGGTCATGGTAGCACCTGAGGCCTGGTAGATATCTGGCTGACTGAACGAGGGCGCTGCATCTAGCCTCATCAGTCGAGTCTAGTTCAAGTTGCCTGTATTCATCTGCCTCACCTTCGTCATACATCTCAACTCTTAGAGACCGCCACATGATATCAGCTGGGAGTATTGCTTCTGACCCGTAGACAAGAAAGAAGGGAGTATGCCCTGTGCTTTCGATGGTTGAGTTCGAAGCCCCCAGATGACATGAGGCAATTCAAAAATCCACTTGCCACCTTTTTTGTTGTTCTCGTCGTAGAGTCTTTTCTTCAGGCCGTCCAGTATCAAGCTGTTTGCTGTTTCGACTTGTCCGTTGGCCCTTGGGTGTGCTACTAATACATACTTGATTTTGATTGAGGCATTGTCACAGAATTCCCAGAACTGATTTTCTATGAAGTTTGAGCCCAAGTCTGGGATGATGGTGTTGGGGAAGCCAAAGCGGTGTAGAATGTCTGAGATGAAGTCGACTGCCCTGTCTGGTGTGAGCTTGGTAATAGGCTTGTACTCGATCCACTTTGTAAACTTGTCAATGGCCACCAACACGTGTGTAAAACTTCCTGGCACTATTGTTAGAGGTCCAATCATGTTGAGAGTCCAGCATGCAAAGGGCCAGGAGGGTGGTATGGTGATGAGGTTGTGAGCTGGGATAGGAGACGGCTTGCCAAAGAATTGACAATTCTGGCACTTGCGCACGAGTTCTTCAGCATCAGCCACTGCTGTTGGCCACCAGAATCCTGCTCTAGGCCTTCCCGACTAGTGTTTTGGATGCTGCATGATTTTCACAAGTTCCCTCATGGATTTCGCGTCGGATATTTCGTCTTCATGCACCAGGGACGCACTTTATGAATACCCCAGAGCTTGCTCCGCGCTTGTACAGCTTGTCAGCGACTAGAACCAGCCCTTTGCTGTGCCTCATGATGCGTATTGCTTCTGTGCTTTTCGGAGACATCCCAGGTGGAAGTTTCTTGTCCTTGATGAAGTTGATGTAATGCTCCCGCCAATCTACCTCCGCCATCATGACCTCCCGACCTGAATCTAAAGATACTGGGTCGGTGGTTACACAAGGTGGAGTCTTGATCAATGGTTCCTTGAGTTCTTGGACAAAAACTCCTGCTGGGACTTGAGCTCGAGTGGATCCAAGCTTGGAGAGTACGTCTGCTCCCATGTTGTAGTCCCACATGACATGATGGATCTCGAGGCCTGCAAACTTGTTCTCCAGCTTGCACATTTCTGCTACATATGCATTCATGGCTTCCTTGTTGCAGTCCCACTCCTTGTTCACTTGTTGCACGACTAGTAGTGAATCACCGTAGACTAGTAGCCGCTTGATGCCGTGGGAAACTGCCAATCGGAGCCCATGGAGTAGTGCCTCGTACTCGGCCTCGTTGTTGGACACCTTCTAAAGGATTTGTAGAACATATTTGACATGTTCACCCTGCGGAGAGATGAGAAGTAGTCCTATCCTGCCGCCTTCGAGCTTGAGCAATCCGTCGAATTACATCGTCCAATGCTCTGTCTTGCTGACAGGAGTTGGGATTTGGTTTTCCCGCCACTCGGCCATAAAATCGACCAAAGCTTGGGATTTGATGGCTGTTCTTGGCTTGAAGTCGATGGAGAGAGCCCCCAGTTCTACTGCCCACTTAGAAATACGTTAGTGGCATCCTGGTTGTGAAATATATTTGCCAACGGGAAGTCAGTAATAACTGAGATCTGGTACTCGTCGAAGTAGTGGCGGAGCTTCCTTGATGTGATGAGTATTGCGTATAGTAGTTTCTGAATCGAAGGATAGTGGACCTTCGACTCAGAGAGTACTTCGCTGATGAAATAAACTGGCCTCTGTACACCGAATACATGGCCTTCCTCATTCCTCTCCACCACAATAGTTGTTCTGATCACGTGAGTAGTTGCAGCAACATATAGCAGCTAGTTCTCGCTTAGGCGTGGTGCCGTAAGTATGGGAGGCAACTGCAGATGTAGCTTGTGATCTGCAATGCTTGCTCGGCTTTCTCCATCTAGTGGAACTTGTCCTTCTGCTTTAGGAGCTTGAAGAAGGGAAGACCCCATTTTCCAAGTTGTGAGATGAATCTGTTCAGCGCCGCCATGCACCCCGTCAGCTTCTGAACGTCCTGGACCGTTGCTGGGACCTTCATGTCAGTGATGGCGGTGATCTTCTCGGGGTTTGCTTCAATCCTTCGGTGACTGATGTACTCGAGTAGTTTCCTTGACGGCACGCCGAAGACGCACTTAGTCGGGTTTAGCTTCCATTGGTACTTGCGCAGGCTGTTGAAAGTTTCTTCCAGGTCCGGAATTAGGATCTCGGGATCTCTAGTCTTGATGACCACGTCGTCCACGTAGGCTTCCACGTTGCGGTGCAGCTGGTCTGCAAAGCACATTTGAATTACCCGCTGGTACGTTGCTCCCACGTTCTTCAACCCAAAGGACATTATTTTGTATGCGTAAATCCCAAAGGGTGTGATGAATGCCTGCTTGATTTGGTCTTCTTCCTTGAGGGCAATTTGATGGTAGATCGAGTAGCAATTAAGGAAGCACAAGAGTATGCAGCCGGCAGTGGAGTCGATTACTTGGTCAATGCGCGGTAGCCCAAAGTGATCCTTCGGGCAGTGCTTGTTGAGATCGGTATAATCGACACACATTCTCCATTCATTATTATTATTCTTCTTTACAAGGACAGGATTAGCTGCCCACTCTAGGTGGAACACCTCTTTGATGAATCCAGCCGCGATTAGTTCAGCTATCTCCTTTTCGATCACTTCCCTTTTGTCTTGGGCGAATCTACGGAGCCGCTGCATCTTGGGAGTAGTGCTGGGATTTACATTCAGACTATGCTCAATCAGTTCCTTGGGCACCCCTAGCATGTCCGCTGGTTTCCACGTGAATATGTTTCGGTTGGCCCTAAGAAAACTGATGAGCGCGCTTTCCTATTTGGCATCGAGTTGTGACCCAATCTGAGCCGTCTTGGACGAGTCACCTTCCTGCAGCTCAATTGTCTTTAGTGCGAGTTGTCCAGCGGGCTGCAACTTGGTCTGGTTCGCCTTCTTCGTTGGGATTTCCAGCCCTGACTGGGAGAACTTCAGCTCCTGAAGTATCTGGCACACGCGTGGTCGTGGCATACTCGATGGCCTCCTGGTCGCAGTCATATGACTTTTTCAGGTCGCCGCGGAAGGTGAGTACCCCACTCTTTCCTAGCATCTTCAGAAGCAAGTAGATGTAGTGTGGCGCAGCCATGAATTTGGTCAATTCCGGTCTTCCCAGGATGGCGTGGTATGATGATTCGAAGTCGGCCACTTCGAACTTGACTTGGTACGGTAGTTTTCCCTCGTGCCAAAGGTCACTGGGAAAGTTACCGTACCAAGCGGTGTAGCCGCGTTCCCTGCTACTATGCCGTAGAAGGGAGTCTTGCTGGGAGTGAGCATGTCGATGAAGTTCGCGCCCATCCTCCTCAAAGTACTCGCAAAGATGAGGTTGAGGCTGCTTCCCCCATCAATGAGTACTTTAGTGAGCCTGACATCCGCTATCACCGGGTCCAGGAGGAGCGGGAGTTTTCCCGGCTCGGAGAAGCTAGTCCACTGGTCAGCCCATGAGAAAGAGATGGGGACCTCCGACCACTAAAGGGGTCGTGGTACCGCCGGCTCAACGGACATGATCTCGCGGAGCATTAACTTGTGAGTTCTTCTTGTGGGGAAGCCTGACTCGCCACCGAAGATGACATTGACGGTCTTGGTCATATCCGAGAATTAGGTGATGTTGGTCTTGTCCTCTGGGTCTTCGTCCTCTTTATCCTTCTTCTTCTTGTCGCTGTTCTCCACAGGCGGGGCATTGAGGGACCTCCGGAGTTGATAGCACTCATAAGCCGAGTGCTTGGAGTGTGGGTGCCACGGGCATTGCTTGTGTAGAAGCTTGTCGAACTGCTCCTGCAAATTGGCTGACTTCTTGCCGCATGGGGCGTGCTCGACAGCCGTGACGAGATTGTCTGGCTTGCACTTCTAGGAGGATCCCAAGTAGTCCCGCTGGCTTCTCTCGTTGCAGTGGTTGTTGTTCCTCTTGTTGTTGTAGTCATTGTCGTGCTTCGAGAAGCGATCGCGTTCTTGCTGCTCTTGGTCTGCCTAGGTCTGCATCATGTCGTGGAGGGCAGCAACAGTCTTGGGGCAGTTGTGGCCGAAGTCGCGGAAGAGAGCCTGGTCGGTGATGCTGTTGTGGAAGCAGTCGATGACATCGTTCTCCAAGATATTGGCGATCGTGGCGCGAGTGTCAAAGAAGCGGTGGGTGTACGAGTGCAAGAGCTCGTTTCTTTCCTGTTTACACTGAGATAGGTCATGTCGAGTATCTGCCTTAGCGATCGCTCCCTGGAAGTTGTCGATGAAGACAGTCTTGAGTTGTTCCCAGGAATCGATGGAGTTCCTTGTAAGGCTCTCCAACCATGTCAGCGGTGCGGTCTCCAGGGCCATCTTGAAGTAGATGACCTTCATGGTATTGGTGCCGCCTACGACTTCGATGGCGGTGGAGTAGCATCTGAGCCATTGCTGGGGGGATTGGTTGCCATCATACTTGGTGATGCCGATGGATTTAAAGCCCTCCGAGTACTTGTACTGGCTAAAGCGGTCTAAGAATGCAGGGAAACAATCATTGTCATCCCGTGCATTATTCCCCTCAGCTTCGGTGCGTTCCTTCCTCCGATTCTCGATGATTGAGCAGGCATCACGCGCGATGTTGATCTTCTCCCGGAGGTCTCCTGTCGGTAGCTGCCCGAGTTGTTCATGATGGTTGTTGCCGATGGATTGGTCTTGCTGTTGTCAAGGCGCTTGAGCCGGGGGTGGCTTCCTTGCTGCTACTGGGATGGCGCAGCCTGTCGCCTGAGGTGCCCCCCAGGTGTTCTGCTGACTTGGCTTTTGCCTGCTCCCTCACGTCTCCCATGTGAAACTAAGGGCATTGGATTTTTCTCATTGATTTGGAGCAATGCTCGCTGTGCCATGCGGACAGTAGTCTGGACAACCGGGTCGGGGTTGCCAGCGAGTACCGCTGTTATACCGGCGATGTTGGCGGTAGGAGTGTTGAAACCTGCATCCTGAGCTGCCGTGAATTCAGCATCGAGATCGCATTGTAGGTGTTGGCGGCTGTCGTTGGCTCTTCTCCTGCGTGTAGCATGCCTCAGGTTTCGCAGTCTTCGGGCGTCACGAGTTTCAAGGGTTTTGTTGATGGCGTCTGCGGTGTTCTCGTCATTTGAGATCTGCTCGGGCCTCTCAATTCGGTGCCTGCTGCTGATCTCATCTGACTCCACTATGTACACGTGGCGGTGCGAGTAAATGTCGTCGGAGCTGTAGTCGACCAGGACAGTTCCGCCGGGGGTTGTGGCACCGAGTGGTCTGCCCTCTTGAAAAGGCAAAGAGTCGAGGTGGGCAACTAGTCTTTCGTTGTCTTCGAGTAGTTCAGAGGGTTTCATGCCCTTCCAGTACAGGAAGCAACCCTCCGGGGTGGAGGTTATAACTAGGCCCTGATAGCCACCCATGTACATGTAACACCTCAAGTGTTTAAATTACGAAATAAGCCTTATTAGCTTAAAATGATGCATAAATAACTAAGAAAAGTTTAAAAGAAATGAATTATAAATTGGTTTTGCTTTGAATTGAAAATAGTTGTGTATATGTGCATAAGTACATGTACTTTAATCAAACAAATTAAATAACTTTTACATCGATGCAAACATGGCTACAAAATTGAATAGGCACATCGTTATTGACATGATAAACAAAAGTCTAGTTGAAGCCTAGGAGAGAATGCAAATTTTTGCCCAGGAAATGATGTGCCCTCCGAATCATACTTTTTGAGTTTTTAAAACAACTTCTAAAATAGAACTCAAATGAACTTTGGCCTGAAATAAAACTTGTGTAAACTTTTCATTTTGAACAACTTTCATGTTCAGAGATTTTTGAGTTGCAACACAAAAATTTGAGAAACACTTGACTTTGCAAACCAGCCTCTACCTTTTCTTCTATTTTCACTTTCAGTCCCTCCCCTCTCCTCTGTTTCGCCCGATGCCCGCCGCCAGTCACCGCTGGCCACCTGGCCGGCGATGCCTGCCGCCCGCACCGCGACAAGCCAGTCGCCGGCCGTCCTCCCCACTCCTCCGACCCAGTCCTGCCGCGCCTAATCACGTGCCGCGCAATCCCCCCCCCCCCCCCCCCACGCCAGGATCTCAGGCCGCCAACCACGATGCACCGCTGGCCGCACGCGACGCCGCCGCCCGGCCACCGCACGCCGCGCCCAATGGATGAGCCACGCCATGCCCGAGCCTCCGCTCTGTCCTGCCACTCCACGCGCTCGCCGCCCGACAAGCCACTGTGCCGCAGGACGCCCAATCCCCTGCTCCCGCCCGCCGCTCGTCGCGCCGAGCCTCTGGCCGCCGCCCCGATGCCCAATGGCACGCCCCCGTCATGCCGTCCATGCCCGCGCCTCGTAGTCCAGCCCCGCCCCTCCTCCCGCCTCTCTGCTGCCTACAAAAGGCCGCACTGAGCCCCCTCGCGTGCCCAGACACCAGAACGCCGCCACCGCCGCCATTACCGCCGTCGTGCCCAGCTCATTGTGGAGCTCACCTCTCCGGCCACCCATTGTCAGAGCTGAGTCTCCAACCACCACCACAGCACCCCACCGCAGCTCACCGCCCCGCCCATCACCGCCCAGATCCGCCGGAGCGCTGCCAGCGCCGCCGCCCCTGACCGCCGTGGACACCCCACCTCCGGCCCTCCTCCGCCCGAACCGAGGCCCGGAACGGGACTACATCACCCCACCGGAGCTTCCCGACCCGCCAGCGCTGCCCTAACCCCGCCGGAGCACCGTTGCCGATGCTCCACACCGCCGCCGCCCCCTGTTCCACGCTGACGAGCCTTTTCCGGCCACCCCCAACCCCGACCAAGGCCACCCCAAATCACCCCAAGGTAGCTCTCACCTCCCTGGATCTCCCCGACCCTTTTTCCCTCACCGCCGACGAGCCCCCTCGCCGGAATTTGGCCGGCCGCCATGCCAGCGCCGCCCAGGGACCCAATTGCAATGATTAAAATCTTTAAAAGGGTCTGCACGCAAGTTTCCAGGGGTTTAAACTTTGATTTCAAAAACAGCAAACTTGTAAAATTCATATAAAATCGTAATAAAATTGGAAAAATACAAACTCAGCTGTTCTGTAATCTATAGAAGAAACTCTACAACTTTTGTTACATGCATTTCTTTAGATGTTTGCTATATCTTGCTCTAAATTAAATGGAAGGTTTAATAGACTTTAATTGTACCCACTGTTGTAGACCAGTTCTGAACCTGATTTTTGGGCAGTAGATTGGCTGCTTGATGTGTAGGCAAGTGTGAAAATATTAGGACCAAAACCCATCTCTAGCTAAACTTTTTGTTAAACCTTGTTTATGCCATGAAATGATAAAATTAATTTGTAACTGTTGTTATATTATGATTCATGTTATGAAACTTTTCCAGAGCTGTTATATTGATGCCTTAATACCACGGAAAATGTTTAGAACCTTTTTCCTCTCTGTAACCTATTTGTATAATTTTGTGGTACAAAAATGTACTAATTCAAATAATTAGTTTCTGTCCTTGGAAAATGTTCAACTTTTTATTGTAGGACACATTAGAGTAGCTCATGCTGTATAAAAAGTTTCATACTCAGAAACCCTGTAAAACATCCTATAGAAATTAATCCTTAAAGAAATAGGTGTATCTTGTCCTATTTATTATGCTCTGTATCATGCACAATAAAATCTGAAAAAATTTACAATAATACATATATGGATAGATTAACACCCTATAAAAGTTTAGCATCAATACATGAATGGTTTGTTTTGTATAAAAATAACTAGGTTCTAGTAATGGTTGTGTAATATATTTTTCATAATTATTCTGCTGCATAAAAATGTCTGAAAGTTTTACAGTGCTATTGTCTCTGCATATTGTACTCTAAATAAAAATTTTATCACCAGAAGTTACCTAGTCCAGAAGTTGTGTTTAATCCATGTTGTGCTTAGAAAAATTAGTTTCCAAAAGAACACAACCCAAGAAATCTTAACTAAGTAACTTCACAACTAAATCTATATTTGTGTGGACTGCAACTTTATCATGAAGGAAAATAATCGTCATATACCATCACTACAACTTACACTTGTGCATTAATATAGAATCGACTACTCTCGCCGACGGAACGTACGAGCTGGTGCCCGAGTCTGAGAGTGAGTAGCGTGAAGCTCAAATGAATCTAACTGAAGCTTTCAAAGACCCGAGCCCAAGTTCGGACGAGCCCCAAGCTAACTTTACACAAGAAGGCAAGCCCCGGAGCATGAACCGTATTTTTCTAAACTTATGCAACTTGTTACTCTATTTTACTTGTGCATTAAGTTTATAGGAGTTGGATGAAAACTTAGTTGCATGATCCTAGGTACCCATGCTCTGAATACTAGATGTAAGGTTCGATAGAATGCTATGCTAATAGGACTCCGGTAAAAGCCGAGTGATTTCCTGTCACTCGCGAGAATATTGGAGTTGAATGTTTACTGCATGTTGCAATCATAAGGTCGATGGACGGGGCTATGGTACGATGTTTATGTTGATGATTGAGGCCCGTCTGTTTAGCGAGAAATGCTAAGGCCGCAGTGTGTGGTAGTGGTGGTTAAGTCTTTGAACGTACTAACCACATGCCGAGAATATGGTAATCGGTAAGCTTAAGTACCGGATTGAACCGAGGCCGGAATACACTCCCCACCGTCTTGAATTCGTTCACATCTAGCTAATGGCGGGTGCATGTGCCGCCATGGCCGGGACCATGGGGACGTATAGTCGAGGGCGGTGGACCTGTTCCGTGAAGCGGGAATTGAAGGGAAAAGTTGCACGTGTGACTCTAGGAGTAACCACGTGACGTGTGTTTAGGTTTCCCTTGCAAGGTTAAGAAATTCGATTCGAATCGTTTGTTTCTCACGGTTATTGAGACTGCTTGACCCTTTTACCACATAGAGTAAGAAGAGGAACAATGATGATGATTAATCTTGTTGGATGCAAATTAATTCTTCTACCATGTATGATATTGGATAGTTGCTTACCTAGAATGGTTAAAGAAAACTTGGAGCTAAAATTTGAAAGTAAGGACCTACTTGTATATGCTTTTCGGCAAAACAAACCCTCAAGCCAAAAGCCTTGCATGTCTAGGAGTCGGCTAAGTATATTCCACTATTCGGGTAAGCCTTGCTGAGTATTAGTATACTCAGCCTTGCTTGTGGCTTGTTTTCAGGTGAGACTTTCGAGGATATGATCGCTAGTTTGACTTGGCCATATACCCTTCCTCCTGGTTGGTCGGTGGGATGGGATACGCCCCCGGCCAACAATGATAATGCCGAGTGATGTCTCGTACGGGCTTCATCGAGACATCGTGTATTGTCGTGTAGTTTATCGTTATTTTTCCATTGCATTGAACTCTTCCTTGTTGTGGATTGCAGGTATGAAGGGCTTTGGCAAGAAGGTGATGGGCACGCTCAAGAAGGCAACAGGCTCAAAGTCGGGCCGCTCTCATGGAGGCTCCAGTTCGCGCCAAACAAGCAGCCACGTGCCGAGCCCCATGAGAGACAATGAAGAGACGGAGACGCAGCAGCAAGAGACCCAAGGGGTGCAAACCGAGGTGCAAGGTCAAGGGTAGCAGCCCGAGGAGGATGAAGAAGAACACGATGATTCGCACCTCGACATCTAAGGCGATCGCAAGTTCCAAGCCTACAACATGCTGAGGCGGAGGAAGTTCCGTCACACAAGAATCTTCGACCCCGACCTCCTGCAGAAAATAGGTATGAACGCTGATTTTGCTAGCATTTGGAAGCCCGTGGGGTGGACCGATTTTGTAAATGTTTTCGAAGAAGGGTCTCGCGATTTGAC
This sequence comes from Panicum miliaceum, assembly GCA_032594955.1. Lineage (NCBI taxonomy): Eukaryota > Viridiplantae > Streptophyta > Magnoliopsida > Poales > Poaceae > Panicum > Panicum miliaceum. The sequence goes on from CM064062.1 coordinate 22,690,524, forward strand.
CATCCAATTTTTGTGCACTCTTGTTGAAGAGGAATCTGGGATTTCTTTCCGACTTTTTCATCAAGAATATTCGGTTTCTTGGAAAGAGCTTAGCATGCTTTTGGGTTTTCATCATCGCTGCAGTCTTGATGTTGAGGCAGCCACTCGTGGTTTTGAGAAACAAAATTTTTGGCAATCCATTTCGGGCGCCACCACCGTTGGGAATCCAAGATGTAATGACATACAACACCCGACCTTGCGTTTGATGCATAAGTGGGTTGCAATAACATGTTTCCCAAGGGATGATGTGCGTACCGTTCGTAATGATGAATTTCGTGTTCTCTATGCCATGGTAAACAAAATAAAAATCTCCCCAGTGAAAGAAATGATCCGGCAATGGCTTGAGAATTTTCAGATGGTTGGACCAATAGAGTGTACATCTTTGGTCACTCGTATTGCAGGAGGGCTGAATGTTTTGAGTTGGGCTCCTATTTCGTATATCAGCTCTCCGCGTTTGATGATTGATGAAAATTATTTGGTTTATGAGCACACGCTTAAACATGCTCCAGATGGCTCTTTGGTTTTCTTTTTCCCTGGCTATACAAATGAAATCCCGCTCCCTAACCCGCGGTTTCATTTGTATAAGTCCCGGAGTTTAAAATTTACATTGCAGCCACAAGAAGCAACTCGCAGGAGCAGCGTGTCAGGTAGATTGACACGGAGTATGTCGCGGAATGCCGCGATGGACATGCCAGCACCACCATATGCATATCATGGATATGCTGGACGATATGTTCCAACTGGGGGCGCATCCGGATCCACATCCGGATATGCACCCGGTTGGGAGCAAGCCGCCCAGCAACAAGCAGGAGGCTCTGGTTGGCAGAGTAACAGCAGTGGAGAGTGGGCATAAGCTGCAGGAGGCTACTATGACCACAGTGGTGGCTCCAGCTCAAGTGTCACGCCCCCGCTCTACGCCGCTCGGCGGTCATTCTCAGCTCGAGGTTATCATGAGCTCAGCCACCAGGTAAACAACCTTAGCTTGCAGGTTAACAACATGGACCAACGACAACAACATTTCGAGAGCTCCGTCAACAAACACATCACCAACACCACCGAATTGCATCGTCGAACCGACCTGCAGCTAGGCACCGCCATCGACATACTGCAGCAAGAATGAGAGGAGCGCCTGTCATACCTCCGTTCCCAAGGGCGCTACCCCGACGCCCAAGGACGCTTTCCCGGATATGGGCCATGAGCTAGCTTGGGGGAGGAGCCCCCGGAAGGTAACATGTATCTTAGTTGCATTGAAAAAAATCTGAATATGATAAAAAGAACAAAAAGACTTGCTTAGTTATCTTTGCTTTCCAATGTGCGATAAGAATGTTTTAGTTCATCCATGTTGAAATGATGAATAGTTGCTCTATCTTTATCTTCTCTTTATGCCTAGTTGCAGCTTTGTTTTCTCCAAGTTTTGGGCTAGTTGGTTTAAACAGTTTGCCTTGAACCTGAAATTTTGTGGGTTGCGAATGCATGATCTGAGTCTAAGCTGTTGTGAGGCATGATATGATGAATTAGAGATGCTACAAACTTGTTCTAAGCAAAATTTTACGTCCGGAATTTCTTTCTTTAGAAATGATAAAATGAAAAGTTCCTCGATGATGAGAAATTCCTACCAAAGCCATATGCATGATACCCATATTTGAGCCATCATATACACATGCTGCTTGTTGTCATTTTGAGCTTTGTCAAATTATTGTGACCTTTCGAGTTTCTTTTCACACTCTCTTGATCAAAAATACGTACACGCCACCTTCATATGATGAATTCCTACACCGGGAATTAGCAATCACACCATTCATCCACATACATAAATATTTTTGTTCCAAAAAAATGTGTGGTCTCTCTCTCCAAGTGTTCTTGCAAGAAAAAGACATGGACTATGCAAAAAGAAAAGAAAAAAAAGAGAAAGGAAAAAGAAATGGACTCATGAAGATCCAAGCATCAAAAAAATAGAGAAGAAAGAATTGCAAATGCCCATGTCTAAAATAAAATAAAGGGGAGGGAGCACACAAGAAAAATATTCTCATTTTCACATACTATCCATTTTACCACACACATGCGCTTCTTGATCAAGGTAGTATGACTTGTTACTCTTTGGGTCCAGTTTTTGACTTTCCAAAATATTTGATGCAAGTATGCCCTCTCATTTTCCCTACCGTGAGCTCCACATAAACCTTTGTTGAAGTAGGTTGAAAAGAAAGGCAGCATCAAGCCTTGGTGAGGATTCTTACACACTGAGCGATTTGAGAGCATCATTTGAGGAACTATGTTTTCTTTGCAAAATCTTTTGAAAAACTTCCGGATGTAAGGTTGAGCAAGGAATAGGTAAGTGGTGCTTTATGAATCGTTCCACCTTCCAACAGCCCAAGACAAAGAGAAAGCCAAAAGCCCCAAGAAGAGTAAGGTAAAATGATGGAGCAAAATAACGGCCAGCTTATTCAAAGCAAGGCAGAATATTTTGTTGCAATTATGGTATAACGAAGAGATGAGATATTGCAGCAACTCCTGATCAACAACTTATGCCCAACTTTGCTCGGGACGAGCGAAGGGCAGCTTGGGGGATCTTGTTGACGCTCGCTACGGACCAAAAATGAGCGTCAATTTGATCATAAAATAAGGATGAACTGGCATTTCTTATACACATTCTGCTAATAAATGTACACTTTCCGCACACCCTTGGAGAATTTTATGATTGCAGGATTTGCACTGAAAATAAAGGAAAAGGACACCTCATGAATCCAAGGAAACAAGCTTCAACCAATCATACACCTCCACACGCACATCACATGGATTGGAGGGCCCACACCTGAAGGAAACCGACTTAATTCCACGCCTATCATCAACCAGGAGCAGCAAGGCCCACCAGGCAGCGACTCAACCAAAGGAGAAGCTGGTTCGAGCCAGGCCTGGTTCGGCCGACCTATGTAGGTTGGCTGGCCCAGCCAGGTCTCCAAGCAACTTCATCTTCCAAGTGGCGCCCTCACAAGTCTCCTCAAGGTCGGTTCCAGGCGCGTCGAGCTATTTCCACGGGCAGAAGCTGTTGTTCCCTGCCTATAAATACAACAGGGGGTCCTTCTAAATGACACACACCAAGATGTAGCCTCTCCTCCTTTGTAAAGCTCTCTAGGGTAGTGGAGTGTAGGTGAAGTGTAGTTCTTCAAGGTCTTCTAATCTTCATGAAGAGTTTGGTATGGTCTTGTATCTTTCTCTTTATGTATAGTTGGAGTTTACTAATAAAGTTTAGTTCCTTATCTTAGCTTGTGTTTGGTTCATATGCTCATGTTTAGTATGTGATCCTTTCATAGTCGTGCTTGTGTCATGTATCTTACATGTTTAGACGTGGCAACACATCTAGGCTATGACATCGGTTTCATCTCCCCTAGTCGGGGTGTTTCTAGTCTCAACGTAAGGCTAGAACAATAATCCTTAGCACAGACGTAGTGTCCGGGTTATCAGTTATGTTTGAATGCAGCTCTATACCATGGTTAGATGAGGTAGGCGGCAGGTGGTGATAGCCCTATCCGTCCAGCTTAACCCTCCCTGTTCGTGTAGTAGCTGTAGGAGGTGCATAAAATAGCCGTGAGGGTCCAGTGGCCACCTAGCCATATCTTGTGCGGTCTCCCAGTAATGCCTAGGAGCCTAGAGCCCGATCCTAAGCATGTGAATGTGTATGTGTTCATGAGTATGCTCTATGCTTGCTTAGATAAGAAACAAACAACTCAAAATGGGTTACGTGAGTGTTAGTGAAAAAATGTTAGCCGTCCGAGAGTTAGTAGTCCTTGCGGGGCTTGGTCGCCGCCACAACAATCATCCTCGTGGTTGATAACACTCCACAAAATTGTTCTTGTGGGCAAGAACGCACCACAAAATCGTTCTTACGGGGTAGTAGTACCACCACAACACGTTCTTGCAGCGTCAAAAGAAGGCAACACGAAATGCAAATGGAGAGAACAAAGGGGGAAATATTTTATCTTTTTCTTATGGAACTAAAGCAAGAACATGAGCATTATGACAGGGAAGGAAAAAATTCTGAGGGCACTCAGCTGCAGCTCGGTTTGGGGCAAGGAGAGGAGGTGTTGTGCACCGGTTCTTATAGAACGGCGCCATCCCTAGGCCGGCCGACCTGGTGGGGTCGGCCGACCCCACCTTGGGCCCAAAACCGGCCAGCTTTCATGATTTGAATCAATGCCTGCTGTAAGGTCCAAGGTTTGTTGAATGGCTGCAGTTTTAGGCTGGTGCAGGTCTAGGAGTGGCCCCAAATGCACTTGGACATGAAAATGATCCAAGTTCATGCATGCACTAGCCTCCAAATGCTCATGGCAGAATTTTTCGCCCTAAGATGCCCTTGTTTGTTGCCCCAAATCCAAAGTTTAGGAAGGGTTCAATTGCAAAAGTTGAGGAATTCAAATATGCAAGCGGTTGAATGCAACATGATGCAAATGCTCATGCAAAATTCGAATTGAAAATCTTAAAATTCAAACATGCAATGCGTGGAATCAAATATGAGATAACTACCGATTTAACCTATCGGCGAGGATTCAAAATTTTAAGTCCATCGAACGAGACATTTTATTTCATGTCGCATTAAAATTTTGAATTTAAATTTAATTTTTACCTTCGACGGAAATTACCTGAGGTACTGCTCATTTTATACCTTCGATGATTTATCTCGGAGCGGTATTCTTTGGATCTTCGGGGATGTCTTCTCGCTTTTCTCTCTTAGGATCAAGAATTTATTTGATATGTGATCATCCCGTACTCATGACCCTGAGGAGTGAATTGAATTCTACTCAATGAATTTTGTTGCACCCTGATGATGTGTCTTGATTATTTAATTGAATCAATCTCCTCTGCCGGTGGTGATTAGTCAACAGCGGTACAAAATTCTTCTTTTGAAGCTCGATGATGCAATGGGGATTGAATCAATTGCCGAGAGTTGAACTTCTTCAAATTAATCATTCCATTTTGAAGTCGACACGGATTCGTCGTGAATTTTTCGGTGAATTGAAATCAATCAAACTACCCTGTCTTCACATAAAGAGAAAACAACATGGTTGTCCTACTAGACATTGGCTATCGACCGTAGATAAAATCTCAAGCTTTAATAAACCTTTTAAACTTGTGCCTTCCCCGGCAACGGCGCCAAAAATGCTTGTTCGCGTTTCGTAGCGTCATCACTAGGATAGGTGTTTCCCAGCAATGGCACCAGAAATGTCGTGGGGTATTTCTTACGTTACAGAAGGATCCGCAAGCGCACGGAATACTGTTGTAGCATTTTACCCATGAGTATGGGGTCGTATTTATATTTCCGCAGGGAAGGCGGTGGTTCAAATGGATTTATTAAGCTCAGGAGAATATCATTGTTCAAATATCCAGTGTCTAAATAGGGGTAATTGATAATATGATTGAGAGGTAGTGTGACACAAGATCACCCATCCTTAGGAAAGAATGACTAGGATCGGAGCAAGGTGGAAGAAAGCTTTCAAGGGCATACAAAGGATAATTCTTATCTAAGCAAGCATAGAACATACTCATGAACACATACACATTCACATGCTTAGGATCAGGCTCTAGGCTCCCAGGCATCACCGGGAGACCGCACAAGATATGGCTAGGTGGCCACTGAACCCTCACGGCTATTTTATGCACCTCCTACAGATACTACACGAACGGGGAGGGTTAGGCTGGACGGACAGGGCTTTCACCACCTGCCACCTACCTCATCTAACCATGGCATAGAGCTGCATTCAAACATAACTGATAACACGGACACCACGTCCATGCTAAGGATTATTGCTCTAGCCTTACGTTGAGACTAGAAACACCCCAACTTGGGGAGATGAAACCGATGTCGTAGCCTAGATGTGTTGCCACGTCTAAACATCTAAGATACATGACACAATCACGACTCTGAAAGGATCACATACTAAACATGAGCATATGAACCAAACACAAGCTAAGATAAGGAACTAAACTTTATTACTAAACTCCAAACCATACATAAAGAGAAAGATACAAGACCATACCAAACTCTTCATGAAGACTAGAAGACCTTGAAGAACTACACTTCACCTACACTCCACTACCCTAGAGAGCTTTACAAAGGAGGAGAGGCTACATCTTGGTGTGTGTCATTTAGAAGGACCCCCTGTTGTATTTATAGGCAGGGAACAACATCTTCTGCCCGTGGAAATAGCTCAACGCGCCTGGAACCGACCTTGAGGAAACATGTGAGGGCGCCACGTAGAAGATGAAGTCGGTTGGAGCCCTGGCTGGGCCAGCCAACCTACATAGGTTGGCCGAACCAGGCCTGGCTCGAACCAGCTTCTCCTTTGGTTGAGTCGCTGCCTCGTGGGCCTTGCTGCTCCTGGTTGATGATAGGCGTGGAATTAAGTCGGTTTTCTTCAGGTGTGGGCCCTCCAATCCATGTGATGCGCGTGTGGCGGCGTATGATTGGTTGAAGCTTGTTTCCTTATATTCATGAGGTGTCCTTTTCCTTTATTTTTAGTGCAAATCCTGCAATCATAAAATTCTCAAAGGGTGTGCGGAAAGTGTACAATTATTAGCATAATGTGTATAAGAAATGCAAGTTCATCCTTATTTTGTGATCCAATCGACGCTCATTTTTGGTCCGTAGCGAGCATCAACAGTCTCAAAGTCATCCACTTCGAATTTGATGTACTCGGTACGGTAGTTTTCCCGCGTGCCAAAGGTGATGGGGAGCACTACCGTGCCAAGGGGTGTAGCAGCGCTCCCAGGTACGATGCCGTAGAAGGGAACCTTGCTGGGGGTGAGCCGGTCAATGAAGTTCGCCCCCATTGTTCTCAGAGTACTCGCAAAGATGAGGTTTAGGCCACTGCCCCCATCAATGAGTACTTTGGTGAGTCTGACGTCCGTGATGATAGGGTCCAGGGCGAGCGGAAGTTTTCCCGGCTCAGAAAAATTAGTCCACTGATCAGCCTTGGAGAATGAAATGGGGATCTCCGACCACTGGAGGGGTCGTGGTACCCCAGGTTCAACGGACATGATCTCACAGCGATGAAGCTTCTGAGTACTTTTGGAGGCAAATCCCGATTCCCCGCCAAAGATGACATTGATGATATTGGTCATGTCCGGGAAGTCGGTGGCGTCTATCTTGTTGTCCGGGTCTTCATCATCCTGTCCTTCTTCTTCTTCTTGCCGCCCTTCTCTAAGGGCGGAGCGTTGAGGGACTTCCGAAGCTGATAGCACTCGAAAGCCGCATGCTTCGAGTGTTGGTGCCATGGGCATTGCTTCTGCATGAGCTTGTCGAACTCCTCTTGCAGATTAGATGTCTTCTTGCCTCGCGGGGCGTGATTGATAGCCGCGACGAGATCTTCTGGCTTGCATTTTCAGGAAGATCCCGAGTAGTCCCGCTGGCTTCTGTCATTGCGGTGGTCATTGCTCTGCTTGTTGTTGTTGTAGTCGTTGTCACGCTTCGAGAACCGATCGCGTTCTTGCTCCTCTTGGTCCGCCCAAGTCTGCATCATGTCGTGGAGAGCAGCAACAGTCTTGGGGCGGTTGCGTCCAAAGTCACGGAACAAAGCTTGGTCGGTGAGGCCGTTGTGGAAGCAGTCGATTGTGGCTCGGGTGTCGAAGAAGCGGCGAGTGTACGAGCGCAGGAGCTCGTTCCTTTCTTGTTTGCACTAGGACAGGTCGTGATGAGTACCTGCCCTTGCAATTGCCCCCTGGAAGTTGTCGATAAAGACGTTCCGCAGTTGCTCCCAGGAGTCGATGGAGTTCTTCGTGAGGCTCTCCTACCACGTGAGTGGGGCGGTTTCAAGGGCCATCGGGAAGTAGACGACCTTGGTGGTGTTGGTGCTGCCTGCGACTTCAATGGCGGTGGAGTAGCATCAGACCCACTGCTGAGGAGATTGCTTACCATCGTACTTGGTGATGCCGACTGGTTTGAATCCCTCTGGGTACATGTAGTTGTTGAATTAGGAGGAAAACACAAGAAAGCGATCGTTGTCGTCCCGTGCGGGGTTTCCCTTGGCTCCAGCGCGTTCCCTCCTCCGGTTCTCAATGACAGAGCGAGCGTCACGCCCGAGATTGATCTTGTCGTGTAGATCGCCCGTTGGCAGCTTCTCGAGTTCCAAGCGACGGTAGTTGTGAACGGACCCCTCTGGATGGGGTACATGGGTTGCCGAGCGGCTTCCCTGAGGAGTTGCAGGGCGGCTTCCTTGCGGACCATCTCCGCGGCTTCTGTGTTGGTTGTTGGAGGGAGCAACCTGTCGCCTGGGGTGACCCCCGGGTGTTCTGCTAGCTTGGATGTCGCCGGCTCCCTCGGTTCTCCCATGCGAGAGAGATGGCATAGGGTGTTGCTAGTTGATCTGGAGCAGTGCCCGTTATGCCATGCGAACGACTGTCTAGACTAGGGCATCAGCGTTGCCAGCGAGTACCGCCGTGATGCTGACGATGTTGGCATGAGGAGTGTTGAACCCGGCGTCTTGCGCTGCTGCGAACTCAACGTCGAGGTCGCGTTGTATGCGTGTGCTCCGCTCAAGGGCATCCCTTCTACGCTTGGCACGCTGTTGCGCAGTCTGCAAGCCTCACGAACCTCAGGGGTCTCGTTGGCAACATCTGCGGTGTTCTCATCATCGGAGATCTGCTCAGGCCTCTCATTGCGGTGCCTGTCGCTAATCTCGTCAGATTCCGCCATGAAGACATGGCGGTGTGAGGAGATGTCATTGGAGCTGTAGTCAACGAGTACACTTCCACCTGGGGTGGCCTCGAGTGGTCTGCCCTCTTGAAAAGGCAGAGAATCAAGATGGGCGACTAGTCTTGCGTCATCTTCGAGTAGTTCGGAGGGTTTCATGCCCTTTCAGTACACGAAGCGGCACTCCGGGGTGGTGATTATAACCAGGTCCTGGCCACCCAATTAGGGTTCAACCTCGGGATCGGAGTCTGAGTCGTAATTGTCGAAGATAGGGGCCTCCCAACATGCGGTGGCATCCTTCTCCCCAAGCCCGAGTAGTTCGTCCAAGTCCTTCTCCAATGCGGAGTAGAATTCGGACTTTATGGCCTCCTAGTATATAGTGGTCGTGTTGCGCAAACCGAGTGGGAATCGGTCGTGCTGCCCCCCCAGATGGAGTCGAGTCCGATCCGAGGAAGCTTGATGCAGCACGAGTCAGAGTCGCGTCAAAAATGGACAGCTTCTCGATCTCCCTAGCGAGGTCAGGGAGCAGCACCTCGGCGAGATTGTCGATGAACTCGTAGAGATCGCTGCTTGGTGTTGCTGCAGGTGCCTCCGGCTTGTTGTCGACAAGTTGCCGACGGAATTCGCCTGCGCCATCAGAGACGCAGACCCAGGAGCCGAAGACGAAAGGTGTGCCCGCTGGGTGCACGGCGCTGGTGAAGCTGAAAGTTTCCATCGAATTCGCCGGTGGATCTTTGATGAGCTCCCCTACCTCGCGTGCCAGCTGTCGGTGTTTTACCGGCAAGCCCACCTAGGGATACCCTAAGGTAGTAGACTTGTGGTCAGGGTGTCGCCGAATTAAGAACTCGATGGTGCGAGGAACACAAGGAATTAGACAGGTTCGGGCCACAGTATGCGTAATACCCTACGTCCTGTATGGTTTGTATTGCCTTGAGGTTATGAGATATGTTCTGGAGGGTCCCTGCCCGCCCTTATATATCCCTGGGGGACAGGGTTACATGGAAGTCCTAGCCCGTACAATCTTAGGAGTCCTACCCGAGTACTTTCGGGTAGTTTACAGTACGGATAAGGTATGGGACATGCCCCACCCCTTACTCTAGAATGTTCTACGTCACGCGTGCAGTCTCGTGGGCCTGGGTCTGACAACCTCTGAGAAAAAAATGGCATCTGTCTGACACTACAAATGTGCTGGCATACTGCAATGAAGCACTAGCTTCTAAAAATATTCAATGAATTCATTCATGCAAAGTTATATCCAGGCTGTATGTTACTAAAACAGGAAAGGTGTGCCTCGGAACTGGTCCATTCAACCACTTCATCAGACAAACCATACCTTGGAAATAGTTCAATCAAGCTTCAGAAATGGTTCAATCCAGCTTTGAGAATAGTTCAATCAAGCTTCGGCAATGGCTCAATCAAGTTACGTCAGTATTGAATGGACACGCATGCATGCGCTGCCAAGCTTCATCCAGGTATCCTCGCCTCAAGCCGGTAGCTGCTTCAGATATACTTAAATAAACAACATGCAGGCATCTTCCTCCAAATATAAAAGGAGACTCCCTCTGCAAAGGATACACTCTCAGAACACACGGCATATGAAGGGCAAAGACAGAGAACAACGGAGCACAGATGGCTTGTTCACTGAGAGCGCCTATGTGTAATAGTACTTAGAATACTCACTTTGTAATATATCCAAGAAGGCTGTACTTTGCAAGAAGGTATTTTCCCGTTCTTAGTAGTTGTTTGTGGGGTTTCCCAAAAAGGAAAATTATGTGTAAGATTGTCTGTTCAATGGAGTAGTTTTTCTTTGAAAGTCCCTTTACCTGCCAGTCTGTTTGTGTGAGATGAGTCTTTATGCTAGGGACCCTATAGCAGAAACCTCTATGTTTGCCCTGAGAGTGGCATGTTGGAGAGCCGTGTCGGTAGAGAAGTGTTCCCTTCGGATGAAACTGCCTGGGGAGATGATAAAATTGTCTTGCATAGGCACGATCTAGGACATATAGGAAAGGAAAGGGTGACCTGTTTCATAGCATGAATATACAATGAATATGATGAGTACCGAGTAGGACATACACAACTGCTAAGTAACCCGGATGTCTTGTTGGTTTCGTAGATCCACAAGATCCTGAATATTCCCCTCGAAAATATAGTCAACTCCAATGCAATATTTTATAAGACGCAATATTTAATACCCAAAGATCCTAATCACTTCTGAATTATTTAGTCAATCTCTTAATACTCCTGCTCTTGGTCACGAGAGCCATATCATATAATATTCGGCCGCAATATTCTAATATAAGGGAATCTCATCAGCATATAATATGACGAGAATCAGCAGCCCAATTAAGTCATACCATATAATACTACATCCCAATATTATACTAGATCCCATAAAATTAAATTATTTATTTGAGTAGTTGGCCATATCAATAATTCGGGTGTGGGAGACCCGATTATATAATAAAAGCTTTAATTGATATGGCTATTAATCATTCGGGCATGGGAAGGGCACGGGAGACCACCCTGTGAGAGAAAAAATATATCATCAATATTTGGCAGCAATCTATATCAGTATCAAATATTTGGCATCTATCTGTCACTACAAGTGCGCAGGCATACTGCAACGAAGCACTAGCTTCAAAAAATATTCATCGAATTCAGTCATGCAAAGTTATCTCCAAGCTCTATGTTACTAAAAGAGGAAAGGCGTGCCTAACCTGGTCAATTCAACCGCTTCACCAGACAAACCATACCTCATAAATGGTTCAATCAAGCTTCAGAAATGGCTCAATCCAGCTTCAAGAATGGTTCAATCAAGCTTCGGGAATGGCTCAATCAAGTTACGTCAGCATTGCATGGACACGCATGTGCTGGCATGCTTCGTCCAGCCGTCCTAGCCTCAAGCCGGTAGCTGCTTCAAATGTACTTAAATAAACAACATGCAGGAATCTCCCTCCAAATATAAAAGGAGACTCCCTCTGTAAAGGATACACGCTCGGAATGCATGGCATACGAACGACAAAGATAGAGAACAATAGAGCATAGATAGCTTAGCTTGTTCACTGAGAGCACCTATGTGTAATAGTACTTAAAATAGCCACTTTGTAATATATCCAAGAAGGCTATACATCGCAATAAGGTATTTTCCCATTCTTAGTAGTTATTTGTGGGTTTCCCGAAAGGGAAAACCATGTGTAAGCTTGTTTGTTCAATGGAGTAATTTTCTTTTGAAAGTCCCTGCTAGTCTATTTGTGTGACATGAGTCTCTATGCTAGGGACCCTGCAGGAGAAACCTCTGTGTTTGATGCTCTCGTTAAAGCCCTGAGAGTGGCGTGTTGGAGAGCCGTGTCCGTAGAGAAGTGTTCCCTTCGGGTGGAACTGCCAGGGGAGATGATAGAACTTGTGTTGCGTAGGCATGATCTAGGACATAAGGGAAAGCAAAGGATTATCTACTTCATAGCACGAGTATGCGATGAACATGGTGAGTACCGAGTAGGACATACACAACTGCTAAGAAATCCGGCTGTCTTGTTGGTTTCGCGGACCCGCAAGATCCTGAATATCCCGCTCGCAAATATAGTCAACACCAGCACAATATTTTATAAGATGCAATATTTAATACCCAAAGAGCCTAATCACCTTTGAACAAATTATGCAATCTCTTAATACTCATGCTCTTGGTCACGAGAGCCATACCATTTAAATATCCGACCGCAATATTCTAATACAAAGGAATGTCATTAGCATATAATATCCCTAATTGGTGTGAGAATCATCCACCCAATATAAGCCACAAAATATAATACCAGATTCCCATATAAATTTATTTATTTGCGTAGTTGGTATCAATGATATAATAAAAACTTTGATTGATATGGCTATCAATCATTCGGGCGTGGGATACTACACCTCAGAGAAAAAATATATCATCAATATTTGGCACCAATCTATATCAGTATCAAATATTTGACATCTGTTTGACACTACAACTGCGCAGGCATACTGCAATGAAGCACCAGCTTCTAAAAATATTCAATGAATACAGTCCTGCAAAGTTATATCCAGACTCTATGTTACTAAAAGAGGAAAGGCGTGCCTCGGATCTGGTCCATTAAACCGCTTCATCAGACAGACCATTCTTCGGAAATTTTTTAATCAACCTTCAAAAATGGTTCAATCCAGCTTCCAGAATAGTTCAATCAAGCTTTGGGAATGGCTCGATCAAGCTATGTTAGCATTGCATGGACACGCATGCATGCGCTAGCAAGCTTCATCCAGGCGTCCCCGCCTCAAGCCGGTAGCTGCTTCAGATGTACTTAAATAAACAATATACAGGCATCTCCCTCCAACTATAAAAGGAGACTCCCTCTGCAAAGGATACACGCTCGGAACACACGGCATATGAATGGCATAGACAGAGAAAATGGAGCAGAGATAAGCTTAGCTTGCTCACTGAAAGCACCTATGTGTAATAGTACTTAGAATAGCCACTTTGTAATATCTCCAAGAAGGTTGTACTTCGAAGTAAGGTATTTTTCCGTTTTTAGTAGTTGTTTGTGGGGTTTCCCGAAAGAGAAAACCATGTGTAAGGTTGTTTGTTCAATGAAGTAGTTTCCTTTGAAAGTCCTTTTATCTTCTGGTCTGTTTGTGTGAGATGAGTCTCTATGATAGGGACATATAGGAAAAACCTCTGTGTTTGATGCTCTCGCTAAAGCCCTGAGAGTGGTGTGTTGGAGAGCTGTGTCCGTAGCGAAGTCTTCCCTTCGGGTGGAACTGTCTGGAGAGATGATAGAACTTGTATTGCATAGGATATATGGGAAAGGAAATTGTTATCTGCTTCATAGCACGAATATGCGATGAACATGGTGAGCAGGACATACACAACTACTAAGGAGCCTGACTGTCTTGTTGGTTTCCCAGACCCGCATATCCCACTCACAAATACAGTCAACACCAGCGCAATATTTTATAAGATGCAATATTTAATACCCAAAGAGCCTAATCACCTTTGAACTAATTAATCAATCAAGTTACGTCAGCATTGCATGCACACGCATGCATGCGCTGGCAAGCTTCGTCCAGGTGTCCTCCCCTCAAGCCGGTAGCTGCTTCAGATGTTCTTAAATAAACAACATGTAGGCATCTCCCTCCAAATATAAAAGTTGACTCCCTCTGCAAAGGATACACGCTAGGAACGCATCCAATACGAACGACGTAGAAAGAGAACAACAGAGCACTAATACCTTAGCTTGTTCACTGAGAGCACCTATGTGTAATAGTACTTAGAATAGCCACTTTGTAATATATCCAAGAAGGATGTACTTTGCAAGAAGGTATTTTCCCGTTCTTAGTAGTTGTTTGTAGGTTTCCCTAAAGGAAAAACCATGTGTAAGCTTGTCTGTTCAATGAAGTAGTTTTCCTTTAAAACTTCCTTTATTTGTTGGTCTGTTTGTGTGAGATGAGTCTCTATGCAAGGGACCCTATAGGAGAAACCTCTGCGTTTGATGCTCTCGTTAAAGCCCGGAGAGTGGCGTGTTGGAGAGCCGTATCCGTAGAGAAGTGTTCCCTTCAGGTAAAACTGCATGGGGAGACGATAGAAATTATCTTGCTTAGGCACGATATAAGGACATATAGGAAAGGAAAGGGTTATCTGCTTCATAACACGAATATGCATTGAACATGGTGAGTACCGAGTAGGACATACACAACTGCTAAGCAACCCGGCTGTTCTTGTTGGTTTCGCAAACCTGGAAGATCCTGAATATCCGGCTCGCAAATACAGTCAACACCAGCGCAATATGATATAAGACGCAATATTTAATACCCAAAGAACCTCATCACCTTTGAACTAATTAATCAATCTCTTAATACTCCTGCTCTTGGTCAGGAGAGCCAAACCATTTAAATATCCGACCCCAATATTCTAATACAAAGGAATCTCATTAGCATATAATATCCCTAATTGGTGTGAGCAACATCCGCCCAATATAAGCCACGGAATATAATACCAGATTCCCATATAAATTTCATTTATTTGTGTAGTTGGTATCCGAGACAGGTTCAATAATTGAATGATTAAACTATCTTAATCTTGAGGTTAATATGGGAAAGATTGTTAATACAAAAGAGAATATAAATATAAGGTGCAGACTCAATAGTACAGAAGATCATACTTGGCATACTTCTCATAGTCAACTGAATTTGATTGTTGATCTAATATACAATTTCTATATAAATTGGGGCAAAAGACAAGACGAATTAAACCTTGAATTAGAAAGATTAAGGAAGGAGCATCAGCAAATTACAGAGAAATATTCACTAATACAAAATAAAATAGGCTTTGTCCTACATACATTAGAAGAAGTTAAGTCTAAACAGAATAAGCTCAGTAAAAATAGCGGCTATATTAAAGAAGAAGCTGCCTTTATCAAAAGAAAACTAGCTAATAGTACAGAATCTTCTCAAAGTTCTAAAGATCCTAAGAGCAGCTCCAGCGTATAATTCATGAGGCATTGCTAAGGTTGGACACGTCATGTGGGTGCTATGTAGAACAATTCTCTCCAGCGTATAGCCGAGCCATGGAAGTCCTTCCTCAGAAAAAATATTCTTTCCTATCTACTTTTTTCACCTCCTGCAATTTCCTTCCCGCGGAGCACTGGGTGCAAAATGGAGCAGCAGAGCTAAGGTGGTGCTGGGAAGCACCCACCTCTCCAGCGTCGTGTAGCAGGGGGGAATCTTCCTGTGGTGCTCCAGAGCACCATCAAAATTGCTACGCTATAGCTGCTCTAATATAATACAAGTTGTAGCAGAAGTTAAAAAGTTAGTAGAAGACTTAAAAGCTCTAATACTTTCATAATTATATGTCTAAATATAATCAAGCTATAAAAGAACCAAGAAAGCATTTAGCTCCAGCCATTGGTTTCTCAAATTACGATAGTCCTAAAGAAGACTCTAGGATTATAATAAGGCAGAATAATACTATTCTTCAACTATTAGTTCAGATCTTAGAAAAGTTAAATAGTGATCAAGGTAATAAAGATCTTACACTAGCTTCATATGGAATAGTATCATCTAGCAAATCAATAAATTCAGAAAAATGGACATATCTAAAACCCTCCTCGGAAGAAACAAAACACTCCAATTAGTAAGACACGACTCCAAGCCTTTATCCTTAATGAATAGATTAAGGTGTAGTTCAAGTGAAATTAATAATATAGAAGATGTGATAGATGTCAATAGAGACATGGAAAGATATCAGAGAGATAAATTAAGAAAGCTTAGACCTCAACAACTATATAATATGGAAATATTTGAGAGTAGAAGTGGGCTATACAGAATATCAAGAGAAGTTGAATTAAGTGTTTTAGCGCAGCCGATAGAATTGAGAATTGTAAGCAAGAATATTGAAGATAAACTAAAATATTCAGGTTACAAATATATTCACAAGGGATGTATATCATAGGAATAAAGGGTATGACAAGAAAGAAATTAGGAGCCAAGGTACTAGTTACATTACTAGACAAAAGATGGGACACACTGAATAAGGCAGCATTAGCTTTATAGTAGGTGATATGAATGAAAATAGACTAATAACATATATAGCGCAGACCTTATGATGTAAAAGAAAAATACTATGAAAGAAAGTTAAAGCATATAGAATGGGAATATAAAAATTCAATGACAATGGAATGGCCAAAGATAAGAGATAAAGAAGTTTATTTCATAAGAGAAATAGCAAGGCTAAAAAGTATTCAGAAAAATGCAAAGCAAAATGCAAGCAACTCGAATATACCTAAAGAAGTCCAAAAGCATGAAGAAAAGCCAAATGATAATACTAGCAAAGACTCCTCCCAAGAGCAACCAAAGATGAGTGAAATTATAAGTGAAGAAGAGCAATGGTGTATAAATAATAAAATTCTACTAGAAAGTTATGAAGAAGATGAAGAATTAATAGAAGAAAATTACACCGAAGGAAACATATATAATAATGCCAAAGAATATAATGACTTTACCAATTCTCTTGATAATGAGAGTACATGCAATTTAGAAAATACAATAGAAGCAATGGAAGTAGATGCAGGAAGTAGTAAAAGAAGGATAAGTTATGGTGAGGCATCAGTAAAAAATGAAGGTGAAAAAGAGAGGCCAACTAGAACAGCAGGAACATGGCCTCCACAAAGGGAAGAACCGCAATATACATATATCTCAGGACAATATAAATATATGGGTTCTAAAAGAAGAGATTTCGAAAAACAAGTGAGATTTCAAAACTATAGGAGCGATGGTGCAATATTACATCTAGCTGCACTTGACCCCATCGATTGGCCAAATATTATAAGTATTTAGAAAGGGTTAATAGTGCAGAAATATATTCAAAATCAATACAACATAGGAAATAAAGTTGAAGATATGATTACATATTTGGAAACATTCCTAGGAGAATCAGTAAAAGTCTTGTAGGAACAATGGGTAGAAACTTACCCTATTCAATATGCAGAATTGAAAAGAGCTGGTAGCAACCAGAATAATTTTGCTAATGTAGTCTCAAATATAATTATAGCAGAAGATCCGGAATTAGGATATACCATGTTACAATATGAGAGGCTGAGATAGAAAAGTTTACTCTAACTAGCTGGAAAGGCATTAAAGAATTCTCACAATATTTCTTATACAATGCCACTACCGCTAAGCAAGGATATAATAAAGGAATAGTTGAAAGATACTTCGATAAGTTGCCAGATCCTTGAGGATCTATGATATTTGAAGAATATAAAAAGGAAATAGGTATGGATGTGAATATAACCTAGGCTATAACCTTTGTGTTTAAGCAATTAAGAAAAATATATACTAGCATACAAGCTCAGAGGTCTATGGAAAAAATCAGATTATAATTTTTTAAATAAAATCGTACAAGTACCTTTAACATATGGAGAAGATAGGCACAGAAATAGAAAATATCATACAAAATAATTACAATAGCAAATATAGAACAAAGAAAAGATACTTTCTAAGAAGATCTGATAAAAGAGCACCTTTTCTACAAAAGAGAAATGTAAGGAGATACGACCCTAGAAAAACATACGATAAGACATGTCGATGTTTTATATGTAACTCACCTGATCATCTGAGTAAGACTTGCCCTAATAAAGATCAAAAAAGGTGCACTAGCAAGTGTGTGTGTGTGTGTGTCTATATATATAGCCCCACGCAAAAGGAAGCCCTGGGCTTCCCTGGGAGCCCGAGCCAGCCTCCGTGCCCCCGCCCGCGCGCTAGCACCCCGCACCTGGCGCGGTCCCGTTGGACCCCCACGCGCGCGCGCGCTGCATGCGCCCAAGTGAGAGACGGAGAGAGAGAGAGAGAGGGGGGGGGAGAGAGAGTAAGAAAAGGTGATTTTGTCATGCTGATTTTTTCATGATAACTTTTCACTCGGATATCCAGTTCGCAAACGGTTTTCATCACTAGATTACTGAAAAATTTTTGCATCATATGAGATCCATTTTGGATATTTTTTTCAAAAATTTTGAAATTTGAATCTAGACATCATAGATACCCATAGTTATAGTCATAGATGCATCTATCCTGGAAACATGTCATAGAAACATATGCGTGCAGTCATAGAAACATAAGTGCAGAGGCACAAAATTCCCTCTGGAATTTGAAATTTGAACTATAGAAATTTGGACTATAGAAACAAATATCTAGCATGTCATAGAAATCTGTGCATACACCCATAGAACCGCATATAGCAGCTTGGGAATGGGAAAATTTGAATTTTGAATCTAATTGGCTCATAGAAATCATAGCAGCATGTCATAGAATTTGAACGTAGAATCTTCTTGACCCATAGAAATCACAATGTCATACAGGTCATAGAATGCAGTGATACAGATCATAGAATACAATGATACATGTCATAGATGACAGTTCGTACGATATAACAACTATGGGGTGGTAAAATTTGAATTTTGAATCTAATTGGCGCATAGAAATCAGAGTAGCATGTCATATAATTTGAACATCGAATCTTCTTGACCCATAGAAATCACACTTGTCAGACCCGGGGCTACGGGACTGCACACATGGCGTAGAATATTGTAGAGTAAGGGGTGGGGCAGGTCCCATACCTTGTCCATACTATAAAGTACTCGGACACGAGTACAACTAGTCGGTACAGAAGGAAATCACCCAAGAAGTACTCGGGTAGGACTCCTAAGCTAGTATCGGTCTAGGACTTCCATGTAACCCTATCCCCTCGGAGTATATAAGGGCGGGCAGGGAACCCCTCCAAAGCATAACCTTCAATCGCATAACCATCAAGGCAATACAAACCGCACAGGACGTAGGGTATGACGCATACTGCGGCCCAAACCTGTCTAAACCCTTGTGTTGCTTGCACCTTCGAGTTTCTGATCTCGGCGACACCCTAACCACAAGTCTACTACCTTAGGGTATCCCAAGGTAGACTTGCCGGTAAAACACCAACAGCTGGCGCGTCTGGTAGGGGAGTTCGTCGAAGATCCACTAGCGAATTCGAGGGCAACTGGGCTTGTGTCGCTGACGGCACGAGCGACTTCCGTTGGCACATCATCAACATCAAGCCGGAGGCTCCAACAGCAACCCTAAGTAGCAATCTCGATGAGTTCGTAGACAATCTTGACAAGTTGTTGCTCCCTGACCTCGTTGGGGAGATCGAGAAGCAGTCCATTTTCAACGCGACTCTGACTCGTGCTGCTCAAGGCTTCCCCGGATTGGACTCGACTCCATCTGGGGATACCGTAACCGATTCCTGTTCGGTTTATGCAACGCGGCAACTTGTGTCACACTACCTCTCAATTATTTTATCAATTACCCCTATTTAGACACTGGATATTTGAACCATGATATTCTCCCAAGCTTAATAAATCCATTTGAACCACCGCCTTCCCTGCGGAAATATAAATACGACCCCATACTCACGGGTAAAATGCTACAACGGTATTCCGTGCGCTTGCGGATCCTTCTATAATGTAATAAATACCCCATGGTATTTCTGGCGCCATTGTTAGGAAACACCTATTCTAGTGATGACGCTACGAAACGCCAAAAGAGACATCGTACCACGCCATTCTGGGAAGACCCGCATTGGCCAAGTTCATGGTTGTGCCGCACTACGCATACTTACTCTTGAAGATGCCAGGAAAGGGTGAGGTTCTCACTTTCCGCGGCGACCTGGAGAAGTCCTACGACTGCGACAAGAAGGCCATCGAGTACGCTTCGACCACGCATGTACTAGATACTTCAGGAGAAGTACTCGCGGTCGCACAACAACTCTCCGAGATAAGGCTAGAAATCCCCACAAAGAAGGCGAACAAGACCAACCTGCAGCCCACTGGAGAACTCTCTCTAAAGACCATCCAGCTGCAGGAGGGAGACCCATCCAAGACAGCCCTGATCAGGTCATAGCTCGATCCTAAATAGGAAAGCGTGGTCATCAGCTTCCTTAGGGCCAACCGAGACATATTCGCATGAAAACCAGCGGATATGCTAGGGGTGCCCAAGGAACTGATCGAGCAAAGTTTGAAAGTAGATCCTGATGCTACCCAAGAAGCAGTGTCTCCGTAAATTCGCTTAGGATAAGAGGGAAGCAATTAAAAAGGAGTTGGCTAAACTACTCGCGGCTGGTTTCATCATAGAGGTGTACCACCCAGAGTAGGTTGCCAACCTTGTCCTTGTAAAAAAGAAGAATAATAATGAATAGAGAATGTGTGTTGATTATACCGATCTCAACAAGCACTGCCCGAAGGACCACTTTGGCCTACCGCGCATTGATCAAGTAATCGACTCCACTGCCGGCTGTGTACTACTCTGCTTCCTTGATTGCTACTGGGGCTACAATCAGATTGCCCTCAAGGAAGAAGATCAAAGCAAGACCGCTTTCATCACGCCCTTTGGGACTTATGCTTACAAGACTATGTCCTTTGGGCTGAAGAATGTGGGGGCTATGTACCAACGGGCAATACAAATGTGTTTTGCAGACCAGCTACACCGCAATGTGGAAGCCTATGTGGATGATGTGGTCATTAAGACCAGAATTCCCGAGGACCTAATTGCAGACCTAGAGGAAACATTCAACAGTCTCCGGAAGTACCAATGGAAGCTCAACCCGACTAAGTGTGTCTTTGGCATATCGTCAGGACGGAAAATTACTCGGGTTCATCATCAGTCACAGGGGAATTGAAGCTAACCCTAACAAGATCTCCGCCATCACCGATATAAAGGCTCCGGCAATGATCAAGGACGTCCAGAAGCTAACAGGGTGCATGGCGGCTTTGAACAGATTCATCTCATGACTTGGAGAACAGGGCCTTCTCTTCTTCAAGTTCCTGAAGCAAAAGGACAAGTTTCACTGGACGGAGGAAGCTGAGCAGGCACTACAGGACCTCAAGCTACACCTATAGTCGCCCCCTGTGCTCACAGCACCACATCCAGGCGGGAACCTGTTGATATACATCACCGCAACTACTCACGTGATTAGCACAGCAATCGTGGTGGAGCGCAACGAGGAGGGCCATGGATCTGGTGTGCAGAGGCCAGTTTATTTCATCAGCGAAGTACTCTCTGAGTCGAAGGCCCGCTATCCTTCAATTCAAAAACTACTCTACGCAACGCTCATCACTTCCAGAAAGCTCCGGCACTACTTCGACAAATACAAGATCTTAGTTGTTACTAATTTCCCATTGGCGGATATTCTCTGTGACAACCCTGGTAAATTACATTTCAAAAATCAGTATCATTAGCCTAACCCTATGCTTAAACCAACAAATAAAAGGGTGGAAAGAATTAGAACGAGTTCAGTTGGAATTCAAAGTTAATTTGAGCACATTTAGTCACTGTTGGACTTTTAATTTTAACTTTCAAACCATAAGCCAAATGAGATTTTGCCTGAAACCAAAGTTGTAGAACTTTTTATTTTGAACAACTTTCGTGTTCAAAAGTTTTTGAAATTCCAATCAGAAAGAGGAGAAAACGCCCTGTTTGCACGCAGCCCCCTGAAGTTTTTTGAATTTTTGCACTTCGGTCCCTCGCTCACCCCTACCTCCTCTGCTGCGCCGCGCGCTCGCCCGACCGCCGCCGGCCACCTGTCCCCCGACGCCTGCGCGGCACCAGACGCCGAGCCAACCCCGACGCCCTGCCTGCTGCCCGCCCCCGCTCGCCCAACCGCGGCCGCGCCTTTTCTTCTCCCTCCCGCACGCCTCGCCTCTGCCCAACCCGCTGCTCCCTGCGGCACCGCCCCGTGCTGCCCAGCCGCTGGCCGCCGCCCCCTCCACCAGTGCTCCGTCGTGCCGCCCCAGCTCCCCAACCGCCCGCCAGCGTCGCCTACACGCGACGTCGCGCCCCAGGCGCGCCCAGCGCACGCACGCCACGCGCACGATGCGCCTCTGGCCGCTGGTCACCGCCGGCCGCCCCCAATGGCGCCCAGCCACCGGCCATCCCAAGCCACTCCAAGACCACCCATAGGTGCGCCCTGGTTCCCTCTCCGTGCTCCCCCACCTTGCCCTCGCCGCCGGCGACCGAGCTCGCCGGAATTTGGCCGGACAGGATGACCCCGCCGTGAAATTGCGACCAGGGACCACATTGCAAACGCCCAAATCTTTCTAGGGGGTTTTCTGCTAATTTTCAGGGACCCCTCTGTAAACAAAGTTTTAACCAAATCAGTGAACTTGTAAAATTCGTATAAAATCGTAGAAAATTTAGAAAAATGCAAACTCAACTGTTCTGGAATCCTTAGAAGAAACTCGACAACTTTTGTTACATAAAGTTTCTCAGATTATCAATATATTTTGCTCTAGATTAAATGGAAGGTTTAATGGACTTCTTTTGAACCCACTGTTTTAGATCATTGCTGACCCTAAATTTTGGGCAGTGAGTTACTTGCTTGATGTTTAGAACTGTGTAAAAAGATCAGGACCAAAAGCCATCTCTAGATACACTTTTTGTCCAACATTGTTTTATGCCATAAAGTGATAGAACTAATTATTCCTGCTGTTCTGTGATGTGTAATGTCATGAAACTTTTTCTGTGTTGTTGTAGTGATACCTAGAGGCCACAGAAAAATTTAGAAACATTTTTACTATATGTAACCTTTTCATATGAATTTGTGGTAGGAAAACTTCACTAATTCAAAATAATTAGTAAAGCCCTTATAAAATGTTCATCTTTTTACTATGAAACACAATAGAGTAGCTCAACCTGTACAAAAAGTTTCAAACATAGAAACCCTGTATAACATCCTGTAGAAAATAATCTTTAATGACATGAGCGTAGCTTGTCCCATTTATTATGCTCTATATCATGTGCAATAAAATCTGAAAAATTTACAGTAGCACAAATATGGTTATAGCAACACCCTGTAAAATTTGTAGCATCAATACTTTCATGGGTTGTTCTGTATAAAAATAACTAGATCCTAGCAGTGGCTGTGTATTACATTTTTCATATTTAACAGGCTACACAAAATTGTCTGAAATTTTTACAGTGATCCTATCTCTACATAATGTACTTTGAATAAAAATTTTATTACCAGAAGCTAACTAGATTAGTAATTGTGTTCAACTCATGTTTGTGTTTAAAAGGAAACTAAGTTTTCAATATAACACAACCCCTTCTTCTTTAATAAAGTTAAATAGATTAAGATAAACTCCATTAACGATTACCCACGATTGATGAAGTAACTCACTCCACAACAAACTCATGTTTTACAAACTGCAACTTTATCGTGAAGGAAATCATGTCGTTTAACATCACCACTACTTAAACTTGTGCATTCATGTAGAAACGACGACTCTCGCCGACGGAACGTACGAGTTGGTGCCCGCGTCCGAGAGTGAGCAGCGTGAAGCTCAAGTGAATCTAACTGAAGTTGCCGAAGACCCGAACCCAAGTTCGGAAGAGCCCCAAGCTAACTGTTCACAAGAAGGCAAGCCCCGGAGCATGAACCCTATTTTCTCAACTTATGCAACTTATTACTCTACTTTACTTGTGCATTAAGTTTATAGGAGCTGGATGAAAACTTAGTTGCATGATCCTAGGTACCCATGCTTTGAACACTAGATGCAAGGTTCGATAGAAGGCTATGCTAATAGGACTCGGTAAAAGTCGAGTGATTTCCTGTCACTCGCGAGAAATTAGGAGTTGATTGTTTACTACACGCTGCAATCATAAGGACGACGGACGGGCTGTGGTACGATGTTTATGTTGATGATTGAGGCCCGTCTGTCTAGTGAAAAATGCTAAGGCCGCAGTGTGTGGTAAGTGATGGTTAAGTCTTTGAACGTACTAACCACATGCCGAGAATATGGTAATCGGTAAGCTTAGTACTGGATTGAACCGAGGCCGGAATATACTCCCCACTGTCTTGAATTCGTTCACATCTAGCTAATGGCGGGTGCATCGGCCGCCATGGCCCGGCTGCGTCCGTGGTCCATGGGGAGGTGTAGTCGAGGGCGGTGGGCCTGTTCCGTGAAGCGGAAATTGAAGGGAAAAGTTGCACGTGTGACTCTAGGGAGTAACCACGTGACGTGTGTTTAGGTTTCCCTTGCAAGGTTAAGAAATTCGATTCGAATCGTCCGTTTCTCACGGCTATTGAGACTGCTTGACCACTTTTACCCACAGAGTAAGAAGAGGAACAATGATGATGAATAAACTTGTTGGATGAAAAGTTAATGCTTCACCATGTATGATATTGGATAGTTGCTTACCTAGAATGGTTAAAGAAAGCTAGAACTTGGAGCTAAAATCTGAAAGTAAGGACCTACTATATATGCTTTTTGGCAAAATAAACCCCTCAAGCCAAAAGCCTCGCATGTCTAGGAGTCGGCTAAGTATACCCCATTAGTCGGGTAAGCCTTGCTGAGTATTAGTATACTCAGCCTTGCTTGTGGCTTGTTTTCAGGTGAAACCTTCGAAGATTTGATTGCTAGGTTGACTTGGCCTTGTACTCTCCCCCCTGGTTGGTCGGTGGAATGGGATGCGCCCCCGTCCAACGGAGATAAGGCCGAGTGATGTCTCGTACGGGCTTCATCGAGACATCCTGTATCGTCGAGTAGTTTCCGTTGTTTATTTCCGCTGCAACTTAACTCTGAAGAACTTATTTATGTTAATTGAAGTACTTGTTTTCTAAACTCAAAAGCTTGGCCTGTAATACTTACTTATGCTAATGATGTAATATTTGCTGGAATGTGGTATTCTCTGGGCTCATCGTCGCGTGAGCATTTGTATGTATGGCGCTCGATCCGATTACCGTGGTTGTATCGGGAGGTTATACCCGACAGACCAGTGGATTACTCCGTTTGAAGTGTAAGGTTAACCGAGATTGCTTTAATGGTGATGGTTAATACACTTGAGCCGGATTAATTCAGGTGGTTCTGCCACAGCTGGTATCAGAGCCGTAGCTGGTGCCACAGCTGGCAACAGCGGACACCAGAGCCGAAATACATACGCCAGAGAATGCTACAAGCCTTAAAAACTCATTTTACTAAAACTTGACTAGAAGGTTGTGTTGCGAAATGTGTTGGTACGTTAAGGATGGTGCCTAGTTCGTAAAGCCCTAAGGGATTATGGGAAAGTTTACTAGGTGGCTATCTAACTTCTATGTATATTATCAACTGACTTCCAGCACATTACTTTCTGTCAAAACTTACTTTCATGCACAACCGACCTTAAGTTCTGTAACGACGCACTCATCGCTAAGGTAAGAAGGTGAGGATCCTCAGCCAACTGAGAGAGCTTGGCCTTCCTGTCGGTGATGCGAACCGAACGCTGCTCTCAAGCAGTGGTTTACTTGAGGTGCTGCCAATATGCCAACTGTTAGTTGAACATATTGGGAGTAGAAGGTTTGGCGCAGGGTATGGCGATCGCTGTTCATACCCCCGTCTCATGACGGTACCCCCGTGAATACGCTATCTCGATAGCGTATGTTAACGTCGTCTGTACGGCGGAAATTGTACAGATATCGTTTCTATAAGTAAACGGTAATGAATACGGACGCTTTCATGAGTGCTGGCATGAAAGGTTCATGAAATATATATGCTTGTCAATCTTCTGCAGGTACACTAACCGCGATTACGATAAGTTAAGGGACGATTAGGAAGACTCGACTAGCTATTATAGCGAGAGCCGTATTGTGTATGCCACCGAAACTCTCTTCGTAAGACCAAAAGTATTTGGCAATTATTTTTCTTTGTGAGGACGAATAGGACGTGCATGCATCATGACCATATATATCTGAAATTGTAAATGCGTTGTATGAGAGTGGTAAGGTTCTCGCGTATCTAAGCGTGGTTTGCATAAGGACTATCTAGCGAATCTGTCACAAATCTGCCATGACCAAAAAGAGCGATTTATTGACCCAAGGAAATGACCTTTTCTGGTAAAGTTCATGTTGAAAGAATTGTTCAAAATTTCGTGTCCTATCCCCTGTTCAAAAATCAAAAATTCTGAACTCATGGATAGTAAGAAATAACAGAAACCACGGAATGTCAGAATTCTGTCCAGAATAAGCACTTCTGCCTCTTAAATTTTTAGGCCCCCTTCCTACAGTTTTCTGCAAAAGAGTACAACACAAAACTTGTTCCAAATCTACCCAAGTAGCTGCTGTGAAAATTTGGTAAATTTTGGCTGGGTAGATGTTCCCTGGTGCACGAAATATTGACCCCCCCCTGTTCACTGAAAATTTCTGGGTAGACAAAGAAGTGAGACCTTAAGGAAACAGCCATCTTAGAGCCTAATCCAGCCAAAGTGTTGAATAGAAAAGTGGTGCACAAATACCATAGAAATGCTCTGGTAAAAGATGAGAATTTTTGGACCAGAACTGTTGAAGTTATAGGCCAGATACTATGACTCGTTCTGCTGAAAGACAGCCAAAACAGGGAAGCAAAGAGTGAATCGTTTGACCATCTTATCCGTCGATTTAGCATCTTGGCTGAATATCAAAGTTGTACATCCCTAAATTCCCTATCCACTGCCAAAATATGAGGAACTTTGGATGAACCTACCAGGAGTTATAAAATTCTTATGGCAGACAGTTTTTATGCCCATGATTCCATCCATGACGTTTCGGAAGTCTTCTATTCCGCGTTAGATTTTTTTTTTGAGTCATGGAAGCAACATGGATCACGTTGCTAATGAAGAACCTTCGCCTTTTCAGATGGTTGGAGCAACCCGTGGTAACCCGGATGGTTTTGGTGCTAGCGCAAGTGGATCACAACCACAGCCACAACCACCACCTGGTTTAGTGGAAGTAATGGCCGCTCAAACCGAGTTGCTTCGTCAGCTGGTGCAAGGACAGCAACACCACCAGCAGGGTGGACAAAATGTCCCCCACCCCCAAGCTGCAGGATACACGGATTTCCTAGGGACCCAGCCTCCCTTGTTTCACGAGACGGAGGAACCCTTGGATGCGGACGCTTGGATTCGCACAATAGAATCCAAGTTCACACTACTTGTGGCCCCATGCTCAGAGGCCAACAAAGCTCGTTTTGCCGCGCAACAGCTTCGCGGTACCGCTCGACTGTGGTGGGACCACTATTTTGCGATGCTCCCGGCTGATCGTGTGGTCGACTGGGATGAATTCAAGACCGCGTTCCGGGCACATCATATCCCCGAGGGTCTCATGGAGAGGAAGTTGAACGAGTTCCTGGCACTCACCCAGGGCACCCGCACCGTGCTGCAGTACGCCCAAGCGTTCAACAACTTATGTCAGTATGCGGGCTATCACGCTGATACGGATGCCAAGAAGCGTGATCGTTTCCGCCGAGGTCTGAGTACCAAGCTCAAGGAACGTCTGAACCTAGCCAGGGCTGACACCTACAACGAGTTGGTCAATATGGCCATTACCCAGGAAGACTGTATCATGGCGCACCGGGCAGAGAAGAAGAGAAAGGCACCCGCGGGACCATCAAGTGTCCAACCACCAAGGTATCGCATCGTGCAAAATACCGCACCCACAGCTCCACCAAGGGCCCCGCAGCCAGGAAGATGGATTGCCAGACCCCCACAGCAGCCAGGCATGGTACGACCCCCGATGCCTCCACAGAATGGTCCGAGGCCCATTCTTCAGCAGTCTCTTCGACCTAGCCCCGCGAGTCGCTGTTTCAAATGCGGGAGTTCCAGCCACTTCGCACGAGAATGCCCTCAGCCTGGACAGCCCAACCAAGGTCAAGGATCCAACCCGAACGCCAAGAACAGGGGCAAGAGACAGACCCTGCAAGTCAAGCAAGGACGGATTAACTTCACCACGCTTGCAGAGCTTCCTGAAGGAGCCCCAGTGATGTCGGGTACATTCTCCATCCATAATAAGCCTACAGTCATATTGTTTGATTCTGGTGCATCACATAGTTTCATTAGTGCAAAGTTTGGTGCAAAAGTAGGCTTGAATGTTTGGCACACCAAAGGGTCGTATATGATATCAACACCGGGTGGAAAAATTGCTTCCAACCAAATAATAAGGCTGGTACCGATAAAATTTGGAAGTAAAGTCATCAACACAGATCTCGTACTTTTACCCCTTGACGGCATGGATATTATTTTGGGAATGAACTGGATGACTAGGCATGGAGTCACACTGGACCTTTCTTCCCGAGCCGTTGAGATAAATTCACCTGGTCACGGAGCCACTACCCTTTACCTACCGTTACGGGAGTGCACAAATTCTTGCGCTTTCGTGATGGAAGGGACCAACCTAGAGAATATTCCAGTGGTATGCGAGTATGCCGATGTCTTTCCGGATGACTTACCCGGAATGCCACCAGATAGGGACATTGAGTTCGTTATTGAACTACAGCCAGGCACTGCACCTATATCCAAGAGACCATATAGGATGCCCCCTAAAGAATTGGCAGAGCTAAAAATTCAACTCCAAGAACTACTGGACAAAGGTTTCATTCGCCCTAGCGCGTCACCTTGGGGATGTCCAGCCCTATTCGTAAAGAAGAAGGATGACACTTTAAGACTATGTGTGGATTACCGACCTCTCAATGCGGTAACTGTTAAGAATAAATACCCGCTTCCCCGTATCGATGTACTCTTCGATCAATTAGCTGGAGCCAGAGTCTTCTCAAAGATTGATCTTCGTTCGGGATATCATCAGATCAAGATTCGCCCGTGCGATATTCCTAAGACTGCCTTCTCCACACGCTATGGACTATATGAATTCTTGGTCATGTCCTTTGGACTCACAAATGCCCCTGCTTACTTCATGTATCTCATGAATTCGGTATTCATGCCCGAACTTGACAAATTCGTCGTAGTGTTCATCGACGACATCCTTATCTATTCCAAGGATGAGGAAGAGCATGCCAATCACCTTCGCATTGTTCTTCAACGACTCAGAGACCATCAGCTCTATGCTAAGTTTTCTAAGTGTGAATTCTGGTTGGATACTGTAAAGTTCTTAGGTCACACGATCTCCAGCGAAGGCATAGCTGTTGACCCCAGCAAGGTACAAGAGGTGATGGATTGGAAACCCCCTACCTCTGTTCATCAGATTCGCAGTTTTCTTGGCTTAGCCGGTTACTACCGTCGCTTCATCCCGGATTTCTCTTGAATTGCTAAGCCCATGACGGAACTATTGAAGAAGGAAGTAAAGTTTGTATGGAATGAGAAGTGTGAGGAAGCCTTCCACACTCTCAGAGAGCATCTGACTACTGCACCTGTGTTAGCTCAACCCGATAATACCAAGTCATTCGATGTGTATTGTGACGCATCGGGTACTGGTCTAGGATGTGTGCTTATGCAAGAGAATCGAGTAATTGCATATGCCTCACGAGCCCTTCGGCCCCACGAACAGAATTATCCCACTCATGATCTTGAGCTTGCAGCCGTCATTCACGCGCTGAAGATATGGAGGCACTATCTCATGGGTACACAGTGCAATATCTACACGGATCATAAGAGTCTCAAGTATATCTTCACACAAGCCGATCTGAATATGAGACAACGGAGATGGCTAGAACTAATCAAGGATTATGACCTTGAAGTGCACTATCACCCCGGCAAGGCTAATGTAGTCGCGGATGCACTAAGCCGCAAGTCCCATTGCCATTGCTTATCCATGGAGTCCTACCATGAGACATTGTGTGCAGAAATGAGGAAGCTTAACATGGAAATGGTTTCCCAAGGCACTCTGAATCACATCTCAGTTGAGCCCACTCTTCACGACCAAATCGTCATGGCACAACTACATGATGAAGGAATTAAGATCATCAAACAAAAACTCTCCCTAGGTGAGGAGAAGTACAAATGTTTCCGCCAGGACCATAAGGGAGTTCTATGGTTCGAAGGTCGTATAGTCGTCCCGAAGAATCGTGAACTCCGCAAGCAAATTCTCGATGAGGCACACCTTTCCAAATTCTCTATCCACCCCGGCAGTAGCAAAATGTATCAAGACCTAAGGCAAAACTTCTGGTGGACTAGAATGAAAAGAGAAATTGGTACGTATGTCTCAGAATGTGACACGTGCCAGAGAGTAAAAGCTAGCCACTTGAAGGTAGCCGGTACACTTCAACCGTTACCTATACCATCCTGGAAATGGGAGGACATAAGTATGGACTTCATCGTTGGACTACCAAACACCTCCCAGAAACATGATTCCATATGGGTTATCGTAGATAGACTCACAAAGACGGCACATTTCCTTCCGGTACACACCACCCATACCGCCAAGAAATATGCCGAGATTTACCTCGATCGTATTGTTTGCCTACATGGAATACCTAAGACAATCATTTCCGATCGTGGTCCTCAGTTTGTAGCACGCTTTTGGGAACAACTGCAAATGTCTCTTGGCACTAAGCTGATTCGCAGCTCAGCATACCATCCTCAGACTGATGGACAAACGGAAAGAGTAAACCAAATCCTTGAGGACATGCTGAGAGCTTGCGTCATCCACTATGACAAGAATTGGGACAAATGCCTACCCCTAGCAGAGTTCTCGTACAACAATAGCTATCAAACGAGTTTGAAAATGGCACCATTTGAGGCCCTGTACGGACGAAGGTGTCGAACTCCTTTGAGCTGGTCACAAACCGGAGAACGTAAAATAATTGGACCCGACCTGGTAATCGAGGCAGAGGAAAAAGTAAAGGTAATACAAGCAAATCTTAGAGCCGCACAAGCTCGACAAAAGAGCTATTCTGACAAAAGGAGAAAGCCCCTAAAGTTTGAGGTTGGCGATCATGTCTATCTTCGAGTTTCACCAACCAAGGGAGTGCGAAGATTTGGAATCAAAGGCAAACTAGCTCCCCGTTATATTGGTCCTTACGAAATCATTGAGAGCTGCGGACCCGTAGCCTACAAATTACGACTGCCCCCTCAGCTCACGGCCACCCATGATGTCTTCTACGTATCTCAACTCAAGAAGTGTATTCGAGTCCCTACCGAGATTGTGGAACAACAAGAAATATCGTTGGAACCCGACCTCTCGTATGTCGAACACCCAGTTAAGATTTTGGATCAAAAAGAAAGAGAGACCAGGAGGAAAGTAATTAGAATGTATAAAGTACAATGGAATCACCACACGGAAGAAGAAGCCACCTGGGAAACCGAGAGCTACCTAAACCAACATTTCCCTGGGTTTCTTATCTCAACCACTGGTATGTGCCCCCACGCCCACACTAAGAATTACCAAATCTCGGGGCGAGATTCTTGTTAAGGGGGGAAGGCTGTGACAACCCTGGTAAATTACATTTCAAAAATCAGTATCATTAGCCTAACCCTATGCTTAAACCAACAAATAAAAGGGTGGAAAGAATTAGAACGAGTTCAGTTGGAATTCAAAGTTAATTTGAGCACATTTAGTCACTGTTGGACTTTTAATTTTAACTTTCAAACCATAAGCCAAATGAGATTTTGCCTGAAACCAAAGTTGTAGAACTTTTTATTTTGAACAACTTTCGTGTTCAAAAGTTTTTGAAATTCCAATCAGAAAGAGGAGAAAACGCCCTGTTTGCACGCAGCCCCCTAAAGTTTTTCGAATTTTTGCACTTCGGTCCCTCGCTCACCCCTCCCTCCTCTGCTGCGCCGCGCGCTCGCCCGACCGCCGCCGGCCACCTGTCCCCCGACGCCTGCGCGGCACCAGACGCCGAGCCAACCCCGACGCCCTGCCTGCTGCCCGCCCCCGCTCGCCCAACCGCGGCCGCGCCTTTTCTTCTCCCTCCCGCACGCCTCGCCTCTGCCCAACCCGCTGCTCCCTGCGGCACCGCCCCGTGCTGCCCAGTCGCTGGCCGCCGCCCCCTCCACCAGTGCTCCGTCGTGCCGCCCCAGCTCCCCAACCGCCCGCCAGCGTCGCCTACACGCGACGTCGCGCCCCAGGCGCGCCCAGCGCACGCACGCCACGCGCACGATGCGCCTCTGGCCGCTGGTCACCGCCGGCCGCCCCCAATGGTGCCCAGCCTCGCCGCCCCCTCCACCTCGCGCCCCGGCCGTGCCGAGCCCGCCCCCACGAGCTCCACCAGCTATAAAGCCAGCACAGCGCCCCTCCCTC
Organism: Panicum miliaceum; assembly: GCA_032594955.1. Lineage (NCBI taxonomy): Eukaryota > Viridiplantae > Streptophyta > Magnoliopsida > Poales > Poaceae > Panicum > Panicum miliaceum. Next base: position 22,722,761 of record CM064062.1, read on the forward strand.
CCCTCCTTTCTTCTTCCCCGCAGAACAGAGCGCTCCATTGCCGCCGGCGCCCCCACCTCGCCGTGGAACCCCCTGCTCCGGCCCACCTCCGCCCGAGACAAGCGCTGAAACGGGTCCCCCTCCGTGCGCTGAAGCTCCCCAGCCCGAGCCCCGCCGCCCCCATCGCCGGAGCGCCGCCGTCCGCGCCGCCCCTCCGCCGCCGCCCCTGCTCTCCGCGGCCAGCCCGCCACCGGCCATCCCAAGCCACTCCAAGACCACCCATAGGTGCGCCCTGGTTCCCTCTCCGTGCTCCCCCACCTTGCCCTCGCCGCCGGCGACCGAGCTCGCCGGAATTTGGCCGGACAGGATGACCCCGCCGTGAAATTGCGACCAGGGACCACATTGCAAACGCCCAAATCTTTCTAGCGGGTTTTCTGCTAATTTTCAGGGACCCCTCTGTAAATAAAGTTTTAACCAAATCAGTGAACTTGTAAAATTCGTATAAAATCGTAGAAAATTTAGAAAAATGCAAACTCAACTGTTCTGGAATCCTTAGAAGAAACTCGACAACTTTTGTTACATAAAGTTTCTCAGATTCTCAATATATTTTGCTCTAGATTAAATGGAAGGTTTAATGGACTTCTTTTGAACCCACTGTTGTAGATCATTGCTGACCCTAAATTTTGGGCAGTGAGTTACTTGCTTGATGTTTAGAACTGTGTAAAAAGATCAGGACCAAAAGACATCTCTAGATACACTTTTTGTCCAACATTGTTTTATGCCATAAAGTGATAGAACTAATTATTCCTGCTGTTCTGTGATGTGTAATGTCATGAAACTTTTTCTGTGTTGTTGTAGTGATACCTAGAGGCCACAGAAAAATTTAGAAACATTTTTACTATATGTAACCTTTTCATATGAATTTGTGGTAGGAAAACTTCACTAATTCAAAATAATTAGTAAAGCCCTTATAAAATGTTCATCTTTTTACTATGAAACACAATAGCGTAGCTCAACCTGTACAAAAAGTTTCAAACATAGAAACCCTGTATAACATCCTGTAGAAAATAATCTTTAATGACATGAGCATAGCTTGTCCCATTTATTATGCTCTATATCATGTGCAATAAAATCTGAAAAATTTACAGTAGCACAAATATGGTTATAGCAACACCCTGTAAAATTTGTAGCATCAATACTTTCATGGGTTGTTCTGTATAAAAATAACTAGATCCTAGCAGTGGCTGTGTATTACATTTTTCATATTTAACAGGCTACACAAAAATGTCTGAAATTTTTACAGTGATCCTATCTCTACATAATGTACTTTGAATAAAAATTTTATTACCAGAAGCTAACTAGATTAGTAATTGTGTTCAACTCATGTTTGTGTTTAAAAGGAAACTAAGTTTTCAATATAACACAACCCCTTCTTCTTTAATAAAGTTAAATAGATTAAGATAAACTCCATTAACGATTACCCACGATTGATGAAGTAACTCACTCCACAACAAACTCATGTTTTACAAACTGCAACTTTATCGTGAAGGAAATCATGTCGTTTAACATCACCACTACTTAAACTTGTGCATTCATGTAGAAACGACGACTCTCGCCGACGGAACGTACGAGTTGGTGCCCGCGTCCGAGAGTGAGCAGCGTGAAGCTCAAGTGAATCTAACTGAAGTTGCCGAAGACCCGAACCCAAGTTCGGAAGAGCCCCAAGCTAACTGTTCACAAGAAGGCAAGCCCCGGAGCATGAACCCTATTTTCTCAACTTATGCAACTTATTACTCTACTTTACTTGTGCATTAAGTTTATAGGAGCTGGATGAAAACTTAGTTGCATGATCCTAGGTACCCATGCTTTGAACACTAGATGCAAGGTTCGATAGAAGGCTATGCTAATAGGACTCGGTAAAAGTCGAGTGATTTCCTGTCACTCGCGAGAAATTAGGAGTTGATTGTTTACTACACGCTGCAATCATAAGGACGACGGACGGGCTGTGGTACGATGTTTATGTTGATGATTGAGGCCCGTCTGTCTAGTGAAAAATGCTAAGGCCGCAGTGTGTGGTAAGTGATGGTTAAGTCTTTGAACGTACTAACCACATGCCGAGAATATGGTAATCGGTAAGCTTAGTACTGGATTGAACCGAGGCCGGAATATACTCCCCACTGTCTTGAATTCGTTCACATCTAGCTAATGGCGGGTGCATCGGCCGCCATGGCCCGGCTGCGTCCGTGGTCCATGGGGAGGTGTAGTCGAGGGCGGTGGGCCTGTTCCGTGAAGCGGAAATTGAAGGGAAAAGTTGCACGTGTGACTCTAGGGAGTAACCACGTGACGTGTGTTTAGGTTTCCCTTGCAAGGTTAAGAAATTCGATTCGAATCGTCCGTTTCTCACGGCTATTGAGACTGCTTGACCACTTTTACCCACAGAGTAAGAAGAGGAACAATGATGATGAATAAACTTGTTGGATGAAAAGTTAATGCTTCACCATGTATGATATTGGATAGTTGCTTACCTAGAATGGTTAAAGAAAGCTAGAACTTGGAGCTAAAATCTGAAAGTAAGGACCTACTATATATGCTTTTTGGCAAAATAAACCCCTCAAGCCAAAAGCCTCGCATGTCTAGGAGTCGGCTAAGTATACCCCATTAGTCGGGTAAGCCTTGCTGAGTATTAGTATACTCAGCCTTGCTTGTGGCTTGTTTTCAGGTGAAACCTTCGAAGATTTGATTGCTAGGTTGACTTGGCCTTGTACTCTTCCCCCTGGTTGGTCGGTGGAATGGGATGCGCCCCCGTCCAACGGAGATAAGGCCGAGTGATGTCTCGTACGGGCTTCATCGAGACATCCTGTATCGTCGAGTAGTTTCCGTTGTTTATTTCCGCTGCAACTTAACTCTGAAGAACTTATTTATGTTAATTGAAGTACTTGTTTTCTAAACTCAAAAGCTTGGCCTGTAATACTTACTTATGCTAATGATGTAATATTTGCTGGAATGTGGTATTCTCTGGGCTCATCGTCGCGTGAGCATTTGTATGTATGGCGCTCGATCCGATTACCGTGGTTGTATCGGGAGGTTATACCCGACAGACCAGTGGATTACTCCGTTTGAAGTGTAAGGTTAACCGAGATTGCTTTAATGGTGATGGTTAATACACTTGAGCCGGATTAATTCAGGTGGTTCTGCCACATTCTCCACTACCGGGATGCCACTGGTCGCATATCCAAGTGGGCAGTAGAACTGGGGGCTCTCTCCATCGACTTCAAGCCAAGGACAGCCATCAAATTGCAAGCATTGGTTGATTTGATGGCCGAGTGGCACGAAAACCAAGTACCAACTCCAGCCATCCGCCCAGAGCATTGGACGATGTACTTCGACGGATCACTCAAGCTCGAGGGCGGTAGGGCAGAAGTACTTTTCATCTCTCCAAAGGGTAAACAACTCAAGTACGTCTTGCAAATCCTTTGGAAGGTATCCAACAACGAGGCCGAGTATGAAGCGCTATTACACGAGCTCCGCCTGGCAGTTTCCCTAGGAATCCAACGACTACTCGTGTAGGGCGATTCTCTGCTCATCGTACATCAAGTCAACAAGAAATGGAACTGCACAAAGGAGGAGATGGACGCATACGTCATGGAAGTGCGCAAGCTGGAGAACAAATTTGCAGGCCTGGAGATTCACCACATTGTTCAGGACAACAATGTCAGAGCAGACATACTCTTTAAGCTTAGATCTACTTGAGCCCAAGTCCCAGCAGGAGTCTTTGTCCAAGAACTCAAGGAACCGTCGATCAAGATCACGCCGCAAGTAACCACTGGCTCGTGATCCTCGGATTCCAGTCGGGAGGTCATGGTGGCGGAGGTCGATTGGCGAGGTACTTACATAAACTTCATCAAGGAAAAGAATCTACCTTCTGGGGTGACAAAGAAGAGTGCAGAAGCAATACGCATCATGAGGCGCAGTAAAGGCCTTGTGATAGTGGGAGATTTACTCTACAAGCGTGGAGCAAGCTCTGGACACTTATGAAGTGTGTCCCGAGTGCTTTCGGCTGCAACATTCTACTCGAAATACATGAAGGAACCTGTGGCAATCACGCAGCATCCAAGACACTAGTCGGAAAAGCTTACAGGGCAGGTTTTAGGTGGCCAACAGCAGTTTCTGACGGCGAAGACCTAATACGCAAATGTCAGAAGTGTCAATTCTTCGGCAAATAGTCTCATGTCCCAGCGTACAACCTCATCACCATACCGCCCTCCTGGCCCTTCGCCTACTGGAGCCTCGACATGATTGGGCCTCTGACAACAGCGCCAGGAAGTTTTACACATGTGTTGGTAGCCATCGACAAGTTTACAAAGTGGATCGAGTACAAGCCGATTGTCAAGCTCACTCCAGATAGGGCAGTCAACTTCATCTCAGACATCATGTATCACCTTGGCTTTCCCAACACCATCATCACAGATCTGGGTTCTAATTTTACTGCAAATCAATTTTGGGAATTCTGTGTGGTCGAATAACGACCGTCAACATTCTTATGGTCAGTGTAGATGCCACACTTGTTGCTAATCAAGTAGTGTCTCCATATCTTCAAGGCATGCACAACTGCTGCAAGCTCGAGGTCGTGGGTAGGGTAGTTTTCTTCGTGCTTTCTCAACTGCCACGAGGCGTGAGCTACAACCTTGCCTTCTTGCATCAAAACACAACCAAGTCCTTGGCGCGAGGCTTCACAATACACTATGAAGTCTTTTCGAATATCAGAAAGAGTAAGAATAGGGGTAGTAGTGAGTTTGGACTTGAGTTCTTGAAAACAGGCTTAACACTTGGGTGACCAGACGAACAGTACATTGTTCTTGAGCAATTCTGTCATCGGTTTGGCAATCTTGGAGAAGTTCTCGATGAATCTTCTGTAGTAACTGGCCAATCCGAGAAAACTTCTGATGTCAGTGACATTCTTCGGTTGCTTCCATTCTGACACTGCTACGATCTTCTCCGAGTCTACAGCTACTCCTTCTGCTGTCAACACATGACCTAGGAATGCCACTTTCTCTAACCAGAACTCACATTTGCTGAACTTGGTTACATTTGCTTACCATTGCTCTCTTTGTCTTTGTGATATATGCAGAGCAATGCATGACATGACCTAGGAATGCATCTCATATGCATGACTGGTTTCGATCAACCCAGTAACTTCACTACTGGAAATCAAGGCATCCGTGACGAACGATTTTCTTCACTGTAAACGCGAAATACGTCACAGAAGGTTTTTCATGACGAATTTGTAATGAATTTGCGTTCGTCTTAGAAGCCGCGTCCTGTTAGGTCTACCATGACGAACTTCCAAAAAACATCATGGAACTATTTATTTCTATGACGAAGAAACGTTCGTCACGGAAGCATATTTTGCTTCTGTGACGAGCTGCGAACGTCACCAAAAGCCAATTCCACGTGTTCCAGCCCACACTGGCAACTGACATGGCGTCGTCCACGTTGCCGGTTGACATGTCATCCATGTTGGCAGCTGACATGGCAATGTCCACGTTGGCTATTGACGTGTCATCCATGCTGTCAAGTGATGTGTCAGGCGTCACGTGCCACAAAGGGGGACCGACACGTGACGACCTTGCACGACGCCATGTGTCAATATTTGGTCAGCCCACGTGTCACTATATGGTCCGCCCATGTGTCACTATCTGGGCATCCCACGTGTCCTCACCTTAGGTCAACAGGTACCACTATTTGGGCAGCCCACGTGTCAGTATTTGGTCCGCGCACGTGTCACTCTGCGGGCAGCCACGTGTCCTGGCCTCAGGTAGACATGTATCACTATTTGGCCAACCCACGTGTCCTTGTAGGATTACGGGGACGCTACGCTTGCGCAAAATAAATTTTTTCTACCCCATAAACAGGAACGCTGCTGTTATAGATCACTGAATTACCACTAGACGCGCGGGTGCAGAACTTCTGTAGCGCGTCGGTGTAGTTGGTACGGTAGCCGGCAGTGCAGTTGTGAGACCTTCTCACGTGCAGCTCATCCTCGTGCAGCAGATGCAGCACCTACAAGGTATCCACACAAACGGCGGCGGAAGCGTCGCGATCCAGACTGCTAGGTCCACGAGGGCATCGAAGGCGCGGGCGTGGGAAACAGGCGGCAACAGCAGGCGTGGAGAGTTAGGGTTTCTATGCACCCCGCATTTGTTTATATAGACCCCCTTAGGCACCCGCTAATGGGCTCAACCGAGGCCCATCAGTGCACCTAAGCCCAGACTAATTTGGATCAAATCCGTATTAGGCTTCCAGCCCCTTAAGTGTGTGACCCTATGGGCTCACGCGCGAATAGACATTGCCCGAGTACTCCTACTCAACCAATAATTGACAACGGCCTCTAGCAAGACATGTCAACTCCTATGCATGCGCAAAGATCAAATCAGACGAGCCATCATAATCTCATATACATGCTATTCCCTTTGCCTCACGATATTTGGTCTAGCTCGAAGCTGACCTCTCTTTCTCGATGTCGTGATCCGGAATCCTTGGTTAACACTTAACCCTAGCACGGCCATGCATTTCTTGATCCGATCACTCGAGGGGTCCAGAGATATCTCTCTCAAGTAGAGAGGGGCAAATCCTATCTTGACTGACCATGTCTCACAACATGCTTCTTGACAAACCCGAGAACCACCTTTATAACTACCCAGTTACGGAGTAGCGTTTGGTAGCTCCTAAGTAGGTCGGTTCACATCTTTAGCACATGCAACAATCTTAGGTCTAAGGACATAGCGTACACATTGTGTAATGATAAATCACTATTTCTCGAGTTGGATCTGTCCAGCCACATGTCATACATGCATCCACATTATTAGTTTGACATCTCTATGTCTGACTTGTGAAACATAGTCATCAACTAATACATGTGCTAGTCTAATATTCATGTGTGTCCATACATGAACTTCGACTAGGAACAACTTTAGAATAACCATACAAGTAAAGTGTTTCACAAACAATTCACATAACTGTCAATCAATACAAGTTGCCTTTTCATGGATATTCAATGAACACATATATAATACATCATGGATACAATGAAATATGATCATCTCTATGATTACCTCTAGGGCATATTTCTAACAGTCCTCGCCTAAGGTGGACTTGTGCCGCCTTGTGACAGCGGCACGTGCCATTCCAGGACATAGCCACGTTTCATTACCAGACGGAGCCACGTGTCATCTTCTCGTTTGTACACATGTCACCCTACAGCTTGCCCACGTGGCCTCGACCAATCCAGCCACGTGCCTCTTTCCTATGTGTGCACGTGTCGTTGTGCTGCTCATCCACATGGCCTTCTCCTGTTCGCCAACGTGTCGGTTTTAAGGATGGCCATGTGTCCTTTCCTTGTTCTGCCAAGTTTCGGCTTCCTATTTGCCCACGTGTCCTTCCGCGCTTGTGCCAATTGTCCTTCTCCTGTTTGTCCACGTGTCCTTTCCTGGCTGGCCCACGTTTCGTTTCTAGGTTCTTCCACATGTCGGTGCCCTAGCTGTCCACGTGGCCATTCCTGGCTGACCCACGTGTCGTTTGCCTATTCTGCCACGTGTCGGTGCCCTATTTGTCCATGTATCATTTTCTTGTTGCGGCATGTGGCGTTCCCATATGGATCCATTTCGTCACAGCACCATTTTTGTCACAGAACTATTTCATCACAGAACTATTTTCGTCACAACACCATTTTCGCCACAGAACTATTTCGTCACAGAACCATTTTCGTCGTAGCACCATTTCTTCACAAACAACATTATACATCAGAATTGTTCCACAAATAGTTTCATTACATGACCACAATTAGTGGGGCACTATTCAGAATCAGATTACGACATAAATGGGAATGTCCAGGGTCACTACAGTTCCACACACATAGGATCAGAGTTGAAGAGAGGTACCAAGGTTGCTTTGGGCCTGGCTGAACCGCGAAAGGAGGCGATGGCTATCTTCCTATTGCTTCTTCCACTCCTCATACTGCCTTTGGGTTCTCTCCAGCGCTTCATGTGCTGCTTCAGTCTCCCTCTGTAGTGCATCACTCTTCCACTATAGATCATCACTGTTCCTCTGGAGTTCTTCCACTCGTTCATGCAGAACAGATGAACCCTATCTTTCAGCATCAAGTTCTTCACGAAGCAAAGCTTCAGAAGATGACTGACTCCTACTCCGGCATGGGTTTCCCCAACGACTCGCCCTCGTCGGCCTCCCCGCCGGCCAAGCGCCCAGCTGCCGACGGCAAAGTTTCCCTCCTCCCATGCGCCGCCGGCCAAGGGTTGACGCGGACGCACGCCGAAGACAAATGCGGCCTGCATCGCCTCGCCGCCGCCTAACGGGCCCGTAGCCGGACACCGAAGAAAGCACCGTCCGAGGCCAAGATGTCTACATCCATCGACGACTTCTCTGCCGGCCACGATGACTCTGACGAATCCTTTGACGAATTGGAGTTCATGAGAAGCGCATACACGAGATAGGTGATGAACTATACGAAAAGAGCAAGATGCTTGCAAAAGCGCAAGACAAGATTGCTGCACTTCAAGATGAACTTGGGATTTGGAAATCGAAACCAAAAAAAGGCAGAGGGCACTTGTGGAAATGCAAAGGAGTGATGTGGATGGCTAGTCACTGACAATAACTGTGATGTGGAATTGGTAGATGCTAGTGTGATGTATGAATTTGGAAAGTTCCTATCTATGAATTTGGGATGTTGTTCCTTATCTTTGGTGAGCCAATTGTGATTGTACTCCATGTTTCGCAAATATGTAATGTTTTTACTCCATTACGAATACTCTGGTGGAAAATTGAGTTAATTTGTCATTTTTATTCGTCACAAATACTGTGGTGTAAAATTGAGTAAGTAAATTTGTCAGCAAAAAATAGGTCCAACAAATGAATCGAACTGGAGACCTCAGGCTTGTGGTGGGCTTTCCCAACCACCAGACCGACTGCACGCTTGTGAATGTGATGGCTCTTTTACGTTATAGTAGAATAAGGAAATGGACACGTGCCACCAAGGCGGTGCAAACACGGGCATCAAGTGCTACTCCACATGGTAACACGTGATTGGCTGAGAGGCATAAGAGCTCGTAAATAGTCCATCTTTCTCTTTTTAATCTGAAATTAAAATTGTAACTAGTATTTCTCCCTCATAAGAACTCCGAATTTGATGATTCTTTTTCCTAGTTTTATCTAAAATCACACTCTACCATTTCATGGTGTCTTTTTTCTAGTTAATTTCCATTTCTTAGATCTTTTACATAGCACATAGTTTTATACACCAAAGTAGAAAAAAAACAAAATGATATTGCATGAGAATTGCAAATATAACTTCACATTCTCTAATTGTAAGGTCAATATGAGTTTGTGTCAAAATTTGTTGTGTATATGATGTCAAAAGTATTATGAGCTACGCAAACTTGAAAGTTTGAGATAAGTTATAGGAAACTATGTGGGAGATGTATTTCATTTGTGAACAATATATGGCCCGGCTTTGTTAAAACCATTTGATTTTTTTCCTCAGGCTTATGGTCCTAAAATGTGTTGATATGTTAGTTTGTAGAATTTCATGACAAACTTTTGATATTATTTTTTTTTGTACTACCTTAGACTTAGGAGTTTGAATTATCCAGACGAAAAAGTTGAATTTTGTTTCCATATCTCGTACTTAGGCTACAATAGTATATATGTCCCTGAAAATATTTTTTCTCTAATTTTTTGAATCTTATTGGTGGCAGACGCAGTTCAATTTGAGCATTCTTTTCAAATTTCTTGTAACGGTAACTATGAAGAACATCTGTGTTAGATGGGCTGAAAACTTATCGTGGGCCATTTTCTAGTCAAGCCCGATTCATCATAGCCGTTTATCTTCCCATCGCTGATGCAGATGCCATAGCCACCGTCGGTTGCCGTCCCGACTCCTGTTCTTCCTCGCACGGTCTTCGAGGAGCGCCGGTTGTCATCAATGACCGGTGCCAGCAGCCATAACTTCCATCATCGGCTTCCTTAGGGAGGAAGGCTGCCTTCCTATGGAAGCCGAGGAAGTCCTTTATTTAATCGCCATTTCCCCCACCATCGGCGTTCTCGCCAGTCACCAGTTCCACTTCCACTACACCAGTCGCCCGTCGATCGCCTGCCCGTCCGACGCCATGAAGCAAACCGGCTACTCCTCGGCCGAGGCCTCCGCCGCCGGGTCGCGCCGCATCTCCCCCTCTGCCCATGCCTCCGGCTCCCCGCCGCGCATGGAGCGACCCTACGGCACCTCGGCGTCGTCATCGCGTGGTGGTTTCTCGTCGCGCTCCAACGCCAGCGAACTTAACCCGCCGTCGCCCGCGGATGTAGGCCGCCGAGGCGCTCGGGGCTCCCCATGGCGTTGCCAGCTTCCTCCGGCGGTGGTGGCGCCTTCCTCCTCCACCCCCGCGCCCTCGTTGTTGTCGCATCCCTCGTCATTGACGGTCACCCTTTCTGCGCCCGACTACAACTCTGACACCCAGACGGAGACAGACCCGTTCATCCTTCCTGCAGCCTTCTACGACTTTGACACCCTTCCTGCAGCCTTCTACAACTCCGACACCTAGACGGAGACGGACTCGATCACCCTTCCTGCGGCCTTCTACGACTCTGACGCCGACTCCAACGCCGACTCCGACACCTAGATGGAGACGGACGAGTCTGACGACCAGAACCGTGGCTACATCAAACCCGTCCCTCGCGGCTCCGCTCCGCGCGTCTACCACCACGCTGATGGCATCTACATGTGCCCTGTCTGCCCCGGCTTGAGGCAACAGTGGACCAGGCCAAATGAGGTCAAGGACAACGTCGTGGGGAAGGCCGACTCCTTGGCCCTGAGGGCTGAGAACAAGAAGAAGTACAGCCGCCACCGCGTCCTGGCCCGGAACGCGAGCCGCACGCTGCATGCGCTGGTCACCGGGAACGTGGAGCGCGGTGACTGCCTGCGCACCGAGCGTCGCCGCCGCGGCGTGTGTAGTCATCATCATCGTCGTCGATTACCGCTCCACGTGTGCAAAGTTCACACGGGAGCTACTCTAATTTTTGCAGTTTCATGTCGTAGCTTAATTATTAGTGTCTGTCATCTTCGTCGTCCTAGCTTAGCTTGCAGTTTAGGAACTCGATCAATCGGGTTTTGGAACTCCACGTGTGATGTTTATGTATATATAATATATATATATATATATATATATATATGTTTTAATGAATGAACTCGTCTCAATTAATTGGAGTTCAATTGTTACTATGAATGAAAATAGTTACGCATGATTGGGATTGTTAACTCGGCATAGATCCAAATTAAAGCATACAATGCAAGCAAATTAAACCTAGAATCCAAACATCTCGGGGTTGCAGTGAGGTGGCCTGCGATCTTAATCGCCAAGTCGAGTGGCAGCTCCTCCAGAGTCGATGACTGAAGCCGCTTCACCACCAGAGGAGGGCTAAATGAAAGGGGTAACTGTCGATGGAGGAAGCCTTTCCGCCTGGCCCCACGTGTAAGTGACCGAGTTCCCCTGCAGTTACCTTTTACCGCCTATGTGTGCCCACTTCCCCCAAAATATCCCATCAAACACCACGGTTTTCTTCTTCCCCTCCGCATCACCGGCCGCCGGATCGCCTTCTTCTCCCATCGCCGTGTTGCGAAATAATGGAACTAGGCCAATCGTCAGGCGCACCTTGGCCTCGTCATCACGGAGAAGAATTGGGCGCAGAACTAGACGCGATGGGAGATCCCAGTGCCGCGACGTTCTTGGTGATGATGTTGCTGCCAGAGGATCTGATCACATGGATCATCCTTCACTGCATTGAGGATCAGAGCGTCTATACGTACTTGATGCTTTGCCAGGTCTGCATCCGCTTCCGCCGCATCTGCGACTCCCCTGAGGTGCTCCGGCGCCTGTCGTTCCGTGAGTTTCGTGACCACTGCCAGAATTCAAGGCGTGACGTCAGGTTGCGGTTCGAGCAGCGCTTGCGCCTCGCCGATAATCTGGAGGCCGTATGCTACGAGAGGATGGAGAGGTTGATGATGCAGCAGGATCCCGCCATCGGGTTGGCGCTCGTCAACAAAGCCGTTGACGATGGGGACTCCAGCGCTGTTTATTTCTTGGCGATGCTGCGGTATTGTAGGAACCCGGCGGACCCCAAAGCGATGGCGCTGCTCCATGGAATCAGCAGCGGCCCTTCGCTCCCTAACGGCCGGTGGGAAAACCACGGCCTGCCGCGGCTGCGCGGCTTGGTCCGGCCGGACCTCCACAACATTGCGTTCTAGAACCAGCTTCCTGACCACGATGCGACGCTACTCGTCGAGGATCCCCACATCTGCACATGGGCGGAATGCAGGCGCTAGGGGGCTAGGAGATTCATCATCCGGTACTACAGCACGGAGTGCCACATCAGTCATGAGTTCGATCTATGGACGCGGTGCATGAACGGCCCAGTAACGTACGCTGTCAGCAGGGTGTGATCGAGACGCACCCCAGGCCATGGCCGGAGCGAAGAAAGAAGCAAGTGATACCTCGTCGTGTCATCGTTGTGGATCGCACGTGTGCTAAGTTCACACGGTAGCTAATTTCTATTATTTTATGTTTCTATCTTAGTTTGCATGGTGAACATGATGGAGTTGTGAATAGATTTTGTGCAAATCTTTTACATGTGTGTCATCTCTAATATAGTCAGATGTGTCATCGCTAAGGGAATTACAGGAGAACAAAGCTTCCACAGTCGTGCGCGTCTCGGAGGATTCTGAGGCGTTGGATCCTAACGCAATGGCCACGATCCCCAGTCAACAAATGGTCATTTGGTTGACCCATATGTCCTCAGTCAACCAAAGGCTAGGATGTCCTCTCTGACCCATGGACCCCACATGTCGGCGATGCGGGCGGCGATGGAGAAAAAACCTAGCATTGGGGAAAGTACTGTAACTTGCGCCGATGGGAGAAAAACCCCGATTTTGATGGGACAGATTGGGGGAAATGCGTTGCGTGTCCTCAAGGAAGAAAGTTGGGACACGACAGTTGTTTCCACCCAACAGCCACTAACATATCGGGCCAAGAAGCCTTGGCCCACAAGCAAGTGACGCGACGCGCCGACCACGCGTCGGTTTGGCTTGTCAAGGAAGAAACTGGGGACACGGCAGTTGTTTCCACCCTACAGCCACTGACATTTGGGGCCCACAAGCATGTGATGCAACGCGCTGACCAGGAGCCGCGTGATTGGCTGAGACGCATAAGAGCATGTAAACAGTCCATCTTTCTCTTTTTAATATGGAATTAAAACTTGTAATTAGTATTTCTCCCACATAAGTACTCCAAAATTGATGATTCTTTTTCCTAGTGTCATCTAAAATCACACTCCACCATTTAGTGGTGTCTTTATTCTAGTTAGTTTCTATTTCTTAGATCTTTTACATAGCACATAGTTTTATACACCAAATAAGGAAAAAAAATAGAATGATATTGCATGAGAATTGCAAATATAACTTCACATTCTCTAATTGTAAGATCAATATGAGTTTGTGTCAAAATTTGAGGTGTATATGATGTGAAAAGTATTGTGAGGTATGCAAACTTGAATGTTTGAGTTAAGTTCTAGGAAACTATGTGGGAGATGTATTCATTTGTGAACAATGTATGGCCTGGCTTTGTTAAAACCATTTGTTGGTCGTCCAAACCCAAACCAACCCCCCCCCCATTCCTACTCGACAGCTGCGCTGGCGGCGGCGGCTGGCGGATCCCGATTGACGATGCCGGGGAGGTGTCCTGGTGTCCCCGGCGCCTTGGGCGGAGACATCCCCGTGCTTCCCCTTTCCTTGCTGCCGTTGGTCCGCTAGTCTGCACGTTCGCTGTGCAGGTGTGCGTCGCGGAGTCCTCCTCGATCCGACGGTACCAATCCGGCCTACTGGATGTAAGTACCCACTTCCGCAACCATCAATTTGTCCAACATGATTATAGTTTGGTCTGCTAGTGTTGAATTTCGTCTTGCACACATGTCGAATGGTTGTTTAGCAGCTACCTGCCTTGTTTAGGAACTTTCAATATCGATTGACAGAACATGGATATCTAGTGTGAGAAAATTCAGACCTTCTTACATCCATGGAGTCGAGCAATTCATGGAATTTGTTAAGCAACGATTCACTGAACAGAGCAATATACATTGCCCATGCTCCTAATGTCTAAATCTGTATGAATTGGGTCAGCATGAGGTCCATGACCACCTTCTTCTATTTGGGATGTCAGTTATATATACAAGGTAGACTCATCATGGGGAATCTGCAAATGCTGCGCCGGTTGATGAGTTTTCAGAGCAGGTGCACGGACATGAATATGATTATGGGCTTGACTTTCAAGAGGATGAATTTGACCATTATGATGGGATTGATGTGGTTGAGGAAGCCAATAATGATAATGAAGAAATGCCAGACCTGGAGATGATATCAGAATTGTACACAACTGCGGAGGAGGATGGACAACAGCCAAAATTTACGAGAGTGCTCCAAGATTTGAAGCGGAATCATTTCCCAAGATCTAGGCACTCAAGATTCTCCTTTGTTATGAGGTTGCTTCGTATCAAGTCGCGCTATCGAATCAGCAATACAACATTCAACAGAATATTGAAGTTGATGTCCTTATAACTCCCTCGGTCCGAATTACCGTCTACATATGATGACGCAAGGAAGTATCTTCGTGAACTGGGCCTTGGATACAACACGATCCATGTGTGCTATAATAACTATTTGCTGTTCAGGAATGATCATTCCAAATTCGATGTCTGCCCAAAATGCAAGGAATCAAGATGGGAGGACAAGGATGGCTACAGACGTGTTCCTCGTAAGGTTATGAGGCATTTCCCACTAAACCCAAGGTTGAAGAGGATGTTTGCTTCAAGTCGAACAGCTAAGGACATCCAGTGGCACAAGATGAAGCGAACACCGGTTCATGGCCAAATAAGCCATCCAACTGATGGGATGGCATGGAGTCACCTCGACATCAAGTATCCAGAGTTTGCAGATGATGCAAGGAACCTGAAACTTGCCATCGCTACTGACGGTTTCAATCCATTTGGCAACTTTATCACGACATATAGCATGTTGCCAGTGCTTCTTATGCCATTAAATCACCATGGCAATGTGCCAATCCTTTGAATTGCTTCATGTCTTTACTGATCCTTGGTCCAAAATCGCCAGGAAAGGATTTTGATTTATTCTTGGAGCCTCTTATAGAAGAACTTCTTCAGCTCTGGAGTGGTGTCAGTACATACGATGCTGCCAGTCGTTCAAAGTTCATTCTGCGAGCAGCTATGCTTTGGAGCATAAATGACTATCCAGCATTAAGCACCCTGTCAGGTCGAACTACAAAAGGTTATTTTGCATGTATTCATTATGAAAAAAACCCATTGTCATGACCAATAAGGAATAAGTTATGCTACATTGGTCACCGTCGTTACCTTGACATGGCACATCCTTGGCGGAGAAATAAAGTTTTATTTGATGGGACGATAGAGAAGCATGAGGCACCAGGAAAGTTCACTGCAGTAGAAGTCACTGAGCTACTAGAAAGGGTCAGCAATGTCAGCCCAGGTTTACATAATAATGCACCAAAAAAGAGAAAGAGTGGATAGGATGGAGAGCGAGTAATTTATAACCGCAAAGCTGGGTGGTGGAAGCTGCCATATTGGAAATTCCTATCGCTGCCCCACAATCTTGATGTGATGCACATAGAGAAGAATATATGTGACAACGTCCTTGCTACATTGCTAAAACTAGAGGGGAAGACAAAGGACACATTGAATGCTAGGCTAGATTTGGCCGATATGAGCATAAGATCTCAAATGCACTGTTACCAGGATGGTAATGTCGTAAAAACTCCGTATGCTTCCTATGTGTTGAAACCTGCACAACGAAGTGCATTTTGTAAGTTCCTCAAAGGTGTCAAGTTTCCATAACGATATGCAGCTAACCTAGGAAGATACATTGCTCCTGATGGTTCAAAGCTCCAAGGCCGGATGAAAACTCATTCTTGCCATGTTCTTCTACAAAGAATCATACCTGCTGGCTTAAGAGGCCTCGTGCATCCTGATGTATATGAAGCAGTTGCAAAGCTTGGGAACTTCTTTTGGAAGCTGTGTACTGGAAATCTGAGGACAGTAGTCGTGCAATGCCTGAAAAAAGAGATCCCACTGATCCTATGCAAGCTTGAGAAGATCTTCCCTCCTGCCTTCTTTGATGTGATGGTGCGCTTGGCAGTCCATCTACCTGATGAGGCACTGCTTAGAGGTCTTGTACAGTATCGCTGGATGTATCCAATTGAACGGCGGCTTGGCACATTGAAGTACTTTGTAAGGAATAGGGCTAGGCCTAAAGGATCAATTGTTGAAGCCTACATAGAAAGTGAAGTCTTGGAATTTTTTTCTATGTACACCGACGATGTCGACACAAGTCCTGAATTTGAAGGGCCATTAGATGGTGACATCTCTATATTCATGCATGGTGCTCGACTTTTTGGCGCGGATCAGATGAAATACATCCCTGACAATCTCATGGACAAACTAATTTGGTTTGTACTGAATAACTGTGAAGAAGTTGAGCCTTATGTGAAGTACGTATATGTTCTACTCTATCCTTATGTATATTATGTATATGTTGAGCGCTACTGATTCCTAATAATGTTTAAGCTTTGACATACAGCATGCACAAGGAATTGTTGCTGCAACAAGAGGAATGTGATATCGATGTCCAGGAAAGGCCATCGAAAGAATTTGCTAAATGGTTTGAGGATCATGTAAGTTAATTAAAGACATGCTATCATTTTCGAAGTCACTGACATCACACTAGACTCAACTACTTTATATGCTTGGTTGTATATTAAGAAGCTGCTTAGATAGGATCCTAATTAGGTCAGCGATGAATTGGTTGCACTATCTCGTTCTCCTAATCTTCAAGTCAATATCTGTTCAGCTTGTACTATCAATGGAGTACGCTACAACACTGCTGACCGTAGGAAAAAAAAGACACAAAATAGTGGTGTCATGACAAAGGGGACAGATAGAGGCGAAGAAATTTAATTTTATGGTGTACTCAAAGAGGTAAATTGAGTTGCAATACAACTCTAATCTGGAATACCGTCGGACAGTGGTTCTATTTTGATGCGATTGGTACAATCAAAGGGGCAAGACTGTAGGCATTAGAGATGATGGACATTTCAAGTCCATTAACATCAACTTATTTTGGTACAAGTCTGATCCGTTTATTTTTGCGACACTAGCTACCAAGATATTTTATTTGCAGGATAATGATTTAGGCAAAGATTGGCGAGTTGTGCAGAAAATTGAGCAGAGGGGCATATATAACTTGCCTGAAATGGATGTTGACGTACTTCAGGATGATTACTGTTCCGATACGGAGCGTGCAGTGCGTGAAGGTGATGCAGAGGCTGAGGATGTGCACCAGGAAGAGCATGATGCAGTAGATACAGCCATTGAAGCTAATTTAGCAGAACTTGTAAGAGACAGGACTGCCGGTCAGGCAGAATATGAGGATGAAGATGACTCTATCTTGGAGTACTGTAGTGACAGTGACGACAATGTGAACGTTTTACATGATGTAGCCGAAGGCGATGACGATGATCCATAGGAGTTTGCATTGCCTCCGGCCATGTGTGTGGTGTTGTTGATTGACTGTTATTGGATAAATTCATGTAATAATAATGCTGAATTTTTTATGATGATTACTGATGTGTTATTATGCCTGATGTCAGTTGAAATTTGTACTTTAATTTGAGGGAAACATAAGATCTTCATTAACCATACTTGCATTTACATTGTAACAAGGACCTTCTGAAGCAAAAGCAACAGAAAAGCAATACCACCTAGGAGTACTACACTCGCTCACTCTAGAGCTAAACGAACACAAAAGCGATCAAAATCAGAGGCGCATGTGCAGCCAGTCCTAGCAATCTAGTAGAAGCGAAATCCCCTGCGGAGATTTTTGACTTCACCTTGAATCCTACAGTCCTCGCTGCAATACTTGGTCAATCGTTGAGGTTGCCATGGATTGACAGGACTGCCGCACATGCCGCATGCGCACGGAAGATCGCCGCGCAGCATCAGCGTCGCCGCCGGCTCCGGTGGGTCCAAGATCCTACGCCAATGCGTTCGCCAAATGCGCTCGTTGGGCTCCTCGCGCCTGCGCAAACACCCGTCGTTGCAAAACTGAGGTCCGCCATCCCTGCGGCTCGCGGACACCGCCGTCACCGCTTCTTCCTTGCCCTCGACTTGTCTCATGTATCGCCTCACAGCGTCATCGCTCACGGCGCCGTCATTGGCCTTGTAGATGAGGATGGCGGCCACACAGGCCGCCAGATTGTGCCTGAACTCGGCGGCGCGTTGGAGCTCGACGGTGCATACCGGGGCCAAGGGCATGCCTTTACGGAACGCGACTTTCATGCCCGTGAGGAAGCACGCCTCCGGGTTGCCGACTTTGGTCAAGTGACCAACGAGTGTGGCGTAGCCAACAGAGTCATCCCACGACATATCGTCGATGAACCGCCCTACTGCGACGCGTCGGCTGACTTTGGGTTCGCCGTACACGCGTAGCATGCGGCGGCAGGTCGCCCGAAGTGCGGGGAGGTCGTCCATTGGACGCTCCGAGGTGGCCCGCAATCTTAATGGCCAGGTCGGTCGGGAGCTCCGCCAGCGACGACCGGTGCCACCGCCTCGCCTCCATTAGTGTGTCGGCGTCATCGACGACGTCACGGAACGCCGGGAGCGGGAACAGCAACCGTCTTCGCGTCAAGGATATGCATGGTGTGCTCACCCGTGAGATTGTTTGCTCAAAAAGAGTGGAGAGTGGAGTTTGTCGATGTCATCCAAGTCGTACCTCAACTTATATAAATGAAATACCAAGTCAATGTGTTCTCTTCACGTCAGGCGCCGACAGGTGGGCCATGGTTTGTGGGCCACATATGTCAGTGGTTGTTCGGTGGAAACAACTATCGTGTCCCCAATTTCTTCCTTGAGGACACGTGGCGCATTTCCCCCAATCCGTCTCATCAAAATCGGGGTTTTTCTCCCATTGGCAATGCCTGAAGCAATAGCAAGTTACGGTACTAATTAAAGGAGCATAAGATATTCATTAATCGTACATATATATTTACATTGGCCACAAGATCCTTGGACCTCATGAAGCAAAAGCAGCAGAAAATTAAAGTAATACATACACTACACTTCTTCAATCTAAAATTAGCCACAAGAACCACTTCATTTCACCACGCATCCGGCAATCCTCGCTGCAATACTGTCCCCATGACCATTCTAGAGCCACTCCACAATCCTCGCCTGCGCACGGAAGATCGGCTCGCCACACGAATGGACCTGCACCGCCACCTGCTCCAGACCACATGCGCAGCAGTCCGCCGAATCCTGAAACACTCCCTGAACATGTCGTCGTGGACCCCCACCGGCCGCGACCATGTGTTGTCCACGGCCATGGCCGCCTGTCTCATGTACTTCCTAGCAGTAGCGTCAACACCGGTGCCACCATTGGCCGTGTACAGGAGAACGGCAGCCACATAGGCCGCCACTTCGTGGCCGCCCGCGGCGGCGCGCTCGATATTCTCGCCGAGGACTACTAGGGCATCATCACAGGTCCACGGAAGTTGACAACCCCATGAATGAAGCTGGCCTCCAGATTGCCGAGTTGGGCCAGCGAGCAACAAAGGTATGGTAGGCATTGGGGGTGTGCCATGCCATGTCGGTCAACCCCACTACGTTGATGCGCCGGCCGACTTTAGGGTTGTGGCACACGAGGTGCATGCAGCGGCAGGTCGCTTGAAGCACATGGAGGTCGTCCATTGGCCGCTCCGAGGTCGCAGCGAGGTGGCTCGCGATCTGAATGGCCACATCGGTAGGGAGATCCGCCATCTGCGACAACCGGGGCTGCCTTGCCATCATGAGTGCCGGCGGCATCGATGACATCGCAGAAGTAGGAGCGCGAGACATGGTCACGCCCGAGGGCGTGGATGGAGCTGCGGCACATGGACGGCGGCGAGCCAGAGAGCGGGATAGGCGTAGCGGCGTGTGGACGACGGCGAGCTAGAGCGGTGGATAGGTAGAGCGGCGCGTGGACGGCTCCGAGCCGGAGTGCTGGATAGTGGAGCGCGCGGCGCGTGGATGGCGGCGAGCCCTAGCGCTGGAGGGGGCCGAGGTGAGCTACAATTCGAGTCCTTGGTCGAGATCTTGAATGCGTTGCCACTGGCTAGGAAGTTCGGGCGATGCCGTGCCTCGGGGGGATGGCAACCTCGTTGGGAAGGTGCACGGTACAGGAACCATCGCAGCCTTTCCAGTGGCAGGAGAGGAAGAAGATCGGGGAAGATCCAGCGGGCCTTATCCTCTTCCTTGGCCGGATCCAGCGGCATAGTCAATGTGTCGCGTCACTTGCTTGTGGGCCATTGCTTGTTGGCCCGATATGATAGTGGCTGTTAGCTGGAACCACCCCTTTGCCTCGGGGTTTTTCTCCATTGCCTCTCCCGTCACCAGGAGGTTCAGGAGGCGCCGCGTCCCGGGAGGTGCGCCGGGCCCCGACAGGTGGGACCCGCATGTCAATCTCACAGAAGACACTCGAGGAGAAGGCGCCTCCTGGTCAGCGCGTCGGCCCACGCGAGGGGAAGGCGCCTCCTGATCGGCGCATCGCGTCACTTGCTTGTGGGCCATGGCTTGTTGGCCCGATATGTCAGTGGCTGCTAGATGGAAACAACTTTCGAGTCCCCACTTTCTTCCTTGAGAAGCCAAACCACCCCTTTGCCTTTTTGTCGTCTTCCCCCAAGCCATCCCATCAAAGCTGGGGCTTTCCTCCATCGCCGCCCACATCGCCTTCTTCAATCTCCCATCACCGCCCGCATCCTTCTCGCCCACCTTCATTGCGACAATGGCGAGCCGCAAACAGGCGTGTGATGCACAAGATGGGTTGTCGCAACGCCCAGTGATGACCTCTAGGCCATCGATGACGTGGCGCGGCCCATCATCCACCACGGGGAGCAGCTCGCCAGTCACCAATGCGTCGCCCGCCTTGCTCCTCTACGACGCGGCCGACAAGCTCGAAGTAGAAGACGTGCCACCGGGCTTTGAAAAACTCGCCGCCGCCTGCAGGAACCAATGGGATGATGCAGCGCCAGCCATCGATGTGGCGCCTGCCATGGTCAACGCGGACGTGAAGCTCAATGGTGCCGCCACCTCATCAGCATCGCATAGCAATGACTCAGTGAGCCAGACCCTCCCAGTAGATAAAGATTCACTTTTATTAGATTGACATTTAATTTTTTGTTGCAATCACATTCCAACTAAATGTAGAAAGGTTCAGTCCATATTTTGGTACACATTAATGATAGAAGCATATAATCATATACTCCCTCCGTCCCAAAATATAGCTATCTTAAGCGTTCAAAATTTGTCCCAAATATAACAATCTCATGATATATAGGGGCCATCATCCATTTGCCGGCGCTGGTGCCCCCGGAGCCACCACATCATCACCGATGATTCGCTCACCGAGTCTGAGCTAGACGTGCAGTTCAACTGGCCAGACATGCCAGCAAGCTCTGAAGCAATTGATTTCGCTGGCCTTAACGGGAAGAAGGTGAGCAATGCTACCACAACATATTGGGGCTCACAGTTTGAGATAAGTAATGATAGATGAAGATATTATGTGCACAAGGATATGTGTAATATAAATGAAATGGAGTAAAATGTCTTGTATAGAAATATGTAACTGTCATGGATATGTTCTATGTAATTGCATTGTGACCCCGTTTTGCTTGTAATAATGAAACATGCAAGGGAGAAGTATAACATTGTTTTCCCAAGGATGGCATGTTCGATGATCAGCAGTCTTGCCAGCGATGACGATGACGATGTTCCTACCCTATCTAATAAAGAGATGATTTTCCTACCCTTTAATTATGTACTGCAATTGGCATGAACAATGCAATTTATCTTTTCCACATGCACTAACTGATCGAACGCCTCTTCTAAAATATCAGATTCGAAAGAAGGCCGAGGAGCTTCGCGTTGCTGTCAAGCGGAAGCTGATCGAGCAAGAGTGGTACACCGACAGCGATAGAGAAAACGACGAAGACTGAGTTGGCTAGTCTTTTAGCTTTGCTCTTATGCTTGTGTAATGGACAACTAGATGTTTGGTAATGGGAAGTTGGCGGTACTGTGGTATGTTAAGAACAAGTAGCTAGATGTGTATGTATGCTACCTTGTTAATTATGCTAACTTATATATGCTCTCGTATCATTTGCATGCTGATTGAATTGGTTTATGGTGTGATCAGTTTGGTCCCATACCGAAGACTATTTATATAGTTGTGGAAAATTGAGAAAATTTGTTGTATTTTTTTGAGGGTAATATAACATGTTCATTAATAATATTGGCCACAAGGTCATCCCTAGACATCAGGAAGCAAAAGCAACAGAAAAACAATAGATATATATACTACACTACTTCACTACAAATTCACTCTAAAATTCATCAAGCAAAAGCAACAGAAAAGCAAAAGTTACATAACTAATTTACGCTAAAACTACCTCCAAGAACAACTTCATTTTGTCATGAATCGCTGCAAAATAGTGTGTATGACCTCCCCCATTATGGATCAGCGCCGCAATTCTCGACTGCACACGGAGGAGTAGTGCGTATAGGTGCCGACGCCACACACTTCAGGGGCCTACGCCACCTCCCTCTCGAGCTCACATTCGCGGCGACACGGCGACACTTTATGAAACAGTCCCTGAATATTAACATTGTGCTGCCGCCTCCCGCCCGTGCCACCACTTCTTCCAAAGCCATGGCCTGTCTCATGTACTGCTTAGCAGTATCGTCAATGTTGGCGCTGCCATTGGCCAAATACAGGAAGATGGCGGCCACATAGGCCGCCACTTTATGGCCGCCCGCGGTGCCGCGCTCGAGATTCTTGTTGAGGATTGGCAGGGGTGTGATCAAAGGTCCACGGAAGATGTCATGCATCCTGACGATGAAGCAGGCCTCCAGATTGCAGACTTGGGCGAGGCGACGAAGCAGCATCAAATAGCCAATGGGGTCATACCAATACATGTCTCATCAGACAACCTCTCTACGAAGATGCGTCGGCCGACTTCAGGGTTGCTGCACACGCGGCGCATGAAGCGGCAGGTCACCCGAAGTGCGCGGAGTTGGTCCATTGGCCACACCGAGGTCGTAGCGAGGTGGCCCGCGATCTTAACGGCCACATCGGGAGGGAGATCTGTCAGCGACGACGGACGCCGCCTTGCTGCCATGAGTGTCGGCGCGTATCGAGGACGTCGCGGAATGAGGAGCGCGAGACGAGGCCGAGGGATCACGCGCGCGCCCGCCTAGATGGATCGGAGCTGCGACGCGTGGACACCGCGGAACCGGTGATCAAAGAGGAGGTGGTGGATCACTGTAGATCGAGTAGGGCTACGGTAGATCAGGGGAAGGTAGAAGTTAGATCTTGAAATCTTGTCTTCGATATTTCTTCAATTCCCCACTTGGGGATGGCAATCATCACAGGAAGCTACACGGGAATAGTAACTGTCTGGGCCTTCCTTTTTCACGGCGGGCTTTTTTCAATTCCTGGGCCGGATCAAGTGGGTCCTGGTTCCACACTCAAACCTAGGCCAGATGGCCACCTGGGCCTTCCTTTTTATGGCTCCTTCGGCACACCTATTTTCAGAGCGGGCCTTTTTCTCTTCCTGGGCTGGATCGACTCGATCCTGGTTCCTGACTCAAACCTGGGCCAGATGGCCCGACTTTGAAACAGGCCCAGGCCTTATATTAGCTAGCCCTGCACACGTACACATGGATGGCCTGGTCCCACCTCTGCACTGGACCCCTCGTTCACATATTTGACACACAACCTTGACACGTGGGCCTTCGGGTCCTACCCAGCACACGTGGCTGCCTGGTAGACATGATGGACCTGTCAACTGGGACCCATAGATACACGAGTTAGCCATGTCGGCCAGCTGGGCCCGCACACCAACCATAGGTCGGCCGGCATTTGGGAAGGCTGGCCAGCCCCACCTGGCGGCCTCTGGTGGGCGATATTCGCGTGGAAGTTAAGCAACCGCCAAGTCTGTGTATAGTTGAGGCGCATGTCCAATTACCGACCTTCTGCTAGTATAAATAGGCCTGCCATCCTCACTTGTACACACACACATTCTAGGAGTTCTGTCTTCACTTTAGTTTCTAGAGTTAGGTCTAGTAGCCTGGGAGTTAGAGTCGAGTTGAGCTTGTCTCGGGATTCCGGAATCGTCATCGGAAGTCTGGTATAAGATCTTGTATCTTTTCCTTTGACACTATCAATATAAGTTATCTTCTTTACCTTTTTGAGTCAGCTTTACTTTCCACATTTATTTATTCCTTTCCAAGCGTTCAGCTTGTGTGCTGAAGTTTTATCCTTTAGGTTAGGCTTTATTCTGGTCTTAGTTTATCGGGACCTTACCTTACGGGTTTTCTCGCCTGGACTAGGGGGCCCAAGTTAGTAACCTAGGTTGAGTGGGATTTCTCTTGAAGGCCTCAAAACAAATCCTAACACCGAGTGTAGATGTGGTGTCTAGCTTAGTGTTAGCTAGGAAGTGTGTTCCACCCCACAGAACTGTGTGGTAGGCGGCAGGTGGTGACAACCCAGTCTGTCCGTTGTAGTCGCTGTACTCCCCTCTCATCCCTTTCCGAAGTCCTTCCTTGCCAGCCGCCGAAATAAGCTCTAGTCTCACAATAGCTAAGTTTATGCGTGGTTTAGTCTAGAGAGACTAGCTCGTTAGTTAGAGAAGTGTTTTAGGAGTCTTTCTCGCTCGTTGTCCTCTTAGCTGCTTACCGCTCTAAGGTTAGAGTCTCATGTGTGTCACTCGGTCATTGCCTGACAATTTATGATATCTGTCTTATCTGGCTTACCCCTGCTAGTTAGCTGGTGATTATCTATAGAAAAGTTCACCATTCATTTAATAGATACTCTTTCGGCCATAGTGCTTCCCCGTGGAAATTCGATACCCTGGAATACTCCAAGGTGAAGTGCTAGCGGTGTATTCCGTGTTCTTGCGGAATCTCTATTCTATTAGGCATAAGAAACACCAACAAGCATTTCTAGCACCGTTGCCGGGGCAATTGGTGCTTAAGATATCGTTGAATTGTTTGGTAAAATTTACTATTTTATCACCGCTATCTTTAGCAGGCTTACCATTGCTCTCTTTATCTTTGTGATATATGCAGAGCATTGCATGACCGGTTTCGGTCTACCGAATAACTTCAACCTGAATCCAAAAAGAATTGGACGTATTGTCGAACAGAGAACTGTCCCACCTCATAAAAGTCTTACCTTAGGAGAAAGTTCATCAACGTCTGCTTCACCAATGGCTCAAAAGACACTCCATCAGTTCTCGGCCCCGTCCAGCAGCCACATGCCTACTGGACTGGATAACACCCAAGGCACTGATGGGTTTAAGCTGAAGACTGGACTTGTCAACATGGTCCAAGCAAGCCCTTTCTGTGGTATGGCATCCGAGGATGGCAACACTCACCTACAGAATTTTATGGAAGTGAGCAGCACAATCAACCCCAAAGGTACTACACTGGACAACGTTAGCCTTCGTCTATTCCCGTTCTATTTGCTAGGGAAAGCAAAGACGTAGTTCTACACCAAGAAGGCACACTTCACTACCTGGAATGCCTGCTCAAATGCATTCCTGGCCATGTATTTCCCAGTAGGCAAGACCAATGCCCTCAGGAACAGGATTTCTAGTTTCAAACAACTCCAGGATGAAACCATCCCAGAAGGCTGGGAAAGACTACAGGATTACATCGCGGCATGTCCACACCACAACATGGAAGAGTGGTTGATTATCTAGAACTTCTTCCATGGCTTGAGTCAGCGAGCACAGGATCACATCGATGCAGCAGCAGCAGGAGCATTCCTCTCCCTGGAAGTTGCACGAGCTAAGACGCTCATCGTCAAGATTGCCTCCAACCAGAGTTCGAAGGGAGACAGGCAACCAGCCCAATCCAAACGGAGTACACCAGATCGATGGTGTAGATACGCTAGCCGCCAAGATGGATCTCCTAGTGAACAAACTAGAATCTCCGCATCAAGAGGTCAACCAGATCATGAACTCTTGGATGACATGCAAAATATGCGGTGACACTGGGCACTCGGGCAATAGTTGCCCGATGACACAAGAGGACACAAACTTTATTGGGAACAACCATCCCAATAATTCAGGCTATCGACCTCAGCAGCAAGGGTGGAACTCCAAGCCCAACCTCCCCTTCGGCCAACAGCAAGGTCACGATTTCAATAACAATTTCCAGCCCTCTCTAAAAGATCTAGTATGTGGCCAAAAATAAATTAATGATAACATTAGCAAGAAATTTCAAGCTACTGATAAAGTTTTGGAGTCTTTGACCATGCAACTAGAAGGGTTTAATTCTATTATTAAAAACCACTTGAGCTTTAATAAAATGATAGAAACTTAGGTAGCTCAACTAGCCTCATCTTATCCTAACACTAACACTGGAAAACTGCCCGGGCAACCGGAAGTTAACCCAAAAGAAAAGGTGAATGCGGTGACTACGCGGACTGGAAAGTCCACGCAGGATCCACCTCATCCGCAAGATGCATGTTCACGGCGGGAGACCGTAACCGCCAGGGATACCGATGCTGAAGCTGAGGTGTAGGAGGAGGCGTACGAAAGCACCTCTGCTACCATGGAGAAGATGAGGAAGCCCCAAGGGCTCCTCGAGAGTACTACGATACAACCGCCTTACCGTTTTCAGAATGGAGAAGGAGGCCAGTGGCCGATGACCAATTCAGCAAGTTTGTCTAGGTAATCAAGGAGCTATATGTCAATATACCTCATCTCGATGCTATGCAGGTGCCCATGTACACCAAGTACATCAAGGATATTCTTGAAAACAAGAAAACCCTACCGACCATTAAGGTATTACATCTCACGAAAGAATGTAGCGCAGCTATACTCGATCCTCTCCCGGAGAAAAAAAAAAGACCCAGAATGCCCCACCATCACATGTTCTTTCGGGACTCAACATTTCAAGCATGCTCTCTGCAATCTAGGAGCAAGCGTCAGCGTCATGCCCAAGGTAGTTTATGACAAACTTAACCATCATGCGCTTGCTCCTACTGCCATGCGTTTGCAGCTAGCGGAGCAATTAGTTTGCTACCGCGCAGGGATTGCCAAAAATATTGCGGTGAGAATCCAGAACTTTTTCGTTCCCGTGGACTTTGTCGTCCTCGATATGGAAGTCGACACCAAGACCCCTCTCATTCTAGGGATACCGTTCTTGAGCATGGCAAATGCTCATATTGATGCGGGAGTTGGAGAAATTCAGCTCAACATCAATGGGTAGAAGGAGAAATTCATCTTCAAACCGAAGGTAGAATAATGCTCGCAGGTCAAGATAGTTAACCGGAAGAATTCTTCCAAGAAGAAGATTGAAAACAAGCCTGAGAAAAGATCCGAGAAGAAGAAGACAGAGAAACTAATAATCCCTTCCATCAACGCCCTTGTTGGATTCATAGAAACCCTACAGATTTGAGAAGAGATCAAGGTGGACAACCGAAGGAATGTGACGCGAAAGATCCAGTGTAAGAAGTTTCTGGAAGTCGAGGAGAAAGAGATCGAAACAACTGCACCCACCAAGAAAATGTGGCGCAAGAAAGTGTCATCACCGTCAGCAACTCTAGCAGGTGTCGACAATCAAACCCAAGGTATGGAGAGTCCTGCTCCGAACTCAAAACCCGAGCTCTCATCATGAGGTAACATGGTAGTTATCCATTTCTTGCATTTGCATGTAGAGTTTATTTCCCATGCATTTCAATTCAAGCATGGCATGTTTAAATTTCTGCAAAAATGCATCTTTATTTCTCGAAGTTAAGTTCAATTCTGCACTGCATATAAAAATCAAAAATTTTTGGCTAGAGTGCAAGCCGGCCGGCACCACCTAGGACAGCCAGCCCCACATGTCAACCTCTGGCCAGGGTGTAGCTCGAGGTAGGAGCACTAATGTGCAAGAGTAGAAAGGAGTGGGCATTAGGCAGACCAAATGTGCAGGAACACGTCGTTTGACCCCATCATGTGAGGATGGTGCACTTTGCACCGTTCCTATCTTGTCGTCCTGTAGTATGCATTCAAAGAGCACATGCAGGTAGCAACCATGATGGATGGGGAGCAATCCAGGACAAGGAGCACGCGAGTGGCCGCAGCACCAGGCCGACCGGCCCCATAATGGCCGGCCGACCTCCTCAACACTCCCGTCACGTCTCCACCGAACACAGCATGATCACCTGCAGGACTACAAGTAGGAGGTGGACGTGGAGCACGCAGCACCATTCACAAGCCGACCGACCTGTCCCAGGCCGGCCGGCCTACCCCTACCGCGCACCTATAAAACCCGAAGCTTGCTGCGTTCCTCGACGCACCAGAAGCTCAGGTATTCCTGCTTCTTCCTGAGCTCGAGTTTCCTTCTCCCTCTCCTAAGCATCCTTGCTTAATTACGCTTTTGGAGCTAGTTAAGTGAAGTGCTTGAGTGCTAGCACCCACAAAAAAAAATTAGTGCTAAACCCCCAAGTTAGCCAGAAAAATACGAAAAACATTTCCCTTCCTTTGAATAAAAGCTTGGCACGCTTCAAACGAGAACATTTGTGGCTGTTAATTCCCCACAAGGACAATTAACAACTAACCCCTTGTTCAGTCCTTCGGGTATTCTTGTGTGTGCGCTAACCTTTTGTAAGCAGCATGTGGAAGGCAACGAAGAACAAGCTCAAGAAGCTCAGCCCCTCCAGCTCCCGATGCTCGCATGGGACAGCATCTTCCAGGGACAAAATGTAAGTCAACTCAAGTCATTGGGATACTGACTCCCAGGAAGATACGACCCCTGCAATGCCCAGGAACCGAGTTCATACTCGTATCCATGTTCTCACATCAGTCGACCAGCTCGTGCCTCGGAACGACTACGAACGGGAGGCATTGGAGCTGCTGAAGAACCAGACGTACCACCACATCAGGACCTTTGAACCCCTCTTTATGATGATGATGGGTTTGAAGCCGGACATGACCCGCACATTCAGCTACGCAGGGTGGTACAACTTCACCGACATGATGGAACCAGGTTCGAAATTTCTCACTATGGAATTCCTCATGTCTCTCAGTTTTGAAGAAACCGGTAACACAACTGAAATTTATTTTCGTTTCTTCGATGAAAAATATAAGTTAACGACGAAAGAACTTAGTGTTGCTCTAGGCTTTGATAAAAAGTGCTTGCTTGATCCTAGTGCTATAGCGAAAAGTTATAAATATGATCGAACTACATGGTGGAATGAAAATTTTGAGGAACTTGTAAGTAGCAAGAATAGCATAGTTTCTATCCATAGACCTACTCTCAGGATGCTAGCAAAGTGGATTTGCATGGTGGTACACCCGCGCTCTGACTTGCGCCTCTGCAATCTCCCCGAGCTGCAATATCTCTTTGCCATGGCAAAGAAGATAAAACTTCTCCCAGTCATGAGCATGCTTGCTCACTGACAGAAGTTGATCGCCGGCAGAAGCCCCATTGACATAACCACTTTGGTTACGTGCATAGCTACGCATTTCAAGGCGCTGGACAATGCCCATGTCACTTACATGCCATGGGAGGATGATTACCAGCCCAAGGTGGGTTTGGAACATTTTGTGCAGGGTCACATGATGCGCGAGGGGCCAAATAACTCGATGTTTATGACTTACCAGGGTACGATAGAGAGATCGAGCTCCCATGACCGAGACTTTCTCTCTACTCGGTAAAAAGTTTGCTCTTGCAGATGCAGAAGAAGGAGCCAGCTCGCCATAGTTTTGTCGGTAAGACAACACGGCGGCAAACGCGGATGGGCACTCAGCAGCAAGAACAAGTAGGGCCCTCACAACAAGCCGGAACCTCTCACATGAACTTCGAGGAAGCATACGAGCATTACACTCAGGGAGGTACGAGCATAGCTGGAGGAACATCAGAGTATGGTGCAGCCCAAGAACACTACTACCCCCCAGATTTGCGGGATTCTTATGGTCTGCAGGTAGGTCCATCGAGCTCGGCACACTACGGTTTTGAGAACCCAATCATGCGGGGGATCTTCAATCTCACGACTCGGGTCAACACCATGGGGCAGCAACAAGACCAACTCAGCATCGACCTCGCACACAACACCGACCTCGCCCAACAGAACTGGAGTATGAACACCTCTCTACTCCATGACACCACCAGCATTTAAACCCATCTAGGCCTAGGCCAGCACTTGCATCCACCATAGCAGCTTCAGCAGCCGCAGCGACCACCATAGCAGCACTACCCATATCCTCCACCTTCCTATCCATATCCACAGCCACAGCAACATGACCCTCAGCAGAAGCAGCATCCGCACCCGCAGCAGTACTATCCGTATCCGCCACAGTACTATCCAAACTCGCCGTACCCATATCCACCACCACAGGACCCGAGCCAGCAGAACTGAGCTTCATTGAAGCTTGGGGGAGCGCCGAGGACTGCGCTCCATTGAAGCTTGGGGGAGTATCCAGGTAAGTCGTCCAACTCTCTTTCCGTTCTGAAGTTGCCATGCCAAAAAAAAATAAATATATATTTTCTTTGAATAAAATGAACTCCCAACTTATATGTATGGAAATTCATGTCAGCTCTACTTTTGGAAATGATGAATAGTTGCTCTATTCATGTTCTG
This sequence comes from Panicum miliaceum, assembly GCA_032594955.1. NCBI lineage: Eukaryota > Viridiplantae > Streptophyta > Magnoliopsida > Poales > Poaceae > Panicum > Panicum miliaceum. The sequence continues at coordinate 22,753,542 of CM064062.1, forward strand.
CAAGTGCCTTGTATGTAGCTTGTTACTAGCTTAGTGCTTGATCTTGCTGGTAAACCTTATTCATGGTTTGTGGGAGCATGAGCATGATTTCCATGTCTAAGTTGTAGGGAAATTTGAGATAGTGAAATTGGAGCAAAACTACATGCTCTAGTAGGGAACCTCTCAGAATTTCTTTGAAAACTGAAAATATGGTAAAGAGATCCTCTTTGGTTTATATGTCCTATCGAGAGCCATAAATAGTTTACTATTTGAACCACATATGCTATCTTGAGTTGCTTTGAGCTTTGCCGAAAGGTGAGTCCATCTGTGGAAAGGTACCTGTCATCTACCGATCTTTCTCCCTCACGTACCCATTGTTCTGCTAGCCTCAAAAGTTATCTGGTTGTCAATCAAATAAACTGGTTAATCAAATAAACTCCCCAAAATTCTTCCCAAACAACCTACTCAAAACAAATCACACTTTTAAGGGAAAAACTCTTCGGCTTCTCAATAGTAGATCTGGACCTACCTGCTGGTTATTTAACTGCACGGTGGCCTTTAGGGTTTTTTACCCTTTCACTTACTGCCTTAGCCATTTCACCTTCCCTTGCTCCTGCACCGTCAGCCATTTAGATCTAGGGTTTGAGAACTCCATTAAGCCCGCCTTCCTCCCTTGGCCAAACTAGTCAGAGAGTTCGTCTTCTTCATTAGTGAGTGTTCGAGCCCCTCTCTCGAAGCTCCTGAGCGCATGCGAGTGAAGCGGCTCGTGACTTTCAAGAAGATGGGCAACAAGAGGCAGGCTGCCAAGGAGAAGGAGGAGTCCAACCGCGGTGACTGCGAACGCAGTAAGTGCACCCGCGAGAACCTCATTAATTTAGTTGCTCAGGGCCTTCTTCATGCGGAGGAGGTGTGGAAACCCTCCTCTCGCCAATTTTATCCGCAAGAGGATGTAGATGAGATAGTGATGTTTGAACACTTTGTCGAAAGGGGATTGGCCCTCCCCGGTTCCGGTTTCTTCCGCAGCCTTCTTTTTCATTGGGGTATTCAGCTTCACCATCTGAACCCTAACTCCATTGTCCACATCTCCATCTTTGTTCATCTTTGCGAAGCTTTTCTTGGCAACGAGCCACATTTTGATCTTTTTCGCAACTTCTTCCATCTGCGCCAACAACCTTCCGAGGAAAAGCAGTTCCTAGTTGGTGGGGCAGTCCTTCAGGTCAAGCAAGGATAGGGGAAGAAGTACATTCAGTACACACTTCCCACAAGCCACTCGGGCTGGAGAGCATTGTGGTTTTATGTTGGAAATCATCAGCCTGCACTGCCAGAGAAGACCCTAGGGAAGGTAGTGTAGAGGTATGAGTGGAACGAGAAGTTGAACGATAACCAGATGACTGTGGCGGAACTGACCAATTTATTTCGGCTTAAGAGTGCTTGATCACCTTTTTACAAAGATAATCCATCTAATGCTCTTAAAACATAACAAGTCTGGTAGTCCGTCGGGTTTCACCCGATTCAACCACCAACAACCATGTCTCAAACATGCATACAGGATCGTTTGCATAGGAGCTTCAGATATTACACACAGACGTTGAATGTAGATCAGGAAAATAATATGAGATTTATTACACAATAAGCACAAACCTTAGTACATCCTGCGGTCGTAGGGTTTGATTGTTAAACTTGCCTTATTATAAGAAGTTTTTGAAAACATCTAGAGGTATATGGACTCAACATACCCTCTAGGCCTTGAAGTCTTGAAATCTGAGCTCCTCCTGAAGCAGCTCAACACACACATTGCACAAATACTAAGTACGAAGGTACTTAGCAGGACTTACCCGACTAACCGGGTATAAAAGTAGGATTCAAGGATATGCAAGGCTTTGTTGAGTGGACTGGTTTGTTGGTGAAAACATTTTAGACTTGAACATATACATTTATTGAAAAGGGAACAACAACAGAACTGTAACCTATGAAATCTAGTACCTCATCAAACCAGCATGAAGTAAACTAGGTTCAACACACTCAACTTTTATGATCGTTGCATCTTGTTACTCTACGATGTTTAAGCGAGATAAAACGGCATTCATAACCGAGAATTGAGGCGATTCGAATCGATTTACATCCTGCAGGAGTTACCGAATCACACATCATGCACAAGTTTCTAGAAAACCGCACATGGCAACCTTTCGCAAGGAGAATACTAAACCCTGAACCAAGCTTACCCAGACCCGGGTTCGCACCCCCGTGAAGGACCCCCCGTCGGGCCTGATCTCAACACGGGGTTTAGGCTACGACCCCGCCAACCTCCCACTTCGAGTGGGGTACAACTTGGTTCAAGCATTTAGGTCAACCAAGCTACCGAGCTTACTGGTCCCATTCAGCTAGCATGTGACTAGTATATTCAACGCTCGACCAAGGTTAAAAAACACTTTTGAAAATGGATCACAACTTTCCTTCTCCATAAAGTTGCAATCCAACACTTAATTACCCTTCTAAAAAACCTAACACATTTTATCCTACTTCTTTAAGCCCTAAGACAAATTTTAAGCATTTATTTAAAGTGAGTGACAATTATTCTACACTAAGAAAACCCTAATATCCTATTTATTATTATTACTAAGTATTTCTAATAATTGGTTAAGAATTGTCCAAACTTTACTATTACATGAAATAAGGATTTAAGTATTTATTTAAATCCTTTAAGAATAAAGGAAATAAATAAATGTTAAACCTTATTATAAACCTAGGGTTATTATATAATTAGTGCATAAAGTAAAATAAAATAAACCTAATAAAATTGGTTTGACTATTTTTAGAGTTTTCTATGATTTATAGCGTATAAAGCAATTTTATAGGAAAAGAAAACTAGAACTAATTCATATTTGCATAAACCCCCCTGAAACTTTCTAACTCTCTCACCTCCACCCTTCCCTCTCTCTTCCTTTCTATGACCAGTGGGGCCATTCCTTTCTTCTTTTCCTCTTCTCCTTGCACAGACACGGCCATGGCCACGGCCGAGGTAGGCGCGACGGCCCTATCGCCTCCGGCGGCCTTGCCAGCGAGGGAGCCCAACCTCACGGCACCCCTGAACGCCGATCAGCCCCTAGGTGCCCTAGGCTCCGCAGCTCCTCAAGAGACAGAGGCCAGCGGCGGCAGCCCTAATCCCGGCGAGGGGCGGCGACGTGGACCGGCCGCTGCAGTGCGTCCCCTTGCCAGCCAGAGGCTTGGGGAGCACCAGAGCTTGCGGGCGATCCCAGCATGGGGCCCCGCGGGCGGCGGCACCCCTCGGTCGCGGCCCTGCACGGCGGCGCTGCCATGTTCCGGCCACCCGACCCCTGCTACCCCATCCTCATTGCCTGGTGACCCTCCTAGACCAGTTGAAAGGGACCCAAAACACCCAGAGGGCTAGCTCACCGGTGACTCTGCTCCACTGCACGGTGGCGGACCAAGGAAGGAGATGACCGTGAAACTCGGGGCTCCGGTGGTGGAATCGACTTGAGAGTTGTTTGAATGGGTCGCTGGTGGTGTGGTGATGCTGTATGTGCGAGGAATTGGACGAAGGTTGAGCAACGGCTGCGAATTTCACCATGGAAGGAAGCTCGGGCAAAGGGGAGGAATGGCGGGAGGGAGTCGATTTGGATGAGCTCGGGGTCAATTTATCTCATTGCAAACCGCCTTTGGCTCCCCCACGTCATGCCTGCTAGTCTGCTGTTGGATCTCCCCAAGAATGCCGCGTGGATACGTTGAATTTGGGTGCGAATTTGGATCAACATCGCTCGGGGAAAGGATAAGGAGCAGATTCTGTAGCTTCTGAATTTTGGCATTAAACTGTCTGAACCCGAGACTTGCCGCCTTCACTTCTCCAAATTTCATAACTGAACATCAAAATGGTCCAAAAGAGAAATTGTAGATGGAGCATCGCTCTCCAGCTTTCATGTTGGCAACTTCACCCAAATCGGCTTCTAAACAGTTTAAATTTTGCTTCGAATATCGCTGTTTTGCTGAGTTTAGGCCAAAAACGCAGAGTTTCAGTCGATGTACTCAAACTTGCCATATTTAGGTCTGAGTAACTCCAGATTTCATTACTGTACTTCGAAATAGTATAAAACCAAAGTTGTATTTCTGAAATTTGGCTACACATGTACTTTCAGGCGCCCCCTCTAATTCAGCTTCTATCATAGCCAAAACTTTCTTTGAATTTTGCTGCTTGCATCGAGTTCATTCTGAATATTTCTTAACCTGCACTTTGCAACCCTTTTATCTCCACAATTATCCACTGTATATCAAAATCTCCCATAAGAAAACTTGTAGGTATGACATTAGTCTACATTTTTTGTTTCAGGTGCGAATTCGAATTCCATCCCTAACCTCATCGAAATCCACCTCAAACAGATCAGGTTCATGCAAGTTTCAGATTTTTCAGATAAGCTGCTCCAAACCTGCTGGTTACAAATCTAATTATCTTCCGAAACTTCAACTACACATCAAAATCGGCAAAAATAGAAGTTGTAGAGGGTCCTTCCATCTACCGTTTTAATGTTATGCACTTTCCTTGGTTCAGCCTCTAGCATGGTCAAAAAGTGCTCTGAATTCTGCTGTTTGCACTGAGTTAAACTGAAGATCTCTGAACCTGCAATTGCAGTGCATTTTCCTCCAAATTCTTCCACTGAACTTCAACATCTCCAAAAAGTGAAGTTGTCGATTTGACAATTCTCTACAACTTTTAATTAATGCACTTTTTCTGATTTGGCGTTTAACCTTTCCAAACTTTGCTCTGACCAATAAGGGTTCATGCTGTTTTTCTGAATATTCAGATAAACCCATTCAAAACACCTCTGTTCAAATTCAAATTTGAATACCTTGCAAAACTTTTGCATGAGATCAAATGCCATATTTTCATAGCTCATCCAGCTAGCTTTGAAATGAGGTACTTTTCCTCCAAAGTCATCCCATGCAAAGACACTTTATTTGACCTCAAAATTGATCCTTTTCTCTGAAATTTTCAGAGTTAGAATCTTTCCAAGTATTGAGCTGATTCAGCATTTCTCTCAAACTTTGAGTCCTCCAAATAAATTCTTAACATCTTCAAACACTTCAACCTGGTTCCACTGCAAAGTATGTAGTTTGTACTATATTTTCATGCTGACCAAGGGTTGACTTGCTTAGCAATATTTCAAAATATAAGTTGTTGAATATTGCGAAGTAGCCATCTTCGTCATTGGGTGTGACTTCTCAAAATTAACTTCTTTCTTCTGGAATTTCAATTCCATACTTCAAACTTGAGTGTCTTATGTCGAGATCTGCTGTTTGACACTCTTCAAAGAGTTTGATATTCAAACTTTTCAAATTAGGTCGAATTTTGACCAAATTTGACCCAGTTTGATTTGTCTTCACTCTTTTTTTTATTTTTCTTTTCTCCTTTCCTCTTTATCTTCTTAACTCTTAATAAGGTGGGTTGTTACAATGACGCAGGTCAATGAATTGCTTGATCTGATTGGTGCGCTGAAAGAAATGGGCGCGACCGGCGCATCCGTCCTGGCCTCCATGTTCAAACGGCGCATAAAGCCGCTGCAAAAAAGGTGCAGATTTGGATTCGAGTACTTAGGCAGTAACGATCCATCTCGCATTTCTATAGAGATCCTTCCTGCCCAGACGGCTATTGACCGTATTCGACGAGTACTACTCGATATGAACGCGGTGCCATATGTCCCGAAACTTTTCAGTGCGGGAAATCCAACAAAACCGGTATGTTTATTAAGCCTGTCAAGTACTTGTGAGTACTTGCAGATGGAAACCGTTACTGACTGTTGACTTTTTCTATTATTTTGCAGGGACATACTGACATTCCTCGAGCAGACCATCTCAAGCCAAGTGCGTTCCAGAGGCCCAAGATCCGTTGACTAGATCGTGATCCATTAGCTGATGAGGAATTGACAGAATCTGACGACGATATTCCTCTGGCAGCTCTTTTGAAGAAGACGGGCAAGGAGCCGGCTAGCAGCATCGAAACGCCCAGCCACCCGACCATGCTGTGGGGAACCGTAAGAAAGCGTAGGCTTTGCCTCGCCGGCTTGTCAGATGATAATCCAAGGTAAGCACTACTCTTGAGTACTTTCTTTGTTGATGTTTGGAGTTTTTTTCCAAGTTTTCTTGTTTTGTCCTCAGTTCTCCCGCCTCTCCCCCTCCCAAACACTCCAAGGATGGGGGAAAGACCGGCTTGTTGGGGATGATGCCATACCAGAAATCAACATTCAGTCTGGTACGGCGGACCCATCAACTTAAGATGTCGTGCCAAGCCCGAGTGACCCAACTCCACCAAGTGCCTCGGAAGTTCCATCAAAGGAACCTGCTGGCGACTTAGGCAAATCAAATGCTCCCAGGCCTCGGCTAATCCAACTGAAGAAGGTGGTGACCAAGGGGTCATCCAAGTAAGTTTTTGAGTACTTTAACTCATACTTTTTGTAGTTCTGTTGTCTAGTAATTGATGTAGTCACTTGTTATCCAGGCCTTCCTCTGCTCTGAGCTTGGACGAGCCTGGTGGCGCCTCGACTATCCAAGCCCCCGAGCATAAAAAGAGCTCCGATGTTACATCGTTGGAGGCGGGTGCTCCTCCACCTCCTCCGGCCACCAACATAGAGGCGGAGAAAGAAACCATTCCGGAGCCAATCGTGCCGGAGCGAGTAGAAGTCGAGAATCCCTCGCCTGAACTACCCATAGGTGAGCCAGAAGCTAGGCTAGTGACTGCGAGTGAAGTGGCAGGCAAGCTGCCCAAGGAATCAGGCGCGGGAGACGCAAATGCCGCAGGTACCTCGGGCCCTGGCGCCGACACAACCGATGCCGCAGGCACATCAGACCATGGCTCAACCGCTGCGGAGAAGGTGGATATGATCGTGATGCCTTAAGGTTGGCAACATGCCATCAAGCTTGATCTGATCGACGATCCATACCTGACCAAATAGAAAAGGAAACATCTCCAAGGCGTTTTTATGAGTTCACCACTGTAAGTATTCATCATCCTCGAGTACTTCTCTGCCAATTCTATTTTTGCATGATGTTGGCGATTGTGGCACGGGTGTCGAAGAAGCGGCGGGTATACGAGCGCAAAAGCTCATTTCTTTCCTGCTTGCACTGGGACAGGTCATGGCGAGTACCTACCCTGGCGATCGCGCCCTAGAAGTTGTCGATGAAGACGTTCCATAGCTGCTCCCAAGAGTTAATGGAGTTCTTCGCGAGGCTCTCCAGCCATGTGAGTGGGGCGGTTTCCAGGGCCATTGGGAAGTAGACGACTTTCATGGTGTTGGTGCCGCCTGCGATTTCAATGGCGGTGGAGTAGGATCGGACCCATTGCTAAGGAGACTGCTTACCATCGTATTTGGTGATGCCGAGTGGTTTGAAGCCCTCCGGGTACTTGTAGTTGTCAAAGCGGGAGGAAAACGCGGGGAAGCGATCTTTGTCATCCCGCACAGCATTTCCCTCGGCTCTGGCGTGTTCTCTTCTCATGTTCTCGATGATGGAGCGGGCATCACACTCGACGTTGATCTTGTCGTTCGTTGGCATCCCTTCTGCGCTTAGCGCGCTTCCGATTGCGCATCCTGCGGGCCTCACGAGCTTCAGGAGTCTCGTTGGCAGCATCTGCGGTGTGCTCATCCTCTGAGACCTGCTCGGGCCTTTTATTGCGATGCCTGCTGCTGATCTCGTCGGATTCCGCCATGAAAACGTGGCGGTGTGAGGAGAGGTCGTCGGAGCCGTAGTCAACGAGTGCAGTTCCGCCGGGGGTGGTTTTGCCAAGTGGTATGCCCTCTTGAAAAGGCAGATAATCGAGGTGGGCGACTAATCTTGTGTCGTCTTCGAGTAGTTCAGAGGGTTTCATGCCCTTCTAGTACACGAAGCGACCCTCCGGGGTGGAGGTTATGACCAGGCCTTGGCCACCCAAGTAGGGTTCGGCCTCGGGATCGGAGTCCAAGTCGTAGTCGTCGAAGATAGGAGCCTCCTGGCATGGGGTGGCGTCCTTCTCTCCGAGCTCGAGTAGTTTATCCAAATCCTCCTCCAATGCGGAGTGGAATTCGGATTGTATGGCCTCCTGGTAAACAGTGGTCTGTTGACATTTCCTAGCATCATGAAATAAATCTGCAAGCGCACGGATGACGTTGTAGCTTTCACCCTAGAGTATTCCAAGGGTATCGTATCCATTGAGGAACGTGTGTATATTCTCTAAGGTTCAGGTTCGTCTAAGGACACCGCACCAGTTAGAGGCAAGGAGTAGAGAGGATTCCTAAGGCTAAGAATTAAAGGTAAGATAGAACTATCCTAGTCGTTCATATCGGGCTACTAGCTTCTCCTAGAGTAAGACTGGTGAGCTCCAATACTGCGGCACTGGGATATACCCGAACGGAGAGGGTTCCGCTGGATAGACAGGGTTGTCGCCACCTGCTACCTACCTCATCTAACCATAGGATATACCACAACCAACAGGTAAGATCTGATCTAGACACCACGTCTATATGGTCCTTTACTAACTCTAGAATCGTACTTATTCTAGTGGCATCCATTACACTAGTGAACTATTGATCTGGCAAACAACTAGGTGAAACTAGCTCTACACTTAACTAAGAAACTAAAGCACAGAAAAAGTCACGAACACTTACTATGATTGATAAGCATCCATCGAGGTACAAGCTGGAGAAGAGCGCCTGTGTGCACACCGGCTCCTGCCCGACTCCCCCTCACTCTCTCCCTAACTCCTAAGCACTACCTAGGCAACACTAAGCCTCTAAAGAGAAGCTCCAAACTCTAAAAGTGAGAGAGGATGGAGAGGTGAGTTGTGTCCTCTTTAGGAGGCCCTCCCCTTATATTTATAGGTGCGTCCAAGGGGTGCTCCAGCTGGCAAACGAGGGGCTATCACCAAGAACCGACCTTGTCATCCAATGAGGAAGTGACACGTGGAAGAGGTAAGTCGGTTGTGGCTGGCCTGGTTCGGCCAACCTACCTGGGTCGGCCGACCCAGGTTTGGCTCCTACCGGCATCATCTTCGGGTAAGAGGCTAGTAAGTGGGCCCTATGGTCCCTGGTGAGTGAGTTGGTGCATCCCTATGTCAGTTGCATGCTCTGGTGGGCCCTTCAATCCGTGTGATGCCAAACGAAGCGCTCTGATTGGTCGGAGGGGTGTTCCCTTGGATTGAAGTGTGTTGCCTTACTCTTGAGGCGTGTTTCCCTATTTGCTTGAGCTGCATACACATATTCACCAACACATATAGAATTTGGTAATTAAATACCTACCTTATGTTGGTCAGCGCGCTCTGATATGTTGGCGTCTTGTGGCATGAATCCTGGAGCTTGTTTTACCTGCATTTCCTGCCCAAATCCCTACATTGCAAAATCTCCATGGGAAATGTGGAAATGATATTATTTGGGTTAAATACGCAGGTTAAGCACAGTAGTCATCCCACTTTTTGGGTAAAATTGACGCTCAAAATTGGTCCGTAGCGAGCGTCAACAAGATCCCCCACACTTCCTCATTGCTCGTCCTCGAGCAAAGCTTAGGACTAAGGTGGAACACCACTTCCTTTTGATATGATACCTGCATATAGATTATTCCAAACTCACCCTTACCTGTGAATCTTGATGTGTCTACCATAATAGTTTGGGAAGTTGAAGAGCGGAACGATATTGACTTGGGTCTCCTCCACTTTTCTGTTGTATGACTGGGTGTTTTGAAAGATTTTCGAAAGGACCAACCATAGCTTTGCTCCTCCATGGATCTCTCATTTCACTCAGTGTGTTTATATCATCACCAAGGCATTGCCTCTTTTCAACCTACTTCTAAAGATAGCTTATGTGGAGCTCATGGTAGGAAGTTGGAAGCATGCACTTGTTTTACATATATTGCAAAACCAAAGATTGGATCCATGGAGATGACACATCATACAAGCTGATCAAGATTGTGCAAGTGTATGGAAGGTGGATGATGAAAATGAAAGACTCCTTTTTATGAAGCTCTCTCTCCTTTATTTTGAAGACTTGAGGACATGGCTATATACTCTCTCTTTTTTTTTTTCTTGGACCTTCATGTGTCCAAATTCTTTTTCAACACTTGGTTCTTCAGGTGTCCAGATTTATTTTCTTTCTTTTTTTCTTCCTTTTTTTTCTTTTTTTTCATATAGCCCATGCCTCTTTCAAGGAGTACTAGAGAGAGATATCATTACACATGGAGCTTTATTTTATGGATGGATGGAAGAGAATGGCTAACTTCCAGTGTAGAAGTTTAGCATGTGGAGTGTACGTGATCTTGATAAGCAAATATGAAATGACATCTCACTAGGGCCACAAAATTTGATGAAGCTCAAAGCAACAACAAGGCACATATGTATAAGGTTTCATTTATGAAGATCGACATGTGGCTTTGGTAGGACAAACACAGGGAGTTTGTAAAGCTATGAAGGGGTTCTTTTTTTCTTAAAATAAAATTCCCAGACATAAAAGCAGAGAAAGCAAGGGTTCCTTCATCAAACCATATCTCACTTTTCACCAACTTAACAATTATGGGTTCCCTAAGATATGATTGACAAGTTCAAGTTTAGCAAGGAATAAAATATATGCAAACCAATCAAACTTGAAGTGTGCGACCAGCGAGCACCGTTGAGTTTAATTTTCGTGGTTAGCAAAGAATTTCATTTAAACTCATGGATTAGGGAGATTTGAGGGGTAGAGTGCACAAACCATCGCGATGTGGTATATGCTTTTTGCATGCTGGTTCTTACGGCCTTGTGCATCTGTCTGTGGGAGATCTCGAATGTATGTGTGTCAAAACTCCGAGAGATCTCCCCTACACTTGTTCTTGTACCTGGTGCTTATTAAAAAAACAAAAAGAGTGGAAACAAAATAATGGCTCTACCAGTTTTAAGAACCAGGGAGCCCTAACATTTATTGGAACTAAAATTTTAATCTCACCATGAGACTTACTCGAGCAAGGCAAAATTGACGTTGCACCAACATGAGCAAAGGAGGGTGTACTTATGGTGGGCCCTTGAAGGGTGCTATGTACCTCCCTCTTATGTTGCGCAACATGACTCCGACGCCTTGGCTTATCTTCCCATTTTATTTAGGCTCAACGACTTACCCATTTGGATTTGTATATTTTCCTGCAGGGGTTAGTCCACATATACAACCGATATCTGTACATGCATTGACTCTGAGGTTCATCAATCAAACTTGACACCATGCCTAGTTTGATTGAGGGAGGCATTTCAACCTAAGCAGCATGCTTAATTTAAAAAGTCTATGAGTGTAGCTCAAGCACACACTCAAACCAGAGCATACGAGCACAAATAAAGGAAGCATGAAAGCATGATCAAGCTTTGATCAAAGAGAGAAAATCATGAGCTTGAAACTGGTGATCCTCGGGCTACCTCCCGGAAGAGCTTTTTTTAAAGTAAAAAGCAGGACATACCTGAAGGTGCTTACCATGGCATTTTGTTGATGAAGAACTCATAATTTCTGCCGTGGTAACTCCTCTTATTTTTTAAATTTCTTTTTTTATGGAGCAAGATGCAAGAACTAACACCATCTCCAAACCAAGGTAAGATTTACATGACATGAACTTACTTCGGGTACTCACATACCTCCCCCACACTTGGGGTTTGCATTGCTAAGCAACACAACTCAAGTGTGTGGAGTTCAAGCTTCCCTACATAATGTTCCCTCACCAAGAATTACTATGGTGTTGTAGTCGTTATAGCTCTCATGTTCTTTGGCATCACCTGTCCTTTGTTCTTTTTAATCTCCACCTGAAATGGTTAGGACCAAAAATACCCAAAGGAAAAGCTTATCCTAGAACATGCTCTTGCTTTTATTTGAAAAGGGAAAATCAAATGATAATCCGGGTTATCTCCCGGTAGTGCTTTGTTTAATGTCAGAAGCTCAACCATGGGAACTTCCTCTTGCAGCTATTATTGGTGATGTCGTTCCCCTCTCACCACCAATTATTGATGTTTCATGAAGCTTTTAGCTGCAAGGTTAGCACCACAAAGCATCCACGAAATTTGCAATGCCTATGATAAACATATGCATCTACAACCAACCTTCTGAATATTTTGCAAAAGAGGACCTTAAGGTGGTTGTAGTCCTCGTGCGTGCTCGGTGCACAAAGCATGCCAAACTCTGGAGAGTTATTGAACGAGCATGGTCCTTGGGGTATTTCAAGAATAAAGCTCCCATGCTCATCTATGGAATCCTTCTTTTCAGACTCCAGAGTCGGCGCCTCACAAAATTTCATGGCCCATGGGTTCTCCATCTCACGAGATTCATCATGAAAGATCAAAGTTGTATTTCGAGCGTGGTCGAGAACAACGTACTCCGGGCCAGCGGGAAGAGGCCCTAACTCGATCGAGGGTGATGATGATCGTTCATCTTCACAAAGGTGAAAGATTTCTTCTGAATCATACTCTTCAGAAATCACAGATTTTGCAACTTCAAGGAGAATGGGTTCAGATGATACGAACGGAGATGTATGCATCATCTTCTCGGGCGTGTCTTGCTTGGGATATGGCTTCGCCGTTGGATTTTCTAAATAAAAGGTAGTGATGGCAGAAGCGGGTTCCCTAAGCTTTTCATCTAGGCTCCCTTGAGGTGCGTCCAGAAGTTTTTCTAGAGGGTAGCCTAGGAGAAGATCAAAATCAAGGACATCAAAGATATGGAAGTCTAGTTTGACTTCGATTTTGTCTATCTTGAGCATCACGGCACTTGCAACCCCTGACATTCAAGGATGTGTCCAAAGGGACAACTCTTGATGAGCTTGTCAGATGGTTTTAGCGTAATATCGCCCAAAAGTGTGTACGCTAAGTGCCATGGCATGATGTTAACCTCCATGAGGGGGTTAAGATGGGCTTCTACGGTAATTCCCCTTTTAGAGCATGGGATGATCATCGAGGGTGAACTATTCCAAATTGCTTCGGAAAAGTGTCTCACATCATCCGACAATTCCTCCTTCATGATCTCCATGAGATTTGCTATGTTTAGAGGATTGAGAGGCAAAGGAGGTACCGTAGTCCTGAGGGAAGGTTCTATCAAGGGATTTTGAGATCGATCTGTGTGCACAGAAAAGGGTTCCTCCCCTAAGAGATTCGAGCTATTTATGTGATTTCTTGATGGATCGTCCTCGAATTGAGAAGAGAACATCGAAGGTTGAATTTCTTCTCCCTCTGATGTTCCTGGTTCAGGAGAGGGCTCAACAGACGAATCTTGGGATCTGGGAGATGAAAGCTCCGAATTCGCTGTTGAGAGACTCTCATGGCTTGACTCGGCTTCCTCTCGACGGGGTTCGTTACGATCAGTAGGGAAATACGAGTCCTTCTAAGAGGTGATCTAGAATCTCTCTTCCTTCTGTCAAAGTTTTGTGCGTAAATGAACGTCTAGTGGCGATGTCGAGGTCAAGGGCAGATTCCATATCTAAACCCGAGTAAAAGATGTCTAATGATACATCTTCGGGTATAGACAATTCTGGGCTAGATGCCAAAAGGCATGAGAATCTAGCCCACGCTGCACCTATGGACTCCTTCTCTAATTGCTCGAAGCTGAGGATGTCAATCGGTAGGGATTCCATGCATTCCGTATGGGAGAACGAGTAATAAAAGTCAACTCTAAATTCTCCCCAATTACCAGTCATACTCCCTATCGTGCGGGTGTACCATTGCTCTGCCTTCCCTGTGTGTGAGAGAGAGAGGAAATAATTTCCACCGCAATGTTTATTGTGTCATACCTGGGATGTCCAAGCATGAGCACAGTTCCTCAAACATTTGCAGATGATCATCGGGATCTTCATTAATTGCTCCAGAGAAGGGTTGATTTCGAAACATGGCTATAATTCGAGGATGGAGTCCATAGCCAGATGAAGTGGTTGATCTTAAAGTTGGTAAGTGCTTATAGAACTCACCCCTTGGGAGAGAGAGTTGTTCAATGGATAGCTTCTCCATGGGTAGCGGGGGTAAAGGTAGAATGAAAGAAATGAAAAAGGTACGAGGGCGAACTAGGTCCGAAGAGAATATAGCAACCGTTCCCCGGCAACGGCGCCAAAAAGCTTGTTGACGTTCCTAGCGCTACAAAATAAATCCACAAGCACACGGATGACGTTGTAGCTTTCACCCTAGAGTATTCCAAGGGTATTGTATCCACTTAGGAACGTGTGTATATTGTCTAAGGTTGAGGTTCGTCCAAGGACACCGTACCAGTTAGAGGCAAGGGGTAGAGAGGATTCGTAAGGCTAAGAATCAAAGATAAGATAGAACTATCCTAGTCGTTCACGTTGGGCTACTGGCTTCTCCCAAAATAAGACTGGTGAGCTCCAGTACTGCGGCACTGGGATATACCCAAACGGGGAGGGTTCCACTGGATAGACAGGGCAGTCACCGCCTGCTACCTTCCTCATCTAACCATGGGATATACCACAACCAACAGGTAAGATCTGATCTAGACACCACGTTTATATTGTCCTTTACTAACTCTAGAATCGCACTTATTCTAGAGGTATCCACTACACTAGTGAACTATTGATCCGGCAAACAACTAGGTGAAACTAGCTCTACACTTAACTAAGAAACTAAAGCACAGAAGAAGTCACGAACATTTACTATGATTGATAAGCATCCGTCGAGGTACAAGCTGGAGAAGAGTGCCGTTGTGCACACCGGCTCTTGCCCAGCTCCCCCTCACTCTCTCCCTAACTCCTAAGCTCCACCTAGGCAGCACTAAGCCTCTAAAGAGAAGCTCCAAACTCCAAAAGTGAGAGTGGATGAAGAGGTGAGTTGTGTCCTCTTTAGGAGACCCTCCCCTTATATTTATAGGGGCGTCCAAGGGGTGCTCCAGCCAGCAAACGAGGGGTATCACCAGGAACCGACCATTTCATCCAATGAGGAAGTGACACGTCAAAGAGTTGCGCTCTGATTGGTTGGAGGGGTGTTCACTTGGATTGAAGTGTGTTGCCTTACTCTTGAGGTGTGTTTCCTGGTTTGCTTGAGCTACATACACATATTCACCAACGCATATAGAATTTGGTAATTAAATACATACTCTTTGTTAGTCAGCGCGCTTCGATATGTTGGCGTCTTCTGGCATGAATCCTAGAGGTTGTTTTACGTGCATTTCCTGCCCAAATCCCTACATTGCAAAATCTCCAAGGGAATTATGGAAATGATATTATTTGGGTTAAATACGCAGGTTAACCATTGTAGTCATCCCACTTTACGGGTCAAATTGACGCTCAAAATTGGTCTGTAGCGAGCGTCAACATGGCCGCGTTGCATAGACCAAAAAGGAATCGGTTATGCGATCCCCCAGATGGAGTCGAGTCCGATCTGGGGAAGCTTGATGCAGCACGAGTTGGGGTCATGTCAAAAATGGACAGCTTCTCGATCTCCCTAACGATGTCAGGGAGCAGCATCTCGCTGAGGTTGTTGATGAACTCGTCGAGATCGCTGCTTGGTGTTGCTGCAGGGGCCTCCGCCTTGTTGCCGACGAGGTGCCGACAGAAATCGCTTGTGCCGTTAGAGACATAGACCCAGGAGCCAAAGATGAAAGTAGTGCCCGCGGGGGGCACGATGCTGGTGAAGCTGAAAGTTGCCATCGAATTCGTCGGTGGATCTTCGATGAACGCCTGTTGACGCTCGCTACGGACCAATTTTTAGCGTCAATTTGACCCAAAAATGGGGATGACATACACACTTACTTGCATATTACCCCCGAATACTATCATTTCCACATTTCCCTTGGAGATTTTGCAATGTAGAAATTTGGGCAAGAAATGCAGGTAAAACAAGCTCCAGAATCCACGCCACAAAATGCCGAACAATCGGAGCGCGCCAACCAACAAGGAGCAAGTGTTTAATTACCAAACTCCACATGTGTTCATGAATATGTGTATGCAGCTAAAGCAAAGGAGGAAACACACCTCAAGAGCAAGGAAACACACCCTCAATCCAAGGCAACACCCTTCCGACTAATCAGAATGCACCGTTCGGGGTCACACGGATCAAAGGGCAGACCAGAGCATGCAAACGACATAGGACCACACCAACTCATCAATCAGGGACCATATGGCCCACTTACCAGTCACCCAGGCGAAGCTGAACCCGGTTGGGGCCAGGTTTGGGTCGGCCGACCTAGGTGGTTCGGACGAACCGGGCCCAGTGCCACCGCCTTACAGCTTCCACGTGGCGCCACCTGATTGCTTCCCAATGTCGGTTCTGCCTGAGTTCGCGAGTTTGCCGGCCGAGAGCACCCCTGATCACCCCTATAAATACAAGGGGAGGGGGTAAGAATAGAGACACACCATTCCATTCTCTCCACTCTCACTTTTGGAGTTGGTGCTCTCCTCAGAGGCTTAGTGCTGCCTAGGTAGTGCTTAGGAATTAGGGAGAGAGTGAGGGGGAGTCAGGGAGGTGCCGGGGTTGTCGGCCCCCAGTGCTCTTCTCTAGCTTGTACCTCGACGGATGCTTATCAATCATAGTAAGTGTTCATGACTTCTTCTGTGATTTAGTTTCTTAGTTAAGTTAGAGCTAGTTCCCCCTAGTTGTTTGCCGGATCAATAGTTCACAAGTTTAGTGAGTAGCTCTAGTTTCTAGCTAAGGCTAGAGTTAGTAACGATAGTGTAGACGTGGTGTCTAGACTAGACTTACCTGTTGGTTGTGGTATATCCCATGGTTAGATGAGGTAGGTAGCAGGTGGTGACAGCCCTGTCTATCCAGCGGAACCCTCCCCGTTCGGGTATATCCCAGTGCCGCAGTACTCGAGCTCAACAGTCTTATTCTAGGGGAAGCCAGTAGCCCGAAGTGAACGACTAGGATAGTTCTATCTTACCTTTGATTCTTAGCCTTAGGAATCATCTCTGACCCTTGCCTTTATGTGTCCTCAGTGGATACGATACCCTTGGAATACTGCTGGGTGAAAGCTACAACGGTATCCGTGCGCTTGCGGATTTATTTTCGTGACGCTAGGAAACGTCAACAACGCCCCTACCTGACGTGCCAGCTGTCGGTGTTTTACTAGAAAGCCTACCTAGGGATACCCTAAGGTAGTTTACTTGTGGTTACGGTGTCGCCGAGATCAGGAACTTGATGGTGCAAGGAACATAAGGGTTTAGACAAGTTTGGCCTGCAGTGTGCATAATATCCTACATCCTGTATGGTTTGGTTATGTGTTATGTTTTGGAGGGGTCCCTGCTTTCCCTTATATAGTCTGGGGGGACAGGGTTACATGAAAGTTCTAGCCCTGTACGAGCTTAGGAGTTCTACCCGAGTACTTTTCGGATAGTTACCTTCTGTACCGACTAGTTGTACTCGTGTCTGAGTACTTTTATAGTATGGATAAGGTATGGGACATGCCCCACCCCTTGCTCTAGAATCTTCTACGCCACGTGTGTAGTCCCGTAGCCCCGGGTTTGACAAGGTATGCAACACTCTTGCTACCCATGAGCTCCACATATCAGCCTTAGAAGTAGGAAGAAGATGGTCACTCCGACCATGGTGAGGATCATACACCTTGAGCGACTTTGAGAGCACCACTGGGGATTCTCAAAATCATTCTTTTGAAAAACTAGCAAAAATTTTGAGGAGGAACCTGAACAGGTAGATGAAAAACTCCGGTGTTAGCTGTTCAGTTTCTCAACCACTCAAGATGAGGGATGAAATGCGACTAAGCCCCACACTTCTAACCAAGGTACGACCACCATCCTCAGGTACATACGAGTATGAGTAATTTTCTATGCACAAGGTACCTGCAGGTGGTGGACATTGATGCAACTCCTAATCCGCCAAGCCTAAGTATTGAGCCTTGCTCGAGGACGAGCAAGTTTAAGCTTGGGGGTGTGTTGACGACCTTTATTCACCAGTTGTCCGTCAATTTCTCAGGAATAATTTAGAGCTTTGCATTATGTTCCATAAATATTTTATTTAAACTAATAAAATTCCATAGGTTTTGGATGAGTTACCTATGTAGGAACAGGTGTGCCAAAACTGAGGCGAATTGGGGACAAACCTAGGCCGACCGGCCTACACCAGGCCAGCCGGCCTAGCACTACTCCCAAATGCCATGTCACTGACCCAGGTGCCAGGAAACACACAAAGGATGATCACAAGTCGTGCACTTGAAGTCAGTTTAATCCAATGACCCGAAAGGCTTCAACCATGGATCCAAGGGCCCACCTGCATGCAAGAAGGCGGTAATAACGGAAAGTGCAACTGTCACCGATCTCTTCAGACAAATCAGGGCCACCCACCAGAAGGCGGTGCCACTTGGCACCAACCCTAGACTGGCTAGCCTGGGGGAGGCCGGTCGGCCCCACCTGGCAGCCTCTGGTGCTCGGCCTTCGCGTGGAAGTTAAGCAACTGCCAAGTCTGCGTACAGTTGAGGCGCATGTCCAATTACCAACCTTCTGCTAGTATAAATAGGCCTGCCATCCTCACTTGTACACACACATTTTCAAGGAGTTCTCTCTTCACTTCAGTTTCTAGAGTTAGGTCTAGTAGTCTGGGAGTTAGAGTCGAGTCGAGCTTGTCTCAGGACTCCGGAGTCGTCATTGGAAGTCTGGTATAAGCTCTTGTATCCTTTCCTTTGATATTATCAATATAAGTTATCTTCTTTACCTTTTCAAGTCAGCTTTACTTTCTGCATTTATTTATTCCTTTCCAAGCGTTCAGCTTATGTGTGGAAGTTCTATCCCTTAGCTTAGGCTTTGTTCTGGTCTTAGTTTGTTGGGATCTTACCTTACGGGATTTCTCGCCCGGACTAGGGGGCTCAAATCAGTTCCCTAGGTTGAGAGTGAGAGAAATCCTAAAACCGAGCGCAGACATGGTGTCTGGCTTAGTGTTAGCTAGGAAGTGTGTTCCCCCGACGAAACTATATGGTAGGCGGCAGGTGCTGACAGCCCTGTTCGTCCCTTGTAGTCCACCACGTTCGGGTGCTTTCATAGCAGTAGTTGTTGGTGCCGGTGGACTCCCCTCTCATCCCTTTCCGAAGTCCTTCCTTGCCAGCCACTGAAGTAAGCTCTAGTTTCCCGATAGCTAGGTTTAGGTAAGGTTTAGTCTAGAGGGGCTAGCTCGTTAGTTTAAGTGTTTTAGGAGTCTTTCTCGCTCGTTGTCCTCCCAGCTGCTTACCGCTCTAAGGCTTAGAGTCTCCTGTGTGTGGCTCGATCATTGCCTGTCCATTTATCTATATCATTTATCTGGCTTACCCCCACTAAGTTAGTTTGTGATTATCTCTAGTAAAGTTTACAATTCATTCAATCAATACTCCTTAGACCATAGTGCTTCCCCGTGGAAATTCGATACTCTGGAATACTCCAAGGTGAAGTGCTACAACGATGTATTTTGTGTGCTTACGGAATCTCTATTCCATTGGGGATAAGAAACGCCAATAGCTATCCATCCTTTTCCTTATACAATGACCCAAGCATCCTGGCATCGATATTGACATTTTCCTTGAGTCTCTGATGTAAGAGATGGAAACTCTATGGAAGGAGGGTATCGATATATTTGATGGTTCTACACATTAGACCTTTAATCTTCGAGCCATTATCTTCGTCATCATCCATGATTACCAGGCTCTATTTGTCCTTTCAGGACAGATCAAAGGCTGGACGGGATGAACTATCTACGTGGATGACACTGTATCGTCTTTCCTGGAAAGTTTTAGAAAGGTAGTTTACCTTGGCTACAAGCGCTTTTTGGTGGAAGGACATCGGTAGCGAAGTAAGGAGTTCTACAACTTTTTTTATGGGATGCCTGAGTTACATTCTGCTCCCGTAAAATGTGAAGCATCTGGAACCTAGAGCTTACTTCGGCGGCTGGCGAGGAAGGACTTCGGAAACGGATGAGAGGAGAGTCCAACGGTACCAACAACTATTGCTATGAAAGCACCTGAACGTGGTGGACTACAACGGACGGACAGGGCTGTCACCACCTGCTGCCTACCACATCAGTTCCGTGGGGTGGAACACACTTCCTAGCTAAGACTAAGCCAGACACCACGTCTACACTCAGTGTTAGGATTTCTCTTGTTGCGAACAAGAGAAATCCCCCTCAACCTAGGGAACTAACTTGAGCTCCCTAGTCCGGGAGAGAAAGCCCGCAAGGAAAGATCCCGATAAACAAGATAGATAACAAAGCCTAACTAGAGGAAAGAACTTCCGCACACAAGTTGGATAACTTGGAAAAGATAAATAAATGCGGAAAGTAAAGCTGAATAAAAAAGATAAAGAAGATAAATTATATTGATAATTGCAAGGGAAAGATACAAGAGCTATGCCAGACTTCCGATGACGACTCCGGAATCCTGAGACAAGGTCGACTCGACTCTAACTCCCAGACTACTAAACCTACTCTAGAAAATAAAAGGAGAGAAGAGAACTCCTTTTGGTGTGTGTTATAAGTGGAGGACGGGGGTCTATTTATACTACTCTGAGCTTGGTGATTGGACAAAGGCGTTAGTTGTACGCAACCTTGGTAGTTGACGTAGCTTCCACGGGAAGTTGAGCCTGAGATGCTGCAAAGTGGGGCCGGCCAGCCTCCCCTAGGCCGGCCGACCTGGGATTGTGGCGGTTTGCAACCGCCTTTCTCCTAGACTGTCCTGTTGAGCCCCTAATGTCGGTGGAAGTGGGGCCTCATGGATTTGGTCAAGTCTCGCATGCAAGTAGACCCTTTAATCTGTGGTTGATGCCTTTCGGTCTATTTGATCAAACAACCTTGAAGTGCACGACTTAGAGACATGTTGGGTGTGTTTCCTTGCCCCTGGTCAAGTTTGGGCTCGAAAGGTTGCAAAGTTTGGGCTCGAAAGGTTGCAGTGCCAGGCCGGCCGGCCTAGGGGAGGCCGGCCGGCCTGGGATTTTTCCAATTTCGGCTCAATTTTGTACCACGTGTTTCTGCAATCACAACTCACCCAAAACTTGTGGAATTTGTGAGAGATAAATAAAATATGTATGGAACATAGTATTTTGGCAGAACCACCTGAATTAATCCAGCTCAAGTGCGCTAACTATCACCACGAGGGAAATCAGGGCTAACTCGCACTTCAAACGGAGTAATCCATAGGCCTGTTAGGTAACCTCTCAATACAACCACTGGTTTGTCGATCGAAACAACACATACAAAGTACTCATATGAAGGTAAGCCCAGAGAATACAACATTCCACAAATTTATATCACAGGGTTCAACATAAATTTATTATTACAGACCAAGTTCGAATTCGAAAAATTAAGTGCTTCGGAGTTCAAAAGTAAAGAGTTCTTCAGAGTTCATTGCAGCGGAAAACAAACGATAAACTACTCGACGATACATGATGTCTCGATGAAACCCGTACAAGACATCACTCGCCATCACCATCATTGGCCGGGGACGCATCCCATTCCACTGACCAACCAGGAGGAAGAGTACACGACCAAGTCAAACTAGCAATTATGTCCTCAAAAGTCTCACCCAAAAACAAAGCTACAAGCAAGGCTGAGTATACTAATACTCGGCAAGGTTTACCCGACTAGTGGAATATACTTAGCCGACTCCTAGACATGCAAGGCTCTCAGGTTTTAGGATTTATTTTGCTGAAAAGCAACAAAGAGTGTGTCCTTAATTTTAGATTTTAACTTTTAAGATTCTAGTTCAATTAACCATTCTATATGATCATCTATCTATCATCACCCATGGTGGAAATAAATAATTTAATCATCCAACTAAATTGTCATCATTATGATTCCTCTTCTTACTCTATGTGGCAAAAGGGTTAAGCAGTCTCAATGACCGCGAGAAATGGATGATTCGAATTGAATTTCTTAACCTTGCAAGACAAACCTAACACACACGCCCGGAGTACCAAAGGGTCACCCCAAGCAACTTTTCCCTTCAATTCCCACTTTACGGAACAGGCCCACCGCCCTCGACTACACGGCCCCACGGACCACGGTACGACGCCGGGCCATGGTGGCACATGCACCCGCCATTAGCTAGATGTGAACAAATTCAAGATGGTGGGGAGTATGTTCCGGCCTCGGTTCAATCCGGTACTTAAGCTTACCGATTACCATATTCTCAGCATGTAGTTAGTACGTTCAAACGCTTAACCACCACTACCACACACTGCGACCTTAACATTTTCGCTAAACAGACGGGGCCTCAATCATCATCATAAACTTCGTATCATAGCCCCGTCCTTCGACCTTATGATTGCAGCATGTAGTAAACATTCAACTCCTATATTCTCGTGAGTGACAGAAAATCACTCGACTTCTACCGGAGTCCTATTAGCATAGCATTTTATCGAACCTTACATCTAGTGTTCAGAGCATAGGAAGCTAAGATCATGCAACTAAGTTTTCATTCAACTCCTATAAACTTAATGCACAAGTAAAATAGAGTAATAAGTTGCATAATTTAGAAAATAGGGTTCATGCTCCGGGGCTTGCCTTCCCTAGCAAAGCTAGCCTTGGGCTCTTCCGAACTTTGGTTTGGGTCTTCGACAACTTAAGTTAGATTAACTGGTGCTTCACCCTGCTCATTCTCGGACTCGGGAACCAGCTCATACGTTCCGTCAGCGAGAGTAGTCGATTCTATATGAAATGCATATGCATGAGTGGTGATGATGGGTTATTTAAATCAAACATTTTACTATAAAGTTGTAAACAACAAAACTCCAAGTTATATTTATGAAAGAAATTTACTAACAGTACATGGGCAATCATTTATTGAGTATAAACCAAACTTATTTATTTCACTATGTGAAAGGGGGTGTTTTCATAAGTCATTACATGCAGCCATTTTTCTTTTTCACTAACAACACAAGGCAATTAAAGCGACACACATTAACTAGAGCTAGACATAGGTTCTATTCTTGAAAATTTTATGCAGAGCACACTTCTTAGCTACAATCCCACTATAAAAATTTTAGAGTATTTCATGCAGCACATTAAACATGAAAAATAAACCTAAACAGCTACAACTAGAAATTAGTTCTATTTAAAAAGAATAAACTATGCAAGTATTGATGCTCACAATTTTACTGACTGCTTATAAACGTATGGTGAGTCTACTGTGAATTTTTCGGTTTTTACTATGTAAGTTACAGGGCATAGAAAATATAGCAAAATAAATCTACAATCATCAAGATTCATTTGTACTGATAGATCTACTGAGCTCTGAACCCCAAATTTTTCTAGCATGCTGAACTACTCATGTATGTCCTCTGGAAAAATTATCATGCTTTTCTAAGTACATAAACTATTGGTTATGATTTTTATGCACCTATACATGAACAAAATCAAAAGAGCATGTTATACAGTAGCACTGTGCCTCACATTTTTATTATAGTACTTAATAAACAAGTAGAACCTACTATAAGAATTTCATATACAGGTCTATAGTATAACATCATGAATAAGCACATCTACCAATTTATTGCCCAAAACAAGATTCAGCAAAAACTAATTCTTGGGACAAGCACTGGACTTGAGACTTTTTCAAAAGCATTAGCATCATGTGTACAATCTACCATAAATTTTTCATGTCATTTAATATTTCTAAACATTACTTATGAAAAAGACAAGTACAACTAGCTTTAAAACACTATTAAACATAAATCCAATTCTACAGCAATAAATTTGAACTTCAACATATCATATTATGGTTCCATGGTGTAGATATATTCTCAAGAATTCCAAAATGTCCTCATTTACCATTTTACGATTTTTCTGTGATTTTAGATCGATTTTACAAGTTGCAGATTCAAACAACAACAACTCAACTTTTATCTTACGAACAGGTCCCCGTGTTTTTGGACTAAAGTCCCTAGAAAGATCGGGGCGATTGCAATGTCACCCTTGGCCAGGGCTGCGCCCATTGCCGGCCAAAATCCGGCGAGGGAGCTCGCCGGCGGTGACGGGAAAGGGGCAGGGGAGTATCAGGGGCTCACCACGAGTTGATTTGGTGGCGGCGGCAAGGTCGGAGATGGGCCGGAGGTGGCCGGCGGCGGAGCAGCGGTCTGGGTAGCGATGGTGGCGCTGTTCCGGCGAGGGAGGTGGTCTGACCAGGTTGGGGAACGGCCGGTGAGGTCCCCTGGACCACGAGGGATGCGGCTGAGGGTGGGTTGGGGCAGTGGTGGTGCAGAGAAGAGGGCTCGGCGTGGAGGGACTGCTGATGCACGGCAATGGAGACCGCCGGGGGTTCACGCGCGAGCAGAACGCTTGGTGTTGCCTTTGTAGGCGCTGGGAGAGGAAGGGGAGGGGGTGGAGGCGCCGGGCAAGGTGGGCAGGCGGCTCGGGCACGGCCCGGGCAGCATGGGCGCGCGGCATTGGCCGCCATGGGCGGCGAGCAGAGGCGCAACTGGCCGTCGTGCGCGTGGCGCGCGCTCGCTGGGCAGGTTCGCAGCGTGGGGGAGGGAGTGGGGAAGGGAGGCGTGTTGCAGGGCGCTGGTCGGGGGAGTGGCGAGGGCAGCCTGCCATTGGCATGGCGCGGCTCGCCGGCGCACGGATTTCCCGCCGCGTGACGGCGGTTCTATGCTGGCCGGGCCGTGAAGTGGAAAAGAAAGAAAAAGAGAGGGCTGTTTTGCAAAATCTGGTTTTTCTTAAATTTTTACATAGCGATCCAAGAATCTCCGAACACGAAAGTTCCTCCAAATTAAAAGTTCTACAGGTTTTGCTTCAGACCAAAGTTTGTTCAAGTTACGGTCCAAAAGTTATTTTAAAATCTCAAAAAGCGTGATTCGAATAACTTATGGAAGATTTGAATATGTGATGGTGGCACGTCCTAGGTCCTTATTCTTCTCCGGAAGAGGGTCGAGTATAGCTTTGCTACACTCTTCAGTGAGCTGCACGACCTCAGTGGTCGGCATGGCCCTTTTGTTGCCAAGGATATCTTTGAGATACTTGGTGTACGTGGGAACCTGCATAGCATCAAGAAGCGGTATGTTGACATAAAGCTTCTTAATTACCTCGACGAACTTGCCAAATTGCTCGTCGGCCACCGGCCTCCTTCTCCGCTCTAGAAAAGGTAAGGCGGTTGTATCGTCGTGCTCTCGGGAAGTCCTTGGGACTTCTTTAATATCTTCCTAGGTAGCAGAGGTGCTTCCATTAACCTCCTCCTGCACTTCGTCTTCAGCATCGATATCCCTGGAGGTTACGGTCTTCCGCCATGTACCTGCATCCTGCGGATAGGGTGGATCCTGCGTGGACTTTCTAGCCCGGCGTAGTCACCACATTCACACATTCTTTTGGGTTGACTTCCCGTTGCACAGGTAGCTTTCCCGTGTTATGGTTAGGGCAGGATGAGGCCAGCTGAGCTACTTGAATTTCTATCATTTTATTGAAGCTCAACTGATTTTTAATAAAAGAATTGAAACCTTCTAGTTGTGTGGCCAAAGACTCCAAAATTTTATCATTAGCTTGAAATTTCTCACTAATGTTATCATTCATTTGTTTCTGACCAAACATTAAGTCTTTAAGTAAAGGCTGCAAACTGTTATTAAAATTGTTACCTTGTTGTTGGTCGAAGGCGAGGTCGGGCTTGGAGTTCCACCCTTCTTGCTGATAACGATAGCCTGAATTATTGGGGTGGTTGTTCCCAATCAAGTTCACATCCTCTTGTGTTGTCGAGCAGCTGTTGCCCGAATGCCTAGTATCACAACATGTCTCACATGTGATCCGTGACTCCATAATCTGGTTGACATCCTGGTGCAGAGATTCCAGCTTTTTCATGAGAAGATCCATCTTGACTGCCAGCATATCTTGACCATCGATTTGGTGTACTCCTTTAGCACTGGCCGACTGCTTATCTCCCTTCCAACTCTGGTTGGAGTCAATCTTGTCGACGAGCACCTTAGCTCTTGCAACATCGAGAGAGAGGAATGCTCCTCCCGTTGCTGCGTCCATATGATCTTGCACTCGATGGCTCAGGCCATGGAAGAAGTTCTGGATAATCAGCCACTCTTCCATGCCGTGGTGTGGGCATGCTGCAATGTAATCCTATAACCGATCCCAGGCCTCCGGGATGGTTTCATCCTGGAGTTGTTGAAAACTGGAAATCCGATTCCGGAGGGCGTTAGTTTTGCCCACTAGTAAATACTTGGCCAAGAATGCATTAGAGCAGGCATCCCATGTGATGAATGCATATTTGTACGTGTAGAACCACATCTTTGCTTTTCCCAGCAAAGAGAACGGGAACAAATGAAGACGAACAATATCCATTGTAGTTCCTTTGGGGTTGATGCTACTCACTTCCAGGAAATTCTGAAAATGAGCGTTGGCATTCTCTGATGCCTTACCACAGAAGGGACTTGCTTGGACCATGTTGACAAGTCCAGTCTTCAGCTCAAAGCCTTCAGTGCCTTGGTCATTATCCAATTCAGTAGGGATGTGGCTGCTGGATGGGGCCGAGTACTGACGGAGTGTCTTTTCAGCCATAGGTAAAGCAGACGTTGATGAACTTTGTCCTAAGGTAAGTCTCTTCTGAGGTGGAACAATTCTCCCAATTCTTTTCTGGATTCGAGTTGAAGTTTTATGGTAGATTGAAACCGGTCATACACTGCTCTGCATAAATCGCAAGGAAAAATAGAGCAATGGTAATCCCGCTAAAATTAGCGGTGATAGATTAGTAAACCTTATCAAACTATTGAACGATATCTTTAGCACCAATTGCTTCCCCGGCAACGGCGCCAGAAATGATTGTTGGTGTTTCTTATGCTCCAATAGAATATGTATTCTGCAAGCGCACAAAATCCACCATTGTAGCACTTCACCTTGGAGTATTCCAGGGTATCGTAGATTTCCATGGGGAAGCATTGTGGTCTAAAGAGTATCGAAGAATTGAATGACAAACTTTACTAGAGATATCAACTGACTAACTAGCAGGGGTAAGCCAAATATGATGAATAGGATAAATGGCCAGACGATGACCGAGTGACACAGGAGACTCTCAACCTTAGAGAGGTAAGCAGCGCGGAGGACAACGAGCAAGAAAGACTCCTAACACACTTCTAAACTAATGAGCTAGCCTCACTAGACTAAACCTTGCTCCTAACTAGCTATCGGGAACCTAGAGCTTACTTTAGCAGCTGGCGAGGAAGGACTTCGGAAAGGGATGAGAGGGGAGTCCAACGGCACCAACAACTATTGCTATGAAAGCACCTGAACATGGTGGACTACAACGGACGGACATGGCTGTCACCACCTGCCGCCTACCACATCAGTTCCGTGGGGTGCAACACACTTCCTAGCTAGCACTAAGCCAAACACCACGTCTACACTCGGTGTTAGGATTTCTCTTATCGCAAACAAGAGAAATCCACCTCAACCTAGGGAACTAACTTGAGCTCCCTAGTCCGAGCGAGAAAAACCGCAAGGTAAGATCCCGATAAACAAGATAGATAACAAAGCCTAACTAGAGGAAAGAACTTCAGTACACAAGCTGGATAACTTGGAAAAGATAAATAAATGTGGAAAGTAAAGCTGACTCGAAAAGATAAAGAAGATAAATTATATTGATAAATATCAAGGGAAAGATACAAGAGCTATACCAGACTTCCGATGATGACTCCGAAATCCCGAGATAAGCTCGACTGGACTCTAACTCCCAGACTACCAAACCTACACTAGAAAATAAAAGGTGAGAAGAGATCTCCTTTTGGTGTGTGTTACAAGTGGAGGATGGGGGTCTATTTATACTACTCTAAGGTCGGTGATTGGACAAAGGCTTCAATTGTACACAACCTTGGCAGTTGACGTAGCTTCCATGGGAAGTTGAGCCCGAGACGCTGCAAAGTGGGGCCGGCCGGCCTCCCCAAGGCCCTTTCTCCTGGACGGTCCTGATGAGCTCCTAATGTCGGTGCAAGTGGGGCCTCATGGATTTGGTCAAGTCTCGCATTCAAGTGGACCCTTTAATCCACGGTTGATGCCTTTCAGTCCATTTAATCAAACCAACTTGAAGTGCACGACTTAGAGGCATGTTGGGTGCGTTTCCTTGCCCCTGGTGAAGTTTGCGCTCGAAAGGTTTAAGTGCCAGGCCGACCGGCCTCAGATTTTTCCCATTTCGGCTCAATTTTGTACCACGTGTTCCTGCAATCACAATTCACCCAAAACTTGTGGATTTTTTGAGAACTAAATAAAATATGTATGGAACATAGTGTAAAGCTCCAATTTATTCTTGAGAAGTTGGCGGACAAAGTGTGAATCTATGGCCGTCAACAGATCACCTGTGTGAAGATGGCGAAAGATGAGAAAAAGAGAAATAGAGATAAGGCAACTATTGAAGGCGTAACATTAAAGAAACAATCCATCTTCTGCAAATACTTGTCGTATTGGGCGGATCTTGAGGTCCACCATGCAATCGATGGTATGCGCCTGAAGAAGAATGTGTTTGGTAACGCAATTGGGCTCCTTCTGGAGACATCAGAAAAGATAAAGGATACCTTGAAGTCACGTTAAGACCTAGCAGCCATGAAGAGAAGAGAAGATCTTCACCCTGTGGATAAAGGGAATGGAAGATATGAACTCCCCCAGCTAGCTACAACTTGACACATGATGAGAAGAAGGCAATGTGCAAAAGTTTACGGGGGATCAGAGTCCCAAGTCATTTTTCATCCAACATAAGGAAACTAGTCTCGATGAAAGACTACTCGCTATGCGGCTATAACTTTCACCACCCTCCACACGCGCCGGCGCCGCTCCTCCTCCTCAAGGCATGGAAAGGTGAATTTCTTGATTTTAATTTTTTTATTTTTTCCATTTGGACTCTAACTATGGTTAAGTTAGTGCTTGAAAAAAATACTGAATGTAAAGGTTAATTGAATGAGATTGTAATTTGAATGTGATTGTAATTATTAGTGAAAAAATAAGTGAAAAATAGTAATGTGAATGTGCATGTGCATGTAATTTTTTTCTTTTCGAATATAATTTGTGCTAAGCATCTTTTTCATTTGAATGTGAATGTAATTTGAATGAGATTGTATTTGAATGTGAATGTGATTGTAACTATTAGTGAAAAATAGTGAAAATATAAGTGAAAAATAGTGAAAATATAAGTAAAAAATAGTGAATGTGAATGTGCATGTAATTTTTTCTTTTTGAATGCAATTTGTGCTAAGCATCTTTTTCATTTGCATGTGAATGTAATTTGAATGAGATTGTAATTTGAATATGAATGTGATTGTAATTAGTGAAAAATATTGAAAAAATTAGTGAAAAATAGTGAATGTGAATGTAAGTTTTTCCTTTTTGAATATAATTTGCGCTAAGCATCCTTTTCATTTGAATAATATTAGTTCATTTATTTTTTATTTAATTTTTTTTGTATTTATAGATGTGCATTCAATTAGGTTTCTATTTCAATATGTATTCAAATATATCTTCTTTGGCTCTCTAATGTAAAAGTCGTAAATGGATAATCCGTTGTCATCTTCCCCACAAATGGAGCATGCAACAACCCAAGACGACGAAATGGAGCAAATTGTGTCCCAGATTGACTAGGACGATGTGGGCGACGTTGGAGTAGAATCTAGGGATGACCAAGGTCCCATGGTAGGACAAGGAGCTTGGGTAGGAGGATAGTGGCTGTTGACATTTCTTAACGTCGTCACCAGGATTGTTAGTCCCAGGCAACGGCGCCAGAAATGTTAGTGGTATGTCTTAACATTTACAGAAAGAATCTGCAAGCACACGGATATACCGCTGTAGCATTTCACCCGGTGAGTATTCAGGTATCGTTATTTATATTTTCCCAAAGGAGAGCATGATGTAAAAGAGTTTACTTAGAACGTAATCAAAACCATATAAATAAGCCATAGGCTATAACATAAACAACGGTAAGTCAAGATAAATGATATGAATAGGGTAATGTGACACACACACTGGGCCAACTCAGGATAAAGAATAAACAAATAAACCTACAGGTTAGTGGGAGCATAGGCATACAACAAAGTCCTAATAGTATCTATTCATACAAGCAAAGGTTACAAACTAAACATGCTTAGAACTGCAGGTGCCAGGAAAATAGGGACAACAGGGAGAATGTCCCGTCCCGGAGTACATCCAGGACGTTACATCTTTGCATGAACTTCTACCCTGAACCCGAACGTGAGGGACTTCACTAACCATGACGGAACGTCATGGCGGACCAACAGAGTTGTCACCTTCTGCGGCCTACTCCTGCAATACCGTGGAGCACGGGCATATCCGAAGGATCCCGCATACCCGCGTACCACGCTCGTGTATGAGGTCACTACCTTAGTGTCCCCGGGTTTCCTACCCTTTGGATGGACAAGTAAAACACTAAGGCAAGCCCGAAGGCACGATGAATTGTTATCCTTACCGAGATCATCTGGCCTAAGCATATAGACAGGATAACTAATGAGGCAACAAGCTAAGGCATGACACATTACCAAGATAGTATAACAAGCATAAGCATGATAGACCATCAAGATAACATAACAACCAAAGCTCAGCTCTATAATATAAATAAGATACTGACAAGTTGAATACAAAGCCATACCAAGGACCGAGGATTGCTCTCCAATCCCGAGGACGACTAGATTCGCTAAGAGAGGATTCTAGCCTAGCTCCACTACCCTAGGATTAAAAGTCACAAGTGAGAGTAGAGAGAATGGCTCCAAGTGGTGGTGTGTTGAAATGAGTGTGAGGGCCTCCTTATATAGCTCTTGAGGTCAGTTCCCTCCATCTCTATGTATGGAAACACCTTCAACCGACCTTAGGGGGATCAGGGGAATCTTCCCGCCAAAGGGCACCTGGACGGGAGGCAGGGCAGGTGCGGCCGACCCCCCTTTGCCGCCTCTAGCCACCGCCTTTGGATGGGACGCTGGTAGGTGGGCCCAGATCTTATCCCTTAGTGGTTGCCGCCTTATTACATTGGTTTGGTCTGGCAAATGGGCCCTTCTTGTAAGTGTGATGCAGCAAGTGATCTTCTGTGCATGTGTTGCAGCGTATTCTTCGTGTTTTCTTCTTATTTTGGACTTTCATCCCTGAAATGATAAATCTTCCAAAACAGCTGTGGAGCTAGGTTAGTGATACAAATATGTGAGTAAGAGGCATGGTTTTCCCTTGCTTATGAGTATCGTTTGACAGTCGGTTTTGGCACTTAAGGACCGTCAACAGTGGCACGATCCGATAGATCCACATTTGTTTCCTCCTAGAGAAAGCCGTTCAAGGTTGGAATTTGATCCGGATTATGTTCCAAATCAAAGTTAGGTAAGGACTACGCGTACATAGAACCTAGCATTTAATATACATTTTCGTAGACTATGCGTAATGACTTGCCAAATCGTATGGTCCTTGTTGGCGGCTCTGACCACTACAAAGTTTTCCCCTTAATGCCACGAGTCACACTGGCAACATCACTCATTTTGGTGCAATAGGGTGGTTGTATTGCAGCCAAACTGTAAAATGGTGCTAATATGGGATTATAATGCTACGCATGATTGTGTTGTGATATGTGTGTTGTTGGTTGCAATCGAAAGGTGCTTGTTGACGGTGCTTAAGGACCACGTTTATGTCGACAATTCCTGCATAAAACACCGGAAAGACAAGCATCAATATTAGTGGTAGGGGTTATTTCTAACAAATTCCATGAGTGTCGGTGAATATTCATATGCAGGTCAATTAGATGAGAAAACACACCTTAAGAGTAAGGAAACACACCCCTCAATCCATGGCAACATCCTTCTGACCAATCAGGCGTAGGCACAAGGATTGGAGGGCCCACATCAGGGGCTAAACCGCCTAAACTTACCCCCAATCAACCTGTACCCAATTGGGGGCCCACCTGGTAGTGTCCCGGACAAAAGACGGCGCGAGCGGAGCTCGCCAGGGTTTGGCCGAACCACCAGTTCAGCCGAACCACTTTGGTGGCCCCTCGAGCCCATCTTCCACGTGTCGGCTCTTTGTGACTTCTCAAAGGCGGTTGTGGCAGGCTCGGGGTGAAGTAACTGACATAAGAAGCGCTAGGTGGCACAAGAAGAAGGGTTGAGGCTTGGAGGAAGTCCACTCTCCCAAGGCACCTCCCCCATGGTACACCACTATAAATATGAGGGGAGGGGCTTACAAGAGAGAGACACCATCCAAGTGAGTCTTGGCCTTGCCTAGCTTGTGTTAGAGTAGGGAGAGAGTGAGAGGATATATTGGAGGGGTGCCGGGCCTATCAGCGCTCTTCTCCTAGATTGGAGAGGCGTCGGGCCTGTCGGCGCTCTTCTCCAGCTTGTACCTCTACAAATGCTGCTACATTCTTCTGGGTTAGTAAGTGTTCGTGATTCCTTCTCTTAGTGTTATACTTAGTTGCATGAGTAGTCTTGGTCCTTTGCTAGCATAGTATAGGCTTGAGCGCTCTCATGTATGTGTATAGTATATGCTATTAGTTCTAGTAGTTGAGTGAGATTAGTTCTCTTACTTGCGGGTTCATCGCTCCGTATTTATACGGAGTGCTATAGTTTGCTATAGGTCGACATACGTAGTTAGACTGCAGTAGTAATCTGTAGCGTAGACATGGTGTCTAGGCTAGGGGTTATCCTTCGTTTGCCTTATATCCCACGGATTGTTAGAGGTAGGCCGTAGGTGGTGACAGCCCTATCGGTCCTTTGTAATCCTCCACGTTCGGATATAGCGTAGAGCCGCTGGCCGGGGTCTCCTGAGAGACCAGGGGTAAGCCGGTGCCCGAAGCGAGTATTTAGCCCAAGAGATCGAACTTTAACTCACCTATTGTGTTACTTTAGGAATCCTCTCTACCCTTGCCTCCTATCTTGGTGTGTCCTTGCATCGACTAGAATAGAAGTTAGTACACACACGTTCCCTTGGATTCGATAACCCTTGGAATACTCTGAGGTGAAAGCTACAATGGTATCCGTGCGCTTGCGGATTTATTTGCACATCGCTAAAATACCCAACAAGATTTCTGGCGCCGTTGCCGGGGAACAGTTGTTGTATCTTTCTTCGTACATAGTCGTCCTCGTATCTTTTGCTTCCTTCTACCTTTACCACCGCTATCATGGAGCAACCATCTATCCAAAACTTATCTGCTCCTACGGGCGAGTTCCTTGAGCCACCACCATCCGAACACCCAATTCTTACATCCAGCTATGAACTCTGTCCCGACCTTATCGCTATGGTTCAGGAATCTTCCTTCTTTAGGTTAGATAGCGAAAACCCATACCATCATCTGCAAGAGTTTGAGCAATTGTGTTCATGCTACGCTATTGCGGGCATGTCACATGATACCCTTAGGTGGAAGTTGTTTCCCTTTTCTCTTGTAGAAGAGGCTAGACAATGGTACATGCGTACCGTAGAGAGTATGAATGGAAGTTGGGGTAAACTTAGAGACAAGTTTTGTCTCAAATATTTCGCCCAGTCCCGTGTAGTCGCTCTACGGAGGGAAATCCTCTGCTTTCAGCAGAATGAGACAAAAACCATAGGTGCGGCCTGGGCTAGATTTTCACTCCTAGTAAAGTCCGGCTCTGTCCTGACGATGCCCAATCATGTGTTGCTTCAACATTTTTACACGGGACTCGACACGGAATCCGCCTTCTACCTTGATGTAACCGCTGGAGGGTCTTTTTCTGACAAACTCCATCCGAAGGTAGGGAAATCTTAGATCGTATCACCAAAAACACCTCCTTCGTGGCCAAGTCCAGACCCTCCCGAGAAGAGCGTACGTCAAGTCATGAGCACATTCTAGCAGCTGAATCCAATCTCCCACCACATCCTTAGATTCAGCCCTAGAACCCTCTCTTGAACCACAAGCTCCGAAAAGAGAAGAAATTCAACCTTCAGAGCCCCCTCTTGAATTTGAGGATGATCTTTTTGAAGATTTTGGAAACACCTCGAATTATCTCTGCACGAGGAAACCACCGGTTCCTGTCCCTTCCATAGATCCTATAGAAGCCACCTTCTTTAGGGAAGATGTTAAGAAGGTGACGGCCGTTATGAGCAGCGAGTGGTCGAGAGAGTTGGAGCAATCGTCAGAAGTTCTATGGATCATCTCCCCTCCTTCAACCCTTCCGTGCACCATAAGAGCAACCCCGGTTTACACTGTCTACACTCCCACCGTCGGAGCCAACATAATCTCCAGCGAATGCGTGTTCCGCCTATTGAGAGACAAGCCATTGGTTCGAACCGACATAACCTTCCACAGCCCTCTAGAAAAATCCTGGAAGGATATGGGGTCATGCAGAATGTGTCTGTTAGACATGAGGATGTCGAAGTAATCCTTGATTTTCATGTCTTCGATATCCATGACTTCGACCTCATGATCGGGCACCCCATCGAGAAGTTGCTCATGGATGCCCCAACTCAAGGTAAGATTGATGTTCGTTTAGGGAAGGAAACCTTTTTTGTACAGATCTCTAGAGCCACAAATTCCATGGCAGAACCTTCCCTTGATCCTGAACCGATCATGGAGGTAACGGGAATCCTCCCTGTTGACTCACCTGAATCCCTCCTCGAAAAGGATGCTGAAAAGTTCATCAAGGAGGAGGATGATCTCGCCCAACCCATAGATTTATCTGAGTTCAAGACTCCCGCTAGACCTCCAATCAAGTTAAAGCCTTTACCCATAGGCCTCCGTTACGCCTTCCTCCACGGTGATACCGAGTCTCCTGTAATCATATGTGACAAAGGTGCATGATGTTTATTTTCTAGGGAAACATCGAACCGTTTTGGGATATTCCCTCCAAGATCTCAAGGGAATTAGCCCAACTCTTTGTACCCATCGCATCCCCTTGGATCCGACTATTACACCTTCTAGGGAACCTTAGAGGAGGTTGAACAATGCGATGAGGGATGTCGTTAAGAAAGAGATCCTGAAACTCCTACATGCTGGAATTATCTACCACGTGCCGTACGGTGAGTGGGTTAGTCCCATTCAGGTTGTGCCTAAGAAGGGAGGGATGACAGTCATTCCTAACGACAAGAATGAGCTAATAGCTCATCGTCTCCCCACAGGGTGGAGGATGTGCATTGACTATAGGAAACTCAACAAGGCTACAAAGAAGGATCATTTCCCGCTACCCTTCATTGATGAAATGTTGAAACGGCTCGCAAACCATTCCTTCTTTTGCTTCCTTGATGGGTATTCCGGTTATCATCAAATCCCCATCCATCCTGATGATCAAAGTAAGACCACTTTCACATTCCCTTATGGAACATATGCCTATCGTAGGATGTCGTTCGGGTTGTGTAACGCACCCGCCTTGTTTCAAAGGTGCATTATGTTTATTTTCTCAGACATGATTGAGGAGATTATGGAAGTTTTCATGGATGACTTCTCCATCTATGGGAAAACATTTGATCACTTCCTTGAGAATTTAGATAAGGTCTTGCAACGATGCCGCGAGAAGGATTTGGTGCTAAATTAGGAAAAGTGCCATTTCATGGTCCCCGAGGGCATTGTCTTAGGGCACCTTGTTTCTGAACGAGGGATAGAGGTGGACCAAGCCAAGCTTGAAGTTATAGAAAAGCTCCCACCTCCTATTAATGTCAAGGGAATCCGTAGCTTCCTAGGCCATGCGGGGTTCTATCACCATTTCATCAAAGGCTTTTCTCAAATCGCTAGGCCCCTCACAAGCCTCTTTGCTAAGGATGCGCCCTTTGACTTCACCGATGAGTGCCTCGCTGCCTTTCACACTCTCAAAAAGGCACTCACCTCTGCTCCAATCATCCAACGCCCAGATTGGACCCTCCCGTTCAAGATCATGTGTGATGCTAGTGACTATGCTGTAGGGGCCGTTCTCGGCCAAACTAAGAACAAGAAACATCACGCGATCGCTTACGCTAGCAAGACTTTGATAGGAGCTCAACTAAATTATGCTACCACTGAAAAAGAGCTCCTCGCTATTGTCTTTGTTATAGACAAGTTTAGATCTTACTTAGTAGGAGCCAAGATCATTATTTACACTAGTCATGTTGCCTTGAAATATCTGCTCACTAAGAAAGATGCTAAACCCCGCTTGATACGATGGATCCTTCTACTCCAAGAGTTTGACCTTGAAATAAAGGATAAGAAAGGAGTAGAAAACTCTGTTGCAGATCATTTGTCTCGGATGCATCACACTAACATGCAGGAGCTACCGATAAATGACTTCTTTTGGGATGACATGTTGCTGAAGGTAACAGACTCCAACCCCTCGTATGCAAACATTGTGAACTTTATGGTTGCAGGATATGTACCACCAGGAGAAAACAAGAAGAAGCTGATCTATGAAAGTAGACAACACTTGTGGGATGATCCGTACCTCTACAGAGTTTGTTCTGATGGCTTGCTAAGAAGATGTGTACCTGCAGCCGAAGGGGTGAGGATCATTGAGAAGTGCCATGCAGCACCATATGGGGACACTATGGTGCATTTCGTACTCAAGCGAAGATCTGGCAAAGTGGATTCTTTTGGCCAACCATGTATGAAGACACCAAAGATTTCGTTCGAAGATGCCGGAGATGCCAGTAGCATGGAGGGATAACCGCACGAGATGCAATGCCCCTACAAAATAACCTCCAGATAGAGCTCTTTGATGTATGGGGCATTGACTTCATGGGACCTTCCCAAAGTCCTATGACAGTGAGTACATCCTGGTGGCGATTGATTATGTGTCCAAGTGGATAGAAGCAATACCATGCCGTGCTGCTGACTCCAAGCATGCTCGAAAGATGTTCCATGAGGTCATCTTTCCTTATTTTGGAACACCAAGAATGGTGATAAGTGACGAAGGGTCTCAATTCATTGATAAGACCTTCCAAAATTTCCTAAGAGAGCTTGGGGCACAGCACAACATTGCAACTCCCTACGATCCCCAAACAAGCGGTCAAACAGAAACATCAAATAAGCAAATCAAGAATATTCTGCAGAAGACAGTGCAAGAGATGGGGAAATCATGGAAGACAAAGCTACCCGATGCACTTTGGGCATACCGGACTGCCGACAAAACACCATTAGGCATGTCACCCTATCAGCTAGTATACGAGGAAACATGCCACTTAC
Source organism: Panicum miliaceum (assembly GCA_032594955.1). Classification (NCBI taxonomy): domain Eukaryota; kingdom Viridiplantae; phylum Streptophyta; class Magnoliopsida; order Poales; family Poaceae; genus Panicum; species Panicum miliaceum. The sequence continues at coordinate 22,790,507 of CM064062.1, forward strand.
CCGTCGAGCTAGAACACAGGGCACATTGGGCAATCCGGAAATTCAACATGAACTTTAAGCAAGCTGGAATGCACAAGAAGCAACAGCTATCCGAGCTGGAAGAATGGAGGGAGAAAGCATATCATAGTGCCAAGATTTACAAAGAGGAAACCAAGAAGTGGCATGACAAAAGGATCAAGCAGAAAGAATTCAAGCTAGGAGATAAGGTATTACTCTTTAATTCCAGGGTCAAGTTATTTGGACATGGGAAGCTTCAGAGTAAATGGGAAGGACCGTACACCGTCGCCGACGCCGTGCCATATGGAGCGATCACACTCCTTTAAGGTGAATGGTCATCGTTTAAAAATCTTCCTAGAACCTGATAATAAAGAGTATGATGTGATCAACTTCATCGAAGAAACCTAGCCTTAAAATCGACCTTAAAAATGAGCCGGCTAGGCAACCATTATCTTCCTAGATTCCTTTTGTTTTGCTTTGTTCCCCCCAGTGGAAGTATCCAAGGTCAAGCTTATGACCATAAACAAAGCACTGCCGGGAGATAACCCAGATTATCATTTCCCTTTTGAATAAAATCAAGATCATGTCTTTAGGATAAACTCTCCTTCGGGTATTTTTGGTCAATAACCATTTTAGGAAGAGATTAAAAAGAATGATGGACAGGTGAATCCTAAGAACATGAGAGCTACACCGACTACAACACCATGGAAATTCTTGCAAAGGGAACGATTATGAAGGGAAGCTTGAACTCCACACACTAGAGTTGTGTTGCTCATCAATGCAAATTCCAAGTGTGGGGGAGGTATGTAAGTATCCCAAGTAAGTTCCTTTCATGCTAAATCTTATCTTGGTTTGGATTTGGTGTTAGTTCTAGCTTCTTGCCCCACTAAAAAAATTCCAAAAATATTTGAGCTTGAATAAAATAAGACTTTCTGGTTCCCGAACCAGCAAAGTCTCCCTTTTTGTTTCCACCATTTTGTTTTGAATATAGCACCAGGTACAAGCACAAGTGTGGTTGAGATCTCTCAAGTTCATCATCGACATACACACTTGAGATCCCCGACAATGGTGTCGCATAACATCGACTACGCCAACATGATCAAGGACAAGGCGAGGGAACTAGAGTGAGTCGGCCACCCCCATGGTTTGGTCAAAACACCACTGGTCCACCTTGATTCCCATATTCTTCAAGAGCGATGGTATGTGCACCCTCTACCTATCTAGTCTCCTTGATTCATGAGTTTAAATGAACCTCACCTCTGATCATTAAAGAAATTAAACTCAGAATTAAAGTGAACCTTGGCTCAAAACATGATCTTAATGGTTGGCATACATGTGCTATATTCCTGTCTTGCTCCCGTTCGTTTGTGAACCTATATCTTTATGAAAGCATGATGCCTAGGTTGTTGATAATTGAGATATGGCATGACGAAATGAACCTTGCTCCGTTCTGTCTAAAGTACTTGGGAAATTTATCTTTAACAAAACAATGACCTAGCTAGCTCCTCAATGATATGCCTCCATCCTACCAAAGCCATATGATGATCTTATTGAAAAAAAAAACTTATACACATATGCTGCTTGCTGTCATATTGAGCTTTGCCAAATTGTTTATGACCCTTGTGGAATGCTTTTCATAATTTCATGATCAAGATCACGTACTCCACTTCCACATACTAGGCTTCTACACTGGAAGCTAGTATTATCCCATCCATCCATCCAGTGAATAAAGGCTCCACAATATGTGTGGTCTCTCTCTCCAGTTACTGTAAAAAAAGAGACATGGGCTATCAAAAAAAAATTGGACACGTGAAGGTCCAAGTAAAAAAAGGGAGAAAACAGAAAAAAAAAGAGTTGGACACATGAAGGTCCAAGAAAAAAAAGATAGCCATGTTCTCAAGGGAATTTATATAAAAAAAAAGAGAGAGACCATACAAAAGGAGTTCTCATTTCATCCACTATTCATCATTCACCATATTCCATCTACACAAATGCACATCTTGATCAGATTGTATGACATGTATTCTACATGGATCCGGTCTTTGGCATTGCAACATATGTGATGCAGGTATGCCTCATCTTCATCCCTACCTTGAGCTCCACATAAGACATACTATAAGTAGGGTGAAGAAAGGCAAGATAATGCCTTGGTGAGGATTATACACATTGAGTGATCTGAGAGAATCATTTGAGGAGCTAGGTAAGGTTATCTTCTGAAAAAAATCACATAACCAAAAACCCAACTTTTTTAAACAGAAGGAGTGGAGGGGATTTGAATCAAGACCATTCTAGTCATCAACAGCCCAAGGTAACAAGATAGACACTTCAAAAAGTTCACAAATACAGGTATGGCATTGAATATCTTACATGTTTGATCCTTACCATAAGAAGTTGTGTCACACCTTAGTCCTTTCTTCTTCACTCGAGGATGAGCAAAGGCTAAGTGTGGGGGTGTTGTTGACAGTGCTTAAGTACCAAATTTAGGTCGTTAATTCCTGCATAAAACACCAGAAAGACAAGTATCAACATTAGTGGTAGGGGTTATTTATAACAAATTCCACGAGTGTCGGTGAATATTCGTATGTAGGTCAATTAGAGCAGAAAACACACCTCAAGAGCAAGGAAACACACCCCTCAATCCATGGCAACATCCTTCCGACCAATCAGGCGCAGGCACGAGGATTGGAGGGCCCACATTAGGGGCTAAACTGCCTAAACTTACCACCAATCAACCTGTACCCAATTGGGGGCCCACCTGGTAGTGTCCCGGACAAAAGATGACGCGAGGGGAGCCCGCCAGGGTTCGGCCGAACCACCAATTCAGCTGAACCACTTTGGTGGCCCCTCAAGCCCATCTTCCACGTGTAGGCTCCTTGTGACGTCTCAAAGGTGGTTGTGGCAGGCTCGGGGTGAAGTAACTGACATAAGAAGCGCTAGGTGGCACAAGGAGAAGGGTTGAGGCTTGGAGGAAGTCCACTCTCCCAAGGCACCTTCACCATGCTACACCCCTATAAATATGAGGGGAGGGGCTTACAAGAGAGACACACCATCCAAGTGTGTCTTGGACATGGCTAGCTTGTGTTAGAGTAGGGAGAGAGTGAGAGGATAGATTGGAGGGGCGCCGGGCCTGTCGGCGCTCTTCTCCAGCTTGTACCTCTACGAATGCTGCTACATTCTTCTGGGTTAGTAAGTGTTTGTGATTCCTTCTCTTAGTGTTATACTTAGTTGCATGAGTAGTCTTAGTCCTTTGCTAGCATAGTATAGGCTTGAGTGCTCTCATGTATGTGTATAGTATACGCTATTAGTTCTAATAGTTGAGTGAGAACAGTTCTCTTACATGCGGGTTCGCCGTTCCATATTTATATGGAGTGCTATAGTTTGCTACAGGTCAACATACGTAGTTAGACTGCAGGAGTAATCAGTAGTGTAGATGTGGTATCTAGGCTAGGGGTTATCCTTCGTTTGCCTTATATACCACGGATTGTTAGAGGTAGGCCGTAGGTGGTGACAGCCCTATCGGTCCTTTGTAATCCTCCACGTTCGGATATAGCATAGAGCCATTGGCCGGAGTCTCCTGACAGACCAGGGGTAAGCCGGTGCCCGAAGCGAGTATTTTGCCCGAGAGATCGACCTTTAACTCACCTCTAGTGTTACTTTAGGAATCCTCTCTACCTTTGCCTCCTATCTTGGTGTGTCCTTGTACCGACTAGAATAGAAGTTAGTACACACACGTTCCCTTGGATTCGATAACCCTTGGAATACACTGAGGTGAAAGCTACAACGATATCCGTGCGCTTGCGAATTTATTCGCACATCGCTAAAATACTCAACAGTGATGCTGCAACCATTTTTCAATTGCAATTGGTGAGTAGTTTTGCCACGTGGTTTGGGAGTTGCAGTAGTGGTTGATTTGTTGCAACTGCAAGATGCTATTGCAACCGTATTGGTTTCAGTTCCTATTTTTTTGCCAGTATCACCATAGTTAACTTGGGTTGCATTAATCTTGGAGTGGTGTTGCAATAGGGTGGTGGATATTGCATCGATTGATGCCACTGGATGCAACAGCATGGTTGTATTGCCACAATTTTATTTGGCGGTAGCAATGTTCAAAGTCGTTGCAACTAATAGACACGTATTGCAAGGAATATGCTCTCCGTTTCAATAACATATGTGTCTATAACCACACTTTCTGGTGTTGCTACAGACACCTGTTTCTGGTGGTGGACCTCCAATAAGACGGCATCATCAGTTCTGATCCGGGCTCGATCCCTTATCTGATGCATCCCGCCCCGCGTCCGAGAGAGCCGTGACATTACTTGCGGACGTATGCGGCAGCCCGCATGACGCCACATATTTAGGCGGGCTTTGCGGCTACTCGCATCTGCTTCCGCAAGCTTAGCCGCTCTGCCTTTTGCGCCTGCCTACGTCTGACTCCGCTTCCGCAAGCTCAGCTCTGCTTTGCGGGTAGCGTCGACAACCACAAGCATGATTCAGTTACACACTCACAACATGACATGGACTGATGGACTTGAAATTCCAATAATAATAATAATAATAATAATAATAATAATAATAATAATAATAATAATAACAACAACAACAACAATAACAACATGAAAAAGGACATTTCAGTCACAAATCTGTATTTTTCACTACAGTAATTAACAATAATACTACATTAACTACAAAACAGAGTTTGTCTTTTGAGCTAGTAAATCAGCAATCCTATTAGCTTGTTTTCTTACCGCGCTTCTTTATTTCATCACTGCCGCAAGGCCTGCTTCCCAGCCACATGTCGGCTTATTTGTGCAGTAACAGCACAGGTTTAACAAATTAGAGTCCGTGATGATAAGATGAATCTCTGAACACACTTTATGCAGTAATTGAAATAAACAACACATGTTTGATAAATTAGAAACGATGATTACAAGACGAGTCTCTGAACATAAAACTGTTGCAAGACGGGGACAGTACGATCAAAGGCATCTAAATTTCAGTCCACCTAAATCTTGGGCTTCACAAGCACATCAGATTTTCATACATGCATGAACCTGGCTAAACAAAATACATAGGAGGTAAACGTAGCAGTGGTTCTGAGATCATAGACATCATCACAGTTCACAGATTGTTGCGGACGGCTTTCTTGGGCATCACGTACAAGCAAAATCGGCTCAAGAAGACGTCCTAACCATCGTCATCTAGTGGCTAGGAGATCAGATCAGTTTCTATTCAGTTAAGATATTTGTTAGAGTTTGTTTAGGAAGGGAATCCTTCAGTATTGTTAGGAGATTGTGTGCTAGGGCCGGCTACTTAAGGAGCTCGGCAAAGCCTTATTTGATTAAGCAATAGAAGATTTCATCAACTCAGAGCCTCCAAGGGAGGGCGAGTTATCTATCTCTACGATTGCCAATACATCTGCTATATCATCTGGTATCAGTATCCTTCTCATCCTGCCGCATCTGCTGTATCATCTGGTATCAGTATCCTTCTGATCCTACCGCCTGTTACCACCACTGCCGCCGCCGCCTCCCTACGATACTACGCCGCTGCCTTCCTCGACGCAACAACCTACGGCAACAATGGGCGACGGCGTCACCGCTGCCGCTTTCAAGGCAACAACCTACGGCAACAATGGGCGACGGCGTCGCCGCTGCCGCTTTCAAGGACTCCATGGACAAGCTCTTCGCCGAACTCTCCACTGTCAAAGCTGAGATCACCACGATCAAGGATGATCAAAGTCGCCTGACCGTGGCCGTCAATTGACTCCAATCTGACAAGCACCAGGAGCATGCGTCGTTCGACGAAAACTCGTCGCAGGGACACACACTGCCACCGCCGCCGCCGCCGCCCCGCATGACACACAAGCTGCGTTTTCCCAAGTATGACGGCAGCGACGATCCCATCAGCTGGCTCCACAAGTGCGAGCAATTCTTCTGCTCGCAGCGCACGCCGGACGATGAGAAAGTCTAGACCGCCTCTTTCTACATGGAAGGCTCCGCCAGCAATGGTATTACCGCTGGAGCGCAACCACGGCGTGCCGACTTGGCCGCAGTTTGTCGACCTCGTCAACCGGCGTTTCGGTCCTCCTGTGCGCAGCAATCCCCTCGGGGAGCTTACGCATCTACGCCGCACGGGTACGGTTGCGGAATACCAAGACGCCTTCCTCTAGCTCCTCGCCCGCTGTGACAACGTCACCGAGCGCCAACAGGTGGACATCTTCACCGCCGGCCTCCACAACCCTCTGCGTATTGATGTGGAGATGCAGCGGACCGAGACCCTCGAGGACGCCATGGGCTTTGCACGTGCTTTCGAGCGGCGCCTTCAGATCGACGACGACGACAACGACGTCAAGGCCACGACGCGCGCACCACCACGGTCTGCAGCGATTCCAGCTCGGCCCAACCCGACGTCGTCATCCTCGCCTCGCACGCCCAACGGACCGTCCAACCGGCCCCCGCCACAGACGCCGGGCGCTCCGGGCCGTCCTGCCCCAAGGCCGGGCACACGCTTCACGCGCCTAACCCCACAGGAGATGGCGCAACGGTGCATCGATGGGCTTTGCTTCAACTGCCCAGAGAAATTTACTCTGGGCCACATCGACCAGTGCACCATGAAGGGGATATATTTCCTGGAGCTTGATGATAGCGCCCCCTTGGACACTATCGCCTCCGACGACGACATAGAGATCTCCCTCAACGCCATCACCGGCATCAAGACGGGGAACACCATGCACTTTGCGGCAGCCGTCGCGGGCTCATCCCTGAAGGCTCTCATCGACTCGGACTCCACGCACTCGTTCATCTCCAACACGGCTACATGCCTCCTCGGCGTCGCGGTCACGCCGCGCCCAGGCCTGTCCGTGGGTGTCGCGAATGGCGACCGTGTTCCCTGCGCTGGTGTCTGCCCAGCGACACCAGTCTCCATCGGCACGGAGCGCTTCCACATCGACATCTATGTGCTCCCCCTGGACGACTACGAACTGGTACTAGGCTGCCAGTGGCTGAAGACCCTCGGCCCCATCCTTTGGGACTTCAAACGCCTCACCATGGCGTTCTGGAGGGATGGCCACCACGTCCACTGGGTCAGGTCAGAGTCCTCTTCGACGCCACAACTCCGCGCCATGGAGCGCCTGGACCTGCTCTCCCTGCTGCTCGCCGAGTACGAGGATGTCTTCGCTCAACCTGCGCGCCTGCCTCCTCCACGCCGCTCGATCACATAATTCATCTCCTCCCCGACTCGGCACCAGTGGCGGTTCAGCCATACCGCTACCCGCAGCTTCTCAAAGATGAGATCGAGTGCCAGTGCGCCGACATGCTACGGTAGGGTCTCATCCGCCCAAGCACGTCCGCGTTCTCATAACCGGTGCTCCTCGTCCGCAAGAAAGATGGCTCCTGGCGGTTCTGCATCGACTACCGCACCCTGAACGCCAAGACAGTGCGCGACATGTTCCCGATCCCGGTCGTGGACGAGCTACTGGATGAACTCAAAGACGCCACATTCTTCACCAAGCTAGAACTCCGCAGCGGCTACCATCAAGTTCACATTCACCCGGAGGACATCCATAAGACTGCGTTCCGCACCCACCACGGCCACTTCGAGTTCGTGGTCATGGCATTCGGCCTCACCAACGCATCCTCGACGTTCCAAGCACTGATGAACGAGGTTCTCGGTCCCTTCCTCCGCAAGTTCATTCTCGTCTTTTTTGACGATATTTTGATCTACAACAAGTGATGGACCGAGCACCTCCGCCACATCCGAGCAGTGCTCACGGTGCTGCAAGCACACAGGCTCTTCCTCAAGAAGTCCAAGTGTTCCTTCGCCGAACGCGGCGTCGCCTACTTGGGGCACATCATCTCCAATGCCAGCGTCGCCATGGACCCGGCGAAGATAAAGGCCGTGCAAGCTTGGCCTAATCCACACACGGTCAAGGCGCTACGCAGTTTCCTCGGTCTAACCGGGTACTACTGCAGCTTCATCAACGGCTACGGCTCCCTGGCAGCACCCCTCACGGCGCTGCTGAAACGGGAGGCGTTCCTATGGTCACCGGACGCCACGGCCGCGTTCCAAGCGCTCAAGGAAGCGCTCATGACGGGACCGGTGCTACACATGCCGGACTTCACCAAGGACTTCGTCGTCAACTGCGACGCGTCCGGCTCCGGATTCATCACGGTGCTGCACCAAGGCTAGGGCCCGATCACCTTCTTCAGCAGGGCGCTCGCTCCGCAACAGGCCAAGCTGGCTGCCTACGAGCGCGAACTTTTCGGCCTCGTCTAGGTGGTCAAGCAACGGCGCCCGTACCTCTGGGTGCGTTCCTTCGCCGTGCGCACGGACCACTTCGCCCGCAAGTACCTGCTGGATCAGCGGCTCTCGACCATCCCCCAGCACACATGGGTGAGCAAGTTGTTCGGCTACGACTTCAAGGTGGAATTCAAGCCGGGCAGCCAGAACGTGGTTGCAAACGCACTATTGCACCGCGAGGAGGAGTCACAGGATCTGCAGCTTCATGCCCTGTCCAACCCCGACATCGAGTTGTTCGCCGCGTTCCGGCAGGAGTGCCTTTTGCTGCCGGACGTCCTCGCCAAATGCGACGAGATCAGGAATGGCGTTGCGGGCGCTTCCTGGTCGCTGGTCGACGGCTTCGTTCTGCACCGTGGTCGCATCTTCGTGCCCACTTGGTCCACCTTTTGTGGCCACAAATCCTGGACACTGCTCACGGGGGAGGCCACGAGGGTGTGCAGAAGACCCTGCATCGCTTCAAGGCGTCCTTCTACATCCCCAACGCCAATCGACTGGTCCGCGACTACATCAAGAGCTGCATCGCCTGCCAGCACAACAAGACGGAACACCTACACCCGACTGGCCTGCTGCAACGCTTGCCGGTGCCCACGGCGGTCTAGCAAGACATCGCCCTCGACTTTGTGGAGGGATTTCCCAAGGTTGGCGGCAAATCAGTGGTCCTGACTGTGACAACCCTAAGAAATTATATTTCCAAATCAATGTCATTAGCCTAACCCTATGCTTAACCAACTAATAAAAGGGTGAAAAGAATTAGAACGAGTTAAGTTGAAATTCAAATTGAATTTGGGCACATTTGGATACTTTTGAACTTTTAAATTTAACTTTCAAACCATAGGCCAAATGAGATGTTGCCTGAAACCAAACTTGTAGAACTTTTTATTCTGAACAACTTTCATGCTCAAAAGTTTTTGAAATTCAAATTAGAAAGAGGAGAAAACGCCCTGTTTGCACCCAGCCCCGTGAAACTTTTCAAATTCTTGCATTCAGGCCCCTCGCCCCCCCCTCTCTCTCCCCTCCCCGCCCGACAGCCGCCCGCCAGGTGGCCGGCGACGCCTGACCGGCGCGAGGCGCCAGGCCAGTGGCCGCCGCGCCTCTCCCCCACGCCCGGCTTTGCCCCCCCCCCCCCTCACCGCCGCGCTGCCCAGTGCGCGCCCGCGCGTGCGCACGCCGCTGCCGCGCCCCGCCTCGCCGCCCGCCGCGCCCAACCGCCGCGACGCGCCATGCCGCCCCGACTCCCGCGCCCCGCCCGTCGTTGCGCCTGTCCTCCGCCCGAGCCGCTGCAGCAGCTCCTTCTCCAATCCACGCGCCGCGCTATCCCCTCGCGCCCACGCCAAATCTCCGGCCACCAGTCGTTCGCGCCCGCCCGCCGCACGCCGCACCGGCGCCCCAAGCCCGCCGGAGCACCGCCGTCGACGCGCGCCGCCGCCGCCTCTGCTCCAACGCCGGAGAGCCATTCCCGGCCGTCCCCCACCCGAACAAGACCCCCACGAGGTAGCCCTCGCACCCCTGAACCTTCCCCGACCCTCACCCCTCGCCGCCGGCGAGCCCCTCGCCGGAATTTCGGCCGGCCGCCGTACTCGAGCCGCCCGAGGACCCAATTGCAAGAATTTAAATCTTTAGAAGGGTCTGCGCGTAAGATTCAAGGAACTAGTTGTAAAAGAAAGTTTCAAATCTAGATTCAAATTCAGTGAACTTGTAAAATTCGTATAAAATCGTAGAAAATTCGGAAAAATGCAAACTCAACTGTTCTGGAATCCTTAGAACAAACTCTACCCCTTTTGTTACAAAAAGTTTCTCAGAACCTCAACATATTTTGCTCTACATTAAATGGAAGCTTTAATGGACTTATTTTGTACCCACTGCTGTAGAACAATGCTGACCCTAAATTTTGGGCAGTAAGTTAGTTTCTTCATGTTTAGGACTGTGTAAAAAGATCAGGCCCAAATTCCACCTCTAACTACACTGTTTGTTAAACTTAGTTTCGTACCTTAAGTGGCTAGATATATTTTATCCCTGCAGTTAGGTTATGAATCACGTAATGAAACTTTTTTTGTACTGGTGTAATGGTACCTAGATGCCAGAGAAAAATTGGGAGACTTTATATCTCACAGGAACCTAATTATTTGATTTATGTGCTAATAACATACATTAAATCAAGAAAATAGTATCTTAGCTTGGAACATTCTCAAATTTTTACTAGGAGATACACTGTGGTAGAGGTTGCTGTGTAAAAAGTGTCATGGACAAAAACCCTGTGGAGGATCCTGTAAAAATAAATCCTTAAATAACCTAGGTGTGTAATGTCACATTTACTATGCTCTGAAAACTGCATAATAAATCCTACAAAAATTACAGTAGCTCCTCATGCTTAAATGAAAGCTCTGTAAAAATCTTAGACTCAGTTGTTGCACCAATTGTTCTGTACAAAAAGAACAAAGGTCTAACAGCAACTATGTAATATATTTTTCATAATTAATATGTTACATAAAATTGTCTGAAAATTTTACAGTAAGCACATCCTTCCCTGATGTGCCTAAATCCAAAATTTCATGACCAGAAAATATTCATTGTAGTAATTACACTTAAATCGTGTCGTTTACCATCACCACTACTTAAACTTGTGCATTAATGTAGAATCGACGACTCTCGCCGACGGAACTTACGAGCTGGTGCCCGCGTCCGAGAGTGAGCAGCGTGAAGCTCAAGTAAATCTAACTGAAGCTCTTGAAGACCCGAGCCCAAGTTCGGAAGAGCCCCAAGCTAACTGCGAAGGCAAGCCCCGGAGCATAACCCTTTTCTTTACTAAATTATGCAACTCATTACTCTCTGCTTGTGCATTAAGTTTATAGGAGTTGAATGAAAACTTAGTTGCATGGTATTAGGTACCCTTGCTTGAAAACTAGACGTAAGGATCGATAGAATGTTGTGCTAATATGACTCCGGTAAAAGCCGAGTGATTTCCTGTCACTCGCGAGAAAATAGGAGTTGAATGTTTACTACACGCTGCAATCATAAGGACAACGGACGGGCTATGGTACGATGTTTACAATTGAGGCCCGTCTGTCTAGTGAAAAATGCTAAGGCCGCAGTGTGTGGTAGTGATGGTTAAGTCTTTGAACGTACTAAACACATGCCGAGATTATGGGAATCGGTAAGCTTAAGTACCTGATTGGCCCGGCAAGTGGACAGCAACCTACCCTTTGAACTTCGGTCCCATGTGCATATGGCGAGTGCAGAGAGTGGTCACGACCCGGCGCCGAACCGTGGCGTGGGGCTCTTGTACTCTCGGAGGGTAGCCTCGATCCACAACCCGGAAAGAAAGGGGAAAAGTTGCACGTGTGACTCTAGGGAGTAACCACGTGACGTGTGTTTGGGTTTCCCTTGCAAGGTTAAGAAATTCGATTCGAATCGTCCGTTTCTCACGGCTATTGAGACTGCTTAACCATTTTTACCCACAGAGTAAGAAGAGGAACAATGAGGATGAACGAACTGGTTGGATGAAAATTTAATGCTTCACCATGTATGCTATTGGATAGTTGCTTATCTAGAATGGTTAATGAAACTAGAATCTTGAGCTAAAAGTTGAAAGTAAGGACCCACTTGTAGATGCTTTTCGGCAAAACAAACCCCTGAGCCAAAAAGCCTTGCATGTCTAGAGTCGGTGGAGTAGATTCCACTACTCGGGTAAGTCTTGCTGAGTATTAGTATACTCAGCCTTGCTTGTGGCTCGTTTTCAGGTGAGACCTTCAAAGATATGATTGCTAGCTTGACTTGGCCCTGCACTCTTCCCCCTGGTTGGTCGGTGGAATGGGATACGCCCCCGTCCAATGGAGATAATGCCGAGTGATGTCTCGTACGGGCTTCATCGAGACATCCTTATCGTCGAAGTAGCTGTCGTTGTTTTAATTTTCGCTGCAACTTAAACTCTGAAGGACTTCTTAGTATGATCATTGAAGTACTTGGTTTCTAAACTTAAAACTTGGTCTGTAATATTTACTTATGCTAATATTGTAATATTTGCTGGAATATGGTATTCTCTGGGCTCATCGTCGCGTGAGCATTTGTATGTATGGCATTCGATCCGCTCTACCGTGGTTGTATCGGGAGGTTATACCCGACAGACCAGTGGATTACTCCGTTTGAAGTGTAAGGTTAACCGAAATTGCCTTAATGGTGATGGTTAATACACTTGAGCCGGATTAATTCAGGTGGTTCTGCCACAGCTCGTATCAGAGCCGTAGCTGGTGCCACAGCTGGTAACAGCTGGCACCAGAGCCAAAATACATACGCCAGAGAATGCGACAAGCCTTAAAAAGTTATTTTCATAAAACTTGACTAGAAGGATGTGTTGCGAATTACGTTGGTACGCTAAGGATGGTGCCTAGTTCGTAAAGCCCTAAGGGATTATGGGAAAGTTACTAGGTGGCTATCTAACTTATGAAATATTATCCACTGACTTCTAGCACATTACTTTCTGTCAAAACTTACTTTCATGCACAACCGACCTTAAATTCTGTAACGACGCACTCATCGCTAAGGTAAGAAGGTAAGGATCCTCAGCCAACTGAGAGAGCTTGGCCTTCCTGTCGGTGATGCGAACCGAACGCTGCCCTCAAGCAGTGGCTTACTTGAGGTGCTGCCAATATGCCAACTGTTAGTTGAACATATTGGGAGTAGAAGGTTTGGCGCAGGGTATGGCGATCGCTGTTCATACCCCCGTCTCATGACGGTACCCCCGTGAATACGCTATCTCGATAGCGTATGTTAACGTCGTCTGTACGGCGGAAATTGTACAGATATCGTTTCTATAAGAAAACGGTAATGAATACGGACGCTTTCATGAGTGCTGGCATGAAAGGTTCATTAAATATATATGCTTTGTCAATCTTCTGCAGGTACACTAACCGCGATTTCGATAAGTTAAAGAACGGTTAGAAAAACTCGACTAGCTATTATAGTGAGAGCAGTATTGTGTATGCCACCGAAACTATCTTCGTAAGACCAAAAGTATTTGGCAGTTATTTTATTTTATGAGGACGAATAGGACGTGCATGCATCATGACCATATATATATCTGAAATTGAAAATGCGTTGTATGAGAGTGGTAAGGTTCTTGCGTATCCAAGCGTGGTTTGCATAAGGACTATCTAGCGAATCTGTCACAAATCTGCCATGACCGAAAAGAGAGATTTATTGATCAAAGAAAATGACCTTTTCTGGTAAAGTTCATGTTGAAAGAATTGTTCCAAATTTCGTGTTCTATCCCCTGTTCAAAAATCAAAAATTCTGAACTTATGGATAGTAAGAAATAACAGAAACCTTGGAATGTCAGAATTCTGTCCAGAATAAGCACTTCTGCCCCTTTAATTTTTAGGCCCCCTTCCTGCGGTTTTCTGCAAAAGAGTACAACACAAAACTTGTTCCAAATTTACCCAGGTAGCTGCTGTTAAAATTTGGTAAATTTTGGCTGGGTAGATTTTCCCTGGTGCATGAAACATTGGCCCCCTGTTCCCTGAAATTTCTGGGTAGACACTAAGGTAAAACCTGAAAAGAAAGACCATCTTAGAGACCTATCTAGCTCTGGAGTTGACTAACAAAGTAGTTCACAAATACCTTAGGAGTGATCTGGTAAAATTTGAGAATTTTTGGAAGAGAACTGTGGAAGTTATGGTTATTTTTGCACACTATACAGAATCTGTCCCTGTGCTATTCACAGTTTTTCACTATCTCACTCCATTTGATCTTTTGTTCAGATGGCCGAGCCTGTTGCTATGATGGTGGATGAGGATGGGCGCGTACACTCGCAGTGTCTCCACTGGGAGGGCTTTCCCTCTATTTTGTGGGATGTTCTGCGCACCGCGGGCTATCCAATTCCCCCACATTACGCCGGACTGGAGTTTGCAGAAAATGGAGTTACCCAGTGCCGTGTCAACGTGACTATCTTTCCGCACCCGCTACACCCGGAGTGGCCCGCCTTGGAGATTGAGGCTGTTGGTCGCCGTTTGGCCGATACTTGGGAGCTTGCAGCCATGAGGGCGCTCACCACTTTTTGTGCGCAGCGTCCCGAGGTTGTCACACTTGCTCCCATTGGCTTGTTTCCTGCTGCCCAGGACAACGACCCCTTTTGGCTCAACAGGGTGCAGCATGCACAGTACTTGGTAGACTTTCATGCCCAGGAAACTATCCATACCTCCGTGCGGTGCATGAGTGCACTCTACCGACTTCAGACTCTCCAGAGTCAGGCGCTTGAGCAGCTCACTGATCTTGCTCAGGCCTACCACATGATGGCAGATACCAGGGATGAGCAGGTTAAGGAGCTCAGTCAGGATCTTGAGGACAGAGATGCTCAAATTGGCCAACTTGAGGGCCAAATTCAGGAGCAGGACACTCTCATGGGTGAGAGAGATGCCACGATAGCACAGTTGGAGGAGCAGCTCCATGATTTGAGCCTTGAGCTGGAGGATGCTAATGAGCACATTCAGTGGCACCATGATCAGAATGACCATCCCCATGAGGAGGACATGGAGGAAGATGAGGAGGAGCCACAGGAGATTGATGGTATCTCCGGTATGGACTTCGAGGGTGAGGTACCACAGGCGCCTCAGATGGGAGCTCACTCTCCTGCTCACAGCGAGTCGTCCGTCAACGACTTGGATGACTTCTAGAGGACGACCTAGGAGGACTTTTGCACATACTCCTCGATAGGGTAGCCTAACTTTTGGCAAGTGTTGTAATAGGCTAACTAGGAGTTGAGTAACTCTTTTGTGATGGGTACACCTGAACCATGTGGATACCCTCAGCATGTAAGGAACAGCGATAAACTTGGGTGATTTCGTTGTAAGTTGGTAAACGATGAAATCCACAATCGCTGAAACTTGTTGGAAATTTCATCCATGTTTCCTTACATTTCTGAGCTGTGAGTTGAATACCAAACCTGTCAGGAATTTTGTGGTCGTGGTTCTCACAAAAATTCAGCATCATTGGACCTCGCTAGTTTAAGTTATAGGCGAAACATTACCTATCGATCTGCTGAAAAACAGCTAAGACAGTAAGGCAAAGGACGAGCCTTTCGACCACCTTAGCTATAGTTCTAGCGCCGGAGTTAAATACCAAAGTGGTGCATTCCTAAATTCTCTGACTACTGCCAAAGTATGAGATATTTTGGATGGACCCACAGCAAGCTATGATTTTTCTCGTAGCAAACAGAGATTCTGTCCATACTTCTAGCTGTGATTTCGGAAGTCTATGACTACACCAATCATTTATGAATCAAGGAAGTAATATGGATCGCGTTACTAATGGTAACCTTTCACGTTTCAGATGGTTGGATCAACACGTGGCAACCCCGAGGGTTTTGGTGCCGGTGGCAGCCGACCACGACAATCGCCACCACCCCCGCCCAGTTTGGTGGAAGTGATGGCCGCTCAAACCGAGCTGCTGCATCAGATCGTGCAAGGACAGCACCAACAGAGGGGTGGGCACAATGCTCACCAACCCCAAGCTGCAGGATACACGGATTTCCTAGGGACCCAGCCGCCCTTGTTCCATAAGACCGAGGAACCCCTGGACGCAGATGCATGAATTCGCACCATCGAATCCAAGTTCACGCTACTTGTGGCCCCATGCTCAGAAGCCAACAAAGCTCGTTTTGCCGTGCAACAGCTTCGCGGTACCGCTCGTCTGTGGTGGGACCACTATTCTGCGATGCTCCCGGCTGATCATGTGGTCGACTGGGATGAATTCAAGACCGCGTTCCGGGCACATCATATCCCCGAGGGTCTCATGGAGAGGAAGTTGAACGAGTTCCTGGCGCTTACCCACGGCACCCGCACCGTGCTACAGTACGCCCAGGCATTCAACAATCTATGCCAATATGCAGGCTATCACGCTGATACGGATGCCAAGAAGCGTGATCGTTTCCGCCGAGGTCTGAACACCAAGCTCAAGGAGCGTCTGAACCTGGCCAGGGCTGACACCTACAACGAATTGGTCAATATGGCCATTACCCAGGAAGACTGTATCATGGCACACCGGGCAGAGAAGAAGAGAAAGGCACCCGCTGGACCTTCAAGTGCTCAGCCACCAAGGTATCGCAGCGTGCAAAATGCCGCACCCGCAGCTCCACCTAGGGCCCCTCAGCCAGGAAGATGGATTGCCAGACCCCCACAGCAGCCAGGCATGGTACGACCCCCGATGCCTCCACAGAATGGTCCGAGGCCCATTCTTCAACAGTCTCTTCGACCTAGCCCCGCGAATCGTTGTTTCAAATGCGGGAGTTCTAACCACTTTGCACGAGAATGCCCTCAGTCTGGACCGCCCAACCAAGGTCAGGGATCCAACCCGAACAACAAGAACAGGGGCAAGAGACAGACCCTGCAAGTCAAGCAAGGACGGATTAACTTCACCACGCTTGCAGAGCTTCCTGAAGGAGCCCCAGTGATGTCGGGTACATTCTCTATCCATAACAAGCCTGCAGTTATATTGTTTGATTCTGGTGCATCGCATAGTTTCATAAGTGCAAAATTCGGTGCAAAAGTAGGCTTGGATGTTTGTCACACAAAAGGGTCATATATGATATCAACACCGGGTGGTAAAATTGCTTCGAACCAAATGATCAGACAAGTACCAGTCAAGTTGGGTAGTAAAACCATCAACACAAACTTGATTCTTTTACCCCTTGACGGCATGGATCTTATTTTGGGCATGAATTGGATGGTTTTGCACAAAGTCACACTAGACCCCTCGTCCCGAGTTGTGGAAATAAATTCACCTAGTCACGGAGCCACTACCCTTTACCTACCATTCCTAGATTGCACGAATTCCTATGCTTACAAGATAGAAGGACTTAAGCTAGAAGATATTCCGGTCGTCAACGAGTATGCCGATGTCTTTCCGGATGACTTATCAGGAATGCCACCGGATAGGGATATTGAGTTCATCATTGAACTACAACCAGGCACTGCACCTATATCCAAAAGACCATATAGGATGCCCCCTAAAGAATTGGCCGAGCTGAAAATTCAACTCCAAGAACTACTGGACAAAGGTCGCCCTAGCGCGTCACCTTGGGGATGTCCAGTCCTATTTGTAAAGAAGAAGGATGACAGTTTGAGATTATGCGTTGACTACCGACCTCTCAATGCGGTAACTGTTAAAAATAAATACCCACTTCCCCGTATCGATGTACTCTTCGATCAATTAGCTGGAGCCAGAGTATTCTCAAAGATTGATCTTCGTTCGGGATATCATCAAATCAAGATTCGCCCGTGCGATATTCCTAAGACTGCCTTCTCCACACGATATGGACTATATGAATTCTTGGTCATGTCCTTTGGACTCACAAATGCCCCTGTCTATTTCATGTATCTCATGAATTCGGTATTCATGCCCGAACTTGACAAATTCGTCGTAGTGTTCATCGACGACATCCTTATCTATTCCAAGGATGAGGAAGAGCATGCCAAGCACCTTCGCATTGTTCTTCAGCGACTCAGAGACCATCAGCTCTATGCTAAGTTTTCTAAGTGTGAATTCTGGTTGGATACTGTAAAGTTCTTAGGTCACACAATCTCCAGCGAAGGCATAGCTGTTGACCCCAGCAAGGTACAAGAGGTGATGGATTGGAAACCCCCTACCTCTGTTCATCAGATTCGCAGTTTTCTCGGCTTAGCCGGTTACTACCGTCGCTTCATTCCGGATTTCTCTCGAATTGCTAAGCCCATGACTGAACTGTTAAAGAAGGAAGTAAAGTTTGTATGGAATGAGAAATGTGAAGAAGCTTTCCACACTCTCAGAGAGCATCTGACTACTGCACCTGTGTTAGCTCAACCCGATAATACCAAATCGTTCGATGTGTATTGTGACGCATCGGGTACTGGTCTAGGATGTGTGCTTATGCAAGAGAATCGAGTGATTGCATATGCCTCACGAGCCCTTCGGCCCCACGAGCAGAATTATCCCACTCATGATCTTAAGCTTGCAGCTGTCATTCACGCTCTGAAAATATGGAGGCACTATCTCATGGGTACACAGTGCAATATCTACACTGATCATAAGAGTCTCAAGTATATCTTCACACAAGCCGATCTGAATATGAGACAACGAAGATGGCTAGAATTAATCAAGGATTATGACCTTGAAGTGCACTATCACCCCGGCAAGGCTAATGTAGTCGCGGATGCACTAAGCCGCAAGTCCCATTGCCATTGCTTATCCATGGAGTCCTACAATGAGACATTGTGTGCAGAAATGAGGAAGCTTAACATGGAAATGGTTTCCCAAGGCACTCTAGATCACATCTCAGTTGAGCCCACTCTTCACGACCAAATCGTCATGGCACAACTACATGATGAAGGAATTAAGATCATCAAACAAAAACTCTCTCTAGGTGAGGGGAAGTATAAATGTTTCCGCCAGGACCATAAGGGAGTTTTATGGTTCGAAAGTCATATAGTCGTTCCAAAGAATCATGAACTCCACAAGCAAATTCTTGATGAGGCACACCTTTCCAAATTCTCTATCCACCCCGGCAGTAGCAAAATGTATCAAGACCTAAGGCAAAACTTCTGGTGGACTAGAATGAAAAGAGAAATTGCTACGTACGTCTCAGAATGTGACACGTGCCAGAGAGTAAAAGCTAGCCACTTGAAAGTAGCCGGTACACTTCAATCGTTACCTATACCATCATGGAAATGGGAAGACATAAGTATGGACTTCATCGTTGGACTACCAAACACTTCCCAGAGACATGATTCCATATGGGTTATCGTGGATAGACTCACAAAGACGGCACATTTTCTTCCGGTACACACCACCTATTCTACCAAGAAATATGCCGAGATTTACCTTGATCGTATTGTTTGCCTACATGGAATACCTAAGACAATTATTTCCGATCGTGGTCCTCAGTTTGTAGCACGCTTCTGGGAACAACTGCAAACGTCTCTTGGTACCAAACTGATTCGCAGCTCAGCATACCATCCTCAGACGGACGGACAAACGGAAAGAGTAAACCAAATTCTTGAAGACATGCTGAGAGCTTGCGTCATTCACTATGACAAGAATTGGGACAAATGCCTACCCCTAGCAGAGTTCTCGTACAACAACAGCTATCAAACGAGTTTGAAAATGGCACCATTTGAGGCCCTGTACGGACGAAGATGTCGAACTCCTTTAAGCTGGTCACAAACCGGAGAACGTAAAATAATTGGACCCGACCTGGTAATCGAGGCAGAGGAGAAAGTAAAAGTAATACAAGCAAATCTTAAAGCCGCACAAGCCCGACAAAAGAGCTATTCTGACAAAAGGAGAAAGCCCCTAAAATTTGAAGTTGGCGATCATGTCTATCTTCGAGTTTCACCAACCAAGAGAGTGCAAAGATTCGGAATCAAAGGCAAACTAGCTCCCCGTTATGTTGGTCCTTACGAAATCATTGAGAGTTGCAGACCCGTAGCCTACAAATTACGACTGCCCCCTCAGCTCACGGCCACCCATGATGTCTTCCACGTATCTCAACTCAAGAAGTGTATTCGAGTCCCTACTGAGATTGTGGAACAACAAGAAATATCGTTAGAACCCGACCTCTCGTATGTCGAACACCTAGTTAAAATTTTGGATCAAAAAGAAAGAGAGACCAGGAGGAAAGTGATTAAAATGTATAAAGTTCAATGGAATCATCACATGGAAGAAGAAGCCACCTGGGAAACCGAGAGCTACCTAAACCAAAAATTCCCTGGGTTTCTTATCTCAACCACTGGTATGTGCACCCCTGTCCACACTAAGATGTACCGAATCTCGGAGCGAGATTCTTGTTAAGAGGAGAAGGCTGTGACAACCCTAAGAAATTATATTTCCAAATCAATGTCATTAGCCTAACCCTATGCTTAACCAACTAATAAAAGGGTGAAAAGAATTAGAACGAGTTAAGTTGAAATTCAAATTGAATTTGGGCACATTTGGATACTTTTGAACTTTTAAATTTAACTTTCGAACCATAGGCCAAATGAGATGTTGTCTGAAACCAAACTTGTAGAACTTTTTATTCTGAACAACTTTCATGCTCAAAAGTTTTTGAAATTCAAATTAGAAAGAGGAGAAAACGCCCTATTTGCACCCAGCCCCCTGAAACTTTTCAAATTCTTGCATTCAGGCCCCCTCTCTCTCCCCTCCCCGCCCGACAGCCGCCCGCCAGGTGGCCGGCGACGCCTGACCGGCGCGAGGCGCCAGGCCAGTGGCCGCCGCGCCTCTCCCACACGCCCGGCTTTGCCCCCCCCCCCCCCCCCCCCACCGCCGCGCTGCCCAGTGCGCGCCCGCGCGTGCGCACGCCGCTGCCTCGCCCCGCCTCGCCGCCCGCCGCGCCCAACCGCCGCGACGCGCCGTGCCGCCCCGACTCCCGCGCCCCGCCCGTCGTTGCGCCTGTCCTCCGCCCGAGCCGCTGCAGCAGCTCCTTCTCCAATCCACGCGCCGCGCTATCCCCTCGCGCCCACGCCAAATCTCCGGCCACCAGTCGTTCGCGCCCGCCCGCCGCACGCCGCACCGGCGCCCTGCTGCCGCCCGCCGTGGCCAGTGCCACGCCGTACCGTGCCTCCGCCCCGCGCGTTGCCCAGGCACCTCCACACCCCCTCCTGCCCCTATAAAAGCCGCGCCCCGGCCGCCCACGCGAGCCACCGCACCCAGAGCACCTCGCCGCCGCCATTGCCGCCGCCGAGCGCCGCCCGCCCGTGGACGGCCCTCCACAGCCGCCCCCTGCCCAAATTGGACCTCCAACCACCACTACATCACCCCACTGAAGCTCGCCGACCCGCCCAACGCCGCCCAGGACCACCGGAGCGCCGCCGCCCGCACTGTCACCGCCGCCGCCGCCCCTGCTCACCGTGGACAGCTCGACTCCGACCTCCTCCGCCCAAGCCGAGCCCCTGAGCAGCTTCCCCACGCGCCACTGAAGCTCGCCGACCAGACCAGACCGCCCCAAGCCCGCCGGAGCACCGCCGTCGACGCGCGCCGCCGCCGCCTCTGCTCCAACGCCGGCGAGCCATTCCCGGCCGTCCCCCACCCGAACAAGACCCCCACGAGGTAGCCCTCGCACCCCTGAACCTTCCCCGACCCTCACCCCTCGCCGCCGGCGAGCCCCTCGCCGGAATTTCGGCCGGCCGCCGTACCCGAGCCGCCCGAGGACCCAATTGCAAGAATTTAAATCTTTAGAAGGGTCTGCGCGTAAGATTCAAGGACCTAGTTGTAAAAGAAAGTTTCAAATCTAGATTCAAATTCAGTGAACTTGTAAAATTCGTATAAAATCGTAGAAAATTCAGAAAAATGCAAACTCAACTGTTCTGGAATCCTTAGAACAAACTCTACCCCTTTTGTTACAAAAAGTTTCTCAGAACCTCAACATATTTTGCTCTACATTAAATGGAAGCTTTAATGGACTTATTTTGTACCCACTGCTGTAGAACAATGCTGACCCTAAATTTTGGGCAGTAAGTTAGTTTCTTGATGTTTAGGACTGTGTAAAAAGATCAGGCCCAAATTCCACCTCTAACTACACTGTTTGTTAAACTTAGTTTCATACCTTAAGTGGCTAGATATATTTTATCCCTACAGTTAGGTTATGAATCACGTAATGAAACTTTTGCTGTACTGGTGTAATGGTACCTAGATGCCAGAGAAAAATTGGGAGACTTTATATCTCACAGGAACCTAATTATTTGATTTATGTGCTAATAACATACATTAAATCAAGAAAATAGTATCTTAGCTTGGAAAATTCTCAAATTTTTACTAGGCGATACACTGTGGTAGAGGTTGCTGTGTAAAAAGTTTCATGGACAAAAACCCTGTGGAGGATCCTGTAAAAATAAATCCTTAAATAACCTAGATGTATAATGTCACATTTACTATGCTCTGGAAACTGCATAATCAATCCTACAAAAATTACAGTAGCTCCTGCATGCCTAAATGAAAGCTCTGTAAAAATGTTAGACTCATTTGTTGCACCAATTGTTCTGTACAAAAAGAACAATGGTCTAACAGCAACTATGTAATATATTTTTCATAATTAATCTGTTACATAAAATTGTCTGAAAATTTTACAGTAAGCACATCTTTCCCTGATGTGCCTAAATCCAAAATTTCATGACCAGAAAATATTCACTGTAGTAATTACACTTAAATCGTGTCGTTTACCATCACCACTACTTAAACTTGTGCATTAATGTAGAATCGACAACTCTCGCCGACGGAACTTACGAGCTGGTGCCCGCGTCCGAGAGTGAGCAGCATGAAGCTCAAGTAAATCTAACTGAAGCTCTTGAAGACCCGAGCCCAAGTTCGGAAGAGCCCCAAGCTAACTGCGAAGGCAAGCCCCGGAGCATAACCCTTTTCTTTCCTAAATTATGCAACTCATTACTCTCTGCTTGTGCATTAAGTTTATAGGAGTTGAATGAAAACTTAGTTGCATGGTATTAGGTACCCTTGCTTGAAAACTAGACGTAAGGATCGATAGAATGTTGTGCTAATATGACTCCGGTAAAAGCCGAGTGATTTCCTGTCACTCGCGAGAAAATAGGAGTTGAATGTTTACTACACGCTGCAATCATAAGGACAACGGACGGGCTATGGTATGATGTTTACAATTGAGGCCCGTCTGTCTAGTGAAAAATGCTAAGGCCGCAGTGTGTGGTAGTGATGGTTAAGTCTTTGAACGTACTAAACACATGCCGAGATTATGGGAATCGGTAAGCTTAAGTACCTGATTGGCCCGGCAAGTGGACAGCAACCTACCCTTTGAACTTCGGTCCCATGTGCATATGGCGAGTGCAGAGAGTGGTCACGACCCGGCGCCGAACCGTGGCGTGGGGCTCTTGTACTCTCGGAGGGTAGCCTCGATCCACAACCCGGAAAGAAAGGGGAAAAGTTGCACGTGTGACTCTAGGGAGTAACCACGTGACGTGTGTTTGGGTTTCCCTTGCAAGGTTAAGAAATTCGATTCGAATCGTCCGTTTCTCACGGCTATTGAGACTGCTTAACCATTTTTACCCACAGAGTAAGAAGAGGAACAATGAGGATGAACGAACTGGTTGGATGAAAATTTAATGCTTCACCATGTATGCTATTGGATAGTTGCTTATCTAGAATGGTTAATGAAACTAGAATCTTGAGTTAAAAGTTGAAAGTAAGGACCCACTTGTAGATGCTTTTCGGCAAAACAAACCCCTGAGCCAAAAAGCCTTGCATGTCTAGAGTCGGTGGAGTAGATTCCACTACGCGGGTAAGTCTTGCTGAGTATTAGTATACTCAGCCTTGCTTGTGGCTCGTTTTCAGGTGAGACCTTCGAAGATATGATTGCTAGCTTGACTTGGCCCTGCACTCTTCCCCCTGGTTGGTCGGTGGAATGGGATACGCCCCCGTCCAATGGAGATAATGCCGAGTGATGTCTCGTACGGGCTTCATCGAGACATCCTTATCGTCGAAGTAGCTGTCATTGTTTTAATTTCCGCTGCAACTTAAACTCTGAAGGACTTCTTAGTATGATCATTGAAGTACTTGGTTTCTAAACTTAAAACTTGGTCTGTAATATTTACTTATGCTAATATTGTAATATTTGCTGGAATGTGGTATTCTCTGGGCTCATCGTCGCGTGAGCATTTGTATGTATGGCATTCGATCCGCTCTACCGTGGTTGTATCGGGAGGTTATACCCGACAGACCAGTGGATTACTCCGTTTGAAGTGTAAGGTTAACCGAAATTGCCTTAATGGTGATGGTTAATACACTTGAGCCGGATTAATTCAGGTGGTTCTGCCACACTGACCGTCATGGATCGCTTCTCCAAGTATGCGCATTTTGTTGCGCTTGGTCAGCCCTACACGGCTCCATCGGTGGCCCGTGTCTTCTTCGACCAGATTGTCCGCCTCGATGGCATCTCGTGCTCCATTGTGAGCGACCAAGACCCTGTTTTCATTAGCTCCTTTTTGAAGAAGCTCTTCCAGCTGTCGGCGTCAACCTCTGCCTCAGCTCAGCATTCCATCCGCAGACCGACGGCCAGTCTGAGGTAACCAACCGCATACTCAGTGTGTACCTCCGGTGTTTGGCAGGAGATCGACCTCGTAGCTGGCTGCGCTGGCTGCCATGGGTGGAGTTCATCTACAACTCCTCTTTCCAGAAAGCTATCCGGGCGACACCGTTTGAAGTCGTCTACAGTCGTCCACCGCCGACCATGGCATCCTACTAGTCGGGCGCGGCGTGGGTCACTGCGCTGGATGGGCAGCTCCAAGACAAGGACACTTTCCTGCAAGAGATCAGGGAGCGTCTCCTGCACGCCCAAGACCACATGAAGCAACACTATGATCAGCATCATCGCGACGTCGCGCTGGAGGTTGGCAATTCGGCACCGTTTGCACCATCGCTTCGCGTCGGGCATCACTGACAAGCGTGCGGGCAAGCTTGCGCCCCCTTTCTACGGCCCTTACCAAGTCCTGGCAAAGGTTGGTCCCGTGGCCTACCATTTGCAGCTTCCTGCTCGGGCCAAGATCCATTACGTGTTCCATGTGGTGTTCCTCAAGAAGCACGAAGGCGCACCACCACCAGCTACTGTTCCTCTACCTCCGGTGGTGCATGGCCGCGTCGTCCCTACTCTGGCGTCCATCAAGCGTGCTCGGCTCAATCGGGGTGCCTAGGAGCTATCAGTTCTCTGGGTTGGCCAGGATGCTTCAGATTGTACTTGGGAGAATCTTGATGATTTCAAGGAGGCGTACCCAGAATTTCAGCTCGAGGATAGATTGTTGCGGACGCTTTCTTGGGCATCACATACAAGCGAAATCGGCTCAAGAAGACGTCCCAACCATCGTCATCTAGTGGCTAGGAGATCAGATCAGTTTCTATTCAGTTAAGATATTTGTTAGAGTTTGTTTAGGAAGGGAATCTTTCAGTATTGTTAGGAGATTGTGTGCTAGGGCCGGCTACTTAAAAAGCTCGGCAAAACCTTATTTGATTAAGCAATAGAAGAGTTTATCAACTCAGCTTCCAAGGGAGGGCGAGTTATCTATCTCTACGATTGCCAATACATCTGCTATATCACAGATCCACACTAAACACTTTGAGTTTATTCATCAAGAGTTATTTTTCTTCACTTGTATGCTTGAAGCAATCTACCAGATCGATTAATAGCAGCATTTTAACAAAAGCAAAGCAACAATAATTTGCAGCAACCTGAAGCAAAGCAACAAATTGCAGCAAAGCAACAACAATAGTTAATAGAAGCAGCAACCAACTGTGCAGCATGTTTGCAGATTACAAGGGTCCAATCCCAAGAAATAAATAGCTTTCCAACATAACTGCTAACAGCTCAACATAAACTGCTAAAAGGTAGTGCATGGACAACAATTAGATAAACTAATTCCTTTCGATCCTGATCAAATTTCCAGTCTTTTAATGATGCACTGAGTGAGGACTGATCATTGGAGTTCATTTGATTGAGCATTGTATCCAACCTTGCTTTTCCCTCACAGCTACGCAAATGCGTAAGGCAAGTGCTTGTACCAACATCACGTGCTACTTTTATTATTTTTTTGCAATGTATACACTGAGCTTCAGCTGCAGAATCACCATTATATATAGCCTCAAAATCTTTCCATATTTCTGATGTAAGCTTGCGTCTTTTACGAAGTTTTCCTAATCATGGACATGATTGGTAATTTAGTACAGAATCTCCTATGCAAAAGTAGTAATTGAATGCATAAAAAGATAGTTTGATGCTCTTCAATCTAACAGTTATAATCATGGGAATGATCGGTAATTTCGGACAGAATCTACTATGCAAAAGTAGTGATTGAATGTGTAAAAAGATAGCATGATGCTCTTCAATCTAACAGTTATAATCATGGACATGATTGATAATTTTGTACAGAAATCCACTATGCAAAAGTAGTAATTGAATGCATAAAAAGAGAGCATGATGCCATGGCGGCACACAAGTGGACGGCGACGCCATGGCTAGGGCGCAAGCCCTGGACAAAAGTCAAGGTGCAAAAATCTGAAGAATACATGTTAACTCTAGACGATTTGTAATATCACTACATTTATATCTTTCTCATGAGAAGTTTTTGTCTGATGAGTAAAACAGCATTGATTGTTTCTTAGGCTGGTCGCAGTGGGTACGGGGAGCCGTCCGCTACCGCGTCCTGCAGGACGCGTATAACGGAAAAACCGCTGTAGTGGCGTCCGCTATCCTATCCGGGACGGTAGCGGAGGCCCTCGCTTCCGCCAAATCAAGCGGGGGCAGCGGACGTCCGCTACCCGCGCTGGCCCCACCGCACCTCCAACCGCTTCGCTGCGCGCCTGGAGAGGGAAAAGGGGAGGGAGGGACCGCCGCCGGCCAGCGGAGCTCGTCTGGGCCCGCCACCTGCCCCGCAACCGCCTGGATCCGCCTTATCTCGCGCCAGCAGAGGCTCACGACGACACGGAGGAGGGCCGGCGGAGCTTGCGGCGACGCGTAGGAGGCCGGTGGCGACGTGGAGGAGGGGGGGTGCCTGGATCCGCCTCGTCTCGCGCCGGCAGAGGCTCGCGGCAACACGGAGGAGGGCCGCGGAGGGCCGGCGGAGCTCGCGGCGATGCGGAGGAGGCCGGTGGCGATGCGGAGGAGGGTCCCTGCTCCGGTCGCTCCTCGCCGCGGCCGCCGCTCCCGCCGGCCGCCCCTGCTCGCGTCGTGCCCCTGCTTGCCGCGCGTGGCACAAATCGAGGCCGGCGGCCAACCCTGGCTCGACCGTGTGCAGCCCCAGCCGGCTCGGGGTGGATCTAGCCGCCCGCCGCGCCGGCCGCTCGCCACCGCGCCAGAGGGAGGAGGGAGGAGGCAGCTCGCCCTCGCGCCGGCGGCAGGGCGGCCGCGAGCCCGTCCCGCTCCGAGCCGCGGCGCTCGCGCTTGCCCGCCGCTCCGTCGGCCTGGGGGCCGAGCTGCTCGATCCCGCTGAGGAGGGAGGCCGGAGGAGGAGGCGGCCGGGGGAGGCCGGAGGGAGGGTGGGGTAGGCGGGGGGGGGGGGGGGGGGGGGGGGGGGGCGAGAGAGAGAGTGGGGAGGGAGAGGGGGCCGCAGGGTATTAAAAAAAAGAAAAATATTATGACGTGTGAGCCCCACATCCGGATAGTTGGGATAGAGGCTGCTCATAGTGCAGAAAAATTGGATATAGAGAAAATAATTTCGATGACCAGACATAAATATTTCTTTTAAAAAACTAATATAGAGGACCACGAGTGCAGACATTCTTACCACGTATGTACAGCAACAATAGTTCTAACATGTTAACATTTCAATTCCAGCAACCACCGGAGCCGGGACGAACAGTGGGCGATAGAGAACGCGAGAGAGTAGAGAAGTTTTCAGTGCTGCAACTGGCAGCTTTTCTGATCTTCGATTGCTGAGTCTTAAAAGACTCGTGTGTACAAGACATGACCCTAGTATGTGTAATAAACGGCACATACAAGTTCACACTATTATTATTTTCTAACATTACTGATTCTTGCTAAACTGTGTGGCTCTCTGAATCATCTAATTGAGTCAATGTATGAATCAAATCATTCAAAGCAATATTCACATAGTGACTGTTTCTTAGCAGTCAGAGTGTCGGACCCATCTTTTTATGGCATCTCTTTTTAGTAACAGAGATTGCAAGAGCAACAGTTCGTCGTTTTGGACGAGGACCGACCGGCTCCTCTCCGTCTCACCTGGAGAAGACCGCCGATCTCACGAATCGACGCGCAGCCGCCTCCATCTCCACCGCCGCCGCCGCCATGCTGCTCCTCCGCCGGCACCTCCTCCCTCTCCACCGCGCGGCCTCCTCGCTCCCCTCCTCCATCTACCACCGCGCCAGGCTCCTCTCCACCTCCACCTCGGGCTCCACCGCCCCATTCTCCCTCGAGGACTACCTCGTCGCCGCCTGCGGCCTCCCCCCGGCTCAGGCCCGCAAGACGGCTGAGAAGGTGTTCGATGAATCATCCAAATATAACAAGAAGGCATTCGAGGAGCACTGCAAGTCCCGCCTCAAATCCGCCTCCAACCCCGACGCCGTCCTCGCCCTACTCTCCGGCGTCGGCCTCTCCAGCGCCGACGTCGCCGCAGTCGTCGCCAGGGACCCGCTGCTCCTCCGCGCCACGCCCAAGAACATCGGCCCCCGCCTTCTTGCTCTCCGCGACCGCCCCGGTTTGTCCACTCCCCAGATCGCTAGCTTCCTCCTGGTCGGCTCACACGCTCTCCGCTGGTGCGACGTCGGTCCAAGGCTCGAGTTCTTCATCTCCTTCTTCGGCTCATTTGAGCAGCTCCTCGCGATCATGAAGAAGAGCGGCCACATTCTACTTGGGGATGTTGAAAGGGTGATCAATCCTAACATCGCGCTGTTTCGCCAGTGGGGCCTAAGTGTTCGAGATATTGCCCAGCTGTGTTCACGCAACTCGCGGTTGCTTACCTTCAGCCCGGAGCGCGTCAAGGAGTTCTTGCTGCGTGCGGAAGAGCTTGGGGTGCCTCGCAGCTCGCAAAAGTTCAAGCATGCGGTGTCAGTCATCTCTAAAATCACCAAAGAGAAGGTTGCTCTCAAGCTTAGGTTTTTGAGTAGTACTCTTGGTTGCTCCGAGAGTGAAGTTGCAATTGCAGTGTCCAAGATGCCAACTATCCTCCCATTGTCTGAGGAGATCCTTCTCCGCAAGATTTACTTCTTGATCAAAGAGGTTGGAATGGAGCCTCAGGACATTGTTGCAAGGCCTATCCTGTTAGCACACAGCCCGGAGAAGCGGCTAGTGCCCCGGCATTGTGTCATGAAGGTCCTGCAGGTAAAGGGATTTCTGAGTAGTAAAATGGGCTTTTACACATTAGTTCAAATTGGAGACAAGACTTTCAAATTGAAGTACATCGACCGTCACAAGGAATCTGTCCCTGGGCTTGCAGATGCTTATGCCACAGCTAGTGCTGGTGTCATACCCTCTGGAATCAAATTTGAACATCTTAAAATGTTCCAATCCTTTTCGTTGGATGGTGGATGTGATGCATCAGTGATGATACAAAATGGCACGGAGAGAACCGGTCCTGCAAATCTGTCGCTTGGTGGGTTCCATGTCATTGATGCTGCCAAGAGATTGCTTGAAATCGTGTGCCCTGCAACTGTTTCTTGCAGTGATATTATCGTCCTCGCTGCAAGGGATGCTGTTGTATTTGAGGCATCAACAAGTGGTTGTATTTTCTCCCAATCTCCTTCCACAAATTATTTCTCGGAATGGTCATTTCTGATACAAGATTTCCAACATTGATTCAAGCAAACAATAAGTTCCTGCACGCCCCATACAGTTCTGGTAGGTTTTGTTGCAAAGTTTATGATCGCTGTGCGATCAGGAGGAAGAAACAGCAGTGCATCTGTGTCTAAATTGCAGCTTTGCAAGAGAAGTCTGGTTGCTGGTGACAAATTGGGTAGGCCTCAATATTCAGCTACCGTTGCAAAACGAGGTGGATGTTAAAACTTGGTGGTCAAGAACGTTACAGCCTTTCACGGTGAAGTTACAAAGATCAGTAGCAGCAGTCTTGATGGTTACAACGTGGAATATATGGACTGAGAGGAATAGGAGGGTCTTTCAACAGAAACAGCTAACGCTGGTTCAGGTTTTTGGGTTGTCAGAATGAGTTGATGAGAGTTGTGGCCTGTGGTAGGCCTGAGCTGAATTAGTTCTCATGTTAGTATACTTGTTAGCTCTTTGGGTTACCCCCTTGTTTCTGTTGTTCAGAGTGAGCACGTTTGGTTATTTTGTAATATCTCCATTGTAAGAACCTGTACTTCTCTTTCCTCTTCTTAAATGATCAAGCAGAGCTCCTGCATTATTAAAAAAAACAGTTCGTCGTTTTGAGAGCTGACGTGTTCTTCATGGAGAGGACCTTGTCGGTGTTGCTGGCGCCCACCTTTCAGTTGTCCGGCACAATCAATTTCATTTCCCCTGCGTTCCAAATACCAACAAATTCAGTAGGAGAAACATCTACTCCACCAAATCCACTCGTTCTTAAGGAGGATCTTACACTAGGTGCAGGGGATTCCATGTTTATGGCGGTTGGGTTTGGAAGACTCGACAACGTCGAGAGGGGGGAAGAGACAAGAAGCACGCGGATCCGCTGGCGACGAGAGTAGGGGATCTGTTGGAGACCGGCGGAGGCGGCGCGCAGGTGGACGGCGGAGGACCGGAGGCGGTGCATGCGAGCGGTCAGCCAGATTCTTTTTCCGAGAAACATAATAAATATAACACAGACGATCACAAACACACGCAGGAGGGATTAGGGTTAGGGATTTAGGGTTCCTGTGGTTGGAGGTTCCAAAAACGGCGGAGTTAGAAAGGATGGCCGACGGCGGCCCAGCGGTGGTTGCGGGTTGCGGGCGGCGAGTTCGGCAGTGATAGCGCCGCTGGCCGGGTGATGGAGGACCCCCCGGTGGCCGGTGCTGTAACACCTCAGGTGTTTTAATTGTTAAACAAGTCTTATTAGCATAATAAAATGCATCACTAACTAAGAAAATAAAAGGAATGGATTAAGTTTGGTTTTGTTTTTACCTTTAAAAGTTTGTATGTGCATAAATGCATATACTTTAATGAATCAAATTGGATAACTTTCACATCAAAGCAAATATGGCTATGAAATAAATGAGCACACCAGTATTAGCATGACCAATAAAAGTTTAGTTGAAGCCTAGGGAAGAAAATGAAATTTTGAAATAAAATGACGCGCCCTCCGAAAAGAGTTTTCTTTAAGTTTTTAAAATAACTTTGGAACTAAAGCTCAAATGAACTTTGGCCTGAAATGAAACTTGTAGAACTTTTTATTCTGAACAACTTTCATATTCAAAAGATTTTGAAATTCGAATTAGAAAGTGGAGAAAACGTCCTGTTTG
Source organism: Panicum miliaceum (assembly GCA_032594955.1). Lineage (NCBI taxonomy): Eukaryota > Viridiplantae > Streptophyta > Magnoliopsida > Poales > Poaceae > Panicum > Panicum miliaceum. Next base: position 22,821,701 of record CM064062.1, read on the forward strand.
CAACCAGCCCCCTGGAAATTTTTGAATTTTCGCACTTAGGTCCCTCCCTCACCTCTCCCTCCTCTGCTGCACCGCCCAGCTCGCCTGACCGCCGCCAGCCACCTGGCCCTCGACGCCTGCGCGGCACCAGGCGCCGAGCCAACCCCCGGCGCCCTGCCTGCTGCCCGCCCCCGCTCGCCCAACCACAGCCTCGCCTTTCTTCCCCCTCCCGCACGGCAAGCCCCTGCCCAACCCGGCGCCCTGCAGCACCGCACCGCCGCCCAGTCGCTGGCCGCCGCCCCGCCACCCAACGGCGTGCCCCGTTGTGCCGCCCAGCTCGCCAGTAGCACGCCGCGTCGCCCGCACGCGACGTCGCGCCCCGGTGCGCGCCCAGCACACGCACGCCACGCATGGCGCGCCTCTGGTCACCGCCGCCCCGCACCAATGGCGCCCAGCCTCGCCGCCCCCTCCACCCAGCGCCCGGCCGTGCCAAACCCGCCCCCATGAGCTCCATCGGCTATAAAGCCCGGCGCAGCGCCCCTCCCTCCTCTCCCTGTTCCCCTTTCTTCCCCGCAGAACAGAGCAAAGCAGAGCCGAGCTCCACCCCACGCCGCCGCCGTGGAACTCCCTCCTCCGCCCCTCCTCGACCCGAGACAAGCGCTGAAACGGATCCTCCTCAGTGCGCTGAAGCTTCCCAGCCCAAGCCCCGCCGCCCTCATCGCCGGAGCGCCGCCGTCCACGCCGCCCCACCGCCGCCGCCCCTGCTCTCCACGGCTAGCCCGCCACCAGCCACCCCGAGCCACTCCAAGACCACCAATAGGTGCGCCCTGGTTCCCTCTCCGTGCCCCCCCACCTTGCCCTCGCCGCCGGCGACCCAGCTCGCCGGAATTCGGCCGGACAGGATGATCCCCGCCGTGAATCGCGACCAGGGACTACATTGCAAACGCCCAAATCTTCCTAGGGGGTTTTCTGCTAGTTTTCAGGGACCCCTCTGTAAAAAAGTTTTAACCAAATCAGTGAACTTGTAAAATTCGTATAAAATCGTAGAAAATTCAGAAAAATGCAAACTCAACTGTTCTGGTATCCTTAGAAGAACCTCTACAACTTTTGTTACATAAAGTTTCTCAGATTCTCAATATATTTTGCTCTACATTAAATGGAAGGTTTAATGTACTTCTTTCGTACCCACTGTTGTAGATCATTGCTGACCCTAAATTTTGGGCAGTGAGTAAGTTGCTTGATGTTTAGGACTGTGTAAAAAGATCAGGACCAAAAGCCATCTCTAGATACACCTTTTGTCCAACCTTGTTTTATGCCATAAAGTGATAGAACTAATTTCTCCTGCTGTTCTGTGATGTTTAATGTCATGAAACTTTTTCTGTGTTGTTATAGTAATACCTAGAGTCCATAGAAAAATTTAGAAACATTTTTACTATATGTAACCTGTTCATATGAATTTGTGGTAGGAAAACTTCACTAATTCAAAATAATTAGTAAAGCGCTTAGAAAATGTTCATCTTTTTGCTATGAAACGCATTAGAGTAGCTCAAGCTGTACAAAAAGTTTCATACATAGAAACCCTGTATAACATCCTGGAGAAACTAATCTTTAATAACATGAGTGTAGCTTGTCCCATTTATTATGCTGTAAATCATGTACAATAAAATCTGAAAAATTTACAGTAGCACAAATATGGTTATAGCAACACCCTGTAAAATTTTTAGCATCAATACTTGCATGGTTTGTTCTGTATAAAAATAACTAGATGCTAGCAGTGGCTGTGTATTACATTTTTCGTATTTAACATGCTACACAAAAATGTCTGAAATTTGTACAGCGATCTTATCTCTGCATATTGTACTTTGAATAAAAATTTTATTACCAGAAGCTAACTAGATTAGTAATTGTGTTCAACTCATGTTTGTGTTTAAAAGAAAAACTAAGTTTTCAATATAACACCACCCCTTCTTCTTTAATGAAGTTAAATAGATTAAGATAAACTCTATTAACGATTGCCCAGGAGATGTGAAAGTAAATAACTTCACAGCAAAACTTATATCTTATGAACTACAACCTTATCGTGAAGGAAATCATGTCGTTTACCATCACCACTACTTAAACTTGTGCATTCATGTAGAAACGACGACTCTAGCCGACGGAACGTACGAGTTGGTGCCCGAGTCCGAGAGTGAGCAGCGAGAAGCCCAGGCAAATCTAACTGAAGCAGTTGAGACCCGGGTCAACGTTCAGACGATCCCCGGACTAACTATTCACAAGAAGGCAAGCCCCGGAGCATAACCTATTTCTTTCCTAATTATGCAACTCATTACTCTTCGCTTGTGCATTAAGTTTATAGGAGTTGAATGAAAATTTAGTTGCATGATGTTAGGAACCCATGCTTGAAAACTAGATGTAAGGTTCGATAGAATGCTGTGCTAATAGGACTCCGGTAAAAGCCGAGTGATTTCCTGTCACTCACGAGAAAATAGGAGTTGAATGTCTACTACACGCTGCAATCATAAGGACACGGACGGGCTATGGAACGATGGTTACGATTGAGGCCCGTCTGTCTAGTGAAAAATGCTAAGGCCGCAGGGTGTGGTAGTGATGGTTAAGTCTTTGAACGTACTAAACACATGCCGAGATTATGGGAATCGGTAAGCTTAAGTACCTGATTGGCCCGGCAAGGGGACGGCATCCTACCCTTTGAACTTCGGTCCCACTATATGGCGAGTGCACGAGTGGTCACGAGCCGGCGCCGAACCGTGGCGTGGGGCTCGTGTACTCTCGGAGGGTAGCCCCGATCCCCGACCTGGAAAGAAAGGGGAAAAGTTGCACGTGTGACTCTGTGAGTAACCACGTGACGTGTGTTTAGGTTTCCCTTGCAAGGTTAAGAAATTCGATTCGAATCGTCCGTTTCTCACGGCTATTGAGACTGCTTAACCATTTTTACCCACAGAGTAAGAAGAGGAACAATGAGGATGAATGAACTGGTTGTATGAAAATTTAATGCTTCACCATGTATGCTTTTAGATAGCTGCTTATCTAGAATGGTTAACGAAACTAGAATCTTGAGCTAAAAATTGAAAGTAAGTACCCACTTGTAGAAGCTTTTCGGCAAAACAAACCCCTGAGCCAAAAGCCTTGCATATCTAGAGTCGGTGGAGTAGATTCCACTACTCGGGTAAGTCTTGCTGAGTATTAGTATACTCAGCCTTGCTTGTGGCTCGTTTTCAGGTGAGACCTTCGAAGATATGATTGCTAGCTTGACTTGGCCCTGCACTCTTCCCCCTGGTTGGTCGGTGGAATGGGATGCGCCCCCGTCCAACGGAGATAATGTCGAGTGATGTCTCGCACGGGCTTCATCGAGACATCCTTATCGTCGAGTAGCTTTCGTTGTTTTATTTTCCGCTGCAACTTAAACTCTGAAGAACTTCTTAGTATGATCATTGAAGTACTTGGTTTCTAAACTCAAAACTTGGTCTGTAATATTTACTTATGTTAATGTTGTAATATTTGCTGGAATGTGGTATTCTCTGGGCTCATCGTCGCATGAGCATTTGTATGTATGGCATTCGATCCGCCCTACCGTGGTTGTATCGGGAGGTTATACCCGACAGACCAGTGGATTACTCCGTTTGAAGTGTAAGGTTAACCGAGATTGCCTTAATGGTGATGGTTAATACACTTGAGCCGGATTAATTCAGGTGGTTCTGCCACAGGTGCCGGTGGCGGGGGCGAGCGCCGGCAGCGATGCGGGGGCGGGTGACGGGCGGGGTGGCGAAGGGGGGGCGGGTGGTGGGCGGAGCGTTGCAGCGGCGAGTAGCCACCGGCCGCGGGCGGCGGTGGAGGCTGGCGGTGGGGGATCAGATCGGAGGAAGAAGAAAGAAAGAGGAAAAGGAAGGAGAAGAAAGGAATAAAGGATACGCCTTCCTTCGCTGCCAACGGGTCGCGACGCGCGACCCCCCGCGAGTGGCCCCGCAGCTAGTAGCATGCAGGTTTCTACACACACCCATGATCACTACGAAAGCAAATAAACAAATCACCAAGGTAGCACTACGAAAGCAAATAAACAAATCACCAAGGTAGCTCCGATTAGAGATATCGTTAAGCGCATAACTTATTGTTAAACGCATTTCCTCCTTCTTGTCAAAATATTTTACATCATTCCTACTGAACCATACATATCATAGAGCAGATATTCTGATTATTCACTTGTTTTTCGTGGCGACGTGGTGAGACCGGATATGTGTGTGTGTGAGAGATAGAGAGAATAATTCATTCCTATGATGGAATTACCAATTCAAATAAATATGTTGGTAGAATTAGCAAGTGGGACTATCCTATTAAATTTACTCGTCCTATATCAGAATTCAATGGTGTAAGAAACTGAGAACACATCTTGGTTAAACAATGCCTGAATTTTTGGTACATTGTGACTTGTGAGCCATATGGACGTTGATAGGGTAAACACCATGCATGCATATATATTTATTTCTAGAAAGCATGCATTCGCCAGGTCAACCGATATTGGCAGAATTCTTGTAGAGTAAAAGTGAGAGAGAGGATTGAGAATGAACTCTGTCGTATTCCATTGAAAGAGGATCACTATTTATATACATGCCCAAGGGGCTAAGTGTGAAAGGGACATGGCCCCTTCGGGATTGGCCCTTTGGTGATTTATAAGCTACTTAATGTATTATTAATCACTAACCAATTACATAATTGATCACTAAGAAAACTAATCCATTTTCTTCATAACGCTCCCCCTTGATCAATTTGTTCTTGAGGTCTTGGAAATAATGTAATAACTTCTTGAAAACCCTGTGGGAAAAATAAGGAGATATATGTATATGTCATAGAAAAAACTTCTTTAAAATCCTTTTAGGAAAATAGGAGAAAATATTGATATGACATATATGATTGCTTGATAGCATATTGCCTCATTAAAAAATCTGTGTAGGAGAAAACCTTGATAGGAAATACTCATTAGAAAAAGAGTGCAATTTTATAATCAGAAGATTATAAATATCTTATAGTAAGGGTTTACTCCCCCTGATACTTGCAAATCTTTAAGTCGTCTCATACCAATTCCGAAAACGTATTCTGGAATAATGATGTAGGTAAGGACTTTGGGAATAAATCTCTAAGATTATCACATGACTTGGTTTGCAAGATTTCTATCTCTCCATTTTTCTATAATTCATGAGGATAGAATAATTTAGGATCAACGTAGTTTGTGATATTGTTCTTTATATAGCCTGCATTCATTTGTGCAATGCAAGCATAATTATCTTCATAGATAATTGTTGGTTTCGTGATTGAACCAATATCACATGACTGTTATATGTGATTTATCATTCTGCGAAGCCATACACATTCACGTGAAGCTTCGTATAATGCAATTATTTTAGAATGATTAGTGGATGTGGCTACTAGGGTTTGTTTGGATGATTTGTATGATATGCCCGTTCCACCATGTAAAAATACAAAGCCGGGATCAATAGATAGCCATCATCTGTATATCCAATTCTAGCTTTATCTTAGTCAAACTAATAGAATAAACCAAGATCGGTCCAATGATGTTGTTGACGGTCATTAAGTGCGAAATTCGACTTTCAACTATACTCACAAACAAAGGAAACTATATCTCTTACTCGCAGATTTGCATCACTAACCTAGTTCCACAGATGTATTGTCTATCTAATCATTTCAGGGATACAAGTCTGAAATAAGAAGAAAACACAATGGATACGTAGCAAAACATACACAGAAGATCATCTGCTGCAACTCACTTACAAGAGGAACCCACATGTCATAGCAAATGGGCGCGCCAAGCAAGCAAACATAAGGAAACGTCACAAGGGCCCACATGACAGCGTACTAGAGAAGGCTGAGCCGGGGGAGGCTCATCTGGGGGTCGGCCGACCCTGGCCGGCATCCCGTCCAGGTGCCCTTTGGCGTGGCGTAGCTCCTAAGCAACGTGATTCTCCTGCCTAAGGTTTCCTTATTAAGAGATGGCGGGAACCGACCCTAGAGACTATAAAAAAGGCCCTCACCCCCTCATTCCACACACACATCACACTTGAGCCTCTCCCCCTCTCTCTCACTTGAGACTTATACTCCTTAGGGCAGTGGAACTAGGCTAGTACCTCTTTCTTAGCAAATCAAGTCGTTCCTCAGGGCTGGAGTGCAGTCCTCGGCCTTGGTAATGGCTTTGTATTCGAATAGTCAGTACTCTATTCTTAATGCAGAGCTGAGCCTCGGTTGTTTATCTATCTTGGTAGTATATCATGCCTTGTCTTGTTATGCCGCCTTGCTAGTTAATGTCATGGCTTGGTGCTTCATTAGTTATGCTTTATATATGATTAGGCTAGATGATCTAGGTAAGGATATCGGTTCGTTGTGCTTTCAGGCTTGCCTTAGCGTCTTACTTGTCCATCCGAAGGGTGGGAGACCCGGGGGCGCTAGGGTTGTGACCTCATACACGAGCGTGGTGCTCGGGTATGCGGGATCCTTCGAATATGACTGTGTTCCATGGTGTGACTGGGGTAGGCGGCAGGTGGTGATAGCCCTGTCCGTCCGCTACGAAGCTGCTTCGTGGTTAGTGTACTCCCCCACGTTCGGGTACGGTGTAGAAGTTCTAAAAGATGTAACGGCCCAGATGTTCTCCGGGATGAGACATTCTCCCTTGTATCCCTAATTTCCCGACACCTGCAGCCCTAACCATATGTATGTTGCATAACCCTTGCTTGCCTAAATAGATGCTATTAGGACCTTGTTGTATGCCTATGCCCCCATTAACCCGTAGGTTTATTCATTTATTCTTTATCCTGAGATTGGCGAGGTTGTGTGTGTCACATTACCCTTATTCATATCTTTATCATGACTTACCCCTGTGTATGTTATACTCTATAGCTTATTCATGTCATCATCGGTTATGTACCAAGTAAATCTCTTAACACATCATGCCCTCCTTTGGAAAAATATAAATAACGATACCCGAATACTCTCCGAGTGAAATGCTACTACGGTATATCCGTGCGCTTGCGGATTCTATCTGTAATTGTTAAGACATACCACTACGGTGTTTCCTGGTGCCGCTGCTAGGGATGGGACTAACACCCTCGTTCCTAGTGGTGACTTTAAGAAATGCCAACAAGCATTTCTGGCGCCGTTGCTGGGGAGTGGCATTGATGTTAATAGAATTTACTAGTCCATGATCATGACAACATGTTTAAGAAATAGCTATAACTTATACAGGCTAATGTTGCTTTTGTTTTCTCCTGATTGGACGAAAACAATTTAGTGTATGACTGTGTCGGTGTTTTACCGTCAAGCCCACCAAGGGACAAACTTTGTTGAAAACCCCGAGAAGCTCATGAGAAGGGCCTGACCTTGCGTCGTCCCTTCTCAGATCTCGTTGTCGACAAGCAAACCAACTTTCCAAGCACCATCAACAATCACCGAACCCATGGCTGAGAAGACCCTTCGCAACTTTTTCGTCCGCTCCGCCACCAGTGTGACGACTGGACCCAACATTGATGTTGGGGACGTGAATTTCAAGCTCAAGTCCAGCCTAATTAACATGGTGCAGGCTAGCCCTTTCTGCAGCAAGCCTAACAAGGACACGAATGCCCACCTCCAGAATTTTCTGGAGTTATGCAAGACCGTGACCATACGGGCCGTCACGTCTAACGCTATCAGGCTCCGTCTATTTCCCTTCTCCCTGCTGGGAAAGGCGAAATAGTAGTTCTACCAAAACAAAGAAGCCATCAGCACGTGGGACAAATGTTCCACGGCGTTCCTCGCGAAGTTCTTCCCGCTAGGCAAAACAAATGCCTTACGCGGGAAGACATTAAGTTTCTAACAGACAGGGATGGAATCCATACCGGAAGCTTGGGACAGACTCCAAGAGTACATACTCGCCTGTCCTCATCATGGGGTGGACGAGTGGATCGTGCTCCAAAGCTTCTAAACGGGCTAACGCCAACACCCAGAGTCCACCTAGACGATGCTGCTGGACGAGCCTTCCTCGACCTCACGATAACCAAGGCTACGACCTAGATAGAAAAGATGGTCTCCAACCAGGGTTGGAACGAGGAGTGTTCCCAACCCCGAACCAAGGGCGAAATGCACACCGTCAAGGAGACGGATATGCTCGCCACAAAGATGGACCTCCTACTGAAGTGCCTAGACGAACAGGCGCAGTACAAAGAGCGTATGAACAACTACGCTCAAGCCGTAGAATCGCACCCCACGTGTGAGATCTGCGGCAGTGGTGGACACTCGGGGAACGACTGCCCTGACACCCGTGAAGACGCTGCCTTCATCAACGACAACAACGGGTACCGTCCACAAGGAGGCCAGGGGTGGGGCCAAGCACGCCCACGATACCAAGGAGGAGGTGACAACTACAACTCAAATTACAATTCGAACCAACCCTCCATCAAATATGAGGTTCTTGGTCAAGTTAAAATAAATGAATCTATAACTAAGAAACTTGCTGCCAATGACAAAATTCTTGAGAGCATGAATATAAAAGTTGAAACTCTTTCTTTTGCTCTTAGAAATCAACTAAGTTTTAACAAAATGATAGAATCTCAACTTGCTCAAATAGCTGCCGCTGTTCCTGCTAATGATTCTAGAAAAATACCGGGGCAACCCAAGATTCCTGTGGAAAATGTTAGCATGTTGTCTACCGGTTGGGGTAACCCATCTTGGAGGACCCCTCGGACTAATCATGCAGGTAGAACCGCGCGTCCAAAAATGAATGCATGGGGAGGATTGACAGCGGCACTACACAAAGACCTAGGGGTGCCTATGATTAAATGCTCAATCTATGACCAATACTATGATCAGGCCCTCTATGACCTTGGGGCAAGCATAAATATCATGCCCAAGGTAATATTTGAGCAATTACAATATACTGCTCTTTCCCTGACCTGTATGTAGTAGATATACCGAAGGGATAATCAAAAACATGCTCGTACAAGTTAAGAACTCATTCGTCCTTGCCAAGTTTGTCGTTCTTGACATGGAGGGCGATACCGGCATACAACTCATCCTCGGACGCCCCTTCCTAAGAGATGTCAAGGCAAGGATTGATGTCGGAGCCGGAGAAATCCGATTCCGCATCGGGGTCGACAACATATTCTTAAAATTCCAAAATAGGAAGGAGTAGTGCTTCGTGATCCATCAAGGTCACGACGGGAGTGGTATCTGGGAGAACCACTTCCCGAACTAGAAACTCCACCAACCGCACAACCAAAAAAAAAAAGAAGCATAAGAAGGTATGGCGGAAAGTAGAAAGCTCGTCCTCGTCTACTTCTCCAAGACGAGACAACAAGTGGTAAGTAAAACGCCAGAGAAAAGTCTTGCCTGTCGGACTCTAAATGATGAGCCCTTGCCAAAGGTAAAATGGTATTTATCCCATATCTAATTTTTCAAAATTTTCTTCTTCACTTTATTTTTTCCCACTACATATTTAATTTCAAATTTTTTCTACATGCTGGAATTTTTCTAGCCTTTTCTTTCTTTTTACAAAAACCCAAAAAAAATTTTTGAGCATCAAGATCCTTTGAAAAAAAAATTTAAAATCTTTTTTGAGGCAAATTCTGGCTGAGCATCCCACAGCTATCTTCCATATAGCTGTTGGGAATCACACGATAAAAAGCAGCAGAGGTGGGCCCACTGTGGGGTTGGCCGACCCCACAGGTCGGCCGACCCAGGAGCAACGGCTCCTAGGCCCCACCATCTCCAACGGTCACTAGCCGTTGCATGCTGCCCATTGCCTGCTTGCTCCCGGCCAATGCTCTATAAATAGAGCCCAAGGGGGTGTTTCACTCATCCTTCACTTCTTCACTCCCTCTCACTCTCTCAAACATTTTCTCTCGGGTTTTATTTAGTTTTGTGCTCAAGTTCAAGTGCAAGAACTCTCTCTCTATCATTTCTTTGCTGCAAGAAAGCCCGCATACTTGGAGGAGCAACTTCGGGTAAGTGTTTCCATTTCGATTTCACTAACGTAACCTGATTCGAGTTTTTCTTGGTGTTCTTGTTCAAGCATGAAGGGCATTGGACGAAAGGTTTCCGGTGCGTTGAAGAAGATGATGGGAGGAAGCTCCTCCAGTTCTTGGGGTGGCTCAAGCTCCCGCCACACTCCCGAACCTACGCCAAGCCCGAGCATGATGGACTATGAGGAAGAAGAACAAGAACAACAACAAGAAGCGCAAACCAAACCGCAAGTCGAGGACATGGAGATGGACGATGATGATGCACCCTACCTCGATTTGTGAGATGACCGCGAACGACAAGCCTAGACCATCCTCAACAATCGAAGCTTTGGCCACACAAAAGCCTTCAACCCGGAACTCCTCGCCAAAAAAGGTATGGACGTAGACTTTGCTACGGTTTGGCATGCGATTGGATAGGATGGTTTTCTGCCTGTTGAGGAGAATGGTTCTCGACTCCTCACCATCCAGTTTCTTTGCACACTCCGAGAGGTGGATGACGGTGTTTCGTTTCGACTTTTCGGTCATGATTATTACATTACTTGGAAAGATTTGAGTCACCACCTCGGTTTTAACAAACGCTTGCCGGTTTCTCTTGAAAAAGCTTGCTGTAGTTTTAATCATCATGATTTTTGGGGTTTGGTTTCGGGTCAAGTTGTCCATGGCAAGTTTGCACCTCAGTGCAATGATATTCAAAATCCAACTCTTCGTTTGATGCACAAATGGTTAGCCATCACCCTCTTTCCAAGAGATGATGTTCGAACCGTGTGCAATCATGAGTTGATGATACTATACGCCATGGTCAACAAGATCAAAGTTTCCCCCGTAAAGGCAATGATTTTGCAATGGCTTTTGAACTTCAAGATGACGGGTCCTATTGAGTGTACTTCTTTGGTTACATGCATCGCTTCGAGTCTCGGGGTCTTAGATGGGAATGTCATTCCTATCATTGAGGATCCCCGTACTCTTATCGATGAAGCTTATTTGATTTATGGGCACACACTCAAGAAAGGCCTGAATGACTCTTTGATTTTCTTCTCCTTGGGCTATGCAAATGAAATCCCATTTCCAAACACGGGGTATCATTTGTATAACTGCCAGTCACTAACCGCCCCTCTCATCCCAGAAGAGGCGGCACGCAAACATAGTGTTTCTGGTTTGCCTGGCAGGATGACGCGAAATAGGGCAGGTAGAGGAACCGAGCCCGCACCACTACCACAACAGCCTTAGCCTTCATATCACCATGAGGCGGGTGGTTCGGCCTAGCACAACGCAAGCACGGACGAGTGGGCGCGGCAGGCTCCAAGCCGCCGATCCACTAGCTCCAGCTCCAGCGGGGTCCCAAACCTTGCACGACGTACGACCTCTAGCCGCGACTTTGGCTCCATCACCCAGCAGCTAGGCGAGCTGCGGGTTCAGGCCAACAATATCGAGGATACGCTGCAACAACACATTGAAACCAACCAAGCATGGCAGCGATACACCGGCGATAGGATCCAGGCCATGGAGCAGAGGCAACTGCAGTAGGAGGAGGAGTGGAGGGCCTACTACCGTTGGAGAGGGTTTAACCCCGACCAACAGCAGTGAGCCTGAAGCTAGCTTGGGGGAGGACCTCCACAAGAGGAATCATGTATCTTAAGTTTCTTTATCGCTTTCAAAACCTTATGCATGAAACAAAACAAAAATTTACAAAACTAAAAACAAAATAAAAATTTGCAAAACCCAAAAAAGAGTAAAATTATTTACTTGCTTCTTATGTGTAGTAAGCATGGTGTAGTTTTTCTTGATGAGATGATGAATAGTTGCTCTATTAGTTTCCTCCGTATGACTAGTTATAACTTAGTGCTCTTCCTATAAGTTTTGAGTTTGTCGGCTAAATGTTCAAACATTAAACTTGAAACTCGTGGGTAGCAAAAAGCATGATCCGAATCTAAGTTGTTGTGAGCGATGATATGGATGAATAGAGTTGTTATGATCTTTGTTGGCGTTTCATAGCGTCATCACCAAGTATGGACATAAATCCATTCCTCGGCAACGGCACCAGAAATCTCGTCGGGTATTTTATACGTTACAGAAGGATCTGCAAGCGCAAGGAATACCGTTGTAGCATTTTACCCGTGAGTACGGGGTCGTATTTATATTTCCGTAGGAAGGCGACGGTTATTGGAATAGATTAGTGTGTTGATTAGTTCTAGCATGGATATTCTATTGAATAAACATGGATAAGATAATATATGGTAAATAGGTAGTGTGACACACAAGTTACTCAAGTTCTAACTCTATGCAAAGCTTATAGGAAGGGAGAAAGGAAGAAGAAAGCTAATCTAAGAACTTATGTACTCCTAACTAAGAATACAGTCCATACTAAGCACTCCCATACATACACATGATTAGAAACGGGCTCTAGGCTCCCAGGCATCACTGGGTGACCGCACAGGATATGGCTAGGTGGCCACTGGATCCTCACGACTATTTTATGCACCTCCTACAGCTACTACACGAACGGGGAGGATTACGCTGGACGGACAGGGCTGTCACCACCTGCCGCCTACCTCATCTAACCATGGTATAGAGCCGCATCCAGCAACACTGATTAGCCCAGACACCACGTCTACACTAATAAGTGATACTCTAGTACCCCGCGCGGAGCCCCCACCCTTCGGATGGACACACATCACACTAGAGCAAACATGCGAATACTAGAACCAATGCCGTAGCCTAGATGTCTTACCACGTCTAATCATGCAAGATATAAGACGTAGATATAAACTAAGCATAGCATACAAGTCTGAATACAGAGAACATATACTATATGAGTACACTAAACTAGAAGATAACTCTATTGAGGAATTCCGAATATTACAAAGGAGAGGAAGAGTAAAACCCATACCGAACACTCCTAGGCAGCACTCGGGAACAAAAGAAGAGCTACTTCACCTAAACTCCACTATCCTAAAGACGAAGCAAGAGAGAAACTTGAGAGAGGCTTCAACTTGTGGTGTCTACTTTAGTAGCAACCCCCTCATATTTATAGAGGTGAGTGAGGGGTGTGTGCAGCAGCTTCTCGATGCCCCTTCACCCCTTAGCACCCTGAACCGACATGGAGGACCAATGGGAGATCTCCACGTGGAAGAGGAAGGTCGGTGGGGCCCGGCCTGGTTTGGCCGACCCACCTGGTTCACCCGAACCAGGTTAGGCGCCTCCAGCTTCTTCTGTGGTTCTGACACGTGGGCCTTTGGCACTCCTGTGGGTGAGTCGAGTCTGTCCTAGGTCGTTTGTGCTTGTTTGTGGGCCCTTTGATCCATGGGAGGCTGAACGGCGCACTCTGATTGGTCGACGCCATTTGCCTTGGATTGAAGTGCTTGTTTACACTTGATTTCTGCTCAATTTCCCTACATTGCAAATTCTCCAAGGAGAATGTGGAAACGATATTATTCTAGATAAATATGCAAGTTAAGTATGCTAGTCATCCCAATTTTCTGATCAAATCGACGCTCAAAATTTGTCCGTAGCGATCTTTTGTAGGTTCTACTTTTTTTGGTTCTACTTTTTTTTTGGGTCATGCTTCTTGGGCATGCCATCTTTTCTCTTTTTCTTTTTCTCTCTTTTTTTTTCGGGGATGACCAAGCCTAATTTCTTTTTCAGCGATAACACGAGGAGAGATCACAAACTTCATGGAGCATTTATTTGGTGGATAGATGGATTTGCTAATTCCCAGTGTAGCAATGTCGCAATGGGTATAGCGTGTGTGTGATCTTGATCAAGAGGATATGAAAAGCATCTCACTAGGGTCACAACAATTTGACAAAGCTCAATGAAATAGCAAGCAACAATATGTATAGGCCTTTTCAATGTAAATGACATATGGCTTTGGTAGGACTTGGAACATCATTGAGGAACATGTCTTTCCCTTTTTAAATTTTTGTAAACAAAAATACTCCAGACATCATGCTTCACTTAGGAAAAGATTATAAAGCTCCACCTTCCATATCTAAACTCATAACAACCTAGACTTGGATAAAGCCTGTGCAATCCATGAGATGTTCGGGTTCATGGCACAAAGGTTTAAACAGCCAGCAAACTCAAACTTAGGGAACAACATGCTTTAGGACTAAGCAAGACAGACAAGCAAGAGCATAACAATTATTCATCCTTTCAACTTAGGAAGACTGAACATTCTTAGCAAGCATATGGATAAGGGAAATTTAAAGCAGGAAATATTTGATTCGTTTTTTTAGAGTTTTTTAATCTTTATTGAAAGCAGTAAAGGATACAGTTCACTTCGTGGAAGGACTCCCCCAAGCTAGCTCTTGGTTTAAGGTCCGATGAGTAAGACCCTCTCCATACCTGTTTAACTCGAGGTCGAATCGTCCATACCTGGAGAGGATGTAGAGGACGATGACGTCTTCTTCTTTCTCCACACCTTCTTGGATTTCTTCTTTGGTGTTGTCGGTGGTGTGGGAGGCAGAACTTCTGATGGGGGCCATGGTTATGCCCACAACCCATTTTCTTCATGGTCTTGATGAATCAGGTACATGTTTTCTGTTGGCGCTAAAATCGGCCGGATAGGAATCGGCCGATGGGTCTTCAGCGTCGGACACACGACCCGGGAGAATCTGCTTAGCTCCTGTTCGGGTTATCGCCCTGGTGCGGTTCGCGCGGCGTGCCAGTCAATCTGACCTGTTGATTGACAAGGAAATAGAGTATTAAATTCCAGGCGCGTCGATCGGCTGGATTTCCGATCTGTCCTGAGGAGCGCGTCGGCGGCAAATCGACCAATTTGCTGTAGAGATGATCGGCTATGGGTCAGCCGATGATCGTATAGTAATTGTAAAGAAGACTGCTAGAGCGATCTAAACAAGTACTATAGAAGCAACACTTGGAACAGATCTAATCGGCTGTATGGCGATGAATCGAAGGAGAACAATGACGAAGCCGATTACTCTGATCTCAAGCTGGATAACTGGTGATAATACTAGAATAACAGGTAAAACTTGCAATTCTAGTAAATATCGATAACTTGTGAATAAATTCAAACGAAACCACAGCGATGCACCCGTAGTTAAAGCTCGGATATTACTCGATAAGCGGAACCTACCAATTGGCCGGAGATCAGGTTGATGCAGCCCTGCCAATCCGTACGAACTCGTGGAAGAAGAAAATATTGGCGAAGTCGCCGACTTGAAAGTAAAGTACTAGTAAAAAGTAGAAGTGTTTTGTTGATTGATGTGTTGATATCTTACAAAGCCCTAGCGACTCCTATTTATACCCTGAAACTAGGACTCCTGGTCGATTACGACTTGTTACAACCTTATTTAAAACAGGAAAACTACTATATCTATAATAACTTTTTAAGAGGAAACGGACTCCCGCAGAATCTTCCGCCGCCATTTCCTAATCCAATCAGGACCTCTTCAATTGCTTTCCAGCCGACTCAGCATGCCTTGTTAACCAGCTTTTGACCAGGATCTTCTGGAATAATCCTATCCTGTTGGCATAGGCTGCGCCACCAATCGGCCGATTTTCAACTGTTACCTCGATTGACCGATTCCTTACTGTAGCTTTCAGATCTGCTTCATCGGCCAATCTTCTCTTCCTGACGCCGATTCAATACGTGTCAAAATCTGGCGTCAACACATGCCCCCCAGTTTCGGAGTAAAATATAACTTTTCCTTCGAAACTCTTTTCTTTAACCCTCTTCTCCGAAACGGGCGCAGTAAAAATCTCCTTCCGTTCCGCGGCACAATGATTGCAATTTCCTCGAACCGAGCGCGCAAAATGACCGCTCCCCTGGAACTCGTGTAGACGGTGCGGTAAAAATACCATCTTTGCCCTTGCCCCCTTTATCTCTCTTAAGTACTGGTTTTCTCCTCCTCTCCTCCTCCACGAATCCAGCATCCTTTCTGCCGCATCACTGTTCATCTTCCTCCAAGTTCTTTCGATTTCCAAGCGCTCCCCCTTCTCCGGCGATCTCATCCGTAGCCTGCTAAGACCCCCAATGGCGTCTCCGTCGGCGACCACCCCATCTACAGAGGCTCCATCGGCTGCTCCTTTGGCGGCGGCGGCCCAATCGGCGGCTTCTCCAACAGCGTCATCGGCGACGATGGCTTCCATCCCAGAGGTAAATGCCCGAAATTTTTTTTCTTTTTGCCTTGCTGCTTCAGTATTTTTCGGTCCCTTTCTTAGTTTCTTCCTTTTTTCCTTTTCTTTCTAGGCCCTTAGGCACAGAATCACCATTCCTCTCTCAGAATCTCCTGACCTCATCTGTCTAGGCCCTATGGGGAGTCCTGATCCAACGGATCTAATTAGTTTAGAAACTCACAGAATCCCCTTTAAGCAGTCACCCATGGATTTAGATCACTGGGTAGGCGCATTCAGATCCTGGCCAAATGAAACACCCGGGTGGAGAGAATGGTACCAGAGGGTAGCCGGGTCTTGGAAAATCCAATGGGAAGAACTTAAAATCGGCCAGTGCATAGATTTGTCCCTGTCTCAGATGGAAAAGAACAAACCTTTGGTTATGGCAGCCTCTTACTTCTGGTCCGATGCACTTAACGTATTCCTTTTTGGACACGGACCCATGACCCCAACCTTGGCCGATGTCCTGTTGCTGACCGGCCTAGATGTTTCTTTCGCCGATACCCCCTTCAATTATCTGTTCAAGCCATCTCATCGGCTAGACACCAAAGGAATCAGCGGGTGGAAAGGATACATCAGTAAAAACATGAAGACAGGAACAGTCTCACAGAGGGAGCACACCGCCTTCTTGATGATGTGGCTGGAAAAACACTTCTTCTATGGCAGAGCGGTTGGCCCCTCTTCCAACACTCAAGCTTTGGCAGAGTCTCTTGCACAAGGATCGGCCGTCCCCCTCGGTAAACATTTGCTGGGATCGGCATACCATATGATGCATCAAATCGGCGCCAAGCTGTCGAAAGGAGAGCCGATAGGGAATCCAGGCGGTCCTTGGTGGTTCATCACCCTCTGGCTCAATCTACACATGAGCAAGGTCTCTCAGCAGAGGATAGAGACAAAGACCTTTCCCAACATTGAATCAGAGGAGAATCCGTCGGTCCGTCGCCGCTGCAGATCTGTTGGAGAGGCGGCATCGGCCTTTCCTGGCTGCCAGTTCACCGCTACCCGCGTAGCTGAATATTTCAGATGCTTCTATAATGGACTTAGCGAGGAGATGATCACCTGGTATCCATATCAAACCGCGGAGCCGATTTTTGAATTGCCTGTATGCTTCGACTTCTCCACCCACACATTTGACAGAGAATTGATGGATGTCTTGATTAAGCCGGGAATTCTGCCGGCTAACTTCTTCTCAGGAAAGGACTCACCCACTTATGAGTTCTACTGCCCGTCAGCTGCAGCAAGGCAACTAGGTTTTGGCCAATTGCCGATTCGAGTCTATTTCGCCGGCCAAGCAAAATTCAGAGACGGATTAACTTCAAGTCTTGACTACAGCCGATTATGCGATTTAGTACCCGACTCCAGCACCATTGACTTGAACGGCTGGTCAGTTGCCTCTTTTGCCACCCAACAGTACAAATTATGGTGGGCAGAATGGAAGCAGCATCTTTTCTGTAAATCCCCATCAATTTACTGTAATATTCTGGACCCAGAGAACATCGACCCAAATGCTGCGGTATGTCCTTTTCTTCTTAGCCAATTTCAATGTTGCATTATCATCTCGCTGTTAACTTGTGTTTACCTCTTCAGTCTGAAAGCCATGCTCCCCCAACGCGGAGCCGAAGCGGCCGGCCGATCAATAGCCATCACCAATACACAGTGTACCCACTCATCGGCTTCCATGCTCCATCTATCAGAGATATCTCCACCGGCCGATCAAGACGAGCGCCCAAAAGACCAACACCGAAGATATCCAGCCGTCGGATGCGGGCTCGCATTGAACCGGCCGATCAGATGGCGACAGCATCGGCTGAAATCTCCCGTATTGGATCGGCTAGCCAGATGGCAGCAGTATCGGCCGAGACTCCCTGTGTTGGATCGGCCGATCGGGTGGAAACGATACTCGCCGAGACCTCAGGTCCTTCACCCTTACCAGCTGTCGAGACAGGCGATCCCCAAGTCACCGCCGAAGCCGGGGCCGCTGCAGCATCGCTCTTAGTAGAAGCTGTCCAGGTAACTTTATTTATCTCATGTATTCCCCAAATCTTCTGCTGACATCAATTTCATCCCTTTGCCAGGCTGCACAAGTTGTCCCACCACAATCTCCACGACTGTCGGCCACGTCTCAAGTAGGGACTGAGCCTACAGCAGCTCCTGTTGCCGAGGTATATGATCTCTTACCCTGCATCCTTAATATTCAGGAAACTTAACCAATTTTGATGCAGGTCGATTTGGGTACGCCGATTGTAACTCCACAGCAGGAATCGGCCGGAGAACCCGCAGAGGCATGGCAAATTCCCATTACCATCTTATTTCATTTTCCCATAGTATTCTCACGAGCATTTATATCTTTCTCAGGAAGCTGGCCCAAGCGGAGCACCAATAATGATCGAATCTTCTTCTTCTGGTGAACCCAGTGCACCAATCCCTGAAACAAGGGAAATACTTCCACCGGCTCAGGCAAGAGAGATTCGTTTCAAAGAGGTAACAATCTTACCATCAGAATCGGCCGATTTCCTTTCACTACCTGCTTACCCTTTGCTTCGTTCCCTTACAGGAGCAAGATTCTCCCAACAATAGTATCTTTTCTTTTGCTGTCTCCTTGGCCGATGAAGAAGAAATCGCCTCACACGCGGTTCCACCGAGCTCTGCCTCCGACGATGTCCGCTCTAAGCTCGAAAGCATCCGTACTCTCCTCCAAGGAGACATTGGCCGACTGGTGGAAGATGCATCGCCGATCCGACAACTTTTCAATGAGGTCGCAGATCACATCCCGGATGAAGTGTCGGAAGACTTGGGGTATGCCGCCTATATAGAGGGCATGCGGATTCCGGTCTCGCGGGCGCTGCAACGTATGGCCGATCGCGCTCAGATGGCCAAAACTCAGGAGGAGGTTGACTCGTACAAGCACCAGACCCAGGAAGTACATCACAAAATCAACTTCCTCGAGAACTGCCGTCCGGACATCGTTGGCACAATAGATCGGCTGAAACGGAGGAGAGCAGAGCTAGCCAAGGAGATGGAACAGATAACCAAAGAGATAGCCGCTGAGGAGAAAAAGCTCCAAGAACTCCCAACCATGATCAGCGAGCTGAAGCAAAAAAGACAACATCTGGCCCGTGAAACAATAAGACTCCGTCGCCGCGTGTCAGAAGTACCGGGATCGGCCGAAAATGATCAGAGAATAGTAGAATCGGCCGATCAGATTAGACGACGAGCAATTGTAGCCATAGATGTGTAAACAACGTGTTAAACATTATTGCTCCTTTAATGCCACTGCGCCGATTTAGTCTTGAACTAATTCATGTAATCCGTAATTTCCACTAATATTTCTTTCACCAGATATGTAGCCAGAAAACCGACGAGAAATCGGTCATGTTAACTTGACATATTTTCTTTTTGTACTCAGAATCCAAATTGGCATCAATGTACGTCGGCCTTGATTTGCTGCTATCTCTCAAATCTACCATCTCTAATGAATCGGCCGACGCGAACCCATGCCCCAGCTTCTTATCCTTTCGAACGAGCTGAATCTTCAGAGCCGACTGCTTGGATCGGCTGTAGACCGAAATCGGACACTTTCAGGAAGTCAGTGTCCCAAGTCCTGCCAGATATACACTTGACGTGCTCGCAGCTCCACTGTTGTGTGTCGGCCGCTGCAACGCTGTAGACGGAATCGGCAGCGACTATCCCTGTACTGTCGCCGACCCATTGCACAAGGCATTGATGCATAGTAGATGGGACACAGCAGTTTGCATGTATCCAGTCGCGACCAAGCAGCATATTATAGGACCCTTTGCCATTAATGACGAAGAAAGTAGTAGGGAGGGTCTTACTGCCGATGGTGAGGTCGACGCAGAATGCCCCGCGGGCGGGTGACACGTTGCCTTCGAAGTCCTTCAGCATCATGTCTGTCCTTGTGAGGTCGTCATCGTCCTTGCCTAGCTTGTGGAACATGGCATACGGCATGATGTTAACTGCCACACCTCCATCTACCAATAGTCTGGTGACGGGTCTCCCGTTGACATAGCCCTTGAGAAACAGCGCTTTGAGATGTTGCCGTTTTTCTTCTTCTGGTTTCTCAAACATAGCCGTCATCGGCTCTAATACCAATCGTGCCATTTGCTCTTCCTCTGTTTTCGTCACTTTATTCCGATCGCTTGGCGCCATGAACTCCATCGGCAGTATGAATACCATATCAATTTCGGCTGCCGATTCTTGGTTGTTCGCTTCCTGATCATTCTTCTTTGGGCGCCAAATTCGAGATTTAACATTCCTTCTTTCTGGCACGTGTCTTTGTTCTTCTTCTTGATGCTCTAACTGGCGTAGGCGTTGGATCCTTCGCTTTTGGGATCTGGATAGGCCATCGGGACACCACCTGGGATTCACTGGTTTGGCCGATGATCTGGCGTGTTCCCAATCTGGTTCCCTTCCTAGGGGATCTTCGTCTGACACTCTATCATCGGCCATCTCTTCTAGCCGATCGCGTGCACTGATCCTGCCCCCCAGTCCATTTTGTTGGCCGATCTTGCTTTTTGACCTGTTGTACTGGTCAACTCTGCCCCCCAGCCGATCATGTACCGAAACGCGCCGTTCTTCGCGCCGATTTCTGTTGATCGGCTCTGATCCTCTGTCCCTAGAGCGTGGCCTTGGGCGATTGTTGCGGCTTGACACGTTACACTCCGGACAGTTATCGGCAGATGGCAGTCTGATATCGTTCTCCCAGCAGTGGATGAAGAACGGACATTGCCAGTGATCTTCATGCCGACGTATTATCTCTTCCTGGTATTGTGCTTGTTCTTGCTGCCGCCGATATTTACTGAGTAGAAATCGGGAGGTGACAGGCCTGTGTGGTCGTTCTGGCCTTCGCCTGTTCCTTCTGATTTCTTCCGTTGTGATCTGCCTCCTCAGGTCGACAGCGCCGCCTCTTCTCGCCGATTCTGACGTCAGCACCTTGGTTTGACTTGATTCTTCTCCAGCGTTGACCGTGTTGGCCAGAAAGGGATGCTGATCTATCTTCATCGGCATTGCCGATTTGGTTGGAGTTTCAAATCTGAGCCGCCTCTGTTCAATGGCCGATTGTATCTGCTGGCGGAAGACTTTACATTCATTCGTGTCATGAGAAGTAGCGTTGTGCCACTTACAGTATTTCATCTTCTTAAGTTGATCGGCCGTAGGGATGGTGTGATGTTGCGACAGCTTGATCTGCCCCTCCTGAAGCGGTAGATCAAAAATTTTATCGGCCTTCGACGTGTCAAAGCTGAATGTATCTGGCCCCTTCTTGCCAAAGGGGCAGGATATTGGTTTTTTTCCCTTTTACCCATTCCGCCAGGCCGATTTCTTCCTCCGCGTCAGATTCAGATCCCTCCAAGTATGCCACCTTCTTCTGGAAGCTCTTCCGCTGTTCAAACGGTCGGACCTCCTGCCCTGACAACCGGTGGACGATTTGACTCAGGCTCTCAAACTTTTGGGCGGCATATCTCTCTCTGATTTGCGGTAAGAGGCCCTGGAAAGCGATATCGGCCAACTGTGCATCGGTCAGAGCCAGACTGTAGCACTTGTTCTTGATTTCCCTGAACCTCTGTACGTACCCTGTCACCGGTTCATCGCTCCTCTGCCTGAGGCTGGTTAAATCCGAAATCTTCATCTCGTGTACCCCTGCGTAGAAGTACTTGTGGAATTGTTTCTCCAGATCGGCCCAAGTGACGATGGAATTTGGTGGTAAAGTGGTGAACCACTGGAAGGCCGATCCGGACAGAGATGATGAAAATAAACGCACCCTCAGAGCATCTTGCGTGGCAGCTTCTCCGCACTGGATGATGAATCTGTTGATGTGCTCCACGGTGGATGTGTCGTCCGTCCCTGAGAACTTGGTGAAATCAGGAACCTTGTAGCGGTGTGGGAACGACAACGAGTCATAGGCCGATGGATACGACGTCTTGTAAGTATAAGTTTGAACTTTCGGCTTCAGTCCAAACTGATCTTGGATTACTTCTGCTATTTTCGCCGTCCAGTCCACCTGTTGCTGATGAACAGTTGTTCGCGGCGCGGGCACGTGTTGAAGGGCTGGTTCGGCCAGGTGATGAATCGGCGAAGTTTGCTGAGCGGCTGATAACTGCTGGCGAAACGCGTCCGCACCCCCTTCGTACATTGTTGCTGGCACCGTGCCTCTGAATGCTTCCACAGTGCTTGCCCCCCTGCCGATTTCTGGTAAAATCGGCTGGTACTGGGAGACCATCGGCCGGGCGGCCGATTGGTACGGCACCTGAAACGGATAAGTGCCATGCCCGTTCGCTGGCTCGGGGAAATACGCCGTGGCTGACGCCCCCCAAGGCATTGAGCTCGTAGACAGTGTTTGCACAGAAGCCATTTGAACGGGTTGAAGCGGCGCTCGCGATGGGAGACAGGGTGCACCGTTGTATCTTGGAGACGCCGGAAGTGGTGGAGAGCTGTATCCCTCGCGCTGCGTCAATATCGGCTAAGAAGCCGATTGGGATGTGTATGGTAAGTTTCTGGCCGGCAGAGTAGTCGGAGGAGCATATGCCGGTCCCTGATAACCTTGAACGGCTCCGCTGGCCAGAGAGTTGACGACGGCGTTGTACACAGTGTTGCTCATCACCGAGGATTGGTCAATGAATGCTTGATACACGGACTGTTGAATCATCTCTGACATCTTGCCCGAGTCTTCAGCAATGGTGATGTGGCGGGGTGCTGGAATAGGAGCCTTCTTAACTGCTTCCCCGCTTCTGGTACGACTGAACGACTGGAGGTACATCTTCTTGTAATCTTCCAGATGTTTGGCCAATTCCTCCCTCTGGTCGTCCTTGAGATCAGCTTCTGTGACCCCAATGATGTTGTTGTCAGAGATTTCCGCGTTGTTCGACATATCAGATCTTGGATGGTCCCACCGGGCGTGCCAAAAGTGTGTTGGCGCTAAAATCGGCCGGATAGGAATCGGCCGATGGGTCTTCAGCGTCGGACACACGACCCGGGAGAATCTGCTTAGCTCCTGTTCGGGTTATCGCCCTGGTGCGGTTCGCGCGGCGTGCCAGTCAATCTGACCTGTTGATTGACAAGGAAATAGAGTATTAAATTCCAGGCGCGTCGATCGGCTGGATTTCCGATCTGTCCTGAGGAGCGCGTCGGCGGCAAATCGACCGATTTGCTGTAGAGATGATCGGCTATGGGTCAGCCGATGATCGTATAGTAATTGTAAAGAAGACTGCTAGAGCGATCTAAACAAGTACTATAGAAGCAACACTTGGAACAGATCTAATCGGCTGTATGGCGATGAATCGAAGGAGAACAATGACGAAGCCGATTACCCTGATCTCAAGCTGGATAACTGGTGATAATACTAGAATAACAGGTAAAACTTGCAATTCTAGTAAATATCGATAACTTGTGAATAAATTCAAACGAAACCACAGCGATGCGCCCGTAGTTAAAGCTCGGATATTACTCGATAAGTGGAACCTACCAATTGGCCGGAGATCAGGTTGATGCAGCCCTGCCAATCCGTACGAACTCGTGGAAGAAGAAAATATTGGCGAAGTCGCCGACTTGAAAGTAAAGTACTAGTAAAAAGTAGAAGTGTTTTGTTGATTGATGTGTTGATATCTTACAAAGCCCTAGCGACTCCTATTTATACCCTGAAACTAGGACTCCTGGTCGATTACGACTTGTTACAACCTTATTTAAAACAGGAAAACTACTATATCTATAATAACTTTTTAAGAGGAAACGGACTCCCGCAGAATCTTCCGTCGCCGTTTCCTAATCCAATCAGGACCTCTTCAATTGCTTTCCGGCCGACTCAGCATGCCTTGTTAACCAGCTTTTGACCAGGATCTTCTGGAATAATCCTATCCTGTTGGCATAGGCTGCGCCACCAATCGGCCGATTTTCAACTGTTACCTCGATCGGCCGATTCCTTACTGTAGCTTTCAGATCTGCTTCATCGGCCAATCTTCTCTTCCTGACGCCGATTCAATACGTGTCAAAATCTGGCGTCAACATTTTCTTCCTTGGTTTGAAACCTGAATGTCATCTTCTTGCCCATGATTCAGAGATGAATCTTTCCTGTTCCAACATTTATTCGGGCCTTGGTGTCTCTTAGGAAGGGTCGCCCAAGGATGAGCAAGATTCCCAAATCACCCTCCATGTCAAGGACTATGAAGTCCGCGAGGATGGACGAGTCCTTGACTTGTACTAAGAGGTTTTCCACGATTCCCTCAGGGCACCGGATCGTCGAATCTGCAAGCTGCACACACATGCAAGTTGGGGATAATGCAGGACATCCAAGATTTTCGAACGTTACCTTGGGCATAATGTTAACACTTGCTCCAAGGTCGCAAAGAGCTTCCTCAAAGTGACAGTCATAGATGGCACAACCGATCACCGGGTATCCTGGATCTTCCACTCTTGGCGCAATTAGTTCACCTCGCCGCGCCCTACGTGGGCGTGCAAGGTTCCCTACATAGTTAGTAGTAGAAATGCCCCACGCTGGCTTACCCCAACATGTGCTAATGGCGTTTACGCTTTCCAGGGGAGCCTTGGGTTGCCCCGGGATCTTCCCTATCTCTGCAGAAGGAACAGCGGCGGCCAGCTGAGCGAGTTCAGTTTCAATCATTTTGTTGAAGCTCAGCTGGTTCTTGAGTGTTGAGGAGATGCCATCCATCTTCGCTTGGATAGTCTCCAAGGTCTTGACGTTAGCGGCAAGCTTCTTCTAAATTGCTTCGTTGGTCTTTGCTTGGCTTAAGACAAGATCCCTCAAGGAAGGTTGGTTAGGATTAAACGGATTTGAATGACCATTACCTCCTTGGTAGTAGGGGCGCGACTGGTTCCACCCCTGACCTCCTTGTGGACGAAACCCGTTGTTGTTGTTGTTCATGTACATGACATCCTCCTGGGTTTCGGGGCAGTCGTTCCTCGAATGTCCGATGTCCCCACAGACCTGTAGTACCTGAGTTGGAGCCTGAGTTTCTTGTAGTACCTGAGTTTCGGGGCAGTCATACGAGAATCTAAGGCTTGTAGTACCTGAGTTGGAGCCTTTTCTTGGGGGCGTTCATCAATCTTCTTGATGAGGAGGTCGAGCTTAGCGGCGATCATGTCCGTCTCCTTGACGGAATGCATGCTCCGCTGGCGAGGATGGAGACATTCG
Organism: Panicum miliaceum; assembly: GCA_032594955.1. Classification (NCBI taxonomy): domain Eukaryota; kingdom Viridiplantae; phylum Streptophyta; class Magnoliopsida; order Poales; family Poaceae; genus Panicum; species Panicum miliaceum. Next base: position 22,846,988 of record CM064062.1, read on the forward strand.
CCGTTCCACCCTTGGTTGGACACCATCGTCTCGATCAAGGTTTTGGCCCTGTCAATGGTCAGCGACAAGAAAGCACCTACTGCAGCAGCGTCGATATGATCATGGGTGTTGGAGTCAGCCCGTTGTAGAAGTTCTGCAAAATGAGCCAAGCGTCCATCCTGTGGTGAGGGCACGCTAGGATGTACCCCTGAAGCCGCTCCCAAGCTTCAGTTATTGACTCATTTGACGCCTACTGAAAACTAGAAATCCTTCCCCAAAGAGCATTGGTTTTACCCAACGGGAAGAATTTTGCAAGGAACGCCTTGGCGCACTCATCCCAAGTAGTTACTGCACTTCTGTTGGTGTAGAACCACTATTTCGCCTTCCCCAGAAGGGAAAATGGAAACAGACGGAGTCGGATTGCATCCTTCGTGACTCCCTTAATGACAAAAGTGTTGCACAGTTCCAGGAACTGTTGGAGATGCGCATTGGCATCCTAATTGGCCTTGCCACAGAATGGGCTGGCCTGCATCATCGTGATTAGACTGTCTTGATCTCGAAATTTTCAACTTCAGCATTAACATTTGGCCCGATTGGGACATTATCGGCCGAAGGAGCTTAGTAATCACGGAGAGTCTTCTGAGCCATAGACTTGGAAGTTTATGGTGCGATATTGACTATTTCACCTGTCGAGAGAGTAATCTAAGGAGGAACGACTCGAGGTCGAACTCTTCTCAAAAGTGACTCCAGATTCTGAGTGAAATTTTGCGGTAGATCGAAACTAGTCATACACTACCCAGTCTTCACACAAAAAAGAGAGAAGACAAAGCCAAGTTAACCTGTTTAGACAATTGAACACCATTTTAGAATTTTATCAACCACTTGATCTATTCTTTTAACTAGTGCCTTCCCCGGCAACAGCGCCAAAAATGCTTGTTAGCGTTTCATAGCGTCATCACCAAGTATGGACATAAAATCCATTCCTCGGCAGCGGCGCTAGAAATGTCATGGGGTATTTCTTACGTTACAGAAGGATCCGCAAGCGCATGGAATACCGTTTGAGCAGTTTACCCGTGAGTACAGGATCGTATTTATATTTCCGCAGGGAAGGCGGCGGTTATTGGAATAGATTAGTGTGTTGATTAGTTCTAGCATGGATATTCTATTGAATAAACATGGATAAGATAATATATGGTAAAGAGGTAGTGTGACACACAAGTTACTCAAGTTCTAACTCTATGCAAAGCTTACAGGAAGGGAGAAAGGAAGAAGAAAGCTAATCTAAGGACTTATATACTCCTAACTAAGCATACGGTATATACTAAGCACTCACATACATACACATGATTAGGAACGGCCTCTAGGCTCCCACGCATCACCGGGAGACCGCACAGGATATGCTAGGTGGCCACTGGATCCTCACGGCTATTTTATGCACCTCCTACAGCTACTACACGAATGGGGAGGATTACACTAGACGGATAGGGCTATCACCACCTTCCGCCAACCCCATCTAACCATGGTATAGAGCCACATCCAGCAACACTGATCAGACACCACGTCTACACTAATAAACGATACTCTAATGCCCCGCGTGGAGCCCCCACCCTTCGGATGGACAGACATCACACTAGAGAAAACATGCGAATACTGGAACCAATGCCGTAGCCTAGATGTCTTACCACGTCTAATCATACAAGATATAAGACCTAGATATAAACTAATCATAGCATACAATTCTAAATACACAGAACATATACTATACGAGTACACTAAACTAAAAGATAACTCTATTGAGAAATTTCGAATATTACAAAAGAGAGGAAGAGTAAAACCCATATCGAACACTCCTAGGTAAGACTCGGGAACCGACGAAGAGCTACTTCACCTAAACTCCACTATCCTAAAGACTAAGCAAGAGAGAAACTTGAGAGAGGCTTCAACTTGTGGTGTCTTGTTTAGTAGCACCCCCCTCACATTTATAGAGGTGAGTGAGGGGGGTGTGCAGTAGCTTCTCGGTGCCCCTTCACCCCCTAGCACCCTGAACCGACATGGAGGACCAATGGGAGAGCTCCACGTGTTAGAGGAAGGTAGGTGGGCCCCGGCCTGGTACGTCCGACCTACCTGGTTCAGCCGAACCAGGTTAGGCGTCCACCGCTTCCAGCTTCTTTTGTGGTGCTAACACATGGGCCTTGGTCACTCCTGTGGGTGAGTCGAGTCTGTCCTAGGTTGGTTGTGCTTGTTTGTAGGCCCTTTGATCCATGGGAGGCTGAACGGCACGCTCTGATTGGTCGACGCCATTTGCCTTGGATTGAAGTGCTTGTTTACACTTGATTTTTGCTCAATTTCCCTGCATTGCAAATTCTCCAAGGGGAATGTGGAAACGATATTATTCTAGATAAATATGCAAGTTAAGTATGCTAGTCATCCCAATTTTCTGATCAAATCGACGCTCAAAATTTGTCCGTAGCGAGCGTCAACAATCTTCTCCTAAGTGATGCCTGATTTTCGAAGTATTTATTTTTGAGAATACCAAAAACAAAAAAAATTCCTCAATGATATGAAATTCCTATCCAAAGCCATATGTTGATGCTATTGAAAACTTTCCACATATGCAGTTTGTTATCTCATTGAGCTTTGTCAAATTGTTGTGACCCTTAGATGCATTTCATACTCCCATGATCATTATCTCATACACACTCCATCATATGCTACGCTTCTACACAAGAAGTGAGCAAGCATTTCATTCGTCCACAAATAAAAACTCCATATTGCCTCATGAACCGCTCTCTCCAAAGTTCCATAAGAAAAAAAAAGAAGGGAGCATGAGCTATGCAAAAAAAAGAAGGAGAGAAAAGATGCATACCCAAAGAAGGTATGCCACATGCTCACAAGCCATGTCAAAAAAAAGAGGCATACCCAAATAAGGTATGCCACATGCTCACAAGCCATGTCAAAAAAAAATATAGCCCATGCCCAAAAGAAGAAATAGAGAGTGGTTCATAAAAAAGAGTTCGTCCACCATCCACAAAAAAATATTCACACACTTGCACATCTTGATCAAGGTTTATGACTTGTTTCTCCTTTGGATCTGGTTTTTGACTTTGCAATACATGAGAAGCAAGTGTGCCTTCAAATCCTCCATGCCTACAGCTCCATAAATTTTGACCTTTAGAGATAGGTTGAGGAAGAAAGGCAAAATAAAAAGCCTTGGTAAGGAATCATACACAAAAGAGCGATCCGAGAGATCATTTGAGGAACTTTGGAATTTCTTTTGAAAAACATCATAAAAAACCTCCGGATTGATGGTTGAGCAAAGGAGTAAGAAATATTAGTACTCTATAAAACTGTTCTGACTCTCAATCGCCAAACATGAGGTGCAACTATAAGCCCCACAGGAGTAAGGTAAAAGGTAAGAACAAGGCCAACTTATTCAAAATCATGGAAAGAATACTTTGTTGTGCCTAAGGTATATGTTGGAAATGCAATATTGAAGCAAACTCCTCATCAACAACATAAAGCCTTGTTTTGCTCGGGACGAGCAAAAAGCTAGCTTGGGGGTGTTGTTGACGGTCATTAAGTGCAAAATCCGACTTTCAACTATACTCACAAACAAAGGAAAACTATATCTCTTACTCGCAGATTTGCATGACTAACCTAGTTCCACAGATGTATTGTCTATCTAATCATTTCAGGGATACAAGTCTGAAATAAGAAGAAAACATGATGGATACATAGCAAAACATACGCAGAAGATCATCTGCTGCAACTCACATACAAGAGGGACCCACGTGTCATAACAAAAGGGCGCGCCAAGCAAGCAAACATAAGGAAACATCACAAGGGCCCACAAGACAGCGTACTAGAGAAGGCTGAGGCGGGGGAGGCTCACCTAGGGGTCGGCCCGACCAGGTGCCCTTTGGCGTGGCGTAGCTCCTAAGCAACCTGATTCTCTTGGCTAAGGTTTCCTTATGAAGAGATGGCGGGAACCGACCCTGGAGACTATAAAAAAGGCCCTCACCCCCTCATTCCACACACACATCACACTTGAGCCTCTCTCCCTCTCTCTCACTTGAGACTTGTACTCCTTAGGGTAGTGGAGCTAGGCTAGTACCTCTTTCTTAGCGAAGCAAGTCGTCCTCAGGGCCGGAGAGCACTCCTCAGCCTTGATAATGGCTTTGTATTCGAATAGTCAGTACTCTAATCTTAATGCAGAGCTGAGCCTCGATTGTTTATCTATCTTGGTAGTATATCATGCCTTGTCTTGTAATGCTGCCTTGCTAGTTAATATCATGACTTGGTGCTTCATTAGTTTAACTTTATATATGATTAAGCCAAATGATCTGGGTAAGAATAACGGTTCGTTGTGCTTTCGGGCTTGCCTTAGCGTCTTACTTGTCCGTCCGAAGGGTGGGAGGCCCGGGGGCGCTAGGGTAGTGACCTCATACATGAGCGTGGTGCTCGGGTATGCAGGATCCTTCGAATATATGACCGTGCTCCATGGTGTGACTGGGGTAGGCTGTAGGTGGTGACAGCTCTGTCCGTCCGCTATGAAGCTGCTTCATGGTTAGAGTACCTCCCGATGTTTGGGTACGGTGTAGGAGTTCTGAAAGATGTAACGGCCTGGATGTTCTCCGGGACGGGACATTCTCCCTGGTATCCCTAATTTTCCAGCACCTGTAGCCCTAACCATATGTATGTTGCATAACCCTTGCTTGCCTGAATAGATGCTATTAGGACATTGTTGTATGCCTATGCTCCCACTAACCCGTAGGTTTATTCGTTTATTCTTTATCCTGAGATTGGCCAGGTTGTGTGTGTCACATTACCCTTATTCATATCTTTATCATGACTTACCCCTATGTATGTTATAATCTATAGCTTATTCATGTTATCATCGGTTATGTACCAAGTAAATATCTTAACACATCATGCCCTCCTTTGGGAAAATGATACCCGAATACTCTCCAGGTAAAATTCTACAACGGTATATCCGTGCGCTTGCGGATTCTATCTGTAATCGTTAAGACATACCACCACAGTGTTTCCTGGTGCCACTGCTAGGGATGGGACTAATACCCTCATTCCTAGTGGTGACGCTAAGAAACGCCAACAGATGTTTTGTTGGAGCTGTGCTATGTCTAGCTAGTAAGTTTATCGCAAATACAATATCAGGCCTGGTGCAATTTGCAATATATATAAGTGCTGCAGTAGCACAAGATATGAAACTTCAAGTCCTAATAATTCTTCATTCTCATCTTTGGTCTGAAATGATCCTTGTTTATATCAAGTGATGATATGACCATAGGTGTCTTTGATGGATATGATTTATCCATATTTTATGAATATATGCAGACTGATGTACTAATATCCCTGATGGGAATCTGAAAGCCTAAATAAAATTTGGTTTTACCCAAATCTTTCATTTCAAATTCTGTCTTTAGATGGTTGCATGCTTCATCTATATCTCGTGCACTCCCAGTGATATTGAGATCAATCATATACACGGATATGATACAAAATCCACTTAAGGATTCCTTTAGTCGGTTTTACCACATTCTTACCGACTACTTCAAGCCATAGAGTGACTTTTGAAGTTTTACACAATACATGTTGCGAGAATGATTCTTGTTCGGAATATCAAGCCCTTCAGGAACTTTCATATAAATATCTGAATCTTGTGATCCATAAAGATATGGTGTTAACACAAAATCCTGACGATGATAGACCCTGCGTCGACCCACATGAGGACCAGGGAGATCTGCTTAACTCCAGTGCAGAATCCAAATTGGCGCGCATGGTGTGCGCGGTGTGCCAGTCAGCTTGACCATTCAACTGACGAGGTTAAGATAATTCTTTTGAAGCTTACGGCGATCGGCCGATCAGGCCGATGTGATCTTGACACCACTAGCAACAATGATGTAGCGAAATAAAGCCTGATGAATAAATAATCGGCCATGAGGCCGATTACAGCATCCTGATGAGTATGAGCGGCTCATCGGCTATCCAGATCGGATCTGCATGATTACTGACAATAAATAAAGCGTAAAAGTCATCGGCTAGGGAGCCGATAGGGAACGTAGTGCCGCTGAGCTCCCGATCCATCATGGGTAGGGCCGTAAGCCAATGCAGTTTCAACTAACTTTATCACCGGTGTTTCTAGATGAAACGACAGCGATGCGCCCGGAACTTACAGTCTAGAAACACTATCGATAATAAGTTAATCTAAACTTCGCCAGCCAACAGATCTATCCACGATAGAACTTGATCCCAACAGTACTTGAGAGGTAGCCAAGATTAAGATGCAACAGACTATTGAAAGATCTATCGTCTATTACAACAGGATACAAGGGAATTGAAGTAAATTAGACAACGAGATGATAGATCAGATGGGTATCAGCCGATACAATCTTAATCTGGGTAGGATAACTGGTGAGTACCGTAGATAATGACGGAGGCGATGCGCCGTAGGTCGAAGATCCAAGGTGCTCAATAACTTGGTAGAACTTTGGACTTACCCCTTTGCCGGAGATCAAAACGATGCAGCCCGACATTGGGTGTCATGTTCCGCAGATAACTAAAGTAAAAACGAAAAAGAAAAAGGGTGGCGATGCGCCGAGTTGTATTGATCGAGACATAAAAATTACAATGACTCTCGTCCCTTTATATTTATATGGACAGCTTGGTTGTCACGTAGGCAACAAACTTGACTAACAAGTAAAATCTAAACTAAAAGGAAATACTAAGATACATAGACTCTACTTTCCCTTGTGTAGAATCCTTGCTAATGAAGTCACCTGCCGATCCATTCGAAGCCTAGATAAGCTTGGATTTCCTCTTCCCATACGACAACTTGCTTTACCTTTTATTCTAATCATCTTGGCCTACACGTGAAGACTTGCATGTCCTTTCTTTACTTTGATTTCTTCTGATTGCCAATGCCAGCCGATGAATTTCCTGCCCCAAGTGCTCATCGTATTTGACTAAACAAAATCAAGCTTTGCAAACATTTTAAGCCGATGGAGCAAAATCCGGTGTCAACACATGGATAGACCTTTCTGAACTGCTAATGATATTAAGTATCGGAACGTTATACCACTCACCGGAGAATATGTTTGAAGCCGGGTCTCTGCGTAAACCCTTGTGCTATTCTACCCATTTTGATCCCAAAGGAAAAATGTTACGAGGAGTAGGTGTAACCATAAGAATACCTCTCATTTTTAGCAAGCGCAATTCTGCCTCGATTGCTTCATTCCATTTAATCCAACTAGAGTGCTTGATGCACTCTGCCATGGACTTATTTTCTGAATCATGTTCAATGTCAATTGCAATCTTAGAGCAGAAATTAATATCGATAGTTGTAGTCTTTTTGTTGAATGGTTCTCCAGAGTTGGTATAGTTGATGAAAATTTTATCTACCCTTTGTGAGTCTTCAGTATTTCCCAAAATATTAGAGTCAACATTTTCTGATGTCCTAGAACTTATATTTGTGTGCACATTTTTTCTAGGAATATGGTGTATCTGTTGAACATCCATATTATTCGGATTTTCAATATCCAATTGGTGTCTATCAACTTGATGTTGTTTTGCATTTACCATTTTGGAAGTATTATTCCTTTGTTTTCGCAGAAGCTGTTTTGGAGCATTGTTCGTTGTAACCATACTTCTCCCACTCTTATTTTGATTTGAGAGATTATGAGTAGGAATATCTACTCTTTCTGGTACATTAATAGCAGGATTATGTGATTTTGTGACACCTTTATAATCGGTAAATGCTTCTGGCAGGTTATTTGCAATATTTTGCAAATTGATAATCTTTTGAACTTCAAGTTCAGATTCTATAGTATGTAGATCATAGGACTGAATACCTGAGGCATTCAAATTTATTTCTTGACATTCATTATATGGTACACATATTGTCTCCCCCTAATGCCTGAAAGTTGTCCTCATCGAAGATGCAATCCGCATGAGAGCAGTGAATAAGTCCCCTATAAAGCATGAGAGCAGTGAATAAGTCCCCTATAAAAGGCTTGAGGTATTTTATGATTGATGGTGATTTGTACCCCACATATATCCCCAATTTTCTATAGGGGGCATTGATGTACGCTGCGGTGGTGAAATAGGTACGTATATAGCGCAACCGAATTTTCACAGATGGAAAATACTTGGTTGATTTCCACGTACTAACGGCAATGGGGAGGCCTTGCAGTAGGTCTTATTTAAATCAAGTCTGCGGCGTGTAAGACCGCATGATCCCAACATGATGTTGGTAATTTGCAATTCCGTAGTAATGGTATTGCAATTTATTTTACTCTCTTAATAAGAGATTCGGCTAATCCATTTTTACAATAGTCATTGAAGGCTTTTGAGGAAAACTTAGTGGTATTACCTATCCTGATGGATTTAATTGGATTATCCAGGTAATGTGCTCTTAATTTTATAATTTGAGCAATGAACCATCTTTTTGATGCATCAATGAGTACCATGAAGTACCTAAATGGCCCAATTAATGGATGAATAGGACCACAAATATCGTCTTGAATGCGTTCAAGGAATGTTAGTAGTTCCGCCTTTATCTTAAGATAAGAGGGTCTTAAGATTAATTTCCCTGTGGCACATACGGTGCACACAAAATCTGAAGGTTTGGGAATTTTGAAGTATTCATGTGATGACCAAGTGAATTGCTGATAATTTTTTTGCATCATCCCAATTCTAGGATGACCTAGGCCATCATGCTAAGCCTTTAAGACATCAAGGTTTTGAAACATTATCTTATATGCAACATGTTGTACGGGTTTGATGTATGCGAAACACAATCCAGTTAGTACTGAAGGAATTTTCTAGAGTAGTTGCTTGTCATATCCATTATTTTTTGTGTTAAATATATATTCATCTTTGTTGTCATTATGTGTTTCAACGTGGAAATCATTGCGACAGATATATTTATAACTCAATAGGGTACGAGTTGAATCAGGATACAAGAGTGCATCCTTGATTATCAGTTGAGTACCCACAGGGAGAATTAATGTGGCTCGACCTGAACCAACAATCATGACATCGCGGCCCACAATAGTCGTGACATTTTCTTTACTCATTATGAGAGTTTGAAAACATTTAATTTTCATGAGTATTGTATTAGTGGTACAATATTCACTAAATAAATTTCTTCCTCCATTAGGATTTTTCCCATAGTATAATCTATAGAGTTAATCATAATAATATGAAAGATTTAACTCATAGATTATATATATACATACTTTATGGATCAAGTATCATATGTCTTACGATACTTGCGACAACAATTATTTATAACACAATATGATAATACATGAATATGGCTAATAAAGATAAATATTTGGGGACTAATGAGACTAGTTCATGACTCCAAATATATCGTTCCAGGAGCATGTATTCAGTGCTGAGTAAGTTATCCAACTACGGTGGGATCTCCTTATTGTCGTGTTCCGTGAGAACATCTTCATTGTGTTCCGTAGGAATGTCTTTGGAGTGACTGGTGACAGTAGGTCGAGTGATGAAGTGTGCTTCATGCTTGTCCCCTTGAACTTGTTTGCCAACAGATTTCTGGTATATTTCAACCAAATGCTTGGGAATGTAGCAACTTATGGTGTTGTGGTTACGATAATCACACCTTTGACAAACTTGAGAGTTGTTCTTTTGAGTGCTTTTCTCCTTGTTATGACCTTTGTTGCCTTGTAATTCTGCCTATTCTTGTTCCAATTCCTCTTGAAATTCTTTATGAGTTTCTTGCCATGAAATTTCTTATTATTATTCTAAATATTTGGTATATTTTGGCGATAGTATTGCTGTTGCAATATCCTATTTATAGGGGGAAATATAGACAAAGTTTTTTCAATTATTTCTGCATCATCTATATGTTGATTGCATAATTGAAGCTTGGAACAAATCTTATGTACTGCAGAAATTTTTTGCAACAGATTTAAAGTCTATAAGATGTAGCATATGTCTTGCTTGTAGCAGAACTATGGCTTGATGCAGATTATAGTGCTCTTTGAGTAAAACCTAAAGATTTCTAGGGTCTTCATCCATCATATATTCATTCTTAAGATCAAAATGAAGATGGTGCTGCAAAAAATGCCAGGTTGTAAACTTGGTTGTTTCCAGAGAACATGAGCTTCTGGATTAGGTTCATTAATTGCATTAATAAAATCTTTTGTTGATAACACTATTTTCATACCAATAGCCCAAGTCAGATAGTTGCTACAATCTGCTGTAAGTTCAAAGAAATCTTTATTGACTAGATGAGATATTTTCCAACATGAATGACGTGAAATAATGTGTGTAAATTTATGCAAAATAATAAAGTCAAGACGATTCTTGCACCATAATTTAAGGTATAATAGTGTAACTATTCTGTTTATATTCATGCGGGAATTAATGACTTGATAGTCATATTTTATACAAATTTCTTTGTATAGAATATTTTGGATAGCGTGAGATGGTTAAATTGTTCTCGCTTATGTGGAGAGACTGGTCTTGGCTGGGGCTGCTGCGATTAACCTTTCGCCCAGAGTTGGCGGAGCTGAGGTTGGCTTGCTGGGTGGCACCTTTAGTCGACCCATTTGGGAAAGTTAGTGGTGTGTTGCATGGTCAATTTGGATTCCATCAACAACTTACCTTGACAATTCGCATTGATCAACTGACCTGGCAAAGAAAAGAGTAAAAATCTGGATAAAATTGGTGAAGAAACACGACTTGTCCCTGTTGAGAGGAATAGGAGAGATAGAAAGTGCGGGGGTAATAAGATGTAAACCTCTCATCAGTAATGGGCAAGTAACTTGATGCCTAAAAGCATAGTCTCATAGCAAATATATTCTTTAATAATTTATTGCAGCCAATGTCTAGGTCTCCATTACCTTGTTTTATTCCAAAATTCTGATTTATATACCTTAATTTTGATTTTGCATATTACTGCATGATGTACACTACTAAAATAATGATTAACTGAGGCGGGCAAAAACGACGATTAACTGAGACATTTTTCGCAACCGCCTCGGAACGACGGTCACGGTAAATGACCTATTTTCCGAGGCGGTTCGCTGACCGCCACGGTTAATCAAATAAAAAAAGAAAAAAGAAAAAGCATGTCGACAAGCCCGGCGCACGCAGCCGCTGAATCCGGCCTCCCCGGCCGCGCCGCCGCCAGATCCGGCCGTAGGGGCCTGGCTGCGCCGCCCGCCGGGGCCAGACCGAGCACTCCCGCAGGGCTAGGCTACCGTCGTTGCTTCAGGATCTGGTGCGAGCTCACCATCTTCACGCCGCCGTGCACAGAGGACACCATGCCCGCGCCAGCCCTGCCATTGGAGCTACGCGGCCTCCTCGAGCGCGCGCTCAGCGACTTAGGGATGAGAGGGGCGCGGACGTCACGTTCAGCGTTACGGGGAGGGAGTCCAGCGCGCAAAGGTTCCTGCTCGCCGCGCGGTCCCCAGTCTTTGACGCCGAGCTCCTCGGCCCCATGGCGGAGAAGGACATGCGTCGCGTCGTGCGGATCGAGGACATGGAGCTGGCGATCTTTGAGATGCTCCTCCACTTCATCTACACGGACTCGCTGCCGGGCAGCCTCGAGGGTCACCAGGGATGCCCACCCCTAGATCTAGCTCCCTGCAGCCGTTGTGGAGGCCGGCAGATGGAGGCCGCCGCGACACCCTCGCCATCCCCAACCTTCAACGCGGCGGGCGAGCGCGTAGGGAGGAGGGGAGCGGCGGCGGGCAGAGGCAAGGGCGGGTGGAGGATAGGGGTGGGAAGCGGGGAGGGGAAGGGAGCACTGTGACGGTGGCGGTGGCCATGGAAAAAGAGGAGAAAAGGGGAGAAGAGATAGGGTTCTGAGAGTGGGTATGGACTCGATAGGGTTCCGGTAGTGATATGTGTGCTCACAATTGGGCTTTTAGGCTAGCGGGTTGGGCCTGATTTACCGAGATGGTTGGATTACAATGCCCGCCTCGGTTAACTATTAACCGAGGCGGTTATGTTAGGATGACCACCTCCGTTAATATATGTTAACTGTTGCGTGCATTTTAATAGTGCCCGCCTCGGTTAATATATTTTGCGAGGCGGTTGTCGTAACTGCCTCGGTTAATAAAAAATGACCGCCTCGGTTAATGCCTGGCATTAATCAAGGCGGTTGGAATTCCTGCCCGCCTCAGAGGTGTTTACAAAAGTTCGCAGTTAATCATTTTTTGTGTAGCGGTAGAATCTAAATCAAGTTCCATATTTGTAATGATACAAATAGAATAAATAGCACATGAAAAGATTGTTCTAAAATAATATTTGCATAATCAATGTGAGATCTACGGATCACATTATGTACAATTACTGTAGTAACATCCATATTACATTGGTGCTAACTTCCAAATTAACCTGATGGTCTAGATAGCTATTTAGGACTAGTACAGAACAATTTAGGGCCTTAAATATAAACATGCAGAACTGGATAGTCTAAGCATGTAAATAGATAAAAGTCTGGGGGCCTCATTGCAAGATTGCATGGGATCTTTGGAGAAGGGTGCGACTCGGCTTGGCCTGTTTGGTTACGGCCTTGCTCGGCCTGGCTTGCAGGCCGGCTTAGCCCGGCTGGATGGCTGCGCCAGCCCAGTCGGCCTAGCCACGGCTAGCCCATAAGGCTGAGGCGGAGGGTGTCGCGATTAGGGATGAATCCTAACCGCCGCCCGTTCGTGTCCACCGCTGCCGCCTTGAGGAGGCTTCACCGGTCGATGCTCGGCGTGGTGCAGGCGCTGAGGGGCCAGGCCGATGGCCTAGGCTCTGGTGGCGAGGTGGCGAGCGCATGTGGCTGGTGGAGGAACGACGACCGGATGTGGCAACCACGGCGTCCTCGGCGGCGACATCCTGCGAGATGCTGGCCATGGTTTCTGAAGAAGCGGTCTCTGCTGCTCCAGAAGCGGAGGAAACTATGGTGGCTAACGAGGGGAAGGACAACGAAACCATCGTTCATAGAGAAGAAACGTATGTCTCTGTGATCCATGTTGCCTTACCAGGGAACAGGAGGCCTCTCCGTCTCTTCTTCCTTTCTACGCCCAGTACAGATGAAAGTGCTGATAACGTGTTGTAGAGTAAAAGTGAGAGATATGATTGAAAATGAACTTTAGTGTATTACATTAAAAGTATTCCATTGAAAGGGAATCACTGTTTATATAAATGCCCAAGGGGACAAGGGTCAAAGGGACATGGTCTCTTCGGAATTGGCTCTTTCGTGATTTGTAAGCTACTTAATGACATCATTAATCATTAACCAATTACATAATTGATCGCTAAGAAAACTAATCTATTTTCTTCATAACAAATTCTTCTTGAATCGGCTTGTTTCACGAGCGAGGATTAAAGTATAACATAAGTTTTATGCATAAGTATACATGGACCAATGTCACGACGGAGATGTGATTTAAGAAGATTTTAGGTGCGGGATGTTAAACGTTCGTCTAAAAAGTTTTATTATTATTTTTTACCGATTTAAGTTGTTTCTTAACCTTACCAGAGTGAAGTATATGTCATAGACTCATAGCTCTAGAAAGTTCTGATGTGGTTTGTTACAAGAATTATGCAAATAATGATTTTTTTATTATACTCGCAAAAAATAATTATTTTATTATGGCTTGTAATTCGTGGCAGAAAATAGGATAACCTCTGATGTGGATGAAACAATGGCAGTTGGGTATCTTTGAGTCACGGAAATGAACCTTTGTGTAGCACCTCTTTTATATTTTACAAGGGTATTTTATTGCATTATGACAAGGATTGGAGCGGTAATTACTTTATTAATATATATTGTATGATGTCAATTTAATCAATTTTTTATCAAAAAATGAGATACTGAATAAACTAATAGTAGTTGATTGTATTTAAACGAAAGCAAACAAACGAGTCTTGTAAGGGGCTTTCTAGGGTCACACGGAAAGGAAAAGAGGCAATTCCATGCTGGGTCTATACCATGCGGCGAGGCGCGAGCGCGGGGCCGAATCCCCTCCAAGCAGCGAGCTCACGGCCGGCAAGGCGCTGCACCTCCGTCACGCCGCAACCGCCTGGCTTGGTGGCCTCCGCGGCGGGGACCTCCGTCTAGATCCGAGAGACTGAGAAAGAAGTAGAAGGGGAGCAACGAGTGGACCTGAAATGAGGTGAGGGAGTCACACGGAAAGGAAAAGAGGCAATTCCCCTGAAGCAAGTTCTCAATTCCTTGCGTACCACTGAAAAAATTGTGGCTCCTACTTCAGGTTGCAAGTGGGGCGGCCTGCGGGTACCAACTACCTGTCCACATAAGCCGCCAGCTTTTTGCGGGCTTATGCGGCTGCCCGCGAGGCGCCGCGTGCTGTTGCGGGCTGATGCGGCAGCCCGCATGCCGCATGCAAGCGTGTGTATGCGACGCAGCCTGACTAAGTGCCCCTTAACGGCTTAAGCATGCTGACCTCGCGGCAAAGACATCAAACGTAAGAATAAATAGCCAATGACTCCTAACGCCAAAGACAATAATGTTTATTGTTTGAAAGTAGCAGATAATTCCTCATTATATTCATACTGCCCAGTTCACAGGCTTAAAAAATCTCCAAAAATCAAATAAACGGTGGAAAATTACAAAGAACATCATAATATATTGCATTAGTTATGAGGCAACATCATGTGTCCTGCAGTCCAGCTGTATGCGATTCACCAATTACTACACCAAAGCCATTGCTCGAAACATCATGCACCAGAACAGTTTAGAACATCACTGGGTTTGAACAAAGCAAAAGATTCTATAGCTAGCCAATCTTGTGCCATTGATCCTTCCTTCCTTCCCAGCTTGGCTCCAAAAGATTTCTGTAGACCTCTGGTCCTGCAAAAGATATTTGAATGTGAACCATTGACAAGATTGCCAGAATTGAATGTAAGTAGGAATGCATTAGGAACCAGAGACCTTAGCTTTGCTGCTGATAATAAATGATCTCCCTCAGTCTGCATAGACAGCAATATGTTAGATAATTATTGTTGGCATTTTGTGCCTTTAGAACACTGCATGTAATCAAATGGCTTAGAGACATCCCTGTTTATAACTATTGCATTGTCAGATTAATACCAATAGTTCAGGATAGAGATGTCTGTGTTGTGGCAAACTACTGTCAGGATCTGATTAGAAAACTGTAACTAACAAAAGAAAAGAACTAGTAGATGATAACAGCAGATTCAGGGCCTGGTTAAGAGTATATTACAGTTACAGCAGACAGAGGCTTTAGTTGCCATCTCATTCTCACCACTATTTACAAAAGAGAAGAGCTAGTAGATGATAAAAGCAGAGCAAAAGGCAAGGGCAGCACAAGTGAACGAGATCTACAATACAAAGTATACTCAAATGATAGATCATATTGATTTCAGAAAGCACTCCAGGAAATACATTGTGATTTGACTTGTTTCAATTAACATCACCCTTTGTTGCTAAGACTACAAAAGATAAATAGTAATGGATTAAAAGGCATGTCAATGTGTCAGTTGAGGCAATTAGCGGTTGCAAGCTAAGACAAACATATTGGAGGCTGCAGTCTTCAGAGTAGTAACTATGAATGCGAAGTCTGAACAAGAGAAAACTTTTCATGATCATTGCATAACTCTTTAATGTGTCAGCTGGCTAAGTTCAGACAAAATGCACTTCTGATTGCGAGATTCAGATAACGAGAGCAACTCGATTAAGCATACCCAGGACTTAGACATGAGAACAACAAAAAAAGAAAAATAAATTACAGCCCCACCTTAATTAGGTACCAAGAACTAATGTCAGCCTTGGGGCACTGAAGAAGAAGAATGCGTAACCGCAAGAAATTTCTCCCATTCCCTGATTGCCTCTCGATGTGTTGTGGTGTTGGTGATTGGAGATGAGCTCATCAGCTCATGGTCGTGATCCCAGGCATCAAAGGTGCAGGAGGCCCAACAGACGGCAACGATATCCTGATGCCATCCATGGGCACGGGCACAGCCGCCGTCACCGGCGACGAAGCGTTCCTTCCCGATGTTGGAGGCGGCGGCACCGGAGGCGGCACGCGTGGAGGAGCAGTCGCAGCAGACGGCAACGCTGGTGGGGCCGGGCTAGGGTTCCCATGACGACGCCCTGCGGAGAGCGGCCGAGACGGCGGCCGTTGCGGGGAGCTGGAAGGGCGAGGTGGGTTTAGGGGGCTGTGTGGGTTACCCGCGTATGACCTCTTCGGTGAAGTGGGCTGGGATGCGGGAGTACGTGGGCTAACGGCGCTCGCTAGCCCAGTGGGTTGGCCGAGTGGCCCGTGCCGCTTGCATCTCAACCATCAACCCAACTTTTTCTAGAGTCCGATGCTCCTGCCGTCTATATTTGGCTTAACGGAGCAAATGGTTAGGGAGAAATGACTATTTTACCCCTTAGTTAGCTGTACGCCCCTCTCCCCATGGCGGCCCCTTTCTTCCCGTCGACAAGCTGGTCCAAGGCGCTATGCTGGGCGGAGGTTGTCCCATCCGACGACGAGGACAACTCCTTATTCGAGATCTACTCAGCCTCGGAGTCCCTCTCGGCTGGTCCTACGGCGGCGGCCCCTCCCTTCCCGTCCCCAGTTGGTTCGGCGGCGGCCTCTCCTTCCTCGTCCCCGACCCCGGTCGGACCTGCGGCGCCCCCCTCTCCCTCCTACCGCGACGTCGTCTGCCGGCCTGCGCTTCCCCCATCTTGTGTCGTCGCCGACCCCGTCGTGCAGCCTCCCCCCGCTCTGCTGTGGAGCCGCGCCGCCTGCTCCGTGGTGGTGCGGGATGGGGGAAGGTCCGCCGTCGCGCAGCCTCGGCTGCGGCGTCGTCCACGGCCGCAGCTCGTTCACAGCCTTCACACTGGAGACGCGACGACCGGCCGGTGCCGCACCACTGTGATGCCGCGTGCGTGCCGGAGCATCTGCGTCTGGGGCCTCGCCTGCCTTGGCACAGCCGCGCGAGGGATGGCAAGATGGGCTTCCCCAGTTACCGCTGGGCGTGCGTGCCGAGCAGATCCTGTACAGCTCCAAGTGGGCGTTGACAGCGTCTTTCTTCTCGTCTGGCTCGTGGCCGCCAGCGTCATGTTGCTCTGCTTGAGCAAGAGAAGCAGAGGGGGAACGGGTTGTGCTCTCATCGTTGGCTTGGTGTGGAAAAAGGAGGAGGCGATGGTACTAGCTTCTCGCGTGAATAGCAGAAGGGAGAAAAGACACAGGAGATGGCTGATGCGGCTGGCTGATTCGAGAAAGGGGGATTGCTGGTGCTCGTCTCGCAGTGGAAGAAGAATCAGGGAGAAGAGAGGAGCACGGAGCAGAGAGGAGAGAGAGGGGTCGGCTTGCTGCTGGAGAAGAGGAGCACGGGGGATGTGGCTGCTGGCGTGCGAGACATGGGTAGAGGCGGCCGCCGGAGGAGAGGAGGAAGAGTTGGGGAATGCCGGAATGAAGTTGGCTTTTGGTCAACGTCAGTTCAATGGCGCCATGGAACACAGATAGGTAAAATGGGCACTTTCTCATCATCTTAATGCTAACATTCAGTCCAACTGTGAGTCAACGTGACGATATACACGGCAGGACACTCTGAGTCCAGACAAAGTTGGATTGATGGCTGAGGAGGAGCCACAAATTTTTTAATGGTAGGTAGGGAATTGAGAATTTTTATAATAGTTTCAAAGGAATTGGCTCAAAGGAAAACGGTGGAAATTAGTGGGCCCGACCACGTTGGATCGATCGCCAGGAAGAGAGATAGCAGCGAACGTAAATTTGGATTCTCGGTGCCGTTCCCATGTGCCGACGTTGGCCCCTCCAACCAACCTGTGTGTGGGTTGGAACTTTAGTTTGTTCCAGTACGTCTCCTGATGCAATCCAAACCTACTGAAGTTTTTTTTTTATAACTGAACCTACTCAAGTTGTTTAGTTCGTGCACGAAAGGTTCAAAAAATAAAACAATTCTATACCAGCTAACGAAGACAGCGTCAAAATTAGGCAGCGACAGCCTCACAAGTAGCTTTCGGGAGAAACTTCCAGCTTCGATGATGACGCGTGTGAGTTTATAGATGATCACCAGTCACCACAATCCACACACGTACAGCAAAACTTTCACCAACGAGAGACTCCAGGCCAAGACTTTGCCAGCAGCTCTCCATGTCCATGCCCATGGCCTCCTCCTCGCCGTCCCCGGTGCTCCGTCACGTGGCCATGCTTCCGTTCATGGCCAAGGGCCACGCCATCCCGCTCCTGCACCTGACTCGCGTCCTCCTCCGCCGGGGGCTCGCTTCGGCCGTCACCTTCCTCGCCACCCCGCGCGACGCGCCCTTCGTCGGCGCCGGCGCCCCCGGCGCGGCCGTCGTTGAGCTGCCGTTCCCCTCCTCGACGGCAGGCCCGCAGAGCATGGACGAGCTCCCCCCCGGGTCCAGCTTCCTCGACGTCGTCTCCGCCGCCGCCGCGCTCGAGCCCGTGTTCGCGGACGCGCTGGCAAAGCTGGACCCGCGCCCGGACCTGCTCGTCCACGACGGGTTCCTCGCGTGGGCCAAGGACGCTGCCGACGACCTCGGCGTGCCGCGGCTGGTCTCGCTCGGCATGGGCGCGGCTCCGACGGCGAGCTCACTCGCGAGTGCGGCTTCTGCGCCAAGACGGCGAGTGAAACACAGGAGGGGCTCCGGCTCACGAAGGCCGACCTGGCCCCGCCCTTCTTCGACCCGGACCCGGCAGGCCCTCACTGGGACTTCATCTGCGAGAGCAGCAGGGCCATGGGCTCCAGCCGAGGTAGCATCCTCAATTCCTTCCATGAGCTCGAGTCATTCTACATAGATAAGTGGAACCGCGAGACGCCGCTCAACAAGATGTGGCCGGTTGGTCCGCTCTGTCTTGCCAGTGAACCGGTCCGAACCTTGGATTCCGATATAGCCGACTGGCTTGACTCAAGGCTCGCCATGAATCGACCGGTTCTATATGTGGCGTTCGGCTCGCAAGCCGACCTGAGCCGGGCACAGCTAGACGAGTTTGCAACCGGCTTGGACCGGTCGGATCTGGACTTCATTTGGGTGGTTCGATGGAGAGGAACCGTTCCAAGGCAGGTTCCGTGACAGGGGCAAAGTGGTCCAAGGCTTTATCAACAAACTCGGCATTCTGACCAATGAAGCTATTAAGGGCTTTTTCAGTCACTGCGGGTGGAACTCGGTGATGGAAAGCATCAGCATGGGTGTGCCCATCCTAACCTATCCCATTGCCGCGGAGCAGAAGTTGAACGCAAAGTTCGTTGTCGACGTGCTTGAAGTCGGAATCAGGATTTGGCCATCCAAAAGCTCGTGAGGTGTGTGAGATCGGAAGGCCTGAGGCTAAAGGGTGATCAGCACTCCAGCAGCTACGGCCTCATCTGGTGCTAGCTAAGAGCAACTCCAATAGAATAGCTATCCTCCTATCTAAATTTGGAGTTTTTCCAACCCCATAAAAAAAATAGAGAGCCTCCTAAATGGTGAGGAAACCAACGGACTATGTAAATCTTGAGAATGTAAAATTCAAACCACATTACATAGTTTTATACCTTATGAATAGGTCCCTAGTTTTATGCGCTAAGCACCCTAAAAAAGAACTCGATTTTTGCAATGTCGCCCTTGGGCGCAGCTGCGGCATTGGAGGTGAAATTCCCGATGAGGGAAGGGTTTTCCGGCGACGATAGGTGGCCAGCGAGCATTAGGGCCTCACCTTCAACCAATTTGGTGTAGGGTTTGGAGCCAGAGATGGTCAGGAGGAAGGGGCTCGATGAACAAGGGCTCGAGCGTCCGTGGAGCTCAGTCTCCTGCGAGGCTCCGGTAAGATGAGTGGTTGGGTTTGGGTTGGCAACGACGGCAGGCGTCCACGGTGGCCTCCACGAAGCGCGCGCCGCGGTCGTTGAGGAGCAACGCGGGGGTGCCGTCGGGGGCCTCGCCCAGTTACTGTAACACCTAGTTTTGAAAAAAAAACAAACAATGAAAATCCTCTCACTCCCCTTCCAGCCCAGCCCACCATCCTCCTCTGTCTTCCTCTTTTTCAACTCGCTCGGCCCAAAACCGCCTAGCCCATCTCTCTCTCCCTTTCTTTGTCCTCCTCCGCGCGGCCCAAACACCTCCCCGTCCCAGCTCCCTCTACCCGACTCGACTCGCTTCCCCTTTCTCTCTCTCTCTCCCACCGACACCCTGGGCCCACCTGTCAGATCCGCCCCCTTCCTCCAGCTACTTCCCCTCCCTACCTCGCGCAACGCCGCCGGCCGCCCGACTCCTCTACGTCGTGCACCTTTCCCTCCCTCCTCTAATGCCGCCTTGAATGCCCCATCATTGCCTCCATTCATCGCTGCCCCATCTCCTCGCCTCCTCTCCCTCTCTTGCTGCAATGGACGCTTCCTTTATGGCTGGCCATGATGTGGAGTAGGGTTCCCGATCTTCCGAAAGGTTTTGATAACGAACTCTCGATTTGGTGGAGTCGCTACACAGATCGATCCGGCTTCTTAACAACACGTTTCGAACCCCGCAATCGCAGCACAACGTCTATCGACCAGTGATGCTCGGTCGACATCACCCAGAAGGCTAATTCTTGCCTGCAAATTGAATAACACAAGCAAGAATAAGGAACAATGCAACCAATTTGCAGATGTAAGATTAAACTCACGAATCGGGGTCTCAAAAACCGATGAACGACGAAACTGTTCTTGACAGAATAATCTAAGCGAAACCCAAACCCTAACTTGGGTGGCGACTACTGATTTATGGAGTTTAGGGTCGTGCAAGGACCCCTGGTCGCGCCCCTAATGGGCTCACACACGATACACGGCCCAAAGGCCAAAATACGGCGATGCAGCACCGAGACAGATTCTGGACGTCTACTTGTTTTGAAGATTCCCGTTGGCTCAGAAATAATTTGGACGTGGGACTAGTGCCATTGGAAGCTCTATAAAATTATATTTCCAACCATGTGTGGATCGCCCCAAACGGCCTCCGTATGCGGCCTGGGCGTCCAATCTAAGCTAGACTGCTCCTGGACTCCGAGGTGGACTTGAAGTCGAGTTGTATTGGGCCTCCACGAAGCTTGGTCGTCCCTTGCTGGTCCCCCACAACACCAAGCTCCTCTCCATGTGTCTCCTGATCCTCTCCTTGGTTCTCTAAATTTAATTGTCACGCGCGAGCTCTGGTGATTGGACCTTGAATGTCTAGCGTAGAAGTGTTGTGTGCATCCGAAGGAGTGATGTCTTCATCCTCCTCCTCCTCTTGAATTGGAGTTGTCCTCAATTCAGGCTAATCTTCTTCTCCAAAGTAAGGTCTCCAATCTGAAATGTTAAAGGTAGGACTAACCCCGAACTCGGGAGGCAGCTCAAATTTATATGCATTATCATTAATCTTCTCAAGTATTTTAAAAGGACCATCAGCTCTAGGCATTAACTTTGACTTTCGCAAATCTAAAAAATGCTCCTTTCTCAAATGCAACCATACTAAATCACCCGGTTCAAGTTTTACTTTTCTTTTACCTTTACTACCAGCAACCCTATATTTTTCAGTCATCTTTTCAATGTTGTGTAGTTATTTCATGCATTTTCAAAATAAAATCAGCACGTTCTTTAGCATCACTATGAATCCTCTCACTAGTAGGCAAAGGTAGAATATCAATAGGAGCACGGGGATTGAAACCATACACTACCTGAAAAGGACTTACCTTGGTAGTAGAATGTGTTGCCCAATTGTACGCAAACTCCACATGAGCAAACATTCTTCCCGCATCTTCAAATTCTTCTTCAAAATAGCCCTCAACATTGTGCCTAAAGTGCGGTTTACCACCTGTGTTTGTCCATCAGTTTGTGGATGACAAGTGGTAGAAAATAATAGTTTTGTACCCAACTTGTTCCACAATGTACGCCAAAAATGACTCAAGAATTTTGCATCATGATCTGAAATAATAGTAGAAGGCATACCATGCAAATGTACAATTTCTTTGAAAAAGAGGTCAGCAATATGAATTGCATCATTACTTTTATGACATGGTATAAAATGAACAATCTTTGAAAATCGATCCACTACAACAAAAATGCTATCCCTCCCCCTCTTAGTCCTAGGCAATCCTAACACAAATTCCATAGAAATATCTGCCCAAGGAATAGAAGGAACAGGAAGAGGCATGCATAAACCATGTGGATTCAAACGAGACTTAGCTTTTTGACACGTAGCGCAGCGACCAACGTACTGCTCAACATCTCTCCACATCTTTGGCCAAAAGAAATGTGAGGCCAAAACATTGTGGTAGAACCACCTGAATTAATCCGGCTCAAGCGCGCTAACCATCATCACGCGGGCAATCAGGGCTAACTCCACTTTAAACGGAATAATCCATTGGTCTGTCGGGTAACCTCCCGATACAACCACGGTTTTTGCCGATCGAAACCACACATATATGTACACACACGAAGGTGAGCCCAGAGGATACAACATTCCACAAATTTTACAACACAGGGTTCATCATAAATTATTATTACAACTGAGTTCGAGTTCGTAAAACAAGTACTTCAGAGTTCAAAGTCATTGAGTTCTTCAAAGTTCAATGCAGCGGAAAAATAACGATAACTACTCGACGATACATGATGTCTCGATGAAGCCCGTACGAGACATCACTTGGCATTATCATCGTTGACCGAGGGCGCATCCCATTCCACCAACCAACCAGGAGGAAGGGTACACGGCCAAGTCAAACTAGCGATCATATCCTCGAAAGTCTCACCTAAAAACAAGCCACAAGCAAGGCTGAGTATACTAATACTCAGCAAGGCTTACCCGACTAGTGGAATATACTTAGGCGACTCCTAGACATGCAAGGCTTTTTGGCTTGAGGGGTTTGTTTTGCCGAAAAGCATATACAAGTAGGTCCTTACTTTCAAATTTTAGCTCCAGATTCTAGTTTTCTTTAACCATTCTAGGTAAGCAACTATCCAATATCATACATGGTGAAAGAATTAATTTGCATCCAACAAGATTAATCATCATCATTGTTCCTCTTCTTACTCTATGTGGTAAAAGGGTCAAGCAGTCTCAATAACCGCGAGAAACGGACGATTCGAATCGAATTTCTTAACCTTGCAAGGGAAACCTAAACACACGTCACGTGGTTACTCCTAGAGTCACACGTGCAACTTTTCCCTTCAATTCCCGCTTCACGGAACAAGCCCACCGCCCTCGACTACAAGTCCCCATGGACCACGGACCCGGCCGGGCCATGGCGGCACATGCACCCGCTATTAGCTAGATGTGAACGAATTCAAGACGGTGGGGAGTATATTCCGGCCTCGGTTCAATCCAGTACTTAGCTTACCTATTACCATATTCTCGGCATGTGGTTAGTACGTTCAAACGCTTAACCACCACTACCACACACTACGGCCTTAGCATTTTTCACTAAACAGACGGGGCCTCCATCATCAACATAAACATCGTACCATAGCCCCGTCCGTCGACCTTATGATTGCAGTATGTAGTAAATATTCAACTCCTATATTCTCGCGAGTGACAGAAAATCACTCGACTTTTACCGGAGTCCTATTAGCATAGCATTCTATCGAACCTTATATCTAGTGTTCAGATCATAGGAACCTAAGTTCATGCAACTAAGTTTTCATTCAACTCCTGTAAACTTAATGCACAAGTAAAATAGAGTATTAAGTTGCATAATTTAGAAAAACAAGGTTCATGCTCTGGGGCTTGCCTTCCTGAGCAAAGCTAGCCTTGGGATCTTCCGGACTCGGGTTTGGGTCTTCGAAAGCTTCAGTTCGATTCACTTGAGCTTCATGCTGCTCACTCTCGGACTCGGGCACCAGCTTGTACGTTTCGTCAGCGAGAGTAGTCAATTCTATATGAATGCACAAGTGTAAGTTGTAGTGATGGTATATGACGATTATTTTCCTTCACGATAAAGTTGCAGTCCACAAAACATAGATTTGGTTGTAAAGTTACTTAGTTAACATTTTTCTGGGCAATCGTTAATAGAGTATAACTTAAACTAATTAACTCCATGAAACAAGAGGGGTTGGGGGTTGTGTTCTTTTGGAAACTAATTTTTCTAAGCACAACATGGATTAAACACAACTTCTGGACTATGTAACTTCTGGTGATGAAATTTTTATTTAGAGTACATTATGCAGAAACAACAGCACTGTAAAAAGTTCAGATATTTTTATGCAACAGAGTAATTATGAAAAATGTATTACACAGCCACTTCTAGAACCTAGTTATTTTTATACAGAACAAACCATACAAGTATTGATGCCAAACTTTTACAGAGGGTTAACCTATCCACATATATGTTACTGTAAATTTTTCAGATTTTATTGTGCACGATACAGAACATAATAAATAAGACAAGCTACACTTATTTCTTTAGTGCATTTTACATAATAAATTTGAACATTTTCCAAGCATGGAAACTAATTATTTGTTTTAGTGCATTTTA
The DNA here is from genome assembly GCA_032594955.1 of Panicum miliaceum. Taxonomy (NCBI): domain Eukaryota; kingdom Viridiplantae; phylum Streptophyta; class Magnoliopsida; order Poales; family Poaceae; genus Panicum; species Panicum miliaceum. Next base: position 22,871,416 of record CM064062.1, read on the forward strand.
CTACCACAAAATTATATAAATAGGTTACAGAAAGGAAAAAGGTTCTAAACTTTTTCTATGGTATTTAGGTATCACTATAACAGCTCTGGAAAAGTTTCACAACATGATTCACAATATAAGAGTAGGTACAAATTAGTTCAGTTATTTCATGGCATAAACAAAGTTTAACAAAAAGTTTAGCTAGAGATGGGTTCTAGTCCTAAACTTTTTAAACTGGCCTACACATCAAGCAACCAATCTACTTCCCAAAAATCAGATTCAAAGCTGGTCTACAATAGTGGGTTCATTTAAAAGCTATTAAACCTTCCATTTAATGTAGAATGAAATATAAAAAACATCTGAAGAAATGCATGTCACAAAAGTTGTAGATTTTCTTCCAAAGATTCTAGAACAGTTGAGCTTGTATTTTTCTGATTTTTTTACGATTTTATATGAATTTTACAAGTTTGCTATTTTTTGAATTCAAAGTTTAAACACAGGTTTACAGTTATGCCCCTGGAAACTTGCGTGCAGACCCTTTTAAAGATTTCAATCATTGCAATTGGGTCCCTAGACGGCGCTGGCACGGCGTCCGGCCAAATTCCGGCCAGGGGGCTCGTCGGCGGCGAGGGGAAAAGGGTTGGGGAGATCCAGGTAGGTGAGAGCTACCTTGGGGTGGCCTTGGTCGGGGTTAGGGGTGGCTGGAAAGGGCTCGTCGGCGTGGAATAGGGGGCGGCAGCGGTGCGGAGGGTCGGCGACGGTGCTCCGGCGGGGTTGGGGCAGCGCTGGCGGGTCGGGAAGTTCCGGTGGGGTGATGTAGTCCCGTTCCGAAGCTTGGATCGGGCGGAGGAGGGCTGGGGGTGGGGTGTGCACGGCGGTCAGGGGCGGCGGCGGTGGAGGCAGCGCTGGCAACGAGCGCCGGCGGTTCTGGGCGACGATGGGCGGGGCAGTGAGCGTCAGTGTGATGCTGTGGTGGTGGTTGGGGATTCAGCTTGGGCGGTGGATGACCGGAGGGGTGAGCTCCATGGTGAGCTGGGCACGACGGCGGTAATTGTGGCAGAACCACCTGAATTAATCCGGCTCAAGTGTATTAACCATCACCATTAAGGCAATCTCGGTTAACCTTACACTTCAAACGGAGTAATCCACTGGTCTGTCGGGTATAACCTTCCGATACAACCACGGTAGGGCGGATCGAATGCCATACATACAAACGCTCATGCGACGATGAGCCCCAAGGAATACCACATTCCAGCAAATATTACATCATTAGCATAAGTAAATATTACAGACCAGGTTTTGAGTTTAGAAACCAAGTACTTCAGAGATCATAACTAATAAGTTCTTTTGAGTTGCAGCGGAAAATAAAACAGCGAAAGCTACTTCGATGATAAGGATGTCTCGATGAAGCCCGTACGAGACATCACTCGGCATTATCTCCGTTGGACGGGGGCGTATCCCATTCCACCGACCAACCAGGGGGAAGAGTGCAGGGCCAAGTCAAGCTAGCAATCATATCTTCGAAGGTCTCACCTGAAAACGAGCCACAAGCAAGGCTGAGTATACTAATACTCAGCAAGACTTACCCGAGTAGTGGAATCTACTCCACCGACTCTAGATATGCAAGGCTTTTGGCTCAGGGGTTTGTTTTGCCGAAAAGCTTCTACAAGTGGGTCCTTACTTTCAACTTTTAGCTCAAGATTCTAGTTTCGTTAACCATTCTAGATAAGCAGCTATCCAAAAGCATACATGGTGAAGCATTAAGTTTTCATCCAACCAGTTCATTCATCCTCATTGTTCCTCTTCTTACTCTGTGGGTAAAAATGGTTAAGCAGTCTCAATAGCCGTGAGAAACGGACGATTCGAATCGAATTTCTTAACCTTGCAAGGGAAACCTAAACACACGTCACATGGTTACTCCCTAGAGTCACACGTGCAACTTTTCCCCTTTCTTTCCGGGTCGTGGATCGGGGCTACCCTCCGAGAGTACAAGAGCTCCACGCCACGGTTCGGCGCCGGGTCGTGACCACTCTCTGCACTCGCCATATGCACATGGGACCGAAGTTCAAAGGGTAGGATGCCGTCCCCTTGCCGAGCCAATCAGGTACTTAAGCTTACCGATTCCCATAATCTCGGCATGTGTTTAGTAGGTTCAAAGACTTAACCATCACTACCACACCCTGCGGCCTTAGCATTTTTCACTAGACAGACGGGCCTCAATCGTAACCATCATTCCATAGCCCGTCCGTGTCCTTATGATTGCAGCGTGTAGTAGACATTCAACTTCTATTTTCTCGCGAGTGACAGGAAATCACTCGACTTTTACCGGAGTCCTATTAGCACAGCATTCTATCGAACCTTACGTCTAGTTTTCAAGCAAGGGTTCCTAACATCATGCAACTAAGTTTTCATTCAACTCCTATAAACTTAATGCACAGGCAAGGAGTAATGAGTTGCATAATTTAGGAAAGAGATGGGTTATGCTCCGGGGCTTGCCTTCACAGTTAGCTTGGGGCTCTTTCGAATTTGGGCTCGGGTCTTCAAGAGCTTCAGTTAGATTTACTTGAGCTTCACGCTGCTCACTCTCGGACGCGGGCACCAGCTCGTAAGTTCCGTCGGCGAGAGTCGTCGATTCTACATGAATGCACAAGTTTAAGTCGTGGTAATGGTAATCGATACGATTTAAGTGTAATTACTACAATGGATAGTTTCTGGTCATGAAATTTTGGATTTAGGCACATCAGGGAAAGATGTGCTTACTGTAAAATTTTCAGCCAATTTTATGTAACAGATTAATTATGAAAAATATATTACATAGTTGCTGTTAGATCCTTGTTCTTTTTGTACAGAACAATTGGTGCAACAAATGAGTCTAAGATTTTTACAGAGCTTTCACTTAAGCATGCAGAAGCTACTGTAGTTTTTTACACAGCAACCTCTACCACAGTGTATCTCCTAGTAAAAATTTGAGAATTTTCCAAGCTAAGATACTATTTTCTTGATTTAATGTATGTTATTAGCACATAAATCAAATAAGTAGGTTACTGTGAGATAAAAAGTCTCCCAATTTTTCTCTGGCTTCTAGGTACCAATACACTTGCATAGAAAAAGTTTCATTGGGTGATTCATCACCTAACTGCAGGGATAAAATATATCTAGCCACTTAAGGTATGAAACTAAGTTTAACAAACAGTGTAGTTAGAGGTGGAATTTGGGCCTGATCTTTTTACACAGTCCTAAACATAAAGCAACTAACTTACTGCCCAAAATTTAGGGTCAGCATTGTTCTACAGCAGTGGGTACAAAATAAGTCCATTAAAGTTTCCATTTAATGTAGAGCAAAATATGTTGAGATTCTGAGAAACTTTTTGTAACAAAAGGGGTAGAGTTTGCTCTAAGGATTCCAGAACAGTTGAGTTTGCATTTTTCTGAATTTTCTACGATTTTATACGAATTTTACAAGTTCACTGAATTTGAATCTAGATTTGAAACTTTCTTTTACAACTAGGTCCTTGAATCTTACGCGCAGACCCTTCTAAAGATTTAAATTCTTGCAATTGGGTCATCGGGCGGCTCGGGTACGGCGGCCGGCCGAAATTCCGGCGAGGGGCTCGCCGGCGGCGAGGGGTGAGGGTCGGGGAAGGTTCAGGGGTGTGAGGGCTACCTCGTGGGGGTGTTGTTCAGGTGGGGGACGGCCGGGAAGGGCTCGCCGGCGTTGGAGCAGAGGCGGCGGCGGCGCGACACGCGTCGACGGTAGTGCTCCGGCGGGCTTGGGGTGGCCTGGTCCGGTCAGCTAGTTTCAGTGGCGCGTGGGGAAGCTGCTCAGGGGCTCGGCTTGGACGGAGGAGGTCGGGGTCGAGCTGTCCACGGCGAGCAGGGGCGGCGGCGGCGGCGGCAGCGCAGGCGGCGGCGCTCCGGTGGTTCTGGGCGGCGTTGGGCGGGTCGGCGAGCTTCAGGGGGATGATGTAGTGGTGGCTGGAGGCTCAATTTGGGCGGTGGGCGGCGGTGGAGAGCTGTCCACGGGCGGGCGGCGCTCGGCGGCGGCAATGGTACATACAGAGGTTCAGGGAAATCAAGAACAAGTGCTACAGTCTGGCTCTGACCGATGCACAGTTGGCCGATATCGCTTTCCAGGGCCTCTTACCGCAAATCAGGGAGAGATATGCTGCCCAAGAGTTTGAGAGCCTGAGTCAAATCGTCCACCGATTGTCAGGGCAGGAGGTCCGACCGTTTGAACAGCGGAGGAGCTTCCAGAAGAAGGTGGCATACTAGGAGGGATCTGAATCTGACGCGGAGGAAGAAATCGGCCTGGCGGAATGGGTAAAAGGGAAAAAACCAATATCCTGCCCCTTTGGCAAGAAGGAGCCAGAGACATTCGGCTTTGACACGTCAATGGCCGATAAAATTTTTGATCTACTGCTTCAGGAGGGGCAGATTAAGCTGTCACAACATCACACCATCCCTACGGCCGATCAACTTAAGAAGATGAAATACTGCAAGTGGCACAACGCTACTTCTCATGACACCAATGAATGTAAAGTCTTCCGCCAGCAGATACAATCGGCCATTGAACAGTGGCGGCTCAAGTTTGAGACTCTAAGCCAATCGGCAAACCCGATGAAGATAGATCAACATCCCTTCCCGGCCAACCCGGTCAACGCTGAAGGAACCTCAAATCAAACCAAGGTGCTGACGTCAGAATCGGCGAGAAGAGGCGGCGCTGTTGACTCCAGGAGGCAGATCACGGCGGAAGAAATCAGAAGGAACAGGCGAGGGCCAGAACGACCACACAGGCCTGTCACCTCCCGATTTCTACTAAGTAAATATCGGCGGCAGCAAGAACAAACACAACACCAGGAAGAGATGATACGCCGGCGTGAAGATCACTGGCAGTGTCCCTTCTTCATCCACTGCTGGGAGAACGATATCAGATTGCCATCTGCCGACAACTGTCCGGAGTGCAACAGATCAAACCGTAACGATCGCCCGAAGCCACACTCTAGGGACAGAGGATCAGAGCCGATCAACAGAAATCGGCGCGAAGAACGGCGCGTTTCGGTGCATGATCGGCTGGGGGGCAGAGTTGACCAGTACGGCAGGTCAAAAAGCAAGATCGGCCAGCAAGACGGACTGGGGGGCAGGATCAGCGCACGCGATCGGCTGGAAGAGATAGCCGATGATAGGGTGTCAGACGAAGATCCCCTAGGTAGGGAACCAGATTGGGAACACGCCAGATCATCGGCCAAACCAGTGAATCCCAGGTGGTGTCCTGATGGCCTATCCAGATCCCAAAAGCGAAGGATCCAACGCCTACGCCAGTTTGAGCATCAAGAAGAAGAACAAAGAGGGGTGCCAGAGAGAAGAAATGTGAAATCTCGAATTTGGCGCCCAAAGAAGAATGATCAGGAAACAAACAGCCAAGAATCGGCAGCCGAGATTGATATGGTTTTCATATTGCCGATGGAGTTCATGGCGCCAAGCGATCGGGATATAGTGACAAGAACAAAGGAAGAGCAAATGGCACAACTGGTATTAGAGCCGATGACGGCTACGTTTGAGAAACCGGAAGAGGAAAAACGACAGCATCTTAAGGCGCTGTTTCTCAAAGGGTATGTCAACGGAAGACCCGTCACCAGATTACTGGTAGATGGAGGCACGGCAGTCAACATCATGCCGTATGCCATGTTCCGCAAGCTGGGCAAGGGCGATGACGACCTCACCAAGACGGACATGATGCTGAAGGATTTCGAAGGCAACGTGTCACCCGCCCGCGGGGCATTCTGCGTTGACCTCACCATCGGCAGTAAGACCCTCCCTACTACTTTCTTCGTCATTAATGGCAAAGGGTCCTATAATATGCTGCTTGGTCGCGACTGGATACATGCAAACTGCTGTGTCCCATCTACTATGCATCAATGCCTTGTGGAATGGGTCGGCGACAGTACAGAGATAGTCGCTGCCGATTCCGTCTACAGCGTTGCGACGGCCGATACACAACAGTGGAGCTGCGAGCACGTCAAGTGTATATCTGGCAGGACTTGGGACACTGACTTCCTGAAAGTGTCCGATTTCGGTCTACAGCCGATTCAAGCAGTCGGCTCTGAAGATTCAGCTCGTTCGAAAGGATGAGAAGCTGGGGTATGGGTTCACGTCGGCTGATTCATTAGAGATGGTAGATTTGGGAGATAGCAGCAAATCAAGGCCGACGTACATTGGTACCAATTTGGATTCTGAGTACAAAAAGAAAATATGTCAAGTTAACATGACCGATTTCTCATCGGTTTTCTGGCTACACATCTGGTAAAAAAAATATTGGGATTCATTATTAAGTGGAAATTACGGATTACATGAAGCAGTTCAAGACCAAATCGGCGCAGTGGCATTAAAGGAGCAATAATGTTTAACATATTGTTTACAGCCCAAGGAAGGCATCTATGGCTACAATCGCTCGTCGTCTAATTTGATCGGCCGATTTTACTATCCTCTGATCATTTTCGGCCGATCCTGGTACTTCTGACACGCGGCGACGGAGTCTTATTGTTTCACGGGCCAGATGTTGTCTTTTTTGCTTCAGCTCGCCGATCATGGTTGGGAGTTCTTGGAGCTTTTTCTCCTTAGTGGCTATCTCTTTGGTTATCTGTTCCATCTCCTTGGCTAGTTCTGCTCTCCTCCGTTTCAGCCGATCTATTGTGCCAACGATGTCCGGACGGCAGTTCTCGAGGAAGTTGATTTTGTGATGTACTTCCTGGGTCTGGTGCTTGTACGAGTCAACCTCCTCCTGAGTTTTGGCCATCTGAGCGGGATCGGCCATACGTTGCACCGCCCGCGAGACCGGAATCCGCATGCCCTCTATATAGGCAGCATACCCCAAGTCCTCCGACACTTCATCCGGGATGTGATCTACAACCTCATTGAAAAGTTGTCGGATCGGCGATGCATCTTCCACCAGCCGGCCGATGTCACCTTGGAGGAGAGTACGGATGCTTTTGAGCTTAGAGCGGACATCGTCGGAGGCAGAGCTCGGTGGAACAGCGTGTGAGGCGATTTCTTCTTCATCGGCCAAGGAGACAGCGAAAGAAAAAATACTATTGTTGGGAGAATCTTGCTCCAGTAAAGGAACGAAGCAAAGGGTAAGCAAGCGGTGAAAGGAAATCGGCCGATTCTGATGGTAAGATTGTTACCTCTTTGAAACGAATCTCTCTTGCCTGTGCCGGTGGAAGTATTTCCCTTGTTTCAGGGATTGGTGCACTGGGTTCGCCAGAAGATTCGATCATTATTGGTGCTCCGCTTGGGCCAGCTTCCTGAGAAAGATATAAATGCTCGTGAAAATACTATGGGAAAATGAAATAAGATGGTGATGGGAATTTGCCATGCCTCTGCGGGTTCTCCGGCCGATTCCTGCTGTGGAGTTACAATCGGCGTACCCAAGTCGACCTGCATCAGAATTGGTTAAGATTCCTGAATGTTAAGGATGCAGGGTAAGAGATCATATACCTCGGCAACAGGAGCTGCTGTGATCTCAGTCCCTACTTGAGACGTGGCCGACAGTATTCAGCTACGCGGGTAGCGGTGAACTGGCAGCCAGGAAAGGCCGATACCGCTTCTCCAACAGATCTGCAGCGGCGACGGACCGATGGATTCTCCTCTGACTCAATGTTGGGGAAGGTCTTTGTCTCTATCCTCTGCTGAGAGATCTTGCTCATATGTAGATTGAGCCAGAGGGTAATGAACCACCAAGGACCGCCTGGATTCCCTATCGGCTCTCCTTTCGACAGCTTGACGCCGATTTGATGCATCATATGGTATGCTGATCCTAGCAAATGTTTACCGAGGGGGACGGCCGATCCTTGTGCAAGAGACTCTGCCAAAGCTTGAGTGTTGGAAGAGGGGCCGACCGCTCTGCCATAGAAGAAGTGTTTCTCCAGCCACATCATCAAGAAGGCGGTGTGCTCCCTCTGTGAGACTGTTCCTGTCTTCATGTTTTTACTGATGTATCCTTTCCACTCGCCGATTCCTTTGGTGTCTAGCCGATGAGATGGCTTGAACAGATAATTGAAGGGGGTATCGGCGGAGGAAACATCTAGGCCGGTCAGCAGCAGGACATCGGCCAAAGTCGGGGTCATGGGTCCGTGTCCAAAAAGGAATGCGTTAAGTGCATCGGACTAGAAGTAAGAGGCTGCCATAACCAAAGGTTCGTTCTTTTCCATCTGAGACAAGGACAAATCTATGCACTGGCCGATTTTAAGTTCTTCCCATTGGACTTTCCAAGACCCGGCTACCCTCTGGTACCATTCTCTCCACCCGGGTGTTTCATTCGGCCAGGATCTGAATGCGCCTACCCAGTGATCTAAATCCATGGGTGACTGCTTAAAGGGGATTCTGTGAGTTTCTAAACTGATTAGATCCGTTGGATCAGGACTCCCCATAGGGCCTAGACAGATGAGGTCAGGAGACTCTGAGAGAGGAATGGTGATTCTGTGCCTAAGGGCCTAGAAAGAAAAGGAAAAAGGGAAGAAACTAAGAAAGGGACCGGAAAATACTGAAGCAGCAAGGCGAAAAGAAAAAATTTTCGGGCATTTACCTCTGGGATGGAAGCCATCGTCGCCGATGACGCTATTGGAGAAGCCGCCGATTGGGCCGCCGCCGCCAAAGGAGCAGCCGATGGAGCCTCTGTAGATGGGGTGGTCGCCGACGGAGACGCCATTGGGGGTCGGAGCAGGCTGCGGATGAGATCGCCGGAGAAGGGGGAGCGCTTGGAAATCGAAAGAACTTGGAGGAAGATGAACAGTGAAGCGGCAGAAAGGATTCTGGATTCGTGGAGGAGGAGAGGCGGAGAAAACAAGTACTTAAGGGAGATAAAGGGGGCAAGGGTAAAGATGGTATTTTTACCGCACCGTCTACGCGAGTTCCAGGGGAGCGGTCGTTTCGCGCGCTCGGTTCGAGGAAATTGCAATCATTGTGCCGCGGAACGGAAGGAGATTTTTACTGCGCCCGTTTCGGAGAAGAGGGTTAAAGAAAAGAGTTTCGAAGGAAAAGTTATATTTTACTCCGAAACTGGGGGGCATGTGTTGACGCCAGATTTTGAACGTATTGAATCGGCGTCAGGAGGAGAAGATTGGCCGATGGAGCAGATCTGAAAGCTACAGTAAGGAATCGGCCGATCGAGGTAACAGTTGGAAATCGGCCGATTGGTAGCGCAGCCTATGCCAACAGGATGGGATTATTCTAGAAGATCCTGGTCAAAAGATGGTCAACAAGGCATGCTAAGTCGGTCGGAAAGCAATTGAAGAGGTCCTGATTGGATTAGGAAACGGCGGCGGAAGATTCTGCGGGAGTCCGTTTCCTTTTTAAAAGTTCTTATAGATATAGTAGTTTTCCTGTTTTAAATAAGCTTGTAACAAGTCGTAATCGACCAGGAGTCCTAGTTTCAGGGTATAAATAGGAGTCGCTAGGGCTTTGCGAGAGATCAACACATCAATCAACAAAACACTTCTACTTTTTACTAGTACTTTACTTTCAAGTCGGCGACTTCGCCAATATTTTCTTCTTCCACGAGTTCGTACGGATTGGCAGGGCTGCATCAACCTGATCTCCGGCCAATTGGTAGGTTCCGCTTATCGAGTAATATCCGAGCTTTAACTACGGGCGCATCACTGTGGTTTCGTTTGGATTTATTCACAAGTTATCGATATTTACTAGAATTGCAAGTTTTACCTGTTATTCTAGTATTATCACCAGTTATCCAGCTTGAGATCAGAGTAATCGGCTTCGTCATTGTTCTCCTTCGATTCATCGCCATACAGCCGATTAGATCTGTTCCAAGTGTTGCTTCTATAGTACTTGTTTAGATCGCTCTAGCAGTCTTCTTTACAATTACTATACGATCATCGGCTGACCCATAGCCGATCATCTCTACAGCAAATCGACCGATTTGCCGCCGACGCGCTCCTCAGGACAGATCGGAAATCCAGCCGATCGACGCGCCTGGAATTTAATACTCTATTTCCTTGTCAATCAACAGGTTAGATTGACTGGCACGCCGCGCGAACCGCACCAGGGCGATAACCCGAACAGGAGCTAAGCACATTCTCCCGGGTCGTGTGTCCGACGCTGAAGACCCATCGGCCGATTCTTATCCGGCCGATTTTACCGCCAACATGCGCCTATTAAATTTCGCAGCCATAAGTGCTTTGAGGTGAAAGTTATTTAATTTGTTTGATTAAAGTACAAGTAGTTATGCACGTATACACATCTATTTTTAATTCAAAGCAAAACCAATTTATCATTCATTTCTTTGAAACTTTTCTTAGTTATTTATGCATTGTGTTAAGCTAATGAGGCTTATTTCATAATTTAAACACCTGAGGTGTCACAGCCTTCCCCCCTTAAAAAAATCTCTCCCCGAGATTCGGACAATAAGCTTAGTGTGGACAGTGTGTGTACCTTCGGTAGAGTTGAGAAAACCCGGGAAATTTTGGTTTAGATAGCTTTCAGTTTCCCACATGGCTTCTTTTAACACCCAAAATATAGGAGTTCAAATTTCTAAAAGTATTTTCACAAAAATCATAAATTAAAATTTTGCATGCACCTTTATTTCTTTTCTTCTCCTATTCTTTCTTCCAGCCAGCCCAATTCTTTTCCTCTTCTTCTTTTCTTTTTCCGCGGCCCACTCAGTGGCCAATTCCCTCACCCGACCCTTGCTTCCACCGACAGTTAGGACCCACCTGTCGGCGCCTTCTTCTTCTTTCTTCTTTCCTTACCCAGAGTCCGGAACGACTTCGTGCTGTCGTTCGCGCCCTGTTTTCTCTCTTTCTTCTTACCCCGAGTCCTGATCGATTCCGCAGTACCGCCTTCCTACTCTCGGCCGATCCGCCCCTATAAAATCCCGCCGAAACCCCGCTTTGCAACCAGAACCGAGCTCAAATCTTTTCCTCTACACAACATTGTCGCACGCCGCTGGAAGTTGCACCTCGGAGGAACGCCGCCGTCCTGTGTCGCCGATTCTCCGTCGACTCGCCGTTCCGCAGCTTCTCCGCCGTCTTCAACTCTCGCCAGAGCTCCACGAGTTGGTGAGTATCAAGCCGCACTAGATTCCCCTCTCTCTTTTGCTCCGCCGCAAACCCGATTCCTCGCCGGACCCCTGTTTCCGCCCGCCGCCGTGGCCGCCAGTTTACAGCCGCCGCACAGCCAACCCGTGATCACCCTCACCTTCACCGTACCACCCACTCATTCCCCGGCATGAACCCAGCTTGAATTGAGCCCCGGAACACCGGATTAGGTGAAGCTTCGGCCGTCCGCCGCCGCACTCGCTCGCCGCCGATGCCCAGTTAAAACTCCGCCTCGCCCGACCCCTTTTTGTCCTGTCGAGCCGACCCTTCCTCTGCCGCTCGATCTAGATCTAACGGCCAGAAGTGATCTTCACTTTACCCGGCCGATTTACCCGACCTTTTCCCTACTCAGCCGATTTACCTGACCCAATCTTCATACCGCCGATTCGCCCGAACCTTATTCCGCCGATTCTGATCCAACGGACCAGATTCACCCGACCCTAGCCGTTCCCGAAACTTTTGCAGGAAGATCCCTAAGTTTTCTAGGAATCAACCCGCAGTCCAGATTAGTAGAAAATAATTAGAGTTGAGCCCTTTCTTTTTCTACCCCGACCCCTGACTTTTCTAGAATTAGGACCCGCCGTCCAGAACCTCTAGTTTTGCACCCCGACCCTCTGTATAAGGTTTAATTATGCTTTAGCCCCTGAATTCTTCAGATCTAGCCTCGGGAGACTCAAAACTCTAGCAGTTAGGTCCCCAGATCACTGTTTTAGCTATATCTTCATCGTTTCAATTCCGATTTCAGCGATTCTTGCGCTCACACGATCTTTGCATCATGAACTACAACTTTAGCATCTTTTCACCTTCTGTTTGTACTGTTTGTTGTACTGTTTCTTATTTGGTTGTGTATGCTTGTTTGTGTGATCGCGTAGACAACGTGACGTTCGAGCCAAATCAAGAGCAAGCTTACGAGGAAGAGAATCAGCAGTTGCTTGAAGAAGGCAAGTGGATTTCCCCCTCTGCATATTCTATTTGAACCCAACAACAGCATGATAATTCACTTTACGTTACTGTTGCTTGCATAAACTTGATGGGTTACCTATGTTAAGGACATACCTAGTCTTTTACCCCAAACCTTGAAACACCTGGGTTTACTATTCATGTTGGGTAGTTACGCTTAGTTGCCAACTTTGGGTTTGGTATTGGTTTACTCTTTTGGCAACGTTAATCACATTTTATATTGTGGTTTTATCGGATAGGGTATAACGGTTTATCGATTAAAGACATTGTGTCTCTTTTATACAAAGTGTAATATTGTTAAATACTTATTTAGGTACATTTTGAGCATTGTCTTTGATATATTACACTTTCCGTCTACCATATGTGTGTGAACGAGATCCTGGCGCACATATAAGATACATCTGGTTCTTTCTAGAATCGGGTGTGACAGAAGTGGTATCAGAGCTATGTTGACTGTAGGACGCTAGCCTAGATAGAAATGGTCGAAATTAAGGATTTATCTTCTAGAAAGCCATATCAGCATCAAAAACTCCTATTATATTTCCACATAAAAACCTATGTTTACATAAACCCTCTATCATTTTCCTTTTTAAAGAAAAATATACTGAACTTTACTCCCGCTCTGCCAGATGGTCAGAATCCACCAAACTGCTCGCAAGCGCACCGGAGGTCGCCAAGTCGCATTGCCCCAGCTGAATCAACTTCTCCTACCCCAATTCCAGCCCCTGTTGAAGAGGAGGAAGCTACGGAGGAAGAACCCGAGGAAGTCTATTATTTCGTGGATGGTGAAGATGGTCGCATCATGGCAATTGATGAAGAAGGAAATCAGTTCACACCACCGGCATCACCAGTCATTGAGAGATCGCCACCACCCCCAGTTGTCCCTGCTCCAGCCCCCTCCCCAGCACCGGACGTCGCTGAAGGAAGCCTGAGTAACTTCGCAGATATTAGAAGAGATGATGATGAGGACAACAACGACGATGAAGATAACGACAATCAGAGTGATGAGACTCCAGGGATGAGGCAACTTTGCTGTGTTCGCACTTCGGACAGAGAACCCGGCCACTTGTCTCTGGTGCTACAAGGTGTTCTTCAAGAGTTGGGCAACTGCGTGAGACCTCACTACCACACACAGCACTACACCGACCCCGCGCTCGGCGACTACTACCTCTCTCGCGTCCACATCAGGATGGAAAGTGTCAGAGGCCTGAGAACTCTCACTGCACACGACTCCACCACACCCCACGCTACATATGACGCCGCCGTCAGCAGTGCCGCCAGGAGAGCTATATGGTCCATCTGCCACACCTACCGCATGCTGGAAGCTCGACTGGAGGGAAGAGCGCCGCCATCCCCACAGATGGATGAACCCCGCTTTCCCGCGTTGTCACCACCCCGCAAGAAGCTTCATCGTGGCGAACCCGGCTCCATAACTCGCCCCGAGGAATAGGCACTTAGGCTCCTAGGCTAGAATCTCTTAAAGTTCTCGTTAGAATCATTTTCACTTGAGAGGACGACGATGTAATGATGATTGCTTGAGAGCAAATGTTTGCTTTGAGTGCTATAAGAATTGCTTGATATAATATATACATTAATATCAGTTGCAGTCTTATAAATCCATATTTTTTTAAGATATTATCTTCTGTCTACCTATATCTAGTACACCTGTCTTATCCTGGGTTTATTCCCTAACAGTCAGATGGTGAACACCAGGACAGGTGGAGGACAGAATATCCCTAGCTCTAGGCGTGCTCGCGTAGACAATCAACAGAGTCAGTTGCCACCATCGCTCAATCCAACAATGGAACAATTCTTGGCAGCACAGATGCAGGTGTTGCAGAACCTCACTGCCACCATCCAGAATATACAAGCTCAGCAGAATCAGCAAGCACCGTAGCAAAACCCGCCACCAAGAGACAAACACAGAGAATTCATGAGCCACCACCCTCCTACCTTTTCTCACTTTGTGGACCCCTTGGACGCTGATGATTGGTTGAAGGTCATCACTAAGAAGCTGGACATCACGCAATGCAGTGACCGTGAAAGGGTCCTGTATGCTGCAGGACGTCTGGAAGGTGCAGCCGCTGATTGGTGGGATGCTTTCCCTGCTGCCCACGCCAACGCCAACACTATCACCTGGGAGGAGTTTAGAACCAACTTCCGCAGCCACCATATTCCAGCAGGACTAATGAAGCTCAAGCAGAAGGAGTTCCTGAACCTGAAGCAAGGCAGCATGACTGTCAGTGAGTACCGGGATAAATTCATTCAGTTGTCTCGTTACGCGCCCCATGAGGTGGATAGTGACGCAAAGAGGCAGGAGCGCTTCTTGGAAGGACTGATAGGGCCACTCAACTATCAGCTGCACAGTCACACTTTCCCAAACTTCCAAACTCTGCTAGACAAAGCCATTGGTCTGGAGAGCAAGCGCAAGGAGCTTGGGGAACACAAGCGAAAACTTCAGTCCCAGGGACAATCCAGCAGCAACACCCGACCCCGCTACAACACACCCCAGGGATTTCAGTCGCGCTTTGGCGGACAAGGTGGAGGATATCAGCAGAGTCAACAGAATCAATGAACCCCACAGCAGCCTCAACGCTACAACCAGCAGACTCAGCGCAACTCCAACCCACAACCGTACCGTCCAGGCTATGCCACAGGTGCACCAGTGCGGTCCAACAATCCAGTCACCCCGGTCCAACCTAACGGATGTTTCAAATGTGGAGAACTGGGTCATTACGCTAACAACTGCCCGAAGCGTAATGCGCAAACTCCTCAGAATTAGAGGAATAGTGGACAAAGGCAGACTCCTCAGCAGCAGCAGCCGCGCAACAGCAACCAAACACCACTGGGAAACAAAGGACAACAGAACTGCGTGCGCGGAAAGGTGAATCATGTGGCTGCAGAAACAGCTGAAGAGGCTCCCGACGTTGTGCTCGGTATGTTCCTTATCAATTCTGAACCTGCATCAGTTTTATTTGATTCTGGAGCATCACATGCATTCATTACTGAGCAATTTGCTGCAAAACATAATTTACCAATGAGCCCTATGAAACAAATATTACTAGTAAACTCCCCGGGCAAGGAATTGAAAGCTAGTCACTTGTGCCCAAGGGTCAGCATGAATATTATGGGGATAGAATTCCTAGCCAATCTAATAGTCCTAAAGACTAACAGCATCGACGTGATCCTCGGAATGGATTGGTTATCAGGATGTGATGGTGTTATTCAGTGTCGTAAGAGATCAGTGCTCTTGACCAGTCCTCAAGGAGATAAAATAGAGTTTGTGGCATCAGCTTTGCCCAGTGCAGTTGGGACAGTGAACCAAATGAAGGGAGTGCCTCCGGAAGATATCAGAGTTATCAGTGAGTATCCCGACGTTTTCCCAGAAGATTTACCAGGTATGCCACCTGTTCGTGACATTGAGTTCAGTATTGATCTTTTACCTGGTACCGCACCTATCTCTAAAAGACCCTATAGAATGGATGTTAAGGATCTAAGTGAACTAAAGAAACAAATAGAAGAAATGTTAGTTAAGGGATTTATCCACCCCAGCTCATCCCCGTGGGGAGCACCCGTGATCTTTGTCGATAAGAAAGATGGTAGCAGAAGGATGTGCGTAGACTACAGGTCGCTGAACGATGTGACGGTCAAGAATAAGTATCCACTGCCCCGGATTGAAGATTTGTTTGATCAGATGAGAGGTGCCAAGGTTTTCTCCAAGATTGATATGAGATCAGGGTATCATCAGCTAAGGATCCGACCGGAGGATATACCCAAGACAGCCTTCACTACCAGATATGGTCTGTACGAGTTTACTGTGATGTCGTTTGGGTTGACCAACGCTCCAGCGTACTTCATGTACCTGATGAACAAGGTTTTCATGGAATATCTTGACGAGTTTGTGGTTGTGTTCATTGATGACATCTTGGTGTATTCGCAGAACGAGGAAGAACATGAAGAGCACTTGAGGATAGTGTTACAGAAACTCCGAGAGAATTAGTTATATGCCAAGCTGAGCAAATGTGATTTTTGGTTGAGGGAAGTTTTTTTCCTTGGACATGTTATCACAGATGGAGGAATTGCAGTAGACCCAAGTAAAGTTCAAGATGTTCTGAACTGGAATCCACCGAAGACTGTGCCTGAAATCAGGAGTTTTCTCGGACTTGCAGGCTACTACCGCAGATTTATTAAAGGCTTCTAAAAGATTGTAAAACCTATGACTTCTCTGTTGGAGAAAGGAAAAGAATTTAAGTGGGATGCTACATGCCAGAAGTGTTTTGAAGAGCTGAAAACAAGACTGACCACGGCCCCTATGTTGATAATGCCAGATATCCACAAAGGGTTTGATGTGTATTGCGACGCTTCACGGATGGGTCTTGGATGTGGGTTAATGCAAGAAGGCAAAGTTGTGGCCTATGCTTCAAGACTGCTGAGAAAGCATGAGCAGAACTATCCTACCCATGACTTGGAATTGGCTGCCGTCGTGCACGCATTGAAGATTTGGAGGCACTACATGATCGAAAACAAGTGTCAGATCTTCACGGACCATAAGAGTCTGAAGTACATATTCGCGCAACAGGATCTTAACTTAAGACAGCGCCGATGGCTAGAATTAATCAAGGACTATGATTTGGATATTCAGTATCATCCTGGCAAGGCTAATGTTGTGGCAGACGCCCTAAGCCGGAAAGGACAAGCTAATATGATGATTGGTCGATTGATGCCTCAAGAATTATGTTGGGAGATGGCACGTTTGAACTTGGGAATTGTCACACAAGCGGAAGCCATAACCATGGAGATGGAACCGACATTAGAGCAAGAGATCAGAAAAGGACAGTTGATAGATGCTAAGATCAAGGAGATCAAGATTCAAATTGGTTTAGGCAAGACTAAGGATTTCACCGAAGATGAACAAGGAACTGTTTGGTTCAGAAAAAGGATCTGTGTACCTGAAATTGATCACCTTCGTGAACTCATTTTGAAGGAAGCACATGATTCCTCCTATTCCATTCATCCTGGAAGTACCAAAATGTATCAAGATTTGAAAGAAAGGTACTGGTGGTATGGATTGAAAAGAGATGTGGCAACTCACGTAGCCTTGTGTGATGTATGCCAGAGAGTGAAAGCAGAACACCAGAGACCAGCAGGTTTACTCCAGCCATTGAAAGTACCTGAATGGAAATGGGAAGAGATTGGTATGGATTTCATTGTAGGGTTACCTCGTACTCGTGATGGTTACGACTCAATATGGGTTATTGTGGACAGATTAACAAAAGTCGCACATTTCATCCCAGTCAAAACAACCTTCATCATGTAGTTGTGCCATGATGATTTGGTCGTGAAGAGTGGGCTCAACTGATATGTGATTCAGAGTGCCTTGGGAAATCATTTCCAAACTAAGCTTCCTCATTTCTGAACGTAATGTCTCATTATAGAATTCCACTGATAGGCAATGGCAATGGGCCTTACGGCTTAGTACATCCGCGACTACATTAGCCTTGCCGGGGTGATAGTGCACCTCGAGATCATAATCCTTGATTAATTCTAGCCATCTTCTTTGTCTCATATTCAGATCGGCTTGGGTGAAGATATATTTGAGACTCTTGTGATCGGTGTAGATATTACAATGAGTGCCCATGAGATAATGTCTCCATATTTTTAGAGCATGAATGACTACTGCTAATTCGAGATCATGGGTTGGATAATTCTGCTCATGGGGCCGAAGGGCTCGTGAGGCATAAGCGATAACTCGATTTTCTTGCATAAGCACACAACCAAGACCAGTGCCAGATGCGTCACAGTAAACATGGAACGGCTTGGTGTTATCGGGTTGAGCTAACGCAGGGGCTAAATGTTCTGTAAGAGTGTGGAAAGCTTCTTCACATTTGTCATCCCACACAAACTTCACTCCCTTTTTCAATAGTTCAGTCATAGGCTTACCAATTCTGGAGAAATCCGGAATGAAACGGCGATAGTAACCGGCTAAGCCAAGAAAACTACTAATCTGATGCACAGAGGTAGGAGGTTTCCAATCCATCACTTCTTGTACCTTGCTGGGGTCAACGGCTGTGCCTTTGCTGGAAATAGTGTGACCCAAGAATTTCACACTATCCAACCAGAATTCGCACTTAGAAAATTTAGCATAGAGCTGATGGTCTCTGAGGCGCTGAAGAACAATGTGCCGTTGCTTAGCGTGCTCTTCCTCATTCTTGGAATAGATAAGGATGTCGTCAATGAAAACTACGACGAATTTGTCGAGCTCGGGCATGAATACCGAAGTCATGAGATACATGAAATAGGCAGGGTTATTGGTGAGACCATAGGACATGACTAAGAATTCATATAGTCCATATCTTGTGGAAAAGGCAGTCTTAGGAATATCGCATGGACTAATCTTTATCTGATGATATCCAGATCGAAGATCAATCTTTGAGAAATTCTAGCTCCAGATAATTGGTCAAAGAGAACATCGATGCGGGGAAGTGGGTATTTATTCTTAACGGTTACCGAATTGAGAGGTCGGTAGTCCACACATAATCTTAAACTGCCATCCTTTTTCTTTACAAAAAGGGCTGGACATCCCCAAGGTGATGCGCTAGGTTGAATGAAGCCTTTGTCCAGTAGTTCTTGGAGTTGCGTTTTCAGTTCGGCCAATTCCTTAGGTGGCATCCTATAGGGTCTTTTGGAGATAGGTGCAGTGCCTGGTTGCAGTTCAATAACGAACTCAATATCCCTATCTGGTGGCATTCCTGGCAATCGTTGGAAAAACATCGGCATACTCGCATACCACTGGAATATCTTCTAGTTTGATTCCTTCCATCACGAAAGCACAAGAATTCGTGCACTCCCGGAACGGTAGGTAAAGGGTAGTGGCTCCGTGACTAGGTGAATTTATTTCAACAGCTCGAGAAGAAAGGTCCAGTATGACTCCATGCATAGTCATCCAATTCATACCCAAAATAATATTCATGCCTTCAAGGGGTGAGAGAATAAGGTCCGTGTTGTTGATTTTGCTACCCAATTTTATCGGTACCAGTCTTATTATTTGGTTGCAAGCAATTTTTCCACCCGGTGTTGATATCATATATGACCCTTTTGTGTGACAAAAATCCAAGCCTACTTTCGTACCGAACTTTGCACTAATGAAACTATGTGATGCACCAGAATCAAACAATATAACTGCAGGCTTGTTATGGATAGAGAATGTACCCGTCATTACTGGTGCTTCTTCAGGAAGTTCTGCAAGAGTGGTGAAATTGATCCGTCCTTGTTTGACCTGAATGGTCTGCCTCTTGCCTTTGTTCTTATTGTTCTGGTTAGAGCCTTGGCCCTGAATTGGCTGCCTAGGCCAAGGGCATTCTCGAGCAAAATGACTGGAACTTCCACAATTGAAACATCGATTGGTGATGTTTGGACGAAGGAATTGCTGAGTAGCGGGCCTTTGTCCAGTTTGCTGAGGCACAGGGGGTCGTACAATGCCTTGCTGCTGTGGGAGCCTGACAATCCAACGTCCTGGCTGAGGGGCCTTCTGTGGAGTTGTAGGCGCAACATTTTGCACTAAGCGATACCTTGGTGGTTGAGCACCCGAGGGTCCAACTGGCGCCTTCCTCTTCTTCTCGGCACGGTGAGCCACAATACAATCCTCTTGGGTAATTTCCATGTTTACCAGCTCATTATATGTATCGGCCTTGACAAGGTTCAGTCGCTCCTTGAGTTTGGTACTCAATCCTCTGCGGAAACGATCCCGCTTCTTAGCATCCGTGTCAGCGTGATAGCCTGCGTAATGGCACGGATTGTTGAAGGCCTGAGCATAATAAAGTATAGTGCGGGTACCCTGAGTGAGAGCCAGAAACTCATTTAGCTTTCTTTCCATAAGACCTTCTGGGATATGGTGTGCCCGGAACGCAGTTTTGAATTCGTCCCAGGTGACAACGTGATCAGCCGGGAGCATAGCAAAGTAGTTGTCCCACCAAAGACGAGCTGTACCACGAAGCTGCTGTGCAGCAAAGCGAGCCTTATTTGCATCCGAACATGGGGCCACGAGTAGAGAAAACTTGGACTTGATTGTGCGAATCCAAGCGTCCGCATCCACGGGTTCCTCCGTTTTGTGGAACAAGGGAGGCTGGTTCCTAAGGAAATCCATATAACTGGTAGCTTGAGGTTGGTGAACATTGTGCCCACCCCGCTGTTGGTGCTGTCCTTGCACGAGCTGACGAAGCAACTCGGTTTGAGCGGCCATTACTTCCACCAAGCTGGGTGGTAGCGGTGGCTGTTGTTGTGATTCGCTAGCACCGAAACCTTCCGGGTTACCACGGGTTGCTCCAACCATCTGAAATATGAATGTTTATCATTAGCAACGTGATCCATATTGCTTCCACGATTCAAAAGGATTTGCGCGAAAAAGTAGACTTCCGAAAGATCATGGATAGAATCGTGGACAGAATACTGTCTGCCATAAGAAACTTATAACTCCTGGTCGGTTCATCCAAAAATGATCGGATTTTGGAAGTGGGTAGGGAATTTAGAGATGTACAACTTTGGTATTCAGCTTAGACGCTAAATCGATGGCCAAGATGGTCGAAATATTCACTCTTTGCTTCTCTGTCTCGGCTGTTTCTCAGCAGAATGAGTTATAGTATCTTGCCTATAACTCAAACTAGCAAGATCCAATGGTGCTGAAATTTTGTGGGGACCCAGATCACAAAATTTGTGACAATTTTGGTATTCAATACTCAGTCCAAAAATGTAAGGAGACATGGGTAAAAATTCCGACAAGTTTCTGCAATCGCAGATTCAATTGCTTTCCAACATCACAATCAAACCACCAAGTTTTTAGCCACGGCCTACATGATTAGAGTATCCAAAGGTCAAGATGCACTCGTCACAAAAGAGGTACTCAACCTCTTAGTTAGCCTATTACAACACTTGCCAAAAGTTAGGCTACACTATCGAGGAGTATATGCAAAAGTCCTCCTAGGTCATCAACTAGAAATCGTCGAGGTTGTTGACGGACGACTCGCTGCGAGTAGGAGAGTGAGCTCCCATCGGAGGTGGCTGCGGTGCCTCACCTTCAAAGTCCATCCCTGAAACGCCGTCAATCTCCTGTGGCTCCTCATCATCTTCCTCCATAGCCACCACGTCGGGAGGGGCATTCTGATCATGGTGCCACTGAATGTGCTCATTAGCATCCTCCAACTCAAGGTTCAGATCATGGAGCTGCTCCTCCAAGTGCGCTATCATGTCATCTCTCTCACCCATGAGAGTGTCGTGCTCCTGAACTTGGCCCTCAAGTTGGCCAATCCGGGTGTCTCTGTCCTCAAGTTCCTCACTGAGCTCCTTAATCTGCTCATCTCTGGTATCTGCCATCATGTGGTAGGCCTGTGCAAGATCGGCAAGCTGCACAAGGGCCTAACTCTGGAGAGTCTAAAGTCGGTACAGTACATTCATGCACCGCACGGAGGTCTCGATGGTCTCCTGGGCGTGAAAGTCCACTAAATACTGTGAGTGTTGTATCCTGTTGAGCCAAAAGGGATTGTTGTTCTGGGCAGCAGGGAACAAACCAATAGGAGTGAGCGTGACGGCCTCGGGGCACTGCGCACAGAAAGTGGTGAGCGCCCTCATGGTAGCAAGCTCCCAAGTATCGGCCAAACGGTGACCAACAGCCTCAATCACCAAGGCGGGCCACTCCGGGTGTAGTGGGTGCGGAAAGATGGTCATGTTAACACGGCACTGGGTAACTCCATTCTCTGCAAACTCCAGTCCGGTGTAACGTGGGGGAATTGGATAGCCCGCGGTGCTCAGAACATCCCACAAGATAGAGGGAAAGCACTCCCAGTGGAGATACTGTGAGTGAACGCGTCCATCCTCATCCACCATCATGGCAACAGGCTCGGCCATCTGAACAAAAGATCAAATGGGTGAGATAGTGAAAAACTGTGAACAACATAGTGAACAGGTTTTGGATAGTGCACTAAAATAGTCATAACTTCAACAGTTCTTGTCCAAAAATTCTCAACTTTTACCAGAATATTCCTAAGGTATTTGTGAATAACTTTGCTAGTCAACTCCAGAGCTAGATCAGGCTCTAAGATGGTCTTTCTCTTAAGGTTTTACTTTACCGTCTACCCAGAAATTTCAGTGAACAGTGAGCCAATATTTTGTGCACCAGGGAAAATCTGCCCAGCCAAAAATTACCATATTTTAACAGTAGATGCCTGAGAAAAGTCACAACAAGTTTTGTGTTGGAGACATTTGCATAAAACTGTAGTAAGAGGGCATAAAAATTTATGTGGCAGAAGTGCTTATTTTGGACAGAAAACTAACATCTCAAGGTTTCTATTGTTTCTCGCAATCCATATGTTCAGAATTTTTCAAATTTAGACAGGAGGTAGAATACAAATTTTGGAACAAAACTTTTAACATGAACTTCTCCAGAAAGGGTCATTTTCTAAGCTCAATAAATCCGTATGTAAGACAATCTTATGCACGCATGAACCTTACCACTCTCAATCAATGCCTTTTCAATTTCAGATATATGTGGTCATGATGCATGCACGTCCTATTCGTCCTCATAAAATAAAATAATTGCCAAATAGCTTTGGTCTTACGAAGTCAGTTTCGGTGGCATACACAATACGTCTCTCACTATAATAGCTAGTCGAAAATTCTCTAACCTTTCCTTAACTTATCATAATCGCGGTTAGTGTACCTGCAGAAGATTGATATAGCATATATATATATATATATATACCTTTCATGCCGGCACTCATGAAAGCGTCCGTATTCATTACCGTTCACTATAGAAACGACATCCGTATAATTCCCGCTGTACAGATGACCTTAACATACGCTATCGAGATAGCGTATTCACGGGGGTACCGTCTTGAGACGGGGGTATGAATAGCGATCGCCATACCCTGCACCAAACCTTCTACTCCCAATATAATCAACTAATAGTTGGTATATTGGTAGCACCTCAAGTAAGCCACTGCTGGAGGGCAGCATTCGGCTCGCATCACCGACAGGAAGGCCAAGCTCTCTCAGTTGGCTGAGGATTCTTACCTTAGCGATGAGTGCGTCATTACAAAATTTAAGGGTCGGTTGTGCATAAAAGTAAGTTTTGACACAAAGTAATGTGCTGGAAGTCAGTTGATAATATTCACAAGTTAGATAGCCACCTATTAACTTTCCCGTAATCCCCTAGGGCTTTACGAACTAGGTACCATCCTTAACGAACCAACGCATTTTGCAAACGCATTTTTCTGGTCAAGTTTTATGAAAACAAGTTTTTAAGGCTAGTTGCATTCTCTGGAGTATGCATTTCGGCTCTAGTACCAGCTGTGGCATCGGCTGTGACTCTGATACCAGCTGTGGCAGAACCACCTGAATTAATCCAGCTCAAGCGCGCTAACCATCACCACGCGGGCAATCAGGGCTAACTCGCACTTCAAACGGAATAATCCATTGGTCTGTCGGGTAACCTCCCGATACAACCATGGTTTTTGCCGATCAAAATCACACATACATGTACTCACACGAAGGTGAGCCTAGAGGATACAACATTCCAAAAATTTTACAACACAGGGTTCATCATAAATTATTATTACAACTGAGTTCGAGTTCGTAAAACAAGTACTTCAGAGTTCAAAGTCATTGAGTTCTTCAAAGTTCAATGCAGCCGAAAAATAACGATAACTACTCGACGATACATGATGTCTCGATGAAGCCCGTACGAGACATCACTCGGCATTATCATCGTTGATCGGGGGCACATCCCATTCCACTGGCATTCCATCGAATTTCTTAACCTTGCAAGGGAAACCTAAACACACATCACGTGGTTACTCCCAGAGTCACACGTGCAACTTTTCCTTTCAATTCCCGCTTGACGGAACAGGCCCACGGCCCTCGACTACACTTCCCCATGGACCACGGACCCGGCCGGACCATGGCGACACATGCACCCGCCATTAGCTAGATGTGAACGAATTCAAGATGGTGGGGAGTATATTCCGGCCTCGGTTCAATCCAATACTTAAGCTTACCGATTACCATATTCTCGGCATGTGGTTAGTACGTTCAAACGCTTAACCACAACTACCACACACTACAGCCTTAGCATTTTTCACTAAACAGACGGGGCCTCAATCATCAACATAAACATCGTACCATAGCCCCGTCCGTCGACCTTATGATTGCAGCATGTAGTAAACATTCAACTACTATATTCTCGCGAGTGACAGGAAATCACTCGACTTTTACCGGAGTCCTATTAGCATAGCATTCTATCGAACCTTATATCTAGTGTTGAGATCATAGGAACCTAAGTTGATGCAACTAAGTTTTCATTCAACTCCTATAAACTTAATGCACAAGTAAAATAGAGTATTAAGTTACGTAATTTAGAAAAACAGCGTTTATGCTCCGGGGCTTGCCTTCCTGAGCAAAGCTAGCCTTGGGCTCTTCCGAACTCGGGTTCGGGTCTTCGAAAGCTTCAGTTAGATTCACTTGAGCTCCACGCTGCTCACTCTCGGACTCGGGCACCAGCTCGTACGTTCCGTTAGCGAGAGTAGTCGATTCTATATGAATGCACAAGTGTAAGTTGTAGTGATGGTATATGACGATTATTTTCCTTCACGATAAAGTTGCAGTCCACAAAATATAGATTTGGTTATAAAGTTACTTAGTTAAGATTTCTTTGGGCAATCGTTAATAGAGTATTACTTAAACTAATTAACTCCATGAAACAAGAGGGGTTGGGGGTTGTGTTCTTTTGGAAACTAATTTTTCTAAGCACAACATGGATTAAACACAACTTCTGGACTATGTAACTTCTGGTGATGAAATTTTTATTTAGAGTATATTATGCAGAGGCAACAGCACTGTAAAAATTTCAAACATTTTTATGCAGCAGAGTAATTATGAAAAATGTATTACATAGCCACTGCTAGAACCTAGTTATTTTTATACAGATCAAACCATGCAAGTATAGATGCCAAAAGTCTTGCAGGGGGTTAAACTATCCACATATATGTTACTGTAAATGTTTCAGATTTTATTGTGCATGATACAGAGAAAAATAAATAGGACAAGCTACACTTATTTCTTTAAGGATTAATTTCTACAGGATGTTTTACAGGGTTTCTGAGTATAAAACTTTTTATACAGCATTAGCTATCTAAAGTGTCCCACAGTAAAAATTTGAACATTTTCCAAGCATGGAAACTAATTATTTATTTTAGTGCATTTTTCCTACCACAAAATTATATAAATAGGTTACATAAAGGAAAAAGGTTCTAAACTTTTTCTGTGGTATTTAGGCATCACTATAATAGCTCTGGAAAAGTTTCACAACATGAATCACAATATAACAGCATGTACAAATTAGTTCAGTTATTTCATGGCATAAACAAAGTTTAACAAAAAGTTTAGCTAGAGATGGGTTCTAGTCCTAAACTTTTTAAACTAGCCTACACATCATGCATCCAATCTACTTCCCAAAAATCAGATTCAGAGCTGTTCTACAACAGTGGGTTCATTTAAAAGCTATTAAACCTTCCATTTAATGTAGAACAAAATATAGCAAACATATGAGAAATGCATGTCACAAAAGTTGTAGATTTTCTTCTAAAGATTCCAGAACAGTTGAGTTTGTATTTTTATGATTTTTCTACGATTTTATATGAATTTTACAAATTTGCTGTTTTTTGAATTCAAAGTTTAAACACAGGTTTACAGTTATGCCCCTGGAAACTTGCGTGCAGACCCTTTTAAAGATTTCAATCATTGCAATTGGGTCCCTAGGCGGCGCTGGCACGGCATCCGACCAAATTCCGGTGAGGGGGTTCGTCGGCGGCAAGGGGAAAAGGGTCGGGGAGATCCAGGTAGGATAGAGCTACCTTGGGGTGGCCTTGGTCAGGGTTGGGGGTGGCTGGAAAGGGTTTGTCGGCGTGGAACAGGGGGCGGAGTCGGTGCGGAGGGTCGACGACAGTGCTCCGGTGGGGTTGGGGTAGCACTGGCGGGTCGGGAAGTTCCGGTGGGGTGATGTAGTCCCGTTCCGAGGCTTGGTTCGGGCGGAGGAGGACCGGGGGTGGGGTGTCCACGGTGGTCAGGGGCGGCGGCGGTGGAGGCAGCGCTGGCAACGAGCGCCGGCGGTTCTGGGCGACGATGGGCGGGGTAGTGAGCGTCAATGGGATGCTGTGGTGGTGGTTGGAGATTAAGCTTGGGCGGTGGATGACCGGAGGGGTGAGCTCCACGATGAGCTGGGCACGACGGCGGTAATGGTGGCGGCGGCGGCGTTCTGGTGTCTGGGTGTGCGAGGAGGCTCAATGCAGCCTTATGTAGGCAGCAGAGAGGCAGGAGGAGGGGCGGGGCTGGACTGCGAGGCTCGGGCGCATGCCATTGGGCGTCGGGGCGGCGGCCAGAGGCTCGGCGCGGAGAGCGGCGGGCGGGGACGGCCGATTGGGCGTGCGAGATTTGGCGTGGGGGAGCGGAAGATTACGCGGCGCGCGGTTGGGCGAGCAGCTACAGCAGTTGGCTTGCCGGGCGGCGAGCGCGGCGACTGGTGGGCGCGGCGGGGGCTCGGGCACGGCGCGACCTGGCCATTGGGCGCTGCGGTGGCGAGCAGAGGCGGCGACGGCGTCACTTGCGTGGCACGCACGGGCTGGGCAGCTTCACGGCATGGGGAGCAGTGCCATTGGCTTGTTGCGGGTTGGGCGGGGCTGGCCAGCCATTGGCTTGTTGCGGCGTCGGCGGCAGGCATCGCCGGCCAGGTGGCCAGCGGCGACTGGCGCGACGGTGGGGGGGTGTTGGGTAAAGCAGAGAGATGGGAGGGACTGAAAGTGGAAATAGAAGAAAAGGCAGGGGCTGGTTTGCAAATTCAAGTATTACTCAAATTTTTGTGTTGCAACTCAAAAATCTCTGAACAGGAAAGTTGTTCAAAATGAAAAGTTACACAAGTTTTGTTTCAGGCCAAAGTTCATTTGAGTATAAGTTTGGAAGTTATTTTAAAAACTCAAAAAGTAGGATTCGGAGAGCACGTCATTTCCTGGGCAAAAATTTGTATTCTCTCCTAGGCTTCAACTAGACTTTTGTTTATTCTGTCATCAATGGTGTGCCTATTAAATTTCGCAGCCATAAGTGATTTGAGGTGAGAGTTATTTAATTTGTTTGATTAAAGTACATGTACTTATGCACATATACACATCTATTTTCAATTCAAAGCAAAACCAATCTATCATTCATTTCTTTTGAACTTTTCTTAGTTATTTATGCATCGTGTTAAGCTAATGAGGCTTATTTCGTAATTTAAACACCTGAGGTCTCACAAACATCCTCCGTCTTCTTAGCACCAAAATGTCCCATCAATCCTCCTCCATGCGTTTCCTACATCAACAAAAGACGAACAGAACCAACTGGAATGCATAGGTGGTTAGCTCTAAACTCAAATCCATCATTGATCACAAACTTGTTCCATGTACGTCCCTCTTTACAATTCAGCAACACAACTTTAAATTCATGATAAAGTGCATATTTTTTTTATTGATTCAAGTGCAAAAATTCAACAATCAACTTGTGATAGCAAAGTATATCGTCTAGACAATCAACTTTCTTATGTTTGACGGCTCAGATTATCTTGAGAACGGAGATACTTAAGCGATTCATGATCAGAATGTATAAGAAATTCCTTAGGCCACAAATAATGACGCCACATCTCTAAAGAACGTACAAGAGCATACAATTCCTTATCATTCGTAGAGTAATTCAGAACAGAACCATGCAATTTTACACTAAAGTATGCAATGGGTTTACCATCTTGCATCGAAACACCACCAATGCCAACTCCACTAGCATCACATTCAAGCTCAAAAGTTTTACCAAAGTTTGGAAGTTGCAGCAATGGCGCATGCATAAGTTTGTCCTTCAAGGTGGCAAAGGACTCCTCCTGGGCTTTTCCCCAATGAAACAACACACCTTTCTTGATTAGCTCGTGCAACGGCGTAGCAATGGTGTTGAAATCTTTGACGAAACAGTGATAGAAACCTGCAAGACCTAGAAAACTTCTCACCTGTGTGATGGTTTGGGGGCAGTGGCCAGCTCTCAATGGCTTCAACTTTCGTATCATCCACCTCAATTCCCTGTGGAGTAACAACATAGCCAAGGAAAGAAACTCTATCGGTGCAAAAGATGCATTTCTCAAGGTTAGCAAACAAACTTGCAACTTTCAAAGCATCAAAAACAGCACGTAAATGATCCATATATTCCTCCAAAGACTTGCTGTAAATTAATATATCATCAAAGTAAACCACCACAAATCGACCAATAAAAGCCCTCAAAACCTCGTTCATCAAGTGCATGAAAGTACTGGGTGCATTAGTTAAACCAAAAGGCATGACTAACCACTCATACAACCCGAATTTGGTTTTAAAAGCTGTTTTCTATTAATCTCCAAGTTTCATTCTTATTTGGTGGTAACCACTACACAAGTCAATCTTTGTGAAAATTATAGCCCCACACAACTCATCAAGCATGTTGTCTAACCTAGGAATAGGATGATGATATCGAATGGTAATATTATTGATGGCTCTACAATCAACACACATACGCCAAGTACCATCTTTCTTAGGAACCAAAAGCACATGAACAACACATGGACTAAGGCTTTCACGTACATACCCACGGTCCAAAAGGTCTTGGACATGTCACTGCATTTTCTTAGTCTCCTCAGGATTGCTTCTGTAAGCAGCACGGTTTGGCAAAGTGGCTCCCGAGATCAAATCAATTTGATGCTCTATCCCTCTCGTAGGTGGCAGCCCTGGAGGTATCTCAGCTGGAGAAACATCCTCATACTCCTGCAAAATGTTAGTGACAGCAGGAGGCAAAGAAATAGCAATATCATCAAGCGAAAACAACGCTCGTTTGCATATAAAAGCATAGCAGACATCATCATTAGAATTTCACTAAAGTCACATTTTGTTGCAAGCATAACTCCCCCCTTTAATTTAATCCCCTCGGCCTTAGAATTAGGTGTGGGCTTCTCCTTTTTAGATGGGAAAATAGAATTAGCGACTTGCTGATTTTCAGACTTATCATTGTTCAAACTAACAGCTCATTCCTTATCAGCTTGCACAATTTCAGCAGGGGTCAAAGGTACCAAAGTAATTTTCTGTCCTTTATGCATAAAAGTGTATTTATTACTTTTACCATGATGTGTAGCATCATTATCATGTTCTCAGGGACGATCCAACAAAAGTGAACAAGCTTTCATAGGTACCATATCACAATCTACAAAATCAACATATGCGCCAATGGAAAAAGTAACTCTACAAGTTTGTGTTACCTTAGCTTTTCCAGAGTCATTTAACCGCTGAACATGATATGGATGTGGATGCGGCCGTGTGGTCAAGCCAAGCTTCTTGATCAGATCTGAACTCACCAAGTTATTGCAGCTTCCCCCATCAATAATCACACGTGCACGACAGTTCTGGATGACGAAGAAAGTCTGGAACAAGTTGTGGCGCTGTATGTTCTTAGGCTGCTGAATTTGCATGCTGAGCACACGCTAAACAATAATGTTCATGAAGACCGAAGTATCTTCACCACGAAGGACGTGACCCTCGGCAAGCTCAGCATCAATTTCTTCATCAACTTCCTCTTCAATGATGGAGGTGCTGATGTAGCCTCCATCTTCTGTAGCAACGTATGCCCGTTGACTTGGGCAATCCTTCTGCACATGGCCAAATCCTTGGCAGCGGTGGCACTGAATGCCAATCGTGCGACCCGTCGAGGCAATGGAGTAAGCATTTTGGGCGGGAACCTGCAAAGGCTTTCTACCTGTAACTGAAGGTCGTGGAGGAGGTGGTTTTGGTGGTGCAGTAACTCCGGAATCTGCTGTTTGCTTGCTCGCTGGTGGGGGCGCGTGAAAGAAGGAGGGCTAGATCAGCCCTGAAGATGGCGTCGAGCGCTGGTATGTGGCGCCAACCTTGCCCTTGCCTTGCAAATCACGGCCCTGCAACTCCTTTTCTGGAAGCATAGCAAACTGAAACAACTAGTTGACAGTGTTAAATTCTTTATAATCCACTATGTCCTGAATATCGCGCTGCAAACCTAAGTAAAAACGACAAATAGAATCCTCGGTTTCCTCCACTATGCCACAACGCATCAAACCCTTTTGAAGGTCACCATAATAATCCTGCACAGATTTATCTCCCTGTTTTAAGCGCATCAAACTCTTACCCAGGTCTCTATGATAAGAAGGTGGAATAAATCTATCACGCATAGCCACCTTAACTTCTTCCAAGGTATTAGGTGAAACACCCGCTGCAACTAAACCAGTTGTTGATATTTTATAACGCAATCACCAAGTATGGACATAGAGTCCATTCCCTGGCAACGGTGCCAAAAATGTTTATTGGCATTTCATAGCATCATCGCTAGGATAGATGTTTCCCAGCAATGACACCAGGAATGCTGTGGGGTATTTCTTACGTTACAGAAGGATCCGCAAGCGCACGGAATACCGTTGTAGCATTTTATCCGTGACTACGGGGTCGCATTTATATTTCCGCAGGGAAGGCGGTGGTTCAAATGGATTTATTAAGCTCAGGAGAATCATCATGGTTAAATATCCAGTATCTAAGTAGGGGTAATTGATAATATGATTGAGAGGTAGTGTGACACAAGATCAACCATCCTTAGGAAAGAATGAGTAGGGTCAGAGCAAGATAGAAGGAAGCTTTCAAGGGCATACAAAGGATAACTCTTATCTAGGCAAGCGTAGAACATACTCATGCACACATACACATACACATGCTTAGGATCGGGCTCTAGGCTCCCAGGCATCACCAGGAGACCGCACAAGATATGGCTAGGTGGCCACTAGATCTTCACGGCTATTTTATGCACCTCCTACAGCTACCACACGAACGGGGAGGGTTACGCTGGACGAACAGGGCTGTCATCACCTGTCGCCTACCTCATCTAACCATGGTATAGAGACTTATTCAAACATAACCGATAACCCAGACACCACGTCTGTGCTAAGGATTATTGCTCTAGCCTTATGCTGAGACTAGGAACACCCCGACTTTGGGAGATAAAACCGATGCTGTAGCCTAGATGTTTTACCACGTCTAAACATGCAAGATACATGACACAAGCAAGACTGTGAAAGGATCACATACTAAACATAAGCATATGAACCAAACACAAGCTAAGATAAGGAACTAAACTTTATTACTAAACTCCAAACCATACATAAAGAGAAAGATACAAAACCATACCAAACTCTTCATGAAGACTAGAAGACCTTGAAGAACTACTCTTCACCTACACTCCACTACCCTATAGAGTTTTACAAAGGAAGAGAGGCTACATCTTGGTGTGTCTTCTTTAGGAGCACCCTATCTTGTATTTATAGGCATGGAACAGGGGGTGCTCGATAGGAATTCACCGCAACTCAAGCCAAACCAACCTTGAGGCGAGTTGTGGGAGTGACACGTGGCAGAGGTAAGTTGGTGGGGGCCATCATAGGTCGGCCGAACCAGCCCAAGCGCCCACCGCTTTCATCTTGGGCCGAATCACTCCTTGCTGGTGAAACGAGCCAGGTTTTCAGAATGAGAACCCAACTCTCTATATCATCGTGATAGTCCCTGGATCAGTAGCTAGCACATACAGAACTCATTTCAATTACATATCATAGTCATACAACACGATAAATCATTTCATGGGTTTATTTATTAAATAATCCAAAGGATTGTAATACGAGTTTTCTGGTACAAGCCACTTGGGCTAATGGAACAAACAGAAAACGGAAGCGGTAGCTAAAATTTTGGGCCATCCTTCATCTCGGGAAAACAATCCTCCACAGACAAACTCAAGCATAGCACGAGCCATCCCTGAATCGTCCTTCAATGTCCGGGTTGCTCTTCGGGTCGAATCCTGCATCTACCAACTATCCCCAAGGAGTGGGATAGGTTCACATCACCATCCGTATGCAAGCTTTAAGTGGAATGCAAGTGGTATAAAAGTATCCAAGGGATAAGGCTAGGGTTTTCCTATGCACACAGCAAGAATGTTGATATCATCATCCAAACACTTCGGCCCGGGCCGTCCCGGCATCCCGGGTTCCCGGTCCACACACACCTTCCAAAACCACCAAGTCGATGCGAGAACTCCTTCTCCTCGCACCTTAACTGCCCCAGGCAGGAATATCATGTCTAGAGGGAGGTAGAGATCAAGTAACACTACTCTATGAAAGTGAAGCCGGATCAAGAGTTGTACATGACGGAGTACGCGACTATACGTATAGTTTTCACCCTGCAGGGGTTGTACACCTGGACCCACTCGACTCGAAGCCAGCCAGGAGCGACCCAACTGGACGATGAGACACTGGTCAATGAAACTAGCTGCAACGTCTCCCACCCTACCTTCCAGGGTTTGGGATGCATCCTCCCGCAAGAGGTTGCCCCGGAACTATGATGCCTTCTACACCTGGGCCACGCAAGACCGTGCCATTCGGGGGATGTGAGGTTAGCACCTCCTCCCCTTACACTGATGCCCTATCCTCCTACAAGAGTGGTGCCGCGCGTCACTAGCTCGGACCGGATTTTCCCTCATAACAGAGAAGTGGTGTGCACGTTTGACATAGTTCCATCTCCAGGTCCACTAACGCAGGCTTTAATTGCCGAGGCTGTTGGCATTTGATAACGCAATCACCAAGTATGGACATAAAATCCATTCCCCAGCAACGGCACCAGAAATGCTGTGGGGCATTTCTTACGTTACAGAAGGATCCGCAAGCGCACGGAATACCATTGTAGCAATTTACCCATGAGTACGGGGTCGTATTTATATTTTCGCAGGGAAGACGACAGTTATTGGAATAGATTAGTGTGTTGATTAGTTCTAGCATGGATATTCTATTGAATAAACAGGGGTAAGATAATATATATGGTAAAGAGGTAGTGTGACACACAAGTTACTCAAGTTCTACTCTATGCAAAGCTTACAAGAAGGGAGAACAGAGGAAGAAATCTAATCTAAGGACTTATGTACTCCTAACTAAGCATACAGTCTATCCTAGGCACCCACATACATACACATGATTAGGAACGGGCTCTAGGCTCCCAGGCATCACCGGAAGACCGCACAGGATATGGCTAGGTGGCCACTGGATCCTCACGGCTATTTTATGCACCTCCTACAGCTACTACACGAACGGGGAGGATTACGCTGGAGGGACAGGGCTGTCACCACCTGCCGCCTACCTCATCTAACCATTGTATAGAGCCGCATCCAGCAACACTGATTAGCCCAGACACCACATCTACACTAATAAGCGATACTCTAATGCCCCGCGCGAAGACCCCACCCTTCGGATGGACAGACATCATTATAGAGCAAACATGCGAATACTGGAACCAATGTCGTAGCCTAAGTGTCTTACCACGTCTAATAATGCAAGATATCAGCCCTAGATATAAACTAAGCATAGCATACTCATCTGAATACACATAACATATACTATACTAGTACACTAAACTAAAAGATAACTCTATTAAGGAATTCTGAATATTACAAAGGAGAGGAAGAGTAAAACCCATACCGAATATTCCTAGGCAAGACTCGGGAATCGAAGAAGAGCTATTACACCTAAACTCCACTATCCTAAAGACTAAGCAAGAGAGAAACTTGAGAGAGGCTTCAACTTGTGGTGTCTCATTTAGTAGCACCCCTCCTCATATTTATAGAGGTGAGTGAGGGGGTGTGCAGCAGCTTCTGGCGCCCCTTCGCCCCCTAGCACCCTGAACCGACATGGAGGACCAATGGGAGAGCTCCACGTAGAAGAGGAAGGTCGGTGGGGCCCAGCCTGGTTCGGCCGGCCGACCCACCTGGTTCGGCCGAACCAAGTTTGGCGCCCACCGCATCCATCTTCCTATGTGGTGCTAACACGTGGGCCTTGGTCACTCCTGTGGGTGAGTCGAGTCTGTCCTAGGTCGGTTATGCCTGTTTATGGGCCCTTTGATCCATGGGAGGCTGAACGGCGTGCTCTGATTGGTCGACGCCATTTGCCTTGGATTGAAGTGCTTGTTTACACTTGATTTCTGCTCAATTTCTTTGCATTGCAAATTCTCCAAGGGGAATATGGAAACAATACTATTCTAGATAAATATGCAAGTTAAGTATGCTAGTCATCCCAATTTTCTGATCAAATTGACGTTCAAATTTGGTCCATAGCGAGCATCAACAGAGGCGAGTATCTTCCACAAAGACGTATCCAGCGCAACTGTCCATCAACGGCACCCATTACAGGTATAGCCCTCCAACTCCTCCAAAACGTCCCGAAGGACCAAACTATCCCGAAGGACTTGTACTCGCCATAGGTGTCGGTGTTTTACCGCCAAGCCCACGAGGGATACCCCCGAGGTGGTAGGTTGTAGGTAGGGTGTCGCCGAGATCAGGAACTTGAAGGTGCAAGGAACACAAAGGTTTAGATAGGTTCGGGCCATTGAGAGCGTAATACCCTACGTCCTGTGTGGTTTGTATTTCCTTGAAGGTTATGCGTATGCACGATGCGCTTTGGAGGGGTCCCTGCCCGCCCTTATATAGTCTGGGGGGACAGGATAACATGGAAATCCTAGTCGGGGACGGTCTGAGGAATCCTACCCGAGTACATTGTCGGGTAGTTTCCTTACGTCCGACTAGTTCTAGTTCTATTCAACTAGTAACAATGAAGATAAGGTATGGCCCATGCGCCATCCCCTACTGCAAGAATATGTCTGCCAAGTGTGCAATCCCGCTGCCCCGGGTCTAACAAGCCCTCGAGCTCTTCGTAGCCGAGTACTGCAAGCTCCTGAGTACTTCTGGAAGGTGTCTTCAGGTCCCTGCTGAGTCCCCTTGAGAAGGTGTCTTCCGAGTACTTCCTTGGCTGCATTGAGGCTGTGAGGTGCTCAAGCCCCGAGTAGTTTTCAAGTCTTCTTTTATATGGGGTGCGATGAACTCGCACTCCATATGGAGTAGCCCCCGAGCCTTAGGTTGAATCGAAGAATCAGACTGAGGGTCAAATTAGTCTTGAATCTTCCTTCTGTATTTTCAAAGAATTTATGAAAATAAGCCATTGATGACACGTATCCCGCAGCCCCCGAGCCTTTAATCCAAATTTCACTATTTGGAAAAAAGGATCTAAAGAGTCGTGTCATGGAATGTATGTTTTTGAACTCAATTTAATGATTTTTAGGGTTAATTTGCTCGTGAAGTTGAAAGGACCGAATTCTCGGGAGCCCATCCCTGAGAAACGGCTAGTTTCTATTATCCGTTGCACAGAACTCGTAAAAACGGCTGGAAATCGAATCGTTATCCCAAAAATGTCTCTTCGACTTCCAATGGAAAAATGGGGAGGTGTTGGTTATAAATAACCCCGTGTTACCCGCCTCTGTTTTCACTGCAGTAAAAATAGATCTATAGCCAAGAAACCAAGCCATCGCCGCCGCACCGAAATCAACCACTTCGCCGCCCAGATCCCAAGCTAAGAGTAGCCACAATCCTTGCTCCCCGTCCTCATCCACACCCGCATGAGTTCCCCGAGGCATGCGCACAAAGCTCTGTGTGACATTTCATCCCACCATGCCGCAGAAATCCACCGCCGGTCGCGGGAGGAAAAGGGAGGGTGAAGGCGAAGGCGGATCGCCGCTATCGGCGAAGGTCGCCAAGACGGTGGCGGAAGGCGAGTGGAGGGCCTCGACCATCCGGGAGAGGGACCTGCTCCGGCTCGTCGCTGAGCGGTGCTGCAGGAGGAAGGGGTGGTGCAATGGCGAACCGCGGGCTCCGACTCGTCACCATGGGAGAACACGGGTGAGACCTTGATGTTCGCCCCTTCAGCCGATCGCGGCCTCACTCTGCCGTCTTCTCATTTTTTCTGTGGTTTGCTTGGTTTTTATAAAATCAAGCATTACCATCTTCCCCCAAACTTTGTCTTGCACATTTCTATTTTTGTGCATCTTTGTGAGGCATTCCTTGGAATTCGTCCGCATTTTAATTTGTTCCGCCACCTCTTTCGCCTGAAACCCCAACCGGATGAGAACATTCCACGCTAGTCGGGGGTGTCGGGGTGCAGCTGCGCGACAAGGCGCTGTACCTCAAGTACACGACCCCGTGTAGCTTGTCCGGGTGGCACGCTCAGTGGTTCTACATCGGGAACCACCAGCCCAGCCTCTCCGGACGGGACAACTCCCCGCCCCAGCGCTAGGAATGCTGGCTGAAGAAGCTGACGGAGGAAGAACGCCGTGACATCCCCGAGTTGATGAAGCGGATCAAGGCCCTGAAGGACAAGGGCGTCACTGGGCAGTTTGTGGCGTACTCGTTTATCGAGCGGGGCATCCAGCCACTCCAGCAATGCGTCCACCTTGGTTTTGAATACAAGGCTTTCAGGACCCATCACGGATGGCCAGGGATGTGCCATCCGTTGAGGAGATCATGTGCCGGGTTACCCGCCTGTTTACGGGGGTGAACTCGGAGCCGTACATCCCAAGGCTCTTCGGCGCAGACAACTCACCGGAACCGGTAAGTATTGACTCGAGTACCTTTTGATGTAGTCGTGTTGACTTTCTGGTCATTGATCACTTGCTTTTGACTATAGGCCGACTTGGGACGGTTCAAGTCTGACCCGCCTGAGCTGATTTTCGAGGAGCCAGCCCAAAATCCGCCCACCGAGAGAGACGCGGGCGATGCTGCAGCCCATCCGCCGCGCCCACAGCGAGTGGCGATGTGGAAACAGAGAGCCGCCGCAGGCGTCAACATAGCGACCAGTCGCCAGGCGATGTAAGTAGTCTGTACTCTTTAGCTGCTTGATCCTGCCATATATGCATGAATACTTAGTTATTTTACTCCTGTAGTGGGACTGAGGAGAACCCCGAGCTCCCGAGGCAAGGGGTAGTCGATGAGATTGGGGAGAGGAGTCCGGCAGCGGGGCGATCACCGCCCGCGACTAGCCTGCTGGCCTCTACCCGCACCGGGAACAAAACCGCGCTGCGAGGGCTGGTCGTACCTACGGTACTCCCCCTTAGGAAGCCCGCAAGGTTGGTAACCAGAAGTATCGTGCTGTAGATTTTGTGTTAATGTTGAGTACTAACACGGTTGTACAGGAAGTCGGAGACTCCCAAGCTGGCGACCTCTAGCAACGCCCAGGTTGGCACGAGTGAAGACTTATATGTGAAAGAGCCTGTGGCCGTGAGTACCGCCGAGCCTCCAATCATCGAGGATGTGCCGGCAATCACCGAAGGAAAGGATCTCGAGCCTTCAGTAAGTCCGGAGGTGAGCCAGAGACGGAAGCCCCCGGGATTACTCCTGGGCCAACTGCTGATGAAGGTACTCGGACTGACCAGTAGGGGGTCGCGAGTACCCCGGGCCAGCAGGATGCCCCTAGGACTTCCCGGGCGCCGGAAGAACACGAAGTCCCGGAGGACTCCGGGTACCGGAGCATCAGAAGGGAGAGGTCCCTCACCCGAAAGCTGAGCTCTTCAAGGACCCGTTGCTGGAGCCGGAGACAGTCTCGCTCATGCTTGAGCTAGGTTGCCGCTTCACTGATTACACCATGCTCATTTAATTTCATAGCCATATTTGCTTTGATGTGAAAGTTATCCAATTTGATTCATTAAAGTACATGCATTTATGCACATACAAACTTTTAAAGGTAAAAGCAAAACCAAACTTAATCCATTCCTTTTATTTTCTTAGTTAGTGATGCATTTTATTATGCTAATAAGACTTGTTTAACAATTAAAACACCTAAGGTGTTACAGCCTTCCCCCCTTAAAAAGAATCTCGCCCCGAGATTCGGACAATAAGCTTAGTGTGGGCAGTGTGTGTACATACCCGTGGTTGAGGTAAGAAAACCAGGGAAATTTTGGTTTAGGTAACTCTCGGTTTCCCAGGTGGCTTCTTCTTCAGTGTGATGATTCCATTGAACTTTATACATTTTAATCACTTTCCTCCTGGTCCCTCTTTCTTTTTGATCCAAAATTTTAACCGGGTGTTCGACATACGAGAGGTCGGGTTCTAACAATATTTCTTGCTGTTCCACAATCTCGGTAGGGACTCGAATACACTTCTTGAGTTGAGATACGTGGAAGACATCATGGGTGGCCGTGAGCTGAGGGGGCAGTCGTAATCTGTAGGCTACGGGTCCGCAGCTCTCAATGATTTCGTAAGGACCAACATAACGGGGAGCTAGTTTGCCTTTGATTCCGAATCTTTGCACTCCCTTGGTGGGTGAAACTTGAAGATAGACATGATCGCCAACTTCGAATTTTAGGGGCTTTCTCCTTTTGTCGGAATAGCTCTTTTGTCGGGCTTGTGCGGCTTTAAGATTTGCTTGTATTACTTTTACTTTCTCCTCTGCCTCGATTACCAGGTCGGGTCCAATTATTTTACGTTCTCCGGTTTGTGACCAGCTCAAAGGAGTTCGACACCTTCGTCCGTATAGGGCCTCAAATGGTGCCATTTTCAAACTCGTTTGATAGCTATTGTTGTACGAGAACTCTGCTAGGGCTAGGCATTTGTCCCAATTCTTGTCATAGTGAATGACGCAAGCTCTCAGCATGTCTTCAAGAATTTGATTTACTCTTTCCGTTTGTCTGTCAGTCTGAGGATGGTATGCTGAGCTGCGAATCAGTTTAGTGCCAAGAGACGTTTGCAGTTGTTCCCAAAAGCATGCTACAAACTGAGGACCACGATCGGAAATAATTGTCTTAGGTATTCCATGTAGGCAAACAATACGATCGAGGTAAATCTCGGCATATTTCTTGGTAGAATAGGTGGTGTGTACCGGAAGAAAATGTGCCGTCTTTGTGAGTCTATCAACGATAACCCATATGGAATCATGTTTCTGGGAAGTGTTTGGTAGTCCAACGATGAAGTCCATACTTATGTCTTCCCATTTCCATGATGGTATAGGTAACGGTTGAAGTGTACCGGCTATCTTCAAGTGGCTAGCTTTTACTCTCTGGCACGTGTCACATTCCGAGACATACGCAGCAATTTCTCTTTTCATTCTGGTCCACTAGAAGTTTTGCCTTAGGTCTTGATACATTTTGCTACTGCCGGGGTGGATAGAGAATTTGGAAAGGTGTGCCTCATCAAGAATTTGCTTGCGGAGTTCATGATTCTTCGGAACGACTATACGACTTCCGAACCATAGAACTCCCTTATGGTCCTGGTGGAAACATTTATACTTCTCCTCACCTAGAGAGAGTTTTTGTTTGATGATCTTAATTCCTTTATCATGTAGTTGTGCCATGACGATTTGGTCGTGAAGAGTGGGCTCAACTGAGAAGTGATTTAGAGTGCCTTGGGAAACCATTTCCATGTTAAGCTTCCTCATTTCTGCACACAATGTCTCATTGTAGGATTCCATGGATAAGCAATGGCAATGGGACTTGCGGCTTAGTGCATCCGCGACTACATTAGCCTTGCCGGGGTGATAGTGCACTTCAAGGTCATAATCCTTGATTAATTCTAACCATCTTCGTTGTCTCATATTCAGATCGGCTTGTGTGAAGATATACTTGAGACTCTTATGATCCGTGTAGATATTACACTGTGTACCCACGAGATAGTGCCTCCATATTTTCAGAGCGTGAATGACAGTTGCAAGCTCAAGATCATGAGTGGGATAATTCTGCTCGTGGGGCCGTAGGGCTCGTGAGGCATATGCAATCACTCGATTCTCTTGCATAAGCACACATCCTAGACCAGTACCCGATGCGTCACAATACACATCGAACGACTTGGTATTATCGGGTTGAGCTAACACAGGTGCAGTAGTCAGATGCTCTCTGAGAGTGTGGAAAGCTTCCTCACATTTCTCATTCCATACAAACTTTACTTCCTTCTTTAACAGTTCCGTCATGGGCTTAGCAATTCGAGAGAAATCCGGGATGAAGCGACGGTAGTAACCGGCTAAGCCGAGAAAACTACGAATCTGATGAACAGAGGTAGGGGGTTTCCAATCCATCACCTCTTGTACCTTGCTGGGGTCAATAGCTATGCCTTCGCTGGAGATCGTGTGACCCAAGAACTTTACAGTATCCAACCAGAATTCACACTTAGAAAACTTAGCATAGAGCTTATGGTCTCTTAGACGCTGAAGAACAATGTGCAGGTGCTTAGCATGCTCTTCCTCATCCTTGGAATAGATAAGGATGTCGTCGATGAACACTACGATGAATTTGTCAAGTTCGGGCATGAATACCGAATTCATGAGATACATGAAGTAGGCAGGGGCATTTGTGAGTCCAAAGGACATGACCAAGAATTCATATAGTCCATATCGTGTGGAGAAGGCAGTTTTAGGAATATCGCACGGGCGAATGTTGATCTGATGATATCCCGAACGAAGATCAATCTTTGAGAAGACTCTGGCTCCAGCTAATTGATCGAAGAGTACATCGATACGGGGAAGTGGGTATTTATTTTTAACAGTTACCGCATTGAGAGGTCGGTAGTCAACGCATAACCTCAAACTGTCATCCTTTTTCTTTACAAAAAGGGCTGGACATCCCCAAGGTGACGCGCTAGGGCGAATGAAACCTTTGTCCAGTAGTTCTTGGAGTTGAATTTTCAGCTCTGCCAACTCTTTAGGGGGCATCCTATATGGTCTTTTGGATATAGGTGCAGTGCCTAGTTGTAGTTCAATGATGAACTCAATATCCCTATCCGGTGGCATTCCTGGTAAGTCATCCGGAAAGACATCGGCATACTCGTTTACCACAGGAATATCCTCTAGCTTAAGTCCTTCCATCTTGTAAGCACAGGAATTCGTGCAATCTAGGAATGGTAGGTAAAGGGTAGTGGCTCCGTGACTAGGTGAATTTATCTCAACGGCTCGGGAAGAAAGGTCCAGTGTGACTCCATGCATAGTCATCCAGTTCATTCCCAAAATAATATCCATGCCGTCAAGAGGTAGAAGGACAAGGTCTGTGTCGATGGTTTTACTACCCAACTTGACTGGTACTTGTCTGATCATTTGGTTTGAAGCAATTTTACCACCCGGTGTTGATATCATATATGACCCTTTGGTGTGACAAACATTCAAGCCTACTTTTGCACCAAATTTTGCACTTATGAAACTATGCGATGCACCAGAATCAAATAATATAACTGCAGGCTTGTTATGGATAGAGAATGTACCCGACATCACTGGGCTCCTTCAGGAAGCTCTGCAAGTGTGGTGAAGTTAATCCGTCCTTGCTTGACTTGCAGGGTCTGTCTCTTGCCCCTGTTCTTGTTGTTCGGGTTGGATCCCTGTCCTTGGTTGGGCGGTCCAGACTGAGGGCATTCCCGTGCGAAGTGGTTAGAACTCCCGCATTTGAAACATCGGTTCGCGGGGCTGGGTCGAAGAGATTGTTGCAGAGTGGGCCTCGGACCGTTCTGTGGAGGCATCGGGGGTCGTACCGTGCCTGGCTGCTGTGGGGGCCTGATAATCCAACGCCCTGGCTGAGGGGCCCTAGGTGGAGCTGTGGGTGCGGCATTTTGCACGATGCGATACCTTGGTGGTTGGGCACTTGACGGTCCAGCGGGTGCCTTTCTCTTCTTCTCTGCCCGGTGTGCCATGATACAGTCTTCCTGGGTAATGGCCATATTGACCAATTCGTTGTAGGTGTCAGCCCTGGCTAGGTTCAGACGTTCCTTAAGCTTGGTATTCAGACCTCGGCGGAAACGATCACGCTTCTTAGCATCCGTATCAGCGTGATAGCCCGCATACTGGCATAAGTTGTTGAACGCCTGGGCGTACTGCAGCACGGTGCGGGTGCCCTGGGTAAGTGCCAGGAACTCGTTCAGCTTCCTCTCCATGAGACCCTCGGGAATATGATGTGCCCGGAATGCGGTCTTGAATTCCTCCCAGGTGACCATGTGATCAGCGGGGAGCATAGCAAAATAGTGGTCCCACCACAGACGAGCGGTACCGCGAAGCTGTTGCGCGGCAAAACGAGCTTTGTTGGCCTCTGAGCATGGGGCCACAAGTAGCGTGAACTTGGATTCAATGGTGCGAATCCATGCATCTGCGTCCAGGGGTTCCTCGGTCTTATGGAACAAGGGAGGCTGGGTCGCTAGGAAATCCGTGTATCCTGCAGCTTGGGGTTGGTGAGCATTGTGCCCACCCCTCTGCTGGTGCTGTCCTTGCACGATCTGACGCAACAGCTCAGTTTGAGCGGCCATCACTTCCACCAAACTGAGCGGGGGTGGTGGCGACTGTCGCGATCTGCTGCCACCGGCACCAAAACCCTCGGGGTTGCCACGTGTTGATCCAACCATCTGAAACGTGAAAGGTTACCATTAGCAACGCGATCCATAATACTTCCGCGATTCATAAATGATTGGTGTAGTCAAAGACTTCCGAAATCACAGCTAGAAGTATGGACAGAATCTCTGTTTGCTACGAGAAAAATCATAGCTTGCTGTGGGTCCATCTAAAACATCTTATACTTTGGCAGTAGTCAGAGAATTTAGGAATGCACCACTTTGGTATTTAACTTCGGCGCTAGAACTATAGCTAAGGTGGTCGAAAGGCTCGTCCTTTGCCTTACCGTCTTAGCTGTTTTTCAGCAGATTGATCAGTACTGTTTCGCCTATAACTTAAACTAGCGAGGTCCAATGATGCTGAATTTTTGTGAGAACCACGATCACAAAATTTAGCACAAGTTTGGTATTCAACACTCAGCCAAGAATTGCAAGGAGGCATGGATAAAAATTCCGACAAGTCTCAGCGATTGTGGATTTCATCGTTTACCAACTTACAACGAAATCACCCAAGTTTATCCCCGTTCCTTACATGCTGAGGGTATCCACATGGTTCAGGTGTACCCATTACAAAGAGTTACTCAACTCTTAGTTAGCCTATTACAACACTTGCCAAAAGTTAGGCTACCCTATCGAGGAGTATGTGCAAAAGTCCTCCTAGGTCGTCATCTAGAAGTCATCCAAGTCGTTGACGGACGACTCGCTGTGAGCAGGAGAGTGAGCTCCCATCTGAGGTGCCTGTGGTACCTCACCCTCGAAATCCATACCGGAGATACCATCAATCTCCTGTGGCTCCTCCTCATCTTCCTCCATGTCCTCCTCATGGGGATGGTCATTCTGATCATGGTGCCACTGAATGTGCTCATTAGCATCCTCCAACTCAAGGCTCAGATCATGGAGCTGCTCCTCCAACTGTGCTATCGTGGCATCTCTCTCACCCATGAGAGTGTCCTGCTCCTGAATTTGGCCTTCAAGTTGGCCAATCTGAGCATCTCTGTCCTCAAGATCCTGACTGAGCTCCTTAATCTGCTCATCCCTGGTATCTGCCATCATGTGGTAGGCCTGAGCAAGATCAGTGAGCTGCTCAAGCGCCTGACTCTGGAGAGTCTGAAGTCGGTAGAGTGCACTCATGCACCGCACGGAGGTATGAATAGTTTCTTGGGCGTGAAAGTCTACCAAGTACTGTGCGTGCTGCACCCTGTTGAGCCAAACGGGGTCGTTGTCCTGGTCAGCAGGAAACAATCCAATGGGAGCGAGTGTGACAACCTCGGGACGCTGCGCACAAAAAGTGGTGAGCGCCCTCATGGCTGCAAGCTCCCAAGTATCGGCCAAACGGCGGCCAACAGCCTCAAGCTCCAAGGCGGGCCACTCCAGGTGTAGTGGGTGCGGAAAGATAGTCACGTTGACACGACACTGGGTAACTCCATTCTCTGCAAACTCCAGTCCGGCGTAACGTGGGGGAATTAGATAGCCCGCGGTACGCAGAACATCCCACAAAATAGAGGGGAAGCCCTCCCAGTGGAGACACTACGAGTGTACGCGTCCATCCTCATCCACCATCATAGCCACAGGCTCGGCCATCTGAACAAAAGTTCAAATGGAGTTAGATATGGAAAAACCGTGAACAGCACAGGGACAGATTCTGTATAGTGTGCAAAAATAACCATAACTTCCACAGTTCTAATCCAAAAATTCTCAAATTCCACCAGATCACTCCTAAGGTATTTGTGAACAACTTTTCTAGTCAACTCCAGAGCTAGATAGGTCTCTAAGATGGTCTTTCTTTTCAGGTTTTACCTTACTGTCTACCCAGAATTTTCAGTGAACAGAGGGCTAGAGTTTCGTGCACCAGGGAAAATCTACCCAGCCAAAATTTACCAAATTTTAACAGAAGCTTCCTGGGTAAATTTGGAACAAGTTTTGTGTTGTGCTCTTTTGCAGAAAACTGCAGGAAGGGGGCCTAAAATTTAAGAGGCAGAAATGCTTATTCTGGACAGAATTCTGACGTTCCAAGGTTTCTGTTATTTCTTATTATCCAGAAGTTCAGAATTTTTGATTTTTAAACAGGGGA
This sequence comes from Panicum miliaceum, assembly GCA_032594955.1. Lineage (NCBI taxonomy): Eukaryota > Viridiplantae > Streptophyta > Magnoliopsida > Poales > Poaceae > Panicum > Panicum miliaceum. Next base: position 22,915,828 of record CM064062.1, read on the forward strand.
TAGAACACGAAATTTGGAACAATTCTTTCAACATGAACTTCTCCAGAAAAGGTCATTTTCTTGGGTCAATAAATCGCTCCTTTCGGTCATGGCAGATTTGTGACAGATTCGCTAGATAGTCCTTATGCAAAATCACGCTTAGATACGCAAGAACCTTACCATTCTCATACAACGCATTTTCGATTTCAGATACATATGGTCATGATGCATGCACGTCCTATTCGTCCTCACAAAATAAAATAACTGCCAAATACTTTTGGTCTTACAAAGATAGTTTCGGTGGCATACATGATACGGCTCTCACTATAATAGCTAGTCGAGTCCTTCTAACCGTTCCTTAACTTATCGTAATCGCGGTTAGTGTACCTGCAGAAGATTGACAAAGCATATATATATTTCCTGAACCTTTCATGCCAGCACTCATGAAAGCGTCCGTATTCATTACCGTTTACTTATAGAAACGATATCTGTACAATTTCCGCCGTACAGACGACGTTAACATACGCTATCGAGATAGCGTATTCACGGGGGTACCGTCATGAGACGGGGGTATGAACAGCGATCGCCATACCCTGCGCCAAACCTTCTACTCCCAATATGTTCAACTAACAGTTGGCATATTGGCAGCACCTCAAGTAAGCCACTGCTTGAGGGCAGCGTTCGGTTCGCATCACCGACAGGAAGGCCAAGCTCTCTCAGTTGGCTGAGGATCCTTACCTTCTTACTTTAGCGATGAGTGCGTCGTTACAGAAATTAAGGTCGGTTGTGCATGAAAGTAAGTTTTGACAGAAAGTAATGTGCTGGAAGTCAGTTGATAATATATATAGAAGTTAGATAGCCACCTAGTAAACTTTCTCATAATCCCTTAGGGCTTTACGAACTAGGCACCATCCTTAACGTACCAACGTATTTCACAACACATCCTTCTAGTAAAGTTTTAGTAAATCGAGTTTTTAAGGCTTGTCGCATTCTCTGGCGTATGTATTTTGGCTCTGGCGCCAGCTGTTGCCAGCTGTGGCACCAGCTACGGCTCTGATACCAGCTGTGGCAGAACCACCTGAATTAATCCGGCTCAAGTGTATTAACCATCACCATTAAGGCAATCTCGGTTAACCTTACACTTCAAACGGAGTAATCCACTGGTCTGTCGGGTATAACCTCCCGATACAACCACGGTAGAGCGGATCGAATGCCATACATACAAATGCTCATGCGACGATGAGCCTAGAGAATACCACATTCCAGCAAATATTACATCATTAGCATAAGTAAGTATTACAGACCAAGTTTTGAGTTTAGAAACCAAATACTTCAATGATCACTAAGACGTTCTTCAGAGTTTAAGTTGCAGCGGAAAATAAAACAACGAAAGCTACTCGACGATAAGGATGTCTCGATGAAGCCCGTACGAGACATCACTCGGCATTATCTCCGTTGGACGGGGGCGCATCCCATTCCACCGACCAACCAGGGGGAAGAGTGCAGGGCCAAGTCAAGCTAGCAATCATATCTTCGAAGGTCTCACCTGAAAACGAGCCACAAGCAAGGCTGAGTATACTAATACTCAGCAAGACTTACCCGAGTAGTGGAATCTACTCCACCGACTCTAGATATGCAAGGCTTTTGGCTCAGGGGTTTGTTTTGCCGAAAAGCTTCTACAAGTGGGTCCTTACTTTCAACTTTTAGCTCAAGATTCTAGTTTCATTAACCATTCTAGATAAGCAGCTATCCAATAGCATCCATGGTGAAGCATTAAATTTCATCCAACAAGTTTATTCATCCTCATTGTTCCTCTTCTTACTCTGTGGGTAAAAATGGTTAAGCAGTCTCAATAGCCGTGAGAAACGGACGATTCGAATCGAATTTCTTAACCTTGCAAGGGAAACCCAAACACACGTCACGTGGTTACTCCCTAGAGTCACACGTGCAACTTTTCCCCTTTCTTTCCGGGTCGTGGATCGGGGCTACCCTCCGAGAGTACAAGAGCCCCACGCCACGGTTCGGCGCCGGGTCGTGACCACTCTCTGCACTCGCCATATGCACATGGGACCGAAGTTCAAAGGGTAGGATGCCGTCCCCTTGCCGGGCCAATCAGGTACTTAAGCTTACCGATTCCCATAATCTCGGCATGTGTTTAGTACGTTCAAAGACTTAACCATCACTACCACACCCTGCGGCCTTAGCATTTTTCACTAGACAGACGGGCCTCAATCGTAACCATCGTTCCATAGCCCGTCCGTGTCCTTATGATTGCAGCGTGTAGTAGACATTCAACTCCTATTTTCTCGCGAGTGACAGGAAATCACTCGGCTTTTACCGGAGTCCTATTAGCACAGCATTCTATCGAACCTTACATCTAGTTTTCAAGCATGGGTTCCTAACATCATGCAACTAAGTTTTCATTCAACTCCTATAAACTTAATGCACAAGCAAAGAGTAATGAGTTGCATAATTTAGGAAAGAAATAGGTTATGCTCCGGGGCTTGCCTTCGCAGTTAGCTTGGGGCTCTTCCGAACTTGGGTTCGGGTCTTCAAGAACTTCAGTTAAATTTACTTGAGCTTCACGCTGCTCACTCTCGGACGCGGGCACCAGCTCGTAAGTTCTGTCGGCGAGAGTCGTCGATTCTACATGAATGCACAAGTTTAAGTCGTGGTAATGGTAATCGACATGATTTAATTGTAATTGCTACAGTGGATAGTTTCTGGTCATGCAATTTTGGATTTCGGCACATCGGGGAAAGATGTGCTTACTGTAAAATTTTCAGACAATTTTATGTAACAGATTAATTATGAAAAATATATTACATAGTTGCTGTTAGACTTTTGTTCTTTTTGTACAGGACAAATGGTGCAACAACTGAGTCTAAAATTTTTACAGAGCTTTCACTTAAGCATACAGGAGCTACTGCAATTGTTGTAGGATTTATTATGCAGTATTCAGAGCATAGAAAATATGACATTACACACCTAGGTTATTCAAGGATTCATTTTTACAGGATCATCCACAGGGTTTTTGTCCATGGAACTTTTTACATAGCAACCGCTACCACAGTGTATCTCCTAGTAAAATTTTGAGAATTTTCCAGGCTAAGATACTATTTTCTTGATTTAATGTATGTTATTAGCACATAATTCAAATAATTAGGTTCCTGTGAGATATAAATTCTCCCAATTTTTCTCTGGCCTCTATGTACCAATACACCAGCAGAGAAAAAGTTTCATCAGGTGATTCATAACCTAACAGCAGGGATAAAAATATTCTACCTAAACATGGTATGAAACTAAGTTTAATAAACAGTGCAGGTAGAGATGGAATTTGGGCCTGATCTTTTTACACAGTCCTAAACTTTAAGCAACTAACTCACTGTCCAATTTTTAGGGTCAGCATTGATCTACAACAGTGGGTACAAAAGAAGTCCATTAAACCTTCCATTTAATCTAGAGCAAAATATATTGAGAATCTGAGTAACTTTATGTAACAAAAGTTGTAGACTTTCTTCTAAGGATTCCAGAACAGTTGAGTTTGCATTTTTCTGAACTTTCTATGATTTTATACGAATTTTACAAGTTCACTGATTTGGTTAAAACTTTCTTCACAGAGGGGTCCCTGAAAACTAGCAGAAAACCCCCTAGAAGGATTTGGGCGTTTGCAATGTGGTCCCTGGTCGCGATTCACGGCGGGGGAACATCTGTCCGGCCGAATTCCGGCGAACTGGGTCGCCGGCGGCGAGGGCAAGGTGGGGGAGCACGGAGAGGGAACCAGGGCGCACCTATTGGTGGTCTTGGAGTGGCTCGGGGTGGCTGGTGGCGGGCTGGCCGCGGAGAGCAGGGGCGGCGGCGGTGGGGGGCGGCGCGGACGGCGGCGCTCCGGCGATGAGGGCGGCGGGGCTCGGGCTGGGAAGCTTCAGCGCATTGAGGAGGACCCGTTTCAGCGCTTGTCTCGGGCGGAGGTGGGCCGGAGCAAGGGGCCCCGCGGCGAGGTGGGGGCACCGGCGGCAATGGAGGTCTGCTCTGTTCTGTTCTGGCGGGGAAGAAGAAAGGAGAGGAGGGAGGGGCGCTGCGCCGGGCTTTATAGCCGGTGGAGCTCATGGGGGCGGGCTTGGCACGGCCGGGCGCTGGGTGGAGGGGGCGGCGAGGCTGGGCGCCATTGGTGCGGGGCGGCGGTGACCAGAGGCGCGCCATGCGTGGCGTGCGTGCGCTGGGCGTGCACCGAGGTGCGACGTTGCGTGCGGGCGACGCGGCGTGCTACTGGCGAGCTGGGGCGGCACGACGTGGGCACGCCGTTGGGTGGCGGGGCGGCGGCCAACGACTGGGCGGCTGTAGCGGCCGGGCGCTCGGATTGGGCAGGGGCAAGGCGTGCGGGAGGGAGAAGGAGGCGCGGCCGCGGTTGGGCGAGCGGGGGCGGTGCAGCAGGGCGTCGGGGGTTGGCTCGGCGCCTGGTGCCGCGCAGGCGTCGAGGGCCAGGTGGCCGGCGGCGGTCGGGCGAGGGAACGGTGCAGCAGAGGAGGGGCAAGGGCCTAAGTGCGAGAATTCGAAAATTTCCAGGGGGCTGGTTGCAAACAGGACATTTTCTCCACTTTCTAATTCGAATTTCAAAATCTTTTGAATATGAAAGTTGTTCAGAATAAAAAATTCTACAAGTTTCGTTTCAGGCCAAAGTTCATTTGAGCTTTAGTTCCAAAGTTATTTTAAAAACTTAAAGAAAACTCTATTCGGAGGGCGCGTCATTTTATTTCAAAATTTTATTTTCTTCCCTAGGCTTCAACTAAACTTTTATTGGTGATGCTAATACTGGTGTGCTCATTTAATTTCATAGCCATATTTGCTTTGATGTGAAAGTTATCCAATTTGATTCATTAAAGTACATGCATTTATGCACATACAAACTTTTAAAGGTAAAAGCAAAACCAAACTTAATCCATTCCTTTTATTTTCTTAGTTAGTGATGCATTTTATTATGCTAATAAGACTTGTTTAACAATTAAAACACCTGAGGTGTTACACGAAGAAGGATCACTTTCCGCTTCCCTTCATCGACGAGATGCTCGAAAGGTTAGCAAAGCACTCCTACTTCTGTTTCCTTGATGGCTATTATGGTTTTCATCAAATCCCAATCCATCCCGACAACTAAAGGAAGACTACGTTCACATGCCCCTATGGAACCTATGCGTACCAACGAATGCCATTCGGGTTGTGTAATGCGCCCGTGTCGTTCCAAAGGTGCATTATGTCCATCTTCTCAGACATGATCGAAGAAATTATGGAAGTCTTCATGGACGACTTCTCAGTCTACGGTCAAACCTTCGATCACTGCCTTAAGAATTTGGATAGGGTCTTGCAGAGATGCCAAGAGAAGGACCTGGTGCTGAATTGGGAGAAGTGCCACTTCATGGTCCGTGAGGGCATTGTTCTCAGACATCTCATCTCTGAGAGAGGAATCAAGGTGGACAAGGTGAAAATTGAGGTCATCGAACAACTTCCGCCTCGCACCAATGAGAAAGGAATCCGAAGCTTCTTAGGTCACGCAGGGTTCTACCGGTGCTTCATAGCTAATCTTTCCCATATCGCTATACGCCTCACAAACCTGCTAGCTAAGGACGCCCCTTTGCAATTCGATGACGAGTGCCTAACAGCCTTTCACACTCTGAAAAAGGCACTCATCCCAGCTCCAATCATTCAACCCCCAGATTGGAAGCTTCCCTTGGAGATCGTGTGTGATGCTAGCAATTATGTGGTGGGGTCCGTACTTGGGCAAACTAAGGACAAGAAACATCACGCGATCGCCTATGCGAGCAAGACACTAACAGGAGCCCAGCTTAATTATGCCACAACTGAAAAGGAGCTCCTAGTAGTTTTCTTTGCTATAGATAAGTTTAGATCTTACTTAGTGGGTGCAAAGGTTATTGTATACACTGACCATGCAGCTCTGAGGTACCTTCTCACTAAGAAACATGTGAAGGCAAGGCTCATAAGGTGGATCCTTCTACTCCAGGAGTTTGATTTAGAAATGTATCACCTCAGGTGTTTAAATTACAAAATAAGCCTCATTAGCTTAACACGATGCATAAATAACTAAGAAAAGTTTAAAAGAAAAGAATTATAAATTGGTTTTGCTTTGAATTGAAAATAGATGTGTATATGTGCATAACTTTCACATCGATGCAAACATGACTACGAAATTTGAATAGGCACATCGTTTTTGACATGATAAACAAAAGTCTAGTTGAAGCCTAGGAGTGAATGCAAATTGTTGCCCAGGAAATGACGTGCCCTCCGAGTCATACTTTTTGAGTTTTTAAAATAACTGCTAAACTAAAATTTGAATAGGCTGGTGCTAATAGTTTGGAAATGATTTCCCAAGGCACTCTAAATCACATCTCAGTTGAGCCCACTCTCCAAGATCAAATCATCATGGCACAACTACATGATGAAGGAGTTAAGATCATTAAACAAAAACTCTCTCTAGGAGAAGAGAAATACAAATGTTTCCGCCAAGACCATAAGGGAGTTCTATGGTTCGAAAGTCGCATAGTCGTTCCGAAGAATCATAAGCTCTGTAAGCAAATTCTGGATGAGGCACACCTTTCCAAATTTTCTATTCACCCCGGCAGTAACAAAATGTATCAAGACCTTAGGCAAAATTTCTGGTGGACTAGAATGAAAAGAGAAATCGCTAAATATGTCTCAGAATGTGACACATGCCAGAGAGTAAAAGCCAGCCACTTGAAAGTAGCCGGTACACTTCAACCTTTGCCTATACCCTCATGGAAATGGGAGGACATAAGTATGGATTTCATTGTTGGATTGCCAAGTACCGCACAGAAACATGATTCCATATGGGTTATCGTTGATAGACTCACAAAGGTGGCACATTTTCTTCCGGTACACACCACCTATACCACCAAGAAATATGCCGAGATTTATCTCGATTGTATCGTTTGCCTACATGGAGTACCAAAGACTATTATTTCCGATCGTGGTACTCAGTTTGTAGCGCGCTTTTGGGAACAATTGCAAGCTTCTCTTGGTACTAAATTGGTTCAAAGCTCAGCCTATCATCCTCAGACTGACAGACAAACTGAAAGAGTGAACCAAATTCTTGAAGACATGCTTAGAGCTTGCGTCATTCACTATGGCAAGAATTGGGACAATTGCCTATCCCTAACAGAGTTCTCATATAACAATAGCTATCAAACGAGTTTGAAAATGGCACCATTTGAGGCCTTATACGGACGAAGGTGCCGAACCCCTTTGAGTTGGTCACAGATCGGAGAACGCAAAATATTTGGACCAGACTTGGTAATCGAGGCCGAAGAAAAAGTGAGAGTAATACAAGAAAACCTTAGAGCCGCACAATCCAGGCAAAAGAGCTATTTCGACAGAAGGAGAAAGCCACTGAAATTTGAAGTTGGTGACCACGTCTACCTTCGAGTTTCACCAACCAAAGGTGTACAACGATTCGGAGTCAAAGGAAAACTATCTCCCCGTTATGTTGGTCCCTACGAAATCATCGAAAGCTGTGGATCCGTAGCCTATAGAATACGACTGCCCCCTCAGCTTGCAGCTATCCATGATGTCTTTCACGTGTCTGAGCTCAAGAAGTGTGTTCGAGTTCCTACCGAGGTTATTAAACAACAAGAAGTAGTGGTAGAGCCCGACCTCTCATATGTTGAGTACCATATCAAAATCATGGATCAAAAAGAGAGAAGCACTAGGCGGAAAGTGATTAAAATGTACAAAATTCAATGGAATCATCACACTGAGGAAGAAGCCACATGGGAAACTGAAAGCTATGTAAACCAAAATTTCCCGGGTTTTCTCAACTCTACCGAAGGTATACACACTATCCACACTAAGCTTATTGTCCGAATCTCGGGGTGAGATTCTTTTTAAGGGGGGAAGGATGTAACACCTCAGGTGTTTAAATTACGAAATAAGCCTCATTAGCTTAACACGATGCATAAATAACTAAGAAAAGTTTAAAATAAAAGAATTATAAATTGGTTTTGCTTTGCATTGAAAATACATGTGTATATGTGCATAAGTGCATGTACGTTAACCAAACAAATTAAATAACTTTCACATCGATGCAAACATGGCTACTAAATTTGAATAGGCATATTGTTTTTGACATGATAAACAAAAGTCTAGTTGAAGCCTAGGAGTGAATGCAAATTGTTGCCCAGGAAATGACGTGCCCTCCGAGTCGTACTTTTTAATTTTTTAAAATAACTGCTAAACTAAAACTCAAATGAACTTGGGTCTCAAACAAAACTTGTGTAACCTTTCATTATGAACAACTTTCATGTTCAAGGATTTTTGAGTTGCAACACGAAAATTCGAGAAACACTTGAATTTGCAAACCAGCCCCTGCCTTTTCTTCTATTTCCACTGTAGACCCTTCTTTCTCCACCCCGCCCGACCCTCCGACGCGCCGTCGCTGCAGACCCTTCCTTCTCCGTTGCGCCCGACCCTCCGACGTGCCATTGTTGCAGACCCTTCCTTCTCCGTTTCGCCCGACCCTCCGCTCCCCTGACCCTACGCTCACCCGACCCTTCGCTTCGCCCGACCCTACGCTTCGCCCGACCCTACGCTCGCCCGACCCTATGCTCGCCCGACCCTCCGCCCGCCGCGCAGTCGCCGCTGGCCACCTGGCCGGCGATGCCTGACCGGCGCTAGGCGCCAAGCCAATGCCTGGCCGCGCCCTGCTAGCACGCGCTCCTCCCCCACGCCGCACTCCTCCCCAGTCCGCGCACGCCACGCGCACGCCGGCGACCAATGGACAAGCCACGTCGTACCTGTCCCCGCCGCGTCCCGCCAGTCGCTACGCTCCCCGCCCGGCAAGCCAGCTGCTGCAGCTCGTCGCCCAACCCGTGCGCCGCGTGATCTCCCCCTCCCTCACGCCAAATCCCCGGCGCCCAATCCCCTGCCCGCACCCGCAGCGCCGGCTCTGCTCGCTGCCCACCGCGACCAGTAACACGCCCCCGTCGTGCCGCCCCTCCCCAGCATTGCCCGGTCCTCTCCCTCCCTCCTGCAGCCTATAAAAGGCGACACCAGGCCACTCGCGCGCGCCTCAACCCCAGAACGCCGCCGCCGTGCACCACCCGCCCGTGGAGTCCCATCCTCCAGCCTCCCACTGCCAAACCCATCACCCAGCGAGCCTGCCCTCCCTCCACTGAAGCTCGACAACCTCTTCCCCGACCATCTCGACCGTCAGAGCACCGCAAGCGCCGTCCGCGCCGCCGCCGCTCCCTTGCTGCTCCGTGGACAACCCACTCCAAAGCTCTTCCGTCCAAGCCAAGCCTCGAAACGGTTTCCCCTCGATGCCGCGAAGCTCATCGACCAGCCCACACCCTCCCCTCCTCGCCGGAGCACCGTCTTCGACGCTCCGTACCGCCGCCGCCCCTCTGCTCCGCGCCGACAAGCCACCTCCGGCCACCCCCAACCCCGACCAAGGCCACCTCAAGGTAGCTCTCACCTCCCTGGATCTGCACGACCCTTTTCCCCTCGCCGGAATCTGGCCGGCCGCCATGCCAGCGCCACCCAGGGACCCAATTGCAATGATTGAAATCTTTAAAAGAGTCTGCATGCAAGTTTCTAGGGGCATATTTGTAAACCTATGTTTAAACTTTGATTTCAAAAACAGTGAACTTGTAAAATTCACATAAAATCGTAGAAAAATCGGAAAAATACAAACTGAACTATTCTGGAATCGTTAGAAGAAAATCTACAACTTTTGATACATGCATTTCTTCAGATGTTTGCTATATTTTGTTCTGAATTAAATAGAAGGTTTAATAGGCTTTAATTGTACCCACTGTTGCAGACCAGTTCTGAATCTGATTTTTGGACAGTAGATTGGTTGCTTGATGTGTTGGCCAGTGTAAAAATATTAGGACTAGAACCCATTTCTAGCTAAACTTTTTGTTAAATCTTGTTTATGTCATGAAATAATAAAACTAATTTGTAACTGCTGTTATATTGTGTTTCATGCTGTGAAACTTTTCCAGAGCTGTTATAGTGATGCCTCCATACCACAAAAAAAGTTTAGAAACTTTTTTCCTGCATATAACTTATTTATATAATTTTGTGGTGGAAAAAATGCACCAAATAAAGATAATTAGTTTCTCTGCTTGGAAAATATTCATCTTTTTACCGAGGGACACTTTAGAGCAGCTCTTTCTGTATAAAAAGTTTCATACACAGAAACTCTGTAAAACATCATGTAGAAATTAATCTTTATTAAAATAGGTGTATCTTATCCTATTTATTATGCCTTGTATCTTGCACAATAAAACCTGAACAATTTACTGTAACACAGATATGGATAGATTAACACCCAATAAAAGTTTTAGCATCAATACATGAATGGTTTGTTCTGTATAAAAATAACTAGGTTCTAGCAGTTGCTGGGTAATACATTTTTCATAATTTTTCTGCTGCATAAAAATGTCTGAAAGTTTTACAGTAGTCTTATCTCTGCATAATGTACTCTGAATAAAAATTTCATCACCAGAAGTTACCTAGATCAGTGTTTGTGCTTAATCCATGCTTATACTGCGAAAATTAAATTTCCAATACAACACCACCCCTTCTGTTAAAGAGTGCCCAAGAAATCGTAACTAAGTAACTTTACAACCAAATCTATGTTATTGTGGACTGCAACTTTATCGAAAAGGAAAATGATCGTCATATACCATCACTACAACTTACACTTGTGCATTGATATAGAATCGATTACTCTCGCCGACGGAACGTACGAGCTGGTGCCCGAGTCCGAGAGTGAGCAGCGTGAAGCTCAAGTGAATCTAACTGAAGCCTTCGAAGACCCGAATCCGAGTTCGGACGAGCCCCAAACTAACTTTACCCAAGAAGGCAAGCCCCGGAGCATGAACCCTATTTTCTAAATTAAGTTTATAGGAGTTGAATGAAAACTTAGTCGCATGACCCTAGGTACCCATGCTATGAACACTAGATGTAAGGTTCGATAGAATGCTATGCTAATAGGACTCCGGTAAAAGTCGGGTGATTTTCTGTCACTCGCGAGAATTTAGGAGTTGAATGTTTACTACATGCTGCAATCATAAGGTCGACGGACGGAGCTATGGTACGATGTTTATGTTGATGATTGAGGCCCCTTCTGTTTAGTGAAAAATGCTAAGGCCGCAGTGTGTGGTAGTGGTGGTTTAGTCTTTGAACGTACTAACCACATGCCAAGAATATGGTAATCGGTAAGCTTAAGTACTGGATTGAACCGAGGCCGGAATATACTCCCCACCATCTTGAATTCGTTCACATCTAGCTAATGGCGGGTGCATGTGCCGCCATGGCCAGGCCATGGGGACGTGTAGTCGAGGGCGGTGGGCCTGTTCCGTGAAGCGGGAATTGAAGGGAAAAGTTGCACGTGTGACTCTGTGAGTAACCACGTGATGTGTGTTTAGGTTTCCCTTGCAAGGTTAAGAAATTCGATTCAAATCATCCGTTTCTCGCAGTTATTGAGACTGCTTGACCCTTTTACCACATAGAGAAAGATGAGGAACAATGATGATGATTAATCTTGTTGGATGCAAATTAATTCTTCCACCATGTATGATATTGGATAGTTGCTTACCTAGAATGGTTAAAGAAAACTAGAACTTGGATCTAAAATTTGAAAGTAAGGACCTACTTGTATATGCTTTTCGGCAAAACAAACCCCTCAAGCCAAAAAGCCTTGCATGCCTAGGTGTCGGCTAAGTATATTCCACTAGTCGGGTAAGCCTTGCTGAGTATTAGTATACTCAGTCTTGCTTGTGGCTTGTTTCCAGGTGATACTTTTTAGGACATGATCGCTGTCACACCCTAAAATTAATGGATTTTAGGATTTGTTTGAAATAATAATAATAATAATAATAATAATAATAACAATAATAATAAAGCAATAATTTTCTCACAATTATATAAAAATTTCAACATTTATTTTCTTTACAGAGAATCTAGTATAGGAAAAATAAATAATTGTCTTTCAGCACTAAATAAAATGGTTTTATGTTTGTTGCATTCATGTCGCTGCATTAGTTTTTGTTTGTTTGCGTGTTTAAGTTTGCAAAATAAAAATACCTAAAAACTACCCTAAAATCTTTTTCTCTCTTTTCCCTATCTCTTTTGGCTCATCCCATCTTTCTCTCTCTCTTTCCCTTCAAACAGCCCAGCCGGCCCAAACCTCTCTCTCTTCTCCTTTTCTTTTTCTCCCCCGCGGCCCAAAAGCCAGCCCAACCCGTCCCTCTCTCCCCCTCCCTCTCTCTCACTGCCACCGCGGACCCACCTGTCGGCGCCATCCCCTAGCTCCCGTCCCACTTTCCTTCTTGAGTCGCTGGCGCTTTCCTTTCCCCCTCCACGCCGTGAGTCCTGCCCGCGCCCGCGCCTGCCCCACCTTTCTTTCTTCTTCCTCCCGCTCCTCTCTCTTTCCTTTCCGCCGCGACAATAGATGCGCCCGCGCCGCGCCGTCGCCGTCATTCGCGCTCCCTCCCATTTACTTTTTCCTCACCCCGAGTCCAGATCGACTCCGCGCCGTCGCCCGCGTCTTTTCCTTCCTTTCCTGCGATGCTTGCCTGCCATAATATCATGGCACGCGCTTCCCCGCGGTACGCGCTCCGCCCCTTTCCATCTCCGGCCGCCGCGTGAGCCGCCGCCTTCCTTTCCCCGGCCGCTCCGCGTTCTTCCCTCGCCATATAAAACCCGAGCCCGAGCGCCAGCGCTCCCTTCCACTCCGATTTCACCGCACGCCCGACTACCCCGCCGCTCTGCGCCGCTATTTTTCCCGAGCTCGAGCTCGCCGACGCCACCACGCCATCGACCCGCCTTCATGCCGCCTCTTCGTCAATGCTGACCTTCACCGGAGCTCCGCCTGGGACCCCGCACCGTCACCGGCCTCGTCTTCCCCTCCGCGCAGACGCACCACGCCTGCAGTCCCTCGCCGGTGTGAACGACGCCGCCCCGAACCGTCCGTGCCGCACCTCGTCGTTGACCCGCCGTCCCGCTGCTTCTCCGCCGCCTTCAACTCTCGCCGGAGTTCTGCGAGTTGGTGAGCATCAAGCCGCCCCCGTTTCCCCTCTCTCTCTCTCTCGCTCTGTCGCAGCCCCGATTTCTCGCCGGACCTCTGTTTCCTCCCACCGCCGTGGTAAGCATGCTTCCGGCCGCCGCACAGCTATCCCGTGACCACCCTCACCTTCTCCATGTCGCTCTCTCTCTCCCTGGCATAACCCCAGCCTGAATCGAGTCCTGGAACACCGGATTCGGTGAACTCCGGCCATCTGGGGCTGCTCTCGCTCGCCGCCGGCGCTCAGCGCAGCGGAGCGATTCGCCCGACCCTTTTTACTCCGTCGAGCCAACCCTCGTCCCACCGCCCGATTTGGATCTCACGGCCAGAACGAATCTGAGCCGCGCGCGAGACGTCGCCTTCGCCCGACCCTCATCCTGCTGCTCGATCTAGATCTAAAGGCCAGAATAGATCCGAGCCGCGTCCGATTCTGATCCAACGGACCAGATTCGCCCGACCCTAGCCGTCCCCGGAACTTTTGCAGAAAAGCCCTAGGTTTTCAAGGAATCAACCCGCAGTCCAGATCAGTAGAAAAATAATTAGAGTTGAGCCCTTTCTTTTTATGTCCCGACCCCTGATCTTTCTAGAATTAGTACCCGCCGTCCAGGATCTCCAGTTTTGCACCCCGACCCTTTGTTTAAGGTTGAATTATGTTTTAGCCCTGATTTCTTCAATTTAGCCCCTGGAAGTTCAGTTTCTTCGCAGATAAGTCCCTGAAGCCTTGTTTTAGCCCTACCTTCGTCGTTTTAGCTCCGTTTTGACTCGTTCTTGTTGCGTTAGTCTTCTAAAGCCCTAAGCTACCGTTTAGTCGTGTCTTTGTGCCTCAGTTCCTATTTTTAAATTAAATATAGATTTAATTTGATTAAAGTTCTCTCACCTAGTTTTTCTAATTAAAATCTACCTAGGTCTTTACCTCCGGATTTTCATAACTAATGTCAATTCAATTAATACCAACTCAAATGTGTTCTAAATATGATTTATTTAGTTGAACACCAAATATAAAGTTATGCGTTTAGATGCTCTCACAAGTTTCTTTCTAATTAATTGTTAATTAGTGTAATTTGTACATAGACAATCATAAATAAAATATGACTAAGTTCTACTCCGCTTTTATAAATAAAAATATAATATTAGTTAATTATAATCAAGGATATTTTGTTTTGAATATCTTTTACATTTGTTTTCCGAATAAATAAATAAAGCTCATAGTTCTTTTGTTTCTTTTATAATACCAATCTTCCGATAGCTGTGTCTTTTCAACCCTAGCTCCGTTTTCCGTGTTTCTTGTGCTCTTGTAATCGTAGCAGCGAGCCTTATCCTTTAGCACGCTCTTTTAAAAGCTTTTGTTTTGTGATTGGTGTATTGTTCTTAGCTGTACATGTTGGTTGTTTTGTATGTTTGTGCTCGATGTTTGCTTCGAGTAGAATAATCGCTGTTGAAGCTTGAAGACCAAGGTTTCCAAGTAAGCAAGAGCTGAAGAGCAGTAAGAGTAGCTTTTTGTTGGAAAAAGGCAAGTGACCCTAACCATCCTTCTATCTATGCTTATTTACAAGAATACCATGTATTAAATGGAACGTGGAGAACCACCCAGGAAAACAGTACAACCACGAGGACTATATGACTCTGGTCTTGGCTAAATAATTAGAGACTCTAGTTTGAAGCAGTCTTACCGAAAGGGCAAGGAGGGGGTCGGTGATAGGGGTCATTGCCCGGTCCTCTTGGGGTAGCTGCCTTTGCTAAGGAGCTGACCATTAGGGAGGTTTATGGACCACACTGCTACCGAAACTCTAGCGGACTACTTCTTATTAGGGAATCTTTGTAAAGGCCTCGTAGCGTCCCTATGAAATCACACCTCGGAAGTGTGGTATTGTGCCTAGCTAGCACAGCATGGTTGGGTCCAAAGTTCTTTTGAACTTTTACGCGACTTGTGGTGAAAGTGTACAACCTCTGCAGAGTGTCTAAAACTGATATATCAGCCATGCTCACGGTCAAGAGCGGCTTGGACCCTCACATGATTAATAAACTTTAAGATGGATTTAAATCGTTACTCTGGTTATTTCTTGTGGCCTTGCTGAGTACCAACCATAAGTGTACTCACCCTTGCTAACTGCTGCTCAGAAGAAAAAGGTGTGAAGCCTACTGAAGATGATGAAGAGTTCTAGGCGTACCCAACCCCCAGTCGTTTGCCTGTGCAGTTTGGAGCCTTCGTTTCCATTGTAAGCGCATATCTCTGATAGTCTTGTAAGTCCTTATTTATGTTTCTTTACATGATACTGTTGTTGTTATTCACTGATGATGTCACTATATGTATGGAACTTGATCCTGGCGTACATATAGTTATGCATTCGGTTTTGTCCTTAAAACCGGGTGTAACAATTGCAAGTTTGACTTGACCGTGTACCCTTCCTCTTGGTTGGTCGGTGGAATGGGATGCGCCCCCGGCCAACGATGATAATGCCGAGTGATGTCTCGTACGGGCTTCATCGAGACATCATGTTTCGTCGAGTAGTTTATCGTTATTTTTCCGCTGCATTGAACTCTGAAGAACTCAATTATTTTGAACTCTGAAATAGCTTGTTTTACGAATTTGAACTCAGTTGTAATAATAATTTATGATGACCCCTGTGGTGTAAAATTTGTGGAATGTTGTATCCTCTGGGCTCACCTTCGTGTGAGTACATGTATGTGTGGTTTCGATCGGCAAAAACCGTGGTTGTATCGGGAGGTTACCCGACAAACCAATGGATTATTCCGTTTGAAGTGCGAGTTAGCCCTGATTGCCTTCGTGGTGACGGTTAGCGCGCTTGAGCCGGATTAATTCAGGTGGTCCTGCCACAAGAAATTAGAGATAAAAAGGGAGTAGAAAACTCGGTTGCAGATCATTTGTCGCGTATGAATATCACTAACACGTAGGAATTGCTGATAAATGATTTCCTCCGGGATGACATGCTACTCAAGGTAACAGCTTCGAACCCCTGGTACGCAAATATTGTTAATTTTATGGTTTCAGGGTACGTCCCGCCTGGGGAGAACAGAAGGCAACAGTGGTTGGAGTCTATAAGGATCTCTGGTTGTTTCACATCAGTCTAAGCAGCAGCATAGATTGGTTGGCTGAGGCTCTAGGGGAGGGAAGTAACTGGAATGGTAACTCATCCGAGGATCTTAGTTTAGTTAGTCGGGCGCTAGGATCAGGTTTATTTCTTTCGATTAGTTTTGCTTCATCTCATTTTGTTTTCATTGTAAGTGCTCCCATTTAATTTGAATAATTCAAATTTTGGCTCCCCGATGTTAATGCCGGCAGAGCCCCTTTTCATTTTACTTTTTTTGCTTTGATTGAATAAAGACATGTTCAGAAACAAGTGTGAGGGAGATCCTCGCTACATCCAGTTACACGCCCCCATGACTCACGTGCATCTTAGGACGGACTCGTACGCAAGTGAATATCCAATACCGTCTCGTTCTGGACTCACGGTTTGCACATCCTCACTCGTTTTCTCCCTGTTTTTCGAGTTTTAAACATGCTATTAAAACTGCCTAATCTAAAATGGTTTAACTCATGAGAACCCGCCGTGCCGCTAGGTGATTCATGCATAAATTTTATTCTTTACCATACTTGAGTTTGCGAACCACCAGTTAGGGAACCCATAACGCTAAAGTTGTTTATTGATGAGATATGGTTTTGATAAAAGTGTCTCTACCTGTTTCTCTTGCTAAACTTGGGAATTTTGTTTTTTTAACTAAAAACAAAACTATCCCATTGTCTGTTTATCCTTCTACCTAGCACAGTCGTATGCAGTTACTTTACATTGTGAAAAAACCCCACATAAAAGCGCCTTGCTATTACATTGAGCTTTATCAACGACCCAAGCGAGATCTGTTCCTTTATGTGTTTGGTCGAGAGGCACGTGCACGAATTATCATTCGGTTTCATTAATAAAGCGTCCTCAGAAGGTATATGATCGCTCTCCAAGTATTCCCCTGAAAAAAAGGAAATGAGAAAAATAAAAGATGGCATGCCAAAGAAGCATGACAAAAAAAGGAGAGAGATGAAAGAAAAGGGGAAAAGAAAAGAGGAAAAGATCAGTACCAAAAGAGTTCACATCCGCCAAACGTGCACTCTCTTGATCAAACAGGTAAATGATACAGAATCTTCATGGATCCAACCTTTGATGTTGCAACAAATGTACCTTCAAGAGCGCCTTCATATACCTCCTACCGAGCTCCACTTCAGCTTTACATACAAGGAGAGAGGATTACACTTCTGAGCTTAATAAATAAATGAGTGACAGAGAGTGCTGCCCGAAGGTAAGACCATGGAATATCTTTTTTTCAAAAATCTTTCAAAAACATCCCAAGATCAGCAGGTGAGCGGAAGAGGATACTTAAGTCATCGTCATTCCATCCTTTAACCGCCTATAGCATGTTGGTAGACACTTCAAGGTTCGTGAACAAAGGTAAGGGTTTAGAATAACTTATATCAGGAACCTTACCAGAGCAGCCGTTGTTCTATCGCCTTCACTCGAGGACGAGCAAAGGGCAAAGTGTGGGGGATCTTGTTTACACTCGATACGGACCACTACTAGACCGTCAAAACCTGCATAAAAGCAACAATTATCCAAGGATCAACACTAGAATAGGGCTTTATCTGACAAATTCCACCAGTGCTGGTCGATTTCTATATGCAGGTGATTACGGGATGAAATTGCGGGAAATGAGCAACTAAAGATCCAAGGCGTAATTCCAGAATACGCAAACGGAGCAAAAGAGGCCAACAAGGCAAGGAACCAGCCTCAACCAGGGCCCACTCACCTGCCAAGGACCTTAGGGCCCACCTATGGAACATGTGGCAGAGGGAGGAGCCGAGACGGGCCAGGCCTGGTTCGGCCGACCTGGGTAGGTCGGCCGGCCCAAGGAGGACGCCACCAACTTACCCCTTCGACGTGGCGCTTCCTGATTGGTTGCTTAAGGAGGTTTGGGCAGGCTTCAGCGCGTTGCACGACAGAAACACCCCTCACTCACCCCTATAAATATAAGGGGGTGCTGCTAAAGAGAACACACCTTCACATCCCTCTCAACTCCCTCTTGGAGTTTTTCGTGTTCATGAGCTCTAAGCTCATCTCTAGAGGTGATTAGAGTTAGGAAGAGAGTGGGGAGGAGTTTGGGAAAGTGTCAGGTTTGTCGACACTCTTCTCCAACTTGTACCTTGACGGATGCTTTTCAATCAAAGTAAGTATTCGTAGTTTCTTATGTGCTTAGTTTCTTAGTTAAGTTATAGTTCTAGCTCTTTAGTTGCTTTGCTGGATCAGTAGTTCACTAGTTATAGTGGGTGCTTTAGTCTAAGGCCATAGGCTAGAGTAGTAACGATAGTGTAGACGTGGTGTCTAGACTAGACTTACCTGTTGGTTGTGGTATATCCCATGGTTAGATGAGGTAGGTAGCAGGTGGTGATAGCCCTATCTATCCAGCGGAATCCTCCCCGTTCGGGTATATCACAGTGCCGTATTACTAGAGCTCACCAGTTTTATTCTGTGGGAAGCTAGTAGGCCGAAGCAAGCAGCTAGGACAGTTCTATATTATCTCTGAAACCCAGCCTTAGGAAACCTCTCTATCCTCATCTCTAACGGTTGTGGTGTCCTTGGACGAACCTGAATCGTAGAGAAAGTACACACGTTCCTCAGTGGTACGATACTCTTGGAATACTTCTGGGTGAAAGCTACAGCGGTATCCGTGCGGTTGCAGATTTATTTTCGTGATGCTAGAAAACGTCAACACTTGCCAGCTCAGAAACCTAGTTGTGCACTGATGAAAGTATGTGAACTGCCATAGTCAATTAACAGCCTCACAGAATGCCCTTGAATGCTTCCCAGCATACATATGGTTTTAGAAGCGGCTTTCCCAGTCACTGCAGCTTGAGACAACACCATACACAGCTGTCCATACTGATCTGGCACTTGCTGATCAACAGATTCTTGATCCTCTTCTAAGTGAAATAGCTTCCATAACTCTTGTAGCACGTGCAATTGAACGGTTGGTGCACATTGGTGCCCATAAAACCATTTCTCTGCACATTTCATACACAGCCCTCTTGCACGACGATAGGCTCGCATATCTGCAATTTTCTCATCAGTCGATCTTCAGCAGCTGGAGCAGGCACCCCTTTATCCACCTTCTGTGGGGGCGATGGAAGTGGAAGAGGGGTTCTGAGCAATGGGTTTGGTGGAGTGTACTCCGGCGGCTTGAATGATCTCGGCGACTCCCCGCGCCGAACATCCCGCCGCTTCCCGGGATCGGCCAAACGAGCGAGCACACAAGCAGTATCGAGATCGCTTGGTCGCTGAACTAGTACAGAAGCTTTAATATCATCGTGTAGCCCATCAATAAACCTCATAGTGTAATACAATAGATTTGTCTTACTTTCATAAGAAGCAAGTTGATCTACCAAACTACAAAACTTCTCCACATAGTCAGACACTGAGTCAGCCTGCTTGATGTGGAATAGCTGTCTGATCAGAATTTCATGCTCATCGCGTCCGAAACGCTCCAACACTAGTTTACGAAATTCTGGCCACTCACACAATCGAATACGGTTCTCCACTGACTGCAACCAGCGACCTGCAGCAGCAGAGAGGTGCATCGAAGCCCACTTGACCCAACCACTAGAATCTAACCCATACAGATCAAAATAATCCTCAGCCCAGCGCAACCAAAGCTTAGGGTTATCACCATCAAAGACAGGAAAATTGATCTTAGGCAGACGACTCATATTCAATCCCCCAGAAGAACTCGACCAAAATTTTCCCCCAATCCACGCAGCAGAATCACCCCCATCTATCTGTGGCAGCGAATTGGAACGAACAAGCTTAGGATCTGGAGGAGGACTCATACCCTTGACCGGGACACGGAATTGGGGATCGCTCGACCCAAAACCATGCACCCGGTTACTTGATTCGACGCGGTGCCCAGCGGGGCCGTCGGCTTGGTGATCAGCAGATGGAGACGCCGCAGCCGACCCAGGTCTGGCGAAGATGCCCGCCGCGAAAGACGGCCCATCCAGCACCACACGGTTCACCGTCTTCCCAATGGCGCCGACCTCGACGCGGATGTCGTCAATCGTCGCCTCGATCTTGGGCTTCCAGGTCTCGTACTCCAGGGCGGCCGACTCCAGTGTGTTGAATCGTTCGCCCAAGGTCTTCTCCACTCCATCGATCCGCTGGGACAGCGAATCCTTGAGGTCGCTCAGAGAACTCGACACCGTCTTCAGCTCGTCGAAGATCTGCTTCATCTGCGGATCCATGGCACCGATCTGCTTGCGGAAGCGGGTGTAGTGGTCGCGGTGGATATCGTGCGGCTCCAGAATTGTTGTCTCTGATACCAATTGTTAGCCTCTCCTTGGGTAAATGGATCTAGAATGGGAAAGGAGAAGCAGAGCAGGGAACAGAACAGAGAAGAACGAGCAGAGGTTAGGGATGAGTTATTTATTTCATTCTCGATGCCGAGCAACACGTTCGCCTTCCGTCTTAATACTCATTACAACGCACGCCCTCACTGGACCCATTCCGACCCAGACACACGCACGCTATTTTGGCTAACACGCGACCCACGACGCGGCCCATTACACGGCCCATTGCCCATGGTGCTCACAAAGTGTTGCTTGCTGGCCGACAGAAATTAGAGCGTAGCAGCAAGCAGAAACCAACGAACAGAAAGGGAAAAGCTTGTGCTTGTTGCCGATTTGGACAACGAGCAGAGGAGAAAGGGGACGGCTTGCTGTTGGAGTAGAAAAGGAGCAGAGAAGAAAGAAGAGAGCTGCTGTTTGTGGATCGGCTTGCTCGGGTGGATTTGGAGCGTCGGTGGACTCAATCCAGAGCAGGAAGGAACCATGGGGAAGAAAGGGGCTGCTTGCTTGTTCACCGAGAGAAGCAAATCAAGAAAATACTGAATCTTGCGATAGAAAAATCAGAGGGAGAGAGAGGAGAGCTGAGTGCTGCTGTTAGCTTCTTGCGGTGAAGAAAGAAAAGAGCAGAGGAAGATCAGCTCTGTTCCTTTCGGTGGAAGAAGAGAACAGGAGAGAGGTGGCGCCGGCTGCTTGGCAAGGAAGAAGAAAATGAGATCGAGAGATACAGGAGTGGGGGTACTTATAGGAAGTAGTTAGGCTTAGGGTTAGGTTAGATGGGTTTAGGTGACTTTGGATGAGCTTTAGTATTTGGGCCAAAATAATATTAGCCCACGAAATAAATTGATTAGAATTTATTTCGCAAACTAGGTACAGATGAATTATACTATTTTTCGGATCCAAATTAAACCGAGCTAATTCAATTCGAAGAGCCGAGAAAAGTAACGTCTCAATTCAATTGAACACATAGAAAAACTGATACACATAAATTAGACTATTTTTGGAGATCGGATTAATTAGAAAGGGATTAATCCGAAGAGATCAAAAATAAGATCATAACTTATGTATAATTTTTTAGAGCGCTCAAGATTGAGAAGGTCCGGGTAGTTAGCGGGTCCGGGTAGTTAGCGGGTCGAGAGCTCAGGTAAAGTTAGCGGGCCGGGTTAAGGTTAAAGGCTAAGGTAGATGTCGGGTTAGTTCTAGCTTTAGGTTTTATATTTGAATTGCACTTCAAATATAAACCACACACAAAGGATCAATTAAAATCCAAATAAAATTCAAATCACACTAACATTTAATTCATTCTAACAATTCAAATTTAATCTTTAAGAATTAAATCTAGGAATTTGGGGAGATCATAGAAGATAATCTTATAGTTATCTAGCTAATTACACACATTGCATGAATTTTTTTTTGAAACCCACATTTTTCACAACAATTAACACTCCAGAAAATCTGGGATGTTACAGCTTGTGCCTCTGGTTGATGATAGAGCTGATGACAGGTCGATTTGCTTCGGTTGTGGGCCCTCCAATACATATGATGCACGTGTGGCGGCGTATGATTGGGTGAGGCTTATTTTCTTGGATCAATGAAGTGTCTTTTCTTGCAAGTTCATCCTTATTTTGTGGTCAAATTCTCCAAGGGCATGTGGAATTAAATGTGTCAAAGAAATGCAAGTTCATCCTTATTTTGTGATCAAATTGACGCTCATTTTTGGTCCGTAGCGAGCGTCCACAAGATCCCCCAAGCTGGCATTTGCTCGTCCCGAGCAAAGTTGGGCTTAAGTTGTTGATCAGAAGTTGCTGCAATATCTCATCTCTTCGTTATACCATACTTGCAATAAAATATTCTACCTTGCTTTGAATAAGTTGGCAATTATTTTGCTCACCCATTTTACCTTACTCTTCATGGGGCTTTTGGCTCTCTCCTTGTCTTGGGTTGTTGGAAGGTAGAACAATTCATAAAGCACAACTTACTCATTCCTTGCTCAACCTTTCATTCGGAAGTTTTCAAAAGATTTTGCAAAAAAAAATATGGTTCCTCAAATAATGCTCTCAAATCTCTCAATGTGTATGAATCCTCACCAAGGCTTGATGTTGCCTTCCTTTTTACCCTTCTTCTACAAAGGTTTATGTGGAGCTCATGGTAGGGGAAAATGAGAGGGTATACTTGTATCAAATATTTTGCAAAGTCAAAAACCGGACCCAAAGAGTAATAAATCATACAACCTTGATCAAGAAGTGCATGTGTGTGGTAAAGTGGATGGTATGTGGAGATGGGAATATTTTTCTTGTGTGCTCTCCCTCCTTTATTTTATTTTAGACATGGGCATTTCCAATCTTTTCTTCTTCTTTTCTTGTCCTCTTATTTTTTGATACTTGGACCTTCATGTCTCCATTTCTTTTCCTTTCTTTTCTTTTGCATAGCCCATGTCTTTCCTTGCAAGAATACATGGAGAGAGAGACCACACATTTTTTTGTGGAACATAAATATTTATGGTGGGTGGATGAATGGTGTGGTTGCTAATTTGCAGTGTAGGAATCTAGCATATGAAGGTGGTGCGTACGTGTTCTTTATCAAGAGAGTATGAAAAGAAACTCGAAAGGTCACAACAATTTGATAAAGCTCAAAATAACAACATGCAGCGTGTGTAAAAAGTGGTTCAATATGGGTACATACATATGGCTTTGGTAGGAATTTCTCATCATTGAGGAACTTTTTATTTTATCATTTTGGAAGATGGAAATTCCGGACGTAAGATTTTGCTTAGAACCAGTTTGTAGCAGCTCTACTTCATCATATCATGCCTCACAACTGCTTAAACTCAGATCATGCATTTGCAACCCACAAAATTTCAGGTTCAAGGCAAACTTTTTAAACCAACTAACCCAAAACTTGGAGAATACAAGGCTGCAAACTAGGCATAAAGAGAAGATAAAATAGAGCAACTATACATCATTTCAACATGGACAAACTAAAACATTCTTATCGCACATGGAAAGCAAAGATAACTAAGAAATCTTTTTGTTCTTTTTATCATATTTAGAGATTTTTTTCAATGCAAATGAGAAATGCAACTAAGATACATGTTACCTTTCGGGGACTCCTCCCCCAAGCTAGCTCATGGCCCATATCCGGGGAAACGTCCTTTGGCGTCGGGGTAGCGCCCTTGGGAACGGAGGTTTGAGAGGCGCTCCTATCGTTCTTGCTGCAGTATGTCGATGGCTGTTCCTAGCTGCCAGTCAGTTCGATGATGCCATTCGGTGGTATTGCTGATGTGTTGGTTGACGGTGTTCTCGAATCGTTGCTGCCGTTGGTCCATGTCATCAACCTACAGACTAAGGTTGGTTACTTGGTGGCTGAGCTCATGATAGCCTCGGGCCAAGAACGACCGCCAAGCGGCATAGAGCGGGGGCGTGACACCTGAGCTGGAGACACCACTTTGATCGTAGTAGCCCCCTGCGGGTTGCGCCCACTCTCCACTGCTGGCGCTTTGCCAAGCAGAGCCTCCTGCTTGTTGCTGGGCAGCTTTCTCCCAACAAGGTGCATATCCAGATGTGGATCCGGATGCGCCCCCATCTGGAACGTATCCTCCACCATATCCATGACATGCATATGGTGGTGCTGGCATGTCCATCGTGGCATTCCGCGACATGCTCCATGCCATTCTGACACGCTGCTCCTGCGAGCTGCTTCTTGTGGCTGCAATGTAAATGTTAAATTTCGGGACTTATACAAATGAAACCGCAGGTTAGGAAGCGGGATTTCATTTATATAGCCCGGGAAAAAGAAAACCAAGGAGCCATCTGGAGCATGTTTAAGCGTGTGTCCATAAATCAAATAATTTTCATCAATCGTCAAACGCGGAGGCTGATATAAGAAATAGAAGCCCAACTCAAAACATTCAATCCTCCTGCAATGCGAGTGACCAAAGATGTACACTCCTTAGGCCCAACCATCCGAAAATTCTCAAGCCATTGCTGGATCATTTCTTTCACCGGGGATATTTTTATTTTGTTTACCATGGCGTAGAGAATACGAAATTCATCATTGCGAACGGTACGCGCATCATCCCTTGGGAAACATGTTATCGCAACCCACTTATGCATCAAATGCAAGGTCGGGTGTTGTATGTCGTTACATCTCGGTTTCCCAATGGTGGTGGCACCCAAAATGGATTGCCAAAAGCTTTGCTTTTCAAAACAACAAGTGGCTGCCTCAATATCAAGATTGCAGCGGTGATGAAAACCCAAAAGCATGTTAAGATCTTTCCAAGAGACCGAATATTCTTGATTAAAAAGTCGAAAAGAAATTCCAGCTTCCTCCTCAACAAGAGTGCAAAGAAATTGGATGGTCAAATCACGAAACCCTTCTTAAAAAATATTTGCAAAATCAGTCCACCCCACAGCCTTCCAAACAATGTTGAAGTCAGTATTCATACCTATTTTCATGCAGGAGGTCGGGGGCGAAGATTTTTGTGTGGCGGAACTTCGTCCGCCTCAGAATGTTGTAGGCTTGGAACTCGCGATCACCTCGGATGTTGAGGTGTGAGTCATCGTGCTCCTCTTCGTCCTCCTCGGGCTGCTGCTCTTGCCTTGCACCTCAATATGCTCCTCTTGGGTTTCTTGCTACTGCGTCTCCATCTCTTCACTGTCTCTAATGGGGCTCAGCATGTGGCTTCTGGATTGGCGCGAGCTGGAGCCACCATGAGAGCGGCCTGACTTCGAGCCTGTCGCCTTCTTGAGTGTGCCCATGACATTCTTGTGGAAGCCCTTCATACCTGCACACAACAAAGAATAATACACAAAAGAACTCGTAACGAGTTACATGAGTGTCAGCGAAAAACCGTCAGCCGTCTGAGAGTTAGTAGTCCTTGCAGGGCTTGGTCGCCACCACAACAATCGTCCTTGTGGGTGATAACACTCCACAAAATCGTTCTTGTGGGTGAGAACCCACCACAAAATCGTTCTTGCGGGGTAGTAGTACCACCACAACACGTCCTAGCAGCGTCAAAGAAGGCAACATGAAATGCAAATGGAGAAAACAAAGGGGGAAAATATTTTTTCTTTTTCTTAAGGAACTAAAGCAAGAACATGAGCATTACGACAGGGGGAGAAAGAATTCCGAGGGCATTCAGCTGCGGCTCGGTTTGGGGCAAGGAGGAGAGAAGCTGTGCGCCGGTTTTTATAGAGGGGCGTCACCCCTAGGCCAGCCGACCTGGCCTGGTCGGCCGACCCCACCTTGGGCCCAAAATCGGCCAGCCTTCAAGATTTGCATGAATGCCTACCATAAGGTTCAAAGCTGGTTGAATGGCTGCAGTTTTAGGATGGTGCAGATCTAGAAGTGGCCCCAAATGCACTTGGACATGACAATGATCCAAGTTCATGCATGCACTAGCCTCCAAATGCTCATGGCAGAAATTTTCACCCCAAAATTGCCCTTGCTTATTGCTCTAATTCCCAAGTTTAGGAAGGGTGCAAATGCAAATATTGAGGAATTCAAATATGCAAGGTGTTGGATGCAAAATGATGCAAATGCTCATGCACAAATCGAATTGAAAATTTGAAAATTCAAACATGCAATGCGTGAAATCAAATATGAGATAACTACCGATTTGCCTATAGGCGAGGATTTTAAATTTTAAGTCCTTCGAACTAGACATTTTATTTCCTGTTGAATTGAAATTTTGAATCGAAATTTAAATTTTACCTTCGACGGAAATTACCTGAGGCACCGCTCATTTTATACCTTCGATGATTTTTACGTCGGAGCAGTATTCTTCGGATCTTCGGGGATGTCTTCTCACTTTTCTCAATCGGGAACAAGAACTATATTTGGTATGTGATCATCCCGTACTAAGACCCCTGAGGAGTGAATTGAATTCTACTCCATGAATTTTGTTGCACCATGATGATGTGTCTCAATCATTTAATCGAATCAATCTCCTCTGCCGGTGCTGATTAGTCAACAGTAGTGGAAATGAAATCTGAATAAAAACCAAGATCCTTTGTTGAAGCTTGCTGATGCAACGGGGATTGAATCAATTGCCGAGTGTTGAACTTCTTCAAATTAATCATGCTCTTTAATTTTGAAGTCGACTCGGATTCGTCATGGATTTTCCGGCGAATTGAAATCAATCAAACACTACCATGTCTTCACATAAAGAGAAAACAACGTGGTTGCCTACTAGACATTGGCTATGAACCATAGATAAAATCTCAAGCTTTAATAAATCTTTTAAATATGTGCCTTCCCCGGCAATGGCGCCAAAAATGCTTGTTGAAATTTTATAACGCAATCACCGAGTATGGACATAGAGTCCATTCCCCGGCAATGGCACCAAAAATGCTTATTGGCATTTCATAGCGTCATCATTAGGATAGATGTTTCCCAGCAATGGCACCAGAAATGTTGTGGGGGTATTTCTTACGTTACAGAAGGATCCGCAAGCGCACAAAATATCGTTGTAGCATTTTACCCGTGAGTACGGGGTCGTATTTATATTTCTGCAGGGAAGACGGTGGTTCAAATGGAATTTATTAAGCTCAAGAGAATCATCATGGTTAAATATCCAATATCTAAATAGGGGTAATTGATAAAATGATTGAGAGGTAGTGTGACACGAGATCAACCATCCTTAGGAAAGAATGACTGGGGTTAGAGCAAGATAGAAGGAAGCTTTCAAGGGCATACAAAGGATAACTCTTATCTTATCACACC
This sequence comes from Panicum miliaceum, assembly GCA_032594955.1. Lineage (NCBI taxonomy): Eukaryota > Viridiplantae > Streptophyta > Magnoliopsida > Poales > Poaceae > Panicum > Panicum miliaceum. The sequence continues at coordinate 22,943,022 of CM064062.1, forward strand.
CGATTCTAGAAAGAACCAGATGCATCTCATATGCGCGCCAGGATCTCGTTCACACACATATGGTAGACGGAAAGTGTAATATATCAAAGGCAATGCTCAAAAGTAACTAAATAAAGTATTTAACAATATTACACTCTGTATAAAAGAGACACAATTGTCTTTAAACGATAAACCGTTATACCCTATACGAAGTCTTCAACAACTCCGTTTTCCACAGGCGATGACTGGTGAACGCAGGACCTAGAACTCCTCGAAGTCGTCGAAGATCTCCTCTTCAAAGTTCTCTTCTGAACAGCAGGGGGCAAGGGTGAGTACTCTTATGGTTGGTACTCAGCAAGTGGGGTGAATATGCAAGGCCATCAAGGATAGGCTGAGGTTTGCAGCGGCGGTTGCTTTTAGTTGGTCAAATATTTATTATCAAGCATCTATTACTAGGTTTAAGTTTATACCAACCCACTTTAGTAGAAACATAAAGATACCATCAACAATAACATAAACCATGAACCACAATTTAATTAATCTTCAAGTTTCATTATCATGTGAGGGTCCAAGCCACTCTTAACCGTGAGTACGGCTGTTATAACAGTTTTACACTCTGCAGAGGTTGTACACTTTACCCACAAATCGTGTTTCCCTGAATCGCCCGGGTTTGCAAGGCCCTTAAACACTTCCGAGGTGAGTGGCGAGAGTACACTACGAAGCCTTTACAAAGACATGTCGAGAGCTAAGCAGCCCGCTAGAGATTCAGTAGCGGTGTGGTCCATAAACCTCCCTAATGGTCAGCTCCTTAGCTAAGGCAGCTACCCCAAGAGGACCGGACTATGACCCCTATCACCGACCCCCTCCTTGCCCTTTCGGTAAGGCCACCAGCAAACTACACATCTAATTAATTGGCTAAGGTCAGAGCCATATGACTTTGTGGTTGCACTGTTCACTTGGGTGGTTCTCCATGTTCCCATTAAACAAAGTTGATCTTGAACTTACGCGATAAAACCACAATACGAAACGTGATCGACATTAACAAAAGAGTAAACCAATACCAATCCCGAAGTTTGCGACTAAGCGTAACTACCCAACATTAATAGTAAAACCCAGATGTTTCAAGGTTTGGGGTAGAAGACTAGGTATGTCCTTAGCATAGGTAACCCATCAAGTTTATGCAAGCAACAGTAAAGTAAAGTGAATTATCATGCTGTTGTTGGGTTCAAATAGAATATGCATAGGGGGAAATCCACTTGCCTTCTTCAAGCAACTGCTGATTCTCTTCCTCGTAAGCTTGCTCTTGATTTGGCTCGAACGTCACGTTGTCTACGCGATCACACAAACAAGCATACACAAACAAATAAGAAACAATACAACAAACAATACAAACAGAAGGTGAAAAGATACTAAAGTTGTAGTTCATGATGCAAAGATCGTGTGGGCTCAAGAATCGCTGAAATCGGAATTGAAACGATGATGATATGGCTAAAACAGTGATCTGGGGACCTAACTGCTAGAGTTTTAAGTCTCCCGAGGCTAGATCTGAAGAAATTAGGAGCCTAAACATAATTAAACTTTAAACAGAGGGTCGGGGAACAAAATTAGAGATTTTGGTCGGCAGGTACTAATTCTAGAAAAGTCAGGGGTCGGGACAAAAGAAGAAAAGGCTCAACCCTAATTATTTTCTACTGATCTGGACTGCGGGTTGATTCCTGGAAAACCTAGGGTCTTTCTGCAAAAGTTTCGAGGGCGGCTAGGGTCGGGTGAAGCTGGTCCGTTGGATCAGAATCGGCGGCGGATCGGACGAATCGGCGGAGTAAGGGTCGGGCGAATCGGCGGAGTAAGGAAAAGGTTGGGTAAATTGGCCGGGTAAAGTGAAGATCGATTCTGGCCATTAGATCTAGATCGAGCGGCAAAGGAAGGGTCGGCTCGACGGGGCAAAAAGGGGTCAGGCGAAGCGGAGTTTAACTGGGCATCGGCGGTGAGCGAGTGCGGCGGCGGACGGCCGGAGCTTCACCAAATCTGGTGTTCCGGGGCTCAATTCAAGCTGGATTTATGACGGGAAGTGAGTGGGCGGTACGGCGAAGGGGAGGGTGGGTACGGGGTGGCTGTGCGGCAGCTGTAAACTGGCGGCCACGACGGCGGGCGGAAACAGGGTTCCGGCGAGAAATCTGGTTTGCGGCGGAGCAAAAGAGAGAGGGGAATCTGGTTGGCTTGATACTCACCAACTCGTGAAGCTCTGGCGGGAGTTGATGACAGCGGAGAAGCTGCGGAACGGCGAGTCGACGGAGAATCGGCGACACGGGATGGCGGCATTCCTCCGATGTGCAACTTCCAGCGGCGTACGATGATGTTGTGCAGGGGAAAAGATTTGAGCTTGGCTCTGGTTGCAAAGCGGGGTTTCAGCGGGATTTTATAGGGGCGGATCGGCCGGGAGTAGGAAGGTGGTGCTGCGGAATCGATCAGGACTCGGGGTAAGAAGAAAGAAAGAAGACGGGGCGCGAACGACAGCACGGAGTCGTTCTGGACTCTGGGTAAGGAAAGAAGAAAGAAGAAGAAGGCGCCGACAGGTGGGTTCTAGCTGTCGGTGAGAGCAAGGGTCGGGTGAGGAAATCGGCCACTGAGTGGGCCGCGGAAAAAGAAAAGAAGTATTGGAAAAGAATTGGGCTGGCTGGAAGAAAGAATAGGAGAGGAAAAGAAATAAAGATGCATGCACAACCTTAGTTTATGATTTTTATGAAAATACTTTAAAAAGTTTCAACTCTTATATTTTGGGTGTTACAAAACCTACCCCCCTTAAAGAGAATCTCGCCTCGAGATTGGGAAGGACTAGGGAACAGCTGAGGGAATTCTGCAATCAGTTCATCTTCTCTTTCCCAAGTAGCTTCATCCTCTCAATGGTGACTCCACTGTACTCTGCACATTTTGATCACCTTGTTCCGGGTAACCCTCTGAGATGTTTCCAAGATTCTAACCGGGTGCTCTGTATAGGTTAAATCTTCTTGCACATCAAGTTCCTCCAACGGTAATTGCTCCTCTGGCACTCTCAAACATTTCTTTAACTGTGATACGTGAAACACATCATGGACATCTGACAATCGTGCCGGTAACTCCAATTGATATGCCGCTTCATCTTTCCTTTCTAGGATCTGAAAAGGACCAATATAACGTGGTGACAACTTTCCTTTCACTTTGAATCTACGTAAACCTCTGATGGGTGATACCTTCAAATACACAAAATCTCCAACTTCAAATGCTAATTCCCTTCTCCGTGTATCAGCATAGCTTTTCTGTCGTGACTGGGCAGTCTTGAGATTATCCCGGATTATCTGGACTTGTCTATCCGCTTCTTGAAGAATCTCTGGTCCAAAAACTTGACTTTCTCCTGTCTGATTCCAATACAAGGGTGTCCTGCATTTTCTTCCATATAATGCTTCAAATGGGGCCATCTTGAGACTTGCTTGGTAACTGTTATTGTAGGAAAATTCTGCATATGGCAAACTTTTAACCCAACTACCTCCATGTTTGAGGGCACATGCTCTCAACATATCCTCTAATACTTGATTTGTTCGCTCAGTCTGACCGTCTGTTTGCGGATGATATGCAGAACTGAAATTGAGCTTTGTATCCATAGATTCATGTAATTTCTGCCAGAAACGCGACGTAAACTGAGTACCTCGATCAGACACTATCTTCTTTGGAACACCGTGCAGACACACAATTCGTGACATGTATAGTTCTGCTAACTTGGCTCCAGTGTATGTGGTTTTGACTCGGATGAAATGTGCGACTTTTGTCAATCTGTCCACAATAACCCATATCGAGTCGTAACCATCACGAGTACGGGGTAACCCTACAACGAAATCCATACCAATTTCTTCCCATTTCCATTCAGGTACTTTCAATGGCTGGAGTAAACCTGCTGGTCTTTGGTGTTCTGCTTTTACTCTCTGGCACACATCACACAAAGCTACGTGAGTTGCTACGTCTCTTTTCAAACCATACCACCAGTACCTTTCTTTCAAGTCTTGATACATTTTGGTACTTCCAGGGTGAATGGAATAAGCGGAATCATGTGCCTCCTTCAAAATAAGCTCACGAAGGTGATCAATTTCAGGTACACAGATCCTCTTTCTGAACCAAACAGTTCCTTGTTCATCTTCGGTGAAATCCTTAGTTTTTCCTAAACCAATTTGAATCTTGATCTCTTTGATCTTAGCATTTGTCAACTGTCCTTTTCTGATCTCTTGTTCTAATGTCGGTTCCATCTCCATAGTCATGGTTTCCGCCCGAGTGACAATTCCCAAATTCAAACGTGCCATTTCCCAACATAATTCCTGAGGCATCAATCGAGCAATCATATTAGCTTGTCCTTTCCGGCTTAGGGCGTCTGCCACAACATTAGCCTTGCCAGGATGATACTGAATATCCAAATCATAGTCTTTGATTAATTCTAGCCATCTGCGCTGTCTTAGGTTAAGATCCTGTTGCGTAAAGATGTACTTCAGACTCTTATGGTCCGTGAAGATCTGACACTTGTTTCCAATCATGTAGTGCCTCCAAATCTTCAATGCGTGCACGACGGCAGCCAATTCCAAGTCATGGGTAGGATAGTTCTGCTCATGCTTTCTCAGTTGTCTTGAAGCATAGGCCACAACTTTGCCTTCTTGCATTAACACACATCCAAGACCCATCCGTGAAGCGTCGCAATACACGTCAAACCCTTTGTGGATATCTGGCATTATCAACACAGGGGCAGTGGTCAATCTTGTTTTCAGCTCTTCAAAACACTTCTGGCATGTATCATCCCACTTAAATTCTTTCCCTTTTTCCAACAGAGAAGTCATAGGTTTCACAATCTTTGAGAAGCCTTTAATAAATCTGCGGTAGTAGCCTGCAAGTCCGAGAAAACTTCTGATTTCAGGCACAGTCTTCGGTGGATTCCAGTTTAGAACATCTTGAACTTTACTTGGGTCTACTGCAATTCCTCCATCTGTGATAACATGTCCAAGGAAAGAAACTTCTCTCAACCAAAAATCACATTTGCTCAGCTTAGCATATAACTGATTCTCTCGAAGTTTCTGTAACACTATCCTCAAGTGCTCTTCATGTTCTTCCTCGTTCTGCGAATACACCAAGATGTCATCAATGAACACAACCACAAACTTGTCAAGGTATTCCATGAAAACCTTGTTCATCAGGTACATGAAGTATGCTGGAGCGTTGGTCAATCCAAATGACATCACAGTAAACTCGTACAGACCATATCTGGTAGTGAAGGCTGTCTTGGGTATATCCTCTGGTCGGATCCTTAGCTGATGATATCCTGATCTCAGATCAATCTTGGAGAAAACCTTGGCACCTCTCATCTGATCAAACAAATCTTCAATCCGGGGCAGTGGATACTTATTTTTGATGGTCACGTCGTTCAACGACCTGTAGTCTACGCACATCCTTCTGCTACCATCTTTCTTATCGACAAAGATCATGGGTGCTCCCCACGGGGATGAGCTAGGACGGATAAATCCCTTAGCTAACATTTCTTCTATTTGTTTCTTTAGTTCACTTAGATCCTTAACATCCATTCTATAGGGTCTTTTAGAGATAGGTGCAGTACCAGGTAAAAGATCAATACTGAACTCAATGTCACGAACAGGTGGCATACCTGGTAAATCTTTCGGGAAGACGTTGGGGTACTCACTGATAACTCTGATATCCTCTAGAGGCATTCCCTTCATTTGGTTCACTGTCCCAACTGCATTGGGCAAAGCTGATGCCACAAACTCTATTTTATCTCCTTGAGGGCTGGTTAAGAGCACTGACCTCTTACGACACTGAATAACACCATCACATCCTGATAACCAATCCATTTCGAGGATCACATCGATGCCGTTAGTCTTTAGGACTATTAGATTGGCTAGAAATTCTATCCCCATAATATTCATGCTGACCCTTGGGCATAAGTGGCTCGCTTTCAATTCCTTGCCCGGGGAGCTTACTAGTAGTATTTGTTTCATAGGGCTCATTGGTAAATTATGTTTTGCAGCAAATTGCTCAGTAATGAATGAATGTGATTCTCCAGAATCAAATAAAACTGATGCGGGTTCAGAGTTAACAAGGAACGTACCGAGCACAACGTCGGGAGCCTCTTCAGCTGTTTCTGCAGCCACATGATTCACCTTTCCGTGCACGTAGTTTTGTTGTCCTTTGTTGCCCAGTGGTGTCTGGTTGCTGTTGCGCGGCTGCTGCTGCTGAGGAGTCTGCCTTTGTCCATTGTTCCTCTGATTCTGAGGGGTTGGCACGTTACGCTTCGGGCAGTTGTTAGCGTAATGACCTAGTTCTCCACATTTGAAACATCCGTTAGGTTGGACCGGGGTGACTGGATTGTTGGTCCGCACTGGTGCACCTGTGGCATAGCCTGGACGGTACGGTTGCGGGTTGGAGTTGCGCTGAGTCTGCTGGTTGTAGCGTTGAGGCTGCTGTGGAGTTCTTTGATTCTGTTGGTTCTGCGGATATCCTCCACCTTGTCCTCCAAAGCGCGACTGAAATCCCTGGGGTGTGTTGTAGCGGGTCGGGTGTTGCTGCTGGATTGTCCCTGGGACTGAAGTTTTCACTTGTGTTCCCCAAGCTCCTTGCACTTGCTCTCCAGACCAATGGCTTTGTCTAGCAGAGTTTGGAAGTTTGGAAAAGTGTGATTGTGCAGCTGATAGTTGAGCGGCCCTATCAGTCCTTCCAAGAAGCGCTCCTGCCTCTTTGCGTCACTATCCACCTCATGGGGCGCGTAACAAGACAACTGAGTGAATTTGTCCCGGTATTCACTAATAGTCATGCTGCCTTGCTTCAGGTTCAGGAACTCCTTCTGCTTGAGCTTCATTAGTCCTGCTGGGATATGGTGGCTGCGGAAGTTGGTTCGGAACTCCTCCCAGGTGATAGTGTTGGCGTTGGCATGGGCAGCAGTGAAAGCATCCCACCAATCAGCGGCTGCACCTTCCAGACGTCCTGCAGCATACAGAACCCTTTCACGGTCACTGCATTGCGTGATGTCTAGCTTCTTAGTGATGACCTTCAGCCAATCATCAGCGTCCAAGGGGTCCACAGAGTGAGAAAAGGTAGGAGGGTGGTGACTTATGAATTCCCTGTGTTTGTCTCTTGGTGGTGGGTTTTGCTGTGGTGCTTGCTGATTCTGCTGAGCTTGTATGTTCTGGATGGTAGCAGTCAGGTTCTGCAACACCTGCATCTGTGCTGCCAAGAATTGCTCCATTGTTGGATTGGGCGGTGGTGGCAACTGACTCTGTTGATTGACTACGTGAGCATGCCTAGAGCTAGGGTTATTCTATCCTCCACCTGTCCTGGTGTTCACCATCTGACCGTTAGGGAATAAACCCAGGATAAGACAGGTGTACTAGATATAGGTAGATAGAAAATAATATCTTAACAAAATATGGATTTATAAGACTCCAACTGATATTAATGTATATATTATATCAAGCAATTCTTATAGCACTCAAGCAAACATTTGTTCTCAAGCAATCATTACATCGTCGTCCTCTCAAGTGAAAATGATTCTAACGAGAGCTTTAAGTGATACTAGCCTAAGAGCCTAAGTGCCTATTCCTCGGGGCGAGTTATGGAGCCGGGTTCGCCTCGATGAAGCTTCTTGCGGGGTGGTGACAATGCGGGGAAGCGGGGTTCATCCATCTGTGGGGATGGCGGCACTCTTCCCTCCAGTCGAGCTTCCAGCATGTGGATCTTTTCATGGGCCTCCAGTAGCTTGTCCTGAGTATCGTCCAGTTCAGTGATGACGCTTTCCAGCTCAGTGTTGAGAGCGGCGGTGACTCGAGCAAGGGTGTTGAGGCGGTCTTCATCATCTTCACCTAGAGTAATCATAGTTTCTTCAGTTCCACTGAGGCGGCGAGGAAGGTGGCAATACTCCGTGTTCTGAAGCTCCTGATGGTAGGTGTGGCAGATGGACCATAGAGCTCTCCTGGCGGCACTGCTGACGGCGGCGTCATATGTAGCGTGGGGTGTGGTGGAGTCGTGTGCTGTGAGAGTTCTCAGGCCTCTGGCACTTTCCATCCTGATGTGGACGCGAGAGAGGTAGTAGTCGCCGAGCGCAGGGTCGGTGTAGTGGTGCGTGTGGTAGTGAGGTCTCACGCGGTTGCCCAACTCTTGAAGAACACCTTGTAGCACCAGAGACAAGTGGCCGGGTTCTCTGTCCGAAGTGCGAACACAGCAAAGTTGCCTCATCCCTGGAGTTTCATCACTCTGATCGTTGTTGTCTTCATTGTTGTTGTTGTCCTCGTCATCGTCTCTTCTAATATCTTCGAAGTTACTCGGGCTTCCTTCAGCGTCAACCGGTGCTGGGGAGGGGGTTGGAGCAGGGACAACTAAGGGTGGTGGCGATGCCTCAACTACTGGTGATGCCGGTGGTGTGAACTGATTTCCTTCTTCATCAATTGCCATGATGCGACCATCTTCACCATCCACGAAATAGTAGACTTCCTCGGGTTCTTCCTCCGTAGCTTCCTCCTCTTCAACAGGGGCTGGGACTGGGGTAGGAGAAGCTGGCTCAGCCGGGGCAATGCGAACTTGGCGACCTCCGGTGCGCTTGCGAGCAGTTTGGTAAATTCTGACCATCTGGCAGAGCGGGAGTAAAGTTCAGGATATTTTTCTTTAAAAAGGAAAATGATAGAAGGTTTATGTAAACATAGGTTTTTATGTGGAAATATAACAGGTATTTTTGATGCCGACATGGCTTTCTAGAAGATAAATCCTTAATTTCGACCATTTCTATCTAGGCTAGCGTCCTACAGTCAACATAGCTCTGATACCACTCCTGTCACACCCGATTCTAGAAAGAACCAGATGCATCTCATATGTGCGCCAGGATCTCGTTCACACACATATGGTAGACGGAAAGTGTAATATATCAAAGGCAATGCTCAAAAGTAACTAAATAAAGTATTTAACAATATTACACTCCGTATAAAAGAGACACAATTGTCTTTAAACAATAAACCGAAGTCTTCAACAACTCCGTTTTCCACAGGCAATGACTGGTGAACGCAGGACCTAGAACTCCTCGAAGTCATCGAAGATCTCCTCTTCAAAGTTCTCTTCTGAACAGCAGGGGGCAAGGGTGAGTACTCTTATGGTTGGTACTCAGCAAGTGGGGTGAATATGCAAGGCCATCAAGGATAGGCTGAGGTTTGCAGCGGCGGTTGCTTTTAGTTGGTCAAATATTTATTATCAAGCATCTATTACTAGGTTTAAGTTTATACCAACCCACTTTAGTAGAAACATAAAGATACCATCAACAATAAAATAAACCACGAACCACAATTTAATTAATCTTCAAGTTTCATTATCATGTGAGGGTCCAAGCCACTCTTAACCGTGAGTACGGCTGTTATAACAGTTTTACACTCTGCAGAGGTTGTACACTTTACCCACAAATCGTGTTTCCCTGAATCGCCCGGGTTTGCAAGGCCCTTAAACACTTCCGAGGTGAGTGGCGAGGGTACACTACGAAGCCTTTACAAAGACATGTCGAGAGCTAAGCAGCCTGCTAGAGTTTCAGTAGCGGCGTGGTCCATAAACCTCCCTAATGGTCAGCTCCTTAGATAAGGCAGCTACCCCAAGAGGACCGGGTTATGACCCCTATCACCGACCCCCTCCTTGCCCTTTCGGTAAGGCCACCAGCAAACTACACATCTAATTAATTGGCTATGGTCAGAGCCATATGACTTTGTGGTTGCACTGTTCACTTGGGTGGTTCTCCATGTTCCCATTAAACAAAGTTGATCTTGAACTTACGCGATAAAACCACAATACAAAACGTGATCGACATTAACAAAAGAGTAAACCAATACCAATCCCGAAGTTTGCGACTAAGCGTAACTACCCAACATGAATAGTAAAACCCAGATATTTCAAGGTTTGGGGTAAAAGACTAGGATGTCCTTAGCATAGGTAACCCATCAAGTTTATGCAAGCAACAGTAAAGTAAAGTGAATTATCATGCTGTTGTTGGGTTCAAATAGAATATGCATAGGGGGAAATCCACTTGCCTTCTTCAAGCAACTGCTGATTCTCTTCCTCGTAAGCTTGCTCTTGATTTGGCTCGAACGTCACGTTGTCTACGCGATCACACAAACAAGCATACACAAACAAATAAGAAACAATACAACAAACAGTACAAACAGAAGGTGAAAAGATACTAAAGTTGTAGTTCATGATGCAAAGATCGTGTGGGCTCAAGAATCGCTGAAATCGGAATTGAAACGATGATGATATGGCTAAAACAGTGATCTGGGGACCTAACTGCTAGAGTTTTAAGTCTCCCGAGGCTAGATCTGAAGAAATTAGGAGCCTAAACATAATTAAACTTTAAACAGAGGGTCGGGGAACAAAATTAGTGATTCTGGTCGGCGGGTACTAATTCTAGAAAAGTCAGGGGTCGGAACAAAAGAAGAAAGGGCTCAACCCTAATTATTTTCTACTGATCTGGACTGCGGGTTGATTCCTGGAAAACCTAGGGTCTTTCTGCAAAAGTTTCGAGGGTGGCTAGGGTCGGGTGAATCTGGTCCGTTGGATCAGAATCGGCGGCGGATCGGACGAATCGGCGGAGTAAGGGTCGGGCGAATCGGCGGAGTAAGGAAAAGGTCGGGTAAATCGGCCGGGTAAAGTGAAGATCGATTCTGGCCATTAGATCTAGATCGAGCGGCAAAGGAAGGGTCGGCTCGACGGGGCAAAAAGGGGTCGGGCGAAGCGGAGTTTAACTGGGCATCGGCGGCGAGCGAGTGCGGCGGCGGACGGCCGGAGCTTCACCAAATCTGGTGTTCCGGGGCTCAATTCAAGCTGGATTTATGACGGGAAGTGAGTGGGCGGTACAGCGAAGGTGAGGGTGGGTACGGGGTGGCTGTGCGGCGGCTGTAAACTGGCGGCCACGACGGCGGGCAGAAACAGGGGTCCGGCGAGAAATCTGGTTTGCGGCAGAGCAAAAGAGAGAGGGGAATCTGGTTGTCTTGATACTCACCAACTCGTGAAGCTCTGGCGGGAGTTGATGACGGCGGAGAAGCTGCGGAACGGCGAGTCGACGGAGAATCGGCGACACAGGACGGCGGCGTTCCTCCGATGTGCAACTTCCAGCGGCGTACGACGATGTTGTGCAGGGGAAAAGATTTGAGCTTGGCTCTGGTTGCAAAGCGGGGTTTCAGCAGGATTTTATAGGGGCGGATCGGCCGGGAGTAGGAAGGTGGTGCTGCGGAATTGATCAGGACTCGGGGTAAGAAGAAAGAAAGAAGACGGGGCGCGAACGAGAGCACGGAGTCGTTCCGGACTCTGGGTATGGAAAGAAGAAAGAAGAAGAAGGCGCCGACAGGTGGGTCCTAGCTGTCGGTGAGAGCAAGGGTCGGGTGAGTAAATCGGCCACTGAGTGGGCCGCGGAAAAAGAAAAGAAGTAGTGGAAAAGAATTGGGCTGGCTGGAAGAAAGAATAGGAGAGGAAAAGAAATAAAGATGCATGCACAACCTTAGTTTATGATTTTTATGAAAATACTTTAAAAAGTTTCAACTCCTATATTTTGGGTGTTACATATCTGGGCAGGCATAGAACATACTCATGCACACATACACATACACATGCTTAGGATCGGGCTCTAGGCTCCCAGGCATCACCGGGAGACCGCACAAGATATGGCTAGGTGGCCACTAGATCTTCACGGCTATTTTATGCACCTCCTACAACTACTACACGAACGGGAAGGATTACGCTGGACGGACAGGGCTGTCACCACTTGCCACCTACCTAATCTGACCACGGTATAGAGCCGCATTCAAACATAACCGATAACCCAGACACCGCGTCTGTGCTAAGGATTATTGCTCTAGCCTTACTCTGAGACTAGGAACACCCCGACTAGGGGAGATGAAACCGATGCCGTAGCCTAGATGTTTTAGCATGTCTAAACATGCAAGATACGCGACACAAGCAAGACTATGAAAGGATCACATACTAAACATAAGCATAGGAACCAAACGCAAGCTAAGATAAGGAACTAAACTTTATTACTAAACACCAAACCATACATAAAGAGAAAGATACAAAGCCATACCAAGCTCTTTATGAAGACTAGAAGACCTTGAAGAACTACTCTTCACCTACACTCCACTACCCTAGAGAGCTTTACAAAGGAGGAGAGGCTACATCTTTTGTGTCTTCTTTAGGAGCACCCCATCTTGTATTTATAGGCATGGAACAAGGGGTGCTCGGCAGGAATTCACCGCAATTCAAGCCAAATCGACCTTGAGGCGAGCTGTGGGAGTGACACATGGCAGAGGTAAGTTGGTGGGTCCCATCATAGGTCGGTCGACCTGGGCTATTCGGCCGAACCAGCCCAGGCGCCCACCACCTTCATCTTTAGCTGGATCACTCCTTGCTGGGCTCTTGTGCCTCTGGTTGACGATAGAGCTGATGACAGGTCGATTTGCTTCGGTTGTGGGCCCTCCAATCTATATGATGCATGTGTGGCGGCGTATGATTGGTTGAGGCTTATTTCCTTGGATCAATGAAGTGTCTTTTCCTTTAAAATTCAGCTGAAATTGTGCAATCATAAAATTCTCTAAGGGCATGTGGAATGTATACATTTATTAGCATAATGTGTATAAGAAATGCATGTTCATCCTTATTTTGTGATCAAATTGGCGCTCATTTATGCTTATGTTTAGTATGTGATCCTTTCATAGCAAAATCCTTTTATTCACTAGTGGCTTGTCTAACTCTATGTTGCTCAGGTACAAGGTGGGCACTAAATTTTTGCTCAACTGTCATCTCCCAATCAAAATATTCCTCAGCATCATAATGTCCAGAAAATGAAGGTATAGTAAATTTAACTTTGGCATAAGGGTCATCGAAAGCACGGTTATGAATACCACCAATACCTGTGATGTTGGTGTGGAGACGACGTCGTAGTCGTGCTTCTCGCGTAGCTAGTTCATCTTTATTACCAAGGACATCATACACCACGTCCTCATCTTCATTGGGCGGGGGTGTGGGGAGTTTCCAACGCAACCACCCTGTCGGTTAGCATGGATATCCGTCTGTGCAACCTCTCAAAGCTGGCAGAGAACTTGAGGTCCCCGACGGCAGTGTGATGAGGACATCAACACCAATGATACATCCACTCCGACACAAGTACCTATTGCTGATCCTATTACTTGTGCTCGTGCCCGTGCTCGTCAACTAAATTATCAGGTGAGTTCACATCTAAGCTCATGTACATCATGTTTAGACCATGGAGACCCGTGTACTCTTATTTTGCTTAGGAACCAAGGAGACAACCGAAAGGGAAACGGATTCGCGCAGGCTGTATTCAGACTGCAGAACAGTACCAACTTGTGACGGACACCACAGTCGCATATGAACTCGGATTGGGGCGTTCAAGTACTTCGTGGAAAGCTTATGAAGTCTTCTTTCAAACGGATCCGGCCTCATATCCATATCTCTTACGAATCGGCCGCAATCGTAAAATTAATACAGAGTCCTTTTCTGCCCATGGTGCTGCGTCACCCTGTTTTGGCCCAATGGGCCGTGTATCAAGTTGAGTCCATTATAGACGCATCCTAGGGTTGGAGTATGACCCCAGCACCCCTATGGTCGTCCTCCCATGTACTTATACCCCTTAGCCGCCGCCAAGGATGCTTGGGTTTTGTTTAGATCAAGTTTAGCCTTCGCTACTTGCTTGCAAGCGCGCGTGCTGGATCAGCCGCCCGTCTTCTTATCTTCGGAACCCCACCATTATTGAGATTGCGTGTGAAACCTTCATTTACATCTAGTAAATTCAGTACTTGTCATACTTGTTCTTGCTAGTTCTTCGATTGCTTGCAGGATGAGTGCCCTAGTGGCCGGGTGCCGCGCTCCACAAGATCGCGACAACCATTAGAGGGGGTGTATCGATTGCTAAGGCGCAGCTTTGAAGGCTGTAGTCGGGCCGTGAACGTCGCCTCCATCGACCAATCGAGTTATCCATGCCTCTCATCGAAAGATCGGGAATCAAACCCTAGCGGTCGCCATTAGTTGGTAATCAGAGCAAGGTTTATTGGTGAGAGACTTCTAATTCTTTGCTATTTAATTTTTCTATAGTCCAGAAAAGCCAAAAAAAATAGTAGATTAGTTTACCTTCAATCCTATAAACTCGTCTGAGCCTTTGCTAGCATTGCTTAGTTAGGGCTTGTTGAACTTTCGGTTGCATCGGTTGCGTCGAGTTGCTGGTCTTAGTTTTAGTCCTTTAGAGTTTCGAGTTCTTGTCACGTTCTAGTCACAACCGTGCGCTACCATACATACTCCTTGTTGGCGGAATCCGAGTCCATATTCGTGTTCAAGTCCGAGTTAGATTCTGTGTTGGTTTGTGACCGAATCGCACGTGGTGCTGTGATTCGAGTAGGAATCGGTTTCCGAGTCCGAATTGTTTATTGCACCGTGTTATAAAATTCTATTGCTATTCACACTTGTATTGCATATTTTGTAGCGCTCCAGAAAGGCAGAAGTAGTCTCGGCTTACTCAAACCGCAACTTTGCACGCATACATATAGTCTCGGCTTACCGGAATACCCCTACCCTTTTGGGAAAAGTTTGTGTGGTGTGTGGCTCTTTTGAAGTCTTTTAGGTTATATAACCAGTTTTGAGGATGCCCTGAAAAAAAAGAAAAAGAAAAAAAAAGAAAACAAAAGAAGAAAAAAAAAGAAGAAAAAAAAAGAAAGGAAGAAAAAGGGGCTGTTCTTTGTGCATCATTTTTGTTCTTCGGTGGTGTCTCGTGACTTCATTTGTGTCCAGGCTCGCGTCTCTAGCACGGTCTAGGCTAGGACCAGCATAGTGCTGCTGTTGAACGATTCTTCAGCTTGTTTTTGTAACTAACGTGGTGCTAGTTCATCCTTGCTTTAGCCCACCTATAGCTCCACATATCCGACTACATCTTGACAAGTCCTGTTGTTGCGGCACCGATACACTTCATCCCATAGTTGCAGACTTGTTGGTTGCCGTCCCCTCTTGTTGAGCAAGGTAAGAAATGGTAAGAGCTTGTATAACAGGTTGAGAGTGAGCGCCTTGCAGTAGCTACATCCCATTAGTTGTAGGATCTTATTTCTTCACCTATTTTCGTATTTGCTTTGTTCATCTAACCATGACAGGATCAGAGGGTGATGGGAGTTTAGGTCACTCTCCTCGTACAAAGGGAATCATACAACATTTTGAAAATAAGATGAGGAGGCATGTAAATGGGCTTGCTGAAGATATGCTGGTGTCAAATGATAAGATTGGGCAGTTAGAGGCCATGCAGCTTGCCACCAACACCAAGCTTACAAGGCTGGAGACGTCGGTCGCTCATATTGACCAAAGCCTTGCTGCTCTTTTGAGGCGTTTTGATGAGATGCATGCCAGAACTGCAAATGGGCATGAGGGAGAAAACAAGAAGGATGAGCGTGTCGAGGATAATTGGGATGATTATGTCGCTGATACTGACTAGATGACCAAGATGCTCCTAGTCGCCGACGACTGCGAACTAATCGGAGAGGTATGGGTGGACATCGACGACGTGAGGTACATAATAATGATGATGCTTTCAGTAAAATAAAATTTAAGATACCTTCTTTTGATGGAAAATACGATCCTGATGCATACATTACTTGGGAAATTGCTGTTGATCAAAAGTTCGCATGTCATGAATTTCCTGAGAATATACGTGTTAGGGCTGCCACTAGTGAGTTTACTGATTTGGCCTCTATTTGGTGGATAGAACATGCTAAGAAAAATCCTAATAATATTCCACAAATCTGGGATGCTTTGAAACGGGTCATGCGGGCTAGATTTGTTCCTTCTTACTATGCGCGTGATCTATTACATAGATTGCAACAATTGAGACAGGGTAATAAAAGTGTAGAAGAATACTATCAGGAATTACAAATGGGTGTGTTGCGTTGTAATTTAGTGGAGGATGAGGAACCGGCTATGGCTAGATTTTTAGGAGGTTTGAACCGAGAAATTCAGGACATTCTTGCTTATGAAGATTATACTAACGTAACCCGTTTGTTCCATCTTGCTTGTAAAGCTGAAAGGGAAGTGCTGGGATGACGTGCTAGTACAAGAACTAATATTTCTGCAGGAAAACCTTCATCATGGCAGCCGCGCACATCTACCTCATTGACCGGACAAGCTCCTGCACCTTCTACATTCCCAAGTCAGCCGACAATACCCGCTCCATCCAACGACAAGACACGTGCTCCCCCGATAAATTCAGCAACCACGACTGTCCAGAAACCAGCCACGAGTGCATCTTCGGTTGCCTGCACGGGAAGGACAAGAGATGTTCAGTGCCATCGATGCAAGGGCTTTGGACACGTGCAACGTGACTGCCCTAACAAGCGCGTTTTGGTGGTCAAAGGAGATGGTGGGTATTCCTCTGCTAGTGATTTTGATGAAGATACACTTGCTTTGCTTGCTGCTGACCATGCAGGTACTGAGGAACAACCAGAAGAGCAGATTGGTGCAGAGGATGCAGATCATTATGAGAGCCTCATTGTGCAGCGTGTACTTAGTGCACAAATGGAAAATGCGGAGCAAAATCAACGGCATACACTATTCCAAACAAAGTGTGTTATTAAAGAGTGTTCGTGCCGTTTGATAATTGATGGAGGTAGCTGCAACAACTTGGCTAGCAGCGATATGGTCGAGAAGCTTGCACTTACAACAAAACCGCACCCACATCCATATCACATTCGGTGGCTCAACAATAGTGGTAAGGTCAAGGTAACGAGATTGGTACGAATTAATTTCACTATTGGTTCATATCATGATGTTGTTGAATGCGATGTTGTGCCTATGGAAGCTTGTCATATTCTGCTAGGTAGACCATGGCAATTTGATACTGATAGCATGCATCATGGTAGATCAAATCAATATTCTCTTATACATCATGATAAGAAAATCGTTTTGCTTCCTATATCACCTGAATCTATTGTGCGTGATGATGTTTCTAAAGCTAAGAGAACTAAAACTGAGATCGATAAGAATGCCAAATCTGTTAGTAGCAGGGAAGATGAGATAAGATTGAAAGGACATTGCTTGCTTGCTACTAAGTCTGATATTAATGAATTGATTGGTTCCACTTCTGTTGCCTATACTTTGGTGTGCAAGGATGCTTTGATTTCAGTTCACGATATGCAGCATTCTTTGCCCCTGGCTGTTGCTAACCTTTTGCAGGAGTATTCTGATGTGTTTCCAAGTGAGATACCAGCGGGGCTGCCACCAATACGAGGGATTGAGCACCAAATTGACCTTATTCCTGGTGCATCGTTGCCAAACCGTACGCCATACAGGACAAATCCGGAAGAAACTAAAGAAATTCAACGACAAGTGCAAGAACTACTCGACAAAGGTTATGTGCGTGAGTCTCTTAGTCATTGTGCTGTTCTGGTTATTTTAGTGCCTAAAAAGGATGGAACATGGCGTATGTGTGTTGATTGTAGGGCTATTAATAATATCACAATTCGATATCGACACCCTATCCCACGTTTGGATGATATGCTTGATGAGTTGAGTGGTGCTGTTGTGTTTTCCAAAGTTGATTTGCGTAGTGGGTACCACCAGATTCGTATGAAATTGGGAGATGAATGGAAAACTGCTTTCAAAACTAAGTTCGGGTTATATGAGTGGTTAGTCATGCCTTTTGGGTTAACTAATGCACCTATTACTTTCATGAGATTAATGAACGAGGTTCTGCGTGCTTTCATTGGGAAATTTGTTGTTGTCTACTTTGATGATATATTGATTTACAGCAAATCTTTCGATGAACATCTTGATCACTTACGTGCTTTTTTTAATGCTTTACGAGATGCACGTTTATTTGGTAACCTTGAGAAGTGCACCTTTTGCACCGATCGAGTGTCTTTTCTTGGCTATGTCGTGACTCCACAGGGAATCGAGGTTGATCAAGCCAAGGTGGAAGCTATACAGGGATGGCCTATACCGAAGACTATCACGCAAGTGCGGAGTTTCCTAGGACTTGCTGGTTTCTATCGTTGTTTTGTGAAGGACTTCAGCACCATTGCCACGCCTTTGAATGAGCTTACAAAGAAGGGAGTGCCTTTTAGTTGGGGTAAAATACAAGAGAACTCCTTCAACACGCTGAAAGATAAGTTGACACATGCACCTCTCCTCCAACTCCCTAATTTTAATAAAACCTTTGAGCTTGAATGTGATGCTAGTGGCATTGGTTTGGGTGGTGTTTTGTTACAAGAAGGCAAACCTGTTGCTTATTTTAGTGAAAAATTGAGTGGGCCTGTTCTGAATTATTCTACTTTTGATAAGGAATTATATGCTCTTGTTCGCACATTACAAACATGGCAGCATTATCTATGGCCCAAAGAGTTTGTTATTCTTTCAGATCATGAATCTTTAAAATATATTCGTAGTCAAGGAAAATTGAATCGTAGACATGCTAAGTGGGTTGAATTTATTGAATCTTTTCCTTATGTTATTAAGCACAAGAAAGGGAAAGAGAATATAATTGCTGATGCATTGTCTAGGAGATACACCTTGCTGAACCAACTTGATTACAAAATCTTTGGATTGGAAACGATTAAAGATCAATATGTTAATGATGCTGATTTTAAAGATGTGTTGCTGCATTGTAAAGATGGGAAGGGATGGAACAAATTCATCGTTAGTGATGGGTTTGTCTTTAGAGCTAACAAGCTATGCATTCCAGCTAGCTCCGTTCGCTTGTTATTGTTGCAGGAAGCGCATGGAGGTGGCTTAATGGGGCATTTTGGAGCAAAGAAAATGAAAGATATACTTGCTGGTCATTTCTTTTAGCCAAAGATGAGAAGAGATGTGGAGAGATTTGTTGCTCGCTGCACGACATGTCAAAAGGTTAAATCACGATTGAATCCACACGGATTGTATTTGCCTCTACCTGTTCCTAGTGCTCCTTGGGAAGATATTTCTATGGATTTTGTGTTGGGATTGCCTAGGACTTGGAAGGGACGTGATAGTGTGTTTGTGGTTGTTGATAGATTTTCTAAGATGGCCCATTTCATACCATGTCATAAAACTGATGATGCTACTAACATTGCTGATTTGTTCTTTCGGAAAATTGTTCGTTTGCATGGTGTGCTCAACACAATTATTTCTGATCGTGATGCTAAATTTCTTAGTCATTT
Source organism: Panicum miliaceum (assembly GCA_032594955.1). NCBI lineage: Eukaryota > Viridiplantae > Streptophyta > Magnoliopsida > Poales > Poaceae > Panicum > Panicum miliaceum. Next base: position 22,962,218 of record CM064062.1, read on the forward strand.
TTGGAAGACTTTATGGGCTAAATTGGGAACTAAGCTGTTGTTTTCTACTACATGTCATCCGCAAACTGATGGTCAAACTGAAGTGGTTAATAGAACTTTGTCTACTATGTTAAGGGCTGTTTTAAAGAAGAACATTAAGATGTGGGAAGATTGTTTGCCTCATATTGAATTCGCTTATAATCGATTGCTGCATTCTACTACAAAGATGTGCCCATTTCAGATTGTATATGGTTTCTTGCCTTGTGCTCCTATTGATTTAATGCCTTTGCCATCTTCTGAAAAACTGAATTTTGATGCTACTAAGCGTGCTGAATTGAGGTTAAAACTGCATGAAACAACTAAAGATAACATAGAGCGCATGAATGCTAAATATAAGATTGCTGGTGATAAAGGTAGGAAGGAACTGAAGTTTGAACCTAGAGATTTAGTTTGGCTGCATTTGAGAAAGGAAAGGTTTCATGAGTTGAGAAAATCTAAATTGCTACCTCGGGCTGATGGACCATTTAAAGTGTTAGAGAAAGTCAATGATAATGCATATAAGCTCGATCTGCCTGCGGATTTTGGGGTTAGTCCCACATTTAACATTGCAGATTTGAAGCCATATTTAAGAGAGGAAGATGAGCTTGAGTCGAGGATGACTCAAATGCAAGAAGGGGAGGATGATGAGGACATCAACACCAATGATACATCCACTCCGACACAAGTACCTATTACTGGTCCTATTACTCGTGCTCGTGCTCGTGCTCGTCAACTTAATCATCAGGTGAGTACCAACTTGTGACAGACACCACGGTCGCATATGAACTCGGATTGGGGCGTTGAAGTACTTCTTGGAAAGCTTATGAAGTCTTCTTTCAAACGGATCCGGCCTCATATCCATATCTCTTACGACTCGGCCGCAATCGTAAAATTAATACAGAGTCCTTTTCTGCCCATGGTGCTGCGTCACCCTGTTTTGGCCCAATGGGCCGTGTATCAAGTTGAGTCCATTACCTTCGATGATTTTTACCTCAGAGCAATATTCTTCGGATCTTCGGGGATGTCTTCTCACTTTTCTCAATCGGGAACAAGAACTATATTTGGTATGTGATCATCCCGTACTAAGACCCCTGAGGAGTGAATTGAATTCTACTCCATGAATTTTGTTGCACCATGATGATGTGTCTCAATCATTTAATCGAATCAATCTCCTCTGCCGGTGCTGATTAGTCAACAGTAGTGGAAATGAAATCCGAATAAAAACCAAGATCCTTTGTTGAAGCTTGATGATGGAACGGGGATTGAATCAATTGCCGAGAGTTGAACTTCTTCAAATTAATCATGCTCTTTAATTTTGAAGTCGACTCGGATTCGTCATGGATTTTCCGGCGAATTGAAATCAATCAAACACTACCCTGTCTTCACATAAAGAGAAAACAACATGGTTGCCTACTAGACATTGGCTATGAACCATAGATAAAATCTCAAGCTTTAATAAATCTTTTAAATATGTGCCTTCCCCGGCAATGGCGCCAAAAATGCTTGTTGAAATTTTATAACGCAATCACCGAGTATGGACATAGAGTCCATTCCCCGGCAATGGCACCAAAAATGCTTATTGGCATTTCATAGCGTCATCATTAGGATAGATGTTTCCCAGCAATGGCACCAGAAATGCTGTGGGGGTATTTCTTACGTTACAGAAGGATCCGCAAGCGCACAGAATATCGTTGTAGCATTTTACCCGTGAGTATGGGGTCGTATTTATATTTCTGCAGGGAAGGCGGTGGTTCAAATGGATTTATTAAGCTCAAGAGAATCATCATGGTTAAATATCCAATATCTAAATAGGGGTAATTGATAATATGATTGAGAGGTAGTGTGACACAAGATCAACCATCCTTAGGAAAGAATGACTGGGGTCAGAGCAAGATAGAAGGAAGCTTTCAAGGGCATACAAAGGATAACTCTTATCTGGGCAAGCATAGAACATACTCATGCACACATACATATACACATGCTTAGGATCGGGCTCTAGGCTCCCAGGCATCACCGGGAGACCGCACAAGATATGGCTAGGTGGCCACTAGATCTTCACGGCTATTTTATGCACCTCCTACAACTACTACACGAACGGGAAGGATTACGCTGGACGGACAGGGCTGTCACCACTTGCCACCTACCTAATCTAACCATGTTATAGAGCCGCATTCAAACATAACCGATAACCCAGACACCACGTCTGTGCTAAGGATTATTGCTCTAGCCTTACTCTGAGACTAGGAACACCCCGACTAGGGGAGATGAAACCGATGCCGTAGCCTAGATGTTTTAGCATGTCTAAACATGCAAGATACGCGACACAAGCAAGACTATGAAAGGATCACATACTAAACATAAGCATAGGAACCAAACGCAAGCTAAGATAAGGAACTAAACTTTATTACTAAACACCAAACCATACATAAAGAGAAAGATACAAAGCCATACCAAGCTCTTTATGAAGACTAGAAGACCTTGAAGAACTACTCTTCACCTACACTCCACTACCCTAGAGAGCTTTACAAAGGAGGAGAGGCTACATCTTTTGTGTCTTCTTTAGGAGCACCCCATCTTGTATTTATAGGCATGGAACAAGGGGTGCTCGGCAGGAATTCACCGCAATTCAAGCCAAATCGACCTTGAGGCGAGCTGTGGGAGTGACACATGGCAGAGGTAAGTTGGTGGGTCCCATCATAGGTCGGTCGACCTGGGCTATTCGGCCGAACCAGCCCAGGCGCCCACCACCTTCATCTTTAGCTGGATCACTCATTGCTGGGCTCTTGTGCCCCTGGTTGACGATAGAGCTGATGACAGGTCGATTTGCTTCGGTTGTGGGCCCTCCAATCTATATGATGCACGTGTGGCGGCGTATGATTGGTTGAGGCTTATTTCCTTTGATCAATGAAGTGTCTTTTCCTTTAAAATTCAGCTGAAATCATGCAATCATAAAATTCTCTAAGGGCATGTGGAATGTATACATTTATTAGCATAATGTGTATAAGAAATGCAAGTTCATCCTTATTTTGTGATCACATTAGCGCTCATTTATGCTCCGTAGCGAGCGTCAACACCAGTCCACCAAATGATAGCAAAATCCTTTTATTCACTAGTGGCTTGTCTAACTCTATGTTGCTCAGGTACAAGGTGGGCACTAAATTTTTGCTCAACTGTCATCTCCCAATCAAAATATTCCTCAGCATCATAATGTCCAGAAAATGAAGGTATAGTAAATTTAACTTTAGCATAAGGGTCATCGAAAGCACGGTTATGAATACCACCAATACCTGTGATGTTGGGGTGGAGACGACGTCGTAGTCGTGCTTCTCGCGTAGCTAGGTCATCTTTATTACCAAGGACATCATACACCACGTCCTCATCTTCATTGGGCGGGGGTGTGGGGAGTTTCCAACGCAACCACCCTGTCGGTTAGCATGGATATCCATCTGTGCAACCTCTCAAAGCTGGCAGAGAACTTGAGGCCCCGACGGCAGTGTGATGAGGACATCAACACCAATGATACATCCACTCCGACACAAGTACCTATTGCTGATCCTATTACTCGTGCTCGTGCTCGTGCTCGTCAACTTAATCATCAGGTGAGTTCACATCTAAGCTCATGTACATCATGTTTAGACCATGGAGACCCGTGTACTCTTATTTTGCTTAGGAACCAAGGAGATAACCGAAAGGGAAACGGATTCGCGCAGGCTGGATTCGGACTGCAGAACAGTACCAACTTGTGACGGACACCACGGTCGCATATGAACTCGGATTGGGGCGTTCAAGTACTTCGTGGAAAGCTTATGAAGTCTTCTTTCAAACGGATCCGGCCTCATATCCATATCTCTTACGAATCGGCCGCAATCGTAAAATTAATACAGAGTCCTTTTCTGCCCATGGTGCTGCGTCACCCTGTTTTGGCCCAATGGGCCGTGTATAAAGTTGAGTCCATTACAGACGCGTCCTAGGGTTGGAGTACGACCCCAGCACCCCTATGGTCGTCCTCCCATGTACTTATACCCCTTAGCCGCCGCCAAGGATGCTTGGGTTTTGTTTAGATCGAGTTTAGCCTTCGCTACTTGCTTGCAAGCGCGCGTGCTGGATCAGCCGCCCGTCTTCTTGTCTTCGGAACCCCACCATTATTGAGAATGCGTGTGAAACCTTCATTTACATCTAGTAAATTCAGTACTTGTCATACTTGTTCTTGCTAGTTCTTCGATTGCTTGCAAGACGAGTGCCCTAGTGGCCGGGTGCCGCGCTCCACAAGATCGCGACAGCCATTGGAGGGGGTGTATCGGTTGCTAAGGCGTAGCTTGGAAGGCTGTAGTCGGGCCGTGAACGTCGCCTCCATCAACTAATCGAGTTATCCACGCCTCTCATCGAAAGATCGGGAATCAATCCCTAGCAGTCGCCATTACAGTGGTGACGGCCTGGGTGACCACCTTTGTCATCTCCTTCTTCCCTTGGTCAATGGCAACTAGTAGTTGCTCTTGGCTCACACTCGTTGAAATCCTTGGGGGTGCTACTTCCATCATCACCTGCCATTGTAGACACCAAAACAAGAACAAACAGTGAAGGTTATCCCTAATAATGTACTTCTTAGGGATAGTGGTGCCTCTCAATCAATACAGCAAAAAGGAAACACCTTACCGAACTTTTACAAGGTTCTTACCAGCAAGGCAGAGGACACGTAGGAGGCGTAGTTCACGATTGCAAGGGTCAAAACTTGTGTTGTTCAGAAGTAATATGTGGAGCTATAGAAAGGCGAGTATGTAAGTGGAACACAATTCAATAACAGATAGTAATGCTGAATAAATGTCCAAAGCTACTTGTCCCTAGTTGCTGGTCTACTCGTGTCCTTAGAATAGTAGTGTCAACAAGGAAGGAACAAGGATGTAAAGTATGAGCAGCAAAGACACAAAATCAGCAAGTATCTAGTAACACACACAAGTCAGCAAGTGTATCCTCTCTATGTGTCTCCTGTTTCGTCTTTTAGCACTAGTAGAAATCACAATTTTTTTTCTTTTATTTTTTGATATTTTTTCTCAACCAGGAGCACAAGAATAGGAACACCACCAAGTATCAGCTCAATCCGATGTAAGATGTGATCGGTAGAAACCCACGAGCGTCTCAAAAAACTGATGCTGGAACTTTGGAGCTCGAATCAACAACCTTCTGATTATTTTTTCTGATATTTTTGAATTCGGCGAAACCGGAAGAGCCGGTGAATCGTATGTGCAAAATTTCGCAAGCTTTCCGGGAAAAAAATGCCTCAATCGGAGTTCCGAGCGAAAAGTTATGCCCGTTTCTAGGAGGACCCTCCGACTTAGGTTTTGCTGGTGGTCGAAACGGAATCGGATGCGAATCGGGTGGGGGAAAAATTATGGTATGGTAGCAGCGGAAAAAGGGATCACACAGCCGAACTAAAACATGATCCAAACCAGCAACAAAGACACGGACTAGGACACAAACTCAACACTATGGACTCTAAAAGAGAATTATGCAAAAGGCTAAACACGGTTTGGGACAGGGGAAAAAAATTTGTGGCTTTTCTGTGGACTCTAGGATGAAGGTGAAAATAAATCTAACTAGGTGAGGGTGAACCTGACGGTATGCCTGAAGCTCTAATTACCACTTGATATGGACTAGGATTCCCGATCTTCCGAAAGGTTCTGATAACTCTCAATTTGGTGGAGTCGCTACACAGATCGATCCGGCTTCCGAACAACACATTCCGAACCCTGCAATCGCAGCACATCGTCGCCTCAGGTTATTGACTGGCAATGCTCAGTCGATCTCGCCCAGAAGGCTAATCCCTGCCTGCAAATAAAAGAACACAAGCAAGAACAAGGAAGAATGCAACCAATTTGCAGATGTAAGATTAAACTCACGAGTCGGTGTCTCACAAACCGATCAACGGCGAAACTGTTCGATAGAATAATCTAAGCAAAACCCAAACCCTAACTTGGGTGGCGGCTACTGATTTATGGAGTTTAGGGTCGTGCAAGGATCCCTGGTCGCGCCCCTAATGGGCTCACACACGATACACGACCCAAAGGCCAAAATACGGCGACGCAGCACTGAGACAGATTCTGGACGTCCACTTGTTTCAAAGATTCCCGTTGGCTCGAAAATAATTTGGACGTGGGACCAGTACAATTGGAAGCGCTATGAAATTTCTTTCCAACCATATGTGGATCGCCCCAAATGGACTCCGTATGCGGCCTGGGCGTCCAATCTATGGCAGACTACTCCTGGACTCCGAGGTGGACTTGAAGTTGAGTTGTATTGGGCCTCCACGAAGCTTGGTCGTCCCTTGCTGGTCCTCCACAACACCAAGCTCCTCTCCATGTGTCTCCCGGTCCTCTCCTTGGTTCTCTTAATTTAATTGCTGCGCGCGAGCTCTAGTGATTGGACCTTGAATGTCCAGCGGAGAAGTGTTGTGTGCATCCAAAGGAGTGATGTCCTCATCAGGCCATCAAGGCCACAACCGAGCACCACCGTCGCCTCCTCTGCCGCCCCTTCTCCTCCCTCCCTCAGCCTATAAAGGGCATGTCGAGCCCCCCTACCCTCCCCTTCCCCGCTCCCTTGCTTTGCTCCACCACCGTGCAGCGCCGTTGCAGTCTTCCCGAGCTTGCCCTCGACACCGATCCGCCGCTATGCCGCTCCCCTTTGCCGCCCGTGCATCGCTAGAGCTTCACGCGAGTGTAGGGACCCTCACTGCCCCCCTTTTCCCTTTCTTTCCCCCCTAGCGCGCGCGATTGATCGCCGGAGCAATCTCGCTAAACGCCGCCACTGTGCGCCCGCCCACTAGCCGAGGCTCTACGCCAAGCCACCAATTGGGTTCCCCACGTCCCCCTCTTTCTCCTCGGCCTAACTACGCTCAAAACAAGCCCCGGACGACCAATTTCGGCCAAGTCCGGTGAACCCACCACCGCGCACCGTCGTTCACTGCCGCCAGAGCCGTCTGGCGCCCAGCCGAGCCGCCCCGCCACTGAGTCGAGCCGCCCGGCCGCATCCCTGCCGTCGCATCAAGATCCGACGGGCCGTATCCCTTCGGCCCAAAGTCAAACCACTCCCCATACTGGTTAGCTTTAGCCATTTTGCAAAAAGGCCCCTACAGTTCTCTGTAATCAACCTGCTATCCTAAGTCCAAGATCTTTGCAGTTATGGCCTTTTCTTATGTTTTAGCCCCTGCCTTTTTATAAAATTGAACCCGCAGTTCAGCCCCTTCACTTTTTCAACCTAACCCCTATCTCTTTAGTTTATTTCTATTTTAGTCCTCTGTTTTCTTCTGTTAGCCCCTTTATCTTTCTAAATTCTTGAAGATAAGCTTCTGGAACCTCATTTTAGCCATATCTTTCTCATTCTGACTCCGTTTTCATCGATTCTCGCGCTCACGCGATCCTTGCAGCATGATCTATAACTTTATCACCTTATCTTTCTCTGTTTGTAGTGTTTATTGTGTTGTTTCTTATTTGTTGTATGTTTTGCTTGTGTGATCATGTAGATAACGTGCTGTTCAAGGAAGAACACGCGTTGCATTTCGAGGAAGAAACGCAACAGTTTGTCGAGGAAGGTAAGTGGACTTCTCCTATTGCATATTCTCTTTGGTCCCAATAATCGCATAATAAACCAATTTATCTTAATGTTGTATTGCATTAACTTGATGGGATGCTTATTAAGGACTTACCTAGTCTTTTACTCTTGAAACCTTGAACACCGGGTTCAATCCTTTGTTGGGTAGAAATGCTTAGATGCTTTATCTTGGGATGGTAATGTTATAATCTTTAGAAAATTAAACATGACTCTATTTATACTTATATCTGGATAATTGCAAGATCACTTTATTTAATTGGAACATGGAGAACCACCCAAGAAAATAGTACCACAACATTACCACATGGCTCTGGTCTTGACTAATTAATTAGAAACACTACCTTATGATGATCTTACCGAATGGGCAAGAGGGGAAGCATCGATGGGGTATAGCTCGGTCCTCTTGAGGCTTGGATAAGTGGATCTTCTAAGGCATTTCCTCATTAGGGAGAGTTATGACCACTTTGACTTGAAACCTTAGCGGATTGTCATATGTTAGTGAATATGTGTAAAGGCCTCATAGTGAATCCGTAGCCACTCACCTTGGAAGTGTTTAAGAGGCTAGCTAACTCAGGCGACATGGGAAACACGATTTGTGGTGAAAGTGTACAACCTCCGCAGAGTGAAAACTGGTATATTAGTCATGCTCACGGTTACGAGTGGCTTGGACCATCACATTATAATCGAACTTAAAGAATAATTTAATCTGTGGTTCCTTGGTTTTGTTATGATGTTGTATCCTCTATGCTTCTTTAATCTGTGGTTCCTTGGTTTTGTTATGATGTTGTATCCTCTATGCTTAAGTGAGATGGTATAAACTTACACTTAGTTAAATAGGTGCTTGCTAATAATAAAAATGACCATTTAAAATGCTAACCGCTATAAGCCTTTTTGCCTCTCTTGCTGGTCCTGCATTCTTCTCCCACTTGCTAAGTACCAACCATAAGAGTACTCATCCTTGCCTAAATGCTGTTCAGAAGAAAACATGGAAGTGGAGAACTAAGATGACTTCGAAGAGTTCTAGGCACACGTTCACAAGTCAATTGCCTGTGGAAGAAGCCGCTACCGAAGAAGTTCTTTTAGGATATCGGTGGAATGCTTATATTATCGGAGTGTAATAATGTTATTATACCCTTTTATTTATGTTTTCGAATATTGTCTTTGATATATTATACTTATAATGTCTATCATGTGTTTGTGAACTTGATCCTGGCACACACATGAGATGCATCTAGTTTCATTTTGAAATTGTGTGTGACAGCTACCCCACGAAGGCGCGGTACTCGGCCAGCACCGCGGTGGGAACACGTAGATTATGGCCATCTGCCGGAGTTCTTGCCCATGTCCTTGAGGTCCCTGCAATGCAACTAGAGCATGGGCAAATGTGCGCATAAAGCGAACATGCAATGCAATGATGAGCAGGCTGTGGTGAGAGTTTACTTGGCGAGGTTGTCCCAGAACTTAGCCCTACTGAGGTAGTTGTTCCAGAGGTACGTGGCCACTAGCCGCGCGTTCGCAGGTGAGGACAGGTTGTAGTTGCCATTGCCGCCCGAGGAGGCGTCGCAGTGCTCGGACAGGTACAGCTTCGACATCCGGCCCTAGCAGAACTGGAAGACAAACACGAGGACGACGAACTGAAAGATAGCCATGGAAATGGAAACAGGTGAGGGAGCAAGATGCCGAGCGGCGGTAGCTCGGCTAAGATGCCGAGTAAGGGGGGAGGAATCACGAGCCGGTTGACAAGCAGCACGGATGCCGAGTCTGTTGGATCCATATTTTTGGACTCTTTCCCAATTTTTACCTAGCTAGACTCTTTTAGAGAGTCTTTTGGTGATGCTCTAATGATGTACTCGTCAATTAATGAAGTTATTAGTGGGCCAAATGGGATTGTTGGTATTGTATTTATTCTTTTAAAGCTAAGATAGCGTTTGGTTGGGAGATTTGTAACATAATCAGATTGTGGAAGGTAGCAAATCCCGTTAAATCTATTTAGTTCCATACGGCCAATAATCGGATACCGCGTAATCCAATACCCGCCTATTCATATCCGATTCCCCCGATCTTTGGTTTTTATCGCTTTTTGTATCGCCGCCGCTTGTATAATTGAGCGATGCCTGTTCTATTGGACAATCGTCTTCCTCCCACCCCTTCCTTCCCCAATGCTAGGAACTCGACAGTGACCAACGCTGCTTCTTTTTAGCAAGATCATTATCAATCGCTACCTCTGATTCTACCCATCCTTGTCCTGGGCGAGCCGCTCCATCCCCCTTCGCATTCTGATCCCCTGCGGAAGGAGCTCCACCATAGGTGACCAGCACCCTGCCACCTCTGGCGAAAACATCATGTTAGGTCTTACAGATCACCTAGGGTAGATCAGTGCGGATCTAGGCTTTGATACAAAGTACGCAATAGTGTTTACATGTGAGAGAGAAGGAGAGAGAGAGAGATAGAGAGGTAGGATGCCGCCCGGACGACGAGGAAGAAGACTCGACGTTTTTGGCCATGTCGTCGGTGAGGCGGCGCTGGTGCAGTGGCGTCAGCCGGAGTCGAGGGTGATGGCAGCGCTTTGTAGAGGCGGCGACATGGTGTAGAGGCGGCGGCTCGATTCGAGGCAGTGGCGGCGGCGCATCCCGTCGCTAACAGCACCTCGTAGATTGGGTCACTAGGGTTGTGTAGGTGGGTTTTTGAGTCATGGTGAATCTCGGCGTTCGTGCCCCTGGCCCCCACCCTCTGTTTGTATGGCGCTGCGCGACGGAGGACCGCAACTATAGATTGGTTGGACGCCCCCGATTAGGGTGTGTCAAGGGGTCCGACTCGGTCGTTGGACCAAGCCGGCTGAGATCAATCTAACATTCTTCCCCTTGATCTCACCTTACTTACCCACTTAATACTCCATTCCATCATAGATTAGTGCATAGGATATGCCTCGTCACAACGATTAGTACCATTAGATTAACAACCACAATACACCTTTCCATTTTGAAATAGAAACTCAATTTTGGGCCCTTACAATCCAAGAATCATAGGCTTTCCTATAAACCCATGCCGGCTAAGTGTTCTTTGAACACATTGGACGGTAAGTTTACGAATCCGCTAACATCTTCTTTGTGCTCATATATTCAAGACTAATGGTATGATCCTGGATTTGCTCTTTAACAACATTAAACTTAATATCAATGTGTTTGGCAGCACCACTTGACTTGTTGTTGTGAGTGTAAAATACTGCAAGTTCATTATCGCAGTACATCTTTAGTGTTTTTTCTATGCTATCGACCACTTTCAACCAGGGTATAAACTTCTTTAGCCATTTAACCTGCCCCGAGGTCTCATAACATGCTACAAACTCAACATACATCATAGATGATGCAGTGACTGTCTGCTTGGAGCTTTTCCACGATATAGCTCCTCCTGCGAGAGTGAACACATAACCTTATCTGTATCTCCCGCAAAGTCTGAGTCTGAGTAACCCTCTATCTCTAGGGAATCAGATCTCATATATGTTAACATGAGGCCTTTTGTGCCCTGCATGTAACAAAAGGATTTCTTAACAATTTTCCAGTGTTCTATACCTAGATGGTTTCATTAAACTTTAAATACCATTGTCTGGAGGCTTGCTTTAGTCCATAGGAGGCATCCCATACTTTCTTTTCCTTCCACAACAAAACCTTTAGGCTGCTTCATCTAGACATTCTCATAAAGATCCCCATCGAGGAATGCCGTCTTTACATCCATTGGATGCAACTCTAAGTCATAGTGTGCCACTAAAGCCATTATGATCCTGAATGAATCCTCACATGAGATACGAGAAAATGTCTCATTAAAATCTATTCCTTCTCTCTGTGTGAAGCCTTTCACCACAAGACGTGCTTTATATCTTTCTACATTCCCTCTAGAGTCACATTTCATCTTGTAGAGCCATTTGCAGCCTACTGTTTTGCCTCCTTTGAGAGATTCTTCTAAGTACTCATTGATTTCATCTCATCTTTCATAGCTGTCACACTCTATTTTTATGGCAAAACCGAATGCATCTCATGTGTGCACCAGGATCAGTTTACACACACATGATAGACATCATAAGTGAATATATCAAAGACAATGTTTGAAATATAAATAAAACATAGTATCAATATTATTACACTCCGAATAACATATAGACGTTCCACCATTAACCTAGGCAATGTCTTCCTCCACAGGCAGTCAACTGGTGAACGCTCGCTTAGAAATCCTCGAACTCATCGAAGTTCTCTTCTCCAAAGTTTCCTTCTGAACAGCAGTTGGGCAACGGTGAGTACTCTTATGGTTGGTATTCAGCAAGTGGGTGAAAATATGCAAGGTTATCAAGGAAAGGCTGAGGTTTTTAAGCGGTTAGCATTTTAGTTGGTCAAATTTTATTAGCATGCAACCCATTAACTAGATGTAAGTTTATACCAACCCCTTTAAGCAAAAAGGAAAACAACAACAATAAAACAAAGAACCACAAGTTAATAAATCTTTAAGTTCAATTATCATGTGAGGGTCCAAGCCGCTCTTGACTGCGAGCACGGCTGATATATCAGTTTTACACTCTGCAGAGGTTGTACACTTTCACCACAATTCGTGGTCCCCTTAGTCGCCCGGGTTTGCAAGGCCCTTAAACACTTTCGAGGTTAGTGGCTAGGGGTCCACTACGAAGCCTTTACAAAGACAAACGGAAAACTAGATAGCCCGCTAGAATTCCGGTAGCGGTGTGGTCCATAAACCTCCCTAATGGTCTGCACCTTAGCAAAGGCTGCAACCCCAAGAGGGCCGGGCTATGACCCCTACACCGAACCCCACCTTGCCCTCTCGGTAAGACTACCAGTTAACCACAAGTCTAATTAATCAGCTAAGGTCAGAGCCATGTAACATTGTGGTTGTACTGTTTTCTTGAGTGGTTCTCCATGTTCCAATTAAATAAAGTGGTCTTGCAAAATATCCAGATAAAAAAATAGTTTAAAACCATGATTAACATTTTTAAATGATTAAAGCAACACCATTTCCCAAAGTTAAGAAACTAAGCATAGCTGCCCAAAAAGATAACTAAAATCAGGTGTTTCAAGGCTTTGGTGAAAAGACTAGGTAAATCCTTAATAGGCATTCCCGTCAAGTTTATGCATTCAACAAATAAAGTAAAGTTGTTTATCATGCTATTATTGGGACAATCCACTTGCCTTCCTCATCAAAAACTTGATTCTCTTCCTCGAATTGTTGCTCTTGCCCTTCCTCGAACGTCATACCGTCTATACGATCACATAATAAAAAACATACACAAAAAAATAAGAAACAGTACAACAAATAGTACAAACTGATCAAAATAAGATGATAAAGATGAAGTTCATGATGTAAGGATCGTGTGGGCACGAGAATTGCTGAAAATGGAGTTAAAACAACAAAGATAGGGCTAAAACAGTGATCCAAGGACCAACTTGTCACACCCAGTTTAAGGACAAAACCGAATGCATAACTATATGTATGCCAGGATCAAGTTCCATACATATAGTGACATCATCAGTGAATAACATCAATAGTATCACATAAAGAAACATAAATAAGGACTTACTAGATTATCAGAGATATTCTCTTATAATGGAAACGAAGGCTCCAAACTTCACAGGCAAACGACTGGGGGTTGCGTACGCCTAGAACTCTTCATCATCTTCAGTAGACTTCACACCTTTTTCTTCTGAGCAGCAGTTAGCAAGGGTGAGTACACTTATGGTTGGTACTCAGCAAGGCCACAAGAAATAACCAGAGTAATGATTTAAATCCATCTTTAAGTTTATTAATCATGTGAGGGTCCAGGCCGCTCTTGACCGTGAGCACGGCTGATATATCAGTTTTAGACACTCTGCAGAGGTTGTACACTTTCACCACAAGTCGCGTAAAAGTTCAGAAGAACTTTGGACCCAACCATGCTGTGCTAGCTAGGCACAATACCACACTTCCGAGGTGTGATTGCATAGGGACGATACGAGGCCTTTACAAAGATTCCCTAATAAGAAGTAGTCCGCTAGAGTTTTGGTAGCAGTGTGGTCCATAAACCTCCCTAATGATCAGCACCTTAGCGAAGGCTGCTACCCCAAGAGGACCGGGCTATGACCCCTATCACCGACCCCCTCCTTGTCCTTTCGGTAAGACTGCTTCAAACTAGAGTCTCTAATTATTTAGCCAAGACCAGAGCCATATAGTCCTCGTGGTTGTACTGTTTTCCTGGGTGGTTCTCCACGTTCCATTTAATACATGGTATTCTTGTAAATAAGCATAGATAGAAGGATGGTTAGGGTCACTTGCCTTTTTCCAACGAAGAGCTACTCTTACTGCTCTTCAGTTCTTGCTCACTTGGAAAACTTGATCTTTAAGCCTCAACAGTGATCATTCTATTTGAAGCAAACATCGGGCACAAACATACAAAACAACAAACAAGTACAGCTAAGAACAATACACCAATCACAGAACAAAAACTTTTAAAAGAGCGTGCTAAAGGATAAGGCTCGCTGCTACGATTACAAGAGAACAAGAAACACGGAAAACGGAGCTAGGGTTGAAAAGACACAGCTATCGGAAGATTGGTATAATAAAAGAAACAAAAGAACTATGAGCTTTATTTATTTTATTTGGAAAACAAATGTAAAAGACATTCAAAACAAAATATCCTTGATTATAATTAACTTATATTATATTTTTATTTTTAAAAGCGGAGTAGAACTTAGTCATATTTTATTTATGATTGTCTATGTACAAATTACACTAATTAACAATTAGAAAGAAACTTGTGAGAGCATCTAAACGCATAACTTTATATTTGGTGTTCAACTAAACAAATTATATTTAAAACACATTTGAGTTGGTATTAATTGAATTGACATTAGTTATGAAAAACCAGAGGTAAAGACCTAGGTGGATTTTAATTAGAAAAACTAGGTGAGAGAACTTTAATCAAATTAAATCTATTTTTAATTAAAAGACAGGAACTAAGGCACAACGACACGACTAAACGGTAGCTTAGGGATAGCGCAACAAGAACGAGTCGAAACGGAGCTAAAACGACGAAGGTAGGGCTAAAACAAAGCTCCAGGAACTTATCTGCGAAGAAACTGAACTTCTAGGGGCTAAATTGAAGAAATCAGGGGATAAAACATAAATAAACCTTAAACAAAGGGTCGGGGTGCAAAACTGGAGATCCTGGACGGCGGGTACTAATTTTGGAAAAGTTAGGGGTCGGGACAGAAAAGAAAGGGCTCAACTCTAATTATTTTTCTACTGATCTGGACTGCGGGTTGATTTCTGGAAAACCTAGGGGCTTTTCTGCAAAAGTTCCGGGGTCGGCTAGGTTTGGCTTAGTCGGGTGGATCTGATCCGTTGGATCATGATCCGACGGCAGGGTAAGGGTCGGGCGGATCGAACGCAGCTCGAATCTATTCTGGCCATTAGATCTAGATCGGGCGGCAGGGTAAGGGTCGGGTCGGGTCGAGACGACTCGGCAGAGTAAGGGGTCGTGCGAATCGGTGGGTTAAAGGGTCGGGCGAATCGCTCGGCGGCGCTGGACGGCAGCAGTCGCCGGCGGCGAGCAGGCGCGGTGGTGCCTCGCCGGTGTACACCGGAATCGGTGCTCCGGGGCACGGATTGGCACGAGAAAGAGCCGAGGAGCGAGAGTGGGCAACGGGGAACTCTCCTAGGGGCTCGGGACGGCTGTGTGGCGGCCGGAAGCATGCTCACCACGGCGGCGGGCGGAGATAGAGCTCCGGCGAGCAATTGCCGGGGCAAGAGAGCGAGAGGGAGGGGGAAAATGGGAGCGGCATGGTACTCACCACCTCGTGGAGCGTTTACGAGATTTGAAGGCGGCGAGAAGCAGCGGGACGGCAGGTCGACGATGAGGTGCGGCACGGGCGGTTCGGGGCGGCGGCGTTCACACCGGCGAGGAATTGCAGGTGTGGTGCGTCTGCGCGGAGGGGAAGACGAAGCCGGTGATGGTGCGGGGTCCTAGGCGGAGCTCCGGCGGAGGTCAGCGTTGACGATGAGGCGGCGTGAAGGCCGGTCGATGGCGTGTCGGCGAGCTCGAGCTCGGGAAAAATAGCGGCGCAGAGCGGCGGGGCAGTCGGGCGTGCGGTGCAGGCGTGGAAGAGGAGGGGCAGGGGTTCAGGCGCTGGTTTTATAGGGGAGGAGAGGAGGCGGAGCGGCCAGGGAAAGGAAGGCGGCGGCTCACGCAGCGGCCGGGATTGACGCGGTGGAATTGTTGCGGTCGCCCGCGAAGGAAAGGGGCGGGTACCGCGGGGAAGCGCGTGCCACGGCATTATGGCAGGCAAGCGTCGCAGGAAAGGAAGGAGAAGACGCGGGCGACAGCGCGGGGGCGAACAGGATTCGGGGTGAAGAAGAAAAGGAAAGAGGAGGTCGGCGCGGAGGACGGGCGGCGGCGACGGGCGCGGGCGCGTCTGGTGTCACGGCGGAAAGGAAAGAGAGAGGAGCGGGAGGAAGAAGAAAGGAAGGTGGGGCGGGCGCGGGCAGGACTCGCGGCGAGGAGGGGGGAGAAAGGAAGGCACCGGCGACACAAGAAGGAAAGTGGGAGCGGGAGGAAGAAGATGGTGCTGACGGGTGGGTCCCGTCCGTCAGCGGCAGGAGGAAGGAGAGGGGAGGCAGCGGGTTGGGCCGGCTTTTGGGCTGTTTGGGCCGCGGGGAGAGAAAAGAAAGGGAGGAGAGAGAGAAGTTTGGGCCGGCTTTTGGGCTGCGGGGGAGAAAAAGAAAGGAGAAGAGAGAGAGGTTTGGGCCGGGCTGGAAAAAGGGAAAGAGAGAGAAAAAGATGGGGTGGGCCAAAAGAGATAGGGAAGAGAGAAGAAAAGATTTTAGTGTAGTTTTTTGGGTATTTTTATTTTGCAAACTTAAACACGCAAACAAACAAAAATCAATGCAGCGACATGAATGCAACAAACATAAAACCATTTTATTTAATTCTGAAAGACAATTATTTATTTTTCCTATACTAGATTTTTTGTAAAGAAAATAAATGTTGAAATCTTTATATAATTATGAGAAAATCATTACTTTATTATTATTATTATTTTTAATCACATCCTAAAATCCATTAATTTTAGGGTGTGACACCACCTATCATCGATTAGAGAGAGAGAGGGGAGGCGGGGGCAGGCTGCTGGATTGGGCCAGGCTGGGCCAGAGACGGGGTTTTGGGCCGGGCGCAGGGACGAAAAGAAGAGAGAGGGAAAGGAGAGTTGGGCTGAGCCGGGAAGAAGAGAGAGAGAGAGAGGAAAAGAAAGAGATGGGCTGGGTTTGGTTTTGCTTCCTTTTTTTCTTCTTTTTTTTTTCTAGATCTGGGTGTTACAAAACCTACCCCCCCTTAAAGAGAATCTCGTCCTCGAGATTCAGGAAGATTGGAGAACAACTGAGGAAACTCTGCGATAAGCTCAGTTTCTCTTTCCCACGTAGCCTCATCCTCTGAATGGTGACTCCACTGTACTTTACACATTTTTATTACTTTGCTCCGAGTGACTCTCTGAGATGTTTCCAATATTTTAACCGGACACTCTGAATAGGTCAAGTCATCTTGCACATTGAGTTCTTCCAGTGGTAACTGCTCTTCGGGCATCCTCAAACACTTTTTCAACTGGGCTACGTGAAACACGTCATGGATATCTGATAATCATGCCAACAATTCGAACTGATATGCCACTTCTCCTTTCCTTTCCAGGATTTGAAAAGGACCGATATAACAAGGTGACAATTTTCCTTTCACTTTGAATCTGCAGACACCCCTGATGGGTGATACTTTAAGATATACATAATCTCCAACTTCGAAAGTCAATTCCGTCCTTCATGTGTCAGCATAGCTCTTCTGGCGTGACTGTGCAGTTCTAAGATTATCCCGAATTATCTGTACTTGCCTTTCAGCTTCTTGCAGAATTTCTGGCCCGAAAACCTGACTTTCACCGGTTGGACTCCAATACAGTGGTGTTCTACATTTTCTCCCGTGTAGTGCTTCAAATGGGGCCATCTTAAGACTGGCTTGATAACTATTGTTGTACAAGAATTCGGCATATGGCAAACTCTTATCCCAACTACCTCCATGTTTTAAAGCACATGCTCTTAACATATCCTCTAGAACTTGATTGGTTCTTTCAGTCTGACCATCTGTCTGTGGATGATATGCGGAACTGAAATTGAGCTTTGTATCCATTGATTCATGAAGCTTCTACCAAAAATGTGACGTGAATTGAGTGCCTCGATCGGATACTATCTTCTTTGGAACACCATGTAAATACACAATCCGTGACATGTACAGTTCTGCCAGCTTGGCTCTGGTATAGGTTGTTTTGACGGGTATGAAGTGAGCAAGTTTTGTCAATCTGTCCACAATAACCCATATGGAATCGTAGCCGCCACGAGTGCGCGGTAACCCTACGATGAAATCCATACTAATCTCTTCCTATTTCCACTTGGGTACTTTCAATGGCTGGAGTAAACCTGCTGGCCTTTGATGTTCTGCTTTAACTCTCTGACATACATCACACAAAGCAACATGGGTTGCCACATCTCTTTTCAGACCATACCACCAGTACTTCTATTTCAAATCTTGATACATCTTGGTGATGCCAGGGTGAATAGAATAAGCAGAATCATGGGCTTCCTTCCAAATGAGTTCACGAAGGTGGTCAATGTCGGGCACACAGATTCTCTTTCTGAACCAAACAGTCCCTTGATCATTCTCTGTGAAATCTGGGGCTTTTCCTAAACCAATTTGGATCTTGATTTCTTTATTCTTAGCATCTGCCAACTGCCCCTTCCTGATCTCTTGTTCTAGAGTAGGCTCCATTTCCATGGTCATTGTTTCAGCATGGGTGACAATCCCCAAATTGAGTCGCGCCATTTCCCAACACAATTCTTGGGGCATCAATCAGACGATCATCATATTAGCTTGACCCTTTCGACTTAATGCGTCTGCCACAACATTTGCCTTTCTAGGATGGTACTGAATATCTAGATCATAACCTTTGATGAACTCTAACCATCTGCGTTGTCTCAGATTAAGATCCCTTTGAGTAAATATGTACTTCAAGCTTTGTGATTGGTAAATATCTGGCACTTATTTCCGATCATATAGTGTCTCCATATCTTTAATGCGTGCACAACTACAACTAACTCCAAATCATGAGTGGGGTAGTTCTATTCATGTTTTCTCAGTTGTCTGGAGGCATATGCTACTACTTTGCCACTTTTCATCAATACTCATCCGAGACCCAACCGTGAAGCATCGCAATACACGTCAAACCCTTTGTGGATATCTGGCATTATCAACACAGAAGCGGTGGTGAACTTTGTTTTTAGTTCTTCAAAACAAGCCTGGCATGCAGCATCCCACTTAAATTCTTTCCCTTTTTCCAACAAAGAGGTGAGTGGTTTTACGATTTTCGAGAATCCTTCAATGAATCTGCGGTAGTAACCTGCGAGTCCAAGGAAACTTCTGATTTCGGGTACATTCTTGGGTAGATTCCAATTCAGAACATCCTATACTTTACTCGGGTCTACTGCAATTCCTCCATCGGTGATAACATGCGCAAGGAAAGAAACTTCCTTTAACCAGAAATCACATTTACTCAACTTGGCATACAACTAATTCTCTCATAGTTTGTGCAACACTATTCTCAGATGTTCTTCATGTTCTTCTTCATTTTTGGAGAATACCAATATATCATCTATAAACACGACCACAAACTTGTCGAGATACTCCATGAACACCTTGTTCATCAAGTACATGAAGTAAGCTGGAGCGTTTGTTAACCCAAACGACATCACAGTGAACTCATACAAACCATATCTGGTTGTAAATGCTGTCTTGGGAATATTTTCTGGTCAGGTCCTCAATTGATGATAGCCTGATCTCAGATCGATCTTGGAGAAAACCTTAGCACCTCTCATTAAGAAGATGGGGAAAATTTCATCGACATGCTTACCCCTAGCAAGGTTCCCTTCTACGGCATCGTATCTGGGAACGCAGCTACGCCGCTTGGCACGGTGGTGCTTCCCGTCACCTTTGGGATGAGGGAAAACTACCGTACCGAGTGCATCAAGTTGGAAGTGGCCAACTTCGAAACCTCCTATAATGCCATTCTGGGCAGACCTACAATGGCCAAATTCATGGCCATACCGCACTATGTTTACTTACTCCTAAAGATGCCAGGAAAGAGTGGGGTTCTCACCTTACACGGCGACCTGGAGAAGTACTACGACTGCGACCAGAAGGCCATCAAGTACGCCTCGATCACGCGTGAAGCAGATACTTCAGGTGAAGTACTCACGGTCGTGCAACAGCTCTCCGAAATAGGGCTAGAAATTCCCACAAAGTAGGCGAACTACTCAAAGCTGCAGCCCACCGGAGAACTCGCTTTGAAGTCCATCCAGCTGCAGGAAGGAGACTCGTCCAAGACAGTCCTGATCGTGTCACAGCTTGACCCCAAATAGGAAAGCGAGCTCATCAGTTTCCTTAGGGCCAACCGAGACATATTCGCGTGGAAACCAGCGGATATGCCAGGGGTTAGAACTGATCAAGCATAGTTTGAAAGTGGATCCTGATGCTACCCCTAAAAAGCATCATCTCCGTAGATTCGCTCAGGATAAGAGGGAAGCAATCGAAAAGGAGTTGGCCAAACTACTCGCGGCTGGTTTCATCAAAGAGGTGTACCACCCAGAGTGGGTTGCCAACCCCGTTCTTGTAAAGAAGAATAATAATAATAAATGGAGAATGTGTGTTGATTATACCGATCTCAACAAGCACTGCCCGAAGGACCACTTTGGGCTACCGCGCATTGATCAAGTAATCGACTGTACTGCCGGCTGTGTACTCCTCTGTTTCCTTGACTGCTACTCGGGCTACCATCAGATTGCCCTTAAGGAAGAAGATCAAATCAAAACCGCCTTCATCACGCCCTTTGGGACTTACGCCTACAAGACTATGTCCTTCGGGCTGAAGAACGCGGGGGCTACGTACCAGCAGGCAATCCAAATGTTCTTTGCAGACCAACTACACAGCAATGTCGAGGCCTACGTGGATGACGTGGTCATCAAGACCAGAATTCTCGAGGACCTAATTGCGGACCTGGAGGAAAAATTCAGTAGCCTCCGGAAGTTCCAATGGAAACTCAACCCGACCAAGTGCGTTTTCGGTGTACCATCCGGGAAACTACTCGGGTTCATCATCAGTCATAGATGGATTGAAGCTAACCCAGAGAAGATTACGGCCATCACCGACATGAAGGCTCCAGCAATGATCAAGGACGTGCAGAAGCTAACAAGGTGCATGGCGGCCTTAAACAGATTCATCTCACGACTTGGACAACGAGGCCTTTCCTTCTTCAAGCTCCTGAAGCAGAAAGACAAGTTCCACTGGACGAAGGAAGCTAAGAAGGTTTTCAGGACCTCAAGGAACACCTGTAGTCACCTCCTATTCTCACAGCACCACGTCCAGGGGAGAACCTGCTGATGTAGATTGCAGCAACTACTCATGTGATCAGCACAACAATTGTTGTGGAGCAAAACGAGGAAGGCCATGCATTTGGCATGCAGAGACCAGTCTATTTCATCAGTGAAGTACTCTCTTAATCGAAGGTCCGCTATCCTTCAATTTAGAAACTACTCTACGCAATACTCATAACATCAAGGAAGCTTCGCCACTACTTCGACGAGTACAATATCTCAGTTGTTACTGATTTCCCGTTGGCGGATATACTCCACAACCGGGATGCCACTGGTCATATATCCAAGTGGGTAGTAGAACTGGGGGCTCTTTCAATCAACTTCAAGCCAAGGACAACCATCAAATTTCAAGCATTGGTCGATTTCATGGCTGAGTGGCGGGAAAATCAAGTACGAACCCCAGCCAGCCGCCTAGATCATTGGACAGTGTACTTTGATGGCTCGCTCAAGCTCGAGGGTGGCGGGGCAGGAGTACTTTTCATCTCTCCAAAGGGTGAACAACTCAAGTACATCTTACAAATCTTTTGGAAGGTGTCCAACAACAAGGCCGAGTATGAAGCGCTACTACACGGTCTCCGCCTGGCAGTCTCACTGGGTATCAAACGACTACTTGTGTACGGCGACTCACTGCTAGTTGTGCAACAAGTCAACAAAGAGTGGGACTGCACAAAGGAGGAGATGGACGCATATGTTATGGAAGTGCGCAAGCTGGATAACAAATTTGCTAGCCTGGAGATTCATCACGTTGTTCGGGACAACAATGTTGGAGGAGATGTACTCTCCAATCTTGGATCCACTCGAGCACAAGTCCCAGCAGGAGTATTTGTCCAGTTACTCAAAGAACTGTCGATCAAGACCACGAATCAAGCAACCACCGATTTGGGATCCTCGGACCCCAGTCGGGAGGTCATGATCGGGGATGAGCTCTACAAGCGTGGAGCAAGCACAGGAGTACTCATGAAGTGTGTTTCCAGGGCATGGGGCCGCAATATACTACTCGAGATACACAAGGGTACATGCGAAAACCATGCAGCGTCCAAGACATTGGTCGGGAAGGCCTACAGGGCAGGCTGTTGGTGGCCAACAGCAATTTTCAACTCCGAGGATCTCGTACGAAAGTGCCAGGAGTGCCAATTTTTTGGCAAATAGTCTCACATCTCGGTGCACAACCTGATCACCATACCGCCTTCATGGCCCTTCACATGCTGGAGCCTCGACATGATTGGACCTCTGACTACAGCTCCAGGAAGCTTTACACATGTATTGGTGCCCATCGACAAGTTTACCAAGTGGATCGAGTACAAGCCGATTACCAAGCTCACTCCAGACAGGGCAGTCGACTTCATCTCGGATATTATGTACCGTTTTGGCTACCCCGCCACCATCATCACAGATCTGAGCTCAAACTTCACGGCAAACCAGTTTTGGGAATTCTGCGAAAACAGCACGATTGAAGTGAAGTACGTGTCAGTCACGCACCCAAGGGCCAATGGACAAGTCGAGCGGGCCAACGGCTTGATTCTATATGGCCTAAGGAAGAGACTCTATGATGAGAACAACAAAAATGGTGGAGAGTGGATATATGAGTTGCCTCATGTTGTCTGGGGGCTTCGAACTCAACCATCGAATAGGACATACCCTTTTTTTCCTTGTCTACGGGTCCGAAGCTATACTCCCAGCAGATTTTATGTGGCTCTCTCCCAGAGTCGAGATGTATGATGAAGGGGAGGCGGACGAAGCTCGGCAACTAGAACTGGATACTGTTGATGAAGCTAGATGCAGTGCCCTCGTTCAATCAGCCCGTTATCTGCAAGGCATCCGGCGCTATCACGATCGCAATGTGCGAGAGCGGTCGTTCAATATCGGTGACTTGGTCCTTCGCCGTATTCAGGATGAAACTGGGCTACACAAGCTTAATTCACGGTGGGAAGGTCCTTTCATCGTGTGGGAAGTCACAAGACCATGGTCATATTGCCTGCAGTACCCTGATGGCCAGGAAGTTCCCAACTCCTGGAACATAGAGAATCTCCGGAAATTCTACGCCTAGTAACAGTTGTGAAAGCAATTCGCCAGCTGCATGTCAGCATTTTTATAAGTAAAGAGTTGATTTCGCCGTAATTCGACTACTTTCTGCATGTATTAACTCGGGGGCTCCGCCATGAGTTCTTACATCTTTTCGCCTACATTAAACTCGGGGGTTCCGCCACGAGTTTATATGTTTTCTCGACTACTTATATTCGGGGGCTCCGCCACGAGTACTTGTACTTAGCTCGTTTATGCTCGGGGGCTCCGCCACGAGTACTTACGTCTAGTACAGCCTATAAGGCAGAGCACTCGACGTACTCTCACAGTTCCAGCCGCTACTACGACTACTCGAAAGAGAGCGTTAAGGCACCCACCGAAGGTGTCACCAAGCCCATCACACGGTCACATTATTTCCCTGCTACAAGCGGGTCATTAACAACTTAACCATTCAGGTTCTCAAACTGATAGGCTAACCTAGCATACCGCATGATTGGGTAAATCCAGGTTAAGTCCTTTGGCTCTACAAGCACTTTTACGGAACGTCAAGTTACTGACAACATCCAAGCCGATTCTCTTGGAGTAGCTTAACCCAAACGTCTCCAACTAGTCTAAGTCCTACGATCATACCAGCAAACATCACACAAAGAACGCTGAAGAAAGATCAACTAGGAAAATTTATATACATATCAACAAGTGGCATAAGTGTTCATCATGACACATTGTAGGTGCTACTAATCATCTTGCTCCAGGCTCTCAGCTATCTTGTCAGCAAGGGGCTCGACTTCTTCATGGAACTTCATGAATTGCTCAACAGAGCAGTCGGCCGCCATGCCTTCAGCGAGTGGTTCAAGATTTACCTTGGGCCAGTACGACTTCACCAACGCGAGTGCCTAAGCTATGTAGGTCCTGGTGGTCTCTGAGGTGTAGCTAGCAACCTTCTGAGGAGTCGCACGAAGCTTCTCTAACAATGACAGCTCGCCAGCATCACCTTCAGTCGGAAACTCCACCATCTCCACGACAGCCTGCGCAGCAGTCTTGAATTCTTCAAGTTGTTTTTGGATGACATCCTTTTCCTCAAGCATATTCTTGATCTGCTGCATGCCATCGCGGAATTGGACGCTTGTATCTTGGAGGATCTTCTCAAGACGCTCGACGTCATCTGCGCCACGGTAAACAAGATTCTTTAGAACTATTATCCTGTTCTCTTTCTTTTGCAAAGTGGATTTCAGTTCTGCAGCAAGAGACAAGAGGAAGTATTCGGGAGTCTCAGGAACTACTCGAACAATCGTATATAAAGACATCAAGACAAGGCAACAAGTTACCTTTGTGAGCCTTGGCAATCTTCTTATTTTTCTCAATGAGCTCGGCCTTTTCCTTCTCAAGATTCTGGATATCATTTTTAAGAAGCCAAGATTCTTGAGTGCGCTCTTTCTTCAACTGCTCGAGTTCATTACGGAGGTCGATCCTCTTCTAGATTTCTTCATGAATGCGCTCATCTTTTTCCGCCAATTTATGATGGCCGTCCTCAATGAACTTAAGTTTCTCGGACTTTTCCTGGGATCGGTCCATCAAGTTCTACAAAGCAGAGTATAGCAATTATCACCACTCAAAGTAAAATAGTGTAACACCTCGGGTGTTTAAATTACGAAATAAAGCCTCATTAGCTTAACACAATGCATAAATAATTGAGAAAAGTTTAAAAGAAACGAATTATAAATTGGTTTTGCTTTGAATTGAAAATAGTTGGGTATATGTGCATAAGTACATGTACGTTAACCAAATAAATTAAATAACTTTCACATCGATGCAAACATGGCTACGAAATTTGATTAGGCACATCGTTTTTGATATGATAAAGAAAGTCTAGTTGAAGCCTAGGAGTGAATGCAAATTGTTGCCCAGGAAATGACGTGCCCTCCGAGTCATACTTTTTGAGTTTTTAAAAATAACTTCTAAACTAGAGCTCAAATGAACCTTGGCCTCAAACAAAACTTGTGTAACTTTTCATTTTGAACAACTTTCATGTTCAGAGATTTTTGAGTTGCCACACAAAAAATTGAGAAACACTTAAAATTGCAAACCAGCCCCTGCCTTTTCTTCTATTTCCGCTGCAGACCCTTCCTTCTCCGTTCCGCCCGACCCTCCGACGCGCCTCCGCTTCGCCCGACCCTACGCTTCACCCGACCCTCTGCTCGCCCGACCATACGCTTCGCCCGACCCTCCTCTCGCCCGACCCTACGCTCGCCCGACCCTCCGCTTTGCCCGACCTTACGCTTCGCCGGACCCTCCGCCCGCCCGACCCTCCGCTCGCCCGACCCTCCGCCCGTCGCGCAGTCGCCGCTGGCCACCTGGCCGGCGATGGCTGACCGGCGCTAGGCGCGACGCCAATACCTGGCCGCGCTCTGCTCGCACGCGCTCCTCCCCACGCCGTGCTCCTCCCCAGTCCGCGCACGCCGGCGACGCGCGCCTCTACTCGCCGCCCGCCGCGCCCAATGGACAAGCCGCGCCGTGCCCGTGTCCCCACCGCGTCCCGCCAGTCGCCGCGCTCGCCGCCCGGCAAGCCAGCTGCTGCAGCTCCATGCCCAACCCGCTCGCCGCGTGATCTCCCCCTCCCCCACGCCAAATCCTCGGCGCCCAATCCCCTGCCCGCGCCCGCCGCATGCCGCGCCGGCTCTGCTCGCCGCCCACCTCAACCAGTAACGCGCACCCATCGTGCCGCCCCTTCCCATCATTGCCGGTCCTCTCCATCCCTCCTGCAGCCTATAAAAGGCGACACAAGGCCACTCGCGCGCGCCTCAACCCCCAGAACGCCGCCGCCGCTGCCATTGCCGCCGCCGTGCACTACCCGCCCGTGGAGTCCCATCCTCCAGCCTCCCACTGCCCAAACCCATCGCCCAAAGAGCTTGTCCTCCCTCCACTGAAGCTCACCGGCCTCTTCCCCAACCATCTCGATCACCGGAGCACCGCCAGCGCCGCCCGCGCCACCGCCGCTCCCCTGCTGCTCCGCGGATAGCCCACTCCGGAGCTCCTCCGTCCAAGCCAAGCCTCAAAACGGGTTCCCCTCAACGCCGCGAAGCTCATCGACCAGCCCACGCCCTCCCCTCCTTGTCGGAGCACCGTTGCCGCCACTCCGCACCGCCGCCCCGCCTCTGCTCCGCACCGACGAGCCACCTCCGGCCACCCCCAACCCCGACCAAGGCCACCCCAAGTAGCTCTCACCTCCCTGGATCTCCCCGACCCTTTTCCCCTCGCCGCCGACGAGCCCCCTCGCCGGAATCTGGCCGGCCGCCATGCCAGCGCCGCCCAGGGACCCAATTGCAACAATTGAAATCTTTAAAAGAGTCTGCACGCAAATTTCCAGGGGCATAACTGTAAACCTGTGTTTAAACTTTGAATTCAAAAACAATGAACTTGTAAAATGCATATAAAATCGTAGAAAAATCAGAAAAATACAAACTCAACTGTTCTGGAATTATTAGATGAAAATCTACAACTTTTGTTACATGCATTTCTTCAGATATTTTCTATATTTTGTTCTGAATTAAATGGAATGTTTAATAGATTTTAATTGTACCCACTATTGTAGACCAGTTCTGAATCTTATTTTTGGACAGTAGATTGGTTGCTTGATGTTTAGGCCAGTGTAAAGTTATTAGGACCAGAACCCATCTCTAGCTAAACTTTTTGTTAAACTTTGTTTATGCCATGAAATAAAAGAACTAATTTGTACCTGGTGGTATATTGAGTTTCATGCTGTGAAACTTTTCTAGAGTTGTTATAGTGATGCCTAAATACCACAGAAAAAGTTTAGAACCTTTTTCCTTTCTGTAACCTATTTAAATAATTTTGTGGTGGGAAAAATGCACTAGATAAAGATAATTAGTTTCTTTGCTTGGAAAATGTTCATCTTTTTACTGTAGGACATTTTAGAGTAGCTCATGCTGTATGAAAAGTTTCATACTCAGAAACCCTGTAAAACATCCTGTAGAAATTAATCCTTAAAGAAATAGGTGTAACTTTCCTATTTATTATGCCTTTTATCTTGCACAATAAAATCTAAAAAATTTACAGTAACACATATATGGATAGATTAACACTCTATAAAAGTTTTAGCATCAATACATGCATGGTTTGTTCTGTATAAAAATATATTTTTTCATAATTTTTCTGCTACATAAAAATGTCTGAAAGTTTTACAGTAGTCTTATCTCTGCATAATGTACTCTGAATAAAAATTTCATCACTAGAAGTTACCTAGATCAGTGTTTGTGCTTAATCCATGCTTATACTGCGAAAATTAAATTTTAAGTACAATACCACCCCTTCTGTTAAAAAGTGCCCAAGAAATCGTAACTAAGTAACTTTACAACCAAATCTATGTTATTGTGGACTGCAACTTTATCGTGAAGGAAAATGATCGTCATATACCCTCACTACAACTTACACTTGTGCATTCATATAGAATCGACTACTCTCGCCGACGGAACGTACGAGCTGGTGCCCGCGTCCAAGAGTAAGCAGTGTGAAGCTCAAGTGAATCTAACTAAAGCTTTCGAAGACCCGAACCCGAGTTCGGACGAGCCCCAACTAACTTTACCCAAGAAGGCAAGCCCCGGAGCATGAACCCTATTTTCTAAATTAAGCAACTTATTACTCTACTTTACTTGTGCATTAAGTTTATAGGAGTTGAATGAAAACTTAGTCGCATGATCCTAGGTACCCATGCTCTAAACACTAGATGTAAGGTTCGATAGAATGCTATGCTAATAGAACTCCGGTAAAAGTCGGGTGATTTCCGGTCACTCGCGAGAATTTAGGAGTTGAATGTTTACTACATGCTGCAATCATAAGGTCGACGGACGGGGCTATGGTACGATGTTTATGTTGATGATTGAGGCCCCGTTTGTTTAGTGAAAAATGCTAAGGCTGCAGTGTGTGGTAGTGGTGGTTAAGTCTTTGAACGTACTAACCACATGCCGAGAATATGGTAATCGGTAAGCTTAAGTACTGGATTGAACCGAGGCCGGAATATACTCCCCACCGTCTTGAATTCGTTCACATCTAGCTAATGGCGGGTGCATGTGCCGCCATGGCCAGGCCATGGGGACGTGTAGTTGAGGGCGGTGGGCCTGTTCCGTGAAGTGGGAATTGAAGGGAAAACTTGCACGTGTGACTCTGTGAGTAACCACGTGACGGGCTTGCAAGGTTAAGAAATTCAATTTGAATCGTCCATTTCTCGCGGTTATTGAGACTGCTTGACTCTTTTACCACATAGAGTAAGAAGAGGAACAATGATGATGATTAATCTTGTTGGATGAAAAATTAATTCTTTCACCATATATGATATTGGATAGTTGCTTACCTAGAATGGCTAAAGAAAACTAGAACTTGGAGCTAAAACTTGAAAGTATGGACCTACTCGTATATGCTTTTCTGCAAAACAAACCCCTCAAGCCAAAAGCCTTGCATGTCTAGGAGTCGGCTAAGTATATTCCACTAGTCGGGTAAGCCTTGCTGAGTATTAGTATACTCAGCCTTGCTTGTGGCTTGTTTTCAGGTGAGACTTTCGAGGATATGATTGCTAGTTTGACTTGGCCTTGTATCCTTCCTCCTAGTTGGTCGGTGGAATGGGATACGCCCCCGGCCAACGGTGATAATGCCGAGTGATGTCTTGTACGGGCTTCATCGAGACATCATGTATCGTCAAGTAGTTTATCGTTATTTTTTTCGCTGCATTGAACTCTGAAGAACTCAATTATTTTGAACTCTGAATTACCTTGTTTTACAAATTTGAACTCAGTTGTAATAATAATTTATGATGAACCCTGTGGTGTAAAATCTTGTGGAATGTTGTATCCTCTGGGCTCACCTTCGTGTGAGTACATGTATGTGTGGTTTCGATCAGCAAAAACCGTGGTTTTATTGGGAGGTTACTCGACAGACGAATGGATTATTCTGTTTGAAGTGCCAGTTAGCCCTGATTGCCCTTGAGGTGATGGTTAGCGCGCTTGAGCCGGATTAATTCAGGTGGTTCTGCCACAAATAGGGGATGAAGAAAACTACTCGAGGAAGATGAAAAATTATGGTGGTGAACTCGTACAAGTCCTTGAAGACACCTTGGAGATGTTTTCTTTTCTCCTTGGTCAGATATGGGTCATCAATAAGATCCGACGCGATGGTATGCTGCCAACCATACGGCGTCACCAGCAGGTCTTCCCTCTCTGATGCATCAGCGCTGGGTTTAGAAGTACACGTGACGCCAGCATCTCCTGCGCTAGGGCCACTCGTATCCGCGGCCTCGATGGTGCTGGCACCAGGGTCAGCATTACCTTCGACATTGGCATCTCCCGCACTGGACTCCTTGGGCGGTTCGCCAGCCACTTCACACGTATTCACTAGTCAAGCTACCAGCAGTTTGGAGTTGGGAGATGGAGGCGGCAGGATGGGCTCACCTTCGGGTAGTTCCGGTGCAGGGGTCTCCACCTCCACTCGCTCCGGCTCGGATTCTTTCTCCGCCTCGACATTGGTGGCCGGAGGAGGGGGAGGGGGAGGACGAGCAGCGCTGGTCTCCAATGCTGCAACATCCGTGTCCTTCCCAAACTCGGGGGCTTGGGCAGCTGGGGCATTGTTAGGCTCCCCCAAGCCCAGAGTAGAGGAAGAGCTGGACAAAGGATAGTCATATCAACTACTTGATAAGATGAACTATAAAACGGTACAAGTCTAAGTATTCGTGACTCACGTGGAGGATCTCTTGGTCACCACCTTCTTCAGTTGTAAAAGTCGGGCTCCCTGAGTACCCGACTTCCCCTAGTCGCCAGCAGGCTCCTTTGATTGAGCCTTCGGGGCACTCGCCGGGATTGGTTGCTGGGGCTCGGCGCAACGTCAACAGAGGAAGGGTCCGCTGCACCAGGCTGGATGTCGACCACTGGTGCAGCATCATCCCCAGTAGGGCCTGACCTTCCCCCGTCCTTGGAATGCTTGGACAAGGGGAGGCGGGCGGACTAAAAACAGAACAGAGGAAAACTCAGCAAAGAACATCAAAATTATCAAGGAAAGTACTCGAAGATCATATTTACCTTGGGTTGTCGTCCAACAGGCTTGCGATGGAGAGCTTACACTTCCTCACCCTCACCCGCGGCTTGGTAGGGTGGCTCGGGATCTCCATCCTGCTACTCAATTCCTTGCCAGATTTCTTCAAGAAAGCTGCCAGAGGAAGATCGTCGTTAGAATCCGTCATTTCTTCATCAGTTAAGGGGTCACGATCTAAACGACTGGTCTTGAGCATTTGGAACGCACTTGGCTTGAGGTGATCCGCCCGAGACAAGTCAGGATTTGGAGCAGGACACTGGTACAGTTCAGTGTGCTCCTACAGAAAATAACGACAACGAGTCAATACTCAGTGATACTTCACAAGTTCTGGCGGATTCACCGCACTAAAAAGGTTCGGGACGTAAGGAACCGTGTTCACATCGAGTAGTACTCGGCGAACACGGTCAAGAGCCGTCTGCAAAGGAAGAATTTGTGCAGAAAGGCGAGATGGATCGTTACTTTCTAAGTACTCGAATCCATATCGACACCTCTTCTGCAGTGGCATGATACGCCTCTTGTACACGGAGGCCATGACGGACACGCCGGTTAGACCTGATTCCTTCTGCTTGCTAATTATCTCGAGCAGTTCATTGACTTGTAGTTGTTGGTTGGGATTCAACTTTCCATTCCACTCGGGCCTCCACACTGCCTTCCCTGGAGTTCTCTCGGGCAGTGCGGGTGGATGGTTTCCAATGTAGAACCATAGGGACCTCCAACCTGAGTGGTTTGTGGGTAGCGAGTACTCAATATACTCCTGTTGACGCCAGATTTTGACACGTATTGAATCGGCGTCAGGAGAAGAAGGTTGGCCGACGCAGAAGATCTGAGAGCTACAGTAAGGAATCGGCCGATCGTGGTAACAGTCGAAAATCGGCCGATTGGTGGCGCAGCCCACACCGACAGGATGGGATTATTCCAGAAGACCCTAGTCAAAAGCTGGTCAATGCGACATGCTAAGTCGGCCGGAAAGCAATTGAAGAGGTCCTGATTGGATTAGGAAGCGGCGGCGGAAGATTCTACGGGAGTCCATTTCCTTTTTAAAGTTATTATAGATATAGTGGTTTTCCTGTTTTAAATAAGGTTGTAACAAGTCGTAATCGACTAGGAGTCCTAGTTTTAGGGTATAAATAGGAGTCGCTAGGGTTTTGCAGAACAACCAACATCAATCAACAAAATACTTCTACTTTTTACCAGTACTTTACCTTTCAAGTCGGCGACTTCGCCAATATTTTCTTCTTTTACGAGTTCGTACGGATTGGCAGGGCTGCATCAACCTGATCTCCGGCCAATTGGTAGGTTCCGCTTATCGAGTAATATCCGAGCTTTAACTACGGGCGCATCGCTGTGGTTTCGTTTGGATTTATTCACAAGTTATCGATATTTACTAGAATTGCAAGTTCTACCTGTTATTCTAGTATTATCACCAGTTATCCAGCTTGAGATCAGGGTAATCGGCTTCGTCATCGTTCTCCTTCGATTCATCGCCATATAGCCGATTAGATCTGTTTCAAGTGTTGCCTCTATAGTAATTGTTTAGATTGCTCCAGCAGTTTTTACAATTACCATACGATCATCGGCTGACTCATAGCCGATCATCTCTACAGCAAATCGGCCGATTTACCGCCGACGCGCTCCTCAGGACAGATCGGAAATCCAGCCGATCGACGCGCCTGGAATTTAATACTCTATTTCCTTGTCAATCAACAGGTCAGATTGACTGGCACGCCCCGCGAACCGCACCAGTGCGATAACCCGAACAGGAGCTAAGCAGATTCTCCCGGGTCGTGTGTCCGACGCTGAAGACCCATCGGCCGATTCCTATCCGGCCGATTTTAGCGCCAACACACTTTTGGCACGCCCGGTGGGACCTCCAAGACCGGATATGTCGAACAACGTAGAAATCTCTGACAGCAACATCATTGGGGTCACAGAAGCTGATCTCAAGGACGACCAGAGGGAGGAATTGGCCAAACATCTAGAAGATTATAAGAAGATGTACCTCCAATCGTTCAGTCGTACCAGAAGCGGGGAAGCAGTTAAGAAAGCTCCTATTCCAGCACCTCGCCACATCACCATCGCTGAAGACTCGGGCAAGATGTCAGAGATGATTCAACAGTCCGTGTATCAAGCGTTCATTGACCAATCCTCGGTGATGAGCAACACGGTGTACAACGCCGTCGTCAACTCTCTGGCCAGCGGAGCCGGTCAAGGTTATCAGGGACCGGCATATGCCCCTCCAACTACCCTGCCGGCCAGAAGCTTACCCTACACATCCCAATCGGTTTCTCAGCCGATGTTGACGCAGCGCGAGGGGTACAGCTCTCCACCACTTCTGGCGTCTCCAAGATATAGCGGTGCACCATGTCTCCCGTCGCGAGTGCCGCTTCAACCCGTCCAGATGGCTTCGGTGCAAACACTGCCTACAAGCTCAGTGCCTTGGGGGGCATCAGCCACGACGTATTTCCCCGAGCCAGCGGACGGGCATCGCACTTACCCGTTCCAGGTGCCGTACCAATCGGCAGCCCGGCCAACGGTCTCCCAGTACCAGCCGATTTTACCAGAAATCGGCAGGGGGGCATCAGCCACGACGCATTTTCCTGAGCCGGCGAACGGGCATGGCACTTATCCGTTTCAGGTGCCGTACCAATCGGCCGCCCGGCCGACGGTCTCCCAGTACCAGCCGATTTTACCAGAAGTCGGCAGGGGGTCAAGCACTGTGGAGGCATTCAGAGCCGCGGCGCCAGCAGCAACGTACGAAGGGGGTGCGGACGCGTTTCGCCAGCAGTTATCGGCCGTTCAGCAAACTTCGCCGATTCATCACCTGGCTGAACCAGCCCTTCAACACGTGCCCGCACCGCGAACAACTGTTCATCAGCAGCAGGTGGATTGGACGGCAAGAATAGCAGAAGTAATTCAAGATCAGTTTGGACTGAAGCCGAAAGTTCAAACTTATACTTACAAGACGCCGTATCCATCAGCCTATGACTCGTTGCCGTTCCCACACCGCTACAAGGTTCCTGATTTCACCAAGTTCTCAGGGACGGATGACACATCCACTGTGGAGCACATCAACAGATTCATCATCCAGTGCGGTGAAGCTGCCACGCAAGACGCTCTGAGGGTACGGCTATTTTCATCATCTCTATCCGGATCGGCCTTCCAGTGGTTCACCACTTTACCGCCAAATTCTATCGTCACGTGGACCGATCTGGAGAAACAATTCCACAAGTATTTCTATGCGGAAATACACGAGATGAAGCTCTCGGATCTAACCAGCCTGGCTCTGACCGATGCACAGTTGGCCGATATCGCTTTCCAGGGCCTCTTACCGCAAATCAGAGAAAGATATGCCGCCCAAGAGTTTGAGAGCCTGAGTCAAATCGTCCACCGATTGTCAGGGCAAGAGATCCGACCGTTTGAACAGCGGAGGAGCTTTCAGAAGAAGGTGGCGTATTTGGAGGGATCTGAATCTGACGCAGAGGAGGAAATCGGCCTGGCGGAATGGGTAAAAGGGAAAAAACCAATATCCTGCCCCTTTGGCAAGAAGGAGCCAGAGACATTCGGCTTTAACACGTCAAAAGCCGATAAAATTTTTGATCTACTGCTTCAGGAGGGACAGATCAAGCTGTCGCAGCATCACACCATCCCTACGGCCGATCAGCTGAAGAAGATGAAATACTGCAAGTGGCACAACGCTACTTCTCACGACACCAATGAATGTAAAGTCTTTCGTCAGCAGATACAATCGGCCATTGAACAAGGGCGGCTCAAGTTTGAGACACCAACCAAATCGGCAATGCCGACGAAGATAGATCAGCATCCCTTCCCGGCCAACACGGTCAACGCTGGAGAAGAGTCAAGTCAAACCAAGGTGCTGACATCAGAATCGGCGAGAAGAGGTGGCGTCGTCAATCCCAAGAGGCAGATCACGACGGAAGAAATCAGAAGGAATAGGCGAGGACCAGAACGACCACACAGGCCTGTCACCTCCCGATTTCTACTCAGTAAATATCGGCGGCAGCAAGAACAAGCACAACACCAGGAAGAGATGATACGCCGGCGTGAAGATCACTGGCAGTGTCCCTTCTTCATCCACTGCTGGGAGAACGACATCAGACTGCCCTCTGCCGATAACTGTCCGGAGTGCAACGGATCAAACCGCAACGATCACCCGAAGCCACACTCTAGGGACAGAGGATCAGAGCCGATCAACAGAAATCAGCGCGAAGAACGGCGCGTTTCGGTGCATGATCGGCTGGGGGGCAGAGTTGACCAGTACGGCAGGTCAAAAAGCAAGATCGGCCAGCAAGATGGACTGGGGGGCAGGATCAGCGCACACGATCGGCTGGAAGAGGTGGCCGATGATAGGGTATCAGACGAAGATCCCCTAGGGAAGGAACCAAAGTGGGAACACGCCAAATCATCGGCCAAATCAGTAAATCCCAGGTGGTGTCCTGACGGCTTATCCAGATCCCAGAAGCGAAGGATCCAACGCCTACGCCAGTGGGAACATCGAGAAGAAGAACAAAGACACGTGCCAGAAAGAAGGAATGTGAAATCTCGAATTTGGCGCCCAAAGAAAAATGATCAGGAAGCAAACAGCCAAGAATCGGCGGCCGAAATCAATATGGTTTTCATACTACCGATGGAGTTCATGGCGCCAAGCGATCGGGACAAAGTGACAAATACAGAGGAAGAGCAAATGGCACAACTGGTGTTAGAGCCGATGACGGCTATGTTTGAGAAGCCAGAGGAAGAAAAACGACAGCACCTCAAAGCGCTGTTTCTCAAGGGCTATGTCAACGGAAGACCCGTCACCAGACTACTGGTAGATGGAGGCGCGGCAGTCAACATCATGCCGTATGCTATGTTCCGCAAGCTGGGCAAGGGCGACGACGACCTCACCAAGACGGACATGATGCTGAAGGATTTCGAAGGCAACGTGTCGCCTGCCCGCGGGGCATTCTGCGTCGACCTCACCATCGGCAGTAAGACCCTCCCCACTACTTTCTTTGTCATTAATGGCAAGGGGTCCTATAATATGCTGCTCGGTCGCGACTGGATACATGCAAATTGCTGTGTCCCATCTACTATGCATCAATGCCTTGTGCAATGGGTCGGCGACAGTACAGAGGTGGTAGCCGCCGATTCCATTTACAGCGTTGCAGCGGCCGACACACAACAGTGGAGCTGCGAGCACGTCAAGTGTATATCTGGCAGGACTTGGGACACTGACTTCCTGAGAGTGTCCGATTTCGGTCTACAGCCGATCCAAGCAGTCGGCTCCGAAGATTCAGAATAAATGGATCAGCTCATCCGAGGAGATGGGAAGCTAGGACACGGGTTCACGTCGGCCGATTTGTTAGAGATGGTAGATTTGGGAAATAGCAGCAAATCGAGGCCGACGTACGTTAGTGCCAATTTGGATCCTGAGTACAAATGCAAATTGATAAAATTATTGAAAGAGTTCAGGGATTGCTTTGCTTGGGAATATCACGAGATGCCAGGACTAGACCGGTCTATTGTTGAACACCGGTTACCTATAAAATCAGGATATCGGCCGTATCAGCAACCTGCATGACGGTGTAACCCCAAAATTCTACCTGACATAAAGGCCGAGATTACAAAGTTGATTTAGGCGGGATTTATTCGGCAGTGCCGCTATGCCGAATGGATTTCTAACATTGTGCCTGTATACAAGAAGAATGGAAAGTTGCGTGTGTGCATCGATTTCAGGAATTTAAATCAGGCGACGCCAATGGATGGTTATCCGATGCCAACGGCCGATATCTTGGTGGATGCTACCGCAGGCCACAAAGTCATAAGTTTCATGGATGGGAATGCCGGGTACAATCAGATATTAATGGCCGAAGAAGATATTTCGAAAACGGCTTTTAGGTGCCCAGGCCATCTTGGTTTATTTGAATGGGTAGTTATGACTTTTGGTCTGAAAAACGCCGGCGCTACATATCAACGGGCCATGAACTACATCTTCCACAAACTCATTGGTTCATCAGTAGAAATTTATATAGATGACGTCGTGGTCAAGTCAAAAGGTCACCAGGATCATCTGGCCGATTTACAAGAAGTGCTGGAGTGCACAAGGAAGCATGGGCTGAAGATGAACCCAAACAAGTGTGCGTTTGGTGTATCGGCCGGACAATTCTTGGGATTTATGGTCCACGACCGTGGGATAGAAGTCAGCTGCAAGACTATAGACGCCATCAATAAAGTAGTGGCCCCACAGAATAAAACTGAACTACAGTCCCTCATCGGCAAGATCAATTTCATCAGAAGATTCATATCCAATCTATCGGGACGTATTCAGGCTTTTACTCCTCTGTTGAAATTAAAACCCGACCAAGAGTTCACATGGGGAGAAGAGCAACGCAAGGCACTGGAGAGTATCAAGCAGTATCTGGTCTCACCTCCGGTGTTAGCCCCGCCACAGCCTGGTAAGCCGTTCAAGTTATATTTATCGGCTGACGAGCAGGCTATTGGATCGGCGTTGGTACAGGAGTTTGAGGGGAAAGAACGAGTGGTGTACTACGTCAGCAGAAGACTTTTAGACGCCGAAACAAGATATTCTTCGGTGGAGCGATTATGCTTGTGCTTGTACTTTTCATGTACTAAACTCAAGCACTATTTGCTATCGGCAGAATGCATAGTCGTATGCAAGGATGATGTGGTGAAGTATATGCTATCATTGCCGATTTTGAAGGGGCGGATTGGAAAATGGATCCTGGCTTTGTCAGAATTCGATCTAAGGTACGAGTCGGCCAAAGCCGTTAAAGGTCAAGTGATGGCCGATTTCGTAGTACAGCATTGTGGACCAGAAATTGCCACCGTCGAACCAGTTCCATGGACTCTATATTTTGATGGTTCTTCGTGTGGGGTCGGATCAGGAATCGGCATCATTCTTGTGTCGCCTCGGGGGGCAACTTATGATTTCTCTCTGCCGATAGAAGCTTCTGCAACCAACAACCAGGCGGAGTATCGAGCTGCTCTGAAAGGCATCCAATTGTTAAGGGAAGTCAGGGCGGATGCAGTCGAGATCTTTGGGGACTCCATGCTCATTGTGGATCAGTTAACAGGACGATCCGAATGCAAGGACGACATCTTGAGAATTTATTATGAAGATTGTCTTCAACTGTTGAAAGGCTTCAAATCTGCAACAATTGAGCACATCCCCAGGGATTATAATGAAGAAGCCAACAGACTGGCTCAACATGCTTCTGGGTATTGGCCGATTCAGGGAGCGATGACGCTAGAACTCGTGGCCGATGACTGGCGGAAGGAGATCGCCGATTATTTGAAAAACCCATCCCAAAGGGTGGATCGGCGAACACGTTTTCAGGCTACAAAGTATGTGTTGCTTGAGGATGACTTATTTTTTCAGACGATTGATGGAGTTCTTCTCAAATGCCTGGGAACAGAAGAGGCAAAGATTCTAATGGGAGAGATCCATGAAGGCGTGTGTGGAGCTCATCAATCGGCCCACAAAATGAAGTGGATGATCAGGAACAACGGATATTACTGGCCGACCATCCTGGAAGATTGTGTCAAGTATTACAAAGGATGCCAAGACTGTCAGAGGTTTGGCAATGTGCAGCGCGCACCAGCGTCGGCTATGAATCCAATAATTAAGCCGTGGCCGTTCAGAGGTTGGGGAATAGATCTCATCGGACAGATTCATCCTCCATCTAGCAAAGGGCATAAGTTCATATTGGTGGCTACAGATTATTTTACCAAATGGGTAGAGGCAGTTCCTCTGAGGAACGTGACATCAGCCGATATGATTGAGTTTGTTAAAAGCCATATTATATATCGATTTGGTATTCCTCAAACCATCACGACTGATCAAGGGACAATGTTCACTTCTGGAGAATTCGTAGAGTTCCCCGCCGATATGGGGATTAAATTATTAAATTCCTCGCCATACTATGCTCAAGCCAATGGCCAGGCGGAGTCATCCAACAAGGGGATAATCAAGCTAATTAAGAGGAAGATAGAAGAACAACCCAAGAAGTGGCATATGTCTTTGGCTGAATCTTTATGGGCGTACAGGATGGCTTGTCATGGGGCCACTAAAATATCCCCTTATCGTTTGGTTTATGGCCATGAAGCAGTCCTACCATGGGAGATAAGAACAGGGTCAAGACGCATATCGCTACAAGATCAGTTAACGGCCGATGATTATTCCTTTCTCATGAAAGATGAACTTGACGATTCGGCGGGATTGCGGTTAAGAGCTCTAATCAGCATAGAGGAGAACAAGAAAAGGGTGGCCAGATGGTATGACAAGAAGGTCAAAGTCAAACAGTTCTCTCAGGGAGATCTGGTATGGAAGCTGGTGCTGCCGATAGGATCTAAGGATCCCAAATTCGGTAAGTGGTCACCCACTTGGGAAGGGCCGTATAGAATCGGCCGATGTGCTCCCGGAAATGCATACGTTCTGGAAACGATAGAAGGGGAGGAATTCCCAAGAGCTCTGAATGGACGATATTTGAAAAGGTACTATCCAAGCATTTGGGTAGATGCATAACTTACAGCAAGATATATCAAGATTACATGGCCGACATGGTGTAAGTCGCCCTTAGAATAAAAACACTACTGGTTACGCCTGCGTTGGATTTCTCTTTCGACGCGACCTAATCTTATCATGAGGGAGAGCCTTTCATCTTTCAAGTCCTTTGCAGTGACTCCAGCTTCAGCTTGGTCGCAGAGTTCTTTCAGCAGGCGGGCCTTCTCCTCTTCCAAATCTTTCATGGTGGCTTCGGTCTTAGCTTCAGCAAGTCGGTGAGAAGATGAAGAACTCTCGTCAGAGGATGGCATTTGTTCAAAGCAGACGAGATCCATATGGTCCAAGATTGATCGGACATTGGCAGGAACATGCTCTTTGAGTTCTTCAGAATGAGCTTTTATCAGATCTATATCAGCTTGCGACAATGGCTTGCCTGAATGCATGATTTCGATCGCTCTTTCCAAACCGGGGCTGAGACGGTTCGGCTGAAAGAAGGAATAGACAAATATGTTGGAACAAAATAAGAT
Source organism: Panicum miliaceum (assembly GCA_032594955.1). Classification (NCBI taxonomy): domain Eukaryota; kingdom Viridiplantae; phylum Streptophyta; class Magnoliopsida; order Poales; family Poaceae; genus Panicum; species Panicum miliaceum. Next base: position 23,001,497 of record CM064062.1, read on the forward strand.
ATCTCAGGAAGGGATGGAGAGGAAATTGATACCTGATTAACGGAAGAGGAGGATCGAGAAGACATTTTATGCTTGACCAAAGACGGCGAGCGGTGGGTTTCAGAAGGAAAAGAAGACAAGCCAGATGAACATTTTTGGAAATAATACGAAGAGTCGTATTTATAGAAAGGAAGAGACAGAGGGTTGGCAAGACTTGTACCGTCGGAGTAAAGGCATCAGTAAATGTAAAGCTGCCAGGGGAGACGGTCAAAGTCTAAATCTACACGCCAAATCCTGTTACCGGATTCCATGTCATAAACGTGATTCTAGAAAAAGATCAGATGCAGAGGGAAAGGTAACACAACTGATTCCGAGGTTTACTCCTGTCGCAATGGGGAAGCTTAGAGAGAAGGATTAAAGAAAGAGTTTCGAAGAAAAAGTTATATTTTACTCCGAAACTGGGGGGCATGTGTTGACGCCAGATTTTGACACGTATTGAATCGGCGTCAGGAGAAGAAGGTTGGCCGACGCAGAAGATCTGAGAGCTACAGTAAGGAATCGGCCGATCGGGGTAACAGTCGAAAATCGGCCGATTGGTGGCGCAGCCCACACCGACAGGATGGGATTATTCCAGAAGACCCTAGTCAAAAGCTGGTCAACGCGACATGCTAAGTCGGCCGGAAAGCAATTGAAGAGGTCCTGATTGGATTAGGAAGCGGCGGCGGAAGATTCTGCGGGAGTCCGTTTTCTTTTTAAAGTTATTATAGATATAGTGGTTTTCCTGTTTTAAATAAGGTTGTAACAAGTCGTAATCGACTAGGAGTTCTAGTTTCAGGGTATAAATAGGAGTCGCTAGGGTTTTGCAGAACAACCAACATCAATCAACAAAATACTTCTACTTTTTACCAGTACTTTACCTTTCAAGTCGGCGACTTCGCCAATATTTTCTTCTTTTACGAGTTCGTACGGATTGGCAGGGCTGCATCAACCTGATCTCCGGCCAATTGGTAGGTTCCGCTTATCGAGTAATATCCGAGCTTTAACTACGGGCGCATCGCTGTGGTTTCGTTTGGATTTATTCACAAGTTATCGATATTTACTAGAATTGCAAGTTCTACCTGTTATTCTAGTATTATCACCAGTTATCCAGCTTGAGATCAGGGTAATCGGCTTCGTCATCGTTCTCCTTCGATTCATCGCCATATAGCCGATTAGATCTGTTTCAAGTGTTGCCTCTATAGTAATTGTTTAGATTGCTCCAGCAGTTTTTACAATTACCATACGATCATCGGCTGACTCATAGCCGATCATCTCTACAGCAAATCGGCCGATTTACCGCCGACGCGCTCCTCAGGACAGATCGGAAATCCAGCCGATCGACGCGCCTGGAATTTAATACTCTATTTCCTTGTCAATCAACAGGTCAGATTGACTGGCACGCCGCGCGAACCGCACCAGGGCGATAACCCGAACAGGAGCTAAGCAGATTCTCCCGGGTCGTGTGTCCGACGCTGAAGACCCATCGGCCGATTCCTATCCGGCCGATTTTAGCGCCAACAACTCCTTCCCCTTCCCCTGCTTGAATTGGATTCCGGCTCTGCCAACAAGGTACTGCCTCTCCTTAGATGGTTGTTGGCGGAGATGGAAGAAGTAGCGGAAGAGATCGAAATGTGGCTCGATACCAAGAAAAGCTTCGCAAAAATGAACAAAAATGGAGAGGTGGACGATAGAGTTAGAGTTCAGATGATGGATCTGAATACCCCAATGATAAAGGAGGCCGCGGAAGAAATCAGATGTGGGGAGGGCCAATCCCCTTTCGACAAAATGCTCGAAGATGACAATCTGATCTACATCTTCTTGCGGAACAAACTGGTGGAAGGAAGGTTTCCACTGAACCATTTCCTCCGATTGAAGAAGACCTTGTGCAACTAAGTTAAGAAGATCAGCACGGGTGCACTTACTTCTCTCCCAATCGCCAGTGGTCGACTCCTCCTTCTTACCCTTAGACGCCTGTTTCTTGTTGCCCATCTTGAATGTCATGAGCCGCTTCACTCGCATTTGCTCGGGGGCTTCCAGAGAGGGGCGCAAGGACTCGATGATGGAGTGGATGGTATTTCCGGTATTTCCGACTAGTTTCGCTGGGGATGGAGGACGAGCTCAATGGGGCTCTCAAACCATAGATCTAATAGTGACTGGCAGCGCAGGAGGGTGAGAGAGCGAAATGGCTAAGGCAGAAAGTGAAAGGGTAAAAACCCTAGAGTCACCGCGTGGTTAAATAGCCAGCGAGTAGGCCCAGATTTACTGTTCGGAAGCCGAAGAGTTTTCTCCCCTAAAAAAGTGTGTGATTAGTTTTGAGCGGTATTTTGGGAATAAGTTTTGAGGAGTTTATTTGTTTAACCATTTTTTCAGGGACCTTATCCCGAAAAAGGGGTTTTTCGAATTTTGAACCAAATGATTTCTAAAATTTACCATCAGAGCAAATTAAACAGTTTCTACACATATTTTGTACATAACACTGTCCAGTACGCCACGTTCTTTTGGATCCTTTTTCCAAACCATGGAATTTGGATTCATGGCTCGGGGGCTGCGGGGCATGTGTCATCGATGACTTATTTTTCAAAAATGTTTGGAAGATAAGATGAAGATTCAAGACTAGTGGGACCCTCAGCCTAATTCTTCGATTCAACCTAAGGCTCGAGGGCTACTTCATATGGAGTGCGATTTTCTTTGCACCCCATAGAAACAAAAGACTTGAAAGTACTCGGGGCTAGAGCACCTCACAACCTCGAGCAGCCAGGGAAAGTACTCGGAAGACACCTTCAAGATGGAGTTTCAGCAGAAACCGAAGCATGACTTCAAGAAGTACTCGAAGCCTGCAGTACTCAGCTATGAAGAGCTCGGGGGCTTGTCAGACCCGGGGCAGCTGTGGCAGAACCACCTGAATTAATCCGGCTCAAGCGCGCTAACCATCACCACAAGGGCAATCAGGGCTAACTCGCACTTCAAACGGAATAATCCACTGGTCTATCGGGTAACCTCCCGATACAACCACGGTTTTTGCCGATCAAAACCACACATACATGTACTCACATGAAGGTGAGCCCAGAGGATACAACATTCCACAAATTTTACACCACAGGGTTCATCATAAATTATTATTACAAAGGAGTTCAAATTCGTAAAACAAGGTACTTCAGAGTTCCAAATAATAGAGTTCTTTAGAGTTCAATGCAGCGGAAAAAAATAACGATAACTACTCGACGATACGGATGTCTTGATGAAGCCCGTACGAGACATCACTCGGCCTTATCACCGTTGGTCGGGGGCATATCCCATTCCACCGACCAACCAGGAGGAAGGGTACACGGCCAAGTCAAACTAGCAATCATGCCCTCTAAAGTTTCTCCTGAAAACAAGTCACAAGCAAGGCTGAGTATACCAATACTCAGCATGGCTTACCTGACTAGTGGAATATACTTAGCTGAGTCCTAGACATGCAAGGCTTTTGGCTTGAGGGGTTTGTTTTGCCGAAAAGCATATACGAGTAGGTCCTTACTTTCAAGTTTTAGCTCCAAGTTCTAGTTTTCTTTAGCCATTCTAGGTAAGCACTATCCAATAATTTTTCATCCAACAAGATTAATCATCATCATTGTTCCTCTTCTTACTCTATGTGGTAAAAGGGTCAAGCAGTCTCAATAACCGCGAGAAACGGACGATTCGAATCGAACTTCTTAACCTTGCAAGGGAAACCTAAACACACGTCACGTGGTTACTCCCAGAGTCACACGTGCAACTTTTCCTCTCTCTTCCTGGGTTGTGGATCATAGCCACCATCCGAGACTACAGAGCCCGGCTCTGTACCCACCATGTGCGTGCATGGAACCGAAGTTGAGATGGTGGGATGCTGTCCACTTGCCGGTTCGATTAGGTACTTAAGCTTAACGATTACCATATTCTCGGCATTTGGTTAGTACGTTCAAAGACTTAACCACCACTACCACACACTGCGGCCTTAGCATTTTTCACTAAACAGACGGGGCCTCAATCATCAACATAAACATCGTACCATAGCCCCGTCCGTCGACCTTATGATTGCAGCATGTAGTAAGCATTCAACTCCTATATTCTCGCAAGTGACAGGAAATCACTCGACTTTTACTAGAGTCCTATTAGCATAGCATTCTATCGAACCTTACATCTAGTGTTCAGAGCATGGGTACCTAGGATCATGCAACTAAGTTTCCATTCAACTCCTACAAACATAATGCACAAGTAAAGTAGAGTAATAAGTTGCATAAATTTAGAAAAATAGGGTTCATGCTCCTGGGCTTGCCTTCTTGGGTAAAGTTAGCCTGGGGCTCGTCCGAACTCGGGCTCGGGTCTTCGAGAGCTTCAGTTAGATTTACTTGAGCTTCACGCTGCTCACTCTCGGACGCGGGCACCAGCTTGTACGTTCCGTCGGCGAGAGTAGTCGATTCTATATGAATGCACAAGTGTAAGTTATAGTGATGGTATATGACGATTATTTTTCTTCACGATACAGTTGCAGTCCACAAAACATCGATTTGGTCGTGGAGTTACTTAGTTAAGATTTCTTTGGGCAATTGTTATGTAACACCCAAAAATACGGGAGCTAAAATTTCTAAAAGTGTTTTCATAAAAATCATAAATTAAAACTGTGCATGCATCTTTATTTCTTTCTTCTCCTATTTCTTTCTTTCAGCCCGGCCCAATTCTTTTCTTCTCCTTCTTTTCTTTTTCCACGGCCGACCCAGTGGCCGATTTCCTCAGCCGACCCTTGCTTCCACCGACAGCTAGGACCCACCTGTCGGCGCCTTCTTCTTCTTTCTTCTTTCCTTACCCAGAGTCTGGAACGACTCCGTTGTTCGTACCCCGTTCTCTTTCTTTCTTCTTGTCCCGAGTCCTGATCGATTTCCGCAGCACCGCCTTCCTAATCTCGGCCGATCTGCCCCTATAAAATCCTGCCAAAGCCCCGCCTTGCAACCCACGCCAAACTCAAATCTTTTCCTCAACACAACATCGTCGTACGACCGCTGGAAGTTGCACCTCGAAGGAACGCCGCCGACCCGTATCGCCGATTCTCCGTCAACTCGCCGACCTGCAGCTGCTCCGCCGTCTGCAACTCTCACCAGAGCTCCGCAAGTTGGTGAGCATCAAGCCAACCAGAATCCCCCTCTCTCTTTTGCTCCGCCGCCCACCAGATTTCTCGCCGGACCCCTGTTTCCGCCCGCCGCCGTGGCCGCCAGTTCACAGCCGCCGCACAGCCAACCCGTACCCACCCTCACCTTCACCGTACCGCCCACTCACTTCCCGCCATAGATCCAGCTTGAATTGAGCCCCCGAACACCAGATTTGGTGAAGCTCCGGCCGTCCGCCGCCGCACACGCTCGCCGCCGATGCCCAGTTAAAACTCCGCCTCGCCCGACCCTTTTCGTTCTGTCGAGCCGACCCTTCCTTTGCCGCTCGATCTAGATCTAACGGCCAGAAACAATCTTCACTTTACCTGGCCGATTTACCCGACCTTTTCTTTACTCAGCCGATTCGCCCGACCCTTACTCCGCCGATTCGTCTGATCCGCCGCCGATTCCGAACCAACAGACCAGACTTATCCGACCCTAGCCGATCCCGAATCTTTTGCAGGAAGATCCTTAAGTTTCCCAGGAATCAACCCGCAGTCCAGATCAGTAGAAAATAATTAGGGTTGAGCCCTTTCTTTTTCTATCCCGACCCCTGACTTTTCTAGAATTAGAACCCGCCGTCCAGAACCTATAGTTTTGCACCCCGACCCTCTGTTTAAGGTTTAATTATCTTTTGGCCCCTGAATTCTTCAGATCTAGCCTCGGGAGACTTAAAACTCTAGCAGTTAGGTCCTCAGATCACTATTTTAAACATAGCTTCATCGTTTCAATTCCGATTTCTGCGATTCTCGAGCCCACACGATCCTTGCATCATGAACTACAACTTTAGCATCTTTTCACCCTTCCGTTTGTACTGTTTGCTGTATTGTGTCTTATTTGGTTGTGTATGCTTGTTTGTGTGATCGCGTAGACAACGTGACGTTTGAGCCAAATCAAGAGCAAGCTTACGAGGAAGAGAATCAGCAGCTATTTGAAGGAGGCAAGTGGATTTCCCCCTCTGCATATTCTATTTGATCCCAACAACTGCATGAAAATACACTTTACTTCATTGTTGCTTGCATAAACTTGATGGGATTACCTATGCTAAGGACATACCTAGTCTTTTACCCCAATCCTTGAAACACTTGGGTTTACTACTTTGTTGGGTAGTTACGCTTAGTTGCAAACTTTGGGATTGGTATTGGTTTACTCTTATGTTAATGTTGAACACGTTTCATATTGTGGTTTTATCGCGTAATATCAAGATCGACTTTGTTTAATGGGAACATGGAGAACCACCCAAGTGAACAGTGCAACCACAAAGTCATATGGCTCTGACCTTAGCCAATTAATTAGATGTGTAGTTTGCTGGTGGCCTTACCGAAAGGGCAAGGAGGGGGTCGGTGATAGGGGTCATAGCCCGGTCCTCTTGGGGTAGCTGCCTTTGCTAAGGAGCTGACCATTAGGGAGGTTTATGGACCACGCCGCTACTGAAACTCTAGCGGGCTGCCTAGCTTTCGACATGTCTTTGTAAAGGCTTCGTAGTGTACCCTCGCCACTCACCTCGGAAGTGTTTAAGGGCCTTGCAAACCCGGGCGACTCAGGGAAACACGATTTGTGGGTAAATTGTACAACCTCTGCAGAGTGTAAAACTGTTATAACAGCCGTACTCACGGTTATGAGTGGCTTGGACCCTCACATGATAATGAAACTTGAAGATTAAATAAACTGTGGTTCGTGGTTAATACTTGAGTTGATGGTACTGTTATGATTTTGCTAAAGTGGTACTGTTATGGTATAAACTTAAACCTAGTTAATAGATGCTTGATAATAAATATTTGACCAACTAAAAGCAACTGCTACTGCAAACCCTAGCCTATCCTTGATAGCCTTGCATTTTCACCCCACTTGCTGAGTACCAACCATAAGAGTACTCACCCTTGCCCCTGCTGTTTAGAAGTTAACTCTGAAGAGGAGATCTTCGACGACTACGAGGAGTTCTAGGTCCTGCGTTCACCAGTCATCGCTTGTGGAAGACGGAGTTGTTGAAGACTTCGTATAGGGTATAACGGTTTAACGTTAAAGACATTTGTGTCTCTTTTATACGGAGTGTAATATTGTTAAGTACTTCATTTAGTTACTTCTTGAGCATTGTCTTTGATATATTACACTTTCCGTCTACCATATGTGTGTGAACGAGATCCTGGCGCACATATGAGATGCATCTGGTTCTTTCTAGAATCGGGTGTGACAGAAGTGGTATCAGAGCTATGTTGACTGTAGGACGCTAGCCTAGATAGAAATGGTCAAAACTAAGGATTCATCTTCTAGAAAGCCATATCAGCATCAAAAAAGTCCTGTTATATTTCCACATAAAAACCTATATTTTACATAAACCTTCTACCATTTTCCTCTTCAAAGAAAAATATCCTGAATTTTTCTCCCGCCCTTACCAGATGGTCAGAATTTACCAAACTGCTCGCAAGCGCACCGGAGGTCGCCAAGTTCGCATTGCCCCAGCTGAACCAACTTCTCCTACTCCAGTCCCAGACCCTGTTGAAGAGGAGGAAGCTACGGAGGAAGAACCCGAGGAAGTCTATTATTTCATGGATGGTGAAGATGGCCGTATCATGGCAGTTGATGAAGAAGGAAATCAGTTCACCCCGCCGGCATCACCAGTCATTGAGAGATCGCCACCACCCTTAGTTGTCCCTGCTCCAGCCCCCTCCCCAGCACCGGTTGACGCTGAAGGAAGCCCGAGTAACTTCGAGGATATTAGAAGAGATGAAGACGGGGACAACAACAACGATGAAAACAACAACGATGATCAGAGTGATGAAACTCCAGGGATGAGGCAACTTTGCTGTGTTCGCACTTCGGACAAAGAACCCGGCCACTTGTCTCAAGTACTACAAGGTGTTCTTCAAGAATTGGGCAACCACGTGAGACCTCACTACCACACGCATCACTACACCGACCCTGCACTCGGCGACTACTACCTCTCTCGCGTCCACATCAGGATGGAAAGTGCCAGAGGCCTGAGGACCCTTACTGCACACGACTCCACCACACCCCACACTACATATGACGCCGCCGTCAGCAGTGCCGCCAGGAGAGCACTATGGTCCATCTGCCATACCTACCGTCAGGAGCTTCAGAACACGGACTATCGCCACCTTCCTCGCCGCCTCAGTGGAACTGAAGAGACTATGATTAGGTGAAGATGATGAAGATCGCCTCAACACTCTTGCTCGAGTCACCGCTGCTCTCAACACCGAGCTGGAAAGCATCATCACTGAGCTGGATGATACTCAGGACAAGCTACTGGAGGCCCATGAAAAGATCCGCAGGCTGGAAGCTCGACTAGAGGGAAGAGCGCCGCCACCCCCACAGATGGATGAACCCCATTTCCCCGCTTTGTCACCACCCCGCAAGAAGCTTCGTCGCGGCGAACCAGGCTCCATAACTCGCCCCGAGGAATAGGCACTTAGGCTCTTAGGCTAGATTCTCTTGAAGTTCTCGTTAGAATCATTTTCTCTTGAGAGGACGACGATGTAATGATTGCTTGAGAACAAATGTTTGCTTTGAGTGCTATAAGAATTGCTTGTTATATACGCTAATATCAGTTGGAATCTTATACATCCATATTTTGTTAAGATATTATTTTCTATCTACCTATATCTAGTACACCTGTCTTATCCTGGGTTTATCCCCTAACGGTCAGATGGTGAACACCAGGACAGGTGGAGGACAGAATAACCCTAGCTCTAGGCGTGCTCGCATAGTCAACCGACAGAGTCAGTTGCCACCACCGCTCGATCCAACAATGGAGCAATTCTTGGCAGCACAGATGCAGGTGTTGCAGAACCTCACTGCCACCATCCAGAACATACAAGCTCAGCAGAATCAGCAAGCACCACAGCAAAACCCACCACCTAGAGACAAACACAGAGAATTCATGAGCCACCACCCTCCTACCTTTTCTCACTCTGTGGACCCCTTGGACGCTGATGATTGGTTGAAGGTCATCACCAAGAAGCTGGACATCACACAATGCAGTGACCGTGAAAGGGTCCTGTATGCTGCAGGACGTCTGGAAGGTGCAGCCGCTGATTGGTGGGATGCGTTCACTGCTGCCCACGCCAATGCCAACACTATCACCTGGGAGGAGTTTAGAACCAACTTCCGCAGCCATCATATCCCAGCAGGACTAATGAAGCTCAAGCAGAAGGAGTTCCTGAACCTGAAGCAAGGCAGCATGACTGTTAGTGAATACCGGGACAAATTCACTCAGTTGTCTCGATACGCGCCCCATGAGGTGGATAGTGATGCAAAGAGGCAGGAGCGCTTCTTGGAAGGTTTGATAGGGCCGCTCAACTATCAGCTACACAGCCACACTTTCCCGAACTTCCAAACTCTGCTAGACAAAGCCATTGGTCTGGAGAGCAAGCGCAAGGAGCTTGGAGAACACAAGCGAAAACTTCAGTCCCAAGGACAATCCAGTAGCAACACCCGACCCCGCTACAACACACCCCAAGGATATCAGTCACGCTTTGTAGGACAAGGTGGAGGATTTCAACAGAGTCAACAGAATCAAAGAACTCCACAGCAGCCTCAACGCTATAACCAGCAGACTCAGCGCAACTCCAACCCGCAACCGTACCATCCAGGCTACGCCACAGGTGCACCAGTGCGGTCCAACACTCCAGTCACCCCGGTCCAACCTAACAGATGTTTCAAATGTGGAGAACTGGGTCATTACGCTAACAACTGCCCAAAGCGTAATGTGCAAACTCCTCAGAATCAGAGGAACAGTGGACAAAGGCAGACTCCTCAGCAGCACCAGCCGCGCAACAGCAACCAGACACCACTGGGCAGCAAAGGACAACAGAACTGCGTGCGCGGAAAGGTGAATCATGTGGCTGCCGAAACAGCTGAAGAGGCTCCCGACGTTGTGCTCGGTACGTTCCTTGTCAATTCCGAACCTGCATCAACTTTATTTGATTCTGGAGCATCGCATTCATTCATTACTGAGCAATTTGCTGCAAAACATAATTTACCAATGAGCCCTATGAAACAAATATTACTAGTAAGCTCACCGGGCAAGGAATTGAAAGCCAGTCACTTATGCCCAAGGGTCAGCATGAATATTATGGGGATAGAATTCCTAGCCAATCTAATAGTCCTAAAGACTAACGGCATCGATGTGATCCTCGGAATGGATTGGTTATCAGGATGCGACGGTGTTATTCAGTGTCGCAAGAGATCAGTGCTCTTGACTAGTCCTCAAGGAGATAAAATAGAGTTTGTGGCATCAGCTTTGCCCAGTGCAGTTGGGACAGTAAACCAAATGAAGGGAATGCCTCTGGAAGGTATCAGAGTTATCAGTGAGTACCCCGACGTTTTCCCGGAAGATTTACCAGGTATGCTACCTGTTCGAGACATTGAGTTCAGTATTGATCTTTTACCTGGTACTGCACCTATCTCTAAAAGACCCTATAGAATGGATGTTAAGGATCTATGTGAACTAAAGAAACAAATAGAAGAGATGTTAGCTAAAGGATTTATCCGTCCTAGCTCATCCCCGTGGGGAGCACCCGTGATCTTTGTCGATAAGAAAGATGGCAGCAGAAGGATGTGTGTAGACTACAGGTCGCTGAACGATGTGACAATCAAGAATAAGTATCCACTGCCCCGGATTGAAGGTCTGTTTGATCAGATGAGAGGTGCCAAAGTTTTCTCCAAGATTGATCTGAGATCAGGATACCATCAGCTAAGGATCCGACCAGAGGATATACCCAAGACAGCCTTCACTACCAGATATGGTCTGTACGAGTTTACTGTGATGTCGTTTGGATTGACCAACGCACCAGCATACTTCATGTACCTGATGAACAAGGTTTTCATGGAATACCTTGACAAGTTTGTGGTTGTGTTCATTGATGACATCCTGGTGTATTCACAGAACAAGGAAGAACATGAAGAGCACTTGAGGATAGTGTTACAAAAACTCCGAGAGAATCAGTTATATGCCAAGCTGAGTAAATGTGATTTTTGGTTGAGAGAAGTTTCTTTTCTTGGACATGTCATCACAGATGGAGGAATTGCAGTAGACCCAAGTAAAGTTCAAGATGTTCTGAATTGGAATCCACCGAAGACTGTGCCTGAAATCAGAAGTTTTCTCGGACTTGCGGGCTACTACCGCAGATTTATTAAAGGCTTCTCAAAGATTGTGAAACCTATGACTTCTCTGTTGGAAAAGGGGAAAGAATTTAAGTGGGATGATACATGCCGGAAGTGTTTTGAAGAGCTGAAGACAAGATTGACCACTGCCCCTGTGTTGATAATGCCAGATATCCACAAAGGGTTTGACGTGTATTGCGACGCTTCACGGATGGGTCTTGGATGTGTGTTAATGCAAGAAGGCAAAGTTGTGGCCTATGCCTCAAGACAGCTGAGAAAGCATGAGCAGAACTACCCTACCCATGACTTGGAATTGGCTGCCGTTGTGCACGCATTGAAGATTTGGAGGCACTACATGATCGGAAACAAGTGTCAGATCTTCACGGACCATAAGAGTCTGAAGTACATCTTTACGCAACAGGATCTTAACCTAAGACAACGCAGATGGCTGGAATTAATCAAGGACTATGATTTGGATATTCAGTATCATCCTGGCAAGGCTAATGTTGTGGCAGACGCCCTAAGCCGGAAAGGACAAGCCAATACGATGATTGCTCGATTGATGCCTCAAGAATTATGTTGGGAGATGACACGTTTAAATTTGGGAATTGTCACTCAAGCAGAAGTCATGATTATGGAGATAGAACCGACATTAGAACAAGAGATCAGAAAAGGACAGTTGACAGATGCTAAGATCAAAGAGATCAAGATTCAAATTGGATTAGGCAAGACTAAGGATTTCACCGAAGATGAACAAGGAACTGTTTGGTTCAGAAAAAGGATCTGTGTACCTAAAATTGATCATCTTCGTAAACTCATTCTGAAGGAAGCACATGATTCCGCTTATTCCATTCACCCTGGAAGTACCAAAATGTATCAAGACTTGAAAGAAAGGTACTGGTGGTATGGATTGAAAAATGACGTAGCAACTCATGTAGCTTTGTGTGATGTATGTCAGAGAGTGAAAGCAGAACACCAGAGACCAGCAGGTTTACTCCAGCCTTTGAAAGTACCTGAATGGAAATGGGAAGAGATTGGTGTGGATTTCATTGTAGGGTTACCTCGTACTCGTGATGGTTACGACTCAATATGGGTTATTGTGGACAGATTGACAAAAGTCGCACATTTCATCCCAGTCAAAGCAACCTACACTGGAGCCAAGTTAGCGGAACTGTACATGTCACGAATTGTGTGTCTGCACGGTGTTCCAAAGAAGATAGTGTCTGATCGAGGTACTCAGTTCATGTCGCGTTTCTGGCAGAAATTACATGAATCCATGGATACAAAGCTCTTTCAGTTCTGCATATCATCCGCAAACAGATGGTCAGACTGAGCGAACAAATCAAGTGTTAGAGGATATATTGAGAGCATGCGCCCTCAAGCATGGAGGTAGTTGGGATAAAAGCTTGCCATATGCAGAATTCTCCTACAACAACAGTTATCAGGCAAGTCTCAAGATGGCCCCATTTGAAGCATTATATGGAAGAAATTGCAGGACACCATTGTATTGGAATCAGACTGGAGAAAGTCAAGTTTTTGGACCAGAGATTCTTCAAGAAGCAGATAGACAAGTCCAGATAATCCGAGATAATCTCAAGGCTGCCCAGTCACGACAGAAAAGTTATGCCGATACACGAAGAAGGGAATTGATATTTGAAGTTGGAGATTTCGTGTATTTGAAGGTATCACCCATCAGAGGTTTACGTAGATTCAAAGTAAAAGGAAAGTTGTCACCACGTTACATTGGTCCTTTTCAGATTCTGGAAAGGAAAGGTGAAGTAGCATATCAATTGGAGTTACCAGCAAGATTGTCAGATGTCCATGATGTGTTCCATGTATCACAGTTAAAGAAATGTTTGAGAGTGCCAGAGGAGCAATTACCGTTGGAGGAACTTGATGTGCAAGAAGATTTAACTTATGCAGAGCATCCGATTAGAATCTTGGAAACATCTCAGAGGGTTACACGGAACAAGGTAATCAAAATGTGCAGAGTACAGTGGAGTCACCATTCAGAGGATGAAGCTACATGGGAAAGAGAAGATGAGCTGATTGCAGAATTCCCTCAGCTGTTCCCTAATCCTTCCTAATCTCGAGGACGAGATTCTTTTTAAGGGGGGTAGGTTTTGTAACACCCAAAAATACGGGAGCTAAAATTTCTAAAAGTATTTTCATAAAAATCATAAATTAAAACTGTGCATGCATCTTTATTTCTTTCTTCTCCTATTTCTTTCTTTCAGCCCGGCCCAATTCTTTTCTTCTCCTTCTTTTCTTTTTCCACGGCCGACCCAGTGGCCGATTTCCTCAGCCGACCCTTGCTTCCACCGACAGCTAGGACCCACCTGTCGGCGCCTTCTTCTTCTTTCTTCTTTCCTTACCCAGAGTCTGGAATGACTCGGTTGTTCGTACCCCGTTCTCTTTCTTTCTTCTTGTCCCGAGTCCTGATCGATTTCCGCAGCACCGCCTTCCTAATCTCGGCCGATCTGCCCCTATAAAATCCTGCCAAAGCCCCGCCTTGCAACCCACGCCAAACTCAAATCTTTTCCTCAACACAACATCGTCGTACGACCGCTGGAAGTTGCACCTCGAAGGAACGCCGCCGACCCGTGTCGCCGATTCTCCGTCGACTCGCCGACCTGCAGCTGCTCCGCCGTCTTCAACTCTCGCCAGAGCTCCGCAAGTTGGTGAGCATCAAGCCAACCAGAATCCCCCTCTCTCTTTTGCTCCGCCGCCCACCAGATTTCTTGCCGGACCCCTGTTTCCGCCCGCCGCCGTGGCCGCCAGTTCACAGCCGCCGCACAGCCAACCCGTACCCACCCTCACCTTCACCGTACCGCCCACTCACTTCCCGCCATAGATCCAGCTTGAATTGAGCCGGAACACCAGATTTGGTGAAGCTCCGGCCGTCCGCCGCCGCACACGCTCGCCGCCGATGCCCAGTTAAAACTCCGCCTCGCCCGACCCTTTTCGTTCTGTCGAGCCGACCCTTCCTTTGCCGCTCGATCTAGATCTAACGGCCACAAACAATCTTCACTTTACCCGGCCGATTTACCCGACCTTTTCTTTACTCAGCCGATTCGCCCGACCCTTACTCCGCCGATTCGTCTGATCCGCCGCCGATTCCGAACCAACGGACCAGACTTATCCGACCCTAGCCGATCCCGAATCTTTTGCAGGAAGATCCTTAAGTTTCCCAGGAATCAACCCGCAGTCCAGATCAGTAGAAAATAATTAGGGTTGAGCCCTTTCTTTTTCTATCCCGACCCCTGACTTTTCTAGAATTAGAACCCGCCGTCCAGAACCTATAGTTTTGCACCCCGACCCTCTGTTTAAGGTTTAATTATCTTTTGGCCCCTGAATTCTTCAGATCTAGCCTCGGGAGACTTAAAACTCTAGCAGTTAGGTCCTCAGATCACTATTTTAACCATAGCTTCATCGTTTCAATTCCGATTTCCGCGATTCTCGAGCCCACACGATCCTTGCATCATGAACTACAACTTTAGCATCTTTTCACCCTTCCGTTTGTACTGTTTGTTGTATTGTGTCTTATTTGGTTGTGTATGCTTGTTTGTGTGATCGCGTAGACAACGTGACGTTCGAGCCAAATCAAGAGCAAGCTTACGAGGAAGAGAATCAGCAGCTATTTGAAGGAGGCAAGTGGATTTCCCCCTCTGCATATTCTATTTGATCCCAACAACTGCATGAAAATACACTTTACTTCATTGTTGCTTGCATAAACTTGATGGGATTACCTATGCTAAGGACATACCTAGTCTTTTACCCCAATCCTTGAAACACCTGGGTTTACTACTTTGTTGGGTAGTTACGCTTAGTTGCAAACTTTGGGATTGGTATTGGTTTACTCTTATGTTAATGTTGAACACGTTTCATATTGTGGTTTTATCACGTAATATCAAGATCGACTTTGTTTAATGGGAACATGGAGAACCACCCAAGTGAACAGTGCAACCACAAAGTCATATGGCTCTGACCTTAGCCAATTAATTAGATGTGTAGTTTGCTGGTGGCCTTACCGAAAGGGCAAGGAGGGGGTCGGTGATAGGGGTCATAGCCCGGTCCTCTTGGGGTAGCTGCCTTTGCTAAGGAGCTGACCATTAGGGAGGTTTATGGACCACGACGCTACTCACCTCGGAAGTGTTTAAGGGCCTTGCAAACCCGGGCGACTCAGGGAAACACGATTTGTGGGTAAAGTGTACAACCTCTGCAGAGTGTAAAACTGTTATAACAGCCGTACTCACGGTTATGAGTGGCTTGGACCCTCACATGATAATGAAACTTGAACATTAAATAAACCGTGGTTCGTGGTTAATACTTGAGTTGATGGTACTGTTATGATTTTGCTAAAGTGGGATTGGTATAAACTTAAACCTAGTTAATAGATGCTTGATAATAAATATTTGACCAACTAAAAGCAACTGCTGCTGCAAACCCTAGCCTATCCTTGATAGCCTTGCATTTTCACCCCACTTGCTGAGTACCAACCATAAGAGTACTCACCCTTGCCCCTGCTGTTCAGAAGTTAACTCTGAAGAGGAGATCTTCGACGACTACGAGGAGTTCTAGGTCCTGCGTTCACCAGTCATCGCCTGTGGAAGACGGAGTTGTTGAAGACTTCGTATTGGGTATAACGGTTTAACGTTAAAGACATCTGTGTCTCTTTTATACGGAGTGTAATATTGTTAAGTACTTCATTTAGTTACTTCTTGAGCATTGTCTTTGATATATTACACTTTCCGTCTACCATATGTGTGTGAACGAGATCCTGGCGCACATATGAGATGCATCTGGTTCTTTCTAGAATCGGGTGTGACATGTTAATAGAGTATAACTTAAACTATTAACTTCATTAAACAAGAAGGGGTTGTGTTGTATTGTAAATTTAGTTTTCGCAGCACAATATGAAGTTAAACACAACTTCTGGACTAGGTAACTTCTGGTGATGAAATTTCTATTTAGAGCACATTATGCAGAGACAAAAGCACTGTAAAAATTTCAGACATTTTCACGCAGCACAAAAATTATGAAAAAAGTAATACACAGCCACTGCTAGAACCTAGTTATTTTTATACAGAACAAACCATTCACGTATTGACACCAAAATTTTTACAGGGGATTAATCTATCCATAAATGTGTTACTGTAAATTTTTCAGATTTTACTGTGCACGATACAAACCATATTAAAAGGACAAGGTACACATACCTTAATAAATATTAATTTTCTTCAGGATGTTTTACAGGGTTTCTGTGTATGAAACGTTTTATACAGCAAGACCTACTCTAAAGTGTGCTACAGTAAAAAGTTGAACATTTTCCAAGCAGAGAAACTAATTATTTGAATTAGTGCATTTCTCCTACCACAAAATAATATAATTAGGTTACAGAAAGGAAAAAGGTTCTAGACTTTTTCTGTGGTATTTAGGCATCAATATAACAACTCTGGAAAAGTTTCACCACATGAATCACAACATAAAAGCAGTTACAAATTAGTTTTATTATTTCATGGCATAAACAAGATTTAACAAAAAGTTTAGCTAGAGATGGGTTCTGGTCCTAATATTTTTACACTGGCCTACAAAACAAGCAACTAATCTACTGTTAAATTTTCAGATTTGGCCCTTGTCTACAATAGTGGGTACAATTAAAGTCTATTAAACATTCCATTTAATTTATAGCAAGATTTAGCAAGCAACTAAAGAAATGCATGTAACAAAAGTTGTAGATTTTCATCTAAGGATTCCAGAACAGTTGTGTTTGTAATTTTTGGATTTTTCTACGATTTTATATGAATTTTACAAGTTCGCTGTTTTTGAATTCAAAGTTTAAACACAGTTTTACAGATATGCCCCTGGAAACTTGCGTGCAGGCCCCTGGAAAGATTGCAATCAAAGCAATGTGGTCCCTGGGCGGCGCTGGCATGGTGGCCGGCCAGATTCCGGCGAGGGTCTCGTCGGCGACGAGGGGAAAAGGGTCGGGGAGATCCAGGGAGGTGAGAGCTACCTTGTGATGGCCTTGGTCGGGGTTGGGGGTGGCCGGAGGTGGCTTGTCGGCGTGGAGCAGAGGGGCGGCGGCGGGGTGGAGCGTCGGCTACGGTGCTCCGGCGAGAAGGGGAGGGTATGGGCTGGTCGATGAGCTTCGCGGCGTCGTGGGGAACCCGTTTCGAAGCTTGGCTTGGATGGAGGAGCTTCGGAGTGAGCTGTCCACGGAGCAGCAAGGGAGCGGCGGTGCTCCGGCGGTTGAGCTGGCCGAGGAAGAGGCTGGTGAGCTACAGTGGAGGGAGGGCAAGCTTGCTGGGTGATGGATTTGGGCACTGGGAGGCTGGGGAGTGGGGCTCCACGGGCAGGTGGTGCACGGCGGCAGTAATGGGGGCGGCGGCGGCGTTCTGGTGTCTGGGCGCGCGAGGGGGACTCAGTGCAGCCTTTTGTAGGCAGCAGAGAGGCGGGAGGAGGGGCGGGACTGGACTACGAGGCGCGGGCGCGGGCGGCACGACGGGGGCGCGTTACTGGTCGTGGCGGGCGGCGAACAGAGCCGGCGCGGCGTGCGGCGGGCACGGGCAGGGGATTGGGCACTGAAGATTTTGCGTGGGGAGCAGGAGACCACGCGACGCGCGGGTTGGGCGAGGAGCTGCAGCAGGTGTCTTGCCGGGCGGCGAGCGCGGCGACTGACGGGACGCGGCGGAGGCACGGGCACGGCGCGGCTTGTCCATTGGGCGCGGGGCGTGCATGGACTGGGGAGGAGCGCGGCGTGCGGGCGCGGCCGGGCATTTGCTTGGCGCCTAGCACCGTTAGGCATCGCCGGCCAAAAGGCCTGCGGCGACTGCGTGGCGGCGGAGGGTCGGGCGAAGCGAAAGGGTAGGGCGAAGCGAAAGGGTCGGGCGAACGACGAGTCGGGCGAGCGATGGGTCGGGATAGCGTAGGGTCGGGCGAACGATGGGTCGGGCTAGCGTAGGGTCGGGCGAAGCGAGAAGAAGGGTCTGCAGTGTAAATAGAAGGAAAAGGCAGGGGCTGGTTTGCAAATCCAAGTGTTTCTCAAATTTTTGTGTTGAAACTCAAAAATCCTTGAACATGAAAGTTGTTCAAAATGAAAAGTTACACAAGTTTTGTTTCAGGCCAAAGTTCATTTGAGTTATAGTTTAGAAGTTATTTTAAAAACTCAAAAAGTATAATTCGGAGGGCTCGTCATTTCCTTGGCAAAACTTAGCATTCACTCCTAGGATTCAACTAGACTTTTGTTTAACATGTCAATAACGACATGCCTATTCAATTTTGTAGCCATGTTTGCCTCAATGTGAAAGTTATTTAGATGGCTTGATTAAAGTACATGTACTTATGCACATATACACAACTAGTTTCAATTCAAAGCCAAACCAATTTATAATTCGTTTCCTTTAAATTTTTCTTAGTTAGTTAAGCATATTGTTACGCTAATGAGGCTTTTTTCGTCATTTAAACACCTGAGGTGTTACAGCCTTCCCCCCTTAAAAAGAATCTCGCCCCAAGATTCGGACAATAGGCTTAGTGTGGATAGTGTGTGTACCTTCGGTAGAGTTGAGAAAATCCAGGAAATTTTGGTTTAGATTGCTTTCAGTTTCCCATGTGGCTTCTTCCTCAGTGTGATGATTCCATTTAATTTTGTACATTTTAACCACCTTCCTCCTAGTGCTTCTTTCTTTTTGATCCATGATTTTGATATGGTACTCAACATACGAGAGGTCGGGCTCTACCACTACTTCTTGAGCTGAGACACGTGAAAGACATCATGGATGGCTGCAAGCTGAGGGGGTAGTCATATTCTATAGGCTACGGGTCCACAGCTCTCGATAATTTCGTAGGGACCAACATAACGGGGAGATAGTTTTCCTTTGACTCCGAATCGTTGTACACCCTTGGTTGGTGAAACTCGAAGGTAGACATGGTCACCAACTTCAAATTTCAGTGGCTTTCTCCTTCTGTCGAAATAGCTCTTTTGCCTGGATTGTGCGGCTCTAAGGTTTTCTTGTATTACTCTCACTTTTTCTTCTGCCTCGATTACTAAGTCTGGTCCAAATATTTTGCGTTCTCCAGTCTGGGACCAACTCAAAGGGGTTCGACACCTTCGTCCGTATAAGGCCTCAAATGGTGCCATTTTTAAACTCGCTTGATAGCTATTGTTATATGAGAACTCTGCTAGGGATAGGCATTTGTCCCAACTCTTGTCATAGTGAATGACGCAAGCTCTAAGCATGTCTTCAAGAATTTGGTTTACTCTTTCAGTTTGTCCGTCAGTTTGAGGATGATAGGTTGAGCTTCAAATCAATTTAGTACCTAGAGAAGCTTGCAATTATTCCCAAAAGCGCGCTACAAACTGAGTACCACGATCGGAAATAATAGTCTTCGGTACTCCATGTAGGCAAACAATGCGGTCAAGATAAATCTTGGCATATTGCTTGGCGGTACAGGTGGTGTGTACCGGAAGAAAATGTGCCGTCTTTGTGAGTCTCTCAACGATAACCCATATGGAATCATGTTTCTGTGCGGTACTTGGCAATCCAATAATGAAATCCATACTTATGTCTTCCCATTTCCATGAGGGTATAGGCAAAGGTTGAAGTGTACCGGCTACTTTCAAGTGGTTGGCTTTTACTCTCTGGCACGTGTCGCATTCTGAGATATACTTAGTGATTTCTCTTTTCATTCTAGTCCACCAGAAATTTTGCCTAAGATCTTGATACATTTTTTTACTGCCGGGGTGAATAGAAAATTTAGAGAGGTGTGCCTCATCAAGGATTTGCTTACGGAGCTCATGATTCTTCGGAACGACTATGCGACTTTCGAACCATAGAACTCCCTTATGGTCCTGGCGGAAACATTTGTACTTCTCTACTCCTAGAGAGAGTTTTTGTTTGATGATCTTAACTCCTTCATCGTGTAGTTGTGCCATGATGATCTGGTCGTGAAGAGTGGGCTCGACTGAGATGTGATTCAGAGTGCCTTGGGAAATCATTTCCAAACTAAGCTTCCTCATTTCCGAACATAATGTCTCATTATAGATTTCCACTGATAGGCAATGGCAATGGGCCTTACGGCTGAGTGCATCCGCGACTATATTAGCCTTGCCGGGGTGATAGTGCACCTCGAGATCATAATCCTTGATTAATTCTAGCCATCTTCTTTGTCTCATATTCAGATCGGCTTGGGTGAAGATATATTTGAGACTCTTGTGATCGGTGTAGTTATTACAATGAGTGCCCATGAGATAATGTCTCCATATTTTTAGAGCATGAATGACTGCTGCTAATTCGAGATCATGGGTCGGATAATTCTGCTCATGGGGCCGAAGGGCTCGTGAGGCATAAGCGATAACTCGATTTTCTTGCATAAGCACACAACCAAGACCAGTGCCAGATGTGTCACGGTACACATCGAACGGCTTGGTGTTATCGGGTTGAGCTAACACAGGGGCTGTAGTCAAACGTTCTCTGAGTGTGGAAAGGTTCTTCGCATTTCTCATCCCACACAAACTTTGCTCCCTTTTTCAATAGTTCGGTCATAGGCTTAGCAATCCTGGAGAAATCTGGAATGAATCGGCGATAGTAACCGGCTAAACCAAGAAAACTGCGAATCTGATGAACAGAGGTAGGAGGTTTCCAATCCATCACTTCTTGTACCTTGCTGGGGTCAACGGCTATGCCTTCGCTGGAAATAGTGTGACCCAAGAATTTCACACTATCCAACCAGAATTCGCACTTAGAAAATTTAGCATAGAGCTGATGGTCTCTGAGACGCTGAAGAACAATGTGCAGGTGCTTAGCGTGCTCTTCCTCATTCTTGGAATAGATAAGGATGTCGTCAATGAAAACTACGATGAATTTGTCGAGCTCGGGCATGAATACCGAATTCATGAGATACATGAAGTAGGCAGGGGCATTGGTGAGACCAAAGGACATGACCAAGAATTCATATAGTCCATATCGTGTTGAAATGGCGGTCTTAGGAATGTTGCATGGGCGAATCTTTATCTGATGATATCCAGATCGAAGATTAATCTTTGAGAAAACTCTAGCTCCAGTTAATTGATCAAAGAGAACGTCGATGCGGGGAAGTGGGTATTTATTCTTAATGGTCACCGCATTGAGAGGTCGGTAGTCCACACATAATCTTAAACTGTCATCCTTTTTCTTTACAAAAAGGGCCGGACATCCCCAAGGTGATGCGCTAGGATGAATGAAACCTTTGTCCAGTAGTTCTTGGAGTTGTGTTTTCAGTTCGGCCAATTTCTTAGGTGGCATCCTATAGGGTCTTTTGGAGATAGGTGCAGTGCTTGGTTGCAGTTCAATAACAAACTCAATATCCCTATCTGGTGGCATCCCTAGTAAGTCATCTGGAAAATCATCGGCATACTCGCATACAACCGGAATGTCTTCTAGTTTGATTCCTTCCATCACGAAAGCACAAGAATTCGTGCACTCCCGGAATGTAGGTAAAGGGTAGTGGTCCCGTGACTAGGTGAATTTATTTCAACAGCTCGGGAAGAAAGGTCCAGTATGACTCCATGCATGGTCATCCAATTCATTCCCAAAATAATATCCATGCCTTCAAGGGGTAAGAGAACAAGGTCTGTGTTGATGATTTTACTACCCAACTTTATTGGTACTTGCCTTATCATTTGATTTGAAGCAATTTTACCACCCGGTGTTGATATCATATACGACCCTTTTGTGTGACAAACATCCAAGCCTACTTTTGCACCAAACTTTGCACTAATGAAACTATGCGATGCACCAGAATCAAACAATATAACTGCAGGCTTGTTATGGATAGAGAATGTACCCGTCATCACTGGTGCTCCTTTAGGAAGTTCTGCAAGGGTGGTGAAATTGATCCGTCCTTGTTTGACCTGAAGGGTCTGCCTCTTGCCTTTGTTCTTATTGTTCTGGTTAGAGTCCTGGCCCTGATTTGGCTGCCTGGGCTGAGGGCATTCGCGAGCAAAATGACTGGAACTCCCGCACTTGAAACAATGATTGGTGATGCTCGATCGAAGAAACTGCTGCGTAGCGGGCCTTGGTCCAGTTTGTTGAGGCACAGGGGGTCGTACAACACCTTGCTGCTGTGGGGGCCTGATAATCCAATGCCCTGGCTAAGGGGCCTTTTGTGGAGCTGTACGCGCAGCATTTTGCACTAAGCGATACCTCGGTGGCTGAGCTCCCGAGGGTGCAACTGGCGCATTTCTCTTCTTCTCGGCACGGTGAGCCATAATACAATCCTCTTGGGTAATGGCCATGTTGACTAGCTCATTATATGTATCGGCCTTGACCAGATTCAGTCGTTCCTTGAATTTGGTACTAAGGCCTCTGCGGAAACGATCACACTTCTTAGCATCCGTGTCTGCGTGATAGCCCGCGTACTGGCACAGATTATTGAAAGCCTGAGCATACTGAAGTACAGTGCGGGTACCATGAGTGAGTGACAGAAACTCATTTAGCTTTCTTTCTATAAGACCTTCTGGGATATGGTGTGCCCGGAACGCAGTTTTGAATTCGTCCTAGGTGACAACGTGATCAGTAGGGAGCATAGCAAAGTAGTGGTCCCACCAAAGACGAGCTGTACCGCGAAGCTGCTACGCGGCAAAGCGAGCCTTGTTTGCATCCGAACATGGGGCCACGAGTAGAGAAAACTTGGACTCGATTGTGCGAATCCAAGCGTCCACATCCAAGGGTTCCTCTGTCTTGTGAAACCAGGGAGGCTGGGTCCCAAGAAAATCCATGTAACCGGCAGCTTGAGGTTGGTGAACATTGTGTCCACCCCACTGTTGGTGCTATCCTTGCACGAGCTGGCGAAGCAACTCGGTTTGAGCGGCCATTACTTCCACCAAACTAGGTGGTGGTGGTGGCGGTGGTTAGGATCCACTAGCACTAGCACCGAAACCATCCGGGTTACCATGGGTTGCTCCAACCATCTGAAATGTGAATGTTTATCATTATCAACGTGATCCATATTGCTTCCATGATTCAAAAAGATTAGCGCGGAAAAGAAGACTTCCGAAAGATCATGGATAGAATCGTGGACAGAATACTGTCTGCCGTAAGAAACTTATAACTCCTGGTAGGTTCATCCAAAATTGCTCATATTTTGGCAGTGGGTAGGGAATTTAGAGATGTACAACTTTGGTATTCAGCCTAGACACTAAATCGATGGCCAAGATGGTCGAAAGATTCACTCTATGCGTCGCTGGTTTGGCTGTTTTTCAGCATAATAAGTTATAGTATCTTGCCTATAACTCAACCTAGCAAGATCCAATAGTGCTGAAATTTTGTGAGAACCTAGATCACAAAATTTAGGACAAGTTTGGTATTCAACACTCAGTCCAGAAATGTAAAGAGACATGGTAAAAATTCTGACAAGTTTTTGCAATTGCAGATTCAACTGCTTTCCAATATCTCAATCAAACCACCAAGTTTTTTTGCCATGGCCTACAGGATTAGAGTATCCAATGGTCAAGTTGTACTCATCACAAAAGAGGTACTCAACTCTTAGTTATCCTATTACAACACTTGCCAAAAGTTAGGCTACACTATCGAGGAGTATATGCAAAAGTCCTCCTAGGTCATCGTCTAGAAGTCGTCGAGGTTGTTGACGGACGACTCGCTGTGAGTAGGAGAGTGAGCTCTTATCGGAGGTGGCTACGGTGCCTCACCCTCAAAGTCCATTCCTGAAACACCATCAATCTCCTGTGGCTCCTCCTCATCTTCCTCCATAGCCACCACGTCGGGAGGGGCATTCTGATCATGGTGCCACTGAATGTGCTCATTAGCATCCTCCAACTCAAGGTTCAGATCATGGAGCTGCTCCTCCAAGTGTGCTATCATGTCATCTCTCTCACCCATGAGAGTGTCGTGCTCCTGAACTTGGCCCTCAAGTTGGCCAATTCGGGTATCTCTGTCCTCAAGTTCCTCACTGAGCTCCTTAATCTGCTCATCTCTGGTATCTGCATCATGTGGTAGGCCTGTGCAAGATCAGTGACCTGCACAAGCGCCTGACTCTGGAGAGTTTGAAGTCGGTACAGTGCATTCATGCACCGCACGGAGGTCTCGATGGTCTCCTAGGCATGAAAGTCCACCAAGTACTGTGAGTGCTCCACCCTGTTAAGCCAAAAGGGGTCGTTGTCCTGGGCAGCAGAAAACAAACCAATAGGAGTGAGCGTGACGGCCTCGGGGCACTGCGCACAGAAAGTGGTGAGCGCCCTCATGGAAGCAAGCTCCCAAGTATCGGCCAAACGGCGACCAACAGCCTCAATCTCCAAGGCGGGCCACTCCGGGTGTAGCGGGTGCGGAAAGATGGTCACGTTAACACGGCACTGGGTAACTCTATTCTCTGCAAACTCCAGTCCGGTGTAACGTGGGGGAATTGGATAGCCCGCGGTGCACAGAACATCCCACAAGATAGAGGAAAAACCCTCCCAGTGGAGACACTACGAGTGAACGCGTCCATCCTCATCCACCATCATGGCAACAGGCTCGGCCATCTGAACAAAAGATCAAATGGATGAGATAGCGAAAAATCGTTAACAACACAGTGAACAGGTTCTGGACAGTGCACTAAAATAGCCATAACATCAATAGTTCTTGTCCAAAAATTCTCAACTTTTACCAGAATATTCCTAAGGTATTTGTGAACAACTTTTCTTGTCATCTCCAAAGCTAGATAAGGCTCTAAGAAGGTCTTTCTCTTAAGGTTTTACTTTACTATCTACCCAGAAATTTTAGTGAACAGTGGGCCAAGATTTCGTGCACCAGGGAAAATCTACCCAGCCAAAAATTATCAAATTTTAACAGCAGCTGCCTGAGTAAATTTAAAACAAGGTTTGTGTTGAACACTTTTGCAGAAAACTGGAGTAAGAGGGCATAAAAAATTTATGTGGCAGGACTGCTCATTTTTGACAGAAAACTGACATCTCAAGGTCTTTGCTGTTTCTCATTATCCATATGTCCAGAATTTTTCATATTTAGACAAGAGGTAGAATACAAATTTTGGAACAAAGCTTTCAACATGAGTTTCTTCATAAAGGGTCATTTTCTAAGCTTAATAAATCCATCTTTTCAGATAAGGCAGAATGTGACAGATTTGCTGGATAATCCTTATGCAAAGTCAAATGTGTGGGCGCTCGAACCTTACCACTCTCACGCATCGCATTTTCAATTTCAGATTTATATAGTCATGATGCATACACGTCCTATTTGTCCTCACAAAATAAAATAATTGCCAAATAGCTTTGGTCTTACGAAGTTAGTTTCGGTGGCATACACAATACGGCTCTCACTATAATAGCTAGTCGAGAAATCTCTAACCGTTCTTAAACTTATCGTAATCGCGGTTAGTGTACCTGCAGAAGATTGGTACAACATATATATATATATATATCCATTGAACCTTTCATGCCAGCACTCATGAAAGCGTCCGTATTCATTACCGTTCACTATAGAAACGGTATTCGTACAATTCCCGCCGTACAGACGACGTTAACATACGCTATCGAGATAGCGTATTCACGTGGGGTACCGTCTTGAGACGGGGGTATGAACAACGATCGCCATACCCTGCGCCAAACCTTCTACTCCCAATATAATCAACCAATAGTTGGTATATTGGCAGCACCTCAAGTAAGCCACTGCTTGAGGGCAGCGTTCGGCTCGCATCACCGACAGGAGGGCCAAGCTCTCTCAGTTGGCTGAGGATTCTTACCTTCTTACCTTAGCGATGAGTGCGTCTTTACAGAATTTAAGGGTAGGTTATGCATAAAAGTAAGTTTTGACAGAAAGTAATGTGCTGGTAGTCAGTTGATACTATTCTCAAGTTAGATAGCCACCTAGTAACTTTCCCATAATCCCTTAGGGCTTTACGAACTAGGTACCATCCTTAACGAACCAACGCATTTTCCAAACACAATTTTTGTGGTCAAGTTTTATAAAAATAAGTTTTTAAGGCTTGTTGCATTCTCTGGCGTATGCATTTCGGCTCTGGTACCAGCTGTGGCAGAACCACCTGAATTAATCCGGCTCAAGCGCGCTAACCATCACCACAAGGGCAATCAGGGCTAACTCGCACTTCAAACGGAATAATCCACTGGTATGTCGGGTAACCTCCCGATACAACCACGGCTTTTGCCGATCGAAACCACACATACATGTACTCACACGAAGGTGAGCCCAGAGGATACAACATTCCACAAATTTTACACCATAGGGTTTATCATAAATTATTATTACAAAGGAGTTCAAATTCGTAAAACAAGGTACTTCAGAGTTCAAAATAATAGAGTTCTTCAGAGTTCAATGCAGTAGAAAAAAATAACGATAACTACTCGACGATACGGATGTCTCGATGAAGCCCGTACGAGACATCACTCAGCCTTATCACCGTTGGCCGGGGGCGTATCCCATTCCGCCGACCAACCAGGAGGAAGGGTACACGGCCAAGTCAAACTAGCAATCATGTCCTCGAAAGTTTCTCCTGAAAACAAGTCACAAGCAAGGCTGAGTATACTAATACTCAGCAAGGCTTACCCGACTAGTGGAATATACTTAGCCGACTCCTAGACATGCAATGCTTTTGGCTTGAGGGGTTTGTTTTGCCGAAAAGCATATACGAGTAGGTCCTTACTTTCAAATTTTAGCACCAGATTCTAATTTTCTTTAACCATTCTAGGTAAGCACTATCCAATATCATACATGGTGGAAGAATTAGTTTGCATCCAATAAGATTAATCATCATCATTGTTCCTCTTCTTACTCTATGTGGTAAAAGGGTCAAGCAGTCTCAATAACCACGAGAAACAGACGATTCGAATTGAATTTCTTAACCTTGCAAGGGAAACCTAAACACACATCACGTGGTTACTCCCAGAGTCACACGTGCAACTTTTCCCCTTTCTTCCTGGGTTGTGGATCAGGGCCACCATCCGAGACTACAGATGTGACAACCTTGGTAATTACATTTCCAAAATCAATGTCATTAGCCTAACTCTATGATTAAACCAACTAATGAAAGGGTGGAAAGAATTAAAACGAGTTCAGTTGGAATTCAAATTTTAATTTGAGCACATTTGGTTACTTTTGAACTTTTAAATTTAACTTTCAAACCATAAGCCAAATGAGATTTTGCCTGAAACCAAAGTTGTAGAACTTTTTATTTTGAACAACTTTCGTGTTCAAAAGTTTGTGAAATTCAAATCAGAAAGAGGAGAAAACGCACTGTTTGCACCCAGCCCCCTGAAACTTTTTGAATTCTTGCATCCAGGCCCCTCGCCCCCCCCCCCCCTCTCTCTCTCTCCTCCGCGCCCGACCGCCGCGCGCCAGGTGGCCGGCGTCGCCTGACCGGCGCAAGGCGCCAGGCCAGTGGCCGCCGCACCACCCCGCCACGGCCGGCTTTGCCCCGCCCCCATGCCGCGCGGCCAGTAAGCGCCCGCGCGTGCACGCGACGCAGCCGCGTCCAGCCTCGCCGCCCGGCCGCCCAGTCGCCTCGCTCCGCCGTGCCGCCCCGGCCCCCGCGCCCCGCCAGTCGCCGCGCCCGCCCTCCGCCCGAGCCGCTGCCGCTGCTGCTTCACCACTCCGCGCCCGGCGCTATCCCACCGCGCCCACGCCATATCTCCGGCCGCCCAGTCGCGCCGGCGTTCTGCCGCCGCCCGCCGCGCCCAGTGCGCGTTGTGCCGTGCCCCCGCCCCGCGCGCTGCCCAGGCCTCTCTGCACCCCCTCCGGCCCCTATAAAAGCCCCGCCCGGCCACGCGCGCGAGCCCCAGCACCCGGAACACCCTCGCCGTCGCCATTGCCGCCGCCGAGCGCCGCCCGCCCGTGGACAGCCCTCCGCCGCCGCCCACTGCCCAAACTAAGCCCCCAGCCACCACTACATCATCCCCCTGAAGCTCGCCGACCCGCCCAACGCCGCCCAGAGCCACCGGAGCGCCGCCGCCCGCGCTGCCGCCGCCGCCGTCGCCCCTGCTCGTCGTGGACAGCACGACCCCGACCCCCTCCGTCCAAGCCGAGCCCCTGTGCAGCTTCCCCACGCGCTACTGAAGCTCGCCGACCGGACCACACCGCCCCAAGCCCGCCGGAGCACCGCCGTCGGCGCGTGCCGCGCCGCCGCCGCCTCTGCTCCAACGCCGGCGAGCCCTTCCCGGCCGTCCCCCACCTGAACAACACCCCCACAAGGTAGCCCTCGCACCCCTGAATCTTCCCCGACCCTCGCCCCTCGCCGCCGGCGAGCCCCCCTCGCCGGAATTTCGGCCGGCCGCCGTACCCGAGCCGCCCGAGGACCCAATTGCAAGAATATAAATCTTTAGAAGGGTCTGCGCGTAAGATTCAAGGACCTAGTTGTAAAAGAAAGTTTCAAATCTAGATTCAAATTCAGTGAACTTGTAAAATTCGAATAAAATCGTAGAAAATTCCGAAAAATGAAAACTCAACTGTTCTGGAATCCTTAGAACAAACTCTACCACTTTTGTTATAGAAAGTTTCTCAGAATCTCAAAATATTTTGCTCTACATTAAATGGAAGCTTTAATGGACTTATTTTGTACCCACTGTTGTAGAACGATGCTGACCCTAAATTTTGGGCAGTAAGTTAGTTGCTTGATGTTTAGGACTGTGTAAAAAGATCAGGCCCAAATTCCAACTCTAGCCTTACTGTTTATTAAACTTAGTTTCATACCATGTTTAAGTAGAATGTTTTATCCTTGCAGTTAGGTGGTGAGTCACCCAATGGAACTTTTTCTATGCTAATGTATTGGTACCTAGAAGCCAGAGAAAAATTAGGAGACTTTTTATCTCACAGTAACCTACTTATTTGATTTATGTGCTAATAACATACATTAAATCAAGAAAATAGTATCTTAGCTTGGCAAATTCTCCAATTTTTACTGGGAGATACACTATGGTAGAGGTTGCTGTGTAAAAAGTTTCAGGGACAAACACCCTGCGTAGGGTCCTGTAAAAATGAATCCATGAATAGCCTAGGTGTGGAATGTCATATTTTCTATGCTCTAAATACTGCATGATAAATCCTACAAAAATTACAGTAACTTCTGTATGCTTAAGTGAAAGCTCTGTAAAAATCTTAGACTCAGTTGTTGCACCATTTGTTCTGTACAAAAAGAACAAGGATCTAACAGTGACTACGTAATATATTTTTCATAATTAATCTGTACATAAAATTGGCTGAAAATTTTACAGTAAGCGCATCTTTCCTTGATGTGCCTAAATCCAAAATTTCATGACCAGAAACTATCCATTGTAGTAATTACTCTTAAATCGTAATCCAGTGCCATTTCCACGACTTAAACTTGTGCACTCATGTAGAATCGATGACTCTCGGCGACGGAACTTACGAGCTGGTGCCCGCGTCCGAGAGTGAGCAGCGTGAAGCTCAAGCGAATCTAACTGAAGCTCTTGAAGACCCGAGCCCAAGTTCGGAAGATCCCCAAGCGAACTGCGAAGGCAAGCCCCGGAGCATAACCCATTCTTTCCGAAATTATGCAACTCATTACTCTTTGCTTGTGCATTAAGTTTATAGGAGTTGAATGAAAACTTAGTTGCATGATGTTAGGAACCCTTGCTTGAAAACTAGACGTAAGGTTCGATAGGATGCTGTGCTAATAGGCCTCCGGTAAAAGTCGAGTGATTTCCTGTCACTCGCGAGAAAATAGGAGTTGAATGACTACTACACGCTGCAATCATAAGGACACGGACGGGCTATGGAACGATGGTTACGATTGAGGCCCGTCTGTCTAGTGAAAAATGCTAAGGCCGCAGGGTGTGGTAGTGATGGTTAAGTCTTTGAACATACTAAACACATGCCGAGATTATGGGAATCAGTAAGCTTAAGTACCTGATTGGCCCGGCAAGGGGACGGCATCCTACCCTTTGAACTTCGGTCCCATGTGCATATGGCGAGTGCAGAGAGTGGTCACGACCCGGCGCCGAACCGTGGCGTGGGGCTCTTGTACTCTCGGAGGGTAGCCCCGATCCACGACCCGAAAAGAAAGGGGAAAAGTTGCACGTGTGACTCTAGGGAGTAACCACGTGACGTGTGTTTGGGTTTCCCTTGCAAGGTTAAGAAATTCGATTCGAATCGTCCGTTTCTCACGGCTATTGAGACTGCTTAACCATTTTTACCCACAGAGTAAGAAGAGGAACAATGATGATGAATGAACTGGTTGGATGAAAAATTTAATGCTTCACCATGTATGCTTTAGATAGCTGCTTATCTAGACTGGCTAACGAAACTAGAATCTTGAGCTAAAAGTTGAAAGTAAGGACCCACTTGTAGATGCCTTTCGGCAAAACAAACCCCTGAGCCAAAAAGCCTTGCATGTCTAGAGTCGGTGGAGTAGATTCCACTACACGGGTAAGTCTTGCTGAGTATTAGTATACTCAGCCTTGCTTGTGGCTCGTTTTCAGGTGAGACCTTCGAAGATATGATTGCTAGCTTGACTTGGCCCTGCACTCTTCCCCCTGGTTGGTCGGTGGAATGGGATGCGCCCCCGTCCAACGGAGATAAGGCCGAGTGATGTCTCGTACGGGCTTCATCGAGACATCCTGTATCGTCGAGTAGCTTCCGTTGTTTATTTCCGCTGCAACTTAAAACTCTGAAGAACTTATTTGCGACCATTGAAGTACTTGATTTCTAAACTCAAAACTTGGTCTGTAATATTTACTTATGCTAATGCTGTAATATTTGCTGGAATGTGGTATTCTCTGGGCTCATCATCGCATGAGCATTTGTATGCATGGCGCTCGATCCGTTCACCGTGGTTGTATCGGGAGGTTATACCCGACAGACCAGTGGATTACTCCGTTTGAAGTGTAAGGTTAACCGAGAATGCCTTAATGGTGATGGTTAATACACTTGAGCCGGATTAATTCAGGTGGTTCTGCCACAGCTGGTATCAGAGCCGTAGCTGGCGCCACAGCTGGCAACAGCTGGCGCCGGAGCCAAAATACATACGCCAGAGAATGCAACAAGCCTTAAAAACTCGTTTTACTAAAACTTGACTAGAAGGATGTGTTGCGAAATGCGTTGGTACGTTAAGGATGGTGCCTAGTTCGTAAAGCCCTAAGGGATTATGGGAAAGTTACTAGGTGGCTATCTAACTTCTATATGTATTATCAACTGACTTCCAGCACATTGCTTTCTGTCAAAACTTACTTTCATGTACAACCGACCTTAAATTCTGTAACGACGCACTCGTCGCAAAGGTAAGAAGGTAAGGATCCTCAGCCAACTGAGAGAGCTTGGCCTTCCTGTCGGTGATGCGAACCGAACGCTGCCCTCAAGCAGTGGCTTACTTGAGGTGCTGCCAATATGCCAACTGATAGTTGAACATATTGGGAGTAGAAGGTTTGGCGCAGGGTATGGCGATCGCTGTTCATACCCCCGTCTCATGACGGTACCCCCGTGAATACGCTATCTCGATAGCGTATGTTAACGTCGTCTGTACGGCGGGAATTGTACAGATATCGTTTCTATAAGTAAACGGTAATGAATACGGACGCTTTCATGAGTGCTGGCATGAAAGGTTCATGAAATATATATGCTTGTCAATCTTCTGCAGGTACACTAACCGCGATTACGATAAGTTAAGGAACGATTAGAAAGACTCGACTAGCTAGTATAGTGAGAGCTATTTGGCAATTATTTTATTTTGTGAGGACGAATAGGACGTGCATGCATCATGACCACATATATCTGAAATCGAAATGCGTTGTATGAGAGTGGTAAGGTTCTTGCGTATCTAAAGCATGGTTTGCATAAGGACTATCTAGCGAAACTGTCCGAAATCTGCCGTTACCAAAAAGAGCGATTTATTGGCCAAAGAAAATGACCTTTCCTGATAAAGTTCATGTTGAAGAAATTTTTCCAAAGTTTGTGTTCTATCTTCTGTCCGAAAACGAAAAATTCTGAACCTATGGATAGTGAGAAATAACCGAAACCTTGGAATGTCAGAATTCTGTCCAGAATAAGCCCTTCTGCCTCTTAAATTTTTAGGCCCCCTTCCTGCGGTTTTGTGCAAAAGAGCACAACGCGAAACTTGTTCCAAATTTACCCAGGTAGCTGCTGTTAAAATTTGGTAAATTTTGGCTAGGTAGATTTTCCCTGGTGCACGAAACTCTAGCCCTCTGTTCACTGAAAATTCTGGGTAGATAGTAAGGTAAAACCTGAAAAGAAAGACCATCTTAGAGACCTATCTAGCTCTGGAGTTGACTAGCAAAGTTGTTCACAAAGACCTTAGGAGTGATCTGGTGAAATTTGAGAATTTTTGGATGAGAACTGTGGAAGTTATGGTTATTTTTGCACACTATACAGAATCTGTCCTTATGCTGTTCACAGTTTTTCACTATCTCACTCCATTTGATCTTTTGTTCAGATGGCCGAGCCTGTTGATATGATGGTGGATGAGGATGGACGCGTACACTCGCAGTGTCTCCACTGGGAGGGCTTTCCCTCTATTTTGTGGGATGTTCTGCGTACCGCGGGCTATCTAGTTCCCCCACGTTACGCCGGACTGGAGTTTGCAGAAAATGGAGTTACCCAGTGCCGTGTCAACGTGACTATTTTTCCGCACCCGCTACACCCGGAGTGGCCCGCCTTGGAGCTTGAGGCTGTTGGTCGCCGTTTGGCCGATACTTGGGAGCTTGCAGCCATGAGGGCGCTCACCACGTTTTGTGCGCAGCGTCCCGAGGTTGTCACACTCACTCCCATTGGATTGTTTCCTGCTGCCCAGGGCAACGACCCCTTTTGGCTCAACAGGGTGCAGCACGCACAGTACTTGGTAGACTTTCATGCCCAGGAAACTATTCATACCTCCGTGCGGTGCATGAGTGCACTCTACCGACTTCAGACTCTCCAGAGTCAGGCACTTGAGCAGCTCACTGATCTTGCTCAGGCCTACCACATGATGGCAGATACCAGGGATGAGCAGATTAAGGAGCTCAGTCAGGATCTTGAGGACAGAGATGCTCAGATTGGCCAACTTGAGGGCCAAATCTAGGAGCAGGACACTCTCATGGGTGAGAGAGATGCCACGATAGCACAGTTGGAGGAGCAGCTCCATGATCTGAGCCTTGAGTTGGAGGATGCTAATGAGCACATTCAGTGGCACCATGATCAGAATGACCATCCCCATGAGGATGACATGGAGGAGGATGAGGAGGAGCCACAGGAGATTGATGGTATCTCAGGTATGGATTTCGAGGGTGAGGTACCACAGGCACCTCAGATGGGAGCTTACTCTCCTGCTCACAGCGAGTCGTCCGTCAACGACTTGGATGATTTCTAGATGACGACCTAGGAGGACTTTTGCACATACTCCTCGATAGGGTAGCCTAACTTTTGGCAAGTGTTGTAATAGGCTAACTAGGAGTTGAGTAACTCTTTTGTGTTGGGTACACCTGAACCATGTGGATACCCTCAGCATGTAAGGAACGGCGATAAATTTGGGTGATTTCGTTGTAATTTGGTAAACGATGAAATCCACAATCGCTGAGACTTGTCGGAATTTTTACCCATGTCTCCTTGCATTTCTTGGCTGAGTGTTGAATACCAGACTTGTGCTAAATTTTGTGATCTAGGTTCTCACAAAAATTCAGCATCATTGGACCTCGCTAGTTTAAGATATAGGCGAAACCGTACCGATCAATCTGCTGAAAAACAGCTAAGACAGTAAGGCAAAGGACGAGCTTTTCGACCACCTTAGCTATAGTTCTAGCACCGAAGTTAAATACCAAAGTGGTGCATTCCTAAATCCTCTGACTACTGCGAAAGTTTGAGATGTTTTGGATGGACCCACAGCAGGCTATGATTTTTCTCGTAGCAAACAGAGATCCTGTCCATACTTCTAGCTGTGACTTCAGAAGTCTATGACTACACCAGTTATTTATGAATCAAGGAAGTAATATGGATCGCGTTGCTAATGGTAACCTTTCACGTTTCAGATGGTTGGATCAACCCGTGGCAACCCCGAGGGTTTTGGTGCCGGTGGCAGCCGCTCGCGACAGTCGCCACCACCCCCGCCCAGTTTGGTGGAAGTGATGGCCGCTCAAACCGAGCTGCTGCGTCAGATTGTGCAAGGACAACACCAGCAGAGGGGTGGGCACAATGCTCACCAACCCCAAGCTGCGGGATACACGGATTTCCTAGGGACCCAGCCGCCCTTGTTCCATAAGACAGAGGAACCCCTGGACGCAGATGCATGGATTCGCACTATCGAATCCAAGTTCACACTACTTGTGGCCCCATGCTTAGAGGCCAACAAGGCTCGTTTTGCCGCGCAACAGCTTCGCGGTACCGCTTGTCTGTGGTGGGACCACTATTCTGCGATGCTCCCGGCTGACCATGTGGTCGACTGGGATGAGTTCAAGACCGCGTTCCGGGCACATCATATCCCCGAGGGTCTCATGGAAAGGAAGTTGAATGAGTTTCTGGCACTTACCCAGGGCATCCGCACCGTGCTGCAGTACGCCCAAGCATTCAACAACCTGTGCCAGTATGCGGGCTATCACGCTGATACGGATGCCAAGAAGCGTGATCCTTTCCGCCGAGGTCTGAATACCAAGCTCAAGGAACGTCTGAACCTAGCCAGGGCTGACACCTACAACGAGTTGGTCAATATGGCCATTACCCAGGAAGACTGTATCATGGCACACCGGGTAGAGAAGAAGAGAAAGGCACCCGCGGGACCATCAAGTGCCCAACCCCCAAGGTACCGCATCGTGCAAAATACCGCACCCACAGCCCCACCAAGGGCCCCGCAGCCAGGGAGATGGATTGCCAGACCCCCACAGCAGCCAGGCATGGTACGACCCCCGATGCCTCCACAGAATGGTCCGAGGCCCATTCTTCAGCAGTCTCTTCGACCTAGCCCCGTGAATTGCTGTTTCAAATGCGGGAGTTCCAGCCACTTCGCACGAGAATGCCCTTAGCCTGGACAGCCCAACCAAGGTCAAGGATCCAACCCGAACACCAAGAACAGGGGCAAGAGACAGACCCTGCAAGTCAAGCAAGGACGGATTAACTTCACCACGCTTGCAGAGCTTCCTGAAGGAGCCCCAGTGATGTCGGGTACATTCTCTATCCATAACAAGCCTGCAGTTATATTATTTGATTCTGGTGCATCGCATAGTTTCATTAGTGCAAAATTCGGTGCAAAAGTAGGCTTGGATGTTTGTCACACAAAAGGGTCATATATGATATCAACACCGGGTGGTAAAATTGCTTCAAACCAAATGGTCAGACAAGTACCAGTCAAATTGGGTAGTAAAACCATCGACACGGACCTTGTCCTTTTACCCCTTGACGGCATGGACATTATTTTGGGAATGAACTGGATGGCTATGCATGGAGTCACACTGGACCTTTCTTCCCGAGCCGTTGAGATAAATTCACCTAGTCACGGAGCCACTACCCTTTACCTACCGTTCCTAGATTGTACGAATTCCTGCGCTTATAAGATGGAAGGACTTAAGCCAGATAATATTCCTGTGGTAAACGAGTATGCCGATGTTTTCCCGGATGACTTACCAGGAATGCCCCCGGATAGGGATATTGAGTTCGTTATTGAACTACAGCCAGGCACTGCGCCTATATCCAAGAGACCATATAGGATGCCCCCTAAAGAATTGGCAGAGCTGAAAATTCAACTCCAAGAACTACTGGACAAAGGTTTTATTCGCCCTAGCGCGTCGCCTTGGGGATGTCCAGCCCTATTCGTAAAGAAGAAGGATGGCAGTTTAAGATTATGTGTGGACTACCGACCTCTCAATGCGGTAACTGTTAAAAATAAATACCCCCTTCCTCGCATCGATGTACTCTTCGATCAATTAGCTGGAGCCAGAGTCTTCTCAAAGATTGATCTTCGATCGGGATATCATCAGATCAAGATTCGCCCGTGCGATGTCCCTAAGACTGCCTTCTCCACACGATATGGACTATATGAGTTTTTGGTCATGTCCTTTGGACTCACCAATGCCCCTGCCTACTTCATGTATCTCATGAATTCGGCATTCATGCCCGAACTTGACAAATTCGTCGTAGTGTTCATCGACGACATCCTTATCTATTCCAAGGATGAGGAAGAGCATGCCAAGCACCTTCGCATTGTTCTTCAGCGACTCAGAGACCATCAGCTCTATGCTAAGTTTTCTAAGTGTGAATTCTGGTTGGATACTGTAAAGTTCTTAGGTCACACGATCTCCAGCGAAGGCATAGCTGTTGACCCCAGCAAGGTACAAGAGGTGATGGATTGGAAACCCCCTGCCTCTGTTCATCAGATTCGCAGCTTTCTCGGCTTAGCCGGTTACTACCGTCGCTTCATCCCGGATTTCATCCCGCACTATCTCATGACTGAACTATTAAAGAAGGAAGTAAAGTTTGTATGGGATGAGAAATGTGAAGAAGCTTTCCACACTCTCAGAGAGCATCTGACTACTGCACCTGTGTTAGCTCAACCCAATAATACCAAGTCATTCGATGTGTATTGTGACGCATCAGGTACTGGTCTAGGATGTGTGCTTATGCAAGAGAATCGAGTGATTGCATATGCCTCACGAGCCCTTCGGCCCCACGAACAGAATTATCCCACGCATGACCTTGAGCTTGCAGCCGTCATTCACGCTCTAAAAATATGGAGGCACTATCTCATGGGTACACAGTGCCATATCTACACGGATCATAAGAGTCTCAAGTACATCTTCACACAAGCCGATCTGAATATGAGACAACGGAGATGGCTAGAATTAATCAAGGATTATGACCTTGAAGTGCATTATCACCCCGGCAAGGCTAATATAGTCGCTGATGCACTAAGCCGCAAGTCCCATTGCCATTGCTTATCCATGGAGTCCTACCATGAGACATTGTGTGCAGAAATGAGGAAGCTTAACATGGAAATGGTTTCCCAAGGCACTCTAAATCACATCTCAGTTGAGCCCACTCTTCACGACCAAATCGTCATGGCACAACTACATGATGAAGGAATTAAGATCATCAAACAGAAACTCTCTCTAGGTGAGGAGAAGTATAAGTGTTTCCGCCAGGACCATAAGGGAGTTCTATGGTTCGAAGGTCGTATAGTCGTTCCGAAGAATCGTGAACTCCGCAAGAAAATTCTCGATGAGGCACACCTTTCCAAATTCTCTATCCACCCCGGCAGTAGCAAAATGTATCAAGACCTAAGGCAAAACTTGTGGTGGACTAGAATGAAAAGAGAAATTGCTACGTATGTCTCAGAATGTGACACGTGCCAGAGAGTGAAAGCTAGCCACTTAAAGGTAGCCGGTACACTTCAACCGTTACCTATACCATCATGGAAATGGGAAGACATAAGTATGGACTTCATCGTGGGACTACCAAACACTTCCCAGAAACATGATTCCATATGGGTGATCGTGGACAGACTCACGAAGACGGCACATTTTCTTCCGGTACACACCACCTATTCTACCAAGAAATATGCCGAGATTTACCTCAATCATATTGTTTGCCTGCATGGAATACCTAAGACAATTATTTCCGATCGTGGTCCTCAGTTTGTAGCACGATTTTGGGAACAACTGCAAACGTCTCTTGGTACTAAGCTGATTCGCAGCTCAGCATACCATCCTCAGACTGGTGGACAAACGGAAAGAGTAAACCAAATTCTGGAAGACATGCTGAGAGCTTGTGTCATTCACTATGATAAGAATTGGGACAAATGCCTACCCCTAGCAGAGTTCTCGTACAACAACAGCTATCAAACGAGTTTGAAAATGGCACCCTTCGAGGCCCTGTATGGACGAAGGTGTCGAACTCCTTTGAGCTGGTCACAAACCGGAGAACGTAAAATAATTGGACCCGACCTGGTGATCGAGGCAGAGGAGAAAGTAAAAGTAATACAAGCAAATCTTAGAGCCGCACAAGCTCGACGAAAGAACTATTCTGACAAAAGGAGGAAGCCCCTAAAGTTCGAAGTTGGCGATCATGTCTATCTTCGGGTTTCACCAACCAAGGGAGTGCGAAGATTTGGAATCAAAGGCAAACTAGCTCCCCGTTATATTGGTCCTTACGAAATCATTGAAAGCTGCGGACCCGTAGCCTACAAATTACGACTGCCCCCTCAGCTCACGGCCACCCATGATGTCTTCCACGTATCTCAACTCAAGAAGTGTATTCGAGTCCCTACTGAGATTGTGGAACAACAAGAAATATCGTTGGAACCCGACCTCTCGTATGTCGAACACCTAGTTAAGATTTTGGATCAAAAAGAAAGAGAGACCAGGAGGAAAGTGATTAGAATGTATAAAATACAATGGAATCACCACACGGAAGAAGAAGCCACCTGGGAAACGGAGAGCTACCTGAACAAACATTTCCCTGGGTTTCCTATCTCAACCACTGGTATGTGCACCCGCGCCCACAATAAGAATTACCGAATCTCGGGGCGAGATTTTTGTTAAGGGGGGAAGGCTGTGACAACCCTGGTAAATTACATTTCCAAAATTAATGTCATTAGCCTAACTCTATGATTAAACCAACTAATGAAAGGGTGGAAAGAATTAAAACGAGTTCAGTTGGAATTCAAATTTTAATTTGAGCACATTTGGTTACTTTTGAACTTTTAAATTTAACTTTCAAACCATAAGCAGAATGAGATTTTGCCTGAAACCAAAGTTGTAGAACTTTTTATTTTGAACAACTTTCGTGTTCAAAAGTTTTTGAAATTCAAATCAGAAAGAGGAGAAAACGCCCTATTTGCACCCAGCCCCCTGAAACTTTTCGAATTCTTGCATCCAGGCCCCTCGCCCCCCCCCCCCCTCTCTCTCTCCTCCGCGCCCGACCGCCGCGCGCCAGGTGGCCGGCGTCGCCTGACCGGCGCGAGGCGCCAGGCCAGTGGCCGCCGCACCACCCCGCCACGGCCGGCTTTGCCCCGCCCCCATGCCGCGCGGCCAGTAAGCGCCCGCGTGTGCACGCGACGCAGCCGCGTCCAGCCCCGCCGCCCGGCCGCCCAGTAGCCTCGCTCCGCCGTGCCGCCCCGGCCCCCGCGCCCCGCCAGTCGCCGCGCCCGCCCTCCGCCCGAGCCGCTGCCGCTGCTGCTTCACCACTCCGCGCCCGGCGCTATCCCACCGCGCCCACGCCATATCTCCGGCCGCCCAGTCACCGCGCCCGCGCTGCCGCACGTCGCGCCGGCGTTCTGCCGCCGCCCGCCGCGCCCAGTGCGCGTTGTGCCGTGCCCCCGCCCCGCGCGCTGCCCAGGCCTCTCCGCACCCCCTCCGGCCCCTATAAAAGCCCCGCCCAGCCACGCGCGCGAGCCCCAGCACCCGGAACACCCTCGCCGTCGCCATTGCCGCCGCCGAGCGCCGCCCGCCCGTGGACAGCCCTCCGCCGCCGCCCACTGCCCAAACTAAGCCCCCAGCCACCACTACATCATCCCCCTGAAGCTCGCCGACCCGCCCAACGCCGCCCAGAGCCACCGGAGCGCCGCCGCCCGCGCTGCCGCCGCCGCCGTCGCCCCTGCTCGTCGTGGACAGCACGACCCCGACCCCCTCCGTCCAAGCCGAGCCCCTGTGCAGCTTCCCCACGCGCTACTGAAGCTCGCCGACCGGACCACACCGCCCCAAGCCCGCCGGAGCACCGCCGTCGGCGCGTGCCGCGCCGCCGCCGCCTCTGCTCCAACGCCGGCGAGCCCTTCCCGGCCGTCCCCCACCTGAACAACACCCCCACAAGGTAGCCCTCGCACCCCTGAATCTTCCCCGACCCTCGCCCCTCGCCGCCGGCGAGCCCCCCTCGCCGGAATTTCGGCCGGCCGCCGTACCCGAGCAGCCCGAGGACCCAATTGCAAGAATATAAATCTTTAGAAGGGTCTGCACGTAAGATTCAAGGACCTAGTTGTAAAAGAAAGTTTCAAATCTAGATTCAAATTCAGTGAACTTGTAAAATTCGAATAAAATCGTAGAAAATTCCGAAAAATGAAAACTCAACTGTTCTGGAATCCTTAGAACAAACTCTACCACTTTTGTTACAGAAAGTTTCTCAGAATCTCAAAATATTTTGCTCTACATTAAATGGAAGCTTTAATGGACTTATTTTGTACCCACTGTTGTAGAACGATGCTGACCCTAAATTTTGGGCAGTAAGTTAGTTGCTTGATGTTTAGGACTGTGTAAAAAGATCAGGCCCAAATTCCAACTCTAGCCTTACTGTTTATTAAACTTAGTTTCATACCATGTTTAAGTAGAATGTTTTATCCTTGCAGTTAGGTGGTGAGTCACCCAATGGAACTTTTTCTATGCTAATGTATTGGTACCTAGAAGCCAGAGAAAAATTAGGAGACTTTTTATCTCACAGTAACCTACTTATTTGATTTATGTGCTAATAACATACATTAAATCAAGAAAATAGTATCTTAGCTTGGCAAATTCTCCAATTTTTACTGGGAGATACACTATGGTAGAGGTTGCTGTGTAAAAAGTTTCAGGGACAAACACCCTGCGTAGGGTCCTGTAAAAATGAATCCATGAATAGCCTAGGTGTGGAATGTCATATTTTCTATGCTCTAAATACTGCATGATAAATCCTACAAAAATTACAGTAACTTCTGTATGCTTAAGTGAAAGCTCTGTAAAAATCTTAGACTCAGTTGTTGCACCATTTGTTCTGTACAAAAAGAACAAGGATCTAACAGTGACTACGTAATATATTTTTCATAATTAATCTGTACATAAAATTGGCTGAAAATTTTACAGTAAGCGCATCTTTCCTTGATGTGCCTAAATCCAAAATTTCATGACCAGAAACTATCCATTGTAGTAATTACTCTTAAATCGTAATCCAGTGCCATTTCCACGACTTAAACTTGTGCACTCATGTAGAATCGACGACTCTCGGCGACGGAACTTACGAGCTGGTGCCCGCGTCCGAGAGTGAGCAGCGTGAAGCTCAAGCGAATCTAACTGAAGCTCTTGAAGACCCGAGCCCAAGTTCGGAAGATCCCCAAGCGAACTGCGAAGGCAAGCCCCGGAGCATAACCCATTCTTTCCGAAATTATGCAACTCATTACTCTTTGCTTGTGCATTAAGTTTATAGGAGTTGAATGAAAACTTAGTTGCATGATGTTAGGAACCCTTGCTTGAAAACTAGACGTAAGGTTCGATAGGATGCTGTGCTAATAGGCCTCCGGTAAAAGTCGAGTGATTTCCTGTCACTCGCGAGAAAATAGGAGTTGAATGACTACTACACGCTGCAATCATAAGGACACGGACGGGCTATGGAACGATGGTTACGATTGAGGCCCGTCTGTCTAGTGAAAAATGCTAAGGCCGCAGGGTGTGGTAGTGATGGTTAAGTCTTTGAACATACTAAACACATGCCGAGATTATGGGAATCAGTAAGCTTAAGTACCTGATTGGCCCGGCAAGGGGACGGCATCCTACCCTTTGAACTTCGGTCCCATGTGCATATGGCGAGTGCAGAGAGTGGTCACGACCCGGCGCCGAACCGTGGCGTGGGGCTCTTGTACTCTCGGAGGGTAGCCCCGATCCACGACCCGAAAAGAAAGGGGAAAAGTTGCACGTGTGACTCTAGGGAGTAACCACGTGACGTGTGTTTGGGTTTCCCTTGCAAGGTTAAGAAATTCGATTCGAATCGTCCGTTTCTCACGGCTATTGAGACTGCTTAACCATTTTTACCCACAGAGTAAGAAGAGGAACAATGATGATGAATGAACTGGTTGGATGAAAAATTTAATGCTTCACCATGTATGCTTTAGATAGCTGCTTATCTAGACTGGCTAACGAAACTAGAATCTTGAGCTAAAAGTTGAAAGTAAGGACCCACTTGTAGATGCCTTTCGGCAAAACAAACCCCTGAGCCAAAAAGCCTTGCATGTCTAGAGTCGGTGGAGTAGATTCCACTACACGGGTAAGTCTTGCTGAGTATTAGTATACTCAGCCTTGCTTGTGGCTCGTTTTCAGGTGAGACCTTCGAAGATATGATT
Source organism: Panicum miliaceum (assembly GCA_032594955.1). NCBI lineage: Eukaryota > Viridiplantae > Streptophyta > Magnoliopsida > Poales > Poaceae > Panicum > Panicum miliaceum. Next base: position 23,043,805 of record CM064062.1, read on the forward strand.
GCTAGCTTGACTTGGCCCTGCACTCTTCCCCCTGGTTGGTCGGTGGAATGGGATGCGCCCCCGTCCAACGGAGATAAGGCCGAGTGATGTCTCGTACGGGCTTCATCGAGACATCCTGTATCGTCGAGTAGCTTCCGTTGTTTATTTCCGCTGCAACTTAAAACTCTGAAGAACTTATTTGCGACCATTGAAGTACTTGATTTCTAAACTCAAAACTTGGTCTGTAATATTTACTTATGCTAATGCTGTAATATTTGCTGGAATGTGGTATTCTCTGGGCTCATCATCGCATGAGCATTTGTATGCATGGCGCTCGATCCGTTCACCGTGGTTGTATCGGGAGGTTATACCCGACAGACCAGTGGATTACTCCGTTTGAAGTGTAAGGTTAACCGAGAATGCCTTAATGGTGATGGTTAATACACTTGAGCCGGATTAATTCAGGTGGTTCTGCCACAGCAGAGCCCGGCTCTGTACCCACCATGTGCGCGCATGGAACCGAAGTTGAGATTGTGGGATGCTGTCCACTTGCCGATCCGATTAGGTACTTAAGCTTACCAATTACCATATTCTCGGCATGTGGTTAGTACGTTCAAAGACTTAACCGCCACTACCACACACTGCGGCCTTAGCATTTTTCACTAAACAGACGGGGCCTCAATCATCAACATAAACATCGTACCATAGCCCTGTCCGTCGACCTTATGATTGCAGCATGTAGTAAGCATTCAACTCCTATATTCTCGCGAGTGACAGGAAATCACTCAACTTTTACCGGAGTCCTATTAGCATAGCATTCTATCGAACCTTACATCTAGTGTTCAGAGCATGGGTACCTAGGATCATGCAACTAAGTTTCCATTCAACTCCTACAAACTTAATGCACAAGTAATGTAGAGTAATAAGTTGCATAAATTTAGAAAAATAGGGTTCATGCTCTGGGGCTTGCCTTCTTGGGTAAAGTTAGCCCGGGGCTCATCCGAACTCGGGCTCGGGTCTTCGAGAGCTTCACTTAGATTTACTTGAGCTTCACGCTGCTCACTCTCGGACGTGGGCAACAGCTCGTACGTTCCGTCGGTGAGAGTAGTCGATTCTATATGAATGCACAAGTGTAAGTTATAGTGATGGTATATGACAATTATTTTTCTTCACGATAAAGTTGCAGTCCATAAAACATCGATTTGGTCGTGGAGTTACTTAGTTAAGATTTCTTTGGGCAATTGTTAATAGAGTATAACTTAAACTATTAACTTCATTGAACAAGAAGGGGTTGTGTTGTATTGGAAATTTAGTTTTTGCAGCACAATATGGAGTTAAACACAACTTCTGGACTAGGTAACTTCTGGTGATGAAATTTTTATTTAGAGCATATTATGCAGAGACAAAAGCACTGTAAAAATTTCAGACATTTTCACGCAGCACAAAAATTATGAAAAAAGTAATACACAGCCACTGCTAGAACCTAGTTATTTTTATACAGAACAAACCATTCACGTATTGACACCAAAAATTTTACAGGGGATTAATCTATCCATAAATATTTTACTGTAAATTTTTCAGATTTTACTGTGCACGATACAAAGCATATTAAATAGGATAAGATACACATACTTTAATAAAGATTAATTTCTACATGATGTTTTACAGGATTTCTGTGTATGAAACTTTTTATGCAGCAAGACCTACTCTAAAGTGTGCTACAGTAAAAGGTTGAACATTTTCCAAGAAAAGAAACTAATTATTTGAATTAGTACATTTCTCCTACCACAAAATTATATAATTAGGTTATAGAAAGGAAAAAGGTTCTAAACTTTTTCTGTGGTATTTAGGCCTCAATAGAATAGCTCTGGAAAAGTTTCACTACATGAATCACAATATAACAGCAGTTATAATTTAGTTTTTTTACTTCATGGCATAAACAAGGTTTAACAAAAAGTTTAGCTAGAGATGGGTTCTGGTCCTAATATTTTACACTAGCCTACGAATCAATCAACTAATCTACTGTTAAATTTTCAAATTTAGCCCTTGTCTACAATAGTGGGTACAATTAAAGTCTATTAAACCTTCCATTTAATTTATATCAAGATTTAGCAAGTAACTGAAGAAATGCATGTAACAAAAGTTGTAGATTTTCATCTAAAGATTCTAGAACAGTTGAGTTTATAATTTTCCAATTTTTCTATGATTGTATATGAATTTTACAATTTTGCTGTTTTTGAATTCAAAGTTTAAACTTTCTTTTACAGAGGGGTCCCTGGAAACTTGCGTGCAGGCCCCTGGGAAGATTGCAATCAAAGCATTGTGGTCCCTGGGCAGCGCTGGCATGGTGGCCGGCCAGATTCCGGCGAGGGGGCTCGTCGGCGGCGAGGGAAAAAGGGTCGTGAAGATCTAGGGAGGTGAGAGCTACCTTGGGGTGGCCTTGGTCAGGGTTGGGAGTGGCCGGAGGTGGCTCGTCAGCGCGGAGCAGAGGGGGTGGCGGCGGGGCGGAGCGTCGGCGACGGTGCTCCGGCGAGAAGGGGAGGATATGGGCTGGTCGATGAGCTTCGCGGCGTCGAGGGGAACCCGTTTTGAAGCTTGGCTTGGACGGAGGAGCTTCGGAGTGAGCTGTCCACGGAGCAGCAAGGGAGCGGCGGCGACGCGGGCGGCGCTGGCGGTGCTCCGGGGGTTGAGCTGGCCGAGGAAGAGGCCGGTGAGCTTCAGTGGAGGGAGGGCAAGCTTGCTGGGCGATGGGTTTGGGCAGTGGGAGGCTGGGGAGTGGGGCTCCATGGGCAGGTGGTGCACGGCGGCGGTAATGGGGGCGGCGGCGGCGTTCTGGTGTCTGGGCGCGCGAGGGGGACTCAGTGCGGCCTTTTGTAGGCAGCAGAGAGGCGGGAGGAGGGGCGGGACTGGACTGCGAGGCGCGGGCGCGGCGGCACGACGGGGGTGTGTTACTGGTCGTGGCGGGCAGCGAACAGAGCCGGCGCGACGTGCGGCGGGCGCGGGTAGGGGATTGGGCGCTGAGGATTTGGCGTGGGGAGCGGGAGATCACGTGGCGCGCAGGTTGGGCGAGGAGCTGCAGCAGCTGTCTTGCCGGGCGGCGAGTGCGGCGACTGGCGGGACGCGGCGGAGGCACGGGCACGACGCGGCTTGTCCATTGGGTGCGGCGGGCGGTGAGAAGAGGCGTGCATCGCCGGCGGGCACGTGGCGTGCGCGGACTGGGGAGGAGCGCGGCGTGCGGGCGCGGCCGGGCATTGGCTTGGCGCCTAGCGCCGTCACGCATCGCCGGCCAAGTGGCCTGCGGCGACTGCGCGGCGGCGGAGGGTCGGGCGAAGCGAAAGGGTCGGGCGAAGCCGAGGGTCGGGCGAGTGAAAGGGTCGGGCGAGCGATGGGTCGGGCGAGCGTATGGTCGGGCGAAGGGAGAAGAAGGGTCTGCAGTGTAGATAGAAGGAAAAGGCTGGGGCTGGTTTGCAAATCCAAGTGTTTCTTAAATTTTCGTGTTGAAACTCAAAAATCATTGAACATGAAAGTTGTTCAAAATGAAAAGTTACACAAGTTTTGTTTCAGGGCAAAGTTCATTTGAGTTGTAGTTCAGAAGTTATTTTAAAAACTCAAAAAGTATAATTCAGAGGGCTCGTCATTTCCAGGGCAAAACTTAGCATTCACTCCTAGGCTTCAACTAGACTTTTGTTTAACATGTGAATAACGACGTGCCTATTCAATTTTGTAGCCATGTTTGCCTCAATGTGAAAGTTATTTAGATGACTTGATAAAGTACATGTACTTATGCACATATATACAACTAGTTTCAATTCAAAGCCAAACCAATTTATAATTCGTTTCCTTTAAAGTTTTCTTAGTTAGTTAAGCATATTGTTACGCTAATGAGGCTTGTTTCGTCATTTAAACACCTAAGGTGTTACAGCAACGGGACTGCACGCGTGGTGTAAAACATTCTAGAGTAAGGGGTGGGGCATGTCCCATACCTTATCCATACTGTATAGTACTCGTATGGAAGTACAACTAGTCGGTACAGAAGGTAACTACCCGAGAATACTTGCTAGGACTCCTAAGCTCGTACTAGACTAGGATTTCCATGTAACCCTATCCCCCCAAGATATATAAGGGCGGGCAGGGACCCCTCCAAAATAGAACGCATAACCCCATGGCAATACGAACCATACGGGACGTAGGGTATTACGCATACTGCGGCCTGAACCTGTCTAAACCCTAGTGTTCCTTGCACCATCGAGTTCCTGATCTCGGCGACACCCTAACCACAAGAGTACTACCTTAGGGTATCCCTAGGTAGGCTTGCCGGTAAAACACCAACAACACGTTCACCAGTCCATCACCTGTGGAAGAAGCCGCTGCTGAAGACTTCGTTCAGGTTTTTGGTGGAACGCTTATAAATTATCGGAGTGTAATAAAGTTATTATTTCCCTTTTGTTTATGTTTTCGAACATTGTCTTTGATATATTACACTTTCTATGTCAACATATGTGTGTGAACGGATCCTGGCACACATATGCAATGCATTTAGTTTTGTCCTCAAACTCGGGTGTGACAGAAGTGGTATCAAAGTTGTGTTGACCGTAGGACACGAGCCTAGATAGAAATGGTCGAAATTAAGGATTCAATTTCTAGCAAGCCATGTCAGCTTCCCAAAATACCTTATTCCTCAAGAAAATCTACTTTATTCTTCTTTGTTCTTTATCAAACTCTGATCTCTTTTGGTTTTGAAATGTATCCTCAGTTTTGGTTCTTGCTCTTTTAGATGGCCAGGAATGGGCAAACCACTCGTAAGAGCACTAAAGTAGAATATAACTACAACAACAACAACAACAACAACATCAATGGCAATGCTAATGGCAATCATGGTGATTATCCTCGTAAGATAAGGACAACTTGTGACATTCACTCATCGATGGACGAGCTTGGCTACTTCCCCATTCTGCTCCAGGATGTTCTATGGGAGTTGGGCAGCACCGTGAAGCCTCTCTAGTCTCTACGTCACGGACCACTACTCCGATCCTGCTATCGATGACTACTACCTCACCTGCGTCTACATTCGGGAACGTATGGATACTTCCAGAGGCATGAGGACCCGTTCGGTGCATGTCTCCAACGTACCCCACTCTTCACACGCTGCCTCCATCAGCAACGCTGCCAAGAGAACTCTTTTGTCCCTCTGCTACACTCACCGCCAGGAGCTGCACACCATCGAGTATTGCCACCATCCTCGCCGTACTAGTGGAACCGAGCAGACTGTGGTTCCACTGGGAGAAGATGGAGAAGACCGCGTCAACATCCTTGCCCGAGTCACTGTAGAACTCAATACTAACCTCGAGGGTGTCACCGCCGAGTTTGATAGGACTTTTGAGAAGCTACAAAAGGCTCAAGCCTGGATCGCCTAGCAGGAAGCCCAGATCACCGGAGAAGAATCACCAGAGGAAGCGGATGAGCCCCCTTGCCTTGCCAAGTCACCGCCCCGCAAGAGGCTTCATTACGGCACACCTGGCTTTGTCACCTGTCTTCTAGGCTTTTAGGTTGGTTACCCCTTTTAAGTGTTTGTCTCGTTAGAATCGTTCCTATGAGGACCACAGTGTAATAATGCTTGCTTTGTGAACAAGTGCTTGTTTTGTTTTGTTTGAGTTGTTTTGAGTCTGTTCAAGATCAAATTCTATCCCTTCTTCTTTATCCACCTTTAGCAGTTCATCATTCTTATCCAAGACTTGTTTCTCTAACAATCGGATGGTAAACACCAGGTCAGGTGGAGGTCAAGATATTCCCAGTACAAGATGTGCACCCATAATTAATCGACAGAATCAAGCACCACTCCCACTACCAAATGTAACAATGGAGCAATTCTTGGCAGCCCAGATGCAGCTATTGCAGAATCCCACCGCCACCATGCAAAACCTGCAAGCACAGCAGAATCAGCAACCACAACATGCAACCCAACAACCAAGAGATAAGCATCAGGAGTTCATGAGTCACCATCCTCCAACCTACTCTCACTCAGTATATCCCTTGGACGCCAATGACTGGCTGAAGGCCATCACTAAGAAGCTGGATATCACACAGTGCAATGACCGTGAAAGAGTTTTGTATGCCTCGAGACGTTTGGAAGGATCGGCAGCTGACAGGTGGGATGCCTTTACCGTTGCACACACCAATGCCAACGCCATCACTTGGAAAGAATTTAGGACTAATTTTCGCTCACACCACATCCCAGCCGGTGTCATGAAGCTCAAGCAGAAAGAGTTCTTAGCTTTGAAGCAAGGCAATATGTCGGTCAGCGAGTACCAGGACAGGTTCACTCAATTGTCTCATTATGCACCCAGCGAAGTTGATACTGATGAGAAACGACACGAACATTTTCTGGACGGTCTGATAAGGCCACTCAACTATCAACTACAGAGTCACACGTTTCCGAATTTTGAGACGCTATTGAACAAGGCTATAGGCTTGGAAAGCAAGCATAGTGAACTTGGTGAAAACAAGCGGAAGTTCCAATCTCAAGGCCAATCCAGCAGCAACACACGCCCCCGCTACAACTCACCACAAGGAATTGAGTCCGGCTCTGGAGGACAAGGTGGAGGTTATCAACAGAATCAACAGTTTCCACATACTTCTGAGCAATCTCACCACTTCAACCAACAAACGCAGCGCACCCCCAACCAACAACTGAATCGTTTAGGCAATGGAACAAGTGCACCAGTGCGGCTTAACAATCCAATTGTGCCAGTCCAACCCAATGGTTATTTTAGGTGTGGTGAATTGGGGCACTATGCCAACATCTGCCTGATGCGCAACATGCAGACTCCCTAGATATAGAAGAGCAATAGCCAAAGGCCTGCACAGCTATTATCTCAAGTACGCACTGGGAATCCCAACTCTCAGGGCAACAAAGGTAACAAAACTTTGTGCGTGGTAAGGTGAACCACGTGGGAGTCGAGACAGCTCAAGAAACTCCTAATGTGGTACTCGGTATGTTCCTCATCAAATCAAAACCTGCATCACTTTTATTTGATTCGGAAGCATCACATTCATTACCAGGCAAGGTGCGTGGGAACTTATCACAAGATCCCTCAGTTCTTCTCCAATCTTTCCGAATCTCGAGGATGAGATTCTTTCTAAGGGGGTAGGATTTGTAACACCCTGGAAAAAAACAGTCGGCCCATGTCTCTCCCTCTCTTTCGAGATGGCCTAGTTTTCTTTCCCCCGCCACCCTTCTCTCTCGAGAGGCCCAGCCGGTCCATCTCCCTGCCCTAGCCCAACCCATTTCCCCCTCTCTCTTTCTTCTCTCCCTCTCTCTCTTTCCTCCCCTACGTAGCCCAGACCACCCGCTCGGTCCAACTTCCCGCACCAGCCCGACCCACCTCCTCCCTCCCCTCACCAGCCCTCTCTCCCTCTCGCCGATAGGTGGGCCCCACCTGTTGGATGTATCTCCCACCTCCGGCCACCTGCCTCCCCCACCTGTGCGCAGTGCCGCCGACCGCTTCCCCCCCTCTCGCGCCGCTCGCCCTCCCCTCCACTTGGGCCCGCCTTGATGGCTCGCCATCAATGCCGCTCTCAATACCACCACCACCTCCTCGCCTTCCCTCCTCCCACACTTGTAACGGCCGGCCGCCACCATGCCTCCATGGCCTTAATGGCCACCTCAGTTACTCGAGCGTCGCCGCCCTCTGCCCTACTCCTCCCTACCTTGGCCTATAAATCGTGCGCCCGAGCCCCCTGCCCACTCTTCCAGCCCCTCCTCTCCTCACAGCCTGTCCTGCCCTTGCATCGCCGCTCGACCTCGGGCTCCCCATAGATCTGCCGCTTCATCGCCTGCTCGCCGACGTGGTCCATCGCCGGAGCTTGGCCTTGCGGTAAGGATCGCCGCCGACCCCTTTCCCCTACTCTCCTCTCTCTCGCGCGTGCAAAATTTCTCACTGGAGCTAGGGAGCCGCGCCTCGCCACCGTTGGTCCCTCTCCAACAACCGCGCCGCCGCCACAAGCCCTACATCGCGTTTGTCATCGCCCCCTTGTCCACACCGGCCTCTCTGCGTGTGAAACCGAGGCCGGGCGCTCGTTTTCGAGTAGCTCCGGCGAGGTCCGCCGCCGCGCACCGCCGTTTGCCGTCTGCCCGAGCCACTAGTGGTGCTGAGCCGCGCAGCTGAGCCGCTGCTGCGTGCCGAGCCATCCCGCCCGCTAGCTGAGCCGTCGCCCGCAAGCCGAGGCGCCCGACAGAGCCAGCCGAGCCGCCTAGCAGCTCTCCTCACCGTCGGATCTCGATCCGACTTGTAGTATCCCTCCAACCCAAGTCAATCCTCACCCCAGACCGGTCAGCCTTGGCCTTTTTGCAAAAAGGTCTCTGCAGTTTTCGCGAATCAACCCGCACTCCACCGCAATTCAAAAGTATTTACAAAATAGCCCTATTTCTTCTGTTTTAGCCCCTGAACTTCTCTAAAATAGAACCCGACATCCATCCCTTTCTGTTATGCAATCTAGACCCTGTGGTTTAGGTTTACTCTTGTTTTAGCCCTTAGTTTCATTCTGTTAGCCCCTGTATCTTTTAAAGTCCCCGTAGATAAGCCCCTGAAACGTGCTTTTAGCCATATCTTTCTCGTTCTAACTCCAATTTCATCGATTCTCATGCTCACGCGATCCTTGCATCATGCTCTATAACTTTATCACCTTATCTTTCTCTATTGATACTATTTGTTGTATTGTTTCTTATTTTGTGTATGTTTTGCTTGTGATCGTGTAGACAACACGCCGTTCGAGGGAAATCAAGAGCAACAGTATGAGGAAGAAACACAACAGTTTCTTGAGGAAGGCAAGTGGACATCTCCCCATGCATATTCTGCTTTGTCCCAATAACTAGCTTGATAATTCACTTTACTTGTATTAGTATTGCATTAACTTGATGGGATGCCTATTAAGGATGAACCTAGTCTTTTACTCCTGAAACATTGAACACCGGGTTTAATATTTTGTTGGGTAGAAATGCTTAGTTGCTACACTTTGGGAATGATGTTATCTTAGTATTTTGAGAAATGTTAAATATGGCTTTACTTATTGTTATACCCGGTTAATTGCAAGACCATTTTATTTAATTGGAACATGGAGAACCACCTAAGAAAACAGTACAACCAAAATACCACATGGCTCTGGTCTTGCCTAATTAATTAGAAACACTAGGTTATGATGATCTTACCAAAAGGGCAAGAGGGGAAGCATCGACGGGGTATAGCTCGGTCCTCTTGAGGCTTGGTTATGTGGTCCTTTCCAAGGCACATCCTCAGTAGGGAGAGTTATGACTGCTTTGACTTGAAACCTTAGCGGATTGTTATAAGTTGGTGAATCTTTGTAAAGGCCTCGTAGTGAATCCCTTGCCACTCACCTTGGAAGTGTTTAAGAGGCTAGCTACCTCAGGCAAATTGGGAGACACGAATTGCGGTAAAGTGTACAACCTCTGCAGAGTGAAAACTGATATATCAGCCGTGCTCACGGTTATGAGCGGCTTGGACCCTCACATGATAATTGAACTTAAAGACTAATTAATTTGTGGTTCACATGAAAGGCTTGGTTCCTTTATGCTTAAGTGGGATGGTATAAACTTACACCTAGTTAAATAGGTGCTTGCTAATAAAATTTGACCAACTAAAAATGCTAATCGCTATGAGCCTTTAGCCTTTCTTGCTGGCATTTCATTCTTTCCCCCACTTGCTGAGTACCAACCATAAGAGTACTCACCCTTGCCTAAATGTTGTTCAGAAGAGAACGTTGAAGTGGAGAACTACAACGACTTCGAGAAGTTCTAGGCGCGCGTTCACCAATCAATCGCTTGTGGAAGAAGCCGCTGCTGAAGACTTCTTTTAGGTTTTTGGTGGAACGCTTATAAACTATCGAAGTGTAATAAAGTTATTATTTCCCTTTTGTTTATGTTTTCAAACATTGTCTTTGATATATTACACTTTCTATGTCAATATATGTGTGAGCATGGATCCTGGCACACATATGCAATGCATTCGGTTTTGTCCACAAAATCAGGTGTGCCAAGTTGGAAGCCGTTATCTAACTGTAGTGTGAGTTCTCCTATTGCTTCAACATCGGCTCTAACTCCATTTGTGACCTTAATCCATCTTTCTCCTCTTTGTAGGGTCCTCCTCGTACTGATACCCTGTAAAAATTTCAGCTCTTTATATGCAGCAGATTAAGTATGAAAAATAAAATAAACAGCTACTGCTAGAACCTAGTTATTTTTATACAGAACAAACTATGCAACTATTGATGTTAGAATACCCCTATAAATGTCACTGTAAATTTTTCAGATTTTATTGGGCATGATATAGAGCATAAGAATTAAGAAAAGATACACCTACTTTAATAAAGATCTATTTCTACATGAGGCTCTACATGATTTCAGTGCATCAAACTTTATATACAGCATGAGCTACTCTATATAAGTAAGTTATAGAAAGGTAAAAAGTTCTAAACTTTTTATGTGGAATCTAGGTATCAATATAACATCACAGAAAAAGTTTCACAACATAAATCATAATATAACAGCAGGAACAATTAAATCTATCCCTTCATGGCATAAAACAAAATCTATCAAACACTTGAGCTAGAGTTGTGCTCTGGCCTTCAAAATTTTTCATTGAGCTTAATATTTAGAATATAACCTACCATCCAAAAATCAAGTTCATCACTAGCCTACAACAGTGGGTACACTTAAATCTTATTTATTCTTCCATTTATCTTAGAGCCAAACATATTTCAAAACTGAAGAAGTGTATGTAACAAAAGTTGTAGATCTTATTCTAAATATTCCATAACAGTTGAGTTTGTATTTTTCTGATTTGTCTACGATTTTTAAAGAATTTTAGAAGTTCCTTGTTCTGCATCTAAAACTGGAAACTAGCCTTCGCAGATCTGCCCCTGAGTTTTTGCGTTTAGCACCCTAGAAAGACCTCAATCAATGCAATGTCGTCCCTGGGCGGACCTGCCATGGTTGGGGGCCAAATCCGTCGAGGGGAAAGGCCGGCCGTGAGGGGGAGGAGGGGGAGGAGCACTTGAAAGGCATGGGCTACCTTGGGCGGTGCTCGGTTGGGGCGGAGGTGGCTCGAGGCGGAGCAGGGGGCGGCAGCGGTGCGGGCGGCGCTTCGGCAAGGCTGGTGGGCGAGAGCCGGCGGGGGCTGGCCGGCGAGCTTCGGAGGGTCAAGGGGAACCCATTCCGGGGCTTGGCTCGGGCGGTGGGAGGCCGGAGGAGGGGGTTCGGTGTGGAGCTCGGTGGGGAGTTGGCAATGGAGGCCGCGGTGCTCTGATGGGCGCGGTCAGGGGCCGCAAAGGCCTTTTGTAGGCTGTAGAGAGGGAGGAGGAGGGCTGTGGAGAGCAGGGCAAGGTGACCAGCAGCTCGAGCACGGCCCGGGAAGCACGGGCGCGCGGCATTGGCCGCCTTGGGCAGCGAGCAGAGGCGCGTCTCGCCGTTGTGCGCATGGCACGCGCGTGCTGGGCAAGCTCGCGGCGTGGGGGAGGGGTGTCGTGCTGCAGGGGCTGCTCGGGGGAGTGGCGAGGGCAGCCTGCTGGCGTGGCTCGCCGGCGCACAGATTCCCCGCCGCATGACGGCTGTTCTCTGCCGACCGGGATGAACAGAGGAGGGGAGGGGCCGAGTGGAAAAGGAAGAAGAAGCGAGGGGCAGAAATGAAAATTCTCATTTTTCTCCAAAAACTGTGTGGCAGGTCAAAAAGTTTTGAATACGAAAGTTGTGTATCTTTTCAGGATCTATAACTTTTGTTTCAGGAAAAAGTCCATTACAGCTGTGGTTTATAAGTTATTGCAAAACTAAATGAACTAGAATTTGAACTCCCATTTCATATGTTTTAAAATTTGAATTAGTAAAGGTTCTTTTGAGTGAACTTGATAGACCGTAAAATATGATTTAGATTTTGATACTCCACTTATCATGAAAATTTGAGCATAATAGTAACTTATTCATGAAAGAATTTTATATGCACACATACATACCCATGCACCTACACACATATACACATGTATTTATGACTAAAAGCTTTGTTTGAATTTTATTTATTCTTTATGCATGATGCTGTATGCATGATCTTCTTTTGTCATTTTAAACACCTAGGGTGTCACAGGAGGCACCACCTAGGCCCTTCGCCTGCATGCACGCTCACCCATGCTTGAATGCGTCGCCGTCGAGCGGCTCTACGACGAAGCCCTCTGATCCGAGCCCATGCGCTGTGGCGGCGAGCTGCGGCTCGGTCTATCCTGCGCGACAGCAGTCGTGCGCTGGTGGACCGACACCTCAGGCAGCTTTCATGTGCGGCGGAGGGCCGGCGGTGGTGATCGGCGGCGCAAGAAACAGGTCGGCCTTGCCGGTCCTTCCCCTCTAGGGTTAGGGTTTCTTGCTTTCTTTGATTTGAAATTGAATGCCCTCCTTCTGCTTTCTTAGGTTCCCCGATCTAGATCCACACGCTAGGTAGGCAACTGATACCATTGTTAGGTCTTACGGATCACCTAGGGTAGATCAGTGGGGTTCTAGGCTTTCATACAAAGTAAGCAGTAGTGTTTAATGTGAGATAGAAGGAGAGAGAGAGATAGAAAGGTAGGATGCCGACTAGTTGATGAGGAAGAAGACTCAACGTTGTTGGCCATGTCATCGGTGAGACAGTGCCGGTGCAGTGGCGTCGGCCAGAGTCAAGGGTGATGGCAATGTTGTGTAGAGGCGGATGCGTGGTGTCGAGGCAGCGGCCAGAGTCGAGGCAGTGATGGCGGCGCTTCCCATCACTAACAGTGCCTCGTAGATCGGGTCACTAGGGTTGTGTAGGTGGGTTTCGGAGTCACGGCGAATCTCGGCGCTCGTGCCCCTGGCCCCCACGCTCTGTTTATATGGTGCTGCACGACAGGGGCCCGCAACCATAGATTGGTTGGATGCCCCCGATCAGGGCGTGTCAAGGGGTCTGACTTGGTCATTGGACCGAGCTAGCTGAGATCAATCTAACACATCATAATCGCTTCTTCTCCAGCAAGAGCATCATAAATTGCTTCTTTCCTCTCCTCCCAGATGTGATCTCGTCCTTCCAGATGTGTTTTCTTCTACTCGGCGCATGCTGCTTCTCAATCGACAATGGTGTAATTCATAGTCAATGCCTCGATGGTTGTGACTGCTGCAACTACAGATGGTGGAAACTTACAAGCGTCTTTTCTGGGTGAAGTGGAGCTCCATACTCGCACAATAGGTCACGAGCATCCCCTGCTCCCAAGGCATGATGCAAAGTATCCAGTCAACAAGCCACCGCCCTTTCCCCTAGCTGGACACCCCTTCCCCGCCGGCGCCAGCGCCCACCAAAAATAAAAAGACAATGGGAGAATTCTTCTTATTCCATAAGAAAATAAAGGAACCCTAGAATTCAATTTGCATAAGGTATGTTACGCCATACAAGCTAAATATAAAAAAGGGTACCACCTCCACCTCATCCCCTCCCTTCCCCACACCCTCCGCTTCCCCCCTTCCAAGCTGCGTAGATCTTCGGGATGTTGTGCGACCGTCGCCGCCGCCGGGCGCGGCCCCAGCACCAGCGCCCGCCTCCACCTAACCCTCCCCTGCCTCCCCTTCCAGCCGGGTGGCCATGCTGACGCGTTCCTACTCGATTCATCATCGGCGATTCTAGGCGGGCCCGGATCTTGGACCGGGTCACCCATCCATCCTGATCCGCTTGGGTCGAATGCCGTCATCGCCTTTGACGCCGTATTCGCAAGAGCTAGAGCTGGGCACTGCCCGGCTGGTGCTGGTGTAGCCGCAACTGGGGATGCTGCAGCTGCCGTACCACCGCTAGCCGCCGCAGCTCGCCCTATCACGCCGGCAACCCCGCTCTTGCTGCAACGGGTCGCAGGCAGCCATGGTGCTGGCCACGACTGATGGGGTCTCATTGTCCCTATGGATCAAGCTATGCCTGTCGGGCATTGCGACAACTCCAACCTCCTCAAGCCCCTCCACTATCTCACCAGATGCAACGTCGTTCCACCCAGGTTGTCCTGGTGGGCACACGAAGAGCCGCCGATGGGCGGATGAAGACGGCGAGGAGTTTGACTACAACCACCCACAACCTATCTTGATGTCACTCGTGTTGGTGTTTCTTATGCTCAAATAGAATATGTATTCTGCAAGCACACAAAATCCACTGTTGTAGCACTTCACCTTGGAGTATTCCAGGGTATTGTAGATTTCCACAGGGAAGCACTAAGGTCTAAAGAGTTTCAAAGAATCAAATGACAAATTTTACTAGAGATATCAACCGACTAACTAGCAAGGGTAAGCCAGATGTGATAGATAGGATAAATGTCCAGGTGATGACCGAGTGACACAGAAGACTCTAATCCTTAGAGAGGTAAGTAGCTGGGAGGACAACGAGCGAGAAACACTCCTAAAACACTTCTAAACTAACGAGCTAGCCTCACTAGACTAAACCTTGCTTCTAACTAGTTATCGGGAACCTACAGCTTACTTCGGCGGCTGGGGCGGAAGGACCTCAGAGTGAGGGAGAAAAGGGGGGTCCAACTCGGCCAACGATCTACTGCTATGAAAACACCCGAACGTGGTGGACTACAATGGACGGACAGGGCTGTCACAACCTGCCGCCTGCACTCGGTGTTAGGATTTCACTTGTCGCAAAAAAGAGAAATACCCCTCAACCTAGGGAACTAACTTGAGCTCCCTAGTCCAGGCGTGAAAACCCGCAAGGTAAGATCCCGATAAACCAGATAGATAACAAAGCCTAACTAGAGGAAGGGACTTCCGCAGACAAGTTGGATAACTTGGAAAAGATAAATAAATGCAGAAAGTAACGCTGACTCGAAAAGATAAAGAAGATAAATTATACTGATAAATGTCAAAGGAAAAGATACAAGAGCTAGACCAGACTTCCGATGATGACTCCAGAATCTCGAGACAAGCTCGACTCGACTCTAACTCCCAAACTACTAAACCTACTCTTGAAAGTGAAAGAGAGAAGAGAGCTCCTTTTAGTGTGTGTCTTTCAAGTGAGGGGAGGTGGTCTATTTATACTACTTCAAGATCGGTAATTGGGCAAAGGCGTCACTTGTACGCGATCTAGGCTGTTATCGTAGCTTCCACGCGAAGTTGAGCCCGAGACGCTGCAAAGTGGGGTCAGCCAGCCTCCCCCAGGCCGGCTAGCCTGGGTTGTGGCGGTTTGCAACCGCCTTCCTCCTAGACGGTTCTGATGAGCTCCTAGTGTTAGTGGAAGTAGGGCTTCATGGATTTGGTCAAGTCTTGCATGCAAGTGGACCCTTTAATCAATGGTTGATGCCTTTTAGTCCATTCGTTCAAACCAACTTGAAGGGAACAACTCAGAGGCATGTTGGGTGCATGTCCTTGCCCTTGGTGAAGTTTGGGCTCGACATCTTTCAGTGCCAGGCCGGCCGGCCTAGGGGAGGCCGGCCGGCCTGGGATTTTCCCATTTTGGCTAAATTTTGTACCATGTGTTCCTGAAAGCACAACTCATCCAAAACTTGTGGAATTTGTTAGAGATAAGTAAAATATGTATGGAACATAGTGTAAAGCTCCACTTTAATCTCGAGAAGTTGACGGACAAAGTGTGAATCAATGGCCATCAACACACACCCAAGCTTAGACTTTTGCTCGTCCTCGAGCAAAGCTAAAACTTAGGCTCGGTGGATCAGGAGTTGCGTCGATGTTTATACCTGCATATACCTTGTGCACAACATTTTACTCTAGCCCATATGTACTTTGAATAAGTTGGCTCATACCTTGGTTTCCGGTGTGTGGGGCTTACTCGCATTTCATCCCTTATCTTGGGTGGTTGAGAGATTGAACAGTCTTCAGCGGAATATTTCCTGCCTCATGTTTAGGTTCCTATCTCGGATTTTTTTTGTAATTTTTCAAAAGAGGTTTAAGATTCCCCAATGGTACTCTCAAGTCACTCAAGATGTATAGTCCTCACCATGGTCAGACATTTTGACCATCTTCTTCCTACTCTAAGGCTGATATGTGAAGTTATGGGTAGGAAGAGTGTAGCATAACTTGGTTACCTATGTTGCTGAGCCGAAGAGTGGTTCGCGAAAGGTTGGTACCCGATCAAATCCCGATCTTATGGAAGGAAAAGTTTTCAAGTGAGAGGGAGGAAATGGACTCACACTTGAAATATTTCTGGTCTTTGAACTCCATATTTTACCCCTTCATCCATTTTTTTGAAAGGAGATATGGTCTTTTTCTTCTTCCTTCCTTTTTTTTCTTTCTCCGTTTTTTTAAGGAAGATGACCCATACTCCGTGCTGATAGAATATTTGAATGGAACTTTTATTAGATAGACAATCTTGGATGGATGGGATCACTGTGAAGATTTTGGGTTTTGTTGTGAGTGGGATTGTCTGGCGAAGGTGGATGTCACTACCCGGGGTAGGGCATTGACATGCCAGACATTTTAAGGCTAGCAAAAAGAATGAGTACACAAAGGAGAAAGATCGGTAGATGACAAGTACTTTCCTTGATCGGACTCACCATTCGGCAAAGCTCAAAGCAACTCAAAATAGCTTATATCGGTTCAGATGATAAAACATTATGGCTCTGGATAGGACATGTAAACCAAAAGGGATATCTTTACCATTATTTATTTTTAAAGAAAATTCTGAGAGGTTCCCTACTAGAACAGCAGTTTTATTCCGGTTTCAACTATCTCAAATCTCACAACAACGTAGACTTGGAAATCAAGCTCATGGGCCCACAAAAACCAGATTTTCAAAGGTAGGAATTTTCATGTGCCAACAAGTTCAAGTACTCGGAGAGTAAATAGTTGTACACGAGGCACTTGCAATGCATGAACAGAGCAACTATTCATCATTTCCAAGATAAAAGCTTACACGGATTTCCACACATATGAGTTGGGAGTTTTATTATTTTATTTTTCTAAGAATAAATCATTTATTATTTTTTTACTTTTTACCTTTATTTTATGGCTTGGACCTTCCAAAACTAATGGCTAGGTTGGATGACTTACCTGCATAAATGGGACCTCCCCCAAGCTTAGATGAAGCTCAGTTCTGCTATTGGGGTCGAGGCCCAGGTGGCGGAAGATGGTGGAGATGTCGTAGTGTATGGATGTAATCATTTCTGCTCCTTGCACGTTAGTGCTCCACCTGCATGCTCCACCCGGACCAAATAATGACAAGTGGGGCCGGCCGTCCTCGGTGGAGTTGGCCGGCCTAATATTTGGCCGATTTTTTTTCTTTTTTTATGTAGTGCAAATGAACGAAAAGGTTCAAAAATTAAATATGCAATTTGCAGAAATTTAAACATGCTATGATGAAGTTGAAGGGAAATTATGCAAGGAGATAAACAATCCTACATGCAAATGCAGAGAATGGATAACTACCATATTACCTCATGGCGAGAGCTCGGGTTTTGAGTCCTGAGCAGGACTCTCCATACCTTGCGTTCGATTGTCATCATCGGATGGAGTTGTCGTCGGTGATGACACTTGCCACATTTTCCTCGTGGACTTTTCTTGCTTCGATCTCTTTCCACTCGAGTCCCAGAAATTTCTTACGTTGGACTTTTTGCTTTGCTTCCCGTCGGTTGTGTACCTTGATCTCCTCTCAAATTTGAGAAATCTCCACGAATTTGATGCGGGTGTTGATGGATGGGGTAGATGGCTTCTCTAGCTCTTTCTCGGATTCCTTCCGGTTGAAAATGTTGACTGAGAACATTGTTCGACCTTCGGTCTGAAGGCGAATATCTCCTTCTGCCCATTGATGTTGAGCTGAATTTCTCCTAACTCCCACATCAATGTGTGCTTTTGCAGTGCTCAAGAACGGCCTTCCTAAGATAAGAGGGGTCTTGGTGCCGACTTCCATGTCAAGAACGACAAAGTCGACAGGGATGAAGAAATTCCGTATTTTCACGGAATATTCTCGGCAATTCCAGCGGGGTAACGAACCGATTGGTCCGCTAGCTGCAAGCACAAAGCAGTAGGAGCAAGCGCATGATGGTTAAGTTTATCATAAACTACCTTTGGCATGATGTTTATGCTTGCTCCCAGATCACAAAGAGCGTGTTTGAAGTGTTGGGCTCCGATTGAACATGCGATGGTGGGGCATCCTAGGTCTGTCTTCAGGGGTGGACCGAGTATAGCTGCGCTACACTCTTCCGTGAGTTGATATACTTGGCATACGTAGGAACCTGCATAGCATCAAGAAGTGGTATGTGGGCATATAGCTTCTTGATTACCTCGACGAACTTGCCGAATTGCTCATCGGCCACTGGCCTCCTTCTCCGCTCTAGAAATGGTAAGGTGGTTGCATTGTGGTACCCTTGGGAAACCCTTGGGGCCTCCTCATTTTCTCCCTAGGTAGCAGAGGTGCTTCCGTTAACCTCCTCCTCCACTTCGTCTTCAACATCGGTATCCCTGGCGGTTACGGTCTTCCGCCATGTACCTGCATCCTGCAGATGGGGTGGATCCTGCGTGGACTTTGTAGCCCGCGTAGTCACCGCATTCATACTTTCCTTGGGAATCACTTCCGGTTGCCCGGGTAGCTTTCCTGAGTTATGGTTAGGGCAAGATGAGGCAACTAAGCTACTTGAATTTCTATCATTTTGTAGAAACTCAGCTGATTTTTAATAAAAGAGTTTACACCCTCTAGTTGTGTGGCCAAAGACACCAAAATTTCATCATTAGCTTGAAATTTCTTACTAATGTTTTCATTTAGTTGCTTTAGACTGTACACTAAATCTTTAAGAGAAGGCTGAAAACTGTTATTAAAATCGTTACCTTGTTGTTGGCCAAAGGGGAGGTCGGTCTTGGAGTTCCACCCTTGTTGCTGAGAACGACATCCTGAATTCATGTCCTCTTGTGTCGTCGGGCAACTGTTGCCCGAGTGCCCAGTTTTGCCACATATCTCACATGTGATTCGAGATCCCATAATCTGGTTGACCTCCTGGTGCGGAGATTCCAGCTTTTCCATGAGAAAATCCATCTTGGCTGCCAGCATTTCTACACCATCAGTCTGGTGTACTCCTTTAGCATGGGCCAGCTGCCTATCTCCCATCCAACTCTAGTTGGAGGCAATCTTGTCGACGAGCGCCTTAGCTCCTACAACATCGAGAGAGAGGAATGCTCCTCCTGCTGCTGCGTCCATCTGATCTTGTGCTCGCTGGCTCACACCATGGAAGAAGTTCTGAATGATAAGCCACTCTTCCATGCCATGGTGTGGACATGTCGCAATGTAATCCTATAGTCTTTCCCAGGCTTCCAGAATGGTTTCATCCTGGAGTTGTTGGAAACTGGAAATCTTGTTTCTGAGGGCATTGGTCTTGCCCACTGGGAAATACTTGGCGAGGAATGCATTTGAGAAGGCATTCCATGTAATGAAGGTTGCCTTGTTGGTGTAGAACCACATCTTTGCTTGTCCATCGTAGTGCCTTTGGGGTTGATAATGCTACTCACTTCCAGAAAATTCTGAAGATGAGCGTTGGCATTCTCAGATGCCTTACCACAGAAGGGACTCACTTGGACCTTGTTGACAAGTCCAGTCTTCAGCTCAAAACCTTCAGTATCTTGGTCATTATCCAATCTAGTAGGGATGTGGCTGCTGGATGGGGCTGAGTACTGACGGAGTGTCTTTTGAGCCATTGTTGAGACAGACGTTGAAGAACTTTCTCCTAAGGTAAGCCTTTTTCTGAGGTGGGGCCATTCTCCCAATTCTTTCTGGATTTGAGTTGAAGTTTAGTGGTAGATCAAAACCAGTCATACACTGCTCTGCATAAATCACAAGGAAAAAGAGAGCAATGGTAATCCTGCTAAAATTAGCGGTGATAAATTAGTAAACCTTATCAAACTATTCAATGATATATTTAGCACAAATTGCTTCCCCGGCAACGGCGCCAGAAATGCTTGTTTGTGTTTCTTATGCTCCAATAGAATATGTATTCGGCAAGCGCACAGAATCCACCCTTGTAGCACTTCACCTTGGAGTATTCCAGGGTATCGTAGATTTCCACGGGGAAGCACTAAGGTCTAAAGAGTATCAAAGAATCGAATGACAAACTTTACTAGAGATATCAACCGACTAACTAGCAGGGGTAAGCCAGATATGATAGATAGGATAAATGGCCAGGTGATGACCGAGTGACATAGGAGACTCTAATCCTTACAGAGGTAAGTAGCTGGGATGACAACGAGCGAGAAAGACTCCAAATCACTTCTAAACTAACGAGCTAGCCACACTAGACTAAACCTTGCCCCTAACTAGTTATCGGGAACCTAGAGCTTACTTCGGCGGTTGGGGTGGAAGGACCTCAGAATGAGGGAGAAAAGGGGGGGGTCCAAATCGGCCAACGATCTACTACTATGAAAACACCCGAACGTGGTGGACTACGACGGACGGACATGGCTGTCACCACCTACTGCCTACCACAGCAGTTCCGTGGGGTGGAACACACTTCCTAGCCAACACTAAGCCAGACACCACGTCTACACTCGGTGTTAGGATTTCTCTTGTCGCGAACAAGAGAAATCCCCCTCAACCTAGGGAACTAACTTCAGCTCCCTACTCCGGGCGCGAAAACCCGCAAGGTAAGATCCCGATAAACAAGATAGATAAAGAAGGGATTTCCGCACACAAGTTGGATAACTTGGAGAAGATAAATAAATGCAGAAAGTAATGCTGACTCAAAAAGATAAAGAAGATAAATTATATTGATAAATGTCAAAGGGAAAGATACAAGAGCTATACCAGACTTCCGATGACGACTCCGGAATCTCGAGACAAGCTCGACTTGACTCTAACTCCCAAACTACTAAACCTACTCTAGAAAGTGAAAGAGAGAAGAGAGCTCCTTTTGGTGTGTGTCTTACAAGTGAGGGGAGGTGGTCTATTTATACTACTTCAAGGTCGGTAATTGGGCAAAGGCGTCACTTGTACGCGATCTTGGCTGTTATCGTAGCTTCCACGCAAAGTTGAGCCCGGGACGCTGCAAAGTGGGGCCGGCCAACCTCCCCCCGGCTGGCTGACCTGGGATTGTGGCGGTTTGCAACCGCCTTTCTCCTGGATGGTCCTGATGAGCTCCTAGTGTCGGTGGAAGTGGGGCTTCATGGATTTGGTCAAGTCTTGCATGCAAGTGGACCCTTTAATCCATGGTTGATGCCTTTAGGTCCATTCGTTCAAACCAACTTGAAGGGCACGACTCAGAGGCATGTTGGGTGCGTGTCCTTGCCCCTTGTGAAGTTTGGGTTTGAAATCTTTCAGTGCCAGGCCGGCCGGCCTAGGATTTTTCCCATTTCGGCTCAATTTTGCACCATCTGTTCCAGAAAACACAACTCACCCAAAACTTGTGGAATTTGTTAGAGAAAGTAAAATATCTATGGAACATAGTGTAAAGCTCCGATTTAATCTCGAGAAGTTGATGGACAAAGTGTGAATCAATGGTAGTCAACAGTTCGTCGCCCAGCAAAGCCGGTGCCTGCATCCCTGTCGTGCTCCCAGACTCATCTAGCCATGATTCGAGGTTGTGGCGGGACAGATGTCGGGTGGCAGAAACCTGGGCGTAGGTGGAGACGCAGCTGGCCGTGCCACCAGCTTGTGCACGCTTTGCGTGCTCGGCCTATGGATGGCTGCCAACGCCTTGGCCGCCGCAGACGAGTCTCCACCCCCAATGCCGATGGGTGGCGGGAGATTATCCAACGGCTGGAGACGCAACCTGCAGCCATATCGGTTGAGCATCGCCAAAAGTAGCCCCCACAGGCCCAGAGGATCCCTGTGGAGCTTCGTGACAGATGCTTCAACTGTCTCTCCTACTCGCACTGTGTCAGGACTTGTCGGTTGCCACGGTGTTGCCTGCGCTGCCATGGCTTCTGCCACCTCATCAGGGAGTGCAAGCAACCTTGGTTGGCTACGACGTTATTGGCGAAGGGTGGCAACCTGCCACGACACTCTGTTCGTGGCGGCAGCCCATTGACCTCCCATCACGTGACCCATGATGATCCGTCGGACCAGGTTGGGGCCACGCGGGGTGCCACGAGGGGAGCCAGCAGGGGACGTTAGCATGGGCGTGCCTGCCGACTTCTCCGACAATGCTGCTACTGCATTCCATTCCCCCGTAGCAAATCCACTGGTGTTGGAGCTATCCGCGGGCGTGGAGCATCCGGCGTGGGTTGACCCCATGTTGGAGGAGCTCGCTGCTTCGCTCATCGTAGCTGTAGGAGCACCAGTAGTGGGGTGCCCACCTCCTCCGCCGGTCACCTCTCAGGGGGTGGATGCATCGCTGATGGACACACGTTGTCTTGTGAAGGGTGCCTAGTGGCCAGCGGACTCGCCTCCGGTGTCGCTTCTGCAGGCGGGACACCTCGGCGCTGCTGATGTCGAGGCACGATCCACCTACCCAGGGGTGGTCCCAGCCACCCTGCCCCGGCACATATGCCCTGTACTGCCAACACCGAGCCAACTACTTGGGAAGACACGACGATCGAGGCTGTGTCGAACGTCGCTAATGACAATCCTTCACCTCCATTGTCATCGGGTGAGAAACGAGTCAAACGCTTCATTGGTAAGGTCAAGTACAAAGCAAAATGCCGCTTCTATTGAAGCCCCCTAGGAAGATCAAGGTGGTGGAGCCGGTGTGTGCGGGCGAATCACCTGCCCCATGTCTCTCTAAGAGAAGCAGACAGATTGCCAATCAACCTTTGACCAGCATTGCATCGTCCAATAGAGCTGAGGTGTTGCTCATGCGGCGCTTCGATGGTGTTTCTATGCAGGGACAGCCCTCAGAACCAGCCAAGAAGATGATTGCTGAATATTTTGATGCTAACTTTACATCAAATACATGGAGGCAGCTAGGGAGCTCTTCCCGTCCCTGAGGAAAAATGGGACGCTATTGCAAGTCCAATTGGCTACTCGTAGGGATGATCGAGCAGTAGTAGCTGTTTTGCTCCTCTCTCTACCCCTCTTAGGTTGTCTTATGTTTGGTGTAAATTACAACTGCGTGCTCTAGTATGTTGCGTGAGTGCTAGCCGCTCCACGTTATTGTAATAAACTCTATTTTTTTACCATCCTCTTAATACAATGAACGCAGCTCTCCTGCGTTTTCAAGAAAAAAAAGTGAAGCCCCATCCACTGCTGCTTGGGAAGGCCGATGCCTAGCGATTGTGGCAGGCTGGCCACCTCATGATCTGATACCGTTACATTTGGCAACCAAACAAAGAAAGTGTTGATGCTAAAATTTTGCAGAAATATTTATCGAAAGAGAAAGAGATCGACGGAGAGTTCCGGAGATGGCCGTTTGTATGATCAGGCTAAAGCTGTCAGAATTATGGTCAAAGGAAGTGTGGCGATGGTCAAGATGATGCGGATTCGGTCAAGGAGGTGACTGGTTGCAGTTCATATCTATCAGATTTTCTAGGCTTTAATTACCAGCACATCGTTATAGTTTCTTCTAGTTTAGTCTACCAATTTATCAAATTCTTGTAAGGCTGCACCATTCGATCTCTTGCTAGTCTTTACCTATTTCTAAAGCAAGTATTGATTCCTTGGTTCGTCATACTACTTGACCCTGGACTTCCAGATATTTACCCACCCTGCCACGCCTGATATGTGGATCCAAATGTGTCTACACGTCCCCTTCTCTCGCTACCATCCGACTCCTCCGCGGCCCTCATCCCCTGCGGCTTCTGGCCACCGCAGCCCCTACCTCCTCCGTCGTAGATTAGGCCGCAGTCTTGTATGCCCTCGCTCACCACCTGCCTCCGTCCAGGCTCCGTCTCCCATCGTCGCCCAACGCTGCCATGTCGTCCATGACTCAAAGTCCTCCATCTCCTTCGACCGTGAGGATCTGCATCGTGCTCCTTTTTATATGCAATTTACAAGCTAAACCACCTTAATCTGATTTGCATTTAAACTTAATGTGTATACGGATGGAGCACTAGTAGTCGAGGATCTGCAAAGGACCAAAGACACAAGATCAGGGAGAAGGATATGCTGCCACTTGTTGCTGGTTTGGAGAAATAGAAGGCATGCTCTGCTCTGGCTTGGAGGAGATCCATGGATAAGCTGTTGATGTGGCCTGCTAGGTGGAGATTCAGAGGAGGGAGAATAACTTGTGCTGCTATTTTCTTGGATTGAGAAGGAGGGAAGACGCATGGCGTCCAGCTGCTTGTTGTGCTTTTTCTGCTTTGGTTTTTTGGGGAAAGAACTGTGTAGGCAATTTTGGGAACGAGAAGAAGAAAAATCAGTAAAGATTGTATGAATAACAGCAATACCGAGCTCAACAGGTGAGTCAAACCTACCTTTATGCAGTAGTTGTTCATCATTTTGTTGGAAAACTGAGCTCACAGCCATTTTCACACAATTGCAACCCCAAGTGTTTTTCTACCATAACACTTAGGTTGTTTTCTTTGTTACTTTGCTACGGAAGGATTGATATGATAAAAAATGTGAAATGCAAGAGGTTAAAATACTTGAATATTTCTATAAATATTTGACCGATTTAGAGATAAATTTATCGTGTGTTCCCTTTATTGACAAGGAAAGGCATTTGGACAAGTTTTCATCTGCCAACAGCAGGGTGAGAAGGCAATTTATTTGGTTCAGTCTTCTTATTTGCAAATGTGCTTCTTGTACATAAAGGTTGATTATGTAGCTAATGTTGGAATATCCCATAAGAATTTGCATTAAGTATAGCTTTGGTAAGTGTTCTAACACCATGAAACATGAACTAGGACTCGGAATGAGCCGATAACAACTTTGGAACGGATAAGAACCCGTAGCAGCGCACGGGCATTTCTGCTAGTTCTTAATAGATTTTACAATTTATCAAGTGGTAATCATAGATCTACAACTTTTATCTAACCCATTTATGCAGCAATCCAATAGCCAATTTTTCATTGATTTTCAATAAAACTATCAACTGTCAAGTTATTATCATTAATGGTAGATGTTGTGCCTATGGAAGCTTGTCATATTCTGCTAGGTAGACCATGGCAATTTGATACCGATAGCATGCATCATGGTAGATCAAATCAATATTCTCTTATACATCATGATAAGAAAGTCATTTTGCTTCCTATGTCACCTAAATCTATTGTGCATGATGATGTTGTTAAAGCTAAGAGAACTAAAGCTGAGATCGATAAGAATGCCAAATCTGTTAGTAGCAGGGAAGATGAGATAAGATTGAAAGGATATTGCTTGCTTGCTACTAAGTCTGATATTAATGAATTGATTGCTTCCACTTCTGTTGCCTATGCTTTGGTGTGCAAGAATGCTTTGATTTCAGTTCACGATATGCAGCATTCTTTGCCCCCGGCTGTTGCTAACCTTTTGCAGGAGTATTCTGATGTGTTCCCAAGTGAGATACCAGCGGGGCTGCCACCAATACGAGGGATTGAGCACCAAATTGACCTTATTCCTGGTGCATCGTTGCCAAACCGTGCGCCATACAGGACAAATCCGGAAGAAACTAAGGAAATTCAGCGACAAGTGCACGAACTACTCGACAAAGGTTACGTGCATGGGTCTCTTAGTCCTTGTGCTATTCCGGTTATTTTAGTGCCTAAAAAGGATGGAACATGGCGTATGTGTGTTGATTGTAGGGCTATTAATAATATCACAATTCGATATCGACACCCTATCCCTCGTTTGGATGATATGCTTGATGAATTGAGTGGTGCTATTGTGTTTTCCAAAGTTGATTTGCGTAGTGGGTACCACCAGATTCGTATGAAATTCGGAGATGAATGGAAAACTACTTTCAAAACTATGTTCGGGTTATATGAGTGGTTAGTCATGCCTTTTGGGTTAACTAATGCACCGAGTACTTTCATGAGATTAATGAACGAGGTCCTGCGTGCTTTCATTGGGAAATTTGTTGTTGTCTACTTTGATGATATATTGATTTACAGCAAATCTTTCGATGAACATCTTGATCACTTACGTGCTGTTTTTAATGCTTTACGAGATGCACGTTTATTTGGTAACCTTGAGAAGTGCACCTTTTGCACCGATCGAGTGTCTTTTCTTGGCTATGTCGTGACTCCACAGGGAATCAAGGTTGATCAAGCCAAGGTGGAAGCTATACATGGATGGCCTATACCGAAGACTATCACGCAAGTGCGAAGTTTCCTAGGACTTGCTGGTTTCTATTGTCGTTTTGTGAAGGACTTCAGCACTATTGCCGCGCCTTTGAATGAGCTTACAAAGAAGGGAGTGCCTTTTAGTTGGGGTAAAACACAAGAGAACTCCTTCAACACGCTGAAAGATAAGTTGACACATGCACCTCTCCTCCAACTCCCTGATTTTAATAAAACCTTTGAGCTTGAATGTGATGCTAGTGGCATTGGTTTGGGTGGTATTTTGTTACAAGAAGGCAAACCTGTTGCTTATTTCAGTGAAAAATTGAGCGGGCCTGTTCTGAATTATTCTACTTATGATAAGGAATTGTATGCTCTTGTTCGCACATTAGAAACATGGCAGCATTATCTATCGCCCAAAGAGTTTGTTATTCATTCAGATCATGAATCTTTAAAACATATTCGTAGTCAAGGAAAATTGAACCGTAGACATGCTAAGTGGGTTGAATTTATTGAATCTTTTCCTTATATTATTAAGCACAAGAAAGGGAAAGAGAATATAATTGCTGATGCATTGTCTAGGAGATACACCTTGTTGAACCAACTTGATTACAAAATATTTGGATTGGAAACGATTAAAGATCAATATGTTAATGATGCTGATTTTAAAGATGTGTTGCTGCATTGTAAAGAGGGGAAGGGATGGAACAAATTCATCGTTAGTGATGGGTTTGTCTTTAGAGCTAACAAGCTATGCATTCCAGCTGGTTCCGTTCGCTTGTTATTGTTGCAGGAAGCGCATCGAGGTGGCTTAATGGGGCATTTTGGAGCAAAGAAAACGGAAGATATACTTGCTGGCCATTTCTTTTGGCCAAAGATGAGAAGAGATGTGGAGAGATTTGTTGCTCGCTGCACGACATGTCAAAAGGCTAAATCACGATTGAATCCACACGATTTGAAGCCATATTTGGGAGAGGAAGATGAGCTTGAGTCGAGGACGACTGAAATGCAAGAAGGGGAGGATGATGAGGACATCAACACCAACGATACATCCACTCCGACACAAGTACCTATTGCTGGTCCTATTACTCGTACTCGTGCGCATCAACTTAATCATCAGGAACCAAGGAGGCGACCGAAAGGGAAACGGATTCGCGCAGGCTGGATTCGGACTGCAGAACAGTACCAACTTGTGACGGACACCACGGTCGCATATGAACTCGGATTGGGGCGTTCAAGTACTTCGTGGAAAGCTTATGAAGTCTTCTTTCAAACGGATCCGGCCTCATATCCATATCTGTTACGAGTCGGCCGCAATCGTAAAATTAATACAGAGTCCTTTTCTGCACATGGTGCTGCGTCACCCTGTTTTGGCCCAATGGGCCGTGTATCAAGTTGAGTCCATTACGGACGCGTCCTAGGGTTGGAGTACGACCCCAGCACCCCTGTGGTCGTCCTCCCACGTACTTATACCAATTAGCCACCACCAAGGATGCTTGGGTTTTGTTTAGATCAAGTTTAGCCTTTGCTACTTTCTTGCAAGCGCACGTGCTGGATCAGCCGCCCGTCTTCTTGTCTTCGGAACCCCACTATTATTGAGATTGCGTGTGAAACCTTCATTTACATCTAGTAAATTCAGTACTTGTCATACTTGTTCTTGCTAGTTCTTCGATTGCTTGCCGGACGAGTGCCCTAGTGGCCGGGTGCCGCGCTCCACAAGATCGCGACAGCCATTGGAGGGGGTGTATCAGTTGCTAAGGCGCAGCTTGGAAGGCTGTAGTCGGGCCGTGAACGTCGCCTCCATCGACCAATCGAGTTATCCACACCTCTCATCGAAAGATCGGGAATCAAACCCTAGCGGGTCGCCATTAGATCTAATCGGCTATGTGATAATAAACAAGGAAAAATAATGATAAAGCCGACAGTTCGATCTCAAGCTGGATAACTGGTGATAAAACTAGAACAATAGGTAAAACCTATAATTCTAGTAAATATCGATAACTGATGAATAAATCTAAACGAAACAACGGCGATGCGCCCGAAGTTAAAGCTTAGATGTTATTCGATAAACGGAACCTACCAATTAGCCGGAGATCGTGTCGATGCAGCCCTTCCAATCCGTACGAACTCGTGAAAGAAAAAGAAGTATTGGCGAAGTCGCCGACTTGAAAGTAAAGTACGATGAAAAGTAGATTGTTTGTATTGATTGATGTATATCCTCTACAAAACCCTGACTGCTTCTATTTATACCCTAGGACTAAAACTTCTAACCTATTACGATCCATTAAAAACTTGATTTAAATAAAACTACTATATCTATAAAACTTTTCTAAAGGAAACGGGCTTCCGCAGAATCTTCTGCTGCCATCTCCTAGTCCAATCCGAACTCCTTCCATTGCTCCTCGACCGAGTCGGCGTCGTTCTTTGACTAATGTCAGGTCATCTTTGACTGGGATCCTTTCTTGGGATTCCATTGGCTTCATCCCCTATCTGTTGGCGCAAGCCCACATTGGCCCAAACGCTCTAGCCTTTCAATCGGCCGACCCCTACCAACTCCATTCGCCAATCGCATGAAACATTGCAGCGCCAATCGGCCGATTCCTAATTGTAGCGTCAATCGGCCGATTCCCAACTGTAGCCTTTAAACCTGCCGCATCGGCCAATCTCTTCCTCTCGTGACGCCGATTCAACACGTGTCAAAATCTGGCGTCAACACAGCCCCCCAGTTTCGGAGTAAAACATGACTTTTACTTCGAAATTCTTTTTTAATCTATCCTCCAAAACAAACGCGGCAAAAATCTCCTTCCGTTTCGCGGTCTTCTACATGATGATTGCAATCTTTTCGAACTGGGCGCCTGAGACAACTGTTCCCCTGGAATTCATGTAGACGGCGCGGCAAAAATCCCGCCTTTACCCTTTCTCTCTTGGACTGTCTTTAAGTACTGGTGTTCTCCGCGGCTTCTTCTCCATGAGCTTAGTAATTTCCTCCCCAGCTAATCATTTTCTATCTTCTCCCAGCGCCCTCTTGGTTTCCAACCGCATTCTCCAGCGATCCTTCTTTCGTCTACAATCCGCTTCATTCCTTCAATGGCGGCACCATCAGCAATTCCACCAACCACGGAGGCTCCACCAGCAACTCCATCGGCGATGGCGGTTCCATCAGCAACTCCATCAGCGACGATGAGCTTCATCCCGGAGGTAAACATCCGAAACTTTCCTCTTTTAATTTTTACCGCCCAGGCACCTTTTAGATCTATTCTTAGTTCCTCCCTTTTTTACCTTTTTTAGGCATTTAGACACCAAATCACTATTCCCCTTTCCGAAGCTCTTGGTCTCATCTGCTTAGGCCCTATGGGGAATCCAGACCCGACTGATCTGATTAACTTAGAAACCCATAGAATCCCTTTCAAGCAATCACCCATGGATTTGGGTCAGTGGTCAGGCGCTTTTAGATCTTGGCCGAATGAAACCCCCGGCTGGAAAGAGTGGTACCAAAGATTGGCCAACTCTAAGAGAGTTCAATGGGATGAATTAAAAATCGGCGAGTGCATCAATCTCTCTTTGTCCCAGATGGAGAAGAATGAACCCCTGGTAATAGCAGCCTCCTATTTCTGGTCTGACGCGCTTAACGCGTTTCTCTTTGGGCACGGACCCATGACCCCAACTCTGGCCGATGTCCTGATGCTGACCGGCCTTGACATTTCCTCCCCTGATACACCTTTTGATTATCTGATCAAACCAACCCATCGGCTAGAGACGAAAGGAATCGGCGGGTGGAAAGGGTATATCAACAGAAACATGAGGACTGGGACGATTTTGGAGAGAGAACATACAGCGCTCTTGATGATGTGGCTAGAGAAGCACTTCTTCTGCGGCAGGGCGGTTGGCCCTTCTTCCAATACACAAGCTCTGGCCGAAGCCCTGTCAAGAGGATCCACCATCCCCCTCGGGAAGCATCTGCTAGGATCGACCTACCACATGATGCACCAGATCAGCGTCAAACTATCAAAGGGAGAGCCGATTGGTAACCCTGGTGGTCCCTGGTGGTTCATCACCCTCTGGCTGAACTTGTACATGAGTAAAATCTCCCAGCAGCAGATAGAGACCAAGACATTCTCCAACATCGAGTCAGAGGAGAACCGCACCATACGACGACGGTGCACCTCTTTCGGCGAAGCGGCATAAGTTTTTTCTGGTTGCCAGTTCACCGCCACCCAAACCGCCGAGTATTTCAGATGGTTTTACAACGGCTTTAGTGAAGAAACCACCAGTTGGTATCCGTACCAGAGGACAGAGCCACTTTTTGAGCTTCCCTTCTGCTATGATTCGTCGTCCAACTCCTTTGATAATGATCTCATGGACGTCTTGATCAAACCAGGGATTTTACCGGCAAACTTCTTCTCTGGGAAAGACTCCCCAACTTATGAGTTTTACAACCCATCAGTTGCAGCACGGCAGTTCGGCCTTGGTCAGCTGCCGATTCAAATTTATTTTGCCGACCGTGCAAAATTCCGAGATGAGCTCACTAAGGGCCTTGACTACAGTCGGCTGTGCAATTTAGTGCCGGACTCCAGCACCATTGACCTAAGCAATTGGATAGTGGCTCCTTTTACTGTCCAAAAATTCAAGTTATGGTGGGCAGAATGGAAGCAGCATCTTTTTTGTGCATCTCCTTCAACATATTGCAATGATCTGGATCCTGACAACATCGACTCAAACGCAGCGGTACTGCCCTTTTCCCGACCGATTTCGATGTTATTCCTTTTTATGCTACAAATTTGCCGCTAACTCTCATTTCCCTTTTCAGTCCGAAAGTCAACTTCCCCCGACGCGGAGCCAAAGTGGTAGGCCGATAGAGAATAGCCGCCGATACACACCATTCCCACTCATCGGCTACCATGCCCCAACCATCAAAGATATCATCACTGGCCGATTGAAACAAACGCCGAAGAAACCTTCTTTAAAGAAGACAAGCCGCCAAGTGCGTGCCCGTATAGAACCGGCTGATCAATCGGCGGTGGCATCGGCTGAACCTTTAGCTGCATCGACTCTGCTGATTATTGAGGAAGTCGATCTCCAGGCTACTATAGAAGTTGGAGCGGCTGCTGCATCATTGCTAGTAGAAGCTGTTCAGGTAATTTCGCATACCTCACATACTTCTAAGTATTCTATTGATATTAACTTCTTCTTTCTGCCAGGCTGCGCAAATCGCCCCAGTGCAGTCTCCGCAGCAATCGGCTACATCCGAGGCGGAAACCGGAACGCCAACAATTCTTCCCACCGAGGTAGAGAGTCTCTTAACTCTATTCTGATACTTAACCAAAAACTAACCGATTTTTGATGCAGGCTACCCTGGGCGCATCGATTGTACCTTTCCAACAACTATCGGCCAGACAACTCACAGAGGTATGGCAGTAATCATATATCATCAGATTTAATCATTTGCATTATACTTATAAAATCCGCTTCTCATACCTTTCCAGGAGGCTGGCCCGAGCAGGGTACCGATAGTCGTTGAATCCTATTCTTCCGATGAACCAATCGTGCCAATTCCCAAAATGAGGGTAGCTGTGACAACCCTGGTAAAATTTCATTTCTAAAATAAGTATCATTAGCCTAACCCTATGCTTAACCAACTAATAAAAGGGTGAAAAGAATTAGAACTAGTTAAGTTGAAATTCAAATCGAATTTGGGCACATTTGGATACTTTTGAACTTTTAAATTTAACTTTCAAACCATAAGCCAAATGAGATGTTGCCTGAAACCAAACTTGTAGAACTTTTTATTCTGAACAACTTTCATGTTCAAAAGTTTTTGAAATTCAAATTAGAAAGAGGAGAAAACGCCCTGTTTGCACCCAGCCCCCTGTAATTTTTCAAATTCTCGCATTCAGGCCCTCGCCCTCCCTCTCTCTCCCCTCCCCGCCCGACCGCCGCACGCCAGGTGGCCGGCGACGCCTGACCGGCGCGAGGCGCCAGGCCAGTGGCCGCCTTGCCTCTCCCCCACGCGCGGCTTTGCCCTCTCCCCACGCCGCGCTGCCCCGTGAGCGCCCGCGCGTGCGCACGCCGCTGCCGCGTCCCGCCCCGCCGCCCGTCGCGCCCAACCGCCGCACCGCGCCGTGCCACCCCGGCTCCCGCGCCCCGCCCGTCGCTGCGTTTGCCCTCCGCCCGAGCTGCTCAAGCAGCTGCTCCACCACTCCGCGCGGCACACTATCTCCTCTCTGCCACGCCACATCTCCGGCCGCCAGTAGCTCGCGCCCGCCCGCCGCACGACGCGCCGGCGCCCTGCTGCCGCCCGCCGTGGCCAGTGCGCGCCGTGCCGTGCCTCCGCCCCGCGCGTCGCCCAGACACCTCCACACCCCCTCCTGCCCCTATAAAAGCCGCGCCCCGGCCACCCGCGCGAGCCACGCACCCAGAACGCCTCGCCGTCGCCATTACCGCCGCCGAGCGCCGCCCGCCCGTGGACAGCCCTCCACCGCCGCCCTGTGACAACCCTGGTAAAAATT
Source organism: Panicum miliaceum (assembly GCA_032594955.1). Taxonomy (NCBI): domain Eukaryota; kingdom Viridiplantae; phylum Streptophyta; class Magnoliopsida; order Poales; family Poaceae; genus Panicum; species Panicum miliaceum. The sequence goes on from CM064062.1 coordinate 23,076,394, forward strand.
TCATTTCTAAAATCAGTATCATTAGCCTAACCCTATGCTTAAACCAACTAATAAAAGGGTGGAAAGAATTAGAACGAGTTCAGTTGGAATTCAAAGTTAATTTGAGCACATTTGGTCACTTTTGAACTTTTAAATTTAACTTTCAAACCATAAGCCAAATGAGATTTTGCCTGAAACCAAAGTTGTAGAACTTTTTATTTTGAACAACTTTCGTGATCAAAAGTTTTTGAAATTCAAATCAGAAAGAGGAGAAAATGCCCTGTTTGCACCCAGCCCCCTGAAGTTTTTCAAATTTTTGCACTTAGGTCCCTCCCTCACCCCTCCCTCCTCTGCTGCACCGCACGCTCGCCCGACCGCCGCCGGCCACCTGGCCCTCGACGCCTGCGCGGCCCGAGGCGCCGAGCCAACCCCGGCGCCCTGCCTGCTGCCCGCCCCCGCTCGGCCAACCGCGGCCGCGCTTTCTTCTCCCTCCCGCACGGCATGCCCTGCCCAACCGCTGCCCCCTGCACCACCGCACTGCCTCCCAGTCGCTGGCCGCCGCCGCCTGCCCAATAGCGCACCTCTACCCACCGCCGGCAGCGCCCAATGCCTCTGCTCGCCGCCCAGCTCGCCCAACCCGAGGCCGTGCCCTCCTTCTTCCTCACGCGGCAGCCCGCACGGCCAGTACAACGCCACCGCCCCGACGCCCAATGGCGTGCCGCACGCCGCACGCCTCTGGCCGCCGCCCCCTCCACCCTGTGCCCCCGTCGTGCCACCCGAGCTCCCCAACCGCCCGCCCGCGTCGCCTACACGCGACGTCGCGCCCCAGGCGCGCCTAGCGCACGCACGCCACGCGCACGACGCGCCTCTAGCCGCTGGTCACCGCCGGCCGCACCAATGGCGCCCAGCCTCGCCGCCCCCTCCACCCCACGCCCCGGCCGTGCCGAGCCCGCCCCCACGACCTTGCCCTCGCCGCCGGCGACCGAGCCCGCCGGATTTCGGCCGGATTTGCTGTTCCCCGCCGTGAATCGCGACCAGGGACCACATTGCAAACGCCCAAATCTTTCTAGGGGGTTTTCTGCTAGTTTTCAGGGACCCCTCTGTAAAGAAAGTTTTAACCAAATCAGTGAACTTGTAAAATTCGTATAAAATCGTAGAAAATTCAGAAAAATGCAAACTCAACTGTTCTGGAATCCTTAGAAGAAACTCTACAACTTTTGTTACATAAAGTTTCTCAGATTCGCAATATATTTTGCTCTAGATTAAATGGAAGGTTTAATGGACTTCTTTTGTACCCACTGTTGTAGATCATTGCTGACCCTAATTTTTGGGCAGTGAGTTACTTGCTTAATGTTTAGGGCTGTGTCGAAAGATCAGGACCAAAAGCCATCTCTAGATACACATTTTGTCCAACCTTGTTTTATGCCATAAAGTGATAGAACTAATTTTTCCTGCTGTTCTGTGATGTTTAATGTCATGAAACTTTTTCTGTGTTGTTGTAGTAATACCTAGAGGCCATAGAAAAATTTAGGAACATTTTTACTATATGTAACCTGTTCATATGAATTTGTGGTAGGAAAATTTCACTAATTCAAAATAATTAGTAAATTGCTTAGAAAATGTTCATCCTTTTACTATGAAACACAATAGAGTAGCTCAAGCTGTACAAAAAGTTTCATACATAGAAACCTTGTATAACATCCTGTAGAAAATAATCTTTAATAACATGAGTGTAGCTTGTCCCATTTATTATGCTCTAAATCATGTACAATAAAATCTGAAAACTTTACAGTAGCACAAATATGGTTATAGCAACACCCTGTAAAAGTTTTAGCATCAATACTTGCATGGTTTGTTCTGTATAAAAATAACTAGATTCTAGCAGTGGCTGTGTATTACATTTTTCATATTTAACATGCTACACAAATATGTCTAAAATTTTTACAGTGATCTTATCTCTGCATAATGTACCTTGAATAAAAATTTTATTGCCAGAAGCTAACTAGATTAGTATTTGTGTTCAACTCATGTTGGTGTTTAAATATAACACAACCCCTTCTTCTTTAATAAAGTTAAATAGATTAAGATAAACTCTATTAACGATTACCCACGATTGATGAAGTAACTCACTCCACAACAAACTCATGTTTTACAAACTGCAACTTTATCGTGAAGGAAATCATGTCGTTTAACATCACCACTACTTAAACTTGTGCATTCATGTAGAAACGACGACTCTCGCCGACGGAACGTACGAGTTGGTGCCCGCGTCCGAGAGTGAGCAGCGTGAAGCTCAAGTGAATCTAACTGAAGTTGCCGAAGACCCGAGCCCAAGTTCGGAAGAGCCCCGGACTAACTTTTCGCAAGAAGGCAAGCCCCGGAGCATGAACCCTATTTTCTCAACTTATGCAACTTATTACTCTACTTTACTTGTGCATTAAGTTTATAGGAGTTGGATGAAAACTTAGTTGCATGATCCTAGGTACCCATGCTCTGCACACTAGATGCAAGGTTCGATAGAATGCTATGCTAATAGGACTCGGTAAAAGTCGAGTGATTTCCTGTCACTCGCGAGAAATTAGGAGTTGATTGTTTACTACACGCTGCAATCATAAGGACGACGCGACGGGCTGTGGTACGATGTTTATGTTGATGATTGAGGCCCGTCTGTCTAGTGAAAAATGCTAAGGCCGCAGTGTGTGGTAAGTGATGGTTAAGTCTTTGAACGTACTAACCACATGCCGAGAATATGGTAATCGGTAAGCTTAGTACTGGATTGAACCGAGGCCGGAATATACTCCCCACTGTCTTGAATTCGTTCACATCTAGCTAATGGCGGGTGCATCGGCCGCCATGGCCCGGCTGCGTCCGTGGTCCATGGGGAGGTGTAGTCGAGGGCGGTGGGCCTGTTCCGTGAAGCGGGAATTGAAGGGAAAAGTTGCACGTGTGACTCTAGGGAGTAACCACGTGACGTGTGTTTAGGTTTCCCTTGCAAGGTTAAGAAATTCAATTCGAATCGTCCGTTTCTCGCGGCTATTGAGACTGCTTAACCACTTTTACCCACAGAGTAAGAAGAGGAACAATGATGATGAATAAACTTGTTGGATGAAAATTTAATGCTTCACCATGTATGATATTGGATAGTTGCTTACCTAGAATGATTAAAGAAAGCTAGAACTTGGAGCTAAAATCTGAAAGTAAGGACCTACTACATATGCTTTTTGGCAAAACAAACCCCTCAAGCCAAAAGCCTCGCATGTCTAGGAGTCGGCTAAGTATACCCTATTAGACGGGTAAGCCTTGCTGAGTATTAGTATACTCAGCCTTGCTTGTGGCTCGTTTTCAGGTGAGACTTTCGAAGATATGATTGCTAGCTTGACTTGGCCCTGCACTCTTCCCCCTGGTTGGTCGGTGGAATGGGATACACCCCCGACCAATGGAGATAATGTCGAGTGATGTCTCGTACGGGCTTCATCGAGATATCCTGTATCGTCGAGTAGCTTCCGTTGTTTATTTCCGCTGCAACTTAAACTCTGAAGAACTTATTTATGATAATTGAAGTACTTGGTTTCTAAATTTAAAACTTGGTCTGTAATATTTACTTGTGATAATGTTGTAATATTTGCTGGAATGTGGTATTCTCTGGGCTCATCGTCGCGTGAGCATTTGTATGTATGGTGCTCGATCCGATTACTGTGGTTGTATCGGGAGGTTATACCCGACAGACCAATGGATTACTCCGTTTGAAGTGTAAGGTTAACCGAAATTGCCCTAATGGTGATGGTTAATACACTTGAGCCGGATTAATTCAGGTGATTCTGCCACAGCTGGTATCAGAGCCGTAGCTGGTGCCACAGCTGGCAACAGCTGGCACCAGAGCCGAAATGCATACGCCAGAGAATGCGACAAGCCGTAAAAACTTATAATCATAAAACTCGACTAGAAGGTGTGTTGCGAATTGCGTTGGTACGTTAAGGAATGGTGCCTAGTTCGTAAAGCCCTAAGGGATTATGGGAAAGCTTACTAGGTGGCTATCTGACTTATGAAATATTATCAACTGACTTCCAGCACATTACTTTCTGTCAAAACTTACTTTCATGTACAACCGACCTTAAATTCTGTAACGACGCACTCATCGCTAAGGTAAGAAGGTAAGGATCCTCAGCCAACTGAGAGAGCTTGGCCTTCCTGTCGGTAATGCGAACCGAACGCTGCCCTCAAGCAGTGGCTTACTTGAGGTACTGCCAATATGCCAACTGTTAGTTGAACATATTGGGAGTAGAAGGTTTGGCGCAGGGTATGGCGATCGCTGTTCATACCCCCGTCTCATGACGGTACCCCCGTGAATACGCTATCTCGATAGCGTATGTTAACGTCGTCTGTACGGCGGAAATTGTACAGATATCGTTTCTATAAGTAAACGATAATGAATACGGACGCTTTCATGAGTGCTGGCATGAAAGGTTCATGAGATATATATATGCTTGTCAATCTTCTGCAGGTACACTAACCGCGATTACGATAAGTTAAGGAACGATTAGAAAGACTCGACTAGCTATTATAGCGAGAGCCGTATTGTGTATGCCACCGAAACTATCTCCGTAAGACCAAAAGTATTTGGCAATTATTTTAGTTTGTGAGGACGAATAGGACGTGCATGCATCATCATCATATATATCAGAAATTGAAAATGCGTTATATGAGAGTGGTAAGGTTCTTGCGTATCTAAGCATGGTTTGCATAAGGATTATCTAGAGAATCTGTCCCAAATCTGCCATAACTGAAAGGAGCGAATTATTGACCCAAGAAAATGACCTTTTCTGATAAAGTTCATGTTTAAGAAATTGTTCCAAATTTTGTGTTCTATCTTCTGTTCAAAAACGAAAAATTCTGAACATATGGATGGTGAGAAATAACAGAAACCTTGGAATGTCAGAATTCTGTCCAGAATAAGCCCTTGTGCCACTTAAATTTTTAGGCCCCCTTCCTACAGTTTTCTGCAGAAGAGTACAACACAAAGCTTGTTCTAAATTTACCCAGGTAGCTTCTGTTAAAATTTGGTAAATTTTGGCTGGGTAGATTTTCTCTGGTGCACGAAACATTAGCCCTCTGTTCCCTAAAAATTCTGGGTAGACCGAGAAGTAAGACCTTAAGGGAACAGCCATCTTAGAGCCTAATCCAGCCAAAGTGTTGAATAGAAAAGTGGTGCACAAATACCTTAGGAATGCTCTGGTAAAAGTTGAGAATTTTTGGACCAGAACTGTTGAAGTTATAGGCCAGATACTATAACTCGTTCTGCTGAAAAACAGCCAACCAGCGAAGCAAAGAGTGAATCGTTTGACCATCTTATCCGTCGATTTAGCATCTTGGCTGAATATCAAAGTTGTACATCCCTAAATTCCCTATCCACTGCCAAAATATGAGGAAATTTGGATGAACCTACCAGGAGTTATAAGATTCTTATGGCAGACAGTTTTTATGCCCGTGATTCCATCCAGGACCTTTTGGAATTCTACTATTCCGCGTTAGATCTTTTTGGAGTCATGGAAGCAATATGGATCACGTTGCTAATGAAGAACATTCGCCTTTTCAGATGGTTGGAGCAACCCGTGGTAACCCGGATGGTTTTGGTGCTAGCGCAAGTGGATCACAACCACAGCCGCCGCCACCACCCAGCTTGGTTGAAGTAATGGCCGCTCAAACCGAGTTGCTTCGTCAGCTGGTGCAAGGACAGCAACGCAACCAGCGGGGTGGGCAAAATGTCCCCCACCCCCAAGCTGCAGGATATACGGATTTTCTGGGGACCCAGCCTCCCTTGTTCCATAAGACAGAGGAACCCTTGGACGCCGACGCTTGGATTCGCACCATCGAATCCAAGTTCACACTACTTGTGGCCCCATGCTCAGAGGCCAACAAAGCTCGCTTTGCCGCGCAACAGCTTCGCGGTACAGCTCGTCTATGGTGGGACCACTATTTTGCTATGCTCCCCGCTGATCACATTGTCACCTGGGATGAATTCAAGACTGCGTTCCGGGCGCACCATATTCCCGAAGGTCTCATAGAAAGAAAGCTAAATGAGTTTTTAGCTCTCACTCAGGATAACCGCACTGTACTTCAGTATGCTCAGGCCTTCAACAACCTGTGCCAATACGCGGGCTATCACGCAGACACAGATGCCAAGAAGCGTGATCGTTTCCGTAGAGGTCTGAGTACTAAACTCAAGGAACGATTGAATCTTGTCAAAGCCGATACATATAATGAGCTAGTCAACATGGCCATCACTCAAGAGGACTGTATTGAGGCTCATCGTGCTGAAAAGAAGAGAAAGGCGCTAGCTGGACCCTCGGGTGCTCAGCCACCGAGGTATCGCTTGGTGCGAAATGCTGCGCCTACAGCTCCACCGAAGGCCTCTCAGCCAGGGCGTTGGATTATCAGGCCCCCGCAGCAGCCAGGCATGGTACGACCCCCGATGCCTCCACAGAATGGTCCGAGGCCCACCCTGTAACAGCCTCTTCGACCCAGCCCCGCGAATCGTTGTTTCAAATGCGGGAGTTCCGGTCATTTCGCTCGCAAATGCCCTCAACCCAGGCTGCCAAATCAGGGCCAGGACTCTAACCAGAACAATAAGAACAAAGGCAAGAAGCAGACCCTCCAGGTCAAACAAGGACGGATCAACTTCACCACCCTTGCAGAACTTCTTGAAGGAGCACCTGTAATGACGGGTACATTCTCCATCCATAACAAGCCTGCAGTCATATTGTTTGATTCTGGTGCATCACATAGTTTCATTAGTGCAAAGTTTGGTGCAAAAGTAGGCTTGAATGTTTTGCACACCAAAGGGTCGTATATGATATCAACACCGGGTGGAAAAATTGCTTCCAACCAAATAATAAGGCTGGTACCGATAAAATTGGGAAGTAAAGTCATCAACACAGATCTCGTACTTTTACCCCTTGACGGCATGGATATTATTTTGGGAATGAACTGGATGACTAGGCATGGAGTCACACTGGACCTTTCTTCCCGAGCCGTTGAGATAAATTCACCTGGTCACGGAGCCACTACCCTTTACCTACCGTTACGGGAGTGCACAAATTCTTGCGCTTTCGGGATGGAAGGGACCAACCTAGAGAATATTCCAGTGGTATGCGAGTATGCCGATGTCTTTCCGGATGACTTACCCGGAATGCCACCAGATAGGGACATTGAGTTCGTTATTGAACTACAGCCAGGCACTGCACCTATATCCAAAAGACCATATAGGATGCCCCTAAAGAATTGGCAGAACTGAAAATTCAACTCCAAGAACTACTGGACAAAGGTTTCATTCGCCCTAGCGCGTCACCTTGGGGATGTCCAGCCCTATTCGTAAAGAAGAAGGATGACAGTTTGAGGTTATGTGTTGACTACCGACCTCTCAATGCGGTAACTGTTAAAAATAAATACCCACTTCCTCGTATCGATGTACTCTTCGATCAATTAGCTGGAGCCAGAGTCTTCTCCAAGATTGATCTTCGTTCGGGATATCATCAAATCAAGATTCGCCCCTGCGATATTCCTAAGACTGCCTTCTCCACACGCTATGGACTATATGAATTCTTGGTTATGTCCTTTGGACTCACCAATGCCCCTGCCTACTTCATGTATCTCATGAATTCGGTATTCATGCCCGAACTTGACAAATTCGTCGTAGTGTTCATCGACGACATCCTTATCTATTCCAAGGATGAGGAAGAGCATGCCAAGCACCTTCATATTGTTCTTCAGCGACTCAGAGACCATCAGCTCTATGCTAAGTTTTCTAAGTGTGAGTTTTGGTTGGATACTGTAAAGTTCTTAGGTCACACGATCTCCAGCGAAGGCATAGCTGTTGACCCCAGCAAGGTACAAGAGGTGATGGATTGGAAACCCCCTACCTCTGTTCATCAGATTCGCAGTTTTCTCGGCTTAGCCGGTTACTACCGCCGCTTCACCCCGGATTTCTCTCGAATTGCTAAGCCCATGACTGAACTGTTAAAGAAGGAAGTAAAGTTTGTATGGAATGAGAAATGTGAAGAAGCTTTCCACACTCTCAGAGAGCATCTGACTACTGCACCTATGTTAGCTCAACCCGATAATACCAAGTCATTCGATGTGTATTGTGACGCATCAGGTACTGGTCTAGGATGTGTGCTTATGCAAGAGAATCGAGTGATTGCATATGCCTCACGAGCCCTTCGGCCCCACGAACAGAATTATCCCACTCATGATCTTGAGCTTGCAGCCGTCATTCACGCGCTGAAGATATGGAGGCACTATCTCATGGGTACACAGTGCAATATCTACACGGATCATAAGAGTCTCAAGTACATCTTCACTCAAGCCGATCTGAATATGAGACAACGGAGATGGCTAGAATTAATCAAGGATTATGACCTTGAAGTGCACTATCACCCCGGCAAGGCTAATGTAGTCGCGGATGCACTAAGCCGCAAGTCCCATTGCCATTGCTTATCCATGGAGTCCTACCATGAGACATTGTGTGCAGAAATGAGGAAGCTTAACATGGAAATGGTTTCCCAAGGCACTCTGAATCACATCTCAGTTGAGCGCACTCTTCACGACCAAATCGTCATGGCACAACTACATGATGAAGGAATTAAGATCATCAAACAAAAACTCTCTCTAGGTGAGGAGAAGTATAAATGTTTCCGCCAAGACCATAAGGGAGTTCTATGGTTCGAAAGTCGTATAGTCGTTCCGAAGAATCGTGAACTCCGCAAGCAAATTCTCGATGAGGCACACCTTTCCAAATTCTCTATCCACCCCGGCAGTAGCAAAATGTATCAAGACCTAAGGCAAAACTTCTGGTGGACTAGAATGAAAAGAGAAATTGCTACGTATGTCTCAGAATGTGACACGTGCCAGAGAGTAAAAGCTAGCCACTTGAAGGTAGCCGGTACACTTCAACCGTTACCTATACCATCCTGGAAATGGGAGGACATAAGTATGGACTTCATCGTTGGACTACCAAACACCTCCCAGAAACATGATTCCATATGGGTTATCGTAGATAGACTCACAAAGATGGCACATTTCCTTCCGGTACACACCACCTATACCGCCAAGAAATATGCCGAGATTTACCTCGATCGTATTGTTTGCCTACATGGAATACCTAAGACAATTATTTCTGATCGTGGTACTCAGTTTGTAGCCCGCTTTTGGGAACAACTGCAAACATCTCTTGGTACCAAACTAATTCGCAGCTCAGCATACCATCCTCAGACTGACAGACAAACGGAAAGAGTAAACCAAATTCTTGAAGACATGCTGAGAGCTTGCGTCATTCACTATGACAAGAATTGGGAGAAATGTCTACCCCTAGCAGAGTTCTCGTACAACAACAGCTATCAAACGAGTTTGAAAATGGCACCATTTGAGGCCCTGTACGGACGAAGGTGTCGAACTCCTTTGAGCTGGTCACAAACCGGAGAACGTAAAATAATTGGACCCGACCTAGTAATCGAGGCAGAGGAGAAAGTAAAGGTAATACAAGCAAACCTTAAAGCCGCACAAGCCCGACAAAAGAGCTATTCTGACAAAAGGAGAAAGCCCCTAAAATTCGAAGTTGGCGATCATGTCTATCTTCGAGTTTCACCCACCAAGGGAGTGCAAAGATTCGGAATCAAAGGCAAACTAGCTCCCCGTTATGTTTGTCCTTACGAAATCATTGAGAGCTGCGGACCCGTAGCCTACAGATTACGACTGCCCCCTGAGCTCACGGCCACCCATGATGTCTTCCACGTATCTCAACTCAAAAAGTGTATTCGAGTCCCTACTGAGATTGTGGAACAACAAGAAATATCGTTAGAGCCCGACCTCTCGTATGTCGAACACCCAGTTAAGATTTTGGATCAAAAAGAAAGACCAGGAGGAGAGTGATTAGAATGTATAAAGTACAATGGAATCACCACACGGAAGAAGAAGCCACCTGGGAAACCGAGAGCTACCTAAACCAACATTTCCCTGGGTTTCTTATCTCAACCACTGGTATGTGCACCCACGCCCACACTAAGAATTACCGAATCTCGGGGCGAGATTCTCGTTAAGGGGGGAAGGCTGTGACAACCCTGGTAAAAATTTCATTTCTAAAATCAGTATCATTAGCCTAACCCTATGCTTAAACCAACAAATAAAAGGGTGGAAAGAATTAGAACGAGTTCAGTTGGAATTCAAAGTTAATTTGAGCACATTTGGTCACTTTTGAAATTTTAAATTTAACTTTCAAACCATAAGCCAAATGAGATTTTGCCTGAAACCAAAGTTGTAGAACTTTTTATTTTGAACAACTTTCGTGTTCAAAAGTTTTTGAAATTCAAATCAGAAAGAGGAGAAAACGCCCTGTTTGCACCCAGCCCCCTGAAGTTTTTCAAATTTTTGCACTTAGGTCCCTCCCTCACCCCTCCCTCCTCTGCTGCACCGCACGCTCGCCCGACCGCCGCCGGCCACCTGGCCCTCGACGCCTGCGCGGCCCCAGGCGCCGAGCCAACCCCGGCGCCCTGCCTGCTGCCCGCCCCCGCTCGGCCAACCGCGGCCGCGCTTTCTTCTCCCTCACGCACGGCATGCCCTGCCCAACCGCTGCCCCCTGCACCACCGCACTGCCTCCCAGTCCCTGGCCGCCGCCGCCTGCCCAATAGCGCACCTCCACCCACCGCCGGCAGCGCCCAATGCCTCTGCTCGCCGCCCAGCTCGCCCAACCCGTGGCCGTGCCCTCCTTCTTCCTCACGCAGCAGCCCGCACGGCCAGTACAACGCCACCGCCCCGACGCCCAATGGCGTGCCGCACGCCGCACGCCTCTGGCCGCCGCCCCCTCCACCCTGTGCCCCCGTCGTGCCGCCCGAGCTCCCCAACCGCCCGCCCGCGTCGCCTACACGCGACGTCGCACCCCAGGCGCGCCCAGCGCACGCACGCCACGCGCACGACGCGCCTCTGGCCGCTGGTCACCGCCGGCCGCACCAATGGCGCCCAGCCTCGCCGCCCCCTCCACCCCACGCCCCGGCCGTGCCGAGCCCGCCCCCACGAGCTCCACCAGCTATAAAGCCGGCACAGCGCCCCTCCCTCCCCTCCTTTCTTCTTCCCCGCAGAACAGAGCACAGCAGAGCCGAGCGCCTCCCCCACCTCGCCGTGGAACCCCTTGCTCCGACCCACCTCCACCCGAGACAAGCACTGAAACGGATTCCCCTCAGTGCGCTGAAGCTCCCCAGCCCGAGCCCCGCCGCCCAGCTCGCCGGACTTCACCGGAATTCCGGCCGCACCTCGACGGAGCCGCTGCTCCACGTCGCGGCACCCCTTCCCGGCCGCCCCAACTCGCACAAAACCCACCCAAAGGTAGCCCCCAACCTACTCTTGCTCCTCCCCCACCTTGCCCTCGCCGCCGGCGACCGAGCCCGCCGGATTTCGGCCGGATTTGCTGTTCCCCGCCGTGAATCGCGACCAGGGACCACATTGCAAACGCCCAAATCTTTCTAGGGGGTTTTCTGCTAGTTTTCAGGGACCCCTCTGTAAAGAAAGTTTTAACCAAATCAGTGAACTTGTAAAATTCGTATAAAATCGTAGAAAATTCAGAAAACTGCAAACTCAACTGTTCTGGAATCCTTAGAAGAAACTCTACAACTTTTGTTACATAAAGTTTCTCAGATTCGCAATATATTTTTCTCTAGATTAAATGGAAGGTTTAATGGACTTCTTTTGTACCCACTATTGTAGATCATTGCTGACCCTAATTTTTGGGCAGTGAGTTACTTGCTTAATGTTTAGGGCTGTGTAGAAAGATCAGGACCAAAAGCCATCTCTAGATACACATTTTGTCCAACCTTGTTTTATGCCATAAAGTGATAGAACTAATTTTTCCTGCTGTTCTGTGATGTTTAATGTCATGAAACTTTTTCTGTGTTGTTGTAGTAATACCTAGAGGCCACAGAAAAATTTAGGAACATTTTTACTATATGTAACCTGTTCATATGAATTTGTGGTAGGAAAACTTCACTAATTCAAAATAATTAGTAAATTGCTTAGAAAATGTTCATCCTTTTACTATGAAACACAATAGAGTAGCTCAAGCTGTACAAAAAGTTTCATACATAGAAACCCTGTATAACATCCTGTAGAAAATAATCTTTAATAACATGAGTGTAGCTTGTCCCATTTATTATGCTCTAAATCATGTACAATAAAATCTGAAAACTTTACAGTAGCACAAATATGGTTATAGCAACACCCTGTAAAATTTTTAGCATCAATACTTGCATGGTTTGTTCTGTATAAAAATAACTAGATTCTAGCAGTGGCTGTGTATTACATTTTTCATATTTAACATGCTACACAAATATGTCTAAAATTTTTACAGTGATCTTATCTCTGCATAATGTACCTTGAATAAAAATTTTATTGCCAGAAGCTAACTAGATTAGTATTTGTGTTCAACTCATGTTGGTGTTTAAATATAACACAACCCCTTCTTCTTTAATAAAGTTAAATAGATTAAGATAAACTCTATTAACGATTACCCACGATTGATGAAGTAACTCACTCCACAACAAACTCATGTTTTACAAACTGCAACTTTATCGTTAAGGAAATCATGTCGTTTAACATCACCACTACTTAAACTTTTGCATTCATGTAGAAACGACGACTCTCGCCGACGGAACGTACGAGTTGGTGCCCGCGTCCGAGAGTGAGCAGCGTGAAGCTCAAGTGAATCTAACTGAAGTTGCCGAAGACCCGAGCCCAAGTTCGGAAGAGCCCCGGACTAACTTTTCGCAAGAAGGCAAGCCCCGGAGCATGAACCCTATTTTCTCAACTTATGCAACTTATTACTCTACTTTACTTGTGCATTAAGTTTATAGGACTTGGATGAAAACTTAGTTGCATGATCCTAGGTACCCATGCTCTGCACACTAGATGCAAGGTTCGATAGAATGCTATGCTAATAGGACTTGGTAAAAGTCGAGTGATTTCCTGTCACTCGCGAGAAATTAGGAGTTGATTGTTTACTACACGCTGCAATCATAAGGACGACGGACGGGCTGTGGTACGATGTTTATGTTGATGATTGAGGCCCGTCTGTCTAGTGAAAAATGCTAAGGCCGCAGTGTGTGGTAAGTGATGGTTAAGTCTTTGAACGTACTAACCACATGCCGAGAATATGGTAATCGGTAAGCTTAGTACTGGATTGAACCGAGGCCGGAATATACTCCCCACTGTCTTGAATTCGTTCACATCTAGCTAATGGCGGGTGCATCGGCCGCCATGGCCCGGCTGCGTCCGTGGTCCATGGGGAGGTGTAGTCGAGGGTGGTGGGCCTGTTCCGTGAAGCGGGAATTGAAGGGAAAAGTTGCACGTGTGACTCTAGGGAGTAACCACGTGACGTGTGTTTAGGTTTCCCTTGCAAGGTTAAGAAATTCGATTCGAATCGTCCGTTTCTCGCGGCTATTGAGACTGCTTAACCACTTTTACCCACAGAGTAAGAAGAGGAACAATGATGATGAATAAACTTGTTGGATGAAAATTTAATGCTTCACCATGTATGATATTGGATAGTTGCTTACCTAGAATGATTAAAGAAAGCTAGAACTTGGAGCTAAAATCTGAAAGTAAGGACCTACTACATATGCTTTTTGGCAAAACAAACCCCTCAAGCCAAAAGCCTCGCATGTCTAGGAGTCGGCTAAGTATACCCTATTAGACGGGTAAGCCTTGCTGAGTATTAGTATACTCAGCCTTGCTTGTGGCTCGTTTTCAGGTGAGACTTTCGAAGATATGATTGCTAGCTTGACTTGGCCCTGCACTCTTCCCCCTGGTTGGTCGGTGGAATGGGATACGCCCCCGACCAATGGAGATAATGTCGAGTGATGTCTCGTACGGGCTTCATCGAGATATCCTGTATCGTCGAGTAGCTTCCGTTGTTTATTTCTGCTGCAACTTAAACTCTGAAGAACTTATTTATGATAATTGAAGTACTTGGTTTCTAAATTTAAAACTTGGTCTGTAATATTTACTTGTGATAATGTTGTAATATTTGCTGGAATGTGGTATTCTCTGGGCTCATCGTCGCGTGAGCATTTGTATGTATGGCGCTCGATCCGATTACCGTGGTTGTATCGGGAGGTTATACCCGACAGACCAATGGATTACTCCGTTTGAAGTGTAAGGTTAACCGAAATTGCCCTAATGGTGATGGTTAATACACTTGAGCCGGATTAATTTAGGTGGTTCTGCCACACGCCCCCTGCCCAAATTGAGCCTCCAGCCACCACTACATCACCCCACTGAAGCTCGCCGACCCACCCAACGCCGCCCAGGACCACCGGAGCGCCGCCGCCCGCGCTGCCGCCGCCGCCGCCGCCCCTGCTCGCCGTGGGCAGCTCGACCCCGACCTCCTCCGTCCAAGCCAAGCCCCTGAGCAGCTTCCCCACGCGCCACTGAAGCTCGCTGACCGGACCAGGCCGCCCCAAGCCCGCCGGAGCACCGCCGTCGACGCGCGCCACCGCCGCCGCCGCCTCTGCTCCAATGCCGGCGAGCCATTCCCGGCCGTCCCCCACCTGAACAACACCCCCACGAGGTAGCCCTCGCACCCCTGAACCTTCCCCGACCCTCACCCCTCGCCGCCGGCGAGCCCCTCGCCGGAATTTCGGCCGGCCACCGTACCCGAGCCGCCCGAGGACCCAATTGCAAGAATTTAAATCTTTAGAAGGGTCTGCGCGTAAGATACAAGGACCTAGTTGTGAAAGAAAGTTTCAAATCTAGATTCAAATTCAGTGAAATTGTAAAATCCGTATAAATTCGTAGAAAATTCAGAAAAATGCACACTCAACTGTTCTGGAATCCTTAGAACAAACTCTACCACTTTTGTTACAAAAAGTTTCTCAGAATCTCAACATATTTTGCTCTACATTAAATGGAAGCTTTAATGGACTTATTTTGTACCCTCTGTTGTAGATCAATGCTGACCATAAAAATTGGACTGTAAGCTAGTTGCTTAATGTTTAGGACTGTGTAAAAAGATCAGGCCCAAATTTCACATCTAGCTGCACTGTTTATTTAACTTAGTTTCATACCTTAAGTGGCTACATATTTTTATCCCTGCAGTTAGATTATGAATCACCTAATGAAACTTTTGCTGTATTCGTCTAATGGTACCTAGATGCCAGAGAAAAATTGGGAGAATTTATATCTCACAGGAACCTAATTATTTGATTTATGTGCTAGTAAAATACATTAAATCAAGAAAATAGTATCTTAGCTTGGAACATTATCAAATTTTTACTAGGAGGTACCCCATGGTAGCGGTTGCCGTGTGAAAAGTTTCATGGACAAAAACCCTGTGGATGATCCTGTAAAAATAAATCCTTGAATAACCTAGGTGTGTAATGTCATATTTTCTATGCTCTGAAAACTACACAATAAATCCTACAAAAATTACGGTAGCTCCTACATGCTTAAATGAAAGCTCTGTAAAAATCTTAGACTCAGTTGTTACACCATTTGTTCTGTACAAAAAGAACAAAGATCTAACAGCCACTATGTAATATATTTTTCATAATTAATCTGCTACATGAAATTGTCTGAAAATTTTACAGTAAGCACGTCTTTCCCTGATGTGCCTAAATCCAAAATTTCATGACCACAAACTATCCACTGTAGTAATTACACTTAAATCATGTCGTTTACCATCACCACTACTTAAATTTGTGCATTCATGTAGAATCGACGACTCTCGCCGACGGAACTTACGAGCTGGTGCCCGCGTCCGAGAGTGAGCAGCGTGAAGCTCAAGTGAATCTAACTGAAGCTCTTGAAGACCCGAGCCCAAGTTCGGAAGAGCCCCAAGCTAACTGTGAAGGCAAGCCCCGGAGCATAACCCATTTCTTTCCTAAATTATGCAACTCATTACTCTCTGCTTGTGCATTAAGTTTATAGGAGTTGAATGAAAACTTAGATGCATGATGTTAGGAACCCATGCTTGAAAACTAGATGTAAGGTTCGATAGAATGCTGTGCTAATAGGACTCCGGTAAAAGCCGAGTGATTTCCTGTCACTCGCGAGAAAATAGGAGTTGAATGTCTACTACACGCTGCAATCATAAGGACATGGACGGGCTATGGAACGATGGTTACGATTGAGGCCCGTCTGTCTAGTGAAAAATGCTAAGGCCGTAGTGTGTGGTAGTGATGGTTAAGTCTTTGAACGTACTAAACACATGCCGAGATTATGGGAATCGGTAAGCTTAAGTACCTGATTAGCCCGGCAAGTGGACAGCAACCTACCCTTTGAACTTTGGTCCCATGTGCATATGGCGAGTGCAGAGAGTGGTCACAACCCGGCGCCGAACCGTGGCGTGGGGCTCTTGTACTCTCGAAGGGTAGCCTCGATCCACAACCCGGAAAGAAAGGGGAAAAGTTGCACGTGTGACTCTAGGGAGTAACCACGTGACGTGTGTTTGGGTTTCCCTTGCAAGGTTAAGAAATTCGATTCGAATCGTCCGTTTTCTCACGGCTATTGAGACTGCTTAACCATTTTTACCCACAGAGTAAGAAGAGGAACAATGAGGATGAATGAACTGGTTGGATGAAAATTTAATGCTTCACCATGTATGCTTTTAGATAGCTGCTTATCTAGAATGGTTAATGAAACTAGAATTTTGAGCTAAAAGTTGAAAGTAAGGGCCCACTTGTAGATGCTTTTTGGCAAAACAAACCCCTGAGCCAAAAAGCCTTGCATGTCTAGAGTCGGTGGAGTAGATTCCACTACACGGGTAAGTCTTACTGAGTATTAGTATACTCAGCCTTGCTTGTGGCTCGTTTTCAGGTGAGACCTTCGAAGATATGATTGCTAGCTTGACTTGGCCCTGCACTCTTCCCCCTGGTTGGTCGGTGGGATGGGATACGCCCCCGTCCAACGGAGATAATGCCGAGTGATGTCTCGTACGGGCTTCATCGAGACATCCTTATCGTCGAGTAGCTTTCGTTGTTTTATTTTCCGCTGCAACTTAAAGTCTGAAGAACATCTTAGTATGATCATTGAAGTATTTGGTTTCTAAACTCCAAACTTGGTCTGTAATATTTACTTATGTTAATGTTGTAATATTTGCTGGAATGTGGTATTCTCTGGGCTCATCGTCGCATGAGCATTTGTATGTACGGCATTCGATCCGCCCTACCGTGGTTGTATCGGGAGGTTATACCCGACAGACCAGTGGATTACTCCGTTTGAAGTGTAAGGTTAACCGAGATTGCCTTAATGGTGATGGTTAATACACTTGAGCCGGATTAATTCAGGTGGTTCTGCCGCAGCTGGTATCAGAGCCGTAGCTGATGCCACAGCTGGCAACGGCTGGCGCCAGAGCCAAAATACATACGCCAGAGAATGCGACAAGCCTTAAAAACTCGTTTACTAAAACTTGACTAGAAGGATGTGTTGCGAAATACGTTGGTGCGTTAAGGATGGTGCCTAGTTCGTAAAGCCCTAAGGGATTATGGGAAAGTTACTAGGTGGCTATCTAACTGCTATATATATTATCAACTGACTTCCAGCACATTACTTTCTGTCAAAACTTACTTTCATGCACAACCGACCTTAAATTCTGTAACGACGCACTCATCGCTAAGGTAAGAAGGTAAGGATCCTCAGCCAACTGAGGGAGCTTGGCCTTCCTGTCGGTGATGCGAACTGAACGCTGCCCTCAAGCAATGGCTTACTTGAGGTGCTGCCAATATGCCAACTGTTCGTTGAACATATTGGGAGTAGAAGGTTTGGCGCAGGGTATGGCGATCGCTGTTCATACCCCCATCTCATGACGGTACCCCCGTGAATACGCTATCTCGATAGCGTATGTTAACGTCGTCTGTACGGCGGAAATTGTACAGATATCGTTTCTATAAGTAAACGGTAATGAATACGGACGCTTTCATGAGTGCTGGCATGAAAGGTTCAGGACATATATATGCTCTGTCAATCTTCTGCAGGTACACTAACCGCGATTACGATAAGTTAAGGAACGATTAGAGAGACTCGACTAGCTATTATAGCGAGAGCCGTATTGTGTATGCCACCGAGACTATCTTCGTAAGACCAAAAGTATTTGGCAGTTATTTTATTTTGTGAGGACGAATAGGACGTGCATGCATTATAACCATATATATCGGAAAGTGAAAATACGTTGTATGAGAGTGGTAAGGTCCTCGCGTATCTAAGCATGGTTTGCATAAGGATTATCTAGAGAATCTGTCCCAAATCTGCCATGACCGAAAAGAGCGATTTATTGACCCACGAAAATGACCTTTTCTGGTGAAGTTTATGTGGAAAGAATTGTTCCAAATTTTGTGTTCTATCTTCTGTTCAAAAATCAAAAATTCTGAACTTCTGGATAATAAGAAATAACAGAAACCTTGGAACGTCAGAATTCTGTCCAGAATAAGCACTTCTGCCTCTTAAAATTTTAGGCCCCCTTCCTGCGGTTTTCTGTAAAAGATTACAACACAAAACTTGTTCCAAATTTACCCAAGTAGATGCTGTTAAAATTTGGTAAATTTTGGCTAGGTAGATTTTCCCTGATGCACGAAACATTGGCCCCCTGTTCACTGAAAATTCTGGGTAGACAGTAAGGTAAAACCTGAAAGGAAAGACCGTCTTAGAGACCTATCTAGCTCTAGAATTGACTAGCAAAGTTGTTCACAAATACCTTAGGAGTGATCTGGTGAAATTTGAGAATTTTTGGATGACAACTGTGGAAGTTGTGGTTATTTTTTTGCACACTATACAGAATCTGTCCTTGTGCTGTTCACAGTTTCTCACTATCTCACTCCATTTGATCTTTTGTTCAGATGGCCGAGCCTGTTGATATGATGGTGGACGAGGATGGACGCGTCCACTCGCAGTGTCTCCACTGGGAGGGCTTCCCCTCTATTTTGTGGGATGTTCTGCGTACCGCGGGCTATCTAATTCCCCCACGTTACGCCGGACTGGAGTTTGCAGAGAATGGAGTTACCCAGTGCCGTGTCAACGTGACTATCTTTCCGCACCCGCTTCACCCGGAGTGGGCCGCCTTGGAGCTTGAGGCTGTTGGTCGCCGTTTGGCCGATACTTGGGAGCTTGCAGCCATGAGGGCGCTCACCACTTTCTGTGCGCAGCGTCCCGAGGTTGTCACACTCACTCCCATTGGTTTGTTTCCTGCTGCCCAGGACAACGACCCCTTTTGGCTCAACAGGGTGCAGCACGCACAGTACTTGGTAGACTTTCATGCCTAAGAAACTATTCATACCTCCGTGCGGTGCATGAGTGCACTCTACCGACTTCAGACTCTCCAGAGTCAGGCGCTTGAGCAGCTCACTGATCTTGCTCAGGCCTACCACATGATGGCAGATACCAGGGATGAGCAGATTAAGGAGCTCAGTCAGGATCTTGAGGACAGAGATGCTCAGATTGGCCAACTTGAAGGCCAAATTCAGGAGCAGGACACTCTCATGGGTGAGAGAGATGCCACGATAGCACAGTTGGAGGAGCAGCTCCATGATCTGAGCCTTGAGTTGGAGGATGCTAATGAGCACATTCAGTGGCACCATGATCAGAATGACCATCCCCATGAGGAGGACATGGAGGAAGATGAGGAGGAGCCACAGGAGATTGATGGTATCTCCGGTATGGATTTCGAGGGTGAGGTACCACAGGCACCTCAGATGGGAGCTCACTCTCCTGCTCACAGCGAGTCGTCCGTCAACGACTTGGATGACTTCTAAATGACGACCTAGGAGGACTTTTGCACATACTCCTCAATAGGGTAGCCTAACTTTTGGCAAGTGTTGTAATAGGCTAACTAGGAGTTGAGTAACTCTTTTGTGATGGGTACACCTGAACCATGTGGATACCCTCAGCATGTAAGGAACGGCGATAAACTTGGGTGATTTCGTTGTAAGTTGGTAAACGATGAAATCCACAATCGCTGAGACTTGTCGGAATTTTTATCCATGTCTCCTTGCATTTCTTGGCTGAGTGTTGAATACCAAACTTGTGCTAAATTTTGTGATCGTGGTTCTCACAAAAATTCAGCATCATTGGACCTCGCTAGTTTAAGTTATAGGCGAAACAGTACCGATCAATCTGCTGAAAAACAGCTAAGACAGTAAGGCAAAGGACGAGCCTTTCGACCACCTTAGCTATAGTTCTAGCGCCGAAGTTAAATACCAAAGTGGTGCATTCCTAAATTCTCTGACTACTGCCAGAGTATGAGATGTTTTAGATGGACCCACAGCAATCTATGATTTTCCTCGTAGCAAACAGAGATTCTGTCCAGACTTCTAGCTGTGAATTCGGAAGTCTTTGACTACACCAATCATTTATGAATCGAGGAAGTAATATGGATCGCGTTGCTAATGGTAACCTTTCACGTTTCAGATGGTTGGATCAACACGTGGCAACCCAAGGGTTTTGGTGCCGGTGGCAGCCGCTCGCGACAATCGCCACCACCCCCGCCCAGTTTGGTGGAAGTGATGGCCGCTCAAACCGAGCTGCTGCGTCAGATCGTGCAAGGACAGCACCAGCAGAGGGGTGGGCACAATGCTCACCAACCCCAAGCTGCAGGATACACGGATTTCCTGGGGACCCAGCCGCCCTTGTTCCATAAGACCGAGGAACCCCTGGACGCAGATGCATGGATTCGCACCATCGAATCCAAGTTCACGCTACTTGTGGCCCCATGCTCAGAAGCCAACAAAGCTCGTTTTGCCGCGCAACAGCTTCGCGGTACCGCTCGTCTGTGGTGGGACCACTATTTTGCTATGCTCCCCGCTGATCACATTGTCACCTGGGATGAATTCAAGACCGCATTCCGGGCACATCATATTCCCGAGGGTCTCATGGAGAGGAAGCTGAACGAGTTCCTGGCACTTACCCAGGGCACCCGCACCGTGCTGCAGTACGCCCAGGCGTTCAACAACTTATGCCAGTATGCGGGCTATCACGCTGATACGGATGCCAAGAAGCGTGATCGTTTCCGCCGAGGTCTGAATACCAAGCTTAAGGAACTTCTGAACCTAGCCATGGCTGACACCTACAACGAATTGGTCAACATGGCCATTACCCAGGAAGACTGTATCATGGCACACCGGGCAGAGAAGAAGAGAAAGGCACCCGCTGGACCGTCAAGTGCCCAACCACCAAGGTATCGCATCGTGCAAAATGCCGCACCCACAGCTCCACCCAGGGCCCCTCAGCCAGGAAGATGGATTGCCAGACCCCCACAACAGCCAGGCATGGTACGGCCCCCGATGCCTTCACAGAATGGTCCGAGGCCCATTCTTCAGCAGTCTCTTCGACCTAGCCCCGCGAATCGCTGTTTCAAATGCGGGAGTTCCAACCACTTCGCACGAGAATGCCCTCAGTCTGGACCGCCCAACCAAGGTCAGGGATCCAACCCGAACAACCAGAACAGGGGCAAGAGACAGACCCTGCAAGTCAAGCAAGGACGGATTAACTTCACCACGCTTGCAGAGCTTCCTGAAGGAGCCCTAGTGATGTCGGGTACATTTTCTATCCATAACAAGCCTGCAGTTATATTGTTTGATTCTGGTGCATCGCATAGTTTCATAAGTGCAAAATTCGGTGCAAAAGTAGGCTTGGATGTTTGTCACACAAAAGGGTCATATATGATATCAACACCGGGTGGTAAAATTGCTTCGAATCAAATGATCAGACAAGTACCAGTCAAGTTGGGTAGTAAAACCATCAACACAAACTTGATTCTTTTACCCCTTGATGGCATGGATCTTATTTTGGGCATGAATTGGATGGTTTTGCACAAAGTCACACTAGACCCCTCATCCCGAGTTGTGGAAATAAATTCACCTAGTCACGGAGCCACTACCCTTTACCTACCATTCCTAGATTGCACAAATTCCTATGCTTACAAGATGGAAGGACTTAAGCTAGAAGATATTCCTGTCGTCAACGAGTATGCCGATGTCTTTCCGGATGACTTACCAGGAATGCCACCGGATAGGGATATTGAGTTCATCATTGAACTACAACCAGGCACTGCACCTATATCCAAAAGACCATATAGGATGCCCCCTAAAGAATTGGCAGAACTGAAAGTTAAACTCCAAGAACTACTGGACAAGGGTTTCATTCACCCTAGCGCGTCACCTTGGGGATGTCCAGCCCTATTCGTAAAGAAGAAGGATGACAGTTTGAGGTTATGTGTTGACTACCGACCTCTCAATGCGGTAACTGTTAAAAATAAATACCCACTTCCCCGTATCGATGTACTCTTCGATCAATTAGCTGGAGCCAGAGTCTTCTCAAAGATTGATCTTCGTTCGGGATATCATCAAATCAAGATTCGCCCGTGCGATATTCCTAAGACTGCCTTCTCCACACGATATGGATTATATGAACTCTTGGTCATGTCCTTTGGACTCACCAATGCCCCTGCCTACTTCATGTATCTCATGAATTCGGTATTCATGCCCGAACTTGACAAATTCGTCGTAGTGTTCATCGACGACATCCTTATCTATTCCAAGGATGAGGAAGAGCATGCTAAGCACCTGCGCATTGTTCTTCAGCGTCTAAGAGACGATCAGCTCTATGCTAAGTTTTCGAAGTGTGAATTCTGGTTGGATACTGTAAAGTTCTTAGGTCACACGATCTCCAGCGAAGGCATAGCTGTTGACCCCAGCAAGGTACAAGAGGTGATGGATTGGAAACCCCCTACCTCTGTTCATCAGATTCGCAGTTTTCTCGGCTTAGCCGGTTACTACCGTCGCTTCATCCCGGATTTCTCTCGAATTGCTAAGCCCATGACTGAACTGTTAAAGAAGGAAGTAAAGTTTGTATGGGATGAGAAATGTGAAGAAGCTTTCCACACTCTCAGAGAGCATCTGACTACTACACCTGTGTTAGCTCAACCCGATAATACCAAGTCATTCGATGTGTATTGTGACGCATCAGGTACTGGTCTAGGATGTGTGCTTATGCAAGAGAATCGAGTGATTGCATATGCCTCACAAGCCCTTCGGCCCCACGAATAGAATTATCCCACTCATGATCTTGAGCTTGCAGCCGTCATTCACGCTCTGAAGATATGGAGGCACTATCTCATGGGTACACAGTGCAATAACTACACGGATCATAAGAGTCTCAAGTATATCTTCACACAAGCCGATCTGAATATGAGACAACGGAGATGGTTAGAATTAATCAAGGATTATGACCTTGAAGTGCACTATCACCCCGGCAAGGCTAACGTAGTCGCGGATGCACTAAGCCGCAAGTCCCATTGCCATTGCTTATCCATGGAGTCCTACCATGAGACATTGTGTGCAGAAATGAGGAAGCTTAACATGGAAATGGTTTCCCAAGGCACTCTAGATCACATCTCAGTTGAGCCCACTCTTCACGACCAAATCGTCATGGCACAACTACATGATGAAGGAATTAAGATCATCAAACAAAAACTCTCTCTAGGAGAGGAGAAGTATAAATGTTTCCGCCAGGACCATAAGGGAGTTCTATGGTTCGAAAGTCGTATAGTCGTTCCGAAGAATCGTGGACTCCGTAAGCAAATTCTTGATGAGGCACACCTTTCCAAGTTCTCTATCCACCCCGGCAGTAGCAAAATGTATCAAGACCTAAGGCAAAACTTCTGGTGGACTAGAATGAAAAGAGAAATTGCTACGTATGTCTCAGAATGTGACACGTGCCAGAGAGTAAAAGCTAGCCACTTGAAGGTAGCCGGTACACTACAACCGTTACCTATACCATCATGGAAATGGGAAGACATAAGTATGGACTTCATCGTTGGACTACCAAACACTTCCCAGAAACATGATTCCATATGGGTTATCGTGGATAGACTCACAAAGATGGCACATTTTCTTCCGGTACACACCACCTATTCTACAAAGAAATATGCCGAGATTTACCTCGATCGTATTGTTTGCCTACATGGAATACCTAAGACAATTATTTCCGATCGTGGTCCTCAGTTTGTAGCACGCTTTTGGGAACAACTGCAAACGTCTCTTGGCACAAAACTGATTCGCAGCTCAGCATACCATCCTCAGACTGACGGACAAACGGAAAGAGTAAACCAAATTCTTGAAGACATGCTGAGAGCTTGCGTCATTCACTATGACAAGAATTGGGACAAATGCCTAGCCCTAGCAGAGTTCTCGTATAACAATAGCTATCAAACGAGTTTGAAAATATCACCATTTGAGGCCCTGTACGGACGAAGGTGTCGAACTCCTTTGAGCTGGTCACAAATCGGAGAACGTAAAATAATTGGACCCGACCTGGTAATCGAGGCAGAGGAGAAAGTAAAAGTAATACAAGCAAATCTTAAAGCCGCACAAGCCCGACAAAAGAGCTATTCTGACAAAAGGAGGAAGCCCCTAAAATTCAAAGTTGGCGATCATGTCTATCTTCGAGTTTCGCCCACCAAGGGAGTGCAAAGATTCGGAATCAAAGGCAAACTAGCTCCCCGTTATGTTGGTCCCTACGAAATCATTGAGAGTTGCGGACCCGTAGCCTACAAATTACGACTGCCCCCTCAGCTCACGGCCACCCATGATGTCTTCCACGTATCTCAACTCAAGAAGTGTATTCGAGTCCTTACCGAGATTGTTGAACAACAGGAAATATCGTTGGAACCCGACCTCTCGTATGTCGAACACCCAGTTAAAGTTCTGGATCAAAAAGAAAGAGAGACCAGGAGGAAAGTGATTAGAATGTATAAAGTACAATGGAATCACCACACGGAACAAGAAGCCACCTGGGAAACCGACAGCTACCTAAACCAAAATTTCCCTGGGTTTCTTATCTCAACCACTGGTATGTGCACCCACGCCCACACTAAGAATTACCGAATCTCGGGGCGAGATTCTTGTTAAGGGGGGAAGGCTGTGACAACCCTGGTAAAATTTCATTTCTAAAATCAGTATCATTAGCCTAACCCTATGCTTAACCAACTAATAAAAGGGTGAAAAGAATTAGAACGAGTTAAGTTGAAATTCAAATCGAATTTGGGCACATTTGGATACTTTTGAACTTTTAAATTTACCTTTCAAACAATAAGCCAAATGAGATGTTGCCTGAAACCAAACTTGTAGAACTTTTTATTCTGAACAACTTTCATGTTCAAAAGTTTTTGAAATTCAAATTAGAAAGAGGAGAAAACGCCCTATTTGCACCCAGCCCCCTGTAATTTTTCAAATTCTCGCATTCAGGCCCTCGCCCTCCCTCTCTCTCCCCTCCCCGCCCGACCGCCGCACGCCAGGTGGCCGGCGACGCCTGACCGGCGCGAGGCGCCAGGCCAGTGGCCGCCTTGCCTCTCCCCCACGCGCGGCTTTGCCCTCTCCCCACGCCGCGCTGCCCAGTGAGCGCCCGCGCGTGCGCACGCCGCTGCCGCGTCCCGCCCCGCCGCCCGTCGCACCCAACCGCCGCACCGCGCCGTGCCGCCCCATTCCCGCGCCCCGCCCGTCGCTGCGTTTGCCCTCCGCCCGAGCCGCTGCAGCAGCTGCTCCACCACTCCGCGCGGCACACTATCTCCTCTCTGCCACGCCACATCTCCGGCCGCCAGTAGCTCGCGCCCGCCCGCCGTGGCCAGTGCGCGCCGTGCCGTGCCTCCGCCCCGCGCGTCGCCCAGACACCTCCACACCCCCTCCTGCCCCTATAAAATCCGCGCCCCGGCCGCCCGCGCGAGCCACGCACCTAGAACGCCTCGCCGTCGCCATTACCGCCGCCGAGCGCCGCCCGCCCGTGGACAGCCCTCCACCGCTGCCCCCTGCCCAAATTGAGCCTCCAGCCACCACTACATCACCCCACTGAAGCTCGCCGACCCACCCAACGCTGCCCAGGACCACCGGAGCGCCGCCGCCCGCGCTGCCGCCGCCGCCGCCACCCCTGCTCACCGTGGGCAGCTCGACCCCGACCTCCTCCGTCCAAGCCAAGCCCCTGAGCAGCTTCCCCACGCGCCACTGAAGCTCGCTGACCGGACCAGGCCGCCCCAAGCCCGCCGGAGCACCGCCGTCGACGCGCGCCACCGCCGCCGCCGCCTCTACTCCAACGCCGGCGAGCCATTCCCGGCCGTCCCCCACATGAACAACACCCCCACGAGGTAGCCCTCGCACCCCTGAACCATCCCCGACCCTCACCCCTCGCCGCCGGCGAGCCCCTCGCCGGAATTTCGGCCGGCCGCCGTACCCGAGCCGCCCGAGGACCCAATTGCAAGAATTTAAATCTTTGGAAGGGTCTGCGCGTAAGATACAAGGACCTAGTTGTGAAAGAAAGTTTCAAATCTAGATTCAAATTCAGTGAACTTGTAAAATCCGTATAAATTCGTAGAAAATTCAGAAAAATGCAAACGCAACTGTTCTGGAATCACTAGAACAAACTCTACCACTTTTGTTACAAAAAGTTTCTCAGAATATCAACATATTTTGCTCTACATTAAATGGAAACTTTAATGGACTTATTTTGTACCCACTGTTGTAGATCAATGCTGACCATGAAAATTGGACAGTAAGCTATTTGCTTGATGTTTAGGACTGTGTAAAAAGATCAGGCCCAAATTCCACCTCTAGCTGCACTGTTTATTTAACTTAGTTTCATACCTTAAGTGGATACATATTTTTATCCCTGCAGTTAGATTATGAATCACCTAATGAAACTTTTTCTGTACTAATGTAATGGTACCTAGATGCCAGAGAAAAATTGGGAGAATTTATATCTCACAGGAACCTAATTATAGGATTTATGTGCTAATAACATACATTAAATCAAGAAAATAGTATCTTAGCTTGGAAAATTCTCAAAGTTTTACTAGGAGGTACACCATGGTAGGGGTTGCTGTGTAAAAATGTTCATGAACAAAAACCCTGTGGATGATCCTGTTAAAATAAATCCTTGAATAACCTAGGTGTGTAATGTCATATTTTCTATGCTCTGAAAACTGCACAATAAATCCTACAAAAATTACGGTAGCTCCTACATGCTTCAATGAAAGCTCTGTAAAAATCTTAGACTCAGTTGTTACACCATTTGTTCTGTACAAAAAGAACAAAGATCTAACAGCCACTATGTAATATATTTTTCATAATTAATCTGCTACATGAAATTGCCTGAAAATTTTACAGTAAGCACGTCCTTCCCTGATGTGCCTAAATCCAAAATTTCATGACCAGAAACTATCCACTGTAGTAATTACACTTAAATCATGTCGTTTACCATCACCACTACTTAAACTTGTGCATTCATGTAGAATCGACGACTCTCGCCGACGGAACTTACGAGCTGGTGCCCGCGTCCGAGAGTGAGCAGCGTGAAGCTCAAGTGAATCTAACTGAAGCTCTTGAAGACCCGAGCCCAAGTTCGGAAGAGCCCCAAGCTAACTGTGAAGGCAAGCCCCGGAGCATAACCCATTTCTTTCCTAAATTATGCAACTCATTACTCTCTGCTTGTGCATTAAGTTTATAGGAGTTGAATGAAAACTTAGATGCATGATGTTAGGAACCCATGCTTGAAAACTAGATGTAAGGTTCGATAGAATGCTGTGCTAATAGGACTCCGGTAAAAGCCGAGTGATTTCCTGTCACTCGCGAGAAAATAGGAGTTGAATGTCTACTGCACGCTGCAATCATAAGGACACGGACGGGCTATGGAACGATGGTTACGATTGAGGCCCGTCTGTCTAGTGAAAAATGCTAAGGCCGCAGTGTGTGGTAGTGATTGTTAAGTCTTTGAACGTACTAAACACATGCCGAGATTATGGGAATCGGTAAGCTTAAGTACTGATTGGCCCGGCAAGTGGACAGCAACCTACCCTTTGAACTTCGGTCCCATGTGCATATGGCGAGTGCAGAGAGTGATCATGACCTGGCGCCGAACCGTGGCGTGGGGCTCTTGTACTCTCGGAGGGTAGCCTCGATCCACAACCCGGAAAGAAAGGGGAAAAGTTGCACGTGTGACTCTAGGGAGTAACCACGTGACGTGTGTTTAGGTTTCCCTTGCAAGGTTAAGAAATTCGATTCGAATCGTCCGTTTTCTCATGGCTATTGAGACTGCTTAACCATTTTTACCCACAGAGTAAGAAGAGGAACAATGAGGATGAATGAACTGGTTGGATGAAAATTTAATGCTTCACCATGTATGCTTTTAGATAGCTGCTTATCTAGAATGGTTAATAAAACTAGAATCTTGAGCTAAAAGTTGAAAGTAAGGACCCACTTATAGATGCTTTTCGGCAAAACAAACCCCTGAGCCTAAAAGCCTTGCATGTCTAGAGTCGGTGGAATAGATTCCACTACACGGGTAAGTCTTGCTGAGTATTAGTATACTCAGCCTTGCTTGTGGCTCGTTTTCAGGTGAGACCTTCGAAGACATGATTGCTAGCTTGACTTGGCCCTGCACTCTTCCCCCTGGTTGGTCGGTGGGATGGGATACGCCCCCGTCCAACGGAGATAATGCCGAGTGATGTCTCGTACGGGCTTCATCGAGACATCCTTATCGTCGAGTAGCTTTCGTTGTTTTATTTTCCGCTGCAACTTAAACTCTGAAGAACGTCTTAGTATGATCATTGAAGTATTTGGTTTCTAAACTCCAAACTTGGTCTGTAATATTTACTTATGTTAATGTTGTAATATTTGCTGGAATGTGGTATTCTCTGGGCTCATCGTCGCATGAGCATTTGTATGTACGGCATTCGATCCGCACTACCGTGGTTGTATCGGGAGGTTATACCCGACAGACCAGTGGATTACTCCATTTGAAGTGTAAGGTTAACCGAGATTGCCTTAATGGTGATGGTTAATACACTTGAGCTGGATTAATTCAAGTGGTTCTGCCACAGTAGCACTCCCACCGGCGCAAGCAGAAGAAATCCGTTTCAAAGAGGTAAGGAACTTGTCACCCAAATCAGCCGAATTCCCCTTACCGTCAGCTAATCCGTATTTTTATTTCTTTTATTCTTTCGCAGGAGCAGGACACTCCCAACAACAGTCTTTTTTCTTTCGCGGTTGCCCTTTTTGACGATGAAGAGGTTGCTTCACGCCAAGTCACACTAAGCTCGATCCCTGATAACGTCCGTGCCAAGCTCGAGAGTATACGGACCCTCCTCCAAGATGACATCAGCCGATTAGTGGATGACGCCTTGCCGATTCGGCAACTTTTTAGTGAAATCAGAGGCCGAATTCCAGAGGAAGCGACAAAGGCTCTGGAACCTGCCACATACATAGAGTCAATGCAGACTCCAGTGCTCAGAGCCTTGCGCCATATGGCCAATTGCGCCAAGCTAGCGAAAGCCCGCGAGGAGGAAGACTCCTACAAACATCGAGCTCAAGAGGTGCATCGATGAATCAGCTTCCTTGAAAACTCTCGTCCAGATATCGTCGGTGCCATAGACCGCCTTAAACGGCGAAGGGCAGAGCTAGCCAAGGAGATGGATCAGGTGACCCAGGCCACAGCTACTGAAGAGAAAAGACTCCAAGATCTCCCATCCGTCATCGCCGAGTTGAAGCAGGAGAGGCAGAACCTGGCCCACGAAACAATAAAAATCCATCATTAAATGCCAGAAGTCCCTGGATCGATTGATGACGACCAGAGAATCGTAGACTCGGCCGATCAAGTTAGGCAACGAGCGATTGCGACTATTGATGCCCTCCTCGGGTGAACTGTAAAAGTTCTGTAAACATTTAATGTCCTCTTGCCTTTGACGTGCAGATTCAAACTTGGACTGTCCTCTTTGGCAGCTTTTCATTTGTTTACCCTTTTATTCCGATGGGACGCATCCTACCATTCCTTCACCCTCTTCCTTCTATAAGTATGAAATCCCGTATCGTTTCCAAAGGTGTCCGTATTGCCCATCTTCTTTCCCTCTAACAACTTGATCTCCGTCCTCCCAGACTAGCCGTCAAGATGTCCTCTTTGTCTTCTTCTTTCTCCATCAACTAGGTGCGAAATCCTCCTCTATTTCCTCTCTTGACATTTCAATCATTCTGACGCTGGGTGGTTGTTTGCTCTCCTTTTAGCCGGAACGCCTTAGTCCCAGTCTGAAACGAGCGATTGAAGTCATGCATTCAGATGAACCACTGTCGCAGGCGGATAGAGATCTGATCAATGCTCATTTCGAAGAACTCAAAGGTCATGTCCCTGCTGACGTCCAGAAAGTCTGGGACCATGTAGACGCTAACTGCTCATTCACTCCCATTCCCTCGCTCATTCACCCTTGAAGATGCTGCAGCGGGGACATCCCAACCACCTCTCGACAGGAGCCACCCATTCCCTCGTCAAGTCGAGGTTGAAGTCGCCATGGAGGATCTGGAGGAAAAGAGCATCTGCTTCTTGATAGAATTAGGCCGGATCGAGAGGGAGATTAAGAAAAAGCACGGTCAATAAACATGTTGGTACTTTTGTTCTAAGGGCGACTTGTACCTTGTCGGCCATGTACCCTGCTGTTCTTACCGAATAATGAATCGGTCAGACTAAATCGAATGTTTCATCCTTAAGGCGATGTCATCTTTACATCAGCTATATAGACAGGAGACAATAGGAGTTGGCCACGTTGTCTTGATGTACGCTATCGTAAGTTATGCACCCACCCATATACTTGGATAGTACCTCTTCAGATATCTCTCGTTTAAGGCTCTTGTGAATTCTTCTCCTTCGATAGTTTCTAGTATATATGCATTTCCCGGAGCACATCGGCCGATTTTATATGGCCCTTCCCAAGTGGGCGACCATTTACCAAAATTGGGATCCTTACACCCTATCGGAAGCACCAACTTCCATACCAAATCTCCTTGGGAGAATTGTTTAACTTTGACCTTCTTGTCGTACCACCTGGCCACCCTTTTCTTGTTTTCTTCGATGCTAATCAGGGCCCTTAATCGCTGACCCGCCAAATTGTCGAGCTCTCCCTTCATGAGGAGGGAATAGTCATCGGCCGTCAACTGATCTTGAAGTGATGTGCGCCTTGACCCCATCCTTAATTCCCAAGGCAATACTGCCTCGTGACCATATACCAACTGATAAGGAGATATCTTAGTGGCCCCGTGGCAAACCATCCTGTAAGCCCATAGAGATTCGGTTAAAGACATGTGCCACATTTGGGTCGTTCCTCTATCTTCCTCTTGATCAACTTGATTATCCCCTTATTGGATAATTCAGCCTGGCCGTTGGCTTGAGCATAATACGGAGAAGAATTCAACAATTTAATCCCCATATCGGCGGTGAATTCTTCGAACTCCCCTGAGGTGAACATCGTTCCTTGATCAGTTGTGATGGTCTGAGGGATGCCAAACCGATAAACAATGTGGTTCTTCACGAAATCGATCATAGCGGCCGATGTCACGGTCTTTAATGGAACTGCCTCCACCCATTTGGTAAAGTAATCAGTGGCTACTAATATAAACTTGTGCCCTTTGCTTGATGGAGGGTAAATCTGTCCGATGAGGTCTATCCCCCAACCTCTAAACGGCCATGGTTTGATTATCGGATTCATAGCCGAGGCTGGTGCACGCTGCACATTGCCAAACTTCTGACAGTCTTGACAACCTTTATAATATTTAAAACAATCTTCGAGAATCGTCGGCCAATAATACCCGTTGTTTCTGATCATCCACTTCATCTTGTGAGCCGATTGATGAGCTCCGCATACGCCCTCGTGGATTTCTCCCATTAGGACCTTTGCTTCTTCCGTTCCCAGGCATTTGAGAAGAACCCCATCAATCGTCCGGTAAAACAAATCGTCTTCGAGCAACACATATTTTGTGGCCTGAAAATGCACTCGCCGATCCACTTTCTTGGACGGATCTTTCAAGTAATCGGCAATCTCCTTTCGCCAATCGTCGGCCGCAAGTTCCAGAATCATGGCCCCTTGAATCGGCCGATACCCGGACGCGTGTTGGGCAAGTCTATTGGCCTCTTCATTGTAATTTCTGGGAATGTGCTCAATAACCGCAGACTTGAATTCCTTTAACAGTTGGAGGCAATCTTTGTAGTAAATCCTTAAGACATCATCTTTGCATTCAGATCTCTCCTTTAATTGATCCACAATGAGCATGGAATCTCCAAAAATTTCCACCGCATCGGCTTTGATTTCTCTTAACAATTGGATACCTTTTAGGATGGCTCAGTATTCCGCCTGGTTGTTGGTCGCGGATGCCTCTATCGGTAGAGAGAAATCATAGCTTGCCCCAAAAGGCGATACGAGAACGATGCCGATTCCCGATCCGGCTCCACACGAGGAACCATCGAAGTATAGAGTCCATGGAACTGATTCAACGACAGCGATTTCTGGTCCACAATGCTGAGCCATGAAATCGGCCATAACTTGACCCTTGACAGCTTTGGCCGATTCGTACCTTAGGTCAAACTCTGACAGAGCCAGGATCCACTTTCCAATCTGTCCTTTCAAAATTGGCAGTGATAGCATGTATTTCACCACGTGGCCCTTGCATACGACTATGCACTCTGCCGATAACAAATAGTACCTGAGCTTGGTACAAGAGAAATATAGACACAGGCACAGCCGTTCCACCGGGGAATATCTCATTTCGGCGTCCAGGAGTCTTCTACTGACAAAATATACCACTCTTTCTTTTCCTTCGAACTCCTGTGCCAGCGCCGATCCGATAGCCCGCTCGTCGGCCGACAAGTATAGTTTGAATGGCTTGTCAGCCTGTGGCGGGACTAATACTGGTGGTGAAATTAGATATTGCTTGATGTCTTCTAACACTTTGCGTTGTTCTTCTCCCCACACGAATTCCTGATCGGGCTTCAATTTCAACAAAGGAGTGAAAGCTTGAATACGCCCGGACAAGTTGGATATGAATCTTCTGATAAAGTTGACCTTGCCGATTAGGGATATGATTCTTCTGATAAGGCCACAACCTTATTGATGGCAGCTATGGTCTTCCGATTGACTTCTATCCCGCGCTCATGGACCATGAATCCTAAGAATTGCCCGGCCGTCACACCAAATGCACACTTGTTCGGGTTCATTTTCAACCCATGCTTCCTTGTGCACTCCAACACCTCTTGTAAATCGGCCAGATGTTCCTCATGACCTTTTGACTTGACCACAACATCGTCGATGTAGATTTCCACCGATACACCAATAAGCTTGTGAAAGATATAATTCATAGCCCGTTGGTATGTAGCGCCGGCGTTCTTTAATCCAAAGGTCATTACCACCCACTCGAATAAACCGAGGTGGCCCGGACACCTGAAAGCCGTTTTCGAAATATCTTCTTCGGCCATTAATATTTGATTGTACCCAGCATTACCGTCCATGAAACTGATGACTTTATGTCCTGCGGCAGCATCTATCAAAATGTTGGCTGTCGGCATTAGATACCCGTCCATCGGTGTAGCCTGATTTAGGTTCCTGAAGTCGATGCATACGCGCAACTTTCCATTTTTCTTGTATACGGGTACAATATTAGAAATCCATTCGGCGTAACGGCACTGCC
Organism: Panicum miliaceum; assembly: GCA_032594955.1. Taxonomy (NCBI): domain Eukaryota; kingdom Viridiplantae; phylum Streptophyta; class Magnoliopsida; order Poales; family Poaceae; genus Panicum; species Panicum miliaceum. The sequence continues at coordinate 23,109,882 of CM064062.1, forward strand.
GAATAAATCTTGCTTCAATCAATCTTGTAATCTCGGCCTTTATATCAGGTAGAATTTTAGGGTTGCATCATCGTGCAGGCTGCTAATATGGCCGATATCCTGGTTTTATAGGCAACCGGTGTTCGACAATGGACCGGTTTAGACCAGGCATCTCATGGTATTCCCAAGCAAAGCAATCTTTGAATTCTTTTAATAAACTTGTCAATCTACATTTGTAGTCGGGATCAAAGCTAGCACTAATATATGTCAGCCTTGGCTTGCTACCATCTCCTAAATCCACCATCTCCAATGAATCGGCCAACATAAATCCATGCCCAAGCTTCCCGTCTTCTCGGACGAACTGATCCATCTAATCTGAATCTTCAGAGCCGACTGCTCGGATGGGCTGTAGGCCAAAATCGGACACTTTCAGAAAATCAGTGTCCCAAGTCCTACCGGATATACACTTGATGTGTTCGCAGCTCCATTGTTGCGTATCGGCCGCCGCAACACGGTAGGCGTAATTGGCGGTGACTATCTCGGTACTGTCGCCGACCCACTGTACGAGGCATTGGTGCATTGTAAACGGGACGCAGCAATTCGCGTGTATCCAATCGCGACCGAGTTATCCAATCGCGACCGAGCAACATGTTGTAGGACCCCTTGCCATTAATAATAAAGAAGGTAGTGGGAAGGGTCTTACTGCCGATGGTGAGGTCGACACAGAGCGCTCCGCGGGCGAGACACGTTGCCTTCGAAGTCTTTGAGCATCATGTCCGTCTTGGTCAGATCTTCGTTGCTTTTGCCCAACTTCCAGAACATGGCATATGGCATGATATTGACTGCAGCGCCTTCGTCCACTAGTAGCCTGGTAACAGGTTGTCCGTTAACGTGTCTTTTGAGGAATAGAGCCTTGAGATGTTGCCATTTTTCGTCTTCCGGTTTCTCAAAAGTGGCTGTCATTGGCTCCAAAACCAATTGCGCCATCTGCTCCTCCATCCTTGTTGCGTTGTCTCGATCGGCGGGCGCCATGAACTCCATCGGCAAGATGAACACCATGTTGACGTCAACTGCCGATTCTTGATTGTCGCCCTCCTCGTTGTTGTTTCTTTTGGGGCGCCAGACTCGAGACCTGTCGTTTTTCTTATCCACCACCTGCCTTTGCTCTTCCTCTTGTTGTTCCCATTGGCGCAGACGTTGGATCCTTCATTTTTGAGATTTGGATAGTCCATCAGGGCACCACCTGGGGTTCACCGGTTTGGCCGGTGGTTTGGCGTACTCCCAGTCCGGTTCCCTTCCTAGGGGGTTCTCATCTGACACCCTAGCGTCGGCCATTTCTTCTAGCCGATCGTGTACGCTGGTTCTGCCCCCCAGTCGCTTCTACTGGTTGATCCTGCCTCTCAGCCGGTCATACTGTTCGAACCTGTCCCTTGGCCGGTCACACCGGTCAACTCTGCCCCCCAGCCGATCATGCACTGAAAGGCGCCGATCCTCTTGTTCGCGCCAGCTCCAGCTGAATCGGCTCTAATCCTCTGTCTCTAGAGCGCGACCTCTTGAGCGGGCGATCATTGCGATATGGTCCACTGCACTCGGGGCAATTATCAGCTAACGGTAATCTGTGGTCATTTTCCTAGCAGTGGATGAAGAACGGGCATCGCCAATGATCTTCGTGTCGGCGTATCATCTCTTCGCATCCGATACCACGGCCAAAAGCCCCACGTTTGGGGAGCACCGCCCTATTTCTAGCCCGGAACCACGCACCGATCCAAAATCCGACATCCCCGCAGCCCCGAGGAACAATATTCAACCCAAGAAGCAGGTGATTCCGCCCTCCACCGCCGGTGTGCACCTTGCCCGAGCGAACACCAAGAAGGCTGTCGGGCGGGGCTCACGCAAAGATGCACCTCCCGCGTCGCCCACATCTTCTGATGATTTCATGTTGCCGTCAAAGAAATTGCGTCACGATCAGGCACCTTCTTCATCCTCGAAGATCACCACCCGGGCTTCAGGCCGCGGATGTGGAACCAACTTCTCCAATTCAAGGGCACGGCGCAGGAAGAAGCAAGCCACGGTCGAGGGGTGCCCGTTCTGTCAGATTTGAGGTAGTAGAAACCTTCAATTGCTTGCGTAGAATGTTCTGTTGCATCCATTTCCATTTTCACTCCCGCCCCTTTTGATTCAAACGCAGGAAAGAGAAGAAACATAGCTTACACTGTCACGTTCTGCTCAATCTCCATGTCAGGTGTTGTTCCCTACATTCTTTTTTCAATTTTTTATGTTCCCTCTTGAATATCATATCATTGCCATTTTCATGAACAGCTGTGGGTTGTATGAATGATTTAGTTGGTTCATATGCTCAATTCTAATCGGTTATATGCTACTACTTTGATGGATTTTTTTTTTCTGATTTTGTATGTTCCATTTGATCCATCTCATAGGTCTAATGCCCACTTCTGATAGCTTATACACTAGTTTATATCTGCTCATAACTGTTGTGTATCGGCCCATTCACCAATCTTATTGGTTTATATGTTATAGCATCATAGTATATATACTTCATATCTGTATCCCCCTAATAAGAGTATTATGACTGTTGATTTCAGTATGGTTTCTATGATAGGTTATATAATGATACTTCGCTGCTACTTCATCGTTTCTTTACATATTCAAGATATTATGAATGTCTAATTTTATTTCTATGATAGCTTAATTATGATCGTTGATTTGATCATGGGGTTGTATGATTGGTTTTACTATATGAATGATTTAGTTGGTTCAGATGCTCAATTCTTTTTCGGTTATATGCTTCTACTTTGATGGAAATAATTTTTTTTTCTGATTTCTGTATGTTCCATTTCATGCACCTTAAAGGTCTATATGCCCAATTCTGATAGTTTATACACTAGTTTATATCTGCTCCTAACTATTGTGTATTGGCCAATTCACCAATCTTATTGGTTTATATCATATAGCATCATAGTACATATACTTCATGTCTGTATCCCCCTAATAAGAGTATTATGGCTGTTGATTTGATTATGGTTTCTATGATAGGTTATATACTGATACTTCACTGCTACTTCATCGTTTCTTTACATATTCAAGATATTATGAATGTCTGGTTTTGTTTCTATCATAGGTTATATTATGACTGTTGATTTGACTATGGGTTCTATGATTGGTTTCATCCATGGGTTATATGATTTGTTATGTTTTTATATATTGGTTGTGGCTGGTTCACACACATTGATTGAAATTCTTTTTTTTATCATGACTGTTCGAATAATTCTGTATTTAAGTTTTTTATGCTCAATTATTATAGATTATATGTTCATACCTTTTGACTCATCACCAATTAATGATAATTAATTTAATATGCAGGAAAGATCCCAGCCAGAGGATCCGCCTTTTGACTCATCTTTAAGGTGTCCTTTTACTACATTCCCTTCAATAATAGTGCTGACTTTTGAAAGTAATTTTGTTTGCATCATTATTGGTAGAGTAGATGTTGTCTGAAGTAATAGTTGGTTCAATACATATCATTTTTGCTATATGTATGACGTATTTAACACAAATTTATGCATCATAGAAACCATATGTTCGGTTTGCAAAATCCTTATTTTAATAAGGTATCCTTGAAGATCGTTTAAGCTTACATCATATCTATGATTGCTTTCAAATATTTATATGCAAGCTTCAATAGTTGTTTCTGGCCACTTATGTTTATTTATGATTGGTTTCTATGCTAAATCATCGTACTTTGTACAATACTCTCCATGTTTCATGGTTTGCAGCACCAGAAATTGAATGTTCGCTGCAGCCCAAAAGATGTCGTTGACGCGATCCAGAGCTTAAAAAGAGAACAACGTGATTATGTCAGCGATAAGGATTTTGGTGATCTGTTTGACATGAGGGTAGAATTTTTGGAGTCCCGTGGTTTACTGGATGGGCTACTAGAGAACACTAACCCACGTGATATGATCATCCGCGCTGGCGTTGGGAAGAATTTGAAGATAACCAAGGATGTTATTCACCAGATCCTTGCTGGCGGGCTTCCAGAAAAGTTTGAATGGGCTGAAGCAGTTGCCGAAGCCTCTACTTTCAGGGCTAGCATTGGACTTGGGCCCGGATCATTTGGTGTGGACAAGATGATGCAGCAAATTGAAAAAGGTGGTGCAGATGATCTCACGATGAGATGTTTCTTTCTCATTGTGTTCAACCGATTGTTGTTTTGCAAAGGAAGCTTCAAGATCACCAATGATCATATCAGGTGGACTAGGGAGATTGAACATTTTGCAGATTATGATTGGCGCCGGCTGATTTACAATGATTTGTGCCATGCTATTAGAAAATGGCATAGCAGAGACAAGAATCAGAGGACTGCTACTGTATATGGTTGTTCTCTTGTGATCCTTGTAAGTTTAATCTATCCAACACATCTTGTATGACATTTCAATCTGCAAAATATTTGAACATTTTAATAGATAAACAGACAGAAATGTAGCTTAAGTTGTTCACTTTTTTCATGTTCAGATTTTTTATCTTGATCATCTATATGATAATGCTGCATCCAACGCCAAGACTGCTACTGCGCGTTTCAAGTACTTTGATAGCGCTCGGATTCAAAGGTTGCTTAAAGCTGATCACAAGGATGGGAGCTAGGGAGCATGTGATGTAAGTGTATAATGAATGTTGTTTCATATGACTAGAACCTGTAATATATGTGACCTCAAATTTCTGTTATTTGTTATGTTATCCTGTAGTTATATAGCTGCCAGTTAACATAGATAGCATCATTTTATATGCTATATATTACAAGTTTATATGCAGCTTTTTTCTTTGATATGTTCAGATGGTTGCTACATGTCCTGTTCCAAAGTTTGTAATATTCAACATTTCTTTGCTGTTCCGCAGCCGCACAGAAACTTTCTATGCTCAGGCTTCTTCAATTTACATCCCGTGGATCCGTGTATTGTTGGATTGCAAGATAAGATCATGCCCTGATCGTATTTATGATAGGATCCATAACCTATTGGATCACCATGACCATGAGACTGGTAGAGTAGCATCTTCATTGGAAGAAACTCGCTTAAAGCTTGTGCGGGGCAGATTGAGTTATCGGATAATTTTGGTGAAATGATTGATGAACTGTTGCACGCTGATAAGCAGGATGATTCCAATCCAACCCCCTAATGCTGGAGTTGATGGTACGGGCACTCAAGCTACTGATCCATCATCCCAAGGTATGTTCTATGACAATGGTTTCTCAGTTATATGATGTTCTTTTTTCATGTATTTTTGGTGATATATGCATTTTTGTGACTGTTCCAAAACATATAATATATCTGATACACCTTTTCTCCTATGAATAATATACATTTCCACATGCTTAGCCCCTCATTTTTTTTGTTGAGTATATAAATATGGTACTTCTATGACTGTCATTCACATTGATATATTTACGCTCCATGGGCAACATTTATATGATCTGCATATTTATTTGAGATGTTCTTTTTATATTTTTCACCTGATTCACCTATGTTATCAAATCAGGTGTTGGTGCTGACGTCAACCGTCAACCAATATCTGAGGATCAGCCAAGCCATAGCACGAACTACTCCAACGTTGAGTCGTTGTTATCTCATTCAGCTAACAATGCACGCCGATGTCAAGAGTTTGGTAAGCCTTTTTTGTATTACATGCATATTACAGTCATTTTTCATAGTTTTTCACCATGGATGTACATAGAACTATATATTGTATGTGTTAATCTGTAAAATTTACAAAATCATCTTCTCAAAATACTTTCTACGATGTAAAAAGAAGATTTTTACGACTACTCATTTGTCAACTATATGACATAGGCTGTATTTAGATACCAAGTCATTTAATTTATATGATATGCCATAAGACTTCTATGACATTTTACTATCATACTAGGTCACAATTGTAGTTACACTGAACCATTTTTGTTTATTTTTAAATTGCAACAGCTCACAGTTTACCCAAGATATTCCAGACGAGGAAGACCTCATGGACTCGCAGATCGAGGATTATAACAAACAATTTGTAGACAGGCAAGATGTTCAACATGCAAATATTGCGGAAAAATTCCAAGATGTATCCTCCCCACCAAGGACAATTCAGCCCAATTTCCAGAACCCCCCCCCCCCCCCCCCACTGAGTTATCCAATGACATTGCTGGATCACATTAGTATCTATGACATTTCTTACTGTTTTCTACGTTTACCCATATCATACTCATATCAATCACCTCTTATATTTTTAGCTTTCCGATTCCTCAATCTGAACAATACTCAAGCAATACCTCAGACGCTAAGCTCTGTTGCAATGTTTGATGGTGACAACATGGTCAATCAAGAGATGGACCGTGCATGTGAACATATATACAAGGAAGTTGGCCTTGTTGATGTTGAAATGAATGTTAAGATTGGTGAAGAGGACGGTTAGACGTCTCTAGTAGGATCAGCTGCCCAACCGCGTGCACCTGTTAGTTTTCTTCTCTGTACTTAATAGTTGTTATTTTTGATATCGTCTGTCAACCTCTAAGTTCCCTAATATGATGTCATCTATTCTGTTTATATGATATGCACCAAACACTTCTATCACAGTACATAATTGCAAATGTACACAGTCTTTTATGTTGTTTTTATGATATGCAAGGAAGACATATATGACCTTACAATATTGTATAGGTTACTTATATTTTTGTATAATATCAGGAAACTCAAGGCCCCATCTTCGACTTAACCCCTTCGGTTGCGCAAGTCAATCCTCATACAACTTCTGCTGAGCCTTCTCACCCCAAAGAAGTTGTTTTTTATGCCACCCCTCATACCAAGGTCAGTACTTCCTTATAGCTTATTTCAGCATAGATGTTAATGCCTCCTGTCATATAAATGTTAGTTATTTGACATAATAGGTTTATTGATTTTTATTCACAGGATGTTGCTGTTGAACCTCAAGCTGTGCAAACAGATTCAACAATTTTTGATTCCACACCGAGCACCATCAACCCGGAGCATGATCAACACAAACTAGATGCTAATCAGTCTCAAGTCCAACAACAATCTGTTCTTCTTTCCTACAGAACCCGCAATCCAATTTTGGGAATAGTCGATGAAATTGCCAAAGCCCGGGAGATACGCAACATGTTTTTGGCACCAGACTCCACTCTTAATTCGTAAGCAGTCTACACTAATTTGATCTCTTCTCAACTGTGAACATCGTTTCCTATGATACCCACTTGTTTGTTTTATGCGCTGCTCTTATCTGAGTTATATGTCTGTTATAATATCCCCTTCATGCCATTTATACGATGCAAATTACATATTTCTACGACATTTGTGCAGTGAAGTCGTTATGAAGTATGGTGGCAACTTATCAACAGGAAAGGATGTTTGTTACTCATTCACAGACAAACAATGCATGGAGGATTGCTTCATGGGATATTTTTTGAAGTGTTTCAGAGAAGATAATTCCCATCTTCCATCATGGTATAGTGGTCGCTTCGTTGTCATTGATGTAGAGGCTGCGGTAAGCCATGTATTTATATGCTATAGTTACTTTTTGTAGATATCTTTGGTTATATGCATCTCATAATGCCCCTGTATTTTTCATTGATGGTTATGGTTAGTTCTAACCTTTTCATTGATTTGTAGAGGAAATTCAACTGGGAAAATGAGTACCATCCAACCGAAGTTAACCCCCCACCATTTAGCAAAAAAGACCTTCAGGATGCGTTAGACAAAACATTGCCAGTTATGGACGGCATGAAGGATTGCTATATTGTAAGTTGCCATGCTTCACATTCTTTAGTCCTTTCACTCTTGCCTTTTATGACTCATTTCAATTGTCTTGGTTCAATGCTTGATAGTAAATTTTCACAGATTATACGATCCCAAAATTCACATATATATGCTCCAAATTTATATGCCCATTAAACAGCATGTATAACATGTATATATGCTAACAGATATTGTTTTCTATTCCCATGTACCTATGCTCACAGCTCATTGTTTCTCTGCTTTCTTATTTGTACCCAGCTTTATGTGCCAATCATCGACAAAGGTCATTGGATCTTGTTCGTCATCAACGCTAGTGCTGGCAATATCCAAATATTAGATTCTAACCCATACCAAGAAATAGGCACTGTTGGTATTGAAAGGCACATGCAGCCTAGAATGTTGAGGGGCTGGAACACCAAGTGGGCCCCTACTCTTATGGGTAGGTTGTCCAGCGCACTGCATGAGGTCAGGCCAAGGATCGATATACCAAAGTTTGGAAAATGGCCTGTTAAGCTTGCTGAAAACATCCCAACTATGGAGATCTTTTCAAATGACTGTGGGCTTTATGTGATGAGATACATGCAGTTCTATGACCCCGAGAAAGCAGTCATGACAAGAAACATCCAACAAGTATGTCCACTCACAATATTGATTTTTAACTTGTTCTGTGTTATCTATGCAATTTTATGACTGTTTTCTTCTTTTTTGTGCAGGAGGAACCTGGTGACATTCCATGTGAAGAGCTAAGATACTTGTTGTTTCATAAGTGCAACCGTGTTGAGAAGCTGCCGCCTACGATCGAGGCTCTTCGCCCATAGTCATAGAAACCTGTAGGGGAGTGCCCCCTGAACTCTTATGTGATGACCATGTAACCTTTGTAGATAGTGTGCTTGAACTCTTGTTGCCGTTGCACTGATGACTTTCGTGTGTAGTAGAGTAGTATGCAAAACTATGGCTTTTCCATGACATGCTAACAATTCTAGCTATATTACTTGCATATTTAGCTTGGCATCCAGTTATATTATCTTGAATCATCATATATGACTGTTGTTACCGCCACAAACATACCAATATATATGACGTGGTGACAAAGGTTACACTACGTGATAACTATTCCTATGAGTTCATATATACCACGTGGTAACAAAACGTATAAGGTTATAAACTCCAATCATTATCAAGGGGCATAGACGGTTCAAGATTTTTTTATTGCAAAGAACATCTCTTTTTTGATGACCATGCCCTTTGTTTTGTTTGTACCGCGGTCTATTCTATCTTTGTAAATAGTTTGACGCCGTAGAGGTTAATGCAAAACTCATATGTAGTGAAGTAGTTTTGCCGTCACTTGTCGTGTGTAGTAAAGTAGTTTGCAAACTGTCGCTTTTCCATAGAATGTGCCTTATATATTTCCCATAGAATCCATTTATATTATACGACGTGTTACACAACCCCTCATAGCAATTTATATGACGTGTTGACAATGTTTATATGACGTGCTAACTGTTCGTATGAGTTTATATATAACACCCGATAACAAAGTGTATAAGGTCATATAAGCTCCAATGATCATCAAGGGCATAGAATGAAGGTTCACCATCATAGAAATATTGGTTAATCTTTTTATATTTTGCTGCAAAAGAACTTTTATCGATGACCATGCCATAACTAGATTGACGTCATAGAGATTAATGCAACATAGTATAGAATCTTGTTCATTGGAATATGTTGTAAGATCAATCACAAACATTTTGTAATATTCAATGTGGTCCCTCTACATTCTGATGTATACACATCTCATCAATAGGACTTCAACATAGTTTCATAAATAACCATAATTGTGGAATCATGATCTGATAATGTCAAATGATCAGGAATCGTTAAAGTCTCAAAATCAACCGTTGTCATAGATATTACATCATCCAGTCATAGAGACATGCGAAAATATAACTTAGTCATCCAGATCAGCTAAATGAATGAGCATGCGGCATCTTGGACGATCAGTTTCAGGTTCCACTTCATCCTGCAACGGGTTGCACTTTGTTCTTCGCGCCTGGTGGCCTCCCTCTTCTTCGACTTGTCGTTGACTCTTTTCGGTGGTCCGCTTCTTGAGCCTTTTCCCCTTCCTCGGCACTCTTCACCTTGTTCTTTGCACCTGGTGGGCGGCCTCTCTTCCGACCAGTTAGGGCAGCCAACCTTTCCTAGTTACGAGGAAGTAGAAGGCATGTGCGGCTATCGTGCCCACATGCAATGTCGCACATTTTGCATGTGTTTTTGTTCTTCTTTGCACCTTTCGCCCCATGTTTAAGATCGCGTTGTTCCGATGGTTTTATTGTCGTCCCCTTGGTCTTGGCTCCGTCAGGTGGTTCAAGGCTCACCCCTTCACCAACCCAGAGTGATATTTGTCACGTAGCGAGCATATAAATGTTCAAGTGGCACATACCAAACTCTTGTATTTTTACAATAAAACAAATACCCGTCAAAAAAAACTAGCACACTATGGAATAGAAATCACGCACCTTGAGTGAATTTCCAGCATTAGTTTCGTTGACCCCCATTGTTGTATCCTCGTGCCCCCATCTGCAGTAACCGGTTGGTCTCTGTCCTATGAACATGTTAGCATAGAAAGCAGAAGATTATGTCATAGAATCCTCTATGGATCAGACTGCAAACTAACATATACTCAAAGTATTTGGGTTTTGCTGTAATTAGATAGTTTTTACCTTGTTCACACCCCCACCAATAGTATTGAGACCAGTCATCGTGTTTTCAGCTTGTGGCTGCCCATCTTCGTCTCCATCATCCGAATTGCCCGATTCATCTTGACCATTGTCCATTCCATCCTTAGCGCAAATCACATTGTGGTGATCAATCAAGTTTTCTTAGCAGCATATATATACAAGGTATTTGACATAGATATTCTAAGTAGATGTACCTCATTGTCGCTAGTCACGCAACTTTTCTCCGCACCAATGTCCGATGTTAGAGGTGCAATAAGATCAATCAGATCCTGAAGCACCTCCATAGCTTTGTCAAAGCCTTGTTTCGACATACTTCCATGTCGCACAACTCGCATTGTTTTTGTCAGCAGCATTTTGGTTCTATATGCCTTTGTCTCGCCATCTTTTCCAACCAGTTTTCTATCAGTTCTGTCAAAGGGCAAGTGTTGACGCGCATTTCTTATGTATCTCCTTAGGATGTACTTGCTCAGAATTCTCTCCAGGTCAACTTGCATGAAAACACAGCACAGGTGTGGGCAGAAAAGTCCTGCAACAGCACACAGAACATCATACAAATCTTGCATTGTATAGAAACCAATGTCCAGTAGCATAGAAACATAGAGTGAAACAGAAGTCTGTAATGTTAACAGGCCACTACCTGTGTGCTCCCATGTCTTGCACTCGTATGTGAATTCCCCTGAATCTTGGTTCACAGTTACCTCAAACTGGTGTTGGCCCCATACAATTCTTTCTGACCTTTTTGTGTGTTGCACAAGCTAACAATGCTCCCCTTTTTCACTATCATGGCTGATCTTGTATGCACTTGCTTTGCTCAATGGTTTCTCCCACCTGGCATAAACAGCCTTTGTGTAAACACGAGAAAGGCCTACCCCAAACTCCCAGTTTGTCATGCTCTCAACATGGCCCTGCTAGTAGTATAGAAACTATAAGTCAGCAGCATATAATACCAGTTTATATGAGTTTTCAGCAAACAAACAATGCAATGTTTTTCTATTTTTCTTTTTTTACATGAGTTCCCTAATGTAAGCAAAAAAATTTTGTCATACCGTTGTTGCATATGTTTCCGCGTCCTCCATCATCTTCCACCAGTGCAAAAGCTTCATCATTTGTTTTGCAAACTCATGTAGCAGTGTATTTGCATCAACGTGGCACTTCTTCACAATGTTGTTCATACTTTCTCCTCGCTGCGTGGACACCATAGTGCCACAGTACTGTTTCTTGAAGAAAGTTGTCACCCACTCAGCTCGCATGTTATACAATGTCCTGAGTGTCTCGTGCTCACCAAAGTTGAATTCATCAACAATTAGCATCTTCCAAGCAGTTTCAAACTCTTGCACAGTGAGCGGGTGATTGATCACACATTGGAATTTTGCTTTGAAATATCTTTTTTTAAACCGAGTGTACAGCTCATTTAATTGTGGGCTGAACTTCTTCAAGATATGTCACTTGCATAACCTGTGCACTATTCCTAGGAAAACCTTTGCAATTGCAGCCGGCATAGCAGCATCTTGGTCTGTTTAAAATAAAAATAGACCAAGCCTGTGCACTATCCCTCTCGGCTCCCTCCCTCCCCTGCTCTGCCGCCCAGCGAAGCCGCCGGCACCACGTCGCTGGCGATGCCTGCCGCCGCGTCGTGCCAAGCCAATCCCCCAACGCCTCTGCTCGCCGCCCAGCTCGCCCAACCCGCGGCCGCGTCCTCCTTTTCCCCCACGCGACATCCCGCACGGCCGGTAGAACGCCGCCGCCCCGACGCCCAATGGCGTGCCCTAGCCGCGCCGGCTCTGGTCACCGCCGGCCGCGCCCAATGGCGCACCCCTGCCATGCCTGGCCCGCCCCAACCCTCTCCCCTCCCTTGGCTCGCTATAAAAGGGAAGCACGCCCCTGCTTGCGCGTAGACCCGCCGATGCCAGCCATTAATGCCGCCGCTCGGAGCTCAACGTGGAGCCCCTCCCTCCGCCCCGCCTCCACTCAATCCAACCCCCAAAATCAGTCCCCCACCATCCACCAAAGCTCCCCAGCCAAGCGCTGCTGCTCCACATCGCCGGAGCTCGCCGGAGCCAAGCGCCGCCGCCCCTGCTCCACCGTGGCGAGCCTGCAACCGGCCACCTCGGCCCCAGCTGAGACCTCCCCAAGGTAGTCCATGCCTTCCCTGTGCTCCTCCCCCAGCTTGCCCTCACCGCCGGACCCTCCCCTCGCCGGACCCTCCCCTCGCCGGAATCGAGCTCGAGCTCGCCGGCCGGACGCTAGGGACCACATTGCTTTGATTGCAATCTTCCCAGGGGCCTGCACGCAAGTTTCTAGGGACCCCTCTGTAAAAGAAAGTTTAAAACCTAGTTTCAAAAATAGTGAACTTTTAAAATTCATATAAAATTGTATAAAAATCGTAAAAATACAAACTCAACTGTTCTTTAATCTTTAGAAGAAGGTCTACAACTTTGTTACATGAATTTCTTCAGTTGCTTGCTAAATCTTGCTAAATCTTGTTGTAATAGGCTAACTAAGAGTTGAGTACCTCTTTTGTGATGGGTACAACTCGACCATTGGATTATCTAATCATGTAGGCCATGGCTAAAAACTTGGTGGTTTGATTGTAATGTTGGAAAGCAGTTGAATCTGCGATTGCAGAAACTTGTTGGAACTTTTACCCATGTCTCCTTACATTTCTGGACTGAGTGTTGAATACCAAAATTGTCACAAATTTTGTGATGTAGGTTCTCACAAAATTTCAACACTGTTGGATCTTGCTAGTTTGAGTTATAGGCAAGATACTATAACTCATTCTGCTGAAAAACAGCCAAACTAGTGAAGCAAAGAGTGAATCTTTCGACCATCTTGGCCATCGATTTAGCGTCTAAGCTGAATACCAAAGTTGTACATCTCTAAATGCCCTACCCACTGCCAAAATATGAGCAAGTTTGGATGAACCTACCAGGAGTTATAAGTTTCTTATGGCAGATAGTATTCTGTCCACGATTCTATCCATGATCTTTCGGAAGTCTACTTTTCTGCGCTAATCCTTTTGAATCATGGAAGCAATATGGATCTCGTTGCTAATGATAAACATTCACATTTCAGATGGTTAGAGCAACCCGTGGTAACCCGGAAGGTTTCGGTGCTAGTGCTAGTGAATCACAACAGCAGCCACCGCCACCACCTAGTTTGGTGGAAGTAATGGCCGCTCAAACCGAGTTGCTTCGTCAGCTCGTGCAAGGACAGCACCAACAGCATGGTGGGCACAATGTTCACCAACCTCAAGTTGCCGGTTACCCGGATTTCCTTGGTACTCAGCCTCCCTTGTTTCACAAGGCGGAGGAACCCTTGGATGCGGACGCTTGGATTCGCACAATCGAGTCCAAGTTTTCTCTACTCGTGGCCCCATGTTCGGATGCAAACAAGGCTCGCTTTGCCACGTAGTAGCTTCATGGTACAGCTCATCTTTGGTGGGACTACTACTTTGCTATGCTCCCCGCTGATCACGTTGTCACCTGGGACGAATTTAAAACTGCGTTCCGGGCACACCATATCCCAGAAGATCTTATAGAAAGAAAGCTAAATGAGTTTTTGGCACTCACTCAGGGTACCCGCACTGTACTTCAGTATGCTCAGGCCTTCAACAATCTGTGCCAGTACGCGGGCTATCACACAGACACGGATGCTAAGAAGCGTGATCGTTTCCGCAGAGGTCTGAGTACCAAACTCAAGGAACGGCTGAATCCTTTCAAGGCCGATACATATAATGAGCTGGTCAATATGGCCATCACTCAAGAGGATTGTATTGAGGCTCATCGTGCTGAAAAGAAGAGGAAGGCGCCAGCTGGACCCTCGGGTGCTCAGCCACCGAGGTATCGCTTGGTGCAAAATGCTGCGCCTACATCTCCACAGAAGGCCCCTTAGCCAGGGCGTTGGATTATCAGGCCCCCACAGCAGCAAGGTGTTGTACGACCCCCTGTGCCTCAGCAAACTGGACCAAGGTCCGCTAATCAGCAGTTTCTTCAACCGAGCATCACCAATCGTTGTTTCAAGTGCGGGAGTTCCAGTCATTTTGCTCGTGAATGCCCTCGGCCCAGGCAGCCAAATCAGGGCCAGGACTCTAACCAGAACAATAAGAACAAAGGCAAGAGGCAGACCCTTCAGGTCAAACATGGACGGATCAATTTCACCACTCTTGCAAAACTTCCTGAAGGAGCACCAGTGATGACGGGTACATTCTCTATCCATAACAAGCCTGCAGTTATATTGTTTGATTCTGGTCCATCACATAGTTTCATTAGTGCAAAGTTTGGTGCAAAAGTAGGCTTGGATGTTTGTAACACAAAAGGGTCGTATATGATATCAACACCGGGTGGTAAAATTGCTTCAAATCAAATGATAAGGCAAGTACCAATCAGGTTGGGTAGTAAAACCATCAACACGGACCCTGTTCTTTTACCCCTTGATGGCATGGACGTTATTTTGGGTATGAATTGGATGGCTCTACACGGAGTCACACTGGACCTTTCTTCCCGAGCTGTTGAAATAAATTCACCTAGTCACGGAGCCACTACCCTTTACCTACCGTTCTGGGAGTGCACGAATTCTTGTGCTTTCATGATGGAAGGAATCAAACTAGAAGATATTCCAGTGGTATGCGACTATGCCGATGTTCTTCCGGATGACTTACCAGGAATGCCACCAGATAGGGATATTGAGTTCGTTATTGAACTACAACCAGGCACCGCACCTATCTCCAAAAGACCCTATAGAATGCCACCTAAGGAATTGGCCGAACTGAAAACACAACTCCAAGAACTACTGGACAAAGGCTTCATTTGTCCTAGCGCATCACCTTGGGGATGTCCAGCCCTTTTTGTAATGAAAAAGGATGACAATTTAAGATTATGTGTGGACTACCGACCTCTCAATGCGGTGACCGTTAAGAATAAATACGCACTTCCCCGCATCGACATTCTCTTTGATCAATTAACTGGAGCTAGAGTTTTCTCAAAGATTGATCTTCGATCTAGATATCATCAGATAAAGATTTGTGTGGCAGAACCACCTGAATTAATCCGGCTCAAGCACGCTAACCATCACCACAAGGGCAATCAGGGCTAACTCGCACTTCAAACGGAATAATCCACTGGTCTGTCGGGTAACCTCCCGATACAACCACGGTTTTTGCAGATCGAAACCACACATACATGTACTCACACGAAGGTGAGCCCAGAGGATACAACATTCCACAAGTTTTACACCACAGGGTTCATCATAAATTATTATTACAAAGGAGTTCAAATTCGTAAAACAAGGTACTTCAGAGTTCAAAATAATAGAGTTCTTCAGAGTTCAATGCAGCGGAGAAATAACGATAACTACTCGACGATACGGATGTCTCGATGAAGCCCGTACAAGACATCACTCAGCATTGTCACCGTTGGCTGGGGGCGTATCCCATTCCACCGACCAACCAGGAGGAAGGGTCCACGGCCAAGTCAAACTAGCTATCACGTCCTCGAAAGTTTCACCTGAAAACAAGTCACAAGCAAGGCTGAGTATACTAATACTCAGCAAGGCTTACCCGACTAGTGGAATATACTTAGCCGACTCCTAGACATGCAAGGCTTTTGGCTTGAAGGGTTCGTTTTGCCGAAAAGCATATACGAGTAGGTCCTTACTTTCAAGTTTTTAGCTCCAAGTTCTAGTTTCCTTTAGCCATTCTAGGTAAGCACTATCCAATTGTTGGCGCTAAAATCGGTCGGATAGGAATCGGCCGATGGGTCTTCAGCGTCGGACACACGACCCGGGAGAATCTGCTTAGCTCCTGTTCGGGTTATCGCCCTGGTGCAGTTCGTGCGGCGTGCCAGTCAATCTGACCTGTTGATTGACAAGGAAATAGAGTATTAAATTCCAGGCGCGTCGATCGGCTGGATTACCGATCTGTCCTGAGGAGCGCGTCGGCGGTAAATCGGCCGATTTGCTGTAGAGATGATCGGCTATGAGTCAGCCGATGATCGTATAGTAATTGTAAAGAGAACTGCTGGAGCAATCTAAACAATTACTATAGAAGCAACACTTGAAACAGATCTAATCGGCTGTATGGCGATGAATCGAAGGAGAACGATGACGAAGCCGATTACCCTGATCTCAAGCTGGATAACTGGTGATAATACTAGAATAACAGGTAAAACTTGCAATTCTAGTAAATATCGATAACTTGTGAATAAATCCAAACGAAACCACAGCGATGCGCCCGTAGTTAAAGCTCGGATATTACTCGATAAGCGGAACCTACCAATTGGCCGGAGATCAGGTTGATGCAGCCCTGCCAATCCGTACGAACTCGTGAAAGAAAAAGATATTGGCGAAGTCGCCGACTTGAAAAGTAAAGTACTGGTAAAAAGTAGAAGTATTTTGTTGATTGATGTTGGTTGTCCTTTGCAAAACCCTAGCGACTCCTATTTATACCCTGAAACTAGGACTCCTGGTTGATTACGACTTGTTACAACCTTATTTAAAACAGGAAAACTACTATATCTATAATAACTTTAAAAAGGAAACGGACTCCCGCAGAATCTTCCGCCGCCGTTTCCTAATCCAATCAGGACCTCTTCAATTGCTTTCCGGCCGACTTAGCATGCCGCGTTGACCAGCTTTTGACTAGGATCTTCTGGAATAATCCTATCCTGTTGGCATAGGCGGCGCCACCAATCGGCCGATTTTCAACTGTTACCCCGATCGGCCGATTCCTTACTGTAGTTCCCAGATCTGCCGCATCGGCCAATCTTCTTCTCCTGACGCCGATTCAAGACGTGTCAAAATCTGGCGTCAACACATGCCCCCCAGTTTCGGAGTAAAATATAACTTTTCTTCGAAACTCCCTCTTTAATCCTTTTTTCCGAAACGGGTGCAGTAAAAGTCTCCTTCCGTTCCGCGGCACAATGATTGCAATTTCCTCGATCCGAGCACGCGAAACGACCGCTCCCCTGGAACTCGTGTAGACGGTGCGGTAAGAATATCATCTTTGCCCTTACCCCCTTATCTTAAGTACTGGTTTTCTCCACCTTTTCTCCTCCACGAATCCAACATCCTTTCTGCCGCATTACTGTTCATCTTCCCCCAAGTTCTTTCGATTTCCAAGCGCTTCCCCTTCTCCGGCGACCTCGTCCGCAGCTTGCTCCGACCCCAATGGCGTCTCCGTCAGTGACCACCCCATCTACAGAGGCTCCATCGGCTGCTCCTTTAGCGGCGGCGGCCCAATCGGCGGCTTCTCCAGCAGCGTCATCAGCGACGATGGCTTCCATCCCAGAGGTAAATGTCCGAAAAATCTTTTCCTTTTCGCCTTGCTGCTTCAGTATTTTCCGGTCCCTTTCTTAGTTTCTTCCCTTTTTCCCTTTCTTTTTTAGGCCCTTAGGCACAGGATCACCATTCCCCTCTCAGAGTCTCCTGACCTCATCTGCCTAGGCCCTATGGGGAGTCCTGATCCAACGGATCTAATTAGCTTAGAAACTCACAGAATCCCCTTCAAGCAGTCACCTATGGATTTAGATCACTGGGTAGGCGCATTCAGATCCTGGCCGAACGAAACACCCGGGTGGAGAGAGTGGTACCAGAGGGTAGCCGGGTCTTGGAAAGTCCAATGGGAAGAACTTAAAATCGGCCAGTGCATAGATTTGTCCCTGTCTCAGATGGAAAAGAACGAACCTTTGGTTATGGCAGCCTCTTACTTCTGGTCCGATGCGCTCAACGCATTTCTTTTTGGACACGGACCCATGACCCCGACCTTGGCCGATGTCTTGCTGCTGACCGGCCTAGATGTTTCCTCCGCCGATGCCCCTTTCAACTACCTATTCAAGCCATCTCATAGGCTAGATACCAAAGGAATCGGCGGGTGGAAAGGATACATCAGTAAGAACATGAAGACAGGGACAGTCTCACAGAGGGAGCACACCGCCTTCCTGATGATGTGGCTGGAGAAACATCTCTTCTGTGGCAGAGCGGTTGGCCCCTCTTCCAACACTCAAGCTTTGGCAGAATCTCTCGCACAAGGATCGGCCGTTCCCTCGGCAAACATTTGCTGGGATCGGCATATCATATGATGCATCAAATCGGCGCCAAGCTGTCGAAAGGAGAGCCGATAGGGAATCCAGGTGGTCCTTGGTGGTTCATCACCCTCTGGCTCAATCCGGTATCCATATCAAACTGCGGAGCCGATTTTTGAATTGCCTATATGCTTCGACTTCTCCACCCACACATTTGACAGAGAGTTGATGGATATCCTGATTAAGCCGGGAATTCTGCCGGCTAACTTCTTCTCGGGGAAGGACTCACCCACTTATGAGTTCTACTGCCCGTCAGCTGCAGCAAGGCAACTAGGTTTCGGCCAATTGCCGATCCGAGTCTATTTCGCCGGCCAAGCAAAATTCAGAGACGGATTAACCTCTAGTCTCGACTACAGCCGATTGTGCGATTTAGTTCCTGACTCCAGCACCATTGACTTGAACGGCTGGTCAGTTGCCTCTTTCGCCACCCAACAGTACAAATTATGGTGGGCAGAATGGAAGCAGCATCTTTTCTGTAAATCCCCATCAATTTACTGCAACATTCTGGACCCAGAGAACATCGACCCAAATGCTACGGTATGTCCTTTTCTTTTCAGCCGATTTCAATGTTGCACTATCATCTTGCTGTTAACTTATGTTTACCTCTTCAGTCTGAAAGCCATACTCCACCAACACGGAGCCGAAGCGGCCGGCCGATTGATAGCCATCATCAATACACAGTGCAGCCACTCATCGGCTTCCATGCTCCATCTATCAGAGATATCTCCACCGGCCGATCAAAACGAGCGCCCAAGAGACCAACACCAAAGATATCCAGCCGTCGGATGCGGGCTCGCATTGAATCGGCCGGTCAGACAACAATAGCATCGGCTGAAGTCTCTCGTATCGGATCGGCTAGCCAGATGGCAGCAGCATCGGCCGAGACTCCCCGTGTTGGATCGGCTGATCAGATGGGAGTGATGCGCGCCGAGACCCCAGACCCTTCACCTCCATCAGTGGTCGAGACGGCCGATCCCCAAGTCGCCGCCGAAGCCGGGGCTGCTGCAGCATCGCTCTTAGTAGAAGCTGTCCAGGTAACTTTATTTATCTCATGTATTCTCCAAAAACCTTCTGCTGACATCAATTTCATCCCTCTACCAGGCGGCACGAGTTGTCCCACCACAATCTCCACGGCTGTCGGCCACGTCTCAAGTAGGGACTGAAACTATAGCAGCTCCTATTGCCGAGGTAAATGATCTCTTACTCTGCATCCTCAATATTCAAGAAACCTAACCAATTCTGATGCATGTTGACTTGGGTACGCCGATTGTAACTCCACAGCTGGAATCGGCCGGAGAACCCGCAGAGGCATGTCAAATTCCCATTACCATCTTATCTTATTTTCCATAGTACCTTCACGAGCATTTACATCTTTCTCAGGAAGCTGGCCCAAGCGGAGCACCAATAATGATCGAATCTTCTTCTTCTGGTGAACCCAGTGCACCAATCCCTGAAACAAGGGAAATACTTCCACCGGCGCAGGCAAGAGAGATTCGTTTCAAAGAGGTAACAATCTTACCATCAGAATCGGCCGATTTCCTCTCACTACCTGCTTACCCTTTGCTTCGTTCCTTTACAGGAGCAAGATTCTCCTAACAATAGTATCTTTTCTTTCGCTGTCTCCTTGGCCGACGAAGAAGAAACTGCCTCACATGTGGTTCCACCGAGTTCTGCCTCCGACGATGTCCGCTCTAAGCTCGAGAGCATCCGTACTCTCCTCCAAGGTGACATCGGCCGACTGGTGAAAGATGCATCGCCGATCCGACAACTTTTCAATGAGGTCATAGATCACATTCCGGAAGAAGTGTCGGAAGACCTGGGGTACGCTGCCTATATAGAGGGCATGCGGATTCCGGTCTCGCGGGCGCTGCAACGTATGGCCGATCACGCTCAGATGGCCAAAACTCAGGAGGAGGTTGACTCGTACAAACACCAGGCCCAGGAAGTACATCACAAAATCAACTTCCTCGAGAACTGCCGTCCGGACATTATTGGCACAATAGATCGGCTGAAACGGAGGAGAGCAGAACTAGCCAAGGAGATGGAACAGATAACCAAAGAGATAGCCGCTGAAGAGAAAAAGCTCCAAGAACTCCCAACCATGATCAGCGAGCTGAAGCAAAAAAGACAATATCTGGCCCGTGAAGCAATAAGACTCCGTCGCCGCGTGTCAGAAGTGTCAGGATCGGCCGAAAGTGATCAGAGGATATTAGAATCGGCCGATCAAATCAGACGACGAGCGATTGTAGCCATAGATACTTTCCTTGGGCTGTAAACAATATGTTAAACATTGTTGTTCCTTAATGCCACCGCGCCGATTTGATTTTGAACTGCTTCGTGTAATCTGTACTTTCCACCTAACAATGAATCCCAATATCTCTTTCACCGGATGTGTAGCCAGAAAACCGATGAGAAATCGGTCATGTTAACTCGACACATTTTCTTTTTGTGCTCAGAATCCCCATCGGTACCAACGTACGTCGGCCTTGATCTGATGCTATCTCTTAAATCTCCCATCTCTAATGAATTGGCCGACGTGAACCCATGCCTCAGCTTCTCATTCTTTCGAACGAGCTGAATCCTTAGAGCCGACTGCTTGGATCGGCTGTAGACCGAAATCGGACACTTTCAGGAAGCCAGTGTCCCAAGTCCTGCCAGATATACATTTGACGTGTTCGCAGCTCCACTGTTGTGTGTCGGCCGCTGCAACGCTGTAAACAGAATCGGCAGCTACTATCTCTGTACTGTCGCCGACCCATTGCACAAGGCATTGATGCATAGTAGATGGGACACAGCAGTTTGCATGTATCCAGTCGCGACCAAGCAGCATATTATAGGACCCTTTGCCATTAATAATGAAGAAAGTGGTAGGAAGGGTCTTACTGCCGATGGTGAGATCGACGCAGAGTGCCCCGCGGGCAGGCGACACGTTGCCTTCGAAATCCTTCAGCATCATGTCCGTCTTGGTGAGGTCGTCATCGCCCTTGCCCAGCTTGCGGAACATGGCATACAGCATGATGTTAACCGCCGCTCCTCCATCTACCAACAATCTGGTGATGGGTCTCCCATTGACATAGCCCTTGAGAAACAGCGCTTTGAGATGCTGCCGTTTTTCTTCTTCTGGTTTCTCGAACATAGCCGTCATCGGCTCCAATACCAGTTGTGCCATTTGCTCTTCCTCTGTATTTGTCACTTTGTCCCGATCGCTTGGCACCATGAACTCCATCGGCAGTATGAAAACCATATCGATCTCGGCTGCCGATTCTTGGTTATCCGTTTCTTGATCATTTTTCTTTGGGCGCCAAATTCGAGATTTCACATTCCTTTTTTCTGGCACATGTCTTTGTTCTCCTTCTTGATGTTCTAACTGGCGTAGGCGTTGGATTCTCCGCTTTTGGGATCTGGATAGGCCATCGGGACACCACCTGGGGTTCGCTGGTTTGGCCGATGGTTTAGCGTGTTTCCAATCTGGTTCCCTTCCTAGGAGATCTTCGTCTGACACCCTATCATCGGCCATCTCTTCCAGCCGATCGTGCGTGCTGATCCTGCCCCCCAGTCCATCTTGCTGGCCGATCTTGCTTTTTGACCTACCGTACTGGTCAACTCTGCCCCCCAGCCGATCATGCACCCAAACGCGCCATTCTTTGCGCCGATTTCTGTTGATCGGCTCTGATCCTCTGTCCCTAGAGTGTGGCTTCGGGCGATCGTTGCGGTTTGATCCGTTGCACTCCGGACAGTTATCGGCAGAGGGCAGTCTGATGTCGTTCTCCCAGCAGTGGATGAAGAAGGGACACTGCCAGTGATCTTCACGCCGGCGTATCATCTCTTCCTGGTGTTGTGCTTGTTCTTGCTGCCGCCGATATTTACTAAGTAGAAATCGGGAGGTGACAGGCCTGTGTGGTCGTTCTGGTCCTCGCCTGTTCCTTCTGATTTCTCCCGCCGTGATCTGCCTCCTGGGATCAACAACGCCGTCTTTTCTTGCCGATTCTGACGTCAGCACCTTGGTTTGACTTGATTCTTCTCCAGTGTTGACCGTGTTGGCCGGGAAGGGATGCTGATCTATCTTCATCGGCATTGCCGATTTGGTTGGAGTCTCAAACTTGAGCCGCCCTTGTTCAGTGGCCGATTGTATCTGCTGACGGAAGACTTTACATTCATTGGTGTCATGAGAAGTAGCGTTGTGCCACTTGCAGTATTTCATCTTCTTCAGCTGATCGGCTGTAGGGATGGTGTGATGTTGCGATAGCTTAATCTGTCCCTCCTGAAGCAGTAGATCAAAAATTTTATCGGCCTTGGACGTGTCAAAGCCGAATGTCTCTGGCTCCTTCTTGCCAAAGGGGCAGGATATTGGTTTTTTCCCTTTCACCCATTCCGCTAGGCCGATTTCCTCCTCTGCGTCAGATTCAGATCCCTCCAAGTACGCCACCTTCTTCTGAAAGCTCCTCCGCTGTTCAAGCGGTCGGATCTCCTGCCCTGACAATCGGTGGACGATTTGACTCAGGCTCTCGAACTCTTGGGCAGCATATCTCTCTCTGATTTGCGGTAAGAGGCCCTGGAAAGCGATATCGGCCAACTGCGCATCGGTCAGAGCCAGACTGTAGCACTTGTTCTTGATTTCTCTGAACCTCTGTATGTACCCTGTCACCGGCTCATCGTTCCTCTGCCTGAGGCTGGTTAGATCCGAAATCTTCATCTCGTGTACTCCTGCATAGAAGTACTTGTGGAATTGTTTCTCCAGATCGGCCCACGTGACGATAGAATTTGGCGGTAAAGTGGTGAACCACTGGAAGGCCGATCCGGATAGAGATGATGAAAATAACCGTACCCTCAGAGCGTCTTGTGTGGCAGCTTCACCGCACTGGATGATGAATCTATTGATGTGTTCCACAGTGGATGTGTCATCCGTCCCTGAGAACTTGGTGAAATCAGGAACCTTGTAGCGGTGTGGGAACGGCAACGAGTCATAGGCCGAAGGATACGGCGTCTTGTAAGTATAAGTTTGAACTTTCGGTTTCAGCCCAAACTGATCTTGGATTACTTCTGCTATTCTTGCCGTCCAATCCACCTGCTGCTGATGAATAGTTGTTCGCGGCGCGGGCACGTGTTGAAGGGCTGGTTCAGCCAGGTGATGAATCGGCGAATTTTGCTGAGCGGCCGATAACTGCTGGCAAAACGCGTCCGCACCCCCTTCGTACGTCGTCGCTGGCACCGTGCTTCTGAATGCTTCCACAGTGCTTGCCCTCCTGCCGATTTCCGGTAAAATCGGCTGGTACTGAGAGACCGTCGGCCGGGCGGCCGATTGGTACGGCACCTGAAACGGATAAGTGCCGTGCCGATTCGCTGGCTCGGGGAAATACGTCGTGGCTGATGCCCCCCAAGGCACTGAGCTTGTAGGTAGTGTTTGCACAGAAGCCATCTGGACGGGTTGAAGCGGTGCACAGAAGCCGATTGGGATGTGTAGGGTAAGCTTCTGGCCGGCAGGGTAGTTGGAGGGGCATATGCCGGTCCCTGATAACCTTGAGCGGCTCCGCTGGCCAGAGAGTTGACAACGGCGTTGTACACCGTGTTGCTCATCACCGAGGATTGGTCAATGAACGCTTGATATACGGACTGCTGAATCATCTCTGACATCTTGCCCGAGTCTTCAGCAATGGTGATGTGGCGAGGTGCTGGAATAGGAGCTTTCTTAACTGTTTCCCCGCTTCTGGTACGACTGAACGATTGGAGGTACATCTTCTTATAATCTTCCAGATATTTGGCCAATTCCTCCCTCTGGTCGTCCTTGAGATCAGCTTCTGTGACCCCAATGATGTTGCTGTCAGAGATTTCTGCGTTGTTCGACATATCAGGTCTTGGATGGTCCCACCAGGCGTGCCAAAAGTGTGTTGGCGCTAAAATCGGCCGGATAGGAATCGGCCGATGGGTCTTCAGCGTCGGACACACGACCCGAGAGAATCTGCTTAGCTCCTGTTCGGGTTATCGCCCTGGTGCAGTTCGCGCGGCGTGCCAGTCAATCTGACCTGTTGATTGACAAGGAAATAGAGTATTAAATTCCAGGCGCGTCGATCGGCTGGATTTCCGATCTGTCCTGAGGAGCGCGTCGGCGGTAAATTGGCCGATTTGCTGTAGAGATGATCGGCTATGAGTCAGCCGATGATCGTATAGTAATTGTAAAGAGAACTGCTGGAGCAATCTAAACAATTACTATAGAAGCAACACTTGAAACAGATCTAATCGGCTGTATGGCGATGAATCGAAGGAGAACGATGACGAAGCCGATTACCCTGATCTCAAGCTGGATAACTGGTGATAATACTAGAATAACAGGTAAAACTTGCAATTCTAGTAAATATCGATAACTTGTGAATAAATCCAAACGAAACCACAGCGATGCGCCCGTAGTTAAAGCTCGGATATTACTCGATAAGCGGAACCTACCAATTGGCCGGAGATCAAGTTGATGCAGCCCTGCCAATCCGTACGAACTCGTGAAAGAAAAAGATATTGGCGAAGTCGCCGACTTGAAAAGTAAAGTACTGGTAAAAAGTAGAAGTATTTTGTTGATTGATGTTGGTTGTCCTTTGCAAAACCCTAGCGACTCCTATTTATACCCTGAAACTAGGACTCCTGGTTGATTACGACTTGTTACAACCTTATTTAAAACAGGAAAACTACTATATCTATAATAACTTTAAAAAGGAAACGGACTCCCGCAGACTCTTCCGCCGCCGTTTCCTAATCCAATCAGGACCTCTTCAATTGCTTTCCGGCCGACTTAGCATGCCGCGTTGACCAGCTTTTGACTAGGATCTTCTGGAATAATCCTATCCTGTTGGCATAGGCGGCGCCACCAATCGGCCGATTTTCAACTGTTACCCCGATCGGCCGATTCCTTACTGTAGTTCCCAGATCTGCCGCATCGGCCAATATTCTTCTCCTGACGCCGATTCAAGACGTGTCAAAATCTGGCGTCAACACCAATATCATACATAGTGGAAGAATTAATTTGCATCCCACAAGATTAATCATCATCATTGTTCCTCTTCTTACTCTATATGGTAAAAGGGTCAAGCAGTCTCAATAACCGCGAGAAACGGACGATTCGAATCGAATTTCTTAACCTTGCAAGGGAAACCTAAACACACGTCATGTGGTTACTCCCAGAGTCACACGTGCAACTTTTCCCTTTTCTTCCTCGGTTGTGGATCAGGGCCACCATCCGAGACTATAGAGCCTGGCTCTGTACCCACCATGTGCGCGCATGGAACCGAAGTTGAGATGGTGGGATGCTGTCCACTTGCCGGTCCGATTATGTACTTAAGCTTACCGATTACCATATTCTCGGCATGTGGTTAGTACGTTCAAAGACTTAACCACCACTACCACACACTGCGGCCTTAGCATTTTTCACTGAACAGACGGGGCCTAAATCATCAACATAAACATCGTACCATAGCCCCGTTCGTCGACCTTATGATTGCAGCATGTAATAAGCATTCAACTCCTATATTCTCGTGAGTGACAGGAAATCACTCGACTTTTACCAGAGTCCTATTAGCATAGCATTCTATCGAACCTTTCATCTAGTGTTCAGAGCATGGGTACCTAGGATCATGCAACTAAGTTTCCATTCAACTCCTACAAACTTAATGCACAAGTAAAGTAGAGTAATAAGTTGCATAAGTTTAGAAAAATAGGGTTCATGCTCCGGGGCTTGCGTTCTTGGGTAAAGCTAGTTTGGGGCTCGTCCGAACTTGGGCTCGGGTCTTTGAAAGCTTCAGTTAGATTTACTTGAGCTTCACGCTGCTCACACTCGGATGCGGGCACCAGCTCGTACATTCCGTGGGCTAGAGTAGTCGATTCTATATGAATGCACAAGTGTAAGTTATAGCGATGGTATATGACGATTACTTTCCTTCATGATAAAATTGTAGTCCACAAAACATCGATTTGGTTGCGAAGTTACTGAGTCAAGATTTCTTTGGGCAATGGTTAATAGAGTATGACTTAGACTATTAACTTCATTAAACAAGAAGGGGGTTGTGTTATATTGGAAACTTAATTTTCTAAGCACAACATGGATTAAACACAACTTCTGGACTAAACAACTTCTGGTGACGAAATTTTTATTTAGAGAACATTATGCAGAGACAAAAGCACTGTAAAAATTTCAGACATTTTCACGCAGCAGAATAATTATGAAAAATGTAATACACAGCCACTGCTAGAACATAGTTATTTTTATATAGAACAAACCATTCATGTATTGGCACCAAAAATTTTACATTTTATTAACCTATCCATATATGTGTTACTGTAAATTGTTCAGATTTTACTGTGCAATATACAAAGCATAATAAATAGGACAAGATACACATATTTTAATAAAGATTAATTTCTACAGGATGTTTTACAGGTTTTCTATGTATGAAACTTTTTATTCGGAAAGAGCTTCTCTAGAGTGTGCTGCAGTAAAAAGTTGAAAATTTTCCAAGCAAAGAAACTAATTATTTGAATTATTGCATTTCTCCTACCACAAAATTTTATCAATAGGTTACATAAAGTAAAAAGGTTCTAAACTTTTTCTGTGGTATTTAGGCATCAATATAACAGCTCTGGAAAAGTTTCACCATATGAATCATAGCATAACATCAGTTACAAATTAGTTTTATTATTTCATGGCCTAAACAAGGTTTAACAAATAGTTTAGCCAGAGATGGGTTTTGGTCCTAACATTTTTACACTGGCCTATAAATCAAGCAACTAGTCTACTGTTAAGTTTTCAGGTTTAGCCTTTGTCTACAACAGTGGGTACAATTAAAGTCTATTAAACATTCCATTTAATTGATAGCAAGATTTTGCAAGCAACTGAAGAAATGCATGTAACAACAGTTGTAGATTTTCATCTAAAGATTCCAGAACAGTTGAGTTTGTATATTTCCTATTTTTCTACGATTTTATATGAATTTTACAAGTTTGCTATTTTTGAATTCAAAGTTTAAAACTTTCTTTACAGAGGGGTCCCTGGAAACTTGCGTCCAGGCCCCTGGGAAGATTGCAATCAAAGCAATGTGGTCCCTGGGTGGTGCTGGCATGGTGGCCGGCCAGATTCCGGCGAGGAGGCTCGTCGGCGGCGAGGGGAAAAGGGTCGGGGAGATCAAGGGAGGTGAGAGCTACCTTGGGGTGGCCTTGGTCGAGGTTGGGGGTGGCCAGAGGTGGCTCGTCGGCGCGGAGCAGAGGGGCGGCGGCGGGGCAGAGGGTATGGGCTGGTCGATGAGCTTCGCGGCGTCGAGGGGAACCCGTTTTGAAGCTTGGCTTGGACGGAGGAGCTTCGGGTGAGCTGTCCACGGAGCAGCAAGGGAGCGGGGGCGGCAAGGGCGGCGCTGGCGGTGCTCCGGTGGTTGAGCTGGCTGGGGAAGAGGCCGGTGAGCTTCAGTGGAGGGAGGGCTGGGCGATGGGTTTGGGCAGTGGGAGGCTGGGGAGTGGGGCTCCACGGGCAGGTGGTGCACGGCGGCGGTAATGCTGGCGGCGGCGGCGTTCTGGTGTCTGGGCGCGCGAGGGGGACTCAGTGCAGCCTTTTGTAGGCAGCAGAGAGGCGGGAGGAGGGGCGGGACTGGACTATGAGACGCGAGCGCGGGCAGGGGATTGGGCGCTGAAGATTTGGCGTGTGGGGCGGGAGATCACGCGGCGTGTGGGTTGGGCGTGGAGCTGCCGCAGGTGTCTTGCCGGGCGGCGAACGCGGTGACTAGCGGAGAAGAAGGGTCTGCAGTGGAAATAGAAGAAAAGGCAGGGGCTGGTTTGCAAATCCAAGTGTTTCTCAAATTTTTGTGTTGCAACTCAAAAATCTCTGAACATGAAAGTTGTTCAAAATGAAAAGTTACACAAGTTTTGTTTCAAGCCAAAGTTCATTTGAGTTGTAGTTTAGAAGTTATTTTAAAAACTTGAAAAGTATAAATCGAAGGGCTCGACATTTCTTGGGCAAAACTTAGCATTCACTCCTAGGCTTCAACTAGACTTTTGTTTAACATGTCAATAACGATATGCCTATTGAAATTTCGTAGCCATGCTTGCCTCAATGTGAAAGTTATTTAAATGGCTTGATTAAAGTACATGTACTTATGCATATATACACAACTATTTTCAATTCAAGGCAAAACCAATTTATAATTCGTTTCCTTTAAATTTTTCTTAGTTAGTTAAACATATTGTTACGCTAATGAGGCTTATTTCTTAATTTAAACACCTGAGGTGTTACAATTCGTCCATGCGATATTCCTAAGACCGTCTTTTCCACACGATATGGACTATATGAATTATTGGTCATGTCCTTTGGTCTTACCAATGCCCCTGCCTACTTCATGTATCTCATGAATTTGGTATTCATGCCCGGGCTCGACAAATTCTTCGTAGTTTTCATTGACGACATCCTTATCTATTCCAAGAATGAGGAAGAGCACGCTAAGCACCTGCACATTGTTCTTCAGCGTCTCAGAGACCATTAGCTCTATGCTAAATTTTCTAAGTGCGAATTCTGGTTGGATAGTGTGAAATTCTTGGGTCACACTATTTCCAGCGAAGGCATAGCCATTGACCCCAGCAAGGTACAAGAAGTGATGGATTGGAAACCTCCTACCTCTGTTCATCAGATTCGCAGTTTTCTTTGTTTAGCCGGTTACTATCGCCGTTTCATTCCAGATTTCTCCAGGATCGCTAAGCCTATGACTGAACTATTGAAAAAAAGAGTAAAGTTTGTGTGGGATGAGAAATGTGAAGAAGCTTTCCACACTCTCAGAGAACATTTGACTACAGCCCCTATGTTAGCTCAACCCGATAACACCAAGCCGTTCGATGTTTACTGTGACGCTTCTGGCACTGGTCTTGGTTGTGTGCTTGTGCAAGAAAATCGATGTATCGCTTATGCTTCACGAGCCCTTCGGCCCCATGAGCAGAATTATCCGACCCATGATCTCGAATTAGCAGCAGTCATTCATGCTCTAAAAATATGGAGACATTATCTCATGGGTACTCATTGTAACGTCTACACCGATCAAAAGAGTCTCAAATATATCTTCACCCAAGCCGATCTGAATATGAGACAAAGAAGATGGCTAGAATTAATCAAGGATTATGATCTCGAGGTGCACTATCACCCCGGCAAGGCCAATGTAGTCGCGGATGCACTCAGCCGTAAGGCCCATTGCCATTGCCTATCAGTGGAATTCTATAATGAGACATTATGTTCAGAAATGAGGAAGCTTAGTTTGGAAATGATTTCCCAAGGCACCCTAAATCACATCTCAGTTGAGCCCACTCTTCACGACCAGATCATCATGGCCCAACTACATGATGAAGGTGTTAAGATCATCAAACAAAAACTCTCGCTAGGTGAAGAGAAATACAAATGTTTCCGCCAGGACCATAAGGGAGTTCTATGGTTCGAAAGTCGCATAGTCGTTCCGAAGAATCATGAGCTCCGTAAGCAAATTCTTGATGAGGCACATCTTTCAAAATTTTCTATTCACCCCGGCAGCAGCAAAATGTATCAAGATCTTAGGCAAAACTTCTAGTGGACTAGAATGAAAAGGGAAATTGCTAAATATGTCTCAGAATGTGACACATGTCAGAGAATAAAAGCTAGCCACTTGAAAGTAGCCGGTACACTTCAACCTTTGCCTATACCCTCATGGAAATGGGAAGACATAAGTATGGATTTCATTGTTGGATTGCCAAGTACTGCACAGAAACATGATTCCATATGGGTTATCATTGATAGACTCACAAAGACGGCACATTTTCTTCCGGTGCACACCACCTATACTGCCAAGAAATATGCCGAGATTTATCTTGACCGCATTGTTTGCTTACATGGAGTACCGAAGACTATTATTTCCGATCGTGGTACTCAGTTTGTAGCGCGCTTTTGGGAACAATTGCAAGCTTCTCTTGGTACTAAATTGATTCGAAGCTCAGCCTATCATCCTCAGACTGACGGACAAACTGAAAGAGTGAACCAAATTCTTGAAGACATGCTTAGTGATTGTGTCATTCACTATGGCAAGAATTGGGACAAATGCCTATCCCTAGCTGTCACACCCGGTTTAAGGACAAAACCGAATGCATAACTATATGTATGCCAGGATCAAGTTTCATACATATAGTGACATCATCAGTGAATAACAGCAACAGTATCACGTAAAGAAACATAAATAAGGACTTACAAGGCTATGAGAGATATGCGCTTAACATGGAAACGTAGGCTCCAAACTTCACAGGCAAACGACTGGGGGTTGTGTACGCCTAGGACTCTTCATCATCTTCAGTAGACTTCACACCTTCTTCTTCTGAGCAGCAGTTAGCAAGGGTGAGTACACTTATAGTTGGTACTCAGCAAGGCCAGAAGATATAACCAGAGTAACGATTTAAATCCATCTTTAAGTTTATTAATCATGTGAGGGTCTAGGCCGCTCTTGACCATGAGCATGGCTGATATATCAGTTTTAGACACTTTGCAGAGGTTGTACACTTTCACCACAAGTCGCATAAAAGTTCAAAAGAACTTTGCACCCAACCATGCTATGCTAGCTAGGCACAATACCACACTTCCGAGGTGTGATTGCATAGGGACGCTACGAGGCCTTTACAAAGATTCCCTAATAAGAAGTAGTCCGCTAGAGTTTCGGTAGCAGCGTGAACCATAACCCTCCCTAATGGTCAGCACCTTAGCGAAGGCTGCTACCCCAAGAGGACCGGACTATACCCCAATCACCGACCCCCTCCTTGCCCTTTCGGTAGGACTGCTTCAAACTAGAGTCTCTAATTATTTAGCCAAGACCAGAGCCACATGGTCCTCGTGGTTGTACTGTTTTCCTGGGTGGTTCTCCATGTTCCAATTAATACATGGTATTCTTGTAAATAAGCATAGATAGAAGGATGGTTAGGATCACTTGCCTTTCTCCAACGAAAGTTACTTTTACAGTTCTTCAGTTCTTGCTCACTTGGAAACTTGATCTTCAAGCTTCAACAGCGATCATTCTACTCGAAGCAAACACCGAGCACAAACATACAAGACAACAAACAAGTACAGCTAAGAACAATACACCAATCACAAAACAAAAGCTTTTAAAATAGCGTGCTAAAGGATAAGGCTCGCTGCTACGGTTATAAGAGCACAAGAAACGCGGAAAGCGGAGCTAGGGTTGAAAAGACACAACTATCGGAAAATTAGTATTATAAAAGAAATAAAAGAACTATGAGCTTTATTTATTTTAATTGGAAAACAAATGTAAAAGATATTCAAAATAAAATATCCTTGATTATAATTAACTTATATTATATTATTATTTATAAAAGTGTAGTAGAACTTTGTCATATTTTATTTATGATTGTCTCTGTACAAATTACACTAACTAACAATTAATTAGAAAGAAACTTGTGAGAGCATCTAAACGCATAACTTTATATTTGGTGTGCAACTAAACAAATTATATTTAGAACACATTTGAGTTGCTTAGAAGAAGAAGGTGTGAAGTCTACTGAAGATGATGAAGAGTTCTAGGCGTACGCAACCCCTAGTCGTTTGCCTGTGAAGTTTGGAGCCTTCATTTCCATGATAAGCGCATATCTCTGATAGTCTTGTAATTCCTTATTTATGTTTCTTTACGTGATACTGTTGATGTTATTCACTGATGATGTCACTATATGTATGAAACTTGATCCTGACATACATATAGTTATGCATTCGGTTTTGTCCTTAAACCGGGTGTGACAGAACTGGTATCATAGTTGTATCGACTGTAGGACGTAAGCCTAGATAGCAATGGTCGCTCCTTAAGGTCTATTTTATTATACAACTTATTCTTGTCTTACCCTTGACCTTTCTGATAAATATTCTCGCTCCTTGACCATTTTCTTTTCTCAATCCGCCTTGATAACTCACCTTTCTCACCTGACCTTCTTTTTCATTTGCACTTCCTTGTTTTGCAAATGTAAAACCCCCATCCTTATCTGTTGGCTTACTCTTTCTTTGATAACTTATTTTGATACTCGACCCCTCGACAATTACACTTTCTAGTTTTTACTAAACCCTCAACCATCGTCTATTTTCTCTCTCCTGGATGACTTCTTGCTCTTAATCATACATCTCATTCGATGAATAATTTTCCTATCTCATGCATCTGACCTCCTTTTGATTTGTTGGTGATATTGTTTACCCCCACTCCTTAATATTTTCTTATTAATTCCTATATATCTTTTTAAACATATCACCTCCTTGATTTTATCTATCCTCCACATTGTACCTCTGATCCCCTTGCATCTTAAGCACGGCCATTTTGGATTCTTTCCGTTTCCTTTTTCATTCCAAGATGACCTTCTACTCTCCTTTTATTCAAAATGTTTAGATCATTCGTGCCACCTGACCCAAAGCCTGCTCAAGACAACTGAAGGATGGAGTCATCACTATACCCCCGAAAAAGTTAAAATCAACAGCGGAATACTATGTCACCCTCACCCGAAGAGCAAGATTCTACACTGCACAAGCTGAAGGATGTCTCTATCAAGAATGTTGAACCTGAAGAGACAACCCATGCTTAGGAGTACCCTTTGCAGCCCTATTAACAACGTTTAGCATCGTTCTTTGACGGTGAGTTGACTGGTGGAGTTCTACGTTTGCGTGATGTTGCTTGTCTTTATGAGCTTGTCTGATTCGTTTCTTTGTAATGATTGTTGGTGTATTGTGGGTCTTCTACCTGCAATGACATCAGTTGCCTAGTTGGGTTCCTCTTTTGTACCTCCCCCTCCTTGTTATCATTTATCTTTCTACCTAATCCTTTGGAGGACGTTAGAAAGGGAAACTGAATGGAACACCAATGTCAACAAGCAGAAGGTATCCTTGCCACCACCGCCTAGCTAGAAGCAAGTCAAAGAAAGGAAGACCCTACTCTAGTTCCTTTACCACCTTGCAGCTTGCTATTCTTCAGTCTACCTTACTTCGATGATGACCTCAATAACCCAGTAGGAAGTTGAAGGCAACACCAGCATCATCAGTAGAAACATACAAACATCTGCGGTGGTTGACAAATTAAAGAAGCTAAAGCCAAGAATGCTCTATTTCCTTTTGTCACCTCTGTGCTATTCTTCTCTCTACCTTGATTTATTTGCTTACCATCTCAAAAATCAAGCAAATGAAGATGATATCATGAACTCTACCTTATTCCTCAATCATTATTTATCATTATTTATTTATATTTATTCTCATTCTCCCTAATTTCACCTATACCACCCAACCAGATGGCGAGTCCCAACAGAAATCATGAAGAAAGAGCTAATGAAGGTGACCTCAACATTCCACCTGTAGCCTCATCATTTGAGCACAGGATGCTAGAGTATATGGCAGCACAAACTCAAAGTCTACAAGCAATGGCTCAAACCATGATCAATATCCAACAGCATATTACAGAGCAAGCCTCAGCTCCTATGAACCACAACTCCCTTAGTAGTGATAACCATCAGATTTCACCAATTCTGACACCGTTTGATAAAAGGAAGCTATTAGCCATGCAGGCTCAAGTCTTACAAGGAAGGATGCAGCCCAATACATCATCCCCTCATAACATGAAGTTAACCAAACCAGACATTCCTACCGGACCAGTGAAGGGGCAAGACGCTGAAGCATGGAACCGTCAAAGGAATAAGAAAAGTTGTGGAACGCTAGAGCTAGAATTGGAGAAACGATGTAAAGATATCAAGACCCCAGAAATATGTCAATGTTGTGAGCATTATGGTCAGCCATGTCTTCAAGAAGATGCTAGCCTAATGACAGCTGAAGCTAGACAATGTTACTATTTAGATATTAATAAGGATTAAACTACCCAAGAGACTTTCCAAGAGGGAGTTACCCAATATCAAGATGGTACTCAGAATATGAACCTTGAGGATTGGAGTGTTTCTTTCAAGGAATTTCGGCCTAGTAGAATCAAGCAACGCAAGAAACAAGCAAGTGAAGAAAGCCAAGAGAAGATGGAGTTACCAGAACCATTGGTACATAGCAGTACTCAACCCTGTTCCAACCAACTACAACCTAAAGTTGTTCAACCTCCGCATGACAACTCTATCAAGAAGAATCCTGATGCCCAGATTGCTTCACGAAGAGCTATGGTGGAGCAGAAAGGAAGCCCGAATGGATATGTTAAAGGAGTGTGCTTCAAATGTGGTGAAAAAGGTCACTATGTTAATAAATGTCCAACAAAGTGTAAGGTGACTAGATCGTGTGATGCTGGATTATATTGCCTCAAGTGTGGAGAAGACGGACATTTTTGCCAGTTGGTGTGCAAAAGACGATGATAATCAACCCCTGGACCAAAGTCCTAATGGCCCTGCACTCAGTCAGATGTCATCAGTTTGCATCCTTAGCAGGATAGATGATCAACATACCTCAGCTAGACAAGAATGCCATCAATCCCCAATGCCCATTTCTCATACCACCTCGAGTCGCCAAGATACCAAAGCAAGTAAGAGTTAGGCTGAGAAGAATTGAGAATATCTTAGAAGGAGACAGTCAAGCCAAGGAAAAGCGATCATGGAATCAATCCAGCTCTATTCAAATCACTTTATCAATATATGGAGAAGGTTCTTCAAAAGATGGGCCAACGAAGCTGAGGAAGGAATGGATAGTTAAAAGTGGAATTAGACTAAGTATCCAAGAAGTGCTTTATGTGGTAGTGGAGCATTAACAAGTGTGATCGAGGAGCTATTGCAAGAATGAACGATGTGGAAGAAAGTTGGATGCCACTCACCTAAACCTTTGTCTCTTGCTAGCCTTTGCGAATCTCGGGACGAGATTCCTTTTAAGGGGGGTAGTTTTGTCGCACCCTAAAATTATTGGATTTCAGGATGTGATTAGAAAAAAAATAATAATAAAACAATGATTTTCTCATAATTATATAAAAATTTCAATATTTATTTTCTTTACAGAGAATTTAGTATAGGAAAAATAAATAATTGTCTTTCAGAATTAAATAAAATGGTTTTATGTATGTTGCATTCATGTTGTTGCATTGGTTTTTGTTTGTTTGCGTGTTTGAGTTTGCAAAATAAAAATACCCAAAAACTACCCTAAAATATTTTTTCTCTCTTCCCTATCTCTTTTGGCTCATCCCATCTTTCTCTCTCTCATTCCCCTCTTTCAGCCCAGCCCAGAACCCCCTCCTCTTTTTCTGCCCAGCCCGGCCCAAACCTCTCTCTCTTCTCCTTTTCCTTTTCTCTTCCCGCGGCCCAACCCAGCCGGCCCAACCCACCTCACCACTATTCACTCTTCTCTCTCACCAACACGCCGGGCCCACCCGTGAACGCCATCTTCTTCCTCCCGCTCCCACCTTCCTTCTTGCATCGCCGGCGCCTTCCTTTCTCCCCCAGACCTTGCCGCGAATCTCGCCGCCCGCGCCCGCCCCACCTTCCTTTCTTCTTCCTCCCGCTCCTCTCTTTCCCTTCCTACCGCGACACCAGACCCGCCCGCGCCCATCGTCGTCGCCATCGCCCGTCGCCCGCGCCTCTCTCCCCTTTCCTTTTCTTCCTCACCGCGAATCCAGTTCGCCCCCGCGCCCGTCGCCCGCGCCTCCTCCTTTCCTTCCCCGTGATGCTGGCCTGCCATAATGTCGTGGCACGCGCTTCCTCATGGTTTAATTATGTTTTAGCCCCTGATTTCTTCAATTTAGCCCCTGGAAGTTCAATTTCTTCGCAGATAAGTCCCTAGAGCCTGTTTTAGCCCTACCTTCGTCGTTTTAGCTCCGTTTCGACTCGTTCTTGTTGCGTTAAGTCTTCTAAAACCCTAAGATACCGTTTAGTCATGTCGTTGTGCCTTAGTTTCTATCTTTTAATTAAAAATAGATTTAATTTGATTAAAGTTCTCTCACCTAGTTTTTCTAATTAAAATCTACCTAGGTCTTTACCTCCAGTTTTCATAACTGATGTCAATTCAATTAATACCAACTCAAATGTGTTCTAAATATAATTTGTTTAGTTGCACACCAAATATAAAGTTATGCGTTTAGATGCTCTCACAAGTTTCTTTCTAATTAATTGTTAGTTAGTGTAATTTGTACACAGACAATCATAAATAAAATATGACTAAGTTCTACTCCGCTTTTATCAATAAAAATATAATATAAGTTAATTATAATCAAGGATATTTTGTTTTGAATATGTTTTACATTTGTTTTCCCATTAAAATAAATAAAGCTCATAGTTCTTTTGTTTCTTTTATACTACCAATTTTCCGATAGTTGTGTCTTTTCAACCCTAGCTCCGTTTTCCGCGTTTCTTGTGCTCTTGTAACCGTAGCAGCGAGCCTTATCCTTTAGCACACTCTTTTAAAAGCTTTTGTTTTGTGATTGGTGTATTGTTCTTAGCTGTACTTGTTTGTTTTCTTGTATGTTTGTGCTCGGTGTTTGCTTCGAGTAGAATGATCGCTGTTGAAGCTTGAAGATCAAGTTTCCAAGTGAGCAAGAACTGAAGAACTGTAAAAGTAACTTTCGTTGGAGAAAGGCAAGTGATCCTAACCATCCTTCTATCTATGCTTATTTACAAGAATACCATGTATTAATTGGAACATGGAGAACCACCCAGGAAAACAGTACAACCACGAGGACCATGTGGCTCTGGTCTTGGCTAAATAATTAGAGACTCTAGTTTGAAGCAGTCCTACCGAAAGGGCAAGGAGGGGGTCGGTGATTGGGGTATAGTCCGGTCCTCTTGGGGTAGCAGCCTTCGCTAAGGTGCTGACCATTAGGGAGGGTTATGGTTCACGCCGCTACCAAAACTCTAGCGGACTACTTCTTATTAGGGAATCTTTGTAAAGGCCTCGTAGCGTCCCTATGCAATCACACCTCGGAAGTGTGGTATTGTGCCTAGCTAGCACAGCATGGTTGGGTCCAAAGTTCTTTTGAACTTTTACGCGACTTGTGGTGAAAGTGTACAACCTCTGCAGAGTGACTAAAACTGATATATCAGACGTGCTCATGGTCAAGTGCGGCCTGGACCCTCACATGGTTAATAAACTTAAAGATGGATTTAAAACGTTACTCTTGTTATATCTTTTGGCCTTGCTGAGTACCAACCATAAGTGTACTCACCCTTGCTAACTGCTGCTCAGAAGAAGAAGGTGTGAAGTCTACTGAAGATGATGAAGAGTTATAGGCGTACGCAACCCCCAGTCGTTTGCCTGTGAAGTTTGGAGCCTTCATTTCCATGATAAGCGCATATCTTTGATAGTCTTGTAAGTCCTTATTTATGTTTCTTTACGTGATACTGTTGCTGTTATTCACTGATGATGTCACTATATGTATGAAACTTGATCCTGGCATACATATAGTTATGCATTCAGTTTTGTCCTAAAACCGGGTGTGATACTAGTAGAGTTCTCATATAACAATAGCTATCAAGCGAGTTTGAGAATGGCACCTTTTGAGGCCTTGTACGGACGAAAGTGTCGAACCCCTTTGAGTTGGTCACAGACTGAAGAATGCAAAATATTTGGACCAGACTTGGTGATCGAGGCCGAAGAAAAAGTGAGAGTAATACAAGAAAACCTTAGAGCCGCACAATCTAGGCAAAAGAGCTATTTCAACCGGAGAAGAAAGCCTCTGAGGTTTGATGTTGGTGACCACGTCTACCTTCGAGTTTCACCAACCAAGGTTGTACAACGATTCGGAGTCAAGGGAAAACTATCTCCCCGTTATGTTGGTCCCTACGAAATCATCGAGAGCTGTGGACCCGTATCCTATAGAATTCGACTGCCCTCTAAGCTTGCAGCCATCCATGATGTCTTTCACGTGTCTCAGCTCAAGAAGTGTGTTCGAGTCCCTACCTAGGTTGTGGAACAACAAGAAGTAGTGGTAGAGCCCGACCTCTCATATGTTGAGTATCCTATCAAAATCATGGATCAAAAAGAAAGAAGCACTAGAAGGAAAGTGATTAAAATGTACAAAATTCAATGGAATCATCACACTGAAGAAGAATCCACATGGGAAACTGAAAGCTTTCTAAACCAAAATTTCCCGGGTTTTCTCAACTCTACCAAAGGTACACACACTGTCCACACTAAGTTTATTGTCCGAATCTCGGGGCAAGATTCTTTTTAAGGGGGGAAGGCAGTAACACCTCAGGTGTTTAAATTATGAAATCAGCCTCATTAGCTTAACACGATGCATAAATAACTAAGATAACTTTAAAAGAAATGAATTATAAATTGGTTTTGCCTTGAATTGAAAATAGATGTGTATATGTGCAAGTACAAGTACTTTAATCGAACAAATTAAATAACTCTCACCTCAACGCACTTGGCGGCGAAATCAAATAGGCACATCATCAGTGACAGGACAAACAAAAGTCTAGTTGAAGCCTAAGAGAGAATACAATTTTTTGCCCAGAAAATGACGTGCCCTCCGAATCATGCTTTTTGAGTTTTTAAAATAACTTCTGAACTATAACTCAAATGAACTTTGGCCTAAAACAAAACTTGTGTAACTTTTCATTTTGAACAACTTTCATGTTCAGAGATTTTTGAGTTGCAACACGAAAATTTGAGAAACACTTGAATTTGCAGTTCAGCCCCTCACCTTTCTTCTATTTCCCTCTCGGCTCCCTCCCTCCCCTGCTCTGCCACCCAGCGAAACCGCCGGCGCCACGTCGCTGGCGATGCCTGCCGCCGCATCATGCCAAGCCAATCCCCCAATGCCTCTGCTCGCCGCCCAGCTCGCCCAACCCGCGGTCGCGTCCTCCTTCTCCCCTACGCGACATCCCGCACGGCCAGTAGAACGCTGCCGCCCTGACGCCCAATGGCGTGCCCCAGCCACGCCGGCTCTGGTCACCGCCGGCCACGCCCAATGGTGCACCCCTGCCATGCTCGGCACGCCCCTGCTCATGCGCAGACCCGCCGACACCCGCCATTAATGCCGCCGCTTGGAGCTCAGCGCTGAGCCCCTCCCTCCGTTCCGTCTCCACTCAATCAAACCCCCAAAATCGGTCCCCCACCATCCACCAAAGCTCCCCAACCAAGCGCTGCCGCTCCACATCGCCGAAGCTCGCCGGAGCCAAGCTCCAAGCATCGCCGCCCCTGCTCCACCGTGGCGAGCCCGCCACCAGCCACCTCGGCCCCAACTGAGACCTCCCCAAGGTAGCCCATGCCTTCCCCGTCCTCCTCCCCCACCTTGCCCTCACCGCCGGCCGCTCCCCTCGCCGGAATCGAGCTCGAGCTCACCGGCCGGTCGCCAGGGACCACATTTCTTTGATTGCAATCTTACCAGGGGCCTGCACGCAAGTTTCTAGGGACCCCTGTGTAAAAGAAAGTTTTAAACCTAGTTTCAAAAACAGTGAACTTGTAAAATTCATATAAAATCATAGAAAAAAATACAAACTCAACTGTTCTGTAATCTTTAGAAGAAGTTTTGTTACATGAATTTCTTCAGTTGCTTGCTAAATCTTGCTCTAAATTAAATGGAAGATTTAATAGACTTTAATTGTACCCACTGTTGTAGACAAAGGCTAAACCTGAAAATTTAACAGTAGATTGGTTGCTTGATGTGTAGGCCAGTGTAAAAATATTAGTACCAGAACCCATTTCTAGCTAAACGTTTTTTAAACTTTGTTTATGCCACGAAATAAAAGAACTAATTTGTATCTGCTGTTATATTGTGATTCATATTGTAAAACTTTTCCAGAGCTGTTATAGTGATGGCTAAATACCACAGAAAAAGTTTAGAACCTTTTTCCTTCCTGTAACCTATTTATATAATTTTGTGGTAGAAAAAATGCACTAATTCAAATAATTAGTTTCTCTATTTGGAAAATGTTCAAATTTTTAATGTAGGACTCTTTAGAGTAGCTCTTGCTGTATAAAATGTTTCATACACACAAACCCTGTAAAACATCCTGTAGAAATTAATCTTTATTAAAATAGGTGTATCTTGTCCTATTTATTATGCTTTGTATCTTCCACATTAAAATCTGAAAACTTTACAGTAACACTTATATGGATAGATTAATCCCCTGTAAAATTTTTGGCATCAACCCTTGCATGGTTCGTCCTATATAAAAATAACTAGTTCCTAGTAGTAGCTGTGTATTACATTTTTCATAATTATTCTGCTACATAAAAATGCCTAAAATTTTTACAGTGCTGTTGCCTCTGCATATTATGCTCTAAATAAAAATTTCATCACCAGAAGTTACCTAGTCCAAAAGTTGTGTTTAATCCATGTTGTGCTTAGAAAAATTAGTTTCCAAAAGAACACAACCCCCAACCCCCTTCTTGTTTAATGAAGTTAATTAGTTTAAGTTATACCCTATTAAAAATTGCCCAAAGAAATCTTAACTAAGTAACTTCACAACTATGTTTTGTGGACTGCAACTTTATCATGAAGGAAAATAATCGTCATATACCATCACTACAACTTACACTTGTGCATTCATATAGAATCGACTACTCTCGCTGACGGGACGTACGAGCTGGTGCCCGCGTCCGAGAGTGAGCAGCGTGAAGCTCAAGTGAATCTAACTGAAGCTTTCGAATACCCGAACCCAAGTTCGGAAGAGCCCCAAGCTAACTTTACCCAAGAAGGCAAGCCCCGGAGCATGAACCCTATTTCCTCAATTATGCAACTTATTACTCTATTTTACTTGTGCATTAAGTTTATAGGAGTTGAATGAAAACCTAGTTGCATGATCCTAGGTACCCATGCTCTGAACATTAGATGTAAGGTTCGATAGAATGCTATGCTAATAGGACTCGGTAAAAGTCGAGTGATTTCCTATCACTCGCAAGAATATAGGAGTTGAATGTTTACTACATGCTACAATCATAAGGTCGACGGATGGGGCTATGGTGCGATGTTCAAGTTGATGATTGATGTCCCATCTATCTAGTGAAAAATGCTAAGGCCGCAGTGTGTGGTAATGGTGGTTAAGTCTTTGAACGTACTAACCACATGCCGAGAATATGGTAATCGGTAAGCTTAAGTACCTAATCAGACCGGTAAGTGGACAGCATCCCACCCTCTCAACTTTGGTTCCATGCACACACATGGTGGGTACAGAGCCGGGCTCTGTAGTCTCGGATGGTGGCCCTGATCCACAACCCGGGAAGAAAGGGGAAAGGTTGCACGTGTGACTATGGGAGTAACCACGTGACGTGTGTTTAGGTTTCCCTTGCAAGGTTAAGAAATTCGATTCGAATCGTCCGTTTCTCGCGGTTATTGAGACTGCTTGACCCTTTTACCACATAGAGTAAGAAGAGGAACAATGATGATGATTAATCTTGTTGGATGAAAAATTAATTCTTTCACCATGTATGATATGGAGGTAACAGTTGGAAATCGGCCGATTGGTGATACAGCCTGCGCCAGCGGATTGGAGCCACAATAGAGGGTCCCGGTCAAAAGTGGCTTGATGTTGGTCAACGGAGCGATGTTGATTCGGTCAAGAAGCAATTGGAAAAGTCCTGATTAGATTAGGAGACGGCGGCGGAAGATTTTACGGGAGTCCGTTTCCTTTTTAAAGATATTATAGATTTAGTAGTTTTCCTGTTTTAAATAAGGTTGTATCAAGTCGTAATCGACCAGGAGTCCTAGTTTTAGGATATAAATAGGAGTCATCAGGGCTTTGCAAAAAAATCAACACATCAATCAACAA
The DNA here is from genome assembly GCA_032594955.1 of Panicum miliaceum. NCBI lineage: Eukaryota > Viridiplantae > Streptophyta > Magnoliopsida > Poales > Poaceae > Panicum > Panicum miliaceum. The sequence continues at coordinate 23,152,167 of CM064062.1, forward strand.
AATACTTCTACTTTTTCCAGCAATTTACTTTCAAGTCGGCGACTTCGCCAATACTTTTTCTTCTTTCACGAGTTCGTACGGATTGGTAGGGCTGCGTCAACTTGATCTCCGGCCAATTGGTAGGTTCCGCTTATCGAGTAACATCCGAGCTTTAACTACGGGCGTAACGCTATGGTTTCGTTTGGATTTATTCACAAGTTATCGATATTTACTGGAATCATAGGTTTTACCTGTTGTTCTAGTATTATCACCAGTTATCCAGCTTGAGATCAGAGTAATCGGCTTTATCATCGCTTTTTCTCGATTTATTATCATATAGCCGATTAGATCTATTTCAGGTGTCGCATCTGTAATAATTGTTTAAGTTGCTCCAGCAGTTTCTTTGCAATTATTACGCGATTGTCGGCTGATCCATAGCCGATCATCTTCACAGCAAATCGGCCGATTCGCCGACGCGCTCTCCAGGACAGATCGGAACTCCAGCCGATCGGAGCGCCTGGAATTTAATACTTTTATTTTCTTGTCAATCAACAGGTCAGATTGACTGGCACGCCGCGCGAACCGGACGAGGGCGATAACCCGAACAGGAGCTAAGCAGATTCTCCCGGGTCGTGTGTCCGATGCTGAAGACCATCGGCCGATTCCTGTCTGGCCGATTTTAGCGCCAACACACTTTTGGCACGCCCGGTGGGACAAACTCCAAGATCTGATATGTCGAAGAACGCTGAAATTTCCGACAGCAACATCATTGAGGTCACAGAAGCGGATCTCAAGGACGACCAGAGGGAAGAATTAGCTAAACATCTAGAAGATTACAAGAAGATGTATCTGCAGTCGTTCAGTCGTACCAGAAGTGAGGAGGTTATCAAGAAAGCTCCTATTCCAGTTCCCCGCCATATCACCATTGCTGAGGATTCGGGCAAGATGTCCGATATGATCTAACAGTCTGTCTACCAGGCGTTCATCGACCAGTCTTCGGTGATGACCAACACGGTGTACAACGCCGTCATCAGCTCTCTGGCCAGCGGAGCAGTTCAAGGCTATCAGGGGCCGGCGTATGCCCCGTCGATTGCACTTCCAGCCAGAAGCTTACCAGGCGCGTCCCAATCGGCTCCTCAGCCGATATTGACGCAACGCGAGGGGTACAACACTCCGTTGCCTCCAGCGTCTCCAAGATATAGCGGTGCACCATGTTTCTCATCACAGGCACCGCTTCAACCTGTCCAGATTGCTTCTGTACAATCGCTACCCACAAGCTCAGTACCCTGGGGGGCATCAGTAACGGCAGCTTTCCCCGATCCATCAACCGGGCAGGGGAGCTATCCAATCCATGCGCCATTCCAATCGGCCGTCCGGCCGACGGTCCCTCATTATCAACCAGTCTCATCAGAGATCGGCAGGGGGGCAGGCGCGGTAGAGGCACTCAGAAGCACGGCACCGATAATGATGTACGACGGGGCGGCAGATTCACTTCATCATCAACTGTCAACTGCTCAGCAAAATTCGCCGTATGCTTCGATTCATCACCCAGTTGCACCACCACTAGCCCTTCAACATATGCCGGCACCGCGAACGGTCGTTCATCAGCAGCAGGTGGACTGGACGGCAAGAATAGCAGAGGTGATTCAGGACCAGTTTGGGTTGAAGCCAAAAGTGCAGACCTACACATACAAGACGCCATACCCATCGGCCTATAACTTACTGCCGTTTCCACACCGCTACAAAGTGCCCGATTTCACCAAGTTTTCAGGGCTGGACGATACATCTACCGTGGAGCACATCAACAGGTTCATCATCCAGTGCGGGGAGGCCGCCACGCAAGATGCTCTGAGGGTACGTCTATTTTCATCATCCTTGTCTGGATCGGCCTTCCAATGGTTCACCACTTTGCCGCCAAATTCTATTGTTACTTGGGCCGATCTGGAGAAGCAGTTCCACAAGTACTTCTACGCAGGAGTGCATGAGATGAAACTCTCAGATTTGACCAGCCTCAGGCAGAGGAGCAATGAGCCAGTAACCGGATATATACAGAGGTTCAGAGAAGTCAGGAATAAATGCTACAGTCTGGCTCTGACCGATGCACAGCTGGCCGATATAGCTTTCCAGGGCCTCCTGCCACAAATCAAGGAAAGGTATGCTTCGCAGGAATTTGAAAGCCTAAGCCAGATCGTTCACCGATTGGCGGGACAGGAAGTCCGTCCGCTTTAGCAGCGGAGGAATTTCTAGAAGAAGGTGGCGTACTTAGAAGGATCTGAATCTGACGGGGAGGAGGAAATCGGCCTGGCAGAGTGGGTGAAAGGCAAAAAGCCAATATCATGCCCTTTCGGAAAGAAAGAACCAGAAACATTCGGCTTTCACACATCAAAAGCCGATAAGATTTTCGATTTATTGCTCCAAGAAGGGCAAATCAAGCTGTCTCAGTATCATACCATCCCTTCGGCTGATCAGCTCAAGAAAATGAAGTACTGCAAGTGGCACAACGCCACGTCACATGACACGAAGGAATGCAAGATCTTTCGTCAGCAGATACAATCGGCCATCGAGCAGGGGAGGCTCAAGTTTGAAACACCGGCTAAATCGGCGAAACCGATGAAGATAGACCAGCATCCTTTCCCGGCTAACATGGTGGACACGGGGAGAAATCCACTTCAAACCAAGGTGCTGACGTCAGAATCGGCAAGAAGGAGCGACACCGTAGATCCCAGGAAGCAAGTCACGGCGGCTGAAATCAAAAGGAACAGGCGGGGGCCAGAACGACCGTGCAGACCCGTCACCTCCCAGTTCTTGCTCAGCAAATATCGGCGCCAGCAGGAGCAATCAAGATACCACGATGAGATGATACGTCGGCACGAGGATCATTGGCAATGTCCGTTCTTCATCCATTGCTGGGAGAACGACATCCGATTACCGTCAGCCGATAACTGTCATGAATGCAACGGATTAAGTTGCAATGATCGCCCGTTTAAAAGATCGCGCTCTAGGGATAGAGGATCAGATCCGATCAGCAGAAATCGGCGCGAACCAGAGGGACAGCGCATTTCAGTGCATGATCGGCTGGGGGGCAGAGTTGACCAGCATCACCGGTCAAAAGGTAGGATCAACCAACAAGATGGACTGGGGGGCAGAATTAGTGTGCACGATCGGCTGGAAGAGATGGCTGATGACAGGGTGTCAGACGAAAACCCCCTGGGAAGGGAACCAGATTGGGAACACGCCAGATCACCGGCCAAACCAGTAAACCCCAGGTGGTGTCCTGATGGCCTATCCAGATCCCAGAAACGGAGGATCCAACGCCTGCGCCAGTGGGAGCAACAAGAAGAAGAGCAGAAGCAGGTGCCGGAGAAAAGAAACGTTAAGTCTCGGGTTTGGCGCCCCAAGAAAAACAACAACCAGGGGGGGCAGACAATCAAGAATCGGCAGCCGACATCAACATGGTGTTCATATTGCCGATGGAATTCATGGCGCCTGACGATCGAGACAAAGCGACAAGAATGGAAGAGCAAATGGCGCAACTGGTGTTACAGCCGATGACGGCTACTTTTGAGAAACCAGAAGAAGAAAAACGGCAACATCTTAAGGCGCTGTTTCTCAAAGGCTACGTTAACGGACGACCCGTCACCAGACTACTAGTAGATGGAGGCGCCGCAGTCAACATCATGCCATATGCCATGTTCCGCAAGCTAGGCAAGAGCAACGAAGATCTGACCAAGACAGACATGATGCTAAAGGATTTTGAAGGCAACGTGTCTCCCGCCCGTGGAGCGCTCTGCGTCGACCTCACCATCGGCAGTAAGACCCTTCCTACTAACTTTTTCGTTATTAATGGTAAGGGATCCTACAACATGCTGCTCGGTCGCGACTGGATACATGCAAACTGCTGTGTCCCATCTACACTGCATCAATGCCTCGTGCAATGGGTCGGCGACAGTACGGAGATAGTCACCGCCGATTCTGCCTACAGCGTCGCAGCGGCCGATACGCAACAATGGAGCTGCGAACACGTCAGGTGTATATCTGGCAGGACTTGGGACACTGACTTCCTGAAGGTGTCCGATTTCGGTCTACAGCCGATCCAAGCAGTCGGCTCTGAAGATTCAGAATAGATGGATCAGCTCGTCCGAGAAGACGGGAAACTTGGGCATGGGTTTACGTCGGCCGATTCTTTGGAAATGGTGGATTTGGGAGATAGTAGCAAATCAAGGCCGACGTATATTAGTGCTAATTTGGATCCTGAGTATAAGTGTAAATTGATAAGCTTATTAAAAGAATTCAAGGATTGCTTTGCTTGGGAATATCATGAGATGCCAGGTCTAGACCGGTCCATTGTTGAACACCGGTTACATATAAAATCAGGATATCGGCCATATCAGCAACCCGCACGATGGTGCAACCCGAAGATTCTACCTGATATAAAGGCCGAGATCACAAAGTTAATTGAAGCAGGATTTATTCGGCAGTGCCGCTACGCCGAGTGGATTTCTAATATTGTGCCCGTGTATAAAAAGAATGGAAAGTTACGTGTGTGCATCGATTTCAGGAACTTAAATCAGGCCACACGAATGGATGGATATTCGATGCCACGGCCGATATCTTGATAGATGCTGCCGCAGGACACAAAGTCATCAGTTTCATGGATGGCAATGCCGGGTACAATCAGATATTAATGGCCGAAGAAGATATCTCGAAAACGGCTTTCAGGTGTCCAGGTCATCTTGGTTTATTCGAATGGGTTGTGATAACCTTTGGGTTAAAGAACGCCGGTGCTACATATCAGCGGGCCATGAACTATATCTTCCACAAGCTTATTGGTACAGCGGTGGAGATTTATATAGATGACGTCATGGTCAAGTCGAAAGCTTACCAAGAACATCTGGCCGATTTACAAGAAGTACTGGAGTGCACAAGGAAGCATGGGTTGAAGATGAACCCGAACAAGTGTGCATTTGGTGTATCGGCCAGGCAATTCTTAGGATTCATGGTTCATGAGCGCGGGATAGAAGATAACCGGAAGACCATAGACACCATCAACAAAGTTGTGGCCCCACAAAATAAAACTGAGCTACAGTCCCTCATCGGCAAGGTCAATTTTATCAGAAGATTCATATCCAACCTGTCTGGGCGTATTCAAGCTTTTACTCCTTTGTTGAAATTGAAGCCCGATCAGGAATTTGTATGGGGACAAGAACAACGCAGAGCATTGGAAGATATTAAGCAATATCTGATTTCACCTCCGGTGTTAGTCCCGCCACAGCCTGGTAAGCCATTCAAATTATATTTATCGGCTGACGAACAGGCTATTGGATCGGCGTTGGTACATGAGTTCGAAGGGAAAGAATGGTTGGTATATTATGTCAGCAGAAGACTCCTGGACGCAGAGACAAGATATTCCCCGGTGGAGCGGCTGTGCTTGTGTTTATACTTCTCGTGTACCAAGCTCAGGCACTATTTGTGATCGGCAGAATGCATAGTTATATGCAAAGATGATGTGGTGAAATATATGCTATCATTGCCGATTTTGAAAGGGCGGATTGGAAAATGGATTCTGGCTCTTTCAGAATTTGACTTAAGGTACGAATCGGCCAAAGCTGTCAAGGGTCAAGTCATGGCCGATTTCGTAGCTCAACATTGTGGACCAGAAATTGTTGTCGTCGAGCCGGTTCCATGGACTCTATACTTTTGATGGTTCTTCGTGTGGGGCCGGATCAGGAATTGGCATCATTCTTGTATCGCCTCGGGGGGCAAGTTATGATTTCTCCCTGCCGATAGAAGCATCCGCAACCAATAATCAGGCGGAATATCGAGCCGTTCTAAAAGGGATCCAATTATTAAGGGAAGTCAAAGCTGATGCAGTCGAAATTTTTGGAGATTCCATGCTCATTGTGGATCAGTTAACAGGGCGATCTGAGTGCAAAGATGATATCCTGAGGGTTTATTATGAAGATTGCCTTCAGCTTTTAAAGGAATTCAAGTCTGCAATAATTGAGCATATCCCCAGAAACTATAATGAAGAGGCCAATAGGTTGGCCCAACATGCGTCCGGATATCGGCCGATTCAGGGAGCTATGGTTTTAGAGCTCGCGGCAGATGACTGGCGAAAGGAAATCGCCGATTACTTGAAGGATCCCTCCCGGAAAGTGGATCGGCGAGTACGTTTTCAAGCTACAAAATATGTGTTACTTGAAGATGATTTATTTTACCGGACGATTGATGGAGTTCTTCTCAACTGCCTGGGAACAGAAGAAGCAAAGGTCCTGATGGGAGAAATCCATGAAGGCGTATGTGGAGCTCATCAATCGGCTCACAAAATGAAATGGATGATCAGAAATAATGGGTATTACTGGCCAACGATTCTTGAGGATTGTTTCAAATATTATAAAGGATGCCAAGACTGTCAGAAGTTTGGCAATGTACAGCGCGCACCAGCATCGACTATGAATCCAGTAATCAAGCCGTGGCCGTTCAGAGGTTGGGGAATAGATCTCATCGGACAGATTCACCCTCCATCGAGTAAAGGGCATAAGTTCATATTGGTAGCCACAGATTATTTTACTAAGTGGGTGGAGGCGGTTCCTTTAAGGAACATGGCATCGGCCGATATGATCGAGTTCGTTAAGAACCATATTATCTATCGATTCGGTATTCCTCAGACTATCACAATTGATCAGGGAACAATGTTCACCTCTGGAGAATTTGGAGAATTCGCTGCCGATATGGGGATTAAATTATTAAATTCTTCTCCATACTATGCTCAAGCCAATGGCCAGGCAGAATCGTCCAATAAGGGGATAATCAAGTTGATCAAGAGGAAGATAGAGGAGCAACCCAAAAAGTGGCACATGTCTTTGGCTGAATCTCTATGGTCTTATAGGATGGCTTGTCATGGAGCCACTAAGATATCTCCTTATCAGCTGGTTTATGGTCATGAGGCAGTCTTGCCTTGGGAATTAAGGACGGGGTCAAGGCGTATATCGTTTCAAGATCAGTTGACGGCCGATGACTATTCCTTCCTCATGAAGGACGAGCTCGATGACTCGGCAGGTCTGCGGTTGAGGGCCCTGATTAGTATAGAAGAAAACAAGAAAAGGGTGGCCAGATGGTATGACAAAAAGGTCAAAGTTAAACAATTCTCTCAGGGAGATTTGGTATGGAAGTTGGTGCTGCCGATAGGGTCTAAAGATCCCAAATTCGGTAAATGGTCACCCACTTGGGAAGGGCCGTACAGAATCAGCCGATGTGCCCCTGGAAATGCATATATTCTGGAAACTATTGAAGGGGAAGAATTCCCAAGAGCTTTAAATGGACGATATCTGAAGAGGTACTATCCAAGCATTTGGGTAGATGCATAACTTGCAGAAAGATACATCAAGACAACATGGCCGACTTCTATCGGCTTTCGTCTGCATAGCCGATGCAGAAATGACATCGCCTGAAGAAAGAAACATTGTGATTCATTTTGACCAGTACATTATTGGATGAAAATGACAGAGTACATGGCCGACATGGTACAAGTCGCCCTTAGAATAAAAATACCGATATATCTATTGATTACGCCTGTTATGGATTTCTCTCTCGACACGACCCAGTTCTATCAGAAGGCGGGTCCTATTCTCCTTCGGATTTTCTATGGTGGCTCCAGTCTCAGCTTGATCGCAAAGTTCTATCAGGAGGCAGGTCTTCTTCTCCTCCAGACTCTCCATGGCAGCTTCAGTCTTGACTTGACGAGGGAGTGGAGGACTTTTCTCAGAGGGTGGTCGCTTACGGACCAAGCAGTGAGCATCTATAAGGTCCCAATACTCCTGGACAACAGTGGGAACATGATCTCTGAGTTCCTCAGCATGAGCTCTTATCGGATCTTTGTCTGCCTGCGACAGTGGTTCGTCTGAATGCATGATTTCGATCGCTCGTTCCAGACTGGGGCTGAGACGTTTTGACTAAACAGAGGTGAAAAGCTACCCAGCATCAGAGTGATTGAGATGTCTAGGGGAGAGTCAGAGGGGAGTTCGTACCTGATTGACAGAGGAAGAAGACGAAGAAGACGAAGAAGACATCTTGCTGTTTGGTTTGGGAGGATAAAGATCCAGTTGATTGGAGGGAGAGAAGATGGGTAATGCATATGCCTCTGGAGACGGTGAAGATCTACTTATAAAAGAAAGGGAGGTAGATGGATGGTGAGACGTCCCATCAGAGTAAAAGCATTCATAAATGCAAAGCTGGCAAAAGAAATGGTCCAAGATCAAGTCAGCGCAGTAACATTAAAGGAGCAAATCGGCATAGTAACATTAAAGGAGCATTAAATGTTTATAGCATTCTTTACAACCCGAGGAAAGCATCTATGGCCGCGATAGCTCGTTGCCTGATCTGATCGGCCGAATCTAGTACTCTTTGGTCGTCGTCGGCCGATCCAGGAACTTCTGATATATGGCGACGAAGCCTTATCGCTTTACAGGCCAAGTTCTGCCTTTCTTGCTTCAGCCCAGAGATGACGGATGGGAGCTCTTGAAGCTTCTTTTCTTCAGCAGCTATATCTTTGGTTATTTGCTCCATCTCCTTGGCTAGCTCTGCTCGCCTCCGTTTGAGCCAATCTATCGTGCCGATGATATCTGGGCGACAGCTCTCGAGGAAATTGATCCGTTAATGTACCTCTTGGGCCCGATACTTGTACGAGTCAGCCTCTTCTCAGGTCTTTGCTAGCTGGGCGCGATCGGCCATGTGGCACAGGGCCCTGAAAACCGGGGTTTGCATATGTTCTATATATGCAGCGGGCTCCAAACTTTCTGTTGTTTCTTCCGGGATTCGACCCTTGATGTCACTGAAGAGTCGTCGAATCGGCAAAGCATCTTCTACCAATCGGCCGATATCGTCTTGGAGGAGAATCCGCATGCTCTCGAGCTTGGCGTGGACATCATCAGAAACAGAGCTCGATGGAATTGGGCGTGAAGCGATTTCCTCATCATCAGGCAAAGAAACGGCAAAGGAGAAAACGCTGTTGTTCGGGGTGTCTTGCTCCTGTGGGGGAATAAAGAAAGGGGTTGGCAAGCAGTAAAGGGGAATCGGCCGATTCCAATGATAAGTTTGTTACCTCCTTAAAGCGAATTTCTCTTGCCTGCGCCGATGGGAGTGCCTCCCTCATCTCAGGAACCGGCGCGACTGGCTCGTCAGAGGACGAAGACTCAACCACTATTAACGCTCTGCTTGGGTCAGCTTCCTGGGAAGGTATGACAAATAAATCCTGTGAGTATATTACGATAATTGAATAAGATGATATAGGCTATTTGCCATACTTCTATTGGTCCTTTGGTTGATGTTTGTTGAGGAAGTTCGACCGACGTACCCAAATCGGCCTGCATCAGAATCAGTTAATCTTCTGAATATCGAGAAATTAAGGTAAGAGATTATCTACCTCGACGGGAAGAGTTGCTGGAACTTCGGCTTCCAATTGGGATGTGGCCGATTGCTGTGGAGACTGCACTGGAACGGCTTGTGCAGCCTGACAGAAGAAAAAGTTAGTATTAGTGGAGCACTTAAAGATATATGAAGCGAGCAAGATTACCTGAACAGCTTCCACTAGCAGTGATGCCGCAGCTGCTCCGACTTCTGCAGTGACTTGAGGATCGGCCATCTCGGTAGCTGGCAAAGATAAAGGAATCGGAGTTTCGGTCGATGCTACCGCCGTTTGGACAGTCGATCCGATGCGGGCACGCACTCGACGGCTTGTTGTCTTCGAGGTTGGCCTTTTCGGTGCTCGTTTCAATCGGCCAGTGGCAATGTCCTTGATGGTTGGAGCATGAAAGCCGATAAGTGGATATGGCATATATGGATGATTGTTCTCTATCGGCCTGCCGCTTCGACTCCGCATCGGAGGGACGTGGCTTTCAGACTAAGAAGATAAATGTAAGTTAATGGTAAGATGAAAGTATGGAAAGAGATCGCATTGAAATCGGCTGAGAGAAAAGGACATACCGCTGCACTTGGGTCAATGTTTTCTGGGTCCAGAATGTTGCAATATGTCGATGGGGATTTGCAGAAAAGGTATTACTTCCATTCTGCCCACCATAGTTTAAATTGCTGAACAGCAAAAGAGGCCACTGTCCAATTGTTCAGGTCAATAGTGCTAGAATCTGGCACTAAGTTACACAGCCGATTGTAGTCAAGACTTGTGGTCAGTTCATCTCTGAATTTTGCTTGACCGGCGAAGTAAACCCGAATCGACAGTTGACCAAAGCCCAGTTGCCTTGCTGCAGCCGATGGATTATAGAACTCATAGGTGGGAGAGTCCTTTCCAGAGAAGAAGTTGGCTGGCAAAATTCCTGGCTTAATCAGGACATCCATAAGTTCCCTATCAAAAGTATGAGTGGAGAAGTCATAGCTGATGGGAAGTTCAAAAATCGGCTCTACTGCCTGATATGGATGCCAACTGACAGTTTCTTCACTGAGGCCATTGTAAAAGCATCTGAAATATTCAGCCGTACGGGCAGCGGTGAATTGACAGCCAGGGAAGGCTAATGCCGCCTCTCCAAAGGATCTGCAGCGCCGTCGGACAGTTGGGTTTTCCTCTAACTCAATATTGGGGAAAGTTTTGGTCTCTATTCATTGCTGAGAGACCTTGCTCATATATAGGTTGAGCCAGAGAGTGATGAACCACCAGGGACCGCCAGGGTTCCCAATCGGCTCCCCTTTTGACAGCCTAGTGCCGATTTGGTGCATCATATGGTAGGCCGATCCCAACAGATGCTTTCCAAGGGGAACGGCCGATCCCAGTGACAGAGCTTCTGCCAGAGCTTGGGTGTTAGAAGAAGGGCCAACTGCTCTGCCACAGAAAAAATGTTTTTCCAGCCACATCATCAGGAACGCAGTATGCTCTCTCTCTGAAATTGTCTCAGTCTTCATATTTTTATAGATGTACCCCTTCCATCCGCCGATTCCTTTGGTTTCTAGCCGATGTGATGGCTTAATCAGATAGTTAAAGGGGATATCAGAGGAGGAGATGTCAAGGCCGGTCAACAACAGGACATCGGCCAACGTTGGAGTCATGGGTCCATGTCCAAAAAGGAATGCATTGAGTGCGTCGGACCAGAAGTAAGAAGCTGCTATGACCAAGGGTTCATTTTTCTCCATCTGGGACAGAGAGAGGTCTATGCATTGGCCGATTTTCAGTTCATCCCACTGAACTCTCCTAGACCTGGCTATTCTTTGGTACCATTCTCTCCAACCGGGGGTCTCATTCGGCTAGGACCTAAAGGCACCTACCCACTGATCTAGGTCCATGGGTGATTGCTTGAACGGGACTCTGTGAGTCTCTAGATTGATCAGGTCAGTTGGATCGGGATTCCCCATGGGGCCTAAGCAGATAAGATCAGGGGATTCTGAAAGAGGGATGGTGATCTGGTGCCTAAATGCCTAAAAAAGGAGGAAAAGGGAGGAAAACTGAGAAGGGATCCGGAAAATACTGCAGCAGTAGAAAATCAAAAGAGGGAAATTTCGGACAATTACCTCCGGAATGAAGCTCATCGTCGCCGATGGAGCCGTCAGTTGAGCTGCCGATTGGGCTGCCGTCATTGAAGGGGTTGCCGACAGAGCCTCCGTGGTTGGAGAGGTTGCTGATGGTGACGCCATTTGGAAAGTTGAAGCAGATTGCAAGCGAGATTGCCGGAGGGAGCGGTTGGAGATCGAGAGGGCTCGGGAGGAAGATGAACAATGGTTCGCTGGAAGAAGATGCTAGGTTCGTGGGGAAAAGTAGGTGGAGAATGCCAATACTTAAGGATAATCCGGGAGAGCAAGGGTAAAGGCGGTATTTTTGCTGCGCCGTCTACACGAATTCCAGGGGAGCGGTCGTTTCGCGTGCTCAATCCGAGGAAATTGCAATCATTATGCAAAAGACCGCGGAACGGAAGGAGATTTTTACTGCGCCCGTTTCGGAGAAAATGATTAAAGAAACAGTTTCGAAAAAAAAGTTATGTTTTACTCCGAAACTGGGGGGCATGTGTTGACGCCAAATTTTGACACGTGTTGAATCGGCATCAGGAGAAGAAGATTGGCCGATACGGCAGATCTGAAGGCTACAGTAAGGAATCGGCCGATGGAGGTAACAGTTGGAAATCAGCCGATTGGTGATACAGCTTGCGCCAGCGGATTGGAGCCACAATAGAGGGTCCCGGTCAACAGTGGCTTGATGTTGGTCAACGGAGCGATGCTGATTCGGTCAAGAAGCAATTGGAAAAGTCCTGATTAGATTAGGAAACGGCGGCGGAAGATTTTGCGGGAGTCCGTTTCCTTTTTAAAGATATTATAGATTTAGTAGTTTTCCTGTTTTAAATAAGTTTGTATCAAGTCGTAATCGAATAGGAGTCCTAGTTTTCGAATATAAATAGGAGTCGTCAGGGCTTTGCAAAAAAATCAACACATCAATCAACAAAATACTTCTACTTTTTCCAGCAATTTACTTTCAAGTCGGCGACTTCGCCAATACTTTTTCTTCTTTCACGAGTTCGTACGGATTGGCAGGGCTGCATCAACTTGATCTCCGGCCAATTGGTAGGTTCCGCTTATCGAGTAACATCCGAGCTTTAACTACGGGCGTATCGCTGTGGTTTCGTTTGGATTTATTCACCAGTTATCGATATTTACTGGAATCATAGGTTTTACCTGCTGTTCTAGTATTATCACCAGTTATCCAGCTTGAGATCAGAGTAATCGGCTTTATCATCGCTTTTTCTCGATTTATTATCATATAGCCGATTAGATCTATTTCAGGTGTCGCATCTGTAATAATTGTTTAAGTTGCTCCAGTAGTTTCTTTGCAATTATTACGCGATTGTCGGCTGATCCATAGCCGATCATCTTCACAGCAAATCGGCCGATTCGCCGACGCGCTCTCCAGGACAAATCGGAACTCCAGCCGATCGGAGCGCCTGGAATTTAATACTTTTATTTCCTTGTCAATCAACAGGTTAGATTGACTGGCACGCCGCGCGAACCGCACCAGGGCGATAACCCGAACAGGAGCTAAGCAGATTCTCCCGGGTCGTGTGTCCGACGCTGAAGACCATCGGCCGATTACTGTCTGGCCGATTTTAGCGCCAACACTTACCTAGAATGGTTAAAGAAAACTAGAACTTGGAGCTAAAATATGAAAGTAAGGACCTACTTGTATATGCTTTTCGGCAAAACAAACCCCTCAAGCCAAAAGCTTTGCATGTCTAGAAGTCGGCTAAGTATATTCCACTAGTCGGGTAAGCCTTGCTGAGTATTAGTATACTCAGCCTTGCTTGTGGCTTGTTTTCAGGTGATACTTTCGAGGATATGATCGCTAGTTTGACTTGACCGTGTACCCTTCCTCTTGGTTGGTCGGTGGAATGGGATGCGCCCCCGGCCAATGATGATAATGTCGAGTGATGTCTCGTACGGGCTTCATCGATACATCATGTATCGTCGAGTAGTTTATCATTATTTTTCCGCTGCATTGAACTCTGAAGAACTCAGTCATTTTGAACTCTGAAGTACCTGATTTTAGGAATTTGAACTCCGTTGTAATAATAATTTATGATGAACCCTGTGGTGTAAAATCTTGTGGAATGTTGTATCCTCTGGGCTCACCTTCGTGTGAGTACATGTATGTGTGGTTTCAATCGGCAAAAACCGTGGTTGTATCGGGAGGTTACCCGACAGACCAATGGATTATTCCGTTTGAAGTGCGAGTTAGCCTTGATTCCCCTCGTGGTGATTGTTAGCGCGCTTGAGCCGGATTAATTCAGGTGGTTCTGCCACACTGGGGCAGGAGGGAGAACAGGGGGGGCAGGAGGCGGCATATCGCCGGCGCAGATGGAAGAGACACCTTTCTGGTGCTCCATGGGATCCAGTGCCCCTTTTATGCCCACTCCCGGATCCGGTGCCCTTTTTATGCCCACACCCGCCGCGTGCACTGGGATTGGGTGCTCGTGGTTGGACCAATGTTCGGTCGCGCGCTGACAGGTGGAGGCTGGCGTGGTCAGTGAAGCTAGAGTGGAATCATACATAACGTGCATAGAAACCTAATACATAGCACCAGAGCATATATATTGAACCAAAATAGCATAGAACACCATCATAGACCGCATGCAAACATATTAGTGCTCAAAGTGACACCATCAAGTCAACAATATCATAGGAACACTAGTTTGGTAGCATATAGTTTATATAATTACGACAGCAGAACCAAAGATCTATGACATGATTCATATTTTTCTACCATTCATCATTATGATTGATACGAGTTCTTTTCAGAAGGGATCATTGAAATTCGATGTTCAAAGCATAGAAAGCCAACCAAATATAGACGTCAAAAAATTAGTTCTGAAAATGATCTATACAAGTTACCAATATCACAGGAACGAGGATACGGCATCATAGAAACATTCGGGCAAGCATCAAAGAGAAGACCTTTATTAGCAGAATCGATCATATAATTATTACACAGCGTGCATAGAAACCTATTAAACATCACAAGAGTCACAAGTTCCTCATCGGAGTTTGGGGAGAGATCTTACGTGTGTGTAAATCACATCATCCTTGGGAGTATCCATCGCCTCTCCAGCAATAGTCGGCAGTGGATGGAGAATCAGGCTCGATAGTCCTGGCGCTGGCAACACAACTTCTGGTGTGGAGAACACATGTTGCGCATGAGGAGGAGAAGCACCAGAGGCGGATGCATCATCGTTGGTGAAGTCCACCGCGATGGCGCGCAGAGAGGAAGGTGGCGTCCCCTCTGTTCCTGTTGTTGTACCTTGGTCCGGTGTCGCATACGCCGCCCTTGGATGAGCACCCATTCACCCCGGCGGAGCATCCACGGCCGCCGCCCCAGCCCCCTTCGCCGCAGGTACGGGTCCCAAGGGCGGCGCTAGAGGAACCATGCCGGTGGCGGAGCACCCACGGCTGTCGCCCTAGCCCCCTTGGCCGTAGGCACAGGTGCCATGGGCGGCGGCGGAGGAAGCATGCCCGGCGGCGGAGACCCACAGCCACCGCCCAAGCCCCCTTGGGTGCAGGCACCGATCCCATGGCCGGCGGCGGAGGACCCATGTCTGGCGGCTGAGGACCCATGCCCGGTTAGATAGGGTTCCTGCCCCCCTCCCCCAGACAAAACAAGAGTAGGAATATTCGAGAACCACTGTCCGATCGGACTTGTGTCTTATGTAGGACAAGCGGTACTCCCAAGGATATTTTTTATCGGCTATCACAGTCGCCAACGAACCCAATTATTGCTGTACGGACATATCCTCTCGTTCAAGCAATTTAAAAAACGACAGATACTAGTCATAAATATTGAACTAACAATGCATATAAACTCACATTGAACTTGCTCGGACATATCCTCTCGTTCAAGCCATTTAAACAACATAGTGAACTGGTCATAAATATTTATATAACAAGGCATATAGACCCACAGTGAACTCATTCGGCGCCCAATTTCACGGTTAGTTTATTTTTGTACATACCTCCAAGTTGATATGCATTGTAATTCCCCTATTAATGTTGTACGGATCGTTTCTACAACTATTATTTATAATATGTAACTGTGATTTAAACCCCCTAATGTCAAGATTCATATAATACATTGTGATTATATACACCATAAAGGTAAGATGTCTATGATGCACGTATTCTGTCAACACTTCGAGAAAATGCTAGCAACACGTTGTTGTGATCCTAATGTTGTTCTGATTGTATACACCATAAATTTAAAGTTTCTATAACGTACGGATTTTGGCAATGCATTTGTGGTGGTTTCTATGCAACACGATGATGTCATTTATACTCCCTAATGAAACTATTTCTATGATGTACAATCATATGCAATGCATTGTTGTCGTTTTTACGTCCTCGCCCAAAAATTTCTACAATATACGGACAATCGTACGGGCGGGCGCGCGGGACGGGGGCGCGCGTGGCGCCCGGTGCACATGTCGCGCACGGGGCGCACGGGGCGCGGGGAGATGGGGTGGGGGCTGGCCGGGGCTTCCAATTGTTATTGAAAGCCCGCTCCGAATATATATATATATAAGAAACCAGATAATAGATATATTTTTGTGTTGATCGAGTGTCAATCTTTCCTCCACCATCATAATTGTAAATCTGAAGAGAAATACATACAACATGATATATGTACAGGCTATTTGCACACCCCCATCGAGTGTCGTACCTTCGGCTATCTTTCAGCAACGATCCCCAATGCGGCCGGGCTGCTCCGCCTCTCCGCCATCTCCAGAGCCCCTGGCGCCGCCGCCGCCGCCGCTGCCTTGGGCTCGCCCTTGGGCAGCCGGTCCACCACGTCGGTGCGGCACACGGGGCACGCGCCGCTCTTCCTCAGCCACGAGTCCACGCACTCGGCGTGGAAGCTGTGCTCGCACCGCGGCAGCCGCCTGCACCGGTCGCCGGGCTCGAACGCCTCCAGGCACACCGCGCAATCCCCGCCGCCCCCGGCGCCGTCCGCAGCCTCGGCCTGCTTGAAGTCGTGGCACGACAGCGCGCCGAGCTCGCCGGCCGACAGCCCCCCGCCGCCGCAGCGGCCGCCCGCCGCGCGCTCCTCGTCGGTGGTGTGGGAGGTGCCGCGGGAGCCGAGCCCACGCCGCAGCGCCCAGATGATCACGAGGACGTGGACGACGAGCATCAGGGAGACGCCGACGATGAGCAGCACCACGGAGAGGATCTCGGTTGCGTTGGTCATGCTAGCATACAGTGCTATTGTTGTTGTCTAAAGACTGAAGGCTATGGATCAGAGGAACTGCCCGGGCACGGACAGGCTTTGCATGTGTCCATGGATAATAATGTGAAATTCCTTGCTTTGGATATGGAGACAGACCCCGAGATATAGTGTTCAAGTGTTAGGAGAAACCAAAGAGGTGGCCGACGTCGACATTATCATCACATCAGCACGGTAAAACATAGGGTTTATTTGTATGGTACTCAACCTGCGAGTTACTGATAAGTCCAAGGAAGAAAACGAATGGCGCGGCTGGTTTCTTTTTCTTGAGATAATTGTTTGCTTGCTATCATAAATTACGATCTGATATTCCGATTCATAGCAATGCCTGTTCAGAAAGAGGATGACGTTTCATCTTCTTCCTTGACGCTTGCTAACAGGTCGTGGACCAAAGGTAGGGAAAATATTTCAACCGCATCTTTGGACATTCCTTTAGGAAAAAGCAGGTGCAATATTAATGGTAATATGCATTCTTTTATTCACAACAATTCACTGCCACTTGTCTTGTTACGATATGACAGTAAGGGTATTATATGTTGATGGGGCAGTTAGAAAACTTATCGACGGGAAATTAAACTATGCACTCATTGCGCAACGATGCAAGTTGAGACGACCGACTTCTGACAGCAGCTCGTCTTATGCACATCATTTTTGGATTTTATTACAAGCCACTGGGCAACCACGCTACATCAGATTTGCAGACAGACAACTGGTGAGCTGAGATGCGACGCACAACATGACATCAATGATTTTTTTTTTTTGAGAACATGACATCAATGATTAACCAAAGGGAAAGGGAAAGGTTCAATCTTTTATGTTTTAGCTCCGTGTAGATAATTGGTGCCCGGACAAGCGATGGTGCGTGGGGGTCTCCATCGAGGGAGCCGTCAGTAACCTCCAGTGAACGGATCAACTTCAGCTGAAATGCTGGAGGCAGTTCGATCAAGCTCGATCGTTATGGCTCGGCTCATTTAATTAGATTTGCTCACTTAATTATTAGCTAGATTGGCTCTTGTTACCAAAAGAAGCTAAAGGCTCAGCTCGGCTCATTAGGAGTTTGAGCAAGCTTGTCAAGTTGTGTGGAAATTTAACATATATATATGACAGATACATGATACAACATTCAGTTTCTACTTAAATCAAACCAACATCATTTGAAATGCTCAAATGGAATGAACATGGACATGGCAGGCAATGCAGATATCACTACATGTACATTACTACATGAGGTCATGACCATCATCCATGCTATGCACAAAGCTGACCACCAACATGCAAAAATCACTTGACAGAAGCATAAATGACAAATACTGAAATGCACATATACATCAGCAGCTTGTAGCTGCATCACACATCAACAGATACGTTGCATCTAATTTTAATTCATGTAGTATTCTTTTTATCTCCGATTCACCAATTACAATTAACAATCCATGAGACTCCATATAGACCATGCATAATATCTGCAGTAATTTCAGCAGGAATATCATATTTTTGGTGATTGTTTGTCAGCTGCAGCTTGATTTATGGTACAACACTCTACAACTGCTAACGGCGTAACGAAATCAAATGTCAAAAGAATGGCAACTCGTCGAATCGGTCCTGTTTCTAGTGCAGCTTGATCAGCATGTCGTTGCAGGCGTCCATGGCGCCGGGCAGGCACCAGTGCAAACAGTCGCGCGACACGTTAAACCTGTCGGGCTGCCACAGACGGTACTTGCTCGGGTGCGCGTCCGGCCGCAACGCCATCGCCTCCGTGGCGTCGAGCAGCAGCATCCTCGCCCCCTTCCCCTCCCTCCCCGCCGCTGCCGCGGCGAACTCCTCCGCCTGTATCGCGTACATCTCCTTCTCCACCGCGTTCATCTCCCACCCGCCGCGCGCGAGCGGCCGCGTCCGCACGCAGTCGCCGTCCTCGTTCCACGTCCCGTTCTCGTAGTGAGACGGCGAGAGCGTGCGCACGACCACCGTCCTGGCGCGGCGCCGGCCACCAGGGCCGGGCGTGGCCGCGGCGGCCGCCGCCGCCCAGAGCGCGGTCCGGAACGCCTTCCGCAGCGGGTGCCGGAGCGTGAGGTCGGTGACGTTGGGCGCGAGGCAGCCGTTGCACCCGACGAGGCGGCCGCGCTCGTGGAACACGGACGGGCGGAAAAACCAGCTCCCCGCCGAGACCACCACGTAGTCGAACTCGCCGGCGCGCGCCGCCCACCCGGCGTCCGGCTCGTCGAGGTGGAGACTCCACAGGCCCGCCCCGCTCCCCGTAGGCCCGTCCGAGTCCGCCTCGACGGCGCGGACGAGGAACGGCGACCAGAACGACGCGACCGTGAACCCGTGCCGCCCGAAGCGGTACGCGTGCCTCGTCGCATTCGTCCACGGCGACGGCCGCTCGGCGCGCGCCAGGAGGCACACCAGCGAGTGCATCTGGTTCCTGGCGAGCGAGTCGCCGACGAACGCCATGGACCTGCCCCTCGCCGCGCGCAGGAACCGCGCCGCGTCGAGGCGCGGCAGCTCGCACCCCGCGGGGCGCCACCGCCACCGGACGAACCCGAGGTCCGGCCTGCCGTACCGCGCGCAGTCGTAGTGACCGTGGATCACGGGGCAGTTCTCCGTGGTGTAGCGCGGCGCACCCGGGTCCGGCACCCACTCGCCCTTGAAGATGTTGCACGACAGGTTGGCGCCGCCATCGCCGTCGTCGGTCACCAGCTCCGGCAGCAGCGGCTCGCGGTCGTCTGGCAGAATAACGACGGCGAGGATCACAAGGCACATCACGAGGAGAGCGGTGGGAATGGCACAGTTGATGATGGGGTAAGGAAGCTTGACCTCATGAAACTTCATTCTTCTAAGCAAATCCCAGAATAACAAGTAACAGCAGATAATCAGCTATGCAGCTTGTAAGTGTTCATATTGTTCATGAGTGGTGTGAGTTGTGTGCATATATAGATTCCTCCCCCCCCCCCCACTGTTTCTTGAAAGTTCAAGAGTGATCTGATCGGAATCTGTTAATGCTGAAAATGGCAGCGACAAAATAACGTTCTACACTGATGTACGTAATTAGAAGCGACGAACACCACCTGTAATGGTGGATTCCAGGCGTGCGGTTATGAGATCCAGCTGTTAGTTCTTGGGGCCTCCTTGATTCTGTAAAGCAGAAAGGTCCCAAGTGCTAAACAGGTGGGGTTATCTGAGACCTTGGACACTGGTTACCTGTAAACATGCCTAGCCGTAGCACTCCCTTTGGCTCCGGTTATGTTTGACCGGCCGGTCAAGGTCATAGAACTTGAGTTCACCAGCCTTTCAGAAATGGCATGGTCCTAGTCGAATCCTCGATAACACACGCTTTTTCTTCTCTTTTTCATTAAAGGATGCACACACACCTGCAATTACGCTCTCTATCGCACATTTATAAATAAAAATATTGAACCTCTCTACTCGAAACTAATAATATATATGTTACATTATTCTTTTATACTACGTTTTTGCCTGCCATCGCCATGCACAGAGCCGAAAAACTTTCAAACGCAATAAGAAGAGCATGAAAAACATGATTGATTGTGAACATTATGCTTTGCGCAATTAAAGTTATGTGGTTCATTCTCGATGCCTTTTGATATCTATTTTGGCCCAATATGAGAACATCATTGATTCTTACCAAAGCACATGAACCTCCATAATCAAGCTAACCATTTTCAATCCGTAAACATTTAAGTTTTCGTGTGAACTAAATATGAGTTATCTAAATTTGTATATCCAAATTGGCCTTGAGCAATAACACCATTACTAGGAGTTAATTCATAAAAATATCATTGTTAATACCATGGATTAATTGATTTTTACTTGATTTTTTGAAACCATCTCAAGGGTAAACAACTTTACTAAGAACTCAAATATAGATTTTTGGAGGCAGTTTTTATTTCAAATCGAAAATAGCTATATGCCACATCCATGCAAAATGAGTTCTATTGTTTTAGAGCACATAGTAAAAAGTTTCATAATTTTTGGAAATCATCTTACGGGTAAATAGCTTAGGTCAAAAATCAAGTGTAGCTTTTGGAAGAGTTTCTATTTGAAATCTGAATCGTAATCATCAACTCGCGTGACAACTCGATTATTGCATTTAGGAAGAATTTTTATTTCAAATCTACAATAGGTGTTAGAGTACCAGATCCATGCAAAATGATTCACTATTGACTTATACTCCCTCCATTCTAAATTCTAAATTATAGGTCGGTTTGACAAATCCAGATACATAGTTTTTAGTATGTATCAAGATATAATATATATTTAGGTGCATAGAAAAAATTATGTATCTAAATCGACCTACAATTTGAAACGGAAAGAGTAGCATCTATTTAAAATTTTTATAATTTTTGAAAACCAACTTAGGCCAGTCTCAATTAGGAGATTCATGGGCATTAAATTACATATCACATTAGCAGAATTGCTAACTTGATGACATTAATATAAGGAAAGAGAATGTAGTAGTTTCATCAGATGAGAGAAGAGTTTCATCCCGTAACATCCAGCATGCTTAATTATCAAGTCTCCAATTTTGATAACAGTGTAATTAAATTGTGCACTGAAATTGGCCTTATTTGTAATCAACTTAGTGAAAACTAAAACCAAGGAGGATTAAATGAGGGGGGTGTTAACTGGGAGGGGGCGCGGATCGAAATGAGGTGGCACCAGTACCCTTTACGTTCTTTTTAGTAGTACTAGCTATGTGCCCGGGCAAAAAATTCTAAAGTGACATTTTCTTCCTGAGTCTCATGTTCACTGTGATTCCTCATCGAATCTTCCAAGATAAACATTGGCCACTAAACCTATGAGCCTCATGTGCAATTTTAGAATAACACCATTAGAACAACATCATGGGTATGATATATATAGCTTTCCCGTCGTTAAAATCCATCACAATTTATAATGTGCTTTTACAAGAGTATATACAACAATTGAGAAAATGTTCTTGAAACAAAAACAAGCTGCTTGCAACAAACATGTAATTTCAATGTACGCCTATTGATGTTCGAGTAATCAGCGCTCAAATAAGTCGTTTCATTAAAAACAATGCCTAGGAATAGTTAAAAACGAAACAGAACGACTCTTTCAGTATATTTCACCATGGATCTGAATTTGTTCTACAAAATAAACATCTGTCCTCAGATCATAAAAATCCTTAGAATTAACACCGTCTTTCAGTTACAAGTCACCATGGCATCAACCATAAGATACATTTACATGAAAGAATTACCTTGGACAACTTTTTTCTAAGAGGATCAAGAAATCTAATATGAAACTACTGAACTATAAGGACACCCACAACAAAGTAAAGACTGACTATGATGTTCACTAAATTTTAGCTCATCTGCACAACTAAAGCAAACCAAACAATTGCTGGCATCAAGCAGCCTAGCAATATACTCATTGTGTCTTTCAGTTACAAGTTACCATGGCATCAACCATAAGATACATGTACATGAAAGAATTACCTTGGACAACTTTTTTCTAAGAGGATCAAGAAATCTAATATGAAACTATTGAACTATAAGGACACCCACAACAAAGTAAAGATTGACTATGATGTTCACTAAATTTTAGCTCATCTGCACAACTAAAGCAAACCAAACAATTGCTGGCATCAAGCAGCCTAGCAATATACTCATTGTGTCCTTTAAAAAAAATATAGTCATGATGTTTCTCTTACTGGAGCTCACCCATGCAATTCCACGAGCACTAAATATCATACTGAAAACCTTTTTTTGCACCTGCAACACCCAAGTAAGCACAGGAGCAGGGTTCAAATGTTGAAGCATTATCATTATAGTGGTTTGGCATAACTATTGTTCAAGGTAGTCATTTTCAGATATAAAGAAATTTTTCAAAATTTAGAGCAGTATTTTAATTTTATAATGATATGAGAGTAATATTACAATTCCAGCTCACTCAACGTGACGTCCTCACCTTATTCAATTTTTGTTTCTGCCTTCAACTCTAGCATGCATCTGTCCCTGCAACATTCTAGTCAACAGAAGCCGAGCATGGTTACTAACAGGCCATTAGAAACAAGAGCTCAGACTACTATAAATGTAATATTTTGAAGCAGAAACCAGATGCACTAATCAAGCTTTTACTGATCAGGGTCAGTTTTTAGATATATGCCTAGATGGACCATCAGCCACCACCGCCCACAAATAATTTTGTGCCTACCATTGCTAAGAAATTTGAGAGATCTAGCCTTAAAACAACCAGAAAGGGATTGAAAAAGATGGGTCTACAATCTGCACGCAGCATGAAAAAAATATAAATTTTCATGTCATCATGAGATGAAACCATGTAAAAGTAATCAAAACAACATATAGAAAGAATAATGGCTTGACAGCTGGGTATGCATCACTATTAGAAAAAGTAATTTTATTTTGTTGTAAGAATTATAGTTATTCTAAGAAGTATAGTTCACGAGTAGTATTTTCAAATTTAAAGAAGTAATATTCAAAATTAGTACATTTGTCTTTATCATGGTTTGGCATTATTGTGGTTCAAAGAAGTAATATTTAAATAGTAAGTAATATGCACAATGATATTAGAGAAGTAATTCTGAAAATTTGGTTCGGACGTTGATAGTACCATGGTGTTGATGGAGAATCCGTCTCGTCCGGACGGCGCCCGCGGGCGGAAGATCGGGACGGAATATGTATGTAGAGATAACTGCATATGTTAGCTGAATATGTATGAGATAACTGCATATGTTAGCTGCAGCACTACTAAAGATTTAGTTTGTCCATAAATCAAGTACAGGGAGCATACCAATCTGATTTAGTTTGTCCAGAAAATTCAGCTGCTCCTCGAAAGCCTGCATATGATAAATTAGTATCTTCAGTGAGATAACGAAAACATCAATTTAAATGCACGATGAATTTAGGAATTGAGATAGTATATAACATCTCAAACATGATACTACATATGTCCAAAAGTAGATTCTCTGAGCCCCAATATGACTGCAGCCAGAGATGCTTAGCTCTATGCATTGCTTATAAATTGTTTTAGGTATGGCCGTTACAGTGCAAAACAAAAAAAATGTTTCCATTCAGAGAATAGAAGTGAACACAATGGGTCACGACACCACCAATGATATCATGGCTGCTTCACTCCTCTCCGTTCCATTCCATGGCAATGCTGCCTTTAGTTGACATAGGTTAATTGACTGTAACAAAGAACATGACAAGACAGTTTTCAAATTTAGAAAGGAAAAAGACATGTACTGCTGTTCATCTGATAGCAATAGTTTGCTGAACTAAATCAGGCTTAAATTTAAACCATACACAGGGGCACAGGGCTAAGAGAAGCAATTCTCAAGAAAGGAACTGCACTAACAAATTTAAATCTACAGAGTCCTAACAATGTGTACGTTGGCGCCGCCGTGGTCGCACTTTCATGCTGCCGGTGACCGCCTCCGCTCGCACTCCCTTGCGTTAGGCGCATCACGCCGTCGTCCGCACGAGTCGGTGTTGCACCTAACTGATAAACTCATTTGTTCCTGAGCATATGCACATTCATCCATATTTATGATATCTCTTTCCTGATCCAGTTATGGTGTCACAAGCTTTGCAACTGCTTCTCTTTGCTCCTAGCTTCAAACATAAAATCATTATATTTAGTTACAACAGTATAATAAATCCTAAGATCTAAGTGCATCTCAAGCTTCAGACAGTTACGTTTAGTATGCTAGAATTCAACAAAATTTTATCCTGAACCTAAACACATGTATTGTCTCTCAACATTGCAATAAAAATGTACATGCCTAGCCTGTACCTATTTGATAGATGCTTCTGAATGAATCATATTCCAAATTTTTGATTGGCAAAGGTAATATCAACTCTGTATGAAAAAACATTACATAGAACAGATCATTAGTTTATTGAAGACATTTTACATCTGCCCGACAGCTTTATGCGATGCATAACGTAGAAGCTCCCTCGCTGCTGTTACGTTAGCTGCAATTTGGCCGACGACTGAGCAAACTAAAGTAGGCACCTGCAATGTAGTCGTTGAGGCCCCAGTGGTCTTCACAAATCAGAGCCTGCCTTTGTCGATAAAAACCAATACAATCAGATTGTTTTCCTCTCAGACTCTGCTCGATCTCTCTTCTCTGTTCTTAGAAGCATCTCTATGCTGTACAATAGGTAGATCTGTAAAGAAAACAAATAAACAAGAGGAATTAAACAAGAAGAAAAAGTGATCCAATAAAAAAAATCTGTTCCAGCAGTACAGAGAGCGACGCAAACCTGAGTAAGGGAATTGTGGATGGAGATGGCGGCACCTCCGTGCATCTATCCTGCTCCCCACAGCGCCGGCGGCTGGAGTCTGGACAACTGCCACCTCCATGGATCCAGCCTCCACGATCCCTCCATTAGGACGGTAGCCGATGAGGGGGAGGACCGGAGGAGGCAGTTTCGATGAGCATCAAGAATGCAGAACTGCGGTGGCAGATCGAGAAAAAAAAACGTAGGAGGAGAGGAATCATGGGATGGGGGGAGGGACGGACGGGGAGAGGAATCGTGGCGGGTAGGTCTGCTGGCACGGCCCGCAGCGGGGCTTCGGGGACGGCGGCGTGGCGTCGGACGCGGTGTGGAGGGCGGCGGCGCGCGCACCGAGGGTGGGGGATCCGCGGCGGGGAGGGCAGCTGCCGCGGCGTGATTTTGGGGACGGCGGGGTGGCGTCGGGCGCGGCGTTGAGGACGGTGGACGCGCGTGGGGTATCCGTGGCGGCCACTGCTGCGGGGCGTCGGTATCCACGACCGCCGCTGCAGGGTGTCGGGGATGGTGGGCGGCGCAGGATGGTGGCCACGCCAGCGTCCTGGCACGCGCGCAGCAGATCCGCGTACGAGATGACCTCCCCGTCCCCGAGCCGCCGCTTGAGCGCCTCGACGTTGGCCAGCCGCATCAGCCTCCGCGGCTCCGCCGCCGTCACCTCCTCCTCCCCGTTCCTCCTCGCCGCCTCCTCCGCCATCGCCGCCGCGGCGGGGCCAGAGCGCTCGAGCGCGCGCGGTGGCAAGGGCGCGCGGGGACGGGCGGCGGGGGGCTGAGGATGGAGGAGCGCGCGGGGTGGAGGAGGAGGTAGGGGCGCGCGGGGGTGGGCGGCGGGGGCGGAGGAGGAGGAGCACGCGAGGCTGGAGCGTGCGGGGCGAGATCCAGGGGAGGGCGACGGCGGCAGCAAGCGCAGGGGGAGGTGGGGGGAGAGGCGACGGCGGCAGCAAGCCCGGGGGGAGACAGAGGAGAGGGTGCCGAGGGCGCGGGGCATACTCGCGACGGGGGTCGGGCGGCAGACGGATGCATGGCAGACTCGCGTGCGGGGGTGTAATTATGTTACACGAAATTTTTGTCTTACTTATGGTCTTTTTAGTTATATAATAATAGGAGATAAGTATAATTGCATAGGAGAAGGTGTATAAATACTAACAATTTTAATGGGATCATCATAGTATTAAATTTGCTGACATGGCAAGATAGAGAAGAGGGGAAGTGTCATGATATGTGAGAGCACGGTTCTCAAATTTCTAATTTTGGTAACTATGCAATGACACTCCCTACTGACACTGGCCTAGTAGTGACACTAGATGTTTGAGATAAATAGGTAGTTTGCATACTTAAGTTAGTGAACGTATTAGAATTTGTCATATTCCTTAATGGAGATTTGGGGTCCTTATTTAACAAAAAGTAGATTTGAGGATATCTAAGTGATATATAAAAGAAATGACCCGGCTAACGTACGGCCTGATGAGGATATCACTGCTTTGAATACTCACAATAATCCTTTATTGAACATTCCCATCACAGGAGCTCGCGCACGACAGTTGAATATAGAGGTGAGCTCGTTTCTAAACACTTCTTTATATAATTTTAAGAATAGACTGTTATCTTATGATTATGATTATATCATGATTAGAAACCAAGGAGAGGACCAAGAGATACTCAAGGAAGGATATGGAGGTGTGGAGGACCAGCAAGGAAGCCCAAGTCGAGGTGGAGGCTCAAATCAAGTCGACTTCGAGGCTGCCTCGAAGTCCAGGAGCAATCCGCGCTAAAACGGTCGCTCAGGTCGCATACGGGCTCGGATTTGGGCGTTCTTTATATGCACAGAAACATAAGAAGAAGACGCTTCCAATGGCGCTGGTCTCAGGCCCAAATTCATCCGGAGTTGTCAGGAATTCCTAGAACAAGTTGACATCCAGAATCTGCCTCATTGCTGCGCCACCGCATTTTGGCCTTTGGGCCGTGTATCGTGATGGAGCCAATTAGGGGCGCATCTAGGGGTCTTGCACAACCCTAGGGTCTTCATAAACAGGCGTCGCCCATCCATTAGAGTTTGAATTTTGCTTTAGATTAATCTGTCTTTGAACAGTTGCCATTCATCGGTTTGTAAAACCCCAACTCGGGTGCTTAATCATTCATCTGCAGTTTGTCACTTTTAATTAAGAGTTGCGTTCTTTCGAGATCTTGCTTGTGTTCATCGTTTCGCAGGCAGGGATTAGCCTCCTTGGCGAGGTCAACCGGATTGTGACACGATTGATAACCAGAGAAGTTGTGGTGCTAAGATTGCAGGAATTCGGATCTTTGCATCTGAAGCCGGATCGATGTGTCAAGCTCCGTCCAAAATGAGAGTTATCCTTCACCTGACGGAAGATCGGAAGATCGGGCACTCTAGTTCCCATCACAGCCGGCCGGCCGTAAATTAGGCCCGCCGTACGGCATGCCCTTTTTGGCAACCGGAGTCATTCTGTTTTTTTCTGCTCTTTTTCTTTTGAAAAAATGACACTGCAGCCTAAAAGCACTATCACGGGTGATCTAGGATCAGACAAAATAGCATGAACATCTACACATGATTAGATATACAATACATGATTTAGAACTGCAAATGATTGTAAACCTAGCAATTTGGTTTATAATAGGCTATTTACACAAACACATTTGCCTCCCCCTCCCTAAATCCAAAAGTACATCACAAGCAAAACTGAACATTCATGACTCGTTGTGCTGTGCAGGATCTCAGAAAACGGCGATCTACCAGCATATTATCACAAATGCCCGTTATCTTCATACTTGCATAACTGATGAGCTCCTTTCACGACCTGCCAATACAATGAGAAAAAAACGAAATCAGTTAGCAAAATAGCACATAAGCAAAATAAGTTGGATATGTGAAGAACTAGCTTGCTTGTGTATCCTAATAACAATCAAGAGGCACACAAGAAAAATGTCATGATAAATTACCTACAGGCAAATGCATTGTTTTGCTTGTTAGCCAAACAATTGCCTAACTTATTCCTTTTAGGAAACTGCTTGTTCCAGATTAGTATTATATTGTGCAGATATAGCTCTAAATCACTAGATTGTTCCAGTAAGTTTTCCATGGCAGGGAAAGTTTTACAGGTTCCACAAAAATCACCAGTAAAAAGCACACCACAGATCCTTATTTCTGTTCATGGATCCACTTTACAAACATGCCTGAGGGCACTATCTAGCCAAGAGAAACTGTTTTTGATGTACTAGAACTGCATACTAGGAGGGAGGTTTGACGACACTATCTAGCCAAGAGAACAAAATATGAACCTCCAAGCAGACTGCACTGAGCGAATCCACGGACCAAAAACAACATAGTTGAAGTGCCCATACCATGTACTGCTTAGTGCTTACTTGCGTGCTATTTTTGGCTGTACGATATTTATCAATCCTTACCGTCTCCTGCACCATGACAAAAACAGAAACAGTGAATATTTTATAACATAAATTAATAAAGAATAGACAATAGGTAACAGATTCATTGTTTTGCTTGCTGTATTGCACCAATTTGCCTATGAAAAAACATTGAATTGCTTGCTATATTGGACTAAAAATACTCAACTAGAATACAAAATGCTAGACTAAAAATGTATTTTAGCAAAAAACTCACCAATATATGAAAAATTCCTAAAACTATAATAAAAATTTAAAATTATTAAAAAATGAACATGCAACAATATCAGTTTAAAATAGATCTGAAAAAAATAGAACACAAACATGGTGGCCACTGTCAACGAAAATGCTTAAATAAGAACACAAATATTATAAACTAAAATGAATAATTTGCTAATTGATTTCGCATATGTTCGACTACAAGATGGAATATGTGGGCTCACCATGGCAATTAATAGAACAAGAACATAGTAAGGAGGTGGAGCCCTTAACTAAAGTGAAGTCCTGATACAAGTAAATCCTCTGGATGGAGCCACATTGTTAGTCCCTCTAAATAGTAACTGCACAAAAATTAATATGAAAAGAATCAATTTGCCAGTGGATCAAACTCATATACATAAAAAACAAGGTTATGTTAGCCTAAACAACACAAGAAGCAACTGCTGCTATATTCAAGAATAATACTTTGCCTACTAAAATAAGCTGAAGAACAATACTTTGCTTAACTAAATCACAGAACTTTGCCAGACTAATAACACTACTTTGCCTATCTAAGAATAGAACTTTGCTAACTGACAATAGTACTTTGCCTAACTGAGAATAGTACTTTGCTAACAAATAGGAGAATAGTACTTTGCTAATAAAAAGGCTACTCTGAAGCATTGTGTAAAAGGGTCAAAACCAAATAATCAGATGAGATAAGTAGCTTACAGTTTATACTAATCACACTGAGATAAGTAGCTTACAGTTTTTACTAATCACACTAAGTAGTCATTATTTGACTGCACATATGCACATATGACATGCCAAAAACATCGGTTGCAACCATATAGGATGATGCACATGCAAGATGTGATGCACTCTAATAAGAGTGAATGTCCAAAATATGAAGCAATTATCTGCCTAAATGGAACAGTAGTTTTTCCTAGCAGAAATCGTACTTTACCTCACCATGTTTTACTATGTATATATGCATTCAAAGCTGTTCTTCCTAGTGTAGCTGCACAAAATTGATTCAGTAAGCAAAATAGAAAATCCAGAAAATATGGGAAAATTTTCAAATCAAAACACCAAAAATGCTATACTAAAATGAATTAATTGCTAGCTGGTTTAGCATAAGTTGCCTACACATAAAGAATGCATAGGCTTAACTCAGTGTCCTCGCTTTGCCCAACTTAGAATAGAACCTATTGTCCTAACTGAGATAGTACTTTGCTTAAGTAGTAACAGCTAACAGATGTTTTACTTGATTAAGAAAGTATTTGTATCTAATTGAGATAGTACTTTGCCTAATTAATAGCAGATTATTGCCTATGGACAACAAAAGTATTGCTTAGTATAATGATACGATTAGGAATTTCAGGTGTTCAATCAATCACCAGGCTTTTGAATGCTCGTTTAATGTCATAAGAAGCACACCATAAGTATTTTGATTAGTATTCAGTAGATATCTTGATGATATCAGTTAAGCATTCAGAAGTTCAATATCGTCTGTCCCAATGCGTTGCTCTATCTGAACAAACATAGTGAAACGGAGGGAATAGTAAGCTATATACTATGTCTATGTACAATCTAATTGATAAGGTCTAGTTTGGTTTTTTAAGTAGCTGTCACATCGAATGTTCGGATATCAATTCGAATGTTCGGATGTCAACTTAATATAAAAATAATTGCATAAGTTGTAATTAGGGCTCTAGACAAATCTATTAAGTATAATTAATGCACGATTAGCAGATGGTGTCGGTAAGCCTACCTAGGGATACCGTAAGGTAGTAGACTTGTGGTTAGGGTGTCGCCGAGATCAGGAACTCGATGGTGCAAGGAACACAAGGGTTTAGATAGGTTCGGGCCGCAGTATGCGTAATACCCTATATCCTGTATGGTTTGTATTTCTTTGAGATTATACATTATGTTCTGGAGGGGTCCCTGTCCGCCCTTATATATCCCGGGGGGACAGGGTTACATGGAAATCCCGGTCTGGTACGAGCTTAGGAGTCCTATCCGAGTACTCTCGGGTAGTTTCCTTCTGTACCGACTAGTTGTATTTGCTTATGAGTACTTATGGATAAGGCATGGGACATGTCCCACCCCTTACTCTAGAATGTTCTACGCCACGCGTGCAGTCCCGCTGCCCCGGGTTTGACAAGCCCCCGAGCTCTTCATAGGCGAGTACTGCAGGCTTCGAGTACTTTTAGAAGTCATCCTTCGATTTCTGCTGAAACTCTGTCTTGAAGGTGTCTTTCGAGTACTTTCCTTGCCTGCTCGAGACTGTGATGTGCTCTAGCCCCGAGTACTTTCAAGTCTTTTCTTTCTGTGGGGTGCGATGCAAATCGCACTCCATATGGAGTAGCCCCCGAGCCTTAGGTTGAATCGAAGAATCAGGCTGAGGGTCCCACTAGTCTTGAATCTTCTTTCCTTATCTTCCAAATATTTTCGAAAAATATACCATCGATGACACGTGTCCCGCAACCCCCGAGCCTTGAATCCAAATCCCGAGGTTTGGAAAAAAGGATCCAAAAGAACATGGCATACTGAACAGTGTTATGTACAAAATTTGTGTATAAGTCGTGTGATCTGCCTTGATGGTTTTCCTTAAAAATTAACTGGTTCAAAATTCGAAAAACCCCTTTATTCAGAATAAGGTCTCTGAAAAATGGTTAATCAAATAAACTTTCCAAAACTCTTCCCAAAATAACCGCTCAAAACAAATCACACTTTTTTAGGGAAAAAAACTCTTCGGCTTCCAAACAGTAGATCTGGGCCTACCCGCTGGTTATTTAACCACGCGGTGACTCTAGGGTTTTTACCCTTTCACTCTCTGCCTTAGCCATTTCGCCCTCTCATTCTCCTGCGCCGCCAGTCACTTTAGATCTAGGGTTTGAGAGCCCCATTGAGCTCGTCCTCCATCCCCAGCCAAACTAGTCGGAGAATCCAGCCTCGCCATTAGTGAGTGCTTGCACCCTTCTCTTGAAGCCCCCGAACATATGTGAGTGAAACGGCTCGTGACATTCAAGATGGGCAATAAGAAGCAGTCGGGCAAGGGGAAGAAGGAGGAGGCGACTACCAGCGACTGGGAGAGAAGTAAGTGCACTCGTGATGACCCTCTCAACTTGGTTGCTCAAGGCCCTATTCAATCGGAGGAAATAGTTCATTGGAAACCTTCCTTCCGTCAGTTTTTTCCGCAAGAAGATGTAGATCAGATCGTTATCTTCGAACATTTTATCGAAAGGGCATTGGCCCTCCCCACCTCTGACTTTCTCCACGACCTTCTTTTCCACTGGGGTATTCAGATCCATCACCTGAACCCCAATTCTATTGCTCATCTCTCCATCTTTATTCATTTCTGCGAAGCTTTTCTCGGTATCGAGCCACATTTCGATCTTTTCCGGTACTTCTTTCATCTTCGTCAACAACCTTCAGAAGAGAGACAATACATTGTTGGCAGAGCCGGGATCCAGTTCAAGCCGGGGAAGGGGAAGGAGTACATCCAGTACTCGCTTCCCACAAACCACTCGGGCTGGAGGCCCTTGTGGTTTTACATTGAAAACCGTAAGCCCACACTGCCAGAGCGGACTCCAGGGAAGGCAGTGTGGAGAGGCGAATGGAATGAGAAGTTAAATGAAAACCAGATGCTCCAAGTTAGAGAGCTGCTTGATCTGATTGTAGCGCACAAGGAGACTGGGGTGACCGGCGCTTCCGTTCTAGCCTCTATGTATAAACGGCGTATCATGCCATTACAGAAGAGATGCCGGTTCGAGTTCGAGTACTTAGGAAGTAATGACCCTTCTCGCCTTTCTTCAGAAATTCTCCCTTCGGAGACAGCCATTGACCGTGCTCGCTGAGTTCTACTCGATGTGAACACGGTTCCCTATGTCCCGACGCTTTTCAGCGCAACAAATCCACTGAAACCGGTACGAGTAGTATCCTTGTCGAGTACTTAGAGTACTTGTAGTTATAAGTTATCACTGATTGCTAGCTTGTTTTTGTAACTGCACAGGGGCACACTGATTTATTCCGGTGTCCTGCTCCAGATCCTAACATTCCTCAGCCAGAGCATCTCAAGCCAAGTGCATTCCAGAGGCTTAAGATCAGCCACCTTGATCTTGATCTCGTACTGATGAAGAACTGACGGATTCTGACGACGGTATTCCTTTGGCAGTGTTCTTGAAGAAATCTGGCAAGGAGTCGTCAAGTAACATGGAGATTCCAGGCCATCCAACCAAGCCACGGGTGGGCGTTAGGAAGCGCAAACTCTCCATCGCCATCACCGACTTGTCAGATGACAACCCGAGGTAAACTAGAACTTCGAGTACTTTCCTTGTTGACTTGGATGTTCTTTTGCTGAGATTTTCTTTGTTTTGTCTTCAGTCCTCCAGCCTCCCCCTTGTCCAAGCGTTCCAAGAACGGGGAAAAGATGGTCTCCTCTAGGGATGATGCCGTACCAGTAATTAACGTCCAGCCTGGTGCGGTGGACCCTTCCGCTGTTGACGTTGCATCGACCCCAAACAACTCGATCCCGGCGAGCGCCTCGCAAGCTCAACCGAAGGGACCTGCTAGCAGCTCGATGAAAGCGGGTACTCGAGGGCCATGGCTTATACAGCTGAAGAAGGTGGTGACCAATAGATCCTCCACGTAAGTCTCGAGTACTTGAACTTGTACCGTTTGTGTATCTTCTTGTCCAATGGTTGATGTAAATGCTTTTTGTACAGGCCTTCCTCTGCTCTGGGCTTAGGAGAGCCTGGCGATGCCCCGACTGTCCAAGCCCCCGAGACTGGGAAAGATACGGATGTTGCAGCGTTGGAGAAGACTGCTATGCCTCCTCCTCCTCCGGCCACCAACATCAAGGCGGAGAAAGAAGCCGAGCCAGAGCAGGCGGAACCGGAGCGGGTGGAGGTGGAGATCCCTGCGCTCGAGATACCCGAAGGTGAGCCCATCGTGCCTCCTCCGCCACCCGGTACCAATCTGCTTGAAGCTAGACTAGTAACTGCGGGTGAAGTGGCAGGAGAGCTACCCAAGGAGTCGGGCGCACAAGATGCCAGAGCCGCGGGTATTTCGGACCCTGGCACCAACACAG
Source organism: Panicum miliaceum (assembly GCA_032594955.1). Classification (NCBI taxonomy): domain Eukaryota; kingdom Viridiplantae; phylum Streptophyta; class Magnoliopsida; order Poales; family Poaceae; genus Panicum; species Panicum miliaceum. The sequence continues at coordinate 23,185,912 of CM064062.1, forward strand.
CTGAGGCCGCGGGCACAAAAGGCCCTGGCGCAAGAGATGCTGGCGCCGCGGGTACCTCTGAACCCAGCGTTGATGCAGCGGAGAAAGAAGACTTGATCGTGACGCCATATGGTTGGCAGCACGCGATCAAGCTGGACTTAATTGAAGACCCTTATCTGACCAAGGAGAAATGGAAACATCTCCAAAGCGTCTTTAAGGATTTATACAAACCACTGTGAGTATTCATCCTTCTCGAGTAGTTTTTTGCATCCTCTGTTTTGGTATAATCATTGCCCTCTACTGCTTGTGTCTTGTAGAATCTGATGGACCGCTCCCAAGAGAAATTCGAGAAACTCAAATTTATTGAGGACGGCCATCGCCAGCTGCAAGCGAAGGACCGTAGAATCTCCGAAGAAGTTTACAAGAACGTTGAACTGCAGAATGAACTCGAGCAACTGAAAAGTGAGCGAACTCGGGAAACCTGGCTCCTCAAGAATGGTATAAAGAATCTTGAAAAGGAAAAAGCCGAGCTGGTTGAGAAAAACAAGAAGATCGCCAAGGTTCACAAAGGTAACTTGTCGCTTCTTGTTATCTCTAATTCGTCTATTGTTCGAGTAGTTTCTGAAACTTCCCGACTGCTTGTTTTCTCTTGCTCGCTGAATTGAAATCCACTTTGCAAAAGAAAGAAAATACGATTATAGATCTGAAGAACCTTGTTTACCGTGGCGCAGATGATGTCGAGTGCCTTGAAAAGATTCTCCAGGATGCAGATGTCCATTTCCGTGATGCCATGCAACAGATCAAGAACATGCTTGAGGACAAAGACCGCATGCAGAAGAAGCTTGAAGATCTCAAAACCGCTGCACAAGCTGTCGTGGAGATGGTGGAGTTCCCTTCTGATGGTGAAGCAGAAGAGCAATCACTTCTGGAGGAGCTTCGTGTGACTCCACAGAAAGTTGCTAGATACATCTCGGAAGCCACCAGGACATACATTGCTCAGGCGCTCGCTTTGGTGAGTCCTACTGGCCCAAGGCACAGCTTGAACCACTCGCTGAAGGCATGGCGTCCGACTGCTCTGTTGAGCAATTCACGAAGTACCGTGAAGAAGTCGAGCCCATTGCTGATAAGATAGCTGAGAGCTTGAAGCAAGAAGGTTAGGAGTAGAAAAAAACAATATGTGTTATGAAAAACACTTATGTTGTTTTGTGAATATGTATAAATTTGCCTATTTGATCTTTTCCTTAGCATGTATCTTTGTGTGATGTTTGCTGGTATGATCGTAGGACTTAGAGTAGTCGGAGACGTTTGAGTTAAGCTACTCCAAGATCATCAGCTTAGATGTAGTCAGTAACTTGACGTTCCTTAAGAGTGCTCGTAGAGCAAAAGGACTTAGCCTGAATTTACCCGATCATGCGGTACACTAGGTTAGCCTTTGGGCTTAAAAGCCTGAACGATTTTAGTTGCCGGCGTCCTGCGTGTGAGCATGAAATAACTTAACCGTGTGATGGGCTTGGTGACCCCTTCGGCGGATGCTTTAATGCTCTCTATCGAGTATTAGTTGTTAGACCCGGGGCAACGGGACTGCACGCGTAGCGTAGAACATTCTAGAGTAAGGGGTGGAGCATATCCCATACCTTATCCATACTGTAAAGTACTTGTAAGAAAGTACAACTAGTCGGTACAGAAGAAACTATCCGAAAGTACTCGATTAGGACTCCAAAACTCGTACCAGACTAGGATTTCCATGTAACCCTGTCCTGAAGGATATATAAGGGCAGGCAGGTACCCCTCCAAAGCACATTGTACATAACGCATAACCCCAAGGCAATACAAACCATACAGGACGTAGGGTATTACGCATACTGCGGCCCGAACCTGTCTAAACCCTTGTGTTCCTAGCACCATCAAGTTCCTAATCTCGGTGACACCCTAACCACAAGTCTACTACCTTAGGGAATCCCTAGGTAGGCTTGCCAGTAAAACACCGACAACTGGTGCGCCAGGTAGGGGGGCTCATCGAAGATCAACCGCCGAATTCGATGGTAACTTTCAGCTTCACCAGCGTCGTGTCCCCTGCGGGCACAACTTTCGTCTTCGACTCTTGGGTCTGTGTCTCTGATGGCACAGGCGGCATCCGTCGGCACCTCGTGGACAACAAGCCGGAGGCATCTGCAGCAACACTAAGCAGCGTTCTCGACGAGTTCGTTGACAACCTCGACGAGATGCTGCTCACTGACCTCGCCAGGGAGATCGAGAAGCTGTCCGTTTTTGACGCGACTCCGACTCGTGCTGCATAAAACTTCCTCGGATCGGACTCGACTCCATCTGAGGAGCAACGTGACTGATTCCCCTTCAGTTTACGCAATACGGCCACTGTTTACTAGGAGGCCATAAAGTTCGAATTCTACTCTGCATTGGAGAAGGATCTGGACGAACTACTCGAGCTCGGGGACAAGGACGCCACCGCATGCCGGGAGGCCCCTATCTTCGACGACTACGACTCGAACTCCGATCCCGAGGCCGAACCCTACTTGGGTGGCCAGGGCTTGGTTATAACCTCCACACCGGAGGGTCGCTTCGTGTACTGGAAGGGCATGAAACCCTCCGAACTACTCGAAGACAATGAAAGATTGATCGCTCACCTTGACTCCCTGCCTTTCCAAAAGGGCAGACCACTCAGTGAGACCACCCCCGACGGAGCTGTACTCGTAGATTACAGCTCTGACGATCCATCCACACACCGCCACATCTACATGGCGGAATCCGACGAATACAGCGACAAGCACCGCAACGAAAGGCCTGAGCAGATCTTTGAGGATGAGCACACCGCAGATGCCGCCAACGAGTCCGCTCAGGACCGTGAGGCCCGCAGGCTGCGCAACAGGAAACATGCTAAGCGCAGAAGGGACGCCAATGATCGGCGCGCACGAATTCAACGTGACCTCGACGCTGAGTTCGCAGCAGCACAGGACACCGGGTTCAACACTCCTGCCGCCAACATTGCTCGTATAACCGTAGTGTTAACTGGCAACCCCGACCTGCAAGTCCAAACCGTCGTTCGCATGGCGCAGCGGGCACTGCTGCAGATCAACCAGCAGAACCCAATGCCCTCGGTTTCCCGAGGAAGGCGCGAGGTCGAGGGAGAAAGCCAAGTCTGCAGAACACCAGGGGGCCACCCCAGGCGACAAGCTGCTCCCTCCATCAACCAACAGGGAAGCCGTGGTCCGCAAGGAAGCCGACCAGCGACCCACGCACCACATCCGGAAGGTTCCGTTCACAACTATCGCTGCTCGGAGCTCGAAAAGCTCTCAACGGGCGACCTCCGCGACAACATCAACATGGGGCGCGATGCTCGCTCCATCATCAACAATCGGAGGAAGGAACGCGCCGGAACCGAGGGAAACACTACACGGGACGACAGCGATCGCTTCCCCGCTTTCTCCTCCCGCTTCGACAACTACAAGTGCCCTGAGGGATTCAAACCCATCGGCATCACCAAGTACGATGGTAAGCAATCTCCTCAACAGTGGATACGATGCTACTCCACCGCTATTGAAGTCGCAGGCGGCACCAACACCACCAAGGTCGTCTATTTCCCGATGGCCCTGGAGACCGCCCCACTCACTTGGCTGGAGAGCCTAACCAAGAACTCCATCGACTCCTAGGAGCAACTGCGGAACGTCTTCAACGACAACTTCCAGGGGGCGATTGCTCGGGCAGGTACTCGACACGACCTGTCCCAATGCAAGCAAGAAAGGAACGAGCTCCTGCGCTTGTACACCTGCCGCTTCTTCGGCACTCGAGCTACGATCGCCAATATCTCTGAGAGCGACGTCATCGACTGCTTCCACAACGGCCTCACTGACCAGTCTCTGTTCCGCGACTTCAGCGGCAACCGCCCCAAGACTATTGCTGCCCTCCGCGACATGATGCAGACCTGGGCAGACCAAGAGGAGCAATAGCGTGATCGGTTCTCGAAACACGGCAATGACTACAGCAAGCACAACAACGACCACCGCAAGGACAGAAACCAGCGGGACTACTCGGGATCCTTCCTAAAGCGCAAGCCAGACGATCTCGTCACGGCTATCAATCGCACCCCGCGAGGCAAAAAGCCATCCAATCTGCAAGAGGAGTTTGACAAACTCATGCAGAAACAATGCCTGTGGCACCCACACTCAAAGCACTCTGCTTTCGAGTGTTACCAGCTCCGGAAGTCCCTCAACGCCCCGCCCTTGGAGAAGGGTGACAAGAAGAAGAAGGACAAGGACGACGAAGATCCGGAGAACAAGACAAACGCCGATGAATTCCCGGACGTATCCAAGGTGGTCAATGTTATCTTCGGTGGTGAATCAGGATTTGTCTCCAAAAGGACTCAGAAGCTGCACCGCCACGAGATCATGTCCATCGAGCCGACGGTACCACGACCCCTCTGGTGGTCGGAGGTCCCCATCTTGTTCTCCAAGGCTGATCAGTGGACGAGATTTACTAAGCCGGGCAAACTCCCACTCATCCTAGATCCGGTGGTTGCAGATGTCAGGCTCGCAAAAGTACTCATCAACGGAGGCAGCGGCCTCAACATCATCTTTGCGAGTACTCTAAGGAAGATGGGGGCAAATTTCATCGACATGCTTACCCCCAGCAAGGTTCCCTTCTACGGCATTGTACCTAGGAGCGCAGCTACGCCGCTTGGCATGGTGGTGCTTCCCGTCCCCTTTGGGACGAGGGAAAACTACCATACCGAGTACATCAAGTTCGAAGTAGCCAACTTCGAAACCTCCTATAACGCCATTCTGGGCAGACCTGCAATGGCCAAATTCATGGCCGTACCGCACTATGTTTACTTACTCCTGAAGATGCCAGGAAAGAGTGGGGTTCTCACCTTTTGCGGCGACCTGGAGAAGTCCTACGACTGCGACCATAAGGCCATTGAGTACGCCTCGACCACACGTGTACCAGATACTTCAGGTCAAGTACTCATGGTTGCGCAACAGCTCTCCGAAACAGGGCTAGAAATTCCCACAAAGAAGGCGAACCACTCGAAGCTGCAGCCCACCGGAGAACTCGCTTTGAAGTCCATCCAGCTGCAGGAAGGAGACTCGTCCAAGACAGCCCTGATCGGATCACAGCTTGACCTAAAATAGGAAGGCGCACTCATCAATTTCCTTAGGGCCAACCGAGACATATTCGCATGGAAACTAGCGGACGTGCCAGGGGTGCCCAAGGAACTGATCGAGCATAGTTTGAAAGTAGATCCTGATGCTACCCCCAAAAAGCAGTGTCTCCGTAGATTCGCTCAGGACAAGAGGGAAGCAATCAAAAAGGAGTTGGCCAAACTACTCGCGGCTGGTTTCATCAAAGAGGTGTACCACTTAGAGTGGGTTGCCAACCCCGTCCTTGTAAAGAAGAAGAATAATAATGAATGGAGAATGTGTGTTGATTATACAGATCTCACCAAGCACTGCCCGAAGGACCACTTTGGGCTACCGCGCATTGATCAAGTAATCGACTCCACTGCCGGCTGTGTACTCCTCTGTTTCCTTGATTGCTACTCGAGCTACCATCAGATTGCCCTCAAGGAAGATCAAATCAAGACCGCCTTCATTATGCCCTTCGGGACTTATGCCTACAAGACTATGTCCTTTGGGCTGAAAAACGCGGGGGCTACGTACCAGCGGGCAATTCAAATGTGCTTTGCAAACCAACTACACCGCAATATCGAGGCCTACATGGATGACATGGTCGTCAAGACCAGAATTCCAGAGGACCTAATTGCAGACCTGGAGGAAACATTCAGTAGCCTCCGGAAGTTCCAATGGAAACTCAACCTGACCAAGTGCGTTTTCGGCGTACCATCCGGGAAACTACTTGGGTTCATCATCAGTCATAGAGGGATTGAAGCTAACCCGGAGAAGATTACCGCCATCATCGACATGAAGGCTCCAGCAACAATCAAGGACGTGCAGAAGCTAACAGGGTGCATGGCGGCCTTAAACAGATTCATCTCACGACTTGGAGAACGGGGCCTTCCCTTCTTCAAGCTCCTGAAGCAGAAAGACATGTTCCACTGGATGGAGGAAGCTGGGCAGGCTTTGCAGGACCTCAAGGAACACCTGCAGTCACCTCCTATTCTCACAGCACCACGTCCAGGGGAGAACCTGCTGATGTACATTGCAGCAACTACTCATGTGATCAGCACAACAATTGCGGTGGAGCAAAACAAGGAAGGCCATGCATTTGGCGTACAGAGGCCAGTCTATTTCATCAGCGAAATATTCTCTAAATCAAAGGTACGCTATCCTTCAATTCAGAAACTACTCTACGCAATACTCATAACATCAAGGAAGCTTTGCCATTACTTCGATGAGTACAAGATCTCAGTGGTTACCGATTTCCCGTTGGCGGATATACTCTACAACCGGGATGCCACTGGTCGTATATCCAAGTGAGCAGTAGAACTAGAGGCTCTTTCAATCAAATTCAAGCCAAGGACAACCATCAAATCCCAAGCATTGGTCGATTTCATGGCTGAGTGGCGGGAAAATCAAATACCAACCCCAGCCAGCCGCCCAGAGCATTGGACGATGTACTTTGATGGCTCGCTCAAGCTCGAGGGTGGCGGGGCAGGAGTACTTTTTATCTCTCCAAAGGGTGAACAACTCAAGTACGTCTTACAAATCCTTTCGAAGGTGTCCAACAACGAGGCCGAGTATGAAGCGCTACTACACGGTCTCCGCCTAGCAGTCTCACTTGGCATCAAACGACTACTCGTGTACGGCGACTCGCTGCTAGTCGTGCAACAAGTCAACAAAGAGTGGGACTGCACAAAGAAGAAGATGGACGCATATGCTACGGAAGTGCGCAAGCTGGAGAACAAATTTGCTAGCCTAGAGATTCATCACGTCGTCCGGGACAACAATGTTGGAGTATACGTACTCTCCAAGCTTGGATCCACTCGTGCCCAAGTCCCAGCAAGAGTATTCATCCAGGAACTCAAAGAACCGTCGATCAAGACCACGAATCAAGCAACCACCGGTCTGGGGTCCTCGGACCCCAGCCAGGAGGTCATGATGTCGGAGGTCGATAGGCGGGGGACTTTCATCGAATTCATCAAGGAAAAGAAGCTACGTCCTGGGGTGGCAAAGAAAAGCCCAAAAGCAATACGCATCTTGAGGCATAGCAAGGGGCTTGTCCTCGTCAGGGATAAGCTCTACAAGCGTGGAGCAAGCTCAAGAGTACTCATGAAGTGTGTTCCAAGGGCATGGGGCCGCAATATACTACTCGAGATACACGAAGGTACATGTGGAAATCATGCAGCGTCCAAGACATTGGTTGGGAAGGCCTACAGGGCAGGCTACTGGTGGCCAACAGCAGTTTCCGACGCTAAGGATCTCGTACAAAAGTGCCAGAAGTGCCAATTTTTTTGCAAACAGTCCCACGTCCCGGCGCACAACCTCATCACCATACCACCCTCATGGCCCTTCGCATGCTAGAGCCTCGACATGATTTGACCTCTGACTATAGCTCCAGGAAGCTTTACACATATATTGGTGGCCATCGACAAGTTTACCAAGTGAATCGAGTACAAGCTGATTACCAAGCTCACTCGACTTCATCTCGGATATCATGTACCGTTTTGGCTACCCCAATACCATCATCATAGATCTGGGCTCAAACTTCATGGCAAACCAGTTCTCAGAATTCTGCGAAAACAACTCGATTGAAGTGAAGTACGTGTCAGTCGCACACCCAAGGGCCAATGGACAAGTCGAGCGGGCAAACGGCTTGATTCTGGATGGCCTAATGAAGAAACTCTACGATGAGAACAGCAAAAAGGGTGGCAAGTGGATATATGAGTTGCCTCATGTTGTCTGGAGGCTTCGAACTCAACCATCGAAAGCCACAGGACATACCCCTTTTTTCCTTGTCTACAGGTCTGAAGCTATACTCCCAGTAGATCTTATGTGGCTCTCTCCCAGAGTCAAGATGTATGACGAAGGGGAAGCGGACGAAGCTCGGCAACTGGAACTGGATACTGTTGATGAAGCCAGATGCAGTGCCCTCCTTCAGTCAGCCCGTTATCTGTAAGGCATCCGGCGCTATCACGATCGCAATGTGCGAGAGCGGTCGTTCAATATCGGGTGATTTGGTCCTTCACCGTATTCAGGATGAAACTGGGCTACACAAGCTTAATTCACGGTGGGAAGGTCCTTTCATCATGTCGGAAGTCACAAGACCAGGGTCATATCGCCTGCAGTACCCTGATGGCCAGGAAGTTCCCAACTCCTAAAACATAGAGAATCTCCGGAAATTCTACGCCTAGTAGAAGCTGTAAAAGCAATTCGCCAGCTGCATATCAGCATCTTTTATAAATAAACAGTTGAGTTTGCCATAATTCGACTACTTTTCTGCATGTTTTAACTCGAGGGTTCCGCCATGAGTTCTTACGTCTTTTCTCCTACATTAAACTCGGGGGCTCCGCCACGAGTTTATATGTTTTTTCGACTACTTATCCCCGGGGGCTGCGTCATGAGTACTTGTACTTAGCTCACTTATGCTCGGGGGCTCCGCCACGAGTACTTGTACTTAGCTCGTTTATACTCGGGGGCTCCGCCATGAGTACTTACGTCTAGTACAGCCTATAAGGCAGAGCACTCGACGTACTCTCACATTTCCGGTCGCTGCTACGACTACACGAAAGAGAGCGTTAAGACACCCGCCGAAGGAGTCACCAAGCCCATCACATGGCCATGTTATTTCCTGCTACAAGCGGGATGTTAACAACCAAACTGACAGGCTAGCCTAGATTCCTGCATGATCGGGTAAATTCAGGCTAAGTCCTTTTGCTCTACGAGCACTATTACGGAACGTCAAGTTATTGACTACATCCAAGCCGATGCTCTTGGAGTAGGTTAACCCAAACGTCTCCAACTACTCTAAGTCCTACGATCGTACCAGCAAACATCATACAAAGATATACGCTGAAGAAAGATCAATTAGGCAAACTTATATACACATCAACAAGTGGCATAAAATGTTCATCATGATACATTGTTTTTGCCGCTAACTATCTTGCTCTAGGCTCTCAGCTATCTTGTCAGCAAGGGGCTCAACTTCTTCACGAAACTTCGTGAATTGCTCAACAGAGCAGTCGGCCGCCATGCCCTCAGCGAGTGGTTCAAGCTTTGCCTTGCGCTAGTATGACTTCACCAACGCGAGCGCCCGAGCTATGTACGTCTTGGTGGCCTCCGAGATGTAGCTGGCAACCTTCTGAGGAGTTGCACGAAGCTTCTTCAACTAAGACAGCTCGCCAGCATCACCTTCAGCCGGAAACTCCACCATCTCCACGACAGCCTGTGCAGCAGTCTTGAATTCTTCGAGTTCTTTTTGAATGACATCCTTTTCCTCAAGCATATTCTTGATCTGCTGCATGGCATCGCGGACTTGGACAATTTTATCCTCAAGGACCTTCTCAAGATGCTCGACGTCATCTGCGCCACGGTAAACAAGGTTCTTCAGATCTATAATCATATTTTCTTTCTTTTGCAAAGTGGATTTCAGTTCTGCGTGCAAGAGAAAAGAAGCAGTATTCGAGGAGTTTCAAAAACTACTCGAACAAACAACGAATCAAACACAACAAGACAAGGCGACAAGTTACCTTTGTGCACTTTGGAGATCTTCTTGTTCTTCTCAACAAGCTCGGCTTTTTCCTTCTCAAGATTCTGGATTTCATTCTTAAGGAGCCAAGTTTCTTGAGTGCGCTCTTTCTTCAACTGGTCGAGCTCGTTGCAGAGGTCGATCCTCTTCCGGATTTCTTCGCGAATGGCTTCATCCTTCGCCGCCAACTTACGATGGTCATCCTCAATGAATTTAAGCTTCTCGGACTTCTCCTGGGATCGGTCCATCAGGTTCTACAAAGCAGAGTATATCAATTACCACCACTCAAATTGAAACAGGGGGTGAAGACAACTACTCGAGGAAGACAAAAACTTACGGTGGTGAACTCGTACAAGTCCTTGAAGACCCCTTTAATTTGTTTTTTCTTCTCCGCGGTCAGATAAGGGTCATCAATCAAGTCTGCCGCGATGGTGTGTTGCCACCCGTACGGCGTCACCAACAGATCATCCTTCTCCACCACATCCGCACTGGTTCCTGAGGCGCCCGCGGCGCCAGCATCCTCCGTGCTAGGGCCTTCTGTCCCCGTAGCCTCGACGGTGCTGGTGGCAGTGCCCAAAGTACCCGTGGCTTGGGCGTCATTTGCGTTGGATTCCCTGGGCAGCTCGCTTGCCACTCCACTTACAGTCACTAATCTGGCCTCGGGCAGATTCGTGCTGGGAGACGGAGGAGGCAGGATGGGCTCACCTTTGGGTAGTTCCGGCGCAGTGGTCTCCACCTCGACTCGCTTCGGCTCGACTTCTTTCTCCGCCTCGACATTGGTGGCCGGAGGAGGAGGAGGAGCAGCGCCGGTCTCCAACGCTGCAGCATCCGTGTCATTTCCAGACTCGGGGGCTTGGGCAACCGGGGCATCGTCAGTCTCTCCCAAGCCCAGAGCAGAGGAAGGGCTAGATAAAGGACAATCATATCAACTACTCAATAAGACAAATTACAAAACGGTACAAGTCCAAGTATTCGAGACTTACGTGGAGGATCTCTTGGTCACCACTTTCTTCAGTTTTAGAAGTCGAGGCCCTCGAGTACCCGACTTCCCCGAGCTGCTAGTAGGTAGTAGGTTCTTTTGATTGAGCCTACAGGGCACTCGTCGGGATTGGGTTGCTAGGCTCGGCGCAGCGTCAACAGCGGAAGGGTATGCTGCACCAGGTTGGACGTCGACCACTGGTGCAGCATCATCCCCAGAAGGGCCTGACTTTCCCCCGTCCTTGGGACGTTTGGACAGGGGGGAGGTGGGCGGACTGCAAACAAAATAGAGGAAAACTCAGCAAAGAACATCAAAACTGCAACAAGGAAGGTACTCGAGGACATTACTTACCTCGGGTTGTCGTCTGACCGATCCACAAGGGTGAGCTTCCGTTTCCTCACACCCACCCGCGGCTTGGTCGGGTGGCTCGGGAGATCCATGCTGCTACTCGACTCCTTGCCAGACTTCTTCAAGTAAGCTGCCAGAGGAAGATCGTCGTCAGAATCCATCATCTCTTCATCAGTTAAGGGGTCACGATCTAAACGACTAGTCTTGAGCATCTGGAACGCACTTAGCTTAAGGTGATCCGCCCAAGGCAAGTCAGGATTTGGAGCAGGACAATTGTACAATTCAGTGTGCCCCTGAAAAAAATAACAGCAACAAGTCAATATTCAGTGATACTTCACAAGTTCTGCAAGTAGTCGACAGACAAATTACTCACCGGTTCCGGCGGATTCACCGCATTGAACAACTTCGGGACGTAAGGAACTATGTTTGCATCGAGTAGTACTCGGCGAACACGGTCCAGAGCCGTCTACGAAGGAAGAACCTCTGCGGAAAGGCGAGATGGATCGTTACTCCCTAAGTACTCGAATCCAAATCTACACCTCTTCTGCAGGGGCATGATATGCCTCTTGTACATGGAGGCCATGACGGACACGCCGGTTACACCTGATTCCTTCTGCTTTCTAATAGTTCATGCAGTTCATTGACTTGCAACATTTGGTTGGAATTCAACTTTTCATTCCACTCGGGCCTCCACACTACCTTCCCTGGAGTTCTCTTGGGCAGTGCGGGTGGATGGTTTCCAATGTAGAACTACAGAGACCTCCAACCCGAGTGGTTTGTGGGGAGCGAGTACTCGATATACTCCTTTCCCTTCCCCTGCTTGAATTGAAGTCCGGCTCCGCCAACAAGGTACTGCTTCTCCTCAGATGGTTGTTGGCGGAGATGGAAGAAGTAGCGGAAGAGATCAAAATGTGGCTCGATGCCAAGGAAAGCTTCGCAAAAATGAACAAAAATGGAGAGATGGACGATAGAGTTAGGGTTCAGATCATGGATCTGAATACCCCAATGATAAAGAAGGCCGCGGAAGAAATTAGATGCGGGGAGGGCCAATCCCCTTTTGACAAAGTGCTCGAAGATGACAATCTGATCTACATCTTCTTGTGGAAAAAAAACTGGCGGAAGGAAGATTTTCACTGAACCATTTCCTCCGATTGAAGAAGACCTTGAGCAACTAAGTTAAGAAGGTCAGCACGGGTGCACTTACTTCTCTCCCAATCGCCGGTGATCGACTCCTCCTTTTTGCCTTTGGACGCCGGTTTCTTGTTGCCCATCTTGAATTTCACGAGCTGCTTTACTAGCATACGCTTGGGGGCTTCGAGAGACGGGTGCGAGGAATCGCTGATGGTGTGGATGGATTTTTCGGCTAGTTTGTCTGGGGATGGAGGACGAGCTCAGTGGGATTCTCAAACCCTAGATCTAAAAGCAACTGGCGGCGCAGGAGGGTGAGAGAGCGAAATGGCTAAGGCAGAAAGTGAAAGGGTAAAAACCCTACAGTCACCGCGCGGTTAAATAGCCAGCGGGTAGGCCCGGATTTACTGTTCAGAAGCCGAAGAGTTTTCTCTTCTAAAAAAGTGCGTGATTTGTTTTCAGCAGTTATTTGAAAAGAGTTTTGGGGAGTTTATTTGATTAACAATTTTTTCAGGGACCTTATCCCGAAAAAAGGGATTTTTCGAATTTTGAACCAATTGATTTCCGAAATAAACCATCAAGGCATATTACGCATTCTCTACACACATTTTATACATAACACTATTCAGTATGACGTACTTGAGTTGTTCACCCTTTGGAGAGATGAAAAGTACTCCTGCCCTGCCGCCCTTGAGCTTGAGTAATCCATCGAAGTACATTGTCCAGTGCTCTGGGCGGCTGGCTGGAGTTGGCACTTGATTTTCTCGCCACTCGGCCATAAAATCAACCAATGCTTGGGATTTGATGGCTGTCCTTAGCTTGAAGTCGATAGAGAGAGCCCCCAGTTCTACTGCCCACTTGGATATATGACTAGTGGCATCCCGGTTGTGGAGTATGTCTACCAACGGGAAATCAGTAACAACTGAGATCTTGCATTCGTCGAAGTAGTGGCAGAGCTTCCTAGATGTGAAGAGTATTGCGTAGAGTAGTTTCTGAATTGAAGGGTAGCGGACCTTCAACTCAGAGAGTACTTCGCTGATGAAATAAACTGGCCTCTGCACGCCAAAAGCATGGCCTTCCTCATTGCGCTCCACCACGATTGCTGTGCTGATCACATGAGTAGTTGCTGCAATGTACATCAGCAGGTTCTCTCTTGGACATGGTGCTGTGAGTATGGGAGGTGACTGCAGGTGTCGCTTGAGGTCCTGCAATGCCTGCTCAGCTTCCTCCGTCCAATGGAACTTGTCTTTCTGTTTCAGAAGCTTGAAGAAGGGAAGGCCCCATTCTCCAGGCCGTGAGATGAATCCGTTCAAGGCCGCCATGCACCCTGCACATCCTTGATCGTTGATGGAGCCTCCATGTCGGTGATGGTGCTGATCTTTTTCGGGTTAGCTTCAATCCCTTTGTGACTGATGATAAACCCGAGTAGTTTCCCTAACGGTACGCCAAAGACACACTTAGTCGGGTTAAGATTCCATTGGAATTTCCGGAGGTTGTTGAACCTTTCCTCCAAGTCCGCAATTAGATCGTCGGGAATTCTAGTCTTAACGACCACGTCATCCACATAGGCTTCCACATTGCGGTGTAGTTGGTCTGCGAAACACATTTGAATTGCCCGATGGTATGTAGCCCCCGTGTTCTTCAGCATAAAGGACATAGTTTTATAGGCATAAGTCCCAAAGGGAGTGATGAAAGCGGTCTTGATTTGGACTTCTTCCTTAAGGGCAATCTGATGGTAGCCCGAGTAGCAATCAAGGAAGCAGAGGACTACACAGCCGGCGGTGGAGATGATTACTTGATCGATGCGCGGTAGCCCAAAGTGGTCCTTCGGGCAATGCTTGTTGAGATCAGTATAATCAACACACATTCTCCATTCATTGTTTTTCTTCTTCTTTACAAGAACAGGGTTGGCAACCCATTCTGGGTGGTATACCTCTTTGATGAAACCAGCCGCAAGTAGTTTGGCCAACTCCTTTTTGATTGCTTCCCTCTTATCCAGAGCGAATCTACGGAGATGCTGCTTTTTAGGGGTAGCATCAGGATCTACTTTCAAACTATGCTCGATCAGTTCCTTGGGCACCCCTGTCATATCCGCTGGTTTCCATGCGAATATGTACTGATGAGCGCGCTTTCCTATTTACGGTCAAGCTGTGACCCGATCCGGGATGTCTTGGACGAATCCCCCTCGTGCAGCTGGATGGTGTTCAGAGTGAGTTCTCTGGTGGGCTGCAGCATTGAGTGGTTCGCCTTCTTCTTGGGAATCTCCAACTCTACCTCGGAGAGCTAGTGCGCAACCGCGAGTCCTTCTCCTGAAGTATCTGGTACACGCGTAGTCGAGGCGTACTCGATGGCCTTTTGGTCGCAGTTGTAGGACTTCTCCAGGTCGCCGTGGAAAGTGAGGACCCCACTCTTTCCTGGCATCTTTAGGAGCAAGTAGACGTAGTGTGGCATAGACAAGAACTTGGCCATTGCAGGTCTGCCCAGAATGGCATGGTATGAAGATTCGAAGTCGGCCACTTCGAATTTAATGTACTTGGTATGATAGTTTTCCCTCGTCCCAAAGGTGATGGGAAGCACCACCGTGCCAAGTAGCATAGCTGCGTTCCCAGGCACTATGCCATAGAAGGGAACTTTGCTGGGGGCGAGCATGCCGATGAAGTTCACCCCCATCTTTCTCAAAGTACTCGCAAAGATGAGGTTTAGGCCGCTGCCTCCATCGATGAGTACTTTGGCGAGCCAGACGTTTGCGACCACTAGGTCTAGGACCAGCGGGAGTTTGCCGGGCTCGGAAAAGCTCATCCACTGATCATCCCTGGAGAACAAAATGGGGACCTCCGACAACCGAAGGGGTCGTGGTACCACCGACTCGATGGACATGATCTCGCGGCGATGGAGTTTCTGTGTTCTTTTGGAAAAAATCTCGTTTCGCCACCGAAGATGACGTTGACCACCTTGGATACGTCCGGGAATTCACCGACGTCCGTCTTGTTCTCCGGGTCTTCGTCGTCCTTGTCCTTCTTCTTCTTCTTGTCACCCTTCTCAAGGGGCGGAGCATTGAGGGACTTCCGGAGCTGGTAGCACTCGAAAGCAGCATGCTTTGAGTGTGGGTGCCACGGGCATTGCTTCTGCATGAGCTTGTTGAACTCCTCTTGCATATTGGATGCCTTCTTGCCTCACGGGGCGCGGTTGATAGCCGCGACAAGATCGTCTGGCTTGCGCTTTCGGGAGGGTCCCGAGTAGTTACGCTGGCTTCTATTGTTGTGATGATCATTGTTTCGTTTATTGTCATCATTGCCGCACTTCGAGAACCGATCTCGTTCCTGCTCCTCTTGGTCCGCCCAGGTCCGCATCACGTCGCGGAGGGCAGCAACAGTCTTGGGGGCGATTGCGGCCGAAATCGCGGAACAGAGCCTGGTCGGTGAGGCCGTTGTGGAAGCAGTCGATGACGTCGCTCTTCGAGATGTTGGCGATGGTAGCTCGAGTGTCGAAGAAGCGGCGAGTGTACGAGCGCAGAAGCTCGTTCCTTTCTTGCTTGCACTGGGAAAAGTCATGTCGAGTACCTGCCCATGCAATCGCCCCCCAGAAGTTGTCGATGAAGACGTTCCGCAGTTGCTCCCAGGAGTCGATGGAGTTCTTAGTGATGCTCTCCAGACACGTGAGTAGGGCGGTCTCCAGGGCCATGGGGAAGTAGATGACCTTGGTAGTGTTGGTGCCGCCTGCAACTTCAATGGCGGTGGAGTAGCATCGTACCCACTGCTGAGGAGATTGCTTACCATCATACTTGGTGATGCCGGCTGGTTGAATCCCTCTAGGTACTTGTAGTTGTCGAAGCGAGAGGAAAACGCGGGAAATCGATCGTTATCGTCTCGTGTGGTGTTTCCCTCGGCTCCGGCGCGTTCTCCTCCGGTTCTCGAAGACGGAGCGGGCGTCTCGCCCGAGGTTGATCTTGTCACGGAGGTCACCCGTTGGCAGCTTCTCGAGTTCTGAACGGTGGTAGTTACCGACGGACCCCTCAGTATGAGGTGCCTGGCTTGCCGGGCGGCTTCCATGCGGGCCAACTCCGCGGCTTCCGTGGTGGTTGTTGGAGGGAACGACCTTTCGCCTGGGATGGCCCCTGGCGTTCTGCTGACCTAGCTTTCTCCCTCTCCCTCGCGTCTTCCACGTGAGACCGAGGGCAGCAGGTTCTGCTGATTGATCTGGAGTAGTGCCCGTTGGGCCATGCGAACGGCGGTCTGGCCTTGCGGATCGGGGTTGCCAGCTAGCACTGCGGTTATACCAGCAATATCAGCGGCAGGTGTGTTGAACCCAGCGTCCTGCGCCGCTGCGAACTCAGCATCGAGGTCGCGTTGGATACATGCGCGCCGCTCGTTGGCATCCCTTCTGCGCTTGGCATGCTTCCTGTTGCGGAGCCTATGAGCATCACGATCCTGAGGGGTCTTGTTGGCAGCATCTGTGGTGTGCTCATCTTCGGAGATCTGCTAAGGTCTCTCATTGCGGTGCCTGTCGCTGTACTCGTCGGATTCCACCATGAAGACTTGGCGGTCTGCGGATGGATCATCGGAGCTGTAATCAACGAGTACAGTTCCACCGGGGGTGATCTCGTCGAGTGGTCTGCCCTCTTGAAAAGGCAGGGAGTCAAGGTGAGCGACTAGTCTTTCGTCGTCTCCGAGTAGTTCGGAGAATTCATGCCCTTCCAGTACACGAAGCGACCCTCCGGTGTGGAGGTTATAACCAATCCCTGGCCACCCAAGTAGGGTTCGGCCTCAGGATCGGAGCCCGAGTCGTAGTCATCGAAGATAGGGGCCTCCCGACATGTGGTGGCGTCCTTCTCCCCAAGCTTGAGTAGTTCATCCAGATCCTTCTCCAATGCGGAGTAGAATTCGGACTTCATGGCCTCCTGATAAACAGTGGTCGTGTTGCGCAAACCGAACGAGAATCGGTCACGCTGTCCCCCAGATGGAGAAGAGTCCTATCCGGGGAAACCTGTTGCAGCATGAGTCAGAGTCGCGTTGAAAACGGACAGCTTCTCGATCTCCCTGGCGAGGTCAGGGAGCAGCATCTCGTCGAGGTTGTCAACGAACTTGTCGAGAACGCTGCTTGGTGTTGCTGCAGAAGCCTCCGGCTTGTTGTCGGTGAGGTGCCGACGGAAATCGCCTGTGCCATCAGAGACACAGACCCAGGAGCCGAAGACGAAGGTTGTGCCTACGGGGAGCACGGCGCTGGTGAAGCTAAAAATTGCCATCGAATTCGCCGGTGGATCTTCGATGAGTAGCGCGCCAGCTGTTGGTGTTTTACCGGCAAGCCTACCTAGGGATACCCTAAGGTAGTAGACTTGTGGTTAGGGTGTCGCCAAGATCAGGAACTCGATGGTGCAAGGAACACAAGGGTTTAGATAGGTTCAGGCCGCAGTATGCGTAATACCCTATGTCATGTATGGTTTATGTATGGTTTGTATTGCCTTGAGATTATACGTTATGTTCTAGAGGGGTCTCTGTCCGCCCTTATATATCAGGATACGGTTACATGGAAATCCCGGTCTGGTACGAGCTTAGAAGTCCTATCCGAGTACTCTCAGGTAGTTTCCTTCTGTACTTACGAGTACTTTACAATATGGATAAGGTATGGGACATGCCCCACCCCTTACTCTAGAATGTTCTATGCCACGCGTGCAGTCCCGCTGCCCCGGGTCTAACAGATGGTTACTGTAGCAGTTAGTGATCAAATTATGGACTAATTAGGCTTAATAGATTCGGCTCGTGATTAAGTCACGAGTTATGAAATTAGTTTTGTAATAAGTCTATGTTTAGTGCTTCTAATTGGTGTTTAAACATGCGATGTGCGAGGACTTATGACTTGTAATCGAGGCCTAAGGCAAGGTCCTCCAGCAAAAGGCTGCTACATTTGTCTGCAATTTACCACCATTCTACCAGTATCGTATCAACAGAAAGCAGTACCATACCTTGTCGGGCACGGCGTCGAGGCCGCCGCCGCCGCCGCCGCCCTCGTGGGGCTGCTGCAGCTGGAGCAATGTCGGCTCGCAGATCTGGCTGTTGTAGAAGAGCTCGTCGGCGGACAACTTGGCGGCGCCCAGAGGTTGACGGGGAAGCGGGGGGAGAAGTCGAAGTTAAAGTCGAGGAGGCTAGCAGCCAGCCAAAATCCCCAAATCCGGCCTAGCACCAAATCCCCAAAATTGCAACCCAAATCAAGAAGCCATACCTCAACCTGAGAAGGAGGAGGAAAACTCATTTTGTCAGCGATCGTTGGCCATGACTCACTGGAGCTAATGGGAGGAGAGGGAGAGCGGGGCTCAGGAGCTCCGCTGCGAGGCGCACCTCCTGGACCTCGGCCCACATCGCCGATGCCAGGACTGCGCGGCCGCCACAGCCTCCGCAGCACCGTGCACTCCTCCACCACGTCCACCCGCGCCGCCGTGGACTCCCCCTCGCCGCCCCCGGCTTCCCCCTTCTCTGCGCCCAGGTTTTGCTTCACGGACCGCCGCCATGGCACGGCCGGCGAGCGGAGGAGGAGAAGCACGGGCACCTCACCCCCCACCCCCCCGGTGACCGGCAACGGCGGGTCCGGGTCCTGGTCGTGGTTGTCGTCCATGGCGGGTCGCTGCTGGGCACGCTGCTGCATCAGGGAGAAAAGGCTGGTGATGGTGAGCGGAGAAGAACGAGGGAGGGGAGGAGATAAGGTTCTGTGGGACCGAAGCACGTGGGCTGAGCGGTGGCTGAACAGGTAGTACGGTGCAACAAAATTACGGCCTTCTATAAAGAAGTCATTACCTTGAAGAAAATTGCAAAAATCACCTCTTAGATCACTGAGATTTTAAGATTTCACTGTATATAAGTGATTTCTTGTAAATTTTTATGTTCCTTCTCTACAGTCCACCAAATGTATAGGAATGAGAATTTCCACGAGATAGTCCTGGCTTGAGATCTGACCTAGCAATAATATGCTTCATCATGAGAACTTAGGTTTTATGTTTTTCAGAAGTTTTGAGCTTTATGTTGCAGATAAATACGTGGGCTGTCTAAAAATTATTGCTTCCATGGGCTTAATTTCGGCCCATCTATGCGCAAGCAAACTGATCCTCCACTCTGTTTTGTGAGGAACTACAGCAGCATAACAGTATTTTGCGAGAATATCTTAGTGTTTTGTGAAGAACTACGGCACCAAATGTATAGAAATTATAACCACCTGCGTTTGCAGTACACTTCCACACACGCTCGGCGGCTCGGGCACGAGCAAGTCCCAGGCGAAGGCTTCTGACATGCCCTGGTCTCAAAAAGAAAATGGCATGCGACTTGCCCCTCGTCAGTCGTCATGGAGCAGGTGCCGCTGGGCGCGCTGGTATCGAGGGCGCGGCCGGGTCCGGCACGAACTCTTGTCGCAGGCCGGCGAAATGGAACATGCCGTTCCGTTTCAGGGAGGCCAGGTGCAGGTTAGAAAGAGCAGGAGCCGTGACGAGCAGAAGGGGTGAAACATCTGCTGCTGCTGCCGCAGGTCTTCCTCGCAGTCGCAGGGGAAATTCGATTTCCCAGAGGTGAAGATATGCATGGGACCTCATTGCCCTGCGAGTTGCGACCGTGCACAGGAAAAACGTATGAGCGGCGTGGCTGCGTTCACTGGCCGGACAGCCTGAACGTATTTGTCACCCGGCAGTTTGTCGCTTATATATCTCTGCGCATTATCACTATCCAAAAACCATGTTCAGATTAGTTAATTCGGATGCTCAATTAGCTCGGACGATCAAGAAGCAACGGAGAATGAAGAAGCACACGGGCCACAGCGGTGATGTCGGCATGCCGCGTGAATCACGGTCACGATGGATCCCGCAGGAGCATCTGGAGCAGCATCTCGTTCCAGGCGTCGATGGGCCCCGGGAGGCACCAGTGCACGCAGTCGTTGTACAGCGTCACGTTCTCGTGCGCCCAGTGCCCGTACCGGCTCGGGTGCCCGTCCGGCCGGAGTACCGTGGCCGGCGTCGTGTCCATCAGCACCAGCCTCGGCCCCCTCCCGCCGGCTTCCACCACAGCCACCTTGGCCCTGGCGAACTCCTCCACCTGAGCCGTGTGGAAGTCCAGGTCCTGCCCGGTCATCCAGCGGCCGCGGCCGCGTCCGCCGGCAGTCGCCGCCGCGGTCCCACGGCCCGCCCTCGAAGTGCGACGTCGGCGACAGCGTCCGCACGATCACCGTCCCGTTGAACGCCGACCCGGGCCCCGTGAGCGCGCGGAGCG
This sequence comes from Panicum miliaceum, assembly GCA_032594955.1. Lineage (NCBI taxonomy): Eukaryota > Viridiplantae > Streptophyta > Magnoliopsida > Poales > Poaceae > Panicum > Panicum miliaceum. The sequence goes on from CM064062.1 coordinate 23,206,243, forward strand.
CCGCGCGGAACGCCATGCGCAGCGAGTGACGGTGCGTCAGGTCCGGGACGCCCGGGGCGAGGCAGTAGTGGCAGCCGACCACGCGCCCGGCCTCGTAGAACATGGCCGGGCAGGCGAACCAGTTGGCCGCCGAGAGGATCACGCGGTCGAAGCCCGTGATCCCGGGGACCCAGGCGGCGTCCGGCTCGTCGAGGTGGATCGCCCACATGTGGCGGGCGGGGTCCGGCTGGTAGCCCCTGACGAGGAACGGCGACAAAAAGATGGCCACCGTGAAGTTGTGGGACTCGCAGCGCATCGTCCGAAACTCTGGATCCGCGGTCTTGGAGATGTCCTCGGGTACGCCACCTGCCAACAATTCGAGAAAATAATAATAATAATGGCATCAGCGTTCAGCAGAAATTAATCACAGTCGAATTGGGTCCATTTTAGTCTGACAAGAGTCAATAATGCATAGAATTGAACTAATTAATTTTGGTCGCATCAGTAATAAGTAAGTAATTACTCGTATACGAACTATACCTCGGTGAGGACGCACATGAGCGACTGCATGTGGTTCCTGGCGAGCGAGTCCCCCACGAAGGCCATGGACGTGTCCCTGACGGCGTCGAGGAACGCCTCGGCGTCGAACCGCGGGAGGTCGCAGCCGGCCGGGCGCCACCGCCACTGATGAGGACATCCTCCACTATTACCCGCTGGCAAAGACGCAATAAAAGGGGCCGAGTGGCCCAATTGTAGTCGGACGACGACCGTGTGAGCCTCTGAATAATCCCACCTTGCTTAGCTTGGGAGGAGGAAGCCACCTTAAAAGGGAGAGCCACCCTTCCCCTACTGGACTAGTCTTTTAGGGAGATTGGGCCTTTCCCCGAGTGGGTGTGCCTAAGAACTGTTCGATCACGTGGGGGGATCAAGTTGATGATGCGCCCAGCACGCCCCCGGCTTGTTTAAACACACCGGCGGCAAACCTCACTCTTCTCTCTCTCTCTCCGTCGATGGTTCGGAATTTTCGAGAAGCAGCTGGGACCTGAGAGAGCACGAACGTCATGAATGCATGGCATCAATGTGCCACGTAAAGGGAGGTAGTCGCACCGCCGTGTCCCGCCTGGCATGATCAGAATCGAGCGCCGGCAATGATCGGAAGCACTACCGGCCGGCAGTGGTCATTACTCTTGCCTAGCTGCGTCTCATTCTCACCTTTTGTCTCCCTCCCTCCCTCCCTCCAGAAGGAAAGACGTCAAGAAAAGAACAATGAGCCGTACTTTTTCTTTATAGCCCTTTGTGCGAAAGATTTTCACATTTAGACCCTTTTAGAAACAATTTACGTTTTAGGACCCTGTACCTCGGCGCCATGATTTGTGGCGCCGAGGTTACACGTCTCGGCACCATGACGCAGAGGTACCAGGGTCGGGCCAGTGGGGCATGTGAGGTGGTGCCTACGTGGCAGCCACCTCGGCGCCACGATTCATGGCGCCGAGCTTGGCACCACAGATCACGGCGCCAGCCTTAATTCAAATCCGCCGACCCCTTTCCTCTTCCACCAGCTCTCCCCATTTGTTCTTCTTCCTCTTCGGGTCCGAGCTCTTCCCAACCCGCACCACCTCTTGAATCTCCCTATTGGACCGTAGAAACTTTGATTTGATCCATACATTTTGAGGAGCAAGGTATCCTCCATCCTCTCCTCCTTTTTTACGCATCGATTCGGTCTATATTACGCGTATTAGTAAACCCTAGGTGTTTCATCACATAGATTAATTCTAGAATTTAAATCGGTATATTGTGTAAATGAAGGATGCCTAGGCGTGGCAAAGCAAGTAAACCAAGAGTGCGCATGGGGAATGCCTACGCCCGTTTGCCTTTGCCTAGTGGTATTCCGGTGCCGATTTGCTTTTGCGGTGATCCTTGCAAGGTTAAGAAGTCCGAAGAAGAAGAAACGTATAGGCAGAGGTATTGGATGTGTGCGAATTATGCGTTCAACCTTACACCTCGCCAGATCCGCATTGGGCTTCTGGTATGAAATTCGTACTAGGTTAATTTTTTTCGTTTCATATGCATCGACTGAAGTTTATATGTGCCTTATTTGGTGTTTGATAATTTCATATTTTGCAAACTCCACCACTATGCGATTTTGAGCAGTGGATTGACACTGAAATCGCCAAGAACGACAAGAAGTATCTGCAGATGGCGAAGGAGTGGGAGGCCGAGAGGAAGTCGTTGTTGGAGAAGAGACTCCAAGAGGAGGACGTCAAGAAGGAGCGGAAGAAAGAGGCCGAAAGAAGGCATGCTGCCGAGCGTAGGGAGGAGAGGGAGAAGAAGCTTGAGCGTGTTCGCCATGCTAAGGCAGCACTAGAGGAAAATCCTGATGCTTTGAAGAAGAGAAAGCGACCTCGATGCACCCAGTAGTTTGCTAGGTTTATTCGTACTATGCTTTAGCGCTGAACAATGTTCTCTACTATTGCGCTATTCTCTATGTTGTCATGTTATGGACTTGTCATGTTCTGTACTTTAATCATGTATTGACATTTTATTTGTGCTATCATGTATTGGACTTTGTATCATAGTATTATTTTCAGCGTCTTTCATGAAGTACTATGATGGTGGTCTACTTAATTAGTATATGCTATTCACTCTTATGAATCTGTCTTAACGAAACGATAATCATTCATGGAATTAAAGGCTTAAGCACTAGAGCATTACACACTTCAAACATAACGAACCTGACACATGATATGGCATGTGAGGACTCTTACCGAACAATGGTATAGAGGTCTTGAACTAAACCTAACATGCCTTAGGTAATGAAACAGAACAACAAACAGGCGAGCTTAGCACAGTCACTAGATAGATCTAGCCTAGTAGTGCTCCCACATGGCAAACTGTGTTGCCCCTTCTCCAGTGTAGACTCCCATTGATTGTGTTGGAGGCGGTGGGGGTGGTGGCGGCAGCGATGAACCCTTATGGCAAGGGCAGTTGCAATATAGATCGGTGCACAGTGGTGGCTGTGAGCCTCCACCATTGCGTTGTCATCATCTTTCTCGTTCGGATCTTCGCTTCCCACTTGCATTTCTAGATCTTGGATACGATTCTGCAAGTAGTAGATGAATTCTTGATGCGGATGAAGTGGAGGAGGGTCCAACCACATAGCAAAACCACATTTTTCTGGCGCCGACGAGGACTGAAACAATTACATATTGTGAGCATCTTTTCCTAACAAGTAGACACATATATTCAGCGCATGAAAACTATAACACATTACCCATGTTCGGGGGCATTTGTAGAACCGGCGACCTCCATTCAAGTTATCCGTGCACATCTGCACTAAGTAGTCCTCACCATGCATGCATTTGGGCCACTCCTCCTTGCTGCGGTCATACCCTCTGAGAGGGTTTTGTTTGTTGAACTCACTCTTACACTCAGGTGGAAACTCCTCCACTGGTTCGCCAAAGAAATCTGGACCAAGAGAGTAATCACCAAGAGAACCCTCTCCCCACATAATGGGAGTTCCCTTCTTACCACCCCTTCCTCTCCCACTGCCAAAACCCTTCCCCCTAGACGATCCTCCAGACATTTCTACAACGGCAAAGCCCTCGATTTGACGTGAGCAGCGAAGGCTCCAGCAATGCGTATATATAGGCGAAGGCTGGTTTAGTAGCCATTGTTTCCCCGACGTAAATGCAACTGAAAAGTCTACATCCGTAGCACTGCAAAGGCTATTTCGAAGTACATTGAAAAGTCTACACCCGTAGCACTGCAAAGGCTATTTCGAAGTACACTGAAAAGCCTAGATGAAATTTGACCTGTCACTGCAAAGGCTATTTGGATGAAATGACTTGTCACTGCAAAGGCTACTACCCTATAACTGCAAAGGCTACTTGAAAAAAGACTGAAAAGCCTAATTGAAAACTCACTGAAAAGCCTATACACTTCTCTGAAAGTATACTGGGATTTTTTTACCATTGTCACTTGTAAATAATATCAGTGTACTGGGGTTTTTGTAGTTGCCTTGACACTCTAGGTTTATGATTCAGTTTATTCTCTGAAAGTATATATATTTACATTGAAGTCATACAGTTAGTACATGAACTTGAAGAACCCATAAAAATGTTATATTTCCCTACTTTTAGGCCTCTTGGGTGTTCATGCTATCTAACAGTGTGATCTGGTATGACTAGTTGTTTTCTCTTCTTTTCATCATTTATGCGTACTTGATGAATCCACTCAGATATTCCTATATAGACTTGCATGATGCATGTCCAATGTGGTCTACTTTAGCCTTAGTTAGAAGGAAAGTTTACGATTGTCTAAGTTGGTATAAAGGTACAACTGCATGATATGAGGAAGAGCCTAAAGAGAACAATACTTTTCACGGAAAAAACATAGTCATAAGTACAGAAAGGAACAAATAGATAGAGCAACTGAAAGCTGGTAATTGATTTTAGTATGCTTCATTTAGAGGTTCAGGCCAACTTACTCCGTGTTTTTCTACTAGTACTAGAAATTGGCTTATTCTTGTATAAAAGGTCTGTTTGCATTAGCATTCTTTACTTTATTGATCCACTTTGCCATTGATTTTGTGCAATATTTATGCCAGCAAATCATGAAAAAAATTCGCCAGAGTTTCCCTTGCATTTCAAGCATCCACATGAGAATAATACATCACAATAGGATACAAACATGTACTTAACCAAATACAACCAACATATCTTGCAAATACCACAAGCTCATAAATACAAGTCATAAGCAAAGTCCATAGTCCATAATGTTCATACAAACAAGTCAGAATCAAAGTCCATAATGTTCATACAAACAAGTCAGAAGCCATATTTCATGATATCCTAACTAGTCCAGCAACAAACCCTCACTCCTTCCTAGCCTTACCCTTGCCCTTAGCACCAAGAGCGTCGGTGCCTGGAGTGTAAGGCTCTTGCGGACGGTGCAACATACGTCCAAGCTCCTCGGCATCGTCGCCACCAGTGTCTCGAACGTAGCCTGTGTGGACGAGCTCTGGCCTCCTGATCCTGCAGCTCCTGGCGTAGAAGTACCGACTCCTGCAGTGGTGTCTGAACGTCGGCGATGGCCGCCGCACGTCCACCGTAGGCATAGTCCTGCAACCACAACGAGCAGCAGCACGGCGAAGCCGACGTGTTAGTCGCTGGAGTACAACATTAACTTAGTGCATGGGGATCAAGTGGAGTTAAAAAATTTAATGAACAGAGTCATTGCAACTTACTCCAAGGAAGTTGTTGAGCGCCGACTTGTCCACTCCTGTCCTTGGGAAGCGTTTGATGTCCATCACGAACTGCTTCAGTGCATTGCCTTGCAAACAAGTGAACCAAATTCCCATGAGTCCAATATCATTATTGTGATGCATTAGTCAAAAGAACTGTTACGTTAACTTACCACTCGGTTTAAGATCGGTGCAGCCTCCACCATGGTCCCTGCTCGGGTCGCAAGGTCGTACGACGTATCTTCATCGTCCGAAGACTCGATGTGTCGTAGTCTGTTTGAGTCCATTGCCCCTTCAGCTTGGTCCGTGTCGCACCCAAGTACCAAGCAAGGTACCCGTGGAAGTTGGAGTTCGTATGCAGTTGTTCATTTTCATTGATGTTCTCGTCGAAGAGCTCTCATTCGTCAATGTACGCGCGGTGCAGCGTCTCAAAATCTGTCGTCTTTTTTTTGCCTCTGACGATCAATCCTGTAATAGGAAACAAACATGTTGTAATGTAGTAATTGCAACGGTCAGTTTTAGAAAGAAATAATGTTGACAATAATTGGATACATGAATCAAAAATTTAGATGGCACTTACTTATGTAATTCAACGGACGTCGAGAACAGAGGCACAGGCCACTCCTGTCGCAACCCAAACTGTCGAGCTACTCTGACTGGCAGGTGGTACTCGACAGCGTAGAACAGATCAGAGGGCACGTCATCCTGTACAAATCCTCATCCGCGTAGCACATGTTGCTCATTTGAATGTGACCGAGGTTTATGTCATCATACGGGTCCCAAGTCACCTACACAAAATTGAACTCATCTCAAAATGTTTTTCTAGTGAAAGTGTACATATTGTTAAGCATTAACAAAAGGATATCAAGGTCTGAAGAATAATACACACTAAATGACTAGAGAATTATTCTAAGCCCAACTCATCATATGAGAATATGCAAAATGGATGAAATTGGGAACATGGTCAAAACAATTCAACAATTACTACAAGAATGAATTAAGCAAATTGAACTCACCAGGGAGGGTGTCAGTGCGTCAATCTCATTTGTGTACTCGACGTAAGCCCGTGCTTGTCTGGCGAAAGGAACACTGACCTGATCGCACAGGTAGGCAAAGGTCGGTCGTAGCCGAGGGTCGTGCATGTCGAACCAAGCACGTGGTGCAAGAACCATGGGCCGACCCACAGGTAGTCGTGGCCACATCCAAATCTGCAAAAGGAAGTGAAAACCGCCTATGGACCCGTTCTGTGAAGAGCGCTGACACGCCTCGCAGAGCTGACAGTACAGGAAGGACAGGACTGCTGACCCCAGCTGTACCCCCTGGCAGTGTCCCAATCCATCAAGCAAGATAGGTACATCCAAGACGCACTGTCACTTGCACAAATGTTATTTATATGAAATGGAAATGAGATACTCCCGAAATGTCATTCAACTCATAATGGTATTGTACAAAACTAAAATCGAAAACACGCTGTTACCTGTGCTGTCTGGGAAGAGAACACACCCAAACAAGTGAAGGATCCAAGCCCGACAGTAGTGGGTAACTGTTTGGGCGTCCGCACCAACAAAACACTGCGCAAAGTGCTCCCGAATCCAGCTGATAGGAACACCTGAGGTCCGGGTACCAGGTCTCGCTTCAGGAAGCTCTCTCCCGAAGAAGGCCTCCACTCGAGCCCTCCAACTGTCCCGCTTGCACTACCCGGTTACTGGACGTCCTCTAACACTGAGCCCAAGTATCTTCTGGACGTCTTGCAGCGTCACTGTCATCTCGCCACAGGGAAGTTTCCGGCCTCCATCTACACGAACATGTGGAACGAACAATCGTCAGTACTTAGATATAACTGGAATGACATCTTGAAGTTGATTGCACCTGTCAACCAAAGTTGTGATCGCCGTGGGGTTGAATGAAGGCAACCCGCGACGAACCTGGTACGATACGACGTCGAGGCCTGCCCTCCGTAGGAGAGGAGTGTACCTCTCATCGTATCGCATATCTTGAAACCTATCATAGGTTCGAAGACGAAAGGAGGGCAGTTCCTGCAAAATAATTTATTATAGTATTAGTACTTTAAACCAATGATTGAATTGAGCGATAAGAAAGCAGTCAAGTTAGTTAGTCTACAATATGAATTTGTTACCTCCCCCTCCGCGGTGCGTCGTCCTCGGTGGTTCTGCTCGTAAAACGGATCTAGAAGATGAGGCACCGCCATCCTGCAAAAGTAACAAATAAAGTCAGCAAATACAATGAAGAATAATATAGTCAAATTAATTGAACATGTACCTAATGAAAACAAATTATAAATATCAATGTAACAAGTACAACTATTTAATTTGTCGCGTAAATAATCAATGGAAAAATGAACAAGTACAACAAGTAAAGTAATCACTAATAGCGCACCTGACTAATTGGCCAAGTGCATCTACAGACATTGTGCCCAACTCTGCCGCATCTACGATAATTGCTTTGCTCCGGGTCAGTGACAAAGGGTCTAGCTCTACCATGCCTGGTTCTTCCTGAAACCTGGTCCATGCTCATGTTGTATCTCGATCTCTTCCTAGAGCAACGCTTGTTCCAACGGCAACCAGGATCGACAATGTATTTCAGACCCGTTTATGGTGTCCATTATCCTTCGTCTAGGTACGGCTCATACCAGGGAGACCATGTAAGTATGAGGCTGTCAACACTTAACTCCCTCGGCATCCAGCTCTCGAAGTCAAATCTGCTATGCCGAGCTGCCGCGATATAATGAGAACATGGAGTGTGGTACTGTCTAGGTCTCCCACACGTGCATGAGAAATCAAACAGTATGACAACATAGCATCTTGAATGCTGCACCTCACCATTGGATGTTGTTGCACCCTTTTCCGTGACCTCGTACTTTCCTGTCTCGTGGTCAAAGCATTCAACCTCATGTGTTTGAGCCTTCTCCTTTGCTTTCTGGAGATGTTTCAGAGGATTAGGTGCCCATAACTGGTTATTTCTTTGTAGCTCTTTTGCATCTTCATACCTCTTATTGAACCATGCAACCATCTTAGAAAATGTGAACATCACGATAGCATTAACAGGCATGCCACGTATCCCTTTAAGGACACTATACGACTCTGCCATGTTGCTAGTTTGAAATTCCCACCTCCAGCCACCATCGTCATACGCCCTTGACCATTTCTCAGGCTCCCTCAGCACCCTCTCTAGCCACCGCAGACCTCGGTCATTTGTTGCCTCCTTTAGCTTGTCCAACTTCTTCTCAAAGTACTCGACCTCAATCATGCGAGCAACCTCCTCAAATTTAGCAAAGTTGTCCTTGATCCCATCTGCAACAAACAAATTCTGAGCAAAGTGGCGTGTGCACCAACAGTGATGCAATGGTGGATACCCCGGCATCTGCTCCTATACAGCAATAAGTGTGCCCTGGTGCCTATCAGATATGACACAAACCTCCCTGCCAGGGCCGACAGCATGTATCCGGGCAAGACGCAAGAACCATCCCTAGCTATCTTTATTCTCCCTCTCCACCAAAGCGAAGGCCAAAGGAACCAATGCATTGTCGGCGTCACACGCAATGGCAATCAATAGGCAACTCTGGTACTTGCCAATTAGAAAAGTACCATCAATGGAGAACACCGGACGACAATGCCTGAAAGCTTGCACACACTGCAGAAAGCACTAGAATGCGCGGAAGAATATATGCCTATTGTTTATCTGTTCATCCGGTTTCGGGATGTACTCGTAATGCATGCCTGGATTAGCTGCTTTGATGGCGTTGAACAATGCAGGCAACTGTTCGAACCCCTCCTCCCAGTCCCCGTATATCATTTTCCAGGCCCGTTGCTTTGCCCGCCATGCTTTCCCATACTTTATGTTGTAATTAAATATCATCTCAGCAATGTCCATAATTGATCTAACCTTCAAATTGGGCTGACCCTTCAGTAATGAGCACAACCTCATGGATATTAGGGTAGAGGTCAACTGCCAATGCCTGAGCTGTATTTCTTTCTCAACACATGTGTGTGGACCTACAATTTTGGTGATCTTGAACTTTCCCGTTACCTTTTGTTTCCGAGCACATACCCTCCAATTGCAATCATCCTTCTCGCACACTACCGTGTATCGCCGCTCCACATAGGAATGCCTAACCTTGAATGATCTTTTTCTCTTCACAGAATACTCCTGTAACCACCGTCTCAATGTAGGCAAGTCCTTGAATACAAGACCTTCTGAATTTCCAAGCTGCCCCAACCGCATGAGTCTCAAGAAGCTCTTCATCTCTTCCTTCTGCATATGCACCCTGAGAATAGCTGAGATCGCTGAATTCATGAACAAGCGGATCACGGTCAGGATAGAACCGCCTAATGAGCTCAATATCTTCTTCAGTCAAAGGTGGCACAGGGCGGTCATCAAGAACCGCCTAATGAGCTCAATATCTTCTTCAGTCAAAGGTGGCACAGGGCGGTCATCATTAGAATCAACAGCTCTTGCCGTTACGTATGGCTCCTCATCATCCTCAATCTGTACATCAACACTGTTTGAAGCATAGCCGGTATTGGATGATCGACGAACAGGACGAACACCAGCATTATCTGGAATGTCCCCTGCATTTGAACCACAAATAAGGATGATCTTTGGATGAATGAATGAAAATGAAACAAGGGTGAATAACGAAGACACGTGTTACTTAGATACTTACTTGGATGGTTTTGTGACAACGGAATCTCCTGAGGGACCGTACCACGAACATCAGTGCGATGTTCTGCATCGACCTCATTAGGGGCGGATTCAGCATCAGGAACCACAACCGCCTCTTCTACATGTGCCTCACGGTTTGGTATTTTAGGATCGGGAGGTGGTCCAAGCTCAAGCTCTGGGGAGAACACAAGAGGCGGGGAATGACCATTGGCAGAAGATTGAACCTGACGAGTTGGATCAATTGACAACTTCCGCACAAGCAAATCCAAAAACAATTCTTTCTTCATGACACTGTTCACGTAGAAATCCCAATCAACCTCATTTTCAATTGGGAACAGATGAGTAACAATTCGGTCCGGTACACCACCTTGAAGTACCCCTTCAACTGAAATTGCATCCTCATTTGAATTGCATTGAAGCTCATCACAAGCCCTACGACACAACTCGCTAAATAACGGCCGATCATTGAATGTAAGAGTGATGTTGCGCATTCCATCAAAACTAACATTTCCAAACCCATCTCGTACTACACTTCCTCCATGAAAAAGTGTGACCAAATTTTCCATCTAGTTGGCATGAAACACACGGAAGTTATAACGCGCGTAATATGAAAAAACAATACTATAACAGCTTTGCCTACGTACGTACGTTCGTTGTCTACAACTACCTAAATCTAGGTGCTAACTACATCATCTAACTATGTAAATTTATAGGACTAACTATCTAAATCTAGGTGCTAACTACCTTGGAACCGAGCTAAAACAATTTACTAACTACATCACCTACCTATCTAAATCTATTGAACTAACTACGGCCCTGCCGCGGCCCCCAGCCGAGCGCGGGGTACGCAGCGGCGCGGGCGCGCCCTACCGGCCAAGGGCGCCCGAGCCACGCGGCGGCGCAGGGGCGGCCTCCCCGCCCAGGAGCGGTGGCCCGGCCCAGCCGCGATGCCCGCGCGTGTGGAGCGGGGCTGGGGCACGCCGGGGCGACACCTGGTGGTGGCGCGCGGTGCCGTCATCAGAGAGGGCCGGGGAGAGAGAAAGCAGTGAGAGAGAGAGGGGGACGCGGTGAGGGGAGAGGCAGTGAGAGGGAGATGGAGGAGGCGGGCCCGACGTGGCAGGGGGCTCGGCGCCATAGATCTTGGCGCCGAGCTCGGTGCCAGGACCCATGGCGCCGAGCCCCCTGCCACGTCGGCGCCACCTCGCTTGCTGACCTGGCCCGGCCCTGGTACCTCGGCGCCGGGTCGTGACCACTCTCTGCACTCGCCACATGCACATGGGACCGAAGTTCAAAGGGTAGGATGCCGTCCCCTTGCCGGGCCAATCAGGTACTTAAGCTTACCGATTCCCATAATCTCGGCATGTGTTTAGTACGTTCAAAGACTTAACCATCACTACCACACCCTGCGGCCTTAGTATTTTTCACTAGACAGACGGGCCTCAATCGTAACCATCGTTCCATAGCCCGTCCGTGTCCTTATGACTGCAGCGTGTAGTAGACATTCAACTCCTATTTTCTCGCGAGTGACAGGAAATCACTCGACTTTTACCGGAGTCCTATTAGCACGGCATTCTATCGAACCTTACGTCTAGTTTTCAAGCAAGGGTTCCTAACATCATGCAACTAAGTTTTCATTCAACTCCTATAAACTTAATGCACAGGCAAGGAGTAATGAGTTGCATAATTTAGGAAAGAGATGGGTTATGCTCCGGGGCTTGCCTTCGCAGTTAGCTTGGGGCTCTTCCGATCTTGGGCTCGGGTCTTCAAGAGCTTCAGTTAGATTCACTTGAGCTTCACGCTGCTCACTCTCGGACGCGGGCACCAGCTCGTAAGTTCCGTCGGCGAGAGTCGTCGATTCTACATGAATGCACAAGTTTAAGTCGTGGTGGACGGCCGGGAAGGGCTCGCCGGCGTTGGAGCAGAGGCGGCGGCGGCGCGACACGCGTCGACGGCGGTGCTCCGGCGGGCTTGGGGTGGCCTGGTCCGGTCAGCTAGCTTCAGTGGCGCGTGGGGAAGCTGCTCAGGGGCTTGGCTTGGACGGAGGAGGTCGGGGTCGAGCTGTCCACGGCGAGCAGGGGCGGCGGCGGCGGCGATAGCGCGGGCAGCGGCGCTCCGGTGGTTCTGGGCGGCGTTGGGCGGGTCGGCGAGCTTCAGGGGGATGATGTAGTGGTGGCTGGAGGCTCAATTTGGGCGGTGGGCGGCGGTGGAGAGCTGTCCACGGGCGGGCGACGCTCGGCGGCGGCAATGGCGACGGCGAGGCGTTCTGTTTGCGGTGGCTCGCGCGCGGGCGGCCGGGCGGGGGCTTTTATAGGGGCAGGAGGGGGTGTGGAGGGCCTGGGCGATGCGCGGGGCGGAGGCACGGCACGGCGCGGCACTGGGCACGGCGGGCGGCAGCAGAACGCCGGCGCGGCGTGCGGCGGGCGGACGCGGGCCACTGGGCGGCCGGGATTTGGCGTGGGCGCGGGAGATAGTGTGGCGCGCGGAGTGGTGGAGCAGCTGCTGCAGCGGCTCAGGCGGAGGGCAGGCGCAGCGACGGGCGGGGCGCGGGAACCGGGGCGGCACGGCGGGGTGCGGTGGTTGGGTGCGGCGGGCGGCGAGGCGGAACGCGGCAGCGGCGTGCGCACGCGCGGGCGGCTACTGGGCAGCGCGGCGTGGGGAGGGGGCAAAGCCGGCCGTGGCGGAGTGGCGCGGCGGCCACTGGCCTGGCGCCTCGCGCCGGTCAGGCGTCGCTGGCCACCTGGCGGGCTGTCGGGCGGGGAGGGGAGAGAGAGGGAGGGGCGAGGGCCTGAATGCAAGAATTTGAAAAGTTTCAGGGATGGTGCCTAGTTCGTAAAGCCCTAAGGGATTATGGGAAAGTTACTAGGTGGCTATCTAACTTATGAAATATTATCAACTGACTTCCAGCACATTACTTTCTGTCAAAACTTACTTTCATGCACAACCGACCTTAAATTGTGTAACGACGCACTCATCGCTAAGGTAAGAAGGTAAGGATCCTCAGCCTACTGAGAGAGCTTGGCCTTCCTGTCGGTGATGCGAACCGAACGCTGCCCTCAAGCGGTGGCTTACTTGAGGTGCTGCCAATATGCCAACTGTTAGTTGAACATATTGGGAGTAGAAGGTTTGGCGCAGGGTATGGCGATCGCTGTTCATACCCCCGTCTCATGACGGTACCCCCGTGAATACGCTATCTCGATAGCGTATGTTAACGTCGTCTGTACGACGGAAATTGTACAGATATCGTTTCTATAAGTAAACGGTAATGAATACGGACGCTTTCATGAGTGCTGGCACGAAAGGTTCATGAAATATATATGCTTTGTCAATCTTCTGCAGGTACACTAACCGCGATTACGATAAGTTAAGGAACGATTAGAAAGACTCGACTAGCTATTATAGCGAGAGCCGTATTGTGTATGCCACCGAGACTATCTTCGTAAGACCAAAAGTATTGGCGATTATTTTATTTTGTGAGGACGAATAGGACGTGCATGCATCATGAACATATATATCTGAAACTGAAAATGTGTTGTATGAGAGCGGTAAGGCTCTTGCATATCTAAGAGAGATTTTTCGTAAGGACTATCTAGCGAATCTGTCGCAAATCTGCCATGACCGAAAAGAGAGATTTATTGATCAAAGAAAATGACCTTTTCTGGTAAAGTTCATGTTGAAAGAATTGTTCCAAATTTCGTGTTCTATCCCCTGTTCAAAAATCAAAAATTCTGAACTTATGGGTAATAGCAAACAACAGAAACCATGGGATGTCAGATTTCTGTCCAGAATGGGCACTTCTGCCCCTTAAATTTTTAGGCCCCCTTCCTGCGGTTTTCTGCCAATGAGTACATTTTGGCTAGCTGCTGTTAAAATTTGGTAAATTTTGGCTAGGTAGATTTTCCCTGGTGCACGAAACTCTAGCCCTCTGCTCACTGAAAATTCTGGGTAGACAGTAAGGTAAAACCTGAAAAGAAAGACCATCTTAGAGACCTATCTAGCTCTGGAGTTGACTAGCAAAGTTGTTCACAAATACTTAGGAGTGATCTGGTGAAATTTGAGAATTTTTGGACGAGAACTGTGGAAGTTATGGTTGTTTTTGCACACTATACAGAATCTGTCCCTGTGCTGTTCACCGTTTTTCACTATCTCACTCCATTTGATCTTTTGTTCAGATGGCCGAGCCTGTTGCTATGATGGTGGATGAGGATGGACGCGTCCACTCGCAGTATCTCCACTGGGAGGGCTTTCCCTCTATTTTGTGGGATGTTCTGCGTACCGCGGGCTATCTAATTCCCCCACGTTACGCCGGACTGGAGTTTGCGGAAAATGGAGTTACCCAGTGCCGTGTCAACGTGACCGTTTTTTTTCCGCACCCGCTACACCCAGAGTGGCCCGCCTTGGAGCTTGAGGCTGTTGGTCGCCGTTTGGCCGATACTTGGGAGCTTGCAGCCATGAGGGCGCTCACCACTTTTTGTGCGCAGCGTCCCGAGGTTGTCACACTCACTCCCATTGGTTTGTTTCCTACTGCCCAGTACAACGACCCCTTTTGGCTCAACAGGGTGCAGCACGCACAGTACTTGGTAGACTTTCACGCCCAGGAAACTATCCATACCTCCGTGCGGTGCATGAGTGCACTCTACCGGCTTCAGACTCTCCAGAGTCAGGCGCTTGAGCAGCTCACTGATCTTGCTCAGGCCTACCACATGATGGCAGATACCAGGGATGAGCAGATTAAGGAGCTCAGTCAGGATCTTGAGGACAGAGATGCTCAGATTGGCCAACTTGAGGGCCAAATTCAGGAGCAGGACACTCTCATGGGTGAGAGAGATGCCACGATAGCACAGTTGGAGGAGCAGCTCCATGATCTAAGCCTTGAGTTGGAGGATGCTAATGAGCACATTCAGTGGCACCATGATCAGAATGACCATCCCCATGAGGAGGACATGGAGGAAGATGAGGAGGAGCCACAGGAGATTGATGGTACCTCCGGTATGGATTTCGAGGGTGAGGTACCACAGGCACCTCAGATGGGAGCTCACTCTCCTGCTCACAGCGAGTCGTCCGTCAACGACTTGGATGACTTCTAGATGACGGCCTAGGAGGACTTTTGCACATACTCCTCGATAGGGTAGCCTAACTTTTGGCAAGTGTTGTAATAGGCTAACTAGGAGTTGAGTAACTCTTTTGTGTTGGGTACACCTGAACCATGTGGATACCCTCAACTTGTAAGGAACGGCGATAAAACTTGGGTGATTTCGTTGTAAGTTGGTAAACGATGAAATCCGCAATCGCTGAGACTTGTCGGAACTTTTATCCATGTCTCCTTGCATTTCTTGGCTGAGTGTTGAATACCAAACCTGTCAGGAATTTTGTGATCGTGGTTCTCACAAAAATTCAGCACCCTTGGACCCCGCTAGTTTAAGTTATAGGCGAAACAGTACCGATCAATCTGCTGAAAAACAGCTAAGACAGTAAGGCAAAGGACGAGCCTTTTGACCACCTTAGCTATAGTTCTAGCGCCGAAGTTAAATACCAAAGTGGCGCATTCCTAAATTCTCTGACTACTGCCAAAGTATGAGATGTTTTAGATGGACCCACAGCAAGCTATGATTTTCCTCGTAGCAACAAGAGATTCTGTCCATACTTCTAGCTGTGATTCCGGAAGTCTTTGACTACACCAATCATTTATGAATCGAGGAAGTAATATGGATCGCGTTGCTAATGGTAACCTTTCATGTTTCAGATGGTTGGATCAACACGTGGCAACCCCGATGGTTTTGGTGCCGGTGGCAGCCGCTCGCGACAATCGCCACCACCCCCGCCCAGTTTGGTGGAAGTGATGGCCGCTCAAACCGAACTGCTGCGTCAGATCGTGCAAGGACAGCACCAGCAGAGGGGTGGACACAATGCTCACCAACCCCAAGCTGCAGGATACACGGATTTCCTAGGGACCCAGCCGCCCTTGTTCCAAAAGACCGAGGAACCCCTGGACGCAGATGCATGGATTCGCACCATCGAATCCAAGTTCACATTACTTGTGGCCCCATGCTCAGAAGCCAACAAAGCTCGTTTTGCCGCGCAACAGCTTCGCGGTACCGCTCGACTGTGGTGGGACCACTATTTTGCTATGCTCCCCGCTGATCACATTGTCACCTGGGATGAATTCAAGACCGCATTCCGGGCACATCATATCCCCGAGGGTCTCCTGGAGAGGAAGTTGAATGAGTTCCTGGCACTCACCCAGGGCACCCGCACCGTGCTGCAGTACGCCCAGGCGTTCAACAACCTATGCCAGTATGCGGGCTATCACGCTGATACGGATGCCAAGAAGCGTGACCGTTTCCGCCGAGGTCTGAACACCAAGCTTAAGGAACGTCTGAACCTAGCCAGGGCTGACACCTACAACGAATTGGTCAATATGGCCATTACCCAGGAAGACTGTATCATGGCACACCGGGCAGAGAAGAAGAGAAAGGCACCCGCTGGACCATCAAGTGCCCAACCACCAAGGTATCGCATCGTGCAAAATGCCGCACCCACAGCTCCACCTAGGGCCCCTCAACCAGGGAGATGGATTGCCAGACCCCCACAGCAGCCAGGCATGGTACGACCCCCGATGCCTCCACAGAATGGTCCGAGGCCCATTCTTCAGCAGTCTCTTCGACCCGGCCTCGCGAATCGTTGTTTCAAATGCGGGAGTTCCAACCACTTCGCACGAGAATGCCCTCAGTCTGGGCAGCCCAACCAAGGTCAAGGATCCAACCCGAACACCAAGAACAGGGGCAAGAGACAGACCCTGCAAGTCAAGCAAGGACGGATTAACTTCACCACGCTTGCAGAGCTTCCGGAAGGAGCCCCAGTGATGTCGGGTACATTCTCTATCCATAACAAGCCTGCAGTTATATTATTTGATTCTGGTGCATCGCATAGTTTCATAAGTGCAAAATTCGGTGCAAAAGTAGGCTTGGATGTTTGTCACACCAAAGGGTCATATATGATATCAACACCGGGTGGTAAAATTGCTTCAAACCAAATGGTCAGACAAGTACCAGTCAAATTGGGTAGTAAAACCATCGACACAGACCTTGTCCTTTTACCTCTTGACGGCATGGACATTATTTTGGGAATGAACTGGATGACTATGCATGGAGTCACACTGGACCTTTCTTCCCGAGCCGTTGAGATAAATTCACCTAGTCACGGAGCCACTACCCTTTACCTACCATTCCTAGATTGCACGAATTCCTGTGCTTACAAGATGGAAGGACTTAAGCTAGATGATATTCCTGTGGTAAACGAGTATGTCGACGTTGTTTCCGGATGACTTACCAGGAATGCCACCGGATAGGGACATTGAGTTCATCATTGAACTTCAACCAGGCACTGCACCTATATCCAAAAGACCATATAGGATGCCCCCTAAAGAATTGGCAGAACTGAAAATTCAACTCCAAGAACTACTGGACAAAGGTTTCATTCGCCCTAGCGCGTCACCTTGGGGATGTCCAGCCCTATTCGTAAAGAAGAAGGATGACAGTTTGAGATTATGTGTGGACTACCGACCTCTCAATGCGGTAACTGTTAAAAATAAATACCCCCTTCCTCGCATCGATGTACTCTTCGATCAATTAGCTGGAGCCAGAGTCTTCTCAAAGATTGATCTTCGTTCGGGATATCACCAAATCAAGATTCGCCCCTGCGATATTCCTAAGACTGCCTTCTCCACACGATATGGACTATATGAGTTTTTGGTCATGTCCTTTGGACTCACCAACGCCCCTGCCTATTTCATGTATCTCATGAATTCGGTATTCATGCCCGAGCTTGACAAATTCGTCGTAGTGTTCATCGACGACATCCTTATCTATTCCAAGGATGAGGAAGAGCATGCCAAGCACCTTCGCATTGTTCTTCAGCGACTCAGAGACCATCAGCTCTATGCTAAGTTTTCTAAGTGTGAATTCTGGTTGGATACTGTCAAGTTCTTAGGTCACACGATCTCCAGCGAAGGCATAGCTGTTGACCCCAGCAAGGTACAAGAGGTAATGGATTGGAAACCCCCTACCTCCGTTCATCAGATTCGCAGTTTCCTCGGCTTAGCCGGTTACTACCGTCGCTTCATCCCGGATTTCTCTCGAATTGCTAAGCCCATGACTGAACTGTTAAAGAAGGAAGTAAAGTTTGTATGGAATGAGAAATGTGAAGAAGCTTTCCACACTCTCAGAGAGCATCTGACTACTGCACCTGTGTTAGCTCAACCCGATAATACCAAATCATTCGATGTGTATTGTGACGCATCGGGTACTGGTCTAGGATGTGTGCTTATGCAAGAGAATCGAGTGATTGCATATGCCTCACGAGTCCTTCGGCCCCACGAACAGAATTATCCCACTCATGATCTTGAGCTTGCAGCTGTCATTTACGCTCTGAAAATATGGAGGCACTATCTCATGGGTACACAATGCAATATCTACACGGATCATAAGAGTCTCAAGTATATCTTCACACAAGCCGATCTGAATATGAGACAACGGAGATGGCTAGAATTAATCAAGGATTATGACCTTGAAGTGCACTATCACCCCGGCAAGGCTAATGTAGTCGCGGATGCACTGAGCCGCAAGTCCCATTGCCATTGCTTATCCATGGAATCCTACCATGAGACATTGTGTGCAGAGATGAGGAAGCTTAACATGGAGATGGTTTCCCAAGGCACGCTAGATCACATCTCAGTTGAGCCCACTCTTCACGACCAAATCGTCATGGCACAACTACATGATGAAGGAATTAAGATCATCAAACAAAAACTCTCTCTAGGTGAGGAGAAGTATAAATGTTTCCGCCAGGACCATAAGGGAGTTCTATGGTTCGAAAGTCGTATAGTCGTTCCGAAGAATCGTGAACTCCGCAAGCAAATTCTTGATGAGGCACACCTTTCCAAATTCTCTATCCACCCCGGCAGTAGCAAAATGTATCAAGACCTAAGGCAAAACTTCTGGTGGACTAGAATGAAAAGAGAAATTGCTACGTATGTCTCAGAATGTGACACGTGCCAGAGAGTAAAAGCTAGCCACTTGAAGATAGCCGGTACACTTCAACCGTTACCTATACCATCCTGGAAATGGGAAGACATAAGTATGGACTTCATCGTTGGACTACCAAACACTTCCCAGAGACATGACTCCATATGGGTTATCGTGGATAGACTCACGAAGACGGCACATTTTCTTCCGGTACACACCACCCATTCTACCAAGAAATATGCCGAGATTTACCTCGATTGTATTGTTTGCCTACATGGAATACCTAAGACAATTATTTTCGATCGTGGTCCTCAGTTTGTAGCACGCTTTTGGGAACAACTGCAAACGTCTCTTGGCACTAAACTGATTCGCAGCTCAGCATACCATCCTCAGACTGACGGACAAACGGAAAGAGTAAACCAAATTCTTGAAGACATGCTGAGAGCCTGCGTCATTCATTATGACAAGGATTGGGACAAATGCCTACCCCTAGCAGAGTTCTCGTACAACAACAGCTATCAAACGAGTTTGAAAATGGCACCATTTGAGGCCCTGTACGGACGAAGGTGTCGGACTCCTTTGAGCTGGTCACAAACCGGAGAACGAAAAATAATTGGACCCGACCTGGTAATCGAGGCAGAGGAGAAAGTAAAAGTAATACAAGCAAATCTTAAAGCCGCACAAGCCCGACAAAAGAGCTATTCTGACAAAAGGAGGAAGCCTCTAAAATTCGAAGTTGGCGATCGTGTCTATCTTCGAGTTTCACCAACCAAGGGAGTGCGAAGATTTAGAATCAAAGGCAAACTAGCTCCCCGTTATGTTGGTCCTTACGAAATCATTGAGAGCTGCGGACCCGTAGCCAACAGATTACGACTGCCCCCTCAGCTCACGGCCACCCATGATGTCTTCCACGTATCTCAACTCAAGAAGTGTATTCGAGTCCCTACCGAGATTGTGGAACAACAAGAAATATCGTTGGAACCCGACCTCTCATATGTCGAACACCCAGTTAAGGTTTTGGATCAAAAAGAGAGAGAGACCAGGAGGAAAGTGATTAGAATGTATAAAGTACAATGGAATCACCACACGGAAGAAGAAGCCACCTGGGAAACCGAGAGCTACCTAAACCAACATTTCCCTGGGTTTCTTATCTCAACCACTGGTAGGTGCACCCATGTCCACACTAAGATTTACCGAATCTCGGGGCGAGATTCTTGTTAAGGGGGGAAGGCTGTGACAACCCTGGTAAATTACATTTCTAAAATCAATGTCATTAGCCTAACCCTATGCTTAACTAACTAATAAAAGGGTGCAAAGAATTAGAACGAGTTAAGTTGAAATTCAAATTTAAATTGGGCACATTTGTATACTTTTGAATTTTTAAATTAACTTTCAAACCATAAGCCAAATGAGATGTTGCCTGAAACCAAACTTGTAGAACTTTTTATTCTGAACAACTTTCATGTTCAAAAGTTTTTGAAATTCGAATTAGAAAGAGGAGAAAAAGCCCTGTTTGCACCCAGCCCACTGAAACTTTTCAAATTCTTGCATTCAGGCCCTCGCCCCTCCCTCTCTCTCCCCTCCCCGCCCGACAGCCCGCCAGGTGGCCGGCGACGCCTGACCGGCGCGAGGCGCCAGGCCAGTGGCCGCCGCGCCACTCCGCCACGGCCGGCTTTGCCCCCTCCCCACGCCGCGCTGCCCAGTAGCCCCCCGCGCGTGCGCACGCCGCTGCCGCGTTCCGCCTCGCCGCCCGCCACGCCCAACCACCGCACCCCGCCGTGCCGCCCCGGCTCCCGCGCCCCGCCCGTCGCTGCGCCTGCCCTCCGCCCGAGCCGCTGCAGCTGCTGCTCCACCACTCCGCGCGCCACACTATCTCCCGCGCCCACGCCAAATCCCGGCCGCCCAGTGGCCCGCGTCCGCCCGCCGCACGCCGCGCCGGCGTTCTGCTGCCGCCCGCCGTGCCCAGTGCCGCGCCGTGCCGTGCCTCCACCCCGCGCATCGCCCAGGCCCTCCACACCCCCTCCTGCCCCTATAAAAGCCCCCGCCCGGCCGCCCGCGCGCGAGCCACCGCAAACAGAACGCCTCGCCGTCGCCATTGCCGCCGCCGAGCGTCGCCCGCCCGTGGACAGCTCTCCACCGCCGCCCACCGCCCAAATTGAGCCTCCAGCCACCACTACATCATCCCCCTGAAGCTCGCCGACCCGCCCAACGCCGCCCAGAACCACCGGAGCGCCGCTGCCCGCGCTATCGCCGCCGCCGCCGCCCCTGCTCGCCGTGGACAGCTCGACCCCGACCTCCTCCGTCCAAGCCAAGCCCCTGAGCAGCTTCCCCACGCGCCACTGAAGCTAGCTGACCGGACCAGGCCACCCCAAGCCCGCCGGAGCACCGCCGTCGACGCGTGTCGCGCCGCCGCCGCCTCTGCTCCAACGCCGGCGAGCCCTTCCCGGCCGTCCCCCACCTGAACAACACCCCCACGAGGTAGCCCTCATACCCCTGAACCTTCCCCGACCCTCACCCCTCACCGCCGGCGAGCCCCTCGCCGGAATTTCGGCCGGCCGCCGTACCCGAGCCGCCCGAGGACCCAATTGCAAGAATTTAAATCTTTAGAAGGGTCTGCGCGTAAGATTCAAGGACCTAGTTGTAAAAGAAAGTTTCAAATCTAGATTCAAATTCAGTGAACTTGTAAAATTCGTATAAAATCATAGAAAATTTAGAAAAATGCAAACTCAACTGTTCTGGAATCCTTAGAACAAACTCTACCCCTTTTGTTACAAAACGTTTCTCAGAATCTCAATATATTTTGCTCCACATTAAATGGAAGCTTTAAAGGACTTATTTTGTACCCACTGTTGTAGATCAACGCGGACCCTAAAATTTGGACAGTAAGTTAGTTGCTTGATGTTTAGGACTGTGTAAAAAGATCAGGCCCAAATTCCACCTCTAACTACACTGTTTGTTAAACTTAGTTTCATACCTTAAGTGGCTAGATATATTTTATCCCAGCAGTTAGGTGATGAATCACCCAATGAAACTTCTTCTATGCTAGTGTATTGGTACCTAGAAGCCAGAGAAAAATTGGGAGACGTTTTATCTCAAAGTAACCTACTTATTTGATTTATGTGCTAATAACATACATTAAATCAAGAAAATAGTATCTTAGCTTGGAAAATTCTCAAACTTTTACTGGGAGATACGCTGTGGTAGAGGTTGCTGTGTAAAAAGTTCCATGGACAAAAACCCTGTGTAGTGTCCTGTAAAAATGAATCCTTGAATAACCTAGGTGTGTAATGTCATATTTTCTATGCTCTGAATACTGCATAATAAATCCTACAAAAACTACAGTAGCTTATCATGCTTAAGTGAAAGCTCTGAAAAAATCTTAGACTCATTTGTTGCACCAATTGTTCTGTACAAAAAGAACAAGGATCTAACAGCAACTATGTAATATATTTTTCATAATTAATCTGTTACATAAAATTGGCTGAAAATTTTACAGTAAGCACATCTTTCCCTGATGTGCCTAAATCCAAAATTTCATGACCAGAAACTATCCATTGTAGTAATTACACTTAAATCGTATCGATTACCATTACCACGACTTAAACTTGTGTATTCATGTAGAATCGACGACTCTCGCCGACGGAACTTACGAGCTGGTGCCCGCGTCCGAGAGTGAGCAGCGTGAAGCTCAAGTGAATCTAACTGAAGCTCTTGAAGACCCGAGCCCAAGATCGGAAGAGCCCCAAGCTAACTGCGAAGGCAAGCCCCGGAGCATAACCCATCTCTTTCCTAAATTATGCAACTCATTACTCCTTGCCTGTGCATTAAGTTTATAGGAGTTGAATGAAAACTTAGTTGCATGATGTTAGGAACCCTTGCTTGAAAACTAGACGTAAGGTTCGATAGAATGTTGTGCTAATAGGACTCCGGTAAAAGTCGAGTGATTTCCTGTCACTCGCGAGAAAATAGGAGTTGAATGTCTACTACACGCTGCAATCATAAGGACACGGACGGGCTATGGAACGATGGTTACGATTGAGGCCCGTCTGTCTAGTGAAAAATACTAAGGCCGCAGGGTGTGGTCGTGATGGTTAAGTCTTTGAACGTACTAAACACATGCCGAGATTATGGGAATCGGTAAGCTTAAGTACCTGATTGGCCCGGCAAGGGGACGGCATCCTACCCTTTGAACTTCGGTCCCATGTGCATATGGCGAGTGCAGAGAGTGGTCATGACCCGGCGCCGAACCGTGGCGTGGGGCTCTTGTACTCTCGGAGGGTAGCCCCGATCCACGACCCGGAAAGAAAGGGGAAAAGTTGCACGTGTGACTCTAGGGAGTAACCACGTGACGTGTGTTTAGGTTTCCCTTGCAAGGTTAAGAAATTCGATTCGAATCGTCCGTTTCTCACGGCTATTGAGACTGCTTAACCATTTTTACCCACAGAGTAAGAAGAGGAACAATGAGGATGAATGAACTGGTTGGATGAAAACTTAATGCTTCACCATGTATGCTTTTGGATAGCTGCTTATCTAGAATGGTTAACGAAACTAGAATCTTGAGCTAAAAGTTGAAAGTAAGGACCCACTTGTAGAAGCTTTTCGGCAAAACAAACCCCTGAGCCAAAAGCCTTGCATATCTAGAGTCGGGGGAGTAGATTCCACTACTCGGGTAAGTCTTGCTGAGTATTAGTATAGTCAGCCTTGCTTGTGGCTCGTTTTCAGGTGAGACCTTCGAAGATATGATTGCTAGCTTGACTTGGCCCTGCACTCTTCCCCCTGGTTGGTCGGTGGAATGGGATACGCCCCCGTCCAACGGAGATAACGCCGAGTGATGTCTCGTACGGGCTTCATCGAGACATCCTTATCGTCGAGTAGCTTTCGTTGTTTTATTTTCCGCTGCAACTTAAACTCTGAAGAAACTATTTAGTGATGATCATTGAAGTACTTGGTTTCTAAACTCAAAACTTGGTCTGTAATATTTACTTATGCTAATGATGTAATATTTGCTGAAATGTGGTATTCTCTGGGGCTCATCGTCGCGTGAGCGTTTGTATGTATGGCGCTCGATCCGCTTACCGTGGTTGTATCAGGAGGTTATATCCGACAGACCAGTGGATTACTCCGTTTAAAGTGTAAGGTTAACCGAGAATGCCTTAATGGTGATGGTTAATACACTTGAGCCGGATTAATTCAGATGGTTCTGCCACAAAACCCTCCCAAACGACCTCTAATTCAGGGATTCACCAATTGTATATGTGAGGCTCGCCGTTGTCACGAACTGGATGACAAGCAGGCACGATCATGTTTCGCTTGATGCTCAGTCCAGCCGCCTAGGTCGATGTGATTGATGGATGACGTCCCTTTCTATCTCTGCGGGCTGCGGGCTGCGGGCTGCGGCTTGACTCCATCAGGCTGGGCAGACTTGCATCTGCAGACCAATATATATACTCTCTCCATCTCTAAATATCTGTATCTGTCGTTTTCGCTTCTCGAGAAATAATTTTACTAAATATTTATAAAAAATATTAATATTTATGGTACATAATTAATATCATTAGATAGATATTTGAATCTAGGTTTTTAATAAATTTATTTGAAGATACAAATATTGCACGTATTTTCTACAAATCGAGTTAAACTTCTGGCATGGAAACCATCGATGACAGTTAATTAGAAACAGAAGGAGTATGCAGGTAAAACATCTACAATCATAAACCCCCGTCCAACATGAATTCTAGCGTGAGGGGCCACCACCTAGGACTGGGGCTGGCCGGCTGGGCCTGAGTGTTAATGCTCTATATGTAGCTAAGGATCCATAAGCCCATTTTATATATCTAACCACATTTCCTACTAAACCAAATTGTGCATTGTCACACTAGATGCAGGAAATATAAGGTTAACATGTTGAAGAAGCGGGATTTTGGGAGGAGTCTTAAGTTTCTAGGTGAAGGACCAAAATGGTGGGGGTGTGGGAGGAGTCTCAGGTCTCTAGGTGAAGGACCAAAATGGTGGCTAGAGGGGATGGAAGGGAGCCGATAAAATTTTAAATAAAAATGATGCTCAGTCTATATTCCAATTACAACTTTGCAAGGTGGTGCACCTCTCTTCTAACCATTAAGATGACATAGGCTACCTAGTTATGGATCACACTTCAAATTAATTAGGAATTTCTCAAGATATCACATAAGCAAAGCGAAAAAGAGCTAGTCAACGTCTGTTGGCTAAACAATATATAGATCTAATTGATCATGTGAGATTTTTTACAGGACATGTGAAATAATATTAAATTGGGTGCTAATTAAGATGACCTGCATATGTTAGAATTAACAGCTAAAAGAATTACTCTTTAAAGTAGCACTTGACCAATCTAGTAGTGACATGTAGAAGACTATTGTCCTTGCATATTGCATCAGTGAGTAGTTGACATAAGAACAGAGCTTCTACTAAGAGTAACTCTAGCAAACCCTTGCTCCGGTCCCTAACCTAGCCACAAACTAAGGACCGAGGAAAAAAACCTCAGTGCAGTAGCATCCCTACGTACCTAGAGCAGGGAGATCCCCCTCACGGGAGAACCCTACTCTTTCCTTTCTACTGTTCCTCTCGTTTGCCTTGCGGCCCGCTCGCCGCCGGCCCCGAGCTGCTGCGCCGCTAGCGCGCCGCCCCCGAGCTGTGGCCGAGCTGCTGCGCCGCCCGCGCTGCCAGCCTTGAGGGGCAGCCTGCTCGCCGCCGCCCGAGCTGCTGCGCCGCCGCCCCTAGCTGCGGCCCGCTCGCTGCTGGCACCCAGCGGCGGCGCGGGCACCCAGCTGCAGCGCCCGCGCCGCCGCCCCCGTGCTGCGGCCCGCTCACCACCAGCCCGAGCTGCGCCTGCAGCGCCCGCGCCGCCACCCAAGCGGCGGCACACTCGCTGCTCCCCCCGCGACCTGCACCATTCCACCACCACCTTCTCAATTCCACCGCAATTGCACCACGATGTGCTTGATTCCGTGGCCGCCTTCCGCTGCGACCTGCTTGATTCTGCCACCGCCTGCTCGATTCCATCATTCCTTGGTCTCCAGCTCTCTGCCACTGGACTCTGTGGACCATCCGAGCTCGTCTATGGAGCGCCGCAAGCCTACCGCTTGAGCTTGGCCATGAGCCCCGCGGGTCACCACCAAGCGCCACCAGATCTTGGCCATGGAGCTCCCGACCCTCCTGCAAGAGCCACCCGAGCAGCCATGGAGGATGGAGCTGCTACCTGCCCGCGAGAGAGATGCATCGGAGGGACGGAGGGAGAGAGAGAGGAAGGATGCGTCGTTGGGTGCGAGAGATGCGTCCGAAGAGAGAGATCCACCAGGAGGAAAAAGAAAAGGGAAAGGTAAAAAAAAAAGATGAGACTCTGACCTACGGGTCCATGGTAGAGTAGAGGCTCTAATGTAGGGACTGTTGCTGGAGTTGAGAGTAAAATTTATAGCCTCAAAAAGTAGAAAGAGCCATTGCAATGAAATATGAAACCGAAAGTAGGAATTATTATTGGAGTTGCTCTAAACCCTCCTTTGGTATGGCTTATTGTCCGGATTTAATACCGGCTTCATAACTTGTCCCACCAAAATTTTTGTTGAAAAGTGCTTTGCTGCAAAACTTGCTCCGAAGACAGTCTACAATTTGCATTGCTCGTGGACAGCTAAGAATGGTGGCTTATCCCAACTTCACCTCCTTCCCATACCCGTCCGATACACCATTGCGCCTCAAGTTGGTCCAAATTACATGGAAAAGGCCACAGCCAATATACAAGGCACCTAGACCGATATGTCATGACTCATGACATACATACATGACTCTATAACAAGCAGCTAATTATTGGTTTAAATATATTTTATTAATATTTTTATTTTATGCAAATCACATTATCAACGGGGCACACATAAAACTCAAATGTGTATCCGCTATACATATGCAGGGCACAACGGATATATTTCCTCTTCAATCAATTCTGAAAATTTGGGAAAAAGCTAACAAACATTTTTCCAGCAAGATAAGAGAGCTAGAAAAACTTGCTTCACCAACAGGAGCTAGAGCTATTTTTATAGGAGGCAGAACAGTGCCAAACAAGCCCTAAAATGCTGCTGCTGCAAAAACTGAATTAAGCAACAGACTAACAACAACATCATGATTATGTCGGGTTTCCTCCTACTCTCGGTGGGACATGTGCCCATTTTTATGGTCTAAATTAAACCATAACCAACCCGATGAGGATTTTGAGATCCAAATTGCCAAACTGTCGAATCCCCACTATTGAGGTCCAAGATCCTTTTTGCGCACCCTTCTAATTTACTGCCCGTTTTGAGGTCCGAACCAACCAAGTGATCTCACACACCTTGTAAGGCATGATTCACCGTAAACCAGAACATTATTTCGTGCCGGGCCGCCAAAAACTTGGTTGATTTCGTACCAAAATTCATGTCCAATCTCATATCATGGCAACTTCAAACCAAAATTTTCAGCTGAAAAATAATTCAATTAAATTGTTCGATCGAGATTGAGCCCGCCAGAAAACTTTTCACCCTGATATCCTCTGACCAAATGATACGGATGTTGTCCTAATCTTCACGATGTAGGATCTTGAACAAAATAACTAGCTGAAAAACAGCCGATAACTTGTTGCAAGCAGCGACAACTAGTGCAACCTGACGACACGCACAAGGAGCCAACCACCATCTCTATATGGCAGCCTGAACCAAGGATTCGCCCAATCACACTCTCAAAGAACCAACCTACGCAGCCTGCACTCGAAGTAGTAGGAGCACAGATTGGGTGTCGATGAAGCGGCCGCCTCTGTAATCCCAAGAAAAATCACAAGAGCAACGGGGTAGAGATCACTCTCTGAATTTGTTAGCACACAACTAAACAAAGGGAAGTCTATTTTATTATCAAAGTCTTCTTTAATCTTTTAGATACATGGGATATTTAAATAAGGAACAACCCTCCTTGTTGGGTGTGAATGGACCTTAGAGTTTTTGGAGTTATGGTAACTCAAAAGTCACCACGAACTGAAATCCTGAGGAGTTTCGTGGCTGTTGGGCTCCTGCGCAGTCTCCACTAAATCGGTCGTAACTACTTATTGGGAAGTCCAAATGACATGAGGTTTGTTGGGATGGAAAGTAGACTTGATTATCTTTCCAATGAGTACTCGTGGGTCTCCGGATCTTTAGGGAAGCAAGAGTTATCAATATGCTGGTCCGAACTGAGGTTCGCACTGAAGTCTGAACTGCTCAAAACGCAGCTTGGTAGTCCATTTCTTGTGAAGTGGTCCCGACTGATCAAAACGTGGCTTGCCAGTCCCTTTCTTGTTGTTTGCTTTATCTCCATATATAGCAGCACCATCCTCTTCGCATGCATTCCTAAGTACATCCACTGTAGAACATTTAGGTAGTATAACATTCTCATAAATGTTGAATTTAGTTTCAGTTAGGAGTGAAGTCACCTGTTGTTGTAGTTTCTTAGCTCGACTACGTGTAATTGGTTCAATGTTCATTTGTTCTCTTGGTTGGGTGATATCTTCCATATGATGGCCGCATCACCAAACCAGAGCCTACAACAGACATGGTCAGTCAAAGCCCAACGGGCTCAGGTGGGACCATAGGTCTAACTCACCACCGGTTGTGATGTTTAAATTGATTCAACCGTTGGACCCCACGTAGCACCTATGCAAGCCTGTGATGTCAATGCGTGTTTAAGCAAGATCGCATGGTCACACCACTTGATTTTTGAAACTCATATAAACTATTATGTATTTGATAGCTTTTGGCAAATAATTCATGAACTGCGGTGTGGTTAACAATAGTCCGATGCCAAAAACCCAGTTGCACACCATAGACCATGAAAACCTAGAGCTAACAAAGTTGATTTCATAATTTCTTGATTTAGCTTGAACTGACAATGAATTAAATAATATATATGAATTATTTTTTGTTCCAAAGATTTGACATGCATTTTATGAGTCCATAAATTTTTATATTGCCATGGATATAACAATCTCTATCTCTACTATCTCTATCTCTATCTACTACCAAAAAGCCAATAAGCGTGACGTTTTTTTGTTCTACACCCCCTGGTGCCATCCCTTCACCTTGTTTTGGTTAAGCTTCGGGGTAATCTGGATCGCCCATTTCACTAAGCAATCGTATCAACGGCGATCCCCTCCCCCGTCCAGTAGCATGCCCCTAAACCCTACCCCGTCGCCTCCTCACCCTCGTGTCATTGCCCCCGTCGCCTCCTCACCCCTCGCACCGTTGCAAACCCTACCCCGTCGCCTCCTCACCGCTCGCGCCGTCGCCCGCCTCACCGTCGCTCGCTGGCCGCCGCGCTCGCCGTGGGGCTTGCCGCCGGGATGGCCGCGGGGATGGCCGCCGCGCTCGCCGGCCCTCCGCCGCACATCCTTCCCCGCCTGCGCCGCACGACGCACTCCGCCGCTCGCCGTGGCACTCGCCGCACGATCCGCTCCTTCCCCGGCGTCGCCAAGGCCGATCCGCTCGGCCGCGGCTGCCCTACGTCAGCCCCGCTCGACCGCGATGGTGGTGACTTTGCGGCACGAGCGGCCTTGCCTCGGCCAAGGAGGGTGGGGGTCGTGGCAAGCCCCGTCGTGGACGAGAAGGCGACCAGGAAGTGTAATCTCGGGAGCAGGGCACTGGTGGTGCTCGGCACGGTGGTATTCGCGGAGGTGCTCGGCCGGATCGCTCAGTGGGTGGCCGCTGCTGTCGGCGCGACGGCTCTTCCAGCGCCTCGCGTGGCACCGCGCAAGGCAGGTTTAGTCCTCCTCACGTTTCCTTATGCTCTCCTATCTGACATTAGCTCTATGTTCATGATAGTGCCAGAGGTTCGAGGCGTTGATGCAATGATTTGCGTGTGTTCAATTTTGTCAGACAGATTATGCAACTCGATGAGCCAATTGAAGTTAAAATTTACGAGTGTAACACCAGGGGGTCTACTGACAAGAATTGAGGCTAGTGATTCTTTCCCCCTTTATCTGTTGTTGATGCATCTGATTATTAAGTTACATTATTTTTGTTCAAGGCTAAGACTTAGGCCAACTTCATTTCAGGGGCTGAGAGCATTCCTTCCTAAAGTTGAGCTCATGGACATGATAGGTACATTTACAGACTAGAAAAACAAAGTAAGGACCATTTGGACTTAATCATCATTTAGTTACCCAAGTGTTGTTACGATACTTGAGACATAGCGTTTTATGATTTTAACTTGTTGCTTCTTGACATACAGGTTGCTGCAGCATCCCTGTGTGCATTGCAAGGCTCGATGAAGAAACTAATGACCTGATATTTAGTGAGAAGAAAGCATGGGTTAGTACACTGACTCTATTGACACCGGTTTCTGCACAATTGGTTAAAACCAAGATCGGAGATTCTAAGTTAATCAAGAGGCCTAGAGCCGACGTGAAGGGTTGATCATCAAGGAGAAAACCGATGAGATTTAATGATTGCTGATAAGAAAGGAGACTGGTGCTTACAGGAAAAGCGTCCTAGCTGATGGACCAAAGTAGGGCCGACGTTGGATTAGGAACCAAGACTAAAGCATATTGGGCTTTTTTTGGCCAGAAGAAGCGTCACAGCCGATGGGAGCGTAGAAAGAGCCGACGAAGCCATGTCAGCAAGTTATCTGTTAGTTTTTGTTCAGTAAAATTTTTATTTCTTTGTCATTAAGTAATTATACATCGTAACCGACTAGGGTTTGTAGCTTACTCTATAAATAGCTGACCTCGGGCATGTACCAAACCATCCAATGATCAATACACAAACCCTTTTTTCCTTTTTTCTCTTTTCAGCGGCTTCGCCTTAGTTGCAGTAGATTTTTCTTTTACGAGTTCTTTCCTGCACGTGGGGCTGCATCGACTTTGATCTCCAACTTGCTGGTAAGTTCCGTGTCGAACAAGGCAGATAGGCTCAAGGTTGACGGCGCATCGCTTCTTCCTCTATCCTGTATTAGTTCAAGTTATCGAGCAGATTGGATCTAGGTCTGGTCTATTCACCAAGTTATCGATATCAGCTTGTTCTTGTTAGATTAATCAGCTTAGTCTAGCTTGTTTATTGCTGTTATCACAAGTTATCGGTATTTGCTAGATTTAATAGGGTTAGATTCGTTTAATCCTATTTTTATTTAGTTTTTTACCATAATTTATCCAGCCTAGATCCAAATACCATCAGCCAACGCGCAGCTTGCCTATTGCACGTCGCTAGGCCGATCGGGTTCGGATCTAGGTGTTGTTTACCGAGGCCTCACTAACCCATTTAGCGTTGCCTTATCTGCACAATCGGCCGAAGCTTTGGCCGATTGATCTATAGTCGCATCGGACGCTTGGCCGATGCTCGTAGCGGAACGATTCGGAACACCAGCCGATACGTTTTGGTAATTTAACGTTTTACCTGTCCCTTGTCAATTGTAGGTCAAATTGACTGGTACGCCTTGCACCACCACGCAGCCGATTTGGACGCCACGCAGGAGCGAAGCAAGAGGCTCCCTGGCCCTCGCGTGTGCCGGCACTGAAGGCCGACCTATGACTTTTTGCATCAACACGCTTTTGGCACGCCCGGTGGGACACGACTGTTGATATTTCATAGCGTCATCACTAGGATAGGTGTTCTCCAGCAACGGCGCCAGAAATGCTATGGGGTATTTCTTACGTTACAGAAGGATCCGCAAGCGCACGGAATATCATCATAGCATTTTACCTGTGAGTACGGGGTCGTATTTATATTTCCGCAGGGAAGGCGGCGGTTATTGGAATAGATTAGTGTGCTTGATTAGTTCTAGCCTGGATATTCTATTGAATAAACAGGGATAAGATAATAAATGGTAAGAGGTAGTGTGACACACAAGTTGCTAAAGTTCTACTCTATGCAAAGCTTACAGGAAGGGAGAACAGAAGAAGAAAGCTAACCTAAGGACTATGCACTCCTAACTAAGCATACAGTCTATACTAGACACTCACATACATACACATGAATACAAACGGGTTCTAGGCTTCGAGGCAACACCGGGAGACCGCACAAGATATGGCAAGGTGGCCACTAGACCCTCATAGCAAGGCAGCTTCTCGGCGCCCCTTCACCCCCGAAGACTTGGAACCGACATGGAGGACCAATGAGGGAACCACACATGGCAGAGGTAAGGCGGTGGAGCTCGGCCTGGTTCGGCCGACCTACCTGGTTCGGCCGAACCAGATTGGGCCCCAACCGACCTCAGCTTCGGCTGAGGGGTTGACACGTGGGCCTTGGTGACTCCTGTGGGTGAGTCGAGTTGTCCCAAGTCAGTTGTGCCTATTTGTGGGCCCTTTGATCTATGGGAGGCTGAACGGCGCGCTCTGATTGGTCGACGCCATTTGCCTTGGATCTAAGTGCTTGTTTACACTTGATTTCTACTCCATTTCCCTGCATTGCAAATTCTCCAAGGGGAATATGGAAACGATATTATTCTAGATAAATATGCAAGTTAAGTATGCTTGTCATCCCAATTTTCTGTTCAAATTGACGCTCAAATTTGGTCCGTATCGAGCGTCAACAAGAACCCCCAAGCTATCTTTTGCTCGTCCCGAGCAAATCAGGACAAATCAGGATGTTGATCAGAAAATTGTTAGACTCATTACCTGTTGTCGTGTCAAGTCTAAAGCAAAGACGATTTTCTTAAGGATGAATAATGTTGGCACGAGTACCTAGCCCTTGTTATCTTTACCATCTATGGGGCTTATGAGCTTCTCCTCATCTTGAGCTGTTGAAAGTTAGAATGGTCGATAGAGCAGTACTTACTTTACCTTTGTTCAACTTCCTTCTGGAGGTTTTCTTTTTGGAAGTAGTAAAACGAGACTAAGTTCCTCGAATGATTCACTCTGGTCGCTCAATGGTGTATGAATCCTTACCAAGGCACTTCTCCTTTCTCATAACCAAAGCTTTTGTGGAGCTCAAGATACGGAATGGATGAAGCATACCTGCATTTCATATATTGCCAAGACAAAGTGTGGATCCATGGAGAAAACAAGTCATATCCCATGATCAAGAGGTGCATGTGTGTGGATGGATGAAAGGTATGATTACTCCTTTTTTTGTTTGTGATCTCTCTCCCCTTTATTTTATTTTTGTATTTTTCTTTAGATATGACTATCCCCCTTTCTATTCTTTCTTTCTTTTTTTTGGTCATGCTTCTTTGGCATGCCATCTTTTCTCTTTCTTTTGGGTCATGCTTCTTTGGCATGCCATCTTTTCTCTCTTTTTTTTCGGGGATGACCAGCCTAATCTTTTTTAGGGATAACATGAGGAGAGACCACAACTTCATAGAGCATTTATTTGGTGGATGGATGAATTTGCTGATTCCCAGTGTAGGAATGTCGCAATGGGTGTAGCGTGTGCGTGATCTTGATCAAGAGGATATGAAAAGCATCTCACTAGGGTCACAACAATTTGACAAAGCTCAATGAAATAGCAAGCAGCATATGTGTAGGGTTTTTCAATGTAAATGACATATGGCTTTGGTAGGTATTGGAACATCATTAAGGAATTTGTCTTTCCCTTTTAAATTTTTGAAAACAAAATACTCCAGATATCATGTTTCACTTAGGACAAGATTATATAGCTCCATCTTCCATATCTAAACTCACAACAACTTAGACTTGGATAAAGCCTGTGCAACCCATGAGATGTTTGGGTTCATGGCACAAAGGTTTAAACAGCTAGCAAACTCAAACTTAGGAAACATCATGCTTTAGGACTAAGCAAGACAAACAAGCAAGAGCAAAATAATTATTCATCCTTTCAACTTAGGAAGACCAAGCATCCTTAGCAAGCATATGGATAAGGGAAATTAAAGCAGGAAATATTTGTTTGATTTTTTAGAGTTTTTGTAATTTTATTGAAAGCAGTAAAGGATACAGTTCACTTGGTGGAGGGACTCCCCCAAGCTAGCTCTTGGTTTAAGGTCCGATGAGCAGGACCCTCTCCATACCTGTTTAACTCGAGGTCGGATCATCCATACCTGGAGAGGATGTCGAGGATGATGATGTCTTTTTCTTTCCCCGCACCTTCTTGGATTTCTTCTTTGTTGGTGTCGGTGGTGTGGGAGTTGGATCCCTGTTCTTTGGAGCAGGGGTGCCATTGTTCGGCCCCATCTTGTGTGTCCTCCGTTGTTTTCCCTTATTGAATTTCTTCATAAAGGCGGCAGGATCGTCCTTCTTCGGAGAGGTTGCTTTGACTTCGATGTTCATACTTGATTGTGGTCATCGAACATTGCTCCTGTCTCGGGTGGAAACCAAATCTTTCATCTTTGAGGTTGTTGTTGAGTCGGATTTCTCTAGCTCCAACATCGATATCAGCTTCTGCCATGCTGAGAAACGGTCGGCCAAGAATAAGTGTTGTTTCCTTCTGATTATCCATGTCCAGTACTACAAAGTCGACGGGGAAGAAGCAGTCCCGCACTCTTAATGGAATGTCTTCTGCGATTCCCTCTGGGTACCGGACGGATGAATCAGCCAGCTACAGTTGCATTGGTGTCGGAGTCAAGCTTGAAGAGTCCAGTTGATCGAACACCATTTTAGGCATGACACTGACGCTGGCACCCAAGTCACAAAGAGCCTTGTCGAAGTTTTGTGCTCCTATCGAATAGCTGATAGCGGGATATCCCGGATCCTTTTTCTTCTCAGGAAGCTATGGGAGTATAGCTGTGCTGCATGCTTCAGAGAGCTTAACCACTTCAGTAGTGGGTAGCGGCCTCTTGTTGGAAAGTATGTCCTTAAGGTAGCGAGCATAAGGTGGTACTCTCATGGGTTCCAGCAGAGGCATGCTGATGTTAACCCGCTGAATCATGTCCATAATATGGTTAAATTGCTCATCCGTGCCTAACTTCCTGATCTTGGTGGGGAACGGCAACAATTGGGTGTCGTAGAATTCGTGAGGAGCCATTTTCCCTTCATGCACCTTATCGGTGTCATCGCTGCTGGGGCGTTCCTCGGTCGCCTTGTCCTCCTTTTCCCTGCTGACATGGTTAGGATTATTGGATCACGAGTGGTTTTACCTCCTCTCGTGGTCACCGCGTGGATATTCTCCGTGGTTCCTTTGGGGTGTCCTGGACCCTTCCCTAACTCAGCAGGGAGAATAGCAGCGGCCAGCTAAGCTAACTAAGTTTCAAGCATTTTTTTGAAGCTCAGCTGGTTCTTGAGTGTTGAGGAGATACCATCCATCTTCGCTTGGATAGTCTCCGAGGTCTTGTCATTGCCAGCAAGCTTCTTCTGGATTGCTTCTTTGGTCTTTGCTTGGCTTAAGACAAGATCCCTCAAGTAAGGTTGGTTAGGATTAAATGAATTTGAATTACCATTACCTCCTTGATAGTATGGGCGCGACTGGCTCCACCCCTGACCTCCTTGTGGACGAAACCCATTGTTGTTATTTATGAACATGACATCTTCCTGGGTTTCGGGGCAGTCGTTCCTCGAATGTCTGATGTTCCCACAGACCTCACAAGTCATGCGAGAATCTAAAGCTTGAAGTACCTGACTTTGAGCCTTTTCTTGGGGGCGTTCATCAATCTTCTTGATGAGGAGGTTGAGCTTAGCGGTGATCATGTCCGTCTCCTTGACGGAGTTCATGCCCCGCTGGCAAGGTTGGAGATGTTCGTCATTCCACCCTTGGTTGGACACCATCTTCTCGATCAAGGTTTTGGCCCTGTCAATGGTTAGCGAGAAGAAAGCAACACCTGCAGCAGCGTCTATGTGATCACGGGCTGTTGGAGTTAGCCCGTTGTAGAAGTTCTGTAGAATGAGCCAAGCGTCCATCCCATGGTGAGGACACGCTAGGATGTACTCCTGAAGCCGCTCCCAATCTTCAGTTATGGACTCATTTGACGCCTGCTGAAAACTGGAAATCCTTCCCCGAAGAGCGTTGGTTTTACCAAACAGGAAGAACATCGCGAGGAATGCCTTGGCGCACTCATCCCATGTAGTGACTGCACTTCTTTTGGTGTAGAACCACTGCTTCGCCTACCCAAGATGAGAAAATGGAAACAGACGGAGTCGGATTGCATCCTTTGTGACTCCCTTGATGACAAAAGTGCTGCACAGTTCCAGGAACTGTTGGAGATGTGCATTGGCATCCTTGTTGGCCTTGCCACAGAATGGGCTGGCCTGCACCATCGTGATTAGACCCGTCTTGATCTCAAAATTTTCAGCTTCAGCCTTAACATTTGGCCTGATTGGGACATTGTCGGCCGAAGGAGCTGAGTAATCACGGAGAGTCTTCTGAGCCATAATCTTGGAAGTTACGGTGCGATGTTGACTGCTTCGCATGTCGAGAGAGTAATCCGAGGAGGAACGACGCGAGGTCGAACTTGTCTCAAGAGTGACTCCGGATTCTGAGTGAAATTTTTTGGCAGGTTGAAACCAGTCATACACTACCCTGTCTTCACACAAAAAGAGAGAAGACAAAGCCAAGTTAGCATGTTTAGACAATTGAAAACTATTTTAGAATTTCATCAACCAGTTGATCTATTCTTTTAACTAGTGCCTTCCCTGGCAACGGCGCCACAAATGCTTGTTGACATTTCATATCGTCATCACTAGGATAGGTGTTCCCTAGCAAAGGCGCCAGAAATGCTGTGGGGTATTTCTTACATTACAGAAGGATCCGCAAGCGCACGGAATACCGTTGTAGCATTTTACCCGTGAGTACGGGGTCATATTTATATTTCTGCAGGGAAGGCGGCGGTTATTGGAATAGATTAGTGTGCTTGATTAGTTCTAGCCTGGATATTCTATTGAATAAACAGGGATAAGATAATAAATGGTAAGAGGTAGTGTGACACACAAGTTGCTCAAGTTCTACTCTATGCAAAGCTTACAGGAAGGGAGAAAGGAAGAAGAAAGCACTAAGGACTATGCACTCCTAACTAAGCATACAATCTATACTAGACACTCACATACATACACATGAATACAAACGGGTTCTAGGCTTCCAGGCATCACCGGGAGACCGCACAAGATATGGCAAGGTGGCCACTAGACCCTCACGGCTATTTCATGCACCTCCTACAGCTACTACACGAACGGGGAGGGTTACGCTGGACAGACAGGGCTGTCACCACCTGCCGCCTACCTCAACTAACTATTGTATAGAGCCGCATCCAGCACTACTGATTGGCCCAGACACCACGTCTACGCTAATAAGCAATACTTTAATGCCCCGCGCGGAGCCCCCACCCTTCGGATGGACAAACATCACACTAGAGCAAACATATACTGGAACCGATGCCAAAGCCTAGATATACTACCACGTCTAATCATGCAAGATATCAGTCCTAGATATAAACTAAGCATAGCACACACATCTGAATACACAGAACATATACTATATGAGTACACCATCCTAGAAGATAACTCTATTAAATAATTCCGAATATTACAAAGGAGAGGAAGAGTAAAACCCATACCGAATACTCCTAAGAAGACTCGGGAACCGAAGAAGAGCTACTTCACCTAGACTCCACTATCCTAAAGACTAAGCAAGAGAGAAATTGAGAATGAGCTTCAACTTGTGGTGTGTCTCTTAGTAACACCCCCCTCATATTTATAGAGGTGAGTGAAGGGGGTGTGTAGCAGCTTCTCGGCGCCCCTTCACCCCCTAGCACTTGGAACCGACATGGAGGACCAATGAGGGAACTACACGTGGCAGAGGTAAGGCGATGGAGCCCGACCTGGTTCGGCCGAACCAGGTTTTCCCCCAACCGACCTCAGCTTCGGCTGAGGGGTTGACACGTGGGCCTTGGTCACTCCTGTGGGTGAGTCGAGTATGCCCAAGTCGGTTGTGCCTTTTTGTGGGCTCTTTGATCCATGGGAGGCTGAACGACGCGCTCTGATTGGTCGACGTCATTTGCCTTGGATTGAAGTGCTTGTTTACACTTGATTTCTACTCCATTTCCCTGCACTGCAAATTCTCCAAGGGGAATGTGGAAACGATATTATTCTAGATAAATATGCAAGTTAAGTATGCTAGTCATCCCAATTTTCTGTTCAAATTGACGGTCAAAATTGGTCCCTATCGAGAGTCAACAACGACAACGACACCACAATGACCAAGAATAATGGGATGGACTGTGACAAAATCTTGTTGCCTACCATGGATGATCTCAATGAAGATCAAAAGTGGCTAGTCGAAGAAACCATGAAGCAGACTCAGTACGCCTGCCTCAGGTCCTTCACTCTGACCAAAGAAGGATAGGCGATACAGAAGCAGCCACTACCAGGGCCGAGGGGCATCTCCATCATGCAAGACCCGGCCAAGTTCAAGGAGATGTTCCATCAGTCCATAAGCCATGCACTGATTAATCAGTCAGGGGTTCCGATCAAGACCATCAAGAACGTTGTCAAGAACGTCCTAGCTAAAGGTGCTCAAGGAGGCAATACAGGACCATCCTACTCCAGCACAGAACCATTGGCCGCTGTTAATGCCAAGATATCTGCATCAATGGCCGATGGTGTTCTGCCCAATACAACAAGTGTGTCGATAACCGCACTGGAACAAGCTCATCACCGTACATGTAGAAGCGCCCAGCACACACTTCATCGCCACATGCAGCGGCATTCACTACTAATCCTGCGATGAATACGCCGACACCAAGCAGAGGCATGTTCAACACCCCAACTAGATTTGTACCTTCTATGTTAGGCATGCCGATGGAATTATGGTCGTACATCTATCCATGGATGTTCGGACAAAACAACAACATGGTGAACTCCCCTACTACTACATTGCTGTTTGTGCCGTCAGCCCCGACGATCTAGCATCTGCCGCAGACTTCGCAGGCACCAACCCAGACTGGGGGCATCACGCAGATGCATCAGCTTTCCGGCCGGTGGATGATATTGTAGGACAGCCGATGAGTCCCCAAGTCCAGAGGGCCCTTCAAGATGCAAGCTTTCGGATGCCAAACTTCATGGTGTAGCAACCTAAAGTTGATTGGGCCAGCAAGATAGCCGATGTGATGAAGAATCAATAATTCGGCTTGAAGCCAAAGGAACCTGCATTCATTTACAGGAAGCCTTACCTAGAAGCCTACAATCAGATTCCATTGCCTCATCGGTACAAGTTGCTAGACTTCACCAAATTCTCTGGAAAGGGCAACATGTCGATCGTTGAGCACGTTAGCGGGTTTCTAGTACAATGTGGGGAAGCTATAGCGGCAGATGCCTTGAAGATCCGCCTGTTCCCGCTATCTCTTTCTGGATTGGCCTTTGCCTGGTTTGCATCGCTGCCATCCAACTCCATAATCACTTGGGCCTATCTCGAGAAACAATTCCACAAGTACTTCTTCACAGGGGTACAAGAGATGAAGATCACCGACTTAACTGTGGCGCGACAGAGGAATGACGAGCTTGTCCTGGACTACATTCAGAGATTCAGGGACGCCAAAAGCCGTTGCTTCAATCTATCTCTTAGCGATGGCCAGTTAGCTGAATTGGCCTTTCAGGGACTTCTGCCGCACATCAGGGAGAAGTTTTCATCCTAGGAGTTCAAGAGCCTGAGCCATCTAGCATCCAGGCTTGCCAATGTTGATGTTCGAGACCACGATGCCAGGGAAAACATGTTCCAGAAGAAGATCAACTATGTTGGGGATTCTTCTGGATCAGAAAGTGAGGCTGAGATCGGCGTTGCTGAATGGGTCAAGACCAAGAAGCCGATCTCATGCCCGTTCACAAAGAAGAAAGCCGAAAGCTACGGGTTCGACATCACAAAGGCCGATAGGATCTTTGATCTGCTACTGCAAGAGGGTCAGCTCAAGTTGCCCTCCAACCATGTGATCCCATCGGCCAACGAAATTAAGGGCCGCAGGTATTGTAAGTGGCATCATTATATCACTCATAATACTAACGACTGCAAGACGTTCAGGAAGGAGATCCAGACGGCCATTGAGCAAGGGAGGATTAAGTTTGACAGGCCAACGAAGATCAACGAACATCCCTTCCCAGCCAGCATAGTTGACGTGGGAGCCCAGGAAGTCAACGGAAATGCAAAGGTGTGGCAGAACCACCTGAATTAATCCGGCTCAAGTGTATTAACCATCACCATTAGGGCAATCTCGGTTAACCTTACACTTCAAACGGAGTAATCCACTGGCCTGTCGGGTATAACCTCCCGATACAACCACGGTAAAGCGGATCGAGTGCCATACATACAAATGCTCACGCGACGATGAGCCCAGAGAATACCACATTCCAGCAAATATTACAAAATTACCATAAGTGAATAATACAAACCAAGTTTGAGTTTAGAAACCAAGTACTTCAGAGATCATAACTAATAAGTTCTTCAGAGTTTCAGTTGCAGCGGAAAATAAAACAACGAAAGCTACTCGACGATAAGGATGTCTCGATGAAGCCCGTACGAGACATCACTCGGCATTATCTCCGTTGGACGGGGGCATATCCCATTCCACCGACCAACCAGGGGGGATAGTACAAGGCCAAGTCAACCTAGCAATCATGTCTTCGAAGGTCTCACCTGAAAACAAGCCACAAGCAAGGCTGAGTATACTAATACTCAGCAAGGCTTACCCGACTAGTGGGGTATACTTAGCCGACTCCTAGACATGCGAGGCTTTTGGCTTGAGGGGTTTGTTTTGCCAAAAAGCATATATAGTAGGTCCTTACTTTCAGATTTTAGCTCCAAGTTCTAGCTTTCTTTAACCATTCTAGGTAAGCAACTATCCAATATCATACATGGTGAAGCATTAAATTATCATCCAACAAGTTTATTCATCATCATTGTTCCTCTTCTTACTCTGTGGGTAAAAGTGGTTAAGCAGTCTCAATAGCCGTGAGAAACGGACGATTCGAATCGAATTTCTTAACCTTGCAAGGGAAACCTAAACACACGTCACGTGGTTACTCCCAGAGTCACACGTGCAACTTTTCCCTTCAATTCCCGCTTCGCGGAACAGGCCCACCGCCCTCGACTACACCTCCCCACAGACCTCGGTACGTCGGGCTGTGGCGGCCGATGCACCCGCCATTAGCTAGATGTGAACGAATTCAAGACAGTGGGGAGTATGTTCCAGCCTCGGTTCAATCCGGTACTTAAGCTTACCGATTACCATATTCTCGGCATGTGGTTAGTACGTTCAAAGACTTAACCACCACTACCACACACTGCGGCCTTAGCATTTTTCACTAAACAGACGGGCCTCAATCATCAACATAAACATCGTACCATAGCCCGTCCGTCGTCCTTATGATTGCAGCGTGTAGTAAACAATCAACTCCTAAATTTCTCGCGAGTGACAGGAAATCACTCGACTTTTACCGAGTCCTATTAGCATAGCATTCTATCGAACCTGGCATCTAGTGTTCAGAGCATGGGTATCTAGTATCATGCAACTAAGTTTTCATCCAACTCCTATAAACTTAATGCACAAGTAAAGTAGAGTAATAAGTTGCATAAGTTTAGAAAATAGGGTTCATGCTCCGGGGCTTGCCTTCTTGTGAACAGTTAGCTTGGGGCTCTTCCGAACTTGGGCTCGGGTCTTCAAGAGCTTCAGTTAGATTTACTTGAGCTTCACGCTGCTCACTCTCGGACGCGGGTACCAGCTCGTACGTTCCGTCGGCGAGAGTCGTCGATCCTATATGAATGCAGGAGCGTAAGTTGTGGTGATAGTTAACTGATATTATTTCCTTCACGATAAAGTTGCAGTTCATAGGGCATAAGTTTTGCTGTGAAGTTATTTCCTTTAACATTTCCTGGGCAATCGTTAATAGAGTTTATCTTAATCTATTTAACTTCATTAAAGAAGAAGGGGTTGTGTTATATTGAAAACTTAGTTTCTTTTTAAACACAACATGAGTTGAACACAATTACTAATCTAGTTAGCTTCTGGTAATAAAATTTTTATTCAAAGCACATTATGCAGAGATAAGGTCACTGTAAAAATTTCAGACATTTTTGTGTAGCATGTTAAATATGAAAAATGTAAAGCACAGCCACTGCTAGAATATAGTTATTTTTATACAGAACAAACCATGCAAGTATTGATGCTAAAAATTTTACAGGGTGTTGCTATAACCATATTTGTGTTACTGTAAACTTTTCAGATTTTATTGTACATGATATAGAGCATAATAAATGAGACAAGCTACACTCATGTTATTAAAGATTAGTTTCTACAGGAGGTTATACAGGGTTTCTATGTATGAAACTTTTTGTACAGCTTGAGCTACTCTAATGTGTTTCATAGTAAAAAGATGAACATTTTCTAAGCGCTTTACTAATTATTTTGAATTAGTGAAGTTTTCCTACCACAAATTCATATGAACAGGTTACATATAGTAAAAATGTTTCTAAATATTTCTATGTACTCTAGGTATTACTACAACAACACAGAAAAGGTTTCATGACATTAAACATCACAGAACAGCAGGAAAAATTAGTTCTACCACTTTATGGCATAAAACAAGGTTGAAAAAAAGGTGTATCTAGAGATGGCTTTTGGTCCTGATCTTTTTACACAGCCCTAAACATCAAGCAACTAACTCACTGCCCAAAATTTAGGGTCAGCATTGATCTACAACAGTGGGTACAAAAGAAGTCCATTAAACCTTCCATTTAATCTAGAGCACAATATATTGTGAATCTGAGAAACTTTATGTAACAAAAGTTGTAGCGTTTCTTCTAAGGATTCCGGAACAGTTGAGTTTGCATTTTTCTGAACTTTCTACGATTTTATACAAATTTTACAAGTTCACTGATTTGGTTAAAACTTTCTTTACAGAGGGGTCCCTGAAAACTAGCAGAAAACCCCCTAGGAAGATTTGGGTGTTTGCAATGTAGTCCCTGGTCGCGATTTACGGCGGGGGAACATCCTGTCCGGCCGAATTCCGGCGAGCTCGGTCGCCGGCGGCGAGGGCAAGGTGGGGGAGCACGGAGAGGGAACCAGGGCGCACCTATTGGTGGTCTTGGAGTGGCTCGGGGTGGCTGGTGGCGGGCTGGCCGCGGAGAGCAGGGGCGGCGGCGGTGGGGCGGCGCGGACGGCGGCGCTCCGGCGATGAGGGCGGCGGGGCTCGGGCTGGGAAGCTTCAGCGCGTTGAGGAGGACCCGTTTCAGCGCTTGTCTCGGGCGGAGGTGGGCCGGAGCAAGGGGTTCCACGGCGGCGGCGTGGGGCGGAGCTCGGCTCTGCTCTGCTCTGTTCTGGTGGGGAAGAAGAAAGGAGAGGGGGGAGGTGCGCAACACCGGGCTTTATAGCCAGTGGAGCTCACGGGGGCGGGCTTGGCACGGCCGGGCGCTGGGTGGAGGGGGCGGCGAGGCTGGGCGCCATTGGGTGCGGCCGGCGGTGACCAGCAGCCAGAGGCGCGCCATGCGCGTGGCGTGCGTGCGCTGGGCGCGCACCGGGGCGCGACGTCGCGTGCGGACAACGCGGGCGTGCGATTGGCGAGCTGGGGCGGCACGACGGGGCACTGGGTGGAGGGGGCGGCGGCCAGCGACTGGGCGGCGGTGCGGTGCTGCAGGGCGCCGGGTTGGGCAGAGGCACGGCGTGGGGGGGGGGGGGGAGAAGAAGGCGCGGCCGCGGTTGGGCGAGCGGGGGCGGTGCAGCAGGGCGCCGGGGGTTGGCTCGGCGCCTGGTGCCGCGCAGGCGTCGAGGGCCAGGTGGCCGGCGGCGGTCGGGCGAGGGAGCGGTGCAGCAGAGGAGGGGCAAGGGCCTAAATGCGAAAATTCGAAAATTTCCAGGGGGCTGGTTGCAAACAGGACGTTTTCTCCACTTTCTAATTTGAATTTCAAAATCTTTTGAACATGAAAGTTGTTCAGAATTAAAAGTTCTACAAGTTTCCTTTCAGGCCAAAGTTCATTTGAGCTTTAGTTCCAAAGTTATTTTAAAAACTTAACGAAAACTCTATTCGGAGGGCGCGTCATTTTATTTCGAAATTTCATTTTCTTCCCTAGGCTTCAACTAAACTTTTATTGGTCATGCTAATACTGGTGTGCTCATTTAATTTCATAGCCATATTTGCTTTGATGTGAAAGTGATCCAATTTGATTCATTAAAGTACATGCATTTATGCACATACAAACTTTTAAAGGC
This sequence comes from Panicum miliaceum, assembly GCA_032594955.1. Taxonomy (NCBI): domain Eukaryota; kingdom Viridiplantae; phylum Streptophyta; class Magnoliopsida; order Poales; family Poaceae; genus Panicum; species Panicum miliaceum. The sequence goes on from CM064062.1 coordinate 23,250,256, forward strand.
AAAAGCAAAACCAAACTTAATCCATTCCTTTTATTTTCTTAGTTAGTGATGCATTTTATTATGCCCAGAAGACTTGTTTAACAATTAAAACACCTTTAACAATTAAAACACCTGAGGTGTTACAAAAGGTATCACCTTCTGATCATCTTGATTATGGTACCGAAAATCGAGAGGCTCGTGTATTGGCCAACGGCAGGGAAACCAAGGCAGATACGAACAAGGTGGGAGTTTCAGGAGGCCACGTAGAGTTGTCACATCTCAGATGCTCCTGAACAAATACCAACGCCAGCAAGAAAGGGTGAGACGCCATCAAGAAGAAAGAAACAGGCATGATGCAAAACACTGGCGATGCCCGTTCTTTGCGTTCTGCTGGAACGAGGGCTTGTGCTTGCCATCGGTTCATGATTGTCCCGAATGCAATGGGGCATAGGAAGGTCGATATGACTTCAAGATGTAGCGCCATGAAGACAACCATCAGCAGTCAATTTCAGAAGCAAGCACAATCGTGTCTCTGTTCATGATAGGCTGGGTCCACGCGTTCCTGAGCAAGCAACAATTGAAGAACAAGCTGCAGATTGTGTACCTATGAAGCACCTCTAGATCGGTCACTCGAGCATCATGACAGCTATAGGTATGATCCAAAGGAGTACCCGGATTGGTGCATTCAGGTTGACCCATTCTCAGAAGAGGAGGGTTCAGAGGCTCCGTCACCAGGAGCAAGAGAAGCACGTGCCTACGAAAAGAAGACAGTCAAACCGCAAGAGTGGCGCGTGAAGACCGATGAAACTACCCCATCAGCATCGGTCAATATGGTTTTTGTGCTGCCCATGGAATTCAAAGCACCAGTCCATGGCGATGATGAGGTGGCAGTGGCAGAACTTGCGCTGGATCCAGTCCAAGCATCATTCAAGAAGCCAGACGAGAAAGAGCGGAGGCATCTAAGGCCTTTGTACGTGAAGGGGCATGTTGACGGCAGGTCGGTGACTAAAATCTTGGTCGAGGGAGGGGCCGCTGTCAATGTCATGCCATACATTGTCCTTCGGAAGCTTGGGTATGGCGAAGAAGACATGATGTGAACTGACATGGTTCTTAAGAGCTACGAAGGGAAGACATCGTCTGCTCGAGGCGCAATCACCATCGAACTGACGATTGGGAGTAACACCTTACCTACTACGTTCTTTGTCATGGATGGCAAGGGATCATACAATCTGCTCTTAGGCAGGGACTGGATTCATGCCAATTGCTGCATTCCATCCATGATGCATCAATTCCTTATTCAGTGGCTGGAGAATGATTCAGTCGAAGTGGTGCCCGCGGATTCCTCTCTCAGCGTTGCATCGGCCGATCCTCCAGTATGGGGTTTCGATGGCGTGGAGTGCATATCAGGCAAAGTATGGGAAGGAGACTTCTTTAAGATGGAGGACTTTGGTCTTGATCTAGTTCAGAAAGATAGCTTTGAAAACTCTACTCCGTGAAGAGATCTGAACAATCATCCCATCGGCCAAAGAAAAACAATGCAAGAATCTCGGGCCAATGAACTAGTCTTGTAAAAGCCGATCGTGTTGATCAGGCTCAAATGGCCGATACGATATGTATCGCCCTTAGTGCAAAAAATACCCATAACAAATCAAGGTGTTTTATTTTAATGTCATGGATGTTTACTAGATAATCGGCTGAAGAATCACGTTCGAAAAGGTTGGAGTTATCTTTGAGTTATATATTGCCTACATAGCTGTCACAACCGATTGATGTTGGTGTGCCCTACCTTTCCTTGGAGATGTTGAAAATGAAGAGTTGGTCATCAAATCTAGATTTGCATCGCGGTTTTGGGATCGGAAACTCAAGAGTGCAAGGTCTATCGGCAAATAAGGCACACATGGAAATTATACAAAGAAAGCCAAACAGGGGAAGTTCATGAAGATGATGCGAAAGTTTACTCGTCATAAAAGACTAAATTGATTACAGAGTCTACACTAGTGCTTTCACTGACAACCGCAGCCGTATGCTCAAGATCCTCCATGACATCCAGGAAATCGAGAAGATCTTCCCCTCCGGCATGAACAGGATCCAGGTCTTGGACATTGTGGCCTAGTTGGATCTACACTGTAGCCAGGGCCGTAGCCGCCCCATCATGGATGCCGTTGATAGCAATTTCTCGGACACGGACGGGGATGTCTTGCACGCGGTCAGCGAGCATGAGGCCTCGAGCGTTCACAAACTCAGCGGCTTGATTCGCCGACAGTTGAAAGGCTTGGAGTTGAGTTTCAAGGGCTGAAGAAATTTGAAAATTAGTGGTGAAAGCAGAAGAACGAAATGGATTTGGAAATAGGCTCTGAAGCACCTGCTACTCTTGCATCAGATTCTTAGCATTGCTCGAGTTGCAGCTAGTATCTCCTCAACGGTTGACAAGGCATTCCTGGATGCGCGCAGGGAAGACTCCAACTCGTTCACCCGAAGATTCAAAGCATCGCCGGAGTTGGGTCTGGAAGAACCCGCAGCGGAGGTGTTTAGTGTGGGCGTTGACGGTGTGCCGGCGTGATACACACCATCGGCTATCGAGATGGCTCTGGAACAATGAAAGAAGAAGGGTAAATCAAGAGCCGAAGAAGGAATGCAAGAGCCAAAGAACCCTTACCCTTGCCGGCGCAGGGTTGTTCACGGGCGCTGAGTTGGCCTGGAAGAATCATCGGCAGGGCACCTGTTGTCAGCCATGAGTGGTGGAAGGACGTTGAAGCAGAGCATATGAAGAGAAAACAGAGGAAGAAGAAGGGCAAGATTGGGGTTTTCTCTTGCGCTTGGCCTTGTTTCTTGATTTGTGGTAATAATTGGAAGAGTCCAGAAGCCGGACAACTGCAGTTAAAAGGGAAGTGGAAGAGTCAGAGACGTGTTCCAGTTACCATCCCGATAATCGAGAGGTCGTGGAGTTACTCGACAAGATGGGGCGGTTGATGGATGGCCGATCGTACTTTCCCTTGCAGAGAAGTAATGATAAGAGGGGCTGAGAAGTCAAAGGATGAACAATATCGACTGTTTGTTTTCACGCCAATGGGCTGCAAGGAATTGGATTGCTGCGTTGGGAACAAGGAATTGCAATAATTCGAGAGAGTGCAGAAGGGAAGCTATGATTAGAATTAAGGAACAAAGCCTTTTTATTCCAAAATTGGGGGGCAAGTGTTGTGTAACACCTCAGGTGTTTAAATTACGAAATAAGCCTCTTTAGCTTAACACGGTGCATAAATAATTAAGAGAAGTTTCAATAAAATAAATTATAAATTGGATTTGCCTTGAATTGAAAATAGTTGTGTATATGTGCATAAGTACATGTACTTTAATCAAGCCATTTAAATAACTTTCACATTGATGCAAACATGGCTACAAAATTGAATAGGCACATCGTTATTGACATGTTAAACAAAAGTCTAGTTGAAGCCTAGGAGTGAATGCAGAGTTTTGCCCAGGAAATGACGTGCCCTCCGAATTATCCTTTTCGAGTTTTTAAAACAACTTCTAAACTACAACTCAAATGAACTTTGGCCTGAAACAAAACTTGTGTAACTTTTCATTTTGAACAACTTTCATGTTCAAGGATTTTTGAGTTGCAACACGAAAATTTGAGAAACACTTGGATTTGCAAACCAGCCCCTGCCTTTTCTTCGAGTTTCACTGCAGACCCTTCTTCTCCGCTCGCCCGACCCATCGCTCGCCGACCCGTCGTTTGCCCGACCCTTTCATTCGCCCAACCCTTTTACTTCGCCCGACCCTTTCGTTTCACCCGACCCTACGCTTCGCCCGACCCTCGCGTGATGGACGCGCAGCCGCTCGCCTAACCCCTCATTTCGCCCGACCCTCCGCTGCCGCGCAGTCGCCGCAGGCCACTTGGCCGGCGATGCCTGACCGGCGCTAGGCGCCAAGCCAATGCCTGGCCGCACCTGCACGCCGTGCTCCTCCCCACTCCGCGCACGCCACGTGCCCGCCGGTGATGCGCGCCTCTTTCCGCCGCCCGCTGCGCCCAATGGACAAGCCGCGCCGTGCCCGTGCCTCCGCCGCGTCCCGCCAGTCGCCGCGTTCACCGCCCAGCAAGACAGCTGCGGCAGCTCCTAACCCAACCCGCGCGCCACGTGATCTCCCGCTCCACACGCTAAATCTTCAGCGCCCAATCCCCTGCCCGCGCCCGCCGCACGCTGCGCCGACTCTTCTCGCTGCCCACCGTGGCCAGTCACGCGCTCCCGCCATGTCGCCCGCACCCGCGTCTCACAGTCCAGTCCTGCCCCTCCTCCTGCCTCTCTACTGCCTACATAAGACCGCATTGAGTCCCCCTCGCGGGCTCAGACACCAGAACGCCGCCACCGCCACCATTACCGCCGCCGTGCACCACCCGCCCGTGGAGCCCCACTTCCCAGCCTCCCACTGCCCAAACCCATCGCCCAGCGAGCTTGACCTGCCTCCACTGAAGCTCACCGGCCTCTTCCCCGGCCAGCTCAACCGCCGGAGCACCGCCAGCGCCGCCCGCGCCACCGCCGCTCCCTTGCTGCTCCATGGACAGCTCACTCCAAAGCTCCTCCGCCAAAGCCAAGCTTCGAAACGGGTTCCCCTCGACGCCGCGAAGCTCATCGACCAGCCCATACCCTCCCCTCCTCACCGGAGCACCGTCGCCGACGCTCCGCCCCGCCGCCGCTCCTCTGCTCCGCGCTGACGAGCCACCTCCAGCCACCCCCAACCCCAACCAAGGCCATCCCGAGGTAGCTCTCACCTCCCTGGATCTCCCCGACCCTTTTCCCCTCGCCGCCGACGAGCCCCCTAGCCGGAATCTGGCCGGCCACCATGCCAGCGCCACACAGGGACCACATTGCTTTGATTGCAATCTTCCCAGGGGCCTGCACGCAAGTTTCCAGGGGCATATCTGCAAACCTGTGTTTAAACTTTGAATTCAAAAATGGCGAACTTGTGAAATCCATATAAAATCATAGAATAATCGAAGAAAATACAAACTCAACTGTTCTGGAATATTTAGATGAAAATCTACAACTTTTGTTACATGCATTTCTTCAGTTGCTTGCTAAATCTTGCTATAAATTAAATGGAAGGTTTAATAGACTTTAATTGTGCCCCCTGTTGTAGACAAAGGCTAAACCTAAAAATTTAACAGTAGATTGGTTGCTTGATTTGTAGGCCAGTGTAAAAATATTAGGACCAGAACCCATCTCTAACTAAACTTTTTGTTAAACCTTATTTATGGCACGAAATAAAAAAACTAATTTGTAACTGCTGTTATATGGTGAAACTTTTTCAGAGATGTTATATTGATGCCTAAATACCACAGAAAAAGTTTAGAACCTTTTTCCTTTCTGTAATCTATTTATATAATTTTTGGTAGGAAAAATGCACTAATTAAAATAATTAGTTTCTGTGCTTGGAAAATGTTCAACTTTTTACTGTAGCACACTTTAGAGTAGCTCTTGCTGAATAAAATGTTTCATACACAGAAACCCTGTAAAACATCCAGTACAAATTAATCTTTATTAAAATAGGTGTATTTATCCTAATTATTATGCTTTGTATCTTGCACAGTAAAATCTGAAACATTTACAGTAATACATATATGGATAGATTAATCACCTGTAAAACTTTTGGTATCAATACTTGCATGTTTGTCCTGTACAAAAATAACTAGGTTCTAGTAGTGGCTGTGTATTACATTTTTCATAATTATTCTGCTGCGTGAAAATGTCTGAAATTTTTACAGTGCTTTTTTCTCTGCATAATGTGCTCTAAATAAAAATTTCATCACCAGAAGTTACTTAGTCCAGAAGTTGTGTTTAATCCATGTTGAGCTTAGAAAATTTAGTTTCCAATATAACACAACCCGTTCTTGTTTAATGAAGTTAATAGTTAAAGTTATACTCTATTAACAATTGCCTAGAGAAATCTTAACTAAGTAACTTCACAACCAAATCAATGTTTTGTGGACTGCAACTTTTATCGTGAAGGAAAATAATCGTCATATACCATCACTATAACTTACACTTGTGCATTCATATAGAATCGACTACTCTCGCCGACGGAACGTACGAGCTGGTGCCTGCGTCCGAGAGTGAGCAGCGTGAAGCTCAAGTAAATCTAACTGAAGCTTTCGAAGACCCGAACCCGAGTTCGGACGAGCCCCAAACTAGCTTTACCCAAGAAGGCAAGCCCCGGAGCATGAATCCTATTTTTCTAAACATATGCAACTTATTACTGCACTTTACTTGTGCATTAAGTTTGTAGGAGTTGAATGGAAACTTAGTTGCATGATCCTAGGTACCCATGCTCTAAACCCTAGATGTAAGGATCGATAGAATGCTATGCAAATAGGACTCGGTAAAAGTCGAGTGATTTCTTGTCACTCGCGAGAATATAGGAGTTGAATGTTTACTACATGCTGCAATCATAAGATCGACGGACGGGGCTATGGTACGATGTATATGTTGATGATTGAGGCCCCGTCTGTCTAGTGAAAAATGCTAAGGTCGCAGTGTGTGGTAGTGGTGGTTAAGTCTTTGAACGTACTAACCACATGCCGAGAATATGGTAATCGGTAAGCTTAAGTACCTAATCGGACCGGCAAGTGGACAGCATCCCACCATCTCAACTTCGGTTCCATGCGCGCACATGGTCGGTGCAGAGCTAGGCTCTGTAGTCTCGAATGGTGGTCCTGATCCACAACCCAGGAAGAAAGGGGAAAAGTTGCACGTGTGACTCTTTGAGTAACCACGTGACGTGTGTTTAGGTTTCCCTTGCAAGGTTAAGAAATTCGATTCGAATCGTCCATTTCTCGCGATTATTGATCAATCTTGTTGGATGAAAAATTAATTCTTTCACCATGTATGATATTGGATAGTTGCTTACCTAGAATGATTAAAGAGAACTAGAACTTGGAGCTAAAGTTTGAAAGTAAGGACCTACGTATATATATGCTTTTCGGCAAAACGAACCCCTCAAGCCAAAAGCCTTGCATGTCTAGGAGTCGGCTAAGTATATTCCATTAGTCGGGTAAGCCTTGCTGAGTATTAGTATACTCAGCCTTGCTTGTGGCTTATTTTCAGGTGAGACTTTTGAGGATATGATTGCTAGTTTGACTTGGCCGTGTACCCTTACTCCTGGTTGGTCGGTGGAATGGGATACGCCCCCGGCCAACGGTGATAATGCTGAGTGATGTCTCGTACGGGCTTCATCGAGACATCCTGTATCGTTGAGTAGTTATCGTTATTTGTTTTCCGCTGCATTAAACTCTAAAGAACTCAATTATTTTGAACTCTGAAGTACCTTGTTTTACGAATTTGAACTCCATTGTAATAATAATTTATGATGAACCCTGCGGTGTAAAATTTGTGGAATGTTGTATCCTCTGGGCTCACCTTCGTGTGAGTACATGTATGTGTGGTTTCGATCGGCAAAAATCGTAGTTGTATCGGGAGGTTACCCGACAGACCAATAGATTATTCCGTTTGAAGTGCGAGTTAGCCCCGATTGCCCTCGTGGTGATGGTTAGCGCACTTGAGCCGGATTAATTTAGGTGGTTCTGCCACAGCTGGTATCAGAGCCACAACTGATGCCACATGTTGACACCGGTTTCTGCACAATTGGTAAAACCAAGATTGGAGGTTCTAAGTTGATAAAGAGGCCTGGAGCCGACGTGAAGGGTTGATCATCAAGGAGAAAACCGATGAGATTTAATGATTGCTGATAAGAAAGGAGGTTGGTGCTTACAAGAAAAGCGCCCTAGCTGATGGACCAAAGTTGGGCCGATGCTGGATTAGGAACAGAGAATAAAGCATATTGGGCTTTTTTGGGCTAGAAGAAGCGTCGCAGCCGATGGGAGCGTAGAAAGAGCTGACGAAGCCATGTTAGCAAGTTATTTGTTAGTTTTTGTTTAGGAAATTTTTTATTTCTTTGTCATTAAGTAATTATACGTCGTAATCGACTAGGGTTTGTAGCTTAGGCTATAAATAGCTGCCCTCGGGCATGTACCAAATCATCCAATGATCAATACACAAACCCTTTTTTTTCTTTTTTCTCTTTTCAACGGCTTCACCTTAATTGCAGTAGATTTTTCTTTTACGAGTTCTTTCCTGCACGTGGGTCTGCATCGACTTTGATCTCCAACTTGCTGGTAAGTTCCGCGTCGAACGAGGCAGATAGGCTCAAGGTTGACGGCGCATCGCTTCTTTCTCTATCCTGTATTAGTTCATGTTATCGAGCAGATTGGATTTAGGTCTGGTCTATTTACCAAGTTATCGATATCAGCTTGTTTTTGTTAGATTAATCTACTTACTCTAGCTTGTTTATTGTTGTTATCATAAGTTATCGGTATTTGCTAGATTTAATAGGGTTAGATTCGTTTAATCTTATTTTTATTTAGTTTTTACCATAATTTATCAGCCTAGATCCAAATACCATCGGCCAACGCATAGCTTGCCTATTGCATGTCGCTAGGCCGATCGAGTTCGAATCTAGGTGTTGTTTACTGAGGCCTCGCTAACTCATTTAGCATTGCCTTATCTACACAATCGGCCGGAGCTTTGGCCGATTGATCTAGTGTCGCATTGGACGCTTAGCCGATGCTCGTAGCGGAATGATTCGGAACGCCAGCCGATACGTTCCGGTAATTTAACGTTTTACCTATCCCTTGTCAATTGTAGGTCAAATTGACCGGCACGTCCTGCACCACCACGCAACCGATTTGGACGCCACGCAGGAGCGAAGCAAGAGGCTCCCGGGTCCTCGCGTGTGCCGTCGTTGAAGGCCGACCTACGACTTTTTGCGTCTAGACTCGTCTCCATAAATTACAACTATGGTTAAGTAAAAAATCAGAGTACATGTGTTTGTAAGTTGTAATGATCAATTACCAAAAATACCAATTAAAATTTGGCGCAATCAGAAATAGTGAAACGCACCGAATTCTGTACATGGAGAGTATGCAATTTATTTTTGGGCTTTATCTGTTGAGGCTGTGCACTGAATGCCATCACACTTACCCTAATCATCAATCATAAGTCAGCTTCTTGACATTGCATGTTTGCACTACAAAATCAATGGCGCAAGCTAATACCACCGCTTCTTCCCCAGTGATATTGGTTACTTCTGTTATAAGGTGATTGCATGTTTTACTGCTTTCTCAAAAAAAGTTCCCATTTATCAGCAAGCTATTAACACTGCCAAGTGCCAAAGATATCACGACACTGAATGTACTGATACACTGAACTTCTGATCATCAGGAAATGACTTATCTTAGAGAAGGAACTCCCCTACAAATGAAGTGTTCGCAAATTTTTTCCATATGATGCACAAGTTAGATTGTTGGAACAAATAGAAGGTACGAGATGGAACTCACAAGACTAATTGCACTTCATGTTTTTACTTGGTTCTTTCTTTTTTTGAATTTGCAATCAAGCATAAGTTAAGTGTGCGTTTTCCTTATAAGCTGAAGGTTGCAGCTAACATGTATGCATTTAATAATTTGCAGCTCTGAGGTAAACCTGACGTCACACTGGCATCGGCTCTATTTGGTTGTGAACTAACTGTTGTATTGGTTTTAAATTTACTGGATACTTTCTTTGTGATAAGATTTGGTCACCATATGTGTTACAGTACTGAAACATATTTTGCGGATACGAGGTGCAGGAGGTCGCAGCCTGCGCGCCGCTCCAGCGACCCCGACCGCGGCGGCTGTGAGTAACTCTATATCTTAGAAACAGTAGTGGAATGCAGACTATCCCAATGTAAAATACAAGTTGATTAAACATGATGCAATGTACGTATCTATGTTGTTCAGTGAACTTTATATCTATTTATTTTTATTATCTAAAAAAAGGATAGACTTCAGTTACAATGATAAACCAATTACATGATCCTTCCATTCAACAAATGTTTTCATGGTTAATAATGTCAGTTGTGTCTGCAATTAGTAATATGTTACCTTATGTACAGTTATGTGTTATTTCCATTTTACCGGGTGAACGATGCTTTAGGTTCTTCTGGAACTCCCTACTATTAAGTATAAGCTATAATCTCTACGTACCCAATGCAGAGACCTCCCGTTCTGTGCAGGGTCTGGGGAAGGGGTGTCAGTGGCAAATCTTACCCTCGTCTGTGCAATGCGAGGAGACTGCGACTCGAACCCGGGACCTTCCGATCACAGACCCGCCCTTCAAGCTATAATCTCTACATTGTTGCCAAAACATTTCACTGCCTTAACCCTTTTTCTAGAGGAAAACAAAGTTGACACGCTTTCCTGTGCAGAGATATCATTCCTCTTTTCTCTTTCTTTGATACTGCTTATCAAGTAAATCCAAAGAACAAGGAGGCAACAAGATAGGGATCGATTGGTATGCACAAATGCCTATCCAACGGGAGAAAGAATTACTAAAAGAACGTTGTGAAAATTACCAGTGGAATAAAGTTGCGGTCATCAAAGTTGGAGTTGGACATCATCTATTCCTAGATAGTATGCATAATTACTTGTTGGTATTTTAAAATGTTATTATGTCATCATTAACAAATCTTTATTACAATCCTTCATTTGTTCAGAGGTGGATATGGCAAGAAACAACAAAAATATTGCTCCTGATGAAAATAATGATTGGTTGCATACAAATGAAATGCATGATAGCTACAAACTCATTCAAACACCATGGCACAGGAATGGTGTCATCATTATTGGTATTGAGAAAATAAATTTCCCTTTTCAGCTGCAAGCTATTGTACATCTATTATTGTCATCAGGGATTTTCTATGTAAGTATAACTGTGTTGGTGCTTATCAGTAAATTTTAGGGATGATCTACATCAGTATAGCCATATTGGTACTTATCTGTAAATTTTGTACTTTTCACAAAAGTCATCTAGTGTTTGTTTTCTCTTTCTTTATAAATGAAAACTATGATCAGGATTACCATACAATGGTTGCTCAACTGGAGCACCGGTTCCATGTTGGAAGGCTTTCAGTTCAGGGAGTATGGTTCTTTTGTTAGGTGACTTTTCTTTTGTTGCGTTTTCCTTCAAATAGTGCTCTTACAATTAAAAGTCATGCTTGCTATCTAGCAGATCATAATGAATTCAGCGAATGCGCGACTGACATCATGCCAATGGGGATCAATGGGAGGCAAGTAGGTTGCTGCTGACAAGTAGCCAAGACGGAGCTCTTGCAAGCAACTGCGGCATTAGGAGGAGGTCAAAAATAGGGATGGTGTATGGGGAGCTGAAAGTAGGAGCGAGAGAAAAGGCGATAAAGTTGCACCGAGTTGTACATTTTATTTTACTGTATCATGTTTCTAACTATTTGTTTGCGGATTTGGAATACGAACGTGCAAGAATATTTTTCGCATCAAAGAGTATATCTTTGTTGCTTTATGTAATTTATACATTATAAATATTTTATATGATGAATATTGATGTTCATTCTTGATCGAAGCAGCGAAGGAATACGTACATATTCTTAGAAAATAAATATGTAATTATACTTAATTCAATTTTCACATGACCCATCAAGCTGCTCTAAATGTAAATACATTTGCAAGAAATTTTATTCATCAATAATTTATTTTGTCTGTAGCAATGCACGGCAGAATCTAGTTTAAATCTAAGAAAGTTAATTTCACATAAAACAAATATATATTTATTGTTTAATAAATTTTTACAAAATCTAGATAGAATACACAAGGACTAACATGCGTCTATGTGTTAGTCAGCTTGTATCTTCGTGCAGTCGTGCTTCACGCATGTACCTATTGCCGAGCTCTCACCGATAGCAAGTATTAGATCGAGGTGCGTGGAGCCATGTACTCGCCTTGGAGTCCGACAGTCCGTGCACGATGAACTAAGGGCCTATTCGTAAACATGTTTAGGTAAGAGTCTATTTGTAAGAAGTGTTTACCAAAGGGCTAATTCGAAAAAAAAGCTACCCTGCCTTAGTTAGCCAAGCGCGTCGTGTTGCCTCCTTTTCTTTTCTCCGCCGCTCCTCTCGTTGCCTCGATCTCTCTCGTCCTCTCTTTTCTAGCGGCGGCGACGACAGGCGAGCGGCGCCGCTCTTGGTCAGGTTTTCGTCGGGCGCTTCGCCGACGACGAGCAACCGGCAGGTACGCCCGCTCATTCCCTTCCCTTCCCTTCCTGCTGTGCGAAATCGAACACCCAAAACCCTAATGCATGCTATTTGTGTTCGGATCTGACTATACCTGTCGCTGGGAGGGTTCGGCCACACCCGTGCTTGCCTACCCCCAAATACATTCATCAATTGCCCTTTCAGCACCCTCGCAAGATTTGCCTATACCCATTTGCCCATCCCCATAGGATAATTGGATAAAGAGGGTAAAGATGGACTCTGCAGAATCTTTGTTTTTTTTTTTACTTCGTTCGAGCTTGCACAGGAAATTACTCAAGAATAGGCAAAGAAATCTTCAATTCGTGATCAATTAATTGGCAATATAGATTGGACACCAAACTTTAAGAAGCAATACGATTAAAAAACAGATAGGAGTATTGAATCAGTCTGTCACAACAAAAATAGGAGGAAAAAGAAATTTGTATCACGCAGGATCAGGTAGCAGTAGGAAAAGTCAATCTGTGGGATTTGTCTGCTGGGTAACCCTTGTGCTCATGGCTTGCCCTACCTGTCATCGTGGTTCCTCCCAATCCTCCTGTAACTGGTGTTTCCTGCCGCTAAATCATGCCTGGAGATGTTGCAATGATTCCATGGGCGAGATTGCTGCAGCTATGGGCAGGGTGGGGGTCGGCGAGGTTGGGGGAAAGTGAGGGCAGGGGTGGTTGTGGCAGATGTGAGTGCAATGTCGATGGGGAGCCTTGCCAGAGTCGCTGCTACTGGCGTCACACCTTGTCAGACTTTTTTTTTCTCGAATACGCCTTGTCAGACTTAATGGAGATGGAATCACAAATGAGTATGTATGGGGATTACCCTCACCTACCATCTTAACAAACGGGTACATCCGTATCTTACCTGTCTTCTAATGGGTATGCATGTGTATTACTCACGGGTGTAGATTTGGGCACCAGGAAAGGGTATCCAATGACAGTTATATATCTGACTATGTAATTATCCTAACTTCGACTTTTTGTATAAAAAATATTGGTTGTACATGTGTACACTCATATCCTATACTGGGTCTGGGCATTGATTTCTCTTTCTTTTTCAGGTGACTGTTCTGATTCTCCTGGATTGAGGGGATTGCTCATTGGAGATTCATCTTGAGGCTGGATTTCACAATTTTATGGCCTTTGACTGCAACAAGGCAAGAGGAGTTTCTTCACCTGATAATCGCTCCAGCATTTGCACCGAGGATACTATCATCCAGGCAAACCCCTTGTCTCACTACTGGAAGGCTAAAGGTTGGAAGAGTCGCAACAAATTAGGGAACCAGAAGTCCAGTTATGGATCAATTCCAAGAGACTCTAATACAAAGAAAGATGATGAAGCGAGCGGTGAAGCAGCTGCCTCAACCTGTGGAATCAGGTGCTTCACCGATTTGCCAGCTGCATTGGTCTGCGAGGTCCTTGCACGCCTTGACGCAAAGGAGCTTGGAATTGTATCTTGTGTCTCCACCCTTCTGCATAATTTAGCCACAGATCATCAGGGATGGAAGAAATTGTACTGCGAAAGATGGGGGCTTCCAAATCTTCCCGCCACCCTAAACGGGCCTGTGGTTCCAGGTGGTCCCCTAGACGGGAAGTCCTGGAAAACATTTTTTGTGGAGCGGGAGTTTCGAAGTAAATCATTCATGGGGAAATACAATGTGGATGTTCTTCGTGGTCACAGTGAGGATGTACGTGCCGTGTTCCTTCTGGCATCAGCAAATCTGGTTTTCACTGGTGGTCGTGATTCTGCGGTTAGGATGTGGAATATGGAGGAAGGGCTCTTGATTGATTCATCTCGTCCACTTGGTGGCACCATCAGGGCCATTGCAGCTGACACTATGCTTTTAGTGACTGGAGGAACCAATGCCTATATTCAGTGTTGGAGGGCTGTTGACGGGAATGTTCACCTATTTCACATCTCTGGAGATGGTACTGACCAGACTTCAGAATTTCGCCTCTGGGGCCATGAAGGTCCTGTGACCTGTCTTGCTTTAGATTCATTGAGGATTTACAGTGGTTCTTGGGACATGACTGTTCGTGTTTGGGACAGGGCCCACATGGAGTGTGTGCAAAAGCTCATGCATGCGGACTGGGTTTGGGATCTTGCTCCTCATGGAAATACTATTACTAGTACAGCTGGTAGAGATGCATATGTGTGGGATATCAGGAACAGCGAGTTGACAAGCTTAATTTCCAATGCGCATGTTGGAAACACTTATTCTCTAGCTCGGACACACTTGGCAAATGTGCTATTTACTGGTGGAGAGGATGGAGCTATTCGCTTGTTTAATGTTTCTGATGTCTCTGATGATGATGAGGACAGTAAACCAGTTGCTACTTGGGTGCCACATTCAGGCCCTGTTCATTCTCTTGCTTTTGAGTATCCATGGCTTGTCTCAGCCTCGAGTGATGGTAGGATTGCGCTGATTGATTCGAGGAAGCTTCTAACCCCAAAAAAGTCATCTAAGGGCCCTTTCAGCCTTAAGAGCTTTGATGCAAGCGCTATAGAGCCTCCGGAGAGGATGCTTCATGGCGTTGGATGTGATCTCTTCTCCATCGCTATTGGTGCAGATAGGATTGTATGTGCAGGTGAAGATGGTGCTGTCAGGGTCTGGAACTTCTCAGAAGCACTGGAGATTGAGAGGAGGGCACAAGCTCTAAGGAGTTTGAGGCAGGAGAACCGCATGAGGCGGAGGAAGGCGCAAGCAGAGATGAATGCAAATGGTAGAAGGCCTGACCAGTGCTCAATAGCCATGAAAAAGAACCAACTGAAGGGTGATAAAAGTGTAACTTAGGAAAACAAGTGTGGGATTAATGAGAAGGTCAAGTCTTAGATTAGAATTTGCACTCTTCATGCACTTGCAGTTTATCAAGGCCATACATTTCAACCATTCAATATTTCCTTGTTGGAAATTACTTAGATTTTAATTTCATTGGAACCAGGTTTACTAATACATAGTTCAACATTGGCACATTCAGATGTTCAACTGTTATGGTTACAAAGCGCTATAATTATCCATTTATGGCTGGCTGTATATTGATGAAATGGAAAGGAAGTTTGTTACATCTTTGAGTTGTAGTTTGATCTGGTGTCTTTTTAACTTTCTATTTACAGTTATGACAGGAATAATTAACTTTAATTGTTTGTGTAAAATAATTGCATCAATTTTCCAGTGCCAAGACTGATAGCAGATGTCTTATATAATTTTGTGGCTTTCAGCATGAAAATCTTGTATTTCACTGCAGCCTTCCCAAGGGTAGATTTACAATTTTTGGAGTATAAGATGTTAGCTGAAAACAAGTGTTACTACAACTAGATATAAAATGGAACTGCACACAGATGTTCTCTTGAGTTCTCTGAGAGATTATTGAATGCTTTGAAAAAGTTTTGATTTTACTTTTGTTTGCATAGTAAGCACTAATTCAAAAATTAGAAATCTTTTGTTCTCCTGGTTGGTCCAGGAACTCAGTTTTCAGTAGGTTTTGGTACATCTTATATGATCATGGCTGGATCCAGCGGCCTGCCTACCGCCACCAGAAGCACGAAACCCCACAGATCGTACAGCACGGCGCAAGACAGCAGTAGGCTGGCAGCAGTAGTTTGGAAGCATTCAAGCAAGTACCTAGGTATATAAACGCAAATCTCATTCTCTGTACTTAGCCCCTGGAGTAGTTGTAATAGTTTACAGCTTCAATTGAAGACTACTTTGCCTAGTAAAATTGCACTGAATCTGAATCTGCATTTGGTTTGGTTTGAGCTGAATCTGAATTTGGTTTGGTTTGAGCTGAATCTGAATTTGGTTTAGTTTGAGCTGAATCACTTTGCTTAGTGATGTTGCATTTAGTTTGAGCTGAATCTGCTCCCAAGATTTAGGATTCAGAATAGTCAGGCCTATAGTTCGGCAGTTCCCAGGCCCTACGGTGAATAGCATGAATGTTTTTTGTCTATTGGAGTTCTGTAAAGCTTGTTAATAGGTCATGTGCCGATTGGCCGGTCTGTTCAATGTGCTAATTGGCCAATGTGGTCAGTCTGCTGATTGGTAATGGAGACGCATCCCTGAAGTTGGGGCTGTTGTGCTTGACTGCTGAATTGATATTTGCCACACTTCTACAGAATTAAGTGGTTCTTTGACAGCTTTCTGAATTGAGAATGAAAATGATGCTCACCTTTTATTTTCATGCTCCTTATCTAGAGCAGTGTGGTTCTCCGCCACAAACCCGATCAGAGCAGATGCGCTAAGCTCAAGGATAAGGAGTTCAAACTCATCCAGCGGCCAGCTTCAGATATGACTAGAAACATTGGGCGCAGCGTTGCTGCACCAGGTTGGGCTGGCCACCGGAGGACTTGGTAGGCAATATGTGTATATGTTCTCTGTATCTATACTATAAATAAAGAACATAAAGAACGGGTAGAATTGAAAATTTTTCTCACCCGAATCGGGCCCGCTGTACCGTTCACGTTGGCCCCGCCTATCTCGAGGGAGGTAGAAGGAAGGGTAGACCCATAGAAACCACGAGTTAGGAGATGTTTTTACCAAAAAATCAATTCTTTTATCACGGCACCCCACCTTACCCACTCGCCATACTCACTCGTCATCCTTGTCGATCACGCCTCTCGGCCTCTGCTTTCGCTAATAGTGTTGCGCGCCTCCTCTCCCAATTCGACCGTGCCGATCATGCCCAGTCTTCCCTCACCGTCCAGCGGTTAGGGAGCATCTCCCCTCCCTCCTGATCATGCCACGGCCACCAGCCAGGCCTCGGGGCGGCCGGGGCATGGTGCTCCGCGGAGGCACCCACAGCCATGGCGTGATCGCGGCGGCGCCCGCTCGTCCCGGCCACGGAACGAATCGGCCAGTTTGCAAACAAGCTCCGTTCCTATATCTTTAAACATCAACCATTTAATTGTCTTAGCTCCGTTCCTATTACAATAGATTCGTTTCGACCTAAACTACGAGATAGCAGTAACGTCTATCATAGTACATGTTTTGAGATTTAATTTGAGTATTAATATGTAATTTAATGCATTTTTGAATTAAAAGATAATTAGGTTTTAAAATCACGTGCGTGTCGCGTGCGTCTATGCTAGTGATGGAAATAATCCTCTTATACTCTCTACAATAATCTTGCGGGTTTGTGAATTTTGTAAATGGAATTTAGGTTATAAAGTAGATATATCTAAAAATATCTTTTTTAGATTTGCTAGTAGATATATAAATAATTATTCTGCATACGTTGCACGGAGCGAGGAGGATATATTCAAAGTAGTGATGAACATTTCGCGTATAGAAAACTACTTATCATTTATTGGATATTGGCAACTGTTATAACCTAAATTCCATTTACAAAATTCACAAACCCGCAACATTATTTTTAGATGTAAATAACGCAAATAAATTATATTAATAGATTGTACACTTTAGTTGATAAAGAAGCTGCAATTGTTAGTTTTTTAGGGTAATTCGATTTTTTTTCTAATATTTGACCGTAGTCCGTATAAAAGAGATTAGAATTTAAAATTTTTCTCTATATATAGAAACATCGTAGATTTTAATATTTTGAAGAACTTTCATGTCGGACACCTTTTGATTTGAACGTGTTTTGGTGTTCGAATTGTAGGTGGAAAGAATAAATAACCCATGTAAATGGTTGCGTGGTGGTGGTTGGATTTTATTAAAATCCGAGGGCTATTTTAAAAGATTTTCTAAGAGGAGGATGGATGACGGGTTAGATTTTGACAAAACGTGAAGGTTTTTATTCACAATACCACTAGCCTGAGAGGCGAGAGGGACGGCGGGTTGGATTCCAATGAACCGAGGGTGTGTTTGCAGAATAGCCGGTCTGAGAGGAGGGAGGGACAACGGGTTGGATTCCGAGGAAATCCGAGGGTGTTTTTGGTAAGCTAATGAGCCGATGGTCTAGATCCTCCCTAGATTTCATCGGAGGGCTCTTATTTGTGGACGACGTGGACGAATCAGGCAGCAGATCGTATGGGGCAGATTTCGTTCGTTAGAGATGACACTTCTACAAACAATTTAAGAACAGTTTGCGCGATATTGCGCTGCAGAAGAGAAACCTATTGCCATCGTCATTTCAATCACAATTAAGTTGGTTGGCGCTTCACGCAACCGGACCGTGTCTGCAACCGGTGGGCTTTATGGAAGGCAAGCGATGACCAGCATGTCAGCATGTCGAGCGCAAAATATGGAATGTTTTGAATTTGAGGAGCTGGGATATTTGTTCTGTTGACTAGATCTGAACTTCTCTTCAGATAAATGAAATTATGCTGCAAGAGTGCATACGTGTGGCTTTATATTCTATAGCTTTCCACACTAGGTGAAAGGAATCATCCGTAGGGTATATTATGCAGATTACGTGTTTACAGTTTGGGTGAGATGAAAGAAATACACCACTGCATTATTCCTTAATCATATTGGTAGTTTTCCTTTGTTTTCTTATTTATTACTGTTTGCTATTGTTACCCTTTTGAATTAGAGGTACTTGTCATCCGAATGTGGCATATAGTTTCAGCTATTATAAGATTGGATGGTGGTTGAAAGGAAACAGTTATTCGGTTATGTTGGTGGTTGTTCAGTGTTGACAGTATTTGGTAGCAGCTACTAGCGCCAGCTACATCATCTGCCCTGTTTTGGTGCAGATATGTACTCTGTTTCTAGTAGCCCATCCTGAATCTGCAAGTTGAATCAGCTGGTTGGTTGCTTGTTTGTTGGTAGTATATTCTGAGCATGTCTAGTCCAGTAGAGAATGTCAGCTTTAAAAGGTTACACGTTTTAAAATTTTCCATTATATGTTCTAGTAGATCACCATCTCCACAAGATGTTTGTTTTTTGCCCCCTTATAGCTTGTTTTTAATTTGGCATATGATCATTGTATGAGCTGATTGTAATCTAACTGCAGATCTATCTAGGACCACACTTGCTGCAGGATGGCCCAGTGAACAGGGAAACAAGCAGGTGAAACTTACTCGGGTAGGTAAGCAAGATGTTTGATTTTCCTATGAAGAGTGATGCTACCCACCAGTTGTTTGGAGTTGTGCTTCATCCATCAGCTTGGCCGTCATGCCCTAGATAGCTCCTCCAAAATGTCAACATTGCTCAGCTGGATTCAACCAGTATATTCTTGAGATCGAAATGCAGAATGTGCAATGCAGTAATACCCTTGTCTTGCTTTCTTGTTAAAAAGGTCACATAATCCTTTTCTCAAAAGCAGGAAAATATAGTGACAATCACAAAACAGAGTGCCGGTAGTCTTTTCTACAATTCAGATGAACATAATTCTTTCTAGGAAATTTAGCTCATATTTTCAGTAGTTCAAAACTGCATTCCATGCTCTGATTTTGGCTGCCTGAATTGACTTGCACAGTTTGAATCGCACCTTCTCAACAGATAGGCCCTTTTGCTGCTTGTATTTTAGTGGTGTGCCTTAATCTGAAAAAAATTGTAGTGGTGTGATTCAAACTGCTCGTGCCATTTCAGAAGTGACTTCCCGCGGTGTGCATACATCTTGACGACGAGTGCGTCCAGTATGCTGAGTGTGCTAGGCTGTGCTTTGCTTCGTCCAAATGCAGGCAGTCAAAGGTTGTGACAGAGATTGAGAACCTGTGCAGTTTATGGCAGTGTTTAGTTTACCTTAACGTTGAGGAGGGAGACGCTTAATCTAGTATTCTAGTGTAATAGAATTTGTTTCAATGTCGGCGCAAATACACTAAGCATAGTCCACATATTTTTTTCTTTATATATGGTACTAGCAGCTCATATGCATTGCACTGGCCAAGAATGCTAGTGCATAACATTTGCGAAGCACATCTCGCTGAGTTGACTTTTTGGTGTCAGTGGGACCCGCCCACTACTTATGCACTAGTACTAGCAGCAGTAACAATTATTAAACAAACATTGTATATGCTGCGTTGACTGATCATCCCAAATTATAATCACGGATCACACATTCTGCCTCCAGATTAGCAACGCACAGTGCGTAGAGATCCACAGCCACGACGTCGCTGTCCGCCGGCTGCCCACCCCATGAAGACACTCCCGGTGATCCGCGGCCTCCTCGCCGGAGCTCGCCGCACCCGCCATGACGCTCCCAAGATTATGTCCGTTCCCGCCCTCGTCGCCTTCCTCATCTTGGCCGCCGCCGCGTTCTCGGTCGTTTTCCTCGGCCCCTTCCAGTGGCCACCCACCTCCTCCTCCTCCTCCTCCCCCCTGATCTCCTCCAGCGCCGGCGCCGAATGCGACATGACGCGTGGCCAGTGGGTGCGCGACCCCGCCGCGCGGCCGTACTACACCAACGCGACGTGCGCCTTCATCGAGGGCTACCAGAACTGCATGAAGCACGGCAGGCCGAGCCTGGAGTTCCTGCGGTGGCGGTGGCGGCCCGACGGCTGCGGCGACGAGCTAGGCCGCCGCTTCGACGCCGCGCGGTTCTTCGGGCTCGTCCGGGGCAAGTCGATCCTCTTCGTCGGGGACTCGCTGGCCAGCAGCCACGTCCGGTCGCTCGTGTGCACCTTGGCGCAGGTGGAGGCCCCGGAGAGGTCGCGCCCGCCGGGAGGATTCGAGCACTGGCGGTTCCCGGCGCACCAGTTCACGGTGGCCTTCTTCTGGACGCCGTTCCAGGTGCGGTGGCGCCTGACGCGGGGGCCGCCGGAAGCGGTCGGGCCGGACAGGCAGGGCGAGGTGTTCGCCGGCCCCACCGACCTCCACCTCGACGAGCCCGACCAGCGGTGGGCGCCGGCCGCCAAGGGCCACGACTACGTGGTCGTGTCCGCGTCGCACTGGTTCGCGCGCCCCGCCGTGTACTACCGCGGCGGCCGCGTCGCCGGTTGCCACGGCTGCGGCATGGCGAACGTCACCGCGCTCAGGCCGGAGCACGCGCAGCGGGCCGCGTTCCGCACCGTGCTGCGGACGCTCGTCGGGATGGAGGAGTTCAAGGGGACCGCGATCCTGCGGACGGTGGCGCCAACGCACTACGAGAACGGCGTCTAGTTCGACGGCGGGGAGTGCACGGCCGCGGAGCCTGCGGACCCCGAGGATCCGGTGGAGATGGCGGAGCCGGAGGGCGAGTTCTACAGGGCGCAGCTGGAGGAGTTCGCGGCGGCGGCGGAGGCCGCGAGGAGAAACGGCTTGAGGCTGAGGCTGATGGACGTGACCAAGATGATGCTACGCCGGCCGGACGGGCACCCCGACCGGTACGGCCACGGCCCCGGCGAGCACGAGGGCTTCGACATTGACTGCCTGCACTGGTGCCTGCCGGGACCGATCGATACGTGGAACGACCTGCTACTTCAGATTCTTGCCGGTCGTTAGACGTGTTCTATTGCCGTTGTCTTGGGATCGTATCAGCGAGCGAGCAAGACGAAAATTTTCCTTCGGTTTTGATGATGTTCTATCGAATTTTTGTTGTCCATCCATTGATACATGAAACAGGCGCTTCAATCGTGTTTCTTTGTTCTACCTTTGCTCTTATAACTTAAGAGCACCCCATAATATTCATCGTAAAAACAATGCTTCAAATGACACACCATAGGGATAGGGATACGTATATTCATAAGGATAAATGTGCGTGCGTATTTATGAGTAACTGTACCATGTTTCTTAAAAAAAGACATATCATTACAGACAGTGGCGGACCTGCCACTAGGGCCACCCGGGCCATGGCCCTAGTCGCGGCCAATAATCTCCACTACCACTTCTTAATTTTGGTCTAAAATCTAGAGCCCCGATCCACTGAAAAGGTTCGATAACTAGAGACATATATACATTGCTGAATTTGGCTCTAGTCATAGGCCGGAGCTGGGTCCACCGCTGATTGCAGGTGCTTGATTTTTTATTTTGGTTGCAACGTGCAAGCGCACATGGTGAGTCCCACTTTATATTACAAATAAGCAGCCACAATTTTACTTGCCCATCATAAGGTCACGATCCTCTTCTTGACCTGCTTCTTCTTCCCTCTGTATGCCTCCAGCAGATAGCTCCCAATTGAGCCCAATTCTATCCAATCCGACCTCAAACTAAACAAATCTGGCAATGCTGAGACGAATGGCAACATAAAAGAAAATAAAGACAAAAGGAATTTGACTCGATAAAAATAATGTTTAATGAAAATATAGGTAATATGGTGATGAGGACATCAACACCAACGATACATCCACTCCGACACAAGTACCTATTGCTGGTCCCATTACTCGTGCTCGTGCTCGTGCTCGTCAACTTAATCATCAGGTGAGTTCAAATCTAAGCTCATGTACATCATGTTTAGACCATGGAGACCTATGTACTCTTGTTTTTCTTAGGAACCAAGGAGGCGACCGAAAGGGAAACGGATTCGCGCAGGCTGGATTCGGACTGCAGAAGAGTACCAAATTGTGACGGATACCACGATCGCATATGAACTCGGATTGGGGCGTTCAAGTACTTCGTGGAAAGCTTATGAAGTCTTCTTTCAAATGGATCTGGCCTCATATCCATATCTATTACGAGTCAGCCGCAATCGTAAAATTAATACAGTCCTTTTCAGCCCATGGTGCTGCGTCACCCTATTTTGGCCCAATGAGCCGTGTATCAAGTTGAGTCCATTACGGACGTGTCCTAGGGTTGGAGTACGACCCCAGCACCCCTGTGGTCGTCCTCCCACGTACTTATAGCCCTTAGCCGCCACCAAGGATGCTTGGATTTTGGTTAGATCAAGTTTAACCTTCGCTACTTGCTTCCAAGCGCGCGTGCTGGATCAGCCGCCCGTCTTCTTGTCTTCGGAACCCCACTATTATTGAGATTGCGTGTGAAACCTTCATTTACATCTAGTAAATTCAGTACTTTTCATACTTGTTCTTGCTAGTTCTTCGATTGCTTGCAGGACGAGTGCCCTAGTGGCCGGGTGCCGCGCTCCACAAGATCGCGACAGCCATTGGAGGGGGTGTATTGGTTGCTAAGGCGCAGCTTGGAAGGCTGTAGTCGGGCCGTGAACGTCGCCTCCATCGACCAATTGAGTTATCCACACCTCTCATCGAAAGCTGGGGGGTTTCGGGGAAGGCCTATGTGGGGTACCTTTCGGGTGTGGGATGCTCGTTTAACTTCTGTATTCATCTTGTTCCTTATTTACCTGGGTGCACTGCGTTTTCAAAAGCTTCCTGTCGAACCGGCTCCTATTTCAATCCGTGCTGGACCGATCGATATACCAATAATAAAGTCTCCAGTCAACTGGTGGAATACATCGCATCGACCTGGGAGCCGGGAATCAAACCCTAGCGGGTCGCCATTAGTTGGTATCAGAGCAAGGTTTATCGGTGAGAGACTTCTAATTCTTCGCTGTTTTATTTTTCCTATAGTCCAGAAAATCCAAAAAAAATAGTAGATTAGTTTACCTTCAATCCTATAAACTTATTTGAGCCTTTGCTAGCACTGCTTAGTTAGGGCTTGTTGAACTTTCGGTTGCATCGATTGCGTCGAGTTGCTGGTCTTAGTTTTAGTCCTTTAGAGTTTCGAGTTCTTGTCACGTTCTAGTCACAACCGTGCCCTACCATACATACTCCGTGTTGGCGGAATCCGAGTCCATATTCGTGTTCAAGTCCGAGTTAGATTCTGTGTTGGTTTGTGACCGAATCGCACGTGGTGCTGTGATTCGAGTAGGAATCGGTTTCCGAGTCCAAATTGGTTATTGCGCCGTGTTATAAAATTCCATTGCTATTCGCACTTGTAATTCATATTTTGTAGCGCTCCAGAAAGGCAGAAGTAGTCTCGGCTTACTTAAACCGCAACTTTGCACGAATACATATAGTCTCGGCTTACTCCAGAGAGAGAGAGAGAAAAGTTTGTGTGCTGTGTGGCTCTTTTGAAGTCTTTTAGGTTATATAATCAGTTTTGAGCATCCCCTAAAAAAAAGAAAAAAAAAGTAAAGAAAAAAGAAAAAAAGAAAGGAAAAAAAAGAAAAGAAGAAAAAGAAGAAGAAGAAAAAGAAGGGAAGGAAAATGGGCTGTTCTTTGTGCATCTTTTTTGTTATTCGGTGGTGTCTCGTGACTTCATTTATGTCCAGGCTCGCGTCTCTAGCACGGTCTAGGCTAGGACCAGCATAGTGCCGCCGTTGAACGATTCTTCAGCTTGCTTTTGTAACTAACGTGGTGCTAGTTCATCCTTGCTTCAGCCCACCTATAGCTCCACATATCCGACTACAGCTTGACAGGTCCTGTTGTTGCGGCACCGATACACTTCATCCCACGGTTGCAGACTTGTTGGTTGCCATCCCCTCCTGTTGAGCAAGGTAAGAATTGGTAAGAGCTTGTGTAACAGGTTGAGGGTGAGCGCCTTGCAGTAGCTACATCCCATTAGTTGTAGGATCTTATTTCTTCACCTATTTTCGTGTTTCCTTTGTTCATCTAACCATGACAGGATCAGAGGGTGATGGGAGTTTAGGTCACTCTCCTCGTACAAAGGGAATCATACAATATTTTTAAAATAAGATGAGGAGGCATGTAGATGGGCTTGCTGAAGATATGCTGGTGTCAAATGATAAGATTGGGCAGTTGGAGGCCACGCAGCTTGCCACCAACACCAAGCTTACAAGGTTGGAGACATCGGTCGCTCATATTGACTAAAGCCTTGCTGCTCTTTTGAGGCATTTTGATGAGATGCATGCCAGAACTGCAAATGGGCATGAGGGATAAAACAAGAAGGATGAGCGTGTCGAGGATAATTGGGATGATTATGTCGCTGATACTGAACTAGATGACCAAGATGCTCCTAGTCGCCGGCGACTGCGAACTAATCGGAGAGGTATGGGTGGACATCGACGACGTGAGGTACATATTAATGATGATGCTTTCAGTAAAATAAAATTTAAGATACCTTCTTTCGATGGAAAATACGATCCTGATGCATACATTACTTGGGAAATTGCTGTTGATCAAAAGTTCGCATGTCATGAATTTTCTGAGAATATACGTGTTAGGGCTGCTACTAGTGAATTTACTGATTTTGCCTCTGTTTGGTGGATAGAACATGCTAAGAAAAATCCTAATAATATTCCACAAACCTGGGATGCTTTGAAACGGGTCATGCGGGCTAGATTTATTCCTTCTTACTATGCACGTGATCTGTTACATAGATTGCAATAATTGAGACAGGGTAATAAAAGTGTAGAAGAATACTATCAGGAATTACAAATGGGTGTGTTGCGTTGTAATTTACTGGAGGATGAGGAACCTGCTATGGCTAGATTTTTAGGAGGTTTGAACCGAGAAATTCAGGACATTCTTGCTTATAAAGATTATACTAACGTAACCCGTTTGTTCCATCTTGCTTGTAAAGCTGAAAGGGAAGTGCTGGGACGACGTGCTGGTACAAGAACTAATATTTCTGCAGGAAAACCTTCATCATGGCAGCCGCGCACATCTACCTCATTGACCGGACGAGCTCTTGCACCTTCTACATTCCCGAGTCGGTCGACAATACCCGCTCCATCCAACGATAAGACACGTGCTCCCCCGACAAATTCAGCAACCACGACTGTCCAGAAACCAGCCACGAGTGCATCTTCGGTTGCCTCCACGGGAAGGACAAGAGATGTTCAGTGCCATCGATGCAAGGGCTTTGGACACGTGCAACGTGACTGCCCTAACAAGTGCGTTTTGGTGGTCAAAGGAGATGGTGGGTATTCCTCTGCTAGTGATTTTGATGAAGATACACTTGTTTTGCTTGCTGCTGACCATGCAGATACCGATGAACAACCAGAAGAGCAGATTGGTGCAGAGGATGCAGATCATTATGAGAGCCTCATTGTGCAGCGTGTACTTAGTGCACAAATGGAAAAGGCGGAGCAAAATCAACGGCATACACTGTTCCAAACAAAGTGTGTTATTAAAGAGCGTTCGTGCCGTTTGATAATTGATGGAGGTAGCTGCAACAACTTGGCTAGCAGCGATATGGTCGAGAAGTTTGCACTTACAACAAAACCGCACCCACATCCATATCATATTCGGTGGCTCAACAATAGTGGTAGGGTCAAGGTAACGAGATTGGTACGAATTAATTTCGCTATTGGTTCATATCATGATGTTGTTGAATGCGATGTTGTGCCTATGGAAGCTTGTCATATTCTGCTAGGTAGACCATGGCAATTTGATACCGATAGCATGCATCATGGTAGATCAAATCAATATTCTCTTATACATCATGATAAGAAAATCGTTTTGCTTCCTATGTCACCTGAATCTATTGTGCGTGATGATGTTGCTAAAGCTAAGAGAACTAAAACTGAGATCGATAAGAATGCCAAATCTGTTAGTAGCAGGGAAGATGAGATAAGATTGAAAGGACATTGCTTGCTTGCTACTAAGTCTGATATTAATGAATTGATTGCTTCCACTTCTGTTGCCTATGCTTTGGTGTGCAAGGATGCTTTGATTTCAGTTCACGATATGCAGCATTCTTTGCCCCCGGCTGTTGCTAACCTTTTGCAGGAGTATTCTGATGTGTTCCCAAGTGAGATACCAGCGGGGCTGCCACCAATACGAGGGATTGAGAACCAAATTGACCTTATTCCTGGTGCATCGTTGCCAAACCGTGCGCCATACAGGACAAATCCGGAAGAAACTAAAGAAATTCAACGACAAGTGCAAGATCTACTCGACAAAGGTTATGTGCGTGAGTCTCTTAGTCCTTGTGCTGTTCTGGTTATTTTAGTGCCTAAAAAGGATGGAACATGGCGTATGTGTGTTGATTGTAGGGCTATTAATAATATCACAATTCGATATCGACACCCTATCCCACGTTTGGATGATATGCTTGATGAGTTGAGTGGTGCTGTTGTGTTTTCCAAAGTTGATTTGCGTAGTGGGTACCACCAGATTCGTATGAAATTGGGAGACGAATGGAAAACTGCTTTCAAAACTAAGTTCGGGTTATATGAGTGGTTAGTGATGCCTTTTGGGTTAACTAATGCACCTAGTACTTTCATGAGATTAATGAACGAGGTTCTGCGTGCTTTCATTGGGAAATTTGTTGTTGTCTACTTTGATGATATATTGATTTACAGCAAATCTTTCGATGAACATCTTGATCACTTACGTGCTATTTTTAATGCTTTACGAGATGCACGTTTATTTGGTAACCTTGAGAAGTGCACCTTTTGCACCGATCGAGTGTCTTTTCTTGGCTATGTCGTGACTCCACAGGGAATCGAGGTTGATCAAGCCAAGGTGGAAGCTATACAGGGATGGCCTATACCGAAGACTATCACGCAAGTGCGGAGTTTCCTAGGATTTGCTGGTTTTTTCGGGAAATTGTTCGTTTGCATGGTGTGCCCAACACAATTGTTTCTGATCGTGATGCTAAATTTCTTAGTTATTTTTGGAAGACTTTATGGGCTAAATTGGGAACTAAATATTTGTTTTCTACTACATGTCATCCGCAAACTGATGGTCAAACTGAAGTGGTTAATAGGACTTTGTCTACTATGTTAAGGGCTGTTTTAAAGAAGAACATTAAGATGTGGGAAGATTGTTTGCCTCATATTGAATTCGCTTATAATCGATCGCTGCATTCTACTACAAAGATGTGCCTATTTCAGATTGTATATGGTTTCTTGCCTCGTGCTCCTATTGATTTAATGCCTTTGCCATTTTCTGAAAAAACGAATTTTGATGCTACTAAGAGTGCCGAATTGATGTTAAAACTGCATGAAACAACTAAAGAGAACATAGAGCGCATGAATGCTAAATACAAGATTGCTGGTGATAAAGGTAGGAAGGAACTACAGTTTGAACCTGGAGATTTAGTTTGGCTGCATTTGAGAAAAGAAAGGTTTCCTGAATTGAGAAAATCTAAATTGCTACCTCGGGCTGATGGACCATTTAAAGTGTTAGAGAAAGTCAATGATAATGCATATAAGCTCGATCTGCCTGCGAATTTTGGGGTTAGTCCCATATTTAACATGAAACCATATTTGGGAGAGGAAGATGAGCTTGAGTCAAGGACGACTCAAATGCAAGAAGGGGAGGATGATGAGGACATCAACACCAATGATACATCCACTCCGACACAAGTACCTATTGCTGGTCCTATTACTCGTGCTCGTGCTCGTGCTCGTCAACTTAATCATCAGGTGAGTTCAAATCTAAGCTCATGTACATCATGTTTAGACCATGGAGATCCGTGTACTTTTGTTTTGCTTAGGAACCAAGGAAGCGACCGCAAGGGAAACGGATTCGCGCAGGCTGGATTTGGACTGCAGAACAGTACCAAATTGTGACGGACACCACGATCGCATATAAACTCAGGTTGGGGCGTTCAAGTACTTCGTGGAAAGGTTATGAAGTCTTCTTTCAAACGGATCCGGCCTCATATCCATATCTATTACGAGTCGGCCGCAATCGTAAAATTAATACATAGTCCTTTTCTGCCCATGGTGCTGCGTCACCCTGTTTTGGCCCAATGGGCCGTGTATCAAGTTGAGTCCATTACGGATGCGTCCTAGGGTTGGAGTACGACCCCAGCACCCCTGTGGTCGTCCTCCCACGTACTTATACCCCTTAGCCGCCACCAAGGATGCTTGGGTTTTGTTTAGATCAAGTTTAGCCTTCGCTACTTGCTTGGAAGCGCGCGTGCTGGATCAGCCGCCCATCTTCTTGTCTTCGGAACCCCACCATTATTGAGATTGCGTGTGAAACCTTCATTTACATCTAGTAAATTCAGTACTTGTCATACTTGTTCTTGCTAGTTCTTCGATTGCTTGCAGGACGAGTGCCCTAGTGGCCGGGTGCCGCGCTCCACAAGATCGCGACAACCATTGGAGGGGGTGTATCGGTTGCTAAGGCGCAGCTTGGAAGGCTGTAGTCGGGCCGTGAACGTCGCCTCCATCGCCAATCGAGTTATCCACGCCTCTCATCGAAAGATCGGGAATTAAACCCTAGCGGGTCGCCATTATATGGTGCTTGCTATTTGACTCGAGAGCTGACTAAGTGTTACATGCGGCCAATGAACATTATTTTCAAGGATATCGTGAGATCAAATCAGTTCTACAATTGTTTTGTAAGGAAAAATATAAATTAAAGAAAGAGATACATAACTATATAGTTACATGGTAGAGGTGTATTTATTTAGATTAAGGAAAAATGTTCGACCTTTACCATCAAAAGTGAATCGTTACAGCCACTAGACTTCATATAACAAAGCACTTAGGGCAACTCCTGTGTGTGTGGAAAAAGCGAACCGAGACGTAGTCGAATTGAATGGTTGACATAGTGGCAACTGAATTGTTGCTGTTAGAGTAAAAAACGATGCGTGCAGACGAGTCGGCTCGTGAGCTGGTGCAGCTGCATTTTTTAAATCAGCTAGCTGCTAGCCGCTGGCGCGAGGGGAGGATTCCAGGTGATTGAGTAACTATTTTCCCATAGGTGGGCCCATGAAAACGATGTCGACACAGTTGGAGTCGAACACTAGTTCTATTCGACTTGTGGGGTCAGAACCATCCGAACTAAGCACTGGAGCTGCCGTTAGACCGAGAGGTGCCACACGACATTAAAGAAGTTCAGCTAAACAAAAAAATAAAAAATAATAATCATAGAGATGTATGTGCGTGTATTTGTAGAAGTGAGTATGAGTGTCTATGTATGAATATCACTATATATATACTGTGTTCAGAAATAAGGATATATGACAATAAATAATGTCAATATATATAGATACCATTGATCTAGGGTCCACCATGCCACCACCATTGACAATAAATAATGTCAATATATATAGATATATTGATCTAATGTCAATATATATAGATACCAGTGATAATATCAATATCACTACAACTTATTATGTTGAACTTTTTATTATTGTCATATCAACCTATCGCACGCGCATGCCGCGCGGGCTACCTTGCTAGTAATAATAATAAATGACCAAAATAGTACCACTGGATATTTAAATTATATAAAAGTTATTAATATAGAGCAATATATATATTACCTCAAAAGTTTCTTCTAACATTTCTAGATGCGAAGCCGGTGATGTTAGTATCATTATCGATTTCATCCAATAATTTCTGCTCGATGCATAAAATTGCCGAACCATTTAACCTATCTTGAGATATTTTGAACCTTAGATAATTCTTCAACAGCTTCAACTTTGAAAATGTTCTTTCAGCCGATGCCACGGTAACTGCCACTCCAATAAGCAATAGAAATATAAGTGCAAGAGTCCATCTTTGTGTTTCAATAAACACATCTTGTTGCTTTCTTTTCTTCCTTGTCTCACTGCTGGATGGATATTTCTAGATGACATGACAGTGCTTTATGCTGAAATTAAAGATAAAATAAGTTAGTCATGAATGTCAATAATTTAGGAAAAAACGGGAACATATATATACACTAATGTCTCCATGAATATAATACCTGGAAGTTTCTGAAGTCCTGATTTGCTAATTCCTACACAAGAGTTTGGATTAATTGAGTTGTTGGCTGATCCCTATCCCTATCTACTCGCTTGATTGCTACGCTATGTGGTAACAAAACATGACAAGATTGAAACAGAGAATAACCGCCAAAGGCTACAGGGTATAAGACTCTTGCTTTAGCTTCACATACAGCTTGTGTTCACCGAAGAGATTACCAGATTAACAATCAACATGAGATTCCGTCCGGTTGGGCAGCAACATGTGATCAAGGCCAATAAACATTCAGAGACGTGAGGGAAACTAGAGATGAAGCCAGCAAGACACATGAAACAAAACCGATACACCATCCAGAGATTTGGCTGATAAAGCAATGACATGATTTACAAGGCAATGATTCTAAGGCCAAGGTAGAAAAAGAGATTAACATTGCACCTGATCATCTTTAGGTTAAACAACAGAGAGGTTCAACGATGATTGTTAGGTCTGGTTTTGACAAACAGGTACATGAACATACCACAACATAGGCAAGCATTTGAGGGAACTTAGCTGGGTTTAGCGGAAAGTCTATAGGATGCATAGATACCTATTTTTGCATCACAAACATCAACGGCTAGCAACCACCCACACGGACTCAAGTTGCACTATTGGCGCTTCGGTTGTCATGATATCATAAGGTAGAAAGTTGATGCGTCCTTGGTCATGATCCTTCCTAATGCTTCTGGTCGCATACTCCCTTATTCACATGTAGCTAAGGATGCCTCCTGATGACGACGATGCTTTTAAGAAAACACCCGAACTCGATTCTTACATGGCTCTTCAACTAGAATGGATAATTAATCTATGTAAGATTTTCAGGTCCAGAAAGAAAAAGTTAACTCAAACAAGGATTTATGATGAAACAAGGAGGTTAGGTTCTCACATAGCAGAAATTACGATGTGAGGAAAACAAATGTCAGTGAGATTCATCACAAGGCTTATAGATAGCAAGTGATGATAGTACGGAAGATTGATTTAAGAGAAGTTTTTGGAACATCCTTGCTCAGGATTTACTCTCTGAATGAGTTGCGTGATGCTAGTTGTAGAACATGCTTATTTATGCCAATGCAATGCCACCATGCCAGGGTAATGATGCACTCTTGAGATGTATGATTGCAATGGTGGTGCAATACAATGATGGAATGTTCCATGCTTAAATGAAATGGTGCATATGACACGATGTAATTGCCATGATGCTGGTCCAATGATGCATACACCATGATGTAAGGATGACGATGCTCTTGATTATGCACGTATGAGATGCATAAAGTATGATGCGTACACATATGAGTTTACGATGCACACTTTGCAATACGGGCCCGTAACCATTCTCTCGTGACTAACACTTCGTTATCCCTATACCATTGAGTAAGGGCAAGAAGGTAGGACACTAGTAAGGGTTGCATAAAAGGGGATTGTAGTGAGTTACGTCACCCATACCTAGGCACCAGCATGCCCCTAGTGGCACAATCATGTGGCTGCAGCGCACATGAGGCCCTAGGTTCCGTCGCGGCATCCTGGTTGTGTGACTAAAACACCACCACAAGAAAAACAAGAAAAACAACCCAATAGTGCCAGCAGCGACAAGATAGATCAAGGGAACCGAAGACAACCTGAAGTTGTACTCGGACGCATACCCGTTAGTCAGTTAATAGATTCCCGGTGATGATGCGACCCCATGCACTGAGCGATGGCATGAAATGATGCGATGCATGACTATTGTAGCAATGATTGTATTCAAAAAGTTATTATTGTCATGAACCTTCTTAATATATCCATGATTAACTGAGCAAGAATGAAGGTACAAGTTTCAGATGTTGGAATCAGATTAGGCAGCAATATAAGGTACATCATCAAGAGAGGACAGAGTGGTCATTGAACCAGGGATTGAAGGATTTTATTGACAAACATCAAGGCTTAGCCATTAAAGGAAAAAGCAATAATGCTTTTGCTGGAACAGATTCAAGGCATTGATCAAGGTTTTGATTCGAAAGACAAGCTAAGATTAATGGTAGGGTTCATACATGACCCCAAGCTACTGACTTACAAAACCTCTTCTCCCAAGTACTGCCACTTCATTGCCATTTGCAACCACATTCAAAGGCTCCAATTCTGAACGTGCCGGGTTGAAGAGGATGTCCAAATGAATCTCACAGCGAGGAAAAATCCAGACTCAACATACTCGAACCAACATACTTTGGGGGCGGTGAATAACCAAGCGGCTTAGGGTGTCCCACAAGAGAGAGGGAAAACCGCCTTCGTGAATATCGTTGGAGTGCACCCAACCATGAGCATTTATATAGACGCCGAGTAGTTTTAAGTGAAAGCAATAAATTTTAGTAGAACAACAAAAGTAAATTTTCAATGAAGCGTAAGAATAAACAAGCAAAGCGATCAAACCAGCCCAAGTATGCCATGATGCATGCACGTTCTATTCATTCCTCACCCAAACAAGTACCATTATCATGGTATAACGGGGACAACCGGTGGCACAAATACGTTCTCTCCCTATATATACTAGTCATTCTTACGATCAAGATTTACGTAATGCGCATAACGTGGTTAGTATAGCTGCAGACAACAAAAGAGATATCCACTTCTAGACCCTTCTTGCCAGCACACACGAACGGCCCCCATGTGTCCTACGCCACACGGGTAACGCATATGCAGTTGCCCACATATTAACCATACATCACCAATCTATAGGAATGGCACCCATGCGTTCAACACTGCATGGACAACGCTTCATACGTCATGACAACGTATTCACTTCCCGTACCATCGCCGTACAGGAAATTACCAGATCTGATGCCACCTGGAGTAGCATCGGTTTCACACAACCGAACAACGAATACTTTACCTTGCTTACCTTAACGTAGGTGCGTCGTTACATAATATTAAATGTCAGTTGTGCAAGAAAGTAAGTTTTAACAAAAAATAATGTGCTGGAAGTGCTGGAATAAAATAGATACATAGCTGCCACCTGACTCATATAACATAGATAGGGCATACAAGCTATCTATCTTATTCCTTAGCACAACTAGCGTCAAATTTTCAAAACCAACAAGTTTGCAAGCTAATTGTTGGTTTTAAACTTAATTAAGCATGCAAGTAATTATCCCTAGTGCATTTAGCTCTGATACCAGCTAGGGCAGAACCACCCAAATTTAACCGGCTTAAGTGCGCTAACTATTATCTTAATAGTTAATCAAGTTATCACGCACTTAAATCGGTGTAATCTGGCAGTCTGTCGGATAAATCCCGATAAACCACGGTGACTATGGATCGAAACATACACTGGAAGTCTCGCACGAAGACGAGCATAGATGATTACAAGTAGACAAAAGTTCTGAAATTCAATTTACAACACAATTTAAATAGAGTTCAGCATGCAGCAGAATTTAAATAGAAGTTTGGTTTAAAAACAATGATAATACAAAGACGTGATGACGTCACATCGAGCCCACCGATGTGAATCCTTGTTAGCTCCAGCCACCACCAGCTACCCAACTAATGGTATATACTTGGCCGACACCTAGTATTCAAGGCTTTTGGCTTTGGAGTTCATTTGTGTTGGAAAACTACTAATGGTGGATCCTTACTTTCAATATTTTAGCTCAAATTTAATGTAACAAGTATCAACTAGGTTTGCACAAACATCTAGAGCAAACATGGTATATCACATTAATCTTCCAAGAGTATCATAATTATATCTCATATCATCATCATTCCATTCTCATTTCAGTTCTTTACTAGGATGTGACAAAGAGATCAAGGCTCTCATATCCGTGAGTCACGGCGAATTGATCCAATTTAACCCTGCAAGGTGGACATAACACACACGACACGTGCACGCCACACCTGGCCACACGTGGCAACTCTTCCCATCATCACCCCGACATCTGAACCACGCCTGCCAAAACTCGGGTGAAGAGCCCCACATGACGAACACCCAGTGGACTCGAAGGTAACTTCAACACCCGCCATCATCCCACTCCCAGACTAGCAGGTTGCAATTCAAAGTATCGTTGCAAGTCAGGTAATTAGTTTACCGATTTCGACTACCTCCTACTCCCGGCATGTGGTTAGTATTATTCAATCCTCGATTAGCACTGCCAATTTCGACACGATATGGACTATATGAATTTTTGGTCAAGTCCTTTGGTCTCACAAATGCTCCTGCCTATTTCATGTATCTCATAAATTCGGTATTCATGCACGAGCTCGACAAATTCGTCGTAATTTTCATTGACGATATCCTTATCTATTCTAAGAATGAGGAAGAGCACGCTAAGCACCTACACATTGTTCTTCAGCGTCTCAGGGACCATCAGCTCTATGCTAAATTTTCTAAGTGCGAATTCTGGTTGGATAGTGCGAAATTCTTGGGTCACACAATTTCCAGCAAAGACATAGTTGTTGACCCCAGCAAGGTACAAGAGGTGATGGAGTGGAAACCACCTACCTCTATCCATCAGATTCGCAGTTTTCTTGGTTTAGCCAGTTACTATCGCCACTTCATTCCGGATTTCTCCAGAATTGCTAAGCCTATGACAGAACTGTTGAAACAGGGAGTAAAGTTTGTGTGGGATGGGAGATGTGAAGAAGCTTTCCACACTCTCAGAGAACATTTGACTACAGCCCCTGTGTTAGCTCAACCCGATAACACCAAGCCGTTTGATGTTTACTGTGACGCATCTGGCACTGGTCTTGGATGTGTGCTTATGCAAGAAAATTGAGTTATCGCTTATGCCTAACGAGCCCTTCGGCCCCATGAGCAGAATTATCCGACCCATGATCTCGAATTAGCAGCTGTCATTCATGCTCTAAAAATATGGAGACATTATCTCATGGGCACTCATTGTAATATCTACACAGATCATAAAAGTCTCAAATATATCTTCACCTAAGCCGATCTGAATATGAGACAAAGAAGATGGCTAGAATTAATCAAGGATTATGATCTCAAGGTGCACTATCACCCAGGCAAGGCTAATGTAGTCGCGGATGCACTAAGCCGCAAGGCTCATTGCCATTGCCTATCAGTGGAAGTCTATAATGAAACATTATATGCGGAAATGAGGAAGCTTAGTTTGGAAATGATTCCCCAAGGCACTTTGAATCACATCTCAGTCAAGCCTACTCTCCATGACCAAATTATCATGGCGCAACTACACGATGAAGGTGTTAAGATCATTAAACAAAAACTCTCTCTAGGATAAGAGAAGTAGAAGTGTTTCCGCCACGACCATAAGGGAGTTCTCTGGTTCGAAAGTCGCATAGTCGTTCCCAAGAATCATGAGCTCCGCAAACAAATTCTTGATGAGGCAAATCTTTCTAAATTTTCTATTCACCCCGGCAGTAGCAAAATGTATTAAGATCTTAGGCAAAACTTCTGGTGGACTAGAATGAAAAGGGAAATTGCTAGATATGTCTCAGAATGTGATACATGTCAGAGAGTAAAAGCTAGCCACTTGAAAGTAGCCGGTACACTTCAATCTTTGCCAATACCCTCCTGGAAATGGGAAGACATAAG
This sequence comes from Panicum miliaceum, assembly GCA_032594955.1. Classification (NCBI taxonomy): domain Eukaryota; kingdom Viridiplantae; phylum Streptophyta; class Magnoliopsida; order Poales; family Poaceae; genus Panicum; species Panicum miliaceum. The sequence goes on from CM064062.1 coordinate 23,286,346, forward strand.
TATGGATTTCATTGTTGGGTTGCCAAGCACCTCACAGAAACATGATTCCATATGGGATATCGTTGATAGGCTCACAAAGACGGCACATTTTCTTCCGGTGCACACCACCTATACTGCCAAGAAATATGCCGAGATTTATCTCGACCGCATTGTTTGCCTAAATGGAATACCTAAGACAATTATTTCCGATCGTGGTACTCAGTTTGTAGCACGCTTTTGGGAAGAATTGCAAGCATCTCTTGGTACTAACTTGATTCGAAGGTCAGCCTATCATCCTCAAACTGACGGACAAACTGAAAGAGTGAACCAAATTCTTGAAGACATGCTTAGAGTTTGCGTCATTCACTATGACAAGAGTTGGGACAAATGCCTCTCCCTAGCAGAGTTCTCATATAACAATAGCTATCAAACGAGTTTGAAAATGGCACCATTTGAGGCTTTGTACGGACGAAGGTGTCGAACTCCTTTGAGCTGGTCACAAACCGGAGAACGCAAAATATTTGGACCAGACTTGGTAATCGAGGCAGAAGAAAAAGTGAGAGTAATACAAGAAAATCTTAGAGCCGCACAATCCAGGCAGAAGAGCTATTTCGACCGAAGAAGAAAGCCTCTGAGATTTGAAGTTGGTGACCACGTCTACCTTCGAGTTTCACCAACCAAGGGTGTACAATGATTCGGAGTCAAAGGAAAATTAGCTCCCCGTTATGTTGGTCCCTATGAAATCATCGAGAATTGTGGACCTGTAGCCTATAGACTACGACTGTCCATGTTGTCTTTCACGTGTCTCAACTCAAGAAGTGTGTTCGAGTTCCTACCGAGGTTGTTGAACAACAAGAAATATTGGTAGAGCCCGACCTCTCATATGTTGAGTACCCTATCAAAATCATGGATCGAAAAGAAAGTAGCACTAGAAGGAAAGTGATTAAAATGTATAAAATTCAATGGAATCATCACACTGAGAAAGAAGCCACATGGGAAACTGAAAGCTATCTAAACAAAAGTTTCTCTGGTTTTCTCAACTCTACCAAAGGTACACACACTGTCCACATTAAGCTTATTGTCCGAATCTCGGGAAGAGATTCTTTTAAGGGGGGAAGGCTGTGACACCTCAGGTGTTTAAATTACTAAACAAGTCTCATTAGCATAACAATATGCTTAACTAACTAAGAAAAATTTAAAGGAAATAAATTATGAGTTGGTTTTGCTTGGATTTGAAAGTATGTGTATATGTGCATAAGTACATGTACTTTAATCAAACAAATTAAATAACTTTCACATCAAAGTAAATATGGCTACGAAATTGAATAGCCACACCATCAGTGACATGATAAACAAAAGTCTAGTTGAAGCCTAGGAGAAAATACAAATTTTTGCCCAGGAAATGACGTGCCCTCTGAATCAAGCTTTTTGAGTTTTCAAATTAACTTTCAAACTAGAACTCAAATGAACTTAGGCCTGAAACCAAACCGGTGCAACTTTTCATTTTGAACAACTTTCATGTTCATAGATTTTTGAGTTGCAACACAGAAAAGGGAGATAATTTTATTTTTTATGACCAGACCCCTGATGTTCTTCAAATTTTTGCTTTTCAGTCCCTCCCTCACCTCCCCTCTCCCCTGCTCTGCCCGACCGCCGCGCAGCGGCCGTCCGCCACCTGGCCGGCGATGCCTGACCGGCGCTTGGTGCCAACCCTATGGCTGCCGCACCCCTGCCGCACGCCAGCTCCCTCCCCCGCGCCGCCTAGGGACCACATTGCGATGATTGAAATTTTTAAAAGGGTCTGCACGCAAGTTTCCATGGGCATATCTGCAAACCAGTGTTTTAACTTTAGTTTCAAAAACAGCAAACTTGTAAAATTCATATAAACTCGTAGAAAAATGGGAAAAATATAAACTCAACTGTTCTGGAATCTTTAGAAGACAATCTACAACTTTTGTTACGTGTGTTTAGGTCTGCCTTGCAAGGTTAAGAAATTCAATTCGAATCATCCGTTTCTCGCGGTATTGAGACTGCTTGACCCTTTTACCACATAGAGTAAGAAATAGAACAATGATGATGATTAATCTTGTTGGATGCAAATTAATTGTTTCACCATGTATGATATTGGATAGTTGCTTACCTAGAATGATTAAAGAAAACTAGAATGTGGAGCTAAAATTGTAAAGAAAGGACATACTTGTATATGCTTTTCGGCAAAACAAACCCCTCAAGTTAAAAGCCTTGCATGTCTAGGAGTCGGCTAAGTATATTCCACTAGTCGGGTAAGCCTTACTGAGTATTAGTATACTTAGCCTTGCTTGTGGCTTGTTTTTAGGTAATACTTTCGAGGACTTGGTTGCTAGTTTGACTTGGCCGTGCACTCTTCCTCCTGGTTGGTCGGTGGAATGGGATGCATCCCCGGCCAATGATGATAATGCCGAGCGATGTCTCGTACGGGCTTCATCGAGACATCATGTATTGTCGAGTAGTTTATCATTTTTTTCCGCTGCATTGAACTCTGAAGAACTCTGTTTTACAAATTCGAACTTGGTCTGTAATAATAAGTTTATGTGGAACTTTGTAAGGTAAAATTTGTGGAATGTTGTGTTCTCTGGGCTAACCTTTGTGTGAGTACTTTGTATGTGTGGTTTCGATCGGCAAACCCGTGGTTGCATCGGGAGGTTACCCGACAGACCTATGGATTACTCCATTTGAAGTGCGAGTTAGCCCTGACTGCCCTCGTGGTGATGGTTAGCACACTTGAGCCGGATTAATTCAGGTGGTTCTGCCACACCGACCCCCTACTGAGCTCAATCAAGCCCATCTTCCTTGAGGCGGTTCCTACGACTTTCTATACACGGTTCCGGGGTGCTTGGCGTGAGGGGATGAACCTAGCCGCAGAATGTGGCAGAACCACCTGAATTAATCCTGCTCAAGCGCGCTAACCATCACCACGCGGGGAATCAGGGCTAATTCGCACTTCAAACGGAATAATCCATTGGTCTGTCGGGTAACCTCCCGATACAACCACGATTTTTGCCGATCAAAACCACACATACATGTACTCACACGAAGGTGAGCCCAGAGGATACAACATTCCACAAATTTTACATCACAGGTTCATCATAAATTATTATTACAACTGAGCTTGAATTCGTAAAACCAGTACTTCAGAGTTCAAAGTAATTGAGTTCTTCAGAGTTCAATGCAGTGGAAAAATAACGATAACTACTCGACGATGCATGATGTCTCGATGAAGCCCGTACGAGATATCACTCGGCATTATCATCGTTGGCCGGGGGCGCATCCCATTCCACCGACCAACCAGGAGGAAGGGTACACGGCCAAGTTAAACTAGCGATAATATCCTCGAAAGTCTCACCTGAAAACAAGCCACAAGTAAGGCTGAGTATACTAATACTCAGCAAGGCTTACCCGACTAGTGGAATATACTTAGCTGACTCCTAGACATGCAAGGCTTTTGGCTTGAGGGTTTGTTTTGGCGAAAAGCATATACGAGTAGGTCCTTGCTTTCAAATTTTAGCTCCAAGTTCTAGTTTTCTTTAACCATTCTAGGTAAGCAACTATTCAATATCATACATGGTGGAAGAATTAATTTGCATCCAACAAGATTAATCATCATCATTCTTCCTTTTCTTACTCTATGTGGTAAAAGGGTCAAGCAGTCTCAATAACCGCGAGAAACGGACGATTCGAATCGAATTTCTTAACCTTGCAAGGGAAACCTAAACACACGTCACGTGGTTACTCCCAGAGTCACACGTGCAACTTTTCCCTTCAATTCCCGCTTCACGGAATAGGCCCACTGCCCTCGACTACACGTCCCCATGGACCACGGACTCGGCCGGGCCATGGCGGCACATGCACCCGCCATTAGCTAGATGTGAACGAATTCAAGATGGTGGGGAGTATATTCCAGCCTCGGTTCAATCCAGTACTTAAGCTTACCGATTACCATATTCTCGGCATGTGGTTAGTACGTTCAAAGACTTAACCACCCCTACCACACACTGCGCCTTAGCATTTTTCACTAAACAAACGGGGCCTCAATCATCAACATAAATATCATACCATAGTCCCATCCGTCGACCTTATGATTGCAGCATGTAGTAAACATTGAGCTCCTATATTCTCGCAAGTGATAGGAAATCACTCGACTTTTACCGGAGTCCTATTAGCATGGCATTCTATCGAACCTTACATCTAGTGTTCAGAGCATGGGTACCTAGGATCATGCAACTAGGTTTTCATTCAACTCCTATAAACTTAATGCACAAGTAAAATAGAGTAGTAAGTTGCATAATTTTAGAAAAATAGGGTTCATGCTCCGGGGCTTGCCTTCCTGAGCAAAGCTAGCCTTGGGCTCTTCCGAACTCGGGTTTGGGTCTTCGAAAGCTTCAGTTAGATTCACTTGAGCTTCACACTGCTCACTCTCGGACTCGGGCACCAGCACGTACGTTCCATCAGCGAGAGTAGTCGATTCTATATGAATGCATAGTGTAAGTTGTAGTGATGATACATGATATTTATTTTCTTCACGATAAAGTTGCAGTCCACAAAACATAGATTTGGTTGTGAAGTTACTTAGTTAAGATTTCTTGGGCAATCGTTAATAGAGTATAACTTAAACTAATTAACTCCATTAAACAAGAAGGGGGGAGGGGGTTGTGTTCTTTTGGAAACTAAATTTTGTAAGCACAACATGGATTAAACACAACTTCTGGACTATGTAACTTCTGGTGATGAAATTTTTATTTAGAGTACATTATGCAGAGACAACAGCACTGTAAAAATTTTAGAAATTTCTGTGCAGCAGATTAATTTTGAAAAATGCACTATACAGCCACTACTAGAACCTAGTTATTTTTATACAGGACAAACCATGCATGTTTTGATGCTAAAACTTTTACAGGGTGTTAATCTATCCATATGCTAATCAATAAAATTAAACTCGCTAAGCCTTGCCAAACCCCTGAAGTTGAAATTGCCTTTTGCACTCCATGCACTTCCATGAATAAATTTGCATACTCTTTATTCCTGGTCTTTTTCCTTGTGCTTGTGAACAAAAACTTTATAGGGAACCCATGTTATCTAATGTTTGACTTTTGTGACATGGCTGGATGAATGGAACCAAAACTCTTCCTTGCAAAGTACTTGGTTTATTTATGAAAAGTTTTTCAAAATTCTCTAGCTCGGCTCCTCAGTTGTTAAATTCCTACAAAAGCCAAAGAATGATCACCTTGCAAAAAAACCTTGAGATCATGCTACTTGTCTTTGATTTGAGCTTTGTCAAACTCTGCGTCCCTTGCTAGAAACCTTTCATGCTTTCATCATCAGGATGACGTACACCCCACTAAAATATATGCCGACTTCTACAGTAAAAGTTGCGCAAAAATATGCCATCTATACGTCCATCCATTCCACAAAATAAAGCTCCACCTTGTTCTATGGCCACTCTCTCCAAAGATGTTGAAAAGGACATGGGCTATACAAAAATAAGAGAGGAAAGATGCATACCCGAAGAAGGTATGCCACATGTCATAAGGCATGTTGAAAAAAAAAGAGTAAGAAGAAAAAAAAGAAAAAAAATGAGAAGAGAAAGATAGCCCATGTCCCCAAAAAAAAAAGAAAAAAAAGGGGCGAGAGTTGGTTCATATAAAGGAGTTTATCCAGCATCCACCAAAAAAAAATTCCACACACTTGCACATCCTGATCGTATTGCATGACCTATTTTTTCTCGTATAGCTTTTGACTTAGCAACATATGGAATGCAAGTATGTCTCTTCATCCCTACCCTGAGCCCCACATAAGCCTGATTAGAGGTAGGTGATAAAGAAGGCATCACTTTGCCTAGGTAAAGATTTTGAAACAAAAGAATGCTCAGGTATGATTCACCAATTCCTCACTCATATTTATCTCCATTTGAACATAGCTTGATCTTTCAAATTCATGCTTCCTTTGTTTACGATCGTATGCTCTGGTTTGGATGTCCTTCAACATTGTGCATCCATAGGCTCTTTTAAATTAAGCATGGTGCTTAGGTTAAAAGTGCCTTCTTTAATCAAAATGAAACTTGGTGTTGAGTTTTGATTAATGAACCAATGAGTTAGTACTCTCATAGACTTTGGATGCATATTCTTTTGCGGACTAACCCCTGTAGGAAAATTCTCAAAACTAATGGGTAATTCCTCAAGCAAAATTCAAACTTTCGATAAATCAAGGCTCCGGACACACTTCACAAGAATTGCATGGCATGCAAAGGAGGCACACATCACCTTTCAAGGTGCATCGTGAGTATATTGTCAAAATGCCCATTTGTTATGTTCATGCAGTTCTATCTCAGCCTTGTTATGCTGAAAAGATAAAAAGTTGGTGAACAATAAAAAAACAACATTTGCAAAAAAAAGAATATCTCAAAAAAATAATAAATAAGTGGTTGGCAAGCATTTTGGGATCCATGCTAATTGAACCTTTGAATCTGATCTGCCTTAAGCATGGATGTGAACAACTAATCTCAAGGTCAAAATATAATCCTTTCAAAACCCTTCAGTGTCCTTCGAGCATTTGTTGTCCACTAACCTTTTGCAGGGAATAAAATGAATGTCCCATGGAAGGTAGATGGATGAGGAACCAAGTGGAATAAAATGCAAGGCAGTGCTCCATTCCTATGAAGCTGAACTCTTGCATTTTTGTTCATAGCTTAGGAAGTTCGGTCAGGTAAATATCCAACTACCTCGTACATGTTCGCTCTTTTCTCCACCCTGCTAAGTTACCCATCATGCCAAGTTTGCCATTATAAAAATAAAATGAATATAAAATAATAATAAAAAAAGAGTTTGCAAGTTTCAAACACTTCTTGCGCCTCGCTTCAATAAAATTTAGACTCCCCGGTAATTCAAAAACCGGTAGAGTCCTTGCTTGTTTCCACCTTTGTTTCCTTTTGAATAAAAACAGGTAGAAAAATAAGTGTGGGGGAGATCTCTCAAGCTCATCAAATGCACCCTCGTTCAAGATCCTCCCCCAACAAGTTGCACAACCTCGGACGGCTTAGCACGCTGAAGAATAGGACAGATGGGATCCAGAGAGGAATGGTCAAACCTATGGTTCAACCACACTGACTCTGACTCCCCTCAGTTTCCTCTTCTTCCCCTTTAATGATGGTTTGTGCAACACATCCCTCTAACTCCCTAAGTTCTTGAGTTTATATAAATCTTATGGTAATCACTAAAATTAAACTTGCTAAACCTTGCCAGTATGTCTCTTCATCCCTACCCTGAGCCCCACATAAGCCTGATTAGAGGTAGGTGATAAAGAAGGCATCACTTTGCCTAGGTAAAGATTTTGAAACAAAAGAATGCTCAGGAATGATTCACCAATTCCTCACTCATATTTATCTCCATTTGAACATAGCTTGATCTTTCCAATTCATGCTTCCTTTGTTTACGATCGTATGCTCTGGTTTGGATGTCCTTCAACGTTGTGCATCCATAGGCTCTTTTAAATTAAGCATGGTGCTTAGGTTAAAAGTGCCTTCTTTAATCAAAATGAAACTTGGATCAAAGGTCCATATGACATGCTAAACCAACATAACTTCAGGCCAACACCCACAAACCCACATAAGGAGCCCACAAGGAGTGCACCGACTAAAGATTGGGCCAAAAGGCCTGAGCAAGGGTGTGGCCGCACCCCAGGTGTGGCCGACCCCCTACTGAGCCCAATCAAGCCATTCTTCCTCGAGGCGGTTCCTACGACTTTCCATACGTCGATTCCAGGGTGCTTGGCACGAGGGGATGAAACCAGATGCAGAATCTTCACAAGAGGAGGGAATAAAGGAGAATATTCCCTAGCATCTCCAATCCCCCAAGGCACCTCCTCCACTATATAAGGACCCCCACTCCTCCATTCAGCACACAACACATTTTGGAGAAGAAGTCGTAGAGGAGCAATTCCACTTGTATCTTTAGAGTAGGGAGTGTGTGAGGAACAAGTGAGAAGAAGAGCCGAGCTTGTTGGCTACTCTTCATCCTTGTACCTCTACGGATACGATCCAGTTGAGTAAGTATCCGAGTTCATCTTCTGGTAAGATCTTGGTTAAGTGATCCTTTCATTATTGTTCGTTTGCGGGTTCATCATCCGTTCTAGTAGCGGATGCTCTAGTGAGGGTCCCTTTTAAAAATAGGATAACCCTGCGCTTCGCTAGGGTAGTAGTCGATGGCATAAACGTGGTGTTTGGCCTTAGATTACCTTTGTTTGCTGCGAGTCCCATAGTATTGCAGGGGTAGACCGCAGGTGGTGACAGCCCTGTTGGTCCGCTACGAAGCTGCTTCATGGTTAGTGAAGTCCCCCATGTCCGGGCTCGGAGTAGAGCTAATAGCCGGAGGGTCCTGACAGACCAGGGTTAGATCGGTGCCTGAAGTGAACGAACAGTATCGTAAGTATACCTTTCCTTGACTCCTTTACCTTTGGATAACCATACTACCCATAAGCCATTCTACCTCTTCCTTTTCCTTGGGTAAACTAGCTAGAAGACCTTTACACATTCGTTCCCTGAGAAATTAGGATACCCTGAATACTCTCCGGGTGAAGTGCTACAACGGTATCTTCAGTGCGCTTGCGGATTTATCTGTGATCATTAAGAAATACCAACAGTTGTCAGTGCAGTCATCACCCCTGGCACCTATCGCCTGCAGAGGGAAGATGACACAGACGTAGGCAATCCATGGAATATCGAGCACCTTCGGCGCTTCTACCCGTGGGAAGAGCTCGCAGCTATGTACCCCAAACTTTCTAATAATCATAAGAGTATTTCATCGCCCTTGTCTTTCTTTTACGTATCTTATCTCTTTTTCTCACATGAAAATGACCTGGTATAGCCCCTTCCGACTCGTCCAGCACGCTCGGGGGCTGCGACTCAGCCATGCCAACTTGCGCCAGTATCATTCGTGTCAAACAACTAACCTAGCTGGGTGGTGAACTGATCACAACCTGGTGCATCCTGGAACCACTCTGTGTCACCCACGCCTATCACGTGTCTGATGAACAGCTCTCTGCACAATGGGCACGGGCACATCGTAGGGTCGGCATCCTAACCACTCGTCCAAATCAGAAAATTACTCGGCTACAGAAAATAATGAAAGTAAAACTTAATTACATGCAAAATAAACATTATTTTTGGCCAACACTGGGCCCCATAATGTTTCTGCTCTACTAACGACCTCTTACATGTTCAGTTGACCCATGATGCGCTCGGCGAGGGGTCCAACGGCGGCGAAGTGCGAGTCCCACTCGGTGTCGGTGCAGTCCTCCGTGATGCCCTGACCAATGGGATCCAGATCTGCCTCAAGATTGTGGGACTTCACGAGTGCTATCGCGAACTGCACCGAGACCCTGGCCATCTTCCTGACGAAGGCCTTGAGGTGCTCCCGCGCGGCGTCCAAGCGCTGCGCCGCCTCTTCCGCCAAGGCGACTCCCTCCGGCTCAAACGCGACCAGCACGACGTTGACCTTAGCCATCATCTGGTCGAGGTCCGCCTCTACAAAAGATGCTCGTATTAGTACGAGTGACTTGACAGAACAGGTAATCTTCCAGATGTAATGGCAGTTACCTTGGCGGCACTGCTTCTCAAGCCAGAGCTTCAGCTCCGTGAGAGACTCCTAGCCTTCAGCGCCCTCCCTGAGCCGGTGTAGCTCCTCGTTCACCGCAACGATGGCCTTGCGCTCCCGGGCCATCGTCTCGTTGGCCATCTTCAGCTCTGCAAAGCCCCAGGTGTCAGCCCCTCGCAGCAAGTCGGGCAGCCAAAAATGAAGACAAGTCAAAAACCAAACCTTTCCGCTTCGCTGACTGCTTCTTCGAGGCCTTGGAGTGTTGCCACTTCAGCACTTGCAGCTCCTCCTCCAGCTGAAGGACTCGACTCGCCAACCCATCTCCCTCCTCGAGCTGGCTCGCAGCTCGCCGACTCAGGTCGGCCAAAGCCTGCACAAACAAGGTGTATCAAACTACATGCCCCAGCATCTAAGCGAAAATTTCAAAGATTCACCTGGGTCACCTCGGCAGCGCGCTGGGCGGCCTCAAGCAGCGCCTCCCCGGGTGTCTCCTCCTCGGGCAGCTCTTGGACAACTAGGGAGCACGGGGGCGATGATCCGGGGCAACGCGTTCAGGTCGACAGGGTCTTCAACGACCCGTGCCTTGGCTCCGTTCCCTGGCGGGGCCTCCAGCGGCACGGCGTCCTCACCTTGTGACGGCTCTGACTCTGCTGCCTCCCCCTTGGCCTCCTCGGTCTTGGCTGCTGGCCGCTCGATCAGTCGAGGGCGAGCCAGCGGCCGCTCCGCCGGGGACAACTCCCCCTTGGCCACCTCGGCCGAACTAGCCTCATGGGTGGACACCTCTGCCTTGCGCTTGGCGCCGCTAAGCGACACCCTCCTACAAGTCGACTCGTCGACTTAGAATCGGAACCAAGCACGAAAAGGAGCCAAATCAGGAAGTGCAAGATGGTAGAAACTTTTAGTCCGCCGCACGCTGAAGCTCGGCTTCAGCGGTACGACGGGGGGCAACAATTGCGCCACTCGGGCGGGCGACCTCGCTGGCCGCCCCCGCTCCTCCTCCTGGTCCTCTTCCCTTGGGGTGGTGAGGCCGGCCTTCTCCGTCGCGGCCTCCGCTTGCCTCCGAACTGCACTTGGATGGATCGAGCTCGGACCCCACGACGCCACCCCGCCCCGCTGGGCCTTCGACACGGCCACCTTGCGGGTGGGGCGCCGCTTCTTCGTGGTGCAGCTTGTTGACGGTCCTAAAGTCAAAAATCCGACCGACAACTCCTCCAATATTCTTATCAAAATAATCACCAAACTTAGTTATAGGGTTTTGCTCTAACCAATTCCATGATTTTTGGTGAATTATGATTTGCACGCACCCATAAGCAGAAAGACTGAGAAAGTGTACACAAAACATAGAATAATACACAGAAGATCACTCTCTACGTTACACTTACAAGAAGGACCCACAACAAATCAGCCCAAGATGTCAAGGAACACACCTCTGACCAATCAGGGGCTGGCACACGGATTGAAGTGCCCACAAACACGAGGAAACCGCCTCAACTTACCGCCAACCACCACGGACCCACTTGGGGACCCACCTGGCAGTGTCCCGGACGAAAGGCGGCGCGAGAGGCGGCACCCAGGGGTCGGCCGCACCTGGACTACCTCCCGTCCAGGTGCCCTTTGGCGGGAGATAAGCTCTGATCTTCCTAAATGTGTTGCCCATATGTTTCCTTATTGATTCCCGCGAGAACCGACCTTTTGGAGGCTATATAAGGAGCCCTCACCCCTCATTTCAACATAACACAATTTGGAGAAGAAGTTGTAGAGTCCTTCCACTTGTATCTTTAGAGTAGGGAGTGTGTGAGGAAGAAGTGAGAGAAAGAGCCGGGCTTGTCGGCTACTCTTCATCCTTGTACCTCTACGGATACGATCCAGTTGAGTAAGTATCCGAGTTCATCTGTTGGTATGATCTTGGTTAAAGTTATCCTTCCGTTATTGTTCGTTTGCGGGTTTATCATCCGCTCTAGTAGCGGGTGGTCTAGTGAGGGTCCCTGTTAAAAATAGGATAACCCTGCGCTTCGCTAAAGTAGTAGTCGACGATATAAACGTAGTGTTTAGGCCCTAGATTACCTTTGTTTGCTGCGAGTCCCACAGTATTGCAGGGGTAGACCGCAGGTGGTGACAGTCTCTGTTGGTCCGCTATGAAGCTGCTTCGTGGTTAGTGAAGTCCCCCACGTCCGGGCTCAGATATGATCGCTAGTTTGACTTGGCCGTGTACCCTTCCTCCTTTTTGGTCGGTGGAATGGGATGCGCCCCCGGCCAACGATGATAATGCCGAGTGATGTCTCGTACGGGCTTCATCGAGACACCATGTATCGTCGGGTAGTTATCGCTGTTTTCTTTTTGCCGCTGCCATGAACTCTGAAAAACTCGTTATTTTCGAACTCTGAAGTATGCCGTTTCTTTTTATGAATTTGAACTTGGTCTGTAATAGCAAATTTATGTTGAACTCGATGATGTAAAATTTGTGGAATGTTGTATCCTCTGGGCTCACCTTCGTGTGAGTACTTGTATGTGTGGTTTCGATCGGCAAAAACCGTGGTTGTATCGGGAGGTTACCCGACAGACCAATGGATTATTCTGTTTGAAGTGCGAGTTAGCCCTGATTGCCCTCGTGGTGATGGTTAGCGCGCTTGAGCCGGATTAATTCAGGTGGTTCTGCTACAATGGGAGAATATCGCGTTTCCAGCAGGTAGGGATGGAATCCATTCGGAAGACTGGGAAGAGCTACAAGAATACATCTTAGCATGTCCACATCATGGGATGGACGAATGGCTCATCCTCCAAGGCTTCTACAATGGGCTGACTCCTACATCAAGAGCTCACATCTACACTGCTGCTAGAAGAGCCCTCCTCGACCACACCATTGCCAAAGCTATAGCCTTGGTCGAGAAGACGGTCTTCGTGTGCTGCTAGTAAGAATGCTCATATATGATTCACCAATTCCTCACTCATATTTGTCTCCATTTGATCATAGCTTGATCTTTCAAATTCATGCTTCCTTTGTTTATGATCGTATGCTCTGGTTTGGATGTCCTTCAACGTTGTGCATCCATAGGCTCTTTTAAATTAAGCATGGTGCTTAGGTTAAAATTTAATGAAAATGAAACTTCGTGTTGAGTTTTGATTAACAAACTAATGAGTTAATACTTTCATAGACTTTGGATGCATATTCTTTTGCGGACTAACCCCTGCAGGAAAATTCTAAAAACTAACGGGTAAGTTCTCAAGATTATGCTGGAGATAAACCAAGGCCCGAGTTACAATTCAAAAAGAATTGCACAACATGCAAAGGAGGAACACACCACTTTTCAAGGTGTACGTGAGTATAGTGTCAAAATTCCCCTTTGCTATAATCATGCAGTTTTATCCCAGCCTTGTTCAAGTTTTGCTGAAGAGGTAAAATTTTGGTGAACGACAATAAAATAGAACCCTTCAAAAAAATAAAACATAATCTCTCTCAGAAAAAACAAATGAAATAAAATGTTGGCAAGCATTTTGGGATCCATGCTAATTGAACCTTTGAATCTGATCTGCCTTAAACATGGATGTGAAAAACTAATCTCAAGGTAAAAATAAAATCCTTTCAAAACCCTTCGGTGTCCTTCGAGCATTTGTTGTCCACTAACCTTTTACAGGGAATAAAATGAAAGTCCCATGAAAGGCAGATGCATGAGGAACCAAGCGGAACAAAATGCAAAGAAGTGCTCCATACCTATGAAGGTGAACTCTTGCATTTTTGTTCATAGCTTGGGAAGCCCGGTCAGGTAAATATCCCACTTACCTCGTACATCTTCGCTCTTGTCTCCACCTGCTAAGTTACCCATCATGCCAAGTTTTCCATAATAAAAATAAAATGAATATAAAATAATAATAAAAAAAGAGTTTGCAAGTTTCAAACACTTCTTGCGCCTCGCTTCAATAAAATTTAGAGTCCTTGCTTGTTTCCACCTTTGTTTCCTTTTGAATAAAAACAGGTACAAGAATAAGTGTGGGGGAGATCTCTCAAGCTCATCAAATGCACACTCGTTTTAGATCCTCCCCCAACATGTTGCACAACATCGGACGGCCTAGCACGCTAAAGAACAAGATAGATGGGATCTAGAGAGGAATGGTCAAACATATGGTTCAACCACACCGACTCTGACTCCCCTCAGTTTCCTCTTCTTTCTCTTCAACGATGGTTTGTGCAACACATCCCTCCAACTACCTAAGTTATTGAGTTAAAATGAATCTCATGTGAATCACTAAAATTAAACTCACTGAACCTTGCCAAACTCCTCAAAATAAGAGTACCTTTTGCACTCCATGCGCTTCCATGAATAATTTTGCATACTCTTTATTCCTAGTCTTCTTCCTTGTGCTTGTGAACAAAAACTTTATAGGGAGCCCATGCTATCTAATGATTAACTTTTGTGACATGGCTGGATGAATGGAACCAAAACTCTTCCTTGCAATGTACTTGGTTTATTTTCAAAATTTTTCAAAATTCTCTAGCTCGGCTCCTCAGATGTTCTATGGCCACTCTCTCCAAAGATTTTGCTATAAGAAAGACATGGGCTATAAAAAAATAAGAGAAAAGATGCATACCCAAAGAAGGTATGCCACATGCTCACAAGGCATGTCAAAAGAAAAAAGAGAGAGAAAAGATGCATACCCAAAGAAGGTATGCCACGTGCTCAAAAGGCATGTAAAAAAAAGAAAAAAAAAGAAAGAGAATAGAAAGATAGCCCATGTCTCCAAAGAAAAAAAAGGGGGGGGAGAGTTGGTTCACATAAAGGAGTTTATCCACCATCCAACAAAAATTTCCACACACTTGCACATCTTGATCAGATTGCATGACTTGTTTCTTCTCAGATCCAACTTTTGACTTAGCAATATATGAAAAGCGAGTATGCCTCTTCATCCCTACCCTGAGCTCCACATAAGCCTGATTAGAGGTAGGTGAAAAAGAAGGCATCACTTTGCCTTGGTGAGGATTTTGAAAAAAAAAGAGAGATTCGAGAGAACAATCTGAGGAGCATAGCTATTTCTTATTAAAAATAAAAAAAATCCAAGTTTCTAAGCAAGGAAGGTTAAGGAACCTGAAGTCTGCACCATTCCAAACTTCAATCACAAAGATAAGCTTGGTAGACACTCAAAAAGTTCACAGGTTCAGGAGAAGCTTGGAATAACTTGTATGCAGGTTAAATTCAAAGGAGTTGCATCCACCTTAGTCCTTCAACCTTTACTCAAGGACGAGCAAAGGGCTAAGTGTGGGGTTGTTGTTGACGGTCCTTAAGTCACAAATCCGACCATCAACTCCTCCAACATTCTTATCAAAATAGTCACCAAACCTAGTTGTAGGGTTTTGCTCTAACCAATTCCATGATTTTTAGGCATGCATAAGCGGAAAGACCGAGAAAGTGTAAACAAAACATAGAAGAATACACAGAAGATCGCACTCTACATTATAGTTACAAGAAGGACCCACAACAAATCAGCCCAAGATGTCAAGGAACACACCTCCCACCAATCAGGGGCTGGCACACGGATTCAAGGGCCCACAAACACGAGGAAACCGCCTCAACTTACCGCCAACCACCACGGATCCACTTGGGGACCCACCTGGCAGTGTCCCGGACGAAAGGCGGCGCGAGAGGCGGCACCCAGGGGTCGGCCGCACCTGGACTGGCTCCTGTCCAGGTGCCCTTTGGTGGGAGGTAAGCTCTAATCTTCCTAAAGGTGGTGCCAATATGTTTCCTTATTGATTCCCGCGAGAACCGACCTTTGGAGGCTATATAAGGAGCCCTCACCCCTCATTTCAACATAACACAATTTGGAGAAGAAGTTGTAGAATCGTTCCACTTGTATCTTTAGAGTAGGGAGTGTGTGAGGAAGAAGTGAGAGGAAGAGTCGGGCTTGTTGGCTACTCCTCGTCCTTGTACCTCTACAGATACAATCCAGTTGAGTAAGTATCTGAGTTCATCTATTGGTAAGATTTTGGTTAAATTTATCCTTCCATTATTTTTCATTTGTGGGTTCATTGTCCATTCTAGTAGCGGATGCTCTAGTGACGGTCCCTGTTAAAAACAGGATAACCCTGCATTTCGCTAGGGTAGTATTTGACGGCATAAACGTGGTGTTTAAGCCCTAGATTACTTTTGTTTGCTGCTTGTCCTACGGTATTGTAGGGGTAGACTGCAGGTGGTGACTGCCCTGTTGGTCTGCTACGAAGCTGCTTCACGGTTAGTGAAGTCCCCCACGTCCGGGCTCGGAGTAGAGCTAATAGCCGAAGGGTCCTAGCAAACCAGGGTCAGACCGGTTCCTGAAGTAAACGACCAGTATCGTAAGTATACCTTTCTTTGACTTCTTTACCTTTGGATAACCACACTACCCATAAGCCATTCTACCTCTTCCTTTTCCATGGGTAAACTAGCTAGAAGACCTTTACACATCCGTTCCCTGAGAAATTATGATAGCCTGAATACTATCTGGGTTAAGTGCTACAACGGTATCTTCCGTGCCCTTGCGGATTTATTTGTGATTGTTAAGAAATACCAACAAGCATTTCTGGCGCTGTTGCTGGGGAACAATTGTTGTAGTTGTCTTCAAACCTAGTTTGCTCGTGTATCCTTTCTTTTACCTTTCTTTCCTTTTATCCTTTTCTTTTATCATGGAAAACTCTTCTATCCAAAAACTTTCTGCTCCCAAGGGAAAGTTCTTAGAGCCACCCCAATCATCCAAGCCCATCACAGCTTTAGGCTTTGAACTCTATCCTGGCTTCATTGCCATGGTTCGGGACCAACCCTTCTCAGGTTCTATTTGATGAAAATCCTTGATGAGGACATCCTCCACTATTACCCGCTGGCAAAGACGTAACAAAGGGGGCCAAGTGGCCCAGTTGTAGTCGGGCGGCGATCGTGTGAGCCTCTGAATAATCCCACCTTGCTTAGCTTGGGAGGAGGAAGTCACCTTAAAAGGGAGAGCCACCCTTCCCCTATTGGACTAGTTTTTTAGGTAGATTGGGCCTTTCCCCAAGTGGGTGTGCCTAAGAACTGTTGGGGTCTGGGCAACCATAATTTATTGGGCCTCGGCCAACCCCATCTGGGCCGGATTCATCATTTGGTATCAGAGCTAGGCCCTTGTTTAAGGGCATGGGAACGATGAGGATATTCTCCACTATTACCTGCTAGCAAAGACGCAACAAAGGGGGCCAAATTGTCCAGTTGTAGTCAGGCGGCGACGTGTGAGCCTCTAAATAATCCCACCTTGCTTAGCTTGGGAGGAGGAAGCCACCTTAAAAGGGAGAGCCACCCTTCCCCTAGTGGACTAGTCTTTTAGGGAGATTTGGCCTTTGCCCGAGTGGTTGTGCCTAAGAACTGTTGGGGTCCGGGCAATCTTAATTTATTGGGCCTCGGCCAACCCCACCTGGGCCGGATTCATCAATCCATATAACTACCTACGAGAGTTCGAGCAATTGTGCTCGTGCCTAACCATTGTAGGCATGGCACAAGAAACACTTCGGTGGAAGTTGTTTCCTTTCTCCCTTGATGAGAGAGCGAAGCAATCGTACGCCCATAACGTAGGAAAGGTAAACAGAGAATGGGATGAACTAAAAGACAGGTTCTGTCTTGCGTTCTTCCCTAATTCTCGCATTGCTTCCCTACGAAAAGAAATCCTCAACTTTCGTCAAGATAAGAAGGAAACCATAGGTGCAGCCTGGGCTAGGTTTTCACAGTTAACCCATACTAGCCCAGACTTGTCTATACCCAACCATGTGTTGCTTCTACACTTTTATTTGGGTCTGGACAAGGAGTCTGCCCTATATCTCGACATAACCGCCGGAGGTTCGTTCGCTCATAAAACTACGATCGAAGGAAAGGATATCCTTGATCGCATCCTAGAAAACATTTCCTCCATCTTAGAAATTGAACCCCTCCAGGAGTATGTGTCGAGTAGCGAGGATCCTTCAACAGCCGACTTTAAGCCCTTTTTCATCTGATCCTTAGCCGTTGAAACCTCTCCCAAACCACGAACATTGAAGGAAGAAGAAATTCAACCTTCGAAGTTCTCTTTTCCATTCGAGGATGATCCTTATGAAAATCTTACAAACACATTGAATTACCTGTGTGAGACAAGACCTACGGCATCCGAGGAAGTGAGGCATTCTACCAACACAATTCGAATTAGATCACCTTCCACAACCATCTGTTGTTCCATGAGAGCAACTGCCGTAGAAGCTCTTTACAACCCCACTGCCGAGGCCTGCATCATGTCTGAATTCCTTACGGACATATTCATAGGAAGCATGCCTCTAGTCCCTACTGTTAAACTCTTCAAAAGTCCCTTGGGACTTATCTTTGAATGTTGAGGGATCACAAGGGCAGTACCGGTAGATATAGGCAAAATCAAGGTCCAGCTAGACTTTCACATCTTTCCCATCTTCGATTTTGATCTCCTCATAGGCTTCCCTTTAGAAAATCTTCTCCACAAAAATTCGTCACAAGGGAGTCTCTATAATGAATTTGGAGAGACTGCTTTCGCCACTCCTATCTTTTGTGCAGACCATGACCTGCTTGAGGAGGTGAAGTTCGTATCCCTGTTCATTTCACCTAGGCCTGCTTTTCATCCTTGTGAAATGGAACATCCGACATCACCCTCACTCGAGTATAAGCCTTGCCCCTCTGGTCCAATCTTTCACGATGAATCTCTTGAGGCGGAGAACTTTTGTGCCATGGGCCTTCCCGATACTTTGACTCTGGAGGATGATAATTCCACAAATGAGGATGAAAACTTCTCTTTCAGTTTTCCTCAAGAATCATGCTCGCTTAGTACCACGTGCTTCCACAAAATCACAACCACCTTCCGGTCTTCTCTAGAAAAATGCTTAGAAGGATGGTTGTAGATATTTTTGTTTACCGTAAACATTGCAAATTTCATGGATGCATTGTGGCACTAACCATGCAGATTGAACGACGATGATAAATCAACAAATGGTGATGAAACCAAGAACTACGTCACCATTGATTGCTGCAGGATAAATCCTCCATGGTCGAGCTTGTGACTATAAACGAAGCTCTACCGGGAGATGGTCCAGACTTTCTTTACCCTTTCTCTTTATTCAATAAATGCAAGAGCATGTTTCTAGGATAAGTATGCACTTTCGGGTATTTTTTGTCGCTAACCATTTCAGGTTGGGATTAGAAGAACGAGGGTCATGCGATACCTAAGAGCTGCACCAATTACACACTTGGTGATGGCACACACTCAGAAGAAGACGCGGACATCACACACTTGGTTTTGGTGTCATGAGACACAAAAGTCCAAGTGTGGGAGAGGTTGGTGAGCACCTCGAGTCATCCGCACCAAGGATGGTGTTGGTTCCATCTTGCCAAAAAAAGTGAGCAATGAAAAAAAAAGAGAAGAAAAGAAAATGAGAGAGAAAAAAAATGAGAGAAAAAAGAGCGAAGAAGATGAAAAAAATGATGATGAGAAAAAGAATGAAAAAAATGGAAAGAGAGAAAAGTGACAGTCAGCCAGCGTGCCCCACATGGATCAAAGGCTGCATTACGCATTCCTCCAGGCCATGGCATCGCACCTCGATAAAAATCATTTTACCACCTGGCTGCACCCAACCTTGCTCTCACTTACGCTAGCAAAGCCTCCGCATAATACTCATCCACCCACAGCTTTGCATAGCTTTGCTCTAGCAGTTCCTTGTGACAACCCTGGTAAAATTACATTTCTAAAATCAATGTCATTAGCCTAACCCTATGCTTAACCAACTAATAAAAGGGTGAAAAGAATTAGAACGAGTTAAGTTGAAATTCAAATCGAATTTGGGCACATTTGGACACATTTGAAACTTTTAAATTAACTTTCAAACCATAAGCCAAATGAGATGTTGCCTCAAACCAAACTTGTAGAACTTTTTATTCTGAACAACTTTCATGTTCAAAAGTTTTTGAAATTCAAATTAGAAAGAGGAGAAAACGCCCTATTTGCACCCAGCCCCCTGAAGTTTTTCAAATTCTCGCAATCAGGCCCCTCGCTCCCCCCCCTCTCTCTCCTCCCCGCCCGACCGCCGCGCGCCAGGTGGCTGGCGACGCCTGACCGGCGCGAGGCGCCAGGCCAGTGGCTGCCGCGCCACTCCCCCACGCCCGGCTTTGCCCCCTCCCCACGCCGCGCTGCCCAGTGCGCGCCCGCGCGTGCGCACTCCCTCCTGCCCCTATAAAAGCCCCACCCGGCCGCCCGCGCGAGCCCAAGCAACCAGAACGCCTCGCCGTCGCCATTGCCGCCGCCGAGCGCCGCCCGCCCGTGGACAGCCCTCCACCGCCGCCCACTGCCCAAATTGGAGTGACAGCCACCACTACATCATCCCCCTGAAGCTCGCCGACCCGCCCAACACCGCCCAGAACCGCCGGAGCGCCGCCGCCCGCACTGCCGCCGCCGCCGCCGCCGCTCCTGCTCGCCGTGGGCAGCTCGACCCCGACCTCCTCCGTCCAAGATAAGCCCCTGAGCAGCTTCCCCACGCGCCACTGAAGCTCGCTGACCGGACCAGGCCGCCCCAAGCCCGCCGGAGCACCGCCGTCGACGCGCGCCACCGCCGCCGCCGCCTCTGCTCCAACGCCGGCGAGCCGTTCCCGGCCGTCCCCCACCTGAACAACACCCCCACGAGGTAGCCCTCGCACCCCTGAACCTTCCCCGACCCTCACCCCTCGCCGCCGGCGAGCCCCTCGCCGGAATTTCGGCCGGCCGCCGTACCCGAGCCGCCTGAGGACCCAATTGCAAGAATTTAAATCTTTAGAAGGGTCTGCGCGTAAGATTCAAGGACCCAGTTGTAAAAGAAAGTTTCAAATTTAGATTCAAATTCAGTGAACTTGTAAAATTCGTATAAAATTGAAAATTCAGAAAAATGCAAACTCAACTGTTCTGCAATCCTTAGAATAAACTCTATAACGTTTGTTACAAAAAGTTTCTCAGATTCTCCACATATTTTGCTCTACCTTAAATGGAAGCTTTAATGAACTTATTTTGTACCCACTGTTGTAGATCAATACTGACCCTAAAAATTGGACAGTGAGTTAGTTGCTTAAAGTTTAGGACTGTGTAAAAAGATCAGGCCCAAAATCCATCTCTAGCTGCACTGTTTATTAAACTTAGTTTCATACCATGTTTAGGTAGAATATTTTTATCCCTGCTGTTAGGTTATGAGTCACCTAATGAAACTTTTTCTATGCTGGTGTATTGGTACCTAGATGCCAGAGAAAAATTGGGAGACTTTATATCTCACAGGAACCTAATTATTTGATTTATGTGCTAATAAACTACATTAAATCAAGGAAATAGTATCTTAGCTTGGAAAATTCTCAAAGTTTTACTAAGAGATACAATGTGGTAGCGGTTGCTGTGTAAAAAGTTTCATTGACAAAAACCCTCTGTAGTGTCCTGTAAAAATAAATCCTTGAATAACCTAGGTGTGTAATGTCAT
Source organism: Panicum miliaceum (assembly GCA_032594955.1). Taxonomy (NCBI): domain Eukaryota; kingdom Viridiplantae; phylum Streptophyta; class Magnoliopsida; order Poales; family Poaceae; genus Panicum; species Panicum miliaceum. The sequence continues at coordinate 23,307,415 of CM064062.1, forward strand.
ATTTTCTATGCTCTGAATACTGCATAATAAATCCTACAAAAATTACAGTGGCTCCTGCATGCTTAAGTGAAAGCTCTGTAAAAATCTTAGACGCAGTTGTTGCACCATTTGTCATGTACAAAAAGAACAAAAGTCTAACAGCAACTATGTAATATATTTTTCATAATTAATCTGTTACATAAAATTGTCTGAAAATTTTACAGTAAGCACATCTTTCCCCGATGTGCCTAAATCCAAAATTTCATGACCAGAAACTATCCACTGTAGTAATTACACTTAAATCATGTCGATTACCATTACCACGACTTAAACTTGTGCATTCATGTAGAATCGACGACTCTCGCCGACGGAACTTACGAGCTGGTGCCCGCGTCCGATAGTGAGCAGCGTGAAGCTCAAGTGAATCTAACTGAAGCTCTTGAAGATCCGCGCCCAAGTTCGGAAGAGCCCCAAGCTAACGGTGAAGGCAAGCCCCGGAGCATAACCTATTTCTTTCCTAATTATGCAACTCATTACTCTTTGCTTGTGCATTAAGTTTATAGGAGTTGAATGAAAACTTAGTTGCATGATGTTAGGAACGCATGCTTGAAAACTAGATGTAAGGTTCGATAGAATGTTGTGCTAATAGGACTCCGGTAAAAGCCGAGTGATTTCCTGTCACTCGCGAGAAAATAGGAGTTGAATGTTTACTACACGCTGCAATCATAAGGACACGGACGGGCTATGGAACGATGGTTACGATTGAGGCCCGTCTGTCTAGTGAAAAATGCTAAGGCCGCAGTGTGTGGTAGTGATGGTTAAGTCTTTGAACGTACTAAACACATGCCGAGATTATGGGAATCGGTAAGCTTAAGTACCTGATTGGCCCGGCAAGTGGACGGCATCCTACCCTTTGAACTTCGGTCCCATGTGCATATGGCGAGTGCAGAGAGTGGTCATGACCCGGCGCCGAACCGTGGCGTGGGGCTCTTGTACTCTCGGAGGGTAGCCCCGATCCACGACCCGGAAAGAAAGGGGAAAAGTTGCACGTGTGACTCTAGGGAGTAACCACGTGACGTGTGTTTGGGTTTCCCTTGCAAGGTTAAGAAATTCGATTCGAATCATCCGTTTCTCACGGCTATTGAGATTGCTTAACCATTTTTACCCACGGAGTAAGAAGAGGAACAATGAGGATGAATGAACTGGTTGGATGAAAATTTAACGCTTCACCATGTATGCTTTTGGATAGCTGCTTATCTAGAATGGTTAACGAAACTGGAATCTTGAGCTAAAAATTGAAAGTAAGGACCCACTTGTAGAAGCTTTTCGGCAAAACAAACCCCTGAGCCAAAAGCCTTGCATATCTAGAGTTGGTGGAGTAGATTCCACTACTCGGGTAAGTCTTGTTGAGTATTAGTATACTCAGCCTTGCTTGTGGCTCGTTTTCAGGTGAGACCTTCGAAGACATGATTGCTAGCTTGACTTGGCCCTGCACTCTTCCCCCTGGTTGGTCGGTGGAATGGGATACGCCCCCATCCAACGGAGATAATGCCGAGTGATGTCTCGTACGGGCTTCATCGAGACATCCTTATCGTCGAGTAGCTTTCGTTGTTTTATTTTCCGCTACAACTTAAACTCTGAAGAACTTCTTAGTATGATCATTGAAGTATTTGGTTTCTAAACTCAAAACTTGGTCTGTAATATTTACTTATGCTAATGCTGTAATATTTGCTGGAATGTGGTATTCTCTGGGCTCATCGTCGCATGAGCATTTGTATGTATGGCATTCGATCCGCTCTACCGTGGTTGTATCGGGAGGTTATACCCGACAGACCAGTGGATTACTCCGTTTGAAGTGTAAGGTTAACCGAGATTGCCTTAATGGTGATGGTTAATACACTTGAGCCGGATTAATTCAGGTGGTTCTGCCACACTCCTGCACGAATAAAAGCAAGAGGAATGCTCCTCTTTCCTTCCAGGCCTATGCTGCTCAACTCCGTTTGGCTCTTGCTCGCATGCACGAAAGGAGATGTACTTTGCGCCTCCAATCCTAAAGCATTGCGCCAATAGGATCATGCCACCATGGACCATGGTTCCTACACACCAGAAGAACTCATCATCCCAACACCAACAATCATCATGGGCGACAAGACTTGTGGCAGAACCACCTGAATTAATCCGGCTCAAGCGCGCTAACCATCACCACGAGGGCAATCAGGGCTAACTCGCACTTCAAACGGAATAATCCATTGGTCTGTCGGGTAACCTCCCGATACAACCATGGTTTTTGCCGATCAAAACCACACATACAAGTACTCACACGAAGGTGAGCCCAGAGGATACAACATTCCACAAATTTTCCATCATCGAGTTCAACATAAATTTGTTATTACAGACCAAGTTCAAATTCGTAAAAAGAAACGGCGTACTTCAGAGCTCGAAAATAATGAGTTCTTCAGAGTTCATTGCAGCGGAAAAAAGAAAACAACGATAACTACTCGACAATACATGGTGTCTCGATGAAGCCCGTACGAGACATCACTCGGCATTATCATCATTGGTCGGGGGTGCATCCCATTCCACCGACCAACCAGGAGGAAGGGTACACGGCCAAGTCAAACTAGCGATCATATCCTCGAAAGTATCACCTGAAAACAAGCCACAAGCAAGGCTGAGTATACTAATACTCAGCAAGGCTTACCCGACAAGTGGGATATACTTAGCCAACTCCTAGACATGCAAGGCTTTTGTCTTGAAGGGTTTGTTTTGCCGAAAAGCATATACAAGTAGGTCCTTACTTTCAAATTTTAGCTCCAACTTCTAGTTTTCTTTAACTATTCTAGGTAAGCAACTATCCAATATCATACATGGTGAAAGAATTAATTTGCATCCAACAAATTAATCATCATCATTGTTCCATTTCTTACTCTATGTGGTAAAAGGGTCAAGCAGTCTCAATAACCGCGAGAAACAGACGATTCGAATCGAATTTCTTAACCTTGCAAGGCAGACCTAAACACACGTCACGTGGTTACTCCCGGAGTCACACGTGCAACTTTTCCCTTCAATTCCCGCTTCATGGAACAGGCCCACCGCCCTCGACTACATGTCCCCATGGACCACGGACCCGGCCGGGCCATGGCGGCACATGCACCCGCCATTAGCTAGATGTGAATGAATTCAAGACGGTGGGGAGTATATTCCGGCCTCGGTTCAATCCAGTACTTAAGCTTACCGATTACCATATTCTCGGCATGTGGTTAGTACGTTCAAAGACTTAACCACCACTACCACACACTGCGGCCTTAGCATTTTTCACTAAACAGACGGGGCCTCAATCATGAACACGAACATCGTACCATAGCCCCATCCGTCGACCTTATGATTGCAGCATGTAGTAAACATTCAACTCCTATATTCTCGCGAATGATAGGAAATCACTCAACTTTTACCGGAGTCCTATTAGCATAGCATTCTATCGAACCTTATATCTAGTGTTTAGATCATAGGAACCAAAGATCATGCAACTAAGTTTTCATTCAACTCCTATAAACTTAATGCACAAGTAAAATAGAATAATAAGCTGCATAATTTAGAAAAATAGGGTTCATGCTCCCGGGTTTGCCTTCCTGAGCAAAGCTAGCCTTGAGCTCTTCCGAACTCGAGTTCGGGTCTTCGAAAGCTTCAGTTAGATTCACATGAGCTTCACACTCCTCACTCTCGGACTCGGGCACCAACTCGTACGTTCCGTCAGAAAGAGTAGTCGATTCTATATGAATGCACAAGTATGGGTTGTAGTGATGGTATATGACATTTATTTTCTTCACGATAAAGTTGCAGTCCACAAAAATATAGATTTGGTTGTGAAGTTACTTAGTTAAGATTTCTTGGGAAATCGTTAATAGAGTATAACTTAAACTAATTAACTCCATTAAACAAGAAGATTTGGTCTTGTTTTTTTGGAAACTAAATTTTTTAAGCACAACATGGATTAAACACAACTTCTGAACTAGGTAACTTCTGGTGATGAAATTTTTATTTAGAGTACATTATGCAGAGACAACAGCACTGTAAAAATTTCAGAAATTTTTGTGCAGCAGATTAATTTTGAAAAATGTAATACTCAGCCACTACTAGAACCTATTTATTTTTATATAGGACAAACCATGCATGTATTGATGCTAAAACTTTTACAGGGTGTTAATCTATCCATATATGTGTTACTGTAAATTTTCAGATTTTATTGTGCACGATACAGAGCATAATACATTGGCCTACACATCAAGAAACTAAACTACTGTCCAAAAATCAGATGCAGCACTAGTCTACAACAATGGGTTCATTTAAATGCTATTTAACATTCCATTTAATATAGAACAAAATATAGCAAGCTACTGAAGGAATGCATGTAACAAAACTTGTAGAGTTTCTTCTAAAGATTCCAGAAGAGTTGAGTTTGTAGCTTTCCGATGTTTCTACGATTTTATATGAATTTTACAATTTCGCTATTTTTGAAACTAAAGTTAAAACACTGGTTTGCAGATATGCCCCTGAAAACTTGCGTGCAGACCCTTTTAAAGATTTCAATCATTGCAATGTGGTCCCTGGGCGGTGATGGCATGGCGGCCGGCCAAATTCCGGCGAGGGGGCTCGTCGGCATCGAGGGAAAAAGGGTCGGGGAGAACCAGGGAGGCAAGAGCTACCTTGTGGGGGCCTTGGCGTGGAGCAGGGGGCAGCGGCGATGCGGCGCGTCAACGACGATGCTCCGGTGAGCTAGAGCCTGTTGGGTGCGGGTCGGTGAGCTTCGCGGCATCGAGGGGAACCCGTTTCGAGGCTTGGCTAGGGTGGAGGAGGGTCGGAGCTGGGCTGTCCACGGCGAGGTGGGGTAGGGTGGCGGTGGAGGCAGTGAGCTGTGGTGGGGCAGTGTGGTGGTGGTTGGAGGCTCAACTCTGGCATTGGGTGGTCGGAGAGGTGAGCTCCACGGCGAGCTCCTTACGACAGTAGCAATGGCAGCGGCGGGGAGCTTCTGGAGAGTCTGGGCTCACGCGAGCGGCTTCGTGCTGCCTTTTATAGGCTGCAGGAGGGAGGGAGAGGGCCGAGCGATGCTGGGGAGGGGCGGCACGATGGAGGTGCGTTACTGGGCGCGGCGGGCGGCGAGTAGTGCCGGCGCGGCGGGCGCGAGCAGAGGATTGGGCACCGGGGATTTGGCGTGGGCGAGGGGGACATCACGCGGGCGCGGTTGGGCAAGCAGCTGTAGCAGCGACTTGTCGGGGCGGCGAGCGCGGCGACTGGCGGGGCGTGGCGGAGGCTTGGGCACGGCGCGGGCAGGTCATTGGGCGCGGCGGGCGGCGAGCAGAGGCGCGTCTCGCCGGTGTGCGCGTGGCACGCGCGGAATGGGCAGGGTCGCGGCGTGGGGGAGGAGTGCGTGCAAGCAGGGTGCGGCTAGGCATTGGCTTGGCGCCTAGCGCCGGTCAGGCATCGCTAGCCAAGTGGCCAGCGGCGACTGCGCGGCGGGCGGAGGGTCGGGCGAAGCGGAGAAGGGAGGGTCTGCAGTGGAAGGCGGAGGGTCGGGCGAAGTGGAGGAGGAAGGGTCTGAAGTGAAAATAGAAGAAAAGGCAGGGGCTGGTTTGCAAAGTCAAGTGTTACTCAAATTTTTGTGTTGCAACTCAAAAATCTCTGAACATGAAAGTTGTTCAAAATGAAAAGTTACACAAGTTTTGTTTTAGGCAAAAGTTCATTTGATCTCCAGTTTGAGAGTTAAATTGAAGACTCAAAAATTTATGATTTGGAGGGCACGACATTTTATGGGCAAAATTTCCTATTCTTTCCGAGGTCTCAACTAGACTTTTGTTTATCTTCACTGATGATGTGCCTATTTGATTTCAAAGCCATAAGTGCTTTGAGGGGAAAGTTATTTAATTTGTTCGATTAAAGTACATGTACTTGTGCACATATATACATCTATTTTCAATTCAAGCAAAAAAATTTATAATTTATTTCCTTGAAATTTCTCTTAGTTAGTTAAGCATATTGTTATGCTAATGAGACTTGTTTAGTAATTTAAACACCTGAGATGTTACAAGACTCTTCGTGATTTCTCCGTCCCATCCACCACCTACGTGGCCGTCAGACTTTGAATTCAAGACGAGTCTCATAAACATGGTGCGGGCAATCCCATTTTGTGGCAAGCTAAATGAGAACGCCAACGCCCACACTCCAAAACTTCCTAAAGCTATACGAGACCATAATCATATGGGGCGTCGCAGCTGATGACGTTAGGCTCTGTCTGTTTCCCTTCTCCCTCCTAGGGAAGGAGAAACAGTGGTTCTACAAGAATAAAGAAGCCATCAGCACGTGGGACAAATATTCCATGGCGTTCCTCGCAGATTTCTTCCCGCTGGGCAAAATCAACGCCTTGCATGGGTGTAATACCTCAGGTGTTTAAATTGCTAAACAAGTCTCATTAGCGTAACAATATGCTTAACTAACTAAGAAAAGTTTAAAAGAAACGAATTATACTTTGGTTTTGCATGTGATTTTGAATTTCTGTGTATATATGCATCAATATATGTGCTTTAATCAAACAAATTGAATAACTTTCACATCAATGCAGAGATGGCTGCAAAATTTGATAGGCACATCATTGATGACAGGATAAACAAAAGTCTAGTTGAAGCCGAGGAAAGAATACAAAATTTTGCCCATAAAATAACGGGTCCCCCGATTCATGCTTTTTGGGTTTTCAAATTAACTTTCAAACTATAACTGAAATGAACTTTGGCCTGAAACAAAACTTGTGTAACTTTTCATTTTGAACAACTTTCATGTTCAGAGATTTTTGAGTTCCAACACAAAAATTTGAGTAACACTTGATTGAGGCTGTTGGTCACCGTTTGGCTGATACTTGGGAGCTTGCTGCCATGAGGGCGCTCACCACTTTCTGTGCGCAGTGCCTCGAGGACGTCACACTCACTCCTATTGGTTTGTTTCCTGCTGCACAGGACAACGACCCCTTCTGGCTCAACAGGGTGCAGCACTCACAGTATTTAGTGGACTTTCACGCCCAGGAGACCATCGAGACCTCCGTGCGGTTCATGAATGCATTGTACCGACTGCAGACTCTCCAGAGTCAGGCGCTTGCGCAGCTCGCCTACCTTGCACAGGCCTACCACATGATGGCAGATACCAGAGATGCATAGATTCAGGAGCTTAGTGAGGAACTTGAGGACAGAGACACCCGGATTGGCCAACTTGAGGGCTAAATTCAGGAGCACGACAGTCTCATGGGTGAGAGGGATGACATGATAGCGCACTTGGAGGAGCAGCTCTATGATCTAAATCTTGAGCTGGAGGATGCCAATGAGCACATTCAGTGGCACCATGATCAGAATGCCCCTCCCGACGTGGCGGATATGGAGGAAGATATTGAGGAGCCACAGGAGATTGAGGGTGTTTTAGGCATGGATTTTGAGGGTGAAGCGCCACAGCCACCTCCGATGGGAGCTCACTCTCCTACTAGCAGAGAGTCATCCATCAACGACCTCGATGACTTCTAGATGAGGACCTAGGAGGACTTTTGTATAAACTCCTCGATAATGTAGCCTAACTTTTGGCAAGTGTTGTAATAGGCTAACTAAGAGTTGAGTACCTCCTTTGTGATGGGTACAACTTAACCATTTGGATACTCTAGTCGTGTAGGCCATGGCTAAAGACTGTGTAGTTCCGTATAATGTTGGAAAGCAGTTGAATCTGCGATTGCAGAAATTTGTCGGAATTTTTATCCATATCTCCTTACATTTCTGGACTGAGTGTTGAATACCAAAATTGTCACAAATTTTGTGATCTAGGTTCTCACAAAATTTCAGCACTATTGGATCTTGCTAGTCTGAGTTATAGGCAAGATACTATAACTTGTTCTGCTGAAAAACAGCTAAACCAGCGAAGCAAAGAGTGAATCTTTCGACCATCTTGGCCATCGATTTAGCGTCTAAGTTGAATACCAAAGTTGTACATCTCAAAATTCCCTAACCACTGCCCAAAGATGAGCTATGTTGGATAAACCTATCAGGAGCTATGAGTTGTTTATGGCAGACAGTTTTCTAACCACGATTCAATCCCTGGTCTTTTGAGATTCTACTTTTTTTCCGCGCTCTCCCTTTGAATCGTGTAAGCAACATGGCAATCACTCAAGAGGATTGTATTGTGGCTCATCGTGCTGAAAAGAAGAGGAAGGCGCCAACTGGACCCTCGGGAGCTCAGCCACCGAGGTATCGATTAGTGCAAAATGTTGCGCCTACAGCTCCATAGAAGGCCCCTCAGCCAGGACGTTGGATTGTCAGGCCCCCACAGCAGCAAGGTGTTGTATGACCCCCTGTGCCTCAGCAAACTGGTCTAAGGCCCGCTACTCAGCAATTCCTTCGTCCAAACATCGCCAATCGTTATTTCAATTGTGGAAGTTCCAGTCATTTTGCTCGAGAATGCCCTCGGCCTAGGCAGCCAATTCAGGGACAAGGCTCTAACCAGAACAATAAGAACAAAGGCAAGAGGCAGACCATTCAGGTCAAACAAGGATGGATCAATTTCACCACTCTTGCAAAACTTCCTGAAGGAGCACCAGTAATGACGGGTACATTCTCTATCCATAACAAGCCTGCAGTTATATTGTTTGATTCTGGTGCATTACATAGTTTCATTAGTGCAAGTTCGGTGCGAAAGTAGGCTTGGATTTTTACACAAAGGGGTCATATATGATATCAACACCGGGTGGAAAAATTGCTTCCAACCAAATAATAAGACTGATACCGATAAAATTGGGTAGTAAAATCATCAACACGGACCTTGTTCTCTTACCCCTTGAAGGCATGGATATTATTTTGGGTATGAATTGGATGACTATGCATGGAGTCATACTGGACCTTTCTTCCCGAGCGGTTGAAATAAATTCACCTAGTCACGGAGCCACTACTCTTTATTTGCTATTCCGAAAGTGCACCAATTCTTGTGCTTTCGTGATGGAAGGAATTGAACTAGAGGATATTCCAGTGGTATGCGAGTATACCGATGTTTTTCCGGACGATTTGCCAGGAATGCCACCAGATAGGGATATTGAGTTCGTTATTGAACTGCAACCAGGCACTACATATATCTCCAAAAGACCCTATAGAATGCCACCTAAAGAATTGGCCGAACTAAAAACACAACCCCAAGAACTGCTGGACAAGGGTTTCATTCGCCCTAGCGCATCACCTTGGGGGTGTCCAGCCCTTTCTGTAAAGAAAAAGGATGACAGTTTAAGATTATGTGTGGACTACCGACCTCTCAATGCGGTGACTGTTAAAAACAAATACCCACTTCCCCGCATCTACGTTCTCTTTGATCAATTATCTGGAGCTAGAGTTTTCTCAAAGATTGATCTTCGATCTGGATATCATCAGATAAAGATTCGTCCATGCGATATTTCTAATACCACCTTTTCCACACGATATGGACTATATGAATTCTTGGTCATATCCTATGGTCTCACCAATACCCCTGCCTATTTCATGTATCTCATGAATTCGGTATTCATGCTCTAGCTCGATAAATTCGTCGTAGTTTTGATTGACGACATCCTTATTTATTCCAAGAATGAGGAAGAGCTTGCTAAGCACTTGCACATTATTCTTCAGCGTCTCAGAGACCATCAGCTCTATGCTAAATTTTCTAAGTGAGAATTTTGGTTGGATAGTGTGAAATTCTTGGGTCACACAATTTCCAGCAAAGGCATAGCCATTAACCCAGCAAGGTACAAGAGGTGATGGATTGGAAACCTCCTACCTCGGTTCATCAGATTCGCAGTTTTTTGGTTTAGCCGGTTACTATCGCCGTTTCATTGTGGATTTCCCCAGAATTGCTAAGCCTATGATGAAACTATTGAAGAAGGAAGTAAAGTTTGTGTGGGATGAGAGATGTGAAGAAGCTTTCCACATTCTCAGAGAACATTTGACTACGGCCCCTGTGTTAGCTCAACCCGATAACACCAAGCCGTTCGATGTTTACTGTGACGCATCTGGCATTGGTCTTGGTTGTGTGCTTATGCAAGATAACCGAGTTATTGCTTATGCCTCACGAGCCCTTTGGCCCCATGACCAGAATTATCCGACCCACAATCTCGAATTAGCAGCTGTCATTCAGGCTCTAAAAATATGGAGACCTTATCTCATGGGTACTCATTGTAATATTTACACCGATCACAAGAGTCTCAAATATATCTTCACCCAAGCCAATCTAAATGAGACAAAAAAGATGGCTAGAATTAATCAAGGATTATGACCTCGAGGTGCACTATCACCCAGGCAAGGCCAATGTAGTCGCGGATGCACTAAGCCGCAAGGCTCATTGCCATTGCCTATCAGTGGAAATCTATAATGAGACATTATGTTCGGAAATGAGAAAGATTAGTTTGGAAATGATTCCTCAAGGCACCTTGCATCACATCTCGGTTAAGCCCACTCTTCACGACCAAATCATCATGGCACAACTACATGATGAAGGTGTCAAGATCATCAAACAAAAACTCTCTCTAGGAGAAGAGAAGTATAAATGTTTCTGTCAGGACCATAAGGGAGTTCTATGGTTCAAAAGTCGCATAGTCATTCCAAAGAATCATGAGCTCCGTAAACAAATTCTTGATGAGGCACATCTTTCCAAATTTTCTATTCACCCCGGTAGTAGAAAAATGTATGAAGACCTTAGGCAAAACTTCTGGTGGACTAGAATGAAAAGGGAAATTGCTAAATATGTCTCAGAATGTGACACATGTCAGAGAGTAAAAGCCAGCCACTTGAAAGTAGCCGATACACTTCAAACTTTGCCTATACCCTCATGGAAATGGTAAGGCATAAGTATGGATTTCATTGTTGGATTGCCGAGTACCGCACAGAAACATGATTTCATATGGGTTATCGTTGATAGACTCACAAAGACGGCACATTTTCTTCCAGTGCACACCACCTATACTGCCAAGAAATATGCCGAGATTTATCTCGATCGTATCATTTGCCTACATGGAGTACCAAGGACTATTATTTCCGATCGTGGTACTCAGTTTGTAGCGCGCTTTTGGGAACAATTGCAAGCTTCTCTTGGTACTAAATTGATTCGAAGCTCAGCCTATCATCCTCAAACTGACGGACAAACTGAAAGAATGAACCAAATTCTTGAAGACATGCTTAGAGCTTGCGTCATCCACTATGATAAAAATTGGGACAAATGCCTAGCCCTAGCAGAGTTCTCATACAACAATAGCTACCAAGCGAGTTTTAATCAAACAAATTGAATAACTTTCACATCAATATAGATATGGCTACGAAATTTAATTGGCATATCATTGATGATAGGATAAACAAAATTCTAGTTGAAGCCGAGGAGAGAATACGAAATTTTGCCCATAAAATAACGGGTCCCCCGAATCAAGCTTTTTGGGTTTTCAAATTAACTTTCAAACTATAACTCAAATGAACTTTTGCCTAAAACAAAACTTGTGTAACTTTTCATTTTGAACAACTTTCATGTTCAGAGATTTTTTAGTTGCAAAACAAAAATTTGAGTAACACTTGACTTTGCAAACCAGCCCCTGCCTTTTCTTCTATTTTCACTTCAGACCCTTCCTCCTCCACTTCGCCCGACCCTCCGCCTTCCACTGCAGACCCTCCCTTATCCGCTTCGCCCAACCCTCCGCCCGCCGCGCAGTCACCGCTGGCCACTTGGCCGGCGATGCCTCACCGGTGCTAGGCGCCAAGCCAATGCCTGGCCGCGCCCTGCTCGCACGCGCTCCTCCCCCACGCCGCGACCCTGCCCAGTCCGCGCGTGCCACGCACACGTCGGTGACGCGCGCCTCTGCTCGCTGCCCGCCGCGCCCAATGACCTGCCCGCGCCGTGCCCGAGCCTCCGCAGCGCCCCGCCAGTCGTCGCGCTCGCTGCCCCCACGCCAAATCCCCTGCTCGCGCCCGCCGCCCGCCGCGCCGGCATTGCTCGCTGCCCGCCGCACCTAGTAATGCACCCCCGTCGTGTCGCCCCTCCCCAGCATCGCCCGGCCCTCTCCCTCCCTCCTGCGGCCTATAAAAGGCGGCACAAAGCCGCTCGCGCGCGCCTCGACCCACCAGAACGCCGCCGCCACTGCCATTGCCACCGCCGTAAGGAGCCCACCGTGGAGCTGACCTCTCCGGCCACCCATTGCCAGAGCTGAGCCTCCAACCACCACCACACCGCCCCACCGCAGCTCACTGCCCCGCCCATCGCCGCCCAGACCCGCCGGAGCGTCGCCGCGCCGCTGCCGCTCCCTTACTGCTCCGTGGGTAGACAACTCGGGCACTCCTCCGTCCGAGCCAAGCCTCGGAACGGGTTCCCCTCGACGCCGTGAAGCTCATCGACCCGCCCACGCCCTCGCCTCCTTGCCGGAGCACCATCGCCAACGCCCGCACCGCCGCCGCCCCCTGCTCCGCGCCGACGAGCCACCTCCAGCCAACCCCGACCAAGGCCACCACAAGGTAGCTCTCACCTCCCTGGTTCTCCCCGACCCTTTTTCCCTCGCCGCCGACGAGCCCCCCCTCGCCGGAATTTGGCTGGCTGCCATGCTAGTGCCGCCCAGGGACCCAATTGCAAGGATTGAAATCTTTAGAAGGGTCGGCACGCAAGTTTCCACAGGCATATCTGCAAACCTGTGTTTAAACTTTAAATTCAAAAACAGCAAACTTGTAAAATTCATATAAAATCATAAAAAAATCAGAAACATACAAACTCAAATGTTCTGTAATCTTTAGAAGAAAATCTACAACTTTTGTTATATACTTTTCTTCAGTTGCTTGCTAAATCTTGATCTAAATTAAATGGAAGGTTTAATAGACTTTAATTGTACCCACTGTTGTAGACAAAGGATGAACCTGAATTTTGGACAGTAGTTTAGTTACTTGATGTGTAGTCCAGTGGAAAAAGTTTAGGACCAGAACCCACTTGTAGGTAAACTTTTTGTTAAACTTTGTTTATGCCATGAAATAATAAAACTAATTTTACCTGCTGTTATATTGTGATTCATGTTGTGAAACTTTTCCAGAGCTGTTATATTGATGCCTAAATACCACAGAAAAAGTTTAGAACCTTTTTCCTTTCTGTAAACTATTTATATAATTTTGTCGTGGAAAAATGCATTAAATCAAAAGTAATTAGTTTTTGTGCTTGAAAAATGATCATATTTTTACTATAGGATACTTTGGGTTAGAACATGCTTTATAAAAAGTTTCATACTCAGAAACCCTGTCATCTTGTAGAAGTTAATCTTTATTAAAATAGGTGTATCTTGTCCTATTTATTATGCTCTGTATCATGCACAATAAAATATAAAAAATTTACAGTAACACATATATGGATAGATTAACACCCTGTAAAATGTTTAGCATCAATACTTGCATGGTTTGTCCTGTACAAAAATAACTAGGTTCTAGCAGTGGTTGTGCATTACATATTTCAAAATTAATCTGCTACACAAAAATTTCTGAAATTTTTACATTGTTGTAGGCTCTGCATAATGTACTCTAAATAAAAATTTCATCACCAGAAGTTACCTAGTTCAGTAATTGTGTTTAATCCATGTTATGCTTAGAAAATTAAGTTTCCGATATAACACAACCCCTTCTTGTTTAATGAAGTCAAGTAGTTTAAGATGTACTCTCTTAACGATTGCCCAAAGAAATCTTAACTAAGTAACTTTACAACCAAATCTATATTTTGTGGACTGCAACTTTATCGTGAAGAAATTAAATGTCATATACCATCGCTACAAGTCATACTTGTGCATTCATATAGAATCTACTACTCTCGCTGACGGAACGTACGAGCTATTGTCCGAGTCCGAGAGTGAGCAGCGTGAAGCTCAAGTGAATCTAACTGAAGCTTTCGAAGACCCGAACCCGAGTTCGGAAGAGCCCAAGGCTAGCTTAGCTCAAGAAGGCAAGCCCTAGAGCATGAACCCTATTTTTCTAAATTATGCAACTTATTACTCTATTTTACTTGTGCATTAAGTTTATAGGAGGTTAATGAAAATTTAGTTGCATGATCTTAGGTTCCTATGATCTGAACACTAGATATAAGGTTCGATAGAATGCTATGCTAATAGGACTCCGGTAAAAGTCGAGCGATTTCCTGTCACTCGTGAGAATATAGGAGTTGAATGTTTACTACATGCTGCAATCATAAGGTCGACGGACGGAGCTATGGTACGATGTTCGTGTTGATGATTGAGGCCCCGTCTACTTAGTGAAAAATGCTAAGGCCGTAGTGTGTGGTAGTGGTGGTTAAGTCTTTGAACGTACTAACCACATGCCGAGAATATGGTAATCGGTAAGCTTAAGTACTGGATTGAACCGAGGCCGGAATATACTCCCCACCATTTTCAATTCGTTCACATCTAGCTAATGGCGGGTGCATGTGCCGCCATGGCCCGGCCGGATCCGTGGTCTATGGGGATGTGTAGTCGAGGGCGGTGGGCCTATTCGGTGAAGCGGGAATTGAAGGGAAAAGTTACACGTGTGACTCCGGGAGTAACCACGTGACGTGTGTTTAGGTCTGCCTTGCAAGGTTAAGAAATTCGATTCGAATTGTCCGTTTCTCGCGGTTATTGAGACTGCTTGACCCTTTTACCACATAGAGTAAGAAACGGAACAATGATGATGATTAATCTTGTTGGATGCAAATTAATTCTTTCACCATGTATGATATTGGATAGTTGCTTACCTAGAATGGTTAAAGAAAACTAGAACTTGGAGCTAAAATTTGAAAGTAAGGAAATACTTGTATATGCTTTTCGGCAAAACAAACCCTTCAAGCCAAAAGCCTTGCATGTCTAGGAGTCGGCTAAGTATATCCCACTAGTCGGGTAAGCCTTGCTGAGTATTAGTATATCAGCCTTGCTTATGGCTTATTTTCAAGTGAGACTTTCGAGGATATGATTGCTAGTTTGACTTGGCCGTGTACCCTTCCTCCTGTTTGGTCGGTGGAATGGGATGCGCCTCCGGCCAACGATGATAATGCCGAGTGATGTCTCATACGGGCTTCATCGAGACACCATGTATCGTCGGGTAGTTATCGCTGTTTTCTTTTTGCCGTTGCAATGAACTCTGGAAAACTCGTTATTTTCGAACTCTGAAGTATGCCATTTCTTTTTACGAATTTGAACTTGGTCTGTAATAGCAAATTTATGTTGAACTCGATGATGTAAAATTTGTGGAATGTTGTATCCTCTGGGCTCACCTTCGTGTGAGTACTTGTATGTGTGGTTTCGATCGGCAAAAACCGTGGTTGTATCGGGAGGTTACCCGACAGACCAATGGATTATTCCGTTTGAAGTGCGAGTTAGCCCTGATTGCCCTCGTGGTGATGGTTAGCGCGCTTGAGCCGGATTAATTCAGGTGGTTCTGCTACAATGGGAGAATATCGTGTTTCCAGCAGGCAGGGATGGAATCCATTCGGAAGACTGGGAAGAGCTACAAGAATACATCTTAGCACGTCCACATCATGGGATGGACGAATGGCTCATCCTCCAAGGCTTCTACAATGGGCTGACTCCTACATCAAGAGCTCACATCTACACTGCTGCTGGAAGAGCCCTCCTCGACCACACCATTGCCAAAGCTATAGAACCCTTCAAAAAAATAAAACATAATCTCTCTCAGAAAAAACAAATGAAATAAAATGTTGGCAAGCATTTTGGGATCCATGCTAATTGAACCTTTGAATCTGATCTGCCTTAAACATGGATGTGAACAACTAATCTCAAGGTAAAAATAAAATCCTTTCAAAACCCTTCAGTGTCCTTCGAGCATTTGTTGTCCACTAACCTTTTACAGGGAATAAAATGAAAGTCCCATGAGAGGCAGATGCATGAGGAACCAAGCGGAACAAAATGCAAAGAAGTGCTCCATACCTATGAAGGTGAACTCTTGCATTTTTGTTCATAGCTTGGGAAGCCCGGTCAGGTAATTATCCCACTTACCTTGTACATCTTCGCTCTTGTCTCCACCTGCTAAGTTACCCATCATGCCAAGTTTTCCATAATAAAAATAAAATGAATATAAAATAATAATAAAAAAAGAGTTTGCAAGTTTCAAACACTTCTTGCGCCTCGCTTCAATAAAATTTAGAGTCCTTGCTTGTTTCCACCTTTGTTATCTTTTGAATAAAAACAGGTACAAGAATAAGTGTGGGGGAGATCTCTCAAGCTCATCAAATGCACACTCGTTCAAGATCCTCCCCCAACATGTTGCACAACGTCGGACGGCCTAGCACGCTAAAGAACAAGATAGATGGGATCTAGAGAGGAATGATAAAACATATGGTTCAACCACACTGACTCTGACTCCCCTCAGTTTCCTCTTCTTTCTCTTCAACGATGGTTTGTGCAACACATCCCTCCAACTACCTAAGTTATTGAATTAAAATGAATCTCATGTGAATCACTAAAATTAAACTCACTGAACCTTGCCAAACTCCTCAAATAAGAGTACCTTTTGCACTCCATGCGCTTCCATGAATAATTTTGCATACTCTTTATTCCTACTCTTTTTCCTTGTGCTTGTGAACAAAAACTTTATAGGGAGCCCATGCTGGATGAATGGAACCCAAACTCTTCCTTGCAATGTACTTGGTTTATTTTCAAAATTTTTCAAAATTCTCTAGCTCGGCTCCTCAGATGTTCTATGGCCACTCTCTCCAAAGATTTTGCTATAAGAAAGACATGGGCTATAAAAAAATAAGAGAAAAGATGCATACCCAAAGAAGGTATGCCACATGCTCACAAGGCATGTCAAAAGAAAAAAGAGAGAGAAAAGATGCATACCCAAAGAAGGTATGCCACGTGCTCAAAAGGCATGTAAAAAAAAGAAAAAAAAGAAAGAGAATAGAAAGATAGCTCATGTCTCCAAAGAAAAAAATGGGGGGGGGGGGAGAGTTGGTTCACATAAAGGAGTTTATCCACCATCCAACAAAAATTTCCACACACTTGCACATCTTGATCAGATTGCATGACTTGTTTCTTCTCGGATCCAACTTTTGACTTAGCAATATATGAAAAGCAAGTATGCCTCTTCATCCCTACCCTGAGCTCCACATAAGCCTGATTAGAGGTAGGTGAAAAAGAAGGCATCACTTTGCCTTGGTGAGTATTTTGAAAAAAAAGAGAGATTCGAGAGAACAATCTGAGGAGCATAGCTATTTCTTATTAAAAACAAAAAAAATCCAAGTTTCTAAGCAAGGAAGGTTAAGGAACCTGAAGTCTGCACCATTCCAAACTTCAATCACAAAGATAAGCTTGGTAGACACTCAAAAAGTTCACAGGTTCAGGAGAAGCTTGGAATAACTTGTATGCAGGTTAAATTCAAAGGAGTTGCATCCACCTTAGTCCTTCAACCTTTACTCAAGGACGAGCAAAGGGCTAAGTGTAGGGTTGTTGTTGACGGTCCTTAAGTCACAAATCCGACCATCAACTCCTCCAACATTCTTATCAAAATAGTCACCAAACCTAGTTGTAGGGTTTTGCTCTAACCAATTCCATGATTTTTAGGCACGCATAAGCGGAAAGACCGAGAAAGTGTAAACAAAACATAGAAGAATACACAGAAGATCGCACTCTACATTATAGTTACAAGAAGGACCCACAAGAAATCAGCCCAAGATGTCAAGGAACACACCTCCCACCAATCAGGGGCTGGCACACGGATTCAAGGGCCCACAAACACGAGGAAACCGCCTCAACTTACCGCCAACCACCATGGATCCACTTGGGGACCCACCTGGCAGTGTCCCGTACGAAAGGCGGCGCGAGAGGCGGCACCCAGGGGTCGGCCGCACCTGGACTGGCTCCCGTCCAGGTGCCCTTTGGTGGGAGGTAAGCTCTAATCTTCCTAAAGGTGGTGCCAATATGTTTCCTTATTGATTCCCGCGAGAACCGACCTTTGGAGGCTATATAAGGAGCCCTCACCCCTCATTTCAACATAACACAATTTGGAGAAGAAGTTGTAGAGTCCTTCCACTTGTATCTTTAGAGTAGGGAGTGTGTGAGGAAGAAGTGAGAGGAAGAGTCGGGCTTGTTGGCTACTCCTCGTCCTTGTACCTCTACAGATACAATCCAGTTGAGTAAGTATCTGAGTTCATCTATTGGTAAGATTTTGGTTAAAGTTATCCTTCCATTATTTTTCATTTGTGGGTTCATTGTCCATTCTAGTAGCGGATGCTCTAGTGACGGTCCCTGTTAAAAACAGGATAACCCTGCGTTTCTCTAGGGTAGTATTTGACGGCATAAACGTGGTGTTTAGGCCCTAGATTACTTTTGTTTGCTGCTTGTCCTACGGTATTGTGGGGGTAGACTGCAGGTGGTGACTGCCCTGTTGGTCTGCTACGAAGCTGCTTCATGGTTAGTGAAGTCCCCCACGTCCGGGCTCGGAGTAGAGCTAATAGCCGGAGGGTCCTGGCAGACCAGGGTCAGACCGGTGCCTGAAGTAAACGACCAGTATCGTAAGTAGACCTTTCCTTGACTCCTTTACCTTTAGATAACTACACTACCCATAAGCCATTCTACCTTTTCCTTTTCCATGGGCAAACTAGCTAGAAGACCTTTACACATCCGTTCCCTGAGAAATTACGATACCTTGAATACTCTCCGGGTGAAGTGCTACAACGGTATCTTCCGTGCGCTTGCGTATTTATCTGTGATTGCTAACAAATACCAAAAGAGCCGGCACCAGCTGCTGGCCCTGATACTTCAGCAACGTCGTCCGACTCACTCCCGATGGAGGAGTCAGACGAGAAACTCCCAACATCTGCCGCCGGTAGTGCAAGCCCGGCGGGCGGATCAACAGCCTTGCCCTGCTGCCCCTCCGGCGGAGGCGTAGGGCACCAGAACGACACAATTTTTTCTGCAAGAAGCTGAGTGGTATTGCAACCCAACGCGTGACATCTACGGCAAAGCGACTCGGTGGAAAACTACTCGGACCAAACCACCCGGCGAGAAGCAAAACGACTCTACAAGCAGACTACATACCTCTGTGGTGGGCCGCTTCAGGCAGTACGCCTTTGGGCAGCCCTTGTCGTGGACCTCCCCGCTCACGATGAGCGTGGCACGCCAGTGAGCCTCGCTGCGCGAGACCTTGCGGTTCTGCCCGCGAGTCGGGTCCTCGCGTCCTGAGTACTCGTAACCGGGGTGGACCCGCTCTTGGATCGGCTGGGTCAGCCGCTTCACGAATGACAGTGCCAGCGCGGCGCCGGTCAGCTTCTCGGCCTTGAGCTTTTGCATCTCAGCCAGAAGCACCTCCACCTCCACCATCCCCTCCTCGTTGGGCTTCTCCACCCACTTGGCGTTCAGGACCGGCGGGAGGCCGGTGCGCGGCGGGAGGCCAGGAGCGGGGTTCGCCACCACGAACCACTCCCCCGCCCATCTTTTGTTGATGTTCTTGAAGATAGCCTCCGGGTACCTCCCGCCCTGGCGGAGCGAGAAGGCGGCGCTGTCGACCACATTTCGTATATCCTTGTTCGGATACGCCCGCAGATGATAGAGGGCCCTCCATAGGTTGAAGTGGGGCGCGATCCCCAAGAACCCCTCACACAGATGGATGAAGGTTGCGATTTGTGTGATGGATTTGGTCTTGAGGTGCGTTGCCGCCAGCCCATAGTAGTGAAGCAACCCCCGGAAGAAAGACCCCGACGGCAGGCCGAATCCCTTCTCGTAGAAGGATCAGAAGACGACTGTCTCCATCCGGTCCTCTGTGTAAAATGCCTCTCTGGTGCAGCTCCGCCACCCGGAGATCGCCTTCTCCGGCAACAGGCCCTGCGCTACGAGCGCCTCTATGTCAGCGTCCGTCATGGTGCTCGGGGACCAGGCCAGTTCCGGCGCTGGCGGCGCGGTGGTGGCGGTTGCTGCGGGGACCTCGCCGGCCATTTCTGAGGCAAGTGGTGGCGGGGGAAGGGCGCCGGATCACTTGGAAGCTGAGTGCTCAAGAAAAGGCACAAACGGATAAGGATGCGCCGAGCCGGTCATTTTTATATCGGTTGTAAACCTAACAGGTCGTTCGGCTTCTCTCCTCTTTTGAATTTTGAATCGACTTCAGCAGCGTCCCTACCTTTCCTCGAGGCAGGATGGGAAACGGTAACAAAGGATTTGACGGCAGTACTAAAGGAAAAACAGCCTCAAAGGATAGGCTGCACATTTGATCAAAGATCAGAATAGATCCCAGGATTTTAGGATCGGATTAGATCTGACCGTTGGATTAGAATATTCCTTTCCGTACCGGGCGGTGCAGAAAGACTCGGCGTGTCTCCGTGACTCCGCCAGGAACCCTACTCGGGGGCTGGGCGCCGCTATTTGACTCGGTGTGTCTCTGTGACTCTGCTAGTGACCCTGCTTGGGGGCTGGGCGCCGCTATTTGACTCGGCGTATCTCCGTGACTCCGCCAGGGCTGGGCGCCGCTATTTGACTCGGTGTGTCTCTATGACTCTGCTAGTGATCCTGCTTGAGGGCTGGGCGCTGCTATTTCACTCGGCGTGTCTCCGTGACTCCGCTAGCAACCCTGCTCGCGGGCTGGGAGCCGCTATGTGACTCGGCGTGTCTCCGTGACTACGCCAGAGACCTTGCTCGGGGGTTGGGCGCCGCTATCTGACTCAGCGTGTCTTCGTGACTCCGCTAGCGACCCTGCTCGGGGGGCTGGGCGCCGCTATTTGACTCGGCGTGTCTCCGTGACTTCGCCAATGACCCTGCTTGGGGGCTGGGCGCAGCTATTTGACTCGGTGTATCTTTGTGACTATGCCAGCGACAATGCTCGGGGGCTGGGCGCCACTATCTGACTTGGCGTGTCTTCGTGACTCCTCCAGCGACCCTGCTCGGGGGCTGGGCCTCGCTATTTAACTTGGCATGACTCGATAACTCAGCCGGCTCCTCTGACTGAGAGCTGGGCGTTGGAAGATGATTAGGAATAAAGGGCTTAAGAGGTTGATTCCATTTTTGTCCCTCGAAATGCTTCTGTGACACCTTCTGAGGCTCGGGGGCTACACCCAACGGGTGCGCCCTGGGGCACATCCCGTTGAAGAAGAAACATGAAGGCTGGTGTCTACTGAAGTCAAGTTCAGCAAGAGTCCGAGGATGTAAGGGTTATTATGTGATCACCAACTGGCCTCATTACTCGATTAGGGCTCGATTCGGCGACTCGCCGCTCGGGGGCTTGACGGAGGTAGACCCAGGTACCTCCCTGCCGAGTGGAGACGGCTACCCGGCTAAACGACTCCGCATAAACGACCCGACGTACAGGCACTCGGCTGGACGATGGGTGGGATCCCCCGGGGTTAGGATCTAGGTCGAACTTGATAGGCATGATCTTGTGTATCTCAACCGATCGGATTCCTTGTAACAAACCCGAGTAGATTTACCTAACTTGTAACCCATGGCTGCTCGGACATATAAGGGGGCCGTGGGGGTACCCAAAGGCAAGATATTCAATTCCTACGATCCCCAAAACCCTAATACAAACCTGTCCCCGAACACAGGACGTAGGGTGTTATGCTCCGTGCGGCCCAAACCTGTCTAAGTCCCTGCATCTTCATGTTAGCATCAAGTTCACGGGCTCTCTCCAATCCACCGTGCCTATAAATCTACTGCTGGGGGGTACCCTAGGCAGACTTGCCGGAGTGCAAATCTGACAGTGTGTGTTGTGGGGGGTCTCCTCTCCTCCTTTTATAGCTTGGATAGGTCGGTTCCCGCCATTATCAAGTATGGAAACCTTAGCCCCCGCGATCAAGAAGATAAGGACGAATCTCCTGCCAAAGGGCACCCCTGGGGTCGGCCGACCCTAGATGGCACCCCCCTAGGCCCTCCTTTCTCTGGGAGATTGTTAGGTGGACCCCTTGCTTGGTTCTCAAGGTTTCCCATAGAGTTACGTCGGTTTGCTCTGCCAAGTGGGCCCTTTTGGTAAGCGAGACGCAGGACGGGATCTTCTGTGTGTTTCTTCCGCATTCACTTGTGTTTTCCTTTGTGTTTTTCTTGTGGGTGTCTGCAAATCATAAATCACTAAAGCTTGTGGAAATGGTTAGAGTTAAACTCCTATCTTTAGTTTGATGATTATTTATCTTTGAAAACAGCAAGAGTTGATGGTTGGATTTGTATCTTATGGACCGTCAACAATATCTGTGTGCTTGCGGATTTATTTCATGACGCTAGGAAACTTCAACAAGCTTTTTAGCGCCGTTGCCAGAGAATGGTTGCTATATTTTCTTCGGACCTAGTTCTCCCTCGTACCATTTTCTTTTCTTTGATTCTACCTTTACCCCCACTACCCATGGAGCAGCTATCCTCTCAACAGCTCTCTACCCCAAGGGGGGAATTCTTAGAGCCTCCACCCCTTACACGTATAATACTCACATCCGGCTGTGAATTCCTTCCTAGCCTTATCACTCTGGTTCGGAAATTTTCCTTCTCTGGGTTAGGAAATGAAAACTCATACGACCATCTGTCGAACTTCGAGTGCCTGTGTTCATTTTTTGATATTCCAAGCATGACACATGATACCCTCAAGTAGAAATTATTCCCTTAGTCCCTTAACGGAAAGGCCGAACAATGGTACACGTATACTATAGGCAGTGTGAATGACAACTAGGATGAGCTTATAAATAAGTTTTGTCTTAAGTTCTTCCCGGCATCTCATCTCAATGATCTGCATAGGGAAATCAGCCATTTTCAGCAGGATGAGAAGGAATCCGTAGGCTATGCTTGGTTTAAATTCTCATGTTTAGTGAGAACTGAACCTGTACTATCGATACCGAAATCTATGTTGGTTCGCAACTTTTATGAGGGTCTCGACAAGTCCTCCACCTACTATCTCGATGCCGTCAATGGAGAGACATTTCTCCGTAAGTCTCCGACGGAAGGTAGGGAATTCTTGGATAGTGTCATCGAGTACACCACCTTCTCGTTAAGACCCAAACGGCTCCAAGACGAGCACAGCCAAGAGGATCTTCTAGTTGCTCAATCCAATCCTTCACCTCCCACATCCTTAGATTCAGCCATAGAACCCTCGCCCAAACCAGGAACATCAGAGGGAGAAGAAATTCAACCTTCGATGTTCTCTTCTCAATTCGAGGATGGTCCATCCGGAAACAATAAGAACACCTCGAATCTCTTCGATGCCCAATTAGGGGAGGAACCCTTTTCAGTCTACACGGATCGATCTCAAAATCCCTTGATAGAACCTTCCCTCAGGCCTACGGTACCTCCTTTACCTCCTGATCTTTCTAATAAATCAAATCTCAAGGAGGTCATGAAAGAGGAATAGTCGAATGATGTGAGACACTGTTCCAAAGCAATTTGGATTAGTTCAGCCTCCACGATCATCCCCTGCTCTATAAGGGGAATTACCATAGAAGCCCATATTAACCCCCTCATGGAGGTTAACATCATGCCATGGCACTTAGCATACACACTTTTGGGCGATGTTACCCTAAGACCATCCGACAAGCTCATCAAAGGTTGTCCCTTTGGACACATCCTTGAATGTTGGGAGTCGCAAGTGCCATGTTGCTTAAAATAGACAAGATCAAGGTCAACCTAGACTTTCATATCTTTGACATCCTTGATCTTGATCTTCTCCTAGGCTGCCTTCTTGAAGAATTTCTCAAATCTCATCAGTGGAGCCGAGATCAACTGCTTAGGGAAACCACTTCTGCCACCACTGCTTCTTGCTTAGAAGATTCAAAAACGGTGAAGTTTCATCCCAAGCAAAACCCGCTCGAGCAGATGGTGCATACATCTCCGTTCGTATCATCTGAAACCATTCTCTTTGAAATTGCAAAACCTGCCACTTCTAAAGAGTACAATTTGGAAGAAATTCTTCACTTTTGTGAATATGAACAATCATCATCACCCTCAATCGAGTTAGAGTCTCTTCCCGCTGGCCCGGAGTACGTTGTTCTCGACTACACTCGAGATACATCTTTGATCTTTCATGATGAATCTCTTGAGATGGAGAACCCATGGGCCATGAAATTTTGTGAGGCGCCGACTCTGGAGTTCAAAAAGAAGGATTCCATAGATGAGCATGGGAGCTTTATTCTTGAAATACCCCAAGAACCATGCTTGTTCAATAACTCTCTAGAGTCAGGCATGCTTTGTGCCCCGAGCACACACGAGGACTACAACCACCTTAAGGTCGTCTTTTGCAAAATCTTCAGAAGGTTGGTTGTAAATGCATATGTTTATCATAAGCATTGCAAATTTTGTGGGTGCTCTGTGGTGCTAACCTTGCAGCTAAAGCCTCATGAAGCATCAATAATTGGTGGTGAGAGGGGAACGACATCACCAATGATAGCTTCAAGAGGATGTTCCCATGGTCGAGCTTCTGACCATAAACAAAGCACTACCGGGAGATAACCCGGATTATCATTTTATTTCCACTTTCAAATAAAAGAAAGAGCATGTTCTAGGATAAGGTTTTCCTTCAGGTACTTTTGGTCGCTAACCATTTTAGGTGGAGATTAAAAAGAACGAAGGATAGATGATGCCTAAGAACATGAAAGCTACACCGACTACAACACCACATTAATTCTTGGTGAAGGGATGACTATGACGGGAATCTTGAACACAGCACACTTGAGTTGTGCTGCTCAGCAATGCAAACTTCAAGTGTGGGGGAGGTATGTGAGTACCCCGAGTAAGTTCCTTTCATGCCAAATATTATCTTGGTTTGGAGGTGGTGTTCGTTCTTGTATCTTTCTTCAAAAAAAAAAGAAAGGAAAAAGAGAGAGGAGTTACCAAGGTAGTATTCTGAGATCCTCATCAGCAGAACGCTATGGTAAGCACCTCCAGGTATGTCCTGCTTTTGACTTTAAACAAAGCCCTTCCAGGAGGTAGCCCGAGGATCACCAGTTTCAAGGTCATGCTTTTCTCTCCTTGAATAAAGCTTGATCATGCTTTCGTGCTTCTTTATCTATTCTTGTATGCTCTGGTTCGAATGTGCGATGCATAACACATTCATAAACTTTTTAAATTAAGCATGATGCTTAGGTTGAAAAGTCTCCTTCAATCAAACTGGGTGTGATGTCAAGTTTGATTGATGAACCTTAGAGTAATGCATGCTTGTATAGATATCGGTTGTATATGCGAACTAATCCCTGCAGGAAAATGTCCAAATCCAAATAGGTAAGTCGTTGAGCTTAATTCAAATGGGAAGATAAGCCAAGGCATCGGATTCATGATGTGCAACATAGGAAGGAGGTAAATATCACCCCTCAAGGTTCTACTGTGAGTATACCCTCTTTTGCTCATGTCGATGCAACATCAATTCTGCCTTGCTTGAGTATGTCTCATGGTGAGATTAAATTTTTACGTCCAATAAATGTTAGGGCTCCCTGATTCTTAAAACCGGTAGAGCCATTATTTGTTTCCACATTTTTGTTTTTGAATAAAGCACCTGATACAAGAACAAATGTGGGGGAGATCTCTCGGAGTCTTGATGCATATACATTCGAGATCTCCCACAGACAGATGCACAAGACCGAAGGAACTAGCACGCAAAAGGCCTAGACCACAGCGCGACGGTTTGTGTAATCTACCCCTCAAATCTCCCTGATCCATGAGTTTAAATGAAATTCTTCGCCAACCACAAAAATTAAACTCAATGGTGCTCTCTGGTCGCATTGCTTCAAGTTTGATTGGCTTGCATATGTTTTATTCCTTGCTAAACCTAAGCTTGTGAATCATGTCTTAGGGAACCCATAATTGTTAAGTTCTTTAAAAGTGAGATACGGTTTGATGAAGGAATCCCTGCTTTCTCTACTTTTATGTCCGGGAATTTTATTTTAAAAATAAAACTCCGTCAGAGCTTTACAAACTCCCTGTGTTAGTCCTACCAAAGCCATATGTCCATCTTCATGAATGAAACGTTATACATATGTGCCTTGTTGTTGCATTGAGCTTCATCAAATTTTGTGATCCTAGTGAGATGTCATTTCATATTTGCTTGATCAAGATCACGTACACTCCACATGCTAAACTTCTACACTGGAAGTTAGCCACTCCATTTCATCCATCCACAAAATAAAATCCATGTGTAATGATCTCTCTCTCCAGTACTCCTTGAAAGAGGCATGGGCTATATGAAAAAAAAGAGAAAAAAAATCTGGACACATGAAGGTCCAAGTGTTGAAAAAAAATTTGGACACATGAAGTTCCAAGAAAAAAAAGAGATAGTATACAGCCATGTCCTCGAGTCTTCAACATAAAGGAGAAACAGTTTCATAAAAAAGAGTCTTTCATTTTTATCATCCACCTTCCATACACTTGCATAATCTTGATCAGCTTGTGGGATGTGTCATCTCCATGGATCCAATCTTTGATTTTGCAATATATGTGAAACAAGCGCATGCTTTCAATCTCCTACCATGAGCTCCACATAAGCTATCTTTAGGAATAGGTTGAAAAGAGGCAATGCTTGGTGAAGATATAAACACACTGAGTGAAATGTGAGATCCCATGGAGGAGTAAAGCTATGGTAGGTCTTTTCAAAAATCTTTCAAACACCCAGTCATACAGCAGAGAAGTGGAGGAGACCCAAGTCAATACCGTTCCGCTTTTCAACTTCCTAAACTTTTATGGTAGACACATCAAGATTCACAGGTAAGGGTGAAGTTTGGAATAATCTATATGTAGGTACCATATCAAAAGGAAGTTGTGTTCCACCTTAGTCCTAAGCTTTGCTCGAGGATGAGCAAAGAGGAAGTGTGTGGGATATTTTTGATGCTCACTATAGACCAATTTTGGGCATCAATTTGACCCGAAATTTGGGATGACATACACACTTTACTTGCATATTTATCCCAAATGCTATCATTTCCACATTTCCCTTGGAGATTTTGCAATGTAGGAAATTGGGAAGGAAATGCAGGTAAAACAAGCTCCAGGATTCATGCCACAAGACGCCAACATATCGGAGTGCGCCGACCAACAAAGAGTAGGTGTTTAATTACCAAATTCCATATGTGTTGGTGAATATGTGTATGCAGCTCAAGCAAAGGAGGAAACACACCTCAAGAGCAAGGAAACACACCCTCAATCCAAGGCAACACCCTTTTGACCAATCAGGCACAAGCATTCAGCATCCCATGGATCAAAGGGCCCACCAACGCAGGAAACCGAATTAGGACAGTGCCGACACACGCACCAATACATATAGGATCCACGTGTCAGCTTACTGTGCAAAATTGAAGGCGGTTGGTGTCGAACCCGGTTCGGCCAAACCAGGTGGCTGGGCCTGATGAGGACATCCCAGTCATGACTACACCAAGTTCAAGCACTGCTGCACGTGACCAAGTAATGGAAGGACCGATCACGCGAAATCGTGCGAAGAAACTATAACAGCAGGTGAACTCACTCCTTACTATACTTCATACATCTATAGATGAGAACTTTATACTACCTAAATGTGCTACATTTGTTGTGCTTAGGTTCACACAAGAAGAAGACAACACTACTCTGCATAAAGATGACCATTTGAAGAACAAAAATGGACTCCCTGATTCCGTTTCAAATTGTTCAGCGAAGGCGAACTTCAAAGGACAGAAATGGACTTCCTCATCCCGTTTCTGGCTGTCCAGGTTGCTAGAAAGAATCAATCATTACTTTTGGTTCCCGAAAGATCTGGAGACCCATGAGTACTCATTGGAAATATATTCAAGTCTCCTTTCCAATGCAACAAACTTCATGTCCATTGGACTTCCCAATAAGGAGTTATTATCGATTTAGTGGAGCCTGGACAGAAGGTCAACAGTCTTCCCCGGACAGAATGTTGATTCGACTTCTCGTACAAGTCTGTCTTAATCTGGCACGTTCCAAGGTACATGTTATCCATGGTTGGAAATCCTACCAAGTGTACTTTCCAACCCAATAAACAACACATCTTTTGGACTTCCGAGCAGAGAGTAATGATCATTTTACTGAAGACTGCGCAGAAGCCCAGGAGACGCATGTGAACTGAAGACCACTTCGTGAATGCTTCAACCAGTTGACTTTCCACCTTCCCAACATGGAGAGTTCAGTTCATACTTATTTTAGAGACTTGTTACTAGTATAAATACCCCTATGTACTGCTGCAAAAGATAATCTTTGATCATTTGAATGAATACATAACCTGTATGGTTTTGCAGCCGAGCTGCGGAGTGCCTTGCACACCCTTGTTCTTCCTTGTTCTTCTTGGACTTGTGAAGAGATCCCTCTGGGATCCGCTACTTCATGGTCTACGGTTTCCAGTATGGCTGTACCGTTTTGTGTGGATTTGTTCCGGCTTGTGGTTCTGCTATCGTTTGGAGATGGAGTCGAAGTCCTTGTGGTTTTTGGTGCCTCTCTCCCCGACGCTTGGTCGCATCCAACCTTGGTCAGGTACAAAGCTAGTTATCCCCGCTGTTCGTAGCAAGTTATCTGGTGTTTGTGAACCTAATGTCGTGAAGATCGGGCCACCCCGAGGAGCTTTCCATCGGTATCTTAGTTTTGGTGATCTCCGCCCTATCATGTGGTAATCAGAGCTATCGTTGTCACGGTAGGTTTTGTTATCACCCACTTATCCATCTATTCATTTGCCATCTGTTCTTGTTCCATTCATATATTTGTTTTGCCATATCCTACAGTCCACACAGAGCCACACAAAAAAATCCTAAAGCCTTTTTGTGGTATTCTTACTTTATGTTTGTTGCGTTCATCTTTTTGCTACTCACCATCTTTGTTCTTCCGCTGTACTCTTGCAAAAAAAATTTTCCGCACCCCTGTTAGTATCAAAAAAAATCAGAAAATAAAAGTGTGAAAGACAGAGTTTAAAAAGAAAGAAAGATAAAAAAAAAGAGAAAGAGAAGAGAAGTTGAAAGGGGCTGTTTTGCGAACTGTATTACTGCAATATCAAGATTTGTAATCTAAGGTTTGTGGTGTACATGACAGCAACATTTACATATCTTTTGAATGATTTACATCACTTGGTGCAGTACCATAGCCTCCCTTGAACAGCCACCTATAGCTCCACAATAAGTCGAAAACCAGGTCTCTCGATTCGTAATCCGTTCGACCGCTTAATCAAAACTTGGTTACACCACATCAAGCACACTCATGGTGCTTGAGAACAAGAAAGAACTCTGGTAAGCAAGAGGTGAGATTGTGTGATTCCACAAATTTTTCCTATTCCACTTTTCTTGCTACCAAACTAACATGGCAGGATCTGATTCGAGTGTTCTTGGTGGGAACCATGGAGATGAAGAGCCCCCTGTTGCACGTGCTGAGTTACACCAAATGGCAAACTCACTCTTGGCGGTGATGGAGAGGATGTTCAATGAACGTCTTCCCGCAGCGGGTGGTTGAGGTCCACAACAACAACATGAAGAATCTAGTGATGAAAGTTCTGGTTTTGGTAATGGATTTCATGACTGCTTCGGCAATGGTCGTGGTGGTGGACGATGTGCTGATTTTGATCAGCATGGTGGTGGACGGCGTGCTGATTTTCATGATCAGGTGGAAGAGGACGTGGACATGATCTTCATGTGCATTTTGATGATGAATATGATGAGGGCTTTGACGATAATGAAAATCCTTTTGCACACCATGGGCGTTTTGGACAGGCACATGAACACCGTCGTGGTGCCGGTTATGATAGGGAAAACCATCATGGCCGTCGCAATAGAGATGATCCGGATGGCAGTAATGCTCGTGTCAAGTTGAGTGTCCCAAAATTTTTTGGAAAAGAAGATGCTGATTCATATCTTGAGTGCGAGGAGCAATGTGATCAAATTTTTAGAGTGCATAATCTCTCTGACCAAAGGCGTGTAAACCTTTGCTTCCGTTGAGTTTTCAGGTTATGCTCTCACATGGTGGAATAAACTACAGGGAAATCAACTTTTGTTGAGACATGATCATATCAACACATGGGCTGAGATGAAGTGAGTGATAAGACGCTTTGTGTCGTCAAGCTATCAGCGTGATCTTCGTAATAGGTTACAAGCATTGAGACAAGGATCAAAATCTGTTGATGATTATTTCAAGGAGATGGAGTTACTCTTGGTGAGATGTGGAATTAGAGAAGATGAAGAATCAAAAATGGCAAGATTTTTAAATGGTCTCAATGAAGAAGTTTCAGGTTTTGTTGAGATGTTTCCATATCATAATTTGCAAGACCTTGTGGATCAAGCTATGCGCACCGAGAGGAAAATTCAGCAAGAGGGATGTGGAAAGCCTTATGGGAGCCGATCCATTTCAGCTCCATGGCGTTGGCAGCAGCCCGGTACCTCTGTTGTTGGGGGAAGATCACAAGGCGTTGCTGCTAGGCCTTCTCCATCCATTGGTGCTGCAAAGACCGCAGTCTCTACTGCTTCTTCACCTGCAATTCAGCAAGAACAACGACGCTCTCCTGCAAGTACAGCAGCCCCTTCTGTTGCAACAGCTGCTGCTTCCTCTTCCCATAGCCGAGGCATTGTTTGTCACAAGTGTCAAGGACGAGGACATGTTGCTGCTCAGTGTCCTAGTCGAAGGACCATGATTGTAAATGAGCAATGTGAATGGGAATCTGAAAGTGAATCGGAGGAAGATTGTTGCAGAACCACCTGAATTAATCCGGCTCAAGCGCGCTAACCATCACCACGAGGGCAATCAGGGCTAACTTCCACTTCAAACTGAATAATCCATTGGTCTGTCGGGTAACCTCCCAATACAACCACGGTTTTTGCCAATCGAAACCACACATACAATTACTCACACGAAGGTGATCCTAGAGGATACAACATTCCACAGATTTTACATCATAGGGTTCATCATGAATTATTATTACAACTGAGTTCGAAATTTGTAAAATAAGGTACTTCAGAGTTTAAAAGTAAATGAGTTCTTCAGAGTTCAATGCAGCGGAAAATAATGATAATCTACTCGACGATACATGATGTCTCGATGAAGCCCGTACGAGACATCACTCGGCATTATCATCGTTGGCCGGGGGCGTATCCCATTCCACCGACCAACTAGGAGGAAGGGTACACGGCCAAGTTAAACTAGCGATCATATCCTCGAAAGTCTCACCTTAAAACAAGCCACAAGCAAGGCTGAGTATACTAATACTCAGCAAGCCTTACCCGACTAGTGGAATATACTTAGCCGACTCCCAGACATGCAAGGCTTTTTGGCTTGAGGGGTTTGTTTTGCCGAAAAGCATATACAAGTAGGTCCTTACATTCAAATTTTAGCTCCAGATTCTAGTTTTCTTTAACCATTCTAGGTAAGAAACTATCCAGTATCATACATGGTGAAAGAATTAATTTTTCATCCAACAAGATTATTCATCATTGTTCCTCTTCTTACTCTATGTGGTAAAAGGGTCAAGCAGTCTCAATAACCGCGAGAAACGGACGATTCGAATCGAATTTCTTACCCTTGCAAGGGAAACCTAAACACACGTCATGTGGTTACTTCTAGAGTCACACGTGCAACTTTTCCTTTCAATTCCCGCTTCACGGAACAGGCCCACCGCCCTCGACTACATGTCCCCATGGACCCGACCATGGCGGCACATGCACCCGCCATTAGCTAGATGTGAACGAATTCAAGACGGTGGGGAGTATATTCCGGCCTCGGTTCAATCCGGTACTTAAGCTTACCGATTACCATATTCTCGGCATGTGGTTAGTACGTTCAAAGACTTAACCACCACTACCACACTCTGCGGCCTTAGCAATTTTCAATCAACAGACGGGGCCTCAATCATCAACACGAACATCGTACCATAGCTCCGTCCATCGACCTTATGATTGCAGCATGTAGGAACCATTCAACTCCTATATTCTCGCGAGTGATATGAAATCACTCGAATTTTACCGGAGTCCTATTAGCATAGCATTCTATCAAACCTTACATCTAGTATTCAGAGCATGGGTGCCTAGGATCATGCAACTAAGTTTTCATTCAACTCCTATAAACTTAATGCACAAGTAAAGTAGAGTAATAAGTTGCATAATTTAGAAAAGAGGGTGCATGCTCCAGGGCTTGCCTTCTTGGGTAAAGTTAGTTTGGGGCTCGTCTAAACTCAGGTTCGGGTCTTTGAAAGCTTCAGTTAGATTCACTTGAGCTTCACGCTGCTCACTCTCGGACTCGGGCACCAGCTCGTACGTTCCGTCGGCGAGAGTAGTCAATTCTATATGTATGCACAAGTGTAAGTTGTAGTGATGGCACGTGATATTTATTTTCTTCACGATAAAGTTGCAGTCCACAGAAACATAGATTTGGTTGTAAAGTTACTTAGTTACGATTTCTTGGGCAATCTTTAACAGAAGGGGTGCTGTTGTATTGGAAATTTAATTTTCGCAATATAAGCATGGATTAAGCACAAATACTGATCTAGATAAGTTCTGGTGATAAAATTTTTATTCAGAGTACATTATGCAGAGTTAAGACTACTGTAAAAATTTCAGACATTTTCATGCAGCAGAATAATCATGAAAAATATAATACACAGCCACTGCTAGATCATAATTATTTTTATACAGAACAAACCATGCATGTTTTGATGCTAAAACATTTACAGGGTGTTAACCTATCCATATATATGTTACTGTAAATTTTTCAGATTTTATTGTGCACGATACAAAGATAATAAATAAGACAAGCTACACTTATTTCTTTAAGGATGAATTTCTACAGGATGTTTTATAGGGTTTCTGAGCATGAAACTTCTTATACGGCAAGAGCTGCTCTAATGTGTCCCACAGTAAAAAGTTGAACATTTTTCAAGCAAAGAAACTAATTATTTGAATTAGTGCATTTTTCCTACCACAAAATTATATAAATAGGTTATAGAAAGGAAAAAGGTTCTAAACTTTTTCTGTGGTATTTAGGCATCACTATAACAGCTCTGGAAAAGTTTCACAGCATAAATCACAATATAACAGCAGTTTCAATTTAGTTTTATTATTTCATGGCATGAAAACTTTTTTAACAAAACGTTTAGCTAGAGATGGGTTCTGATACTAATATTTTTATACTGGCCTACACATCAAGCAACCAATCTACTATCAAAAAATCAGATTCAGAACTAGTCTACAACAGTGGGTACAATTAAAGTCTATTAAACTTTCCATTTAATTTAGAGCAAGATTTAGCAAGCAACTGAAGAAAAGCATGTAACAAAAGTTGTATATTTTCTTCCAACGATCCTAGAACAGTTGAGTTTGTATTTTTCTGATTTTTGTATGATTTTATATGAATTTTACAAGTTCGCTATTTTTGAATTCAAAGTTTAAACACAGGTTTACAGTTATGCCCCTGGAAACTTGTGTGCCGACCCTTTCAAAGATTTCAATCGTTGCGATTGGGTCCCTAGGCGGCGCTGGCACGGCGGCCGGCCAAATTCCGGCGAGGGGAAAAGGGTCCGGGAGATCCAGGGAGGTGAGAGCTAGCTTGGGGTGGCCTTGGTCAGGCTTGGGGGTGGTCGGAGGTGGCTCGTCGGCGCGGAGCAGAGGGGCGGCGGCGTTGCGGAGCGTCGGTGACGGTGCTCCAGCGAGGAGGGGAGGGCGTGGGCTGCTCGATGAGCTTCGCAGCATCGAGGGAAACCCGTTCCGAGGCTTGGCTCGGACGGAGGAGCTTTGGAGTGGGTTGTCCATGGAGCAACAGGGGAGCGGCGACGGCGCGGGCGGCGCTGGCGGTGCTCCGGCGGTCGAGATGGTCGGGAAAGAGGCCGGTGAGCTTCAGTGGAGGGAGGACAAGCTCGCTGGGTGATGGGTTTGGGCAGTGGGAGGCTGGAGGATGGGGCTCCATGAGCGGGTGGTGCACGGCAGCAGCGGCGGCATTCTGGTGGGTTGAGGCGCGCGCGAGTGGCCATGTGTCGCCTTTTATAGGCTGCAGGAGGGAGGGAGAGAGCCGGGCGACGCTGGGGAGGGGCGGCACGACGGGGGCGCGTTACTGGTCGCGCTGGGCGGCGTGCAGTGCTGGCACAGCGTGCGGCGGGCGCGGGCAGGGGATTGGGCACCGGGGATTTGGCGTGCGGGAGGGGGATATCACGCGGCGCGCGGGTTGGGCGAGGAGCTGTAGCAGCTGGCTTGCCGGGCGGCGAGCGCGGTGACTGGCGGGACGCGGCGGGGACACGGGCACGGCGCGGACTGGCCATTGGGCGCGGCGGGTGGCAAGCAGAGGCGCTCGTCGCCGGCGTGCGTGTGGCATGCGCGGACTGGGGAGGAGCGCGTGCGAGCGGGGCGCGGCCAGGCATTGGCTTGGCGCCTAGCACCGGTCAGGCATCGCCGACCAGGTGGCCTGAGGCGACTGCGCGGCGGGCGGTGGTTCGGGCGAAGCGGAGGGTCGGGCGAAGCGGAGAGTCGGGTGAAGCGGAGGGTCGGAAGGTCTGTAGTGGAAGGCGGAGGGTCGGGCGAAGTGGAGGAGGAAGGGTCTGAAGTGAAAATAGAAGAAAAGGCAGGGGCTAGTTTGCAAAGTCAAGTGTTACTCAAATTTTTGTGTTGCAACTCAAAAATCTCTGAACATGGAAGTTGTTCAAAATGAAAAGTTACACAAGTTTTGTTTCAGGCCAACGTTCATTTGAGTTCTAGTTTAGAAGTTATTTTAAAAACTCAAAAAGTATGATTCGGAGGGCACATCATTTCCTGGGCAAAAATTTGTAATCTTTCCTAGGCTTTAACTAGACTTTTGTTTATCATGTCAATAACGATGTGCCTATTCAATTTCATAGCCATGTTTGCATCGTTGTGAAAGTTATTTAATTTGTTTGATTAAAGTACATTTATTTGTGCACATATACACATCTATTTTTAATTCAAAGCAAAACCAATTTATAATTCATTTCTTTTAAACTTTTCTTAGTTATTTAGGCATATTGTTATGCTAATGAGATTTGTTTAGCAATTTAAACACCTGAGGTGTTACAGTCTTCCCCCCTTAAAAAGAATCTCGTCCCGAGATTCGGACAATAAGCTTAGTGTGGACAGTGTGTGTACCTTCGGTAGAGTTGAGAAAACCCGGGAAATTTTGGTTTAGATAGCTTTCAGTTTCCCATGTGGCTTCTTCCTCAGTGTGACGATTCCATTGAATTTAATACATTTTAATCACTTTCCTCCTAGTGCTTCTTTCTTTTTGATCCATGATTTTGATAGGATACTCAACATATGAGAGGTCGGGTTCTACCACTACTTCTTGTTGTTTAATAACCTCGGTAGGAACTCGAAGACACTTCTTGAGCTGAGACACGTGAAAGACATCATGGATGGCTGCAAGCTGAGGGGGCAGTCGTATTCTATAGGCTACGGGTCCACAGCTCTCGATGATTTCGTAGGGACCAACATAACGGGGAGCTAATTTTCCTTTGACTCCGAAACGTTGTACACCCTTGGTTGGTGAAACTCAAAGGTGGACGTGGTCACCAACTTCAAATTTTAGTGGCTTTCTCCTTCTGTCGAAATAGCTCTTTTGCCTGGATTGTGCGGCTCTATGGTTTTCTTGTATGACTCTCACTTTTTCTTCTGCCTCGATTACCAAGTCTGGCCCAAATATTTTGCGTTCTCCGGTCTGTGACCAACTCAAAGGGCTTCGACACCTTCGTCCGTATAAGGCCTCAAATGGTGCCATTTTCAAACTCGTTTGATAGCTATTGTTATTTGAGAACTCTGCTAGGGATAGGTATTTCTCCCAATTCTTGCCATAGTGAATGACGCAATCTCTAAGCATGTTTTCAAGAATTTGGTTCACTCTTTCAATTTGTCCGTCAGTTTGAGGATGATAGGCTGAGCTTCGAATTAATTTAGTACCAAGAGAAGCTTGCAATTGTTCCCAAAAGCGCGCTACAAACTGAGTACCATGATCGGAAATAATAGTCCTTGGTACTCCATGTAGGCAAACGATACGATCGAGATAAATCTCGGCATATTTCTTGGCAGTATAGGTGGTGTGTACCGGAATCATGTCTCTGTGCGGTACTTGGCAATTCAATAATGAAATCCATACTTATGTCTTCCCATTTCCATGAGGGTATAGGCAAAGGTTTAAGTGTACCGGCTACTTTCAAGTGGCTGGCTTTTACTCTCTGACATGTGTTGCATTCTGAGACATATTTAGCGATTTCTCTTTTCATTCTAGTCCACCAGAAATTCTGCCTAAGATCTTGATACATTTTGCTACTGCCAGGGTGAATAGAAAATTTGGAAAGGTGTGCCTCATCAAGAATTTGCTTACGGAGCTCATGATTCTTTGGAACGACGATGCGACTTTCGAACCATAGAACTCCCTTATGGTCCTGGCGGAAACATTTGCATTTCTCTTCTCCTAGAGAGAGTTTTTGTTTGATGATCTTAACTCCTTCACCATGTAGTTGTGCCATGATGATCTGGTCGTGAAGAGTGGGCTCAACTGAGATGTGATGCAAGGTGCCTTGGGAAATCATTTCCAAACTAAGCTTCCTCATTTCTGAACATAATGTCTCATTGTAGAATTCCACTAATAGGCAATGGAAATGGGCCTTACGGCTTAGTGCATCCGCGACTACATTAGCCTTGCCGGGGTGATAGTGCACCTCTAGGTCATAACCTTGATTAATTCTAGCCATCTTCTTTGTCTCATATTCAGATCGGCTTGGGTGAAGATATATTTGAGACTGTTGTGATCGGTGTAGATATTACAATGAGTGCCCATGAGATAATGTCTCCATATTTTTAGAGCATGAATGACTGCTGCTAATTCGAGATCATGGGTTGGTTAATTCTGCTCATGGGGCCGAAGGGCTCGTGAGGCATAAGCGATAACTCGATTTTCTTGCATAAGCACACAACCAAGACCGGTGCCAGATGCGTCACAGTAAACATCAAACGGCTTGGTGTTATCGGGTTGAGCTAACACAGGGGTAGTCAAATGTTCTCTAAGAGTGTGGAAAGCTTCTTCACATTTCTCATCCCACACAAACTTTACTCCCTTTTTCAATAGTTCAGTCATAGGCTTAGCAATTCTGGAGAAATCCGGAATGAAACGGCGATAGTAACCGGCTAAGCCAAGAAAACTTCGAATCTGATGAACAGAGGTAGGAGGTTCCCAATCCATCACTTCTTGTACCTTACTAGGGTCAACGGCTATGCCTTCGCTGGAAATAGTGTGACCCAAGAATTTCACACTACCCAAGAATTTAGCATAGAGCTGATGGTTTCTGAGACGCTGAAGAACAATGTGCAGGTGCTTAGCATGCTCTTCCTCATTCTTGGAATAGATAAGGATGTCGTCAATGAAAACTATGACAAATTTGTCGAGCTCGGGCATGAATACCGAATTCATGAGATACATGAAGTAGGCAGGGGCATTGGTGAGACCAAAAGACATGACCAAGAATTCATATAGTCCATATCGTGTGGAAAGGCGGTCTTAGGAATATCGCATGGACGAATCTTTATCTGATGATATCCGGATCGAAGATCAATCTTTGAGAAAACTCTAGCTCCAGATAATTGATCAAAGAGAACGTCGATGCGGGGAAGTGGGTATTTGTTCTTAACGGTCACCGCATTGAGAGGTCGGTAGTCCACACATAATCTTAAACTATCATCCTTTTCATTTACAAAAAGGGCTGGACATCCCCAAGGTGATGCGCTAGGACGAATGAAGCCTTTGTCCAGTAGTTCTTGGAGTTGTGTTTTCAGTTCGGCCAATTGCTTAAGTGGCATTCTATAGGGTCTTTTGGAGATAGGTGCGGTGCCTGGTTGCAGTTCAATAACGAACTCAATATCCCTATCTGGTGGCATTCCTGGTAAGTCGTCCAGAAAAACATCGGCATACTCGCATACCACGGGAATATCCTCTAGTTTGATTCCTTCCATCACGAAAGCACAAGAATTCATGCACTCCCAGAACGGTAGGTAAAGGGTAGTGGTTCCATGACTAGGTGAATTTATTTCAACAACTCGGGAAGAAAGGTCCAGTGTGACTCCGTGTAGAGCCATCCAATTCATACCCAAAATAACGTCCATGCCTTCAAGGGGTAAAAGAACAAAGTCCGTGTTGATGGTTTTGCTACCCAACCTGATTGGTACTTGCCTTATCATTTGATTTGAAGCAATTTTACCGCCCGGTGTTGATATCATATACGACCCTTTTGTGTGACAAACATCCAAGCCTACTTTTGCACGAAACTTTGCACTAATGAAACTATGTGATGCACCAGAATCAAATAATATAACTGCAGGCTTGTTATGGATAGAGAATGTACCCGTCATCACTGGTGCTCCTTCAGAAAGTTATGCAAGAGTGGTGAAATTGATCCGTCCTTGTTTGACCTGAAGGGTCTGCCTCTTGCCTTTGTTCTTATTGTTCTGGTTAGAGTCTTGGCCCTGATTTGACTGCCTAGGCTGAGGGCATTCGCGAGCAAAATGACTGGAACTCCCGCACTTGAAATGACGATTGGTGATGCTCGGTCGAAGAAACTGCTGAGTAGCGGGCCTTGGGCCAGTTTGCTGAGGCACAAGGGGTCGTACCACGCCTTGCTGTTGTGGGGGCCTGACAATCCAACGCCCTGGCTGAGGGGCCTCCTGTGGAGCTGTAGGCGCAGCAATTTGCACTAAGTGATACCTCGGCGGCTGAGCACCCGAGGGTCCAGTTGGCGCCTTTCTCTTCTTCTCGGCACGGTGAGCCACAATACAATCCTCTTGAGTGATGGCCATATTGGCCAGCTCATTATATGTATCGGCCTTGACAAGATTCAGCCGTTCCTTGAGTTTGGTACTCAAACCTCCGCGGAAACGATCACGCTTCTTAGCATCCGTGTCTGCGTGATAGCCTGCGTACAGGCACAGGTTTGTGAAGGCCTAAGCATACTGAAGTACAGTCCGGATACCCTAAGTGAGAGCCAGAAACTCATTTAGCTTTCTTTCCATAAGACCTTCTGGGATATGTTGTGCCCGAAACGCAGTTTTGAATTCATCCCAGGTGACGACGTGATCAGCCGGGAGCATAGCAAGGTAATTGTCCCACCAAAGACGAGCTATACCGTGAAGCTACTGCGCGGCATAGCGAGCCTTGTTTTCATCCGAGCATGGGGCCACGAGTAGAAAAAGCATGGACTCGATTGTGCGAATCCAAGCGTCCGCATCCAAGGGTTCCTCCGTTTTGTGAAACAAGGGAGGCTGGGTCCTAAGGAAATCTGTGTAACCGGCAACTCGAGGTTGGTGAACGTTATGCCCACCATGCTGTTGGTGCTGTCCTTGCACGAGTTGACGAATCAACTCGGTTTGAGCGGCCATTACTTCCACCAAGCTGGGTGGTGGCGGTGGCTGTTGTTGTGGTTCACTAGCACTAGCACCGAAACCTTCCGGGTTACCACGGGTTGCTCCAACCATCTAAAATGTGAAGGTTTATCATTATCAACATGATCCATATTGCTTCACGATTAAAAAGGATTAGGGCGGACAAGAGTAGACTTCCGAAAGATCATGGATAGAATCGTGGATAGAATACTATTTGCTACAAGAAAACTCATAGCTCCTGGTAGGTTCATCCAAAATAGCTCATATTTTGGCAGTGAGTAGGAATTTTAAATATGCACAACTTTGGTACTCAACTCAGACGCTAAATCGATGGCCAAGATGGTCGAAAGATTCACTCTTTGCTTTGCTGTCTCGGCTGTTTTTCAGCAGAATGAGTTATAATATCTTGCCTATAACTCAAACTAGCAATGTCTAATAGTGCTGAAATTTTGTGAGAACCTAGATCACAAAATTTGTGATAATTTTGGTATTTAACTTGCTGCTCAGAAGGATCATCTTCAAAGGGTAAAAGTTTTGACAAGATCATGCCATAGGATATGAACTAGAGGATGGAAGTTGAATATTTCTGGAAGCAACTTCAAAACTCCATAACTCCAATTTGAGAAATCCAGAAATTACCAAACTTTACCAGAACATTCCTAAGGTATTAGCGAACAACTTTGCTAGTCAACTCCAGAGCTAGATCAGGCTCTAAGATGGTCTTTCTCTTAAGGTTTTACTTTACTGTCTACCCAGAAATTTCAGTAAACAGCGAGCCAAGATTTCGTGCACCAGGGAAAATCTACCCAGTTAAAAATTACCAAATTTTAACAGTAGCAGACTGAGTAAATTTACAACAAATTTTGTGTTGAACGCTTTCACCGAAAACTGTAGTAAGAGGGCATAAAAATTTATGTGGCAGAAGTGCTTATTTTGGATAGAAAAACTGACATCTCAAGGTTTTTGTTGTTTCTCGCTATCTATATTTCCAAAAATTTTCAAATTTAGACAGGAGGTAGAATACAAATTTTGGAAAAAAACTTTCAACATTAACTTCTCCAGAAAGGATCATTTTCTATGCTCAACAAATTCATCTTTCCAGATGT
Source organism: Panicum miliaceum (assembly GCA_032594955.1). Taxonomy (NCBI): domain Eukaryota; kingdom Viridiplantae; phylum Streptophyta; class Magnoliopsida; order Poales; family Poaceae; genus Panicum; species Panicum miliaceum. The sequence goes on from CM064062.1 coordinate 23,347,794, forward strand.
GACAGAAAGAGACAGATTGCTAGATAATCCTTATGCAAGACAATCTTGTGCACGCATGAACCTTACCACTCTCATTTAACGCATTTTCAATTTCAGATTTATATGGTCATGATGCATGCACGTCCTATGCATCCTCACAAAATAAAATAATTTCCAAATAGTTTTGGTCTTACGAAGTTAGTTTCGGTGGCATACACAATACGTCTCTCACTATAATAACTAGTCAAAAATTCTCTAACCGTTCTTCAACTTATCGTAATCACGGTTAGTGTACCTGCAGAAGATTGATATAGAATATATATATATCAATTGAACCTTTCATGCCAGCACTCATGAAAGCGTCCGTATTCATTACCGTTCACTATAGAAACGGCATTCGTACAATTCCCGCCGTACAGACGACGTTAACATACGCTATCGAGATAGCGTATTCACGGGGGGTACCGTCTTGAGACGGGGGTATGAACAGCGATCGCCGTGCCCTGTGCCAAACCTTCTACTCCCAATATAATCAACTAATAGTTGGTATATTGGCAGCACCTCAAGTAAGCCACTGCTTGAGGGCAGCGTTCGGCTCGCATCACCGACAGGAAGGCCAAGCTCTCTCAGTTGGCTGAGGATTCTTACCTTAGCGACGAGTGCGTCGTTACAGAATTTAAGGCTTGTCGCATCCTCTAGTGTATGCATTTCGGCTCTGATACCAGCTGTGGCAGAACCACCTGAATTAATCCGGCTCAAGCGCGCTAACCATCACCACGAGGGCAACCAGGGCTAACTCGCACTTCAAACGGAATAATCCATTGGTCTGTCGGGTAACCTCCCAATACAACTACGGTTTTTGTCGATCGAAACCACACATACAAGTACTCACACGATTTTGCATCACAGGGTTCATCATGAATTATTATTACAACTGAGTTCGAAATTTGTAAAACAAGGTACTTTAGAGTTTAAAAGTAAATGAGTTCTTCAGAGTTCAATGCAGCGGAAAATAACGATAATCTACTAGACGATACATGATGTCTCGATGAAGCCCGTACGAGACATCACTCCGTACTATCATCGTTGGCCGGGGGCGTATCCCATTCCACCGACCAACCAGGAGGAAGGGTACACGGCCAAGTCAAACTAGCGATCATATCCTCGAAAGTCTCACCTTAAAACAAGCCACAAGCAAGGCTGAGTATACTAATACTCAGCAAGGCTTACCCGACTAGTGGAATATACTTAGCCGACTCCTAGACATGCAAGGCTTTTTGGCTTGAGGGGTTTGTTTTGCCGAAAAGCATATACAAGTAGGTCCTTACTTTCAAATTTTAGCTGCAGATTCTAGTTTTCTTTAACCATTCTAGGTAAGCAACTATCCAATATCATACGTGGTGAAAGAATTAATTTTTCATCCAACAAGATTAATCATCATTATTCCTCTTCTTACTCTATGTGGTAAAAGGGTCAAGCAGTCTCAATAACCGCGAGAAACGGACGATTCGAATCGAATTTCTTAACCTTGCAAGGGAAACCTAAACACACGTCACGTGGTTACTCCTAGAGTCACGTGCAACTTTTTCCTTCAATTCCGGCTTCACGAAATAGGCCCACCGCCCTCGACTACACGTTCCCATGGACCCGGCCATAGCGGCACATGCACCCGCCATTAGCTAGATGTTAACAAATTCAAGACGATAGGGAGTACATTCCGGCCTCGGTTCAATCCGATACTTAAGCTTATCGATTACCATATTCTCGGCATGTGGTTAATACGTTCAAAGACTTAACCACCACTACCACACACTACGGCCTTAGCATTTTTCAATAAATAGACGGGGCCTCAATCATCAACATAAACATCGTACCATAGCCCCGTCCATCGACCTTATGATTCAGCATGTAGTAACCATTCAACTCCTATATTCTCGCGAGTGATAGGAAATCACTCAACTTTTACCGGAGTCCTATTAGCATAACATTCTATCGAACCTTACATCTAGTATTCAGAGCATGGGTGCCTAGGATCATGCAACAAAGTTTTCATTCAACTCCTATAAACTTAATGCACAAATAAAGTAGAGTAATAAGTTGCATAATTGAGAAAAGAGGGTTCATGCTCCGGAGCTTGCCTTCTTCGGTAAAGTTAGTTTGGGGCTCATCCGAACTCAGGTTCGGGTCTTCGAAAGCTTCAGTTAGATTCACTTGAGCTTCACGCTGCTCACTCTCGGACTCGGGCACCAGCTCGTACGTTGCGTTGGCGAGAGTAGTTGATTTTATATGAGTGCACAAGTGTAAGTTGTAGTGATGGCACGTGATATTTATTTTCTTCACGATAAAGTTGCCGTCCACAAAAACATAGATTTGGTTGTAAAATTACTTAGTTACGATTTCTTGGGCAATCTTTAACAGAAGGGGTGGTGTTGTATTGGTAATTTAATTTTCGCAGTACAAGCATGGATTAAGCACAAATACTGATCTAGGTAACTTCTGGTGATGAAATTTTTATTCAGAGTACATTATGCAGAGGTAAGACTATTGTAAAAATTTCAGACATTTTCATGCAGCAGAATAATCATGAAAAATATAATACACAGCCACTGCTAGATCCTAGTTATTTTTATACAGCACAAACCATGCATATTTTGATGCTAAAACTTTTACAGGGTATTAACCTATCCATGTATTTGTTACTATAAATTTTCAGATTTTATTGTGTACGATACAAAGCATAATAAATAGGACAAGCTACACTTATTTCTTTAAGGATGAATTTCTACAGGATGTTTTACAAGGTTTCTGAGCGTGAAACATTTTATACAGCAAGAGCTACTCTAATGCGTCCCACAGTAAAAAGTTGAACATTTTCAAGGCACAGAAACTAATTATTTGAATTAGTGCATTTTTCCTACAACAAAATTATATAAATAGGTTACAGAAAGGAAAAAGGTTCTAAACTTTTTCTGTGTAATTTAGGCATCACTATAATAGCTCTGGAAAAGTTTCATAGCATGAATCACAATATAACAGCAGTTTCAATTTAGTTTTATTATTTCATGGCATGAACAAATTTTTAACAAAAAGTTTAGCTAGAGATGGGTTCTGGTCCTAATATTTTTTCACTGGCCTACACATCAAGCAACCAATCTACTATCCAAAAATCAGATTCAGCACTGGTCTACAACAGTGGGTACAATTAAAGTCTTTTAAACTTTCCATTTAATTTAGAGCAAGATTTAGCAAGCAACTGAAGAAAAGGTTGAGTTTCTTCTAACGATCCCAGAACAGTTGAGATTGTATTTTTCTGATTTTCCTATGATTTTAGATGAATTTTACAAGTTTGTTATTTTTGAATTCAAAGTTTAAACACAGGTTTACAGTTGTACTCCTGGAAACTTGCAAGCCGACCCTTTTAAAGATTTCAATCATTGCAATTGGGTCCTTGGGCGGCGCTGGCACGGCGGCCGGCCAAATTCCGGCGAGGGGGCTCGTCGGCGGCGAGGGGAAAAGGGTTGGGGAGATCCAGGGAGGTGAGAACTACCTTGGGGTAGCCTTGGTCGGGGTTGGGGGTGGCCAGAGGTGGCTCGTCGGCGCGGAGCAGAGGGGCGGCGGCGGAGGAGCATTGGCGACGGTGCTCCGGCGAGGAGGGGAGGGCGTGGGCTGGTCGATGAGCTTCGCGGTGTCGAGGAGAACCCGTTCCAAGGCTTGGCTTAGATGGAGGAGTTTCGGAGTGGGCTGTCCACGGAGCAGTAGGGGAGCGGCAACGGCGCGGGCGGCGCTGGCAGTGCTCCGGCGGTCGAAATGGTCGTGGAAGAGGCCGGTGAGCTTCAGTGGAGGGAGGGCAAGCTCGCTGGGTGATGGGTTTGGGCAGTAGGAGGCTGGAGGATGGGGCTCCACGGGCGGGTGGTGCACGGCAGCGGCAATGGCAGTGGCGGCGGCGTTCTGGTGGGTTGAGGCGCGCGCGAGTGGCCTTGTGTCGCCTTTTATAGGCTGCAGGAGGGAGGGAGAGAGCCAGGTGACGCTGGGGAGGGGCGGCACGATGGGGGCACGTTACTGGTCGCGGTGGGCTGCGAGCAGTGCCGGTGCGGCGTGCGGCGGGCGCGGGCAGGGGATTGGGCGCCGGGGATTTGGCGTGGGGGAGGAGGAGATCACGCGGCGCGCGGGTTGGGCGAGGAGCTGCAGCAGCTGGCTTGCCGGGCGGCGAGCGCGGCGACCGGCGGGACGGGCCGGGGACACGGGCACGACGCGGACTGGCCATTGGGCGTGGCGGGCGGCGAGCAGAGGCGGGCGTCGCTGGCGTGCGCGTGGCGTGCGGGGACTGGGGAGGAGCGCGGGCGAGCGGGGCGCGGCCAGGCATTGGCTTGGCGCCTAGCACCGGTCAGGCATTGCCGACCAGGTGGCCTGCGGCGAGTGCGCGGCGGGCGGAGGGTCGGGCTAAGCGGAGAGTTGGGTGAAGCGGAGGGTCGGAAGGTCTGCAGTGGAAGGCGGAGGGTCGGGCGAAGTGGAGGAGGAAGGGTCTGAAGTGAAAATAGAAGAAAAGGCAGGGGCTGGTTTGCAAAGTCAAGTGTTACTCAAATTTTTGTGTTGCAACTCAAAAATCTCTAAACATGAAAGTTGTTCAAAATGAAAAGTCACACAAGTTTTGTTTCAGGACAAAGTTCATTTGAGTTCTAGTTTAGAAGTTATTTTAAAAACTCAAAAAGTATGATTCGGTGGGCACGTCATTTCCTATGCAAAAATTTGTATTCTCTCCTAGGCTTTAACAAGACTTTTGTTTATCATGTCAATAACGATGTGCCTATTCAATTTTGTAGCCATGTTTGCATCGTTGTGAAAGTTATTTAATTTGTTTGATTAAAGTACATGTATTTATGCACATATACACATCTATTTTTAATTCAAAGCAAAATCCAATTTATAATTCATTTCTTTTAAACTTTTCTTAGTTATTTAGGCATATTGTTATGCTAATGAGATTTGTTTAGCAATTTAAACACTTGAGGTGTTACAAAGATGCTCCAAGATATGATGAAGAAATTGAACATAATGAAGGTGTGGAAATTCACCCCAATGAAGGAGATAATCATTGCTTCGTTTCTCGCCGAGTGCTTAGTGTTGCTGTAGTGAAAAAAGAGAATAATCAGCGGCACAATCTTGATGCTAAAATTCTTGGTTTGGAGAGCATCAAAGATTTGTATGCTGCTGATTCATTCTTTGCGGAACCATTTAATAAATGTAGTGATGGCAAGGGCTGGGAAAAATTCCATTTGCATGATGGGTTTTTGTTTCGGGCTAATAAACTTTGCATTCCAGATTGTTCTATTCGTCTCATGCTTTTGCAGGAAGCTCATGCTGGTGGACTTACGGGCCACTTTGGTGCCAAGAAAACTGAGCAAGTACTTGCTCATCACTTCTTTTGGCCTAAGATGAGAAGAGATGTGGGAAGCCATGTTCAATGATTCGAAACCTGCCATAAAGCTAAGTCACGCTTGAACCCTCATGGTTTATACACCTCGTTGCCTATTCCTAGTGTTCCATGGTGTGGCAGAACCACCTGAATTAGTCCGGCTCAAGTGCGCTAACTATCACCACGAGGGAAATTAGGGCTAACTCACACTTCAAACGGAGTAATCCATAGGTCTGTCAAGTATCCTCTCGATACAACCATGGCTTTGCCGATCGAAACAACACATACAAAGTACTCACACGATGGTAAGCCCAGAGAATAAAAGATTCCACAATTTTAGATCACAGGGTTCAACAGAAAAATTATTATTACAGACCGAGTTCGAATTCAAAAAACAAAGTAGTTCTGAGTTCAAAAGTAGAAAGTTCTTCAGAGTTCAATGCAGCGGAAAAACAACGATAAACTACTTGACGATACATGATGTCTCAATGAAGCCCGTACAAGACATCACTCGGCATTATCATCATTGGCCCGGGACGCATCCCATTCCACCGACCAACCAGGAGGAACAGTACACGGCCAAGTCAAACTAGCAACCATGTCCTCAAAAGTATCACCTGAAAAGAAAGCCACAAGCAAGGCTAAGTATACTAATACTCAGAAGGCTTACCCAACTAGTGGAATATACTTAGACAACTTCTAGACATGCAAGGCTTTTGGCTTGAGGGTTTTGTTTTGCCGAAAAGCATATACAAGTAGGTCCTTACTTTCAAATTTTAGCTCTAGGTTCTAGTTTCCTTAACCATTATAGGTAAGGAACTATCCAATATCATACATGGTGAAAAAATTAATTTGCATCCAACAAGATTAATTAGCATCATTGTTCCATTTCTTACTGTATGTGGTAAAAGGGTCAAGCAGTCTCAATACCGCTAGAAACGGACGATTCGAATCAAATTTCTTAACCTTGCAAGGTGAAACCTATCACACACGCCTGGAGCACCGAATGGTCACCCCAAGCAACATTTCCGTTCAATCCCCGCTCACGGAATAGGCCCACCACCCTCGACTACACGTCCCCACGGACCATGGTACGACGCCGGGCCAGGGCGGCACATGCACCCGCCATTAGCTAGATGTGAATGAATTCAAGACGGTGGGGAGTATGTTCTGGCCTCGGTTCAATCCAGTACATAAGCTTACCGATTACCATATTCTCAGCATGTGGTTAGTACGTTCAAATGCTTAACCACCACTACCACACACTGCATCCTTAGCATTTTTACTAAATAGACGGGGCCTCAATCATCAACATGAACATCGCACCATAGGCCCGCCCGTCGAACTTATGATTGTAGCATGTAGTAAACATTCAACTCTTATATTCTCGCGAGTGACAGGTGTAACACCTCAGGTGTTTAAATTAAGAAATAAGCCTCTTTAGCTTAACACGGTGCATAAATAATTAAGAAAAAGTTTCAATGAAATGAGTTATAAATTGGTTTTGCCTTGAATTTAAAATAGTTGTGTATATGTGCATACGTACAGGTACTTTAATCAAGCCATTTAAATAACTTCCACATCGGTACTACCATGGCTATGAAATTGAATAGGCGTATCATTATTGACTTGATAATCAAAAGTCTAGTTGAAGCCTAGGAGAGAATACAAATTTTTGCCCAGGAAATGATGAGCCCTTAGAATTATACTTTTTGAGTTTTCAAAATAACTTCTAAACTAGAACTCAAATGAACTTCGGCCTGAAACAAAACTTGTGCAACTTCTTATTTTGAAAAACTTTCATGTTCAGAGATTTTTGAGTTGCAAAATGAAAATTTGAGAAATACTTGGATTTGCAAACCAGCCCCTGCCTTTTCCTTCTATTTACACTGCAGACCCTTCTTCTCGCTTCGCCCAACCCTCCGACGCGCAGCCGCTCGCTCGACCCTCGTGACGTTCGCCTGACCCTTTCGCTTCGCCCGACCCTCGGCTTCGCCCGACCCTCGCTTCGCCCGACCCTCCGCCGCCGCGCAGTCGCCACAGGCCACTTGGCCGGCGATGCCTGACCGGCGCTAGGCGCCAAGCCAATGCCTAGCCGCGCCCGCACGCCGCGCTCCTCCCCAGTTCGCGCAAGCCACGCGGACACCGGCGACGCGCGCCTCTGCTCGCCGCCCGCCGCGCCCAATGGGCAAGCCGCGCCGTGCCGTGTCTCCGCCGCGTCTCGCCAGTCGCCGCGCTCGCTGCCCGGCACGCCAGCTGCTACACCTCCTCGCCCAACCCGCGCGTCGCGTGATCTCCCGCTCCCCATGACAAATCCTCAGCGCCCAATCCCCTGCCCGCGCCCGCCGCACGCCGCGCCGGCTCTGTTCGCCGCCCGCCGCGACCAGTAACGCGCCACCGTCATGCCGCCCACGCCCATGTATCACAGTCCAGTCCCGCCCCTCCTCCCGCCTCTCTGCTGCCTACATAAGACCGCACTGAGCCCCCTCGCGCGCCCAGACACCAGAACACCGCCGCCGCCACCATTACCGCCGCCGTGCACCACCCGCCCGTGGAGCCCAACTCCCCAGCCTCCCACTGCCCAAACCCATCGCCCAGCGAGCTTGACCTTTCTCCACTAAACCTCACCGGCCTCTTCCCGGCCAGCTCCCCTGCTGCTCCGTGGACAGCTCACTCCGAAGCTCCTCCGTCCAAGCCAAGCTTCGAAACGGGTTCCCCTCGACGCCGCGAAGCTCATCGACCAGCCCATACCCTCCCCTCCTCGCCAGAGCACCGTCGCCAACGCTCCATCGACCAGCTCATACCCTCCCCTCCTCGCCAAAGCACCGTCGCCAACGCTCCGCCCCGCCGCCGCCCCTCTACTCCACGCAGACGAGCCACCTCCGTCCACTACCAACCCCGACCAAGGCCACCCCAAGGTAGCTCTCACCTCCCTGGATCTCCACGACCCTTTTTCCCTCGCCGCCGACGAGCCCCCTCGCCGGAATCTGGCCGGCCACCATGCCAGCGCCACCAAGGGACCACATTGCTTTGATTGCAATCTTCCCAGGGGTCTGCACGCAAGTTTCCAGGGACCCCTCTGTAAAAGAAAGTTTAAACTTTGAATTCAGAAATAGCGAAATTGTAAAATTCATATAAAATCGTAGAAAAAGTGGACAAGTACAAACTCAACTGTTCCTGTCACTCGCGACAATTTAGGAGTTGAATGTTTACTACATGCTGCAATCATAAGGTCGACGGACGGGGCTATGGTGCGATGTTCGTGCTGGTGATTGAGGCCCCGTCTGTTTAGTGAAAAATGCTAAGGCCGCAGTGTGTGGTAGTGGTGTTTAAGTCTTTGAACGTACTAACCACATGCCGAGAATATGCTAATCGATAAGCTTAAGTACCTAATCAGACCGGCAAGTGGACAACATCCCACCCTCTCAACTCCGGTTCCATGCGCGCACATGGTGGGTGTAGAGCTAGGCTCTGTAGTCTCGGAGGGTAGCCCTTATCCACAACCCACGAAGAAAGGGGAAAAGTTGCACGACTAGTGGAATATACTTAGCCGACTTCACAAGTGTATGTCGGCGAGAGTAGTCGATTCTATATGAATGCACAAGTGTAAGTTATAGCGATGGTATAAGACGATTATTTTCCTTCATGACAAAGTTGTAGTCCACAAAATATCGATTTGGTTGCGAAGTTACTGAGTTAAGATTTCTTTGGGCAATTGTTAATAGAGTATGACTTAAACTATTAACTTCATTAAACAAGAATGGGGTTGTGTTATATTGGAAACTTAATTTTCTAAGCACAACATGGATTAAACACAACTTCTGGACTAAGCAACTTCTGGTGATGAAGTTTTTATTTAGAGCACATTATGCAGAGACAAAAGCACTGTAAAAATTTTAGACATTTTCACGCAGCAGAATAATTATGAAAAAGGTAAAACACAACCACTGCTAGAACCTAGTTATCTTTATACAAAACAAACCATGCAAGTATTGACATCAAAAATTTTACAGGAGATTAATCCATCCATATATGTGTTACTGTACATTTTTCAGATTTTACTGTGCAAGATACGAAGCATAATAAATAGGACAAGATACACCTACTTTAATAAAGATTAATTTCTACAGGAAGTTTTACAGGATTTCTATATATGAAACCTTTTATACAGCAAGAGCTACTCTAAAGTGTGCTGCAGTAAAAAGTTGAATATTTTCCAAGCATAGAAACTAATTATTTGAATTAGTGCATTTTTTCCTACCACAAAATTATATAAATAGGTTACAAGAAGGAAAAAGGTTCTAAACTTTTTCTGTGGTATTTAGGCATCAATCTAACAGCTCTGAAAAAGTTTCACCACAAGAATCATAACATAACAGCAGTTACAAATTAGTTTCATTATTTCATGGCCTAAACAAGGTTTAACAAAAACTTAGTTAGAGATGGGTTCTGGTCCTGATATTTTTACACTGGCCTACAAATCAAGCAACTAATCTACTGTTAAATTTTTAGGTTTATCCTTGGTCTACAATAGCGGATACAATTAAAGTATATTAAATCTTCCATTTAATTTGTAGATTTTCATCTAAATATTACAGAACAGTTGAGTTTGTATTTTTCCGATTTTTCTATGATTTTATTTGAATTTTACAAGTTCGCTGTTTTTGAATTCAAAGTTTAACTTTCTTTTACAGAGGGGTCCTTGGAAACTTGCGTGCAGACCCCTGGGAAGATTGCAATCAAAGCAATGTGGTCCCTGGGCGGCGCTGGCATGGTGGTCGTCTAGATTCCGGCGAGGGGGCTCGTCGGCGACGAGGGGAAAAGGGTCAAGGAGATCCAGGGAGGTGAGAGCTACCTTGGGGTGGCCTTGGTCGGGGTTGGCGGTGGCCGGAGGTGGCTCGTCGACGCGGAGCAGAGGGGCGGTGGCAGGGCGGAACGTCGGCGACGGTGCTCCGGCGAGGAGGGGAGGGTATGGGCTGGTCGATGAGCTTCGCGGCGTTGAGGGGAACCCGTTTTGAAGCTTGGCTTGGACGGAGGAGCTTCGGAGTGAGCTGTCCACGGAGCAGCAAGGGAGCGGCGGCAGCGCGGGCGGCGCTGGCGGTGCTCCCGCGGTTGAGCTGGCCGGGGAAGAGGCCGGTGAGCTTCAGTGGAGGAAGGGCAAGCTTGCTGGGCAATGGGTTTGGGCAGCGGGAGGCTGGGGAGTGGGGCTCCACGGGCGGGTGGTGCACGGCGGCGGTAATGGTGGCGGCGGCGGCGGCGTTCTGGTGTCTGGGCGCGCGAGGGGGACTCAATGCGGCCTTTTGTAGGCAGCAGAGAGGCGGGAGGAGGGGCGGGACTGGACTGCGAGGCGCGGGCGCGGGCGGCACGGCGGGAGCGCGTGACTGGCCGTGGTGGGCGGCGAACAGAGCCGGCACGGCGTGCGGCGGGCGCGGGTAGGGGATTGGGTGCTGAAGATTTGGCGTGTGGAGCGGGAGATCACGCGGTGCGCGGGTTGGGCGAGGAGCTGCCGCAGCTGTCTTGCCGGGCGGCGAGTGCGGCGACTGGCGGAACGCGGCGGAGACACGGCACAGCGCGGCTTGTCCATTGGGCGGGGCGGGCGGCGAGCAGAGGTGCGCGTCGCTGGCGCGCGCGTGGCGTGCGCGGACTAGGGAGGAGCGCCGCTTGCAGGCATGGCCGGGCATTGGCTTGGCGCCTAGCGCCGTCAGGCATCGCGGGCCAAGTGGCCTCGGTGACTGCGCGGCGGGCGATGGTCGGGTGAAGCCGAGGGTCGGGCGAAGTGCAAGGGTCAGGCGAAGTGAGAGGGTCGGGCGAAGCCGAGGGTCGGGCGAAGCGAAAGGGGTTGGGTGAAGCCGAGGGTCAGGTGAGTGGAAGGGTCGGGCGAGCGGCTGCGCGTCGGAGGGTCAGGCGAAGCGAGAAGAAGGGTCTGCAGTGTAAATAGAAGAAAAGGCAGGGGCTGGTTTGCAAATCCAAGTGTTTCTCAAATTTTTGTGTTGCAACTCAAAAATCTCTGAACACGAAAGTTGTTCAAAATGAAAAGTTACACAAGTTTTGTTTCAAGGCAAAGTTCATTTGAGTTGTAGTTTAGAAGTTATTTTAAAAACTCAAAAAGGATAATTCGGAGGGTACGTCATTTCCTTGGCAAAACTTTGCATTCACTCCTAGGCTTCAACTAGACTTTTGTTTAACATGTCAAAAACGATGCGCCTATTCAATTTTATAGCCATGTTTGCATCATTGTGAAAGTTATTTAAATGGCTTGAGTGGTCGGGCTCTACCACTACTTCTTGGTGTTTAATAACCTCGGTAGGGACTCGAACACACTTCTTGAGTTGAGATACGTGAAAGACATCATGGATGGCTGCAAGCTGAGGGGGTAGTCGAATTCTATAGGCTACGGGTCCACAGCTCTCGATGATTTCGTAGGGACCAACATAACGGGGAGATAGTTTTCCTTTGACTCCGAATCGTTTTATACCCTTGGTTGGTGAAACTCGAAGGTAGACGTGGTCACCAACTTCAAATTTCAGTGGCTTTCTCCTTCTATCGAAATAGCTCTTTTGCCTGGATTGTGAGGCTCTAAGGTTTTCTTGTATTACTCTCACTTTTTCTTCTTCCTCGATTACTAAGTCTGGTCCAAATATTTTGCGTTCTCCGGTCTGGGACCAACTCAAAGGGGTCCGACACCTTCGTCCGTATAAGGCCTCAAATGGTGCCATTTTCAAACTCGCTTGATAGCTATTGTTATATGAGAACTCTGCTAGGGATAGGCATTTGTCCCAACTCTTGTCATAGTGAATGACGCAAGCTCTAAGCATGTCTTCAAGAATTTGGTTCACTCTTTCAGTTTGTCCGTCAGTTTGAGGATGATAGGCTGAGCTTCGAATCAATTTAGTACCGAGAGAAGCTTGCAATTGTTCCCAAAAGCGTGCTACAAACTGAGTACCACGATCGGAAATAATAGTCTTCGGTACTCCATGTAGGCAAACAATGCGATCGAGATAAATCTCGGCATATTTCTTGGCAGTATAGGTGGTGTGTACCGGAAGAAAATGTGCCATCTTTGTGAGTCTATCAACGATAACCCACATGGAACCATGTTTCTGTGCGGTACTTGTCAATCCAACAATGAAATCCATACTTATGTCCTCCCATTTCCATGAGGGTATAGGCAAAGGTTGAAGTGTACCGGCTACTTTCAAGTGGCTGGCTTTTACTCTCTGGCGTGTGTCGCATTCTGAGACATATTTAGCGATTTCTCTTTTCATTGTAGTTCACCAGAAATTTTGTCTAAGGTTTTGATACATTTTGTTACTGCCGGGGTGAATAGAAAATTTCGAAAGGTGTGCCTCATCCAGAATTTGCTAACGGAGCTCATGATTCTTCGGAACGACTATGCGACTTTTGAACCATAGAACTCCCTTATGGTCCTGGAGGAAACATTTGTACTTCTCTTCTCCTAGAGAGAGTTTTTGTTTGATGATCTTAACTCCTTCATCGTGTAGTTGTGCCATGATGATTTGGTCATGAAGAGTGGGCTCGACTGAGATGTGATTCAGAGTGCCTTGAGAAATCATTTCCAAACTAAGCTTCCTCATTTCTGAACATAATGTCTCATTATAGATTTCCATGGATAGGCAATGCCAATGGGCCTTACGGCTGAGTGCATCCGCGACTACATTAGCCTTGCCAGGGTGATAGTGCACCTCGAGATTATAATCCTTTATTAATTCTAGCCATCTTCTTTGTCTCATATTCAGATCGGCTTGGGTGAAGATATATTTGAGACTCTTGTGATCGGTGTAGATATTACAACGAGTGCCCATGAGATAATGTCTCCATATTTTTAGAGCATGAATGACTGCTGCTAACTCGAGATCATGGGTTGGATAATTTTGCTCATGGGGCTGAAGGGCTCGTGAAGCATAGGCGATAACTCGATTTTCTTGCATAAGCACACAACCAAGAATAGTGCCAGATGCGTCGCAGTAAACATCGAACGACTTTGTGTTATCGGGCTAAGCTAACACAGGTGCTGTAGTCAAATGTTCTCTGAGAGTGTGGAAAGCTTCTTCGCATTTCTTATCCCACACAAACTTTACTCCCTTTTTCAATAGTTTGGTCATAGGCTTAGCAATCCTGGAGAAATCCGGAATGAAACGGCGATAGTAACCGGCTAAACCAAGAAAACTGCGAATCTGATGAACAGAGGTAGGAGGTTTCCAATCCATCACTTCTTGTACCTTGTTGGGGTCAACGGTTATGCCTTCGCTGGAAATAGTGTGACCCAAGAATTTCACACTATCCAACCAGAATTCGCACTTAGAAAATTTAGCATAGAGCTGAAGGTCTCTGAGACGCTGAAGATCAATGTGCAGGTGCTTAGCGTGTCGTCAATGAAATCTACGACGAATTTGTCAAGCTCGGGCATGAATACCGAATTCATGAGATACATGAAATAGGCAGGGGCATTGGTGAGACCAAAGGACATGACCAAGAATTCATATAGTCCATATCGTGTGGAAAAGGCGGTCTTAGGAATATCGCATGGGCGAATCTTTATCTGATGATATCCCGATTGAAGATCAATCTTTGAGAAAACTCTAGCTCCATATAATTGATCAAAGAGAACATCGATGCGGGGAAGTGGGTATTTATTCTTAACGGTTACCGCATTGAGAGGTCGGTAGTCCACACATAATCTTAAACTGTCATCCTTTTTCTTTACAAAAAGGGCTGGCCATCCCCAAGGTGATGCGCTAGGACGAATGAAGCCTTTGTCCAGTAGTTCTTAGAGTTGTGTTTTCAGTTCGGCCAATTCCTTAGGTGGCATCCTATAGGGTCTTTTGGAGATAGGTGCAGTGCCTGGTTGTAGTTCAGTAACGAACTCAATATCCCTATCTGGTGGCATTCCTGGTAAGTCATCCGGAAAAACATCGGCATACTCGCATACCACTGGAATATCATCTAGCTTGATTCCTTCCATCACGAAAGCACAAGAATTCGTGCACTCCCGGAACGGTAGGTAAAGGGTAGTGGCTCCGTGACTAGGTGAATTTATTTCAACGGCACGGGAAGAAAGGTCCAGTATGACTCCATGCATAGTCATCCAGTTCATTCCCAAAATAATATCCATGCCGTCAAGGGGTAAAAGAACAAGGTCCGTGTTGATGGTTTTACTACCCAACATGATTGGTACTTGCCTTATCATTTGATTTGAAGCAATTTTACCACCCGGTGTTGATATCATATATGACCCTTCTGTGTGACAAACATCCAAGCCTACTTTTGCACCAAACTTTGCACTAATGAAACTATGTGATGCACCAGAATCAAACAATATAACTGCAGGCTTGTTGTTAAATAGAGAATGTACGTGTCATTAATGGTGCACCTTTAGGGAGCGCTTCAAGCTGATCAATCTGTCTTTTGCTCTTGTTCCTCTATCTTTTACGCTTGTTCTGATGGGTTTGGCTAGAACCTTGGCCCTGATTTGGCTGCCTAGGCTGAGGGCATTCTCGAGCAAAATGGTTAGCACTTCTACAAATGAAGCAACGGTTTCTGTCACTTGGACGACCGGGCTGTTTGTTATCTACAGATGTCACTATTGGCATACCTAATGAACCTTTCTTGGGTGTGGTGCATTTGGCATGGTCTATCTTTTCCTGAACAGGCGAGCGAGTTCGTGTTCGTAGGACTGTGCCAGCGTCAGTAGTTCTGCTAACTTGACGTCGACCTCATGGGATGAATTATGTGCAGGTAATTTCCCATCCAGTCAAGTCTATGCCGCATGGGTCATGCTTGAGAGTCCGACACTTTATTTGGTGATCCTTAAGTTTCATCGGAAGTTGTGATGGGGGCAATAAGGAGTCTGAGTAAACGTCTCTTGTGTCCATCATCTTGTTATTGAGCTCTGGATAGCCTGCAACCTGAGGATGGTGGACATTACACCCATCCCCTTGATGGTGTTGTTGCTGCAGGTATTGAAAAATCGCTTGCTGCCCCTTGACAAGCTGACGAAGCAACTCGGTTTGAGCGGCCATTACTTCCACTAAACTAGGTGGTGGCTGTGGTTGGGATCCACTAGCACTAGCACCGAAACCATCCGGGTTACCACGGGTTGCTCCAACCATCTGAAATGTGAATGTTTATCATTAGCAACGTGATCCATATTGCTTCCATGATTCAAAAGGATTAACGCGGAACAGTAGACTTCCGAAAGATCATGGATAGAATCGTGGACAGAATACTGTCTGCCATAAGAAACTTATAACTCCTGGTAGGTTCATCTAAAATTGCTCATATCTTGGCAGTGGGTAGAGAATTTAGAGATGTACAACTATGGTGTTCAACTAAGACGCTAAATCAATGGCCAAGATAGTCAAAAGATTCATTATTTGCTTCTCTTTCTCAGCAAAACGAGTTATAGTATCTTGCCTATAACTCAAACTATCAAAGTCCAACAGTGCTGAAATTTTGTGAGCTGTCAGGACATGACATGAAATTCTTGACAACTTTGGTATTTAACTTGCTGCTCAGAAGGATCTTCTCCAAAGGGTAAAAGTTTTGACAAGATCATGCCATAGGATATGAACTAAAGGATGGAAGTTGAATATTTCTGGAATCAACTTCAAAACTCCATAACTCCAAATTGAGTAATCCAGAAATTCTCAAACTTCACCAAAACATTCCCAAGGTATTAGCGAACAACTTTGCTAGTCAACTCCAGAGCTAGATCAGGCTCTAAGATGGTCTTTCTCTTAAGGTTTTACTTTACTGTCTACCCAGAAATTTCAGTGAACAGTGGGACAAGATTTCATGCACCAGGGAAAATCTACCCAGCCAACAATTATCAAATTTTAACAGTAGCTGCCTGAGTAAATTTACAACAAGTTTTGTGTTGAAGACTTTTGCAAAAAACTGTATTAAGGGGGCATAAAAATTTATGTGGCAGAACTGCTCATTTTGGACTGAAAACTGACGTCTCAAAGTCTTTGTTGTTTCTCATTATCCATATGTCCAGAATTTTTCATATTTAGACAGGAGGTAGAATACAAATTTTGGAACAAAACTTTCAACATGAGTTTCTTCAGAAAGGGTCATTTTCTAAGCTTGATAAATCCATCTTTTCAGATAAGGCAGAAATGTGACAAATTTGCTAGATAATCCTTATGCAAGGTCAAATGTGTGGGCGCGTGAACCTTACCACTCTCACGCATCGCATTTTCAATTTCAGATTTGATTAGTCTTGATGTATGCATGTCCTATTCGTCCTCACAAAATAAAATAATTGCCAAATAGCTTTGGTCTTATGAAGTTAGTTTCGGTGGCATACACAATACGTCTCTCTCTATAATAGCTAGTCGAGGAATCTCTAGCCGTTCTTAAACTTATCGTAATCGCGGTTAGTGTACCTGCAGAAGATTGACCTAGCATATATATATCCATTGAACCTTTCATGCCAGCACTCATGAAAGCGTCCGTATTTATTACCGTTCACTATAGAAACGGCATCCGTACAATTCCCGCCGTACAGATGATGTTAACATACGCTATCGAGATAGCGTATTCACGGGGGGTACCGTCTTGAGACGGGGGTATGAACAGCGATCGCCATACCCTGCACCAAATCTTCTACTCCCAATATAATCAACTAATAGTTGGTATATTGGCAGCACCTCAATTAAGCCACTGCTTGAGGGCAGCGTTCGGCTCGCATCACCGACAGGAAGGCCAAGCTCTCTCAGTTGGCTGAGGATTCTTACCTTCTTACCTTAGCGATGAGTGCGTCGTTACAGAATTTTAAGGGTCGATTGTGCATAAAAGTAAGTTTTGACAGAAAGTAATGTGCTGGAAGTTAGTTGATCATATTTATAAGTTAGGTAGCCACCTAGTAACTTTCCC
The DNA here is from genome assembly GCA_032594955.1 of Panicum miliaceum. NCBI lineage: Eukaryota > Viridiplantae > Streptophyta > Magnoliopsida > Poales > Poaceae > Panicum > Panicum miliaceum. Next base: position 23,365,087 of record CM064062.1, read on the forward strand.
ATAATCCCTTAGGGCTTTACGAACTAGGCACCATCCTTAATGAACCAACGCATTTTCCAAACACAATTTTTTTGTTGTCAAGTTTAATCAAAACAAGTTTTTAAGTCTTGTTGCATTCTCTGGCGTATGCATTTCGGCTCTGGTACCAGCTGTGGCAGAATCACCTAAATTAATCCGGCTTAAGTGCGCTAACCATCACCACGAGGGCAATCAGGGCCAACTCGCACTTCAAACGGAATAATTCATTGGTCTGTCGGGTAACCTCCCGATACAACCATGGTTTTTGCTGATCGAAACCACACATACATGTACTCACACGAAGGTGAGCCCAGAGTATACAACATTCCACAAATTTTACACCACAGGGTTCATCATAAAATTATTATTACAACGGAGTTCAAATTCGTAAAACAAGGTACTTCAGAGTTCAAAATAAATGAGTTCTTCATAGTTCAAAGCAGCAGAAAAATAACGATAACTACTCGATGATACGGATGTCTCCATGAAGCCCGTACGAGACATCACTCGGCATTATCATCGTTTGAACTTGTTTTCAGGTGAAACTTGCCAACGATAAAATTCTAGAGAGCATAAATATTAAAGTTGAAACTCTTTCATCTGCTCTTAAAAATCAGTTAAGCTTCAATAAAATGATCGAAACCCAGCTTGCGCATGTTGTTGTTGCCTTCCCAACTTTCGAGAAAGTTAACGCAGTGACCACGAGGGGTGGTAAGTCCACTCGTGATCCGCCTAACCCTAACCATGCAGAGAAGACAGCAGAACCACAAGAGGACGAAGGGCCTTCAAGATGAGAGAATGACGGGGAACCCGAGGAGGGAACAACCCCAAAAGGGTTTGTTGACACAAGCTTCCGGCCGTTTCCCACTTGTAACCGGAAGATGGCGGTGGATGAGCAGTTCACTCATTTTGTCGAGATGATCCAGAAGATACATGTAAACGTACCTTTGCTGGACGTTATGCATGTGCCAACATACGCCCGCTACATCAAGGGCATCATCAACAACAAGCGACCGCTCCCCACCACAGAAGTCTTAAAGCTTGCGGAAGAGTGTAGTGCAGATATACTCAACCAACCCCCAGAAAAGAAGACAGACCCGTGGTGCCCAACGATCACATGCTCCATCGGGACTCAGCACTTCATGCATGCCCTGTGTGACCTTGGGGCTACCGTCAGCGTGATGCCCAAGGCCGTCTTCGACAAGCTGAACTTCACTCATCTCACACCAACACCGATGCATCTCCAGCTAGCGGACTCCTCAGTTCGTTATCCAGAGGGGATCGCAGAAGACGTCCCGGTGCGAGTCAGGAACTGCTTCATCCTTGTCAACTTTGTGGTGCTCGACATGAAGATAGCTAAAGAAACACTGCTCGTTCTGGGGCGACCATTTTTGAGCACCGCTGGGGCACAAATAGATGTTGGAGCAGGAGAGATCCGCTTCAATATCAATGGCAGAGAATAAAAGTTCCCGTTTCAGCCTAGAAAGGAGCAGTGCTCAATGATCAAAATCAAGTACGGACCGAATGCACAAGGCATTCTGGAAGTTGAAGTGACTCCACCCAAAACAAATAACCTCTTCACCATCATGAAGGAATTCATGAGAGAAAAAGAAAAGCTGGAACAAAGACCGGGGCAGAGGAAACAGACAAACATCAAACCTCACAAAAAGCCACAAGTCCCGAAGCCCTCACAACAAGCACCGACCACACCATCAAAAACACTAAGACCCAAAAAGGTGTGGAAGGTGAAAGAAGCCTCGACATCCAACTCCGCTTCTCCCGGTTCGGATGCTTCAACAAGTGGTAAGTAACGACGGAGAAAAGTCTTGCCTGTCGGACTCTAAACGACGAGCCCTTGCCAAAGGTAAAATGGTATTTATCTCATATTTGATTTTCCAAAATTTACTCTTTCTTTCTTCATTTGAATTTTTTCCACTGCATATTTAACTCCCCAAAAATTTTCTTGCATGCTGGAATCTTTTTTTATGCCTTTTCTTTCTTTTACAAAAATCTAAAAATATTTGTGAGCATCAAAACCTTTTGAAAAATACTTTTGAACATCTTTTCGAGGCAAAATCTGGCCGAGCATCCGACATCTATCTTCCATATAGCCGTTGGGAGACATACGAGAAAGGGCTGCAGAGGAGGGCCCACTGTGGGGTCGGCCCACCCCACAGTTCGGCCGACCCAGGAGCAATGGCTCCTGGGCCCCACCACCTCCAATGGTCACTAGCCGTTGCTCTCACACTACACTTCTTCACTCCCTCTCACTCTCTCAAACATTTGCTCTCGAGTTCATTTGGTTTTGTGCCCAAGTTCAAGTTCAAGCACTCTCTCTCTCACTTCTTTGCTGCAAGAAATCCCACATACTTGGAGGAACAACTTCGGGTAAGAATTTCCATCTTGTTCCACTAACGTAACCCGATTCGAGTTGTTCTTTGTGTTCTTGTTCAAGCATGAAGGGCATTAGGCGAAAGGTTTCTGGTGCATTGAAGAAGGTGACGGGAGGAAGCTCGTCCCACACTCCCGAACCTACGCCAAGCCCAAGCGTGATGGACTACGAAGAAGAACAAGAAGCGCAGGCCGAACAACAAGCCGAGGACATGGAGATGGATGATGATGATGCACCCTACCTCGACTTGCAAGACGACCGCGAACGTCAAGCCTACGCCATCCTCAAGAATCAAAGCTTCGGCCACACGAAAGCTTTTACCCGGACCTCCTCGCCAAAATAGGTATAGATGTAGACTTTGCTACTGTTTGGCGTGCAATTGGATGGGATGGTTTTGCGCCCATTGAGGAGAACGGTTCCCATCTCCTCACCATCCAGTTTCTTTGCACTCTTCAAGAGGTGGATGACAGTGTTTCCTTTTGACTTTTCGGGCATGATTATTATATCACTTGGAAGGATTTGAGTCACCACCTCGGTTTTAACAAATGCTTGCCAGTTTCTCTTGAAAAAGCTTGCCGCGGTTTTAATCATCCTGATTTCTGGGGTTTGATTTCGGGTCAAGTTGTCCATGGCAAGTTTGCACCTCGGTGCAATGACATTCAAAATGCAACTCTACGGCTGATGCAGAAATGGTTAGCCATCACTCTATTTCCTAGAGATGATGTACGACCCGTGCGCAATCATGAGTTAATGATATTATACGCCATGGTCAACAAGATCAAAGTCTCCCCCGTAAAGGCAATGATTTCACAATGGCTTTCAAATTTCAAGATGATGGGTCCTATTGAGTGTACTTCTTTGATTACACGCATTGCTTTGAGTCTCGGGGTCTATGATGGGAATGCCATTCCTTTCATTGAGGATCCTCGTACTCTTATCGATGAAGCTTATTCGATTTATGGGCACACACTCAAGAAAGGCCCCAATGACTCTTTGATTTTCTTCTCCTTGGGCTATGCAAATGAAATCCCGTTGCCAAACCCGGGGTCTCATTTGTATAACTTCCAGTCACTAACTGTGAAACCCTAGCTGTCAAAATGACTTTAGGAAGATACTTAATGTAACATCATGCATAAAGAGCTAAGAAAAACTGAAATAAATACCTCATGTTTTGGGATGTACAACTATATGTATACATGTATATGTATGTGTGCATGTCTATATGTCCTTTAACAAACAACATGACATAACTCTCACATTATTACAAAAATGTCTATGCAACTAAATAGGCACATCAGTAATGCTAGGATAAATAAAAGCCTAATTGGGACCTAGGGAGAATATGAAAATTTACACATGAAAGGTTAGGTCATTCGAAACATGTATTTTTTTTGAAATTTTAAATTAACCTTCAAAATCGTGATTCAAATGAGCTTCAGCCTGAAACAAAAGTTTTAGAGCTTAATATTTTTTGAGTTGCCATATAGAAATAAGAGAAAATTATATTTTTATGTTTTAGCCCCTGAACTCCATTCAATGTTCCACCTAGCCCCTGTCTCCCCTCTCCCTCTCCTGTTTCGCCCCCCGCCTGACAGTTGGCCGGCGATGCCTGCACCCTGAGCCGCGCCAAGGCGCGCACCTCAATGGGCCGCGACCAGCCCCAGACCGCGCGATCCCGCCCCCTGACCCAAATCCCCTCGCCCCTCTGCGCGAGCGCCACAGGGCGGTCAATTCCCGCCGCCGTGTCCGGCCAACCCAATGGCCGAGCTCGCCGCCCGGTAAGCCAGAGCTGCAGCGGCCCGACCACTCCCTGCATGCGCGACAACCCTTCTCGACACGCCACTGCCTACACAACCCCGCACGACGCGCTGCTCTGCCGCTGCCCACGCCGTGTCTCTGCTCACCGCCCCGACGGCCAATGGCAAGCCCCGAGCCCGCCCAGGCCACCATGCCCCAGCTGTGCCGCCCCTAGTCTCTCCCTCCCTCCTGCAGCCCTTAAAAGGCCCTGCAGCCTCCACTCGTGTGCGCCCAGACCACCGAGCCTGCCATTGCCGCCGCCGTGAGGAGTTCGCTGTGGAGCTCATCCCTCCGGTCTCCCTCCCCTCGAGCTGACCCTCGAAGGTCCCCCTCGACCTCCCGAAGCTGACTGGCCAGCCCCCGCTGGCCCTCGCCCGCCAGCCTCGCCGGAACACCACCCGTGCCACCACCGAGCTGCTGCCCACGCCGGCGTCCCATTTCCGGCCACCCCCAGAGCCCACCGAGACCCCCGGCAGGTAGCCCTCGAGCTTCTCTTTCTTCCTCTCCACTTTCCCCTCGCCGCCAGTGACTTAGCTCGCCGGAATCTGGCTACCAGACCCTTCCCCCGCCATGAACCACGGCCAAGGGTGACATTGCATTGATTGCAATCTTTCCAGTGGGTTTTCTGCTAGTTTCAGGGACCTATCTGGAGAACTCGAATTAACTTTTGTTTTTAAAGGCTGTAATTTTTAAAATCCATATAAAATCACAGAAAAATCGTAACATAGCAAATGAAGACTTTTTGGAATCCTTGTGAACAGGTCTACACGCTGGAACGATAATATGACATTCCTTAGTTTAAAGTTTTTACTGCAATAATGGATTTATGTTTAATAGTGTTTTAATACTAGTTGTAATTGTCCTTTTCATAACTGAAGCTTAAAGATCTGAATAGACATGTTATTTTTATGCTAGCTTGTACACATGATGATAATGATTGGGTTAAAATTTCAAGGCTAGCACTGCTTACTAGAAGAAGTTCTTGATAAATCTTGTTTGGCAGTAAATTGCTAGATGTATTAGTTCAGGATGTTATACTATAGATATGCTTATGAAAATTATACAGTAGATTCTACTTGTTGCTTAAGTTCTATGATAAACATTTGAGGCATAATGCTACTGTCTATCATGTATAGGTGCATAAAAATCTAAACCAATAGTTTCTGTATTTATGAAAGCATGATACTTTTACCAGAGCACATACTCGAGTAGTTAAGCATGCTAGAAAAATTTAGAGTTCAGAAGCTCAGTAGATCTGTCAGTAAAAATAAACCTTGATGATTGTATATTAATTTTTTCTATATTTTCTATGCCCTGTAACTTACATAATAAAAACCGACAAATTCACAGTAGACTCACCATCTATTTATGAGCACTCAGTAAAATTTTGAGCATCAATACTTGCATACTTTATTCCGTATAAATAGAACTATTTTCTAGCAGTAGTCGTTTAGTTTATTTTTCATGTTTAATCTGCTGCATGAAATGCTCTGAAATTTTTACAGTGGGATTGTAGCCAAGAAGTGTGCTCTGCATAAAATTTTCAAGAACAGAACCTATGTTTATCTCTAGTTAATGAGTGTCACTTTAGTTGCCTTGTGTTGTCGGTGAAAAAGAAAAATGGCTGCATGTAATAACTTATGAAAACACCCCCTTTCACCTAGTGAAATAGATAAGTTTAGTTTATACTCAATAATGATTATCCATGTACCGTTAATAAAGTTCTTCCATAAATATAACTTGGAGTTTTGTTGTTTACAACTTTATAGTAAAATGTTTGATTTAAATAACCCATCATGACCACTCATGCATATGCATTTCATATAGAATCGACTACTCTCGCTGACGGAACGTACAAGCTGGTGCCCGAGTCCGAGAGTGAGCAGCGTGAAGCACAAGTTAATCTAACTAAAGTTGCCGAAGACCCGGACCAAAGTTCGGAAGAGCCCAAGGCTAGCTTTGCTCAGGAAGGCAAGCCCCGGACCATGAATCCCCCTACTTTCAAATATATGCAACTTATGTTTCTATCTACTTGTGCATTAAGTTCATAGGAGTTGAATGAAAACTTAGTTGCGTGATCTTAGGTTCCTATACGAACACTAGATGTACGGTTTGATAGAATGCTATGCTAATAGGACTCTGGTAGAAGTCGAGTGATTTCCTGTCACTCGCGAGAATAAAGGAGTTGAATGTTTACTACATGTTGCAATCATAAGGTCGACGAACGGGGCTATGGTGCGATGTTCATGTTGATGATTGAGGCTCCGTCTATTTAGTGAAAAATGCTAAGACCGCAGTGTGTGGTAGTGGTGATTAAGCGTTTGAATGTACTAGACACATGCCGAGAATATGGTAATCGGTAAGCTAAGTATCTGATTGGCCTGACAAGTGGACATACCTTCCACCCCTCGAACTTCGGTCCCATGTGCATATGGCGAGTACATGAGTGGTCACGACCCGACGCCGTACCGTGGCGTGGAGCTCTTGTACTCTCGGAGGGTGGCCTTGATCCACAACCCGGAAAGAAAGGAGAAAAGTTGTGCGTGTGAAATCTAGGAGTACTCACGTACGTGTGTTTAGGTTTTCTCTTGCAAGGTTAAGAAATTTGATTCGAATCATCCATTTCTCGTGGTCATTGAGACTGCTTAACCCTTTTACCACATAGAGTAAGAAGTGGAACAATGATGATGATTAATGTTGTTGGATGCAAATTAATTCTTCAACCATGTGGGTTGTTGGATAGTTGCACACTTAGAATGGTTAATTGAACTAGAATTTTGAAATTAAAACCTGAAAATAAGGACATTCTTAGTTTCTTTTTGGAAAAACAAACCCCTCAAGCCAAAAGCCTTGCATGTCTAGGAGTCGGCTAAGTATATTCCACTAGTCAGGTAAGTCTCGCTGAGTATTAGTATACCCAGCCTTGCTTGTGGCTTTGTTTTCAGGTGAGACTTTTGAGGACATGGTTGCTAGTTTGACTTGGCCATGTACTCTTCCTCCTAGTTGGTCGGTGGAATGGGATGCGTCCCCGGCCAATGATAATAATGCCGAGTGATGTCTTGTACGGGCTTTATCGAGACACCATGTATCGTCGAGTAGTTTATCGTTTATTTCTCCGCTGCAATGAACTCTGAAGAACTTTTTACTTTTGAACTCTGAACTACTTTGTTTTTCAAATTCGAACTTGGTTTGTAATAATAAATTTATGTTGAACCCTTGATGTAAAATTGTGGAATGTTGTAATCTCTGGGCTCACCTTCGCGTGAGTATTTTGTAAGTGTTGTTTCGATCGGAAAACTAGTGGTTGTATCGGGATGTTACCCGACAGACCAATGGATTACTCCGTTTGAAGTGCGAGTTAGTCCTGATTGCCCTCGTGGTGATGGTTAGCCGCCCCTCTCATCCCAGAAGAGGCAACACGTAGACATTGTGTTTCTGTTTTGCCTGGCAGGATGACGTGAAACAGGTGAAGGAGAGGAACCGAGCAAGCACCACCGCCACAACAACCTCAGTCTTCATATCACCATGATGCGGGTGGTTCGTCCTCGCACAGCGCAAGCACCGATGAGTGGGCACTGCAGGCTCCAAGCTGCCGATCCACCAGCTCCAGTTCCGGCGGGATTCCAAACCTTGCACGACGAACGGCCTCCAACCGCGACTTCGGCTCCATCATCCAGCAGCTAGGCGAGCTGCGGGTTCAGGCCAACAACATCGAGGATACACTGCACCAACACATTGAAACCAACCAAGCTTGGCAGCAGTACACCGGCGATAGGATCCACGCCATGGAGCAGAGGCAGCTGCAGCAGCAAAAGGAGTGGAGGGCCTACTACTGTTGGATGGGGTACAACCCTAACTAGCATCAGTAAGCCTGAAGCTAGCTTGGGGGAGGACCACCACGAGAGGTATCTTGTATCTTGTATCTTGTATCTCAAATGTCTTTATCGCTTTCAAAACCTTATGCATGAAACAAAACAAAAATCTGCAAAATTAAAAACAAATAAAAATTTGCAAAACCCAAAAATATTTACTCGCTTCTTTATGTGTAGTAAGCATGGTGTAGTTTTTCCTTGTTGAGATGATGAATAGTTGCCCTGTTAATTTCTTTCATATGCTTAGTTACAACTTAGTGCTCTTCCTAAGTTTAGAGTTTGTTGGCTAAATGTTCAAAGCTTAAGCTTGAAACTTGTGGGTAGCAGAAAGCATGATCCAAAGTCTAAGTTGTTGTGAGCTATGATATGGTTAAATAGAGTTGCTACGATCTTCTACTAAGTGATGCTTGATTTCCGGAGTACTTATTTTTGAAAAATACAAAAACAAACAAAGTTCCTCAATGATATGAAATTCCTATCCAAAGCCATATGTTGATCCACTTGAAAAACCTCCACATATGCAACCTGTTATCTCATTGAGCTTTGTCAAATTGTTGTGACCCTTAGTGAGATTCATTTCATACTCCCATGATCAAGATCACATACACACTCCACCATATGCTACGCTTCTACACAAGGAGTGAGCAAGCATTTCATTCATCCATCCACAAATAAAAACTCCATATGGACTCATGACCACTCTCTCCAAATTCCATAAGAAAAAGGAGTATGGGCTATACAAAAAAAAAGGAAAAAGATGCATACCCAAAGTAGGTATGCCACATGCTCACAAGGCATGTCAAAAAAAAGAGAAAAGAAAAAAAGATGCATACCCAAAGAAGGTATGCCACATGCTCCCAAGGCATGTCAAAAAAAAGAGAAGAAGAAGATAGCCCATGCTCAAAAGAAGAAAAGAAATGGAGAGATGGTTCATAAAAAGGAGTTCATCCACCATCCACCAAAAATATCCACACACTTGCACTAGTTGATCAAGGTTTATGACTTGCCTCTCCTTTGGATCCAGTTTTTGACTTAGCAATACATGAGAAACAAGTGTGCCTTCATATCCTCCATACCTACAACTCCATAAATTTTGACCTTTAGAGATAGGTTGAGGAAGAAAGGAAAAATAAAAAGCCTTGGTGAGGAATCATACACAATGAGCGATCTGAGAGATCATTTGAGGAACTTTGAAATTTCTTTTGAAAAACCTTATAAGAAAACCTCCGGATTGATGGTTGAGCAAAGGGGTAAGAAATATTAGCACTCTACAAAACCGTTCTAACTCTCAACCGCCAATGATAAGGTAAAGCTAAAAGCCCCACAGAAATAAGGTAAGAGGTAAGAACAAGGCCAACTTATTCAGAATCATGGTAAGAACACTTTGTTGTGCCTAAGGTATATGATGGAAATGCAACATTGAAGCAACACACAAGTTGTTTTATCATATAATTTTATCACTAACCTAGTTCCACAAGTTGTTTTGTCACTTTAAGCATTTCAGGGACACAAGTCTGAAATAAGAAGAAAACACGAAGGATACGCAGCAAATTATGCAAAGAAGATCATCTGCTACATCACACTGTGGCAAAACCACCTGAATTAATCCGGCTCAAGCGTGCTAACCATCACCACAAGGGCAATCAGGGCTAACTCGCACTTCAAACGGAATAATCCACTGGTCTGTCGGGTAACCTCCCGATACAACCACGGTTTTTGCCGATCGAAACCACACATACATGTACTCACAAGAAGGTGAGCCCAGAGGATACAACATTTCACAAATTTTACATCACAGGTTCATCACAAATTATTATTACAACAGAGTTCAAATTTGTAAAACAACGTACTTCAGAGTTCAAAATAATTGAGTTCTTTAGAGTTCAAAGCAGCGGAAGAAATACGACAACTACTCGACGATACAGGATGTCTCGATGAAGCCCGAACGAGACATCACTCGGCATTATCACCGTTGGCCGGGGGCGTATCCCATTCCACCGACCAACTAGGAGCAAGGGTACAAGGCCAAGTCAAACTAGCGATCATGTCCTCGAAAGTTTCACCTGAAAACAAGCCACAAGCAAGGCTGAGTATACTAATACTCAGTGAGGCTTACCCGACTAGTGGAATATACTTAGCCGACTCCTAGACATGCAAGGTTTTTGGCTTGAGGAGTTTGTTTTGCCGAAAAGCATATATAAGTAGGTCCTTACTTTCAAATTTTAGCTCCAAGTTCTAGCTTTCTTTAACCATTCTAGGTAAGCAACTATCCAATATCACGCATGGTGGAAGAATTATTTTGCATCCAGCAAGATTAATCATCATCATTATTCCTCTTCTTACTCTATGTGGTAAAAAGGTCAAGCAGTCTCAATAACCGTGAGAAACGGACGATTCGAATCGAATTTCTTAACCTTGCAAGGGAAACCTAAACACACATCACGTGGTTACTCACAGAGTCACACGTGCAACTTTTCCCTTCAATTCCTGCTTCACGGAACAGGCCCACCCCCCTCGACTACACGTCCCCATGGACCACGGTACGTCGGGCCGTGGCGGCAAATGCACCCGCCATTAGCTAGATGTGAACGAATTCAAAACGGTGGGGAGTATATTCCAGCCTCGGTTCAATCCAGTACTTAAGCTTACCGATTACCATATTCTCGGCATGTGGTTAGTACGTTCAAAGACTTAACCACCACTACCACACACTGCGGCCTTAGCATTTTTCACTAAACAGACGGGGCCTCAATCATCAACATAAACATCGTACCATAGCCTCGTCCGTCGACCTTATGATTGCAGCATGTAGTAAACATTCAACTCCTATATTCTCGCGAGTGACAGGAAATCACTTGACTTTTACCGAGTCCTATTAGCATAGCATTCTATCGAACCTTACATCTCGTGTTCAGAGCAGGGGTACCTAGGATCATGCGACTAAGTTTTCATTCAACTCCTATAAACTTAATGCACAAGTAAAGTAGAGAAATAAGTTGCATAAGGTTAGGAAAATAGGGTTCATGCTCCGGGGCTTGCCTTCTTGGGAAAAGCTAGCTTGGGGCTCGTCCGAACTTGGGCTCGGGTCTTCGGGAGCTTCAGTTAGATTTACTTGAGCTTCACGCTGCTCACTCTCAGACGCGGGCACTAGCTCGTACGTTCCGTCGGCGAGAGTAGTCGATTCTATATGAATGCACAAGTGTAAGTTATAGTGATGGTATAAAACGATTATTTTCCTTCACGACAAAGTTGCAATCCACAAAACATCAATTTTGTTGGGAAGTTACTTAGTTAAGATTTCTTTGGGCAATTGTTAATAGAGTATAACTTAACTATTAACTTCATTAAACAAGAAGGGGTTGTGTTATACGGGAAACTTAATTTTCTAAGCACAACATGGATTAAACACAACTTCTGGATTAGGTAACTTCTGGTGATGAAATTTTTATTTAGAACACATTATGCAGAGATGAACGCACTGTAAAAATTTCAGACATTTTCACGCAGCAGAAAAATTATGAAAAAGGTAATACACAACTACTACTAGAATTTAGTTATTTATATACAGGACAAACCATGCAAGTACTGACATCAAAAATTTTACAGGTGATTAATCTATCCATATATGTGTTACTGTAAATTGTTCAGATTTTACTGTGCAAAATACAAAGCATAATAAATAGGATAAGATACACCTAGTTTAATAAAGATTAATTTCTACAGAATGTTCTACAGGATTTCTGTGTATGAAACATTTTACACGGCAAACTCTAAAGTGTTCCACAGTGAAAAATTGAACATTTTCCAATCTCAGAAACTAATTATTTGAATTAGTGCATTTCTCCTACCACAAAATTATATAATTAGGTTACAGGAAGGAAAAAGATTCTAAACTTTTTCTGTGGTACTTAGGCATTAATACAACAGTTACAACAGTTTCACCACATGACTCACAATATAATAGCAGTTACAAATTAGTTTTATTACTTCATGTCATAAACAAGATTTATTAAGAAGTTTTGCTAGAGGTGGGTTCTGGCCCTAATATTTTTACACTGGCCTAAAAATCAAGCAACCAAACTACTGTTAAATTTTCAGGTTTAGCTTTTGTCTACAATGGTGGGTATAATTAAAGTCTATTAAACCTTCCATTTAATTTATAGAAAGATTTAGCAAGCAATTGAAGAAATGCATGTAACAAAAGTTGTAGATTTTCATCTAAAGATTCCAGAACAGTTGAGTTTGTACTTTTCCAGTTTTTCGACAATTTTACATGAATTTTACAAGTGAGCTGCGGTGGGGTGCTGTGGTGGTGGTGGGAGACTCAGCTCTGGCAAGGGGTGGCCGGAGAGGTGAGCTCCACGGTGAGCTGGGCACGACGGCGGTAATGGTGGCGACGGCGGCGTTCCGGTGTCTAGGCGCGCGAGGGGGACTTAGTGCGGCCTTTTGTAGGCAGCAGAGAGGCGGGAGGAGGGGCGGGACTTGGACTGCGAGGCGCGAGCGAGGGCGGCACGACGGAAGCGCGTGACTGGCCGCGGTGGGCGGCGAACAGAGCGGCGCCGCGTACGGCGGGCGCAGGCAGGGAATTGGGTGCTGAGGATTTGGCGTGTGGAGCTAGAGATCACGCGGCGAGCAGGGGAGGAACGCGGCGTGCGGGTGCGCGTGCGGGCACAACCAGGCATTGGCTTGGCGCCTAGCGCTGTCAGGCATCACCGGCAAAGTGGCCTGCGGCGACTGCGCGACGGGCGAGGGTCGGGTGAACGATAGGGTCGGGCGAAGCCGAGGGTCGGAGGAGTGAAAGGGTCGGGCGAGTGTAGGGTCGGGCGAGCAAAGGGTCGGGCGACGCGAGGGTCGGGCGAGGCGGAGAAGAAGGGTCTGCAGTGGAAATAGAAGAAAAGGCAGGGGCTGGTTTGCAAATCCAAGTGTTTCTCAAATTTTTATGTTGTAACTCAAAAATCTCTGAACATGAAAGTTGTTCGAAATGAAAAGATACACAAGTTTTGTTTCAGGCCAAGGTTCAATTGAGTTATAGTTTAGAAGTTATTTTAAAAACTCATTTCATTGAAACTTCTCTTGATTATTTATGCACTGTGTTAAGCTAAAGAGGCTTATTTCGTAATTTAAACACCTAAGGTGTTACAGCCTTCCCCCCTTAAAAAGAATCTCGCCCCGAGATTCGGGCAATAGGCTTAGGGTGGAGGGGGTGTGTACCTTCGTTGGAGTTGAGAAAACCCGAGAAATTCTGTTTTAGAAAACTTTCAGTTTCCCATGTGGCTTCTTCCTCGGTGTGATGATTCCATTGAATTTTGTACATTTTAATCACTTTCCTCCTAGTGCTTCTTTCTTTTTGATCCATGATTTTGATAGGGTACTCAACATATGAGAGGTCGGGCTCTACTAAGATTTCCTGTTGTTTGACAACCTCGGTAGGGACTCGGACACACTTCTTGAGTTGAGATACGTGAAAGACATCATGGATGGCTGCAAGCTGAGGGGCCAGTCGAATTCTATAGGCTACGGGTCCACAGCTCTCGATGATTTCGTAGGGACCAACATAACGGGGAGATAGTTTTCCTTTGACTCCGAATCGTTGGACACCCTTGGTTGGTGAAAGTCGAAGGTAGACGTGGTCACCAACTTCAAATTTCAGTGGCTTTCTCCTTCTGTCGAAATAGCTCTTTTGCCTGGATTGTGCGGCTCTAAGGTTTTCTCGTATTACTTTCACTTTTTCTTCTGCCTCGATTACCAAGTCTGATCCAAATATTTTGCGTTCTTCGGTCTGTGACCAACTCAAAGGGGTTCGACACCTTCGTCCGTATAAGGCCTCAAATGGTGCCATTTTCAAACTCGTTTGATAGCTATTGTTATATGAGAACTCTGCTAGGGATAGGCATTTGTCCCAACTCTTGTCATAGTGAATGACGCAAGCTCTAAGCATGTCTTCAAGAATTTGGTTCACTCTTTCAGTTTGTCCGTCAGTTTGAGGATGATAGGCTGAGCTTCGAATCAATTTAGTACCGAGAGAAGCTTGCAATTGTTCCCAAAAGCGCGCTACAAACTGAGTACCACGATCGGAAATAATAGTCTTCGGTACTCCATGTAGGCAAACAATGCGATCGAGATAAATCTCGGCGTACTTCTTGGCAGTATAGGTGGTGTGTACCGGAATAAAATGTGCCATCTTTGTGAGTCTATCAACGATAACCCATATGGAATTGTGTTTCTGTGCGGTACTTGGCAATCTAACAATAAAATCCATACTTATGTCCTCCCATTTCCATGAGGGTATAGGCAAAGGTTGAAGTGTACCGGCTACTTTCAAGTGGCTGGCTTTTACTCTCTAGCAGGTGTCGCATTCTAAGACATATTTAGTGATTTCTATTTTCATTCTAGTCCACCAGAAATTTTGTTTAAGATCTTGATACATTTTGCTACTACCGGGGTGAATAGAAAATTTGGAAAGGTGTGCCTCATCCAGAATTTGCTTACGGAGCTCATGATTCTTTGGAATGACTATGCGACTTTCGAACAATAGAACTCCCTTATGGTCCTAGCGGAAACATTTGTATTTCTCTTCTCCTAGAGAGAGTTTTTGTTTGATGATCTTAACTCCTTCATCGTGTAGTTGTGCCATGATGATTTGGTCATGAAGAGTGGGCTCGACTGAGATGTGATTCAGAGTGCCTTGGGAAATCATTTCCAAATTAAGCTTCCTCATTTCTGAACATAATGTCTCATTATAGATTTCCACTGATAGGCAATGGCAATGGGCTTTGCGGCTGAGTGCATCCGTGACTACATTAGGCTTGCCGGGGTGATAGTGCACCAAGAGATCAAAATCCTTGATTAATTCTAGCCATCTTCTTTGCCTCATATTCAGATCGGCTTGGGTGAAGATATATTTGAGATTCTTGTGATCGGTGTAGGTGTTACAATGAGTGCCCATGAGATAATGTCTCCATATTTTTAAAGCATGAATGACTGCTGCTAACTCGAGATCATGGGTCGGATAATTCTGCTCATGGGGCCGAAGGGCTCGTGATGCATAGATGATAACTCGATTTGCTTGCATAAGCACACAATCAAGACCAGTGCCAGATGCATCACAGTAAACATCGAACGGCTTGGTGTTATCGGGTTGAGCTAACACAGGGGCTGTAGTCAAACGTTCTCTGAGAGTGTGGAAAGCTTCTTCGCATTTGTCATCCCACACAAACTTTACTCCCTTTTTCAATAGTTCGGTCATAGGCTTAGCAATCCTGGAGAAATCCGGAATGAAACGGCGATAGTAACCAGCTAAGCAAAGAAAACTGCAAATCTGATGAACCGAGGTAGGGGGTTTCCAATCCATCACTTCTTGTACCTTCCTGGGGTCAACGGCTATGCCTTCGCTGGAAATAGCGTGACCCAAGAATTTCACACTATCCAACCAGAATTCGCACTTAGAGAATTTAGCATAGAGCTGATGGTCTTTGACACGCTGAAGAACAATGTGCAGGTGCTTAGCATGTTCTTCCTCATTCTTGGAATAGATCAGGATGTCGTCAATGAAAACTACGATGAATTTGTCGAGCTCGGGCATGAATACCGAATTGATGAGATACATGAAGTAGGCAGGGGCATTGGTGAGTCCAAAGGACATGACCAAGAATTCATATAGTCCATATCGTGTGGGAAAGGCGGTCTTAGGAATATCACATGGGCGAATCTTTATCTGATGATATCCTGATCGAAGATCAATCTTTGAGAAAACTCTAGCTCCAGATAATTGATCAAAGAGAACGGCGATGCGGGGAAGTGGGTATTTATTCTTAACGGTTACCACATTGAGAGGTTGGTAGTCCACACATAATCTTAAACTGTCATCCTTTTTCTTTACAAAAAGGGCTGGACATCCCCAAGGTGATGCGCTAGGACGAATGAAACCTTTGTCCAGTAGCTCTTGGAGTTGTGTTTTCAGTTCGGCCAATTCCTTAGGTGGCATCCTATAGGGTCTTTTGGAGATAGGTGCGGTGCCTGGTTGTAGCTCAATAACGAACTCAATATCCCTATCTGGTGGCATTCCTGGTAAGTCATCCGGAAAAACGTCGGCATACTCGCATACCACTGGAATATCATCTAGCTTGATTCCTTCCATCATGAAAGCACAAGAATTCGTGCACTCCCGGAAAGGTAGGTAAAGGGTAGTGGTCCCGTGACTAGGTGAATTTATTTCAACAGCTCGGGAAGAAAGGTCCAGTATGACTCAATGCATAGTCATCCAATTCATTCCCAAAATAATATCCATGCCTTCAAGGGGTAAGAGAACGAGGTCCGTGTTGATGATTTTACTACCCAATTTTATCGGTACCATCCTTATTATTTGGTTGGAAGCAATTTTTCCACCCGGTGTTGATATCATATATGACCCTTTTGTGTGACAAACGTCCAAGCCTACCTTCGCACCATACTTTGCACTAATGAAACTGTGTGATGCACCAGAATCAAACAATATAACTGGAGGCTTGTTATGGATAGAGAATGTACCCGTCATCACTGGTGCTCCTTCAGGAAGTTCTGCAAGGGTGGTGAAATTGATCCGTCCTTGTTTGACCTGAAGGGTCTGCCTCTTTCCTTTGTTCTTATTGTTCTGGTTAGAGTCCTGGCCCTGATTTGGCTGCCTGGGCTGAGGGCATTCGCGAGCAAAATGACTTGAACTCCCGCACTCGAAACAACGATTGGTGATGCTCGGTCGAAGAAACTGCTGAGTAGCGGGCCTTGGTCCAGTTTGTTGAGGCACAGGGGGTCATGCAACACCTTGCTGCTGTGGGGGCCTGATAATCCATCGCCCTGGCTGAGGGGCCTTCTGTGAAGCTGTAGGCGCAGCATTTTGCACTAATCGATACCTCGGTGTATGAGCACCGGAGGGTCCAGCTGGTGCCTTTCCCTTCTTCTCGGCACGGTGAGCCATAATACAATCCTCTTGGGTAATGGCCATGTTGACTAGCTCATTGTATGTATCGGCCTTGACAAGATTCAGTCGTTCCTTGAGTTTGGTAATCAGACCTCTGCGGAAACGATCACGCTTCTTAACCTCCGTGTCTGCATGATAGCCCGCGTACTGGCACAGATTGTTGAAGGCCTGAGCATACTGAAGTACCGTGCGGGTACCCTGAGTGAGTGCCAGAAACTCATTTAGCTTTCTTTCTATAAGACCTTCTGGAATATGGTGTGCCCGGAACGCAGTTTTGAATTCATCCCAGGTGACGACGTGATCAGCAGGGAGCATAGCAAAGTAGTGGTCCCACCAAAGACGAGCTGTACCGTGAAGCTGCTGCGCGGCAAAGCGAGCCTTGTTTGCATCTGAACATGGGGCCACAAGTAGAGAAAACTTGGACTCAATTGTGCGAATCCAAGCGTCCGCATCCAAGGGTTCCTCCGTCTTGTGAAACAAGGGAGGCTGGGTCCCAAGGAAATCCGTGTAACCAGCGGCTTGAGGTTGGTGAACATTGTGTCCACCCCGCTGTTGGTGTTGTCCTTGCACGAGCTGGCGAAGCAACTCGGTTTGAGCGGCCATTACTTCCACCAAACTGGGTGGTGGTGGTGCCTGTGGTTGGGATCCACTAGCACTAGCACCGAAACCATCCGGGTTTCCACGGGTTTCTCCAACCATCTGAAAGTTAAATGTTTATCTTTAGCAACGTGATCCATATTAGTCCCATGATCAAAAAGGATTAGCGCGGAAAAGTAAACTTTCGAAAGATCATGGATAGAATCGTGGGCAGAATACTGTCTGCCATAAAAAATTTATAACTCCTGGTAGGTTCATCCAAAATTTCTCATATTTTGGCAGTGGGTAGGGAATTTAGGGATGTACAACTTTGGTATTCAGCCTAGACGCTAAATCGACGGCCAAGATGGTCGAAAGATTCATTCTTTACGTCGCTGGTTTAGCTGTTTTTCAGCAGAATGAGTTATAGTATTTTGCCTATAACTCAAACTAGCAAGATTCAATAGTGCTGAAATTTTGTGAGAACCTAGATGACAAAATTTAGGACAAGTTTGGTATTCAACACTTAGTCCAAAAATGTAAGGAGACATGGGTAAAAATTCCGACAAGTTTCTGCAATCGCAGATTCAACTGCTTTCCAATATCACAATCAAACCACCAAGTTTTCAGACATTGTCTACATGATTTGAGTATCCAAGGGTCAAGTTGTACCCATCACAAAAGAGGTACTCAACTCTTAGTTAGCCTATTACAACTCTTGCCAAAAGTTAGGCTATACTATCGAGGAGTATATGCAAAAGTCCTCCTAGGTCATCATCTAGAAATCATCGAGGTTGTTGACGGACGACTCGCTGTGAGTAGGAGAGTGAGCTCCCATCGGAGGTGGCTGCAGTGCCTCACCCTCAAAGTCCATTCCTGAGACACCATCAATCTCTTGTGGCTCCTCCTCATCTTCCTCCATAGCCACCACGTCGGGAGGGGCATTTTGATCATGGTGCCACTGAATGTGCTCATTAGCATCCTCCAACTCAAGGTTCAGATCATGGAGCTCCTCCTCCAAGTGTGCTATCATGTCATCTCTCTCGCCCATGAGCGTGTCGTGCTCCTAAACTTGGCCCTCAAGTTGGCCAATCCGGGTGTCTTTGTCCACAAGTAACTCACTGAGTTCCTTAATCTGCTCATCTGTGGTATCTGCCATCATGTGGTAGGTCTGTGCAAGATCAGTGAGCTGCACAAGCGCCTGACTCTGGAGAGTCTGAAAGCGGTAGAGTGCATTCATGCACCGCACGGAGGTCTCGATGGTCTCCTGGGCATGAAAGTCCACCAAGTACTGTGAGTGCTGCACCCTGTTGAGCCAAAAGGGGTCGTTGTCCTGGGCAGCAGGAAACAAACCAATAGGAGTGAGCGTGACGGCCTCGGGGCACTGCGCACAGAAAGTGGTGAGCGCCCTCATGGCAGAAAGCTCCCAAGTATCGGCCAAACGGCGACCAACAGCCTCAATCTCCAAGGCGGGCCACTCCAGGTGTAGTGGGTGCGGAAAAATGGTCACGTTAACACGGCACTAGGTAACTCCATTCTCTGCAAACTCCAGCCTGGTGTAACGCGGGGGAATTGGATAGCCCGCGGTGCGTAGAACATCCCACAAAATAGAGGGAAAGCCCTCCCAGTGGAGACACTGCGAGTGAACGCGTCCATCCTCATCCACCATCATGGCAACAGGGCTCGGCCATCTGAACAAAAGATCAAATGGGTGAGATAGCGAAAAACCGTTAACAACACAGTGACAGGTTCTGGACAGTGCACTAAAATAGCCATAACTTCAACATTTCTTCTACAAAAATTCTCAACTTTTACCAGAACATTCCTAAGGTATTTGTGAACATCTTTTCTAGTCAACTCCAGAGCTAGTTCCGGCTCTAAGTGGTCTTTCTCTTAATGTTTTACTTTACTATCTACCCAGAAATTTCAGTGAACAGTGGGCCAATGTTTTGTGCACCAGGGAAAATCTACCCAGCCAAAAATTACCAACTTTTAACAGTAGCTGCCTGAGTAAATTTACAACAAGTTTTGTATTGAACACTTTTGCAGAGAACTGTAGTAAGGGGGCATAAAAATTTATATGGCTGAACTGCTCATTTTTGATAGAAAACTGACATCTCAAGGTCTTTGTTGTTTCTTATTATCCATATGTTTAGAATTTTTCATATTTATACAGGAGGTAGAATACAAATTTTGGAGCAAAACATTCAACATGAACTTCTCCAGAAAGGATCGTTTTCTAAGCTTAATAAATCCATCTTTTCAAATAAGGCAGAAAGTGACAGATTTGCAAGATAATCCTTATGCAAAGATAAATGTGTGGTGCATGAACCTTACCACTCTAACGCATCGCATTTTCAATTTCAGATTTATATAGTCATGATGCATGCACGTCCTATTCGTCCTCACAAAATAAAATAATTGCCAAATAGCTTTGGTCTTACGAAGTTAGTTTCGGTGGCATACACAATACGTCTCTCACTATAATAGCTAGTCGAGAATTTAACATACGCTAAACCTTCTACTCCCAATATAATCAACTAATAGTTGGTATATTGGCAGCACTTCAAGTAAGCCACTCCTTGAGGGCAGCGTTCGGCTCGCATCACCGACAGGAAGGCCAAGCTCTCTCAGTTGGCTGAGGATTCTTACCTTCTTACCTTAGCGATGAGTGCGTCGTTACAGAATTTAAGGGTCGATTGTGCATAAAAGTAAGTTTTGACAGAAAGTAATGTGCTGGAAGTCAGTTGATAATATTCATAAGTTAGATAGCCACCTAGTAACTTTCCCATAATCCCTTAGGGGTTTACGAACTAGGCACCATCCTTAACGAACCAGCTGTGGCACCAGCTATGGCTCTGATACCAGCTGTGGCAGAACCACCTGAATTAATCCGGCTCAAGCGTGCTAACCATCACCACAAGAGCAATCAGGGCTAACTCGCACTTCAAATGGAATAATCCACTGGTCTGTCGGGTAACCTCCCGATACAACCACGGTTTTTGCCAATCGAAACCACACATACATGTACTCACACGAAGGTGAGCCTAGAGGATACAACATTCCACAAATTTTACATCACAGGTTCATCACAAATTATTATTACAACGGAGTTCAAATTTGTAAAACAATGTACTTCAGAGTTCAAAATAATTGAGTTCTTCAGAGTTCAAAGCAGCGGAATAATAACGACAACTACTTGACGATACAGGATGTCTCGATGAAGCCCGTACGAGACATCACTCAGCATTATCACCGTTGGCCGGGGGCGTATCCCATTCCACCGACCAACCAGGAGCAAGGGTACAAGGCCAAGTCAAACTAGCGATCATATCCTCAAAAGTTTCACCTGAAAACAAGCCACAAGCAAGGCTGAGTATACTAATACTCAGCGAGGCTTACCCGACTAGTAAAATATACTTAGCCGACTCCTAGACATGCAAGGCTTTTGGCTTGAGGGGTTTGTTTTGCCGAAAAGCATATATAAGTAGGTCCTTACTTTCAGATTTTAGCTCCAAGTTTTAGCTTTCTTTAACCATTCTAGGTAAGCAACTATCCAATATCACGCATGGTGGAAGAATTATTTTGCATCCAACAAGATTAATCATCATCATTGTTCCTCTTGCTTGACCCTTTTACCACATAGAGTAAGAAGAGGAACAATGATGATGATTAATCTTGTTGGATGCAAAATAATTCTTCCACCATGTATGATATTGGATATTTGCTTACCTAGAATGGTTAAAGAAAGCTAGAACTTGGAGCTAAAATCTAAAAGTAAGGACCTACTTATACATGTTTTTCGGGAAAACAAACCCCTCAAGCCAAAAGCCTTGCATGTCTAGGAGTCGGCTAAGTATATTCCACTAGACGGGTAAGCCTTGCTGAGTATTAGTATACTTAGCCTTGCTTGTGGCTTGTTTTCAGGTGAAACTTTCGAGGATATGATTGCTAGTTTGACTTGGCCTTGTACCCTTCCTCCTGGTTGGTCGGTGGAATGGGATTCGCCCCCGGCCAACGGTGATAATGCCGAGTGATGTCTCGTACGGGCTTCATCGAGACATCCTGTATCGTCGAGTAGTTGTCGTTATTATTCCACTGCATTAAACTCTGAAGAACTCTATTATTTTGAACTCTGAAGTACCTTGTTTTACGAATTTGAACTCCAGTGTAATAATAATTTGTGATGAACCCTGTGGTGTAAAATTTGTAGAATGTTGTATACTCTGGGCTCACCTTCATGTGAGTACATGTATGTGTGGTTTCGATCGGGAGGTTACCCGACAGACCAATGGATTATTCCGTTTGAAGTGCGAGTTAGCCAGAATTGCCCTTGTGGTGATGGTTAGCGCGCTTGAGCCGGATTAATTCAGGTGGTTCTGCCACAGTGAGTGTAGGGTCGGGCGAGCAAAGGGTCGGGCGAAGCCGAGGGTCGGGCGACGCGAGGGTCGGGCGAGGCGGAGATGAAGGGTCTGCAATGGAAATAGAAGAAAAGGCAGGTGTTGGTTTGCAAATCCAAGTGTTTCTCAAATTTTTGTGTTGTAACTCAAAAATTTCTGAATATGAAAGTTGTTCAAAATGAAAATTTACACAAGTTTTGTTTCAGGCCAAGATACAATTGAGTTATAGTTTAGAAGTTATTTTAAAAACTCATTTCATTGAAACTTCTTTTGATTATTTATGCACTGTGTTAAGCTAAAGAGGCTTATTTCATAATTTAAACACCTGAGGTGTTACACACACAAAGAAGAGGCACCCACCCGACAAACCAAACGGGCGAGCCAAGGAAGCAAACATGCAGAATATCCACCTGGGCCCACATGTCAGCGTGCCAGAGGAAGGGGCACCTGGGTCGGCCGACCCCTGGGGTCGGCCGAACCTGGCCTGGCTCCTGTCTAGATGCATCTTGGGGAGGAGTAGCATCCATATCTCCTGATCTCAGATGATAAGGTTTCCATATATTTGGATGATGGGAACCGACCTTGGAGACTATATAAGGGGACCCCGTCACCACCCTCAACACACACAATGCTTGAAGCCTCTCTCTCCCTTTCACCAGACTTGTACTCCTTAGGGTAGTGGAGCTAGGCTAGTACCTCATCTCTTAGCGAAGCAAGTCATCCTCAGGGCCGGAGAGCAGTCCTCAGCCTTGGTAATGGCTTTGTATTCGAATAGTCGGTACTCAATTCCTAATGCAGAGCTGAGCCTTGGTTGTTTTGCTATCTCAGTAGTATATCATACTTTGCACTATTATGCTGCCTTGCTAGCTAATCATATCATGGCTTGGTGCTATAAGAGTTATGCTTTATATATGATTAAGCAAGATGATCTAGGTAAGGATATCAGTTCGTCGTGCCTTAGGGCTTGCCTTAGTGTCACTCATCCATCCAAAGGGTGGGAGACCTGGGGGCGCTGGGGTAGTGACCTCATACACAAGCGTGGTGCTTGGGGTATGCGGGATCCTTTGAATATGACCGTGCTCCATGGTGTGACTTGGGTACACGGCAGGTGGTGACAGCCCTGTCCGTCCGCTATGAAGCTGCTTCATGGTTAGTGTACTCCCCGACATTCGGGTACGGTGTAGGAGTTCTTAAAGATGTAACGGCCCGGATGTTCTCTTGACGGGACATTCTCCCCTGTATCCCTAATTTCCTGGCACCTGTAGTCCTAACCATGTGTATGTTGCATAGCCTTTGCTTGCCTGAATAGTTACTATTAGGACCTTGTTGTATGCCTATGCTAACCTTAGGTTTGTTTGTTTGTTCTTTATCCAGAGTTGGCTTGAGTGTGTGTGTCACATTACCCACATTCATGTCTTTATCATAACTTACCCCTATATTGCTATAGTCTATATCTTATGCATGCTATCTCGATTATGTTACAAGTATACTCTTTTACATCATGCCCTCTGTTGACGCCAAATTTCGACACGTGTTGAATCGGCGTCAGGAGGAGAAGATTGGCCGATGCGGCAGGTCTGAAAGCTACAGAGAGGAATCGGCCGATTGAAGTAACAGTTGGAAATCGGCCGATTGGTGGCACAGCCTATGCTAACAGGATGGGATTATTCCAGAGGGTCCTGGTCAAAAGCTGGTCAAAGGGAGCATGCTAAGTCGGTCGAGGAGCAATTGAAGGAAATCTTGATTGGATTAGGGACCGGCGGCGGAAGATTCTGCGGGAGTCCGTTTCCTTTTTAAGGTCCGTATAGATATAGTAATTTAAATAAGGTTGTAACAAGTCGTGATCGACCAGGAGTCCTAGCTTTAGGGTATAAATAGGAGTCGTCAGGGTCTTGAAAGAACATCAATACATCAATCAACAACAGTACTTCTACTTTTCCAGCAATTTACTTTCAAGTCGGCGACTTCGCCAATATTTTCTTCTTCCACGAGTTCATACGGATTGGCAGGGCTGCATCAACTTGATCTCCGGCCAATTGGTAGGTTCCGCTTACCGAGTAATATCCGAGCTTTAACTACGGGCGCATCGCTGTGGTTTCATTTGGATTTATTCACCAGTTATCGATATTTACTAGAATTGCAAGTTTTACCTGTTATTCTAGTATTATCACCAGTTATCCAGCTTGAGATCAGGGTAATCGGCTTCGTCATTGTTCTCGTTCGATTTATCATCTCACAGCCGATTAAATCTATTTCAAGTGTTGCTTCTGTAGTAATTGTTTAGATCGCTCCAGCAGTTTTCTTTACAATTACTAAACAATCATCGGCTGATCCATAGCCGATCATCTCTACAGCAAATCGGCCGAGTCGCCGCCGACGCGCTCCTCAGGACAGATCGGAACTCCAGCCGATCGACGCGCCTAGAATTTAATACTCTATTTCCTTGTCAATCAACAGGTCAGATTGACTGGCACGCCGCGCGAACTGCACCAGGGCGATAACCCGAACAGGAGCTAAGCAGATTCTCCCGGGTCGTGTGTCCAACGCTGAAGACCCATCGGCCGATTCCTATCCGGCCGATTTTAGCGCCAACACACTTTTGGCACGCCCAGTGGGACCGTCCAAGATCTGATATGTCAAAGAATGCAGAAATCTCCGACAGCAACATCATTGAGGTCACAGAAGCGGATCTCAAGGAGGACCAGAGGGAAGAATTGGCCAAACATCTGGAAGATTACAAGAAGATGTTCCTCCAGTCGTTCAGTCGTACCAGAAGCGGGGAGGCAGTCAAGAAGGCTCCTATTCTAGCACCTCGCCACATCACCATTGCTGAAGACTCAGGCAAGATGTCAGAGATGATTCAACAGTCCGTGTATCAAGCATTCATCGACCAATCCTCGGTGATGAGCAACACGGTGTATAACGCCGTCGTCAATTCTCTGGCCAGTGGAGCCGTCCAAGGCTATCAGGGACCGGCATATGCCCCCCCAACTACTCTGCCAGCCAGAAGCCTACCATACACATCCCAATCGGCTCCTCAGCCAATATTGACGCAACGCGAGGGGTACAGCTCTCCACCACCTCCGGCGTCTCCAAGATACAGCGGTGCACCATGTCTCCCATCGCTAGCGCCGCTTCAACCCGTTCAGATGGCTTCTGTGCAAACACTACCTACAAGCTCAGCGCCTTGGAGGACATCAGCCACAGCGTATTTTCCCGAGCCAGCGAACGGGCATGGCACTTATTCGGTTCAGGTGCCATACCAACCGGCCGCCCGGCCGACGGTCTCCCAGTATCAGCCGATCTTATCAGAAATCGGCAGGGGGGCACATACTGTAGAGGCATTCAGAGGCACGGCGCCAGCAGTGACGTACGAAGGGGGTGCGGACTCGTTTCGCCATCAACTATCGGCCGCTCAGCAAAATTCGCCGATTCATCACCCGGCCATACCAGCCCTTCAGCACATGCCCGCGCCGCGAACAGCTGTTCATCAGCAGCAGGTGGACTGGACGGCAAGAATAGCAGAAGTAATCCAGGATCAGTTTGGACTGAAGCCGAAAGTCCAAACTTATACTTACAAGACGCCGTACCCATCGGCCTATGACTCGCTGCCGTTCCCACACCGCTACAAAGTTCCTGATTTCACCAAGTTCTCAGGGACGGATGACACATCCACTGTGGAGCATATCAACCGATTCATCATCCAATGCGGAGAAGCTGCCACGCAAGATGCTCTGAGGGTGCGTTTATTTTCATCATCTCTGTCCGGATCGGCCTTCCAGTGGTTCACCACTTTACCGCCAAATTCTATCGTCACTTGGGCCGATCTGGAGAAACAATTCCACAAGTACTTCTATGCAGGAGTACACGAGATGAAGATCTCGGATTTGACCAGCCTCAGGCAGAGGAGCGATGAACCAGTGACGGGGTATATACAGAGGTTCAGAGAAATCAGAAACAAATGCTACAGTCTGGCTGTGACCAATGCACAGTTGGCCGATATCGCTTTCCAAGGCCTCTTGCCACAAATCAAAGAGAGATATGGTGCCCAAGAGTTTGAAAGCCTGAGCCAAATCGTACACCGATTATCAGGGCAAGAGGTCCGACCGTTTGAATAGCGGAGGAACTTCCAAAAGAAGGTGGCATACTTGGAGGGATCTGAATCCGATGTGGAAGAAGAAATCGGCCTGGCAGAATGGGTAAAAGAGAAAAAACCAATATCTTGCCCCTTTGGCAAGAAGGAGGCAGAGACATTCGGCTTTGACACGTCAAAAGCCGATAAAATTTTTGATCTACTGCTTCAGGAAGGGCAGATTAAGCTGTCTCAACACCACACCATCCCCACGGCCGATCAACTCAAGAAGATGAAATATTGCAAGTGGCACAACGCTACTTCTCATGACACAAATGAATGTAAAGTCTTTCGCCAGCAGATACAATTGGCCATTGAACAGGGGCGGCTTAAATTTGAAACTCCAACCAAATCGGCAAAGCCGATGAAGATAGATCAGCATCCCTTCCCGGCCAACACGGTTAACGCTGGAGGAGACTCAAGTCAAACCAAGGTGCTGACGTCAGAATCGGCGAGAAGAGGCGGCGTTGTCGACCCAGGAGGCAGATCACGACGGAAGAAATCAGAAGGAACAGGCGAGGGCCAGAACGACTACGCAGGCCCGTCACCTCCCAATTCTTACTCAGTAAATATCGGCAGCAGCAAGAACGGGCAAGATACCAGGAAGAGACGATACGCCAGCATGAAGATCACTGGCAATGTCCGTTCTTCATCCACTGCTGGGAGAACGATATCAGATTGCCATCTGCCGACAACTGTCCGGAGTGTAACGGATTGAGCTGCAACGATCGCCCGAAGCCACACTCTAGGGACAGAGGATCAGAGCCGATCAACAGAAATCGGCGCGAAGAACGGCGCGTTTGGGTGCATGATCGGCAGGGGGGCAGAGTTGACCAGTACAGCAGGTCAAAAAGCAAGATCGGCCAGCGAGATGGACTGGGGGGCAGGATCAGCGCACACGATCGGCTGGAAGAGATGGCCGATGACAGGGCATCGGACGAAGATCCCCTAGGGAGGGAACCAGATTGGGAACACGCCAGATCATCGGCCAAACCAGTGAATCCCAGGTGGTATCCCGATGGCCTATCCAGATCCCAGAAGCGAAGGATCCAACGCCTACGCCAGTGGGAGCATCAAGAAGAAGAACAAAGACATGTGCCAGAGAGAAGGAATGTTAAATCTCGAGTTTGGCGCCCAAAGAAAAATGATCAGGAAATGAACAACCAAGAATCGGCAGCCGAAATTGATATGGTATTCATACTGCCGATGGAGTTCATGGCGCCCAACGATCGGGATAGAGTAACAAGAACAGAGGAGGAACAAATGGCACAACTAGTGTTAGAGCCGATGACGGCTACGTTTGAGAAACTAGAAGAGGAAAAACGACAGCATCTTAAAGCGTTGTTTCTCAAAGGCTATTTCAACGGAAGACCCGTCCCCAGATTACTGGTAGATGGAGGCGCGGCAGTTAACATCATGCCGTATGCCATGTTCCGCAAGCTGGGCAAGGGCGATGACGACCTCACCAAGACGGATATGATGCTGAAGGATTTCGAAGGCAACGTGTCACCCGCCCGCGGAGCACTCTGCGTCGACCTCACCATCGGCAGTAAGACCCTCCCTACCACTTTCTTCGTTATTAATGGCAAGGGGTCCTATAATATGCTGCTTGGTCGCGACTGGATACACGCAAACTGTTGTGTCCCATCTACAATGCATCAATGCCTTGTGCAATGGGTCGGCGACAGTACAGAGATAGTCGCTGCCGATTCCATCTACAGCGTTGCAGCGGTCGACACGCAACAGTGGAGCTGCGAGCACGTCAAGTGTACATCTGGCAGGACTTGGGACACTGACTTCCTGAAAGTGTCCGATTTCGGTCTACAGCCGATCCAAACAGTCGGCTCTGAAGATTCAGAATAAATGGATCAGCTCGTACGAGAAGATGGGAAGCTTGGGCATGGGTTTACGTCGGCCGATTTATTAGAGATGGTAGATTTGGGAGATAGCAGCAAATCAAGGCCGACGTACATTAGTGCCAATTTGGATTCTGAGTACAAATGTAAATTGATAAGTTTATTAAAAGAGTTCAGGGATTGCTTTGCTTGGGAATACCACGAAATGCCAGGACTGGACCGGTCTGTTGTTGAACACCGGTTACCTATAAAATCAGGATATCGGCCATATCAGCAACCTGCACGACGGTGTAACCCCAAGATTCTACCTGACATAAAGGCCGAGATTACAAAGTTGATTGAGGCAGGATTTATTCGGCAGTGCCGCTACGCCGAATGGATTTCTAACATTGTGCCTGTATACAAAAAGAATGGAAAATTGCGTGTGTGCATCGATTTCAGGAACTTAAATCAGGCTACGCCGATGGATGGTTATCCGATGCCAACGGCCGATATCTTGGTGGATGCTGCCGCAGGCCACAAAGTCATAAGCTTCATGGATGGGAATGCCGGATACAATCAGATATTAATGGCCGAGGAAGATATTTCAAAAACGGCTTTAAGGTGCCCAGGCCATCTTGGTTTATTTGAATGGGTGGTTATGACTTTCGGCTTGAAGAACGCCGGCGCCACATATCAACGGGCTATGAACTACATCTTCCACAAGCTTATTGGTTCATCGGTGGAAATTTATATAGATGACGTCGTGGTCAAGTCAAAAGGTCACCAAGATCATCTGGCCGATTTACAGGAAGTGCTGGAGTGCACAAGGAAACATGGGCTGAAGATGAACCCAAACAAGTGTGCATTTGGTGTATCGGCCGGACAATTCTTAGGATTTATGGTCCATGAGCGTGGGATAGAAGTCAACCGCAAGACCATAGACGCCATCAACAAAGTGGTGGCCCCACAAAATAAAACTGAACTGCAGTCCCTCATCGGCAAGGTCAATTTCATCAGAAGATTCATATCCAATCTATCAGGACGTATTCAGCCTTTTACCCCTCTGTTGAAATTAACGGCCGATGATTATTCCTTTCTCATGAAAGATGAACTTGACGATTCGGTGAGTTTACGGTTGAGAGCCCTGATTAGTATAGAAGAAAACAAGAAAAGGGTGGCCAGATGGTATGACAAAAAGGTCAAGGTTAAGCAGTTCTCTCAAGGAGATTTGGTATGGAAGTTGGTGCTGCCGATAGGGTCTAAAGATCCCAAATTCGGTAAATGGTCACCCACTTGGGAAGGGCCGTATAGAATCGGCCAATGTGCCCCTGGGAATGCATACATTCTAGAGACAATAGAAGGGGAGGAATTCCCAAGAGCTTTAAATGGACGATATCTGAAGAGGTACTATCCAAGCATTTGGGTAGACGCATAACTTACAGCAAAATATGTCAAGGTAACATGGCCGATTTCTCATCGGTTTTCTGGCTAACACATCTGGTGAAGGAAACATTGGGATTCATTATTGAATGGAAATTACAGATTACATGGCCGACATGGTATAAGTTGCCCTTAGAATAAAATACTGGTGTGTCTACTGATTACGCCTACGCTGGATTTCTCTCTCGATGCGACCTAGTTTTATCATAAGGGTGAGCCTTTTCTCTTTCAAGTCCTCTGCAGTGGCTCCAGTTTCAGCTTGGTTGCAGAGTTCTTTCAGCAGGCGGGTCTTCTCCTCTTCCAGATCTTCCATGGCAACTTCAGTTGTAGCTTTACAAGGAAGTGAAGAATTTTTGTTCGAGGATGGTCGCTTGCGGACCAAAAGATGAGCACTTATGAGGTCCGAATATTCCTGGACAGCGGCGGGGACATGATCTCTGAGTTCCTCAGCATGAGTTCTTATCAGATTTCTGTCTGCCTGTGATAATGGCTCTTCTGAATGCATGATTTCTATCGCTCGTTCTAGATCAGAGCTGAGACGGTTTGGCTGAAACAGAGATAAAAGGAGTTACCCAGTATTGGAGCGATTGAGATGCTTAAGAAAAAGGTAAAGGGGGAGTTCATACCTGGTTGACAGAGGAAGAGGATGAGGAGGATGAACAAGACATCTTGCCGTTCAGTTGGGACAGTAAAACAAGAAGAAGAGATAAGTGATGTGTGTGCCTCTAGAGATGGTGAACGGCCTGCGTATAAATGAAGAGGAGGTAGATGGATGGTGAGACACGTCCTATCGGAGTAAATACGTACATAAATGCAAGGCAGACTGAAAAAGCAGTTCAAAACCAAATCGGCGCAGTGACATTAAAGGAGCAATAATGTTTAACATATTTTTTACAGCCCAAGGAAAGCATCTATAGCTACAATCGCTCGTCGTCTAATTTGATCGGCCGAGTCTACTATTCTCTGATCATTGTCGGCCGATCCTGGTACTTCTGATACGCGGCGACGGAGCCTTATTGTTTCACGGGCCAGATGTTGTCTTTCTTGCTTCAGCTCGCCAATGATGGTTGGGAGTTCTTGGAGCTTTTTCTCTTCAGCGGCTATTTCTTTGGTTATCTGTTCCATCTCCTTGGCTAGTTCTGCTCTCCTCCGTTTCAGCCGATCTATTGCGCCGACGATGTCCGGATGACAGTTCTCGAGGAAATTGATCCTGTGGTGTACTTCCTGAGTCCGGTGCTTGTACGAGTCGACCTCCTCCTGAGTTTTGGCCATCTGAGCACGATCGGCCATACGTTGCAGCGCCCTGGAAACCGGAATCTGCATCCCCTCTATATAGGCAGCATACCCCAAGTCTTCCGACACTTCATCCGGGATATGATCTTTGACCTCATTGAAAAGTCATCGGATCGGCGATGCATCTTCCACCAATCGGCCGATGTCACCTTGGAGGAAAGTACGAATGCTTTCGAGCTTGGAGCGGACATCATCGGAGGTAGAGCTCGATGGAACTGCGTGTGAGGCGATTTCTTCTTCATCGGCCAAGGAGACAGCAAAGGAAAAGATGCTATTGTTGGGGGTATCTTGCTCCTGAAAGGGAACAAAGCAAAGGGTAAGCAAGCGGTGAAAGAAAATCGGCCGATTCTGATGGTAAGATTGTTACCTCTTTGAAATGAATCTCTCTTGCCTGCGCCGGTGGAAGTGTTTCCCTTGTTTCAGGGACTGGTGCACTTGGTTCGCCGGAAGAAGAAGATTCGATCGTTATCAGTGCTCCGCTTGGGCCAGCTTCCTGAGAAAGACATAAATTCCCGTAAAAATACTATGGGAAAATGAAATGAGATGATAATAGAAATTTGCCATGCCTCTGTGGGTCTCCCGGTCGATGCCTGTTGTGGAGTTATAATCGGCGTACCCAAGTCAACCTGCATCAAAATTGGTTAAGTTTTCTGAATATTAAGGATGCAGGGTAAAAGATCGTGTACCTCGGCAACAGGAGCTGCTGTAATCTCAGTCCCCACTTGAGACGTGGCCGATAGTTGCGGGGACTGCGGTGGGACAACTTGTGCAGCCTGGCAAAGGAATAGAATTGATGTCAGTAGAGGATTGGAGAATATATGAGATAAATAAGATTACCTGGACAGCTTCTACTAATAGTGATGCTGCAGCGGCCCCGGCTTCGGCGGTGACTTGGGGATCGGCCGTCTCGACAACTGGTGGGGGTAAAGGACCTGAGGCCTCAGCGAGTGTCACCTCTACTTGATCGGCCGATCCAACACGGGGAGTCTCGGCCGATACTACTGCCATCTGGCTAGCCGATCCGATGCGGGAGATTTCAGCCGATGCTATTGTCGTCTGATCGGCCGATCCAACGCGAGCTCGCACCCGACGGCTGGTTATCTTTGATGTTGCCCTTTTGGGTGCACGTCTTGATCGGCCGGTGGAGATATCTCTGACAGATGGAGCATGGAAGCCGATGAGTGGATACGGCGTGTATTGGTGATGGCTGTCAATCGGCCGGCCGCTTCGGCTCCGCATCGGGGAAACATGGCTTTCAGACTAAAGGATAAACATAAGTTAACAACAAGATGATAATGCGACATTGGAATCGGCTAAGGAAAAAAGGACATACCGTTGCATTTGGGTCGATGTTCTCTGGGTCCAGAATGTTGCAGTAAGATGATGGAGATTTACAGAAAAGATGCTGCTTCCATTCTGCCCACCATAATTTATACTGCTGGGTGGCGAAAGAGGCAACTGACCAGCCGTTCAAGTCAATAGTGCTGGAGTCGGGTACTAGATCGCACAACCGGCTGTAATCAAGACTTGAAGTTAGTCCATCTCTGAATTTTGCCTGGCCGGCGAAATAGACTCGAATCGGCAGTTGGCCAAAACCCAGTTGCCTTGCCGCGGCCGATGGACAGTAGAACTCATAGGTGGGTGAGTCCTTTCCTGAGAAGAAGTTGGCCGGCAGAATTCCCGTCTTGATCAAGACGTCCATTAATTCTCTATCAAATGTATGAGTGGAGAAATCAAAGCATAAGGGCAATTCGAAAATCGGCTCTGCGGTCCGATATGGATGCCAGATAATCATCTCTTCACTAAGGCCATTGTAGAAACATCTGAAATATTCAGCTACGCGGGCAGCAGTGAATTGGCAGCCCGGAAAGGCCGATACCGCTTCTCCAAAAGATCTGCAGCGGCGACGGACCGATGGATTCTCCTCTGACTCGATGTTGGGAAAGGTCTTTGTCTCTATCCGCTGCTGAGAGACCTTGCTCATGTGTAAATTGAGCCAGAGGGTGATGAACCACCAAGGACCGCCTGGATTCCCTATCGGCTCTCCTTACGACAGCTTGACGCCGATTTGGTGCATCAGATGGTACGCCGATCCCAGCAAATGTTTACCGAGGGGGATGGCCGATCCTTGTGAAAGAGCCTCTGCCAAAGCTTGAGTGTTGGAAGAGGGGCCGACCGCTTTGCCACAGAAAAAATGCTTCTCCAGCCACATCATCAAGAAGGCAGTATGCTCCCTCTGTGAGACTGTCCCTGTCTTCATGTTTTTACTGATGTATCCTTTCCACCCGTCGATTTCTTTGGTCTCCAGCCGATGAGATGGCTTGAAAAGATAATTGAAAGGGGTATCGGCGGAGGAAACATCTAGGCCGGTCAATAGCAGAACATCGGCCAAGGTCGGGGTCATGGGTCCGTGTCCAAAAAGGAATGCGTTAAGTGCATCGGACCAGAAATAAGAGGCTGCCATAACCAAAGGTTCATTCCTTTCCATCTGAGACAGGGATAAGTCTATGCACTGGCCGATTTTGAGTTCTTCCCATTGAACCTTCCAAGACCCGGCTACCCTCTGGTACCATTCTCTCCACCCGGGTGTTTCATTCGGCCAGGATCTGAAGGTGCCTACCCAATGATCTAAATCCATGGATGACTGCTTAAAGGGGATCCTATGAGTTTCTAAACTGATCAGATCCGTTGGATCAGGGCTCCCCATAGGGCCCAAAAAGATGAGGTCAGGGGATTCTAAGAGAGGAATGGTGATTCGGTGCCTAAGTGCCTAAAAAAGGGAAAAAGGGAAGAAACTAAGAAAGGGTCCGGAAAATACTGAAGCAGTAGAAAGGCAAAAAGGGGAAAAATTTCGAGCATTTACCTCTAGGATGGAAGCCATCGTCGCCGATGACGCCGCTGGGGAAGCCGCCGATTGGGCCGCTGCCGCCAAAGGAGCAGCCGATGGAGCCTCTGTAGATGGGGTGGTCGCCGATGGAGACGCCATTGGGGGTCGGGGCAGGCCGCGGATGAGATCGCCGGAAAAGGGGAAGCACTTGGAAATCGAAGGAGCTTGGAGGAAGACGAACAGTGATGCGATGGTGAGAATGCTAGATTCGTGGAGAAGGAGAGGCGGAGAAAGCCAGTACTTAAGAGAGATCAGGGGAGCAAGGGCAAAGATGGTATTTTTACCGCGCCGTCTACATGAGTTCCAGGGGAGCGGTCGTTTCGCGCGCCCGGTTCGAGGAAATTGCAATCATTGTGCCGCGGAACGGAAGGAGATTTTTACTGCGCCCGTTTCGGAGGAGAGGATTAAAGAAAAGAGTTTCGAAGGAAAAGTTATATTTTACTCCGAAACTGGGGGGCATGTGTTGACGCCAAATTTCGACACGTGTTGAATCGGCGTCAGGAGGAGAAGATTGGCCGATGCGGCAGGTCTGAAAGCTACAGAGAGGAATCGGCCGATTGAAGTAATAGTTGGAAATCGGCCGATTGGTGGCACAGCCTATGCTAACAGGATGGGATTATTCCAGAGGGTCCTGGTCAAAAGCTGGTCAAAGGGAGCACGCTAAGTCGGTCGAGGACCAATTGAAGGAAATCTTGATTGGATTAGGGACCGGCGGCGGAAGATTCTGCGGGAGTCCGTTTCCTTTTTAAGGTCCGTATAGATATAGTAATTTAAATAAGGTTGTAACAAGTCGTGATCGACCAGGAGTCCTAGCTTTAGGGTATAAATAGGAGTCGTCAGGGTCTTGAAAGAACATCAATACATCAATCAACAACAGTACTTCTACTTTTCCAGCAATTTACTTTCAAGTCGGCGACTTCGCCAATATTTTCTTCTTCCACGAGTTCGTACGGATTGGCAGGGCTGCATCAACTTGATCTCCGGCCAATTGGTAGGTTCCGCTTACCGAGTAATATCCGAGCTTTAACTACGGGCGCATCGCTGTGGTTTCGTTTGGATTTATTCACCAGTTATCGATATTTACTAGAATTGCAAGTTTTACCTGTTATTCTAGTATTATCACCAGTTATCCAGCTTGAGATCAGGGTAATCGCTTCGTCATTGTTCTCCTTCGATTTATCATCTCACAGCCGATTAAATCTATTTCAAGTGTTGCTTGTGTAGTAATTGTTTAGATCGCTCCAGCAGTTTTCTTTACAATTACTAAACGATCATCGGCTGATCCATAGCCGATCATCTCTACAGCAAATCGGCCGAGTCGCCGCCGACGCGCTCCTCAGGACAGATCGGAACTCCAGCCGATCGACTCGCCTGGAATTTAATACTCTATTTCCTTGTCAATCAACAGGTTAGATTGACTGGCACGCCGCGCGAACTGCACCAGGGCGATAACCCGAACAGGAGCTAAGCAGATTCTCCTGGGTCGTGTGTCCGACGCTGAAGACCCATCGGCCGATTCCTATCCGGCCGATTTTAGCGCCAACACCCTCCTTTGGGAAAATATAAATAACGATACCCGAATACTCTCCGGGTGAAATGCTACAACGGTATATCCGTGCACTTGCCGATTCATTCT
The DNA here is from genome assembly GCA_032594955.1 of Panicum miliaceum. NCBI lineage: Eukaryota > Viridiplantae > Streptophyta > Magnoliopsida > Poales > Poaceae > Panicum > Panicum miliaceum. The sequence continues at coordinate 23,400,321 of CM064062.1, forward strand.
GTAATCGTTAAGATATACCACATGGCATTTCCTTGGCGCCTCTGCTAGGGATGGGACTAACACCCTCATTCCTAGTAGTGACGCTAAGAAATGCCAACAGTGCTCCCTCAAGCTTCAATGAAGCTCAGTTCTGTTGGCTTGGGTCCTGTGGTGGCTGCTGGTATGGGTACGGTGGATATGGATAATATTGCGGCAGGTACGTATAGTATTGCTGTGGATGTGGCTGCTGCTGCGGTGGATATGGGTAGTGCTGCTGTGGTGGACGCTGAGGCTGCTGTGGTGGATGCAGATGCTGGCCGAGGCCTAAGTGGGCAAAGATGCTGGTGGTGTCATGGAGTAGAGAGGTGTTCATACTCCAGTTCTGCTGGGTGAGCTCGGTGTTGTGTGCGAGGTCGATGTTGAGCTGGTCTTGCTGCTGCCCCATGATGTTGACCCGAGTCGTGAGATCGGTGATCCCACGCATGACCGGGTTCTCGTACACGTAGCGTGGTGAGCTCGACGGACCAACCTGCGGACCATAAGAATCCTGCATACCTGCGGGGTAGTAGGGTTCTTGGGCTGCACCTTGTTCTGATGTTCCTCCAGCAGTGCTCGTTCCTCCCTGAGTAAAATACTCATATGTTTCTTCAAAGCTCATGTGGGAGGTTCCAACATGGTGAGAGGGCCCTGCTTGCTCTTGCTGCTAAGTGCTCGATCGCGTTTATCGCCGAGTTGTTGTACCGGCGATGCTGTGGCGAGCTGGCTTGATCTTTTGCATCAGCAATAGATAACTCTTCACCGAGTAGAGAGAGAGTCTCGGGCATGGTAGCTCGACCTCTCTATCGTACTCGTGGTATGTCATAAACAGCGACTTACCTGGCCCCTCGCACATCACGTGTCCCTGCACAAAATGTTCCACACCTACCCGAAGCTGGTACTCTTCCCCCCATGGAAAGTAAGTGGCCTGGGCATTGTCCAGCACCATGACATGCGTAGCAATACGCGTGACCAAGGTGGTGATATCAATGGGACTTCTACCGGCGATCATCTTCTGCCAGTGAGCAAGCATGCTCATGACTAGGGAGAGCTTTGTCTTCTTTGCCATCGCAAAGAGATACTACAGCTTGGGGAGACTACAAAGGCGCAGATCAGAGCGCGGGTGTACCACCATACCAATCCACTTTGCTAACATCCTGAGAGTAGGATGATGGATAGAGACTATGCTATTCTTGCTACTCACAGGTTCCTCAGAAATTTCGATCCACCAAGTGGTCTAATCATATTTATATGTTTTAACCAAAATACTCGGATCTATCAAGAACTTTTTATCAAAGCCTAGAGCAACACTAAGTTCTTTTGCTGTTAATTTAAATTGCTCATTGAAGAAATGGAAATGAATATAAGTGGTGTTACCTTCTTCTTCGAAGCTGAGAGTCATGAGGAATTCCATGGTGAGAAATTTTGAACCTGGTTCCGTCATGTCGGTGAAGTTGTACCACCACACGTGGCTGAACGCTCGGGTCATGTCCACCTTCAAACTCGTCTTTATGAAAAAGAGGGGTTCAAAGATCCTGACGTGGTGGTACGTCTGATTCTTCAGCAGGTCCAGTGCCTCCCATTCGTAGTCATTCCGTGGCACGAGTTGTTCAACAGAAGTGAGCACGCGGATACAACCCTGAACGCGGCTTCTTGGCACTGCGGGGGATGGGTCCTCCTGGGAGTTAGTATCCTGGTGACTTGAGTCAACCGACATATTATCCCGTTAGGATGCCGATCCGCGCGAGCGCCGAGAGCTGGAAGGGCTGAGCTTCTTGAGCTTGTTCTTCATGGCCGTCCACATATTGCATGCAAAAGGTTAGCACGTACAGAAAGAAAATACCCGGAGGTTTAAACAAAAGAGTTAGTCGTTAGTCGTCCTTGTGGGGGATTAACCTCCACAAACATTCTCATTCAAGTGCCAAGAGATTTATTCAAACAAAAAGGGAAATATTTTTGGTATTTTTCTGTAGCTAAAGTGAAGGCTTAGCACTAATTTTATTTTGTTTTTGCTGGGTGCAGCACTTAAGCTCCTTACTTAATTAGCCCAAGGGCTAAATTAACTAAAGATTCTTAGAGGGAGAGAAGTGTGACAACCCTGGTAAATTACATTTCTAAAATCAATGTCATTAGCCTAACCCTATGCTTAACTAACTAATAAAATGGTGAAAAGAATTAGGATGAGAGAAGTTGAAATTCAAATTTAAATTGGGCACTTTTGGACACTTTTGAACTTTTAAATTTAACATTCAAACCATAAGCCAAATGAGATGTTGCCTGAAACCAAATTTGTAGAACTTCTTATTCTGAACAACTTTCGTGTTCAAAAGTTTTTGAAATTCAAATTAGAAAGAGGAGAAAACGCCTGGTTTGCACCCAGCCCCCTGAAGTTTTTCAAATTCTCGCAATCAGGCCCCTCGCTCCCTCCCTCTCTCTCCCCTCCCCGCCCGACAGCCCGCCAGGTGGCCGGCGACGCCTGACCGGCGCGAGGCGCCAGGCCAGTGGCCGCCGCGCCACTCCGCCACGGCCGGCTTTGCCCCCTCCCCACGCCGCGCTGCCCAGTAGCCGCCCGCGCGTGCGCACGCCGCTGCCACGTTCCGCCTCGCCGCCCGCCGCGCCCAACCACCGCACCCCGCCGTGTCGCCCCGGCTCCCGCGCCCCGCCCGTCGCTGCGCCTGCCCTCCGCCCGAGCCGCTGCAGCAGCTGCTCCACCACTCCGCGCGCCACACTATCTCCCGCGCCCACGCCAAATCCCAGCCGCCCAGTCGCCCGCGTCCGCCCGCCGCACGCCGCGCCGGCGTTCTGCTGCCGCCCGCCGTGCCCAGTGCCGCGCCGTGCCGTGCCTCCGACCCGCGCATCGCCCAGGCCCTCCACACCCCCTCCTGCCCCTATAAAAGCCCCGCCCGGCCGCCCGCGCGCGAGCCACCGCAAACAGAACGCCTCGCCGTCGCCATTGCCGCCGCCGAGCGCCGCCCGCCCGTGGACACCACTCCACCGCCGCCCACCGCCCAAATTGAGCCTCCAGCCACCACTACATCATCCCCCTGAAGCTCGCCGACCCGCCCAACGCCGCCCAGAACCACCGGAGCGCCGCCGCCCGCGCTGCCGCCGCCGCCGCCGCCCCTGCTCGCCGTGGACAGCTTGACCCCGACCTCCTCCGTCCAAGCCAAGCCCCTGAGCAGCTTCCCCACGCGCCACTGAAGCTAGCTGACCGGACCAGGCCACCCCAAGCCCGCCGGAGCACCGCCGTCGACGCGTGCCGCGCCGCCGCCGCCTCTGCTCCAACGCCGGCGAGCCCTTCCCGGCCGTCCCCCACCTGAACAACACCCCCACGAGGTAGCCCTCGCACCCCTGAACCTTCCCCGACCCTCACCCCTCGCCGCCGGCGAGCCCCTCGCCGGAATTTTGGCCGGCCGCCGTACCCGAGCCGCCCGAGGACCCAATTGCAAGAATTTAAATCTTTAGAAGGTTCTGCGCGTAAGATTCAAGGACCTAGTTGTAAAAGAAAGTTTCAAATCTAGATTCAAATTCAGTGAACTTGTAAAATTCGTATAAAATCGTAGAAAATTCAGAAAAATGCAAACTGAACTGTTCTGGAATCCTTAGAGCAAACTCTACCCCTTTTGTTACAAAAAGTTTCTCAGAATCTCAACATATTTTTCTCTGCATTAAATGGAAGCTTTAATGGACTTATTTTGTACCCACTGTTGTAGAACAATGCTGACCCTAAATTTTGGGCAGTAAGTTAGTTGCTTGATGTTTAGGACTGTGTAAAAAGATCAGGCCCAAATTCCACCTCTAACTACAGTGTTTGTTAAACTTAGTTTCATACCTTAAGTGGCTAGATATATTTTAACCCTGCAGTTAGGTGATGAATCACCCAATGAAACATTTTCTATGCTAGTGTATTGGTACCTAGAAGCCAGAGAAACATTGGGAGACTTTTTATCTCACAGTAACCTACTTATTTGATTTATGTGCTAATAACATACATTAAATCAAGAAAATAGTATCTTAGCTTGGAAAATTCTCAAATTTTTACTAGAAGATACACTATGGTAGCGGTATCTGTGTAAAAAGTTGCATGGACAAAAACCTTCTGTAGCGTCCTGTAAAAATGAATCCTTGAATAACCATGGCGTGGGGCTCTTGTTCTCTCGGAGGGTAGCCCCGATCCACGACCCGGAAAGAAAGGGGAAAAGTTGCACGTGTGACTCTAGGGAGTAACCACGTGACGTGTGTTTAGGTTTCCCTTGCAAGGTTAAGAAATTCGATTCGAATCGTCCGTTTCTCACGGCTATTGAGACTGCTTAACCATTTTTACCCACAGAGTAAGAAGAGGAACAATGTGGATGAATGAACTGGTTGGATGAAAACTTAATGCTTCACCATGTATGCTTTTGGATAGCTGCTTATCTAGAATGGTTAACGAAACTAGAATCTTGTGCTAAAAGTTGAAAGTAAGGACCCACTTGTCGAAGCTTTTCGGCAAAACAAACCCCTGAGCCAAAAGCCTTGCATATCTAGAGTCGGGGGAGTAGATTCCACTACTCGGTTAAGTCTTGCTGAGTATTAGTATACTCAGCCTTGCTTGTGGCTCGTTTTCAGGTGAGACCTTCGAAGATATGATTGCTAGCTTGACTTGGCCCTGCACTCTTCCCCCTGGTTGGTCGGTGGAATGGGATACGCCCCCGTCCAACGGAGATAATGCCGAGTGATGTCTCGTACGGGCTTCATCGAGACATCCTTATCGTCGAAGTAGCTTTCGCTGTTTTATTTTCCACTGCAACTCAAAAGAACTTATTAGTTATGATCTCTGAAGTACTTGGTTTCTAAACTCAAAACCTGGTCTGTAATATTTACTTATGCTAATGATGTAATATTTGCTGGAATGTGGTATTCTCTGGGGCTCATCGTCGCGTGAGCGTTTGTATGTATGGCATTCGATCCGCCCTACCGTGGTTGTATCGGGAGGTTATACCCGACAGACCAGTGGATTACTCCGTTTGAAGTGTAAGGTTAACCGAGATTGCCTTAATGGTGATCGTTAATACACTTGAGCCGGATTAATTCAGGTGGTTCTGCCACAGCTGGTATCAGAGCCGTAGCTGGTGCCACAGCTTGCAATAGCTGGCTCCAGAGCCAAAATGGTAGCCCCGATCCATGACCCGGAAAGAAAGGGGAAAAGTTGCACGTGTGACTCTAGGGAGTAACCACGTGACGTGTGTTTAGGTTTCCCTTGCAAGGTTAAGAAATTCGATTCGAATCGTCCGTTTCTCACGGCTATTGAGACTGCTTAACCATTTTTACCCACAGAGTAAGAAGAGGAACAATGAGGATGAATGAACTGGTTGAATGAAAATTTAATGCTTCACCATGTATGCTTTTGGATAGCTGCTTATCTAGAATGGTTAACGAAACTAGAAGCTTGAGCTAAAAATTGAAAGTAAGGACCCACTTGTAGAAGCTTTTCGGCAAAACAAACTCCTGAGCCAAAAGCCTTGCATATCTAGAGTCGGTGGAGTAGATTCCACTACTCGGGTAAGTCTTGCTGAGTATTAGTATACTCAGCCTTGCTTGTGGCTCGTTTTCAGGTGAGACCTTCGAAGATATGATTGCTAGCTTGACTTGGCCCTGCACTCTTCCCCCTGGTTGGTCGGTGGAATGGGATACGCCCCCGTCCAACGGAGATAACGCCGAGTGATGTCTCGTACGGGCTTCATCGAGACATCCTTATCGTCGAGTAGCTTTCGTTGTTTTATTTTCCGCTGCAACTTAAACTCTGAAGAACTTCTTAGTTATGATCACTGAAGTACTTGGTTTCTAAACTCAAAACTTGGTTTGTAATAATTACTTATGTTAATGTTGTAATATTTGATGGAATGTGGTATTCTCTGGGCTCATCGTCGCGTGAGCATTTGTATGTATGGCGCTCGATCCGCTTACCGTGGTTGTATCGGGAGGTTATACCCGACAGACCAGTGGATTACTCCGTTTGAAGTGTAAGGTTAACCGAGAATGCCTTAATGGTGATGGTTAATACACTTGAGCCAGATTAATTCAGGTGGTTCTGCCACAGCTGGTATCAGAGCCGTAGCTGGTGCCACAGCTGGCAACAGCTGGCTCCAGAGCCGAAATGCATACGCCAGAGAATGCGACAAACCATAGAAAAAAACTTATTTTCATAAAACTTGACTAGAAGGTGTGTTGCGAAATGCGTTGGTACGTTAAGGATGGTGCTTAGTTCGTAAAGCCCTAAGGGATTATGGGAAAGTTACTAGGTGGCTATCTAACTTATGAAATATTATCAACTGACTTCCAGCACATTACTTTCTGTCAAAACTTACTTTCATGCACAACCGACCTTAAATTCTGTAACGACGCACTCATCGCTAAGGTAAGAAGGTAAGGATCCTCAGCCAACTGAGAGAGCTTGGCCTTCCTGTCGGTGATGCGAACCGAACGCTGCCCTCAAGCGGTGGCTTACTTGAGGTGCTGCCAATATGCCAACTGTTAGTTGAACATATTGGGAGTAGAAGGTTTGGCGCAGGGTATGGCGATTGCTGTTCATACCCCAGTCTCATGACGGTACCCCCGTGAATACGCTATCTCGATAGCGTATGTTAACGTCGTCTGTACGGCGGAAATTGTACAGATATCGTTTCTATAAGTAAACGGTAATGAATACGGACGCTTTCATGAGTGCTGGCATGAAAGGTTCATGAAATATATATGCTTTCTCAATCTTCTGCAGGTACACTAACCGCAATTACGATAAAGTTAAGGAACGATTAGAAAGACTCGACTAGCTATTATAGCGAGAGCCGTATTGTGTATGCCACCGAGAATATCTTCATAAGACCAAAAGTATTGGCGATTATTTTATTTTGTGAGGACGAATAGGACGTGCATGCATCATGAACATATATATCTGAAACTGAAAATGCGTTGTATGAGAGCGGTAAGGTTCTTGCGTATCTAAGCGAGATTGTTCGTAAGGACTATCTAGCGAATCTGTCGCAAATCTGCCATGACCGAAAAGAGAGATTTATTGATCAAAGAAAATGACCTTTTCTGGTAAAGTTCATGTTGAAAGAATTGTTCCAAATTTCGTGTTCTATCCCCTGTTCAAAAATCAAAAATTCTGAACTTATGGGTAATAGCAAACAACAGAAACCATGGGATGTCAGATTTCTGTCCAGAATGAGCACTTCTGCCCCTTAAATTTTTAGGCCCCCTTTCTGCGGTTTTCTACCAAAGAGTACAACACAAAACTTGTTTCAAATTTACCCAGGTAGCTGCTGTTAAAATTTGGTAAATTTTGGCTGGGTAGATTTTCCCTGGTGCACGAAACTCTAGCCCTCTGTTCACTGAAAATTCTGGGTAGACAGAGAGGTAAAACCCGAAAAGAAAGACCATCTTAGAGACCTATCTAGCTCTGGAGTTGACTAGAAAAGTTGTTCACAAATACCTTAGGAGAGATCTGGTGAAATTTGAGAATTTTTGGATCAGAACTGTGGAAGTTATGGTTATTTTTGCACACTATACAGAATCTGTCCTTGTGCTGTTCACAGTTTTTCGCTATCTCACTCCATTTGATCTTTTGTTCAGATGGCCGAGCCTGTTGCTATGATGGTGGATGAGGATGGACGCGTACACTCGCAGTGTCTCCACTGGGAGGGCTTCTCCTCTATTTTGTGGGATGTTCTGCGTACCGCGGGCTATCTAATTCCCCCACGTTACGCCGGACTGGAGTTTGCGGAAAATGGAGTTACCCAGTGCCGTGTCAACGTGACCGTTTTTTCCGCACCCCCTACACCCAGAGTGGCCCGCCTTGGAGCTTGAGGCTGTTGGTCGCCGTTTGGCCGATACTTGGGAGCTTGCAGCCATGAGGGCGCTCACCACTTTTTGTGCGCAGCGTCCCGAGGTTGTCACACTCGCTCCCATTGGCTTGTTTCCTGCTGCACAGGACAACGACCCCTTTTGGCTCAACAGGGTGCAGCACGCACAGTACTTGGTAGACTTTCACGCCCAGGAAACTATCCATACCTCCGTGCAGTGCATGAGTGCACTCTACCGGCTTCAGACTCTCCAGAGTCAGGCGCTTGAGCAGCTCACTGATCTTGCTCAGGCCTACCACATGATGGCAGATACCAGGGATGAGCAGATTAAGGAGCTCAGTCAGGATCTTGAGGACAGAGATGCTCAGATTGGCCAACTTGAGGGCCAAATTCAGGAGCAGGACACTCCCATGGGTGAGAGAGATGCCACGATAGCACAGTTGGAGGAGCAGCTCCATGATCTAAGCCTTGAGTTGGAGGATGCTAATGAGCACATTCAGTGGCACCATGATCAGAATGACCATCCCCATGAGGAGGATATGGAGGAAGATGAGGAGGAGCCACAGGAGATTGATGGTACCTCCGGTATGGATTTTGAGGGCGAGGTACCACAGGCACCTCAGATGGGAGCTCACTCTCCTGCTCACAGCGAGTCGTCCGTCAACGACTTGGATGACTTCTAGATGACGGCCTAGGAGGACTTTTGCACATACTCCTCGATAGGGTAGCCTAACTTTTGGCAAGTGTTGTAATAGGCTAACTAGGAGTTGAGTAACTCTTTTGTGTTGGGTACACCTGAACCATGTGGATACCCTCAACTTGTAAGGAACGGCGATAAAACTTGGGTGATTTCGTTGTAAGTTGGTAAACGATGAAATCCGCAATCGCTGAGACTTGTCGGAACTTTTATCCATGTCTCCTTGCATTTCTTGGCTGAGTGTTGAATACCCTGTCAGGAATTTTGTGATCGTGGTTCTCACAAAAATTCAGCACCCTTGGACCCCGCTAGTTTAAGTTATAGGCGAAACAGTACCGATCAATCTGCTGAAAAACAGCTAAGACAGTAAGGCAAAGGACGAGCCTTTCGACCACCTTAGCTATAGTTCTAGCGCCGAAGTTAAATACCAAAGTGGCGCATTCCTAAATTCTCTGACTACTGCCAAAGTATGAGATGTTTTAGATGGACCCACAGCAAGCTATGATTTTCCTCGTAGCAACCAGAGATTCTGTCCATACTTCTAGCTGTGATTCCGGAAGTCTTTGACTACACCAATCATTTATGAATCGAGGAAGTAATATGGATCGCGTTGCTAATGGTAACCTTTCACGTTTCAGATGGTTGGATCAACACGTGGCAACCCCGATGGTTTTGGTGCCGGTGGCAGCCGCTCGCGACAATCGCCACCACCCCCGCCCAGTTTGGTGGAAGTGATGGCCGCTCAAACCGAACTGCTGCGTCAGATCGTACAAGGACAGCACCAGCAGAGGGGTGGACACAATGCTCACCAACCCCAAGCTGCAGGATACACGGATTTCCTAGGGACCCAGCCGCCCTTGTTCCAAAAGACCGAGGAACCCCTGGACGCAGATGCATGGATTCGCACCATCGAATCCAAGTTCACATTACTTGTGGCCCCATGCTCAGAAGCCAACAAAGCTCGTTTTGCCGCGCAACAGCTTCGCGGTACCGCTCGACTGTGGTGGGACCACTATTTTGCTATGCTCCCCGCTGATCACATTGTCAGCTGGGATGAATTCAAGACCGCATTCCGGGCACATCATATCCCCGAGGGTCTCCTAGAGAGGAAGTTGAATGAGTTCCTGGCACTCACCCAGGGCACCCGCACCATGCTGCAGTACGCCCAGGCATTCAACAACCTATGCCAGTATGCAGGCTATCACGCTGATACGGATGCCAAGAAGCGTGACCGTTTCCGCCGAGGTCTGAACACCAAGCTTAAGGAACGTCTGAACCTAGCCCGGGCTGACACCTACAACAAATTGGTCAATATGGCCATTACCCAGGAAGACTGTATCATGGCACACCGGGCAGAGAAGAAGAGAAAGGCACCCGCTGGACCATCAAGTGCTCAACCACCAAGGTATTGCATCGTGCAAAATGCCGCGCCCACCACTCCACCAAGGGCCCCTCAGCCAGGGAGATGGATTGCCAGACCCCCACAGCAGCCAGGCGTGGTACGACCCCCGATGCCTTCACAGAATGGTCCGAGGCCCATTCTTCAACAGTCTCTTCGACCTAGCCCCGCGAATCACTGTTTCAAATGTGGGAGTTCCAACCACTTCGCACGAGAATGCCCTCAGTCTGGGCAGCCCAACCAAGGTCAAGGATCCAACCCGAACACCAAGAACAGGGGCAAGAGACAGACCCTGCAAGTCAAGCAAGGACGGATTAACTTCACCACGTTTGCAGAGCTTCCTGAAGGAGCCCCAGTGATGTCGGGTACATTCTCTATCCATAATAAGCCTGCAGTTATATTATTTGATTCTGGTGCATCGCATAGTTTCATAAGTGCAAAATTCGGTGCAAAAGTAGGCTTGGATGTTTGTCACACCAAAGGGTCATATATGATATCAACACCGGGTGGTAAAATTGCTTCAAACCAAATGGTCAGACAAGTACCAGTCAAATTGGGTAGTAAAACCATCGACACAGACCTTGTCCTTTTACCTCTTGACGGCATGGACATTATTTTGGGAATGAACTGGATGACTATGCATGGAGTCACACTGGACCTTTCTTCCCGAGCCGTTGAGATAAATTCACCTAGTCACGGAGCCACTACCCTTTACCTACCATTCCTAGATTGCAGGAATTCCTGTGCTTACAAGATGGAAGGACTTAAGCTAGATGATATTCCTGTGGTAAACGAGTATGCCGACGTTTTTCCGGATGACTTACCAGGAATGCCACCGGATAGGGACATTGAGTTCATCATTGAACTTCAACCAGGCACTGCACCTATATCCAAAAGACCATATAGGATGCCCCCTAAAGAATTGGCAGAACTGAAAATTCAACTCCAAGAACTACTGGACAAAGGTTTCATTCGCCCTAGCGCGTCACCTTGGGGATGTCCAGCCCTATTCGTAAAGAAGAAGGATGACAGTTTGAGATTATGTGTGGACTACCGACCTCTCAATGCGGTAACTGTTAAAAATAAATACCCCCTTCCTCGCATCGATGTACTCTTCGATCAATTAGCTGGAGCCAGAGTCTTCTCAAAGATTGATCTTCGTTCGGGATATCACCAAATCAAGATTCGCCCCTGCGATATTCCTAAGACTGCCTTCTCCACACGATATGGACTATATGAGTTTTTGGTCATGTCCTTTGGACTCACCAACGCCCCTGCCTATTTCATGTATCTCATGAATTCGGTATTCATGCCCGAGCTTGATAAATTCGTCGTAGTGTTCATCGACGACATCCTTATCTATTCCAAGGATGAGGAAGAGCATGCCAAGCACCTTCGCATTGTTCTTCAGCGACTCAGAGACCATCAGCTCTATGCTAAGTTTTCTAAGTGTGAATTCTGGTTGGATACTGTAAAGTTCTTAGGTCACACGATCTCCAGCGAAGGCATAGCTGTTGACCCCAGCAAGGTACAAGAGGTAATGGATTGGAAACCCCCTACCTCCGTTCATCAGATTCGCAGTTTCCTCGGCTTAGCCGGTTACTACCGTCGCTTCATCCCGGATTTCTCTCGAATTGCTAAGCCCATGACTGAACTGTTAAAGAAGGAAGTAAAGTTTGTATGGAATGAGAAATGTGAAGAAGCTTTCCACACTCTCAGAGAGCATCTGACTACTGCACCTGTGTTAGCTCAACCCGATAATACCAAATCATTCGATGTGTATTGTGACGCATCGGGTACTGGTCTAGGATGTGTGCTTATGCAAGAGAATCGAGTGATTGCATATGCCTCACGAGCCCTTCGGCCCCACAAACAGAATTATCCCACTCATGATCTTGAGCTTGCAGCTGTCATTTACGCTCTGAAAATATGGAGGCACTATCTCATGGGTACACAATGCAATATCTACACGGATCATAAGAGTCTCAAGTATATCTTCACACAAGCCGATCTGAATATGAGACAACGGAGATGGCTAGAATTAATCAAGGATTATGACCTTGAAGTGCACTATCACCCCGGCAAGGCTAATGTAGTCGCGGATGCATTGAGCCGCAAGTCCCATTGCCATTGCTTATCCATGGAATCCTACCATGAGACATTGTGTGCAGAGATGAGGAAGCTTAACATGGAGATGGTTTCCCAAGGCACGCTAGATCACATCTCAGTTGAGCCCACTCTTCACGACCAAATCGTCATGGCACAACAACATGATGAAGGAATTAAGATCATCAAACAAAAACTCTCTCTAGGTGAGGAGAAGTATAAATGTTTCCGCCAGTACCATAAGGGAGTTCTATGGTTCGAAAGTCGTATAGTCGTTCCGAAGAATCGTGAACTCCGCAAGCAAATTCTTGATGAGGCACACCTTTCCAAATTCTCTATCCACCCCGGCAGTAGCAAAATGTATCAAGACCTAAGGAAAAACTTCTGGTGGACTAGAACGAAAAGAGAAATTGCTACGTATGTCTCAGAATGTGACACGTGCCAGAGAGTAAAAGCTAGCCACTTGAAGATAGCCGGTACACTTCAACCGTTACCTATACCATCCTGGAAATGGGAAAACATAAGTATGGACTTCATCGTTGGACTACCAAACACTTCCCAGAGACATGACTCCATATGGGTTATCGTGGATAGACTCACGAAGACGGCACATTTTCTTTCGGTACACACCACCCATTCTACCATGAAATATACCGAGATTTACCTCGATCGTATTGTTTGCCTACATGGAATACCTAAGACAATTATTTCCGATCGTGGTCCTCAGTTTGTAGCACGCTTTTGGGAACAACTGCAAACGTCTCTTGGCACTAAACTGATTCGCAGCTCAGCATACCATCCTCAGACTGACGGACAAACGGAAAGAGTAAACCAAATTCTTGAAGACATGCTGAGAGCCTGCGTCATTCATTATGACAAGGATTGGGACAAATGCCTACCCCTAGCAGAGTTCTCGTACAACAACAGCTATCAAACGAGTTTGAAAATGGCACCATTTGAGGCCCTATACGGGCGAAGGTGTCGGACTCCTTTGAGCTGGTCACAAACCGGAGAACGAAAAATAATTGGACCCGACCTGGTAATCGAGGCAGAGGAGAAAGTAAAAGTAATACAAGCAAATCTTAAAGCCGCACAAGCCCGACAAAAGAGCTATTCTGACAAAAGGAGGAAGCCCCTAAAATTCGAAGTTGGCGATCATGTCTATCTTCGAGTTTCACCAACCAAGGGAGTGCGAAGATTTGGAATCAAAGGCAAACTAGCTCCCCGTTATGTTGGTCCTTACGAAATCGTTGAGAGCTGCGGACCCGTAGCCTACAGATTACGACTGCCCCCTCAGGTCACGGCCACCCATGATGTCTTCCACGTATCTCAACTCAAGAAGTGTATTCGAGTCCCTACCGAGATTGTGGAACAACAAGAAATATCGTTGGAACCCGACCTCTCATATGTCGAACACCCAGTTAAGGTTTTGGATCAAAAAGAGAGAGAGACCAGGAGGAAAGTGATTAGAATGTATAAAGTACAATGGAATCACCACACGGAAGAAGAAGCCACCTGGGAAACCGAGAGCTACCTAAACCAACATTTCCCTGGGTTTCTTATCTCAACCACTGGTATGTGCACCCATGTCCACACTAAGATTTACCGAATCTCGAGGCGAGATTCTTGTTAAGGGGGGAAGGCTGTGACAACCCTGGTAAATTACATTTCTAAAATCAATGTCATTAGCCTAACCCTATGCTTAACTAACTAATAAAAGGGTGAAAAGAATTAGGACGAGAGAAGTTGAAATTAAAATTTAAATTGGGCACTTTTGGACACTTTTGAACTTTTAAATTTAACTTTCAAACCATAAGCCAAATGAGATGTTGCCTGAAACCAAATTTGTAGAACTTCTTATTCTGAACAACTTTCGTGTTCAAAAGTTTTAGAAATTCAAATTACAAAGAGGAGAAAACGCCCGGTTTGCACCCAGCCCCCTGAAGTTTTTCAAATTCTCGCAATCAGGCCCCTCGCTCCCTCCCTCTCTCTCCCCTCCCCGCCCGACAGCCCGCCAGGTGGCCGGCGACGCCTGACCGGCGCGAGGCGCCAGGCCAGTGGCCGCCGCGCCACTCCGCCACGGCCGGCTTTGCCCCCTCCCCACGCCGCGCTGCCCAGTAGCCGCCCGCGCGTGCGCACGCCGCTGCCTCGTTCCACCTCGCCGCCCGCCGCGCCCAACCACCGCACCCCGCCGTGCCGCCCCGGCTAACGCGCCCCGCCCGTTGCTGCGCCTACCCTCCGCCCGAGCCGCTGCAGCAGCTGCTCCACCACTCCGCGCGCCACACTATCTCCCGCGCCCACGCCAAATCCCGGCCGCCCAGTCGCCCGCGTCCGCCCGCCGCACGCCGCGCCGGCGTTCTGCTGCCGCCCGCCGTGCCCAGTGCCGCGCTGTGCCATGCCTCCGCCCCGCGCATCGCCCAGGCCCTCCACACCCCCTCCTGCCCCTATAAAAGCCCCGCCCGGCCGCCCGCGCGCGAGCCACCGCAAACAGAACGCCTCGCCGTCGCCATTGCCGCCGCCGAGCGCCGCCCGCCCGTGGACACCTCTCCACCGCCGCCCACCGCCCAAATTGAGCCTCCAGCCACCACTACATCATCCCCCTGAAGCTCGCCGACCCGCCCAACGCCGCCCAGAACCACCGGAGCGCCGCCGCCCGCGCTGCCGCCGCCGCCGCCGCCCCTGCTCGCCGTGGACAGCTCGACCCCGACCTCCTCCATCCAAGCCAAGCCCCTGAGCAGCTTCCCCACGCGCCACTGAAGGTAGCTGACCGGACCAGGCCACCCCAAGCCCGCCGGAGCACCGCCGTCGACGCGTGCCGCGCCGCCGCCGCCTCTGCTCCAACGCCGGCGAGCCCTTCCCGGCCGTACCCCACTTGAACAACACCCCCACGAGGTAGCCCTCGCACCCCTGAACCTTCCCCGACCCTCACCCCTCGCCGCCGGTGAGCCCCTCGCCGGAATTTCGGCCGGCCGCCGTACCCGAGCCGCCCGAGGACCCAATTGCAAGAATTTAAATCTTTAGAAGGGTCTGCGCGTAAGATTCAAGGACCTAGTTGTAAAAGAAAGTTTCAAATCTGGATTCAAATTCAGTGAACTTGTAAAATTCGTATAAAATCGTAGAAAATTCATAAAAATGCAAACTCAACTGTTCTGGAATCCTAAGAACAAACTCTACCCCTTTTGTTACAAAAAGTTTCTCAGAATCTCAACATATTTTGCTCTGCATTAAATGGAAACTTTAATGGACTTATTTTGTACCCACTGTTGTAGAACAATGCTGACCCTAAATTTTGGGCAGTAAGTTAGTTGCTTGATGTTTAGGACTGTGTAAAAAGATCAGGCCCAAATTCCACCTCTAACTACACTGTTTGTTAAACTTAGTTTCATACCTTAAGTGGCTAGATATATTTTATCCCTGCAGTTAGGTGATGAATCACCCAATGAAACTTTTTCTATGCTAGTGTATTGGTACCTAGAAGCCAGAGAAAAATTGGGAGACTTTTTATCTCACAGTAACCTACTTATTTGAGTTATGTGCTAATAACATACATTAAATCAAGAAAATAGTATCTTAGCTTGGAAAATTCTCAAATTTTTACTAGGAGATACACTATGGTAGAGGTTTCTGTGTAACAAGTTGCATGGAGAAAAACCCTCTGTAGCGTCCTGTAAAAATGAATCCTTGAATAACCTAGGTGTGAAATGTCATATTTTCTATGCTCTGGATACTCCATAATAAATCCTACAAAAACTACAGTAGCTTCTGCATGCTTAAGTGAAAGCTCTGTAAAAATCTTAGACTCATTTGTTGCACCAATTGTTCTGTACAAAAAGAACAAGGATCTAACAGCAACTATGTAATATATTTTTCATAATTAATCTGTTACATAAAATTGGCTGAAAATTTTACAGTAAGCACATCTTTCCCTGATGTGGCTAAATCCAAAATTTCATGACCAGAAACTATCCATTGTAGTAATTACACTTAAATCGTATCGATTACCATTACCACGACTTAAACTTGTGCATTCATGTAGAATCGACGACTCTCGCCGACGGAACTTACGAGCTGGTGCCTGCGTCCGAGAGTGAGCAGCGTGAAGCTCAAGTAAATCTAACTGAAGCTCTTGAAGATCCGAGCCCAAATTCGGAAGAGCCCCAAGCTAACTGTGAAGGCAAGCCCCGGAGCATAACCCATCTCTTTCCTAAATTATGCAACTCATTACTCCTTGCCTGTGCATTAAGTTTATAGGAGTTGAATGAAAACTTAGTTGCATGATGTTAGGAACCCTTGCTTGAAAACTAGACGTAAGGTTCGATAGAATGCTGTGCTAATAGGACTCCGGTAAAAGTCGAGTGATTTTCTGTCACTCGCGAGAAAATAGGAGTTGAATGTCTACTACACGCTGCAATCATAAGGACACGGACGGGCTATGGAACGATGGTTATGATTGAGGCCCGTCTGTCTAGTGAAAAATACTAAGGCCGCAGGGTGTGGTAGTGATGGTTAAGTCTTTGAACGTACTAAACACATGCCGAGATTATGGGAATCGGTAAGCTTAAGTACCTGATTGGCCCGGCAAGGGGACGGCATCCTACCCTTTGAACTTCGGTCCCATGTGCATATGGCGAGTGCAGAGAGTGGTCACGACCCGGCGCCGAACCGTGGCGTGGGGCTCTTGTACTCTCGGAGGGTAGCCCCGATCCACGACCCGGAAAGAAAGGGGAAAAGTTGCACGTGTGACTCTAGGGAGTAACCACGTGACGTGTGTTTAGGTTTCCCTTGCAAGGTTAAGAAATTCGATTCGAATCGTCTGTTTCTCACGGCTATTGAGACTGCTTAACCATTTTTACCCACAGAGTAAGAAGAGGAACAATGAGGATGAATGAACTGGTTGGATGAAAACTTAATGCTTCACCATGTACGCTTTTGGATAGCTGCTTATCTAGAATGGTTAACGAAACTAGAATCTTGAGCTAAAAGTTGAAAGTAAGGACCCACTTGTAGAAGCTTTTCGGCAAAACAAACCCCTGAGCCAAAAGCCTTGCATATCTAGAGTCGGGGGAGTAGATTCCACTACTCGGGTAAGTCTTGCTGAGTATTAGTATACTCAGCCTTGCTTGTGGCTCATTTTCAGGTGAGACCTTCGAAGATATGATTGCTAGCTTGACTTGGCCCTGCACTCTTCCCCCTGGTTGGTTGGTGGAATGGGATACGCCCCCGTCCAACGGAGATAATGCCGAGTGATGTCTCGTACGGGCTTCATCGAGACATCCTTATCGTCGAAGTAGCTTTCGCTGTTTTATTTTCCGCTGCAACTCAAAAGAACTTATTAGTTATGATCTCTGAAGTACTTGGTTTCTAAACTCAAAACCTGGTCTGTAATATTTACTTATGCTAATGATGTAATATTTGCTGGAATGTGGTATTCTCTGGGGCTCATCGTCGCATGAGCGTTTGTATGTATGGCATTCGATCCGCCCTACTGTGGTTGTATCGGGAGGTTATACCCGACAGACCAGTGGATTACTCCGTTTGAAGTGTAAGGATAACCGAGATTGCCTTAATGGTGATGGTTAATACACTTGAGCCGGATTAATTCAGGTGGTTCTGCCACAAGAAGGGATTTTGAGCTCGGGAAAGGGCAGAAGGACCTGAGCTTCTGGTGCACCGAGGAGTGTCGGGAGCTTCGACTTTTATAGCCGGGTGGCAGGGGCACGCCGGCCGGCTCCATGAGCGGCACTGCGAGCTCCAAATCACCTCCCTATGCGTAGGGTGTTAGGTGAGAGCACCTCTCGTCGGTGCTGATGGGACACGAACGGCGAGGGGAGGCCGGCGGACCTGCATGGTGCCTAACGTCCTGGCACGGTGCTCCCTCATGCTCGTCCTTCGTGTGCACGCTGCCCTCTGATCAAGCTCCACTAATGCTGCTGCCTTTCGTCGAGTTTCTGCACGATGGGACGTGAACGGTGCACGGAGGATCCAACCATCCATCATGGGTGCATGATGATGGGTGCAAAGAACCATCATCCCGGCCCCTGCATGTTAATAGAGTGGCCACAAGCTGCACCCTGGCCAGGTGAAGACAAGTGGGGCCGGCCGGCCTAGGTGGGGCTGGCCGGCCTGTACTCTAGCCGTAAAATTTTCAATTTTTTATGCAATGCAGATTGAAAGTAAAGTTCGCAAAATAAAGATGCTTTTTGCAGAATTTTAAACATGCCATGATTGAAATGAAAATTGGAAGAATTAAACTATCCTATATGCAAATGCAAGAATGGATAACTACCATGTACCTCATGGCGAGGGCTCGGGTTTTGAGTCCGGAGCGGGACTCTACGTTCCTTAAGTTCGGTTGTCATCACCTGCTGGAGCTGCTGTCAGTGGTGACACTTTCTCACGCCACACTTTCTTCGTGGGCGTGGCTGATTCGACCTTGTTCATCTCTGATTCCAGAAATTTCTTACGTTGGATCCGTCGCTTCGCATTTCTTTGGTTATGCACCTTGATTTCCTTCTCTCAAATTCGTATGCTTTCTATGAGTTCGATGAGGCTTTCAATGGCAGGAATAGCTAGGTCCTCCGGTTTCTTCTTGGATCTTTTCTTGGGCTCTTTATCAAGCTTCTTCTCGGATTGTTGTTTCTGGTTGACTGTCTTGACTTGGGAAGACTATTCTACCTTTGGCCTGAAGGAGAACTTCTCTTTCTGCCCATTGATGTTGAGCTAGATTTCTCCGGCTCCCACATCGATATGTGCATTTGCTGTGCTCAAGAACGGCCTCCCTAGGATGAGAGGGGTCTTGGTGTCGACTTCGATGTCTAGGACAACGAAGTCTACGGGGACGAAAAAGTTCCGGATTTTCACTGGAATATTTTAGGCGATTCCCGCGGGGTAGCACACTGATTAGTCCGCTAGCTGCAAACACATGGCAGTAGGAGTAAGCGCATGATGGTTAAGTTTGTCATAGACTACCTTAGGCATGACGCTGACGCTTGGCCCCAAGTCGCAGAGTGCATGCTTGAAGTATTGAGTCCCGATTGAGCATGTGATAGTGGGACATCCTGGGTCTTTCTTTTTCTCCGGGAGAGGATCGAGTATAGCTGCGCTACACTCTTCTGTGAGCTGTACTACCTCGGTGGTCGGCAGGTCCTTCTTGTTTCCAAGGATATCGTTCATATACTTGGCATACGTAGGTACCTGCATTACATCAAGTAGTGGTATATTGACATACAACTTCTTGATTACCTCGATAAACTTGCCAAATTGTTCATCGGCCACCGGCCTCCTTCTCCATTCCGGAAACGGTAAGGCGGTTGTGTTGTAGTATTCTCGAGGAGCCCTTGGGGCTTTCTCAACTTCTCCATGGGTAGCAGAGGTGCTTCCGTGAGCCTCCTCCTGCACCTCGTCTTCAGCAATGGTATCCCTGGCGGTTACGGTCTCCCACCGTGAACCTGCAGCCTGTGGTAGGAGTGGATCTTGCGTGGACTTTCCAGCCCGCGTAGTCACCGCATTCACGTTTTCCTTTGGGTTAAGTTCCGGTTGCCCGGGCAGTTTCCCCATGTTAGGGTTAGGATAGGATGTGGCGAGTTGAGCTACTTGAGTTTCGGTCATTTCATTAAAGCTCAACTGGTTTTTAATAACAAAGTAAGAACCCTCTAGTTGTGCGGCCAGAGACTCCAAAATTTTATCATTAGCTTGAAATTTCTTGCTAATGTTATCATTAATTTGTTTCTAGCCGTACACTAGGTCTTATAAAGAAGGCTGAAAATTGTTATTAAAATTGTTACCTTGCTCTTGACCGAAGGGGAGGTTGGGCTTGGAGTTCCACCCTTGCTGAGGACGATATCCTAAATTGTTGGAAAAGTTGTTCCCAACAAAATTCGCATCCTACGTTCTTAGTGGGCAGCTGTTGCCCGAATGCCTAGTGTCGCCACATGTCTCACATGTGATCCTCGAGTCCATGATCTAATTGACCTATTGGTTTGGAGATTCTAGCTTCTTCATGGGGAGATCCATCTTGGCCGCCAGCATATCTACACCATCAATCTGGTGTACTCCTTTCTGGCGAGCTGGTGTTTTATCTCCCTTCCAACTTTGGTTCGAGGTGATCTTGTCTATTAGCGTCTTGGCCCGTGCAACATCCAGAGAGAGGAATGCTCCTCCTGCTGCTGCATCGATGTGGTCTTGCTCTCTCTGACTGAAGCCATGGAAGAAGTTCTGTATAATCAGCCACTCTTCCATGCCATGGTGTGGACATGCTGCTATGTAATCCTAGAGTCTTTCCTAGGCTTCCGGGATGATTTCATCCTGGAGTTGTTGGAAACTTGAGATCCTATTTTTGAGGGCATTGGTTTTTCCCACTAAGAATTACTTGGCCAGGAATGCGTTGGAGCAGTCATTCCAAGTAGTGAAGTCCGCCTTGTTGGTGTAGAACCACGTCTTTGCTTTGCCCACCAAAGAGAAAGGGAACAGACGAAGGCGAACGTTATCCAATGTAGTGCCTTTGGGGTTGATTGTGCTACTCACTACCATGAAGTTCTGGAGGTGAGCGTTGGCATCTTCAGTTGCCTTCACACAGAATAGGCTAGCTTGGACCATGTTGACAAGTCCAGTCTTCAGCTCGAAGCCATCAGTGCCTTGGGTATTATCCAAACCAGTAGGGATATGACTGCTGGATGGGGCCGAGTACTGATGGAGTGTATTCTGAGCCATTGGGAAAACAACGTTGACGAACTCCCTCCTAAGGTAACCCTTTTCTGAGGTGGGACAATCCTTTGCCGAACAACACTCCCAATTCTTTCTGGATTCGGATGTAAGTTTCTTGTTAGGTTGAAACCGGTCATGCATTGCTCTGCATATATCAAAAAGACAAAGAGAGAAATGCTAAGCCCGCTAAAGCTAGCGGTGAATAAAATAACAAAATTTACCAAATGAATCAATGATATCTATAGCACCAAATTGCTTCCACGGCAACGGCGCCAGAAATGCTTGTTGGCGTTTCTTATGCCCAATAGAATAGAGATTCCGCAAGCGCACATAATACACCATTGTAGCACTTCACCTTGGAGTATTCCAGGGTATCGAATTTCCACGGGGAAGCGTTATGGTCTAAAGAGTATCGATTGAAGGGATGGTAAACTTTACTAGGAATAATCACCAGCTAGATAGCAGGGGTAAGCCAGATAAATAGTGTTGGCGCTAAAATCGGCCGGGTAGGAATCGGCCGATGGGTCTTCAGCGTCGGACACAGAACCCGGGAGAATCTGCTTAGCTCCTGTTCGGGTTATCGCCCTGTTGCGGTTCGCGCGGCGTGCCAGTCAATCTGACCTGTTGATTGACAAGGAAATAGAGTATTAAATTCCAGGCGCGTCGATCGGCTGGATTTCCGATCTGTCCTGAGGAGCGCGTTGGCGGTAAATCGGCCGATTTGCTGTAGAGATGATCGGCTATGAGTCAGCCGATGATCGTATGGTAATTGTGAAAACTGCCGGAGCAATCTAAACAATTACTATAGAAGCAACACTTGAAACAGATCTAATCGGCTATATGGCGATGAATTGAAGGAGAACAATGACGAAGCCGATTACCCTGATCTCAAGCTGGATAACTGGTGATAATACTAGAATAACAGGTAAAACTTGCAATTCTAGTAAATATCGATAACTTGTGAATAAATCCAAACGAAACCATAGCGATGCGCCCGTAGTTAAAGCTCGGATATTACTCGATAATCGGAACCTACCAATTGGCCGGAGATCAGGTTGATGCAGCCCTGCCAATCCGTACGAACTCGTGAAAGAAGAAAATATTGGCGAAGTCGCCGACTTGAAAGGTAAAGTAAAGGTAAAGTACTGGTAAAAAGTAGAAGTATTTTGTTGATTGATGTTGGTTGTTTTTTGCAAAACCCTAGCGACTCCTATTTATACCCTGAAACTAGGACTCCTGGTCGATTACGACTTGTTACAACCTTATTTAAAACAGGAAAACTACTATATCTATAATAACTTTAAAAAGGAAACGGACTCCCGCAGAATCTTCCGCCGCCGCCTCCTAATCCAATCAGGACCTCTTCAATTGCTTTCCGGCCGTCTTAGCATACCTCGTTGACCAGCTTTTGACCAGGATCTTCTGGAATAATCCTATCCTGTCGGTGTGGGCTGCGCCACCAATCGGCCGATTTTCGACTGTTACCCCGATCGGCCGATTCCTTACTGTAGCTCTCAGATCTTCTGCATCGGCCAACCTTCTTCTCCTGACGCCGATTCAATACGTGTCAAAATCTGGCGTCAACACATGCCCCCCAGTTTCGGAGTAAAATATAACTTTTTCGTTGAAACTCTTTCTTTAATCCTTCTCTCCAAGCTTCCCCATTGCGACAGGAGTAAACCTCGGAATCAGTTGCGTTACCTTTCCCTCTGCATCTGATCTTTTTCTATAATCAGGTTTATGACATGGAATCCGGTAACGGGATTTGGCATGTAGATTCAGACTTTGACCGTCTCCCCTGGCAGCTTTACATTTACTGATGCCTTTACTCCGACGGTACACGTCTTGCCAACCCTCTGTCTCTTCCTTTCTATAAATACGACTCTTCGTATTATTTCCAAAAATGTTCATCTGGCTTGTCTTCTTTTCCTTCTGAAACCCACCGTTCGCCGTCTTTGGTCAAGCATTAAAATGTCTTCTCGATCCTCCTCTTCCGTTAATCAGGTATCAATTTCCTCTCCATCCTTTCCTGAGATATCTTACTTTGTTCCAACATATTTGTCTATTCCTTCTTTCAGCCGAACCGTCTCAGCCCCGGTTTGGAAAGAGCGATTGAAATCATGCATTCGGGCAAGCCATTGTCGCAAGCTGACATAGATCTGATAAAAGCTAATTCTGAAGAACTGAAAGATCATGTTCCTGCCAATGTCCGATCAATCTTGGACCATATGGATCTCGTCTGCTTTGAACAAATGCCATCCTCTGACGAGAGTTCTTCATCTTCTCACCGACTTGCTGAAGCTAAGACCGAAGCCACCATGAAAGATTTGGAAGAGGAAAAGGCCCGCCTGCTGAAAGAACTCTGCGACCAAGCTGAAGCTGGAGTCACTGCAAAGGACTTGAAAGATGAAAGGCTCTCCCTCATGATAAGATTAGGTCGCGTCGAAAGAGAAATCCAACGCAGGCGTAACCAGTAGTGTTTTTATTCTAAGGGCGACTTACACCATGTCGGCCATGTAATCTTGATATATCTTGCTGTAAGTTATGCATCTACCCAAATGCTTGGATAGTACCTTTTCAAATATCTTCCATTCAGAGCTCTTGGGAATTCCTCCCCTTCTATCGTTTCCAGAATGTATGCATTTCCGGGAGCACATCGGCCGATTCTATACGGCCCTTCCCAAGTGGGTGACCACTTACCGAATTTGGGATCCTTAGATCCTATCGGCAGCACCAGCTTCCATACCAGATCTCCCTGAGAGAACTGTTTGACTTTGACCTTCTTGTCATACCATCTGGCCACCCTTTTCTTGTTCTCCTCTATGCTGATTAGAGCTCTTAACCGCAAACCCGCCGAATCGTCAAGTTCATCTTTCATGAGAAAGGAATAATCATCGTCCGTTAACTGATCCTGTAGCGATATGCGTCTTGACCCTGTTCTTATTTCCCATGGTAAGACTGCTTCATGGCCATAAACCAAATGATAAGGGGATATTTTAGTGGCCCCATGACAAGCCATCTTGTACGCCCATAAAGATTCAGCCAAAGACATATGCCACTTCTTGGGTTGTTCTTCTATCTTCCTCTTAATTAGCTTGATTATCCCCTTGTTAGATGACTCCGCTTGGCCATTGGCTTGAGCATAGTATGGCGAGGAATTTAATAATTTAATCCCCATATCGGCGGCGAACTCTCCGAATTCTCCAGAAGTGAACATTGTCCCTTGATCAGTTGTGATGGTTTGAGGAATACCAAATCGATATATAATATGGCTTTTAACAAACTCAATCATATCGGCTGATGTCACGTTCCTCAGAGGAACTGCCTCCACCCATTTGGTAAAGTAATCTGTAGCCACCAATATGAACTTATGCCCTTTGCTAGACGGAGGATGAATCTGTCCGATGAGATCTATTCCCCAACCTCTGAACGGCCACGGCTTAATTATCGGATTCATAGCCGATGCTGGTGCGCGCTGCACATTGCCAAACTTCTGACAGTCTTGGCATCCTTTGTAATACTTGAAACAATCTTCCAGGATGGTCGGCCAGTAATATCCATTGTTCCTGATCATCCACTTCATTTTATGGGCCGATTGATGAGCTCCACACACGCCTTCATGGATTTCTCCCATTAGGACCTTTGCGTCTTCTGTTCCCAGGCATTTGAGAAGAACTCCATCAATCGTCCGAAAAAATAAGTCATCCTCAAGTAACACATACTTTGTAGCCTGAAAACGTATTCGCCGATCCACCTTTTGGGATGGATTTTTCAAATAATCAGCGATCTCCTTCCGCCAGTCATCGGCCGCGAGTTCTAGCGTCATCGCTCCCTGAATCGGCCGATACCCAGAAGCATGTTGAGCCAGTCTGTTGGCTTCCTCATTATAACCTCTGGGGATGTGCTCAATTGTTGCAGATTTGAAGCCTCTCAGAAGTTGAAGACAATCTTCATAATAAATTCTCAAGATGTCGTCTTTGCATTCGGATCGTCCTGTTAACTGATCCACAATGAGCATAGAGTCCCCAAAGATCTCGACTGCATCCGCCCTGACTTCTATTAACAATTGGATGCCTTTCAGAACAGCTCGATATTCCGCCTGGTTGTTGGTTGCAGAAGCTTCTATCGGCAGAGAGAAATCATAAGTTGCCCCCCGAGGCGACACAAGAACGATGCCGATTCCTGATCCGACCCCACACGAAGAACCATCAAAATATAAAGTCCATGGAACTGGTTCAACGGCGGCAATTTCTGGTCCACAATGCTGAACTACGAAATCGGCCAACACTTGACCTTTGACGGCTTTGGCCGATTCGTACCTTAGATCGAATTCTGACAAGGCCAGGATCCATTTTCCAATTCGCCCCTTCAAAATCGGCAATGATAGCATATACTTCACCACATCATCCTTGCACACGACTATGCATTCTGCCGATAGCAAATAGTGCCTGAGCTTAGTACATGAAAAGTACAAGCACAAGCATAACCGCTCTACCGAAGAATATCTCGTTTCGGCATCTAAAAGTCTTCTACTGACGTAGTACACCACTCGTTCTTTCCCTTCAAACTCCTGTACCAACGCCGATCCAACAGCCTGCTCATCAGCCGATAAATATAACTTGAACGGCTTACCAGACTGTGGCGGGG
Source organism: Panicum miliaceum (assembly GCA_032594955.1). Classification (NCBI taxonomy): domain Eukaryota; kingdom Viridiplantae; phylum Streptophyta; class Magnoliopsida; order Poales; family Poaceae; genus Panicum; species Panicum miliaceum. The sequence goes on from CM064062.1 coordinate 23,425,729, forward strand.
CCAACACTGGAGGTGAAACGAGATACTGCTTGATATTCTCCAGTGCCTTGCGTTGTTCTTCCCCCCACATGAACTCTTGGTCGGGCTTTAGCTTCAACAGAGGGGTAAAAGCCTGAATACATCCCGATAAATTGGATATGAATCTTCTGATGAAGTTGACCTTGCCGATGAGGGACTGCAGTTCAGTTTTACTTTGTGGGGCCACTACTCTATTGATGGCGTCTATAGTCTTGCGGCTGACTTCTATCCCGCGCTCATGGACCATAAATCCCAAGAATTGTCCGGCCGATACACCAAACGCACACTTGTTTGGGTTCATCTTCAGCCCATGCTTCCTTGTGCACTCCAGCACTTCCTGTAAATTGGCCAGATGATCCTGGTGACCTTTTGACTTGACCACGACGTCATCTATATAAATTTCCACTGATGAACCGATGAGTTTGTGGAAGATGTAGTTCATGGCCCGTTGATATGTAGCACCGGCGTTTTTCAAGCCAAAAGTCATAACCACCCATTCAAATAAACCAAGATGGCCCGGGCACCTAAAAGCCGTTTTCGAAATATCTTCTTCGGCCATTAATATCTGATTGTATCCGGCATTCCCATCCATGAAACTTATGACTTTGTGGCCTGCGGCAGCATCCACCAAGATATCGGCCGTTGGCATCGGATAACCATCCATTGGCGTAGCCTGATTTAAGTTCCTGAAATTGATACACACACGCAATTTTCCATTCTTCTTGTATACAGGCACAATGTTAGAAATCCATTAGGCGTAACGGCACTGCCGAATAAATCCTGCCTCAATCAACTTTGTAATCTCAGCCTTTATATCAGGTAGAATCTTGGGATTACACCGCCGTGCGGGTTGCTGATACGACCGATATCCTGATTTTATAGGTAACCGGTGTTCAACAATAGACCGGTCTAGTCCTGGCATCTCGTGATATTCCCAAGCAAAGCAATCCCTGAACTCTTTCAATAATTTTATCAATTTGCATTTGTACTCAGGATCCAAATTGGCACTAACGTACGTCGGCCTCGATTTGCTACTATCTCCCAAATCTACCATCTCTAACAAATCGGCCGACATGAACCCGTGCCCCAGCTTCCCATCTTCTCGGATGAGCTGATCCATTTATTCTGAATCTTCGGAGCCGACTGCTTGGATCGGCTGTAGACCGAAATCGGACACTCTCAGGAAGTCAGTGTCCCAAGTCCTGCCAGATATACACTTGACGTGCTCGCAGCTCCACTGTTGTGCGTCGGCCGCTGCAACGCTGTAAACGGAATCGGCAGCTACCACCTCTGTACTGTCGCCGACCCATTGCACAAGGCATTGATGCATAGTAGATGGGACACAGCAGTTTGCATGTATCCAGTCGCGACCGAGCAGCATATTATAGGACCCCTTGCCATTAATGACGAAGAAAGTGGTGGGGAGGGTCTTACTGCCGATGGTGAGGTCGACGCAGAATGCCCCGCGGGCAGGCGACACGTTGCCTTAGAAGTCCTTCAGCATCATGTCCGTCTTGGTGAGGTCGTCATCGCCCTTGCCCAGCTTGCGGAACATGGCATACGGCATGATGTTGACTGCCGTGCCTCCATCTACCAGTAGTCTGGTGACGGGTCTTCCGTTGACATAGCCCTTGAGAAACAGCGCTTTGAGGTGCTGTCGTTTTTCTTCCTCTGGCTTCTCGAACATAGCCGTCATCGGCTCTAATACCAGTTGTGCCATTTGCTCTTCTTCTGTATTTGTCACTTTGTCCCGATCGCTTGGCGCCATGAACTCCATCGGCAGTATGAATACCATATCAATTTCGGCTGCCGATTCTTGGTTGTTTGCTTTCTGATCGTTCTTCTTTGGGTGCCAAATTCGAGATTTCATGTTCCTTCTTTCTGGCACGTGTCGTTGTTCTCCTTCTTGATGTTCTAACTGGCGTAGGCATTGGATTCTTCGCTTTTGGGATCTGGATAGGCCGTCAGGACACCACCTGGGATTCACTGGTTTGGCCGATGATCTGGCGTGTTCCCACTTTGGTTCCTAGGGTCTTCGTCTGACACCCTATCATCGGCCATCTCTTCCAGCCGATCGTGCGTGCTGATCCTGCCCCCCAGTCCATCTTGCTGGCCGATCTTGCCCTCTGACCTGTTGCACTGGTCAACTCTGCCCCCCAGCCGATTATGCACCAAAACGCGCCGTTCTTCGCGCCGATTTCTGTTGATCGGCTCTGATCTTCTGTCCCTAGAGTGTGGCCTCGGACGATCGTTGCGGTTTGGTCCGTTACACTCCGGACAGTTATCGGCAGATGGCAACCTGATATCGTTTTCCCAGCAGTGGATGAAGAACGGGCACTGCCAGTGATCTTCATGCCGGCGTATTATCTCTTCTTGGTGTTGTGCTTGTTCTTGCTGCCGCCGATATTTACTGAGTAGAAATCGGGAGGTGACAGGCCTGTGTGGTCGTTCTGGTCCTCGCCTATTCCTTCTGATTTCTTCCGTTGTGATCTGCCTCTTGGGATCGACGACGCCACCTCTTCTCGCCGATTCTGATGTCAGCACCTTGGTTTGACTTGATTCTTCTCCAGCGTTGACCGTGTTGTCCCACTGGGCGTGCCAAAAGTGTGTTGGCGCTAAAATCGGCCGGGTAGGAATCGGCCGATGGGTCTTCAGCGTCGGACACACGACCCGGGAGAATCTGCTTAGCTCCTGTTCGGGTTATCGCCCTGGTGCGGTTCGCGCGGCGTGCCAGTCAATCTGACCTGTTGATTGACAAGGAAATAGAGTATTAAATTCCAGGCGCGTCGATCGGCTGGATTTCCGATCTGTCCTGAGGAGCGCGTCGGCGGTAAATCGGCCGATTTGCTGTAGAGATGATCGGCTATGAGTCAGCCGATGATCGTATGGTAATTGTGAAAACTGCCGGAGCAATCTAAACAATTACTATAGAAGCAACACTTGAAACAGATCTAATCGGCTATATGGCGATGAATTGAAGGAGAACAATGACGAAGCCGATTACCCTGATCTCAAGCTGGATAACTGGTGATAATACTAGAATAACAGGTAAAACTTGCAATTCTAGTAAATATCGATAACTTGTGAATAAATCCAAACGAAACCACAGCGATGCGCCCGTAGTTAAAGCTCGGATATTACTCGATAATCGGAACCTACCAATTGGCCGGAGATCAGGTTGATGCAGCCCTGCCAATCCGTACGAACTCGTGAAAGAAGAAAATATTGGCGAAGTCGCCGACTTGAAAGGTAAAGTAAAGGTAAAGTACTGGTAAAAAGTAGAAGTATTTTGTTGATTGATGTTGGTTGTTTTTTGCAAAACCCTAGCGACTCCTATTTATACCCTGAAACTAGGACTCCTGGTCGATTACGACTTGTTACAACCTTATTTAAAACAGGAAAACTACTATATCTATAATAACTTTAAAAAGGAAACGGACTCCCGCAGAATCTTCCGCCGCCGCCTCCTAATCCAATCAGGACCTCTTCAATTGCTTTCCGGCCGTCTTAGCATACCTCGTTGACCAGCTTTTGACCAGGATCTTCTGGAATAATCCTATCCTGTCGGTGTGGGCTGCGCCACCAATCGGCCGATTTTTGACTGTTACCCCGATCGGCCGATTCCTTACTGTAGCTCTCAGATCTTCTGCATCGGCCAACCTTCTTCTCCTGACGCCGATTCAATACGTGTCAAAATCTGGCGTCAACAAATAGATAGGATAAATGGCCAGTCAATGACCGAGTGACACACAAGAGACTCTACCTAAGGGCGGTAAGTAGCTGGCAGGACAACGAGCAAGAAAGACTCCTAAAACATTTCTAAACTAACGAGCTAGCCTCTCTAACCTAACCCTAAACTAACTTGAGCCCCCTAGTCCGGGCGAAAAAACCCGCAAGATAAGGTCCCGACAAACTAAGACTAGAACAGAGTCTAAGCTAACGGACAGAACTTCCACACACAAGCAAGAGCTTGGAATTAAATAAATAAAAGTGGAAGGTAAAGCTGACTCGATAAGATAAAGAAGATAACTTATATTGATAATATCAAAGGAAGGATACAAGAGCTTATACCAGACTTCCGAGGATGACTCCGAAATCCAGAGACAAGCTCCACTTGACTCTAACTCCCAAACTACTAAACCTAACTTTAGAACTGAAGTGAAGAGAGAACTCCTTCTGAGTGGGTGTCTTACAAGTGAGGATGGGAGGTCTCTTTATAGCTAGTGTAGGTCGGCAACTGCTGAAAAGCGTCAAGATTACGCAGCCTTGACAATTGCTTAACTTCCACGCGAAGACTGGGCATCAGTGACCGCCATGTGGGACCGGCCGGCCTCCCCAAGGCCGACCGGCCTGGGGTTGGTGCCAAGTGGCATCGACCTTCTCCTGGACGCTCCTGATTGCCTCCTGAGATCGGTAACTATTGCTTTTTAGTTAAGCAACCATTTCAGACATGCAGGTGGGCCCGAACTGGCTCATTTTTGGTACACTTGTTCCTGCATAGACAACTCATCCAAAACTTATGGAATTTTATTAGTTTAAATAAAATATGCACGGAATATAACGCAAAACTCTGAATTATTCCCGACATGTTGACGGACGATGGTCGAATAACGACCGTCAAAAACCACTACCACCGCACCATAGTTGCGTCCCCGTCAGCCGCTACCACCGCACCGGATCTGCTTTCCCGTCCGCCGCTACCACCGCACCGGATCTGCTTTCCCATCCGCCACTACCGCTGCACCGGAGCTGCTTCCTTGTCTGCCCCTATGGCCACAACGGAGCTGCTTCCCCGTCGGCCGCTACCGCTACACCGGATCTGCTTCCCCGTCCGCCAGTACCGCCACACCGGAGCTGCTTCCCCGTCTGCCCCTACCGCCGCACCGGAGCTGCCTCCCCGTCGGCCCCTACCGCCACACCAGAGCTGCTTCCACTTCGGCCACTACCACCGCACAGGATCTGCTACCCCTTCGACGACGCCCATCAACATTGACGACGACCGCAGCATCATAGCAGTCGCAACATCTTCAATGTGCAGCTACCCCAACAATTCACAATGGTCGAAACCTGAGGCCAAGCAGCAAGAGGTATGCAAAATCCATCTACCTTGTGTGTCATTCTAGGTAGGGACACAGTTCGAGATTGCAGATTCTAGTGGCTCTACATTCTACTTCCAACTTCCAAGCATAAATATGTAATCAACCTAGCTTCCTAACACTTCAAATCTATTTCACACATGTTAGAACCTACACAAAGTGAATGGGATTGTTATGAATACGAAATGCAACGGCATGCCCGCATCAGGGAGAATTTAATGCGTAGAATAGATTGTCTGCTATAAAAGCATCTCTTAATGCATTTCCTGGAAAAAAACCTACTTCAAACGATCTGTGATTCTAGGTAGGGACACATTCATCCACGGTTCGGGATTGGAAGTTCTAGCATGCTCACTAACACTTAAAATCTGTTTCACACATGTTAGAACCTACACAACGTGAACCAGTTGACCGTGCTTATGAAATGGCACAGGAAGCCCGCATCAAGGATAATAACAGAGTCTTGAAGGTGAGTGGATTGACTGAAATTAGAGCAACTCTTAGTACTGGAAGAAAAAAACTTCAAAGGGTTGTAGTAAAGGCAGCAAGGGGAGAAAGTCTAGCAGTGATGCAGATTACATCCCTCAAGAAGAGGAGCCCGGAAATGGAGATGATGATACGGACTTAGAGGAGGAGCGGACACCCCTACGAAATGAGGAGCATCTTCTATACCTTGTTGTGGGGTGGGGGATGCCTGAACTAGATATTTCCTATGGTTACAAGCAGCACTATTTTTTTTCCAATGCATGCAGTGACTACATATTTCCACTGCTTACAAGTGCTTCTAATTTATTGACATGCTTACAAGTTATGCCTTTGGAAATCTACAAGGCCCTCGGCGTAGGAAGGTGGGGACAACAAGTGTTGCCCTGGGTCTTGGAGGAAGACAATCCAAGAGGGTGAGGTCAATCCCACCAACACATGTCACTCAGAAAACTTCATCAAGGATACGAAAAAGGCTGGACGTTGCAGGAGCACCTCAACGGCCTGTGCATGAAAGGTTGCAGCCAATTGCAGAAAACAGTTGCGGTGGTGACAATGCTGTGCAGGAAGAATCGCCAGCAGTACTAGAAAACACTACCTGTGATGAGCACTTGAATGGTTGTTCAAGTCCTTTTAGAGACTGGGCCTGATGTGAAGATGATGGTAATGCCATCATTGAAGATGAAGGTTGGTTCATTAACCCTAAAGCTTTTTAGCGCTCATTGTTTCATATTTGATGAATGATGAGAATTTGAATGAAATCTCTGCAGCACCTACACAAAGAGGTGGCCCGAGGAAGGCAAGGCCCCATGTTCTGGTTCAAGCTGCCTAGTTTTCATCAGAGGTTGGTGTTGCTGTTAGGTCACAAGTTCCTATATTGACCCATAGGAAAGAATACAAAGAACAGCCTAAACTTTTTGATGGTTTCGTGGGAAGGCTATCTGTGAGTGCCTACCTACTAGTCCCTGTAGTACATTCAACTCTTACATGTAAGTCTGATTTGGATTCTAATCACCAGGGAAGGTAAGCAATTGACACTAGGCAGTGGCCAACAACAGATGCTTGTAGTAGTGTGTTCCAGAAATGCATACGGCATACGCGGTATAAGTTGAAGCAAAAATACTTTGTTGGCATCCCTGCAAATGAGATCTGCACAACCTCTCCTATCTCCAGCATGACTGATGCACAGTGGTGCCAACTTGTTGACAAGTGGTCAAATGCACACCACAGGGTAATTTCTCTTTGTATGCTTTCATGTCTCCAACATGACTGATGCACAGCGGTGTAAACTTATGATGGAGACTAACACATACATCTCATGTAGGAGGTTTCTGAGCAGAACAAGCTAAACCGGGGCAGAGTCTTGTTACCTTCAGCAACAGGATCACACTGCTACGTTGCGCAGTTGCATTCATATGTAAGTGTCAACACGCTTCTATTGTGACCTCTCCATTCTTCTGCTTCCCATTATTGTTGCACTTCCGTCTGTCTCCCGTGGCAAGTCCCATTATTCTTTAAGTTTGATTCATGCATTTGGCACATCATCAGCACCAGAACAAGAGCAACAATGCTGAACCCATTGAAGTCACCGAGGATGCAGAGCTCAAAGTTGATGAAGATGTCGAACCCACTGAAATAGATGCCATGGTGTGGCAGAACCACCTGAATTAATCCGGCTCAAGTGTATTAACCGTCACCATTAAGGCATCCTCGGTTAACCTTACACTTCAAACGGAGTAATCCACTGGTCTGTCGGGTATAACCTCCCGATACAACCACGGTGAACGGATCGAGCGCCGTACATACAAATGCTCATGCGACGATGAGCCCAGAGAATACCACATTCCAGCAAGTATTACATCATTTGCATAAGTCAATATTACAGACCTAGTCCTGAGTTTAGAAAACAAGTACTTTAATTAACATAAATAAGTTCTTCAGAGTTAAATTGCAGCGGAAATAAACAACGGAAGCTACTCGACGATACAAGATGTCTCGATGAAGCCCGTACGAGACATCACTCGGCCTTATCTCCGTTGGACGGGGGCGCATCCCATTCCACCGACCAACCAGGGGGAAGAGTGCAGGGCCAAGTCAAGCTAGCAATCATGTCTTCACAGGGCTCACCTGAAAACGAGTCACAAGCAAGGCTGAGTATACTAATACTCAGCAAGACTTACCCGTGCAGTGGGAACTACTCCACCGACTCTAGATATGCAAGGCTTTTTGGCTCAGGGGTTTGTTTTGCCGAAAAGCATCTACAAGTGGGTCCTTACTTTCAACTTTTAGCTCAAGGTTCTAGATTCGTTAGCCAGTCTAGGTAAGCAGCTATCTAAAGCATACATGGTGAAGCATTAAACTTTCCATCCAACCAGTTCATTCATCATCATTGTTCCTCTTCTTACTCTGTGGGTAAAAATGGTTAAGCAGTCTCAATAGCCGTGAGAAACGGACGATTCGAATCGAATTTCTTAACCTTGCAAGGGAAACCCAAACACACGTCACGTGGTTACTCCCTAGAGTCACACGTGCAACTTTTCCCCTTTCTTTCCGGGTCGTGGATCGGGGCTACCCTCCGAGAGTACAAGAGCCCCACGCCACGGTTCGGCGCCGGGTCGTGACCACTCTCTGCACTCGCCATATGCACATGGGACCGAAGTTCAAAGGGTAGGATGCCGTCCCCTTGCCGGGCCAATCAGGTACTTAAGCTTACCGATTCCCATAATCTCGGCATGTGTTTAGTACGTTCAAAGACTTAACCATCACTACCACACCCTGCGGCCTTAGCATTTTTCACTAGACAGACGGGCCTCAATCGTAACCATCGTTACATAACCCGTCCGTATCCTTATGATTGCAGCGTGTAGTAGTCATTCAACTCCTATTTTCTCGCGAGTGACAGGAAATCACTCGACTTTTACCGGAGTCCTATTAGCACCGCATTCTATCGAACCTTACATCTAGTTTTCCAAGCAAGGGTTCCTGACATCATGCAACTACGTTTTCATCCAACTCCTATAAACTTAATGCACAAGCAAAGAGTAATGAGTTGCATAATTTCGGAAAGAATGGGTTATGCTCCGGGGCTTGCCTTCGTAGTTCGCTTGGGGATCTTCCGAACTTGGGCTCGGGTCTTCAAAAGCTTCAGTTAGATTTGCTTGAGCTTCGCGCTGTTCACTCTCGGACGCGGGCACCAGCTCGTAGGTTCCGTCGGCGAGAGTCGTCGATTCTACATGAGTGCACAGTTTAAGTTGTGGAAATAGCACTTGATTACGATTTGAGAGTCATTACTACAAGGGATAAATTCTGGTCATGAAATTTTGGATTTAGGCAGATCAAGGAAAGGTGTGCTTACTGTAAAATTTTCAGCCAATTTTATGTAACAGATTAATTCCGAAAAATAGATTTCCTTGTTGCTGTTAGACATTTGTTCTTTTTGTACAGAACAACTGGTGTGACAAATGAGTCTAAGATTTTTACAGAGCTTTCACTTAAGCATGCAGAAGCTACTGAAATTTTTGTAGGATTTATTATGCAGTATTCAGAGCATAGAAAATATAACATTCTACACCTAGACTTTTCAAAGATTTATTTTTACAGGGCCCTACATAGGGTTTTTGTCCATGAAACTTTTTACACAGCAACCTCTACCACAGTGTAACTCCCAGTAATAATTTGGGGATTTTCCAAACTACGGTACTATTTTCTTGATTTAATGTATGTTATTAGCACATAAATCAAATAAATAGGTTACTGTGAGATAAAAAGTCTCCTAATTTTTCTCTGGCTTCTAGTTACCAATACATTAGCATAGGAAAATTTTCAAGGGGTGACTCACCACCTAACTACAGGGATAAAACATTCCATTTACACATGAATTAAAACTAAGTTTAACAAACAGCAGAGCTAGAGATGGAATTTGTGCCTGATCTTTTTACACAGTCCTAATCATCCAGCAACTAATTCACTGCCCAAAATTCAGGGTCAGCATTGCTCTAGAACAGTGGGTATAAAATATGTCCATTAAAGCTTCTATTTAATGTAGAGCAAAATATTTTGAGATTCTGAGAAAATTTTTGTAACAAAAGTGGTAGAGCTTGTTCTTAGGATTCCAGAACAGTTGAGTTTGCATTTTTCTGAATTTTCTACGATTTTATACGAATTTTACAAGTTCACTGAATTTGAATCTAGGTTTGAAATTTTCTTTTACAACTAGGTCCTTGAATCTTACGCTCAGACCCTTCTAAAGATTTAAATCCTTGCAATTGGGTCCTCGGCGGCTCGGGTGCGGCGGCCGGCCGAAATTCCGGCGAGGGGGCTCGCCGGCGGCGAGGGGCGGGGGTCGGGGAAGGTTCAGGGGTGCGAGGACTACCTTGTGGGGGTGTTGTTCAGGTGGGGGACGGCCGGGAAGGGCTCGCCGGCGTTGGAGCAGAGGCGGCGGCGGCGCGGCTCGCGTCGACGGCGGTGCTCCGGCGGGCTTGGGGCGGCGTGGTCCGGTCGGTGAGCTTCAGTGACGCGTGGGGAAGCTACTCCGGGGCTCGGCTTGGACGGAGGGGGTCGGGGTCGTGCTGTCCACGGCGAGCAGGGGCGGCGGCGGCGACGGCAGCGCGGGCGGCGGTGCTCCGGTGGCTCTGGGTGGCGTTGGGTGGGTCGGTGAGCTGCGGTGAGGTGATGTAGTGGTGGCTGGGTGCTCGGTTTGGGCAGTGGGCGGCTGTGGAGGGCTGCCCACGGGCGGGTGGTGCTCGGCGGCGGCGATGGCGCGGCGGGGCGTTCTGGTGGCGGGGCTTCGCGCGGGCGGTCGGGGTGGCGTTTTTGTAGGGACAGGAGGGGGCGTGGAGATGCCTGGGTGACGCGCGGGGCGGGGCACGGCAGCGGCGTGCACTGGGCGCGGCGGGCGGCGGCAGAACGCCGGCGCGGCGTGCGGGCGAGCGGGCGCGGTGACTGGGCGGCCGCGATTGTGGCGTGGGCGCGGTGAGATAGTGCCGGGCGCGGAGTGGGGAAGCAGCAGCGGCAGCGGCTCGGGCGGAGGGCAGGCGCGGCGACTGGTGGGGCGCGGGGGCCGGGGCGGCACGGCGGAGCGCGGGTACTGGCCGGGCGGGCGGCGGCCGGGGCGCGGCAGCACGCGCGGGCGGGGACTGGGCGGCGCGGCGTCGGGGCGGGGGAAAGCCGGCCGTGGCGGGGTGGTGCGGCGGCCACTGGCCTGGCGCTCCGCGCCGGTCAGGCGACGCCGGCCACCTGGCGCGCGGCGGGCGGGCGCGCGCGCGCGCGGCGCGGCAGAGCAGAGGGGGGGGGGGATGCCAGGGACCGAAATGCAAAAATTCGAAGAAGTTCAGGGGGCTGGGTGCAAACAGAGCGTTTTCTCCTCTTTCTGATTTGAATTTCAAAAACTTTTGAACACGAAAGTTGTTCAAAACAAAAAGTTCTACAACTTTGGTTTCAGGCAAAATTTCATTTGGCTTATGGTTTTAAAGTTATTTTAAAAGTTTCAATTGTGTCCAAATGTGCCCAAATTTAATTTGAATTCCAACTGAGCCCGTTTTAAATTCTTTCCACCCTCTCATTAGTTGGTTTAACACATGGAGTTACGCTTATGTCATTGATTTTGGATTTGCAATTACCAGGGTTGTCACAGCCTTCCCCCCTTAACAAGAATCTCGCCCCGAGATTCGGTAGTTCTTAGTGTGGGCGTGGGTGCACATACCAGTGGTTGAGGCAAGAAACCCAGGGAAATGTTGGTTCAGGTAGCTTTCCGTTTCCCAGGTGGCTTCTTCTTCCGTGTGGCGATTCCATTGTATTTTATACATTCTAATCACTTTCCTCCTGGTCTCTCTTTCTTTTTGATCCAAAACCTTAACTGGGTGTTCGACATACGAGAGATCGGGTTCCAACGATATTTCTTGTTGTTCCACAATCTCGGTAGGGACTCGAATACACTTCTTGAGTTGAGATACGTGGAAGACATCATGGGTGGCCGTGAGCTGAGGGGGCAGTCGTAATTTGTAGGCTACGGGTCCGCAGCTCTCCATGATTTCGTAAGGGCCAATATAACGGGGAGCTAGTTTGCCTTTGATTCCAAATCTTCGCACTCCCTTGGTTGGTGAAACTCGAAGATAGACATGATCGCCAACTTCGAACTTTAGAGGCTTTCTCCTTTTGTCAGAATAGCTCTTTTGTCGGGCTTGTGCGGCTCTAAGATTTGCTTGTATTACTTTTACTTTCTCCTCTGCCTCGATTACCAGGTCGGGTCCAATTATTTTATGTTCTCCGGTTTGTGACCAGCTCAAAGGGGTTCGACACCTTCGTCCGTACAGGGCCTCAAATGGTGCCATTTTCAAACTCGTTTGGTAGCTGTTGTTGTAAGAGAACTCTGCCAGGGGTAGGCATTTGTCCCAATTCTTGTCATAATGAATGACACAAGCTCTCAGCATGTCTTCAAGAATTTGGTTTACTCTTTCTGTTTGTCCATCGGTCTGAGGATGGTATGCTGAGCTGCGAATCAGCTTAGTGCCAAGAGACGCTTGCAGTTGTTCCCAAAAGCGTGCTACAAACTGAGGACCACGATCGGAGATAATTGTCTTAGGTATTCCATGCAGGCAAACCATACGATCGAGGTAAATCTCGGCATATTTCTTGTTAGAATAGGTGGTGTGCACCGGAAGAAAATGTGCCGTCTTCGTGAGTCTATCAACGATAACCCATATGGAATCATGTCTCTGGGACGTGTTTGGTAGTCCAACGATGAAGTCCATACTTATGTCCTCCCATTTCCATGATGGTATAGGTAACGGTTGAAGTGTACCGGCCACCTTTATGTGGCTAGCCTTTACTCTCTGGCACGTGTCACATTCCGAGACATACGTAGCAATTTCCCTTTTCATTCTAGTCCACCAGAAGTTTTGCCTTAGGTCCTGATACATTTTGCTACTGCCGGGGTGGATAGAGAATTTGGAGAGGTGTGCCTCATCAAGAATTTGCTTGCGGAGTTTACGATCCTTCGGAACGACTATCCGACTTTCGAACCATAGAACTCCCTTATGGTCCTGGCGGAAACATTTGTACTTCTCCTTACCTAGAGAGAGTTTTTGTTTGATGATCTTAATTCCTTTATCATGTAGTTGTGCCATGACGATTTGGTCGTGAAGAGTGGGCTCAACTGAGATGTGATCTAGAGTGCCGTGGGAAACTATTTCCATATTCAGCTTCCTCATGTCTGCACATAATGTCTCATGGTAGGATTCCATGGATAAGCAATGGCAATGGGACTTGCGGCTTAGTGCATCCGCGACTACATTAGCCTTACCGGGGTGATAGTGCACTTCCAGGTCATAATCTTTGATTAATTCTAGCCATCTTCGTTGTCTCATATTCAGATCGGCTTGTGTGAAGATGTACTTGAGACTCTTATGATCCGTGTAGATATTGCACTGTGTACCCATGAGATAGTGCCTCCATATCTTTAGAGCGTGAATGACGGCTGCGAGCTCAAGGTCATGCGTGGGATAATTCCGTTCGTGGGGCCGAAGGGCTCGTGAGGCATATGCAATCACTCGATTCTCTTGCATAAGCACACATCCTAGACCAGTACCTGATGCGTCACAATACACATCGAATGACTTGGTATTATCGGGTTGAGCTAACACAGGTGCAGTAGTCAGATGCTCTCTGAGAGTGTGGAAGGCTTCCTCACACTTCTCATTCCATACAAACTTTACTTCCTTCTTCAATAGTTCCGTCATGGGCTTAGCAATTCGAGAGAAATCCGGGATGAAGCGACGGTAGTAACCGGCTAAGCCGAGAAAACTGCGAATCTGATGAACAGAGGTAGGGGGTTTCCAATCCATCACCTCTTGTACCTTGCTGGGGTCAACAGCTATGCCTTCGCTGGAGATCGTATGACCTAAGAACTTTACAGTATCCAACCAGAATTCACACTTAGAAAACTTAGCGTAGAGCTGATGGTCTCTGAGTCGCTGAAGAACAATGCGAAGGTGCTTGGCATGCTCTTCCTCATCCTTTGAATAGATAAGAATGTCGTCGATGAACACTACGACGAATTTGTCGAGTTCGGGCATGAATACCGAATTCATGAGATACATGAAGTAGGCAGGGGCATTGGTGAGTCCAAAGGACATGACCAAGAATTCATATAGTCCATAACGTGTGGAGAAGGCAGTCTTAGGAATATCGCACGGGCGAATCTTGATCTGATGATATCCCGAACGAAGATCAATCTTTGAGAAGACTCTGGCTCCAGCTAACTGATCGAAGAGTACATCGATGCGAGGAAGTGGGTATTTATTTTTAACTGTTACCGCATTGAGAGGTCGGTAGTCCACACATAATCTCAAACTGTCATCCTTCTTCTTTACGAATAGGGCTGGACATCCCCAAGGTGACGCGCTAGGGCGAATAAAACCCTTGTCCAGTAGTTCTTGGAGTTGAATTTTCAGCTCGGCCAATTCCTTAGGGGGCATCCTATATGGTCTCTTGGATATAGGTGCAGTGCCTGGTTGTAGTTCAATAACGAACTCAATATCCCTATCCGGTGGCATTCCTTGTAAGTCATCCGGGAAAACATCGGCATACTCGTTCACCACAAGAATCTCATCTAGCTTAAGTCCTTCCATCTTATAAGCACAGGAATTCGTGCAATCTATGAATGGCAGGTAAAGGGTAGTGGCTCCGTGACTAGGTGAATTTATCTCAACGGCTCGGGAAGAAAGATCCAGTGTGACTCCATGCATAGCCATCCAGTTCATTCCCAAAATAATGTCCATGCCGTCAAGGGGTAAAAGGACAAGGTCCGTGTCGATGGTTTTACTACCCAATTTGACTGGTACTTGTCTGACCATTTGGTTGGAAGCAATTTTTCCACCCGGTGTTGATATCATATATGACCCTTTTGTGTGACAAACATCCAAGCCTACTTTTGCACCGAATTTTGCACTTATGAAACTATGCGATGCACCAGAATCAAATAATATAACGGCAGGCTTGTTATGGATAGAGAATGTACCCGACATTACTGGGGCTCCTTCTGGAAGCTCTGCAAGCGTGGTGAAGTTAATCCGTCCTTGCTTGACTTGCAGGGTTTGTCTCTTGCCCCTGTTCTTGGCGTTCGGGTTGGATCCTTGACCTTGGTTGGGCTGTCCAGGCTGAGGGCATTCGCGTGCGAAGTGGCTGGAACTCCCGCATTTGAAACAGCGATTTGCGGGGCTAGGTCGAAGAGACTGCTGAAGAATGGGCCTCGGACCATTCTGTGGAGGCATCGGGGGTCGTACCATGCCTGGCTGCTGTGGGGGTCTGGCAATCCATCTACCTGGCTGCGGGGCCCTTGGTGGAGCTGTGGGTGCGGTATTTTGCACGATGCGATACCTTGGTGGTTGGGCACTTGATGGCCCTGCGGGTGCCTTTCTCTTCTTCTCTGCCCGGTGTGCCATGATACAGTCCTCCTGGGTAATGGCCATATTGACCAACTCATTGTAGGTGTCAGCCCTGGCTAGGTTCAGACGTTCCTTGAGCTTGGTATTCAGACCTCGGCGGAAACGATCACGCTTCTTGGCATCCGTATCAGCGTGATAGCCCGCATACTGGCATAGGTTGTTGAACGCCTGGGCGTACTGCAACACGGTGCGGGTGCCTTGGGTGAGTGCCAGGAACTCATTCAACTTTCTCTCCATGAGACCCTCGGGGATATGATGTGCCCGGAACGCGGTCTTGAATTCATTCCAGTCGACCACATGGTCAGCCGGGAGCATCGCAAAATAGTGGTCCCACCACAGTCGAGCGGTACCGCGAAGCTGTTGCGCGGCAAAACGGGCCTTGTTGGCCTCTGAGCATGGGGCCACAAGTAGCGTGAACTTGGATTCTATGGTGCGAATCCATGCATCTGCGTCCAGGGGTTCCTCGGTCTTATGGAACAAGGGAGGCTGGGTCCCCAGGAAATCCGTGTATCCTGCAGCCTGTGGTTGGTGAGCATTGTGCCCACCCCGCTGGTGGTGTTGCTGTCCTTGCACGAGCTGGCGAAGCAACTCGGTTTGAGCGGCCATTACTTCAACCAAGCTGGGTGGGGGTGGTGGCGATTGTCGCGGGCGGCTGCCACCGGCACCAAAACCCTCGGGGTTGCCACGTGTTGATCCAACCATCTGAAACGTGAAAGGTTACCATTAGCAACGCGATCCGTATTACTTCCTTGATTCATAATAATTGGTGTAGTCATAGACTTCCGAAGTCTGAGCTAGAAGTATGGACAGAATCTCTGTTTGCTACGAGAAAAATCATAGCCTGCTGTGGGTCCATCCAAAACATCTTCAACATTTGTGGTAGTCAGAGAATTTAGGACTGCCCCACTTTGGTATTTACTTCGGTGCTAGAACTATGGCTAAGATGGTCGAAAAAGCTCTTCCTTTGCCTTGCTGTCTTAGCTGTTTTTCAGCAGATTGATCGGTACTGTTTCGCCTATATCTTAAACTAGCGAGGTCCAATGAAGCCAAATTTTTGTGAGAACCTAGATCACAAAATTTAGCACAAGTCTGGTATTCAACACTCAGCCAAGAAATGCAAGGAGACATGGGTAAAAATTCCGACAAGTCTCAGCGATTGTGGATTCCATCGTTTACCAACTTACAACGAAATCACCAAGTTTATCGCCGTTCCTTACATGCTGAGGGTATCCACATGGTTCAGGTGTACCCAACACAAAAGAGTTACTCAACTCCTAGTCAGCCTATTACAACACTTGCCCAAAAGTTAGGCTACCCTATCGAGGAGTATGTGCAAAAGTCCTCCTAGGTCGTTCTCTAGAAATCATCCAAGTCGTTGACAGACGACTCGCTGTGAGCCGGAGAGTGGGCTCCCATCTGAGGTGCCTGTGGTACCTCACCCTCGAAATCCATACCTGAGATACCATCAATCTCCTGTGGCTCCTCCTCATCCTCCTCCATGTCGTCCTCCTGGGGATGGTCATTCTGATCATGATGCCACTGAATATGCTCATTAGCATCCTCCAACTCAAGGTTCAGATCATGGAGCTGCTCCTCCAACTGTGCTATCGTGGTATCTCTCTCACCCATGAGAGTGTCCTGCTCCTGGATTTGGCCCTCAAGTTGGCCAATCTGAGCATCTCTGTCCTCAAGATCCTGACTGAGCTCCTTTATCTGCTCATCCCTGGTATCTGCCATCATATGGTAGGCCTGAGCAAGATCAGTGAGCTGCTCGAGTGCCTGACTCTGGAGAGTCTGAAGCCGGTAGAGTGCACTCATGCACCGCACGGAGGTATGGATAGTCTCCTGGGCATGGAAGTCTACCAAATACTGTGCGTGCTGCACCCTGTTGAGCCAAAAGGGGTCGTTGTCCTGGGCAGCAGGAAACAATCCAATGGGAGTGAGTGTGACAACCTCGGGACGCTGCGCACAAAATGTGGTGAGCGCCCTCATGGCTGCAAGCTCCCAAGTATCGGCCAAACGGCGACCAACAGCCTCAAGCTCCAAGGCGGGCCGCTCCGGGTGTAGCGGGTGCGAAAAGATAGTCACGTTGACACGGCACTGGGTAACTCCATTTTCTGCAAACTCCAGTCCGGCGTAATGTGGGGGAATTAGATAGCCCGCGGTACGCAGAACATCCCACAAAATAGAGGGAAAGCCCTCCCAGTGGAGGCACTGCGAGTGCACGCGTCCATCCTCATTCACCATCATCTCAACAGGCTCGGCCATCTGAACAAAAGATCAAATGGAGTGAGATAGCGAAAACTGTGAGCAGCACAAGGACAGATTCTGTATAGTGTGCAAAAATAATCATAACTCCCACAGTTCTCGTCCAAAAATTCTCAAATTTCACCAGGTCACTCCTAAGGTATTCGTGAACAACTTTTCTAGTCAACTCCAGAACTAATTGGGTCTCTAAGATGGTCTTTCTTTTCAGGTTTTACCTTACTGTCTACCCAGAATTTTCAGTGAACAGAAGGCTAGAGTTTCGTGCACCAGGGAAAATCTACCCAGCCAAAATTTACCAAATTTTAACAGCAGCTTCTGGGATAAATTTGGAACAAGTTTTGTGTTGTACTCTTTTGCAGAAAACCGCAGGAAGGGGGCCTAAAAATTTAAGAGGCAGAAGTGCTTATTCCTGACAGAATTCTGACATTTCGAGGTTTCTGTTATTTCTTATTATCCATAAGTTCAGAATTTTTCATTTTTGCACAGAAGATAGGGCACAAGATTTGGAACAATTTCTTCAACATGAACTTTATCAGAAATGGTCGTTTTCTTTGGTCAATAATTCGCTCTTTTCGGTCGTGGCAGATTTGGGACAGTTTTCTCTAGATAATCCTTATGCAACCATGCTTAGATACGCAAGAACCTTTCCACTCTCACACAACGCATTTTCTGATTTCAGATACACACGTTCATGATGTATGCACGTCCTATTCGTCCTCACAAAATAAGATAATCGCCAAATAGCTTTGGTCTTACGAAGATAGTTTCGGTGGCTTACACAATACGGCTCTCGCTATAATAGCTAGTCGAGTCTTTCTAATCGTTCCTTAACTTATCGTAATCGCGGTTAGTGTACCTGCAGAAAATCGACAAGCATTTATATATCATGAACCTTTCATGCCAGCACTCATGAAAGCGTCCGTATTCATTACCGTTTGCTTATAGAAACGATATCTGTACAATTTCCGCCGTACAGACGACGTTAACATACGCTATCGAGATAGCGTATTCACGGGGGTACCGTCATGAGACGGGGGTATGAACAGCGATCGCCATACCCTGCGCCGAACCTTCTACTCCCAATATGTCCAACTAACAGTTGTCATATTGGCAGCACCTCAAGTAAGCCACTGCTTGAGGGCAGCGTTCGGTTCGCATCACCGACAGGAAGGCCAAGCTCCCTCAGTTGGCTGAGGATCCTTACCTTCTTACCTTAGCGACGAGTGCGTCGTTACAGAATTTAAGGTCGGTTGTGCATGAAAGTAAGTTTTGACAGAAAATAATGTGCTGGAAGTCAGTTGATACTATATATAGAAGTTAGATAGCCACCTAGTAACTTTCCCATAAACCCTTAGGGCTTTACGAACTAGGCACCATCCTTAACGTACCAACGCATTTCGCAACACAACCTTCTAGTCAAGTTTTAGTAAATGGGTTTTTAAGGCTGGTAGCATTCTCTGGCGTACGTATTTCGGCTCTAGTGTCCGCTGTTGCCAGCTGTGGCACCAGCTACGGCTCTGATACCAGCTGTGGCAGAACCACCTGAATTAATCCGGCTCAAGTGTATTAACCGTCACCATTAAGGCATCCTCGGTTAACCTTACACTTCAAACGGAGTAATCCACTGGTCTGTCGGGTATAACCTCCCGATACAACCACGGTGAACGGATCGAGCGCCGTACATACAAATGCTCATGCGACGATGAGCCCAGAGAATACCACATTCCAGCAAGTATTACATCATTTGCATAAGTCAATATTACAGACCTAGTCCTGAGTTTAGAAAACAAGTACTTTAATTAACATAAATAAGTTCTTCAGAGTTAAATTGCAGCGGAAATAAACAACGGAAGCTACTCGACGATACAAGATGTCTCGATGAAGCCCGTACGAGACATCACTCGGCCTTATCTCCGTTGGACGGGGGCGCATCCCATTCCACCGACCAACCAGGGGGAAGAGTGCAGGGCCAAGTCAAGCTAGCAATCATGTCTTCACAGGGCTCACCTGAAAACGAGTCACAAGCAAGGCTGAGTATACTAATACTCAGCAAGACTTACCCGTGCAGTGGGAACTACTCCACCGACTCTAGATATGCAAGGCTTTTTGGCTCAGGGGTTTGTTTTGCCGAAAAGCATCTACAAGTGGGTCCTTACTTTCAACTTTTAGCTCAAGGTTCTAGATTCGTTAGCCAGTCTAGGTAAGCAGCTATCTAAAGCATACATGGTGAAGCATTAAACTTTCCATCCAACCAGTTCATTCATCATCATTGTTCCTCTTCTTACTCTGTGGGTAAAAATGGTTAAGCAGTCTCAATAGCCGTGAGAAACGGACGATTCGAATCGAATTTCTTAACCTTGCAAGGGAAACCCAAACACACGTCACGTGGTTACTCCCTAGAGTCACACGTGCAACTTTTCCCCTTTCTTTCCGGGTCGTGGATCGGGGCTACCCTCCGAGAGTACAAGAGCCCCACGCCACGGTTCGGCGCCGGGTCGTGACCACTCTCTGCACTCGCCATATGCACATGGGACCGAAGTTCAAAGGGTAGGATGCCGTCCCCTTGCCGGGCCAATCAGGTACTTAAGCTTACCGATTCCCATAATCTCGGCATGTGTTTAGTACGTTCAAAGACTTAACCATCACTACCACACCCTGCGGCCTTAGCATTTTTCACTAGACAGACGGGCCTCAATCGTAACCATCGTTACATAACCCGTCCGTATCCTTATGATTGCAGCGTGTAGTAGTCATTCAACTCCTATTTTCTCGCGAGTGACAGGAAATCACTCGACTTTTACCGGAGTCCTATTAGCACCGCATTCTATCGAACCTTACATCTAGTTTTCCAAGCAAGGGTTCCTGACATCATGCAACTACGTTTTCATCCAACTCCTATAAACTTAATGCACAAGCAAAGAGTAATGAGTTGCATAATTTCGGAAAGAATGGGTTATGCTCCGGGGCTTGCCTTCGTAGTTCGCTTGGGGATCTTCCGAACTTGGGCTCGGGTCTTCAAAAGCTTCAGTTAGATTTGCTTGAGCTTCGCGCTGTTCACTCTCGGACGCGGGCACCAGCTCGTAGGTTCCGTCGGCGAGAGTCGTCGATTCTACATGAGTGCACAGTTTAAGTTGTGGAAATAGCACTTGATTACGATTTGAGAGTCATTACTACAAGGGATAAATTCTGGTCATGAAATTTTGGATTTAGGCAAATCAAGGAAAGGTGTGCTTACTGTAAAATTTTCAGCCAATTTTATGTAACAGATTAATTCCGAAAAATAGATTTCCTTGTTGCTGTTAGACACTTGTTCTTTTTGTACAGAACAACTGGTGTGACAAATGAGTCTAAGATTTTTACAGAGCTTTCACTTAAGCATGCAGAAGCTACTGAAATTTTTGTAGGATTTATTATGCAGTATTCAGAGCATAGAAAATATAACATTCTACACCTAGACTTTTCAAAGATTTATTTTTACAGGGCCCTACATAGGGTTTTTGTCCATGAAACTTTTTACACAGCAACCTCTACCACAGTGTAACTCCCAGTAATAATTTGGGGATTTTCCAAACTACGGTACTATTTTCTTGATTTAATGTATGTTATTAGCACATAAATCAAATAAATAGGTTACTGTGAGCTAAAAAGTCTCCTAATTTTTCTCTGGCTTCTAGTTACCAATACATTAGCATAGGAAAATTTTCAAGGGGTGACTCACCACCTAACTACAGGGATAAAACATTCCATTTACACATGAATTAAAACTAAGTTTAACAAACAGCAGAGCTAGAGATGGAATTTGTGCCTGATCTTTTTACACAGTCCTAATCATCCAGCAACTAATTCACTGCCCAAAATTCAGGGTCAGCATTGCTCTAGAACAGTGGGTATAAAATATGTCCATTAAAGCTTCTATTTAATGTAGAGCAAAATATTTTGAGATTCTGAGACAATTTTTGTAACAAAAGTGGTAGAGCTTGTTCTTAGGATTCCAGAACAGTTGAGTTTGCATTTTTCTGAATTTTCTACGATTTTATACGAATTTTACAAGTTCACTGAATTTGAATCTAGGTTTGAAATTTTCTTTTACAACTAGGTCCTTGAATCTTACGCTCAGACCCTTCTAAAGATTTAAATCCTTGCAATTGGGTCCTCGGCGGCTCGGGTGCGGCGGCCGGCCGAAATTCCGGCGAGGGGGCTCGCCGGCGGCGAGGGGCGGGGGTCGGGGAAGGTTCAGGGGTGCAAGGACTACCTTGTGGGGGTGTTGTTCAGGTGGGGGACGGCCGGGAAGGGCTCGCCGGCGTTGGAGCAGAGGCG
The DNA here is from genome assembly GCA_032594955.1 of Panicum miliaceum. Classification (NCBI taxonomy): domain Eukaryota; kingdom Viridiplantae; phylum Streptophyta; class Magnoliopsida; order Poales; family Poaceae; genus Panicum; species Panicum miliaceum. Next base: position 23,447,354 of record CM064062.1, read on the forward strand.
GCGGCGGCGCGGCTCGCGTCGACGGCGGTGCTCCGGCGGGCTTGGGGCGGCGTGGTCCGGTCGGTGAGCTTCAGTGACGCGTGGGGAAGCTACTCCGGGGCTCGGCTTGGACGGAGGGGGTCGGGCTTGGGGCGGCGGCGACGGCAGCGCGGGCGGCGGTGCTCCGGTGGCTCTGGGTGGCGTTGGGTGGGTCGGTGAGCTGCGGTGAGGTGATGTAGTGGTGGCTGGGTGCTCGGTTTGGGCAGTGGGCGGCTGTGGAGGGCTGCCCACGGGCGGGTGGTGCTCGGCGGCGGCGATGGCGCGGCGGGGCGTTCTGGTGGCGGGGCTTCGCGCGGGCGGTCGGGGGTGGCGTTTTTGTAGGGACAGGAGGGGGCGTGGAGATGCCTGGGTGACGCGCGGGGCGGGGCACGGCAGCGGCGTGCACTGGGCGCGGCGGGCGGCGGCAGAACGCCGGCGCGGCGTGCGGGCGAGCGGGCGCGGTGACTGGGCGGCCGCGATTGTGGCGTGGGCGCGGTGAGATAGTGCCGGGCGCGGAGTGGGGAAGCAGCAGCGGCAGCGGCTCGGGCGGAGGGCAGGCGCGGCGACTGGTGGGGCGCGGGGGCCGGGGCGGCACGGCGGAGCGCGGGTACTGGCCGGGCGGGCGGCGGCCGGGGCGCGGCAGCACGCGCGGGCGGGGACTGGGCGGCGCGGCGTCGGGGCGGGGGAAAGCCGGCCGTGGCGGGGTGGTGCGGCGGCCACTGGCCTGGCGCTCCGCGCCGGTCAGGCGACGCCGGCCACCTGGCGCGCGGTGGGCGGGCGCGCGCGCGCGCGGCGCGGCAGAGCAGAGGGGGGGGGGGGATGCCAGGGACCGAAATGCAAAAATTCGAAGAAGTTCAGGGGGCTGGGTGCAAACAGAGCGTTTTCTCCTCTTTCTGATTTGAATTTCAAAAACTTTTGAACACGAAAGTTGTTCAAAACAAAACGTTCTACAACTTTGGTTTCAGGCAAAATTTCATTTGGCTTATGGTTTTAAAGTTATTTTAAAAGTTTCAATTGTGTCCAAATGTGCCCAAATTTAATTTGAATTCCAACTGAGCCCGTTTTAAATTCTTTCCACCCTCTCATTAGTTGGTTTAACACATGGAGTTACGCTTATGTCATTGATTTTGGATTTGCAATTACCAGGGTTGTCACACATGGTAGCCTTCAAGGTCTGCCATACCAGCAACAAGAACAGTATGAGTGCCGTGGCTAGAGACGCGGTTGTAAGTCCCTGTACATTCCTTGAGCAAGAGTTTTGTCCTTCTTTGTCCAACACTCTGTACGTGCCACATCATATATTGTTAACGTGCATGGCTGCCTATATTTCTGAGTTTGTTAACAATTTTTAGTACCAGTTATCCAATCTGCCTTTGTTCCTAGTTTGTTTAATGTTCCTTTTTCTACATTGTTTATCCAATATAGACAGTAAGCTAATAGTTCATCTTTACCTTTTGTAGATGTTAATGGAAACTATACAGACAGAAGTTGTTGCTGATGGGCAGCCAAGATTGCCTAGTGCTGAGGTTGTTTCCAAGGCGCTCTCCCAGGCCAGCTCCAACAACACTTTCTTGAAGAATGCTGGTATAGCCGCTTCCTCCTCGCGGCACCGGTCATCTTCTGAAAGAAAGGGTCCATACGAGTGGAAGAACTCCAGAGGAACAATGATGATCAATAGAGGAAGACTGATACACTACAGAGGGAGACTAAAGCAGCACATGAAGCGCTGGAGAGAACCCAAAGGAAGTATGAGGAGCTGAAGAAGCAACAAGAAGATAGCCATTGTTGACGCTCGATACGGACCACTTTTCGACCGTCAAAACCTGCATAAAAGCGAAAATTATCCAAGGATCAACACTAGAATAGGGCTTTATTTGACAAATTCCACCAGTGTTGGTCGATGTCTGTATGCAGGCGATTACGGGACGAAATTGCAGGAAATGAGCAACTAAGATTTAAGGCGTAATTCCAGAATGCGCAAACGAGCAAGGTAAAGGATAAAAGAGGCCAACAAGGCAAACAACCAGCCTCAACCAGGGCCCACTCAACTGCCTTAGGACCCACCTACGGATACGTGGCAAAGGAAGAAGCTGGTGATGAGGACATCCTCCACTATTACCCGCTGGCAAAGACGCAACAAAGGGGGCCGAGTGGCCCAGTTGTAGTCGGGCGGCAACCGTGTGAGCCTCTGAATAATCCCACCTTGCTTAGCTTGGGAGGAGGAAGCCACCTTAAAAGGGAGAGGCACCCTTCCCCTATTGGACTAGTCTTTTAGGAAGATTGGGCCTTTCCCCGAATTGGTGTGCCTAAGAACTGTTGGGGTCCGGGCAACCTTAATTTATTGGGCCTCGGCCAACCCCACCTGGGCCGAATGTATTATTTGGTATCAGAGCTGGGCCCTTGTTTAAGGGTGTGGGAATGATGAGAACATCCTCCACTATTACCCGCTGGCAAAGACGCAACAAAGGGGGCCGAGTGGCCTAGTTGTAGTCGGGCGGCGACTAGGAGTATCTTGGTCATCTAGTTCAGTATCAGCGACATAATCATCCCAATTATCCTCGACACGCTCATCCTTCTTGTTTTCTCCCTCATGCCCATTTGCAGTTCTGGCATGCATCTCATCAAAACGCCTCAAAAGAGCAGCAAGGCTTTGGTCAATATGAGCGACCGACGTCTCCAGCCTTGTAAGCTTGGTGTTGGTGGCAAGCTGCGTGGCCTCCAACTGCCCAATCTTATCATTTGACACCAGCATATCTTCAGCAAGCCCATCTACATGCCTCCTCATCTTATTTTCAAAATGTTGTATGATTCCCTTTATACGAGGAGAGTGACCTAAACTCCCATCACCCTCTGATCCTATCATGGATAGATGAACAAAAGAAACACGAAAATAGGTGAAGAAATAAGATCCTACAACTAATGGGATGTAGCTACTGCAAGGCGCTCACACTCAACCTGTTACACAAGCTCTTACCAATTCTTACCTTGCTCAACAGGAGGGGACGGCAACCAACAAGTCTGCAACCGTGGGATGAAGTGTATCGGTGCCGCAACAACAGGACCTGTCAAGCTGTAGTCGGATATGTGGAGCTATAGGTGGGCTGAAGCAAGGATGAACTAGCACCACATTAGTTACAAAAGCAAGCTGAAAAATCGTTCAACGGCGGTACTATGCTGGTCCTAGCCTAGACCGTGCTAGAGACGCGAGCTTGGACACAAATGAAGTCACGAGACACCACCGAAGAACAAAAAAGATGCACAAAGAACAGCCCCTTTTTCTTCCCTTCTTTTTCTTCTTCTTTTTCTTTTCTTTTTCTTTTTTTTTCCTTTTTTTTTCAGGGGATCCTCAAAACTGATTATATAACCTAAAAGACTTCAAAAGAGCCACACAACACACAAACTTTTCCCAAAAGGGTAGGGGTATTCCGGTAAAAAAAAGATCTCTCTCTCTCTCTCTGGAGTAAGCCGAGACTATATGTATTCGTGCAAAGTTGTGGTTTGAGTAAGCCAAGACTATTTCTGCCTTTCTGGAGTGCTACAAAATATGCAGTACAAGTGCGAATAGCAATGGAATTTTATAACATGGCGCAATAACCAATTCGAACTAGGAAACCGATCCCTACTCGAATCACAGCACCGCGTGCGATTCGGTCACAAACCAACACAGAATCTAACTCGGACTTGAACCCGAATATGGACTCAGATTCCACCAACATGGAGTATGTATGGTAGCGCACGGTTGTGACTAGAACTAAAGCTAAGAGAACTAAAGCTGAGATCGATAAGAATGCCAAATCTGTTAGTAGCAGGGAAGATGAGATAAGATTGAAAGGACATTGCTTGCTTGCTACTAAGTCTGATATTAATGAATTGATTGCTTCCACTTCTGTTGCCTATGCTTTGGTGTGCAAGAATGCTTTGATTTCAGTTCACGATATGCAACATTCTTTGCCCCCGGCTGTTGCTAACCTTTTGCAGGAGTATTCTGATGTGTTCCCAAGTGAGATACCAGCGGGGCTGCCACGAATACGAGGGATTGAGCACCAAATTGACCTTATTCCTGGTGCATCGTTACCAAACCGTGCGCCATACAGGACAAATCTGGAAGAAACTAAGGAAATTCAGCGACAAGTGCACGAACTACTCGACAAAGGTTACGTGTGTGAGCCTCTTAGTCCTTGTGCTGTTCCGGTTATTTTAGTGCCTAAAAAGGATGGAACATGGCGTATGTGTGTTGATTGTAGGGCTATTAATAATATCACAATTCGATATCGACACCCTATCCCTCGTTTGGATGATATGCTTGATGAATTGAGTGGTGCTATTGTGTTTTCCAAAGTTGATTTGCGTAGTGGGTACCACCAGATTCGTATGAAATTGGGAGATGAATGGAAAACTGCTTTCAAAACTAAGTTCGGGTTATATGAGTGGTTAGTCATTCCTTTTGGGTTAACTAATGCACCGAGTACTTTCATGAGATTAATGAATGAGGTTCTGCGTGCTATCATTGGGAAATTTATTGTTGTCTACTTTGATGATATATTGATTTACAGCAAATCTTTCGATGAACATCTTGATCACTTATGTGTTGTTTTTAATGCTTTACGAGATGCATGTTTATTTGGTAACCTTGAGAAGTGCACCTTTTGCACCGATCGAGTGTCTTTTCTTGGCTATGTCGTGACTCCACAGGGAATCGAGGTTGATCAAGCCAAGGTGGAAGCTATACATGGATGGCCTATACCGAAGACTATCACGCAAGTGCGGAGTTTCCTAGGACTTGCTGGTTTCTATCGTCGTTTTGTGAAGGACTTCAGCACTATTGCCGCGCCTTTGAATGAGCTTACAAAGAAGGGAGTGCCTTTTAGTTGGGGTAAAACACAAGAGAACTCCTTCAACACGCTGAAAGATAAGTTGACACATGCACCTCTCCTCCAACTCCCTGATTTTAATAAAACCTTTGAGCTTGAATGTGATGCTAGTGGCATTGGTTTGGGTGGTGTTTTGTTACAAGAAGGCAAACCTGTTGCTTATTTCAGTGAAAAATTGAGCGGACCTGTTCTGAATTATTCTACTTATGATAAGGAATTGTATGCTCTTGTTCGCACATTAGAAACATGGCAGCATTATCTATGGCCCAAAGAGTTTGTTATTCATTCAGATCATGAATCTTTAAAACATATTCGTAGTCAAGGAAAAATGAACCGTAGACATGCTAAGTGGGTTGAATTTATTGAATCTTTTCCTTATATTAGTAAGCACAAGAAAGGGAAAGAGAATATAATTGCTGATGCATTGTCTAGGAGATACACCTTGTTGAACCAACTTGATTACAAAATATTTGGATTGGAAACGATTAAAGATCAATATGTTAATGATGCTGATTTTAAAGATGTGTTGCTGCATTGTAAAGAGGGGAAGGGATGGAACAAATTCATCGTTAGTGATGGGTTTGTCTTTAGAGCTAACAAGCTATGCATTCCAGCTAGCTCCGTTCGCTTGTTATTGTTGCAGGAAGCGCATCGAGGTGGCTTAATGGGGCATTTTGGAGCAAAGAAAATGGAAGATATACTTGCTGGCCATTTCTCTTGGCCAAAGATGAGAAGAGATGTGGAGAGATTTGTTGCTCGCTGCACGACATGTCAAAATGCTAAATCACGATTGAATCCACACAGTTTGTATTTGCCTCTACCTGTTCCTAGTGCTCCTTGGGAAGATATTTCTATGGATTTTGTGTTAGGATTGCCTAGGACTACGAAGGGACGTGATAGTGTGTTTGTGGTTGTTGATAGATTTTCTAAGATGGCCCATTTCATACCATGTCATAAAACTGATGATGCTTCTCACATTGCTGATTTGTTCTTTCGGGAAATTGTTCGTTTGCATGGTGTGCCCAACACAATTGTTTCTGATCGTGATGCTAAATTTCTTAGTTATTTTTGGAAGACTTTATGGGCTAAATTGGGAACTAAATTGTTGTTTTCTACTACATGTCATCCGCAAACTGATGGTCAAACTGAAGTGGTTAATAGGACTTTGTCTACTATGTTAAGGGCTGTTTTAAAGAAGAACATTAAGATGTGGGAAGATTGTTTGCCTCATATTGAATTCGCTTATAATCGATCGCTGCATTCTACTACAAAGATGTGCCCATTTCAGATTGTATATGGTTTCTTGCCTCGTGCTCCTATTGATTTAATGCCTTTGCCATTTTCTGAAAAAACGAATTTTGATGCTACTAAGCGTGCCGAATTGATGTTAAAACTGCATGAAACAACTAAAGAAAACATAGAGCGCATGAATGCTAAATACAAGATTGCTGGTGATAAAGGTAGGAAGGAACTAAAGTTTGAACCTGGAGATTTAGTTTGGCTGCATTTGAGAAAGGAAAGGTTTCCTGAATTGAGAAAATCTAAATTGCTACCTCGGGCTGATGGACCATTTAAAGTGTTAGAGAAAGTCAATGATAATGCATATAAGCTCGATCTGCCTGCGAATTTTGGGGTTAGTCCCACATTTAACATTGCAGATTTGAAGCCATATTTGGGAGAGGAAGATGAGCTTGAGTCGAGGACGACTCAAATGCAAGAAGGGGAGGATGATGAGGACATCAACACCAACGATACATCCACTCCGACACAAGTACCTATTGCTGGTCCTATTACTCGTACTCGTGCGCATCAACTTAATCATCAGGTGAGTTCAGATCTAAGCTCATGTACATCATGTTTAGACCATGGAGACCCGTGTACTCTTGTTTTGCTTAGGAACCAAGGAGGCGACCGAAAGGGAAACGGATTCGCGCAGGCTGGATTCGGACTGCAGAACAGTACCAACTTGTGACGGACACCACGGTCGCATATGAACTCGGATTGGGGCGTTCAAGTACTTCGTGGAAAGCTTATGAAGTCTTCTTTCAAACGGATCCGGCCTCATATCCATATCTGTTACGAGTCGGCCGCAATCGTAAAATTAATACAGAGTCCTTTTCTGCACATGGTGCTGCGTCACCCTGTTTTGGCCCAATGGGCCGTGTATCAAGTTGAGTCCATTACGGACGCGTCCTAGGGTTGGAGTACGACCCCAGCACCCCTGTGGTCGTCCTCCCACGTACTTATACCCCTTAGCCACCACCAAGGATGCTTGGGTTTTATTTAGATCAAGTTTAGCCTTCGCTACTTGCTTGCAAGCGCGCGTGCTGGATCAGCCGCCCGTCTTCTTGTCTTCGAAACCCCACCATTATTGAGATTGCGTGTGAAACCTTCATTTATATCTAGTAAATTCAGTACTTGTCATACTTATTCTTGCTAGTTCTTCGATTGCTTGCAGGACGAGTGCCCTAGTGGCCGGGTGCCGCGCTCCACAAGATCGCGACAGCCATTGGAGGGGGTGTATCGGTTGCTAAGGCGCAGCTTGGAAGGCTGTAGTCGGGCCGTGAACGTCGCCTCCATCGACCAATCGAGTTATCCACGCCTCTCATCGAAAGGTCGGGAATCAAACCCTATCGGGTCGCCATTAGCTGGGCCGGGCCGAACCAGGAAGGAGGCAACTGACTTAACTCTTCGACATGGCGCTTCCTCATTGGTTGCTTAAGGCGGTTTGGATAGGCTTTAGCTCGTTACACGGCAGGAACACCTATCACTCAACCCTATAAATATAAGGGGTGGTGTTTATAAAGAGGACACACCTTCACATCCCTCTCCACTCCCTCTTGGTGATTCTCTTGTGTTCATGAGCTCTAGGCTCATCTCTAGAGGTGATTAGAGTTAGGGAGAGAGTGGGGAGGATTTCGGGGAAGTGCCGGGTTTGTCGGCATTCTTCTCCACCTTATACCTCGACGGATGCTTGTCAATCAAACTAAGTGTTCGTACTTCCTTATGTGCTTAATTTCTTAGTTAAGTTATAGTTCTAGCTCTTTAGTTGCTTAGCTGGATCAGTAGTTCACTAGTTTTAGTGGGTGCTTTAGTCTAAGGCCATAGGCTAGAGTAGTAACTATAGTGTAGACGTGGTGTCTAGACTAGACTTACCTGTTGGTTGTGGTATATCCCATAGTTAGATGAGGTAGGTATCAGGTGGTGACAGCCCTGTCTATCCAGCGTAACCCTCTCGTTCGGGTATATCCAAGTGCCGTATTACTAGAATTCATTAGTTTTATTATGTGGGAGGCTAGTAGCCCGAAGCAAGCAACTAGGATAGTATTATATTATCTTTGAAACCCAGCCTTAGAAAACCTCTCTACCCTCACCTCTAACGGGTGTGGTGTCCGTGGATGAACCTGAACCGTAGAGAAAGTACACACGTTCCTTAGTGGATACGATACCCTTGGAATACTCCTGGGTGAAAGATACAACGGTATCCGTGCACTTGCGGATTTAATTTCGTGACGCTAGTAAACGTCAACTAGCTTTCTGGCGCTGTTGCCGGGGAACGGTTGCTACTTTCTTGTCGAACCTAGTTCGCCCTTGTATCCTTTTCTTTCCTTTGATTCTATCTCTACCCGCGCTACCCATGGAGCAGCTATGCATGTTTCAGCTCTCCGCACCTAAGAGTGAATTTTGCAAACCAGCCTCTTCATCTAATCCAATCCTTTCATCTAGTTACGAAATTGCCTCCGGATTCTTAAGCAAAGATCAGGAAAGTACCTTCTCAGGATGGGGGGTGAAAATCCCTACCATCATCTACGTGAATTCAAGCAAGTGTGTTCGTGTCTTAAAATCTTAGGCATGACACATGAGACTCTGAAGTGGAAGTTGTTTCCCTTTTATCTCATAGAAGAGGTGAAGCGATAGTACACGTCCAACATAAGATTTGCAAACGGGGATTGGAAGAAGTTGCGAGACCGATTTTGTCTCAGATACTTTCCGATCGCTCGTGTATGCACCTTACGAGCAGAGATTCTGGCTTTCCGTCAGAACGAGAAGGAATCCCTTGGTGCAGCGTGGGCCAGATTTTCCCTTCTTGTTGAATCTGGTCCCAAATTGTCTTTACCTGACCCCTTCTTGTTACAACATTTTAATGCGGGACTGAACAAGGACGATGCACAGTACCTCGATAACGCAGCCGGAGGTTCGTTCTTGCACAAGAACTCAGTCGAAGGAAGAGAAATCCACGACAAAATCTTAGAGAGAACTTCCTACATCTCTTACCGGGAACCACCTCAGGTAGAACAAGAGGTACCACAAGAGGAACCCAAGGAAGCCGAATCCAAGGTCGTGGAACTCCAACCCTTCGATTCGACTCTTGTACCTCTTCCTGAACCGGAATCCAAAACACCCGAGGTAGAGGACCCTCCACCTTCAGAATTTGAGCATGGATTAGAGGAGGATCACTTCGAACATCTTGGCAACACCTCGAAGTATCTGTGCCAAAAGTGACCACCAGTCCCGGTTACTCCTTTAGAATCATATGAAAAGATCGACATTTTAGAGACTATCAAGGAGTTGACAGATGTAATGAGCAGTGAATGGTCAATGGAAGGAGAGTCGAGCACATCTCCCATTCAAATTAGCCACCCATCTTCTCTCATCCGCTGCCGCATAAAGAATTAGGACGTAGACGCTCTCTATAACCGCATAAATATAAGGGGTGGTGTTTCTAAAGAGGACACATGTTCACATCGCTCTCAACTCCCTCTTGGAGTTTCTCGTGTGTTCATGAGCTCTAGGCTCATCTCTAGAGGTGATTAGAGTTAGGGAGAGAGTGGGGAGGATTTCGGGGAAGTGCCGGGTTTGTCGGCACTCTTCTCCAACTTATACCTCGACGGATGCTTATCAATCAAAGTAAGTGTTCGTACTTCCTTATGTGCTTAGTTTCTTAGTTAAGTTATAGTTTGAGCTCTTTAGCGGCTTAGCTGGATCAGTAGTTCACTAGTTTTAGTGGGTGCATTAGTCTAAGGCCATAGGCTAGAGTAGTAACTATAGTGTAGACGTGGTATATCCCATGGTTAGATGCGGTAGGTAGCAGGTGGGGACAACCCTGTCTATCTAGCGTAACCCTCGCCGTTTGGGTATATCCCAGTGCCGTATTACTAGAATTTACTAGTCTTATTCTGTGGGAGGCTAGTAGCCCGAAGCAAGCAACTAGGATGGTTCTATCTTATCTCTGAAACCCAGCTTTAGGAAACCTCTCTACCCTCACATCTAGTGGGTGTGGTCTCCGTGGACAAACCTGAACCGTAGAGAAAGTACACACGTTCGTCAGTGGATACGATACCCTTGGAATACTCCTGGGTGAGAGCTACAATGGTATCCGTGCGCTTGCGGATTTGTTTTTGTAACGCTAGGAAACGTCAACTGGCTTTCTGGCGCCGTTGACTGGGAACGGTTGCTACTTTCTCGTCAAACCTAGTTCGCCCTCGAATCCTTTTATTTTCTTTGATTCTATCTCTACCCCCGCTTCCCATGGAGCAGGTATCCATGTTTCAGCTCTCCGCACCCAAGAGTGAATTTTGTGAACCAGCCTCTTCATCTGATCCAATCCTTTCATCTGGTTACGAAATTCCCTCCGGATTCTTAAGCAAAGTTCAAGAAAGTAGCTTCTCAGGATGGGGGGTGAAAATCCCTACCATCATCTACATGAATTCGAGCAAGTGTGTTCGTGTCTTAAAATCTCAGCATGACACATGAGACTCTGAAGTGGAAGTTGTTTCCCTTTTCTCTCATAGAAGAGGTGAAGCGAGGGTACATGTCCAGCGTAAGATTTGCTAACGGGGATTGGAAGAACTTGCGAGACCAATTTTGTCTCACATACTTTCTGATCGCTCGTGTATTCACCTTACGAGCAGAGATTCTGGCTTTCCGTCAGAATGAGAAGGAATCCCTTGGTGCAACGTGGGCCAGATTTTCCCTTCTAGTTGAATCTGGTCCCAACTTGTCTTTACCCGACCCCTTGTTGTTTCAACATTTGTATGCGGGACTGAACAAGGACGATGCACAGTACCTCGATAACGCAGCCGGAGGTTCATTCTTGCACAATAACTCAGTTGAAGGAAGAGAAATCCTAGACAAAATCTTAGAGAGAACTTCCTACATATCTTACCGGGAACCACCTCAGGTAGAACAAGAGGTAGCACAAGAGGAACCCAAGGTAGCCGAATCCAAGTCCGTAGAACTCCAACCCTTAGATTTGACTCCTATACCTCTTCCTGAATCAGAATCCGAAACACCCGAGGTAGAGGACCCTCTACCTTTGGATTTTTAGCATGGATTCGAGGAGGATCTCTTCGAAGACCTTGGGAACACCTCAGAGTATCTGTGCCAAAAGTGACCACCAGTCCCGGTCACTCCTTTAGAATCATATGAAAAGAACTACATTTTAGATACTATCAAGGAGTTAACAGCCGTAATGAGAAGTGAATGGTCAATGGAAGGAGACTCGAGCTCATCTCCCATTCAAATTAGCCACCCTTTTTCTCTCATCCGCTGCCGCATAAAGAATCAGAACGTGGAGGCTCTCTATAACCGCATAAATATAAGGGGTGGTGCTTCTAAAGAGGACACACCTTCACATCCCTCTCAACTCCCTCTTGGAGTTTCTCTTGTGTCCATGAGCTCTAGGCTCATCTCTTGAGGTGATTAGAGTTAGGGAGAGAGTGGGGAGGATTTCGGGGAAGTGCCGGGTTTGTCGGCACTCTTCTCCAACTTATACCTCGACGGATGCTTGTCAATCAAAGTAAGTGTTCGTACTTCATTATGTGCTTAGTTTCTTAGTTAAGTTATAGTTCTAGCTCTTTAGTTGCTTAGCTGGATCAGTTGTTCACTAGTTTTAGTGGGTGCTTTAGTCTAAGGCCATGTGGCAGAACCACCTGAATTAATCCGGCTCAAGCGCGCTAACCATCACCACTAGGGTAATTAGGGCTAACTCGCACTTCAAACGGAATAATCTACTGGTCTGTTAGGTAACCTCCCGATGCAACCATAGTTTTGCCGATCGAAACCACACATACAAAGTACTCACACGAAGGTGAGCCCAGAGGATACAACATTCCACAAATTTTACATCATAGAGTTCATCATAAATTATTATTACAACTGAGTTCGAATTCATAAAACAAGGTACTTCAGAGTTCAAAGTAATTGAGTTCTTTAGAGTTCAATGCAGCGGAAAATCAACGATAAACTACTCGACGATACATGATGGCTCGATGAAGCCCGTACGAGACATCACTCTGCATTATCATCATTGGCCGGGACGCATCCCATTCCACCGACCAACCAGGAGGAAAAGTACACGGCCAAGTCAAACTAGCGTTCAGATCCTCGAAAGTATTACCTGAAAACAAGCCACAGGCAAGGCTGAGTATACTAATACTCAGCAAGGCTTACCCGACTAGTGGAATATACTTAGCCGACTCCTAGACATGCAAGGCTTTTGGCTTGAGGGGTTTGTTTTGCTGAAAAGCATATACAAGTAGGTCCTTACTTTCATATTTTAGCTCCAGGTTCTAGATTTCTTTAACCATTCTAGGTAAGCAACTATCCAATATCATACATGGTGAAAGAATTAATTTGCATCCAACAAGATTAATCATCATCGTTGTTCCTCTTCTGACTCTATGTGGTAAAAGGGTCAAGCAGTCTCAATAACCGCGAGAAACAGATGATTTGAATCGAATTTATTAACCTTGCAAGGGAAACCTAAACACACGTCACGTGGTTACTCCCAGAGTCACACGTGCAACCTTTCCCCTTTCTTCCCGGGTTGTGGATCAGGGCCACCATCCGAGACTACAGAGCCTGGCTCTGTACCCACCATGTGCACGCATGGAACCGAAGTTGAGAGGGTGGGATGCTGTCCACTTGCCGGTCCGATTAGGTACTTAAGCTTACCGATTACCATATTCTCGGCATGTGGTTAGTACGTTCAAAGACATAACCACCACTACCACACACTGCGGTCTTAGCATTTTTCACTAAACAGACGGGGCATCAATCATCAACATAAACATCGCACCATAGTCCCATCCGTCGACCTTATGATTGCAGCATGTAGTAAACATCAACTCCTATATTCTCGCGAGTGACAGGAAATCACTCGACTTTTGCCGAGTCCTATTAGCATAGCATTCTATCGAACCTTACATCTAGTGTTCAGAGCATGGGTACCTAGGATCATGCAACTAAGTTTTCATCCAACTCCTATAAACTTAATGCACAAGTAGAATAGAGTATCAAGTTGCATAATTTAGAAAAACAGGGTTCATGCTCCGGGGCTTGCCTTCTTGGGTAATGTTAGCTTGGGGCTCATCCGAACTTTGGTTCGGGTCTTTGAAAGCTTCAGTTAGATTCACTTGAGCTTCATGCTGCTCACTCTCGGGCGCGGGCACCAGCTCGTACGTTCCGTCAGCGAGAGTAGTCGATTCTATATGAATGCACAAGTATGAGTTGTAGTGATGGTATATGATATTTATTTTCTTCACGATAAAGTTGCAGTCCACAAAGCATTGATTTGGTTGTGAAGTTACTTAGTTACGATTTTCTTGGGCAATCGTTAATAGAGTACATCTTAAACTATTTAACTTCATTAAACACGAAGGGGTTGTGTTATATTGGAAACTTAATTTTCTAAGCACAAACATGGATTAAGCATAAATACTGGTCTTGGTAACTTTTGGTGATGAAATTTTTATTTAGAGCACATTATGCAAACACAAAAGCACTGTAAAAATTTAAGACAATTTTATGCAGCAGAATAATCATGAAAAATGTAAAACACAACCACTACTTGATCTTAGTTATTTTTGTACAGAACAAACCATGCAAGTATTGATGCTAAAACTTTTACAGCGTGTTAACCCTTCCATATATATGGTACTGTAAAGTTTTTAGATTTTATTGTGCATGATACAACGCATAATAAATAGGACAATATACACCTATTTTAATAAAGATTAATTTCTACAGGATGTTTTACAGGGTTTCTGAGTATGAAAGTTTTGTTAAAGCATGTTCTAACCCAAAGTATCCTATAGCAAAAAGATGAATATTTTCTCAGCATAGAAACTGATTACTTTGATTTAATGTATTTCTCCATACAAAAATTATATAAGTGGTTATAGATAGGAAAAAGGTTCTAAACTTTTTCTGTGGTATTTAGGCATTACTATAACAACTCTGGAAAAGTTTCACAACATGAATCACAATATAACAGCAGGTACAAATTAGTTCTATTATTTCAAGGCATAAACAAGGTTTAACAAAAAGTTTAGCTAGAGATGGGTTCAGGTCATAAACTTTCTACACTGGCCTACACATCAAGCAACCAATCTACTAACCAAAAATCAGATTCAGAACTAGTCTACAACAGTGGGTACAATTAAAGTATATTAAACATTCCATTTAATTTAGAGCAAGATTTAGCAAGAAACTGAAGAAAAGCATGTAACAAAAGTTGTAGAATTTCTTCTAGCGATTCTAGGATAGTTGAGTTTGCATTTTTCCGATTTTTTTATGATTTTATATGAATTTTACAACTTCGCTAATTTTGAATTCAAAGTTTAAACACAGGTTTACAGATATGCCCCTGGAAATTTGCTTGCAGACCCTTTTAAAGATTTCAATCATTGCAATTGGGTCCCTGGGCGGCGCTCGTCGGCGGCGAGGGGAAAAGGGTCAGGGAGATCCAGGGAGCTGAGAGCTACCTTGTGGGGCCTTGGTCGGGGTTGGGGGTGGCCGGAAAGGGCTCGCCGGAGTGGAGCAGGGGGCGGCGGCGGTGCGGCGCGTCGGCGACGGTGCTCCGGCGGGGTTGGGGCAGCACTGGCGGGTTGGGAAGCTCCGGTGGGGTGATGTAGTCCCGTTCCGAGCCTTGGTTCGGACGGAGGAGGGCCGGGGGTGGGGTGTCCACGGCGGTCAGGGGCGGCGGCGGTGGATGCGGCGCTGGCAGCGCTCTGGCGGGTCTGGGCGGCGATGGGTGGTGCAGTGAGCTGCGGTGGGGCGGTGTGGTGGTGGTTGGAGACTCAGCTCTGGCAATGGGTGCACGGAGAGGTGAGCTCCACGGTGAGCTGGGCACGACGGCGGTAATGGCGACGGTGGCGGCGTCCTGGTGGCTGGGCGCGCGAGTAGGGCTCAGGATGGCTTTTATAGGGATAGGAGGGAGGGAGAGAGCCGGGCGACGCTGGGGCCGGGATGGCATGGCGGAGGTGTGCCAATGGGCGTGGCGGGCGGCGAGCAAAGCTGTCGTGGCGTGCGGCGGGCGTGGCCAGAGGATTGGGCGCCGCGGATTTGGCGTGGGGGAGGAGAGATCACGCGGCGCGCGGTTGGGCGAGCAGCTGCAGCAGCGGGCTTGCCGGGCGGCGAGTGCTACGACTGGCGGGACGCAGCGGAGGCTTGGGCACGGCGAGGGCTGGCCATTGGGCGCGGTGTGTGGTGGCCGGGTGGCGGCGTCGCATGCGGCCAGCGGCGCGTCGTGCTTGGCGGCCGGAGATCCTGGCGTGGGGAGGGAGGGATTGCGCGGCACGTGATTGGGCGCGGTAGAGCTTGGTCAGGGGAGTGGGGAGGACGGCCGGCGACTGGCTTATCGCGGCGTGGGCGGCAGGCATCGCCGGCCAGGTGGCCAGCGGTGACTGGCGGCGGGCGGCGGGCGAAGCAGAGGAGAGGGGAGGGATTGAAAGTGGAAATATAAGAAAAAGGCAGGGGCTGGTTTGCAAATTTAAGTGTTTCCCAAATTTTTGTGTTGCAAGTCAAAAATCTCTGAACATGAAAGTTGTTCAAAATGAAAAGTTACACAAGTTTTGTTTCAGGCCAAAGTTCATTTGAGTTGTAGTTTAGAAGTTATTTTAAAAACTCAAAAAGTATTATTCGGAGGGCACGTCATTTCCTGGGCAAAAATTTACATTCTCTCCTAGGCTTCAACTAGACTTTTATTTATCCTGCCATCAATGGTGTTCCTATTAAATTTTGCAGCCATAAGTGCTTTGAGGTGAGAGTTATTCAATTTTCTCGATTAAAGTTCATGTACTCGTGCACATATACACATCTATTTTCAATTCAAAGCAAAACCAATTTATAATTCATTTATTTTAAACTTTTTTTAGTTATTTATGCATCGTGTTATGCTAATGAGGCTTATTTCGTAATTTAAACACCTGAGGTGTCACAGGCCATAGGCTAGAGTAGTAACGATAGTGTAGACGTGGTGTCTAGACTAGACATACCTGTTAGTTGTGGTATATCCCATGGTTAGATGAGGTAGGTAGCAGGTGGTGACAGCCCTGTCTATCTAGCGTAACCCTCACCGTTCGAGTATATCCCAGTGCCGTATTACTAGAATTTAATAGTCTTATTCTGTGGGAGGCTAGTAGCCCGAAGCAAGCAACTAGGATAGTTCTATCTTATCTTTGAAACCCAGCCTTAGGAAACCTCTCTACCCTCACCACTAGCGGGTGTGGTGTCCTTGGACGAACCTGAACCGTAGAGAAAGTACACACAGGTTCCTCAGTGGATACGATACCCTTGGAATACTCCTGGGTAAAGCTACAATGGTATCCTTGCACTTGCGGATTTATTTTCATGACGCTAGGAAATGTCAACAGCCATCGCCTCTGTGGAAAAACCACCTGAATTAATTCGGCTCAAGTGCGCTAACCATCACCACGAGGGCCATGAGGGCTAACTCGCACTTCAAACGGAGTAATCCATTGGTCTGTCGGGTAACCTCCCGATACAACCACGGGTTTGCCGATCGAAACAACACATACAAAGTACTCACACGAAGGTGAGCCCAGAGAATACAACATTCCACAAATTTTACATCATAGGGTCAAACATAAATTTATTATTACAGACCAAGTTCGAATTCGTAAAACAGAGTACTTCAAAGTTTAAAAGTAAACGAGTTCTTCAGAGTTCAATGCAGCGCAAAAATAACGAGAAACTACTCGACGATACATGATGTCTCGATGAAGCCCGTACGAGACATCATTCGGCATTATCATCATTGGCCGGGGACGCATCCCATTCCACCGACCAACCAGAAGAGAGAGTACACGGCCAAGTCAAACTAGCAACCATGTCCTCAAAAGTATCACCTAAAAACAAGCCACAAGCAAGGCTGAGTATACTAATACTCAGCAAGGATTACCCGACTAGTGGAATATACTTAGCTGACTCCTAGACATGCAAGGCTTTTGGCTTGAGGGGTTTGTTTTGTCAAAAAGCATATACAAGTAGGTCCTTACTTTCAAATTTTAGCTCCAGGTTCTAGTTTACTTAACCATTCTAGGTAAGCAACTATCCAATATCATACAAGGTGAAAGAATTAATTTGCATCCAACAAGTTTAATCATTATCATTGTTCCATTTCTTACTCTATGTGGTAAAAGGGTCAAGCAGTCTCAAGACCGCGAGAAACGGACGATTCAAATCGAATTTCTTAACCTTGCAAGGCAGACCTAAACATACGTCACGTGGTTATTCCCAGAGTCACACGTGCAACCTTTCTCCTTTCTTCCCGGGTTGTGGATCAGGGCCACCATCCGAGACTACAGAGCCCGGCTCTGCACCCACCATGGGCACGCATGGAACCGAAGTTGGGAGGGTGAGGTGCTGTCCACTTGCCGGTCCAATTAGGTACATAAGCTTACCGATTACCATATTCTCGGCATGTGGTTAGTACGTTCAAACGCTTAACCACCACTACCACACACTGCGGCCTTAGCATTTTTCACTAAACAGACGGGGCCTCAATCACCAACATGAACATCACACCATAGCCCCGTCCGTCGATCTTATGATTGCAGCATGTAGTAAACATTCAACTCCTATATTCTCGCAAGTGATAGGAAATCGCTTAACTTTTACCGGAGTCCTATTAGCATAGCATTCTATCGAACCTTACATCTAGTGTTCAGAGCATGGGTACCTAGGATCATGCAACTAAATTTTCATTCAACTCCTATAAACTTAATGCATAAGTAAAATTGAGTAATAAGTTGCATAATTTGGAAAATAGGGTTCATGCTCTGGGGCTTGCCTTCTTGAGCAAAGCTAGCCTTGGTCTCTTCTGAAGTTTGGTTCGGGTCTTCGAAAACTTCAGTTAGATTCACTTGAGCTTCACGCTGCTCACTCTCGGACTTGGGCACCAGCTCGTATGTTCCATCAGCGAGAGTAGTCGATTCTATATGAATGCACAAGTAGGAGTTGTAGTGATGGTACGTGACATTTATTTTCTTCACGATAAAGTTGCAGTCCACAAAAACATAGATTGTTGTAAAGTTACTTATTTAAGATTTCTTGGGCAATCGTTAATAGAGTACATCTTAAACTACTTAACTTCATTAAACGAGAAGGGGTTGTGTTATATTGGAAACTTAATTTTCTAAGCACAAACATGGATTAAACACAATTACTGAACCAGGTAATATCTGGTGATGAAACTTTTATTCAGAGTACCACATGTAAAGGC
The DNA here is from genome assembly GCA_032594955.1 of Panicum miliaceum. Classification (NCBI taxonomy): domain Eukaryota; kingdom Viridiplantae; phylum Streptophyta; class Magnoliopsida; order Poales; family Poaceae; genus Panicum; species Panicum miliaceum. The sequence goes on from CM064062.1 coordinate 23,465,771, forward strand.
AAAACCACTGCAAAAATTTTAGGCATTTTTGTGCATCAGATTAAATATGAAAAATGTAATACACAGCCCCTACTAGAACCTAGTTATTTTTATACAGAACGAACCATGAAAGTACTGATTCTAAAAATTTTACAGGGTATTAATCATTCCATATATGCATTACTGTAAATTTTTTAGATTTTATTGTGCACGATACAGAGCATAATAAATAGGACAAGTTACACCTATTTTAATAAAGATTAGTTTCTATAGGATGTTACACAGGGTTTCTGAGTATGAAACTTGTTGTACAGCATGTTCTAATGCAAAGTAACCCATAGTAAAAAGATGAACATTTTTCAATGACAAAAACGAATTTTTTTTATTTAATGCATTTCTCCACCATAAAAATTATATAAGTAGGTTATAGAAAGCTAAAAAGTTCTCAATTTTTCTGTGGTATTTAGGTATCAATATAACATCACAGAAAAAGTTTCACAACATAAATCATAATAGAACATCAGGAAAAATTAGTTCTACCCTTTTATGGCATAAAACAAAGTCTAACAAAAAGTTCAGCAAGAGATGGGTTCTGGTCCTGAACTTTTTACATTGGCCGACACATCAAGAAACTAACCTACTGTCCAAAACTCAGGTTTAGCCTTTGTCCACAATAGTGGGTACAAATAAAGGCTATTGAACCTTCCATTTAATCTAGGGCAAAATATAGCAAGCAACTGAAGAAACACATGTAACAAAAGTTTTAGATCTTCTTCTAAAGATTTCAGAATAGTTGAGTTTGTATTTTTCCGAGTTTTTTTATGATTTTATATGAATTTTAAAAATTTGCTATTTTTGAATCTATGGTCAAAACACTGGTTCGCAGATATGCCCCTGGAATCTTGCGTGCAGACCCTTTTAATGATTTCAATCGAACCAATTGGGTCCTTGGGCAGGGATGGCATGGCGGCCGGCCAAATTCCGGCGAGGGGGCTCGTCGGCGGCGAGGGGAAAAGGGTCGGGGAGTACCAGGGAGGCAAGAGCTACCTTGTGGGGGCCTTGGTCGGGGTTGGGGATGGCCGGAGGTGGCTCGTCGGCGCAGAGCAGGGGGTGGCGGTGGTGCTGTGCATCGGCGACGATGCTCCGGCGAGCGAGAGCTGGTAGGGCGGGACGGTGAGCTTCACGGTGTCGAAGGGAACCCATTCCGTGGCTTGGCTCGGGCGGAGGAGGGCCGGAGGGAGGAGTTCCACGGCCGGCGGCGGCGGTGTGCCGAGGCGGTGGCGCTTCGGCGAGGGAGGAGGGGCGCGGCCGGGCCGGGAAGCTTCACTGCAGCAATGGGAAGCGAGTTAGTGGTCGGTTCGAGCAGTGGGAGGCCGGAAGAGGGGGTGCCACGGCGAGCGGCGGCGGCATCCGTGCGCACGTAGAGGAGCTCGAGCTGGCCCTTTTATGGCGGGCAAGGGAGAAGGGGTGGGGCTGGGCGCGTCGGGGCGAAGCAACCCGTGGCCTTGGGCGGTCAGGGCGGTGCACAGGGGCGCAGTAAGCTCGGGCACGGTGCAACACGGGCGCGCGGCATTGGCCGCCCCGGGCGATGCACAGAGCGCCGGTGTGGCGTGTGATTGGAGCAGGCAGGGGGTTGGACGAGCAGGATGCGGCGTGGGGAGGAAGGGACCACGTGGCACACGATAGGGCGAGCAGCTGCAGCAGCTGGCTTGCTAGGCGGCGAGCGCGGGGACCGGCGGGGCGCGCCGTGCGGTACTGGCCGCCCTGGGCGGCGAGCAGGGGCGCGCTTCGTCGGCGTGCACGTGGCACGCGCAGACTGGGCAGGCTCGTGGCGCGTGGGAGGAGCGCGTGCGGCAGGGGCGCGGCCAGCCATTGGCTTGGCATGACGCGGGCTGCAGGCATCGCCAGCGACGTGGCGGCCGGCGAGCCTCTGCTGGGCGGGGAGCGAAACAGGGGAGGGAGGGGGCTGAGTGGAAAAGGAGAAAAAGGCAGGGGCTGGATTGCAAAGTCAAGTGTTTCTCAAATGCAAAACCAAATTATAATACATTACTTTTAAACTTTTCTTAGTTATTTATGCATATTGTTATGCTAATGAGACTTGTTTGGCAAAATAAACACCTGAGGTGTCACAGCCTCCTTTCGCAGTTCATTCGGGCCCAAAGCAACCTATGTGTGTGGAATTGTAGTGACCCTGGACATTCCCATTTATGCCGTAATGTGATTCTAAACAGTCAGCCCCGCTAATTGTTGTCATTTAATGAAACTATTTATGGAACAATTCTGATGTATAATGTTGTTTTGTGACGAAATGGTGCTGTGACGAAATGGTGTTGTGATGAAATAGTTCGGTTATGAAAATGGTGCAGTGATGAAATAGTTCTGTGATGAAAATGGTGTTGTGACGAAATGGATCCATATGGGAACGCCACGTGCCGCAACAGAAAAATGACACATGGACAAATAGGCCACTGACACGTGGCAGAATAGGCAAACGACACGTGGGTCAGCCAGGAATGGCCACGTGGACAGCTAGGGCACCAATATGTGGAAGAACCTGGAAACGAAACATGGGCCAGAAAGGAAAGGACACCTGGACAAACAGGAAAAGGACAATTGACACAAGCGCGGAAGGACACGTGGGCAAAAAGGAAGCCGAAACTTCGTAGAACAAGGAAAGGACATGTGGCCATCCAGAAAACGACACGTTGGCGAATAGGAGAAGGCCACGTGGACGAGGAGCACAACGACACGTGCACACATAGGAAAGAGGCACGTGGCTGAATCTGTCGAGGCCACGTGGGCAAGCTGTAGGGCAACACGTGTACAAATGAGAAGACGACACGTGGCTCCATCTGGCAATGAAACGTGGCTACATCCTGGAATGGCACGTGCCGCTATTGCAAGGCGGCACGTGTCCACCTGAGGCGAGGACACGTGGGCTGGCCAAATAGTGGCACGTGTCGACCTGAGGCGAGGACACGTGGGCTGCCTACATAGAGACACGTGGGCGAACCAAATAGTGACACGTGGGCTGCCGAAATAGTGACACCTATCGACCTGAGGCGAGGTCACATGGGCTGCCCAGATAGTGACACATGGGCGGACCATATAGTGACACGTGGGCTGATCAAGTAGTGGCACATGGCGTCGTGCAAGGTCGTCATGTGTGGATTGTAATTAGCTAGAAAATTCTAAGAATAATTCTCACCCTATCTTTATTCCTAGAAAATAAAAGAATTTAAACATAAGTTTACTTCATGCTAGTATGAATTCATTTGAATTTCATTTGAAATTTATTGTATCTCCTTATTTAGAATTCTCTGGATTTTATTTTTGAGTTTGTTTGGTTAAAATTGTGTGGAATGCAAATCAATAGGGTCAATTTGATTTGAATTCAAAAACCTAACCAACCTAACCTAAACCGGGCCAAAACCCACCTAACAATCTAACCCAGCCCGAGACCCGGCCTGCTAACCTACCCCACGACGGCCTGCTCTAACCCACCAGCACGGTCCGCCAGCCGGCCCAGCCCAAGACGCCGGCGGCTTGCCCCTGTACACGCACATCACCACCACCCCTTCACCTCTTGAGCCACTGACAGGCGGGCCCTGCCTGTTAGCTTTCTCTTCAACCTCACCTACTCCCCTCTCTCCCTCTCACGGGTCGCACCAACCCGCGTCGCCGCCCGACCGTACGCCACGACAAGGCACCCCAACAACCTCGCCGCGACCCCCGCCGCGATGCCCGCCCGGATGCCAATGTCAGGGCGCACTTTCGCCCTCGCTCGCGATGCCCTAGCCTCAGCAACAACCGGCCGGATGCATGCCACGCGTCCGGGGGCATGGATGCCCAAATCCCCGGCCTTCCTGCCTCACCTCGCCGCTAAACCCTAGCCACCCTCACATAAAACCCTCGAGCCGCCGTATCCCCCAAACCCTATAGCTCAACCAGGGTTTTCCCCAACGCCACCGCCACAAGAACCCAAGGAGGAGAAGGAAGGGGGGGAGGAGAAGGAGGAGGAGCCAGAGCCACTGTCGCGAGGAGGACTCTGGCCGCCGGACTAGGAGGAGAAGGAGCTGCCTGAGCCTGCGCTGCCTCGACCCGCCACGGCCTCGCCATCGTCCTACATCGCCTGTTCGCCACCAAGCCCGACGTGTGAGCGCCGCCCGACGTCCCTGTCACCCTCGTGCTGCTGGCCATGGCTGATGAGCCCAGCTTAGCAAACCCTAGGCCCCCTTGCCCCTTGTTGCCTCGCCTGTAGGGACCCAAAGTGCCGTCGTGGAACCTTGCAACCCGCCGTCGCCTTAACCCCAGCCCTCGCCGCTGCTCCGTTGCCGCAGGCCCAGGCTGCTGGTGCCTCGCGCGCACGGGCGGCCGTGCTGCGGTCCTAGAATGCCAGCGTATCGCGCACGCGTGCGAACTGCGCCACGCCGTAACCCCGCCACCGCTTCGCTCGACGGCGTTATGACGCACGACCCTAGGATGCCAGTGTGCTGTGGGGATGAGAAAGCACACGCCCACACTCACGGACACGAGCCAAACCGAGCCCCCCCTCCTTTGCTTCGACACCGGACCGCCACAGGCGCCCATGGCCATGCGGGAGCCACGATGCCCGCGGCCACGCCGCGACGTCGCGGTGCGCCGTACGCAAGGGGCCTCTATGGCATTTTGCTGAGCACCTTACGTGCGTCCGCCTGTGCATGCCTGCCGGGAACGCACACACGACACAAACCCACACAAGATCCAGCTAAGCCACACTTGATCCGGGGAGCCTCCGACCACCAGGCCCTAGCCGTTAGAGGGAGGAGCTGTGCCGATAGGTGGACCCCGTGCGTCAGCGACAGGAGGAGGAGGCGGACCGGACCATGATGGGCCACGACCAAGGAAGACGCCGGCCCGAGAAGGAATGAGAGGAGGCGCCATTGCCCATGGGCCAGCGACGCAGGAGCCGAGCCGGTCTATTAACCAGCGAGCCAGCCCGCAAGTCCAACCCGAGCGTGAGCCGGCCTGTGAGCTAAGAACCCGAGCTGACCCATTGAGCCGAGCCGAGGCAAGATGGGCTGACCGAGGCGGACTGGACCATCTAATTTCAGCCCGTTAACACTGTGTGGTTTTTCTTTTTCTTTTAAACAGAACCGAGGGCCCCACATGTCAGCCTCTCGCTGAGGCTGACAGGTGGACCCCACTGACCTCTGACCATTGACCGTTGACTGGCCCATGCTGACGTCAGCATGGCCAGCCCCACCAGTGACGTCATGCTGACATCAGCATGCCATGTGGCACGCTCTGGTGGCGCCACGTGTCACTGCCTTGTGATTTTCTTTTCCGGAATTTATTTATTATATTTAGAAATGATTTTAACCTTTAAAATTCATAATAAATCAAACGGACCTCTAAAAATTATGAAACAAGTTTCATAATTCAACTAAAATCATGATCTACCCGTTAGAATAGGAATTGAGTGATTTGGACATTATTTTGGGTACTTTTTGTGCACTTTTGTACTTTAGCCCTATACTTATACGTATTTACGAATAGGACCCGACTCTAGGGAGCTGAACGACGCTCAAGACTACCAGGAGGAGCAGGAGTACTACGAGGACACGCCAGGTTCACGCCCATCTATGATCTGAATGCCTATTATACATTGCTTGCTAGAATGCTATTGCTTCTGAGATGTTTTCATGAGATAAACCTGCATAGCCCTCATTTATCCTAATTCCTTGTACCCAACTTGATTATATTCATGAGATGAAGCCCCTTATGTACATGTGTTGTGTGGGATGATGTGATTATAGTCTTGGCGTGAGTGGAGACTCTTTTGAGGAGTTGCGGAATAGGAACCTAGCTTGGGCGAGTTAAACTTAACTCGATCTTCTGATCGAGGGCTTGGGTTGTGCGTTGGGCACTTCCTACGGAGTACCTATGGCGGGTACATGTCCTTCGGGACGTTGGTCCTTTGGGACGTTTGGAGGAGTTGGAGGGCTGTACCTGTAATGGGTGCCGTTGACGGACCGTTGCGCCGGACACGTCGTTGTGGAAGATACTTGCCTCGACAACTAAGGCCCGAGTTGGTGGACCTGGAGATGGAACTATGTCAAACGTGCACACCACTTCTCTGTTATGAGGGCAGATCTGATCCAAGCTAGTGACGCGCGGCACTATGCCTGTAGGAGGATAGGGCATCAGTGTTAGGGGGGGAGGTGCTGACCTCACATCCCCCGAATTGCAGGGTCTTGCGTGGCCAGGTGTAGAAGGCATCACAGTTTCGGGGCGACCTCTTGTGGGAGGAAGCATCCCAAACTCGAGAAGGTAGGATGGGGGCCGTAGCAGCTAGTTTCGTTGACCGGTGTCTCGGAGTTAGACGGCTTGCTCCCGGTTGGCTTCGAGTCGAGTGGGTACGGGTGTACAACCCCTGCAGGGTGAAAACTATACATATAGCCGCGTACTCGGTCATGTACAACTCTTGATCCGGCTTCGCCTTCATAGTTAGTGTTACTTGACTTCTACCTCCCTCTAGACTTGTTTTCCTGCCCTGGGAAGTTGAGGTGCGAGGAGTGGGAGTTCTCGCACCGTTTTCGTGGGTTTTGGAGGTGTGACTGACGCGGGAACCTGGAGTGCTAGGATGGCCCGTGTCGAGGAGATGTGGATGAATTATTGATATATTCATTGCATAGGAAACCCATGCCTTTATCTTTGATCTGTTTGAATACCTTTAGACTAGACCACTAGAGCTTGCATATCCGGTGATGTGGACCTATCTTATTCCTTGGGGATAGATTGGTATGATGAAGGGATGGACCAGGAGTACGACCCCAAGACGCCGTCGGCCCGCCCCTATACACGCATAGCACCACCACCCCTTCACCTCTTGAGCCACTAATGTGATTCTAAACAGTCAGCCCCGCTAATTGTTGTCATTTAATGAAACTATTTATGGAACAATTCTGATGTATAATGTTGTTTTGTGACGAAATGGTGCTGTGATGAAATGGTGTTGTGATGAAATAGTTCGGTTATGAAAATGGTGCTGTGACGAAATAGTTCTGTGATGAAAATGGTGTTGTGACGAAATGGATCCATATGGGAACGCCACGTGCCGCAACAGAAAAATGACACATGGACAAATAGGCCACTGACACGTGGCAGAATAGGCAAACGACACGTGGGTCAGCCAGGAATGGCCACGTGGACAGCTAGGGCACCAATATGTGGAAGAACCTGGAAACGAAACATGAGCCAGAAAGGAAAGGACACCTGGACAAACAGGAAAAGGACAATTGACACAAGCGCGGAAGGACACGTGGGCAAAAAGGAAGCCGAAACTTCGTAGAACAAGGAAAGGACATGTGGCCATCCAGAAAACGACACGTTGGCGAATAGGAGAAGGCCACGTGGACGAGGAGCACAACGACACGTGCACACATAGGAAAGAGGCACGTGGCTGAATCTGTCGAGGCCACGTGGGCAAGCTGTAGGGCAACACGTGTACAAATGAGAAGACGACACGTGGCTCCATCTGGCAATGAAACGTGGCTACATCCTGGAATGGCACGTGCCGCTATTGCAAGGCGGCACGTGTCCACCTGAGGCGAGGACACGTGGGCTGGCCAAATAGTGGCACGTGTCGACCTGAGGCGAGGACACGTGGGCTGCCTACATAGAGACACGTGGGCGAACCAAATAGTGACACGTGGGCTGCCGAAATAGTGACACCTATCGACCTGAGGCGAGGTCACATGGGCTGCCCAGATAGTGACACATGGGCGGACCATATAGTGACACGTGGGCTGATCAAGTAGTGGCACATGGCGTCGTGCAAGGTCGTCATGTGTGGATTGTAATTAGCTAGAAAATTCTAAGAATAATTCTCACCCTATATTTATTCCTAGAAAATAAAAGAATTTAAACATAAGTTTACTTCATGCTAGTATGAATTCATTTGAATTTCATTTGAAATTTATTGTATCTCCTTATTTAGAATTCTCTAGATTTTATTTTTGAGTTTGTTTGATTAAAATTGTGTGGAATGCAAATCAATAGGGTCAATTTGATTTGAATTCAAAAACCTAACCAACCTAACCTAAACCGGGCCAAAACCCACCTAACAATCTAACCCAGCCCGAGACCCGGCCTGCTAACCTACCCCACGACGGCCTGCTCTAACCCACCAGCACGGTCCGCCAGCCGGCCCAGCCCAAGACGCCGGCGGCTTGCCCCTGTACACGCACATCACCACCACCCCTTCACCTCTTGAGCCACTGACAGGCGGGCCCCGCCTGTTAGCTTTCTCTTCAACCTCACCTACTCCCCTCTCTCCCTCTCACGGGTCGCACCAACCCGCGTCACCGCCCGACCGTACGCCACGACAAGGCACCCCAACAACCTCGCCGCGACCCCCGCCGCGATGCCCGCCCGGATGCCAATGTCAGGGCGCACTTTCGCCCTCGCTCGCGATGCCCTAGCCTCAGCAACAACCGGCCGGATGCATGCCACGCGTCCGGGGGCATGGATGCCCAAATCCCCGGCCTTCCTGCCTCACCTCGCCGCTAAACCCTAGCCACCCTCACATAAAACCCTCGAGCCGCCGTATCCCCCAAACCCTATAGCTCAACCAGGGTTTTCCCCAACGCCACCGCCACAAGAACCCAAGGAGGAGAAGGAAGGGGGGGAGGAGAAGGAGGAGGAGCCAGAGCCACTGTCGCGAGGAGGACTCTGGCCGCCGGACTAGGAGGAGAAGGAGCTGCCTGAGCCTGCGCTGCCTCGACCCGCCACGGCCTCGCCATCGTCCTACATCGCCTGTTCGCCACCAAGCCCGACGTGTGAGCGCCGCCCGACCTCCCTGTCACCCTCGTGCTGCTGGCCATGGCTGATGAGCCCAGCTTAGCAAACCCTAGGCCCCCTTGCCCCTTGTTGCCTCGCCTGTAGGGACCCAAAGTGCCGTTGTGGAACCTTGCAACCCGCCGTCGCCTTAACCCCAGCCCTCGCCGCTGCTCCGTTGCCGCAGGCCCAGGCTGCTGGTGCCTCGCGCGCACGGGCGGCCGTGCTGCGGTCCTAGAATGCCAGCGTATCGCGCACGCGTGCGAACTGCGCCACGCCGTAACCCCGCCACCGCTTCGCTCGACAGCGGTATGACGCACGACCCTAGGATGCCAGTGTGCTGTGGGGATGAGAAAGCACACGCCCACACTCACGGACACGAGCCAAACCGAGCCCCCCCTCCTTTGCTTCGACACCGGACCGCCACAGGCGCCCATGGCCATGCGGGAGCCACGATGCCCGCGGCCACGCCGCGACGTCGCGGTGGGCCGTACGCAAGGGGCCTCTATGGCATTTTGCTGAGCACCTTACGTGCGTCCGCCCGTGCATGCCTGCCGGGAACGCACACACGACACAAACCCACACAAGATCCAGCTAAGCCACACTGGATCCGGGGAGCCTCCGACCACCAGGCCCTAGCCGTTAGAGGGAGGAGCTGTGCCGATAGGTGGACCCCGTGCGTCAGCGACAGGAGGAGGAGGCGGACCGGACCATGATGGGCCACGACCAAGGAAGACGCCGGCCCGAGAAGGAATGAGAGGAGGCACCATTGCCCATGGGCCAGCGACGCAGGAGCCGAGCCGATCTATTAACCAGCGAGCCAGCCCGCAAGTCCAACCCGAGCGTGAGCCGGCCTGTGAGCTAAGAACCCGAGCTGACCCATTGAGACGAGCCGAGGCAAGATGGGCTGACCGAGGCGGACCGGACCATCTAATTTCAGCCCGTTAACACTGTGTGGTTTTTCTTTTTCTTTTAAACAGAACCGAGGGCCCCACATGTCAGCCTCTCGCTGAGGCTGACAGGTGGACCCCACTGACCTCTGACCATTGACCGTTGACTGGCCCATGCTGACGTCAGCATGGCCAGCCCCACCAGTGACGTCATGCTGACATCAGCATGCCATGTGGCACGCTCTGGTGGCGCCACGTGTCACTGCCTTGTGATTTTCTTTTCCGGAATTCATTTATTATATTTAGAAATGATTTTAACCTTTAAAATTCATAATAAATCAAACGGACCTCTAAAAATTATGAAACAAGTTTCATAATTCAACTAAAATCATGATCTACCCGTTAGAATAGGAATTGAGTGATTTGGACATTATTTTGGGTACTTTTTGTGCACTTTTGTACTTTAGCCCTATACTTATACGTATTTACGAATAGGACCTGACTCTAGGGAGCTGAACGACGCTCAAGACTACCAGGAGGAGCAGGAGTACTACGAGGACACGCCAGGTTCACGCCCATCTATGATCTGAATGCCTATTATACATTGCTTGCTAGAATGCTATTGCTTCTGAGATGTTTTCATGAGATAAACCTGCATAGCCCTCATTTATCCTAATTCCTTGTACCCAACTTGATTATATTCATGAGATGAAGCCCCTTATGTACATGTGTTGTGTGGGATGATGTGATTATAGTCTTGGCGTGAGTGGAGACTCTTTTGAGGAGTTGCAGAATAGGAACCTAGCTTGGGCGAGTTAAACTTAACTCGATCTTCTGATCGAGGGCTTGGGTTGTGCGTTGGGCACTTCCTACGGAGTACCTATGGCGGGTACATGTCCTTCGGGACGTTGGTCCTTTGGGACGTTTGGAGGAGTTGGAGGGCTGTACCTGTAATGGGTGCCGTTGACGGACCGTTGCGCCGGACACGTCGTTGTGGAAGATACTTGCCTCGACAACTAAGGCCCGAGTTGGTGGACCTGGAGATGGAACTATGTCAAACGTGCACACCACTTCTCTGTTATGAGGGCAGATCTGATCCGAGCTAGTGACGCGCAGCACTATGCCTGTAGGAGGATAGGGCATCAGTGTTAGGGGGGGAGGTGCTGACCTCACATCCCCCGAATTGCAGGGTCTTGCGTGGCCAGGTGTAGAAGGCATCACAGTTTCGGGGCGACCTCTTGTGGGAGGAAGCATCCCAAACTCGAGAAGGTAGGATGGGGGCCGTAGCAGCTAGTTTCGTTGACCGGTGTCTCGGAGTTAGACGGCTTGCTCCCGGTTGGCTTCGAGTCGAGTGGGTACGGGTGTACAACCCCTGCAGGGTGAAAACTATACATATAGCCGCGTACTCGTTCATGTACAACTCTTGATCCGGCTTCGCCTTCATAGTTAGTGTTACTTGACTTCTACCTCCCTCTAGACTTGTTTTCCTGCCCTGGGAAGTTGAGGTGCGAGGAGTGGGAGTTCTCGCACCGTTTTGGTGGGTTTTGGAGGTGTGACTGACGCGGGAACCTGGAGTGCTAGGATGGCCCGTGTCGAGGAGATGTGGATGAATTATTGATATATTCATTGCATAGGAAACCCATGCCTTTATCTTTGATCTGTTTGAATACCTTTAGACTAGACCACTAGAGCTTGCATATCCGGTGATGTGGACCTATCTTATTCCTTGGGGATAGATTGGTATGATGCAGGGATGGACCAGGAGTACGACCCCAAGACGCCGTCGGCCCGCCCCTATACACGCATAGCACCACCACCCCTTCACCTCTTGAGCCACTAACAGGCGGGCCCCGCCTGTTAGCTTTCTCTTCAACCTCACCTAGTCCCCTCTCTCCCTCTCACGGGTCGCGCTGACCCGCATTGCCGCCTGACCGCACGCCACGACAAGGCACCCCAACAGCCTCGCCGCGACCCCCGCCGTGATGCTCACCCGGACGCCAACGTCAGGGCACACTTTCGCCCTCGCTCACGATGCCCTAGCCCCAGCCCTAGCACTTTCAAGTTGAGGTGCGAGAAGTGGGAGTTCTCGCACCGTCTTGGTGGATTTTGGAGGTGTGAGTGACCCGGGAACCTGAAGTGCCAGGATGGCCCGTGTCGAGGAGATGTGGATGAATTATTGATATATTCATTGCATAGGAAACCCTTGCGTTTATTCTTCATCTATTTGAATACCTTTAGACTAGGCCACTTAAAGCTTGCATACGGATGGTGATGTGGACCTATCCCATTCCTTGGGGATAGATTGGTACAATGCAGGGATGGACTAGGAGTATGACCCCAACGACGACGGGTGGTACGATGACTAGACTTGGTGCTATGCTCAAGAAGCCAGTGGAGGAAGATCGTCTGAGATGAAGGATGGCCCGAAGCTTAGTTATCGCCTTTCGCTTTCTGTTTGTTTGATTTAGCCTAAGAGGCTTGTAAGGGAGACGTACTACAAATCCTATGGATTTAAGTAATAATTAAACCCTTGGATGCTTTTATTCGAAGAATGACTATGTTTACTACCTAAAATGAGTTCTGTATGTGATAGCTACTGATCCAGGGACTATCATGATGATACAGGGAGTTGGGTTTTCAAATCGAAAACATGGTTCGTTTCAATAAGTGTGTGTACTATCACTTTAGTGGGGGACAAGGAGTGATCATGTGCTTGTATGTAGATGACATATTGATCTTTGGGACTAACCTCAATGTGATTGAGGAAGTCAAGAGCTTTCTGTCTCAAAATTTTGAGATGAAAGATATGGGAGTGGTTGATGTGATTTGAACATTAAGCTATTGAGACAAGGCAATGGTGGTGTTACACTTGTGAGGACCAACTATGTGGAAAAGTTTTTGAGTCACTTTGGATATAGTGACTGCAAATCCGCTCCTACACCTTATGATCCTAGTGTGATGTTCTGAAAGAATCGAAGAATCACAAGAGATCAATTAAGATATTCTCAAATCATTGGCTCGCTAATGTATTTAGCTAGCGCCACGAGACCTGACATTTCGTTTGCTGTGAGGAAACTCAGCAGGTTTGTCTCAAATCCTGGGGATGAACATTGGAAGGCTCTCGAGAGAGTGATGCGCTATCTAAAGATCACTTTGAGCTATGGAATGCACTACGCTGGGTATCCTAAGGTACTTTAGGGCTATAGTGATTCAAACTGGATATCTGACGCTGATGAAATAAAAGCCACAAGTGGATATGTGTTCACACTTGGAGGTGGCACTGTTTCTTGGAAGTCTTGCAAGCAGACCATGTTAACGATGTCAACAATGGAAGCAAAACTCACAGCATTGGATATCGCCACAGTTGAGCCTGACTGGCTTCGTGAGGTGTTAATGGATTTTCTAGTGGTTGAGAAACCAACTATGATAATCAGACTGTGATTGTCAAGGTGAACAGTTCTAAAGATAACATGAAGTCATCAAGACATGTGAAAAGGCGATTAAAGTTTGTCAGAAAAATGAGAAACTCCAGAGTAATAGCGTTGGACTACATTCAGACGGCTAAAATCTGGCAGATCCGTTTACTAAAGGTCTTTCACGAAATGTGATTGACGAGGCATCGAGGGAGATGAGATTGAGACCCACTTGAGAGCTAAGTCATAGTGGTAATCTGTTCTATTTGATCAGAGATCCCGTGAAGTAGGACGGCGAAACAAGCTATTGATTAAATGAGAAGGAGAGTACATTTGTACAGACCCACTCCGATGAAGATATACTGTCTCCTTGTCTGTATGCCAGGTTGGTTAATACCTTAATGTGATCTGAGTGGCTTACTAAAGCAAAGATGTTGTCCTGCAGAGACATCTTTTGAGGAACACACCTATATGATTTCGACTGCTAGTCATAGTCTATGAGATCGGTTAATCTCTAGAGACTCATGAAAGGCCCAGGAGTACGACTTATATGCTCCAACCAGAGGGGAAGCAATTTGCAGCCCCGTATCAGTTAAGAATGTAAGTGAAACTTGTTCCACAAGACTGTCAATTCAAGGCCTAGTCCATTGTTTAGTTGTGGCCAAGTGTAGCTTATGTTCTAGGTAGATGTTCAACCCTAACCAGGTCTCCATCGAAATGCCGATATATTAAACAGTAGTGGAACTGAACATGTGCCTTGGAATTTGGTGGGAATTGTTAGACTAATTGGGGCCAAGAGCCTAATTAGAAATGGTCAATAAATCCCAAGGCTCGTGAGTAACCCAAGAGACGCCAGTAATGGCTGGTGTTTAGTGATATGAACTGACAATTCATTTGCTTGTTTCAAGACAGTAGTAACTGACCTTTTAATGGTTGTGAGTTACTGTTGATGCTCGCTACGGACCAATTCGAGCACCAATTTGACCAGAAAATTGGGATGACTAGCATACTTAACTTGCATACTTATGTAGAATAATATCGTTTCCACATTCCCCTTAGAGAATTCACAATGTAGGGAAATTGAGCAGAATTCAAGTGTTAAACAAACACCTCAATCCAAGGCAAGTGAGGTCGACCAATCAGAGCGCGCCATTTGGACTCCCGTGGATTGAAGGGCCCACCAGGCATGCAACCAACTTAGGTCGGCGCCCACTCATGCATAGGAGCGACTAGGACCCACATGGTAGCCACTCAGAGCAGGCTCGACCTGGGCTGAACCAGGCCCAGGTCGACCGACCCAGCACAGGCGCCACCGCCTTACCTGTTGCACGTGGCGGCTCCCCATTGGTCCCTTATGTCGGTTTGAGGAGGCTTTACTCATTTGCATGCCGAGGAGCTGCTGCACACCTCCCACAATCACCTCTATAAATATGAGGGGGTGCTACAATAGAAGACACCACAAGTTGCAACCCCACAAGTTGTTGTCTCAAGTTCCTCTCTTGCTTAGTCTTTAGGATAGTGGAGTTTAAGTGAAGTAGCTCTTCTTCGGTTCCCGAGTCTTGCCTAGGAGTGTTTGGTATGGGTTTTACTCTTCCTCTTCTTTGTAATATTCGGAATTCCTTAATAGAGTTATCTTCTAGTTTAGTGTACTCGTATAATATATATTATGTGTATTCCGATGTATGTGTTATGCTTAGTTTATATCTAGGACTTATATCTTGCATGATTAGACGTGGTAAGACATCTAGGCTACGACATTGGTTCCAGTATATGTATGTTTGCTCTAGTGTGATGTCTGTCCATCCGAAGGGTGGGGGCTCCGTGCAGGGCACTAGAGTATCGCTTATTAGCGTAGACGTGGTGTCTGGGCTAATCGGTGTTGCTGGATGCGGCTCTATACCATGGTTAGATGAGGTAGGCGGCAGGTGGCGACAGCCCTGTCCGTCCAGCGTAACCTTCCTAGTTCATGTAGTAGTTGTAGGAGGTGCATAAAATAGCCGTGAAGATCTAGTGGCCACCTAGCCATATCTTGTGCGGTCTTCCGGTGATGCCTGGGAGCCTAGAGCCTGTTCCTAATCATGTGTATGTTTATGAGTGCTTAGTATAGACTGTATGCTTAATTAGGAGTACATAAGTCCTTAGATTAGCTTTTTTCTTCCTTTCTCCCTTCTTGTAAGCTTTGCATAGAGATAGAACTTGAGTAACTAGTGTGTCACACTACCTCTTTACCATATATTATCTTACCCCTTTTTATTCAATAGAATATCCATGCTAGAACTAATCAACATACTAATCTATTCCAATAACCGCTGACTTCCCTGCAGAAATATAAATACGACCCCATACTCACGGGTAAAATGCTACAACGGTATTCCGTGCGCTTGCGGATCCTTCTATGACGCAAGAAATACCCCATGGCATTTCTGGCGCAGTTGTTAGGAAACACCTATCCTAGTGATGATGCTATGAAACGCTAACAAACATTTTTGGTGCCGTTGCCGGGGAAGGCTTAAACAGACCGAGTTTTCGAAATGAAAACCCGACTCCTTGTATCGTCGTGATAGTCCCTGTATCAGTAGCTATCACATAAAGAACTCATTTCAGGCAGTAAACATAGTCATTCTTCGATTAAAAAACTTCCAAGGGTTTAATTATTACATAAATCCATAGGATTTCAAGTACGGGTCCCTTACAAGCCACTTGGGCTAAATCGATCAAACAGAAAGTGAAAGGCGATAATTAGGCTTCAGGTCATCCTTCATCTCGGGAAACTTCTCCATAGGCGTCTTGAGCGTTGCACCAGCTCTAGTCATTGTACCACCTGTCGTCGATGGGGTCGTACTTTTGGCCCATCCCTGCATCATACCAGTGTACCCCCAAGGAGTGGGATAGGTCCACATCACCATCCGTATGCAAGTTTTAAGTGGACTAGTCTAAAGGTATTCAAACAGATCAAGGAAATAGGTAGGCGTTTCCTATGCAATGCATATATCAATAAGTCATCCATATCTCCTCGACACAGGCCATCCTAGCACTCCAGGTTCCCGGGTCACTCACACCTCCAAAACCCACCAAGTCGGTACGAGAACTCCCACTCCTCGCACCTCAACTGCCCTAGGCAGGAAAACAAGTCTAGAGGGAGGTAGAAGTCAAGTAACACTAACTATGAAGGCGAAGCCGGATCAAGAGTTGTACATGACCGAGTACGCAACTATACATATAGTTTTCACCCTACAGAGGTTGTACACCTGTACCCACTCGACTCGAAGCCAACCGGGAGCAAACCGTCTGACTTCGGGACACCGGTCAACGAAACTAGCTGCTATGGCCCCCATCCTGCCTTCCTGAGTTCGGGATGCTTCCTCCCGCAAGAGGTCGCCCCGGAACTGTGATGCCTTCTACACCGGCTCCCGCAAAAACCTGCAATTTGGGGGATGTGAAGCCAGCACCTCCTCCCCTTACGCTGATGCCCTATCCTTCTACAGGCATGGCGCCACGCGTCACTAGCTCGGATCGGATCTGCCCTCATAACAGAGAAGTGGCGTGCACGTTTGACATAGTTCCGTCTCCAGGTCTACCAACTCGGGCCTTAATTTCTAAGGCGAGTATCTTCCACAAAGACGTATCTATCGCAACGGTTCGTTAACGGCACCCAACACAGGTATGGCCCTCCAACTCCTCCAAACGTCCCTGTAACACACCAGGTGTTTAATTTACGAAATAAGCCTCTTTAGCTTGACGCGGCACATAAATAATTAGGAGAAGTTTCAATGAAATAAGTTTCTAAAATAACTTCTAAACTAGAACTCAAACAAACTTTGGCCTGAAACAAAACTTGTGGAACTTTTCATTTTGAACAACTTTCGCGTTGAAGGATTTTCGAGTTCCAACACAAAAATTTTAGAAACACCTGGATTTGCGAACCAGCCCCTACTTTTTCTTCTTTTTCGCTGCAGACCCTTCTTCTCCTCGCGTCGCCCGACCCTCGCGTCGCACGACCCTTCCGTCTCGCCCGACCCTCCGACGCGCAGCCGCTCGCCCGACCCTTTTCGTTTCGCTCGACCCCTCGCGTTCACCCGACCCTCGCCGCCGCGCAGTCGCCGCAGGCCACTTGGCCGGCAATGCCTGACCGCGCTAGGCGCCAAGCCAATGCCTGGCCGCGCCCGCACGCGCGCCGGCACGCCGCATTCCTCCCCAGTCCGCGCACGCCATGCGCGCGCCGGCGACCGGCGCCCTGCTCACCGCCCGCCGTGCCCAATGGACGAACCGCGCCGTGCCCGTGTCTCCGCAGCGTTCCGCCAGTCGCCGCGCTCGCCGCCCGGCAAGGCAGCTGCTGCACCTCTTCGCCCAATCCACGCGCCGCGTGATCTCCAGATTCGCACACGAAATCCTCAGCGCCCAGTCCCCTGCCCGCGCCTGCCGCACGCTGCGCTGGCTTCTAATCGCCGCCCGCCGCGGCCAGTCGCGCGCCCCCGTCATGCCGCCCGCACCCGCATCTCACAGTCAAGTCCCGCCCCTCCTCCCGCCCTTCTGCTGCCTACAAAAGGCATCGCTGAGTCCCCCTCGCGCGCCCAAACACCAAAACGCCGCCGCCGCCACCATTAACGCCGTCGTGCTCAGCTCACCATGGAGCTCACCTCTCCGGCCACCCTTTTGCCAGAGCTGAGTCTTCCACCACCACCACAGCACCCCACCGCAGCTCACTGCACCACCCATCGTCGCCCAGAGCCGTCGGAGCACCACCAGCGCTGCCCGCGCCGCCGCCGCTCCTTGTTTCTCCGTCGACAGCCCACGCCGAAGCTCCTCCATCCAAGCCAAGCTTCGAAATGGGTTCCCCTCGACGCCGCGAAGCTACTCGACCAGCCCACGCTGTTCCCTTCCCGCCGGAGCACCGCCGCCGATGTTCCGCCCTGTTGCGGCCCCTCTGCTCCGCGCTAACGAGCCACCTCCGGCCACTTCCAACCCCGACCAAGGCCACCCGAAGGTAGCTCTCACCTCCCTGGATCTCCCCGACCATTTTTCCCTCGCCGCCGACGAGGCCCCTCGCCGGAAGTTGGACGGCCGCCATGCCAGCGCCGCCCAGGGACCCAATTGCTTCAATTGAAATCTTTAAACGAGTCTGAATGCAGTTTCCAAGGGCATATCTGTAAACCTGTGTTCAAACTTTAAATTCAAACATAACGAACTTGTAAAGTTCATATAAAATCGTAGAAAAATCGGAAAAATACAAACTCCACTGTTCTGCAATCTTTAGATGAAAATCACAACTTTTGTTACATGCATTGCTTCAGTTGCATACTAAATCTTACTATAAATTAAATGGAAGGTTTAATAGACTTTAAATGTACCCCCTGTTGTAGGCAAAGTCTAAATCTAAAAATTTTACAGTAGTACATATATGGGTAGATTAATCACCTATTAAATTTTTGATGTCAATTCTTGCATGCCTTGTCCTGTATAAAAATATCTAGGTGCCAGCAGTGGTTGTGTTTTGCATTTCTCATAATTAGTTTGCTGCGTAAAAATGTCTCAAATTTTTACAGTGCTTTTGTCTCTGCATAGTATGCTCTAAATAAAAATTTCATCACCAGAAGTTACCTAATCTAGAAGTTGCGATTAATCCATGTTGTGGTTAGAAAATTAAGTTGCCAATATATATATCACAACCCCTTTTGTTTAATGAAGTTAATAGTTTAAGTTATACTCTTTTAACAATTGCCCACAGAAATCTCAACTAAGTAACTTCACAACCAAATCGATGTTTTGAGAACTGCAACTTTGACGTGAATGAAAATAATCGTCATATAGCGTCACTATAACTTATATTGGTGCATTCATATAAAATCTACGACCCTCGCCGACGGAACATACGAGCTGGTGCCCGCGTCCGAGACTGAGCAGCGTGAAGCTCAAGTAAATCTAACTGAAGCTCTCGAAGATCCGAGCCCAAGTTCGGACGAGCCCCAAGCTAGCTTTTCACAAGAAGGCAAGCCCCGGAGCATGAACCCTATTTTTCTAAACTTATGCAACTTATTACTCTACCTTACTTGTGCATTAAGTTTATAGGAGTTGGATGAAAACGTAGTTGCATGATCCTGGGTACCCATGCTCTGAACACTAGATGCAAGGTTCGATAGAATGCTATGCTAATAGGACTCGGTAAAAGTTGAGTGATTTTCTGTCACTCGCGAGAAATTAGGAGTCGATTGTTTACTACATGATGCAATCATAAGGTCGACGGACGGGGCTATGGTATGATGTTTATGTTGATGATTGAGGCCCCGTCTGTTTAGTGAAAAATACTAAGGCCGCAGTGTGTGGTAGTGGTGGTTAAGTCTTTGAACGTACTAACCACATGCCAAGAATATGGTAATCGGTAAGCTTAAGTACTGGATTGAACCGAGGCCGGAATATACTCCCCACCGTCTTGAATTCGTTCACATCTAGCAAATGGCGGGTGCATCGGCCGCCACAGCCCGACGTACCGTGGTCTGTGGGGACGTGTAGTCGAGGGCGGTGGGCCTGTTCCGTGAAGCGGGGATTGAAGGGAAAAGTTGCACTTGTGACTCTAGGAGTAACCACGTGACGTGTGTTTAGGTTTCCCTTGCAAGGTGAAGAAATTGATTCGAATCGTCCATTTCTCGCGGTTATTGAGACTGCTTGACCCTTTTACCACATAGAGTAATAAGAGGAACAATGATGATGATTAATCTTGTTGGATGCAAAATAATTCTTCCACCATGTATGATATTGGATAGTTGCTTACCTAGAATGGTTAAAGAAAGCTAGAACTTGGAGCTAAAATCTGAAAGTAAGGACCTACTATGTATGCTTTTCGGCAAAACAAACCCCTCTTGGGTGAGGAACTTGAGGACAGAGACACCCGGATTGGCCAACTTGAGGGCCAAGTTCAGGAGCACGACACTCTCATGGGTGAGAGGGATGACATGATAGCACACTTGGAGGAACAGCTCCATGATCTGAACCTTGAGTTGGAGGATGCTAATGAGCACATTCAGTGGCACCATGATCAGAATGCCCCTCCCGACGTGGTGGCTATGGAGGAAGATGAGGAGGAGCCACAGGAGATTGATGGTGTTTCGGGAATGGACTTTGAGGGTGAGGCACTGCAGCCACCTCCGATGGGAGCTCATTCTCCTACTCACAGCGAGTCATCCGTCAACAACCTCGACGACTTCTAGCCGATGACCTAGGAGGACTTTTGCATATACTCCTCGATAGTGTAGCCTAACTTTTGGGCAAGTGTTGTAATAGGCTAACTAAGAGTTGAGTACCTCTTTTGTGATGAGTACAACTTGACCATTGGATACTCTAATCATGTAGGCCATGGCTATATAAACTTGGTGGTTTGATTGTGACATTGGAAAGCAGTTGAATCTGCGAGTGCGGAAACTTGTCGGAATTTTACCCATGTCTCTTTTCATTTCTGGGCTGAGTGTTGATTACCAAACTTGTCCTAAATTTTGTGATCTAGGTTCTCACAAAATTTCAACACTATTGGATCATGATAGTTTGAGTTATCGGCAAGATACTATAACTCGTTCTGCTGAAAAATAGGCAAACCAGCGAAGCAAGGAGTGAATCGTTTGACCATCTTAGCCATCGATTTAGCATCTTGGATGAATACCAAAGTTGTACATCTCTAAATTCCCTACCCCCTGCCAAAATATGAGAAATTTTGGATGAACCTACCAAGAGTTATAAATTTCTTATGGCAGACAGTTTTATGCCCACGATTCTATCCATGATCCTTCGGAAGTCTGCTTTTCTGCGTTAAATCTTTTGAATCATGGAAGCAATATGGATCACGTTGCTAATGATAAGCATTCACCTTTTCAGATGGTTGGAGCAACCCGTGGTAACCCAGATGGTTTTGGTGCTAGCGCAAGTGGATCACAACCACAGCCGCCACCACCACCCAGCTTGGTGGAAGTAATGGCCGCTCAAACCGAGTTGCTTCGCCAGATCGTGCAAGGACAGCACCAGCAGCGGGGTGGGCACAATGTTCACCAACCTCAAGCCACCGGTTACACGGATTTCCTTGGGACCCAGCCTCCCTTGTTTCACAAGACGGAGGAACCCTTGGATGCGGATGCTTGGATTCGCACAATCGAGTTCAAGTTTTCTCTACTTGTGGTCCCATGTTCGGATGCAAACAAGGCCCGCTTTGCCGCGCAGTAGCTTCGCGGTACGGCTCATCTATGGTGGGACCACTATTTTGCTATGCTCCCCGCTGATCACGTTGTCACCTGGGACGAATTCAAAACTGCGTTCCGGGCACACCATATCCCCAAAGGTCTTATGGAAAGAAAGCTAAATGAGTTTTTGGCTCTCACTCAGGGTAACCTCACTGTACTTCAGTATGCTTAGGCCTTCAACAACCTGTGCCAATACGCGGGCTATCACGCAGACACAGATGCTAAGAAGCGTGATCATTTCCGCAGAGGTCTGAGTACTAAACTCAAGGAACGGCTGAATCTTGTCAAAGCCGATACATATAATGAGCTAGTCAACATGGCCATCACTCAAGAGGATTGTATTGAGGCTCATCGTGACGAAAAGAAGAGGAAGGCGCCAGCTGGACCCTCGGGTGCTCAGCCACCGAGGTATCGCTTGGTGCGAAATGCTGCGCCTATAGCTCCATAGAAGGCCCTTCAGCCAGGGCGATGGATTATCAGGCCCCCACCGCAACAAGGTGTTGCACGACCCCCTATGCCTCAACAAACTGGACCCCGGCCCGCTAATCAGCAGTTTCTTCGACCAAGCATCACCAATCGTTGTTTCAAGTGCGGGAGTTCCAGTCATTTCGCTCACGAATGCCCTCAACCCAGGCAGCCAAATCAGGGCCAGGACTCTGACCTGAACAATAAAAACAAAGGCAAGAGGCAGACCCTTTAGGTCAAACAAGGACGGATCAATTTCAAAACCCTTGCAGAACTTCCTGAAGGAGCACCAGTGATGACGGGTACATTCTCTATCCATAACAAGCCTGCAGTCATATTGTTTGATTCTGGTGCATCACATAGTTTCATTAGTGCAAAATTTGGTGCAAAAGTAGGTTTGAATGTTTGTCACACAAAAGGGTCGTATATGATATCAACACCGGGTGGAAAAATTGCTTCCAACTAAATAATAAGGCGAGTACCGATAAAATTGGAAAGTAAAATCATCAACACGGACCTTGTTCTTTTACCCCTTGACGGCATGGATATTATTTTGGGAATGAACTGGATGACTATGCATGGAGTCACATTGGAGCTTTCTTCCCGAGCCGTTGAGATAAATTCACTTAGTCACGGAGCCACTACCCTTTACCTACCGTTACGGGAGTGCACAAATTCTTGTGCTTTCGTGATGGAAGGGATCAACCTAGAGAATATTCCAGTGGTATGCGAGTATGCCGATGTCTTTCCGGATGACTTACCCGGAATGCCACCAGATAGGGACATTGAGTTCGTTATTGAACTGCAGCCAGGCACAGCACCTATCTCCAAAAGACCCTATAGGATGCCACCTAAGGAATTGGCCGAACTGAAAACACAACTCCAAGAACTACTGGACAAAGGCTTCATTCGTCCTAGCGCATCACCTTGGGGGTGTCCGGCCCTTTTTGTAAAGAAAAAGGAAGACAGTTTAAGATTATGTGTGGACTACCGACCTCTCAATGCGGTAACTGTTAAAAATAAATACCCATTTCCCTGCATCGACGTTCTCTTTGATCAATTATCTGGAGCTAGAGTTTTCTCCAAGATTGATCTTCGATCGGGATATCATCAGATAAAGATTCGTCCATGCGATATTCCGAAGACTGCCTTTTCCACACGATATGGACTATATGAATTCTTGGTCATGTACTTCGGACTCACCAATGCCCCTGCCTACTTCATGTATCTCATGAATTAGGTATTCATGCCCGAGCTCGACAAATTCATCGTAGTTTTCATTGACAACATCCTAATCTATTCCAAGAATGAGGAAGAGCACGCTAAGCACCTGCCGCAGTGTGTGGTAGTGGTGGTTAAGTCTTTGAATGTACTAACCACATGCCGAGAATATGGTAATCGGTAAGCTTAAGTACTGGATTGAATCGAGGCCAGAATATACTCCCCACCGTCTTGAATTCGTTCACATCTAGCTAATGGCGGGTGCATCGGCCGCAACAGCCCGACGTACCGTGGTCTGTTGTGACGTGTAGTCGAGGGCGGTGGGCATGTTCCGTGAAGCGGGGATTGAAGGGAAAAGTTGCACGTGTGACTCTGGGAGTAACCACGTGATGTGTGTTTAGGTTTCCCTTGCAAGGTGAAGAAATTCGATTCGAATCGTCCGTTTCTCGCGGTTATTGAGACTGCTTGACCCTTTTACCACATAGAGTAAGAAGAGGAATAATGATGATGATTAATCTTGTTGGATGCAAAATAATTCTTCCACCATGTATGATATTGGATAGTTGCTTACCTAGAATGGTTAAAGAAAGCTAGAACTTGGAGCTAAAATCTGAAAGTAAGGACCTACTATGTATGCTTTTCGGCAAAACAAACCCCTCAAGCCAAAAGCCTTGCATGTCTAGGAGTCGGCTAAGTATACCCCACTAGTCGGGTAAGCCTTGCTGAGTATTAGTATACTCAGCCTTGCTTGTGGCTTGATTTCAGGTGAAACTTTCGAGGACATGATTGCAAGTTTGACTTGGCCTTGTACCCTTCCTCCTGGTTGGTCGGTGGAATGGGATACGCCCCCGACCAACGGTGGTGATGCTGAGTGATGCCTCGTACGGGCTTCATCGAGACATCCTTTATTGTCGAGTAGTTGTTGTTATCTTTTCCGCTGCTTTGAGCTCTGAAGAACTCATTTACTTCAAACTCTGAAGTACCTTGTTTTACGAATTTGAACTCCATTGTAATAATAATTTGTGTGAATCGGTGTTGTAAAATTTGTGGAATGTTGTATACTCTGGGCTCACCTTCATGTGAGTACATGTATGTGTGGTTTCGATCGGCAAAAACCGTGGTTGTATCGGGAGGTTACCTGACAGACCAGTGGATTATTCCGTTTGAAGTGCGAGTTAGCCCTGATTGCCCTTGTGGTGATGGTTAGCGCGCTTGAACCGGATTAATTCAGGTGGTTCTGCCACAGTCCCGAAGGACCTAGCATCCCGAAGAACATGTACCCGCCACAGGTACTCCATAGAAAGTGCCCAACGCACATCCGAAGCCCTCGATCAGAAGATCAAGTTAAGTTTAACTCGCCCATGCTAGATTCCTATCCCCCAACTCCTCAAAAGAGTCTCCACCCATTCCAATACTATGTTCACATCATCCCACACAAACACATGCACATCAAGGGGTCCATCTCATAAATATAGTCAAGTTGGGTACAAGGAATCAGGTCAAGC
Source organism: Panicum miliaceum (assembly GCA_032594955.1). Classification (NCBI taxonomy): domain Eukaryota; kingdom Viridiplantae; phylum Streptophyta; class Magnoliopsida; order Poales; family Poaceae; genus Panicum; species Panicum miliaceum. Next base: position 23,490,283 of record CM064062.1, read on the forward strand.
AAAGTCTGTGCAGGTTTATCTCTAAAAACATTTCAGAAACAATAGCAATCTAGCAAGCATGTCTAATAGGCATTCAGATCATAGATGGGCATGAACCTAGCGTGTCCTCGTAGTACTCCTGCTCCTCCTGGTAGTCCTGAGCATCGTTTAGCTCCCCATAGTCGGGTCCTATTCGTTAATATGTATAAGTTCAGGGCCAAAGTGCAAAAGTGCACAAAAAGTATCCAAAAGAAGGTCCAAATCACCCAATTCCTATTCTAATGGGTAGATAATGATTTTATGTGAATTCTGAAACTTGTTTCATAATTTTTGGAAGTCCGGTTAAAAGCATTTTTGAAAATAATAAATGAATTTTGGAAAAGAAAATCACACAGCAGTGACACGTGGTGCCACCAGAGTGTGCCACGTGGCATGCTGACGTCCGTCATGACGTCACTGTGGGGTCTGGCCAGGCTGACGTCAGCATTGGCCCTGGTGACGTCACCATTGTGTTGACGCCAGATTTTGACACGTATTAAATCGGCGTCAGGAGGAGAAGATTGGCCGATGTAGCAGATCTGAAAGCTACAGTAAGGAATCGGCCGATCGAGGTAACAGTTGGAAATCGGCCGATTGGTAGCGTAGCCTATGCCAACAGGATGGGGTTATTCCAGAAGATCCTGGTCAAAAGATGGTCAACAAGGCATGCTAAGTCGGTCGGGAGGCAATTGAAAGGGTCCTGATTGGATCAGGAAACGGCGGCGGAAGATTCTGCGGGAGTCCGTTTCCTTTTTAAAGTTATTATAGATATAGTAGTTTTCCTGTTTTAAATAAGGTTGTAATAAGTCGTAATCGACCAGGAGTCCTAGTTTCAGGGTATAAATAGGAGTCGCTAGGGCTTTGCAAAAAAAAATCAAATCAATCAACAAAACACTTCTACTTTTTACCAGTACTTTACTTTCAAGTCGGCGACTTCGCCAATATTTTCTTCTTCCACGAGTTCGTACGGATTGGCAGGGCTGCATCAACCTGATCTCTGGCTAATTGGCAGGTTCCGCTTATCGAGTAACATCCGAGCTTTAACTACGGGCGCATCGCTGTGGTTTCGTTTGGATTTATTCACAAGTTATCGATATTTACTAGAATTGCAAGTTTTACCTGTTATTCTAGTATTATCACCAATTATCCAGCTTGAGATCAGAGTAATCGGCTTCGTCATTGTTCTCCTTCGATTCATCGCCATACAGCCGATTAGATCTGTTCCAAGTGTTGCCTCTATAGTAATTGTTTAGATCGCTCTAGCAGTCTTCTTTACAATTACTATACGATTATCGGCTGACCTATAGCCGATCATCTCTACAGCAAATCGGCCGATTTGCCGCCGACGCGCTCCTCAGGACAGATCGGAAATCCAGCCGATCGACGCGCCTGGAATTTAATACTCTATTTCCTTGTCAATCAACAGGTCAGATTGACTGGCACGCCGCGCGAACCGCACCAGGGCGATAACCCGAACAGGAGCTAAGCAGATTCTCCCGGGTCGTGTGTCCGACGCTGAAGACCCATCGGCCGATTCCTATCCGGCCGATTTTAGCGCCAACACACTTTTGGCACGCCCGGTGGGACCATCCAAGACCTGATATGTCGAACAACGCGGAAATCTCTGACAGCAACATCATTGGGGTCACAGAAGCTGATCTCAAGGACGACCAGAGGGAGGAATTGGCCAAACATCTGGAAGATTACAAGAAGATGTACCTCCAGTCGTTCAGTCGTACCAGAAGCGGGGAAGCAGTCAAGAAGGCTCCTATCCCAGCACCTCGCCACATCACCATTGCTGAAGACTCGGGCAAGATGTCAGAGATGATTCAACAGTCCGTGTATCAAGCGTTCATTGACCAATCCTCGGTGATGAGCAACACGGTGTACAACACCGTCGTCAACTCTCTGGCCAGCGGAGCCGTTCAAGGTTATCGGTGTGACAACCCTGGTAATTGCAAATCCAAAATCAATGACATAAGCATAACTCCATGTGTTAAACCAACTAATGAGAGGGTGGAAAGAATTTAAAACGGGCTCAGTTGGAATTCAAATTAAATTTGGGCACATTTGGACACAATTGAAACTTTTAAAATAACTTTAAAACCATAAGCCAAATGAAATTTTGCCTGAAACCAAAGTTGTAGAACTTTTTGTTTTGAACAACTTTCGTGTTCAAAAGTTTTTGAAATTCAAATCAGAAAGAGGAGAAAACGCTCTGTTTGCACCCAGCCCCCTGAACTTCTTCGAATTTTTGCATTTCGGTCCCTGGCATCCCCCCCCCCCTCTGCTCTGCCGCGCCGCGCGCGCGCGCGCCCGCCCGCCGCGCGCGCGCGCGCCCGCCCGCCGCGCGCCAGGTGGCCGGCGTCGCCTGACCGGCGCGGAGCGCCAGGCCAGTGGCCGCCGCACCACCCCGCCACGGCCGGCTTTCCCCCGCCCCGACGCCGCGCCGCCCAGTCCCCGCCCGCGCGTGCTGCCGCGCCCCGGCCGCCGCCCGCCCGGCCAGTACCCGCGCTCCGCCGTGCCGCCCCGGCCCCCGCGCCCCACCAGTCGCCGCGCCTGCCCTCCGCCCGAGCCGCTGCCGCTGCTGCTTCCCCACTCCGCGCCCGGCACTATCTCACCGCGCCCACGCCACAATCGCGGCCGCCCAGTCACCGCGCCCGCTCGCCCGCACGCCGCGCCGGCGTTCTGCCGCCGCCCGCCGCGCCCAGTGCACGCCGCTGCCGTGTCCCGCCCCGCGCGTCACCCAGGCATCTCCACGCCCCCTCCTGTCCCTACAAAAACGCCACCCCGACCGCCCGCGCGAAGCCCCGCCACCAGAACGCCCCGCCGCGCCATCGCCGCCGCCGAGCACCACCCGCCCGTGGGCAGCCCTCCACAGCCGCCCACTGCCCAAACCGAGCACCCAGCCACCACTACATCACCTCACCGCAGCTCACCGACCCACCCAACGCCACCCAGAGCCACCGGAGCACCGCCGCCCGCGCTGCCGTCGCCGCCGCCGCCCCTGCTCGCCGTGGACAGCACGACCCCGACCCCCTCCGTCCAAGCCGAGCCCCGGAGTAGCTTCCCCACGCGTCACTGAAGCTCACCGACCGGACCACGCCGCCCCAAGCCCGCCGGAGCACCGCCGTCGACGCGAGCCGCGCCGCCGCCGCCTCTGCTCCAACGCCGGCGAGCCCTTCCCGGCCGTCCCCCACCTGAACAACACCCCCACAAGGTAGTCCTCGCACCCCTGAACCTTCCCCGACCCCCGCCCCTCGCCGCCGGCGAGCCCCCTCGCCGGAATTTCGGCCGGCCGCCGCACCCGAGCCGCCGAGGACCCAATTGCAAGGATTTAAATCTTTAGAAGGGTCTGAGCGTAAGATTCAAGGACCTAGTTGTAAAAGAAAATTTCAAACCTAGATTAAAATTCAGTGAACTTGTAAAATTCGTATAAAATCGTAGAAAATTCAGAAAAATGCAAACTCAACTGTTCTGGAATCCTAAGAACAAGCTCTACCACTTTTGTTACAAAAATTTTCTCAGAATCTCAAAATATTTTGCTCTACATTAAATAGAAGCTTAAATGGACATATTTTATACCCACTGTTCTAGAGCAATGCTGACCCTGAATTTTGGGCAGTGAATTAGTTGCTGGATGATTAGGACTGTGTAAAAAGATCAGGCACAAATTCCATCTCTAGCTCTGCTGTTTGTTAAACTTAGTTTTAATTCATGTGTAAATGGAATGTTTTATCCCTGTAGTTAGGTGGTGAGTCACCCCTTGAAAATTTTCCTATGCTAATGTATTGGTAACTAGAAGCCAGAGAAAAATTAGGAGACTTTTTATCTCACAGTAACCTATTTATTTGATTTATGTGCTAATAACATACATTAAATCAAGAAAATAGTACCGTAGTTTGGAAAATCCCCAAATTTTTACTGGGAGTTACACTGTGGTAGAGGTTGCTGTGTAAAAAGTTTCATGGACAAAAACCCTATGTAGGGCCCTGTAAAAATAAATCTTTGAAAAGTCTAGGTGTAGAATGTTATATTTTCTATGCTCTGAATACTGCATAATAAATCCTACAAAAATTTCAGTAGCTTCTGCATGCTTAAGTGAAAGCTCTGTAAAAATCTTAGACTCATTTGTCACACCAGTTGTTCTGTACAAAAAGAACAAGTGTCTAACAGCAACAAGGAAATCTATTTTTCGGAATTAATCTGTTACATAAAATTGGCTGAAAATTTTACAGTAAGCACACCTTTCCTTGATCTGCCTAAATCCAAAATTTCATGACCAGAATTTATCCCTTGTAGTAATGACTCTCAAATCGTAATCAAGTGCTATTTCCACAACTTAAACTGTGCACTCATGTAGAATCGACGACTCTCGCCGACGGAACCTACGAGCTGGTGCCCGCGTCCGAGAGTGAACAGCGCGAAGCTCAAGCAAATCTAACTGAAGCTTTTGAAGACCCGAGCCCAAGTTCGGAAGATCCCCAAGCGAACTACGAAGGCAAGCCCCGGAGCATAACCCATTCTTTCCGAAATTATGCAACTCATTACTCTTTGCTTGTGCATTAAGTTTATAGGAGTTGGATGAAAACGTAGTTGCATGATGTCAGGAACCCTTGCTTGAAAACTAGATGTAAGGTTCGATAGAATGCTGTGCTAATAGGACTCCGGTAAAAGTCGAGTGATTTCCTGTCACTCGCGAGAAAATAGGAGTTGAATGACTACTACACGCTGCAATCATAAGGATACGGACGGGTTATGTAACGATGGTTACGATTGAGGCCCGTCTGTCTAGTGAAAAATGCTAAGGCCGCAGGGTGTGGTAGTGATGGTTAAGTCTTTGAACGTACTAAACACATGCCGAGATTATGGGAATCGGTAAGCTTAAGTACCTGATTGGCCCGGCAAGGGGACGGCATCCTACCCTTTGAACTTCGGTCCCATGTGCATATGGCGAGTGCAGAGAGTGGTCACGACCCGGCGCCGAACCGTGGCGTGGGGCTCTTGTACTCTCGGAGGGTAGCCCCGATCCACGACCCGGAAAGAAAGGGGAAAAGTTGCACGTGTGACTCTAGGGAGTAACCACGTGACGTGTGTTTCGGTTTCCCTTGCAAGGTTAAGAAATTCGATTCGAATCGTCCGTTTCTCACGGCTATTGAGACTGCTTAACCATTTTTACCCACAGAGTAAGAAGAGGAACAATGATGATGAATGAACTGGTTGGATGGAAAGTTTAATGCTTCACCATGTATGCTTTAGATAGCTGCTTACCTAGACTGGCTAACGAAACTAGAATCTTGAGCTAAAAGTTGAAAGTAAGGACCCACTTGTAGATGCTTTTCGGCAAAACAAACCCCTGAGCCAAAAAGCCTTGCATATCTAGAGTCGGTGGAGTAGTTCCCACTACACGGGTAAGTCTTGCTGAGTATTAGTATACTCAGCCTTGCTTGTGACTCGTTTTCAGGTGAGCCCTTTGAAGACATGATTGCTAGCTTGACTTGGCCCTGCACTCTTCCCCCTGGTTGGTCGGTGGAATGGGATGCGCCCCCGTCCAACGGAGATAAGGCCGAGTGATGTCTCGTACGGGCTTCATCGAGACATCTTGTATCGTCGAGTAGCTTCCGTTGTTTATTTCCGCTGCAATTTAACTCTGAAGAACTTATTTATGTTAATTAAAGTACTTGTTTTCTAAACTCAGGACTAGGTCTGTAATATTGACTTATGCAAATGATGTAATACTTGCTGGAATGTGGTATTCTCTGGGCTCATCGTCGCATGAGCATTTGTATGTACGGCGCTCGATCCGTTCACCGTGGTTGTATCGGGAGGTTATACCCGACAGACCAGTGGATTACTCCGTTTGAAGTGTAAGGTTAACCGAGGATGCCTTAATGGTGACGGTTAATACACTTGAGCCGGATTAATTCAGGTGGTTCTGCCACAGCTGGTATCAGAGCCGTAGCTGGTGCCACAGCTGGCAACAGCGGACACTAGAGCCGAAATACGTACGCCAGAGAATGCTCCAAGCCTTAAAAACCCATTTACTAAAACTTGACTAGAAGGTTGTGTTGCGAAATGCGTTGGTACGTTAAGGATGGTGCCTAGTTCGTAAAGCCCTAAGGGTTTATGGGAAAGTTACTAGGTGGCTATCTAACTTCTATATATAGTATCAACTGACTTCCAGCACATTATTTTCTGTCAAAACTTACTTTCATGCACAACCGACCTTAAATTCTGTAACGACGCACTCGTCGCTAAGGTAAGAAGGTAAGGATCCTCAGCCAACTGAGGGAGCTTGGCCTTCCTGTCGGTGATGCGAACCGAACGCTGCCCTCAAGCAGTGGCTTACTTGAGGTGCTGCCAATATGACAACTGTTAGTTGGACATATTGGGAGTAGAAGGTTCGGCGCAGGGTATGGCGATCGCTGTTCATACCCCCGTCTCATGACGGTACCCCCGTGAATACGCTATCTCGATAGCGTATGTTAACGTCGTCTGTACGGCGGAAATTGTACAGATATCGTTTCTATAAGCAAACGGTAATGAATACGGACGCTTTCATGAGTGCTGGCATGAAAGGTTCATGATATATAAATGCTTGTCGATTTTCTGCAGGTACACTAACCGCGATTACGATAAGTTAAGGAACGATTAGAAAGACTCGACTAGCTATTATAGCGAGAGCCGTATTGTGTAAGCCACCGAAACTATCTTCGTAAGACCAAAGCTATTTGGCGATTATCTTATTTTGTGAGGACGAATAGGACGTGCATACATCATGAACGTGTGTATCTGAAATCAGAAAATGCGTTGTGTGAGAGTGGAAAGGTTCTTGCGTATCTAAGCATGGTTGCATAAGGATTATCTAGAGAAAACTGTCCCAAATCTGCCACGACCGAAAAGAGCGAATTATTGACCAAAGAAAACGACCATTTCTGATAAAGTTCATGTTGAAGAAATTGTTCCAAATCTTGTGCCCTATCTTCTGTGCAAAAATGAAAAATTCTGAACTTATGGATAATAAGAAATAACAGAAACCTCGAAATGTCAGAATTCTGTCAGGAATAAGCACTTCTGCCTCTTAAATTTTTAGGCCCCCTTCCTGCGGTTTTCTGCAAAAGAGTACAACACAAAACTTGTTCCAAATTTATCCCAGAAGCTGCTGTTAAAATTTGGTAAATTTTGGCTGGGTAGATTTTCCCTGGTGCACGAAACTCTAGCCTTCTGTTCACTGAAAATTCTGGGTAGACAGTAAGGTAAAACCTGAAAAGAAAGACCATCTTAGAGACCCAATTAGTTCTGGAGTTGACTAGAAAAGTTGTTCACGAATACCTTAGGAGTGACCTGGTGAAATTTGAGAATTTTTGGACGAGAACTGTGGGAGTTATGATTATTTTTGCACACTATACAGAATCTGTCCTTGTGCTGCTCACAGTTTTCGCTATCTCACTCCATTTGATCTTTTGTTCAGATGGCCGAGCCTGTTGAGATGATGGTGAATGAGGATGGACGCGTGCACTCGCAGTGCCTCCACTGGGAGGGCTTTCCCTCTATTTTGTGGGATGTTCTGCGTACCGCGGGCTATCTAATTCCCCCACGTTACGCCGGACTGGAGTTTGCAGAAAATGGAGTTACCCAGTGCCGTGTCAACGTGACTATCTTTTCGCACCCGCTACACCCGGAGCGGCCCGCCTTGGAGCTTGAGGCTGTTGGTCGCCGTTTGGCCGATACTTGGGAGCTTGCAGCCATGAGGGCGCTCACCACATTTTGTGCGCAGCGTCCCGAGGTTGTCACACTCACTCCCATTGGATTGTTTCCTGCTGCCCAGGACAACGACCCCTTTTGGCTCAACAGGGTGCAGCACGCACAGTATTTGGTAGACTTCCATGCCCAGGAGACTATCCATACCTCCGTGCGGTGCATGAGTGCACTCTACCGGCTTCAGACTCTCCAGAGTCAGGCACTCGAGCAGCTCACTGATCTTGCTCAGGCCTACCATATGATGGCAGATACCAGGGATGAGCAGATAAAGGAGCTCAGTCAGGATCTTGAGGACAGAGATGCTCAGATTGGCCAACTTGAGGGCCAAATCCAGGAGCAGGACACTCTCATGGGTGAGAGAGATACCACGATAGCACAGTTGGAGGAGCAGCTCCATGATCTGAACCTTGAGTTGGTCAATATGGCCATTACCCAGGAGGACTGTATCATGGCACACCGGGCAGAGAAGAAGAGAAAGGCACCCGCAGGGCCATCAAGTGCCCAACCACCAAGGTATCGCATCGTGCAAAATACCGCACCTACAGCTCCACCAAGGGCCCCGCAGCCAGGTAGATGGATTGCCAGACCCCCACAGCAGCCAGGCATGGTACGACCCCTGATGCCTCCACAGAATGGTCCGAGGCCCATTCTTCAGCAGTCTCTTCGACCTAGCCCCGCAAATCGCTGTTTCAAATGCGGGAGTTCCAGCCACTTCGCACGCGAATGCCCTCAGCCTGGACAGCCCAACCAAGGTCAAGGATCCAACCCGAACGCCAAGAACAGGGGCAAGAGACAAACCCTGCAAGTCAAGCAAGGACGGATTAACTTCACCACGCTTGCAGAGCTTCCAGAAGGAGCCCCAGTAATGTCGGGTACATTCTCTATCCATAACAAGCCTGCCGTTATATTATTTGATTCTGGTGCATCGCATAGTTTCATAAGTGCAAAATTCGGTGCAAAAGTAGGCTTGGATGTTTGTCACACAAAAGGGTCATATATGATATCAACACCGGGTGGAAAAAATTGCTTCCAACCAAATGGTCAGACAAGTACCAGTCAAATTGGGTAGTAAAACCATCGACACGGACCTTGTCCTTTTACCCCTTGACGGCATGGACATTATTTTGGGAATGAACTGGATGGCTATGCATGGAGTCACACTGGATCTTTCTTCCCGAGCCGTTGAGATAAATTCACCTAGTCACGGAGCCACTACCCTTTACCTGCCATTCATAGATTGCACGAATTCCTGTGCTTATAAGATGGAAGGACTTAAGCTAGATGAGATTCTTGTGGTGAACGAGTATGCCGATGTTTTCCCGGATGACTTACCAGGAATGCCACCGGATAGGGATATTGAGTTCGTTATTGAACTACAACCAGGCACTGCCCCTATATCCAAAAGACCATATAGGATGCCCCCTAAGGAATTGGCCGAGCTGAAAATTCAACTCCAAGAACTACTGGACAAAGGTTTTATTCGCCCTAGCGCGTCACCTTGGGGATGTCCAGCCCTATTTGTAAAGAAGAAGGATGACAGTTTGAGATTATGTGTGGACTACCGACCTCTCAATGCGGTAACAGTTAAAAATAAATACCCCCTTCCCCGTATCGATGTACTCTTCGATCAATTAGCTGGAGCCAGAGTCTTCTCAAAGATTGATCTTCGCTCGGGATATCATCAGATCAAGATTCGCCCGTGCGATATTCCTAAGACTGCCTTCTCCACACGATATGGACTATATGAATTTTTGGTCATGTCCTTTGGACTCACCAATGCCCCTGCCTACTTCATGTATCTCATGAATTCGGTATTCATGCCCGAACTCGACAAATTCGTCGTAGTGTTCATCGACGACATTCTTATCTATTCAAAGGATGAGGAAGAGCATGCCAAGCACCTTCGCATTGTTCTTCAGCGACTCAGAGACCATCAGCTCTACGCTAAGTTTTCTAAGTGTGAATTCTGGTTGGATACTGTAAAGTTCTTAGGTCATACGATCTCCAGCGAAGGCATAGCTGTTGACCCCAGCAAGGTACAAGAGGTGATGGATTGGAAACCCCCTACCTCTGTTCATCAGATTCGCAGTTTTCTCGGCTTAGCCGGTTACTACCGTCGCTTCATCCCGGATTTCTCTCGAATTGCTAAGCCCATGACGGAACTATTGAAGAAGGAAGTAAAGTTTGTATGGAATGAGAAGTGTGAGGAAGCCTTCCACACTCTCAGAGAGCATCTGACTACTGCACCTGTGTTAGCTCAACCCGATAATACCAAGTCATTCGATGTGTATTGTGACGCATCAGGTACTGGTCTAGGATGTGTGCTTATGCAAGAGAATCGAGTGATTGCATATGCCTCACGAGCCCTTCGGCCCCACGAACGGAATTATCCCACGCATGACCTTGAGCTCGCAGCCGTCATTCACGCTCTAAAGATATGGAGGCACTATCTCATGGGTACACAGTGCAATATCTACACGGATCATAAGAGTCTCAAGTACATCTTCACACAAGCCGATCTGAATATGAGACAACGAAGATGGCTAGAATTAATCAAAGATTATGACCTGGAAGTGCACTATCACCCCGGTAAGGCTAATGTAGTCGCGGATGCACTAAGCCGCAAGTCCCATTGCCATTGCTTATCCATGGAATCCTACCATGAGACATTATGTGCAGACATGAGGAAGCTGAATATGGAAATAGTTTCCCACGGCACTCTAGATCACATCTCAGTTGAGCCCACTCTTCACGACCAAATCGTCATGGCACAACTACATGATAAAGGAATTAAGATCATCAAACAAAAACTCTCTCTAGGTGAGGAGAAGTACAAATGTTTCCGCCAGGACCATAAGGGAGTTCTATGGTTCGAAAGTCGGATAGTCGTTCCGAAGGATCGTAAACTCCGCAAGCAAATTCTTGATGAGGCACACCTCTCCAAATTCTCTATCCACCCCGGCAGTAGCAAAATGTATCAGGACCTAAGGCAAAACTTCTGGTGGACTAGAATGAAAAGGGAAATTGCTACGTATGTCTCGGAATGTGACACGTGCCAGAGAGTAAAGGCTAGCCACATAAAGGTGGCCGGTACACTTCAACCGTTACCTATACCATCATGGAAATGGGAGGACATAAGTATGGACTTCATCGTTGGACTACCAAACACGTCCCAGAGACATGATTCCATATGGGTTATCGTTGATAGACTCACGAAGACGGCACATTTTCTTCCGGTGCACACCACCTATTCTACCAAGAAATATGCCGAGATTTACCTCGATCGTATGGTTTGCCTGCATGGAATACCTAAGACAATTATCTCCGATCGTGGTCCTCAGTTTGTAGCACGCTTTTGGGAACAACTGCAAGCGTCTCTTGGCACTAAGCTGATTCGCAGCTCAGCATACCATCCTCAGACCGATGGACAAACAGAAAGAGTAAACCAAATTCTTGAAGACATGCTGAGAGCTTGTGTCATTCATTATGACAAGAATTGGGACAAATGCCTACCCCTGGCAGAGTTCTCTTACAACAACAGCTACCAAACGAGTTTGAAAATGGCACCATTTGAGGCCCTGTACGGACGAAGGTGTCGAACCCCTTTGAGCTGGTCACAAACCGGAGAACATAAAATAATTGGACCCGACCTGGTAATCGAGGCAGAGGAGAAAGTAAAAGTAATACAAGCAAATCTTAGAGCCGCACAAGCCCGACAAAAGAGCTATTCTGACAAAAGGAGAAAGCCTCTAAAGTTCGAAGTTGGCGATCATGTCTATCTTCGAGTTTCACCAACCAAGGGAGTGCGAAGATTTGGAATCAAAGGCAAACTAGCTCCCCGTTATATTGGCCCTTACGAAATCATGGAGAGCTGCGGACCCGTAGCCTACAAATTACGACTGCCCCCTCAGCTCACGGCCACCCATGATGTCTTCCACGTATCTCAACTCAAGAAGTGTATTCGAGTCCCTACCGAGATTGTGGAACAACAAGAAATATCGTTGGAACCCGATCTCTCGTATGTCGAACACCCAGTTAAGGTTTTGGATCAAAAAGAAAGAGAGACCAGGAGGAAAGTGATTAGAATGTATAAAATACAATGGAATCGCCACACGGAAGAAGAAGCCACCTGGGAAACGGAAAGCTACCTGAACCAACATTTCCCTGGGTTTCTTGCCTCAACCACTGGTATGTGCACCCACGCCCACACTAAGAACTACCGAATCTCGGGGCGAGATTCTTGTTAAGGGGGGAAGGCTGTGACAACCCTGGTAATTGCAAATCCAAAATCAATGACATAAGCATAACTCCATGTGTTAAACCAACTAATGAGAGGGTGGAAAGAATTTAAAACGGGCTCAGTTGGAATTCAAATTAAATTTGGGCACATTTGGACACAATTGAAACTTTTAAAATAACTTTAAAACCATAAGCCAAATGAAATTTTGCCTGAAATTTTACCTGTTATTCTAGTATTATCACCAATTATCCAGCTTGAGATCAGAGTAATCGGCTTCGTCATTGTTCTCCTTCGATTCATCGCCATACAGCCGATTAGATCTGTTCCAAGTGTTGCCTCTATAGTAATTGTTTAGATCGCTCTAGCAGTCTTCTTTACAATTACTATACGATTATCGGCTGACCTATAGCCGATCATCTCTACAGCAAATCGGCCGATTTGCCGCCGACGCGCTCCTCAGGACAGATCGGAAATCCAGCCGATCGACGCGCCTGGAATTTAATACTCTATTTCCTTGTCAATCAACAGGTCAGATTGACTGGCACGCCGCGCGAACCGCACCAGGGTGATAACCCGAACAGGAGCTAAGCAGATTCTCCCGGGTCGTGTGTCCGACGCTGAAGACCCATCGGCCGATTCCTATCCGGCCGATTTTAGCGCCAACACACTTTTGGCACGCCCGGTGGGACCATCCAAGACCTGATATGTCGAACAACGCGGAAATCTCTGACAGCAACATCATTGGGGTCACAGAAGCTGATCTCAAGGACGACCAGAGGGAGGAATTGGCCAAACATCTGGAAGATTACAAGAAGATGTACCTCCAGTCGTTCAGTCGTACCAGAAGCGGGGAAGCAGTCAAGAAGGCTCCTATCCCAGCACCTCGCCACATCACCATTGCTGAAGACTCGGGCAAGATGTCAGAGATGATTCAACAGTCCGTGTATCAAGCGTTCATTGACCAATCCTCGGTGATGAGCAACACGGTGTACAACACCGTCGTCAACTCTCTGGCCAGCGGAGCCGTTCAAGGTTATCGGTGTGACAACCCTGGTAATTGCAAATCCAAAATCAATGACATAAGCATAACTCCATGTGTTAAACCAACTAATGAGAGGGTGGAAAGAATTTAAAACGGGCTCAGTTGGAATTCAAATTAAATTTGGGCACATTTGGACACAATTGAAACTTTTAAAATAACTTTAAAACCATAAGCCAAATGAAATTTTGCCTGAAACCAAAGTTGTAGAACTTTTTGTTTTGAACAACTTTCGTGTTCAAAAGTTTTTGAAATTCAAATCAGAAAGAGGAGAAAACGCTCTGTTTGCACCCAGCCCCCTGAACTTCTTCGAATTTTTGCATTTCGGTCCCTGGCATCCCCCCCCCCCTCTGCTCTGCCGCGCCGCGCGCGCGCGCGCCCGCCCGCCGCGCGCCGGGTGGCCGGCGTCGCCTGACCGGCGCGGAGCGCCAGGCCAGTGGCCGCCGCACCACCCCGCCACGGCCGGCTTTCCCCCGCCCCGACGCCGCGCCGCCCAGTCCCCGCCCGCGCGTGCTGCCGCGCCCCGGCCGCCGCCCGCCCGGCCAGTACCCGCGCTCCGCCGTGCCGCCCCGGCCCCCGCGCCCCACCAGTCGCCGCGCCTGCCCTCCGCCCGAGCCGCTGCCGCTGCTGCTTCCCCACTCCGCGCCCGGCACTATCTCACCGCGCCCACGCCACAATCGCGGCCGCCCAGTCACCGCGCCCGCTCGCCCGCACGCCGCGCCGGCGTTCTGCCGCCGCCCGCCGCGCCCAGTGCACGCCGCTGCCGTGTCCCGCCCCGCGCGTCACCCAGGCATCTCCACGCCCCCTCCTGTCCCTACAAAAACGCCACCCCGACCGCCCGCGCGAAGCCCCGCCACCAGAACGCCCCGCCGCGCCATCGCCGCCGCCGAGCACCACCCGCCCGTGGGCAGCCCTCCACAGCCGCCCACTGCCCAAACCGAGCACCCAGCCACCACTACATCACCTCACCGCAGCTCACCGACCCACCCAACGCCACCCAGAGCCACCGGAGCACCGCCGCCCGCGCTGCCGTCGCCGCCGCCGCCCCTGCTCGCCGTGGACAGCACGACCCCGACCCCCTCCGTCCAAGCCGAGCCCCGGAGTAGCTTCCCCACGCGTCACTGAAGCTCACCGACCGGACCACGCCGCCCCAAGCCCGCCGGAGCACCGCCGTCGACGCGAGCCGCGCCGCCGCCGCCTCTGCTCCAACGCCGGCGAGCCCTTCCCGGCCGTCCCCCACCTGAACAACACCCCCACAAGGTAGTCCTCGCACCCCTGAACCTTCCCCGACCCCCGCCCCTCGCCGCCGGCGAGCCCCCTCGCCGGAATTTCGGCCGGCCGCCGCACCCGAGCCGCCGAGGACCCAATTGCAAGGATTTAAATCTTTAGAAGGGTCTGAGCGTAAGATTCAAGGACCTAGTTGTAAAAGAAAATTTCAAACCTAGATTCAAATTCAGTGAACTTGTAAAATTCGTATAAAATCGTAGAAAATTCAGAAAAATGCAAACTCAACTGTTCTGGAATCCTAAGAACAAGATCTACCACTTTTGTTACAAAAATTTTCTCAGAATCTCAAAATATTTTGCTCTACATTAAATAGAAGCTTAAATGGACATATTTTATACCCACTGTTCTAGAGCAATGCTGACCCTGAATTTTGGGCAGTGAATTAGTTGCTGGATGATTAGGACTGTGTAAAAAGATCAGGCACAAATTCCATCTCTAGCTCTGCTGTTTGTTAAACTTAGTTTTAATTCATGTGTAAATGGAATGTTTTATCCCTGTAGTTAGGTGGTGAGTCACCCCTTGAAAATTTTCCTATGCTAATGTATTGGTAACTAGAAGCCAGAGAAAAATTAGGAGACTTTTTATCTCACAGTAACCTATTTATTTGATTTATGTGCTAATAACATACATTAAATCAAGAAAATAGTACCGTAGTTTGGAAAATCCCCAAATTTTTACTGGGAGTTACACTGTGGTAGAGGTTGCTGTGTAAAAAGTTTCATGGACAAAAACCCTATGTAGGGCCCTGTAAAAATAAATCTTTGAAAAGTCTAGGTGTAGAATGTTATATTTTCTATGCTCTGAATACTGCATAATAAATCCTACAAAAATTTCAGTAGCTTCTGCATGCTTAAGTGAAAGCTCTGAAAAATCTTAGACTCATTTGTCACACCAGTTGTTCTGTACAAAAAGAACAAGTGTCTAACAGCAACAAGGAAATCTATTTTTCGGAATTAATCTGTTACATAAAATTGGCTGAAAATTTTACAGTAAGCACACCTTTCCTTGATCTGCCTAAATCCAAAATTTCATGACCAGAATTTATCCCTTGTAGTAATGACTCTCAAATCGTAATCAAGTGCTATTTCCACAACTTAAACTGTGCACTCATGTAGAATCGACGACTCTCGCCGACGGAACCTACGAGCTGGTGCCCGCGTCCGAGAGTGAACAGCGCGAAGCTCAAGCAAATCTAACTGAAGCTTTTGAAGACCCGAGCCCAAGTTCGGAAGATCCCCAAGCGAACTACGAAGGCAAGCCCCGGAGCATAACCCATTCTTTCCGAAATTATGCAACTCATTACTCTTTGCTTGTGCATTAAGTTTATAGGAGTTGGATGAAAACGTAGTTGCATGATGTCAGGAACCCTTGCTTGAAAACTAGATGTAAGGTTCGATAGAATGCTGTGCTAATAGGACTCCGGTAAAAGTCGAGTGATTTCCTGTCACTCGCGAGAAAATAGGAGTTGAATGACTACTACACGCTGCAATCATAAGGATACGGACGGGTTATGTAACGATGGTTACGATTGAGGCCCGTCTGTCTAGTGAAAAATGCTAAGGCCGCAGGGTGTGGTAGTGATGGTTAAGTCTTTGAACGTACTAAACACATGCCGAGATTATGGGAATCGGTAAGCTTAAGTACCTGATTGGCCCGGCAAGGGGACGGCATCCTACCCTTTGAACTTCGGTCCCATGTGCATATGGCGAGTGCAGAGAGTGGTCACGACCCGGCGCCGAACCGTGGCGTGGGGCTCTTGTACTCTCGGAGGGTAGCCCCGATCCACGACCCGGAAAGAAAGGGGAAAAGTTGCACGTGTGACTCTAGGGAGTAACCACGTGACGTGTGTTTGGGTTTCCCTTGCAAGGTTAAGAAATTCGATTCGAATCGTCCGTTTCTCACGGCTATTGAGACTGCTTAACCATTTTTACCCACAGAGTAAGAAGAGGAACAATGATGATGAATGAACTGGTTGGATGGAAAGTTTAATGCTTCACCATGTATGCTTTAGATAGCTGCTTACCTAGACTGGCTAACGAAACTAGAATCTTGAGCTAAAAGTTGAAAGTAAGGACCCACTTGTAGATGCTTTTCGGCAAAACAAACCCCTGAGCCAAAAAGCCTTGCATATCTAGAGTCGGTGGAGTAGTTCCCACTACACGGGTAAGTCTTGCTGAGTATTAGTATACTCAGCCTTGCTTGTGACTCGTTTTCAGGTGAGCCCTTTGAAGACATGATTGCTAGCTTGACTTGGCCCTGCACTCTTCCCCCTGGTTGGTCGGTGGAATGGGATGCGCCCCCGTCCAACGGAGATAAGGCCGAGTGATGTCTCGTACGGGCTTCATCGAGACATCTTGTATCGTCGAGTAGCTTCCGTTGTTTATTTCCGCTGCAATTTAACTCTGAAGAACTTATTTATGTTAATTAAAGTACTTGTTTTCTAAACTCAGGACTAGGTCTGTAATATTGACTTATGCAAATGATGTAATACTTGCTGGAATGTGGTATTCTCTGGGCTCATCGTCGCATGAGCATTTGTATGTACGGCGCTCGATCCGTTCACCGTGGTTGTATCGGGAGGTTATACCCGACAGACCAGTGGATTACTCCGTTTGAAGTGTAAGGTTAACCGAGGATGCCTTAATGGTGACGGTTAATACACTTGAGCCGGATTAATTCAGGTGGTTCTGCCACAATCGGGGACCGGCATATGCCCCTCCAACTACTCTGCCGGCCAAAAGCTTACCGTACACATCCCAATCGGCTTCTCAGCCGATATTGACGCAGCGCGAGGGATACAGCTCTCCACCACTTCCGGCGTCTCCAAGATACAGCGCTGCACCTTGTCTCCCATCGCGAGCGCCGCTTCTACCCTTTCAAATGGCTTCTGTGCAAACACTGCCTACGGGCTCAGTGCCTTAGGGGGCATCAGCCACGACGTATTTTCCCGAGCCAGCGAACGGGCATGGCACTTATCCGTTCCAGGTGCCGTACCAATCGGCCGCCCGGCGACGGTCTCCCAGTACCAGCCGATTTTACTAGAAATCGGCAGGGGGGCAAGCACTGTGGAAGCATTCAGAGGCACGGTGCCAGCAACGACGTACGAAGGGGGTGCGGACGCGTTTCGCCAGCAGTTATCGGCCGCTCAGCAAACTTCGCCGATTCATCACCTGGCCGAACCAGCCCTTCAGCACGTGCCCGCACCGCGAACAACTGTTCATCAGCAGCAGGTGGACTGGACGGCAAAGATAGCAGAAGTAATCCAAGATCAGTTTGGACTGAAGCCAAAAGTTCAAACTTATACTTATAAAACGCCATATCCATCGGCCTATGACTCGTTGCCGTTCCCGCACAGTTACAAGGTTCCTGATTTCACCAAGTTCTCAGGGACGGATGACACATCCACTGTGGAGCACATCAATAGATTCATCATCCAGTGCGGAGAAGCTGCCACGCAAGACGCTCTGAGGGTACGGTTATTTTCATCATCTCTATCCGGATCGGCCTTCCAGTGGTTCACCACTTTACCGTCAAATTCTATCGTCACGTGGGCCGATCTGGAGAAACAATTCGACAAGTACTTCTATGCAGGAGTACACGAGATGAAAATCTCGGATTTAACCAGCCTCAGGCAGAGGAGCGATGAACCGGTGACAGGGTACATACAGAGGTTCAGGGAAATCAAGAACAAGTGCTACAGTCTGGCTCTGACCGATGCACAGTTGGCTGATATAGCTTTCCAGGGCCTCTTACCGCAAATCAGAGAGAGATATGCCGCCCAAGAATTTGAGAGCCTGAGTCAAATCGTCCACCGATTGTCAGGACAGGAGGTCCGACCGTTTGAACAGCGGAGGAGCTTCCAGAAGAAGGTGGCATACTTAGAGGGATCTGAATCTGACACGGAGGAAGAAATCGGCCTGGCGGAATGGGTAAAAGGAAAAAAACCAATATCCTGTCCCTTTGGCAAGAAGGAGCCAGAGAAATTCGGCTTTGACACGTCGAAGGCCGATAAAATTTTTGATCTACTGCTTCAGGAGGGACAGATTAAACTGTCACAGCATCACACCATCCCTACGGCCGATCAACTTTAGAAGATGAAATACTGCAAGTGGCACAACGCTACTTCTCATGATACGAATGAGTGTAAAGTCTTCCGCCAGCAGATACAATCGGCCATTGAACAGGGGCGGCTCAGATTTGAAACTCCAACCAAATCGGCAATGCCGATGAAGATAGATCAGCATCCCTTCCCGGCCAACACGGTCAACGCTGGAGAAGAATCAGGTCAAACCAAGGTGCTGACGTCAGAATCGGCGAGAAGAGGCGGCGTTGTCGATCCCAGGAGGCAGATCATGACGGAAGAAATCAGAAGGAACAGGCGAGGGCCAGAACGACCACACAGGCCTGTCACCTCCCGATTTCTACTGAGTAAATATCGGCGGCAGCAAGAACAAGCACAATACCAGGAAGAGATGATACGCCGGCGTGAAGATCACTGGCAGTGTCCCTTCTTCATCCACTGCTGGGAGAACGATATCAGATTGCCATCTGCCGATAACTGTCCGGAGTGCAACGGATCAAACCGCAATGATCGCCCGAGGCTACACTCTAGGGACAAAGGATCAGAGCCGATCAACAGAAATCGACGCGAAGAACGGCGCGTTTCGGTGCATGATCGGCTGGGGGGCAGAGTTGACCAGTGCAACAGGTCAAAAAGCAAGATCGGCCAGCAAGATGGACTGGGGGGCAGGATCAGCGCGCACGATCGGCTGGAAGAGATGGCCGATGATAGGGTGTCAGACGAAGATCCCCTAGGAAGGGAACCAGATTGGGAACACGCCAAACCATCGGCCAAACCAGTGAATCCCAGGTGGTGTCCTGACGGCCTATCCAGATCCCAAAAGCGAAGGATCCAATGCCTACGACAGTGGGAGCATCAAGAAGAAGAACGGAGACAGGTGCCAGAGAGAAGGAACGTGAAATCTCGAATTTGGCGCCCAAAGAAAAGCGATCAAGAAACGGATAACCAAGAATCGGCAGCCGAGATTGATATGGTTTTCATACTGCCGATGGAGTTCATGGCGCCAAGCGATCGGGATAAAGTGACGAAAACAGAGGAAGAACAAATGGCACAACTGGTATTAGAGCCGATGACGGCTATGTTTGAGAAACCAGAAGAAGAAAAACGGCAGCATCTCAAAGCGTTGTTTCTCAAGGGCTATGTCAACGGGAGACCCGTCACCAGACTATTGGTAGATGGAGGCGCGGCAGTTAACATCATGCCATATGCCATGTTCCGCAAGCTGGGCAAGGGCGACGACGACCTTACCAAGACGGACATGATGCTGAAAGATTTCGAAGGCAACGTGTCACCCGTCCGCGGAGCATTCTGCGTCGACCTCACCATCGGCAGTAAGACCCTCCCTACTACTTTCTTCGTCATTAATGGCAAAGGGTCCTATAATATGCTGCTTGGTCGCGACTGGATACATGCAAACTGCTGTGTCCCATCTACTATGCATCAATGCCTTGTGCAATGGGTCGGCGACAGTACAGAGATAGTCGCTGCCGATTCTATCTACAGCGTTGCGGCAGCCGACACACAACAGTGGAGCTGCGAGCACGTCAAGTGTATATCTGGCAGGACTTGGGACACTGACTTCCTGAAAGTGTCCGATTTCGGTCTACAACCGATCCAAGCAGTCAGCTCTGAAGATTCAGCTCGTTCGAGAGGATGAGAAGCTGGGGCATGGGTTCACGTCGGCCGATTCATTAGAGATGGGAGATTTGAGAGATAGCAGCAAATCAAGGCCGACGTACGTTGGTGCCGATTTGGATTCTGGGTACAAAAAGAAAATATGTCAAGCTAACATGACCGATTTCTCATCGGTTTTCTGGCTACCCATCTGGTGAAAGAAGTATTGGAATTCATCGTTAAGTGGAGATTACGGATTACATGAAGCAGTTCAAAACCAAATCGGCGCAGTGGCATTAAGGGAACAATAATGTTTAACATATTGTTTACAGCCCAAGGAAAGTATCTATGGCTACAATCGCTCGTCGTCTAATTTGATCGGTCGATTCTACTATCCTCTGATCACTTTCGGCCGATCCTGGCACTTCTGACACGCGGCGACGGAGTCTTATTGTTTCACGGGCCAGATGTTGTCTTTTTTGCTTCGACTCGCTGATCATGGTTGGGAGTTCTTGGAGCTTTTTCTCCTCAGCGGCTATCTCTTTGCTTATCTGTTCCATCTCCTTGGCTAGTTCTGCTCTCCTCCGTTTCAGTCAATCTATTGTGCCAACGATGTCCGGACGGCAGTTCTCGAGGAAGTTGATTTTGTGATGTACTTCCTGGGTCTGGTGCTTGTACGAGTCAACCTCCTCCTAAGTTTTGGCCATCTGAGCGCGATCGGCCATGCGTTGCAGCGCCCGCGAGACCGGAATCCGCATGCCCTCTATATAGGCAGCATACCCCAAGTCTTCCGACACTTCATCTTGGATGTGATCTACGACCTCATTGAAAAGTTGTCGGATCGGTGATGCATCTTTCACCAGTCGGCCGATGTCACCTTGGAGGAGAGTACGAATGCTCTCGAGCTTAGAGCGGACATCGTCGGAGGCAGAACTCGGTGGAACCGCGTGTGAGGCGATTTCTTCTTCATCGGCCAAGGAGACAGCGAATGAAAAGATACTATTGTTGGGAGAATCTTGCTCCTGTAAGGGAACGAAGCAAAGGGTAAGCAAGTAGTGAAAGGAAATCGGCCGATTCTGATGGTAAGAATGTTACCTCTTTGAAACGAATCTCTCTTGCCTGCGCCGGTGGAAGTATTTCCCTTGTTTCAGGGATTGGTGCACTAGGTTCACCAGAAGAAGAAGATTCGATAATTATTGGTGCTCCGCTTGGGCCAGCTTCCTGAGAAAGATATAAATGCTCGTGAGGATACTATGGGAAAATGAGATAAGATGGTGATGGGAATTTGCCATGCCTCTGCGGGTTCTCCGGCCGATTCCTGCTGTGGAGTTACAATCGGCGTACCCAAATCAACCTGCATCAAAATTGGTTAAGTTTCCTGAATATTAAGGATGCAGGATAAGAGATCATATACCTCAACAACAGGAGTTGCTGTAGTCTCAGTCCCTACTTGAGACGTGGCCGATAGTCGTGGAGATTGTGGTGGGACAACCTGTGCAGCCTGGCAAAGGGATGAAATTGATGTCAGCAGAAGATTCGGGGAATACATGAGATAAATAAAGTTACCTGGACAGCTTCTACTAAGAGCGATGCTGCAGCGGCCCCGGCTTCAGCGGTGACTTGGGGATCGGCTGTCTCGACGGCTGGTAAGGGTGAAGGACCGGAGGTCTCGGCGAGTATCATTTCCACCTGATCGGCCGATCCAACACAGGGAGTCTCGGCCGATGCTGCTGCCATCTGGCTAACCGATCTGATACGGGAGATTTCAGCCGATGCTATTGTCGTCTGACCAGCCGATTCAATGCGAGCCCGCATCCGACGGCTGGATATCTTCGGTGTTGGTCTTTTGGGCGCTCGTCTTGATCGGCCGGTGGAAATATCTTTGATAGATGGAGCATGGAAGCCGATGAGTGGGTACACTGTGTATTGATGATGGCTATCGATCGGCCGGCCGCTTCGGCTCCGTGTTGGGGGAGCATGGCTTTCAGACTGAAGAGGTAAACACAAGTTAACAGCGAGATGATAATGCAACATTGAAATCGGCTGAGAAGAAAAGGACATACCGCAGCATTTGGGTCGATGTTCTCTGGGTCCAGAAGATTACAGTAAATTGATGGGGATTTACAGAAAAGATGCTGCTTCTATTCTGCCCACCATAATTTGTACTGTTGGGTGGCAAAAGAGGCGACTGACCAGCCGTTCAAGTCAATGGTACTGGAGTCGGGTACTAAATCGCATAATCGGCTGTAGTCAAGACTTGAAGTTAATCCGTCTCTGAATTTTGCTTGGCCGGCGAAATAGACTCGAATCGGCAGTTGGCCAAGACCTAGTTGCCTTGCTGCAGCCGATGGGCAGTAGAACTCATAAGTGGGTGAGTCCTTTCCTGAGAAGAAGTTGGCCGGCAGAATTCCCGGCTTAATCAAGACATCCATCAATTCTCTGTCAAATGTGTGGGTGGTGAAGTCGAAGCATACAGGCAATTCAAAAATCGGCTCCGCGATTTGAAATGGATACCAGATGATCATCTCCTCGCTAAGTCCATTATAAAAGCATCTGAAATATTCAGCTACGCGAGTAGCGGTGAACTGGCAGCCAGGAAAGGCCAATGCCGCCTCTCCAACAGATCTGCAGCGGCGACGGACCGATGGATTCTCCTCTGACTCAATGTTGGGAAAAGTTTTTGTCTCTATCCTCTGCTGAGAGACCTTGCTCATGTGTAGATTGAGCCAGAGGGTGATGAACACCAAGGACCGCCTGGATTCCCTATCGGCTCTCCTTTCGACAGCTTGGCGCCGATTTGATGCATCATATGGTATGCCGATCCCAGCAAATGTTTACCGAGGGGGACGGCCGATCCTTGCGCAAGAGACTCTGCCAAAGCCTGAGTATTGGAAGAGGGGCCGACCGCTCTGCCACAGAAGAAGTGTTTCTCCAGCCACATCATCAAGAAGGCGGTGTGCTCCCTCTGTGAGACTGTTCCTGTCTTCATGTTTTTACTGATGTACCCTTTCCACCCGCCGATTCCTTTGGTGTCTAGCCGATGAGATGGCTTGAACAGGTAATTGAAGGGGGTATCGGCGGAGGAAACATCTAGGCCGGTCAGCAGCAAGACATCGGCCAAGGTCGGGGTCATGGGTCCATGTCCAAAAAGGAATGCGTTAAGTGCGTCGGACCAGAAGTAAGAGGCTACCATGACCAAAGGTTCGTTCTTTTCCATCTGAGATAGGGAAAAATCTATGCACTGGCCGATTTTTAGTTCTTCCCATTGGACTTTCCAAGACCCGGCTACCCTCTGGTACCATTCTCTCCACCCGGGTGTTTCATTCGGCCAGGATCTGAATGCGCCTACCCAGTGATCTAAATCCATGGGTGACTGCTTAAAGGGGATTCTGTGGGTTTCTAAACTGATTAGATCCGTTGGGTCAGGACTCCCCATAGGGCCTAGACAGATGAGGTCAGGAGATTCTGAAAGAGGAATGGTGATCCTGTGCCTAAGGGCCTAAAAGAAAGGGGAAAAGAAAAGAAACTAAGAAAGGGATCGGAAAATACTGAAGCAGTAAGGCGAAAAGGAAAAGATTTTTCGGGCATTTACCTCTGGGATGGAAGCCATCGTCGCCGATGACGCTGCTGGAGAAGCCGCCGATTGGGCCGCCGCCGCCAAAGGAGCAGCCGATGGAGCCTCTGTAGATGGGGTGGTCGCCGACGGAGACGCCATTGGGGGACGAAGCAGGCTGTGGATGAGGTCGCCGGAGAAGGGGGAGCGCTTGGAAATCGAAAGAACTTGGAGGAAGATGAACAGTAATGCGGCAGAAAAGATGCTGGATTCGTGGAGGAGGAGAGGCGGAGAAAACCAGTACATAAGAAAGATAAGGGGGGTAAGGGCAAAGATGGTATTTTTACCGCACCGTCTACGCGAGTTCCAGGGGAGCGGTCGTTTCGCGCGCTCGGATCGAGGAAACTGCAATCATTGTGCCGCGGAACGGAAGGAGATTTTTACTGCGCCCGTTTCAGAGAAGAGGGTTAAAGAAAAGAGTTTCGAAGGAAAAGTTATATTTTACTCCGAAACTGGGGGGCATGTGTTGACGCCAGATT
Source organism: Panicum miliaceum (assembly GCA_032594955.1). Taxonomy (NCBI): domain Eukaryota; kingdom Viridiplantae; phylum Streptophyta; class Magnoliopsida; order Poales; family Poaceae; genus Panicum; species Panicum miliaceum. The sequence continues at coordinate 23,514,415 of CM064062.1, forward strand.
TTGACACGTATTAAATCGGCATCAGGAGGAGAAGATTGGCCGATGTAGCAGATCTGAAAGCTACAGTAAGGAATCGGCCGATCGAGGTAACAGTTGGAAATTGGCCGATTGGTAGCGCAGCCTATGCCAACAGGATGGGGTTATTCCAGAAGATCCTGGTCAAAAGATGGTCAACAAGGCATGCTAAGTCGGTCGGGAGGCAATTGAAAGGGTCCTGATTGGATCAGGAAACGGCGGCGGAAGATTCTGCGGGAGTCCGTTTCCTTTTTAAAGTTATTATAGATATAGTAGTTTTCCTGTTTTAAATAAGGTTGTAACAAGTCGTAATCGACCAGGAGTCCTAGTTTCAGGGTATAAATAGGAGTCGCTAGGGCTTTGCAAAAAAAAATCAAATCAATCAACAAAACACTTCTACTTTTTACCAGTACTTTACTTTCAAGTCGGCGACTTCGCCAATATTTTCTTCTTCCACGAGTTCGTACGGATTGGCAGGGCTGCATCAACCTGATCTCCGACCAATTGGCAGGTTCCGCTTATCGAGTAACATCCGAGCTTTAACTACGGGCGCATCGCTGTGGTTTCGTTTGGATTTATTCACAAGTTATCGATATTTACTAGAATTGCATGTTTTACCTGTTATTCTAGTATTATCACCAATTATCCAGCTTGAGATCAGAATAATCGGCTTCATCATTGTTCTCCTTCGATTCATCGCTATACAGCCAATTAGATCTGTTCCAAGTGTTGCCTCTATAGTAATTGTTTAGATCGCTCTAGCAGTCTTCTTTACAATTACTATACGATTATCGGCTGACCTATAGCCGATCATCTCTACAGCAAATCGGCTGATTTGCCGCCGACGCGCTCCTCAGGACAGATCGGAAATCCAGCCGATTGACGCGCCTGGAATTTAATACTCTATTTCCTTGTCAATCAACAGGTCAGATTGACTGGCACGCCGCGCGAACCGCACCAGGGCGATAACCCGAACAGGAGCTAAGCAGATTCTCCCGGGTCGTGTGTCCGACGCTGAAGACCCATCGGCCGATTCCTATCCGGCTGATTTTAGCGCCAACACATTGACTGGTCAATGTTGTTGACCAGTCAATGGTCAACGGTCAAGGGTCGCAGGGTCCACGTTCTGAGGATCCACCTGTCGGCCTCAGCCAAAGGCTGACATGTGGGACCCTCAGGTCAGGTCAAAGAAAAATAAAAAGAAAAGCAAAAACCATTATAGTTTCATGGGCTGAAAGTAAATTGGGCCGGCTTGGTGGCCTAATGGCTCGGCTGGGTTCCCGGCTGGGTCGGCTTCGGTCCACGGCTCACAAGTTGGCTTAGGCTCGGCTCCAGGTCAGCAGGCTGGCTCGGTCCTCCGCGTGTCGGGCCGGCTCCTCTTCTTCTTCTTCTTGGGCTGGAGCCTCCCGTCTTGGCAATCTTCGGTCGACCCCTTCCTCTTCCTTTCTTCTGCGGCTGACAAGCAGGGCCCGCTGGCCAGCTGCCCTCCTCTCACTGGCTGGTGGGTTCGAGCCATCAGCGACTCCCCGGATCCGGTGTGGCTGCACCGAGATCCGGTGCGACTATGCGTGTGTGCGTGCGTGCGTGTGTTCCAGGGTGGCACGGGCGAGCACAAGCAGGGTGTTCGGCAAAATACCGTAGTGGCCCCTGCGCGCGTCGCACCGCGACGTCGCGTTGCGTTCGCGGTCACCATGGCCCAAACATGGCCATGGCACGCTCAGGCTGGCACAACGGGGTGAGGAACACAGCAAGCAAGGTCGGGCGCACGTTTGTGGGCTATGTGTGTGCGTGTGTGTGCCCGGCCGTGGCGTGCTGGCACGCCAAGGCCACAGCGGCGCTACGCCATCGTGCGGCGGCGACAGGATCTCGGCGCGGCTGGGTTGGTGCGCGTGCGCGACACCCTGGTGCTCCAGGACCGTGGCGCGGGGCACTAGCAGCCTGGGCCCACAGCGACGGAGCAGCGATGGGGCATGGGTTCGTCGATGGCGGGCAAAGGGCAACATTGCGGAGGTGCGTCGTGCTCCTGCAAACGAGGCAACAAGGATGCAAGGGGATCCCTAGGGTTTGCTAAGGAAGGCTCGTCGACCCGTGTCGGCCGCGTAGGAGAGCGTTGGGATAGGGGGACGGCGACGGCTCACCGGCGGGCTCGAGGGTGGATCTTCTTAGCGCAGGACGATGGCGACACAGTGACGAGTCAAGGTAGTGTAGCTCGGCCGGCTCCTTCTCCTCTTTGCAGGCGGCGGCATGCTCTTCTTCACGGTCGGCGGTGGCTCCTCCTTCTCTTCTCCCCCTCTTAGCCCGCCCTTCCAAATCGAGGCGGCGGCGGGCAAGGGAAACCCTAATTGGGGTCTAGGGTTTGCCCGCGGCGGCTAGAGCTTCTTATACGAGCGGCAGCCAGGGCTTGCCGGGCGCGGACGTCGAGGATCGACGGAGGGAGGCTAGGGTTACGGCGTGGGGGTACGTGGCGGCTATCGCACGGTGCTGCAGCTGGGGCTCGGGCACGCACGAGGTCAAGGCGCAATGTGCATCGCGTAGGGGCTTGTGGCGAGGCCATTGCTGGCCTTGTCGTGGAGCGGGGCGGTGAACGACGCGGGGTGGCGCAAGGCTGTGAAAGGGAGAGGGAGTGGGTGAGAGGTAGGGGGTAAAGCTAACATGTGGGCCTCACATGTCAGCGACCTTGGGTGAAGAAGAGGTGGGGTGGCGTCGGGCGCACAGTGCTGGGCACTGGTGTGCTGGGTTGGGCTGGCTTGGCGGGCCTTGCGGGCGCTTGGGTGGCTGGCCGAGGCGGGCTATGCTGATGGCTTGGTGCAGGCCGGTGCGGGGGTGGGTTAGTAGGCCGGTCTGGCCTTTAGGCGGGTCGGGTTAGAAGGGTTAGGGTATTTAGGCCTCAGATAGGTTAGGTTAGTCTAGTTATTTAGATTAGCTTTTAAATTCAAATCAATTTGGCCCAATTGATTTGAATTTCACAGGATTAAAAAAAAGACAAGCCCAAATTCAATTCCAACAACATTAAACAAGGAGTTTCAATAATTTCCAATAAAATCCAGAAATTTTCACACTAGCATTAATCCATCCTATGTTTAGATTCTTTTATTTTCTAGGAATAAAGAAAGAACATGAGTTACCCTTAGGATTTTCTAGCTAATACACGCCACATATAAAAAGTTCTAAAAATTTCACAATTTTGTAGTAATAACATGCTAGCAAACTGTTGGGATGTTACAGACTCCCCCCCTCACAAGAATCTGGTCCTCGAGATTAAAGGTCTACTTGGTCCTCAAAGACATATGGGTATAGCTTCCTTTGGTCTGATTCTCTCTCCCATGTGGCTTCTCGCTCAGCGTTGTTGCTCCACAACACCTTGCAATAGGGGATGGTAGTTCTCCTCGTCTGTTTCTCAGCTCTGGCTATTAGCTGAACAGAGTACTCCACGTACTCCAAGGTTCCTTGCAGGTTTAATGCCTCAGGTGATATTTCTTTTGCTTCTGGTACTCGCAAACACTTGCGTAGCTGGGATACATGGAAAACTGGATGTACTCCGATGAGTTCTTCTGGTAGTTGCATTTTGTATGCTAACTCTCTGATTTCTGAATGATCTGATATGGTCCAATGTATCTGGTGGCAAGCTTCCCTTTGATGTGCAACCTCTTGGTGCCTCGAAGTAGTGATACCTTTAGATATACGTAATCACCAACTTCAAAGGTTAGTTCTCTTCTTCTCTTGTCTGCATAACACTTTTGTCTGCTTTGGGATGTCTTCAAGCTCTCTCTGATCTTGGTCACATTCTCTTCAGCTTCATCGATCGTATCAGGGCTGAAAAATGGTCTTTCTCTTGTTTCGGACCACATCAACGACGTTCTACACTTTCTGCCATACAAAGCTTCAAATGGCAACATCTGGATTCTAGCTTGGTGGCCGTTGTTGTATGTGAACTCAGCATAAGGTAAACTCTTCTCCCAATCAGTTCTGTAGGATAGAACACACGCTCGCAAGAGATCTTCTAGAATCTGATTCGCTCTCTCAGTTTGGCCATCTGTCTGTGGGTGATAGGTTGTGCTACACTCTAGAGATGTCCCAATCGACTCATGCACCTTCTGCCAGAATCTAGTGGTGAACTCAGGTCCTCTGTCAAACACAATGCTCCTCAGAGCTCCGCGCAATCTCAGGATAGTGTCGATATACAGCTCTGCTAGCTTGTCAACTCGGTAGTCTTCTTTCACTCGTATGAAGTGGGCTACTTTGGTCAATCTATCAACAATTACCCATATCGCATCATGGCCCTTCTGGGTATGAGGTAATCCAAGGATAAAGTCCATGCTAATGTCATCCCACTTACATACTGGTACTTCTAGTGGCTTGAGCAGCCCGGCGGGACGCTGATGTTCCACCTTGATTCTTCTACAAATGTCACATTTGGCCACAAACTCTGCTATTTCTGTCTTCATGTCATTCCACCAGAATCGGTCCTTCAGATCTTGATACATCTTGGTACAGCCTGGGTGTATCGAGTACTTGGAATTATGAGCTTCGTTCCGAATCTCCGCTCGAATTCCTTGGTCACTAGGCGCACAAATACGGTCATGCAGCCAAATGGTACCTTGGTCATCAATTCTGTAATCAGCGGCCTTGCCCTCTCGCATTAACTTCTTGAGCTTCTCAATCTTTGGACATTTCTTTTGGGCTTACCTGATTCTATCCTCTAGATCGTACTTGATGACCAGTTCATTCAACTATCCTTGTTCTATGATCTCAAGTTTCAGCTTCTCTAGTTCTTCACACAGATCAGGTTGTTCTTCACGAACCATCAGATTGTTGTAGTAGCTCTTTCTGCTCAGTGCATCAGCCATGACATTGGCCTTGCCAGGGCGGTACTGAATGTTCAGGTCATAGTCTTTGATCAATTCTAACCATCTTCTTTGCCTCATGTTCATCTCTACCTGGGTGAAGAAGTACTTTAGGCTCTTGTGGTCGGTGTAGATGTCACACTTGTTGCTAATCAAGTTGTGCCTACATAACTTCAGGCCATGCACAACTACTGCAAGCTCGAGGTCGTGAGTAGGGTAGTTCTCTTCGTGCTACAACCATGCCTTCTTGCATCAAAACACAGCAGAGTCCTTGGCACGAGGCATCACAATACACTACAAAGTCCTTACGGATATCCAGAAGGGTAAGAATGGGGGTAGTAGTGAGTCTGGACTTGAGCTCTTGTAAACTGGCTTCACACTTGGGTGACAAGACGAACGGTATGTTGTTCTTGAGTAGTTCTGTCATCAGCTTGGCAATCTTGGAGAAGTTCTCAATGAACCTTCTATAGTATCCGGCCAATCCTAGAAAACTCCTAATGTTGGTGACATTCTAGGGTTGCTTCAATTCTGACACTGCTACAATCTTTTCTGGGTCCACGGCTACTCCCCCTGCGATCAACAAATGACCTAGGAAAGCTACTTTCTCTAGCCAGAACTCACACTTGCTAAACTTGGCGTAAAGCTGGTTTTGCCTCAATCTCTCTAGCACTATCCTCAGGTGCTCAGCATGCTCTTCGGCAGTATCTGAGTAGATCAAGATGTCGTCGATTAAGACCATGATGAACTTGTCTAATTCTTCCATGAATACCTTGTTCATCATGTTCATGAAGTAGGCGGGGGCGTTGGGAAGTCCAAAGGACACCACATTGAACTCATAATGGCCATATCTAGTCACGAAGGCAGTCTTCGGGATGTCACTCTCCCTGATCTTCATCTGGTGATAACTGGATATCAGATCAATCTTGCTGAAGTACTTGGCCTTCTTCAACTGATCAAGTAGATCATCAATTCTGAGAAGGGGGTACTTGTTCTTGATGGTCACTGCGTTCAGGGAACGGTAGTCGATGCACAGCGTCATGGATCCATCTTGCTTTCTGACAAACAACACCGGTGATCCCCATGGTGAGGCACTGGTCTGATGTACTGTTTGTCTAGCAACTCCTTCAACTGAGTCTTCAGTTCTGCAAGTTCTTCAACAGACATACGGTAGGGTCGCTTTGCGATTGGTGCAGTGCCGGCCACAAGATCAATCACAAATTCTACATCTCGGTCCGACGGTAACCCTGGCAGCTCTTCTGGGAACACATCGGGTACTCACAGCTACGGGCACTTCTTCTAGGGTTTTTCTCTCTAGGTTGTTCAGGTTGTAGGCTTGAGGTACCCTACTGGATTTCAGGGGCTCGACTTCCACTCTCTTTCCACTAGGGTGCGCTAGGGTCACTAGCCTAGGTGAGCAGGATATAACTCCCTTGTGTTTAGTCAACAAATCCATACCCAAGATTACATCTATCCCGTCTGATATCCGCATGGTTAGATCCGCTAGGAAGGGCAAACACTGGATCATGATTTTTACTCCTTTACATAACTGGGTGCAGCTGATATCTCCTAGTGGAGAACTAGTTATTATGGGACGATTTCTTAAGGTCATTGGGAGGGATTTTAGTGCAACACATCTTGTAGAAACATAAGAACAAGTGGCTCCAGAGTCAAACAACACTCGTGCTTTAGTATCGTTTATGAGGTACTCACCTGTCACCATGTCTGGTGCATCGTGTGCCTCCTCTTCAGTCAAGTGGTTCAGGCGGCCGCGATCGGCGGTGCGCAGTGCCTGAGCTGGCTTGCTGGCGGAGCCTGGCGCACGTGCTGGCGTCTGCATCTTCTCGTCGGGGCATTCGAAGGACTTGTGACCCGGCTTCCGAAAAAAAAGTTGCAACTTGTTTGTATGAGTATCCTATTAATCCTATTAAGCCCTAGGTCGGGGTGTCACATCCTCACCCCCTTAAGAGACCGACGTCCTCGTCGGTCAACCCCAAGCCAGGAACGTTCCCTCTTGGCCACGTCCGTACGTCCACAGTGCCAACGGCCCAAGTGCCACGTCCGTGCGTCCAGTGCCAACAGCTCATGTGCCACGTCCATGCGTCCAGTGCCAACGGCGCATCCCTGATGCCCGTGCACTGACCCGCCATGCACCCGCCCACATGCTTGCGCACCTGACCCGCACGCGCCCGTGCTCATGCCCGCGCTCTATGCGCGTACGCGCCCGTGAAACCGCGAGAGTCGGCTCCCTGAGGCCGGGCCCGCTTACATCTGGCCGCTTCCTAGGACATAGTGTCTTTTCTGCACACTTTGTCCTCACTCGTGCGCACCCAGGAAGAATTCCCGGTCGGTCACCCATCCCCAAATTGCTCCAAGCCAAGCACGCTTAACTTTGAAGTTCTTTGAAATTGGACTTCCGGAAAAGAAGTTGCAACTTGTTTGTATGAGTATCCTATTAATCCTATTAAGCCCTGGGCCGGGGTGTCACAGATAGCTTCCTCCTCCTCCCTGGCCTTGTCCACCAGAGGTCCTGTGGCTTGGGTACGGACCACCTCCTCCACCACCGTAGCTCCGGTTCGGCTGACTAAGGCCCGAACGGAAGTTGCCTCTAGGTGGAAGGGGTGGTGCACTTTGGGGCCTCTGGTTGTTCCTGTCCCGGTGCGGCTGCTCATTCCTCCTCTTCATGGTCCGCTGACGATCCTCCCACGTCATCCTCTCACGTTCCACAGCTATGGAACGATTCACCAAGCCTCGGAGCATAGGGTACTCACATCCTGTCACGATTTGACGGATGCCATGGTGCAGCCCACGGAGAAACCAAAACTGCTTCTTCTCCTCGATGTTGGTATTGTCTGGCGCATACCTCATCATCTTCGTGAAATGGCGCTCGTACTCCTATACCTTCATTCCACCCTGTGTCATCGTACGGAATTCCTGGGCCTTCTGGATGATAACCTGCCTCGGCACATGCTGATCGCGAAAGGCCTTGGCGAAGTCATCCCAGGTAATGTGAGCGGGGCCCTCATGGGAGTCGCAATAGCTGTCCCACCAGGACTTTGCTGGGCCCTCAAGTTGGTGTATAGCTAGGGCAACGCACTCTTCATCATTGCAGTTGGTGAGGTCAAGCTTCGTCTCAATCACCCTCAGCCAATCATCTGCCTCCATTGGGTCGTTAGAGTGGCTGAAGGTTGGGGCCTTCAAGCGGATGAAGCGTTCGATCTTCCGCTGGAGATCTTCTTCCGGTGGGCCATTGCGGTTGCCTTCATTGTGGCGGTGTTCAGCCACCTCAGCCAGGCGCTGTAGCAGTTGGGTCTGTGCGGCCATGACCTCGGCGAGGTTCGGTGGTGGTGGCGGAGGCGCCTGTTGAAACGAACCAGGTCTCTGAAACGAGGACCCGACTCCCTGTATCGTTTTGATAGTCCCTGGATCAATACCTATCTCATACAGAACTCATTTCAATTACACATCATAGTCATACAACTCGATATTTAATTACATGGGTTTATTATTTACATAATCCAGAGGATTGTGATACGGATTTCTCGGTACAAGCCCCTTGGGCTAAAAGGGAAAATAGAAAGCGGAAACGATAACTAGTCTTCAGGGCCGTCCTCCACCTTTGAGGGATAGCATCTCTCCACAGGCATGACTTGAGCATAGCACGAACCGTCCTTAGTCCATCTCTTCACCTGGCTTGAATCATTGTTTCGTATCCTGCATCTACCAACTATCCCCAAGGAGTGGGATAGGTTCATGTCATCATCCGTATGCAAGCTTTAATTGGAATGCATAAGGTATTTAGGCAAGTCAAGGATGAGGCTAAGGTTTTCCTATGCACGCAGCAAGCAAGCAAGTATATAATCATCCAACACACCTCAACTCGGGCCATCCTAGCACTCCAGGTTCTCGAGGTACTCACACCTCCAACTCGGGCCATCCTGGCTCTCCAGGTTCCCGAGGTACCCACATCTTCAAACCCCACCAAGTCGGTGCGAGAACTCCCTCTCCTCGCACCTCAACTGCCCAGGCAGGAAAACGGGTCTAGAGGGAGGTAGAAAACAGGTAACACTAACTAGGAAAGTGAAGCCGGATCAAGAGTTGTACAAGACCGAGTACGCGGCTATACGTATAGTTTTCACCCTGTAGGGGTTGTACACATGGACCCACTCGAGTCGTAGCCAGCGAGGGATCAGCCCACTATCATACGAAACCACGAACAACGAAACTAGCTGCAACGGCCCCCATCCTGCCTTCCCGGGTTTGGGATGCTTCCTCCCGCAGGAGGTTGCCCCAGGACTGTGATGCCTTCTACACCGGGTCCCGCAAGACCCTGCAATTTGGGGGACGTGAGGTCAGCACCTCCTTCCCTTACACTGATACTGTTGGCGCTAAAATCGGCCGGATAGGAATCGGCCGATGGGTCTTCAGCGTCGGACACACGACCCGGGAGAATCTGCTTAGCTCCTGTTCGGGTTATCGCCCTGGTGCGGTTCGCGCGTCGATCGGCTGGATTTCCGATCTGTCCTGAGGAGCGCGTCGGTGGCAAATCGGCCGATTTGCTGTAGAGATGATCGGCTATAGGTCAGCCGATGATCGTATAGTAATTGTGAAGAAGACTGCTAGAGCGATCTAAACAATTACTATAGAAGGAACACTTGGAACAGATCTAATCGGCTGTATGGCGATGAATCGAAGGAGAACAATGACGAAGCCGATTACTCTGATCTCAAGCTGGATAACTGGTGATAATACTAGAATAACAGGTAAAACTTGCAATTCTAGTAAATATCGATAACTTGTGAATAAATCCAAACGAAACCACAGCGATGCGCCCGTAGTTAAAGCTCGGATATTACTCGATAAGCGGAACCTACCAATTGGCCGGAGATCAGGTTGATGCAGCCCTGCCAATCCGTATGAACTCGTAGAAGAAGAAAATATTGGTGAAGTCACCGACTTGAAAGTAAAGTACTGGTAAAAAGTAGAAGTGTTTTGTTGATTGATTTGATTCTTTCTCGCAAAGCCCTAGCGACTCCTATTTATACCCTGAAACTAGGACTCCTGGTCGATTACGACTTGTTACAACCTTATTTAAAATAGGAAAACTATTATATCTATAATAACTTTAAAAAGGAAACGGACTCCCGCAGAATCTTCCGCCGCCGTTTCCTAATCCAGTCAGGACCCCTTCAATTGCTTCCCGACCGACTTAGCATGCCTTGTTCACCAACTTTTTACCAGGATCTTCTGGAATAATCCCATCCTGTTGGTATGGGCTGCGCTACCAATCGGCCGATTTTCAACTGTTACCTCTATCGGCCGATTCCTTACTGTAGCTCTCAGATCTGCCGCATCGGCCAATCTTCTTCTCCTGACGCCGATTCAAGACGTGTCAAAATCTGGCGTCAACACATGCCCCCCAGTTTCGGAGTAAAATATAACTTTTCCTTCGAAACTCTTTTATTTAATCCTCTCCTCCGAAACTTCCCAATTGTGACAGGAGTAAACCCCAGAGTCAATTGCGTTACATACTCCTCTGCATCTGATCCTTGCTCTAGAATCAGCTCCACGACATGGAATCCGGTAACAGGACGAACATCATGTTGGCGTGTAGACTCAAAATTTGACCATCTCCCCTGGCAGCTTTACATTTACTGATGCCTTTACTCCGACGGCACACGTCTTGCCAACCCTTCGTCTCTTCTTTTCTATAAATACACCTCTTCGTACTATTTCCAAAAATGCTCATCTTGCTCGTCTTCCTTTCCTTCTGAATCCCGCCCCTCGCCGTCTTTGGTCAAGCATTAAAATGTCTTCTCGATCTTCCTCTTCCATTAATCAGGTATCAATTTTCTCTCCATCCCTTCCTGAGATATCTTACTTCGTTCAAACATATTTGTATATTCCTTCTTACAGCCGAACCATCTCAACCCCGGTTTGGAAAGAGCGATCGAAATCATGCATTCAGGCAAGCCATTGTCGCAAGCTGATATAGATCTGATAAAAGCTCATTCTGAAGAACTCAAAGACCATGTTCCTGCCAATGTCCGACCAATCTTGGATTATATGGATGTCGTCTGCTTTGAACAAATGCCAACCTCTGACGAGAGTTCTTCATCTTCACATCGACTTGCTGAAGCTAAGACTGAAGTCGCCATGAAAGATTTGGAAGCGGAGAAGGCCCGCCTGCTGAAAGAACTCTGCGACCAAGCTGAAGCTGGAGCCAGTGCAAAGGACTTGAAAGATGAAAGGCTCACCCTCATGATAAGATTAGGTCGCGTCGAAAGAGAAATCCAACGCAGGCGTAACCAGTAGTGTTTTTATTCTAAGGGCAACTTTCATTCGATAATGAATTCTAATGTTTCCTTCACCAGATGTGTAACTAGAAAACCGACGAGAAATCGGCCATGTTACCTTGATATATCTTGCTGTAAGTTATGCATCTACCCAAATGCTTGGATAGTACCTCTTCAGATATCGTCCATTTAAAGCTCTTGGGAATTCCTCCCCTTCTATTGTCTCCAGAATGTATGCATTTCCAGGAGCACATCGGCCGATTCTATACGGCCCTTCCCAAGTGGGTGACCATTTACCGAATTTGGGATCCTTAGATCCTATCGGTAGCACCAGCTTCCATACAAGATCTCCCTGAGAGAACTGTCTGACTTTGACCTTTTTGTCATACCATCTGGCCACCCTTTTCTTGTTCTCTTCTATGCTAATCAGAGCTCTTAACCGCAAACCCACTGAATCATCAAGTTCATCTTTCATGAGAAAGGAATAGTCATCGGTCGTTAACTGATCCTGTAGCGATATGCGTCTTGACCCTGTCCTTATCTCCCATGGTAAGACTGCTTCATGGCCATAAACCAAATGATAAGGGGATATTTTAGTGGCCCCATGACAGGCCATCCTGTACGCCCATAAAGATTCAGCCAAAGACATATGCCACTTCTTGGGCTATTCTTCTACCTTCCTCTTGATTAGCTTGATTATCCCCTTGTTAGACGATTCTGCTTGGCCATTGGCTTGAGCGTAGTATGGAGAAGAATTTAATAATTTAATTCCCATATTGGCGGTGAACTCTCCGAATTCTCCGGAAGTGAACATTGTCCCTTGATCAGTTGTGATGGTTTGAGGAATACCAAATCGATATATAATATGGCTTTTAACAAACTCAATCATATCGGCTGATGTCACGTTCCTCAAAGGAACTGCCTCCACCCATTTGGTAAAATAATCTGTAGCCACCAATATGAACTTATGCCCGTTGCTAGATGGAGGATGAATCTGCCCGATGAGATCTATTCCCCATCCTCTGAACGGCCACGGCTTAATTATTGGATTCATAGCCGATGCTGGTGCGCGCTGCACATTGCCAAACCTTTGACAGTCTTGGCATCCTTTGTAATACTTGAAACAATCTTCAAGGATGGTCGGCCAGTAATATCCATTGTTCCTGATCATCCACTTCATTTTGTGAGCCGATTGATGAGCTCCACACACGCCTTCATGGATCTCTCCCATTAGAACCTTTGCCTCTTCTGTTCCCAGGCATTTGAGAAGAACTCCATCAATCGTCCGAAAAAATAAGTCATCCTCAAGCAACACATACTTTGTAGCCTGAAAACGTGTTCGCCGATCCACCTTTTGGGATGGATTTTTCAAATAATCAGCGATCTCCTTCCGCCAGTCATCGGCCGCGAGTTCTAGCGTCATCGCTCCCTGAATCGGCCGATACCCAGAAGCATGTTGAGCCAGTCTGTTGGCTTCTTCATTATAATCTCTGGGGATGTGCTCAATTGTTGCAGATTTGAAGCCTTTCAAAAGTTGAAGACAATCCTCATAATAAATCCTCAAGATGTCGTCCTTGCACTCGGATCGTCCTGTTAACTGATCCACAATGAGCATGGAGTCCCCAAAGATCTCGACTGCATCTGCCCTGACTTCCCTTAATAGCTGGATGCCTTTCAGAACAGCTTGATACTCCGCCTGGTTATTGGTTGCAGAAGATTCTATCGACAGAGAGAAATCATATGTTGCCCCCCGAGGCGACACAAGAACGATGCCGATTCCTGATCCGACCCCACACGAAGAACCATCAAAATATAGAGTCCATGGAACTGATTCAACGGTGGCAATTTCTGGTCCACAATGCTGAACTACGAAATCGGCCATCACTTGACCTTTGACGGCTTTGGCCGATTCGTACCTTAGATCGAATTCTGACAAAGCCAGGATCCATTTTCCAATCCGCCCCTTCAAAATCGGCAACGATAGCATATACTTCACCACATCGTCTTTGCACACGACTATGCATTCTGCCGATAGCAAATAGTGCCTGAGCTTAGTACATGAAAAGTACAAGCACAAGCATAATCGCTCCACCGAAGAGTATCTTGTTTCGGCGTCTAAAAGTCTTCTGCTGACGTAGTATACCACTCGTTCTTTTCCTTCAAACTCCTGTACCAACGCCGATCCAATAGCCTGCTCATCAGCCGATAAATATAACTTGAACGGCTTACCAGGCTGTGGCGGGGCTAACACCGGAGGTGAAACCAGATACTGCTTGATATTCTTCAGTGCCTTGCGTTGTTCTTCTCCCCATGTGAACTCTTGGTCGGGCTTTAATTTCAACAGAGGGGTAAAAGCCTGAATACGTCCCGATAGATTGGATATGAATCTTCTGATGAAGTTGACCTTGCCGATGAGGGACTGCAGTTCAGTTTTATTTTGTGGGGCCACTACTTTGTTGATGGCGTCTATAGTCTTGCGGCTGACTTCTATCCCACGCTCATGGACCATAAATCCCAAGAATTGTCCGGCCGATACACCAAACGCACACTTGTTTGGGTTCATCTTCAGCCCATGTTTCCTTGTGCACTCCAGCACTTCCTGTAAATCGGCCAGATGATCCTGGTGACCTTTTGACTTCACCACGACGTCATCTATATAAATTTCCACTGATGAACCGATGAGTTTGTGGAAGATGTAGTTCATGGCCCATTGATACGTAGCGCCGGCGTTCTTCAAGCCAAAAGTCATAACCACGCATTCAAATAAAACAAGATGACCTGGGCACCTAAAAGCCGTTTTCGAAATATCTTCCTCGGCCATTAATATCTGATTGTATCCGGCATTCCCATCCATGAAACTTATGACTTTGTGGCCTGCGGCAGCATCCACCAAGATATCGGCCGTTGGCATCGGATAACCATCCATTGGCGTCGCCTGATTTAAGTTACTGAAATCGATGCACACACGCAACTTTCCATTCTTCTTGTATACAGGCACAATATTAGAAATCCATTCGGCGTGCAGGTTGCTGATACGGCCGATATCCTGATTTTATAGGTAACCGGTGTTCAACAATAGACCGGTCTAGTCCTGGCATCTCGTGGTATTCCCAAGCAAAGCAATCCCTGAACTCTTTCAATAATCTTATCAATTTGCATTTGTACTCAGAATCCAAATTGGCACTAATGTACGTCGGCCTCGATTTGCCGCTATCTCCCAAATCTACCATCTCTAATAAATCGGCCGACGTGAACCCGTGCCCCAGCTTCCCATCTTCTCGGACGAGCTGATCCATTTATTCTGAATCTTCAGAGCCGACTGCTTGGATCGGCTGTAAACCGAAATCGGACACTTTTAGGAAGTCAGTGTCCCAAGTCCTGCCAGATATACACTTGACATGCTCGCAGCTCCACTGCTGTGTGTCGGCCGCTGCAACGCTGTATACAGAATCGGCAGCTACTACCTCTGTACTGTCGCCGACCCATTGCACAAGGCATTGATGCATTGTAGAGGGGACACAGCTGTGGCAGAACCACCTGAATTAATCCGGCTCAAGTGTATTAACCATCACCATTAAGGCATTCTCGGTTAACCATACACTTCAAACGGAGTAATCCACTGGTCTGTCGGGTATAACCTCCCAATACAACCACGGTGAGCGGATCGAGCGCCATACATACAAACGCTCATGCGACGATGAGCCCAGAGAATACCGCATTCCAGCAAATATTACAACATTAGCATAAGTAAATATTACAGACCAAGTTTTAAATTTAGGAACCAAGTACTTCAATGATCATAAATAAGTTCTTCAGAGTTTTAAGTTGCAGCGGAATTAAACAACGGAAGCTACTCGACGATACAGGATGTCCCGATGAAGCCCGTACGAGACATCACTCGGCCTTATCTCCGTTGGACGGGGGCGCATCCCATTCCACCGACCAACCAGGGGGAAGAGTGCAGGGCCAAGTCAAGCTAGCAATCATATCTTCGAAGGTCTCACCTGAAAACGAGCCACAAGCAAGGCTGAGTATACTAATACTCAGCAAGACTTACCCGAGTAGTGGAATCTACTCCACCGACTCTAGATATGCAAGGCTTTTGGCTCAGGGGTTTGTTTTGCCGAAAAGCTTCTACAAGTGGGTCCTTACTTTCAGATTTTAGCTCAAGATTCTAGTTTCGTTAACCATTCTAGATGAGCAGCTATCCAAAAGCATACATGGTGAAGAATTAAATTTTCATCCAACCAGTTCATTCATCATCATTGTTCCTCTTCTTACTCTGTGGGTAAAAATGGTTAAGCAGTCTCATTAGCCGTGAGAAACGGACGATTCGAATCGAATTTCTTAACCTTGCAAGGGAAACCTAAACACACGTCACGTGGTTACTCCCTAGAGTCACACGTGCAACTTTTCCCCTTTCTTTCCGGGTCGTGGATCGGGGCTACCCTCCTAGAGTACAAGAGCCCCACGCCACGGTTCGGCGCCGGGTCGTGACCACTCTCTGCACTCGCCATATGCACATGGGACCGAAGTTCAAAGGATAGGATGCCGTCCCCTTGCTGGGCCAATCAGGTACTTAAGCTTACCGATTCCCATAATCTTGGCATGTGTTTAGTACGTTCAAAGACTTAACCATCACTACCACACCCTGCGGCCTTAGCATTTTTCACTAGACAGACGGGCCTCAATCGTAACCATCGTTCCATAGCCCGTCCGTGTCCTTATGATTGCAGCGTGTAGTAGTCATTCAACTCCTATTTTCTCGCGAGTGACAGGAAATCACTCGGCTTTTACCGGAGTCCTATTAGCACAGCATTCTATCGAACCTTACGTCTAGTTTTCAAGCAAGGGTTCCTAACATCATGCAACTAAGTTTTCATTCAACTCCTATAAACTTAATGCACAGGCAAGGAGTAGTGAGTTGCATAATTTAGGAAAGAGATGGGTTATGCTCCGGGGCTTGCCTTCGCAGTTAGCTTGGGGCTCTTCCGAACTTGGGCTCGGGTCTTCAAGAGCTTCAGTTAAATTCACTTGAGCTTCACGCTGCTCACTCTCGGACGCGGGCACCAGCTCGTAAGTTCCGTCGGCGAGAGTCGTCGATTCTACATGAATGCACAAGTTTAAGTCGTGGCAATGGTAACCGATACGATTTAAGAGTAATTACTACAATGGACGGTTTCTGGTCATGAAATTTTGGATTTAGGCACATCAGGGAAAGATGCGCTTACTGTAAAATTTTCAGCCTATTTTATGTAACAGATTAATTATGAAAAATATATTACATAGTTGCCGTTAGATCCTTGTTCTTTTTGTACAGAACAATTGGTGCAACAACTGAGTCTAAGCTTTTTACAGAGCTTTCACTTAAGTATGTAGAAGCTACTGTAATTTTTGTAGGATTTATTATGCAGTATCCAGAGCATAGAAAATATGACATTACACACCTAGGTTATTCAAGAATTTATTTTTACAGGACCCTACACAGGGTTTTGTCCATGGAACTTTTTACACAGCAACCACTACCACAGTGTGTCTCCTAGTAAAAAGGTGAGAATTTTCCAAGCTAAGATACTATTTTCTTGATTTAATGTATGTTATTAGAGCATAAATCAAATAAATAGGTTACTGAGAGATAAAAAGTCTCCTAATTTTTCTCTGGCTTCTAGGCACCAATACACTAGCAGAGAAAAAGTTTCATTAGGTGATTCATCACCTAACTGCAGGGATAAAACATTCTACTTAAACATGGTATGAAACTAAGTTTAATAAACAGTAAAGCTAAAGTTGGAATTTGGGCCTGATCTTTTTACACAATCCTAATGAAACATGGAGTTTGCATTTTTCTGAATTTTCTACGATTTTATACGAAGTTTACAAGTTCACTGAATTTGAATCTAGATTTGAAACTTTCTTTTACAACTGGGTCCTTGAATCTTACGTGCAGACCCTTCTAAAGATTTAAATTCTTGCAATTGGGTCCTCGGGCGGCTCGGGTACGGCGGCCGGCCGAAATTCCGGCGAGGGGCTCGCCGGCGGCGAGGGGTGAGGGTCGGGGAAGGTTCAGGGGTGTGACGGCTACCTCGTGGGGGTGTTGTTCAGGTGGGGGACGGCCGGGAAGGGCTCGCCGGCGTTGGAGCAGAGGCGGCGGCGGCGCGGCACGCGTCGACGGCGGTGCTCCGGCGGGCTTGGGGCGGCCTGGTCCGGTCAGCGAGCTTCGGTGGCGCGTGGGGAAGCTGCTCAGGGACTTGGCTTGGACGGAGGAGGTCGGGGTCGCGCTGTCCACGGCAAGCAGGGGCGGCGGCGGCGGCGGCGCTCCGGTGGTTCTGGGCGGCGTTGGGCGGGTCGGCGAGCTTCAGGGGGATGATGTAGTGGTGCCTGAAGCTTCCGTTTGGGCGGTGGGCGGCGGTGGAGGGCTGTCCACGGCGGGCGGCGCTCGGCGGCGGCAATGGCGGCGGCGAGGACGTTCTGGGTGCGGGGCTCGCGCGGGCGGCCGGGGCTCGGCTTTTATAGGGGCAGGAGGGGTGCGGAGGGGCCTGGGCGGCGTGCGGGGCGGAGGCACGGCACGGCGCGGCACTGGGCGCGGCGGGCGGCAGCAGAACGCCGGCGCGGCGTGCGGCGAGCGGGCGCGGCGACTGGGCGGCCGGGATATGGCGTGGGCGCGAGGGGATAGCGCTGGGCGTGGAGTGGTGGAGCAGCAGCTGCAGCGGCTCGGGCGGAGGGCGGGCGCAGTGACGGGCGGGGCGCGGGAGCCAGGGCGGCACGGCGGGGCGCGGTGACTGGGCGCGACGGGCGGCGGGGCTGGGCGCGGCAGCGGCGCGTGAACGCGCGGGCGCCCACTGGGCCGCGCGGCGTGGAGAGGGGGCAAAGCCGGCCGTGGCGGGGGTGGCGCGGCGGCCACTGGCCTAGCGCCTCGCGCCGGTCAGGCGTCGCCGGCCACCTGGCGCGCGGCGGTCGGGCGGGGAGGAGAGAGAGGGGGGGGGGCGAGGGCCTGAATGCGAAAATTTGGAAAACTTCAGGGGGCTGGGTGCAAACAGGGCGTTTTCTCCTCTTTCTGATTTGAATTTCAAAAACTTTTGAACACGAAAGTTGTTCAGAATAAAAAGTTCAACCAGTTTGGTTTCAGGCAACATCTCATTTGGCTTATGGTTTGAAAGTTTAATTTAAAAGTTCAAAAGTAACCAAATGTGCTCAAATTAAATTTGAATTCCAACTGAACTCGTTCTAATTCTTTCCACCCTTTCATTAGTTGGTTCAAGCATAGGGTTAGGCTAATGATACCGATTTTAGAAATGAAATTTTTACCAGGATTGTCACAGCCTTCCCCCCTTAACAAGAATCTCGCCCCGAGATTCGGTAATTCTTAGTGTGGGCGTGGGTGCACATACCATTGGTTGAGCTAAGAAACCCAGGGAAATGTTGGTTTAGGTAGCTCTCGGTTTCCCAGGTGGCTTCTTCTTCCGTGTGGTGATTCCATTGTACTTTATACATTCTAATCACTTTCCTCCTGGTCTCTCTTTCTTTTTGATCCAAAAATCTTAACTGGGTGTTCCACATATGAGAGGTCGGGTTCCGACGATATTTCTTGTTGTTCCACAATCTCAGTAGGGACTCGAATACACTTCTTGAGTTGAGATACGTGGAAGACATCATGGGTGGCCGTGAGCTGAGGGGGCAGTCGTAATCTGTAGGCTACGGGTCCGCAGCTCTCAATGATGTCGTAAGGACCAACGTAACGGGGAGCTAGTTTGCCTTTGATTCCAAACCTTCGCACTCCCTTGGTTGGTGAAACTCGAAGATAGACATGATCGCCAACTTCGAATTTTAGGGGCTTTCTCCTTTTTTCAGAATAGCTCTTTTGTCGGGCTTGTGCGGCTCTAAGGTTTGCTTGTATTACTTTTACTTTCTCCTCTGCCTCGATTACCAGGTCGGGTCCAATTATCTTACGTTCTCCGGTTTGTGACCAGCTCAAAGGAGTTCGACACCTTCGTCCGTACAGGGCCTCAAATGGTGCCATTTTCAAACTCGTTTGATAGCTATTGTTGTACGAGAACTCTGCTAGGGCTAGGCATTTGTCCCAATTCTTGTCATAGTGAATGACGCAAGCTCTCAGCATGTCTTCAAGAATTTGGTTTACTCTTTCCGTTTGTCCGTCAGTCTAAGGATGGTATGCTGAGCTGCGAATCAGTTTTGTGCCAAGACACGTTTGCAGTTGTTCCCAAAAGCGTGCTACAAACTGAGGACCACGATCGGAAATAATTATCTTAGGTATTCCATGCAGGCAAACAATACGATCGAGGTAAATCTCGGCATATTTCTTGGTAGAATAGGTGGTGTGTACCGGAAGAAAATGTGCCGTCTTTGTGAGTCTATCCACGATAACCCATATGGAATCATGTTTCTGGGAAGTGTTTGGTAGTCCAACGATGAAGTCCATACTTATGTCTTCCCATTTCCATGATGGTATAGGTAACGGTTGTAGTGTACCGGCTACCTTCAAGTGGCTAGCTTTTACTCTCTGGCACGTGTCACATTCCGAGACATACGTAGCAATTTCCCTTTTCATTCTAGTCCACCAGAAGTTTTTCCTTAGGTCTTGATACATTTTGCTACTGCCGGGGTGGATAGAGAATTTGGAAAGGTGTGCCTCATCGAGAATTTGCTTGCGGAGTTCACGATTCTTCGGAACGACTATACGACTTTCGAACCATAGAACTCCCTTATGGTCCTGGCGGAAACACTTATACTTCTCCTCACCTAGAGAGAGTTTTTGTTTGATGATCTTAATTCCTTCATCATGTAGTTGTGCCATGACGATTTGGTCGTGAAGAGTGGGCTCAACTGAGATGTGATTTAGAGTGCCTTGGGAAACCATTTCCATGTTAAGCTTCCTCATTTCTGCACACAATGTCTCATGGTAGGACTCCATGGATAAGCAATGGCAATGGGACTTGCGGCTTAGTGCATCCGCGACTACATTAGCCTTACCGGGGTGATAGTGCACTTCAAGGTCATAATCCTTGATTAATTCTAGCCATCTCCGTTGTCTCATAATCAGATCGGCTTGTGTGAAGATATACTTGAGACTCTTATGATCCGTGTAGATATTGCACTGTGTACCCATGAGATAGTGCCTCCATATCTTCAGAGCGTGAATGACGGCTGCAAGCTCAAGATCATGAGTGGGATAATTCTGTTCGTGGGGCCGAAGGGCTCGTGAGGCATATGCAATCACTCTATTCTCTTGCATAAGCACACATCCTAGACCAGTACCTGATGCGTCACAATACACATCGAATGACTTGGTATTATCGGGTTGAGCTAACACAGGTGCAGTAGTCAGATGCTCTCTGAGAGTGTGGAAAGCTTCTTCACATTTCTCATCCCATACAAACTTTACTTCCTTCTTTAACAGTTCAGTCATGGGCTTAGCAATTCGAGAGAAATCCGGGATGAAGCGGCGGTAGTAACCGGCTAAGCCGAGAAAACTGCGAATCTGATGAACAGAGGTAGGGGGTTTCCAATCCATCACCTCTTGTACCTTGCTGGGGTCAACAGCTATGCCTTCGCTGGAGATCGTGTGACCTAAGAACTTTACAGTATCCAACCAGAATTCACACTTAGAAAACTTAGCATAGAGCTGATGGTCTCTTAGACGTTGAAGAACAATGTGCAGGTGCTTTGCATGCTCTTCCTCATCCTTGGAATAGATAAGGATGTCGTCGATGAACACTACGACGAATTTGTCCAGTTCGGGCATGAATACCGAATTCATGAGATACATGAAATAGGCAGGGGCGTTGGTGAGTCCAAAGGACATGACCAAAAACTCATATAGTCCATATCGTGTGGAGAAGGCAGTCTTAGGAATATCGCACGGGCGAATCTTGATTTGGTGATATCCCGAACGAAGATCAATCTTTGAAAAGACTCTGGCTCCAGCTAATTGATCGAAGAGTACATCGATACGGGGAAGTGGGTATTTATTTTTAACAGTTACCGCATTGAGAGGTCGGTAGTCCACACATAATCTTAAACTGTCATCCTTCTTCTTTACGAATAGGGCTGGACATCCCCAAGGTGACGCGCTAGGGCGAATGAAACCTTTGTCCAGTAGTTCTTGGAGTTGAATTTTCAGCTCGGCCAATTCTTTAGGGGGCATCCTATATGGTCTTTTGGATATAGGTGCAGTGCCTGGTTGTAGTTCAATGATGAACTCAATATCCCTATCCGGTGGCATTCCTGGTAAGTTATCCGGAAAAACGTCGGCATACTCGTTTACCACAGGAATATCCTCTAGCTTAAGTCCTTCCATCTTATAAGCACAGGAATTCGTACAATCTAGGAATGGTAGGTAAAGGGTAGTGGCTCCGTGACTAGGTGAATTTATCACAACGGCTCGGGAAGAAAGGTCCAGCGTGACTCCATGCATAGTCATCCAGTTCATTCCCAAAATAATGTCCATGCCGTCAAGAGGTAAAAGGACAAGGTCTGTGTCGATGGTTTTACTACCCAATTTGACTGGTACTTGTCTGACCATTTGGTTTGAAGCAATTTTACCACCCGGTGTTGATATCATATATGACCCTTTGGTGTGACAAACATCCAAGCCTACTTTTGCACCGAATTTTACACTTATGAAACTATGCGATGCACTAGAATCAAATAATATAACTGCAGGCTTGTTATGGATAGAGAATGTACCCGACATCACTGGGGCTCCTTCAGGAAGCTCTGCAAGCGTGGTGAAGTTAATCCGTCCTTGCTTGACTTGCAGGGTCAGTCTCTTGCCCCTGTTCATGGTGTTCGGGTTGGATCGTTGACCTTGGTTGGGCTACCCTGACTGAGGGCATTCTCGTGCGAAGTGGTTAGAACTCCCGCATTTGAAACATCGGTTCGCGGGGCTGGGTCGAAGAGATTGTTGCAGAGTGGGCCTCGGACCGTTCTGTGGAGGCATCGGGGGTCGTACCATGCCTGGCTGCTGTGGGGGTCTGGCAATCCATCTCCCTGGTTGAGGGGCCCTAGGTGGAGCTGTGGGTGCGGCATTTTGCACGATGCGATACCTTGGTGGTTGGGCACTTGATGGTCCAGCGGGTGCCTTTCTCTTCTTCTCTGCCCGGTGTGCCATGATACAGTCTTCCTGGGTAATGGCCATATTGACCAATTCGTTGTAGGTGTTAGCCCTGGCTAGGTTCAGACGTTCCTTGAGCTTGGTAGTCAGACCTCGGCGGAAACGATCACGCTTCTTGGCATCCGTATCAGCGTGATAGCCCGCATACTGGCATAGGTTGTTGAACGCCTGGGCGTACTGCAGCACGGTGCGGGTGCCCTGGGTAAGTGCTAGAAACTCATTCAACTTCCTCTCCATGAGACCCTCGGGGATATGATGTGCCCGGAATGCGGTCTTGAATTCATCCCAGTCGACCACATGGTCAGCCGGGAGCATCGCAGAATAGTGGTCCCACCACAGTCGAGCGGTACCGCGAAGCTGTTGCGCGGCAAAACGAGCTTTGTTGGCTTCTGAGCATGGGGCCACAAGTAGTGTGAACTTGGATTCGATGGTGCGAATCCATGCATCTGCGTCCAGGGGTTCCTCGGTCTTATGGAACAAGGGAGGCTGGGTCCCTAGGAAATCCGTGTATCCTGCAGCTTGGGGTTGGTGAGCATTGTGCCCACCCCTCTGCTGGTGCTGTCCTTGCACGATCTGACGTAGCAGCTCGGTTTGAGCGGCCATCACTTCCACCAAACTGGGCGGGGGTGGTGGCGATTGTCGCGAGCGGCTGCCACCGGCACCAAAACCCTCGGGGTTGCCACGGGTTGATCCAACCATGAAATCACAGCTAGAAGTATGGACAGAATCTCTGTTTGCTACGAGAAAAATCGTAGCTTGCTGTGGGTCCATCCAAAATATCTCATATTTTGGCAGTAGTCAGAGAATTTAGGATTGCACCACTTTGGTATTTAACTTCGGCGCTAGAACTATAGCTAAGGTGGTCGAAAGGCTCGTCCTTTGCCTTACTGTCTTAGCTGTTTTTCAGCAGATTGATCGGTACTGTCTCGCCTATAACTTAAACTAGCGAGGTCCAATGATGCCGAATTTTTGTGAGAACCACGATCACAAAATTTAGCGCAAGTTTGGTATTCAACACTCAGCCAAGAAATGCAAGGAGACATGGGTAAAAATTCCGACAAGTCTCAGCGATTGTGGATTTCATCGTTTACCAACTTACAACGAAATCACCCAAGTTTTATCACCGTTCCTTACAAGTTGAGGGTATCCACATGGTTCAGGTGTACCCAACACAAAAGAGTTACTCAACTCCTAGTTAGCCTATTACAACACTTGCCAAAAGTTAGGCTACCCTATCGAGGAGTATGTGCAAAAAGTCCTCCTAGGTCGTCCTCTAGAAATCATCCAAGTCGTTGACGGACGACTCGCTGTGAGCAGGAGAGTGAGCTCCCATCTGAGGTGCCTGTGGTACCTCACCCTCGAAATCCATACCGGAGACACCATCAATCTCCTGTGGCTCCTCCTCATCTTCCTCCATGTCCTCCTCATGGGGATGGTCATTCTGATCATGGTGCCACTGAATGTGCTCATTAGCATCCTCCAACTCAAGGCTCAGATCATGGAGCTGCTCCTCCAACTGTGCTATCGTGGCATCTCTCTCACCCATGAGAGTGTCCTGCTCCTGAATTTGGCCCTCAAGTTGGCCAATCTGAGCATCTCTGTCCTCAAGGTCCTGACTGAGCTCCTTAATCTGCTCATCCCTGGTATCTGTCATCATGTGGTA
This sequence comes from Panicum miliaceum, assembly GCA_032594955.1. Classification (NCBI taxonomy): domain Eukaryota; kingdom Viridiplantae; phylum Streptophyta; class Magnoliopsida; order Poales; family Poaceae; genus Panicum; species Panicum miliaceum. The sequence goes on from CM064062.1 coordinate 23,538,361, forward strand.
GGCCTGAGCAAGATCAGTGAGCTGCTCCAGCGCCTGACTCTGGAGAGTCTGAAGTCGGTAGAGTGCACTCATGCACCGCACGGAGGTATGAATAGTTTCCTGGGCATGAAAGTCTACCAAGTACTGTGCGTGCTGCACCCTGTTGAGCCAAAAGGTGTCGTTGTCCTGGGCAGCAGGAAACAAACCAATGGGAGCGAGTGTGACAACCTCGGGACGCTGCGCACAAAAAGTGGTGAGCGCCCTCATGGCTGCAGTCTCCCAAGTATCAGCCAAACGGCGACCAACAGCCTCAATCTCCAAGGCGGGCCACTCCGGGTGTAGCGGGTGCGGAAAAACGGTCACGTTGACACGGCACTGGGTAACTCCATTTTCTGCAAACTCCAGTCCGGCGTAACGTGGGGGAACTAGATAGCCCGCGGTACGCAGAACATCCCACAAAATAGAGGGAAAGCCCTCCCAGTGGAGACACTGCGAGTGAACGCGTCCATCCTCATCCACTATCATAGCAACAGGCTCGGCCATCTGAACAAAAGATCAAATGGAGTGAGATAGCGAAAAACTGTGAACAGCACAAGGACAGATTCTGTATAGTGTGCAAAAATAACCATAACTTCCACAGTTCTAATCCAAAAATTCTCAAATTTCACCAGATCACTCCTAAGGTATTTGTGAACAACTTTGCTAGTCAACTCCAGAGCTAAATAGGTCTCTAAGATGGTCTTTCTTTTCAGGTTTCACCTTACTGTCTACCCAGAATTTTCAGTGAACAGAGAGCTAGAGTTTCATGCACCAGGGAAAATCTACCCAGCCAAAATTTACCAAATTTTAACAGCAGCTACCTGGGTAAATTTGGGACAAGTTTTGTGTTGTACTCTTTTGCAGAAAACCGCAGAAAGGGGGCCTAAAAATTTAAGGGGCAGAAGTGCTTATTCTGGACAGAATTCTGACATTCCAAGGTTTCTGTTATTTCTTACTATCCATAAGTTCAGAATTTTTGATTTTTGAACAGGGGATAGAGCACGAAATTTGGAACAATTCTTTCAACATGAACTTTACCAGAAAAGGCCGTTTTCTTTGATCAATAAATCGCTCTTTTCGGTCATGGCAGATTTCGGACAGATTCTCTAGATAATCCTTATGCAACCATGCTTAGATACGCGAGGACCTTACCACTCTCATACAACGTATTTTCACTTTCCGATATATATGGTTATAATGCATGCACGTCCTATTCGTCCTAAAAAAAAAAAATAACTGCCAAATACTTTTGGTCTTACGAAGATAGTCTCGGTGGCATACACAATACGGCTCTCGCTATAATAGCTAGTCGGGTCTTTCTAATCGTTCCTTAACTTATTGTAATCGCGGTTAATGTACCTGCAGAAGATTGACAAAGCATATATATATTTCATGAACCTTTCATGCCAGCACTCATGAAAGCGTCCGTATTCATTACCGTTTACTTATAGAAACGATATCTGTATAATTTCCGCCGTACAGACGACGTTAACATACGCTATCGAGATAGCGTATTCATGGGGGTACCGTCATGAGACGGGGGTATGAACAGCGATCGCCATACCCTGCGCCAAACCTTCTACTCCCAATATGTTCAACTAACAGTTGGCATATTGGCAGCACCTCAAGTAAGCCACTACTTGAGGGCAGCGTTCGGTTCGCATCACCGACAGGAAGGCCAAGCTCTCTCAGTTGGCTGAGGATCCTTACCTTCTTACCTTAGCGATGAGTGCGTCGTTACAGAATTTAAGGTCAGTTGTGCATGAAAGTAAGTTTTGACAGAAGGTAATGTGCTGGAAGTCAGTTGATAACATATAGAAGTTAGATAGCCACCTAGTAAACTTTCCCATAATCCCTTAGGGCTTTACGAACTAGGCACCATCCTTAACGTACCAACGTATTTCGCAACACATCCTTCTAGTCAAGTTTTAGTAAAACAAGTTTTTAAGGCTTGTCGCATTCTCTGGCGTATGCATTTCGGCTCTGGTGCCAGCTGTTGCCAGCTGTGGCACCAACTACGGCTCTGATACCAGCTGTGGCAGAACCACCTGAATTAATCCGGCTCAAGTGTATTAACCATCACCATTAAGGCATTCTCGGTTAACCTTACACTTCAAACGGAGTAATCCACTGGTCTGTCGGGTATAACCTCCCGATACAACCACGGTGAGCGGATCGAGCGCCATACATACAAACGCTCATGCGATGATGAGCCCAGAGAATACCGCATTCCAGCAAATATTACAACATTAGCATAAGTAAATATTACAGACCAAGTTTTAAATTTAGGAACCAAGTACTTCAATGATCATAAATAAGTTCTTCAGAGTTTTAAGTTGCAGCAGAATTAAACAACAGAAGCTACTCGACGATACAGGATGTCTCGATGAAGCCCGTACGAGACATCACTCGGCCTTATCTCCGTTGGACGGGGGCGCATCCCATTCCACCGACCAACCAGGGGGAAGAGTGCAGGGCCAAGTCAAGCTAGCAATCATATCTTCGAAGGTCTCACCTGAAAACGAGCCACAAGCAAGGCTGAGTATACTAATACTCAGCAAGACTTACCCGAGTAGTGGAATCTACTCCACCGACTCTAGATATGCAAGGCTTTTGGCTCAGGGGTTTGTTTTGCCGAAAAGCTTCTACAAGTGGGTCCTTACTTTCAGATTTTAGCTCAAGATTCTAGTTTCGTTAACCATTCTAGATGAGCAGCTATCCAAAAGCATACATGGTGAAGCATTAAATTTTCATCCAACCAGTTCATTCATCATCATTGTTCCTCTTCTTACTCTGTGGGTAAAAATGGTTAAGCAGTCTCATTAGCCGTGAGAAACGGACGATTCGAATCGAATTTCTTAACCTTGCAAGGGAAACCTAAACACACGTCACGTGGTTACTCCCTAGAGTCACACGTGCAACTTTTCCCCTTTCTTTCCAGGTCATGGATCGGGGCTACCCTCCGAGAGTACAAGAGCCCCACGCCACGGTTCGGCGCCGGGTCGTGACCACTCTCTGCACTCGCCATATGCACATGGGACCGAAGTTCAAAGGGTAGGATGCCGTCCCCTTGCCGGGCCAATCAGGTACTTAAGCTTACCGATTCCCATAATCTCGGCATGTGTTTAGTATGTTCAAAGACTTAACCATTACTACCACACCCTGCGGCCTTAGCATTTTTCACTAGACAGACGGGCCTCAATCGTAACCATCGTTCCATAGCCCGTCCGTGTCCTTATGATTGCAGCGTGTAGTAGTCATTCAACTCCTATTTTCTCGCGAGTGACAGGAAATCACTCGGCTTTTACCGGAGTCCTATTAGCACAGCATTCTATCGAACCTTACGTCTAGTTTCCAAGCAAGGGTTCCTAACATCATGCAACTAAGTTTTCATTCAACTTCTATAAACTTAATGCACAGGCAAGGAGTAGTGAGTTGCATAATTTAGGAAAGAGATGGGTTATGCTCCGGGGCTTGCCTTCGCAGTTAGCTTGGGGCTCTTCCGAACTTGGGCTCGGGTCTTCAAGAGCTTCAGTTAAATTCACTTGAGCTTCACGCTGCTCACTCTCGGACGCGGGCACCAGCTCGTAAGTTCCGTCGGCGAGAGTCGTCGATTCTACATGAATGCACAAGTTTAAGTCGTGGCAATGGTAACCGATACGATTTAAGAGTAATTACTACAATGAATGGTTTCTGGTCATGAAATTTTGGATTTAGGCACATCAGGGAAATATGCGCTTACTGTAAAATTTTCAGCCTATTTTATGTAACAGATTAATTATGGAAAATATATTACATAGTTGCTGTTAGATCCTTGTTCTTTTTGTACAGAACAATTGGTGCAACAACTGAGTCTAAGATTTTTACAGAGCTTTCACTTAAGTATGTAGAAGCTACTGTAATTTTTGTAGGATTTATTATGCAGTATCCAGAGCATAGAAAATATGACATTACACACCTAGGTTATTCAAGAATTTATTTTTACAGGACCCTACATAGGGTTTTTGTCCATGGAACTTTTTACACAGCAACTACTACCACAGTGTGTCTCCTAGTAAAAAGGTGAGAATTTTCCAAGCTAAGATACTATTTTCTTGATTTAATGTATGTTATTAGCGCATAAATCAAATAAATAGGTTACTGAGAGATAAAAAGTCTCCTAATTTTTCTCTGGCTTCTAGGCACCAATACACTAGCAGAGAAAAAGTTTCATTAGGTGATTCCTCACCTAACTGCAGGGATAAAACATTCTACTTAAACATGGTATGAAACTAAGTTTAATAAAAAGTAAAGCTAAAGTTGGAATTTGGTCCTGATCTTTTTAAACAATCCTAAACATCAAGCAACTAACTCACTGCCCAAAATTTAGAGTCAGCATTGTCCTACAACAGTGGGTACAAAATAAGTCCATTAAAGCTTCCATTTAATGTAGAGCAAAATATGTTGGGATTCTGAGAAACTTTTGTAACAAAAGTGGTAGAGTTTGTTCTAAGGATTCCAGAACAGTCGAGTTTGCATTTTTCTGTATTTTCTACGATTTTATACGAAGTTTAAAAGTTCACTGAATTTGAATCTAGATTTGAAACTTTCTTTTACAACTGGGTCCTTGAATCTTACGTGCAGACCCTTCTAAAGATTTAAATTCTTGCAATTGGGTCCTCGGGCGGCTCGGGTACGGCGGCCGGCCGAAATTCCGGCGAGGGGCTCGCCGGCGGCGAGGGGTGAGGGTCGGGGAAGGTTCAGGGGTGTGAGGGCTACCTCGTGGGAGTGTTGTTCAGGTGGGGGACGGCCGGGAAGGGCTCGCCGGCGTTGGAGCAGAGGCGGCGGCGGCGCGGCACGCGTCGACGGCGGTGCTCCGGCGGGCTTGGGGCGGCCTGGTCCGGTCAGCGAGCTTCGGTGGCGCGTGGGGAAGCTGCTCAGGGACTTGGCTTGGACGGAGGAGGTCGGGGTCTCGCTGTCCACGGCGAGCAGGGGCGGCGGCGGCGGCGGCAGCGCGGGCGGCGGCGTTCCGGTGGTTCTGGGCGGCGTTGGGCGGGTCGGCGAGCTTCAGGGGGATGATGTAGTGGTGGCTGAAGCTTCCGTTTGGGCGGTGGGCGGCGGTGGAGGGCTGTCCACGGCGGGCGGCGCTCGGCGGCGGCAATGGCGGCGGCGAGGATGTTCTGGGTGTGGGGCTCGCGCGGGCGGCCGGGGCTCGGCTTTTATAGGGGCAGGAGGGGGTGCGGAGGGGCCTGGGCGGCGTGCGGGGCGGAGGCACGGCACGGCGCGGCACTGGGCGCGGCGGGCGGCAGCAGAACGCCGGCGCGGCGTGCGGCGAGCGGGCGCGGCGACTGGGCGGCCGGGATATGGCGTGGGCGCGAGGGGATAGCGCTGGGCGTGGAGTGGTGGAGCAGCAGCTGCAACGGCTCGGGCGGAGGGCGGGCGCAGTGACGGGCGGGGCGCGGGAGCCGGGGCGGCACGGCGGGGTGCGGTGACTGGGCGCGACGGGCGGCGGGGCTGGGCGCGGCAGCGGCGCGTGCACGCGCAGGCGCCCACTGGGCCGCGCGGCGTGGAGAGGGGGCAAAGCCGGCCGTGGCGGGGTGGCGCGGCGGCCACTGGCCTGGCGCCTCGCGCCGGTCAGGCGTCGCCGGCCACCTGGCGCGCGGCGGTCGGGCGGGGAGGAGAGAGAGGGGGGGGGGGGGCGCGAGGGCCTGAATGCGATAATTTGGAAAACTTCAGGGGGCTGGGTGCAAACAGGGCGTTTTTTCCTCTTTCTGATTTGAATTTCAAAAACTTTTGAACATGAAAGTTGTTCAGAATAAAAAGTTATACCAGTTTGGTTTCAGGCAACATCTCATTTGGCTTATGGTTTGAAAGTTTAATTTAAAAGTTCAAAAGTAACCAAATGTGCTCAAATTAAATTTGAATTCCAACTGAACTCGTTCTAATTCTTTCCACCCTTTCATTAGTTGGTTCAAGCATAGGGTTAGGCTAATGATACCGATTTTAGAAATGAAATTATTACCAGGGTTGTCACAACAGCAATTTGCATGTATCCAGTCGCGACCAAGCAGCATATTATAGGACCCCTTGCCATTAATGATGAAGAAAGTAGTAGGGAGGGTCTTACTGCCGATGGTGAGGTCGACGCAGAATGCTCCGCGGGCGGGTGATACGTTGCCTTCGAAATCCTTCAGCATCTTGTCCGTCTTGGTGAGGTCGTCATCCCCCTTGCCCAGCTTGCGGAACATGGCATACGGCATGATGTTGACTGCCGCGCCTCCATCTACCAGTAGTCTGGTGACGGGTCTTCCGTTGACATAACCCTTGAGGAACAGCGCTTTGAGATGCTGTCGTTTTTCTTCTTCTGGTTTCTCAAACATAGCCGTCATCGGCTCTAATACCAGCTGTGCCATTTGCTCTTCTTCTGTTTTTGTCACTTTATCCCGATCGCTCGGCGCCATGAACTCCATCGGCAGTATGAAAACCATATCAATCTCGGCTGCCGATTCTTGGTTATCCGTTTCTTGATCGCTTTTCTTTGGGCGCCAAATTCGAGATTTCACATTCCTTCTCTCTGGCATCTGTCTTTGTTCTTCTTCTTGATGCTCAAACTGGCGTAGGCGTTGGATTCTTCGCTTTTGGGATCTGGATAGGCCATCAGGACACCACCTGGGATTTACTGGCTTGGCCGATGATCTGACGTGTTCCCAATCTAGTTCCCTTCCTAGGGGATCTTCATCCGATACCCTATCATCGGCCATCTCTTCCAGCCGATCGTGCGCGCTGATCCTGCCCCCCAGTCCATCTTGCTGGCCGATCTTGCTTTTTGACCTGTTGCACTGGTCAACTCTGCCCCCCAGCCGATCATGCACCGAAACGCGCCGTTCTTCGCGCCGATTTCTGTTGATCGGCTCTGGTCCTCTGTTCCCAGAGTGTAGCCTCGGGCGATCGTTGTGGTTTGATCCATTACACTCCGGACAGTTATCGGCAAATGGCAATCAGATATCGTTCTCCCAGCAGTGGATGAAGAAGGGACACCGCCAGTGATCTTCACGCCGGCGTATCATCTCTTCCTGGTGTTGTGCTTGTTCTTGCTGCCGCTGATATTTACTTAGTAGAAATCGGGAGGTGACAGGCTTGTGTGGTCGTTCTGGCCCTCGCCTGTTCCTTCTGATTTCTTCCGTCGTGATCTGCCTCCTGGGATCGACAACGCCGCCTCTTCTCGCCGATTCTGACGTCAGCACCTTGGTTTGACCTGATTCTTCTCTAGCGTTGACCGTGTTGGCCGGGAAGGGATGCTGATCTATCTTCATCGGCATTGCCGATTTGGTTGGAGTTTAAAATCTGAGCCGCCCCTGTTCAATGGCCGATTGTATCTGCTGACGGAAGACTTTACACTCATTGGTGTCATGAGAAGTAGCGTTGTGCCACTTGCAGTATTTCATCTTCTTCAGCTGATCGACCGTAGGGACGGTGTGATGTTGCGACAGCTTAATCTGTCGCTCCTGAAGCAGTAGATCAAAAATTTTATCGGCCTTGGACGTGTCAAAGCCGAATGTCTCTGGCTCCTTCTTGCCAAAGGGGCAGGATATTGGTTTTTTCCCTTTTACCCATTCCGCCAGGCCGATTTCTTCCTCCGCGTCAGATTTAGATCCCTCCAAGTACGCCACCTTCTTCTGGAAGCTCCTCCGCTGTTCAAACGGTCGGACCTCCTGCCCTGACAATCGGTGGACGATTTGACTCAGGCTCTCAAACTCTTGGGCGGCATATCTCTCTCTGATTTGTGGCAAGAGACCTTGGAAAGCGATATCGGCCAACTGTGCATTGGTCAGAGCCAGACTGTAGCACTTGTTTTTGATTTCTCTGAACCTCTGTATATACCCTGTCACCGGTTCATCGTTCCTCTGCCTGAGGCTGGTTAAATCCGAGATTTTCATCTCGTGTACACCTGCATAGAAGTACTTGTGGAATTGTTTCTCCAGATGGGCCCACGTGACGATAGAATTTGGCGGTAAAGTGGTGAACCACTGGAAGGCCGATCCGGATAGAGATGATGAAAATAACCGTACCCTCAGAGTGTCTTGCGTGGCAGCTTCTCCGCACTGGATGATGAATCTATTGATGTGCTCCACAGTGGATGTGTCATCCGTCCCTGAGAACTTGGTGAAATCAGGAACCTTGTAACGGTGCGGGAACGGCAACGAGTCATAGGCCGATGGATATGGCGTCTTGTAAGTATAAGTTTGAACTTTCGGCTTCTGTCCAAACTGATCTTGGATTACTTCTGTTATTTTTGCCATCCAGTCCACCTGTTGCTGATGAACAGTTGTTCGAGGCGCGGGCACATGCTGAAGGGCTGGTATGGCCGGGTGATGAATCGGCGAAGTTTGCTGAGTGGCCGATAACTGCTGGCGAAACGCGTCCGCACCCCCTTCGTACGTAGTTGCTGGCAACGTGCCTCTGAATGCTTCCACAGTGCTTGCCCCCCTGCAGATTTCTGGTAAAATCGGCCGGTACTGGGAGACCGTCGGCCGGGCGGCCGATTGGTACGGCACCTGGAACGGATAAGTGCCATGCCCGTTCGCTGGCTCGGGAAAATACGTCGTGGCTGATGCCCCCCAAGGCACTGAGCCCGTAGGCAGTGTTTGCACAGAATCCATTTGAACGGGTTGAAGCGGCGCTCGCGATGGGAGACAAGGTGCACCGCTGTATCTTGGAGACGCCGGAAGTGGTGGAGAGCTGTATCCCTCGCGCTGCGTCAATATCGGCTGAAAAGCCGATTAGGATGTGTACGGTAAGCTTCTGGCCGGCAGAGTAGTTGGAGGGGCATATGCCGGTCCCCGATAACCTTGAACGGCTCCACTAGCCGGAGAGTTGACGACGGCGTTGTACACTGTGTTGCTCATCACCGAGGATTGGTCAATGAACGCTTGATACACGGATTGTTGAATCATCTCTGACATCTTGCCCGAGTCTTCAGCAATGGTGATGTGGCGAGGCGCTGGGATAGGAGCCTTCTTGACTGCTTCCCCGCTTCTGGTACGACTGAACGACTGGAGGTACATCTTCTTGTAATCTTCCAGATGTTTGGCCAATTCCTCCCTCTGGTCGTCCTTGAGATCAGCTTCTGTGACCCCAATGATGTTGCTGTCAGAGATTTCCGCGTTGTTCGACATATCAGGTCTTGGATGGTCCCACCGGGCGTGCCAAAAGTGTGTTGGCGCTAAAATCGGCCGGATAGGAATCGGGCGATAGGTCTTCAGCGTCGGACACACGACCCGGGAGAATCTGCTTAGCTCTTGTTCGGGTTATCGCCCTGGTGCGGTTCGCGCGGCGTGCCAGTCAATCTGACCTGTTGATTGACAAGGAAATAGAGTATTAAATTCCAGGCGCGTCGATCGGCTGGATTTCCGATCTGTCCTGAGGAGCGCGTCGGTGGCAAATCGGCCGATTTGCTGTAGAGATGATCGGCTATAGGTCAGCCGATGATCGTATAGTAATTGTGAAGAAGACTGCTAGAGCGATCTAAACAATTACTATAGAAGAAACACTTGGAACAGATCTAATCGGCTGTATGGCGATGAATCGAAGGAGAACAATGACGAAGCCGATTACTCTGATCTCAAGCTGGATAACTGGTGATAATACTAGAATAACAGGTAAAACTTGCAATTCTAGTAAATATCGATAACTTGTGAATAAATCCAAACGAAACCACAGCGATGCGCCCGTAGTTAAAGCTCGGATATTACTCGATAAGCGGAACCTACCAATTGGCCGGAGATCAGGTTGATGCAGCCCTGCCAATCCGTACGAACTCGTAGAAGAAGAAAATATTGGCGAAGTCGCCGACTTGAAAGTAAAGTACTGGTAAAAAGTAGAAGTGTTTTGTTGATTGATTTGATTCTTTCTCGCAAAGCCCTAGCGACTCCTATTTATACCCTGAAACTAGGACTCCTGGTCGATTACGACTTGTTACAACCTTATTTAAAACAGGAAAACTACTATATCTATAATAACTTTAAATTGGAAACGGACTCCCGCAGAATCTTCCGCCGCCGTTTCCTAATCCAGTCAGGACCCCTTCAATTGCTTCCCGACCGACTTAGCATGCCTTGTTGACCAACTTTTGACCAGGATCTTCTGGAATAATCCCATCCTGTTGGTATGGGCTGCGCTACCAATCGGCCGATTTTCAACTGTTACCTCTATCGGCCGATTCCTTACTGTAGCTCTCAGATCTGCCGCATCGGCCAATCTTCTTCTCCTGATGCCGATTCAAGACGTGTCAAAATCTGGCGTCAACAGATACCTTATCCTCCTACAGGCATGGTGCCGCGCGTCACTAGCTCGGACCGGATCTGCCTTCATCACAGATAAGTGGTGTGCACGTTTGACATAGTTCCATCTCGTGGTCCACTAACTCGGACCTTAATTGCCGAGGCGAGATCCTCCCACAACGACGTATCCGTTGCAACGGTCTGTCAAAGGCACCCATCACAGGTATAGCCCAACATCTCCTCCTCCGATGTCCACAAAGGACCCCACGTCCACAAAGGACTAACTTGTCCATCCAGGACATGTGCCTGCCACAGGCGCTCCGTACGGTGTGCCCAACGCACACCCCAAGCCCTTGATCAGAAGATCAAGTTAGGTTTGTCTCGTCCAAGCTAGATTCCTATCCCCCAACTCCTCAAAAGAATCTCCACACACACCAAGACTATAACACAAGTCCCACACATGGTCATACACAAGTAGCCAAAGCATCTTTTATTTCAATGAAGGAATCATATAGGATTACAAGGAATCTAGGTAAAAAGTAGGGTATGCAGGTTCATTACAAGTTATCACACATAGGAGCAATAGCAAATTTAGCATAAATGCCTAATGGGTATTCAATTGTAGATGGGCGTGAACCTGATGGTTCTTCATAGTTTCTTCTAAGTCTTTTGGTTGTCGGGGTAGTCCTCTTGGCTTCTGGGCGTGTACGAAGTCCTCTGGGGCTCCTAGTCATCTAGTATGTCAGTCCTCTCCTCCTAGCAAGGGCCTAATCGTAAATAAGTGCAAGCTCAGGGACTTAAGTGCAAAAGTGCACTAAACTGCTCAAAACGATCCAAATCACAACAAAACCTACTCTAATGGGTAGTTCATGATTTTAGATGAATTATGAAATTAGAGGTCCGGTTAATTTATTATGATTTTTCTAAATTTAAATAATTTTCTGGAATTTGACAAATGATTAACAAAAAAGGAAAAATCATACAGGGGCGACACGTGGCATGCTGACGTCTTGCTGACGTCAGTATGACATCATCGTCCAGGTCAAGCCGGTTGACGTCAGCAGTGGGCCTTGCTCATGTCAGCATTGACCGGTCAACGTTGACCGGTCAATGGTCAACAGTCAAGGCGGTCAGTGTCAACGGTCAGCGGTCAGCGGGGCCCACTGGTTAGCCTCAGCTAGAGGCTGACAGCTGGGTCTCACGGGTTTGTTTAATACCAAAAGAAAAGGAAAAAGGGTTAAAGGGGCAGCTAGGACTTTTGGGCTGAAAGCTATTGGGCCACCTCGTTGGCCCAATAGCTCGATTCGGCTAAAAGGGTCGGACTCAGCTTGCGGCTTGCAGGCCGGCTCGGACCCTAGGCTTGGTTGGATCTGGCTCGGCTCGGTTATGAGCAAGCCGGCTAAACAGATCAGCTCGGCCTGCAGCTCGCAGGTCGGCTTGGGTCGGAGTCGTCTCTGGTGTGAAATGGGCTGGCTCAGCGTAGGCACGGCCCACAATGGATAGGCCAGCTCGTTGCCCTTCTTGGGCTGGCCCGGGTGTGGGTCACAGCCCACACGTGGCTCTCCTCTCTCTCTCTCTCTCTGTTGCTGATAGACAGGTCCCACTTGTCGGCGCCCTCCTCCTCCTTCGCAGTTGAGCCCCATGTGTCGGCGCCTCCTCCTTCTTGCTGGCTGAGATGGTCTGCCTGTCAGCCTCCCCATCTCGATGACACCTGGGCCCCATCGGTCAGTCTCTCTCTCTCCCCCTCTCTCTGCCCCCTCTGTTTAGCGGGCCATGCGGTCAGCGGCCATCCGGATCCGGTGTGGCTGCCTGATCCGGTGTGGTGAGTCAGGCGTGTGTGCGTGTGTGTGCTCAGAATGGGGGAGTGTGCGTGTGTGCACACCTGGGCTCCCGCGGGGTGCTCGGCTAGTTACCGTAGTGGCACCCGCGGGTCCTGGACACGATGTCGTGGTGGGGCACGTCCCGACGCGTGGTCACCTCGGCAGTGGCGTGGTCGTGGCGCCGGCGGCACGTGAGGTGTGGCATGATGAGGCGAGCGGTGGCAAGGTAGCACGGCGGCAAGAGCACGACAGGCGCGCGCAACAACCTAGGGCTGCGGCGTAGGCAAGACGCGCGAGCACCAGGCGTTCCGGGGCTTCGGCGGCGAGGTGAACGAGCGGCAGCGCGGCTGGCGTGCACGATGACTGGGTCGATGCGTGCGCGATTCCTTAGCAGCCCATGGTCACGGCGTTGGCTTGGGTGTAACGGCGAGGCGGCTGGGGTCTGGGCGAGCGCATGCGCGAGTTCTCGATCTAGCCGAGGCCGCAGCACGGCCGCGATGCACTCGCGGTGCTCCGGCGAATCGGGCCACGTCCCCATCGGGCTGCAACAGGGTCTAGCACGGGTGGCGACGGTGTTGGGCTCCTGCACAAGACAAGGGATAGGGGTGCCTAGGGTTTGCTCAAGGGGCTCATCGACGGCAGCGAGCTCCTCGGCAGCAAGGAGGAGAGACAGCAGGGAAAGGCGTGGCTGGACTCACCGTCGGGCTCGGGGTCGTGCAGTCGAGGCAGGGAGGTGTTGTTGCCGTGGCGACTCGCAGAAGTTGCGGCCTGGTGCAGTGGTTCCTTCCCCTCCTTTGGCTTGACAGCGTCCGGCGGCAGTGGCGTGGGCTTGGGGTGGTCCTTCTCCCTTGGTGTGGTGTAGGCGTGTAGGCGGCGGCCCTCCCTCAGCTTCCGGTCTTCCTCCTCCTCCTTGGCTTCCTCCCCTTCTTCTCCTTCCTTCCCTTCTCTCCACTCGGCGGTGGTGATGGCGGATCGAGGCGGGCGGAACCCTAGGGTTAGGGTTTCGCAGCGGCGGCTCGAGGCTTATGTAGGGACGGATTTGGGTTTGGCGGGCGCGGGAGGCTCGAACGGCGGGGTTCTTGGGCGTCCGTGCCACGGACGCATGGAGTGGATCCCCACCGTCGTGGCTAGGGTTCACGGCTGCGGCGAGCGTGCGCGGGGCGCCTGGGTGGCCGACAGCGGCAACGCGGGGCAGGGATGGCGTGCGCGGTGGCAGGCGGAGTCGTTGGGGTGGATTGTCGCATAGCGGGGACAGCGTGGCTGGTGCGGCCGAGAGATGCGTCGCGAGGTGCGGGGAAAAGCAGAGAGGGGGCGAGGCGAGAGCGGCGTGAGTCGGGAGTAAGGCGTAGCGTGGGGTTAAGGTCGTAGGGGTGGAGCGGCTGGCACGCGGGCTTGGGTCGTCAGCAGGACGGCGGCGCTAGAGGGCTGGCGGGGTGTTTGGCCGAGGTGGCTAGACAGGCCGGTTTGGGCCAGGAGCGGCTTGGTGCGTTGGGTCGTGCTGTGCGTTGGGCCAGGGGTGGTGCTAGGTTTTGCTCATGAGCTGGTTTAGAACTGGGTCCATCCGAGTTTGGTTTGGGCTGGATCAAGTTTGGTCTTAGGTTATGGGTTAGGGCTGGTAAGTTAAGGGTAGATCCTAGGGTTTTGGCTCCGGGCTGGGTCTAGGTTTGTCCTTGGGCCGGGTTAGGGCCAGGTTAGGGTTTGGGGTAGGATTAGGGTTAGGGTTAGGTACCTAGGGTTAGATGGTTTAGGATTTTTAGGTGGGGTCCACCTTAGGATAGTTGGGTTAGTAGATAAATTCATATTGAGGGGTCCACTCGATTTGAACTCCACACAATTTTCATTTCACAAAAATAATTTCAACCAATTTGTTTAAACAAGGAGATGCAAGAATCCAGATAAAATCCAAAAGATTCACACTAGCAATATGGCTCTTATAGTGAATTGGTTTAAATTCCTAGGATTTTTGGAGAGGACAGGCATTAACCTTAGGTTATTCTAGATACAAACCATCACACAAAAAGTTTCTGAAATTTCGTATTTTTTGCATTCTAACATTCCGGGAGAAAATTCCGGGATGTTACACCTGTTGCCACCCGTGCTAGTTAGGAAGTTCCCAAAGTCGGTTAGGAAGCAATTGAAAAAGTCCTGATTGGATTAGGAGACGGCGGCGGAAGATTCTGCGGGAGTCCGTTTTCTTTTCAAAAGATATTATAGATATAGTAGTTTTCCTGTTTTTAAATAAGGTTGTAACAAGTCGTAATCGACCAGGAGTCCTAGTTTTAGGGTATAAATAGGAGTCGTTAGGGCTTTGCAAAAAAAATCAACACATCAATCAACAACAATACTTCTACTTTTTCCAGTAATTTACTTTCAAGTCGGTGACTTCGCCAACACTTTTTCTTCTTTCACGAGTTCGTACGGATTGGCAGGGCTGCATCAACTTGATCTCCGGCCAGTTGGTAGGTTCCGCTTATCGAGTAATATCCGAGCTTTAACTACGGGCGCATCGCTGTGGGTTCGTTTAGATTTATTCACCAGTTATCGATATTTACTAGAATTGCAAGTTTTACCTGTTGTTCTAGTATTATCACCAGTTATCCAGCTTGAGATCAGAGTAATCGGCTTCGTCATCATTCTTCTTCGATTTGTCACCTTACAGCCGATTAGATCTATTTCAACTGTTGCCTCCGTAATAATTGTTTAGATTGCTCCAGCAGTCTTCTTGACAATTATTACGTGATTATCGGCTGATCCATAGCCGATCATCTTTATAGCAAATCGGCCGATTCGCCTACACGCTCTTCAGGACAGATCGGAACTCCAGCCGATCAGAGCGCCTGGAATTTAATATTCTTATTTCCTTGTCAATCAACAGGTCAGATTGACTGGCACGCCGCGCGAACCGCACCAGGGCGATAACCCGAACAGGAGCTAAGCAGATTCTCCCGGGTTGTGTGTCCGACGCTGAAGACCATCGGCCGATTCCTCTCTGGCCGATTTTAGCGCCAACACACTTTTGGCACGCCCAGTGGGACGCTTCAAGGTCTCATATGTCGAAGAACGCAGAGATTACCGACAGCAACATCATCGAGGTCATAGAAGTGGATCTCAAGGACGACCAGAGGGAAGAATTAGCTAAACATCTAGAAGATTACAAGAAGATATACCTGCAGTCGTTTAGTCGTACCAGAAGCGGGGAGGCTGTCAAGAAGGCTCCTATTCCAGTTCCCCGCCACATCACCATTGCTGAGGACTCGGGCAAAATGTCCGATATGATCCAACAGTCCGTCTACCAGGCATTCATCGACCAATCCTCAGTGATGACCAACACGGTGTATAACGCCGTCATCAGCTCTCTGGCCAGCGGAGCAGTTCAAGGCTATCAGGGACCAGCGTATACCCCGCCGATCACGCTGCCAGCCAGAAGCTTACCATGCACATCCCAATCGGCTCCTCAGCCGATATTGACGCAACGCGAGGGGTACAACACTCCGTTGCCTCCAGCGTCTCCAAGGTACAGCGGTGCACCATGTTTCCCATCACAGACACCGCTTCAACCCGTCCAGATTGCTTCTGTACAATCGCTGCCCACAAGCTCAGTACCCTGGGGGATATCGGCGACAACGGCTTTCCCCGATCCATCAACCGGGCATGGAAGCTGTCCAATCCAGGCGTCTCACCAATCGGCCGTCCGGCCGACGGTCCCTCAGTATCAGCCAATCTCATCAGAAATCGGCAGGGGAGCAAGCGCTGTAGAAGCATTTAGAAGCACGGCGCCAATGATGACATACGATGGAGCGGCGGATTCACTTCGCCATCAACTATCAGCTGCTCAGCAAAATTCGCCGCATGCTTCGATTCATCACCCAACCGTACCAGCCCTTCAACATATGCCGGCACCGCGAACGGTCGTTCATCAGCAACAGGTGGACTGGACGGCAAGAATAGCAGAAGTGATTCAGGACCAGTTTGGGTTGAAGCCAAAAGTGCAGGCTTACACATACAAGACGCCATACCCATCAGCCTATGACTTGCTGTCGTTCCCACACCGCTACAAGGTACCCGATTTCACCAAGTTTTCGGGGTCGGACGACACATCCACCGTAGAGCACATCAACAGATTCATCATCCAGTGTGGGGAGGCTGCCACACAGGATGCTTTGAGGGTGCGTCTATTTTCATCGTCTCTGTCCGGATCGGCCTTCCAGTGGTTCACCACTTTGCTACCAAATTCTATTGTTACGTGGGCCGATCTAGAGAAGCAGTTCCACAAGTACTTCTACGCAGGGGTACATGAGATGAAACTCTCAGATTTGACCAGCCTCAGGCAGAGGAGCGATGAACCAGTAATTGGATATATACAGAGGTTCAGAGAAGTCAGAAACAAATGCTACAGTCTGGCTCTGACCGACGCACAGTTGGCCGATATCGCTTTCCAAGGCCTCCTACCACAAATCAAGGAAAGGTATGCTTCACAAGAATTTGAAAGCCTAAGCCAGATCGTACATCGATTGGCAGGGCACGAAATCCGTCCGTTTGAGCAGCGGAGGAATTTCGAGAAGAAGGTGGCATACCTAGAAGGGTCTGAATCTGATGGGGAGGAGAAAATCAGCCTGGCAGAGTGGGTGAAAGGCAAAAAACCAATATCATGCCCTTTCGGAAAGAAAGAGCCAGAGACGTTCGGCTTTGACATATCAAAAGCCGATAAAATTTTCGACTTATTACTCCAGGAAGGGAAGATTAAACTTTCTCAGTATCATACCATCCCTACGGCCGATCAGCTCAAGAAGATGAAGTACTGCAAGTGGCACAACGCCACATCTCATGATACGAGTGAAGGCAAAGTCTTCCGTCAGCACATACAATCGGCCATCGAGCAGGGGAGGCTCAAATTTGAAATCCCGGCTAAATCGGCAAAGCCGATGAAGATAGATCAGCATCCCTTCCCGGCTAACATGGTTGACACGGGAGAAACTTCATGTCAAACCAAGGTGCTGACGTCAGAATCG
Source organism: Panicum miliaceum (assembly GCA_032594955.1). NCBI lineage: Eukaryota > Viridiplantae > Streptophyta > Magnoliopsida > Poales > Poaceae > Panicum > Panicum miliaceum. The sequence goes on from CM064062.1 coordinate 23,555,467, forward strand.
GCAAGAAGGGGCAGCGCTGTCGATCCCAGGAGGCAGATTACAGCGGACGAGATCAAAAGGAACAGGCGGGGGCCAGAATGACCACGCAAACCCGTCACCTCCCAGTTCTTGCTCAACAAATATCGGCAGCAGCAGGAACAATCAAGATACCACGACGAGATGATACGCCGGCATAAGGATCACTGGCAATGTCCGTTCTTCATCCATTGCTGGGATAACGACATCAGATTGCCGTCAGCCGATAACTGTCCTGAGTGTAACGGATTAAGTTGCAACGATCGCCTGAGGTCACGCTCTAGGGACAGAGGATCAAAGCCGATCAGGTGAAATCGGCATGAACAAGAGGGACAGCGCATTTTAGTACATCATCGGCTGGGGGGCAGAGTTGACCAGTACCACCGGTCAAAAGGCAGGATCAACCAACAGGATGGACTGGGGGGCAGAATCAGCGTGCACGATCGGCTGGAAGAGATGGCTGATGATAGGGTGTCAAATGAAAACCCCCTAGGAAGGGAACCAGATTGGGAACACGCCAGATCATCGGACAAACCAGTAAACCCCAGGTGGTGTCCCGATGGCCTATCCAGATCCCAGAAACGGAGGATCCAACGCTTGCGCCAGTGGGAGCAACAAGAAGAACAACAGAAGCAGGTGCCAGAGAAAAGAAACGTTAAGTCTCGGGTGTGGCGCCCAAAGAAAAACAACAGTCAAGAAGTAGACAATCAAGAATCTGCAGCCGACATCAACATGGTGTTCATATTGCCGATGGAATTCATGGCGCCTGATGATCGAGACAAAGTGACAAGAATGGAATAGCAAATGGCACAACTGCTGTTAGAGCCGATGACGGCTACTTTTGAGAAACCAGAAGAACAAAAACGGCAACATCTCAAGGCGTTGTTTCTCAAAGGCTACGTTGACGGGCGACCCGTCACTAGACTACTAGTAGATGGAGGCGCCGCAGTCAACATCATGCCGTATGTCATGTTCCGCAAGCTAGGCAAGAGCGATGAGGATCTCACCAAGATGGATATGATGCTAAAGGATTTCGAAGGCATCGTGTCTCCCGCCCGCGGAGCGCTCTGCGTCGACCTCACCATCGGCAGTAAGACCCTTCCTACTTCCTTTTTCGTTATTAATGGTAAGGGATCCTACAACATGCTGCTCGGTTGTGACTGGATACGCGCAAACTGCTGTGTCCCATCTACAATATCATGAGATGCCAGGTCTAGACCGGTCCATTATTGAACACCGGTTACCTATAAAATCAGGATATCGGCCATATCAGAAACCTGCACGACGATGCAACCCCAAGATTCTACCTGATATAAAGGCCGAGATCACAAAGTTAATTGAAGCAGGATTTATTCGGCACTGCCGCTACGTCGAATGGATTTCTAATATTGTGCCCGTGTATAAAAAGAATGGAAAGTTGTGTGTGTGCATCGATTTCAGCATCTTAAATCAGGCCACACCAATGGATGGATATCCGATGCCAACGGCCGATATCTTGATAGATGCCGCCGCAGGACACAAAGTCATCAGTTTCATGGATGGTAATGCAGCGTACAATCAGATATTAATGGCCGAAGAAGATATTTTGAAAATGGCTTTCAGGTGTCCAGGTCATCCCTGTTTATTCGAATAGGTTGTGATGACTTTTGGGTTGAAGAACGCCGGTGCTACATATCAGCGGGCCATGAACTACATCTTCCACAAGCTTATTGGTACATCGGTGGAAATTTATATAGATGATGTCGTGGTCAAGTCAAAAGGTCACCAAGAACATCTGGCCGATTTACAAGAAGTACTGGAATGCACAAGAAAGCATGGGCTGAAGATGAACCCGAACAAGTGTGCATTTGGTGTATCGGACGGACAATTCTTAGGGTTCATGGTTCACAAGCGCGGAATAGAAGTTAATCGAAAGACCATAGACGCCATCAACAAAGTTGTGGCCCCATAGAATAAGACTGAGCTACAGTCCCTCATCGGCAAGGTCAATTTTATCAGAAGGTTCATATCAAACCTGTCAGGGCGAATTCGAGCTTTTACCCCTCTGTTGAAATTGAAGCCCGATCAAGAATTTATATGGGGAGAAGAACAATGCAAGGCATTGGAAGATATTAAGCAGTACCTAGTTTCACCTCCGGTGTTAGTCCCACCACAGCCTGGTGAGCCGTTCAAATTATATGTATCGGCTGATGAACAGGCCATTGGATCGGCATTGGTACAGGAGATCGAAGGAAAAGAACGAGTGGTATATTACGTCAGCAGAAGACTCCTGGACGCCGAAACAAGATATTCCCCGGTAGAGCGGCTGTGCTTGTGTTTATACTTCTCGTGTACCAAGCTCAGACATTATTTGTTATCGGCAAAATGCATAGTTATATGCAAGGATGATGTGGTAAAGTATATGCTATCTTTGCCAATTTTGAAAGGACGGATTGGAAAATGGATCCTAGCTTTGTCAGAATTTGATTTAAGGTATGAATCGGCCAAAGCTGTCAAAGGTCAAGTCATGGCCGATTTCGTAGCTCAGCATTGTGGACCGGAGATTGCCGTGGTTGAAACAGTTCCATGGACTCTATATTTTGATGGTTCTTCATGTGGGGCCGGATCAGGAATTGGCATTATTCTTGTGTCACCTCGGGGGGCAAATTATGATTTCTCTCTGCCGATAGAAGCTTCCGCAACCAATAATCAGGCGGAATATCGAGCTGATCCAATTATTAAGGGAAGTCAAAGCTGATGCAATCGAAATTTTTGGAGATTCCATGCTCATTGTGGATCAATTAACGGGGTGATCTGAGTGCAAGGACGATATCTTGAGGATTCATTATGAAGATTGCCTTCAGCTTTTAAAAGAGTTCAAGTCTGTAATAATTGAGCATATCCCCAGAAATTATAATGAAGAGGCCGACAGGCTGGCCCAACATGCCTCTGGGTATCGGCCGATTCAGGGAGCGATGATGCTAGAGCTCGCGGCCGATGACTGGCGAAAGGAAATCGCCGATTACTTGAAAGATCCATCCCGAAAAGTGGATCGGCGAATACGTTTTCAAGCTACAAAATATGTGTTGCTTGAGGATGATTTATTTTACCGGACGATTGATGGAGTTCTTCTCAAGTGCCTGGGAACAGAAGAGGCAAAGGTTCTGATGGGAGAAATCCATGAAGGCGTATGTGGAGCCCATCAATCGGCTCACAAAATGAAGTGGATGATCCGGAACAATGGGTATTACTGGCCAACTATTCTTGAGGATTGTTTCAAATACTACAAAGAATGCCAAGACTGTCAGAGGTTTGGCAATGTACAGCGCGCGCCAGCATCGGCTATGAATCCAGTAATTAAGCCGTGGCCGTTCAGAGGTTGGGGAATAGATCTCATCGGACAGATTCATCCTCCATCGAGCAAAGGGCATAAGTTCATATTGGTAGCTACAGATTATTTTACTAAGTGGGTGGAGGAAATTCCTTTAAGGAACGTGACATCGGCCGATATGATTGAATTCGTTAAGAACCATATTATCTATCGATTTGGTATTCCTCAAACCATCACAACTGACCAAGGAACAATGTTTACTTCTGGAGAATTCGAAGAGTTTGCCGCCGATATGGGGATTAAATTATTAAATTCTTCTCCATATTATGCTCAAGCCAATGGCCAAGCAGAATCATCCAATAAAGGGATAATCAAGCTAATCAAGAGGAAGATAGAAGAACTACCCAAAATGTGGCATATGTCTTTGGCTGAATCTTTATGGGCTTATAGGATGGCTTGTCATGGAGCCACTAAGATATCTCCTTATCAGCTGGTTTATGGTCATGAGGCAGTCTTGCCTTGGGAGTTAAGGACAGGGTCAAGACGTATATCGTTTCAAGATCAGTTGACGGCCGATGACTATTCCTTCCTCATGAAGGACGAACTTGATGATTCGGCAGGTTTACGGTTGAGAGCCCTGATTAGTATAGAAGAAAACAAGAAAAGGGTGGCCAGATGGTATGACAAAAAGGTCAAAGTTAAACAATTCTCTCAGGGAGATTTGGTGTGGAAGTTGGTGCTGCCGATAGGATCTAAAGATCCCAAATTCGGTAAATGGTCACCCACTTGGGAAGGGCCGTACAGAATCGGCCGATGTGCCCCTAGAAATGCATATATTCTGGAAACAATTGAAGGGGAAGAGTTCCCAAGAGCTTTAAACGGACGATATCTGAAGAGATACTATCCAAGCATTTGGATAGATGCATAACTTGCGGTAAGATCTATCAAGACAATATGGCCAATTTTCCATCGGCTTTCGTCTGCATATCTGATGTAGAGATGACATCGCCTGAAGAAAGAAACATTGGGATTCATTTCGACTAGTTCACTATTGGATGAAAATGACAGAGTACATGGCCGACATGGTACAAGTCGCCCTTAGAATAAAAATACCAATGCATCTATTGATTACGCCTGCTCTGGATTTCTCTCTCAACGCGACCCAGTTCTATCATAAGACGGATCCTATTCTCCTTCGGATTCTCTATGGTGGCTCCAGTCTCAGCTTGATTGCAAAGTTCTATCAGGAGGCGGGTCTTCTTCTCCTCCAAACTCTCCATGGTAGCTTCAGTCTTGACTTGATGAGGGAGTGGAGGACTCTTTTCAGAAGGTGGTCTCTTACGGACCAAGCAGTGAGCATCTATAAGGTCCCAATACTCCTGAACAACAGCGGGAACATGACATATGGCGACGAAGCCTTATCGTTTCACGGGCCAAGTGCTGCCTTTCTTGCTTCAGCTCACTAATGATGGATGGGAGTTCTTGAAGCTTCTTTTCTTCAGCGGCTATCTCTTTGGTTATCTCCTCCATCTCCTTGGCCAGCTCTGCTCTTCTCCGTTTGAGCCGATCTATCGTGCCGACGACATCCGGGCGACAGCTTTCGAGGAAGTTGATCTTTTGATGTACCTCTTGAGCCCGGTGCTTGTACAAATCGGCCTCTTCCCGGGTTTTGGCCAGCTGGGCGCGATCGGCCATATGGCACAGGGCCTTGGAAACCGGAATCTGCATATGTTCTATATAAGCAGCACGCTCCAAGCTTTCTGTTGTTTCTTCCGGGATTCGACCCTTGATGTCGTTGAAAAGTCGTCGAATCGGCAAAGCGTCTTCTACCAATCGGCCGATGTCATCTTGAAGGAGAATACGCATGCTTTCAAGCTTGGCGCGGACATCATCGGAAGCGGAGCTCGACGAAATCGGGTGTGAAGCGATTTCCTCGTCATCAGGCAAGAAGACGGCAAAGGAGAAAATGTTGTTGTTCGGGGTGTCTTGCTCCTGTGGGGAAATAAAGAGAAGGGTTAGCAAGCAGTAAAGGGGAATCGGCCGATTCCAATGGTAAGTTTGTTACCTCCTTAAAACGAATTTCTCTTGCTTGCGCCGGTGGAAGCGTCTCCCTCGTCTCAGGGGCTGGTACAATTGGCTCGTCAGAAGAAGAAGATTCAACAACTATAAATGCTCTGCTCGGACCAGCTTCTTGAAAAGGCATGGAAAACAGATTTTGTGAGTATACTATGGATAACTGAAATAAGATGGTATGAAATAGTTGCCATGCCTCTGTTGATCTTCCGGCCGATGTTTGTTGTGGGGTTACAGTCGGCATACCCAAATCGGTCTGCATCGGGATCAGTTAAGTCCTCTGGATATCAAGAAATTGAGGTAAGGGATTATCTACCTCGACAGGAGGAGCTGCTGGAACTTCGGCTTCCGCTGGGGTTGTGGCCGATTGCTGTGGAGACTGCGGTGGAACAGCTTGTGCAGCCTGGCAGCAAGAGAGAGTTAGTGTTAGTGAAGCACTTAAAGGATATATGAAATAAGCAAGATCACCTAAACAACTTCTACTAGTAGTGATGCCGCAGCTGCCCCGACTGCGGCGGTGACTTGAGGATCGGCTATCTCGGTAGCTGGCAAGGATAAAGGAATCGGAGTCTCGGCCGATGCTACCGCTGTTTGGTCGGCCGATCCGATGCGGGCTCGCACTCGACGGCTTGTTATCTTCGAGGTTGGCCTTTTCGGTGCTCGTTTCGATCGGCTAGTGGAAATGTCCTTGATGGTTGGAGCGTGGAAGCCGATTAGTGGATATGGTGTATATGGATGGTGATTATCTATCAGCCTGCCGCTTCGGCTCCGCATCGGAGGGACCTGGTTTTCAGACTAAGAAGATAAATGTGAGTTAATGACAAGATGAAATTATGGAGAGAGATAGCATTGAAATCGGTTGGGAGAAAAGACATACCGCTGCATTTGGGTTGATGTTTTCTGGGTCCAGAATGTTGCAATAAGTTAATGGAGATTTGTAGAAAAGGTATTGCTTCCATTCTGCCCACCATAATTTAAATTGCTGAGTGGCAAAAGGCGCCACTGACCAGTTGTTCAGGTCAATAGTGCTAGAATTTGGCAATAGATCGCACAGCCGATTGTAGTTAAGACTTGTAGTCAGTCCATCTCTGAATTTTGCTTGACCAGCGAAGTAGACCCGAATCGGCAGTTGGCCAAAGCCCAGTTGCCAGGGACCCCTCTGTAAACCTGTGTTTAAACTTTGAATTCTAAAACTGCGAACTTGTAAAATTCATATAAAATCGGAGAAAAATCGGAAAAATACAAACTCAACTGTTCTGGAATCTTTAGATGAAAATCTAGAACTTTTGTTACATTCATTTCTTCGGTTGCTTGCTAAATCTTGCTCTAAATTCAAACCTGAATTTTCTACGATTTTATACAAATTTTACAAGTTCACTGATTTGGTTAAAACTTTCTTTAAAGAGGGGTCCCTGAAAACTAGCAGAAAACCCCCTAGAAAGATTTGGGCGTTTGCAATGTGGTCCCTGGTCGCAATTTCACGGCGGGGTCATCTTGTCCGGCCAAATTCCGGCAAGCTCGGTCGCCGGCGGCGAGGGCAAGGTGGGGGAGGAGCAAGAGGAGGTTGGGGGCTACCTTTGGGTGGTCACGGTTAGGGCGGAGGTGGTCTGAGCAGGGCTGCCCGCGGCGAGCAGGGGCGGCGGCGGTGGGGCGGCGCGGACGGCGGCGCTCCGGCGATGAGGGCGGCGGGGCTCGGGTTGGGGAGCTTCAGCGCACTGAGGGGAATCCGTTTCAGTGCTTGTCTCGGGCGGAGGTGGGCCGGAGCAAGGGGTTCCACGGCGAGGTGGGGGCGGTGGCGGCAATGGAGCGCTGCTCTACTCTGTTCTGCGGGGAAGAAGAAAGGAGGGGAGGGAGGGGCGCTGCGCCGGGCTTTATAGCCGGTGGAGCTCGTGGGGGCGGGCTTGGCACGGCCAGAACGTGGGGTGGAGGGGCCGGCGAGGCTGGGCGCCATTGGGGGCGGCCGGCGGTGACCAGCGGCCAGAGGCGCGTCGTGCGCGTGGCGTGCGTGCGCTGGGCGCGCCTGGGGCGCGACGTCGCGTGTAGGCGACGCTGGCGGGCGGTTGGGGAGCTCGGGCGGCACAACGGGGGCACTGGGTGGAGGGGGCGGCGGCCAGTGACTGGGCGGCGGGGCGGTGCTGCAGGGAGCCGCGGGTTGGGCAGGGGCATGCCGTGCGAGAGGGAGAAGAAAGCGCGGCCGCGGTTGGGCGAGCGGGGGCGGGCAGCAGGCAGGGCGTCGGGGTTGGCTCGGCGTCTGGTGCCGCGCAGGCGTCGGGGGACAGGTGGCCGGCGGCGGTCGGGCGAGCGTGCGGTGCAGCAGAGGAGGGAGAGGTGAGGGAGGGACCTAAGTGCAAAAATTTGAAAAACTTCAGGGGGCTGGGTGCAAACAGGGCGTTTTCTCCTCTTTCTGATTTGAATTTCAAAAACTTTTGAACACGAAAGTTGTTCAAAATAAAAAGTTCTACAACTTTGGTTTCAGGCAAAATCTCATTTGGCTTATGGTTTGAAAGTTAAATTTAAAAGTTCAAAAGTGACCAAATGTGCTCAAATTAACTTTGAATTCCAACTGAACTCGTTCTAATTCTTTCCACCCTTTTATTAGTTGGTTTAAGCATAGGGTTAGGCTAATGATACTGATTTTAGAAATGAAATTTTTACCAGGGTTGTCACAGCCTTCCCCCCTTAACGAGAATCTCGCCCCGAGATTCGGTAATTCTTAGTGTGGGCGTGGGTGCACATACCAGTGGTTGAGATAAGAAACCCAGGGAAATGTTGGTTCAGGTAGCTCTCCGTTTCCCAGGTGGCTTCTTCTTCCGTGTGGTGATTCCATTGTATTTTATACATTCTAATCACTTTCCTCCTGGTCTCTCTTTCTTTTTGATCCAAAATCTTAACTGGGTGTTCGTCATACGAGAGGTTGGGTTCCAACGATATTTCTTGTTGTTCCACAATCTCAGTAGGGACTCGAATACACTTCTTGAGTTGAGATACGTGGAAGACATCATGGGTGGCCGTGAGCTGAGGGGGCAGTCGTAATTTGTAGGCTACGAGTCCGCAGCTCTCAATGATTTCGTAAGGACCAATATAACGGGGAGCTAGTTTGCCTTTGATTCCAAATCTTCGCACTCCCTTGGTTGGTGAAACTCGAAGATAGACATGATCGCCAACTTTGAACTTTAGGGGCTTTCTCCTTTTGTCAGAATAGCTCTTTTGTCGGGCTTGTGCGGCTTTAAGATTTGCTTGTATTACTTTTACTTTCTCCTCTGCCTCGATTACCAGGTCGGGTCCAATTATTTTACGTTCTCCGGTTTGTGACCAGCTCAAAGGAGTTCGACACCTTCGTCCGTACAGGGCCTCAAATGGTGCCATTTTCAAACTCGTTTGATAGCTATTGTTGTACGAGAACTCTGCTAGGGGTAGGCATTTGTCCCAATTCTTGTCATAGTGGATGACGCAAGCTCTCAGCATGTCCTCAAGAATTTGGTTTACTCTTTCCGTTTGTCCATCAGTCTGAGGATGGTATGCTGAGCTGCGAATCAGTTTGGTACCAAGAGACGTTTGCAGTTGTTCCCAAAAGCGTGCTACAAACTGAGGACCACGATCGGATATAATTGTCTTAGGTATTCCATGTAGGCAAACAATACGATCGAGGTAAATCTCGGCATATTTCTTGGTAGAATAGGTGGTGTGTACCGGAAGAAAATGTGCCGTCTTTGTGAGTCTATCCACGACAACCCATATGGAATCATGTTTCTGGGAAGTGTTTGGTATTCCAATGACGAAGTCCATACTTATGTCCTCCCATTTCCATGATGGTATAGGTAACGGTTGTAGTGTACCGGCTAGCTTCAAGTGGCTGGCTTTTACCCTCTGGCACGTGTCACATTCCGAGACATACGTAGCAATTTCTCTTTTCATTCTCGTCCACCAGAAGTTTTGCCTTAGGTCTTGATACATTTTGCTACTGCCGGGGTGGATAGAGAATTTGGAAAGGTGTGCCTCATCGAGAATTTGCTTGCGGAGTTCACGATTCTTCGGAACGACTATACGACTTTCGAACCATAGAACTCCCTTATGGTCCTGGCGGAAACATTTATACTTCTCCTCGACTAGAGAGAGTTTTTGTTTGATGATCTTAATTCCTTTATCATGTAGTTGTGCCATGACGATTTGGTCGTGAAGAGTGGGCTCAACTGAGATGTGATCTAGAGTGCCTTGGGAAACCATTTCCATGTTAAGCTTCCTCATTTCTGCACACAATGTCTCATGGTAGAACTCCATGGATAAGCAATGGCAATGGGACTTGCGGCTTAGTGCGTCCGCGACTACGTTAGCCTTGCCAGGGTGATAATGCACATCAAGGTCATAATCCTTGATTAATTCTAGCCATCTCCGTTGTCTCATATTCAGATCGGCTTGTGTGAAGATGTACTTGAGACTCTTATGATCCGTGTAGATATTGCACTGTGTACCCATGAGATAATGCCTCCATATTTTTAGAGCGTGAATGACGGCTGCAAGCTCAAGGTCATGAGTGGGATAATTCTGTTCGTGGGGCCGAAGGGCTCATGAGGCATATGCAATCACTCGATTCTCTTGCATAAGCACACATCCTAGACCAGTACCAGATGCGTCACAATACACATCGAATGACTTGGTATTATCGGGTTGAGCTAACACAGGTGCAGTAGTCAGATGCTCTCTGAGAGTGTGGAAAGCTTCTTCACATTTCTCATCCCATACAAACTTTACTTCCTTCTTTAACAGTTCAGTCATGGGCTTAGCAATTCGAGAGAAATCCGGGATGAAGCGACGGTAGTAACCGGCTAAGCCGAGGAAACTACGAATCTGATGAACCGAGGTAGGGGGTTTCCAATCCATCACCTCTTGTACCTTGCTGGGGTCAACAGCTATGCCTTCGCTAGAGATCGTGTGACCCAAGAACTTTACAGTATCCAACCAGAATTCACACTTAGAAAACTTAGCATAGAGTTGATGGTCTCTTAGTCGCTGAAGAACAATGCGAAGGTGCTTGGCATGCTCTTCCTCATCCTTGGAATAGATAAGGATGTCGTCGATGAACACTACGACGAATTTGTCAAGCTCGGGCATGAATACCGAATTCATGAGATACATGAAGTAGGCAGGGGCATTGGTGAGTCCAAAGGACATGACTAAGAATTCATATAGTCCATATCGTGTGGAGAAGGCAGTCTTAGGAATATCGCATGGGCGAATCTTGATCTGATGGTATCCCGAACGAAGATCAATCTTGGAGAAGACTCTAGCTCCAGCTAATTGATCGAAGAGTACATCGATACGGGGAAGTGGGTATTTATTTTTAACAGTTACCGCATTGAGAGGTCGGTAGTCCACACATAATCTTAAACTGTCATCCTTCTTCCTTACGAATAGGGCTGGACATCCCCAAGGTGACGCGCTAGGGCGAATGAAACCTTTGTCCAGTAGTTCTTGGAGTTGAATTTTTAGCTCTGCCAATTCTTTAGGGGGCATCCTATATGGTCTTTTGGATATAGGTGCAGTGCCTGGTTGTAGTCCAATAACGAACTCAATGTCCCTATCTGGTGGCATTCCGGGTAAGTCATCCGGAAAGACATCGGCATACTCGCATACCACTGAAATATTCTCTAGGTTGGTCCCTTCCATCACGAAAGCGCAAGAATTTGTGCACTCCCGTAACGGTAGGTAAAGGGTAGTGGCTCCGTGATTAGGTGAATTTATCTCAACGGCTCGGGAAGAAAGGTCCAGTGTGACTCCATGCCTAGTCATCCAGTTCATTCCCAAGATAATATCCATGCCGTCAAGGGGTAAAAGTACGAGATCTGTGTTGATAACTTTACTTCCCAATTTTATCGGTACCAGCCTTATGATTTGGTTGGAAGCAATTTGTCCACCCGGTGTTGATATCATATACGACCCTTTGGTGTGCCAAACATTCAAGCCTACTTTTGCACCAAACTTTGCACTAATGAAACTATGCGATGCACCAGAATCAAACAATATGACTGCAGGCTTGTTATGGATGGAGAATGTACCCGTCATTACAGGTGCTCCTTCAGGAAGTTCTGCAAGGGTGGTGAAGTTGATCCGTCCTTGTTTGACCTGGAGGGTCTGCTTCTTGCCTTTGTTCTCATTGTTCTGGTTAGAGTCCTGGCCCTGATTTGGCAGCCTGGGTTGAGGGCATTCGCGAGCGAAATGACCGGAACTCCCGCATTTGAAACAACGATTCGCGGGGCTGGGTCGAAGAGGCTGTTGCAGAGTGGGCCTCGGACCATTCTGTGGAGGCATCGGGGGTCGTACCATGCCTGGCTGCTGCGGGGGCCTGATAATCCAACGCCCTGGCTGAGGGGCCTTCGGTGGAGCTGTAGGCGCAGCATTTCGCACCAAGCGATACCTCAGTGGCTGAGCGCCCGAGGGTCCAGCTAGCGCCTTTCTCTTCTTTTCAGCACGATGAGCCTCAATACAGTCCTCTTGAGTGATGGCCATGTTGACTAGCTTATTATATGTATCGGCTTTGACAAGATTCAGTCGTTCCTTGAGTTTAGTACTCAGACCTCTACGGAAACGATCACGCTTCTTGGCATCTGTGTCTGCGTGATAGCCCGCGTATTGGCACAGGTTGTTGAAGGCCTGAGCATACTGAAGTACAGTGCGGTCACTCTGAGTGAGAGCTAAAAACTCATTTAGCTTTCTTTCTATGAGACCTTCGGGAATATGGTGCGCCCGGAATGCAGTCTTGAATTCATCCCAGGTGACAATGTGATCAGCGGGGAGCATAGCAAAATAGTGGTCCCACCATAGATGAGCTGTACCGCGAAGCTGTTGCGCGGCAAAGCGAGCTTTGTTGGCCTCTGAGCATGGGGCCACAAGTAGTGTGAACTTGGATTCGATGGTGCGAATCCAAGCGTCGGCGTCCAAGGGTTCCTCTGTCTTATGGAACAAGGGAGGCTAGGTCCCTAGGAAATCCGTGTATCCTGCAGCTTGGGGTTGGGGAGCATTGTGCCCACCCCGCTGCTGGTGCTGTCCTTGCACGAGCTGGCGGAGCAACTCGGTTTGAGCGGCCATTACTTCCACTAAACCAGGTGGTGGCTGTGGCTGTGGTTGTGATCCACTTGCGCTAGCACCAAAACCATCCGGGTTACCACGGGTTGCTCCAACCATCTGAAAAGGCGAACGTTCTTCATTAGCAACGTGATCCATATTGCTTCCATGACTCAAAAAGATCTAACGCGGAATAGAAGACTTCCGAAACGTCATGGATGGAATCATGGGCATAAAAACTGTCTGCCATAAGAATTTTATAACTCCTGGTAGGTTCATCCAAAGTTCCTCATATTTTGGCAGTGGATAGGGAATTTAGGGATGTACAACTTTGATATTCAGCCAAGATGCTAAATCGACGGATAAGATGGTCAAACGATTCACTCTTTGCTTCCCTGTTTTGGCTGTTTTTCAGCAGAACGAGTTATAGTATCTGGCCTATAACTTCAACAGTTCTGGTCCAAAAATTCTCATCTTTTACCAGGGCATTCCTAAGGTATTTGTGCACCACTTTTCTATTCAACACTTTGGCTGGATTAGGCTCTAAGATGGCTGTTTCCTTAAGGTCTCACTTCTTTGTCTACCCAGAAATTTTCAGTGAACAGGGGGGGGGGGTCAATATTTCGTGCACCAGGGAAAATCTACCCAGCCAAAATTTACCAAATTTTAACAGCAGCTACTTGGGTAAATTTGGATCAAGTTTTGTGTTGTACTCTTTTGCAGAAAACTGTAGGAAGGGGGCCAAAAAAATTTAAGAGGCAGAAATGCTTATTCTGGACAGAATTCTGACATTCCGTGGTTCTGTTATTTCTTACTATCCATGAGTTCAGAATTTTTGATTTTTGAACAGGGGATAGAACACGAAATTTTGAACAATTCTTTCCACATGAACTTTACCAGAAAAGGTCATTTTCTTGGGTCAATAAATCTTTCTTTTCGGTCATGGCAGATTTGTGACAGATTCGCTAGATGGTCCTTATGCAAACCACACTTAGATACGCAAGAACCTTACCACTCTCATACAACGCATTTTTGATTTCAGATACATATGTTCATGATGTATGCACGTCCTATTCGTCCTCACAAAATAAAATAATGCCAAATAGCTTTGGTCTTACGAAGATAGTTATAGTTCGGTGGCATACACAATACGGCTCTCGCTATAATAGCTAGTCGAGTCTTTCTAATCGTTCCTTCACCTATCGTAAGCGCGGTTAGTGTACCTGCAGAAGATTGACAAAGCATATATATATCATGAACCTTTCATGCCAGCACTCATGAAAGCGTCCGTATTCATTACCGTTTACTTATAGAAACGATATCTGTACAATTTCCGCCGTACAGACGACGTTAACATACGCTATCGAGATAGCGTATTCACGGGGGTACCGTCATAAGACGGGGGTATGAACAGCGATCGCCATACCATGCGCCAAACCTTCTACTCCCAATATGTTCAACTATCAGTTGGCATATTGGCAGCACCTCAAGTAAGCCACTGCTTGAGGGCAGCGTTCGGTTCGCATCACCGACAGGAAGGCCAAGCTCCCTCAGTTGGCTGAGGATCCTTACCTTCTTACCTTAGCGACGAGTGCGTCGTTACAGAATTTAAGGTCGGTTGTGCATGAAAGTAAGTTTTGACAGAAGGTAATGTGCTGGAAGTCAGTTGATAACATATATAGAAGTTAGATAGCCACCTAGTAACTTTCCCATAATCCCTTAGGGCTTTACGAACTAGGCACCATCCTTAACGTACCAACGCATTTCGCAACACATCCTTCTAGTCAAGTTTTAGTAAAATGAGTTTTTAAGGCTTGTCGCATTCTCTGGCGTATGTATTTCGGCTCGGGTGTCCGCTGTTGCCAGCTGTGGCACCAGCTACGGCTCTGATACCAGCTGTGGCAGAACCACCTGAATTAATCCGGCTCAAGTGTATTAACCATCACCATTAGGGCAATTTCGGTTAACATTACACTTCAAACGGAGTAATCCACTGGTCTGTCGGGTATAACCTCCCGATACAACCACGGTAATCGGATCGAGCGCCATACCTACAAATGCTCACGCGACGATGAGCCCAGAGAATACCACATTCCAGCAATTATTACAACATTAGCATAAGTAAATATTACAGACCAAGTTTCGGGTTTAAAAACCAAGTACTTCAATGATCACAAATAAGTTCTTCAGAGTTTAAGTTGCAGCGGAAATAAAATAACGAAAGCTACTCGACGATAAAGGATGTCTCGATGAAGCCCGTACGAGACATCACTCGGCATTTTCACCGTTGGACGGGGGCGTATCCCATTCCACCGACCAACCAGGGGGAAGAGTGCAGGGCCAAGTCAAGTTAGCAATCACATCTTCGAAAGTCTCACCTGAAAACGAGCCACAAGCAAGGCTGAGTATACTAATACTCAGCAAGGCTTACCCGACTAGTGGGGTATACTTAGCCGACTCCTAGACATGCGAGGCTTTTGGCTTGAGGGGTTTGTTTTGCCAAAAAAAATATATAGTAGGTCCTTACTTTCAGATTTTAGCTCCAAGTTCTAGCTTTCTTTAACCATTCTAGGTAAGCAACTATCCAATATCATACATGGTGAAGCATTAAATTTTCATCCAACAAGTTTATTCATCATCATTGTTCCTCTTCTTACTCTGTGGGTAAAAGTGGTTAAGCAGTCTCAATAGCCGTGAGAAACGGACGATTCGAATCGAATTTCTTAACCTTGCAAGGGAAACCTAAACACACGTCACGTGGTTACTCCCTAGAGTCACACGTGCAACTTTTCCCTTCAATTCCCGCTTCATGGAACAGGCCCACCGCCCTCGACTACACCTCCCCGTGGACCACGGACGCAGCCGGGCCATGGCGGCCGATGCACCCGCCATTAGCTAGATGTGAACGAATTCAAGACAGTGGGGAGTATATTCCGGCCTCGGTTCAATCCAGTACTAAGCTTACCGATTACCATATTCTCGGCATGTGGTTAGTACGTTCAAAGACTTAACCATCACTTACCACACACTGCGGCCTTAGCATTTTTCACTAGACAGACGGGCCTCAATCATCAACATAAACATCGTACCACAGCCCGTCCGTCGTCCTTATGATTGCAGCGTGTAGTAAACAATCAACTCCTAATTTCTCGCGAGTGACAGGAAATCACTCGACTTTTACCGAGTCCTATTAGCATAGCATTCTATCGAACCTTGCATCTAGTGTTCAGAGCATGGGTACCTAGGATCATGCAACTAAGTTTTCATCCAACTCCTATAAACTTAATGCACAAGTAAAGTAGAGTAATAAGTTGCATAAGTTGAGAAAATAGGGTTCATGCTCCGGGGCTTGCCTTCTTGCGAAAAGTTAGTCCGGGGCTCTTCCGAACTTGGGCTCGGGTCTTCGGCAACTTCAGTTAGATTCACTTGAGCTTCACGCTGCTCACTCTCGGACGCGGGCACCAACTCGTACGTTCCGTCGGCGAGAGTCGTCGTTTCTACATGAATGCACAAGTTTAAGTAGTGGTGATGTTAAACGACATGATTTGCTTCACGATAAAGTTGCAGTTTGCAAAACATGAGTTTGTTGTGGAGTGAGTTACTTCATCAATTGTGGGCAATCGTTAATAGAGTTTATCTTAATCTATTTAACTTTATTAAAGAAGAAGGGGTTGTGTTATATTTAAACACCAACATGAGTTGAACACAAATACTAATCTAGTTAGCTTCTGGTAATAAAATTTTTATTCAAAGTACATTATGCAGAGATAAGATCACTGTAAAAATTTCAGACATTTTTGTGTAGCATGTTAAATATGAAAAATGTAATACACTGCCACTGCTAGGATCTAGTTATTTTTATACAGAACAAACCATGCAAGTATTGATGCTAAAAATTTTACAGGGTGTTTCTATAACCATATTTGTGCTACTGTAAATTTTTCAGATTTTATTGTACATGATTTAGAGCATAATAAATGGGACAAACTACACTCATGTTATTAAAGATTATTTTCTACAGGATGTTATACAGGGTCTCTATCTATGAAACTTTTTGTACAGCTTGAGATACTCTAATTTGTTTCATAGTAAAAAGATGAACATTTTCTAAGCACTTTACTAATTATTTTGAATTAGTGAAGTTTTCCTACCACAAATTCATATGAACAGGTTACATATAGTAAAAATGTTTCTAAATTTTTCTATGGCCTCTAGGTGTTACTACAACAACACAGAAAAAGTTTCATGACATTAAACATCACAGAACAGCAGGAAAAATTTGTTCTATCACTTTATGGCATAAAACAAGGTTGGACAAAAGGTATATATAGAGATGGCTTTTGGTCCTGATCTTTTTACACAGTCCTAAACATCAAGTAACTAACTCACTTCCAAAAATTTAGGGTCAGCAATGATCTACAACAGTGGGTACAAAAGAAGTCCATTAAACCTTCCATTTAATCTAGAGCACAATATATTGAGAATATGAGAAACTTTATGTAACAAAAGTTGTAGAGTTTCTTCTAAGGATTCCAGAACAGTTGAGTTTGCATTTTTCTGAATTTTCTACGATTTTATACGAATTTTACAAGTTCACTGATTTGGTTAAAACTTTCTTTACAGAGGGGTCCCTGAAAACTAGCAGAAAACCCCCTAGAAAGATTTGGGCGTTTGCAATGTGGTCCCTGGTCGCAATTTCACGGCGGGGTCATCCTGTCCGGCCAAATTCCGGCGAGCTCGGTCGCCGGCGGCGAGGGCAAGGTGGGGGAGGAGCAAGAGGAGGTTGGGGGCTACCTTTGGGTGGTCACGGTTGGGGCGGAGGTGGTCTGAGCAGGGCTGCCCGCGGCGAGCAGGGGCGGCGGTGGTGGGGCGGCGCGGACGACGGCGCTCCGGCGATGAGGGCGGCGGGGCTCGGGTTGGGGAGCTTCAGCGCACTGAGGGGAATCCGTTTTAGTGCTTGTCTCGGGCGGAGGTGGGCCGGAGCAAGGGGTTCCACGGCGAGGTGGGGGCGGCGGCGGCAATGGAGCGCTGCTCTACTCTGTTCTGCGGGGAAGAAGAAAGGAGGGGAGGGAGGGGCGCTGCACCGGGCTTTATAGCCGGTGGAGCTCGTGGGGGCGGGCTTGGCACGGCCAGAACGTGGGGTGGAGGGGCCGGCGAGGCTGGGCGCCATTGGGGGCGGCCGGCGGTGACCAGCGGCCAGAGGCGCGTCGTGCGCGTGGCGTGCGTGCGCTGGGCGCGCCTAGGGCGCGACGTCGCGTGTAGGCGACGCTGGCGGGCGGTTGGGGAGCTCGGGCGGCACGACGGGGGCACTGGGTGGAGGGGGCGGCGGCCAGTGACTGGGCGGCGGGGCGGTGCTGCAGGGAGCCGCGGGTTGGGCAGGGGCATGCCGTGCGGGAGGGAGAAGAAAGCGCGGCCGCGGTTGGGCGAGCGGGGGCGGGCAGCAGGCAGGGCGTCGGGGTTGGCTCGGCGTCTGGTGCCGCGCAGGCGTCGGGGGACAGGTGGCCGGCGGCGGTCGGGCGAGCGTGCGGTGCAGCAGAGGAGGGAGAGGTGAGGGAGGGACCTAAGTGCAAAAATTTGAAAAACTTCAGGGGGCTGGGTGCAAACAGGGCGTTTTCTCCTCTTTCTGATTTGAATTTCAAAAACTTTTGAACACGAAAGTTGTTCAAAATAAAAAGTTCTACAACTTTGGTTTCAGGCAAAATCTCATTTGGCTTATGGTTTGAAAGTTAAATTTAAAAGTTCAAAAGTGACCAAATGTGCTCAAATTAACTTTGAATTCCAACTGAACTCGTTCTAATTCTTTCCACCCTTTTATTAGTTGGTTTAAGCATAGGGTTAGGCTAATGATACTTATTTTAGAAATGAAATTTTTACCAGGGTTGTCACACTCTGGATATCAAGAAATTGAGGTAAGGGATTATCTACCTCGACAGGAGGAGCTTCTGGAACTTCGGCTTCCGCTGGGGTTGTGGCCGATTGCTGTGGAGACTGCGGTGGAACAGCTTGTGCAGCCTGGCAGCAAGAGAGAGTTAGTGTTAGTGAAGCACTTAAAGGATATATGAAATAAGCAAGATCACCTAAACAACTTCTACTAGTAGTGATGCCGCAGCTGCCCCGACTGCGGCGGTGACTTGAGGATCGGCTATCTCGGTAGCTGGCAAGGATAAAGGAATCGGAGTCTCGGCCGATGCTACCGCTGTTTGGTCGGCCGATCCGATGCGGGCTCGCACTCGACGGCTTGTTATCTTCGAGGTTGGCCTTTTCGGTTCTCGTTTCGATCGGCTAGTGGAAATGTCCTTGATGGTTGGAGCGTGGAAGCCGATTAGTGGATATGGTGTATATGGATGGTGATTATCTATCAGCCTGCCGCTTCGGCTCCGCATCGGAGGGACCTGGTTTTCAGACTAAGAAGATAAATGTGAGTTAATGACAAGATGAAATTATGGAGAGAGATAGCATTGAAATCGGCTGGGAGAAAAGACATACCGCTGCATTTGGGTTGATGTTTTCTGGGTCCAGAATGTTGCAATAAGTTAATGGAGATTTGTAGAAAAGGTATTGCTTCCATTCTGCCCACCATAATTTAAATTGCTGAGTGGCAAAAGGCGCCAGTGACCAGTTGTTCAGGTCAATAGTGCTAGAATCTGGCACTAGATCGCACAACCGATTGTAGTTAAGACTTGTAGTCAGTCCATCTCTGAATTTTGCTTGACCAGCGAAGTGGACCCGAATCGGCAGTTGGCCAAAGCCCAGTTGCCTTGCTGGAGCCGATGGATTGTAGAACTCATATGTGGGAGAGTCCTTTCCAGAGAAGAAATTGGCTGGCAGAATCCCTGGCTTGATCAAAATATCCATAAGCTCCTTGTCAAAAGTATGAGTGGAGAAGTCGTAGCTGATGGGTAGTTCGAAAATCGGCTCCACTGCCTGATACGGATGACAGCTGACAGTTTCTTCACTAAGGCCATTATAGAGGCATCTGAAATATTCAGCTGTATGGGTAGGTGTAAACTGACAGCCAGGGAAGGCCGATGCCACCTCTCCAAAGGATCTGCAGCGTCGTCGGACAGTTGGATTCTCCTCTGACTCAATATTGGGGAAAGTTTTGGTCTCTATCCGTTGCTGAGAGACCTTGCTCATATATAAATTGAGCTAGAGGGTGATGAACCACCAGGGTCCGCTAGGGTTCCCAATCGGCTCCCCCTTTGACAGCTTAGTGCCGATTTGGTGCATCAGGTGGTAGGCCGATCCCAGCAGATGTTTTCCAAGAGGGATGGCCGATCCTTGTGACAGAGCTTCCGCTAAAGCCTGGGTGTTAGAGCTCCCCCTTGTGACGCCGCGAAACTCATCGACCAGCCCATACCCTCCCCTCCTCGCCGAAGCACCATCGCCGACGCTCCGCCCCGCCACCGCCCCTCTGCTCCGCGCCGACGAGCCACCTCCGGCCACCCGCAACCCCGACCAAGGCCATCCCGAGATAGCTCTCACCTCCCTGGATCTCCCCGACCCTTTTCCCCTCGTCGCCGACGAGCTCCCTCGCCGGAATCTGGTCGGCCGCCATGCCAGCGCAGCTCAGGGACCCAATTGCAACGATTGAAATCTTTAAATGAGTCTGCACGCAAGTTTCCAGGGACCCCTCTGTAAACATGTGTTTAAACTTTGAATTCTAAAACTGCGAACTTGTAAAATTCATATAAAATCGGAGAAAAATCGGAAAAATACAAACTCAACTGTTCTGGAATCTTTAGATGAAAATCTAGAACTTTTGTTACATTCATTTCTTCAGTTGCTTGCTAAATCTTGCTCTAAATTAAATGGAAGTTTTAATAGACTTTAATTGTACCCACTGTTGTAGACAAAGGTCAAACCTGAAAATTTAACAGTAGACTAGTTGCTTGATGTGTAGGCCAGTGTAAAAATATTAGGACCAAACCCCATCTCTGGCTAAACTTTTTGTTAAACCTTGTTTAGGCCATGAAATAATAAAACTAATTTATAACTGCTGTTATATTGTGATTCTTGTGGTGAAACTTTTTCAGAGCTATTAGATTGATGCCTAAATGCCACAGAAAAAGATGCATAACTTGCGGTAAGATATATCAAGACAATATGGCCGATTTTCCATCGGCTTTCGTCTGCATATCTGATGTAGAGATGACATCGCCTGAAGAAAGAAACATTGGGATTCATTTCGACTAGTTCACTATTGGATGAAAATGACAGAGTACATGGCCGACATGGTACAAGTCGCCCTTAGAATAAAAATACCAATGCATCTATTGATTACGCCTGCTCTGGATTTCTCTCTCAACGCGACCCAGTTCTATCATAAGACGGATCCTATTCTCCTTCGGATTCTCTATGGTGGCTCCAGTCTCAGCTTGATTGCAAAGTTCTATCAGGAGGCGGGTCTTCTTCTCCTCCAAACTCTCCATGGTAGCTTCAGTCTTGACTTGATGAGGGAGTGGAGGACTCTTTTCAGAAGGTGGTCGCTTACGGACCAAGCAGTGAGCATCTATAAGGTCCCAATACTCCTGAACAACAGCGGGAACATGATCTCTGAGTTCCTCATCATGAGCTCTTATCAGATCTTTGTCTGCCTGTGACAGTGGTTCGTCTGAATGCATGATTTCGATCGCTTGTTCCAGACTAGGGCTGAGACATTTTGGCTAAACAGAGACGAAAAGACTGCCCAACATCAGAGCGATTGAGATGTCTAGGGGAAAGGCAGAAGAGAGTTCATACCTGGTTGACGGAGGAAGAAGATGAAGAAGACGAAGAAGACATCTTGCTGTTTGGTTTGGGAGGATAAAGATCTGGTGTTGGAGAGAGAGAGAAGATAAGTAATGCGTATGCCTCTGGAGACGGTGAAAGGTCTACTTATAAAGGAAAGAGAGGTAGATGGATGGTGAGACACGTCCTATCAGAGTAAAAGCATACATAAATGCAAAGCTGGCAAAAGAAACGGTTCAAGATCAAGTCGGCGCAGTAACATTAAAGGAGCTAATCGGCGCAGTAGCGTTGAAGAAGCAATAAATGTTTATAGTATTCTTTACAGCCCAAGAAAAGCATCTATGGCTGCGATAGCTTGTTGCCTAATTTGATCGGCCGAATCTAGTACTCTCTGGTCATCATCGGCCGATCCTGGAACTTCTGACATATGGCGACGAAGCCTTATCGTTTCACGGGCCAAGTGCTGCCTTTCTTGCTTCAGCTCACTAATGATGGATGGGAGTTCTTGAAGCTTCTTTTCTTCAGCGGCTATCTCTTTGGTTATCTCCTCCATCTCCTTGGCCAGCTCTGCTCTTCTCCGTTTGAGCCGATCTATCGTGCCGACGACATCCGGGCGACAGCTTTCGAGGAAGTTGATCTTTTGATGTACCTCTTGAGCCCGGTGCTTGTACAAATCGGCCTCTTCCCGGGTTTTGGCCAGCTGGGCGCGATCGGCCATATGGCACAGGGCCCTGGAAACCGGAATCTGCATATGTTCTATATAAGCAGCACGCTCCAAGCTTTCTGTTGTTTCTTCCGGGATTCGACCCTTGATGTCGTTGAAAAGTCGTCGAATCGGCAAAGCGTCTTCTACCAATCGGCCGATGTCATCTTGAAGGAGAATACGCATGCTTTCAAGCTTGGCGCGGACATCATCGGAAGCGGAGCTCGACGAAATCGGGTGTGAAGCGATTTCCTCGTCATCAGGCAAGAAGACGGCAAAGGAGAAAATGTTGTTGTTCGGGGTGTCTTGCTCCTGTGGGGAAATAAAGAGAAGGGTTAGCAAGCAGTAAAGGGGAATCAGCCGATTCCAATGGTAAGTTTGTTACCTCCTTAAAACGAATTTCTCTTGCTTGCGCCGGTGGAAGCGTCTCCCTCGTCTCAGGGGCTGGTACAATTGGCTCGTCAGAAGAAGAAGATTCAACAACTATAAATGCTCTGCTCGGACCAGCTTCCTGAAAAGGCATGGAAAACAGATTTTGTGAGTATACTATGGATAACTGAAATAAGATGGTATGAAATAGTTGCCATGCCTCTGTTGATCTTCCGGCCGATGTTTGTTGTGGGGTTACAGTCGGCATACCCAAATCGGCCTGCATCGGGATCAGTTAAGTCCTCTGGATATCAAGAAATTGAGGTAAGGGATTATCTACCTCGACAGGAGGAGCTGCTGGAACTTCGGCTTCCGCTGGGGTTGTGGCCGATTGCTGTGGAGACTGCGGTGGAACAGCTTGTGCAGCCTGGCAGCAAGAGAGAGTTAGTGTTAGTGAAGCACTTAAAGGATATATGAAATAAGCAAGATCACCTAAACAACTTCTACTAGTAGTGATGCCGCAGCTGCCCCGACTGCGGCGGTGACTTGAGGATCGGCTATCTCGGTAGCTAGCAAGGATAAAGGAATCGGAGTCTCGGCCGATGCTACCGCTGTTTGGTCGGCCGATCCGATGCGGGCTCGCACTCGACGGCTTGTTATCTTCGAGGTTGGCCTTTTCGGTGCTCGTTTCGATCGGCTAGTGGAAATGTCCTTGATGGTTGGAGCGTGGAAGCCGATTAGTGGATATGGTGTATATGGATGGTGATTATCTATCAGCCTGCCGCTTCGGCTCCGCATCGGAGGGACCTGGTTTTCAGACTAAGAAGATAAATGTGAGTTAATGACAAGATGAAATTATGGAGAGAGATAGCATTGAAATCGGCTGGGAGAAAAGACATACCGCTGCATTTGGGTTGATGTTTTCTGGGTCCAGAATGTTGCAATAAGTTAATGGAGATTTGTAGAAAAGGTATTGCTTCCATTCTGCACACCATAATTTAAATTGCTGAGTGGCAAAAGGGGCCACTGACCAGTTGTTCAGGTCAATAGTGCTAGAATCTGGCACTAGATCGCATAGCCGATTGTAGTTAAGACTTGTAGTCAGTCCATCTCTGAATTTTGCTTGACCAGCGAAGTGGACCCGAATCGGCAGTTGGCCAAAGCCCAGTTGCCTTGCTGCAGCCGATGGATTGTAGAACTCATATATGGGAGAGTCCTTTCCAGAGAAGAAATTGGCTGGCAGAATCCCTGGCTTGATCAAAATATCCATAAGCTCCTTGTCAAAAGTATGAGTGGAGAAGTCGTAGCTGATGGGTAGTTCGAAAATCGGCTCCACTGCCTGATACGGATGACAGCTGACAGTTTCTTCACTAAGGCCATTATAGAGGCATCTGAAATATTCAGCTGTATGGGTAGGTGTAAACTGACAGCCAGGGAAGGCCGATGCCACCTCTCCAAAGGATCTGCAGCGTCGTCGGACAGTTGGATTCTCCTCTGACTCAATATTGGGGAAAGTTTTGGTCTCTATCCGTTGCTGAGAGACCTTGCTCATATATACATTGAGCTAGAGGGTGATGAACCACCAGGGTCCGCTAGGGTTCCCAATCGGCTCCCCCTTTGACAGCTTAGTGCCGATTTGGTGCATCAGGTGGTAGGCCGATCCCAGCAGATGTTTTCCAAGAGGGATGGCCGATCCTTGTGACAGAGCTTCCGCTAAAGCCTGGGTGTTAGAGCTCCCCCTTGTGACGCCGCGAAACTCATCGATCAGCCCATACCCTCCCCTCCTCGCCGAAGCACCATCGCCGACGCTCCGCCCCGCCACCGCCCCTCTGCTCCGCGCCGACGAGCCACCTCCGGCCACCCGCAACCCCGACCAAGGCCATCCCGAGATAGCTCTCACCTCCCTGGATCTCCCCGACCCTTTTCCCCTCGTCGCCGACGAGCTCCCTCGCCGGAATCTGGTCGGCCGCCATGCCAGCGCAGCTCAGGGACCCAATTGCAACGATTGAAATCTTTAAATGAGTCTGCACGCAAGTTTCCAGGGACCCCTCTGTAAACCTGTGTTTAAACTTTGAATTCTAAAACTGCGAACTTGTAAAATTCATATAAAATCGGAGAAAAATCGGAAAAACACAAACTCAACTGTTCTGGAATCTTTAGATGAAAATCTAGAACTTTTGTTACATTCATTTCTTCAGTTGCTTGCTAAATCTTGCTCTAAATTAAATGGAAGTTTTAATAGACTTTAATTGTACCCACTGTTGTAGACAAAGGTCAAACCTGAAAATTTAACAGTAGACTAATTGCTTGATGTGTAGGCCAGTGTAAAAATATTAGGACCAAACCCCATCTCTGGCTAAACTTTTTGTTAAACCTTGTTTAGGCCATGAAATAATAAAACTAATTTATAACTGCTGTTATATTGTGATTCTTGTGGTGAAACTTTTTCAGAGCTATTAGATTGATGCCTAAATGCCACAGAAAAAGTTTAGAACCTTATTCTCTCTGTAACCTATTTATATAATTTTGTGGTAGGAAAGTAGACTAAATTAAATAATTAGTTTCTGTGCTTGGAAAATATTCAACTTTTTACCGTAGCACACTTTAGAGTAGATCTTGCTGTATAAAACGTTTCATACACAGAAACCCTGTAAAACATCCCGTAGAAATTAATCTTTATTAAAGTGGGTGTATATTGTCCTATTTAATATGCTTTGTATCTTGCACAGTAAAATCTGAAAAATTTACAGTAACACATATATGAATAGATTAATCCCCTGTAAAATTTTTGGTGTCAATACTTGTATGGTTTGTCCTGTATAAAAATAACTAGGTTCTAGGAGTGGTTGTATTTTACCTTTTTCATAATAATTATTCTGTTGCGTGAAAATGCCTGAAATTTTTACAGTGCTTTTGTCTCTGCATAATGTGCTCTAAATAAAAATTTCATCACAAGAAGTTACTTAGTCCAGAAGTTGTGTTTAATCCATGTTGTGCTTAGAAAATTAAGTTTCCAATATAACACAACCCCTTTTTGTTTAATGAAGTTAATTGTTTAAGTTATACTCTATTAATAATTACCCAATGAAATCTTAACTAAGTAACTTCACTACCAAATCGATGTTTTATGGACTACAACTTTATCGTGAAGGAAAATAATCGTCATATACCATCACTATAACTTACACTTGTACATTCATATAGAATCGACTACTCTCGCCGACGGAACGTACGAGCTGGTGCCCGCGTCCGAGAGTGAGCAGCGTCAAGCTCAAGTAAATCTAATTGAAGCTCTCAAAGACCCGAGCCCAAGATCGGTCGAGCCCCAAACTAGCTTTACCCAAGAAGGCAAGCCCCGAAGCATGAACCCTATTTTTCCTAAACTTATGCAACTTATTACTCTACTTTACTTGTGCATTAAGTTCATAGGAGTTGAATAAAAACTTAGTCGCATAATCCTAGGTACCCATGCTCTGAACACTAGATGTAAGGTTCGGTAGAATGCTATGCTAATAGGACTCCGGTAAAAGTCGAGTGATTTCCTGTCACTCGCGAGAATATAGGAGTTGAATGTTTACTACATGCTGCAATCATAAGGTCGACGGATGGGGCTATGGTACAATGTTTATGTTGATGATTAAGGCCCTGTCTGTTTAGTGAAAAATGCTAAGGCCGCAGTGTGTGGTAGTGGTGGTTAAGTCTTTGAACGTACTAACCACATGCCGAGAATATGGTAATCGGTAAGCTTAAGTAATGGATTGAACCGAGGCCGGAATATACTCCCCACCGTCTTGTATTCGTTCACATCTAGCTAATGGCGGGTGCATGTGTCGCCATGGCTAGGCCATGGGGACGTGTAGTCGAGGGCGGTGGGCCTGTTCCGTGAAGCGGGAATTGAAGGGAAAAGTCTGTGAGTAACCACGTGACGTGTGTTTAGGTTTCCCTTGCAAGGTTAAGAAATTCGATTCGAATCGTTCGTTTCTCGCGGTTATTGAGACTACTTGACCCTTTTACCACATAGAGTAAGAAGAGGAATAATGATGATTAATCTTGTTGGATGAAAAATCAATTCTTTCACCATGTATGATATTGGATAGTTGATTACCTAGAATGGTTAAAGAAAACTAGAATCTGGAGCTAAAATTTGAAAGTAAGGACCTACTTGTATATGCTTTTCGGCAAAACAAACTCCTCAAGCCAAAAAGCCTTGCATGTCTAGGAGTCGGCTAAGTATATTCCACTAGTCGGGTAAGCCTTGCTGTGTATTAGTATACTCAGCCTTGCTTGTGGCTTGTTTTAAGGTGAGACTTTCGAGGATATGATCGCTAGTTTGACTTGGCCGTGTACCCTTCCTCCTGGTTGGTCGGTGCAATGGGATACGCCCCCGGCCAATGGTGATAATGCCGAGTGATGTCTCGTACGGGCTTCATTGAGACATCCGTATCATCGAGTAGTTATCGTTATTTTTCTGCTGCATTGAACTCTGAGGAACTCTATTATTTTGAACTGTGAAGTACCTTGTTTTATGAATTCGAACTCCTTTGTAATAATAATTTGTGATGAACCCTGTGGTGTAAAATTTGTGGAATGTTGTATCCTCTGGCTTACCTTTGTGTGAGTACATGTATGTGTGGTTTTGATCGGCAAAAACCGTGGTTGTATATGGAGGTTACCCGACAGACCAGTGGATTATTCCGTTTGAAGTGCGAGATAGCCCTGATTGCCCTTGTGGTGATGGTTAGCGCGCTTGAGCCGGATTAATTCAGGTGGTTCTGCCACACGTACTCCTAGTCCATCCCTGCATCGTACAAGTCTATCCCCAAGGAGTGGGATAGGTCCACGTCACATCTGTATGCAAGCTTGAAGTGGACTAGTCTAAAGGTATTCAAACAGATCAAGGAAATAGGTAGGGGTTTCCTATGCAATGCATATATCAATAAGTCATGCATATCTTCTCGACACGGGCCATCCTGGCACTCCAGGTTCCCGGGTCACTCACACCTCCAAAACCCACCAAGTCGGTACGAGAACTCCCACTCCTCGGACCTCAACTGCCCTAGGCAGGAAAACAAGGCTAGAGGGAGGTAGAAGTCAAGTAACACTAACTATGAAGGCGAAGCCCGATCAAGAGTTGTACATGACCGAGTACGTGGCTATACGTATAGTTTTCACCCTGTAGGAGTTCTACACCTATACCCACTCGACTCGTAGCCAACCGGGAGCAAACCTTCTGACTCTGAGACACCGGTCAACGAAACTAGCTACTACGGCCCCATCCTGCCTTCCCAGGTTTGGGATGCTTCCTCCTGCAAGAGGTCGCCCCGGAACTATGATGCCTTCTACACCGGGTCCCGCAGGACCCAGCAATTCGGGGGACGTGAGGTGAGCACCTCCTCCCCTTACACTGATGCCCTATCCTCCTACAGGCATGGTGTCGTGCGTCACTAGCTCGGATCGGATCTGCCCTCATAACAGAGAAGTGGCGTGCATGTTTGACATAGTTCCGTCTCCAGGTCCACCAACTCGGGCGAGTATCTTCCACCAGGGCGTATCTGTCGCAACGGTCGATCAACGGCACCCATCACAGGTATGGCCCTCCAACTCCTCCAAATGTCCCGAAGCACCAGCGTCCCGAAGGACATGTACCCACCACAGGTACTCCGTAGGAAGTGCCCAACACACATCCCAAGCCCTCGATTAGAAGATCGAGTTAAGTTTAACTCGCCCAAGCTAGATTCCTATCCTCCAACTCCTCCAAAGAGTCTCGACCCACGCCAAGACTATGTTCACATCATCCCACACAAACACATGCACATCAAGGGGTTCATCTCAAAAATATAGTCAAGTTGGGTACAAGGAATCAGGTCAAGTAAAGGTTGTGCAGGTTTATCTCATAAAAATATTTTAGAAGCAATAGCAATCTAGCAAGCATGTCTAATAGTGTTGGCACTAAAAATCGGCCGATGACCTTCAACATCGGACACACGACCCGGGAGAATCTGCTTAACTCCTGTTCGGGTGATCGCCCTTATGCGGTGCGCGGCGTGCCAGTCAATCTGACCTGTTGATTGACAAGGAAAGAAACGTATTAAATCCCGAGGTCTCGATCGGCTAAAGTTCCGATCTGTCCCGAAAAGTGTATCAGCGAATCGCCCGATTTGCTATGAAGATGAGCGGCTATAGATCATTCAATAATCACGTAGCGATTGCAAAGAAACTACTGGAGCAACTTAAACAATCGACACAGATGCAACACTCGAAATAGATCTAATCGGCTATATGATGATAAATAAGAAAAATAATGATAAAGCTGACAGTTCAATCTCAAGCTGGATAACTGGTGATAAAACTAGAACAATAGGTAAAACCTATAATTCTAGTAAATATCGATAACTGGTGAATAAATCTAAACGAAACAACGGTGATGCGCCCGAAGTTAAAGCTTAGATATTATTCGATAAACGGAACCTACCAATTGGCCGGAGATCGTGTCGATGCAGCCCTGCCAACCCGTACGAACTCGTGAAAGAAAAAGATGTATTGGCGAAGTCGCCGACTTGAAAGTAAAGTACGATGAAAAAGTAGATTGTTTGTATTGATTGATGTGTATATTTTACAAAACCCTGACTGCTTCTATTTATACCCTAGGACTAAGACTCCTGATCAGTCACGATCCATTACAGACTTGACATAAATATAAAAACTACTATATCTATAAGACTCTCCTAAAGGAAACAGACTCCCGCAGGATCTTCTGCTGCCATCTCCTAGTCCAATCCGATCTCCTTTCATTGCTCCTCGACCGAGTCAGCGTCGCTCTTTGACCAACATCATGTCATCTTTGACATGGATCCTCTGTCATCTTGACTCAACATTCCCTCTTGGGATTCCATTGGCTTCATCTCTCTTCTATAAATAATTTATCTGTTGGCGCAAGCCCATATTGGCCCAATGCTCCAGCCTTTCAATCGGCCGACCCCCACCAACTCCATTCGCCAATCGCCCGAAACACTGCAGCGCCAATCGGCCAATTCCTAACTGTAGCGCCAATCGGCTGATTCCCAATTGTAGCCTTTAAGTCTGCCACATTGGCCAATCTCCTCCTTCCCTGACGCCGATTCCACACGTGTCAAAATCTGGCGTCAACACATGCCCCCCAGTTTCAGAGTAAAACATGACTTTTACTTCGAAATTCTTTTTTAATCTCTCCTCCAAAACAAACGCGGCAAAAATCTCCTTCTGTTTCGCGGTCTTCTACATGATGATTGCAATCTCTTCGATCTGGGCGCCTGAGACAACTGTTCCCCCGGAATTCATGTAGACGGCGCGGTAAAAATCCTGCCTTTACCCCTTCTCTCAGACCATCCTTAAATACTGGCGTTCCCTGCCGCTTCTTCTCCACGAACTCAGTAACTTCCCCCCGGCGAATCACTTTCTATCTTCTCCCAGCGCCCTTTTGGCTTCCAACCGCATTCTCCGGCGATCCTTCTTTCATCTACGTTCCGCTTCATTCCTTCAATGGCGGCACCATCAGCAACTCCACCAACCATGGAGGCTCCGCCAGCAACTCCATCGATGACGGCGGTTCCATCAGCGATTCCATCAGCAACGATGAGCTTCATCCCGGAGGTAAACATTCGAAACTTTCCCCTTTTACTTTTTGCCGCCCATGCATCTTTTAGATCTATTCTTAGTTCCTCCCTTTTTACCTTTTTTAGGCAGTTAGACACCAAATCACTATTCCCCTTTCCGAAGCTCCTGGTCTCATCTGCTTAGGCCCTGTGGGGAATCCAGACCCGACTAATCTGATTAACTTAGAAACCCATAGAATCCCTTTCAAGCAATCACCTATGGATTTGGGTCAGTGGTCAGTGGACCTATGGAAAGAATGGTACCAAAGAATGGCCAACTCTAAGAGAGTTCAATGGGATGAATTAAAAATCGGCCAGTGCATCAATCTCTCTTTGTCCCAGATGGAGAAGAATGAACCCCTGGTAATAGCAGCCTCCTATTTCTGGTCTGACGCGCTCAACGCGTTTCTCTTTGGGCCCGGACCCATGACCCCAACTCTGGCCGATGTCCTGATGCTGACCGGCCTCAACATTTCCTCCCCCGATACACCCTTTGATAACCTGATCAAGCCGACCCATTGGCTAGAGATGAAAGGAATCGGCGGGTGGAAAGGGTATATCAACAGAAACATGAGGACTGGGATGATTTTGGAGAGAGAACATTCAGCGTTCTTGATGATGTGGCTAGAGAAGCACCTCTTCTGTGGCAGAGCGGTTGGCCCTTCTTCCAACACACAAGCTCTAGCCGAAGCCCTGTTAAGAGGATCCGCCATCCCTCTCGGGAAGCATCTGCTAGGATCAGCCTACCACATGATGCACTAGATCGGCGTCAAACTATCAAAGGGAGAGCCGATTGGTAACCCTGGTGGCCCCTGGTGGTTCATCACACTCTGGCTCAACTTGTACATGAGCAAAATCTCCCAGTAGCAGATAGAGACAAAGACATTCCCCAACATTGAGTCAGAGGAAAACCCCACAGTACGACGACGGTGCACCTCTTTCGGCGAAGCGGCATCAGCTTTCCCTGGTTGCCAGTTCACCGCCACCCAGACAACCGAGTATTTCAGATGGTTTTACAATGGCTTTAGTGAAGAAACTACTAGTTGGTACCCGTACCAGAGAACAGAGCCACATTTTGAGCTTCCCTTCTGCTATGACTCGACGTCCAACTCCTTTGATAATGATCTCATGAACGCCTTGATCAAACCAGGGATCTTACCGGCGAACTTCTTCTCTGGGAAAGACTCCCCAACTTATGAATTTTATAACCCATCAGTTGTAGCACGGCAGTTCGGCCTTGGTCAGCTGCCGATTCAAGTTTATTTTGCCGGCCGCGCAAAATTCCGAGATGAGCTTACTAAGGGCCTTGATTACAATCGGCTGTGCAATTTAGTGCCAGACTCCAGCACCATTTATCTAAGCAATTGGATAGTCGCTCCTTTTGCTGTCCAACAATTCAAGTTATGGTGGGCAGAATGGAAGCAGCATCTCTTTTGTGCATCTCCTTCAACATATTGCAATGATCTGGATCCTCACAACATCGATCCAAACGCAGCGGTATTGTCCTTTTCTCGGCCGATTTCAATGTTATATCTTTTTATGCTACAAATTTGCCGCTAACTCTTATTTCCCTTTTCAGTCCGAAAGTCAACTTCCTCCAACGCAGAGCCGAAGTGGTAGGCCGATAGAGAATAGCCGCCCATACACACCATTCCCACTCATCGGCTACCATGCCCCAACCATCGAAGACATCACCACCGGCCGATCAAAACAAATGCCGAAGAAACCCTCTTTAAAGAAGATGAGTCGTTGAGTGCGTGCCCGTATAGAACCGGTTGATCAGTTCGCAACAGCATCGGCTGAAACTTTAGCTGTGCCGACTCTGTCGATTATTGAGGAAGTCGATCCCCAGGCTGCTACAGAAGTTGGAGCGGCTGCTGCATCATTGCTAGTAGAAGTTGTTCTGGTAATTTCGCATACCTCACATCCTTCTAAGTATTCTGTCGATATTAACTTCTTCTTTCTGTCAGGCTGCGCAAATCGCCCCAGTGCAATCTCCGCAGCAATCGGCTACATCCCAGGCGGAAACTGGAACACCAGCAATTCCTTCCACCGAGGTAGAGAGTCTCTTAACTCAATTTTTGATACTTAACCAAAAACTAACCAATTTTTGATGCAGGCTACCCTGTGTACGGCATCGGCCGGATGACCATCGGCCGGACGACTCACAGAGGTACGACATTCATTATATATCACCAGACTTAATCATTTGCATTATACTTATAAAATCCGCTTCCCATACCTTTCCAGGAGGCTGGCCCGAGCAGGGCACCGATAATTGTCGAATCTTCTTCTTCTGATGAACCAATCGCGCCAGTTCCCGAGATGAGGGTAGCACTCCCTCCGGCGCAAGCAGAAGAAATCCGCTTCAAAGAGGTAAGGAACTTGTCACCCAAATCAGCCGATTTCCCCTTACCGTCGGCTAATCCATATTATTAATTTTTTTATTCTTTCGCAGGAGCAGGACACTCCCAACAACAGTCTTTTTTCCTTTGCGGTTGCACTTTCTGACGATGAAGAGGTTGCCTCGCGCCAAGTCACACTGAGCTCGATCCTTGATGACGTCCATGCCAAGCTTGAGAGCATACGGACCCTCATCCAAGACGACATCGGCCGACTAGTGGAAGACGCCTCGCCGATTCGGCAACTACTTAGTGAAATCAGAGGCCGAGTTCCAGAGGAAGCGAAAGAGGCTCTGGTACCTGCCGCATACATAGAGTTAATGCAGATTCCAGTGTTCAGGGCCTTGCGCCATATGGCCGATCGCGCCAAACTAGCGAAAGCCCGCAAGGAGGAGGACTCCTACAAACATCGAGCTCAAGTGGTGCATCGACGAATCAACTTCCTTGAAAGCTCTCATCTAGATATCGTCGGTGCCATAGACCGCCTTAAACGGTGAAGGGCAGAGCTAGCCAAGGAGATGGAGCAGGTGACCAAAGCCATAGTTGCTGAAGAGAAAAGACTCCAAGACCTCCCATCCGTCATCGCAGAGCTAAAGCAGGAGAGGCAGAACCTGGCCCACGAAGCAATAAAAATCCATCGTCAAATGCTAGAAGTCCCTGGATCGGCTGATGACGACGAGAGAACCTTAGACTCAGCCAATCAAGTTAGGCAACGAGCGATTGCGGCTATTAATGCCCTCCTCGGGTGAACTGTAAAAGTACTGAATGCTCCGTAAACATTTAATGTCCTCTTGCCGTTGACGTGCGGATTCAAACTTTGACCGTCCTCTTCGGCAGCTTTCCATTTATTAACCCTTTTATTCCGATGGGACGCATCCTACCATTCCTTGACCCTCTTCCTTCTATAAGTATGAGGCCCCGTATCGTTTCCAAAGGCGTCCGCATCGCCCGTCTTCTTTTCCTCTAACGACTTGATCTCTATCCTCCCAGACTAAACGCCAAGATGTCTTCTTCGTCTTCTTCCTTCTCCGTCAACCAGGTATGAAATCTTCCTTTGTTCCCTCTCTTAACATTTCAATCAATCTGACGCTGGATGGTTGTTTGCTCCCCTTTTAGCCGAAACATCTTAGCCCCAGTCTGGAACGAGCGATTGAAGTCATGCATTCAAACGGACCATTGTCGCAGGCGGACAGAGATATGATCAAGGCTCATTTCGAAGAACTCAAAGATCATGTCCCTGCTGATGTCCAGAAGATCTGGGACCATATAGACGCTAATTGCTCCAGGCGGCCACCAACTGAAAGGAGTCATCCACTCCCTCGCCCAGTCGCCCATGAAGATGCTGCGGCGGGGACATCCCAACCTCCTCTCGACAGGAGCCACCCACTCCCTCGTCAAGTCGAGGTTGAAGCCACCATGGAGGATCTGGAGGAAAAGAGCATCTGCTTCTTGATAGAATTAGGCCGGATTGAGAGGGAGATTAAGAAAAAGTGTGGTCAATAAATATGTTGGTACTTTTGTTCTAAGGGCGAGTTGTACCGTGTCGGCCATGTACCCTGCTGTTCTTACCGAATAATAAATCAGTCAGACTAATCGAATGTTTCGTCCTTAAGGATATGTTATCTTTGCATCGGCTACATAGACAGGAGCCAATAGGAGTTGGCCACGTTGTCTTGATACACTCTATTGTAAGTTATGCACCCACCCATATACTAGGATAGTACCTCTTCAGATATCTTCCGTTTAAGGCTCTTGTGAATTCTTCCCCTTCGATAGTTTCTAGTATATATGCATTTCCCGAAGCATATCGGCCGATTTTATACGGCCCTTCCCATGTTGGCGACCATTTATCGAATTTGGGATCCTTAGACCCTATCGGCAGCACCAACTTCCATACCAAATCTCCTTGGGAGAATTTTTTGACCTTGACCTTCTTGTCGTACCACCTGGCCACCCTTTTCTTGTTTTCTTCAATGCTGATCAGGGCCCTTAATCGTTGACCCGCCAAATCGTCGAGCTCTCCCTTCACGAGGAGGGAATAGTCATCGGCTGTCAACTGATCTTGAAGCGATGTGCGCCTTGACCCCGTCCTTAATTCCCAAGGCAATACTGCCTCGTGACCATATACCAACTGATAAGGAGATATCATAGTGGCCCCGTGGCAGGCCATCCTGTAAGCCCATAAAGATTCGGTTAAAGACAGGTGCCACTTCTTGGGTTGTTCCTCTATCTTCCTCTTGATCAACTTGATTATCCCCTTATTGGACGATTCGGCCTGGCCATTGGCTTGAGCATAATACGGAGAACAATTCAATAATTTAATCCCCATATCGGCGGTGAACTCTTCGAACTCCCCTGAGGTGAACATCGTTCCTTGATCAGTTGTGGTGGTTTGAGGGATTCCGAACCGATAAACAATATGGTCCCTCACGAAATCGATCATAGCGGCCGATGTCACGGTCTTTAACGGAACTGCCTCCACCCATTTGGTAAAATAATCAGTGGCTACTAATATAAACTTGTGCCCTTTGCTTGATGGAGGGTAAATCTGTCCGGTGAGGTCTATCCCCCAACCTCTAAACGGCCATGATTTGATTATCGGATTCATAGCCGAGGCTAGTGCGCACTGCACATTGCCAAACTTTTGACAATCTTGACAACCTTTATAATATTTAAAACAATCTTCAAGAATCGTCGGCCAATAATACCCGTTGTTTCTGATCATCCACTTCATCTTGTGAGCCGATTGATGAGCTCCGCATACGCCCTCGTGGATTTCTCCTATCAGGACCTTTGCTTCTTCCGTTCCCAAGCGTTTGAGTAGAACCCCATCAATCGTCCAGTAAAACAAATCATCTTCGAGCAACACATATTTTGTGGCCTGAAAACGCACTCGCCGATCCACTTTCTTGGACGGATCTTTCAAGTAATCGGCAATCTCCTTTCGCCAATCGTCGGCCGCAAGTTCCAGAGTCATGGCGCCTTGAATCGGCCGATACCGGGACGCGTGTTGGGCAAGCCTATTGGCCTCTTCATTATAGTTTCTGGGAATGTGCTCAATAACCACAGACCTGAATTCCTTTAACAGTTGGAGGCAATCTTCGTAATAAATCCTTATAACATCATCTTTGCATTCAGATCTCCCCGTTAATTGATCCACAATGAGCATGGAATGCCCAAAAGTTTCCACCGCATCGGCTTAGATTTCTCTTAACAATTGGATACCTTTTAGGACGGCTCGGTATTCCGCTTGGTTGTCGATCGCGGATGCCTCTATCGGCAGAGAGAAATCATAACTTGCCCCCCGAGGCGATATGAGAACGATGCCGATTCCCGATCCGGCCCCACACGAGGAACCATCGAAGTATAGAGTCCATGGAACTGGTTCAATGACAGCGATTTCCGGTGCACAATGCTGAGCCACGAAATCGGCCATGACTTGACCCTTGACAGCTTTGGCCAATTCATACCTTAGGTCAAACTCTGCAAGAGCCAGGATCCACTTTTCAATCCGTCCTTTCAAAATTTGCATTGATAGCATGTATTTCACCACGTCATCCTTGCATACGACTATGCACTCTGCCGATAACAAATAGTGCCTGAGCTTGGTACACGAGAAATATAGACACAAGCACAGCCGTTCCACCGGGGAATATCTCGTTTCAGCGTCCAGAAGTCTTCTGCTGACACAATATATTACCCATTCTTTTCCTTCGAACTCCTGTGCCAGCGCCGATCCGATAGCCCGCTCATCGGCCGATAAGTATAGTTTGAAGGGCTTGTCAGCCTGTGGCGGGACTAATACAGGTGGTGAAATTAGATATTGCTTGATGTCTTCTAATGCTTTGCGTTGTTCTTCTCCCAACACGAATTCCTGATCGGGTTTCAATTTCAACAAAGGAGTGAAAGCTTGAATACGCCCGGACAAGTTGGATATGAATCTTCTGATAAAGTTGACCTTGCCGATTAGGGACTGCAGCTCAGTTTTATTCTGCGGAGCCACAACCTTGTTGATGGCAACTATGGTCTTCTGATTGACTTCTATCCCGCACTCATGGACCATGAATCCTAGGATTTGTCCGGCCGACACACCGAATGCACACTTGTTCGAGTTCATTTTCAACCCATGCTTCCTTGTGCACTCCAACACCTCTCGTAAATCGGCCAGATGTTCCTGATAACCTGTTGACTTGACCACAACATCGTCGATGTAGATTTCCACCAATACACCAATAAGGTTGTGAAAGATATAATTCATAGCCCGTTGGTATGTAGCACCGGCGTTCTTTAATCCAAAGAACATTACCACCCACTCGAATAAACCGAGGTGGCCCGGACACCTGAAAGCCGTTTTCAAAATATCTTCTTCGGCCATTAATATTTGATTGTACCCAGCATTACCGTCCATGAAACTGATAACTTTATATCCTGCGGCGGCATCTATCAAAATGTCGGCTGTCAGCATTGGATACCCATCCATCGGTGTAGCCTGATTTAGGTTCCTGAAGTCGATGCATACACGCAACTTTCCGTTTTTCTTGTATACTGGTATAATATTAGAAATCCACTCAGTGTAATGGCACTACCGAATAAATCTCGCCTCAATCAATCTTGTAATCTCGGCCTTTATATCAGGTAGAATTTTAGGGTTGCATCATCATGCAGGCTGCTGATACGGCCGATACCCTGGTTTTATAGGCAACCGGTGTTCGACAATGGACCGGTCTAGACCAAGCATCTCATGATATTCCCAAGCAAAGCAATCTTTAAATTCTTTTAATAAACTTGTCAATTTGCACTTGTACTCGGGATCCAAGCTAGCACTAATATACGTCGGCCTTGGCTTGCTACCATCTCCTAAATCCACCATCAAGAGACGTAAATCCGTGCCCAAGCTTCCCGTCTTCTCGGACGAACTGATCCATCTAGTCTGAATCTTCAGAGCCGACTGCTCGGATCGGCTGTAGGCCAAAATTGAACACTTTCAGGAAATCGGTGTCCCATGTTCTACTGGATATACACTTGACGTGTTCGCTGCTCCACTGTTGCATATCAACCGCAGCAACATTGTAGGCCGAGTCGGCAGTGACTATCTCGGTATTGTCGCCGACCCACTATGCGAGGCATTGGTGCATTGTAGACGGGACGCAGCAATTCGCGTGTATCCAATCGCGACCGAGCAACATGTTGTAGGACCCTTTGCCATTAATAATAAAGAAAGAGTGGGAAGGGTCTTACTGCCTATGGTGAGGTCGATGCAGAGCGCTCCGCGGGCGGGAGACACGTTGCCTTCGAAATCTTTGAGCATCATGTCCGTCTTGGTCAGATCTTCATTGCTTTTTCCCAACTTCCGGAACATGGCATACGGCATGATGTTGACTGCAGCACCTCCGTCTACTAGTAGCCTGGTGACAGGTCGTCCGTTAACGTGTCCTTTGAAGAATAGAGCCTTGAGATGTTGTCATTTTTCATCTTTCGGTTTCTCAAAAGTGGTCGTCATTGGCTCCAAAACCAATTGCGCCATCTACTCCTCCATCCTTGTCCCGTTGTTTCGATCGGCGGGCGCCATGAACTCCATCGGCAAGATGAACACCATGCTGACGTCCGCTGCCGATTCTTGATTGTCGCCTTCCTCATTGTTGTTTCTTTTAGGGCGCCAGACTCGAGACCTGTCGTCTTTCTTATCCACCATCTGCCTCTGCTCTTCCTCTTGTTGTTCCCATTGGCGCAGACGTTGGATCCTTCGTTTTTGAGATTTGGACAGTCCATCAGGGCACCACCTGGGGTTCACCGGTTTTGCCGGCGGTTTGGCACGCTCCCAGTCTGGTTCCCGTCCTAGGGGGTTCTCATGTGACACCCTAGCGTCGGCCATTTCTTCTAGCCGATCGTGTGCGCTGGCTCTACCCCCCAGTCACTTATGCTGGTTGATCCTGCCCCCCGGCCGATCATACTTTTCGAGCCTGCCCCTTGGCCGATCATACCGGTCAACTCTGCCCCCCAGCCGATCATGCACTGAAAGGCGCCGATCCTCTTGTTCGTGCCAGTTTCTGCTCATCGGCTCTGATCCTCTGTCTCTGGAGCGTGACCTCTTGAGCGGGCGATCATTGCGATATGGTCCGCTGCCATATCAGCTGATGAAGAACGGGCATCGCCAATGATCTTCGTGTCGGCGTATCATCTCTTCGCGGTGTCTCGAACTTTCCAGCTGCCGCTGATATTTGTTGAGCAAGAATTGGGAGGTGACGGGTCTACGCGATCGCTCTAATCCTTCGCCCTCGTCTTTAACCCGTCTTTTCCCTTTGACATCGTCCATCGTAGCCTGATTTCTGGGGTCCACGGTGCCGCTTCTTTTAGCCGATTCCGACGTTAGCACCTTAGTTTGAAGAACATTTGCACCTTAGTTTGAAGTCCCATGTCAGATCGTGACAGATATTACTGGAGCGACGGCCAATACGTTTTTTCACATAGTGATTGCAAAGAAACTATTGGAGCAACTTAAACAATCGCCACAGATGCAACACTCGAAATAGATCTAATCGGCTATATGATGATAAATAAGAAAAATAATGATAAAGCCGACAGTTCTATCTCAAGCTGGATAACTGGTGATAAAACTAGAACAATAGGTAAAACCTATAATTCTAGTAAATATTGATAACTGGTGAATAAATCTAAACGAAACAATGGCGATGCACCTGAAGTTCAAGCTTAGATATTATTCGATAAACGGAACATACCAATTGGCCGGAGATCGTGTCGATGCAGCCCTACCAACCCGTACAAACTCGTGAAAGAAAAAGATGTATTGGCGAAGTCGCCGACTTGAAAGTAAAGTACGATGAAAAAGTAGATTATTTGTATTGATTGATGTGTATATTTTACAAAACCCTGACTGCTTCTATTTATACCCTAGGACTAAGACTCCTGATCTGTCACGATCCGTTACAGACTTGACTTAAATATAAAAACTACTATATCTATAAGACTCTCCTAAAGGAAACAGACTCCCGTAGGATCTTCTACTGCCATCTCCTAGTCGAATCCAAACTCCTTTCATTGCTCCTCGACCGAGTCGGCATCGCCCTTTGACCAACATCATGTCATCTTTGACTGGGATCCTCTGTCATCTTGACTCAACATTCCGTCTTGGGATTCCATTGGCTTCATCTCCCTTCTATAAATAATTTATCTGTTGGCGCAAGCCCATATTGGCCCAAACGCTCCAGCCTTTCAATCGGCTGACCCCCACCAACTCCATTCGCCAATCGCCCAAAACACTGCAGTGCCAATCGGCCAATTCCTAACTGTAGCGCCAATCGGCCGATTCCCAATTGTAACTTTTAAGTCCGCCACATTGGCCAATCTCCTCCTTCCCTGACGCCGACTCAACACGTGCCAAAATCTGGCGTCAACAAATAGATATTTAAATCATAGATGGGCGTGAACCTGGCGTGTCCTCGTAGTACTCCTGCTCCTCCTGGTAGTCTTGAACGTCGTTCACCTCCCCAGAGTTGGGTCCTATTCGTAAATACGTATAAGTTCAGGGGCCAAAGTGCAAAAGCGTACAAAAAGTATCCAAAAGAAGGTCCAAATCACCAATTCTTATTCTAATGGATAGAACATGATTTTAGGTTAATTATGAAACTTGTTTCATAATTTTTTGAGGCCCGGTTGATTTATTATGAATTTCTAAAGGTTAAAAGCATTTATGAAAATAATAAATGAATTTCGGAAAAGAAAATCACACAGCAATGACACGTGGCGCCACCAGAGCATGCCACATCAGCATGACATCACTGTGGGGTCTAGCCAGGCTGACGTCAGCATGGGCCCTGCTGACGTCAACGTTGACTTGCCATCGTTGACGAGTCAACGGTCAACGGTCGCGGGGCCAACAGTCAGAGGACCCACCTGTCAGCCTCAGCCAAAGGCTGACATGTGGGATCCTCGGGATAGGTCGACGAAAAAGAAAAATAAAAAGAAAAACCACTATGGTTTCATGGGCTGAAAGTAAATTGGGCCGGCCGCCGAGCCGTCCCAATGGCTCGGCTGGGTTCTCGGCTGGGTCGGCTTGGGTCCACGGATCATAGGCCGGCTCAGGCTCGGCTCCTGGCCAGGAGGCCGGCTCAGTCCTTCGCGCGTCAGGCCGGCTCCTCCTCCTCCTCTTCTTCTTGGGCTGGCGCCGCCCGTCTTAGCCCACTTCGGTCCGCCCCTTCCTCTTCCTTCCTTCTGCGGCTGACCGGTAGGGCCAGCTGACCAGCTGCCCTCCTCTCACTGGCTGGTGGGTCCCAACCGTCAGCGACTCCCCAGATCCAGTGTGGCTGCGCCCAGATCCGGTGTGACTACGCATATGTGCGTGTGTTCCAGGGGTAATGCGTGGGCGAGCGAACGTAGCGTGCTCCGCTAAATGCCGTAGTGGCCCCTGCGCGTGTCGCACCGCGACGTCGTGTCGCACCGTGATGTCGCGTTGCGTTCATGGTCACCATGGTCCAGACATGACCATGGCGCGCTCGGGCTGGCACGGCGGGGTGAGGAACGCGGCAGGCAAGGTCGGGCGTGAGTTTGTATGCGGTGTGTGTGTGTGTGTGTGCCCGGCCGTGGCGTGATGGCACGCCAGAGCCACAGCGGCGCTACGCCGGCGAGCGGCGGCGACAGGATCTCGGCGCGGCTGGTTGGTGCATGTGTGCAGCACCCTAATGCTCCAGGACCGGGACACGGTTGCCCGTGTGCGCGCGGGGCACCAGCAGCCTGGGCCCACGTCGACGGAGCAGTGACGGGGCATGGGTTCGTCGATGGCGGGCTGCAGGCAATGTTGCGGCGGCGTATCGGGCTCCTGCAAACAAGGCAACTGTAACACCTCAGGTGTTTAATTTGCTAAACAAGTCTCATTAGCATAACAATATGCATAAGGAACTAAGAAAAGTTTAAAAGAAATGTATTATAATTTGGTTTTGCTTTTATATTGAAATATATGTATGTGTGCATGTGTACATGTACTCTGAACAAACAAATTAAATAACTTTCATATCGACACAAAAATGGCTACGAAATTGAATAGGCACACCCTCAGTGATATGATAAATAAAAGTCTAGTTGAGAACTTGGGAAGAATACGAACTTTCGCCCATGAAATGACGTGTCATCCGAATCATGCTTTTTGAGTTTTTCAAATAACTTTTTAACTATAACTCAAATGATCTTTGGCCTAAAATGAAACTTGTAGAAATTTTCCTTTTGAACAAGTTTCATGTTCAGAGAATTTTGAGTTGCAACACAAAAATGTGAGAAAATATAGTTTTACAATCCAGCCCCTCGCTTTTCCTGTATTCTCGTCTCAACCCCCTCCACTGCACCCGACCATGGCAGAGCTCGGCCGCCACGTCGCCGGCGATGCCTGACCGGCGCTAGGTGCCAAGCTAGTAGCCGGCCGCCCTCGCCACTCCCCCGGCCGCCCTCGCCACTCCCCCGACCTGCAGCTCGCCAATCGCGCCCGACGCGATCCCTCCCTCCACCACGCCAAATCCCCAGCACCTAACCCCGTGCCCGCGTCGCTGGCACGCGACGCCGCGGCCTGCCCACCGCCCACCGCGCCCAATGGCGTGCTCGGGCTGTGCCAACCCTCCCCAGCCTCGCCACAGCCCCCTCCTCCCTCCCTATGCCCTTTAAGAACCAAGCAGAGCCCCTACCCCGCGCGCAGCCAAACCACCGCGGCCTCCATTGCTGTCGCCGCCATAACCTCCACGCCGCGCCCCGACCCCCGGCCCTCCTCCGCCCGAGCCAAGCCCCGGAACGGGTTCCCCTCGACCCCCGCGATGCTCACCGGCCAGCCCCCGCCGGCTATCGCCCGCCATCCTCGCCGGAGCACCGCCCGCACCGCCCCCGCCCCCTAATGCTCCGTGGACAGCCCAGCCCCAACCAAGACATCCCCAAGGTATCCCTCACTTCCCTCCCACTCCTCCCCCTCTTTCCCCTCACCGCCGGCCCTTCCCCTCGCCGGAATCGAGCCCGAGCTCGCTGGCCGGCCGCCGATGGCCACATTGCTTTGATTTCATTTTTCCTAGGGGCCTGCACGGAAGATTCCAGGGACCCCTTTGTAAAAGAAAGTTCCACCTCTAGATTCAAAATAGTGAACTTTGAAAATCGTTTAAAAATAGTAAAAAAATCCTAAAAATGTAAACTAAATTTCTCTGAGTCTCTCATGAGTAGATCTACCATTGTTGTTACAAGCACTTGCCCAGTTTCTCAATATATTGTGCTCTAAATTAAATGGAAGGTTTAATAGCCTTTATTTGTACCCACAAAGGTTGAACCTGAGTTTTGGACAGTAGGTTAGTTCCTTGATGTGTAGACCTGTGTAAAAAGGTCATGACCAGAACACACCTCTAGCTAAACTTCTTGATAGATTTTTTTTATATGCCATGAAATGATAGAATTAGTTTTTCCCACTGTTCTATTATGATTCATACTATGATACTTTTAGTGTACTGTTACATGGATACCTAGATGCCACAGAAAAAGTTAGGGATATTTTACCTTTCTGTAACCTACTTATATAATTTTTGCAGTGGAGAGATGCATTAAATCAAAGTAATTAGTTTTTGTGCTCGGAAAATGTTCATCTTTTTACTATTAGACACCTTGGAGTAGATCATATTGTATAAAACGTTTGATGCACAGAAACCCTGTAGAACATCCTATAGAAATATATCTTTATTCAAGTAGGTGTACCTTGTCTTATTTCTTATGCTCTGTATCATGCACAATAAAATCTGAAAAATTTACAGTAACACATATATGGACATCTTAGCATCCTGTAAAATTTTTAGCACCAGTACTTGCATGGTTTGTCCTGTATGAAAATAACTATGTTCTAGCAGTGGCTATGTATTACATTTTTCATGTTTAATCTGCTGCACAAAAATATCTGAAATTTTTGCAGTGGTTTTGTCTCTGCATGTTGTACTCTGCATAAAATTTTCATCATCGGAAGTTACCTAGATCAGTAGTTGTGTTTAATCCATGCTTGTGCTTAGAAAATAAAGTTTCCAATGTAACACAACCCCTTCTTGTTTAACGAAGTTAAGTAGTTTAAGATGTACTCAATTAACGATTGCCCAACAAATATTAGCTAAGTAAATTTAAAACCAAATCTATGTTTTTGTGGACTGCAACTTTATCGTGAAGAAAATAAATGTCATGTACCATCACTACAACTCATACTTGTGCATTCATGTAGAATCGACTACTCTTGCTGACGGAACGTACGAGCTGGTGCCCGAGTCCAAGAGTGAGCAGCGTGAAGCTCAACTGAGTCTAACTGAAGTTTTTGAAGACCCGAACCAAAGTTCGGAAGAGCCCAAGCCTAGCTTTGCTCAAGAAGGCAAGCTCCACAGCATGAACCCTATTTTCCAAATTATGCAACTTATTACTCTATTTTTACTTGTGCATTAAGTTTATAGGAGTTGAATGAAAACTTAGTTGCATGATCCTAGGTACCCATGCTCTGAACATTAGATGTAAGGTTCGATAGAATGCTATGCTAATAGGACTAAGGTAGAAGTCGAGTGATTTCCTGTCACTAGCGAGAATATAGGAGTTGAATGTTTACTACATTCTGCAATCATAAGGTCAATGGACGAGGCTATGGTGCGATGTTCATGTTGATGATTGAGGCCCCGTCTATTTAGTAAAAAAATTGCTAAGGCCGCAGTATGTGGTAGTGGTGGTTAAGTCTTTGAACGTACTAACCACATGCTGACAATATGGTAATCGGTAAGCTGAGTAACTGATTGGCCCGGCAAGTGGACGGCACCCTCACCCCTCGAACTTCGGTCCCATGTGCATATGGCAAGTGCATGAGTGGTCACAACCCGGCGCCGTACCGTGGTGTGGAGCTCTTGTACTCTCGCAGGGTGGCCCCGATCCACAACCCGGAAAGAAAGGAGAAAAGTTGTGCGTGTGGACTCTAGGAGTAACCACGTGACGTGTGTTTAGGTTTCCTTTGCAAGGTTAAGAAATTCGATTCAAATCGTCCGTTTCTCACGGTTATTGAGACTGCTTGACCCTTTTACCACATAGAGTAAGAAGAGGAACAATGATGATGATTAATCTTGTTGGAT
Source organism: Panicum miliaceum (assembly GCA_032594955.1). Taxonomy (NCBI): domain Eukaryota; kingdom Viridiplantae; phylum Streptophyta; class Magnoliopsida; order Poales; family Poaceae; genus Panicum; species Panicum miliaceum. Next base: position 23,599,878 of record CM064062.1, read on the forward strand.
GCAAATTAATTCTTCCATCATGTATGATATTGGATAGTTGCTTACCTAGAATGGTTAAAGAAAACTAGAACTTGGAGCTAAAATTTGAAAGTAAGGACCTACTTGTATATGCTTTTCGGCAAAACAAACCCTCAAGCCAAAAGCCTTGCATGTCTAGGAGTCGCTAAGTATATTCCACTAATCCGGTAAGCCTTGCTGAGTATTAGTATACTCAGCCTTGTTTGTGGCTTGTTTTCAGGTGAGACTTCCGAGGATATGATCGCTAGTTTGACTTGGCCATGTACCCTTCCTACTGGTTGGTCGGTGGAATGGGATACGCCACCGGCCAACGATGATAATGCCGAGTGATGTCTCGTACGGTCTTCATCGAGACATCCTGTATCGTCAAGTAGTTTATCGTTATTTTTCTGCTGCATTGAACTCTGAAGAACTCAATTATTTTTGAACTCTGAAAGTACCTTGTTTTACGAATTCGAATTCAGTTGTAATAATAATTTATGATGAACCTGTGATGTAAAATTTGTGGAATGTTGTATCCTATGGGCTCACCTGCGTGTGAGTACATGTATGTGTGGTTTCGATCGGCAAAAACCGTGGTTGTATCGGGAGGTTACCCGACAGACCAGTGGATTACTCCGTTTGAAGTGCGAGTTAGCCCTGATTGCCCTTGTGGTGATGGTTAGCGCGCTTGAGCTAGATTAATTCAGGTGGTTCTGCCACAGCTGGATTTAGAGCCGAAATGCATACGCCAGAGAATGCAACAAGCCTTAAAAACTTGTTTTCATAAAACTTGACCACAAAAATTGTGTTTGCAAAATGCGTTGGTTCGTTAAGGATTGTGCCTAGTTCGTAAAGCCCTAAGGGATTATGGGAAAGTTACTAGGTGGCTATCTAACTTGTGAATATTATCAACTGACTCCCAGCACATTACTTTATGTCAAAACTTACTTTTATGCACAATCGACCCTTAAATTCTGTAACGACGCACTCATCGCTAAGGTAAGAAGGTAAGAATCCTCAGCCAACTGAGAGAGCTTGACCTTCCTGTCGGTGATGCGAGCCGAACGCTGCCCTCAAGCGGTGGCTTACTTGAGGTGCTGCCAATATACCAACTATTAGTTGATTATATTGGGAGTAGAAGATTTGGCGCAGGGTATGGCGATCGCTGTTCATACCCCCGTCTCAAGACGGTACCCCCTTGAATACGCTATCTTGATAGCGTATGTTAATGTCATCTGTACAGCGGGAATTGTACGGATGCCGTTCCTATAGTGAACGGTAATGAATACGGACGCTTTCATGAGTGCTGGCATGAAAGGTTCAATGGATATATATATGCTATATCAATCTTCTGCAGGTACACTAACCGCGATTACGATAAGAACAAAGGTGTGCCTCAGCAAACTGGACCAAGGCCCGCTACTCAGCAATTCCTTCGTCCAAACATCGCCAACCGTTGTTTCAATTGTGGACGTTCCAGTCATTTTTCTCGCGAATGCCCTCGGCCTAGGCAGCCAAATCAGGGCCAGGACTCTAACCAGAACAATAAGAACAAAGGAAAGAGGCAGACCATTCAGGTCAAACAAGGACGGATCAATTTCACCACCCTTGCGGAACTTCCTGAAGGAGAACCAATGATGACGGGTACATTCTCTATCCATAACAAGCCTGCAGTTATATTATTTGATTCTGTTGCATCACATAGTTTCATTAGTGCAAAATTTGGTGCAAAAGTAGGCTTGAATGTTTGTCACACAAAAGGGTCATATATGATATCAACACCGGGTGGAAAAATTGCTTCCAACCAAATAATAAGGCTGGTACCGGTAAAATTGGGTAGTAAAATCATCAACACGGACCTTGTTCTCTTACCCCTTGAAGGCATGGATATTATTTTGGGAATGAATTGGATGACCATGCATGGAGTCATACTGGACCTTTCTTCCCGAGCTGTTGAAATAAATTCACCTAGTCACCGGACCACAACCCTTTACCTACCATTCCGGGAGTGCACGAATTCTTGTGCTTTCGTGATGGAAGGAATCAAGCTAGATGATATTCCAGTGGTATGCGAGTATGCCGATGTTTTTCCGGATGACTTACCAGGAATGCCACCAGATAGGGATATTGAGTTCGTTATTGAGCTGCAACCAGGCACTGCACCTACCTCCAAAAGACCCTATAGGATGCCACCTAAGGAATTGGCCGAACTGAAAACACAACTCCAAGAACTACTGGACAAAGGTTTCATTCGTCCTAGCGCAGCACCTTAGGGATGTCCAGCCCTTTTTGTAAAGAAAAAGGATGACAGTTTAAGATTATGTGTGGACTACCAACCTCTCAAGGCGGTAACCGTTAAGAATAAATACCCACTTCCCCACATCGACGTTCTCTTTGATCAATTATCTGGAGCTAGAGTTTTCTCAAAGATTGATCTTCGATCTGGATATTATCAGATAAAGATTCATCCATGCGATATTCCTAAGACCGCCTTTTCCACATGATATGGACTATATGAATTCTTGGTCATGTCCTTTGGTCTCACCAATGCCCCTGCCTACTTCATGTATCTCATGAATTTGGTATTCATGCTCGAGCTCGACAAATTCATCGTAGATTTCATTGACAACATCCTAATCTATTCCAAGAATGAGGAAGAGCATGCTAAGCACCTACACATTGTTCTTCAGCGTCTCAGAGACCATCAGCTCTATGCTAAATTCTCTAAGTGCGAATTCTGGTTGGATAGTGTGAAATTCTTGGGTCACACTATTTCCAGCGAAGGCATAGCCGTTGACCCCAGCAAGGTACAAGAAGTGATGGACTGGAAACCCCCTACCTCTGTGCACCAGATTCGCAGTTTTCTTGGTTTAGCCGGTTACTATCGCCGTTTCATTCCGGATTTCTCCAGGATCGCTAAGCCTATGACTGAACTATTGAAAAGGGAGTAAAGTTTTTGTGGGATGAGAAATGTGGAGAAGCTTTCCACACTCTTAGAGAACATTTGACCAGAACCCCTGTGTTAGCTCAACCTGATAACACCAAGCCATTCGATGTTTACTGTGACGGTTCTGGCACTGGTCTTGGTTGTGTGCTTATGCAAGAAAATCGAGTTATCGCCTATGCTTCACGAGCCCTTCGGCCCCATGAGCAGAATTATCCAACCCATGATCTCGAATTAGCAGCAGTCATTCATGCTCTAAAAATATGGAGACATTATCTCATGGGCACTCATTGTAACATCTACACCGATCACAAGAGTCTCAAATATATCTTCACCCAAGCCGATTTGAATATGAGACAAAGAAGATGGCTAGAATTAATCAAGGATTATGATTTCGAGGTGCACTATCACCCCGGCAAGGCTAATGTAGTTGTGGATGCACTCAGCCGTAAGGCCCATTGCCATTGCCTATCAGTGGAAATCTATAATGAGACATTATGTTCAGAAATGAGGAAGCTTAGTTTGGAAATGATTTCCCAAGGCACTCTGAATCACATATCAATTGAGCCCACTCTTCACGACTAGATCATCATGGCACAACTACACGATGAAGGAGTTAAGATCATCAAACAAAAACTCTCTCTAGGAGAAGAGAAGTATAAATGTTTCCGCCAGGACCATAAGGGAGTTCTATGGTTTGAAAGTCGCATCGTCGTTCCAAAGAATCATGAACTCCGTAAGCAAATTCTTGATGAGGCACACCTTTCCAAATTTTCTATTCACCCCGGTAGTAGCAAAATGTATCAAGATCTTAGGCAATCTTCTAGTGGACTAGAATGAAAAGGGAAATTGCTAAGTATGTCTCAGAATGTGACACATGTTAGAGAGTAAAAGCCAGCCACTTGAAAGTAGCCGGTACACTTCAACCTTTGCCCATACCCTCATGGAAATGGGAAGACACAAGTATGGATTTCATTGTTGCATTGCCAAGTACCGCACAGAGACATGATTTCATATGGGTTATCGTTGATAGGCTCACAAAGACGGCACATTTTCTTCCGGTACACACCACCTATACTGCCAGGCAAAAGAGCTATTTCGATAGAAGGAGAAAGCCACTGAAATTTGAAGTTGGTGACCACGTCTACCTTCGAGTTTCACCAACCAAGGGTGTACAACTATTCGGAGTCAAAGGAAAACCATCTCCCAGATATGTTGGTCCCTATGAAATCATCGAGAACTGTGGACCCATAGCCTATAGAATACGACTGCCCCCTCAGCTTGCAGCCATCCATGATGTCTTTCACATGTCTCGGCTCAAGAAGTGTGTTCGAGTTCCTACCGAGGTTATTAAACAACAAGAAGTAGTGGTAAAGCCCGACCTCTCATATGTTGAGTACCCTATCAAAATTATGGATCAAAAAGAAAGAAGCACTAGGAGGAAAGTGATTAAAATGTACAAAATTCAATGGAATCATCACACTAAGAATGAAGCCACATGGGAATCCGAAAGCTATCTAAACCAAAATTTGCCGGGTTTTCTCAACTCTACCGAAGGTACACACACTGTCCACACTAAGCTTATTGTCCGAATCCCGGGGCGAGATTCTTTTTAAGGGGGGAAGGCTGTAACACCAGGTGTTTAAATTATGAAATAAGCCTCATTAGCTTAACACGATGCATAAATAACTAAGAAAAGTTTAAAGGAAATGAATTATAAATTGGTTTTGCTTTGAATTGAAAATAGTTGTGTATATGTGCATAAGTACATGTACCTTAATCAAACAAATTAAATAACTTTCACATTGATGCAAACATGGCTACAAAATTGAATAGGCACATCATTATTGACATGATAAACAAAAGTCTAGTTGAAGCCTAGGAGAGAATGCAAATTTTTGCCCAGGAAATGACGTGCCCTCCGAATCATACTTTTTGAGTTTTTAAAATAACTTCTAAACTACAACTCAAATGAACTTTGGCCTGAAACAAAACTTGTGTAACTTTTCATTTTGAACAACTTTCATGTTCATAGATTTTTGAGTTACAACACAAAAATTTGAGAAACACTTGACTTTGCAAACCAGCCCCTGCCTTTTCTTCTATTTTCACTTCCAGTCCCTCCCCTCTCCTCTTTTTCGCCCGACGCCCGCCGCCAGTCACCGCTGGCCACCTGGCCAGCGATGCCTGCCGCCCGCACCGCGACAAGACAGTCGCCGGCCGTCGTCCCCACTCCCCCGACCCAGCCCTGCCGCGCCCAATCGCGTGCCGCGCAATCCCTCCCTCCCCACGCTAGGATCTCAGGCCGCCAACCACGACGCGCCGCTGGCCGCACGCGCGCCGCCGCCCGGCCACCGCACGCTGCGCCCAATGGACGAGCCGCGCAGAGCCGAGCCTCCGCTCTATCCCGCCACTCCCCGCGCTCGCCGCCCGACAAGCCGCTGTGCCGCAGCACGCCCAATCCCCTGCTCCCGCCCGCCGCTCGCCACGCCGAGCCTCTGGCCGCCGCCCCGACGCCCAATGGCACGCCCCCGTCATGCCGCCCGCCCCCGCGCCTCGCAGTCCAGCCCCGCCCCTCCTCCCGCCTCTCTGCTGCCTACAAAAGGCCACACTGAGCCTCGTCGCGCACCCAGACACCAGAACGCCGCCACCGCCGCCATTACCGCCGTCGTGCCCAGCTCTCCGGCCACCCATTGCCAGAGCTGAGTCTCCAACCACCACCACAGCACTCCACCGCAGCTCACCGCCCCGCCCAGACCCGCCGGAGCGCTGCCAGCGCCGCCGCCCCTGATCGCTGTGGACACCTCACCTCCGGCCCTCCTCCGCCCGAACCGAGGCTCGGAACGGGACTACATCACCCCACCGGAGCTTCCCGACCTGCCAGCGCTGCCCCAACACCACCGGAGCACCATCGCCGATGCTCCACACCGCCGCCGCCCCCTGTTCCACGCCGACGAGCCCTTTCCGGCCACCCCCAACCCCGACCAAGGCCACCCCAAGGTAGCACTCACCTCCCTGGATCTCCCCGAACCTTTTCCCCTCGTCGTCAACGAGCCCCCTCGCCGGAATTTGGCCGGCCACCGTGCCAGCGCTTCCCAGGGACCCAATTGCAACGGTTAAAATCTTTAAAAGGGTCTGCACGCAAGTTTCCAGGGGCATATCTGTAAACCTGTGTTTAAACTTTGATTTCAAAAACAGCAAATTTGTAAAATTCATATAAAATCATAGAAAAATTGGAAAAATAAAACCTCAACTGTTCGGGAATTTTTACAAGAAAATCTACAACTTTTGTAACATGCATTTCTTCAGATGTTTGCTATATCTTGCTCTAAATTAAATGGAAGGTTTAGTAGACTTTAATTGTATCCACTATTGTAGACCTGTTCTGAACCTGATTTTTGGACAGTAGAATTGCTGCTTGATGTGTAGGCTAGTGTAAAAATATTAGGACCAGAACCCATCTGTAGCTAAACTTTTTGTTAAACCTTGTTTATGCCATGAGATGATAAAATTAATTTGTAACTGCTGTTATATTACGATTCATGTTGTGAAACTTTTCCAGAGCTGTTATATTGATGCCTAAATGCCACAGAAAAAGTTTAGAACCTTTTTTCTTTCTATAACCTATTTATATAATTTTGTGGTAGGAAAAATGCACTAATTCAAATAATTAGTTTCTATGCTTGGAAAATTTTCAACTTTTTACCGTAGGACACTTTAGAGTAGCTCATGCTGTATAAAATGTTTCATACTCAGAAACCCTGTAAAACATCCTGTAGAAATTAATCCTTAAACAAATAGGTGTATTTTTCCTATTTATTAAGCTCCATATCATGCACAATAAAATCTGAAAAATTTAGAGTAACACATATATGGATAGATTAACACCCTGTAAAAGTTTTAGCATCAATACATGAATGGTTTGTTCTGTATAAAAATAAGTAGGTTCTAGCAGTGGTTGTGTAATACATTTTTCATAATTATTCTGCTGCATAAAATTGTCTGAAAGTTTTACAGTGCTGTTGTCTCTGCATATTGTACTCTAAATAAAACTTTTATCACCAGAAGTTACCTAGTCCAGAAGTTGTGTTTAATCCATGTGCTTTGAAAAATTAGTTTCCAGAAGAATACAACCCCCAACCCCCTTCTTGTTTAATGGAGTTAATTAGTTTAAGTTATAATCTATTAACGATTGCCCAAGAAATCTTAACTAAGTAACTTCACAACCAAATCTATGTTTGTGTGGGCTGCAACTTTATCGTGAAGGAAAATAATCATCATATACCATCACTACAACTTACACTTGTGCATTCATATAGAATCGACTACTCTCGCCGATGGAACGTACGAGCTGGTGCCCGAGTCCGAGAGTGAGCAGCGTGAAGCTCAAGTGAATCTAACTGAAGCTTTCGAAGACCCGAACCAAAGTTCGGACGAGCCCCAAGCTAACTTTACCCAAGAAGGCAAGCCCCGGAGCATGAACCCTAGTTTTCTAAACTTATGCAACTTATTACTCTATTTTACTTGTGCATTGAGTTTATAGGAGTTGGATGAAAACATAGTTGCATGATCCTAGGTACCCATGCTCTGAACACTAGATGTAAGGTTTGATAGAATGCTATGCTAATAGGACTCCGGCAAAAGCCGAGTGATTTTCTGTCACTCGCGAGAATATAGGAGTTGAATGTTTACTACATACTGCAATCATAAGGTCGACAGACGGGGCTATGGTACGATGTTTATGTTGATGATTGAGGCCCGTCTGTTTAGTGAAAAATGCTAAGGCCGCAGTGTGTGGTAGTTGTGGTTAAGTCTTTGAACGTACTAACCACATGCCGAGAATATGGTAATCGGTAAGCTTAAGTACCGGATTGAACCGAGCCCGCAATATACTCCCCACCGTCTTGAATTCGTTCACATCTAGCTAATGGCGGGTGCATGTGCCGCCATGGCCAGGTCCATGGGGACGTGTAGTCGAGGGAGGTGGGCCTGTTCCATGGGGACGTGATGTGTGTTTAGGTTTCCCTTGCAAGGTTAACAAATTCGATTCGAATTGTCCGTTTCTCACGGTTATTGAGACTGCTTGACCCTTTTACCACATAGAGTAAGAAATGGAATAATGATGATGATTAATCTTGTTGGATGAAAAATTAATTCTTTCACCATGTATGTTATTGGATAGTTGCTCACCTAGAATGGTTAAAGAAAACTAGAATCTGAAGCTAAAAATTTGAATGTAAGGACCTACTTGTATATACTTTTCGGCAAAACAAACCCCTCAAGCCAAAAGCCTTGCATATCTAGGAGTCGGCTAAGTATATTCCACTAGTCGGGTAAGCCTTGCTGAGTATTAGTATACTCAGCCTTGCTTGTGGCTTGTTTTCAGGTGAGACTTTCGAGGATATGATCGCTAGTTTGACTTGGCCATGTACCCTTCCTCCTGGTTGGTCGATGGAATGGGATACGCCCCCAGCCAACGATGATAATGCCGAGTGATGTCTCGTACGGGCTTCATCGAGACATCCTGTTTCGTCAGGTAGTTTATCGTTATTTTTCCGCTGCATTGAACTCTGAAGAACTCAATTATTTTGAACTCTGAAAGTACCTTGTTTTACGAATTCGAACTCAGTTATAATAATAATTTATGATGAACCTGTGATGCAAAATTTGTGGAATGTTGTATCCTCTAGGCTCACCTTCGTGTGAGTACATGTACGTGTGGTTTCGATCGGCAAAAACTGTGGTTGTATCGGGAGGTTACCCGACAGACCAATGGATTACTCCGTTTGAAGTGCGAGTTAGCCCTGATTGCCCTTGTGGTGATGGTTAGCGCGTTTGAGCCGGATTAATTCAGGTAGTTCTGCCACAACTTGGCCGTGTACTCTTCCTTCTGGTTGGTCGGTGGAATGGGATGCATCCCCGGCCAATGATGATAATGCCGAGTGATGTCTCGTACGGGCTTCATCGAGACATCATGTATCGTTGAGTAGTTTATCGTTATTTTTCCGCTGCAATGAACTCTGAAGAACTCATTTACTTTTAATCTCTGAAGTGCTTTGTTTTACGAATTCGAACTTGGTCTGTAATAATAAATTTATGTTGAACCCTGTGATGTAAAATTTGTGGAATATTGTATTCTCTGGGCTCGCCTTCGTGTGAGTACTTTGTATGTGTTGTTTCGATCGACAAACCCGTGGTTGTATCGGGAGGTTACCCGACAGACCTATGGATTATTCTGTTTGAGGTGCGAGTTAGCGCTGATTGCCCTCGTGGTAATGGTTAGCGCACTTGAGATGGATTAATTCCGGTGGTTCTAACATAGCTGGTATCACAGCCGAAATGCATACACCAGAGAGTACGACAAGCCTTAAAATTTTGTTTCATAAAACATGACCACAAAAATTGTGTTTGCAAAATGCATTGGTTCGTTAAGGGTAGTACCTAGTTCGCAAAGCCCTAGGGGATTACGGGAAAGTTACTAGGTGGCTATCTAACTTATGTATATTATCAACTGACTTCCAGCACATTACTTTCTATCAAAACTTACTTTTATGCACAACCGACCTTTAATTTCTGTAACGACGCACTCATCGCTAAGGTAAGAAGGTAAGAATCCTCAGCCAACTGAGAGAGCTTGGCCTTCCTGTCGGTGATGCGAGCCGAACGCTGCCCTCAAGCAGTTGCCTACTTGAGGTTCTGCCATAATATCAACTATTAGTTGATTATACTGGGAGTAGAAGGTTTGACGTAGGGTATGGCGATCGCTGTTCATGCCCCCGTCTAAAGACGGTACCCCCATGAATACGCTATCTCGATAGCGTAGTTGACGTCGTCTGTCGGCGGGAATTGTACGGATGCTGTTTTTATAGTGAACGGTAATGAATGCGGATGCTTTCATGAGTGCGGGCATGAAAGGTTCAATAGATATATATACACTGTGAATTTTCTGGAGGTACACTAACCACAATTACGATAGGTTAAGATCGGTTAGGAATATTCGACTAGATATTATAGTAAGAGACGTATTATATGTGCCACCGAAACTAACCACGTAAGTCCAAAGTTATTTGGCAATTGTTTCAGTTTGTGAGGCCGAAAGATCATGCATGTAGCATGTTAAATAGAAAACGAATAAAAAGAAGCATGAATAAGGTTTGTGAATTGGATACATAAGCCAAGTCACCTAGCATATACTTTCTGCTGTTAAAACTTCAAAATTTTTGGACCAATATACAGTAAATAATCTTGTAAGAAACTACCTTAAGTTTTTCTGCCTAGTTAAGACAGTTTTGGGTAGTTAAATTTTTCGAACCATTTAGATACAGCTTCTGCAGAAACGTTCAATACAAAACTTTTTCCAAATTGGATAAGGACGTCACAGTTAAAATATGGTAATTTTTGGTTAAGTAGATCTTTCACCAAAAATAAAATACTAGCTCTCTGTTTTCTGGGAAATCAGATCAGACAGTCATGCAAAGATGTAAGGATATGTATATCTTAGAATGTGATCTAGCTCTGGAGTTGACTAGCAAAGTTGTGCACAATTATCCTAGGAACACTTTAGTGAAGATTGAGAATTTCTGGATTACTCAAATTGGAGCTATGGATTTTTGAATTTGCTTCCAGAAGTATTGAACTTTCAGCCTCCAGTTCATATCCTATGGCATGATCTTGTCGAAACTTTTACCCTTTGAAGATGATCCGTCTAAGCAGCAAGTTAAATACCAAAGTTGTCAATAATTTTATGTCCTGACAGCTCACAAAATTTCAGCACTATTGGACTTTGCTACTTTGAGTTATAGGCAAAATACTATAGCTCATTCTGCTGAAAAACAGCCAAAACAGAGAAATAAAGAACGAATTCTTCGACCATCTTGACTATCGATTTAGCCTCGGATCTGAATTCCAAAATTTTAGGTCACCAAATTCCCTAGTCAATGCTAAAATATGAGCTATTTTGGATGAATCTACTGAGAGCTATGAATTTTCTTGTAGCAAATAGTATTCTGTCCATGATTCTATCCATGATCTTTTGAAATTCTACATTTTCCGCACTATCCCTTTTGAATCGTGTAAGCAATATGGATCATGTTGCTAATGATAAACCTTCACGTTTAAGATATTTGGAGCAACCCGTGGTAACCCGGATGCTTTTGGTGCTAGTGGTAGCGGATCGCAACAGCTACCACCGCCACCACCCAGTTTGGTGGAAGTAATGGCCTCTCAAACCGAGTTGCTTCGTCAGCTTGTTCAAGGGCAGCAGCTCCAGCAGCAGCAGCACCATCAGCGGGGTGGGCACAATGTCCACCAAACTCAGGTTGCCGGTTATACGGATTTCCTTGGGACTTAGCCTCCTTTGTTTCACAAGATGGAGGAGCCCTTGGATGCGGACGCTTGGATTCGCACAATCGAGTCCAAGTTTTCTCTACTTGTGGTCCCATGTTCGGATGCAAACAAGGCTCGCTTTGCCTCTCAGCAGCTTCACGGTACAGCTCGTCTTTGGTGGGACAACTACTTTGCTATGCTCCCTGCTGATCACGTCGTCACCTGGGATGAATTCAAAACTGCATTCTGGGCACACCATATTCCAGAAGGTCTTATGGAAAGAAAGCTAAATGAGTTTCTTGCTCTCACTCAGGGTACCCGCACTGTACTTCTGTATGCTCAGGCCTTCAACAATCTATGTCAGTACGCGGGCTATCATGCTGACACGGATGCTAAGAAGCGTGATCGCTTCCATAGAGGTTTGTGTACCAAGCTCAAGGAACTGCTGAACCTTGTCAAGGCCGATACATACAATGAGCTGGTCAATATGGCAATCACTCAGGAGGATTGTATTGTGGCTCATCGTGCTATAAAGAAGAGGAAGGCACCAGCTGGACTCTCGGATGCTCATCCACCGAGGTATTGCTTAGTGCAAAATGTTGCGCTTACACCTCCATAGAAGGCCCCTCAGCCAGGGCGTCGGATTGTCAGGCCCCCATAGCAGCAAGGCATTGTACGACCCCCTGTGCCTTAGCAAACTGGCCCAAGGCCCGCTACTCAGCAGTCTCTTCGTCCGGGCATCACCAATCGTTGTTTTAATTGTGGGAGTTCCAGTCATTTTGCTCGAGAATGCCCTCAGCCTAGGCAGCCAAATCAGGGCCAAGGCTCTAACCAGAACAATAAGAACAAAGGCAAGAGGCAGACCATTCAGGTCAAACAAGGGCGGATCAATTTCACCACTCTTGCTGAACTTCCTGAAGGAGCACCAGTGATGACGGGTACATTCTCTATTCATAGCAGTTATATTGTTTGATTCTGGTGCATCACATAGTTTCATTAGTGCAAAATTTGGTGCAAAAGTGGGCTTGGATTTTTGTCACACAAAAGGGTCGTATATGATATCAACACCGGGTGGTAAAATTTCTTCAAATCAAATGATAAGGCACTAGAAGGCATAGGCATTATTTTGGGAATGGATTGGATGGCTCAACATGGAGTGACATTGGATATTCTTTCAAGGGCCGTTGAAATCAATTCCCCAACTCATGGAGCCACTACTCTTTATTTGCCATTCCGAGAGTGCATAAAGTCTTGTGCTTTCACGATGGAAGGAATCAAACTAGAAGATATTCCAGTAGTATGCGAGTATGCCGATGTTTTTCCGGATGACTTGCCAGGGATGCCACCAGATAGGGATATTGAGTTTGTTATTGAACTGCAACCAGGCACTGCACCTATCTCAAAAAGACCCTATAGAATGCCACCTAAAGAATTGGCTGAACTAAAAATACAACTCCAAGAACTGCTAGACAAAGGCTTCATTCGTCCTAGCGCATCACCTTGGGGTTGTCCAGCCCTATTTGTAAATAAAAAGGATGACAATTTGAGGTTATGTGTTGACATTCAGGGAACGACTGCCCGGAAACCCAGGAAGAAGTTTGTACATGAACAACAACAACGGGTTTCGTCCACAAGGAGGTCAGGGGTGGAATCAGTCGCGCCCCTACTACCAAGAAGGTAATGGTAATTCAAATTTTTTTAATCCTAACCAACCTTCCTTGAGGGATCTTGTCTTAAGCCAAGCAAAGACAAACGAAGCGATTCAAAAGAAGCTTGCCGCTAACGACAAGACCTTGGAGACCGTCCAAGCGAAGATGGATGGCATTTCCTCTACACTCAAGAACCAGCTGAGCTTCAACAAGATGCTTGAAACTAAATTAGCTCAGCTGGCCATCGGCAACTCGAGACTCCCCTGAAATGCGTAAACGCCATTAGCACATGTTGGGGTAAGCCAGTGCAGGGCATTTCTACTGCTAACTATGTAGGGAATCTGGCACGCCCACGCAGGGCGCAGCGAGGTGAGCTAATAGAACCAAGAGTGGAAGATCCAGGATACCCGGTGATCAGTTGTTCCATCTACGATTGTCACTTTGAGCAAGTTCTTTGTGACCTTGGAGCAAGTGTTAACATTATTCCCAAGGTAACATTCAAAAATCTTGGATGTCCTGCATTGTCCCCGATTTGTATGTGTGTGCAGCTTGCAGATTCAACAATCCGGTACCCTAAGGGAATCGTGGAAAATCTCCTAGTACAAGTTAAGGACTCGTTTATCCCCACGGACTTCGTAGTCCTTGACATGGATGGAGACTTGGGGATATCGCTCATTCTCGGGCGACCGTTCCTAAGAGACACCAAGGCCTGGATAAATGTTGGAACAGGAAGGATTCATCTCCGAATCATGGGCAGAAAGATGACATTCAGGTTCCAAACCAAGGAAGAAAACATGTACTTGATTCATCAAGACCATGAAGGAAACAGGCTGTGGGCAGAACCATGGTCCCCATCGGAAGATCTGCCTCCCACACCACCGACGACACCAAAGAAGAAAACCAAGAAGGTGTGGAGAAAGAAGAAGACGTCATTGTCCTCGACATCCTCTCCAGGTATGGACGATCCGACCTCAAGATAGACAGGTATGGAGAGGGTCCTGCTCATCGGACCTTAAACCAAGAGCTAGCTTGGGGGAGTTCCTCCACCAAGTGAATTGTAACCTTTATTGCTTTCAATAAAGATTATAAAAAAATTCTAAAAACCAAACAAACATTTCCTGCTTTAGTTTCCCTTTTCCATATGCACGGTAAGAATGCTTAGTCATTCCTAAGTTGAAAGGATGAATAATTGCTATGCTCTTGCTTGTCTACCTTGCTTAGTCCTAAAGCATGGTGTTTCCTAAGTTTGAGTTTGCTGGATGTTTAAACCTTTGTGCCATGAACCCGAACGTCTCGTGGGTTGCACAGGCTTTATCCAAGTCTAGGTTGTTGTGAGTTTAGATATGGAAGATGGAGCTTTATAATATTGTCCTAAGTGAAGCATGATGTCTGGAGCATTTTCTTTCAAAAATTTAAAAGGGAAAGACAAGTTCATAAATCATGTTCCAAGTCCTACCAGAGCCATATGTTATTTACATTGAAAAACCCTATACATATGTTGCTTGCTATTTCATTGAGCTTTGTCAAATTGTTGTGACCCTAGTGAGATGCTTTTCATATCCTCTTGATCAAGATCACGTGCACATTACACTCATTGCAACATTCCTACACTGGGAATTAGCAAATCCACCCATTGTAACACCCAAAATATAGGAGCCGAAACTTTTAAAAGTATTTTCATAAAAATCATAAATTAAAATTGTGCATGCATCTTTATTTCTTTTCTTCTCCTATTCTTTCTTTCAGCCAGCCCAATTCCTTTTCCTCTTCTTCTTTTCTTTTTCCGCGGCCAACTCCATGGCCGATTTCCTCACCTGACCCTTGCTTCCACCGACAGCTAGGACCCACCTGTCGGCGCCTTCTTCTTCTTTCTTCTTTCCTTACCCAGAGTCCGGATCGCTCCCGCGCCGTCGTTCGCGCCCCTTCTTTCTTTCTTCTTACCCCGAGTCCTCATCGATTCCGCAGCACCGCCTTCCTACTCCCGGCTGATCCGCCCCTATAAAATCCCGCCGAAACCCCGCTTTGCAACCAGAGCCAAGCTCAAATCTTTTCCTCTACACAACATTGTCGCACGCCGCTGGAAGTTGCACACCGGAGAAACGCCGCCGTCCCGATACGCCGCCTCTCCGTCGACTCTCCGTTCCGCAGCTTCTCCACCGCCATCAACTCTCGCTAGAGCTCTGCTAATTGGTGAGCATCAAGTTGCAAACCAGATTCCCCTCTCTCTCTTTTGCTCCGCCGCAAACCCAATCTCTCGCCGGACCCCTGTTTCCGCCCGCCGCCGTGGCCGCCAGCTTACAGCCGCCGCACAGCCAACCCGTGATCACCCTCACCTTCGCCGTACCGCCCACTCACTTCCCGGCATAAACCCAGCTTGAATCGAGCGCCGAAACACCGGATTAGGTGAAGCTCCGATCGTCCGCCGCCGCACTCGCTCGCCGCCGATGCCCAGTTAAACTCCGCTTCGCCCGACCCTTTTTGTCCCGTCGAACCGACGCTTCATCTGCCGCTCAATCTAGATCTAACGGCCAGAATCGACCTTCACTTTACACTGCCGATTTACCCGATCTTTTCCTTACTCAGCCGATTTATCCGACCCACTCCTTATACTGCCGATTCGCCCGACCCTTACTCCGCCGATTCATCCGATCCGCCGCCGATTCTGATCCAACGGACCAGATTCACCCGACCCTAGCCGTTCCCGAAGCTTTTGCAGGAAGATCCCTAGGTTTTCTAGGAATCAACCCGCAGTCCAGATCAGTAGAAAATAATTAGAGTTAAGCCCTTTCTTTTTCTGTTCCGACCCCTGACTTTTCTAGAAATAGTACCCGCCGTCCAGAATCTCTAGTTTTGCACCCCGACCCTCTGTATAAGGTTTAATTATGCTTTAGCCCCTGAATTCTTCAGATCTAGCCTCGGGAGACTCAAAACGCTAGCAGTTAGGTCCCCAGATCACTGTTTTAGCCATAGCTTCATCGTTTCAATTCCGATTTCAGCGATTCTTGAGCCCACCGATCCTTGCATCATGAACTACAACTTTAGCATTTTTTCAATTTCTGTTTGTACTATTTGTTGTATTGTTTCTTATTTGTTTGTGTATGCTTGTTTGTGTGATCGCGTAGACAACGTGACGTTCGAGCCAAACCAAGAGCAAGCTTACGAGGAAGAGAATCAGCAGTTGCTTGAAGAAGGCAAGTGGATTTCCTCCCCTGCATATTCTATTTGATCCCAACAACAGCATGAAAGTTCACTTTACTTTATTGTTGCTTGCATAAACTTGATGGGTTACCTATGCTAAGGACATACCTAGTCTTTTACCCCAAACCTTAAAAAAAAACCTGGGTTTAGTACTTTGTTGGGTAGTTACGCTTAGTTGCAAACTTTGGGATTGGTATTGGTTTACTCTTTTAACAACGTTGGTCACGTTTCATATTGTGGTTTTATCGCGTAAGTTCAAGATCAGCTTTGTTTAATGGGAACATGGAGAACCACCCAAGTGAACAGTGCAACCACAAAGTCATATGGCTCTGACCTTAGCCAATTAATTAGATGTGTAGTTTGCTGGTGGCCTCTTGGGGTAGCTACCTTTGCTAAGGAGCTGACCATTAGGGAGGTTTATGGACCACGCCGCTACTGAAACTCTAGCGGGCTGCCTAGCTCTCGACATGTCTTTATAAAGGCTTCGTAGTGTACCCTCGCCACTCACCTCGGAAGTGTTTAAGGGCCTTGCAAACCCGGGCGACTCAGGGAAACACGATTTGTGGGTAAAGTGTACAACCTCTGCAGAGTGTAAAACTGTTATAGCAGCCGTACTCACGGTTATGAGTGGCTTGGACCCTCACATGATAATGAAACTTGAAGATTAAATAAATTGTGGTTCGTGGTTTATGTTATGGTTGATGGTACCATTGTGATTTTACTAAAGTGGGTTGGTATAGACTTAAACCTAGTTAATAGGTGCTTGTTAATAAATATTTGACCGACTAAAAGCAACCACAGTTGCAAACCCGAGCCTATCCTTGATGGCCTTGCATTTTCACCCCACTTGCTGAGTACCAACCATAAGAGTACTCACCCTTGCCCCCTGCTGTTCAGAAGAGAACTTTGAAGAGGAGATCTTCGACGACTTTGAGGAGTTCTAGGTCCTGCGTTCACCAGACATCGCCTGTGGAAGATGGAGTTGTTGGAGACTTCGTATAGGGTATAACGGTTTATCGTTTAAAGATATTTGTGTCTCTTTTATACGGAGTGTAATATTGTTAAATACTTTATTTAGTTACTTTTGAGCATTGTCTTTGATAAATTACACTTTCCATCTATCATATGTGTGTGAACGAGATCCTAGCGCACATATGAGATGCATCTGGTTCTTTCTAGAATTAGGTGTGACAGAAGTGGTATCAGAGCTATGTTGACTGTAGGACGCTAGCCTAGATAGAAATGGTCGAAATTAAGGACTTATCTTCTAGAAAGCCATATCAGCATCAAAAATTCCTGTTATATTTCCATATAAAAACCTATGTTTACATAAACCTTCTATCATTTTCTTTCTTAAAGAAAAACATCCTGAACTTTACTCCCACTCTGCCAGATGGTCAGAACTTACCAAACTGCTCGCAAGCGCACCGGAGGTCGCCAAGTTCGCATTGCCCCAGCTGAACCAACTTCTCCTACCCAAATTCCAGCCCCTGTTGAAGAGGAGGAAGCTACAGAGGAAGAACCCGAGGAAGTCTATTATTTCGTGGATGGTGAAGATGGTCGCATCATGGCAATTGATGAAGAAGGAAACCAGTTCACACCACCGGCATCACCAGTCATTGAGAGATCACCACCACCCCCAATTGTCCCTGCTCCAGCCCCCTCCCCAGCACTGGACGTCGCTGAAGGAAGCCCGAGTAACTTCGCAGATATTAGAAGAGACGAAGACAAGGACAACAACAACGATGAAGACAACAACGATCAGAGTGATGAAACTACAGGGATGAGGCAGCTTTGCTGTGTTCGCACTTCGGATAGAGAACCCGGCCACCTGTCTTTGGTGCTACAAGGTGTTCTTCAAGAGTTGGGCAACCGCGTGAGACCTCACTACCACACGCACCACTACACCGACCCCGCGCTCGGCGACTACTACCTCTCTCGCGTCCACATCAGGATGGAAAGTGCCAGAGGCCTGAGGACCCTCACTGCACACGACTCCGCCACTCCCCACGCTACTTACGACGCCGCCGTCAGCAGTGCCGCCAGGAGAGCTCTGTGGTCCATCTGCCATACCCACCGCCAGGAGCTTCAGAACACGGAGTATCGCCACCTTCCTCGCCGCCTCAGTGGAACTGAAGAGACTATGATTACTCTGGGTGAAGATGATGAAGACCGCCTCAACACTCTTGCTCGAGTCACCGTCACTCTTAACACTGAGCTGGAAAGCGTCATCACTGAGCTGGACGATACTCAGGACAAGCTACTGGAGGCCCATGAAAAGATCCGCATGCTGGAAGCTCGACTGGAGGGAAGAGCGCCGCCATCCCCACAGATGGATGAACCCCGCTTCCCTGCATTGTCACCACCCCGCAAGAAACTTCATCGCGGCGAACCCGGCTCCATAACTCGCCCCGAGGAATAGGCACTTAGGCTCTTAGGCTAGTATCTCTTAAAGTTCTCGTTAGAATCATTTTCACTTGGGAGGACGACGATGTAATGATTGCGTGAGAACAAATGTTTGCTTTGAGTGCTATAAGAATTGCTTGATATAATATATACATTAATATCAGTTGGAGTTTTATAAATCCATATTTTGTTAAGATATTATCTTCTGTCTACCTATATCTAGTACACCTGTCTTATCCTGGGTTTATTCCTTAACGGTCAGATGGTGAACACCAGGACAGGTGGAGGACAGAATATCCCTAGCTCTAGGCGTGCTCGCGCAGTTAACCGACAGAGTCAGTTGCCACCACCGCCCAATCCAACAATGGAGCAATTCTTAGCAGCACAGATGCAGGTATTGCAGAACCTCACTGCCACTATCCAGAACATACAAGCTCAACAGAATCAGCAAGCACCACAGCAAAACCCGCCACCAAGAGACAAACACAGAGAATTCAGGAGCCACCACCCTCCTACCTTTTCTCACTCTGTGGACCCCTTGGACGCTGATGATTGGTTGAAGGTCATCACTAAGAAGCTGGACATCACACAATGCAGTGACCGTGAAAGGGTCCTGTATGCTGCAGGACGTCTGGAAGGTGCAGCCGCTGATTGGTGGGATGCTTTCACTGCTGCCCACGCCAACGCCAACACTATCACCTGGGAGGAGTTCAGAACCAACTTTCGCAGCCACCATACTCCAGCAGGACTAATGAAGCTCAAGCAGAAGGAGTTCCTAAACCTGAAGCAAGGTAGCATGACTGTCAGTGAGTACCGGGACAAATTCACTCAGTTGTCTCGTTACGCGCCCCATGAGGTGGATAGTGACGCAAAGAGGCAGGAGCGCTTCTTGGAAGGTCTGATAGGGCCGCTCAACTATCAGCTGCACAGTCACACTTTCCCAAACTTCCAGACTCTGCTAGACAAAGCCATTGGTCTGGAGAGCAAGCGCAAGGAGCTTGGAGAACACAAGCGAAAACTTCAGTCCCAAGGACAATCCAGCAGCAACACCCGTCCCCGCTACAACACACCCCAAGGATATCAGTCGCGCTTTGGAGGACAAGGTGGAGGATATCAGCAGAGTCAACAGAATCAACGAACTCCACCGCAGCCTCAACGTTACAACCAGCAGACTCAGCGCCACTCGAACCCGCAATCGTACCGTCCAGGCTATGCCACAGGTCCACCCGTGCGGTCCAACAATCCAGTCACCCCGGTCCAACCGAACGGATGTTTCAAATGTGGAGAACTGGGTCATTACGCTAACAACTGCCCAAAGCGTAACGTGCAAACTCCTCAGAATCAGAGGAACAGTGGACAAAGGCAGACTCCTCAGCAGCAGCAGCCGCGCAACAGCAACCAGACACCACTGGGCAACAAAGGACAACAGAACTGCGTGCGCGGAAAGGTGAATCATGTGGCTGCAGAAACAGCTGAAGAGGCTCCCGACGTTGTGCTCGGTACGTTCCTTGTTAATTCTGAACCTGCATCAGTTTTATTTGATTCTGGAGCATCACATTCATTCATTACTGAGCAATTTGCTGCAAAACATAATTTACCAATGAGTCCTATGAAACAAATATTACTAGTAAGCTCCCCGGGCAAGGAATTGAAAGCCAGCCACTTATGCCCAAGGGTCAGCATGAATATTATGGGGATAGAATTCCTAGCCAATCTAATGGTCCTAAAGACTAACGACATCGATGTGATCCTCGGAATGGATTGGTTATCAGGATGTGATGGTGTTATTCAGTGTCGCAAGAGATCAGTGCTCTTGACCAGTCCTCAAGGAGATAAAATAGAGTTTGTGGCATCAGCTTTGCCCAGTGCAGTTGGGATAGTGAACCAAATGAAGGGAATGCCTCTGGAAGATATCAGAGTTATTAGTGAGTATCCCGACGTTTTCCCGGAAGATTTACCAGTTATGCCACCTGTTCGTGACATTGAGTTCAGTATTGATCTTTTACCTGGTACTGCACCTATCTCTAAAAGACCCTATAGAATGGATGTTAAGGATCTAAGCGAACTAAAGAAACAAATAGAAGAAATGTTAGCTAAGGGATTTATCCGCCTGTTGACGCCAGATTTTGACACGTATTGAATCGGCGTCAGGGGAAGAAGATTGGCCGATGCAGGAGATCTGAGAGCTACAGTAAGGAATCGGCCGATCGGGGTAACAGTCGAAAATCGGCCGATTGGTGGCGCAGCCCACACCGATAGGATAGGATTATTCCAGAAGATCCTGGTCAAAAGCTGGTCAACGAGGCATGCTAAGTCGGCCGGAAAGCAATTGAAGAGGTCCTGATTAGATTAGGAAGCGGCGGCGGAAGATTCTGCGGGAGTCCGTTTCCTTTTTAAAGTTATTATAGATATAGTAGTTTTCCTGTTTTAAATAAGGTTGTAACAAGTCGTAATCGACCAGGAGTCCTAGTTTCAGGGTATAAATAGGAGTCGCTAGGGTTTTGCAAAAAACAACCAACATCAATCAACAAAATACTTCTACTTTTTACCAGTACTTTACTTTTCAAGTCGGCGACTTCGCCAATATATTTTTCTTTCACGAGTTCGTACGGATTGGCAGGGCTGCATCAACCTGATCTCCAGCCAATTGGTAGGTTCCGCTTATCGAGTAATATCCGAGCTTTAACTACGGGCGCATCGCTGTGGTTTCGTTTGGATTTATTCACAAGTTATCGATATTTACTAGAATTGCAAGTTTTACCTGTTATTCTAGTATTATCACCAGTTATCCAGCTTGAGATCAGGGTAATCGGCTT
Organism: Panicum miliaceum; assembly: GCA_032594955.1. Classification (NCBI taxonomy): domain Eukaryota; kingdom Viridiplantae; phylum Streptophyta; class Magnoliopsida; order Poales; family Poaceae; genus Panicum; species Panicum miliaceum. The sequence goes on from CM064062.1 coordinate 23,621,216, forward strand.
CGTCATCGTTCTCCTTCGATTCATCGCCATACAGCCGATTAGATCTGTTTCAAGTGTTGCTTCTATAGTAATTGTTTAGATTGCTCAAGCAGTTCTCTTTGCAATTACTATACGATCATCGGCTGACTCATAGCCGATCATCTCTATAGCAAATCGGCCGATTTACCTCCGACGCGCTCCTCAGGACAGATCGGAAATCCAGCCGATCGACGCGCCTGGAATTTAATACTCTATTTCCATGTCAATCAACAGGTCAGATTGACTGGCACGCCGCGCGAACCGCACCAGGGCGATAACCCGAACAGGAGCTAAGCAGATTCTCCCGGGTCGTGTGTCCGACGCTGAAGACCCATCGGCCGATTCCTATCCGGCCGATTTTAGCGCCAACACACTTTTGGCACGCCCGGTGGGACCATCCAAGACCTGATATGTCGAACAACGCAGAAATCTCTGACAGCAACATCATTGGGGTCACAGAAGCTGATCTCAAGGACGACCAGAGGGAGGAATTGGCCAAACATCTAGAAGATTACAAGAAGATATACCTCCAGTCGTTCAGTCGTACCAGAAGCGGGGAAGCAGTTAGGAAGGCTCCTATTCCAGCACCTCGCCACATCACCATTGCTGAAGACTCGGGCAAGATGTCAGAGATGATTCAACAGTCCGTGTATCAAGCATTCATTGACCAATCCTCAGTGATGAGCAACACGGTGTACAACGCCGTCGTCAACTCTCTGGCTAGCGGAGCCGTTCAAGGTCATCAGGGACCGGCATATGCCCCTCCAACTACCTTGCCGGCCATAAGCTTACCGTACACATCCCAATCGGCTTCTCAGCCGATATTGACGCAGCGCGAAGGATACAGCTCTCCACCACTTCCGGCGTCTCCAAGATACAGCGGTGCACCATGTCTCCCATCGCGAGCGCCGCTTCAACCCATTCAAATGGCTCCTGTGCAAACACTGCCTACGAGCTCAGTGCCTTGGGGGGCATCAGCCACGACGTATTTTCCCGAGCCAGCGAACGGGCATGGCACTTATCCGTTCCAGGTGCCGTACCAATCAGCCGCCCGGCCAACGGTCTCCCAGTACCAGCCGATTTCACCAGAAATCGGCAGGGGGCATCAGCCATGACGCAGTTTCCTGGGCCAGCGAACCAACATGGCACTTATCCGTTTCAGGTGCCGCACCAATCGGCCGCCCGGTCAACGGTCTCTCAGTACCAGCCGATTTCACCAGAAATCGGCAGGGGGGCAAGCACTGTGGAAGTATTCAGAAGCACGGTGCCAGCAACGACGTACGAAGGGGGTGCGGATGCGTTTCGCCAGCAGTTATCGGCCGCCCAGCAAACTTCGCCGATTCATCACCTGGCCGAACCAGCCCTTCAACACGTGCCTGCACCGCGAACAACTGTTCATCAGCAGCAGGTGGACTGGACGGCAAGAATAGCAGAAGTAATCCAAGATTAGTTTGGGCTGAAGCCGAAAGTTCAAACTTATACTTACAAGACGCCGTATCCATCGGCCTATGATTCGTTGCCGTTCCCGCACCGCTACAAGGTTCCTGATTTCACCAAGTTCTCAGGGACGGATGACACATCCACCGTGGAGCACATCAACAGATTCATCATCCAGTGCGGAGAAGCTGCCACGCAAGACGCTCTGAGGGTACGGTTATTTTCATCATCTCTATCCGGATCGGCCTTCCAGTGGTTCACCACTTTACCGCCAAATTCTATCGTCACGTGGGCCGATCTGGAGAAACAATTCCACAAGTACTTCTATGCAGGGGTACACGAGATGAAGATTTCGGACTTAACCAGCCTCAGGCAAAGAAGCGATGAGCCAGTGACAGGATACATACAGAGGTTCAGAGAAATCAAGAACAGGTGCTACAGTCTGGCTCTGACCGATGCACAGTTGGCCGATATCGCTTTCCAAGGTCTCTTGCCGCAAATCAGAGAGAGGTATGCCGCCCAAGAGTTTGAGAGCCTGAGTCAAATCGTCCACCGATTGTCAGGGCAGGAGATTCGACCACTTGAACAGCGGAGGAGCTTCCAGAAGAAAGTGGCGTACTTGGAGGGATCTGAATCTGACGCGGAGGAAGAAATCGGCCTGGCGGAATGGGTAAAAGGAAAAAAGCCAATATCCTGCCCCTTTGGCAAGAAGGAGCCAGAGACATTCGGCTTTGACACGTCCAAGGCCGATAAAATTTTTGATCTACTGCTTCAGGAGGGACAGATCAAGCTGTCGCAACATCACACCATCCCTACGACCGATCAGCTGAAGAAGATGAAGTACTGCAAGTGGCACAACGCTACTTCTCAGATTTGAGACTCCAACCAAATCGGCAATGCCGATGAAGATAGACCAGCACCCCTTCCCGGCCAACACGGTCAACGCTGGAGAAGAATCAAGTCAAACCAAGGTGCTGACGTCAGAATCGGCGAGAAAAGACGGCGTTGTCGATCCCCGGAGGCAGATCACGACGGAAGAAATCGGAAGGAACAGGCGAGGACCAGAACGACCACACAGGCCTGTCACCTCCCGATTTCTACTCAGTAAATATCGGCGGCAGCAAGAACAAGCACAACACCAGGAAGAGATGATACGCCGGCGTGAAGATCACTGGCAGTGTCCTTTCTTCATCCACTGCTGGGAGAACGACATCAGACTGCCCTCTGCCGATAACTGTCCGGAGTGCAACGGATCAAACCGCAACGATCGCCCGAAGCCACACTCTAGGGACAGAGGATCAGAGCCGATCAACAGAAATCGGCGTGAAGAACGGCGCGTTTCGGTGCATGATCGGCTGGGGGGCAGAGTTGACCAGTACGGTAGGTCAAAAAGCAAGATCGGCCAGCAAGATGGACTGGGGGGCAGGATCAGCGCGCACGATCGGCTGGAAGAGATGGCCGATGATAGGATGTCAGACGAAGATCCCCTAGGAAGGGAACCAGATTGGGGACACGCCAAACCATCGGCCAAACTAGTGAATCCCAAGTGGTGTCCTAACGGTCTATCCAGATCCCAAAAGCGGAGGATCCAACGCCTACGCCAGTGGGAGCATCAAGAAGAAGAACGGAGACAAGTGCCAGAGAGAAGGAATGTGAGGTTTCGAATTTGGCGCCCAAAGAAGAATGATCAGGAAGCAAACAACCAAGAATCGGCGGCCGAGATCGATATGGTTTTCATACTACCAATGGAGTTCATGGCGCCAAGCGATCGGGACAAAGTGATAAATACAGAGGAAGAGCAAATGGCACAACTGGTATTAGAGCCGATGACGGCTATGTTTGAAAAGCCAGAGAAAGAAAAACGACAGCACCTCAAAGCGCTGTTTCTCAAGGGCTATGTCAACGGGAGACCCGTCACCAGATTGTTGGTAGATGGAGGAGCGGCGGTTAACATCATGCCGTATGCTATGTTCCGCAAGCTGGGCAAGGGCGATGACGACCTCACCAAGACGGACATGATGCTGAAAGATTTCGAAGGCAACGTGTCGCCTGCCCGCGGGGCACTCTGCGTCGACCTCACCATCGGCAGTAAGACCCTTCCTACCACTTTCTTCGTCATTAATTGCAAAGGGTCCTATAATATGCTGCTCGGTCGCGACTGGATACATGCAAACTGCTGTGTCCCATCTACTATGCATCAATGCCTTGTGCAATGGATCGGCGACAGTACAGAGATAGTCGCAGCCGATTCTGTCTACAGTGTTGCAGCGGCCGATACGCAACAGTGGAGCTGCGAGCACATCAAGTGTATATCTGGCAGGATTTGGGACACTGACTTCCTGAGAGTGTCTGATTTCGGTCTACAGCCGATCCAAGCAGTCGGCTCCGAAGATTCAGAATAAATGGATCAGCTCATCCGAGAAGATGGGAAGCTGGGGCACGGGTTCACGTCGGCCGATCTGTTAGAGATGGAGGATTTGGGAGATAGCAGCAAACCGAGGCCGACGTACGTTAGTGCCAATTTGGATTCTGAGTACAAATGCAAATTGATAAAATTATTGAAAGAGTTCAGGGATTGCTTCGCTTGGGAATACCACGAGATGCCAGGACTAGACCGGTCTATTGTTGAGCACCGGTTACCTATAAAATCAGGATATCGGCCGTATCAGCAACCTGCACGGCGGTGTAATCCCAAGATTCTACCTGATATAAAGGCTGAGATCACAAAGTTGATTGAGGCAGGATTTATTCGGCAGTGCCGTTACGCCGAATGGATTTCTAACATTGTGCCTGTATACAAGAAGAATGGAAAATTGCGTGTGTGCATCGATTTCAGGAACTTAAATCAGGCTACGCCAATGGATGGTTATCCGATGCCAACGGCCGATATCTTGGTGGATGCCGCCGCAGGCCACAAAGTCATAAGTTTCATGGATGGGAATGCCGGATACAATCAGATATTAATGGCCGAAGAAGATATTTCGAAAACGGCTTTTAGGTGCCCAGGCCATCTTGGTTTATTTGAATGGGTGGTCATGACTTTTGGCTTGAAAAACGCCGGTGCTACATATCAACGGACCATGAACTACATCTTCCACAAACTCATTGGTTCATCAGTGGAAATTTATATAGATGACGTCGTGGTCAAGTCGAAAGGTCACCAGGATCATCTGGCCGATTTACAGGAAGTGCTGGAGTGCACAAGGAAGCATGGACTGAAGATGAACCCAAACAAATGTGCGTTTGGTGTATCGGCCGGACAATTCTTGGGATTTATGGTCCATGAGCGTGGGATAGAAGTCAGCTGCAAGACTATAGACGCCATCAATAAAGTAGTGGCTGTGGCAGAACCACCTGAATTAATCCGGCTCAAGTGTATTAACCGTCACCATTAAGGCATCCTCGGTTAACCTTACACTTCAAACGGAGTAATCCACTGGTCTGTCGGGTATAACCTCCCGATACAACCACGGTGAACGGATCGAGCGCCGTACATACAAATGCTCATGCGACGATGAGCCCAGAGAATACCACATTCCAGCAAGTATTACATCATTTGCATAAGTCAATATTACAGACCTAGTCCTGAGTTTAGAAAACAAGTACTTTAATTAACATAAATAAGTTCTTCAGAGTTAAATTGCAGCGGAAATAAACAACGGAAGCTACTCGACGATACAAGATGTCTCGATGAAGCCCGTACGAGACATCACTCGGCCTTATCTCCTTTGGACGGGGGCGCATCCCATTCCACCGACCAACCAGGGGGAAGAGTGCAGGGCCAAGTCAAGCTAGCAATCATGTCTTCAAAGGGCTCACCTGAAAACGAGTCACAAGCAAGGCTGAGTATACTAATACTCAGCAAGACTTACCCGTGTAGTGGGAACTACTCCACCGACTCTAGATATGCAAGGCTTTTTGGCTCAGGGGTTTGTTTTGCCGAAAAGCATCTACAAGTGGGTCCTTACTTTCAACTTTTAGCTCAAGATTCTAGTTTCGTTAGCCAGTCTAGGTAAGCAGCTATCTAAAGCATACATGGTGAAGCATTAAACTTTCCATCCAACCAGTTCATTCATCATCATTGTTCCTCTTCTTACTCTGTGGGTAAAAATGGTTAAGCAGTCTCAATAGCCGTGAGAAACGGACGATTCGAATCGAATTTCTTAACCTTGCAAGGGAAACCCAAACACACGTCACGTGGTTACTCCCTAGAGTCACACGTGCAACTTTTCCCCTTTCTTTCCGGGTCGTGGATCGGGGCTACCCTCCGAGAGTACAAGAGCCCCACGCCACGGTTCGGCGCCGGGTCGTGACCACTCTCTGCACTCGCCATATGCACATGGGACCGAAGTTCAAAGGGTAGGATGCCGTCCCCTTGCCGGGCCAATCAGGTACTTAAGCTTACCGATTCCCATAATCTCGGCATGTGTTTAGTACGTTCAAAGACTTAACCATCACTACCACACCCTGCGGCCTTAGCATTTTTCACTAGACAGACGGGCCTCAATCGTAACCATCGTTACATAACCCGTCCGTATCCTTATGATTGCAGCGTGTAGTAGTCATTCAACTCCTATTTTCTCGCGAGTGACAGGAAATCACTCGACTTTTACCGGAGTCCTATTAGCACAGCATTCTATCGAACCTTACATCTAGTTTTCAAGCAAGGGTTCCTGACATCATGCAACTAAGTTTTCATCCAACTCCTATAAACTTCATGCACAAGCAAAGAGTAATGAGTGGCATAATTTCGGAAAGAATGGGTTATGCTCCGGGGCTTGCCTTCGTAGTTCGCTTGGGGATCTTCCGAACTTGGGCTCGGGTCTTCAAAAGCTTCAGTTAGATTTGCTTGAGCTTCGCGCTGTTCACTCTCGGACGCGGGCACCAGCTCGTAGGTTCCGTCGGCGAGAGTCGTCGATTCTACATGAGTGCACAGTTTAAGTTGTGGAAATAGCACTTGATTACGATTTGAGAGTCATTACTACAAGGGATAAATTCTGGTCATGAAATTTTGGATTTAGGCAGATCAAGGAAAGGTGTGCTTACTGTAAAATTTTCAGCCAATTTTATGTAACAGATTAATTCCGAAAAATAGATTTCCTTGTTGCTGTTAGACACTTGTTCTTTTTGTACAGAACAACTGGTGTGACAAATGAGTCTAAGATTTTTACAGAGCTTTCACTTAAGCATGCAGAAGCTACTGTAATTTTTGTAGGATTTATTATGCAGTATTCAGAGCATAGAAAATATGACATTCTACACCTAGGCTTTTTAAAGATTCATTTGTACAGGACCCTACATAGGGTTTTTGTCCATGAAACTTTTTACACAGCAACCTCTACCACAGTGTAACTCCCAGTAATAATTTGGGGATTTTCCAAACTACGTTACTATTTTCTTGATTTAATGTATGTTATTAGCACATAAATCAAATAAATAGGTTACTGTGAGATAAAAAGTCTCCTAATTTTTCTCTGGCTTCTAGTTACCAATACATTAGCATAGGAAAATTTTCAAGGGGTGACTCACCACCTAACTACAGGGATAAAACATTCCATTTACACATGAATTAAAACTAAGTTTAACAAACAGCAGAGCTAGAGATGGAATTTGTGCCTGATCTTTTTACACAGTCCTAATCATCCAGCAACTAATTCACTGCCCAAAATTCACGGTCAGCATTGCTCTAGAACAGTGGGTATAAAATATGTCCATTTAAGCTTCTATTTAATGTAGAGCAAAATATTTTGAGATTCTGAGAAAATTTTTGTAATAAAAGTGGTAGAGCTTGTTCTTAGGATTCCAGAACAGTTGAGTTTGCATTTTTCTGAATTTTCTACGATTTTATACGAATTTTACAAGTTCACTGAATTTGAATCTAGGTTTGAAATTTTCTTTTACAACTAGGTCCTTGAATCTTACGCTCAGACCCTTCTAAAGATTTAAATCCTTGCAATTGGGTCCTCGGCGGCTCGGGTGCGGCGGCCGGCCGAAATTCCGGCGAGGGGGCTCGCCGGCGGCGAGGGGCGGGGGTCGGGGAAGGTCCAGGGGTGCGAGGGCTACCTTGTGGGGGTGTTGTTCAGGTGGGGGACGGCCGGGAAGGGCTCGCCGGCGTTGGAGCAGAGGCGGCGGCGGCGCGGCTCGCGTCGACGGCGGTGCTCCGGCGGGCTTGGGGCGGCGTGGTCCGGCCAGTGAGCTTCAGTGGCGCGTGGGGAAGCTACTCCGGGGCTCGGCTTGGACGGAGGGGGTCGGAGTCGTGCTGTCCACGGCGAGCAGGGGCGGCGGCGGCGACGGCAGCGCGGGCGGCGGTGCTCCGGTGGCTCTGGGTGGCGTTGGGTGGGTCGGTGAGCTGCGGTGAGGTGATGTAGTGGTGGCTGGGTGCTCGGTTTGGGCAGTGGGCGGCTGTGGAGGGCTGCCCACGGGCGGGTGGTGCTCGGCGGCGGCGATGGCGCGGCGGGGCGTTCTGGTGGCGGGGCTTCGCGCGGGCGGTCGGGGTGGCGTTTTTGTAGGGACAGGAGGGGGCGTGGAGATGCCTGGGTGACGCGCGGGGCGGGACACGGCAGCGGCGTGCACTGGGCGCGGCGGGCGGCGGCAGAACGCCGGCGCGGCGTGCGGGCGAGCGGGCGCGGTGACTGGGCGGCCGCGATTGTGGCGTGGGCGCGGTGAGATAGTGCCGGGCGCGGAGTGGGGAAGCAGCAGCGGCAGCGGCTCGGGCGGAGGGCAGGCGCGGCGACTGGTGGGGCGCGGGGGCCGGGGCGGCACGGCGGAGCGCGGGTACTGGCCGGGCGGGCGGCGGCCGGGGCGCGGCAGCACGCGCGGGCGGGGACTGGGCGGCGCGGCGTCGGGGCGGGGGAAAGCCGGCCGTGGCGGGGTGGTGCGGCGGCCACTGGCCTGGCGCTCCGCGCCGGTCAGGCGACGCCGGCCACCTGGCGCGCGGCGGGCGGGCGCGCGCGCGCGCGGCGCGGCAGAGCAGAGGGGGGGGGATGCCAGGGACCGAAATGCAAAAATTCGAAGAAGTTCAGGGGGCTGGGTGCAAACAGAGCGTTTTCTCCTCTTTCTGATTTGAATTTCAAAAACTTTTGAACACGAAAGTTGTTCAAAACAAAAGGTTCTACAACTTTGGTTTCAGGCAAAATTTCATTTGGCTTATGGTTTTAAAGTTATTTTAAAAGTTTCAATTGTGTCCAAATGTGCCCAAATTTAATTTGAATTCCAACTGAGCCCGTTTTAAATTCTTTCCACCCTCTCATTAGTTGGTTTAACACATGGAGTTATGCTTATGTCATTGATTTTGGATTTGCAATTACCAGGGTTGTCACAGCCTTCCCCCCTTAACAAGAATCTCGCCCCGAGATTCGGTAGTTCTTAGTGTGGGCGTGGGTGCACATACCAGTGGTTGAGGCAAGAAACCCAGGGAAATGTTGGTTCAGGTAGCTTTCCGTTTCCCAGGTGGCTTCTTCTTCCGTGTGGCGATTCCATTGTATTTTATACATTCTAATCACTTTCCTCCTGGTCTCTCTTTCTTTTTGATCCAAAACCTTAACTGGGTGTTCGACATACGAGAGATCGGGTTCCAACGATACTTCTTGTTGTTCCACAATCTCGGTAGGGACTCGAATACACTTCTTGAGTTGAGATACGTGGAAGACATCATGGGTGGCCGTGAGCTGAGGGGGCAGTCGTAATTTGTAGGCTACGGGTCCGCAGCTCTCCATGATTTCGTAAGGGCCAATATAACGGGGAGCTAGTTTGCCTTTGATTCCAAATCTTCGCACTCCCTTGGTTGGTGAAACTCGAAGATAGACATGATCGCCAACTTCGAACTTTAGAGGCTTTCTCCTTTTGTCAGCATAGCTCTTTTGTCGGGCTTGTGCGGCTCTAAGATTTGCTTGTATTACTTTTACTTTCTCCTCTGCCTCGATTACCAGGTCGGGTCCAATTATTTTATGTTCTCCGGTTTGTGACCAGCTCAAAGGGGTTCGACACCTTCGTCCGTACAGGGCCTCAAATGGTGCCATTTTCAAACTCGTTTGGTAGCTGTTGTTGTAAGAGAACTCTGCCAGGGGTAGGCATTTGTCCCAATTCTTGTCATAATGAATGACACAAGCTCTCAGCATGTCTTCAAGAATTTGGTTTACTCTTTCTGTTTGTCCATCGGTCTGAGGATGGTATGCTGAGCTGCGAATCAGCTTAGTGCCAAGAGACGCTTGCAGTTGTTCCCAAAAGCGTGCTACAAACTGAGGACCACGATCGGAGATAATTGTCTTAGGTATTCCATGCAGGCAAACAATACGATCGAGGTAAATCTCGGCATATTTCTTGGTAGAATAGGTGGTGTGCACCGGAAGAAAATGTGCCGTCTTCGTGAGTCTATCAACGATAACCCATATGGAATCATGTCTCTGGGACGTGTTTGGTAGTCCAACGATGAAGTCCATACTTATGTCCTCCCATTTCCATGATGGTATAGGTAACGGTTGAAGTGTACCGGCCACCTTTATGTGGCTAGCCTTTACTCTCTGGCACGTGTCACATTCCGAGACATACGTAGCAATTTCCCTTTTCATTCTAGTCCACCAGAAGTTTTGCCTTAGGTCCTGATACATTTTGCTACTGCCGGGGTGGATAGAGAATTTGGAGAGGTGTGCGGAGTTTACGATCCTTCGGAACGACTATCCGACTTTCGAACCATAGAACTCCCTTATGGTCCTGGCGGAAACATTTGTACTTCTCCTCACCTAGAGAGAGTTTTTGTTTGATGATCTTAATTCCTTTATCATGTAGTTGTGCCATGACGATTTGGTCGTGAAGAGTGGGCTCAACTGAGATGTGATCTAGAGTGCCGTGGGAAACCATTTCCATATTCAGCTTCCTCATGTCTGCACATAATGTCTCATGGTAGGACTCCATGGATAAGCAATGGCAATGGGACTTGCGGCTTAGTGCATCCGCGACTACATTAGCCTTACCGGGGTGATAGTGCACTTCCAGGTCATAATCTTTGATTAATTCTAGCCATCTTCGTTGTCTCATATTCAGATCAGCTTGTGTGAAGATGTACTTGAGACTCTTATGATCCGTGTAGATATTGCACTGTGTACCCATGAGATAGTGCCTCCATATCTTTAGAGCGTGAATGACGGCTGCGAGCTCAAGGTCATGCGTGGGATAATTCCGTTCGTGGGGCCGAAGGGCTCGTGAGGCATATGCAATCACTCGATTCTCTTGCATAAGCACACATCCTAGACCAGTACCTGATGCGTCACAATACACATCGAATGACTTGGTATTATCGGGTTGAGCTAACACAGGTGCAGTAGTCAGATGCTCTCTGAGAGTGTGGAAGGCTTCCTCACACTTCTCATTCCATACAAACTTTACTTCCTTCTTCAATAGTTCCGTCATGGGCTTAGCAATTCGAGAGAAATCCGGGATGAAGCGACGGTAGTAACCGGCTAAGCCGAGAAAACTGCGAATCTGATGAACAGAGGTAGGGGGTTTCCAATCCATCACCTCTTGTACCTTGCTGGGGTCAACAGCTATGCCTTCGCTGGAGATCGTATGACCTAAGAACTTTACAGTATCCAACCAGAATTCACACTTAGAAAACTTAGCGTAGAGCTGATGGTCTCTGAGTCGCTGAAGAACAATGCGAAGGTGCTTGGCATGCTCTTCCTCATCCTTTGAATAGATAAGAATGTCGTCGATGAACACTACGACGAATTTGTCGAGTTCGGGCATGAATACCGAATTCATGAGATACATGAAGTAGGCAGGGGCATTGGTGAGTCCAAAGGACATGACCAAAAATTCATATAGTCCATATCGTGTGGAGAAGGCAGTCTTAGGAATATCGCACGGGCGAATCTTGATCTGATGATATCCCGAGCGAAGATCAATCTTTGAGAAGACTCTGGCTCCAGCTAATTGATCGAAGAGTACATCGATACGGGGAAGGGGGTATTTATTTTTAACTGTTACCGCATTGAGAGGTCGGTAGTCCACACATAATCTCAAACTGTCATCCTTCTTCTTTACAAATAGGGCTGGACATCCCCAAGGTGACGCGCTAGGGCGAATAAAACCTTTGTCCAGTAGTTCTTGGAGTTGAATTTTCAGCTCGGCCAATTCCTTAGGGGGCATCCTATATGGTCTCTTGGATATAGGTGCAGTGCCTGGTTGTAGCTCAATAACGAACTCAATATCCCTATCCGGTGGCATTCCTGGTAAGTCATCCGGGAAAACATCGGCATACTCGTTCACCACAAGAATCTCATCTAGCTTAAGTCCTTCCATCTTATAAGCACAGGAATTCGTGCAATCTATGAATGGCAGGTAAAGGGTAGTGGCTCCGTGACTAGGTGAATTTATCTCAACGGCTCGGGAAGAAAGGTCCAGTGTGACTCCATGCATAGCCATCCAGTTCATTCCCAAAATAATGTCCATGCCGTCAAGGGGTAAAAGGACAAGGTCCGTGTCGATGGTTTTACTACCCAATTTGACTGGTACTTGTCTGACCATTTGGTTGGAAGCAATTTTTTCCACCCGGTGTTGATATCATATATGACCCTTTTGTGTGACAAACATCCAAGCCTACTTTTGCACCGAATTTTTGCACTTATGAAACTATGCGATGCACCAGAATCAAATAATATAACGGCAGGCTTGTTATGGATAGAGAATGTACCCGACATTACTGGGGCTCCTTCTGGAAGCTCTGCAAGCGTGGTGAAGTTAATCCGTCCTTGCTTGACTTGCAGGGTTTGTCTCTTGCCCCTGTTCTTGGCGTTCGGGTTGGATCCTTGACCTTGGTTGGGCTGTCCAGGCTGAGGGCATTCGCGTGCGAAGTGGCTGGAACTCCCGCATTTGAAACAGCGATTTGCGGGGCTAGGTCGAAGAGACTGCTGAAGAATGGGCCTCGGACCATTCTGTGGAGGCATCGGGGGTCGTACCATGCCTGGCTGCTGTGGGGGTCTGGCAATCCATCTACCTGGCTGCGGGGCCCTTGGTGGAGCTGTAGGTGCGGTATTTTGCACGATGCGATACCTTGGTGGTTGGGCACTTGATGGCCCTGCGGGTGCCTTTCTCTTCTTCTCTGCCCGGTGTGCCATGATACAGTCCTCCTGGGTAATGGCCATATTGACCAACTCATTGTAGGTGTCAGCCCTGGCTAGGTTCAGACGTTCCTTGAGCTTGGTATTCAGACCTCGGCGGAAACGATCACGCTTCTTGGCATCCGTATCAGCGTGATAGCCCGCATACTGGCATAGGTTGTTGAACGCCTGGGCGTACTGCAACACGGTGCGGGTGCCTTGGGTGAGTGCCAGGAACTCATTCAACTTTCTCTCCATGAGACCCTCGGGGATATGATGTGCCCGGAACGCGGTCTTGAATTCATTCCAGTCGACCACATGGTCAGCCGGGAGCATCGCAAAATAGTGGTCCCACCACAGTCGAGCGGTACCGCGAAGCTGTTGCGCGGCAAAACGGGCCTTGTTGGCCTCTGAGCATGGGGCCACAAGTAGCGTGAACTTGGATTCTATGGTGCGAATCCATGCATCTGCGTCCAGGGGTTCCTCGGTCTTATGGAACAAGGGAGGCTGGGTCCCCAGGAAATCCGTGTATCCTGCAGCCTGTGGTTGGTGAGCATTGTGCCCACCCCGCTGGTGGTGTTGCTGTCCTTGCACGAGCTGGCGAAGCAACTCGGTTTGAGCGGCCATTACTTCAACCAAGCTGGGTGGGGGTGGTGGCGATTGTCGCGGGCGGCTGCCACCGGCACCAAAACCCTCGGGGTTGCCACGTGTTGATCCAACCATCTGAAACGTGAAAGGTTACCATTAGCAACGCGATCCGTATTACTTCCTTGATTCATAATAATTGGTGTAGTCATAGACTTCCGAAGTCTGAGCTAGAAGTATGGACAGAATCTCTGTTTGCTACGAGAAAAATCATAGCCTGCTGTGGGTCCATCCAAAACATCTTCAACATTTGTGGTAGTCAGAGAATTTAGGACTGCCCCACTTTGGTATTTACTTCAGTGCTAGAACTATGGCTAAGATGGTCGAAAAAGCTCTTCGTTTGCCTTGCTGTCTTAGCTGTTTTTCAGCAGATTGATCGGTACTGTTTCGCCTATATCTTAAACTAGCGAGGTCCAATGAAGCCAAATTTTTGTGAGAACCTAGATCACAAAATTTAGCACAAGTCTGGTATTCAACACTCAGCCAAGAAATGCAAGGAGACATGGGTAAAAATTCCGACAAGTCTCAGCGATTGTGGATTCCATCGTTTACCAACTTACAACGAAATCACCAAGTTTATCGCCGTTCCTTACATGCTGAGGGTATCCACATGGTTCAGGTGTACCCAACACAAAAGAGTTACTCAACTCCTAGTCAGCCTATTACAACACTTGCCAAAAGTTAGGCTACCCTATCGAGGAGTATGTGCAAAAGTCCTCCTAGGTCGTTCTCTAGAAATCATCCAAGTCGTTGACAGACGACTCGCTGTGAGCCGGAGAGTGGGCTCCCATCTGAGGTGCCTGTGGTACCTCACCCTCGAAATCCATACCTGAGATACCATCAATCTCCTGTGGCTCCTCCTCATCCTCCTCCATGTCGTCCTCCTGGGGATGGTCATTCTGATCATGATGCCACTGAATATGCTCATTAGCATCCTCCAACTCAAGGTTCAGATCATGGAGCTGCTCCTCCAACTGTGCTATCGTGGTATCTCTCTCACCCATGAGAGTGTCCTGCTCCTGGATTTGGCCCTCAAGTTGGCCAATCTGAGCATCTCTGTCCTCAAGATCCTGACTGAGCTCCTTTATCTGCTCATCCCTGGTATCTGCCATCATATGGTAGGCCTGAGCAAGATCAGTGAGCTGCTCGAGTGCCTGACTCTGGAGAGTCTGAAGCCGGTAGAGTGCACTCATGCACCGCACGGAGGTATGGATAGTCTCCTGGGCATGGAAGTCTACCAAATACTGTGCGTGCTGCACCCTGTTGAGCCAAAAGGGGTCGTTGTCCTGGGCAGCAGGAAACAATCCAATGGGAGTGAGTGTGACAACCTCGGGACGCTGCGCACAAAATGTGGTGAGCGCCCTCATGGCTGCAAGCTCCCAAGTATCGGCCAAACGGCGACCAACAGCCTCAAGCTCCAAGGCGGGCCGCTCCGGGTGTAGCGGGTGCGAAAAGATAGTCACGTTGACACGGCACTGGGTAACTCCATTTTCTGCAAACTCCAGTCCGGCGTAACGTGGGGGAATTAGATAGCCCGCGGTACGCAGAACATCCCACAAAATAGAGGGAAAGCCCTCCCAGTGGAGGCACTGCGAGTGCACGCGTCCATCCTCATTCACCATCATCTCAACAGGCTCGGCCATCTGAACAAAAGATCAAATGGAGTGAGATAGCGAAAACTGTGAGCAGCACAAGGACAGATTCTGTATAGTGTGCAAAAATAATCATAACTCCCACAGTTCTCGTCCAAAAATTCTCAAATTTCACCAGGTCACTCCTAAGGTATTCGTGAACAACTTTTCTAGTCAACTCCAGAACTAATTGGGTCTCTAAGATGGTCTTTCTTTTCAGGTTTTACCTTACTGTCTACCCAGAATTTTCAGTGAACAGAAGGCTAGAGTTTCGTGCACCAGGGAAAATCTACCCAGCCAAAATTTACCAAATTTTAACAGCAGCTTCTGGGATAAATTTGGAACAAGTTTTGTGTTGTACTCTTTTGCAGAAAACCGCAGGAAGGGGGCCTAAAAATTTAAGAGGCAGAAGTGCTTATTCCTGACAGAATTCTGACATTTCGAGGTTTCTGTTATTTCTTATTATCCATAAGTTCAGAATTTTTCATTTTTGCACAGAAGATAGGGCACAAGATTTGGAACAATTTCTTCAACATGAACTTTATCAGAAATGGTCGTTTTCTTTGGTCAATAATTCGCTCTTTTCGGTCGTGGCAGATTTGGGACAGTTTTCTCTAGATAATCCTTATGCAACCATGCTTAGATACGCAAGAACCTTTCCACTCTCACACAACGCATTTTCTGATTTCAGATACACACGTTCATGATGTATGCACGTCCTATTCGTCCTCACAAAATAAGATAATCGCCAAATAGCTTTGGTCTTACGAAGATAGTTTCGGTGGCTTACACAATACGGCTCTCGCTATAATAGCTAGTCGAGTCTTTCTAATCGTTCCTTAACTTATCGTAATCGCGGTTAGTGTACCTGCAGAAAATCGACAAGCATTTATATATCATGAACCTTTCATGCCAGCACTCATGAAAGCGTCCGTATTCATTACCGTTTGCTTATAGAAACGATATCTGTACAATTTCCGCCGTACAGACGACGTTAACATACGCTATCGAGATAGCGTATTCACGGGGGTACCGTCATGAGACGGGGGTATGAACAGCGATCGCCATACCCTGCGCCGAACCTTCTACTCCCAATATGTCCAACTAACAGTTGTCATATTGGCAGCACCTCAAGTAAGCCACTGCTTGAGGGCAGCGTTCGGTTCGCATCACCGACAGGAAGGCCAAGCTCCCTCAGTTGGCTGAGGATCCTTACCTTCTTACCTTAGCGACGAGTGCGTCGTTACAGAATTTAAGGTCGGTTGTGCATGAAAGTAAGTTTTGACAGAAAATAATGTGCTGGAAGTCAGTTGATACTATATATAGAAGTTAGATAGCCACCTAGTAACTTTCCCATAAACCCTTAGGGCTTTACGAACTAGGCACCATCCTTAACGTACCAACGCATTTCGCAACACAACCTTCTAGTCAAGTTTTAGTAAAATGAGTTTTTAAGGCTTGTAGCATTCTCTGGCGTATGTATTTCGGCTCTGGTGTCCGCTGTTGCCAGCTGTGGCACCAGCTACGGCTCTGATACCAGCTGTGGCAGAACCACCTGAATTAATCCGGCTCAAGTGTATTAACCGTCACCATTAAGGCATCCTCGGTTAACCTTACACTTCAAACGGAGTAATCCACTGGTCTGTCGGGTATAACCTCCCGATACAACCACGGTGAACGGATCGAGCGCCGTACATACAAATGCTCATGCGACGATGAGCCCAGAGAATACCACATTCCAGCAAGTATTACATCATTTGCATAAGTCAATATTACAGACCTAGTCCTGAGTTTAGAAAACAAGTACTTTAATTAACATAAATAAGTTCTTCAGAGTTAAATTGCAGCGGAAATAAACAACGGAAGCTACTCGACGATACAAGATGTCTCGATGAAGCCCGTACGAGACATCACTCGGCCTTATCTCCGTTGGACGGGGGCGCATCCCATTCCACCGACCAACCAGGGGGAAGAGTGCAGGGCCAAGTCAAGCTAGCAATCATGTCTTCAAAGGGCTCACCTGAAAACGAGTCACAAGCAAGGCTGAGTATACTAATACTCAGCAAGACTTACCCGTGTAGTGGGAACTACTCCACCGACTCTAGATATGCAAGGCTTTTTGGCTCAGGGGTTTGTTTTGCCGAAAAGCATCTACAAGTGGGTCCTTACTTTCAACTTTTAGCTCAAGATTCTAGTTTCGTTAGCCAGTCTAGGTAAGCAGCTATCTAAAGCATACATGGTGAAGCATTAAACTTTCCATCCAACCAGTTCATTCATCATCATTGTTCCTCTTCTTACTCTGTGGGTAAAAATGGTTAAGCAGTCTCAATAGCCGTGAGAAACGGACGATTCGAATCGAATTTCTTAACCTTGCAAGGGAAACCCAAACACACGTCACGTGGTTACTCCCTAGAGTCACACGTGCAACTTTTCCCCTTTCTTTCCGGGTCGTGGATCGGGGCTACCCTCCGAGAGTACAAGAGCCCCACGCCACGGTTCGGCGCCGGGTCGTGACCACTCTCTGCACTCGCCATATGCACATGGGACCGAAGTTCAAAGGGTAGGATGCCGTCCCCTTGCCGGGCCAATCAGGTACTTAAGCTTACCGATTCCCATAATCTCGGCATGTGTTTAGTACGTTCAAAGACTTAACCATCACTACCACACCCTGCGGCCTTAGCATTTTTCACTAGACAGACGGGCCTCAATCGTAACCATCGTTACATAACCCGTCCGTATCCTTATGATTGCAGCGTGTAGTAGTCATTCAACTCCTATTTTCTCGCGAGTGACAGGAAATCACTCGACTTTTACCGGAGTCCTATTAGCACAGCATTCTATCGAACCTTACATCTAGTTTTCAAGCAAGGGTTCCTGACATCATGCAACTAAGTTTTCATCCAACTCCTATAAACTTCATGCACAAGCAAAGAGTAATGAGTTGCATAATTTCGGAAAGAATGGGTTATGCTCCGGGGCTTGCCTTCGTAGTTCGCTTGGGGATCTTCCGAACTTGGGCTCGGGTCTTCAAAAGCTTCAGTTAGATTTGCTTGAGCTTCGCGCTGTTCACTCTCGGACGCGGGCACCAGCTCGTAGGTTCCGTCGGCGAGAGTCGTCGATTCTACATGAGTGCACAGTTTAAGTTGTGGAAATAGCACTTGATTACGATTTGAGAGTCATTACTACAAGGGATAAATTCTGGTCATGAAATTTTGGATTTAGGCAGATCAAGGAAAGGTGTGCTTACTGTAAAATTTTCAGCCAATTTTATGTAACAGATTAATTCCGAAAAATAGATTTCCTTGTTGCTGTTAGACACTTGTTCTTTTTGTACAGAACAACTGGTGTGACAAATGAGTCTAAGATTTTTACAGAGCTTTCACTTAAGCATGCAGAAGCTACTGTAATTTTTGTAGGATTTATTATGCAGTATTCAGAGCATAGAAAATATGACATTCTACACCTAGGCTTTTTAAAGATTCATTTGTACAGGACCCTACATAGGGTTTTTGTCCATGAAACTTTTTACACAGCAACCTCTACCACAGTGTAACTCCCAGTAATAATTTGGGGATTTTCCAAACTACGGTACTATTTTCTTGATTTAATGTATGTTATTAGCACATAAATCAAATAAATAGGTTACTGTGAGATAAAAAGTCTCCTAATTTTTCTCTGGCTTCTAGTTACCAATACATTAGCATAGGAAAATTTTCAAGGGGTGACTCACCACCTAACTACAGGGATAAAACATTCCATTTACACATGAATTAAAACTAAGTTTAACAAACAGCAGAGCTAGAGATGGAATTTGTGCCTGATCTTTTTACACAGTCCTAATCATCCAGCAACTAATTCACTGCCCAAAATTCAGGGTCAGCATTGCTCTAGAACAGTGGGTATAAAATATGTCCATTTAAGCTTCTATTTAATGTAGAGCAAAATATTTTGAGATTCTGAGAAAATTTTTGTAACAAAAGTGGTAGAGCTTGTTCTTAGGATTCCAGAACAGTTGAGTTTGCATTTTTCTGAATTTTCTACGATTTTATACGAATTTTACAAGTTCACTGAATTTGAATCTAGGTTTGAAATTTTCTTTTACAACTAGGTCCTTGAATCTTACGCTCAGACCCTTCTAAAGATTTAAATCCTTGCAATTGGGTCCTCGGCGGCTCGGGTGCGGCGGCCGGCCGAAATTCCGGCGAGGGGGCTCGCCGGCGGCGAGGGGCGGGGGTCGGGGAAGGTCCAGGGGTGCGAGGGCTACCTTGTGGGGGTGTTGTTCAGGTGGGGGACGGCCGGGAAGGGCTCGCCGGCGTTGGAGCAGAGGCGGCGGCGGCGCGGCTCGCGTCGACGGCGGTGCTCCGGCGGGCTTGGGGCGGCGTGGTCCGGCCAGTGAGCTTCAGTGGCGCGTGGGGAAGCTACTCCGGGGCTCGGCTTGGACGGAGGGGGTCGGAGTCGTGCTGTCCACGGCGAGCAGGGGCGGCGGCGGCGACGGCAGCGCGGGCGGCGGTGCTCCGGTGGCTCTGGGTGGCGTTGGGTGGGTCGGTGAGCTGCGGTGAGGTGATGTAGTGGTGGCTGGGTGCTCGGTTTGGGCAGTGGGCGGCTGTGGAGGGCTGCCCACGGGCGGGTGGTGCTCGGCGGCGGCGATGGCGCGGCGGGGCGTTCTGGTGGCGGGGCTTCGCGCGGGCGGTCGGGGTGGCGTTTTTGTAGGGACAGGAGGGGGCGTGGAGATGCCTGGGTGACGCGCGGGGCGGGACACGGCAGCGGCGTGCACTGGGCGCGGCGGGCGGCGGCAGAACGCCGGCGCGGCGTGCGGGCGAGCGGGCGCGGTGACTGGGCGGCCGCGATTGTGGCGTGGGCGCGGTGAGATAGTGCCGGGCGCGGAGTGGGGAAGCAGCAGCGGCAGCGGCTCGGGCGGAGGGCAGGCGCGGCGACTGGTGGGGCGCGGGGGCCGGGGCGGCACGGCGGAGCGCGGGTACTGGCCGGGCGGGCGGCGGCCGGGGCGCGGCAGCACGCGCGGGCGGGGACTGGGCGGCGCGGCGTCGGGGCGGGGGAAAGCCGGCCGTGGCGGGGTGGTGCGGCGGCCACTGGCCTGGCGCTCCGCGCCGGTCAGGCGACGCCGGCCACCTGGCGCGCGGCGGGCGGGCGCGCGCGCGCGCGGCGCGGCAGAGCAGAGGGGGGGGGGATGCCAGGGACCGAAATGCAAAAATTCGAAGAAGTTCAGGGGGCTGGGTGCAAACAGAGCGTTTTCTCCTCTTTCTGATTTGAATTTCAAAAACTTTTGAACACGAAAGTTGTTCAAAACAAAAGGTTCTACAACTTTGGTTTCAGGCAAAATTTCATTTGGCTTATGGTTTTAAAGTTATTTTAAAAGTTTCAATTGTGTCCAAATGTGCCCAAATTTAATTTGAATTCCAACTGAGCCCGTTTTAAATTCTTTCCACCCTCTCATTAGTTGGTTTAACACATGGAGTTATGCTTATGTCATTGATTTTGGATTTGCAATTACCAGGGTTGTCACAGTGGCCCCACAAAATAAAACTGAACTGCAGTCCCTCATCGGCAAGATCAATTTCATCAGAAGATTCATATCCAATCTATCGGGACGTATTCAGGCTTTTACTCCTCTGTTGAAATTAAAGCCCAACCAAGAGTTCGCATGGGGAGAAGGACAACGCAAGGCACTGGAGAATATCAAGCAGTATCTGGTTTCACCTCCGGTGTTTGCTCCGCCACAGCCTGGTAAGCCGTTCAAATTATATTTATCGGCTGATGAGCAGGCTATTGGATCGGCGTTGGTACAGGAGTTTGAAGGGAAAGAACGAGTGGTGTACTACGTCAGCAGAAGACTTTTAGACGCCGAAACAAGATATTCTTGGGTGGAACGATTATGCTTGTGCTTGTACTTTTCATGTACTAAGCTCAGGCACTATTTGCTATCGGCAGAATGCATAGTCGTATGCAAGGACGATGTGGTGAAGTATATGCTATCATTGCCGATTTTGAAGGGGCGGATTGGAAAATGGATCCTGGCTTTGTCAGAATTCGATCTAAGGTACGAATCGGCCAAAGCCGTCAAAGGTCAAGTGATGGCCGATTTCGTAGTTCAGCATTGTGGACCAGAAATTGCCACCGTTGAACCAGTTCCATGGACTCTATATTTTGATGGTTCTTCGTGTGGGGTCGGATCAGGAATCGGCATCGTTCTTGTGTCGCCTCGGGGGGCAACTTATGATTTCTCTCTGCCGATAGAGGCTTCTACAACCAACAACCAGGCGGAGTATCGAGCTGTTCTGAAGGGCATCCAATTGTTAAGGGAAGTCAGGGCGGATGCAGTCGAGATCTTTGGGGACTCCATGCTCATTGTGGATCAGTTAACAGGACGATCCGAATGCAGGGACGACATCTTGAGGATTTATTATGAAGATTGTCTTCAACTTTTGAAAGGCTTAAAATCTGTAACAATTGAGCACATCCCCAGAGATTATAATGGAGAAGCCAACAGACTGGCTCAACATGCTTTTGGGTATCGGCCGATTCATGGAGCGATGACGCTAGAACTTGCGGCCGATGACTGGCGGAAGGGGATCGCCGATTATTTGAAAAATCCATCCCAAAAGGTGGATCGGCGAACACGTTTTCAGGCTACAAAGTATGTGTTGCTTGAGGATGACTCATTTTTTCGGACAATTGATGGAGTTCTTCTCAAATGCCTGGGAACAGAAGACGCAAAGGTCCTAATGGGAGAAATCCATGAAGGCGTGTGTGGAGCTCATCAATCGGCCCATAAAATGAAGTGGATGATCAGGAACAATGGATATTACAGGCCGACCATCCTGGAAGATTGTTTCAAGTATTACAAAGGATGCCAAGACTGTCAGAGGTTTGGCGATGTGCAGCGCGCACCAGCATCGGCTATGAATCCGATAATTAAGCCGTGGCCGTTCAGAGGTTGGGGAATAGTCTCATCAGACAGATTCATCCTCCGTCTAGCAAAGGGCATAAGTTCATATTGGTGGCTACAGATTATTTTACCAAATGGGTGGAGGCAGTTCCTTTGAGGAACGTGACATCAGCCGATATGACTGAGTTTGTTAAAAGCCATATTATATATCGATTTGGTATTCCTCAAACCATCACAATTGATCAAGGGACAATGTTCACTTCTGGAGAATTCGGAGAGTTCGCCGCCGATATGGGGATTAAATTATTAAATTCCTCTCCATACTATGCTCAAGCCAATGGCCAAGCGGAGTCATCTAACAATGGGATAATCAAGCTAATTAAGAGGAAGATAGAAGAACAACCCAAGAAGTGGCATATGTCTTTGGCTGAATCTTTATGGGCGTACAGGATGGCTTGTCATGGGGCCACCAAAATATCCCCTTATCATTTGGTTTATGGCCATGAAGCAGTCTTACCATGGGAGATAAGAACAGGGTCAAGACGCATATCGCTACAGGATCAGTTAACGGCCGATGATTATTCCTTTCTCATGAAAGATGAACTTGACGATTCGGCGGGTTTGCGGTTAAGAGCTGTAATCAGCATAGAGGAGAACAAGAAAAGGGTGGCCAGATGGTATGACAAGAAGGTCAAAGTCAAACAGTTCTCTCAGGGAGATCTGGTATGGAAGCTGGTGCTGCCGATAGGATCTAAGGATCCCAAATTCGGTAAGTGGTCACCCACTTGGGAAGGGCCGTATAGAATCGGCCGATGTGCTCCCGGAAATGCATACATTCTGGAGACAATAGAAGGGGAGGAATTCCCAAGAGCTCTGAATGGACGATATTTGAAAAGGTACTATCCAAACATTTGGGTAGATGCATAACTTACAGCAAGATATATCAAGATTACATGGCCGACATGGTGTAAGTCGCCCTTAGAATAAAAACACTACTGGTTACGCTTGCGTTGGATTTCTCTTTCGACGCGACCTAATCTTACCATGAGGGAGAGCCTTTCATCTTTCAAGTCCTTTGCAGTGACTCCAGCTTCAGCTTGGTCGCAGAGTTCTTTCAGCAGGCGGGCCTTCTCCTCTTCCAAATCTTTCATGGTGGCTTCAGTCTTAGCTTCAGTAAGTCGGTGTGAAGATGAGGAACTCTCGTCAGAGGATGGCATTTGTTCAAAGCAGACGAGATCCATATGGTCCAAGATTGATCGGACACTGGCAGGAACATGATCTTTGAGTTCTTCGGAGTGAGCTTTTATCAGATCTATATCAGCTTGCGACAAAGGCTTGCCTGAATGCATGATTTCGATCGCTCTTTCCAAAACAGGGCTGAGACGGTTCGGCTGAAAGAAGGAATAGGCAAATATGTTGGAACAAAGTGAGATGTCTCAGGAAGGGATCGAGAGGAAATTGATACCTGATTAACGGAAGAGGAGGATCGAGAAGACATTTTAATGCTTGACCAAAGACGGCGAGCGGCGGGTTTCAGAAGGAAAAGAAGACAAGCCAGATGAACATTTTTGGAAATAATACGAAGAATCGTATTTATAGAAAGGAAGAGACAGAGGGTTGGCAAGACGTGTACCGCCGGAGTAAAGACATCAGTAAATGTAAGGCTGCCAGGGGAGACGGTCAAAGTCTGAATCTACACGCCAACATAAATCCTGTTACCGGATTCCATGTCATAGAGCTGATTCTAGAAAAAGATCAGATGCAGAGGGAAAGGTAACACAACTGATTCCGTGGTTTACTCCTGTCGCAATGGGGAAGCTTAGAGAGAAGGATTAAAGAAAAAGTTTCGAAGAAAAAGTTATATTTTACTCCGAAACTGGGGGGCATGTGTTGACGCCAGATTTTGACACGTATTGAATCGGCGTCAGGGGAAGAAGATTGGCCGATGCAGGAGATCTGAGAACTACAGTAAGGAATCGGCCGATCGGGGTAACAGTCGAAAATCGGCCGATTGGTGGCGCAGCCCACACCGATAGGATAGGATTATTCCAGAAGATCCTGGTCAAAAGCTGGTCAACGACGCATGCTAAGTCGGCCGGAAAGCAATTGAAGAGGTCCTGATTAGATTAGGAAGCGGCGGCGGAAGATTCTGCGGGAGTCCGTTTCCTTTTTAAAGTTATTATAGATATAGTAGTTTTCCTGTTTTAAATAAGGTTGTAACAAGTCGTAATCGACCAGGAGTCCTAGTTTCAGGGTATAAATAGGAGTCGCTAGGGTTTTGCAAAAAACAACCAACATCAATCAACAAAATACTTCTACTTTTTACCAGTACTTTACTTTTCAAGTCGGCGACTTCGCCAATATCTTTTTCTTTCACGAGTTCGTACGGATTGGCAGGGCTGCATCAACCTGATCTCCGGCCAATTGGTAGGTTCCACTTATCGAGTAATATCCGAGCTTTAACTACGGGCGCATCGCTGTGGTTTCGTTTGGTTTCACCAGGGCGATAACCCGAACAGGAGCTAAGCAGATTCTCCCGGGTCGTGTGTCCGACGCTGAAGACCCATCGGCCGATTCCTATCCGGCCGATTTTAGCGCCAACACCGCCCCAGCTCATCCCCGTGGGGAGCACCCGTGATCTTTGTCGATAAGAAAGATGGCAGCAGAAGGATGTGTGTAGACTACAGGTCGCTGAACGATGTGACGATCAAGAATAAGTATCCACTGCCCAGGATTGAAGATTTGTTTGATCAGATTAGAGGTGCCAAGGTCTTCTCCAAGATTGATCTGAGATCAGGTTATCATCAGCTAAGGATCCGACCAGAGGATATACACAAGACAGCCTTCACTACCAGATATGGTCTGTACGAGTTTACTGTGATGTCGTTTGGATTGACCAACGCACCAGCATACTTCATGTACCTGATGAACAAGGTTTTCATGGAATATCTTGACAAGTTTGTGGTTGTGTTCATTGATGACATCTTGGTGTATTCGCAAAACGAGGAAGAACATGAAGAGCACTTGAGGATAGTGTTACAGAAACTCCGAGAGAATCAGTTATACGTTAAGCTGAGCAAATGTGATTTTTGGTTGAGAGAAGTTTCTTTCCTTGGACATGTTATCACAGATGGAGGAATTGCAGTAGACCCAAGTAAAGTTCAAGATGTTCTGAATTGGAATCCACTGAAGACTGTGCCTGAAATCAGAAGTTTTCTCGGACTTGCAGGCTACTACCGTAGATTCATTAAAGGCTTCTCAAAGATCGTGAAACCTATGACTTCTCTGTTGGAAAAAGGGAAAGAATTTAAGTGGGATGATACATGCCAGAAGTGTTTTGAAGAGCTGAAGACAAGATTGACCACTGCCCCTGTGTTGATAATGCCAGATATCCACAAAGGGTTTGATGTGTATTGCGACACCTCACGGATGGGTCTTGGATGTGTGTTAATGCAAGAAGGCAAAGTTGTGGCCTATGCTTCAAGACAGCTGAGAAAGCATGAGCAGAACTATCCTACCCATGACTTGGAATTGGCTGTCGTCGTGCACGCATTGAAGATTTGGAGGCACTACATGATCGGGAACAAGTGTCAGATCTTCACGGACCATAAGAGTCTGAAGTACATCTTCACGCAACAGGATCTTAACCTAAGACAGCGCAGATGGCTAGAATTAATCAAGGACTATGATTTGGATATTCAGTATCATCCTGGCAAGGCTAATGTTGTGGCAGACGCCCAAAGCCGAAAAGGACAAGCTAATATGATGATTGCTCAATTGATGCCCCAAGAATTATGTTGGGAGATGGCACGTTTGAACTTGGGAATTGTCACACAAGCGGAAGCCATAACCATGGAGATGGAACCGACATTAGAGCAAGAGATCAGAAAAGGACAGTTGATAGATGGTAAGATCAAAGAGATCAAGATTCAAATTGGTTTAGGCAAAACTAAGGACTTCACCGAAGATGAACAAGGAACTGTTTGGTTCAGAAAAAGGATCTGTGTACCTGAAATTGATCACCTTCGTGAACTCATTTTGAAGGAGGCACATGATTCCGCTTATTCCATTCATCCTGGAAGTACCAAAATGTATCAAGACTTGAAAGAAAGGTACTGGTGGTATGGTTTGAAAAGAGACGTAGCCACTCACGTAGCCTTGTGTGATGTGTGCCAGAGAGTGAAAGCAGAACACCAGAGACTAGCAAGTTTACTCCAGCCTTTGAAAGTACCTGAATGGAAATGGGAAGAGATTGGTATGGATTTCATAGTAGGGTTACCTCGTACTCGTGATGGTTATGACTCGATATGGGTTATTGTGGACAGATTGACAAAAGTCGCACATTTCATCCCAGTCAAAACAACCTACACTGGAGCCAAGTTAGCAGAACTGTACATGTCACGAATTGTGTGTTTGCACGGTGTTCCAAAGAAGATAGTGTCTGATCGAGGTACTCAGTTCACGTCGCGTTTCTGGCAGAAATTACATGAATCCATGGATACAAAGCTCAATTTCAGTTCTGCATATCATCCGCAGACAGATGGCCAGACCGAGCGAACAAATCAAGTATTAGAGGATATGTTGAGAGCATGTGCCCTCAAACATGGAGGTAGTTGGGATAAAAGTTTGCCATATGCAGAATTCTCCTACAACAACAGTTATCAGGCAAGTCTCAAGATGGCCCCATTTGAAGCATTATATGGAAGAAAATGCAGGACACCCCTGTATTGGAATCAGACAGGAGAAAGTCAAGTTTTTGGATTAGAGATTCTTCAAGAAGCGGATAGACAAGTTCAGATAATCAGGGATAATCTCAAGACTGCCCAGTCACGACAGAAAAGTTATGCTGATACACGAAGAAGGGAATTGACATTTGAAGTTGGAGACTTTGTGTATTTGAAGGTATCACCCATCAGAGGTTTACGAAGATTCAAAGTGAAAGGAAAGTTGTCACCACGTTATATTGGTCCTTTTCAGATCCTGGAAAGGAAAGGTGAAGTGGCATATCAATTGAAATTACCGGCAAGATTGTCTGATGTCCACGATGTGTTTCACGTATCACAGTTATAGAAATGTTTGAGAGTTCCAGAGGAGCAATTACCGTTGGAGGAACTTGATGTGCAAACAGATTTAACTTATACAGAGCATCCGATTAGAATCTTGGAAACATCTCAGAGGGTTACCCGGAACAAAGTGATCAAAATGTGCAAAGTACAGTGGAGTCACCACTCAGAGGATGAGGCTACTTGGGAAAGAGAAGATGAACTGATTGCAGAATTCCCTCAGCTGTTCCTTAATCCTTCCTAATCTCGAGGACGAGATTCTTTTTAAGGGGGGTAGGTTTTGTAACAGCCAAAATATAGGAGCTGAAACTTTTAAAAGTATTTTCATAAAAATCATAAATTAAAATTGTGCATGCATCTTTATTTCTTTTCTTCTCCTATTCTTTCTTTCAGCCAGCCCAATTCCTTTTCCTCTTCTTCTTTTCTTTTTCCGCAGCCAACTCCATGGCCGATTTCCTCACCCGACCCTTGCTTCCACCGACAGCTAGGACCCACCTGTCGGCGCCTTCTTCTTCTTTCTTCTTTCCTTACCCAGAGTCGAGATCGCTCCCGCGCCGTCGTTCGCGCCCCTTCTTTCTTTCTTCTTACCCCGAGACCTAATCGATTCTGCAGCACCGCCTTCCTACTCCCGGCCGATCCGCCCCTATAAAATCCCGCCGAAACCCCGCTTTGCAACCAGAGCCAAGCTCAAATCTTTTCCTCTACACAACATTATCGCACGCCGCTGGAAGTTGCACACCGGAGGAACGCCGCTGTCCCGATACGCCGCCTCTCCGTCGACTCGCCGTTCCGCAGCTTCTCCGCCGTCATCAACTCTCGCCAGAGCTCTGCGAATTGGTGAGCATCAAGTTGCAAACCAGATTCCCCTCTCTCTCTTTTGCTCCGCCGCAAACCCAATCTCTCGCCGGACCCCTGTTTCCGCCCGCCGCCGTGGCCGCCAGCTTACAGCCGCCGCACAGCCAACCCGTGATCACCCTCACCTTCGCCGTACCGACAACTCACTTCCCGGCATAAACCCAGCTTGAATCGAGCCCCGGAACACCGGATTAGGTGAAGCTCCGGTCGTCCGCCGCCGCACTCGCTCGCCGCCGATGCCCAGTTAAACTCGGCTTCGCCCGACCCTTTTTGTCCCGTCGAACCGACCCTTCATCTGCCGCTCAATCTAGATCTAACGGCCAGAATCGACCTTCACTTTACACTGCCGATTTACCCGATCTTTTCCTTACTCAGCCGATTTATCCGACCCACTCCTTATACTGCCGATTCGCCCGACCCTTACTCCGCCGATTCGTCCGATCCGCCGCCGATTCTGATCCAACGGACCAGATTCACCCGACCCTAGCCGTTCCCGAAGCTTTTGCAGGAAGATCCCTAGGTTTTCCAGGAATAAACCCGCAGTCCAGATCAGTAGAAAATAATTAGAGTTAAGCCCTTTCTTTTTCTGTTCCGACCCCTGACTTTTCTAGAAATAGTACTGTGGCAGAACCACCTGAATTAATCCAGCTCAAGTGTATTAACCATCACCATTAAGGCAATTTCGGTTAACCTTACACTTCAAACGGAGTAATCCACTGGTCTGTCGGGTATAACATCCCGATACAACCACGGTAGAGTGGATCGAATGCCATACATACAAATGCTCACGCGACGATGAGCCCAGAGAATACCACATTCCAGCAAATATTACAATATTAGCATAAGTAAATATTACAGACTAAGTTTTGAGTTTAGAAACCAAGTACTTCAATGATCATACTAAGAAGTCCTTCAGAGTTTAAGTTGCAGTGGAAATTAAAACAACGACAGCTACTTCGACGATAAGGATGTCTCGATGAAGTCCGTACGAGACATCACTCGGCATTATCTCCATTGGACGGGGGCGTATCCCTTTCCACCGACCAACCAGGGGGAAGAGTGCAGGGCCAAGTCAAGCTAGCTATCATATCTTCGAAGGTCTCACCTGAAAACGAGCCACAAGCAAGGCTGAGTATACTAATACTCAGCAAGACTTACCCGCGTAGTGGAATCTACTCCACCGACTCTAGACATGCAAGGCTTTTTGGCTCAGGGGTTTGTTTTGCCGAAAAGCATCTACAAGTGGGTCCTTACTTTCAACTTTTAGCTCAAGATTCTAGTTTCATTAACCATTCTAGATAAGCAACTATCCAATAGCATACATGGTGAAGCATTAATTTTTCATCCAACCAGTTCGTTCATCCTCATTGTTCCTCTTCTTACTCTGTGGGTAAAAATGGTTAAGCAGTCTCAATAGCCGTGAGAAACGGGCGATTCGAATCGAATTTCTTAACCTTGCAAGGGAAACCCAAACACACGTCACGTGATTACTCCCTAGAGTCACACGTGCAACTTTTCCCCTTTCTTTCCGGGTTGTGGATCGAGGTTACCCTCCGAGAGTACAAGAGCCCCACGCCACGGTTCGGCGCCGGGTCGTGACCACTCTTTGCACTCACCATATGCACAAGGGACCGAAGTTCAAAGGGTAGGTTGTTGTCCACTTGCCGGGCCAATCAGGTACTTAAGCTTACCGATTCCCATAATCTCACCATGTGTTTAGTACGTTCAAAGACTTAACCATAACTACCACACACTGCGGCCTTAGCATTTTTCACTAGACAGACGGGCCTCAATTGTAAACATCGTACCATAGCCCGTCCGTTGTCCTTATGATTGCAGCGTGTAGTAAACATTCAACTCCTATTTTCTCGCGAGTGACAGGAAATCACTCAGCTTTTACCGGAGTCCTATTAGCACAGCATTCTATCGATCCTTACGTCTAGTTTTCAAGCAAGGGTACCTAATACCATGCAACTAAGTTTTCATTCAACTCCTATAAACTTAATGCACAAGCAGAGAGTAATGAGTTGCATAATTTAGGAAAGAAAAGGGTTATGCTCCGGGCTTGCCGCAGTTAGCTTGGGGCTCTTCCGAACTTGGGCTCGGGTCTTCAAGAGCTTCAGTTAGATTTACTTGAGCTTCACGCTGCTCACTCTCGGACGCGGGCACCAGCTCGTAAATTCCGTCGGCGAGAGTCGTCGATTCTACATGAATGCACAAGTTCAAGTCGTGGTGATGGTAATCGACACGATTTAAGTGTAATTACTACAGTGGATATTTTCTGGTCATGAAATTTTGGATTTAGGCACATCAGGGAAAGATGTGCTTACTGTAAAATTTTCAGACAATTTTATGCAACAGATTAATTATGACAAATATATTACATAGTTGCTGTTAGACCTTTGTTCTTTTTGTACAGAACAATTGGTGCAACAACTGAGTCTAAGATTTTTACAGAGCTTTCATTTAAGCACGAAGGAGCTACTGTAAGTTTTGTAGGATTTATTATGCAGTTTTCCGAGCATAGTAAATGTGACATTACACACCTAGGTTATTCAAGGATTTATTTTTACAGGATCCTCCATAGGGTTTTTGTCCATGAAACTTTTTACACAGCAACCTCTACCACAGTGTATCTCCTAGAACAAAGTTGAGAATTTTCCAAGCTACGATACTATTTTCTTGATTTAATGTATGTTAT
This sequence comes from Panicum miliaceum, assembly GCA_032594955.1. Taxonomy (NCBI): domain Eukaryota; kingdom Viridiplantae; phylum Streptophyta; class Magnoliopsida; order Poales; family Poaceae; genus Panicum; species Panicum miliaceum. Next base: position 23,651,563 of record CM064062.1, read on the forward strand.
TAGCACATAAATCAAATAATTAGGTTCCTGTGAGATATAAAGTCTCCCAATTTTTGTCTGGCATCTAGGTACCATTACACCAGTACAGAAAAAGTTTCATTACGTGATTCATAACCTAACTGCAGGGATAAAAATATCTAGCCACTTATGGTAAGAAACTAAGTTTAATAAACAGTGTAGCTAGAGGTGGAATTTGGGCCTGATCTTTTTACACAGTCCTAAACATCAAGCAACTAGTTTACTACCCAAATTTTAGGGTCAGTACTGATTTACAACAGTGGGTGCAAAATAAGTCCATTAAAGCTTCCATTTAATGTAGAGCAAAATACGTTGAGAACCTGAGAAACTTTTTGTAACAAACGTTGTAGAGTTTCTTCTAAGGATTCCAGAATAGTTGAGTTTGCATTTTTTTGAATTTTCTACGATTTTATACGAATTTTACAAGTTCACTGAATTTGAATCTAGATTTGAAACTTTCTTTTACAACTAGGTCCTTGAATCTTACGCGCAGACCCTTCTAAAGATTTAAATTCTTGCAATTGGGTCCTCGGGAGGCTCGGGTATGGCGGCCGGCCGAAATTCCGGCGAGGGGCTCGCCGGCGGCGAGGGGTGAGGGTCGGGGAAGGTTCAGGGGTGCGAGGGCTACCTCGTGGGGGTCTTGTTCGGGTGGGGGACGGCCGGGAATGGCTCGCCGGCGTTGGAGCGGAGGCGGCGGCGGCGGTGGCGCGCATCGACGGCGGTGCTCCGGCGGGCTTGGGGCGGTCTGGTTTGGTCGGCGAGCTTCAGTGGCGCGTGGGGAAGCTGCTCAGGGGCTCGGCTTGGGCGGAGGAGGTCGGAGTCGAGCTGTCCACGGTGAGCAGGGGCGGCGGCGGCGGTGACAGTGCGGGCGGCGGCGCTCCGGTGGTCCTGGGCGGCGTTGGGCGGGTCGGCGAGCTTCAGTGGGGGTGATGTAGTGGTGGCTGGAGGTCCAATTTGGGCAGGGGGCGGCTGTGGAGGGCTGTCCACGGGCGGGCGGCGCTCGGCGGCGGCAATGGCGGCGGCGAGGTGCTCTGGTGCGGTGGCTCGCGCGGGCGGCCGGGGCGCGGCATTTATAGGGGCAGGAGGGGGTGTGGAGGTGCCTGGGCAACGCGCGGGGCGGAGCCACGGCACGGCGTGGCACTGGCCACGGCGGGCGGCAGCAGGGCGCCAGCGCGGCGTGCGGCGGGCGGGCGCGAACGACTGGTGGCCGGAGATTTGGCGTGGGCGCGAGGGGATAGCGTGGCGCGTGGATTGGAGAAGGAGCTGCTGCAGCGGCTCGGGCGGAGGACAGGCGCAGCGACGGGCGGGGCGCGAGAGTCGGGGCGGCACGGCGCGTCGCGGCGGTTGGGCGCGGCGGGCGGCTAGGCGGGGGCGCGGCAGCGGCGTGCGTACGCGCGGGCGCGCACTGGGCAGCGCGGCGGTGGGGGGGGGGGGGCAAAGCCGGGCGTAGGGGAGAGGCGCGGCGGCCACTGGCCTGGCGCCTCGCGCCGGTCAGGCGTCGCCGGCCACCTGGCGGGCGTCTGTCGGGTGGGGAGGGGAGAGAGAGGGGGGCGAGGGGCCTGAATGCAAGAATTTGAAAAGTTTCAGGGGGCTGGGTGCAAACAGGGCGTTTTCTCCTCTTTCTAATTTGAATTTCAAAAACTTTTGAACATGAAAGTTGTTCAGAATAAAAAGTTCTACAAGTTTGGTTTCAGGCAACATCTCATTTGGCCTATGGTTTGAAAGTTAAATTTAAAAGTTCAAAAGTATCCAAATGTGCCCAAATTCAATTTGAATTTCAACTTAACTCGTTCTAATTCTTTTCACCCTTTTATTAGTTGATTAAGCATAGGGTTAGGCTAATGACATTGATTTGGAAATATAATTTCTTATGGTTGTCACAGCCTTCCCCTCTTAACAAGAATCTCGCCCCGAGATTCGGTACATCTTAGTGTGGACAGGGGTGCACATACCAGTGGTTGAGATAAGAAACCCAGGGAATTTTTGGTTTAGGTAGCTCTCGGTTTCCCAGGTGGCTTCTTCTTCCGTGTGATGATTCCATTGAACTTTATACATTTTAATCACTTTCCTCCTGGTCTCTCTTTCTTTTTGATCCAAAATTTTAACTGGGTGTTCGACATACGAGAGGTCGGGTTCTAACGATATTTCTTATTGTTCCACAATCTCAGTAGGGACTCGAATACACTTCTTGAGTTGAGATACGTGGAAGACATCATGGGTGGCCGTGAGCTGAGGGGGCAGTAGTAATTTGTAGGCTACGGGTCCGCAACTCTCAATGATTTCGTAAGGACCAACATAACGGGGAGCTAGTTTGCCTTTGATTCCGAATCTTTGCACTCCCTTGGTTGGTGAAACTCGAAGATAGACATGATCGCCAACTTCGAATTTTAGGGGCTTTCTCCTTTTGTCAGAATAGCTCTTTTGTCGGGCTTGTGCGGCTTTAAGATTTGCTTGTATTACTTTTACTTTCTCCTCTGCCTCGATTACCAGGTCGGGTCCAATTATTTTACATTCTCCGGTTTGTGACCAGCTTAAAGGAGTTCGACATCTTCGTCCGTACAGGGCCTCAAATGGTGCCATTTTCAAACTCGTTTGATAGCTGTTGTTGTACGAGTACTCTGCTAGGGGTAGGCATTTGTCCCAATTCTTGTCATAGTGAATGACGCAAGCTCTCAGCATGTCTTCAAGAATTTGGTTTACTCTTTCCGTTTGTCCGTCCGTCTGAGGATGGTATGCTGAGCTGCAAATCAGTTTGGTACCAAGAGACGTTTGCAGTTGTTCCCAGAAGCGTGCTACAAACTGAGGACCACGATCGGAAATAATTGTCTTAGGTATTCCATGTAGGCAAACAATACGATCGAGGTAAATCTCGGCATATTTCTTGGTAGAATAGGTGGTGTGTACCGGAAGAAAATGTGCCGTCTTTGTGAGTCTATCCACGATAACCCATATGGAATCATGTCTCTGGGAAGTGTTTGGTAGTCCAACGATGAAGTCCATACTTATGTCTTCCCATTTCCATGATGGTATAGGTAATGGTTGAAGTGTACCGGCTACTTTCAAGTGGCTAGCTTTTACTCTCTGGCACGTGTCACATTCTGAGAGGTACATAGCAATTTCTCTTTTCATTCTAGTCCACCAGAAGTTTTGCCTTAGGTCTTGATACATTTTGCTACTACCGGGGTGGATAGAGAATTTGGAAAGGTGTGCCTCATCAAGAATTTGCTTGCGGAGTTCATGATTCTTCGGAACGACTATACGACTTTCGAACCATAGCACTCCCTTATGGTCCTGGCGGAAACATTTGTACTTCTCCTCACCTAGAGAGAGTTTTTGTTTGATGATCTTAATTCCTTTATCATGTAGTTGTGCCATGACGATTTGGTCGTGAAGAGTGGGCTCAACTGAGATGTGATCTAGAGTGCCTTGGGAAACCATTTCCATGTTAAGCTTCCTCATCTCTGCACACAATGTCTCATGGTAGGATTCCATGGATAAGCAATGGCTATGGGACTTGCGGCTTAGTGCATCCGCGACTACATTAGCCTTGCCGGGGTGATAGTGCACTTCAAGGTCATAATCCTTGATTAATTCTAGCCATCTCCGTTGTCTCATATTCAGATCGGCTTGTGTGAAGATATACTTGAGACTCTTATGATCCGTGTAGATATTGCACTGTGTACCCATGAGATAGTGCCTCCATATTTTCAGAGCGTGAATGACCGCTGCAAGCTCAAGATCATGAGTGGGATAATTCTGCTCGTGGGGCCGAAGGGCTCGTGAGGCATATGCAATCACTCGATTCTCTTGCATAAGCACACATCCTAGACCAGTACCCGATGCGTCACAATACACATCGAACGACTTGGTATTATCGGGTTGAGCTAACACAGGTGCAGTAGTCAGATGCTCTCTGAGAGTGTGGAAAGCTTCCTCACATTTCTCATTCCATACAAACTTTACTTCCTTCTTCAACAGTTCCGTCATGGGCTTAGCAATTCGAGAGAAATCCGGAATGAAGCGACGGTAGTAACCGGCTAAGCCGAGAAAACTGCGAATCTGATGAACTGAGGTAGGGGGTTTCCAATCCATCACCTCTTGTACCTTGCTGGGGTCAACAGCTATGCCTTCGCTGGAGATCGTGTGACCTAAGAACTTTACAGTATCCAACCAGAATTCACACTTAGAAAACTTAGCATAGAGCTGATGGTCTCTGAGTCGCTGAAGAACAATGCGAAGGTGCTTGGCATGCTCTTCCTCATCCTTGGAATAGATAAGGATGTCATCGATGAACACTACGACGAATTTGTCAAGTTCGGGCATGAATACCGAATTCATGAGATACATGAAATAGGCAGGGGTGTTTGTGAGTCCAAAGGACATGACCAAGAATTCATATAGTCCATATCGTGTGGAGAAGGCAGTCTTAGGAATATCGCACGGGCGAATCTTGATTTGATGATATCCCGAACGAAGATCAATCTTTGAGAATACTCTGGCTCCAGCTAATTGATCGAAGAGTACATCGATACGGGGAAGTGGGTATTTATTTTTAACAGTTACCGCATTGAGAGGTCGGTAGTCAACGCATAATCTCAAACTGTCATCCTTCTTCTTTACGAATAGGGCTGGACATCCCCAAGGTGACGCGCTAGGGCGAATGAAACCTTTGTCCAGTAGTTCTTGGAGTTGAATTTTCAGCTCGGCCAATTCTTTAAGGGGCATCCTATATGGTCTTTTGGATATAGGTGCAGTGCCTGGTTGTAGTTCAATGATGAACTCAATATCCCTATCTGGTGGCATTCCTGGTAAGTCATCCGGAAAGACATCGGCATACTCGTTGACGACCGGAATATCTTCTAGCTTAAGTCCTTCTATCTTGTAAGCACAGGAATTCGTGCAATCTAGGAATGGTAGGTAAAGGGTAGTGGCTCCGTGACTAGGTGAATTTATTTCCACAACTCGGGACGAGGGGTCTAGTGTGACTTTGTGCAAAACCATCCAATTCATGCCCAAAATAAGATCCATGCTGTCAAGGGGTAAAAGAATCAAGTTTGTGTTGATGGTTTTACTACCCAACTTGACTGGTACTTGTCTGATCATTTGGTTCGAAGCAATTTTACCACCCGGTGTTGATATCATATATGACCCTTTTGTGTGACAAACATCCAAGCCTACTTTTGCACCGAATTTTGCACTTATGAAACTATGCGATGCACCAGAATCAAACAATATAACTGCAGGCTTGTTATGGATAGAGAATGTACCCGACATCACTGGGGCTCCTTCAGGAAGCTCTGCAAGCGTGGTGAAGTTAATCCGTCCTTGCTTGACTTGCAGGGTCTGTCTCTTGCCCCTGTTCTTGTTGTTCGGGTTGGATCCCTGACCTTGGTTGGGCGGTCCAGACTGAGGGCATTCTCGTGCAAAGTGGTTAGAACTCCCGCATTTGAAACAACGATTCGCGGGGCTAGGTCGAAGAGACTGTTGAAGAATGGGCCTCGGACCATTCTGTGGAGGCATCGGGGGTCGTACCATGCCTGGCTGCTGTGGGGGTCTGGCAATCCATCTTCCTGGCTGAGGGGCCCTAGGTGGAGCTGCGGGTGCGGCATTTTGCACGATGCGATACCTTGGTGGCTGAGCACTTGAAGGTCCAGCGGGTGCCTTTCTCTTCTTCTCTGCCCGGTGTGCCATGATACAGTCTTCCTAGGTAATGGCCATATTGACCAATTCGTTGTAGGTGTCAGCCCTGGCCAGGTTCAGACGCTCCTTGAGCTTGGTGTTCAGACCTCGGCGGAAACGATCACGCTTCTTGGCATCCGTATCAGCGTGATAGCCCGCATATTGGCATAGATTGTTGAATGCCTGAGCGTACTGCAGCACGGTGCGGGTGCCCTGGGTAAGCGCCAGGAACTCGTTCAACTTCCTCTCCATGAGACCCTCGGGGATATGATGTGCCCGGAACGCGGTCTTGAATTCATCCCAGTCGACCACATGATCAGCCGGGAGCATCGCAGAATAGTGGCCCCACCACAGACGAGCGGTACCGCGAAGCTGTTGCGCGGCAAAACGAGCTTTGTTGGCTTCTAAGCATGGGGCCACAAGTAGCGTGAACTTGGATTCGATGGTGCGAATCCATGCATCTGCGTCCAGGGGTTCCTCAGTCTTATGGAACAAGGGCGGCTGGGTCCCTAGGAAATCCGTGTATCCTGCAGCTTGGGGTTGGTGAGCATTGTGCCCACCCCTCTGTTGGTGCTGTCCTTGCAGATCTGACGCAGCAGCTCGGTTTGAGCGGCCATCACTTCCACCAAACTGGGCGGGGGTGGTGGCGATTGTCGTGGTCGGCTGCCACCGGCACCAAAACCCTCGGGGTTGCCACGTGTTGATCCAACCATCTGAAACGTGAAAGGTTACCATTAGTAACGCGATCCATATTACTTCCTTGATTCATAAATGATTGGTGTAGTCATAGACTTCCGAAATCACAGCTAGAAGTATGGACAGAATCTCTGTTTGCTACGAGAAAAATCATAGCTTGCTGTGGGTCCATCCAAAATATCTCATACTTTGGCAGTAGTCAGATAATTTAGGAATGCACCACTTTGGTATTTAACTCCGGCGCTAGAACTATAGCTAAGGTGGTCGAAAGGCTCGTCCTTTGCCTTACTGTCTTAGCTGTTTTTCAGCAGATCGATAGGTAATGTTTCGCCTATAACTTAAACTAGCGAGGTCCAATGATGCTGAATTTTTGTGAGAACCACGACCACAAAATTCCTGACAGGTTTGGTATTCAACTCACAGCTCAGAAATGTAAGGAAACATGGATGAAATTTCCGACAAGTTTCAGCGATTGTGGATTTCATCGTTTACCAACTTACAACGAAATCACCCAAGTTTATCGCTGTTCCTTACATGCTGAGGGTATCCACATGGTTCAGGTGTACCCATCACAAAAGAGTTACTCAACTCCTAGTTAGCCTATTACAACACTTGCCAAAAGTTAGGGTACCCTATCGAGGAGTATGTGCAAAAGTCCTCCTAGGTCGTCCTCTAGAAGTCATCCAAGTCGTTGACGGACGACTCGCTGTGAGCAGGAGAGTGAGCTCCCATCTGAGGCGCCTGTGGTACCTCACCCTCGAAGCCCATACCGGAGATACCATCAATCTCCTGTGGCTCCTCCTCATCTTCCTCCATGTCCTCCTCATGGGGATGGTCATTCTGATCATGGTGCCACTGAATGTGCTCATTAGCATCCTCCAGCTCAAGGCTCAGATCATGGAGCTGCTCCTCCAACTGTGCTATCGTGGCATCTCTCTCACCCATGAGAGTTTCATGCTCCTGAATTTGGCCCTCAAGTTGGCCAATCTGAGCATCTCTGTCCTCAAGATCCTGACTGAGCTCCTTAACCTGCTCATCCCTGGTATCTGCCATCATGTGGTAGGCCTGAGCAAGATCAGTGAGCTGCTCAAGCGCCTGACTCTGGAGAGTCTGAAGTCGGTAGAGTGCACTCATGCACCGCAAGGAGGTATGGATAGTTTCCTGGGCATGAAAGTCTACCAAGTACTGTGCGTGCTGCACCCTGTTGAGCCAAAAGGGGTTGTTGTCCTGGGCAGCAGGAAACAAGCCAATGGGAGCAAGTGTGACAACCTCGGAACGCTGCGCACAAAAAGTGGTGAGCGCCCTCATGGCTGCAAGCTCCCAAGTATCGGCCAAACGGCGACCAACAGCCTCAATCTCCAAGGCGGGCCACTCCGGGTGTAGCGGGTGCGGAAAGATAGTCACGTTGACACGGCACTGGGTAACTCCATTTTCTGCAAACTCCAGTCCGGCGTAACGTGGGGGAATTGGATAGCCCGCGGTGCGCAGAACATCCCACAAAATAGAGGGAAAGCCCTCCCAGTGGAGACACTGCGAGTGTACGCGCCCATCCTCATCCACCATCATAGCAACAGGCTCGGCCATCTGAACAAAAGATCAAATGGAGTGAGATAGTGAAAAACTGTGAATAGCACAGGGACAGATTCTGTATAGTGTGCAAAAATAACCATAACTTCCACAGTTCTCTTCCAAAAATTCTCAAATTTTACCAGATCACTCCTAAGGTATTTGTGAACAACTTTGTTAGTCAACTCCAGAGCTAGATAGGTCTCTAAGATGGTCTTTCTTTTCAGGTTTTACCTTAGTGTCTACCCAGAAATTTCAGGGAACAGGGGGCCAATGTTTCGTGCACCAGGGAAAATCTACCCAGCCAAAATTTACCAAATTTTAACAGCAGCTACCTGGGTAAATTTGGAACAAGTTTTGTGTTGTACTCTTTTGCAGAAAACCGCAGGAAGGGGGCCTAAAAATTAAAGGGGTAGAAGTGCTTATTCTGGACAGAATTCTGACATTCCAAGGTTTCTGTTATTTCTTACTATCCATAAGTTCAAAATTTTTGATTTTTGAACAGGGGATAGAACACGAAATTTGGAACAATTCTTTCAACATGAACTTTACCAGAAAAGGTCATTTTCTTTGATCAATAAATCTCTCTTTTCGGTCATGGCAGATTTGTGACAGATTCGCTAGATAGTCCTTATGCAAACCACGCTTGGATACGCAAGAACCTTACCACTCTCATACAACGCATTTTCAATTTCAGATATATATATGGTCATGATGCATGCACGTCCTATTCGTCCTCACAAAATAAAATAACTGCCAAATACTTTTGGTCTTACGAAGATAGTTTCGGTGGCATACACAATACGGCTCTCACTATAATAGCTAGTCGAGTCTTTCTAGCCGTTCTTTAACTTATCGTAATCGCGGTTAGTGTACCTGCAGAAGATTGACAAAGCATATATATTTCATGAACCTTTCATGCCAGCACTCATGAAAGCGTCCGTATTCATTACCGTTCACTGACATCCGTACAATTCCCGCTGTACAGATGACATTAACATACGCTATCAAGATAGCGTATTCAAGGGGGGTACCGTCATGAGACGGGGGTATGAACAGCGATCGCCATACCCTGCGCCAAACCTTCTACTCCCAATATAATCAACTAATAGTTGGTATATTGGCAGCACCTCAAGTAAGCCACCGCTTGAGGGCAGCGTTCGGCTCGCATCACCGACAGGAAGGTCAAGCTCTCTCAGTTGGCTGAGGATTCTTACCTTCTTACCTTAGCGATGAGTGCGTCGTTACAGAATTTAAGGGTCGATTGTGCATAAAAGTAAGTTTTGACATAAAGTAATGTGCTGGGAGTCAGTTGATAATATTCACAAGTTAGATAGCCACCTAGTAACTTTCCCATAATCCCTTAGGGCTTTACGAACTAGGCACCATCCTTAGCGTACCAACGTAATTCGCAACACATCCTTCTAGTCAAGTTTTATGAAAATAAGTTTTTAAGGCTTGTCGCATTCTCTGGCGTATGTATTTTGGCTCTGGTGCCAGCTGTTACCAGCTGTGGCACAAGCTACGGCTCTGATACCAGCTGTGGCAGAACCACCTGAATTAATCCGGCTCAAGTGTATTAACCATCACCATTAAGGCAATTTCGGTTAACCTTACACTTCAAACGGAGTAATCCACTGGTCTGTCGGGTATAACCTCCCGATACAACCACGGTAGAGCGGATCGAATGCCATACATACAAATGCTCACGCGACGATGAGCCCAGAGAATACCACATTCCAGCAAATATTACAATATTAGCATAAGTAAATATTACAGACCAAGTTTTGAGTTTAGAAACCAAGTACTTCAATGATCATACTAAGAAGTCCTTCTGAGTTTAAGTTGCAGCGGAAATTAAAACAACGACAGCTACTTCGACGATAAGGATATCTCGATGAAGCCCGTACGAGACATCACTCGGCATTATCTCCATTGGACGGGGGCGTATCCCATTCCACCGACCAACCAGGGGGAAGAATGCAGGGCCAAGTCAAGCTAGCAATCATATCTTCGAAGGTCTCACCTGAAAACGAGCCACAAGCAAGGCTGAGTATACTAATACTCAGCAAGACTTACCCGCGTAGTGGAATCTACTACACCGACTCTAGACATGCAAGGCTTTTTGGCTCAGGGGTTTCTTTTGCCGAAAAGCATCTACAAGTGGGTCCTTACTTTCAACTTTTAGCTCAAGATTCTAGTTTCATTAACCATTCTAGATAAGCAACTATCCAATAGCATACATGGTGAAGCATTAAATTTTCATCCAACCAGTTCGTTCATCCTCATTGTTCCTCTTCTTACTCTGTGGGTAAAAATGGTTAAGCAATCTCAATAGCCGTGAGAAACGGACGATTCGAATCGAATTTCTTAACCTTGCAAGGGAAACCCAAACACACGTCACGTGGTTACTCCCTAGAGTCACACGTGCAACTTTTCCCCTTTCTTTCCGGGTTCTGGATCGAGGCTACCCTCCGAGAGTACAAGAGCCCCACGCCACGGTTCGGCGCCGGGTCGTGACCAGTCTCTTACGCGCAGACCCTTCTAAAGATTTAAATTCTTGCAATTGGGTCCTCGGGCGGCTCGGGTACGGCGGCCGGCCAAAATTGCGGCGAGGGGTGAGGGTCGGGGAAGGTTCGGGGGTGCGAGGGCTACCTCGTGGGGGTCTTGTTCGGGTGGGGTACGGCCGGGAATGGCTCGCCTGCGTTGGAGCAGAGGCGGCGGCGGCGGTGGCGCGCATCGACGGCGGTGCTCCGGCGGGCTTGGGGCGGTCTGGTTTGGTCGGCGAGCTTCAGTGGCGCGTGGGGAAGCTGCTCAGGGGCTCGGCTTGGGTGGAGGAGGTCGAAGTCGAGCTGTCCACGATGAGCAGGGGCGGCGGCGGCGGTGACAGTGCGGGCGGCGGCGCTCCGGTGGTCCTGGGCTGCGTTGGGCGGGTCGGCGAGCTTTAGTGGGGTGATGTAGTGGTGGCTGGAGGTCCAATTTGAGCAGGGGGCGGCTGTGGAGGGCTGTCCACGGGCGGGCGGCGCTCGGCGGCGGCAATGGCGGCGGCGAGGTGCTCTGGGTGTGGTGGCTCGCGCGGGCGGCCGGGGCGTGGCTTTTATAGGGGCAGGAGGGGGTGTGGAGGTGCCTGGGCAACGCGCGGGGCGGAGGCACGGCACGGCGTGGCACTGGCCACAGCGGGCGGCAGCAGGGCGCGAGGGGACAGCGCGGCGCGTGGATTGGAGAAGGAGCTGCTGCAGCGGCTCGGGCGGAGGACAGGTGCAGCGACGGGCGGGGCGCGGGAGTCAGGGCGGCACGGCGCGTCGCGGCGGTTGGGCGCGGCGGGCGGCGAGGCGGGGCGCGGCAGCGGCGTGCGCACGCGCGGGCGCGCACTGGGCAGCGCGGCGGTGGGGGGGGGGCAAAGCCGGGCGTGGGGGAGAGGCGCGGCGGCCACTTGCCTGGCGCCTCGCGCCGGTCAGGCATCGCCGGCCACCTGGCGGGCGGCTGTCGGGCGGGGAGGGGAGAGAGAGGGGGGCGAGGGGCCTGAATGCAAGAATTTGAAAAGTTTCAGGGGGCTGGGTGCAAACAAGGTGTTTTCTCCTCTTTCTAATTTGAATTTCAAAAACTTTTGAACATGAAAGTTGTCCAGAATAAAAAGTTCTACAAGTTTGGTTTCAGGCAACATCTCATTTGGCCTATGGTTTGAAAGTTAAATTTAAAAGTTCAAAAGTATCCAAATGTGCCCAAATTCAATTTGAATTTCAACTTAACTCATTCTAATTCTTTTCACCCTTTTATTAGTTGGTTAAGCATAGGGTTAGGCTAATGACATTGATTTGGAAATATAATTTCTTAGGGTTGTCACAAGTACCCGCCGTCCAGAATCTCTAGTTTTGCACCCCGACCCTCTGTATAAGGTTTAATTATGCTTTAGCCCTTGAATTCTTCAGATCTAGCCTCGGGAGACTCAAAACGCTAGCAGTTAGGTCCCCAGATCACTGTTTTAGCCATAGCTTCATCGTTTCAATTCCAATTTCAGCGATTCTTGAGCCCACCGATCCTTGCATCATGAACTACAACTTTAGCATCTTTTCACTTTCTGTTGGTACTGTTTGTTGTATTGTTTCTTATTTGTTTGTGTATGCTTGTTTGTGTGATCGCGTAGACAACGTGACGTTCGAGCCAAACCAAGTGCAAGCTTACGAGGAAGAGAATCAGCAGTTGCTTCAAGAAGGCAAGTGGATTTCCTCCCCTGCATATTCTATTTGATCCCAACAACAGCATGAAAGTTCACTTTACTTTATTGTTGCTTGCATAAACTTGATGGGTTACCTATGCTAAGGACATACCTAGTCTTTTACCCCAAACCTTGAAAAAAACCTGGGTTTAGTACTTTGTTGGGTAGTTACGCTTAGTTGCAAACTTTGGGATTGGTATTGGTTTACTCTTTTAACAACGTTGGTCACGTTTCATATTGTGGTTTTATCGCGTAAGTTCAAGATCAGCTTTGTTTAATGGGAACATGGAGAACCACCCAAGTGAACAGTGCAACCACAAAGTCATATGGCTCTGACCTTAGCCAATTAATTAGATGTGTAGTTTGCTGGTGGCCTTACCGAAAGGGCAAGGAGGAGGTCGGTGATAGGGGTCATAGCCCGGTCCTCTTGGGGTAGCTGCCTTTGCTAAGGAGCTGACCATTAGGGAGGTTTATGGACCACGCCGCTACTAAAACTCTAGCGGGCTGCTTAGCTCTCGACATGTCTTTGTAAAGGCTTCGTAGTGTACCCTCGCCACTCACCTCGGAAGTGTTTAAGGGCCTTGCAAACCCGGGCGACTCAGGGAAACACGATTTGTGGGTAAAGTGTACAACCTCTGCAGAGTGTAAAACTATTATAGCAGCCGTACTCACGGTTATGAGTGGCTTGGACCCTCACATGATAATGAAACTTGAAGATTAAATAAATTGTGGTTCGTGGTTTATGTTATGTTTGATGGTACCATTGTGATTTTACTAAAGTGGGTTGGTATAGACTTAAACCTAGTTAATAGGTGCTTGTTAATAAATATTTGACCGACTAAAAGCAACCGCTGTTGCAAACCCTAGCCTATCCTTGATGGCCTTGCATTTTCACCCCACTTGCTGAGTACCAACCATAAGAGTACTCACCCTTGCCCCCTGCTGTTCAGAAGAGAACTTTGAAGAGGAGATCTTCGACGACTTCGAGGAGTTCTAGGTCCTGCGTTCACCAGACATCGCCTGTGGAAGACGGAGTTGTTGGAGACTTCATATAGGGTATAACGGTTTATCATTTAAAGACATTTGTGTCTCTTTTATACGGAGTGTAATATTGTTAAATACTTTATTTAGTTACTTTTGAGCATTGTCTTTGATATATTACACTTTCCGTCTACCATATGTGTGTGAACGAGATCCTAGCGCACATATGAGATGCATCTGGTTCTTTCTAGAATCAGGTGTGACACCCATCCACCAAATAAATGCTCCATGAAGCTTGTGATCTCTCCTCATGTTATCCCTGAAAAAGAAATTAGGCTTGGTCATCCCTGAAAAAAAAGAGAGAAAAAGAAAAGATGGCATGCCAAAAAAGCATGATCCAAAAAAAAAGAGAAAAGAAAGAATAAGAGGGGGATAGCCATGTCTAAAGAAAAATGCAAAAATAAAATAAAGAGGAGAGGGATCACAAACCAAAAAAAGAGTAATCATACCTTCCATTCATCCACCACACATGCACCTCTTGATCTTGGGATATGACTAGTATTCTCCATGGATCCACACTTTGTCTTGGCAATACTTCAAATGCAGGTATGCTTCATCCATTCCGTACCTTGAGCTCCACAAAATCTTTCATTATGAGAAGGGAGAAGTGCCTTGGTAAGGATTCATACAACATTGAGCGATCCGAGTGTATCATTCGAGGAACTTAATCTTGTTTTACTATTTGCAAAAAGAAATCCTCCAGATTGATTGTTGAACAAAGGGAAGGTAAGTACTGCTCTGTCGAATGTTCTAACTCTCAACAACTCAAGACGAGGAGAAGCCCATAAGCCCCATAGATGATGAAGGTAACAATGGTCGGGTACTCATACAACATTACTCATTCTCAAGGAAATCATCTATGCCTTAGACTTGACATGACAACAGGTAACGAGTCTAACAATTTTCTAATCAACAACCTGATTTGTCCTGATTTGCTCGGGACGAGCAAAGAACAGCTTGGGAGTTCTTGTTGACGCTCGCTACGGACCAATTTCGAGCGCCAATTTGATCAGAAAATTGGGATGACTAGTATACTTAACTTGCATATTTATCTAGAATAATATCGTTTCCACATTCCCCTTGGAGAATTCGCAATGTAGGGAAATTGAGCAGAAATAAAGTGTTAAACAAGCACCTCAATCCAAGGCAAGTGACGTCGACCAATCAGAGCGCGCCATTTGGACTCCCATGGATTGAAGGGCCCACTAGGCATGCAATTGACTTAGGTCGGCGCCCACTCACGCACAGGAGCGACCAGAACCCACATGGCAGGCACCCAGAGCAGGCTGGACCTAGGCTAAACCATGCCCATTTCGGCCGACCCAGTAGAGGCGCCTCCGCCTACCCTATTGCACGTGGCGGCTCTCCATTAGTCCCTTATGTCGGTTTGAGGAGGCTTGAGTCATTTGCATGCCGAGGAGCTGCTGCACACCCCCCACACTCACCTCTATAAATATGAGGGGGGTTCTACAATAGAAGGCACCACAAGTTGCAACCCCTCAAGTTTCTCTCTCAAGTTCCTCTCTTGCTTAGTGACGGAGATAGACCCAGGTACCTCCTTGCCGAGTGGAGATGGCTACCTGGCCAAATGACTCCGCATAAACGACCCAGCGTACAGGTACTTGGCTGGACGGTAGGCAGGATACCCTGGCGTCAAGATCTAGGTCGGACCAGATAGGCATGATTTTGTATATCTTAACCGATCGGATTCCATGTAACAAACCCGAGTAGATTTACCCTAACTTGTAACCCACGGCTGCTCGGATATATAAGGGGGCTGTGGGGGACCCATAGGCAATTTGACTCATCCCATTTAGATCATACTACAAACCCTAATACAAACCCCTGAACACAGGATGTAGGGTGTTACGCTCCGTGCGACCCGAACCTGTCTAACCCTCTGCGTCTTTGTGTTACCACCAAGTTCACGGGCTCTCTTCGATCCACCCCGCCTATAAATCTATTGCTTTGGGCTACCCTTGGCAGACTTGCCGGAGTGCAAATCCAATAGCTGGCACGCCAGGTAGGGGGATCTCTAGGGTCCTCTTGGCGAACTTGATGGCATCCAACTCCGGCGTGTTCTTCTTCGTGCAAGTGACGCTCCAGATCCAGGACATAGCCGACCACTCCATCATCTTTGAAAGCTTCCCAGAGATGTCCGCTCCGACGAGCTCATCGCCAAGCTCATCTGTCTCCGAGATAGAAAGCCTCCAGGGTTCCAGATCCGATCTGACCCTCTCCAGCTCCGTGCTGCATCAGGTGAAGGACCAGTCCATCCATGACGAGGCCCAAAACCCCTTGTGGACGACCCGTCGCCCGTGCATCAACATCAACGATATCCTTGCGGGTTTTGACCGAGTCGATGCCTCCTTGGTGGAGTGCATCGGGCTCGCAGAGTCGGCACTCCGCCGTTCTCGTGACTCAGCCCCTCAGGCCCCGTTCGGGCTCTGCTCCAGCTCCTCCGTTTATTCGGACCAGATCCAATCTTCGATGGAGAAGCTGCGCCTCTCCGACCTGAGTCAACCCAGTGTTGACTAGATTGGATCTGACACGGTCCCAGAACCACAAGCTGGCTACCAGGAGGTTCTCTTTACCCTCCCACCCAACCAAGTGAGCTCTCCGGATCGGCGGGAGATCTCTGTCGTCTCTTTCGACGAAGCTTCTATCGAAGGAAAGGATGATGAGGTGAAGCGTCAACGACTCCAACGTAACAAGAACCGCCAAACTTGAAGCACCAACGAGGCTACCATCAACCATGTTGTAGAAGATATCCGAGCCGCCGAGGGTCGCAACCCACGGGTTCCACCCCGACGCTCACCGGCGACCCCACGGAACCTCGACGACGACTTCGTCCTTGAGTGCGACGGCCAGAACGTCTTCGCCGCCCCATCGGCCAACCTGGCCGCCACATTCGAGGTACTGGAGACTCTACCCCATTCACCCAAGCTCGAACGAGCTCGGACTCGTTTGCATGTCGCTGTTGCTCAAGTCCAGCGCTTGAGGAAGGACTACTCGGCTCTACGAGCCCAGTCTAGTAGTTCCTACCATTCTACGGCCCGCCACCACGACGGCAGCGAAGTCAACCAGCCAGACCTCCGCTCCAACCTCCACAACCACAACGTCCGACCCGTCATCAACGATCGACACCGCGAACGCGATGAGGCCGAATGGGAGCACCGCCGCATGTACAATGAGGAGTACGGTCCACCTAGTGCTAACCGGGGAGGCCGGACTCGCCACGGCAACGACGGCCAACGTCCACACCGGCCCCAGCAGTCCCCGTTTGTAACACCTCAGGTGTTGAAATTATGAAATAAGCCTCATTAGCATAACAATATACTTAACTAACTAAGAAAAATTTAAAGGAAAACGAATTATAAATTGGTTTTGCCTTGAATTGAAAATAGTTGTGTATATGTGCGTAAGTACATGTACTTTAATCAAGCCATTTAAATAACTTTCACAATGATGCAAACATGGCTACAAAATTGAATAGGCACATCGTTTTTGACATGTTAAACAAAAGTCTAGTTGAAGCCTAGGAGTGAATGCAAAGTTTTGCCCAGGAAATGACGTACCCTCCGAATTATCCTTTTCGAGTTTTTAAAATAACTTCTAAACTACAAATCAAATGAACTTTGGCCAGAAACAAAACTTGTGTAACTTTTCATTTTGAACAACTTTCGTGTTCAGAGATTTTTGAGTAGCAACACGAAAATTTAAGAAACACTAGGATTTGCAAACCAGCCCCTGCCTTTTCTTCTATTTACACTGCAAACACTTCTTCTCGCTTCGCCCAAGCCTCCGACGCGCAGCCGCTCGCCCGACCCTTTCACTCGCCTGACCCTCGGCTTCGCCTGACCCCTTTCGCTTCGCCCGACCCTCGGCTTCGCCCAACCCCTTTCGCTTCGCCCGACCCTCTCGCTTCGCCCGACCCTTTCACTTCGCCCGACCCTCGGCTTCACCCGACCCTCGCCTACCGCGCACTCGCCGCAGGCAACTTGGCCGGCGATGCCTGACGGTGCTAGGTGTCAAGCCAATGCCCAGCCGCGCCCGCACGCCGCGCTCCTCCCCAGTCCGCGCATGCCACGCCATGCCGTGTCTCCACTGCATTCCTCCAGTCGCCGCGCTCGCCGCCCGGCAAGACAACTGCGGCAGCTCCTCGCCCAATCCGCGCGCCGCGTGATCTCCCGCTCCACACGCCAAATCTTCAGCACCCAATCCCCTGCCCGCGCCCGCCGCACACTGCGCTGGCTCTGTTCGCCGCCCACCGTGGCCAGTCACGCGCTCCCGCCCTTCCGCCCGCGCCCGTGCCTCGCAGTCCAGTCCCGCCCCTCCTCCCGCCTCACTCTGCCTAAAAGGCCGCACTGAGTCCCCCTCGCGCGCCCAGACACCAGATTGCCGCCGCTGCCGCCACCATTACCGCCGCCGTGCATCACTCGCACGTGGAGCCCCACTCCCCTGCCTCCCGCTGCCCAAACCCATCGCCCAGCAAGCTTGCCCTCCCTCCACTGAAGCTCACCGGCCTCTTCCCCGGCCAGCTCAACCGCCGGAGCACAGCCAGCGCCGCCCGCGCCGCCGCCGCTCCCTTGCTGCTCCGTGGACAGCTCACTCTGAAGCTCCTCCGTCCAAGCCAAGCTTCAAAACAGGTTCCCCTCGACGCCGTGAAGCTCATCGACCAGCCTATACCCTACCCTCCTCGTCGGAGCACCATCGCCGACGTTCCGCCCTGCCGCCGCCCCTCTGCTCCGCGCCGACGAGCCACCTCCAGCTACCCCCAACCCCGACCAAGGCCACCCCAAGGTAGCTCTCACCTCCCTGGATCTCCCCGACCCTTTTCCCCTCGCCGCCGACGAGCCCCCTCGCCGGAATCTGGCCGGCCACCATGCCAGCGCCCCCCAGGGACCACATTGCTTTGATTGCAATCTTCCTAAGGGTCTGCACGCAAGTTTCCAGGGACCCCTCTGTAAAAGAAAGTTAAACTTTGAATTCAAAAACAGCGAACTTGTAAAATTTATATAAAATCATAGAAAACTCAGAAAAATACAAACTCAACTATTCTGGAATCTTTAGATGAAAATCTACAACTTTTGTCACATGCATTTCTTCAGTTGCTTGCTAAATCTTGCTATAAGATAAATGGAAGGTTTAATAGACTTTAATGTTATCCACTATTGTAGACCAAGGCTAAACCTGAAAATTTAATAGTAGATTAGTTGCTTGATTTGTAGGCCAGTATATAAATATCAGGACCAGAACGCATCTCTAACTAAGCTTTTGTTAAACCTTGTTTAGGCCATGAAATAATAAAACTAATTTGTAACTGCTGTTATGTTGTGATTGTTGTGGTGAAACTTTTTCAGAGCTGTTAAATTGATGCCTAAATACCACAGAAAAAGTTTAGAACCTTTTTCCTTCTTGTAACCTATTTATATCTAACTGAAGCTTTCGAAGACCCGAGCCCAAGTTTGGATGAGCCCTAAACTAGCTTTACCCAAGAAGTCAAGCCCCGGAGCATGAATCCTATTTTTCTAAACTTACGCAACTTATTACTCTACTTTACTTGTGCATTAAGTTTGTAGGAGTTGAATGGAAACTTAGTTGCATGATCCTAGGTACCCATGCTCTGAACACTAGATATAAGGTTCAATAGAATGCTATGCTAATAGGACTCCGGTAAAAGTCGAGTGATTTCCTGTCACTCGCGAGAATTTAGGAGTTGAATGCTTACTACATGCTGGAATCATAAGGTCGACGGACGAGGCTATGGTACGATGTTTATGTTGATGATTGAGGCCCCGTCTGTTTAGTGAAAAATGTTAAGGCCGCAATGTGTGGTAGTGGTGGTTAAGTCTTTGAACGTACTAACCATATGCCGAGAATATGGTAATCGGTAAGCTTAAGTACCTAATCGGACCGGCAAGTGGACAACATCCCACCATCTCAACCTCGGTTCCATGCGCGCACATGGTGGGTACAGAGCTAGGCTCTGTAGTCTCGGATGGTGGCCCTGATCCACAACCCAGGAAGAAAGGGGAAAAGTTGCACGTGTGACTCTTTAAGTAACCACGTGACGTGTGTTTAGGTTTCCCTTGCAAGGTTAAGAAATTCGATTCGAATCGTCTGTTTCTCGCGGTTATTGAGACTGCTTGACCCTTTTACCATGTAGAGTAAGAAGAGGAACAATGATGATGATTAATCTTGTTGGATGAAAAATTAATTCTTCCACCATGTATGATATTGGATAGTTGCTTACCTAGAATGGTTAAAGAAAACTAGAACTTGCAGCTAAAATTTGAAAGTAAGGACCAACTTATATATGCTTTTCTTCAAAACAAACCCCTCAAGCCAAAAGCCTTGCATGTCTAGGAGTCGGCTAAGCATATTCCACTAGTCGGGTAAGCCTTGCTGAGTATTAGTATACTCAGCCTTGCTTGTGGCTTGTTTTCAGGTGAGACTTTCGAAGACATGATTGCTAGTTTGACTTGGCCGTGTACCCTTCCTCCTGGTTGGTCGGTGGAATGGGATACGTCCCCGGCTAACGGTGGTAATGCCGAGTGATGTCTCGTACGGGCTTCATCGAGACATCCTGTATCGCCGAGTAGTTATCGTTATTTTTTTTCGCTGCATCAAACTCTGAAGAACTCAATTATTTGGAACTTTGAAGTGCCTTGTTTTATGAATTTGAACTCCATTGTAATATTAATTTATGATGAACCCTGTGGTGTAAAATTTGTGGAATGTTGTATCCTCTGGGCTCACCTTCGTGTGAGTACATGTATGTGTGGTTTCGATCGGCAAAAACTGTGGTTGTATCGGGAGGTTACCCGACAGACTAGTGGATTATTCCGTTTGAAGTGCGAGTTAGCCCTGATTGCCCTTGTGGTGATGGTTAGCGTGCTTGAGCCGGATTAATTCAGGTGGTTCTGCCACAGCTGGTACTAGAGCTGAAATGCATACGCCAGATAATGCAACAAGCCTTAAAAACTTGTTTTGATAAAACTTGACCACAAAAAAATTGTGTTTGGAAAATGCGTTGGTTCGTTAAGGATGGTGCCTAGTTCGTAAAGCCCTAAGGGATTATGGGAATGTTACTAGGTGGCTACCTAACTTATGAATATGATCAACTAACTTCCAGCACATTACTTTCTGTCAAAACTTACTTTTATGCACAATCAACCCTTAAAATTCTGTAACGACGCACTCATCGCAAAGGTAAGAAGGTAAGAATCCTCAGCCAACTGAGAGAGCTTGGCCTTCCTGTCGGTGATGCGAGCCGAACGCTGCCCTCAAGCAGGGCTTATGCCCCCTTAATGCAGTTTTTTTTGCAAAAGTGTTCAACACAAAACTTGTTGTAAATTTACACAGGCAGCTACTGTTAAAATTTGGTAATTTTTGGCTGGGTAGATTTTCCCTGGTGCATGAAATCTTGGCCCACTGTTCACTGAAATTTCTGGGTAGACAGTAAAGTAAAACCTTAAGAGAAAGACCATCTTAGAGCCTGATCTAGCTCTGGAGTTGACTAGCAAAATTGTTCGCTAATACCTTGGGAATGTTTTGGTGAAGTTTGAGAATTTCTGGATTACTCAAATTGTAGTTATGGAGTTTTGAAGTTGCTTCCAGAAATATTCAACTTCCATCCTTTAGTTCATATCCTATGGCATGATCTGGTCAAAACTTTTACCCTTTGCAGATGATCCTTCTGAGCAGCAAGTTAAATACCAAAGTTGTCAAGAATTTCATGTCATGTCCCTGATTGCCCTTGTGGTGATGGTTAGCGCGCTTGAGCCGGATTAATTCAGGTGGTTCTGCCACACCGTTCGACCTCGACTACGACGTCACCGGGGACCTGGACGACTTCTCTGCCTTCTCCAACCGACTCCGCGGAGTCTCGTGGCCCTCCACGTTCAAGCCGGTCGGCATCGAAAAAATCGACGGCGACTCCAACCCCAAGACGTGGTTGTGCACCTACAACATCGTCGTTCGAGCGGCGAGTGGCAACAACGACATCATGGCGGCCTACTTCCCGGTCATGATGAGTCGCCAGGCTCTCAACTGGCTCGAGGGACTCCATCCTGGCTCCATCAACAGCTGGCAGGACCTCTGCACCGCCTTCGTCAACCACTTCCAAGCTTCATGCCCGGGTCCCAAAACCAGATGGGATCTAGGCAGCGTCACTCAGCAACCCAGCGAATCCCTGCGCGACTACAATAAGAGGTACTTCACCAACCGTAACATGATTACGGATGTTGATGACAGGGACGTCATCCACTACTTCCACCAAGGGCTGCACAACATCGAGCTCTAGCGCAAGATGTTCGAGAGCAACCCCAAAACCGTCTGAGATGATGGTTGTCGTCAATAGCACGCCGACATGGAGGATGCTGAGAAGGCGCACCGTCACCACAAGGACCGGCGTCACTCCGACGACCAGCCCAAGTAGTGACACGACGATCACCAACGACCCAACAGTCGACCGCCTCGCCACAACTCCGGCAAGCACAACGACTGGCCCGAGTCGTCCAAGCAGCAGGAGCGCAAGCGCGGCCCCGACAACACCATCGCAGTCGCATATTGACCCCGACAGCGCACCTCCCTCAACAAGGAGGAGCTGGACGACTCCTCGACGGCAAGTGCCCCTGGCACAAAGACTCCAACCACACGGCGCGAGAGTGTCATGTACTCCGCAACAGTGTGACCCAGGATGACCCCAAACGTCCTCGCTATGATGATCGCGACAGACCCTGCAGCTCCAAAACCTCCAGGGGTCGAGGACCCCGCAACGACTCGCCCAGGCGAGATCGGGACAACCAAGGCGACAAGTCCCCAGCGAACTTTCAGGAGGTGGATCGGGTAGTCAACTTCATCTATGGTGGCTCCAGGGCCCTAAGGTGCCGACGTCGCCTCAAGTTTGATCAGCGCAAGGTCAACTCCGTGTTCCAACACCCGGTCGAACCCCTGCGCTGGTCCGAGGTCACGATCACCTTTGATCGGCGCGACCACTGGATACACCTACCCAGCCCTAGCTCCTACCCACTCGTGGTCAGCCTGGTGGTCAGCTAGGTGCGCCTCTCCAAGGTGCTCGTTGATGGAGGCAGCGGCCTCAACATCATCTTCTCCAAGACTTTGGAAAGCATGGGGTACGACATGACCTCCTTGGTTCCGACCCAGGGGGCCTTCTACAGCATCATCCCCTGCTCAGGATCGACTCTGGTCGGTCAGGTTACTCTCCCAGTCACGTTCGGCACCCAGGAGAACTACAAAACGAAGCACATCCACTTCGAGGTTGCTTCCTTTGAGAAATCTTAGCATTCCATCCTGGGGAGGCCCGCCCTCACCAGGTTCATGGCCATTCCACACCACACGTATCTTGTCCTCAAGATGCCTGCTCCCAACGGTGTGCTCTCCATCTGCGGCGACCTGCAAACTTCCCACTCCTATTAGACCGAGAACATCAATATCTCGGAAGTACTTGAGAGGACCAAGAACGCCGTCATGATTGCCGAGTCGGCAAAATCTATGCCTCTAGAGGACATCCCCATCCCGGCTAACGACTCGGCCACCGAGTCACAGCTGCAGCCCTGCTACGCGACGAAGACCATCCTCCTTAGGGAGAACGACCCGGACAAGACCGCCCTCATCGGGCGGACCTTGACAAAGCATAGGAAGACAAGCTCACCTCCTTCCTCCGCGCCAATTGGGACATCTTCGCATGGAAGCTCTCTGACATGCCAGGCGTTCCGAGGGAGGAGGCTGAGCACTCCTTGGATCTCGATGAAAAGGCGCGCTCCATCAAGCTGCGACTCCGACGCTTCGCTCAAGATCGAAAGGAGGCTATTAGGGTAGAAGTTACTCGACTCCTAGCCGCAGGATTCATTCACAAAGTCACACACCCCGAATGGCTGGCAAACCCAGTCCTTGTAAAAAAGCAAAATGGTGAATGGAGAATGTGTGTTGACTATACAGATCTCAACAAGCATTGCCCTAAGGACTCCTTCCCTCTTCCTCGCGTCGACCAGGTCGTTGACTTTATGGCCGGGTGCGTCCTCATCTCGTTTCTTTATTGCTACTCTGGGTACCATCAGATCGCCCTCTAGGAGTAGGATCAAGAGAAGACCTCGTTCATCACACCCTTTGGGGCATACTGCTACAACACCATGAAGTTTAGCCTTAAAAACGTGGGTGCTACATATCAAAAAGCCATCCAAAGATGCCTCCTTGGGCAGATCAACGATGTAGTCATCAAAACGAGGTCCTATGATCAGTTCATAGTAGATCTAGTCGAAACATTTGAAAATCTCAGGAAATTCAAATGGAAGTTGAACCCACGCAAGTGTGTTTTCGGTGTCCCCTCAGGAAAGTTACTCGGCTTCATAGTCAGTAACCGAGGCATCAAAGCCAACCCCACCAAGGTCAACGCTATCAGGAGAATGAAGCCTAGCCGGTGCAAGAAGGATGTGATGAAGTTGACTGGGTGCATGGCGGCCCTGAGTCGATTCATCAGTCGACTCGGCGACAAGGGTCTCCCTTTCTTCAAGCTACTTCGCAAGGCAGACAAGTTCGTATGGAACGAGGACGCTACTAGAGCCTTCCAAGAGCTCAAGGTATTTCTCACCAACCCACCGGTCCTCACGGCTCCAGAGCCCGAGGAGGAGCTACTCCTCTACATAGTGGAACCCACTCATGTGGTGAGTACCATCCTGGTCATCGAGCGAGATGAGCCAGGTCATGTTTACAAGGTGCAGTGACCCATTTACTTTGCCAGCGAGGTACTTGGTGAGTCCAAGGTGCGCTAACCTCAGGTCCAAAAGCTCCTGTACGTTGTCCTCATCACGTCCAGGAAGCTTCGGCATTACTTTCAAGCACACAGCGTCAGGGTCATTTCATCGTTCCCACTCGGCGAGCTGGGAGCGCTCAGCCTGCAGTTCTCCCCTCGGTTCACGATCAAGTCCCAAGCCCTAGCAGACTTCATGGCTGAGTGGACTGAAATACAAGACCCACCACCCGAGGAACGAACTGAGCACTGGAAGATGTACTTTGATGGTGCCCTCAATCTCGATGGAGACGGCGCTGGAGTCCTACTCATCTCCCCCAACGGCGAACAACTCAAGTACGTCCTCCAGTTACTCTTCAAGGCAATTAACAATGCTGCTGAGTATGAAGCCCTAATCCACGGTCTCCGGATCGCTGCTTCGCTCGGCTTCAAGCGTCTCCTCGCCTACGAAGACTCCAAGGTCGTCATCCAACAAGTCAACAAAGACTAGGACTGCACAAATGAGAAGATGGATGCCTAATACAAGGAGATATGAAAATTGGAAGCTAGCTTCTACGAGTTGGAGTTCCACCACGTCATCAGGGACTACAACATCGCAGCCGATGTCTTCTCCAAGCTCAGCTCCAGTCACGCCCTTGTCCCGGCTGGAGTCTTCGTCCAAGCCTTATACCGACCCACGGTCGAGGTCGAAGAACCGGCCCCCACCAAGCCTAACTTGGTGCTTGCTCAATGCCAAGAGGTGTTGGTGATCGACTCCGACTAGCGCTCTCCCATCATCGATTTCCTCGTCAACAACAAGTCTTCCCCCGACAAAAAAGAACACGAGAAGCTCTCACGATGAGCTGCCAGCTACGTGGTCATCGGCACCGACCTGTTCAAGCACTCGGCCTCCTTAGGGACGCTGTCCATGTGCATCGCTCAGAGCGAAGGAGTCGCTCTACTCCATGACATCCACTCGGGCATCTGCGGCACCCATGCAGGCGCCTCAACCATGGTGGGCAAGGCATTCAGGTCCGGCTTCTATTGGCCTACGACACTCGCTGACGTCCACGACATAGTGAAAAGGTGCCCAGGGTGCCAATTTTTCGCCAAATAGCAGCACTTTTTGGCTCAGGCCCTGTGAACAATTCCTCCTTCTTGGCCCTTCGCCTGCTGGGGCTCGACTCGGTTGGACCTCTCAAGACGGCTGTAGGTGGCTACAACCACATATTTGTGGCCATCGACAAGTTCACCAAGTGGATCGAAGTCAAACCAGTCGCGGCAACTACAGCACTCAAGGCGGTTGAGTTCATCCAGGAAATCTCCCACAGGTTCGGTGTGCCCAATAGGATCATAACTGACCTGGGCACGTCGTTTACCGGAAGCGCGTTCTGGGATCACTCCGTGGAAAACTGCATCGATGTCTACTACACCTCCGTGGCTCACCCAAAGTGCAATAGGCAGGTAGAACTTGCCAACGGTATGATCCTCCAGAGGCTAAAGGCGCGCATCTTCGACCCACTCGAGAAGCTCGGACCCAAGTGGATCCAAGAACTACCTCAGGTCGTTTGGGGCCTACGTACCCAAAGGAGCCGGGCCACCGGCTACTCTTTCTTCTTCTTGGTCTATGGCTCGGAGGCCATCCTCCCGAGTGACATAACCTTCGGTCCACCACGTATCCAGAACTACGAAGAAGGCAAAGCGAAAACGACTCGGCACCACGACATCGACCTAGTCGAGGAACATCGCATCACAGCTGCCCTGCAGCACGCGCGTTACGAACATCAACTCAGGCGCTACCATGACCGAAACGTGCAGGAATGAGACTTCAATATAGGTGACATGGTCCTGCGTTGCATCCAATCTACTACCAACGCACACAAGTTGTCTTCCCCATGGGAAGGTCCCTTCGTCATCAGTGCAATCGTTGCCCCTGGCACCTATCATCTGCAGAGAGAGGATGGCACGGATGTCAGCAACCCATGGAACATCGAACACCTCCGGCGCTTCTACCCTTGAGAGGAGCTTGCAGCTATGTACCCCAACCTTTCTAAATAATAATAAGAGCATTTCATCGTTTTTTTGTCTTTCTGTACACTACCTATTCTTCGCGGCTGTAAAATGACCTGGTATAGCCCCCTCTAACTCGTCCAGCATGCTCGGGGGCTGCGACTCGGCCATGCCAACTCGCACCAGCATCGTTCGCGTCAAAAATTAACCTAGCTGGGTGGTGACATGAACTCGAACCGGTGCGTCCTGGAACCACTCTGTGTCACCTACACCTATCACATGTCTGATGACCAGCTCTCTACACAATGGGCAAGGGCACATCACAGAGTCAGCATCCTAACCGCTCGGCCAAGTCAGAAAACTACTCGGCTATAGAACTTAACAAAAGCAACATTTAATTACATGCATAATAAAACATTGTTTTTTGACCAACACTCGGCCCCATAATGTTTCTACTTCACTAACGACTTCACACATTTTAACCTGGCCCATGATGCGCTTGGCGAGGGGTCCAACGGCGGCGAAGTGTGCGTCCCACTCAGCGTCGGTGCAGTCCTCCGTGATGCCCTCACCCACAGGATCCAGGTCCACTTCAGGGTTGTGGGACCTCATGAGGGCCATCGCAAACTGCACTGAGTCCTCCGCAGTCTTCCTGACGAAGGCCATGAGGCGCTCCCGCGCATGGTCCAGTCGCTGCGTTGCTTCCTCCGCCAGGGCGACTGTGGCAGAACCAACTGAATTAATCCGGCTCAAGTGTATTAACCATCACCATTAGGGCAATTTCGGTTGACCTTACACTTCAAACGGAGTAATCCACTGGTCTGTCGGGTATAACCTCCCGATACAACCACGGTAATCGGATCGAGCGCCATACATACAATTGCTCACGCGACGATGAGCCCAGAGAATACCACATTCCAGCAAATATTACAACATTATCATAAGTGAATATTACAGACCAAGTTTTGAGTTTAGAAACCAAGTACTTCAATGATCATAAATAAGTTCTTCAGAGTTTTAAGTTGCAGCGGAAATAAACAACGGAAGCTACTCGACGATACGGAATATCTCAATGAAGCCCGTACGAGACATCACTCGACATTATCTCCGTTGGACGGGGGCGTATCCCATTCCACCGACCAACCAGGGGGAAGAGTGCAGGGCCAAGTCAAGCTAGCAATCATATCTTCGAAGGTCTCACCTGAAAACGAGCCACAAGCAAGGCTGAGTATACTAATACTCAGCAAGACTTACCCGTGTAGTGGAATCTACTCCACCGACTCTAGACATGCAAGGCTTTTTGGCTCAGGGGTTTGTTTTGCCGAAAAGCATCTACAAGTGGGTCCTTTCTTTCAACTTTTAGCTCAAGATTCTAGTTTCATTAACCATTCTAGATAAGCAGCTATCTAAAAGCATACATGGTGAAGCATTAAATTTTCATCCAACCAGTTCATTCATCCTCATTGTTCCTCTTCTTACTCTGTGGGTAAAAATGGTTAAGCAGTCTCAATAGCCGTGAGAAACGGACGATTCGAATCGAATTTCTTAACCTTGCAAGGGAAACCTAAACACACGTCACGTGGTTACTCCCTAGAGTCACACGTGCAACTTTTCCCCTTTCTTTCCGGGTCGTGGATCGGGGCTACCCTCCGAGAGTACAAGAGCTCCACGCCACGGTTTGGCGCCGGGTCGTGACCACTCTCTGCACTCGCCATATGCACATGGGACCGAAGTTCAAAGGGTAGGATGCCGTCCCCTTGCCGGGCCAATCAGGTACTTAAGCTTACCGATTCCCATAATCTCGGCATGTGTTTAGTACGTTCAAAGACTTAACCATCACTACCACACCCTGCGGCCTTAGTATTTTTCACTAGACAGACGGGCCTCATTCGTAACCATCGTTCCATAGCCCGTCCGTGTTCTTATGATTGCAGCGTGTAGTAGACATTCAACTCCTATTTTCTCGCGAGTGACAGGAAATCACTCGACTTTTACCGGAGTCCTATTAGCACGGCATTCTATCGAACCTTACGTCTAGTTTTCAAGCATGGGTTCCTATCATCATGCAACTAAGTTCTCATTCAACTCCTATAAACTTAATGCACAAGCAAAGAGTAATGAGTTGCATAATTAGGAAAGAAATAGGTTATGCTCCGGGGCTTGCCTTCTTGCGAAAAGTTAGTCCGGGGCTCTTCCGAACTTGGGCTCGGGTCTTCAACTGCTTCAGTTAAATTTTCCTGGGCTTCTCGCTGCTCACTCTCGGACGCGGGCACCAGCTCGTAAGTTCCGTCGGCGAGAGTCGTCGATTCTACATGAATGCACAAGTTTAAGTCGTGGTAATGGTAATCGACATGATTTAAGAGTAACTACTATAATGGATAGTTTCTGGTCATGAACTTTTGGATCTAGGCACATCAGGGAAAGATGTGCTTACTGTGAAATTTTCAGCCAATTTTATGTAACCGATTAATTATGAAAAATATATTACATAGTCGCTGTTAGATCCTTGTTCTTTTTGTACAGAACAATTGGTGCAACAACTGAGTCTAAGATTTTTACAGAGCTTTCACTTAAGCATGCAGAAGCTACTGTAATTTTTGTAGGATTTATCGTCCAGTATTCAGAGCATAGAAAATATGACATTCTACACCTAGGCTATTCAAGGATTCATTTTTACAGGACCCTACAAAGGGTGTTTGTCTCTGGAACTTTTTACCGGTCAGGCGTCGCCGGCCACCTGGCGCGCGGCGGTCGGGTGGGGAGGAGAGAGAGGGGGGGTGCGAGGGGCCTGATTGCGAAAATTTGAAAAACTTCAGGGGGCTGGGTGCAAACCGGGCGTTTTCTCCCCTTTCTAATTTGAATTTCAAAAACTTTTTAACACGAAAGTTATTCAGAATAAAAAGTTCTACAAGTTTGGTTTCAGGCAACATTTCATTTGGCTTATGGTTTGAAAGTTAAATTTAAAAGTTCGAAAGTAACCAAAAGTGCTCAATTTAAATTCAAATTCCAACTGAACTCGTTCTAATTCTTTCCACCCTTTTATTAGTTGGTTTAAGCATAGACCTTTTATTAGTTGGTTTAAGCATAGGGTTAGGCTAATGATACTGATTTTTAGAAATGAAATTTTTACCAGGGTTGTCACAACGACCCCCTCCGGCTCAAATGCCACCAGAAGAGCGTCGGTCTTGGCCATCAGCTGGTAGAGGTCCGCCCAGGCGTTGGTCAAATGGGACTCCACCTCTGCAAAAATAACTCATATTAGTACGAATGACTCGGCAAAAAAGGTAACCTCCTAGAAACAAGGGCAATTACCTTCGCAGCGCTGCTTCTCCTGCCGGAGCTTCTGCTCCGTGAGAGACTCCTAGCCCTCAGTGCCCTCGTGCAACCGGTGCAGCTCCTCATTCGCAGCCACGAAGACCTTGAGCTCCCGGGCCATCGTCTCGTTGGCCTCCTTCAGCTCTACATATCCCCAGGCGTCAGCCCCTTGCGGCAAGTTGGGTGCCCAGACTCAAACATGAATCAAAGGAGATACCTTTTAGCTTCGCCGACTGCTTCCTCGAGGCCTCAAAATGGTGACGCTTCAATGCCCATAGCTCCTTTTCCAGCTGAAGGACTCGGCTCGCTGACTCGTCGCCTGCCTCGAGCTGACTCGCAGCCCGCCGGCCCAGGTCGGCCAAGGCCTTCACAAACAAAGCATATCAAGCAAACACGCCCAGGCAGCTAAATGCAAACTCCAGTGACTTACCATGGTAGCTTCGGCTGCGCGCTGGGCGGCCTCGATCAACGCCTCCTTGGTCACCGTCGCCTCCTCCCCTGGTGCCCTCTCCTCAGGCAGCTCCTGGCCACTAGCAAGCGCGGGGGCGATTACCCGGGGCGCCGCGTTCAGGTCGGCAGGGTCCTCCACGACCCCTCCCTTGGCCCCGTCACCCAGCGTGACCTCCAAGGGCGCGATGTCATCCCCATGCAGCGGCTCTGGCGCCGCCACCTCTCCCTCAGCCAGGGTGGCCGCCCCCTCGATCAGTCGACGGCGAGCCAGCGGCCGCTCCGACAGGGACGCCTCCCCCTTGGCCACCACAGCCGCGACGGCCTCACTGGTGGACTCCTCCGCCTTGCGCTTGGCGCAGCTAAGCGATGCCCTCCTACAAAGTGGCACATCGACTCAAAACTGAAATCCAGAATGAAAAGGGGCCAGACCAAGACGTGCAAGCGGTTGGAAAACTCACCTCCCGGCCCGCTGCACGCTGATGCTCGGCTTCAGCGGCACGGCGGAGGGCAGCGACTGCGCCACCCGAGCGGGCGACCTTGCTGGCCGCCCCCGCTCCTCCTCCTGCTCCTCCTCCTCCGGCTTAGGGGTGGCGAGGCCGGCCTTGTCTGCCGCGGCCTCCGTCTCCACCCTGCTCACGCCCGGAGGGGTCGAGCTCCTACCCCGCGGTGCCGCTCCGCCCACCGGGCCTTCGACGCAGCCACCTTGGGGGTGGGGTGCCGCCTCTTCGTGGTAGAGCCGGCACCAGCCGCCGGCCCTGAGACTTCAACAACATCGTCCGACTCACTCCCGATGGAGAAGTCGGATGAGAAACTTCCAAAATCCGCCGCCGGCAATGCAAGCTTGTCGGGCGGATCAACAGCCTTGCCCTGCTCCCCCTCTAGCAGAAGCGCAGGGCACCAGAATGACACAATGTTTTCCTGCAAGGAGCTGAGTGGCGTTACAACCCAACGAGTGACTCGACGGAGAAAATGACTCGGTGGAAAGCTACTCAGATCGAAACCACTCGGCAAGAAGCAAAATGACTCGACAAGCAAGTTACATACCTCGGTGGTGGGCCGCTTCAAGCAGAACGCCTTCGGGCAACCCTTGACGCGGACCTCCCCGCTAACGAGGAGCGTGACCTGCCTGTGCGCCTAGCTGCATGAGACCTTGCGGTTCTGCCCGCGAGTCGGGTCCTCGCGACCCGAGTACTCGTACCCGGGGTGGACCCGCTCTTGGATCGGCTGGGTCAGCCGCTTCGCGAACGACAGCGCCACCGCGGCACCGGTCAGCTTCTGGTCCTTGAGCTTCTGCAGCTCGGCCAGCAGCACCTCCACCTCCACCATCTCCTCCTCGGTGGGCTTCTCCTCCCTCCTGGCGTTCCGAACGGGCGGGAGGCCGGTGCGGGACGGAAGGCAAGGAGCGGGGTTCGCCACCACGAACCACTCCTCCGCCAACTTCTTGTTGTTGTCCTTGAAGACAGCCTCCGGGTACTTCCCACTATGGCGGAGCGAGAAGGCGGCACCACCGACCACGTCCGGCGTACTCTTGCTCGGGTACGCCCGCAGGTGATACAGGGCCATCCACAGGTTGAAGTGGGGCGCGATCCCCATGAACCCCTCGCACAGATGGATGAAGGACGCAATCTGCGTGATGGAGTTGGGCTTCAGGTACGTCGCCTCCAGCCCGTAGTAGTGAAGCAGTCTACCAGCAACAGTGGGCCGTGAAAGCCTGGGCGAGGAAGCAGGGGCGGACGGCGGAGCAGTAGAGGAAGTGAAGCAAGCAGAGGAGTGACAGATCATCCTGACAAAGAGGGGGGCCGTGGTGGTTGTACCAACAAGCATGGAGAAACCTCCCAGAGAGCGACGGCGTCAGCGACGTCTGAGCCTCCGCCTGGCCAAGGCCATGGCTCAGATCTGTTAGCCGGCTGGTGACACAGGACCAATCAGGAGGAGGTGACACAGGGCTCTTCAATCCGTCGGGGGCGCTCTCACCTTGGGCAGCTTCGAGGGAGGAATGGACGAGGAGGACGGCGATTGGACGGGCGCTTCCTCCTCCGCGGACCATGGCCGCCGTGTTGGCTGGCAAGGTCCATCCAATCTGCGTGCCGCCGGATCTTACGCGGCTGGGGAGACGCTCCCCCGTGCTGCCGAGACCGCGCGGCTTCCGCTGCTCGAGCGACTACAGAGCTCGTGCAGATGTCTAGGCAGCGAGCCGGGAGGTGTGCGCGGGCGAGAAGGGAGGGGGCGGCGGCGAGCGAGCGAGCGAGGGAGAGAGAGAGAGAGGTAGGGTTCGGTTTGCGGGGGCTTTTCCGAGAAAGACGAGCTAACAAAACTGGAGTACTTCATCGAAACATGCCTGAGGACATGTGCCCCAGGACAAAACTGGAGGACTTCATCGAGCAGCGGAGCCGGAAACGCGGACGTGCGAGGAGGAGCCACCTGTCTTTAAGGGCAACCGGACCAACCAATCCAAATAGATATCCATGTCAGTAGATTTTACCTATTGAAATCTACACAATGTCAAAAGTAAAAGTAGCTAGTAAACTGGGTCCTATGATTCAATTAAAAAATCAGTCCAGCAACTTGTTTCTCCTCACAAACGGCAGCCACTGTCAATCTTGTTACGGGAAACGAGAACAATGGGAGAGAGAAAATATTATTCTACTGCATTCAGGTGGTCCATATGGCTATAGCTAGCTGAAACTAAGGACTGCTTTATGGGTACCTTGTATAATGGTTCAGCTAGCTGAAAGAAGTATTTTAATCGCTATGGACTGCTTTTCTGCCTATTGTGGTCGCCCTAAGAAACCCGATGTGCGCGCAGGTGATTGTTTCCATTGGCGAGGTGGGACTAATACTTGCATGTTGCGGTGCTGCTTGGCTGCTTGCTGCTGATGCTGCTGCTAGTCACAGGCTGGCAGGCTTGAGCATGTGCGTGCGCAAGGAGGATTGAGGAGAGGGCTGGGGCGCTGGGCCTTCTACGGTTTGACTTATTTTATTTCTTTTCCTGTTTTTTGATAGGTCTCTTCTATTATATATTTCCACATGTATATTATTGCATGATAATTAAAAAATAATATTCGTATAATTGTTTCATGTATATATGCCAAGTCCAACGTTACACGTAATGGACTTCATCAATTCCTATCATGTTCATGTAGATATATGTGGTCTTATCTACTTGTCTCTGTTACTTTTTTACATGTGTATTATGTATAGTTGTAGCCAAACAACAAGTTGATATTCAAACTGGTTATATGCGGTGATCTTTCTGATTTGAATTACCGATTCCTGACTGCTATCGATATATTCCGATCGAATGGTTCCATTTCCGACATCACGTATATCCAATTTCATTTTCCCGACCGGCGTTCCTGCGTTCCTGTTCCCGGATGAAAACTATAGTAATGAAAGAGGATATCGTATTTTCTCGACTGTTCCCAACCGCTTTCATCCTGCATGCAACATTCTATCCTTCCGATCGAGTCATCCCCTCCCGTCCGTCCACGGGGTATCGAATGTATTTAACTATTTGTCATCCTTACGGATAGCACCTCTTCAAAAGCCACTCTTATTTTGGCTTCTACGGATTTGCCACTCCTCTACGCGTGAAGCTAACTATTTGCCAATTTTGCCGACGTGGCACACCAAGTCAGCCGACCAGCGTGGAGAGGGCACACGAAAAGACCAATGTACCCCTGCCTTATCTCAGTATACGATGATATCTCATCTTCTGTCTCTATGACTGGTGGGACCCACCATCTTCTTCTACCTCCCTCTTCTTCCTTTCACTTGACCGATCTGTACACGCTCGAGGTCCTCGTGCCGTGCGGCGAGGACGGCGAGCGTGGCGTCCGTGAGCGTGCGGCAGCCATCGGCCACCACCTCGCAGTGCCCGCGCGCTTGGAGGCCAGGGACGGCCTCGACCGCCTCGGGCCGCGCAGGCGAAGCCGGCGCTGGCTCCCGCATCGCTTGGCGTGAAACGCTGACCGACCCGGCGCACTCCTTCCTCTCACCAGCCGCGCCGGCACTCGTGCTCGTCATCTCCTCGCACCCGCTCCCCACGCTTCAAGAGCAGCGCACGGCCTCACACCTCCCGCCTCCCCCAAGCGCTCCAGTGCTCCACTCTCCGTCAGCGACGCCAAGGAGGCCATCTGCCAGGCCATCGAGAGGATGCAGGCCGGGCTCCTCATCCTCGGCACCTAGGGCCTCGGCAAAATCAAGAGATACCCCACCCATCTGTACAAGGCACAAATCAAACACCATGTTTATTCGTGGCAAATTGAAGGTTTGTTATAGCTGTATTTGGTATAGACACATTGATATGGTTTAGTTGTAGCTATGGCCCCATTTGCCTTCACTGACTACGTTTTGATACAGAACCAAAAAGAAGTAGCAGCAAAATTGAGCTACTTTGATTGGCTAAGACCATGCTAGCTAAAAGCCTGTAACGTGAACTTTTATTTTTGAAGCAATATTTTTTATTGATTTGGGTGTATGATGATTGTTGATCTGGTTATCTTAGTTGTGAACCCGTAGCATAATAGTTTGACCTGGTTACTTTGATCAACACATGAGATAATTAATAAAGTTACTTTTTGGCCTAAGACATAAAAATTCCATGTATATTTCTTGCCTATGGAAGCTTCGTAAGATCTTGTGCATCTTCTTAGCCATGCTTTGAGTAGCTTTGTTAGTACTTTCAACTTACTATTGCCACTATATATTTTATAAGCTTGAGCTGTGAGAATGTGATACATAATGGAAGCAGTGGAAATTTGTCTGGTAAATCTGTGCAGCGAGAGTGTTTCTGGTGCTATATATATGATATGTGAATTATTTTGCTTGGCGTTTCGCGGGGGAAAAAATTGTTGGCCCGAGACGGCCAAGGAGCGCTTATGGACAGAACTAGATCATGTGTGTGATATGGTCGTTGTAGGCTAGGGGCGGGTTTTATTGATGTGTTCATTCAGGAAAAATATTTTATTATCCATAGCAATTTTAGCATTTGTTTATTTCAAATACTATGCTATTGAAATCTATAATTAAACATTATTATTGTCTGGTGGACGACGTGTAATGCACTTTCTTATATTGTATATTTAAATGCTTATATGTGATCTATTAGAGCGTATCTTATCTTTTATCGTCCGTAGCAACGTACGGGCATGAACCTAGTCTATGTCAGTAAATTTATGAAATTCTTTTATTTTCTGGTCAAAGGTGTAGGATCAAGGATACCGATTAGAGGGAGGTAAATAGCGGGTTTCAACTAAAAACACAAATACTAGCCAAATTTAATTAGAACCACAAGAGAGCCCTATTCCTACTAAGACCTAGCACTAGTGGGGTTTTGCAACCTAGGGGTGACAAGATGCATTTGAAGCTCTAGTAAAGTTATTGCTCAAAATAAATTGCAAGAATAAAATGAGCAAAGGAATAACTGAGCATGAGACAAGAATTTTTTCCGTGGTGTCGATGACTTGCCGGTCACCCCTAATCCACGTTGAGGTGGATTCAAAGCTTCAACCGCTTCTCTATCAAGAACCTTTTTTTGGTCTTGAGCCAACTTGAATCAATGAACCTCTCAAAACCTCGATTCCACGAGAGTTGCTCTTCACTCCGGCGAGGTGAGCACAAGAACCTCTCACAAACAATCCGGGGCTCCTTCACAACCTTCTTGAAGGGCTCAACGGATTCACCTTCTCCAAGGCGTCTAGGAGGCGGCAACCTCCAAGAGTAACAAGTCGATGACGCTTGCTTGAAAACTCCCTAATGCCACAAAGCTCAAACACTTGATGCAATGCACCAGGATGCTCTCACACTCTCAAGAATGCAACCTCTAAGCAAAGTGAGTGAGTGACCAGCTCTAGAATGTCAAGAAAGCTTTTCAAAAGTGCCAAGAGACCTCACCCACGGCCGGGCATGAGGTATATATAGCCAACCCCTCAAAATCTAGCCTGTAACATCACAGAATTTTCTCCCGGAATGTCAGAATGCAAAAAATGCGAAATTTCAAAAACTTTTTGTGTAAGAATGTTTTTAGCTAGCATGACCCAAGGTTAATGCTTGTCCTCTCAAAAAAATCCTAGGAATCTAAAATCAACCCAACTATAAGATCATTAAAGCTAGTGTGAGCTTTGGATTTTACATCTCCTTGTTTAAACAAATTGTTTGGAGGTTATTTTTGTGAACTGAAATTGTGTGGAATTCAAATTGAGTGGACCCTCAATTTGAATTTATCTACTAACCCATCTAATCACCCTAAGAGGACCTTACCCAAAACCCAAACCATCTAACCCTAATTCTACCCTAACTCTGCCCTTGTCCAAAGCCTAAAAACCCAACCAGGACCGACCCTGAAACAACCCATGAGCACCCAACTCATGAGCAGACCCAGCACCATCTCGGCCTGGACCACCACGCTAGCCTGGCCCGTTAGAACCAGACCACGGACCGGCCCAACTAGCCCAGACTTGCCACGCCACCCCACCAACGCGTGGGACCCGCGTGCCAGCCACCCAACACCGCGCATCCTTACCCTCTCCCAGCGCCTGGGGTGTCTGACAGGTGGACCCCACCCGTCAGCTTTCCCCTTCCTCTTGACTCACACCGTCCGCGCCTCGCCCCCTCTCTGCTTTTCCCCTCCCGTGCTCTATGTCGCATCTCCCGGCCGCGCCAGCCTCGCCGCCCCCGCTCTGCGACAATCTGCTCCAACGCCTCCGCCTACCACCGCTCGCGTCACCCCTGCTCCGCGCTGCCGCTGTCAGCCACCCAGCCGCCTCGCGCGCGCTCGCCTGCTCCCGCGAACCCTAGCCACGACGGCGGGGATCCGCGCCACACGTCCGTGGCACGGACGCCAAAGATTCCCGCCATTCGAGCCTCTCGCACCCACCACACCCTAATCCACCACCCCACTTAAGCCCCAAAGCGCCGCCGCGAAACCCTAGCTAACCCTAGGGCTCCGCCCGCCTCGATCCGCCGTAATCACCGCCAAGAAGACAGAGGGGAAGGAAGGAGAAGGAGGAGAGGGAGCCAAGGAAGGAGGACGCCGCCACCGCGACGAAGAGGAGGTGTTGGCGCTAAAATCGGCCGGATAAGAATCAGCTGATGGTCTTCAGCGTCGGACACACGACCCGGGTGAATCTGCTTAGCTCCTGTTCGGGTTATCGCCCTGGTGCGGTTCCCGCGGCGTGCCAGTCAATCTGACCTATTGATTGACAAGGAAATAGAGTATTAAATTCTAGGCGCGTCGATCGGCTGGGATTCCGATCTGTCCTGAGGAGCGCGTCGGCAGCGAATCGGCCGATTTGCTGTAGAGATGATCGGCTATGGATCAGCCGATAATCGTGTAGTAATCGTAAAGAAAACTGCTGGAGCGATCTAAACGATTACTGCAAGGGCAACACTTGAAATAGATCTAATCGGCTGTAAGATGATAAATCGAAGAAGAACAATAACGAAGCCGATTACTCTGATCTCAAGCTGGATAACTGGTGATAATACTAGAATAACAGGTAAAACTTGCAATTCTAGTAAATATCGATAACTGGTGAATAAATCCAAACGAAACCACAGCGATGCGCCCGTAGTTAAAGCTCGGATATTACTCGGTAAGCGGAACCTACCAATTGGCCGGAGATCAAGTTGATGCAGCCCTGCCAATCCGTACGAACTCGTGGAAGAAGAAAATATTGGCGAAGTTGCCGACTTGAAAGTAAATTGCTGGAAAAGTAGAAGTATTGTTGTTGATTGATGTGTTGATGTTTTCTCAAGATCCTGACGACTCCTATTTATACCCTAAAGCTAGGACTCCTGGTCGATCACGACTTGTCAAAACCTTATTTAAATTACTATATCTATACGAACTTTAAAAGGAAACGGACTTCCGCAGAATCTTCCGCCGCCATTCCCTAATCCAATCAGGATTTCCTTCAATTGCTCCCCGACCAACTTAGCGTGTTGGCGTAGGCTGCATCACCAATCGGCCGATTTCCAACTGTTACCTCAATCGGCCGATTCCCTTCTGTAGCCTTCAGATCTGCCGCATCGGCCAATCTTCTCCTCCTGACGCCGATTCAACACGTGTCAAAATCTGGCGTCAACACATGCCCCCCAGTTTCGGAGTAAAATATAACTTTTTCTTCGAAACTCTTTCTTTAATCCTTTCCTACGAAACGAGCGCAGTAAAAATCTCCTTCCGTTCCGCGGCATAATGATTGCAATTTCCTCGAACCGGGCGCGCGAAACGACCGCTCCTCTGGAACTCGTGTAGACGGCGCGGTAAAAATACCATCTTTGCCCTCGCTTCCCTGATCTCTCTTAAGTACTGGCTTTCTCCACCTATCCTTCCCCACGAATCTAGCATTCTTTTCCATCGCATCACTGTTCGTCTTCCTCCAAGCTCTCTCGATCTCCAAGTGCCTCCTCCTTTCCGGAGATCTCATCCGCGGCCTGCTCCGACCCCTAATGGCGTCTCCATCGGCGACCACTCCATCTACAGAGGCTCCATCGGCTACTCCTTCGGCGGCGGCGGCCCAATCGGCGGCTTCCCCAGCGGTGTCATCGGCGACGATGGCCTCCATCCCAGAGGTAAATGCTCGAAATTTTTCCCTTTTTGCCTTTTTACTGCTTCAGTATTTTCCGGACCCCCTCTCAGTTTCTTCCCTTTTCCCCTTTTTTAGGCACTTAGGCACCGAATCACTATTCCTCTCTCAGAATCCCCCGACCTCATCAGTTTAGAAACCCATAGGATCCCTTTTAAGCAGTCATCTATGGATTTAGATCATTGGGTAGGCACTTTCAGATCCTGGCCAAATGAAACACCCGGGTGGAGAGAATGGTACCAGAGGGTAGCCGGATCTTGGAAGGTTCAGTGGGAAGAACTCAAAATCGGCAAGTGCATAGACTTATCCCTGTCTCAGATGGAAAGGAACGAACCTCTGGTTATGGCAGCTTCTTATTT
Organism: Panicum miliaceum; assembly: GCA_032594955.1. Taxonomy (NCBI): domain Eukaryota; kingdom Viridiplantae; phylum Streptophyta; class Magnoliopsida; order Poales; family Poaceae; genus Panicum; species Panicum miliaceum. The sequence continues at coordinate 23,690,254 of CM064062.1, forward strand.
TTTGGTCCGACGCACTTAACGCGTTCCTTTTCGAACACGGACCCATGACCCCGACCTTGGCCGATGTTCTGCTGCTGACCGGCCTCGATGTTTCCTCCGCCGATACCCCTTTCAATTATCTGTTCAAGCCATCTCATCGGCTGGAGACCAAAGGAATCGGCGGGTGGAAAGGATACATCAGTAAAAACATGAAGACCGGGGCAGTCTCGCAGAGGGAGCATACTGCCTTCTTGATGATGTGGCTGGAGAAGCATTTCTTCTGTGGCAGAGCAGTCGGCCCCTCTTCAAACACTCAAGCTTTGGCAGAGGCTCTTTCACAAGGATCGGCCATCCCCCTTGGAAAACATTTGCTGGGATCGGCGTACCATCTGATGCGCCAAATCGGCGTCAAGCTGTCGAAGGGGGAGCCGATAGGGAACCCAGGTGGTCCTTGGTGGTTCATCACCCTCTGGCTCAATTTACACATGAGCAAGGTTTCTCAGCAGCGGATAGAGACAAAGACCTTTCCCAATATCGAGTTAGAGGAGAATCCATCGGTCCGTCGCCGCTGCAGATCTTTTGGAGAAGCGGTATCGGCCTTTCCCGGCTGCCAATTCACTGCCACCCGCACAGCTGAATACTTCAGATGCTTCTACAATGGCCTTAGCGAAGAGATGATCAGCTGGCACCCATATCAGGCAGTAGAGCCGATTTTCGAATTGCCCGTATGCTACGATTTCTCCACTCATACCTTTGACAGAGAGTTAATGGACGTCTTGATCAAGCCGGGGATTCTGCCGGCCAACTTCTTCTCAGGAAAGGACTCACCCACCTACGAGTTCTATAGTCCGTCGGCTGCGGCAAGGCAACTGGGTTTTGGCCAACTGCCGATTCGGGTCTACTTCGCCGGCCAGGAAAAATTCAGAGATGGACTAACCTCAAGTCTTGATTACAGCCGGCTGTGCGATCTAGTACCCGACTCCAGTACCATTGACTTGAATGGTTGGTCAGTTGCCTCTTTCGCCACCCAGCAGTTTAAATTATGGTGGGCAGAATGGAAGCAGCACCTTTTCTGTAAATCTCCATCGTCTTACTGCAATATTCTGGACCCAGAGAACATTGACCCAAATGCAGCGGTATGTCCTTTTTCCTTAGCCGATTCCAATGTTATATTATCATCTTATTGTTAACTCATGTTCATCTCTTCAGTCTGAAAGCCATGTTCCCCCGATGTGGAGCCGAAGCGGCCGGCCGATTGATAGCCATCACCAATACACGCCGTATCCACTTATCGGCTTCCATGCTCCAACTGTCAGAGATATCTCCACCGGCCGATCAAGGCAAGCACCAAAAAGGCCAACATCAAAGATAACCAGCCGTCGGGTGCGAGCTCGCATTGGATCGGCCGATCAGACGGCAATAGCATCGGCTGAAGTCCACCGCATCGGATCGGCCAGTCAGATGGCAGTGGTATCGGCCGAGACTTCCCGCGTCGGATCGGCCGACCAAGTAGTGGTGACACCCGCCGAGACTCCAGGTCCTTTACCTCTGCCGGTTGTCGAGATGGCCGATCCCCAAGTCACTGCTGAAGTCGGGGCTGCTGCAGCATCACTATTAGTAGAAGCTGTTCAGGTAATCTTATTTATCTCATATATTCTCCAAATCATCTACTGACATCAATTCTATTCCTCTGCCAGGCTGCACAAGTTATCCCACCGCAGTCTCTGCAACAATCGGCCACGTCTCAAGTGGGAACCGAGATTCCAGCAGCTCCTGCCGCCGAGGTAAACGATCTCTTACCTTGAATCCTTAATATTCAGAAAACTTAACCAATTTTGATGCAGGCCGATCTGGGTATGCCGATTATAACTCCACAACAGGCATCGGCCGGGAGACCCACAGAGGCATGGCAAATTTCTGTTACTATCTTATTTCAATTTCCCATAGCATTTTCACGGGAATCTTCTTTTATGTCTTTTTCAGGAAGCTGGTCCAAGCGGAGCGCTAATAACCATCGAATCTTCTTCTTCCGACGAACCAAATGCACCAGTCCCTGAGACAAGGGAAACACTTCCACCGGCGTAGGCAAGAGAGATTCGCTTCAAAGAGGTAACAGTCTTACAATTAGAATCGGCCGATTTTCTTTCACCGCTTGCTTACCCTTTACTTTATTTCCTTACAGGAGCAAGATACCCCCAACAATAGCATCTTTTCTTTTGCTGTCTCCTTGGCCGATGACGAAGAAATCACTTCACACCCAATTCCATCGAGCTCCACCTCCGACGATGTTTGCTCCAAGCTCAAAAGCATTCGTACTCTCCTCCAAGATGACATCGGCCGATTGGTGGAAGATGCATCGCCGATTCGACGACTTTTCAACGAGGTCAAAGATCGAATCCCGGATGAAGTATCAGAAAATTTAGGGTATGCTGCCTATATAGAGGGCATGCAGATTCCGGTTTCTAGGGCGCTGCGACGTATGGCCGATCGTGCTCAGATGGCCAAAACTCAGGAGGAGGTCGATTCGTACAAGCACCGAACTCAGGAAGTACACCACAGGATCAACTTCCTCGAGAATTGCCGTCCGAACATCGTTGGCACAATAGATCGGCTGAAACGGAGGAGAGCAGAACTGGCCAAGGAGATGGAACAGATAACCAAAGAGATAGCCGCTGAAGAGAAGAAGCTCCAAGAACTCCCATCCATCATCAGCGAGCTGAAGCAAGAAAGACAACATCTGGCCCGTGAAACAATAAGGCTCCGTCGCCGCGTGTCAGAAGTATCAGGATCGGCCGATGATGATCAGAGAGTACTAGACTCGGCCGATCAAATTAGACGACGAGCGATTGTAGCCATAGATGCTTTCCTTGGGTTGTAAAAAATATGTTAAACATTATTGCTCCTTTAATGTCACAGCGCCGATTCGGTTTTGAACTGCTACTTCAGTCTACTTTGCATTTATGTATGTATTTACTCCGATAGGACGTGTCTCACCATCCATCTACTTCCTCTTCATTTATAAGCAGACCGTTCACCATCTCTAGAGGCACACGCATTACTTATCTCCTCTCCTTCTTTTACTGTTCCAAATTGAACGGCAAGATGTCTTCTTCGTCCTCCTCATCCTCTTCCTCTGTCAACCAGGTTTGAACTCCCCCCCTGCCTTTCTCTTAAGCATCTCAATCGCTCCGATACTGGGTAACTCCTTTTATCTCTGTTTAGCCGAAACGTCTCAGCCCCAGTCTAGAACGAGCGATAGAAATCATGCATTCAGAAGAGCCACTATCACAGACAGACAGAAATCTGATAAGAGCTCATGCTGAGGAACTAAGAATCATGTCCCTGCCGCTGTCCAGGAATACTCGGACCTCATAAATGCTCATTTTTGGTCCGCAAGCGACCATCTTCCGAAAAAAGTTCTTCACTTCCTTGTAAAGCCAAAACTGGAGTCGCCATGGAAGATCTCGAAGAGGAGAAGACCCGCCTGCTGAAAGAACTCTGCAACCAAGCTGAAACTGGAGCCACTGCAGAGGACCCGAAAGAGAAAAGGCTCACCCTTATGATAAAACTGGGTCGCATCGAGAGAGAAATCCAGCGTAGACGTAATCAGTAGACACACCAGTATTTTTATTCTAAGGGCGACTTGTACCATGTCGGCCATGTAATCTGTAATTTCCATTAAATAACGAATCCCAATGTTTCCTCCACCAAATGTGTAGACAGAAACCGATGAGAAATCGGCCATGTTATCTTGACATATTTTGCTGCAAGTTATGTATCTACCCAAATGCTTGGATAGTACCTCTTCAGATATCGCCCATTTAAAGCTCTTGGGAATTCCTCCCCTTCGACTGTCTCCAGAATATATGCATTCCCAGGGGAACATCGGCCGATTCTATACGGCCCTTCCCAGGTGGGTGACCATTTAGCGAATTTGGGATCTTTAGATCCTATCGGCAGCACCAACTTCCATACCAAATCTCCTTGAGAGAACTGTTTAACTTTGACCTTTTTGTCATACCATCTGGCCACCCTTTTCTTGTTCTCTTCTATACTAATCAGGGCTCTCAACCGTAAACCCGCCGAATCGTCAAGTTCATCTTTCATGAGAAAGGAATAGTCATCGGCCGTTAACTGATCTTGTAATGATATACGTCTTGACCCTGTCCTTATCTCCCATGGCAAGACCGCCTCATGACCATAAACCAACTGATAAGGGGATATTTTAGTGGCTCCGTGACAAGCCATCCTGTATGCCCATAAAGATTCAGCCAAAGACATATGCCACTTCTTGGGTTGCTCTTCTATCTTTCTCTTGATTAGCTTGATTATCCCTTTGTTAGACGACTCTGCTTGGCCATTGGCTTGAGCATAGTATGGAGAAGAGTTCAATAATTTAATCCCCATATCGGCGACGAACTCTCCGAATTCTCCAGAAGTGAACATTGTCCCTTGATCAGTTGTGATGGTTTGAGGAACACCAAATCGATATATAATATGGCTTTTAACAAATTCAATCATATCGGCCGATGTCACGTTCCTCAAAGGAACTGCCTCCACCCACTTAGTAAAATAATCTGTAGCCACCAATATGAACTTATGCCCTTTGCTTGATGGAGGATGAATCTGTCCGATGAGATCTATTCCCCAACCTCTGAACGGCCACGGCTTAATTATTGGATTCATAGCCGATGCTGGCGCGCGCTGCACATTGCCAAACCTCTAACAGTCTTGGCATCCTTTGTAGTACTTGAAACAATCCTCAAGGATGGTCGGCCAGTAATATCCATTGTTCCGGATCATCCATTTCATTTTGTGAGCCGATTGATGAGCTCCACACACGCCTTCATGGATTTCTTCCATCAGCACCTTTGCCTCTTCTGTTCCCAGGCATTTGAGAAGAACTCCATCAATCGTCCGATAAAATAAATCATCCTCAAGCAACACATATTTTGTAGCCTGAAAACGTGTTCGCCGATCCACCTTTTGGGATGGATTTCTCAAGTAATCAGCGATCTCCTTTCGCCAGTCATCGGCCGCGAGCTCTAGCGTCATTGCTCCCTGAATCGGCCGATACCCAGAAGCATGTTGGGCCAGTCTATTGGCTTCTTCATTATAATTCCTGGGGATATGCTCAATTGTTGCAGACTTGAACTCTTTTAAAAGTTGAAGACAATCCTCATAATAAATCCTCAAGATATCGTCCTTGCACTCAGATCGCCCCGTCAACTGATCCACAACGAGCATGGAATCCCCAAAAATTTCGACTGCATCAGCTCTGACTTCCCTTAATAATTGGATGCCTTTCAGAACAGCTCGATATTTCGCCTGATTATTAGTTGCAGAGGCTTCTATCGGCAGAGAGAAATCATAACTTGCCCCCCGAGGCGACACAAGAACAATGCCGATTCCTGATCCGACCCCACACGAAGAACCATCAAAATATAGAGTCCATGGAACTGATTCAACGGTGACGATTTCTGGTCCACAATGCTGAACTACGAAATCGGCCATCACTTGACCTTTGACGGCTTTGGCCGATTCGTACCTTAAATCGAATTCTGACAAAGCCAGGATCCATTTTCCAATCCGCCCTTTCAAAATCGGCAATGATAGCATATACTTCACCACATCATCCTTGCACACGACTATGCATTCTGCCGATAGCAAATAGTGCCTGAGCTTGGTACATGAAAAGTACAAGCACAAGCATAGTCGCTCCACCGGGGAATATCTTGTTTTGGTGTCTAAAAGTCTTCTGCTGACGTAGTATACCACTCGTTCTTTCCCTTCAAACTCCTGTACCAACGCCGATCCAATAGCCTATTCATCAGCCGATAAATATAACTTGAACGGCTTATCGGGCTGTGGTGGTACTAATACCGGCGGTGAAACCAGATACTGTTTGATATTCTCCAGTGCCTTGCGCTGTCCTTCTCCCCATATGAATTCCTGGTCGGGCTTTAATTTCAACAGAGGGGTAAAAGCCTGAATACGTCCTGACAGGTTGGATATGAATCTTCTGATGAAATTGACCTTGCCGATGAGGGACTGTAGTTCAGTTTTATTTTGTGGGGCCACCACTTTGTTGATGGCGTCTATGGTCTTGCGGTTGACTTCTATCCCGCGCTCATGGACCATAAATCCTAAGAATTGCCCGGCCGATACACCAAATGCACACTTGTTTGGGTTCATCTTCAACCCATGTTTCCTTGTGCACTCCAGTACTTCCTGAAAATCGGCCAGATGATCTTGGTGACCTTTTGACTTGACCACGACGTCATCTATATAAATTTCCACCGATGAACCAATGAGCTTGTGGAAGATGTAGTTCATGGCCCGTTGATATGTAGCGCCGGCGTTCTTCAACCCGAAAGTCATAACCACCCATTCAAACAAACCAAGATGACCTGGGCACCTGAAAGCCGTTTTCGAAATATCTTCCTCGGCCATTAATATCTGATTGTACCCGGCATTCCCATCCATGAAACTTATGACTTTGTGGCCTGCGGCAGCATCCACCAAGATATCGGCCGTCGGCATCGGATATCCATCCATCGGCGTAGCCTGATTTAAGTTCCTGAAATCGATGCACACACGTAATTTTCCATTCTTTTTGTATACAGGCACAATGTTAGAAATCCATTCGGCGTAGCGGCACTGCCGAATAAATCCTGCTTCAATCAACTTTGTAATCTCGGCCTTTATATCAGGTAGAATCTTGGGGTTACATTGTCGTGCAAGTTGCTGATATGGCCGATATCCTGATTTTATAGGTAACCGGTGTTCAACAATAGACCGGTCTAGTCCTGGCATCTCATGATATTCCCAAGCAAAGCAATCCTTGAACTCTTTTAATAAACTTATCAATTTACATTTGTACTCAGGATCCAAATTGGCACTAATGTACGTCGGCCTTGATTTGCTGCTATCTCCCAAATCTACCATCTCTAATAAATCGGCCGACGTAAACCCATGCCCAAGCTTCCCATCTTCTCGGACGAGCTGACCCATTTATTCTGAATCTTCAGAGCCGACTGCTTGGATCAGCTGTAGACCGAAATCGGACACTTTCAGGAAGTCAGTGTCCCAAGTCCTGCCAGATATACACTTGACGTGCTCGCAGCTCCACTGTTGCGTGTCGGCCGCTGCAACGCTGTAGACGGAATCAGCAGCGACTATCTCTGTACTGTCGCCGACCCATTGCACCAGGCATTGATGCATTGTAGATGGGACACAGCAATTTGCGTGTATCCAGTCGTGACCAAGCAGCATATTGTAGGACCCCTTGCCATTAATAACGAAAAAAGTGGTAGGGAGGGTCTTACTGCCGATGGTGAGGTCGACGCAGAGCGCTCCACGGGCAGGTGACACGTTGCCTTCGAAATCCTTCAGCATCATGTCCGTCTTGGTGAGGTCTTCATCGCCCTTGCCCAGCTTGCGGAACATGGCATATGGCATGATGTTAACTGCAGCGCCTCCATCTACCAGTAATCTGGTGACGGGTCTTCCGTTGATATAGCCTTTGAGAAACAACGCTTTGAGATGCTGCCGTTTTTCTTCTTCTGGTTTCTCAAACGTAGCCGTCATCGGCTCTAACACCAGTTGTGCCACTTGTTCCTCTTCTATTCTTGTTATTTTATCCCGATCGTTGGGCGCCATGAACTCCATCGGCAGTATGAACACCATATCAATTTCGGCTGCTGATTCCCGGTTGTTTTCTTCTTGATCGTGTCTCTTTGGGCGCCAAACTCAAGATTTAACATTCCTTCTCTCTGGTACCTATCTCTTTTCTTCTTCTTGATGCTCCCACTGGCGTAGGCGTTGGATCCTTCGCTTCTGGGATCTGGATAGGCCATCGGGACACCACCTGGAATTTGCTGGTTTGGCCGATGATCTGGCGTATTCCCAATCTGGTTCCCTTCCTAGGGGATCCTCGTCTGATACCCTGTCATCGGCCATCTCTTCCAGCCGATCGTGCGCGCTGATCCTGCCCCCCAGTCCATCCCGCTGGCCGGTCTTGCTTTTTGACCGGTAGTACTGGTCGACTCTGCCCCCCAGCCGATCGTGCACCGAAACGCGCTGTTCCTCACGCCGATTTTTGCTGATCGGCTCTGATCCTCAGTCCCTAGAGTGTGGCCTCGGGCGATCGTTGCGGCTCCATCCGTTACACTCCGGACAGTTATCGGCAGACGACAATCTGATGTCGTTCTCCCAGCAGTGGATGAAGAATGGACATTGCCAGTGATCTTCATACCGGCGCATCGTCTCTTCCTGGTATCTTGCTTGTTCTTGCTGCTGCCGATACTTACTGAGTAAGAAATGGGAGGTGACGGGCTTGCGTGGTCGTTCTGGCCCTCGCCTGTTCCTTCTGATTTCTTCCGTCGTGATCTGCCTCCTGGGATCGACCGCGCCGCCTCTTCTCGCTGATTCTGACGTCAGCACGTTGGTTTGACTTGAGTCTCCCCCAACGTTAACCATGTTGGCCGGGAAGGGATGCTGATCTATCTTCATCGGTTTTGCCGATTTAGCTGGAGTTTCAAATTTAAGCCGCCCCTGCTCGATGGTCGATTGTATCTGCTGACGGAAGACTTTACATTCATTTGTATCATGAGAAGTAGCGTTGTGCCACTTGCAGTATTTCATCTTCTTAAGTTGATCGGCCGTAGGGATCGTGTGATGCTGAGACAGCTTAATCTGTCCTTCCTGAAGCAATAGATCAAAAATTTTATCGGCCTTTGACGTGTCAAAGCCGAATGTCTCTGGCTCCTTCTTGCCAAAAGGGCATGATATCGGTTTTTTCCCTTTGACCCATTCTGCCAGGCTGATTTCCTCTTCCGCATCTGATTCAGATCCTTCCAAGTATGCCACCTTCTTTTGGAAGTTCCTCCGCTGTTCAAATGGTCGGACCTCTTGTCTTGACAATCGGTGGACGATTTGGCTCAGGCTTTCAAACTCTTGGGCAGCATATCTTTCTTTGATTTGTGGCAGGAGGCCTTGGAAGGCGATATCGGCCAACTGTGCATCGGTCAGAGCCAGACTGTAGCATTTGTTCCTGATTTCTCTGAACCTCTGTATATCTCCCATCACTGGTTCATCGCTCCTCTGCCTGAGGCTGGTCAAATCCGAGAGCTTCATCTCGTGTACTCCTGCGTAGAAGTACTTGTGGAATTGTTTCTCCAGATCGGCCCATGTAACGACGGAATTTGGCGGCAAGGTGGTGAACCACTGGAAGGCCGATCCGGACAGGGACGATGAAAATAAACGCACCCTCAGAGCATCTTGCGTGGCAGCTTCTCCGCACTGGATGAAGAATCGGTTGATATGCTCCACAGTGGATGTATCGTTCGTCCCGGAGAACTTGGTGAAATCAGGAACTTTGTAGCGGTGTGGGAACGGCAGCAAGTCATAGGCCGATGGATACGGCATCTTGTAGGTGTAAGTTTGAACTTTTGGCTTCAATCCAAACTGGTCCTGGATTAATTCTGCTATTCTTGCCGTCCAGTCCACCTGCTGCTGATGAACAGCTGTTCGCGGCGCGGGCATGTGCTGAAGGGCTGGCACGGCCGGGTGATGAATCGGCGAATTTTGCTGAGCGGCCGATAGTTGATGGAGAAACGAGTCCGCATCGTACGTCATCGCTGGCGCCGTGCCTCTGAATGCTTCTACAGTGCTTGCCCCCCTACCGATTTCTGATAAGATCGGCTGATACTGGGGAACCGTCGGCCGGGCGGCCGATTGGTATGGCACCTGGGTTGAATAACTTCCATATCCGTTCGCTGGCTCGGGAAAATACGCTGTCGCTGATGTTCCCAAGGTGCTGAGCTTGTAGGCAGTGACTGCACAGAAGCAATCTGAACGGGTTGAAGCGGTGTCTGTGATGGGAGACAAGGTGCACCGCTGTATCTTGGAGACGCCGGGGGCAATGGAGAGTTGTACCCCTCGCGTTGCGTCAATATCGGCTGAGGAGCCGATTGGGACGTGTATGGTAAGCTTCTGGCTGGCAGCGTGGTTGGCGGGGCATATGCTGGTTACTGATAGCCTTGAACTGCTCCACTGGCCAGAGAGCTGATGACGGCATTATACACCGTGTTGGTCATCACTGAGGATTGGTCGATGAATGCCTGATACACGGACTGTTGAATCATCTCTGACATCTTGCCCGAGTCCTCAGCGATGGTGATGTGGCGGGGAGCTAGAATAGGAGCTTTCTTGACCGCCTCCCCGCTTCTGGTACGACTGAACGACTGGAGGTACATCTTCTTGTAATCTTCTAGATGTTTGGCCAATTCTTCCCTCTGGTCGTCCTTGAGATCCGCTTCTGTGACCTCAATGATGTTGCTGTCGGAGATTTCTGCATTTTTCGACATATCAGATCTTGGATGGTCCCACCGGGCGTGCCAAAAGTGTGTTGGCGCTAAAATCGGCCGGATAGGAATCGGTCGATGGTCTTCAGCGTCGGACACACGACCCGGGAGAATCTTCTTAGCTCCTGTTCGGGTTATCGCCCTGGTGCGGTTCGCGCAGCGTGCCAGTCAATCTGACCTGTTGATTGACAAGGAAATAGAGTATTAAATTCCAGGCGCGTCGATCGGCTGGGATTCCGATCTGTCCTGAGGAGCGCGTAGGCAGCGAATCGGCCGATTTGCTGTAGAGATGATCGGCTATGGATCAGCCGATAATCGTGTAGTAATCGTAAAGAAAACTGCTGGAGCGATCTAAACGATTACTGCAAGGGCAACACTTGAAATAGATCTAATCGGCTGTAAGATGATAAATCGAAGAAGAACAATAACGAAGCCGATTACTCTGATCTCAAGCTGGATAACTGGTGATAATACTAGAATAACAGGTAAACCTTGCAATTCTAGTAAATATCGATAACTGGTGAATAAATCCAAACGAAACCACAGCGATGCGCCCGCAGTTAAAGCTCGGATATTACTCGGTAAGCGGAACCTACCAATTGGCCGGAGATCAAGTTGATGCAGCCCTGCCAATCCGTACGAACTCGTGGAAGAAGAAAATATTGGCGAAGTCGCCGACTTGAAAGTAAATTGCTGGAAAAGTAGAAGTATTGTTGTTGATTGATGTGTTGATATTTTCTCAAGACCCTGACGACTCCTATTTATACCCTAAAGCTAGGACTCCTGGTCGATCACGACTTGTCACAACCTTATTTAAATTACTATATCTATACGAACTTTAAAAGGAAACGGACTCCTGCAGAATCTTCTGCCGCCGTTCCCTAATCCAATCAGGATTTCCTTCAATTGCTCCCCGACCGACTTAGCGTGCCCCCCTTTGACCAACTTTTGACCAGGACCCTCTGAAATAGTCCCATCCTGTTGGCGTAGGTTGCATCACCAATCGGCCGATTTCCAACTGTTACCTCAATTGGCCGATTCCCTTCTGTAGCCTTCAGATCTGCCGCATCGACCAATCTTCTCCTCCTGACGCCGATTCAACACGTGTCAAAATCTGGCGTCAACAGGAGGGAGCCGAGGAACCGTCGCCGAAGAGCTTCACCGAGCCTGCGCCCCGTACGCCGACGTCGACGCTGCTGCTAGGCATGACACTGCACCGGCTTGACGCAGCGTCACCTCGCCACTACACCACGACTTCCACCCCGAGCCCGAACGGTGAGCCCAACCTACGCTGCCCCTCACCGTCCTCTCCGTGCTGCCGACGTGCCTCGTCGCCGATGAGCCCTCTCTAGGAAGCTCTAGGACCCCCGACCCCATTGATCTTGTGCAGGAGTCCGTCGCATTGCTGGCGGGCCGCACCCGCAGACCGCCGTCGCTGCCTCGCCGTCGCGTCGTGCCGCAGGACCGAGATGCCGGAGCCCTGCGTGCACGCGCCGGCCACGCCGCGGTCTTGGGATGCCAGGACGCCGCGCACGTGCGACGACCATAACCAGCTCGCCCTGTTCACCTCTGCCCCGCCGCCGTGCCGTGCTGCGGGCCCGGGACGCCGGTCACCCGCGCACGCCACGGCCACGCCACGACCCTGGACGCTAGTGTGTCGCGCGCGTGCGTGCGCACCGCAACCACCGCCACGGACCTCAGCTCGCCTGCCTCGCCGCCTCTCGCCGCTCGCCTATCATGCCCTTGCCGCCTTTCTGCTTCACTGCCGCCACACCGCACCGCCGTGCGCCACGGCCGTGGTGACCGCGCGCAGGATCGCCTCCACGCCGCGACGTCACGGCGAGGTACCCGCGAGTGCCACTATGGCATATTGCCAAGCACCTCGCGGGCACCTGGGACACACACCCGCACACCACCACCATGCTGACGCACGCACGCACACACGCTTGAACCCCCGCACCGGATCCGGGGTGTGACTGACCCCCGGGCCCCACCCATCAGTGGACGGGTGAAGGCCACTGACCCGTAGGACCTCCGTGTAAGAGAGAAGGGAGGGAAGAGACCGACCCCCGGGCCCTACTCGTCAGTGAGGTAGAGGGAAGGAGAGAGAGAGGCCACTGAATCGTGGGACCGCCCCGTCAACCGCATGTGAAGAAGAAGAGGAGGCACCGACGACCCAGCTGCAGTGGAGGGGAAAGGCACTGACGGGCGGGACCCACCTGACAGAGAGAAAGAGAGAGAGAGGAGTAGGAGACGTACCGGGCTGGACCAAGAGAAAGGAATTCGTGTGGGCCGTAATCCGCACTCGCACCCAAGCCAACCCAGTTAAGAAAGTAAGTTGGCCTGCTTAGCCGAGCCGAGCCAATGAGCCGTCTAGTGAGCTGGCCCGCCTTGCAACCAAGCCAATCCGCTAAGCCAGCCCAGCTTCCAAGCCAAGCCGGCCTGTCTGGCTAGCCACCTCCCAAGCTGGCCTACTGAGCTACAGGCCGAGCTGCGCTGTAACCCGAGCTGGCCTGTGAGCCACAAGCCGGGTTTTGTCTCTAAGCCAAGCCGAGCCTAATGGGCTCCCAAGCCAACCCATCAAGCTTCTAGCCCTTTAACCCAAAACCCTTTTCTTTTCTTTTTCTTTTTCTTTTTCTTTTTCTGCTGACCTGACCAGTGGGCCTAGCCTATCAGCCACACGCAGTGGCTGACTGGTGGGACCAATTGACCATCCGACCCTTTGACCGTTGACCGGTCAGCATTGACCTGTCAATGCTGATGTTAGCAGGCCCCACTCTGACGTCAGCTGGCCTGACCCAGGATGGTGATGTCATGCTGAAGTCAGCATGACATCAGCATGCCACATGTCATCCCTGTGTGTTTTTCCTTTTTCGTTAATCATTTATTAATTTTAGAAAATGATTTAAACTTAGAAAAATCATAATAAATTAACTGGACCTCCAAAAATTATGAAATTAACTTTATAATTCATCTAAAATCATGAACTACCCATTAGAATAGGCTTTGCTGTGTTTTGGATCTCTATTAGCAGTTTTGTGCACTTTTGCACTTTAGTCCCTAAGCTTACGCGTATTTACGATTAGGCTTCTGCGAGGAGGAGTGGACCGACGTACCGGGCGACCAGAAGCCCTGAAGGACTTCACGGACGCCCAGAAGCCAGGAGAGCTGCCCCGACAACCAGAAGACTTTGAAGAAACTACGAGGAACCATCAGGTTCACACCCATTAGGCATTTATGCTAGTTATGCTATTGCTCCTAAGTGTGATACTTTGTAATGAACCTGCATAGCCTACTTTTACCTAGATTCCTTGTAATCCCTTATGATCCCTTGATTGAAATGAAAGATGCTTTGGCTACTTGTGTATGAGCATGTGTGGGACTTGTGTTATACTCTTGGTGTGTGTGGAGATTCTTTTGAGAAGTTGGGGAATTGGAATCTAGCTTGGGCGAGATAAACTTAACTTGATATTCTGATCAAGGGCTTGGGGTGTGTGTTGGGCACATCCTACGGAGTGCCTGTGGCGGGCACGTGTCCTGGTTGGACAAGTTAGTCCTTTGTGGATGTGGGGTCCTTTGTGGACATTGGTGGAGGAGATGTTGGGCTATACCTGTGATGGGTGCCATTGACGGACCAATGCGACGGATACGTCGTTGAGGGAGAATCTCGCCTCGGCAATTAAGGCATGAGATAGTGGACCTGGAGATGGAACTATGTTAAGCGTGCACACTACTTATCTGTTATGAGGGCAGATCCGGTCCGAGCTAGTGACGCGCGGCACCATGCCTGTAGGAGGATAGGGTATCAGTGTAAGGGGAGGAGGTGCTGACCTCACGTCCCCCAAATTGCAGGGTCTTGCGAGACCCGGTGTAGAAGGCATCACAGTCCCGGGGCGACCTCTTGTGGGAGGGAGCATCCCAGACCTGGGAAGGCAGGGTGGGGGCCGTTGTAGCTAGTTTCGTTGACCGTGGTTTCGTATGTTAGTGGGCTAATCCCTCGCTGGCTGCGACTCGAGTGGGTCCAGGTGTACAACCCCTGCAGGGTGAAAACTATACGTATAGCCGCGTACTGGGTCATGTACAACTCTTGATCCGGCTTCGCTTTCATAGTTAGTGATTACTTGTATTCTACCTCCCTCCTAGACTTGTTGTCCTGCCTGGGGCAGTTGAGGTGCGAGGAGGGAGTTCTCGCACCGACTTGGTGGGTTTGGAGGGTGTGAGTGTCTCGGGAGCCTAGAGTGCCAGGATGGCTCGAGTTGAGGTGTGTTTGATGATTATATAATTGCTTGCAGCTTGCTTAGGAAACCCTCAGCCTTATCCTTGATCCGCTTAGATACCTTATGCATTCCACTTAAAGCTTGCATACGGATGGTAACGTGAACCTATCCCATTCCTTGGGGATAGCTGGTAGATGCAGGATACGAAAAGGTGAATCATACCAGGTAGAGAGATGGACTAAGGACGGTTCGTGCTACGCTCAAGTCATGCCTGTGGGGAGTTGCTGACCCTCAAGATGATGGATGGCCCTGAAGACTAGTTATCGCTTCCACTTTCCGTTTTCCCTTTTAGCCCAAAGGGCTTGTGCTAAGAAACTCGTATCACAATCCTCTTGATTATGTAAATATTAAACCCATGTAATGAAATACCGAGATGTATGACTGTGATATGTAACTGAAATGAGTTCTGTATGTGATAGCTACTGATCCAGGGACTATCACAACCATACAGGGAGTCGGGTTTTCATTTCGAAAACTCGGTTCGTTTCAGTTGGTATCAAAGCCATACTTGACCGTAGCTACGCAACCCTAGGTTAGCCATTATCTTAAGGATGTTCAAAACGCTTCTATCCAATTGCTATACCCCCCTTGACATACTTGATGCCATACTTATCTTACATTCATCTTCTTACCCCCAATCATTCTCTTACCTACGCTGACACTACTCTTACATGTTTTACGCAGAATGAACTCTCCTGACCAAGCCAACACTGAAGTCACAATGGCTGAAGTCGTTCACGAGCCGGAAGTCTATATCGGCCACCGCCGAGGACTACTACTCTGGCTCGAACGTCTTCTGGAGGAAATGGGCATCCCCAAGGAGAACATCAAGCTATCCACCCGGTGGAATGACATTGCTCCGATCTACTCCAGCTGCACTGCTACCTTAGTAGTGACGCCCGACCCTGTCGCACCAGTGTTCCCAGGCCTGATGGTCACGAGTACCTCCATTCGTCGTGCCACGGCTATCCAATCCATTGCACGGGACATGACCTTGAGGATTATCACTAGGTTCTGGGACACCAAGTTCAAGGGTTCCCGCTATAGGATGATATCCCACATTGTGTCTATCACCTTGGATGATGAGGATACCCTCCGGGACTTACCCTGAACCCCACATCACGGATCCGATGAAGATCACGATGTGATTTGCACCACCGAAGCCTACCTCTATAGAACCGACTGCCAGCTGATGGATGTGGAGTGGGAGAACCACTAACTCCACGAAGAACTTGCTACCTGCACTCGACGATGCCAAGCCGAAGAGAAGAGGGAGGAGGAACTCCTCGCGATGATCGCGAAGTTAACAAGCAGGCTGGGAGAGTTAGAAGCCAAGCTCGCTAACCCCCAGAGCAGTGCAAGCCCTAGAAATGGTTATCTAGCCTAAGGGCAATCCTCGCGCTTTATCTAGACTTTATCATAACCTATCAACACCTCACCTATTCTTTCCTCTATCTAGAGGGGCTCTTCTAACCACTCTAACGCCGCTCTCATGTGTGCGCAGAAATGGACGCTGCGATGCGAATCGCCATGGGAAGCGTGGTCCACGAGCTGGACACGTACGCCCGCCACCGCGGAGGACTCATCGTCTTTCTAGAGCGCGTTCTTCGCACTGCCGACATCAACCAGAACTACGTCAAGCTATCTACCAGGGAGGTTGCATACCCACCGTACTACTGTTGCAGCATCGCTGTCTTGGTAGTCTCATCAGACCCCGCGGTACCCGGCTTTCTTGGGGAGATGGTATCCAGTTCTAACCTGCAGATGGGCGCAACCATTCAGGCAACAGCCCGGATGATGATTAAGAGGATCATCGCCTGGTTTTGGAATCCGAAGTTCCACCGGACCAACTTCAGGCTGATTCCAAGAGTCATCTGAGTTGCCGACGACGTAATGGCCGTCCATGCAGCCATGGCAGCCGCCCCGAACCTCGAGAATGGTGAGGACCCGCATCTGCTGCACTCTACGGGTTCTTACCTGTTTTAGGTTGATGGTTTGCTCATGGATATGGCAAATGAGGGTCACCTCATGCACGCCGGCTATGCCGCCTGTGCTCAACGCGTCCTTATGCTTGAGGCAGACAACATGAGGTGGGCAAACTCGTATGCCAGAGCTTTCAAAGCCATGCAACGTGCCCGAACAGAGAAGCACGAGCTCGAGCAAAAGCTGTGTGATGAAGTCACGAGAAGAAAGGCTGCCGAAGACATGGCCACTGGATTCCAGGAAGAATTCATCCCTCGTCAAAGTAGTAGAAGACCTGGAGGACCTAAAGGAGGAAAACACTACTACCATCCACCAACTGGAAGAGAAGTTGAAAGATCAGGAGGCCAGGAACAAGGACCTTTAGACCAAGAACAAGGACCTACAGAGTCAGGCATGGGAGTGCCAGGTCCAATTGACCCTGCTAGGACACCTTGAAGCTGTCGCAGGACTTCCGATCTGAAGACGAGGCTGGAAGAAAACGCCCACAACATCGCCAACCTAACCCACGCCGCTGTATGCTACCGAGACCTCGCTGACCGCACCATGAGAACCTGGATGGATGCTGACTCAATCCGAGTCGATGAGTTCCAGGAGCTGCTAGACCAGCTGCCAGAAGAGCACCATCGCGCCATCAGGAAGGATGACTTCGCCCTGTTCCCACCCAGCTATGCCCAGAGGAGTGTGCTCAATTGGACCTACCACCCCCTGTTGAGACTGAAGAAGTGTTGGAGGCACATGCTGCCATCGGTCGCCTCTACCCCACGCACTACCCGGAGGATCGCAAAGGAGTGCTGAAGTACAAGAAGTCCCGTCACTCAAAGTAGGCAATGTTTTACGAGTCCTCCACAATAAAAGTAGAGTTGTAGATAGTAGGATGCCGTAGTCACATCCCAGCAAAAGTCCAAAGGTTCCACCGAGCCACCGATGTCCCATTCCGGTGTAAGCCTCCACGAGTCGAGTCAAGAGCTGATGATCATTCCGTCAGGAGCTCAAATAAATCCAAGTGTCTGTCGTAAGCTGATGACCCATGCCAGCCTAGTGTTCAAGTGTCCAGAGTTGTTCTGAGTCGCATTAAGAGTCACCCATCTTTTTGTAAGCAATCATGATGTAATCCTAGAACAGTAACTATTGTGATGTCTGTGAGGTTGTGTCTGTAACCTTGAGATGTCCTGGGTGTAAGACTTGTAGTGCTTCATGAATGCTTTGGATTTTAATTTGCTTTCATGAAATTTTACTTGCTTCTTCCAATTGTGTGGGATTGTATTGTGTGCTGTTATCTAAGTAACCTCCCTTGAGGTGAGTGCCGAAGTATATAGAGACCACCACTATACGTCTGAACACACTAACACCAAAACATAGACGACAAAAGACAACCCATCCAACAGAGCTAAGCAGAGAACAACGTGCCAGATACGCGGAGCCGTCTTCTATGAACCAACAAAGCGAAGAACCCCGTGGGAAGTCTACCAATGCAAGACACCAAAAGGTGGATCAAACCCCCGATCCCACAGTTTAACCCATCCGCTTAGATAACTGTCCTCCTCTAAGCCACACCAGGACGCTGAGACGAAGAAAAGCCATGGATCCTAAAGAACTACCGACCGCAGAGGGCAACCCTGAAACGACGAGTAGACCCCAGGTGAAGGGACCAAAAAGGACACACTCTGTCTACGCAATCTAATCCCCCCGCACAGAGATGATACTTTCGTCTACCTTTGACTAAACCAGACCAAATCCTCTCACGACGTGATAGAACCAAGTCACAAGTGTACAAAAGGGGAAGATGAATCAGGATCAATCCCAGACAACGCCTGAAACTAGTCGACACACCTTTCGACCACCAGGGTCGCTATCCAATAAACGGAAACCTCGAGTGATGACACCCTACCGAATAGTACTAGAATGAACATGAACCCCCAGAGCAGAGGGTTCAAGGAAACGAGATCCCAGAGGTAACCGGCTAAGAAGTTCATGACAAGGACAGGAAATTTGGAGAAACGACCCGACTCTCCCGGAACTAACCGTTGGAACCCCAAAGAGGGAAACCCTCATCGTGACCGACGTCAGGCATACTTAGGAGGTGTAACCTAAGAACGAATACTACGCTGATCGCGTGGAAGCCACCAAAAGCAAGGCCACCCTCGACTTGTTATGAAGTGAACTCAGGAGTAAAAGACCCCCAGCACGAGGGTGAAGCAACCCAGGAAGGATCGCAAAGGCATCCTGTTGACGCAGGATTTTGACACGTATTAAATCGGCGTCAGGAGGAGAAGATTGGCCGATGTAGCAGATCTGAAAGCTACAGTAAGGAATCGGCCGATCGAGGTAACAGTTGGAAATCGGCTGATTGGTAGCGCAGCCTATGCCAACAGGACGGGGTTATTCCAGAAGATCCTGGTCAAAAGATGGTCAACAAGGCATGCTAAGTCGGTCGGGAGGCAATTGAAAGGGTCCTGATTGGATCAGGAAACGGCGGCGGAAGATTCTGCGGGAGTCCGTTTCCTTTTTAAAGTTATTATAGATATAGTAGTTTTCCTGTTTTAAATAAGGTTGTAACAAGTCGTAATCGACCAGGAGTCCTAGTTTCAGGGTATAAATAGGAGTCGCTAGGGCTTTGCGAAAAAATCAAATCAATCAACAAAACACTTCTACTTTTTACCAGTACTTTACTTTCAAGTCGGCGACTTCGCCAATATTTTCTTCTTCTACGAGTTCGTACGGATTGGCAGGGCTGCATCAACCTGATCTCCGGCCAATTGGTAGGTTCCGCTTATCGAGTAATATCCGAGCTTTAACTACAGGCGCATCGCTGTGGTTTCGTTTGGATTTATTCACAAGTTATCGATATTTACTAGAATTGCAAGTTTTACCTGTTATTCTAGTATTATCACCAGTTATCCAGCTTGAGATCAGAGTAATCGGCTTCGTCATTGTTCTCCTTCGATTCATCACCATACAGCCGATTAGATCTGTTCCAAGTGTTGCTTCTATAGTAATTGTTTAGATCGCTCTAGCAGTCTTCTTCACAATTACTATACGATCATCGGCTGACCTATAGCCGATCATCTCTACAGCAAATCGGCCGATTTGCCGCCGACGCGCTCCTCAGGACAAATCGGAAATCCAGCCGATCGACGCGCCTGGAATTTAATACTCTATTTCCTTGTCAATCAACAGGTCAGATTGACTGGCACGCCGCGCGAACCGCACCAGGGCGATAACCCGAACAGGAGCTAAGCAGATTCTCCCGGGTCGTGTGTCCGACGCTGAAGACCCATCGGCCGATTCCTATCCGGCCGATTTTAGCGCCAACACACTTTTGGCATGCCCGGTGGGACCATCCAAGACCTGATATGTCGAACAACGCGGACATCTCTGACAGCAACATCATTGGGGTCACAGAAGCTGATCTCAAGGACGACCAGAGGGAGGAATTGGCCAAACATCTGGAAGATTACAAGAAGATGTACCTCCAGTCGTTCAGTCGTACCAGAAGCGGGGAAGCAGTCAAGAAGGCTCCTATCCCAGCGCCTCGCCACATCAAAAAGACTCGGGCAAGATGTCAGAGATGATTCAACAGTCCGTGTATCAAGCGTTCATTGACCAATCCTCGGTGATGAGCAACACGGTGTACAACGCCGTCGTCAACTCTCTGGCCAGCGGAGCCGTTCAAGGTTATCGGGGACCGGCATATGCCCCTCCAACTACTCTGCCGGCCAGAAGCTTACCGTACGCATCCCAATCGGCTTCTCAGCCGATATTGACGCAGCGCGAGGGATACAGCTCTCCACCACTTCCGGCGTCTCCAAGATACAGCGGTGCACCTTGTCTCCCATCGCGAGCGCCGCTTCAACCCGTTCAAATGGCTTCTGTGCAAACACTGCCTACGGGCTCAGTGCCTTGGGGGGCATTAGCCACGACTTATTTTCCCGAGCCAGCGAACGGGCATGGCACTTATCCGTTCCAGGTGCCATACCAATCGGCCGCCCGGCCGACGGTCTCCCAGTACCAGCCGATTTTACCAGAAATCGGCAGGGGGGCAAGCACTATGGAAGCATTCAGAGGCACGGTGCCAGCAACGACGTACGAAGGGGGTGCGGACGCGTTTTGCCAGCAGTTATCGGCCACTCAGCAAACTTCGCCGATTCATCACCCGGCCATACCAGCCCTTCAGCATGTGCCCGCGCCTCGAACAACTGTTCATCAGCAACAGGTGGACTGGACGGCGAAACTAACAGAAGTAATCCAAGATCAGTTTGGACTGAAGCCGAAAGTTCAAACTTATACTTACAAGACGCCGTATCCATCGGCCTATGACTCGTTGCCGTTCCCGCACCGTTACAAGGTTCCTGATTTCACCAAGTTCTCAGGGACGGATGACACATCCACTGTAGAGCACATCAATAGATTCATCATCCAGTGCGGAGAAGCTGCCACGCAAGACGCTCTGAGGGTACGGTTATTTTCATCATCTCTATCCGGATCGGCCTTCCAGTGGTTCACCACTTTACCGCCAAATTCTATCGTCACGTGGGCCGATCTGGAGAAACAATTCCACAAGTACTTCTATAAATCTCGGATTTAACCAGCCTCAGGTAGAGGAACGATGAACCGATGACAGGGTATCTATAGAGGTTCAGAGAAATCAAAAACAAGTGCTACAGTCTGGCTCTGACCGATGCACAGTTGGCCGATATCGCTTTCCAAGGTCTCTTGCCACAAATCAGAGAGAGATATGCCGCCCAAGAGTTTGAGAGCCTGAGTCAAATCGTCCACCATTTGAACAGCGGAGGAGCTTCCAGAAGAAGGTGGCGTACTTGGAGGGATCTGAATCTGACGCGGAGGAAGAAATCGGCCTGGCGGAATGGGTAAAAGGGAAAAAACCAATATCCTGCCCCTTTGGCAAGAAGGAGCCAGAGACATTCGGCTTTGACACGTACAAGGCCGATAAAATTTTTGATCTACTGCTTCAGGAGGGACAGATTAAGCTGTCGCAACATCACACCGTCCCTACGGCCGATCAGCTGAAGAAGATGAAATACTGCAAGTGGCACAACGCTACTTCTCATGACACCAATGAGTGTAAAGTCTTCCGCCAGCAGATACAATCGGCCATTGAACAGGGTGCGGCTCAGATTTGAAACTCCAACCAAATCGGCAATGCCGATGAAGATAGATCAGCATCCCTTCCCGGCCAACACGGTCAACGCTGGAGAAGAATCAGGTCAAACCAAGGTGCTGACGTCAGAATCGGCGAGAAGAGGCGGCGTTGTCGATCCCAGGAGGCAGATCACGACGGAAGAAATCAGAAGGAACAGGCGAGGGCCAGAACGACCACACAGGCCTGTCACCTCCCGATTTCTACTAAGTAAATATCGGCGGCAGCAAGAACAAACACAACACCAGGAAGAGATGATACGCCGGCGTGAAGATCACTGGCAGTGTCCCCTCTTCATCCACTGCTGGGAGAACGATATCAGATTGCCATCTGCCGATAACTGTCCGGAGTGCAACGGATCAAACCGCAACGATCCCCCGAGGCTACACTCTAGGGACAAAGGATCAGAGCCGATCAACAGAAATCGGCGCGAAGAACGGCGCGTTTCGGTGCATGATCGGCTGGGGGGCAGAGTTGACCAGTGCAACAGGTCAAAAAGCAAGATCGGCCAGCAAGATGGATTGGGGGGCAGGATCAGCGCGCACGATCGGCTGGAAGAGATGGCCGATGATAGGGTGTCAGACGAAGATCCCCTAGGAAGGGAACCAGATTGGGAACACGCCAAACCATCGGCCAAACCAGTGAATCCCAGGTGGTGTCCTGACGGCCTATCCAGATCCCAAAAGCGAAGGATCCAACGCCTACGCCAGTGGGAGCATCAAGAAGAAGAACGGAGACAGGTGCCAGAGAGAAGGAACGTGAAATCTCGAATTTGGCGCCCAAAGAAAAGCGATCAAGAAACGGATAACCAAGAATCGGCAGCCGAGATTGATATGGTTTTCATACTACCGATGGAGTTCATGGCGCCAAGCGATCGGGATAAAGTGACGAAAATAGAGGAAGAGCAAATGGCACAACTGGTATTAGAGCCGATGACGGCTATGTTTGAGAAACCAGAAGAAGAAAAACGGCAGCATCTCAAAGCGTTGTTTCTCATGGGCTATGTCAACGGGAGACCCGTCACCAGACTATTGGTAGATGGAGGCGTGGCAGTTAACATCATGCCGTATGCCATGTTCCGCAAGCTGGGCAAGGGCGACGACGACCTCACCAAGACGGACATGATGCTGAAAGATTTCGAAGGCAACGTGTCACCCGCCCGCGGAGCATTCTGCGTCGACCTCACCATCGGCAGTAAGACCCTCCCTACTACTTTCTTCGTCATTAATGGCAAAGGGTCCTATAATATGCTGCTTGGTCGCGACTGGATACATGCAAACTGCTGTGTCCCATGTACTATGCATCAATGCCTTGTGCAATGGGTCGGCGACAGTACAGAGATAGTCGCTGCCGATTCTATCTACAGCGTTGCGGTGGCCAACACACAACAGTGGAGCTGCGAGCACGTCAAGTGTATATCTGGCAGGACTTGGGACACTGACTTCCTGAAAGTGTCCGATTTCGGTCTACAGCCGATCCAAGCAGTCGGCTCTGAAGATTCAGCTCGTTCGAGAGGATGAGAAGCTAGGGCATGGGTTCACGTCGGCCGATTCATTAGAGATGGGATATTTGAGAGATAGCAGCAAATCAAGGCTGACGTACGTTGGTGCCGATTTGGATTCTGGGTACAAAAAGAAAATATGTCAAGTTAACATGACCGATTTCTCATCGGTTTTCTGGCTACCCATCTGGTGAAAGAAGTATTGGGATTCATCGTTAAGTGGAGATTACGGATTACCTGAAGCGGTTCAAAACCAAATCGGCGCAGTGGCATTAAGGGAACAATAATGTTTAACATATTGTTTACAGCCCAAGGAAAGTATCTATGGCTACAATCGCTCGTCGTCTAATTTGATCGGCCGATTCTACTATCCTCTGATCACATTCGGCCGATCCTGGCACTTCTGACACGCGGCGACGGAGTCTTATTGTTTCACGGGCCAGATGTTGTCTTTTTTGCTTCAGCTCGCTGATCATGGTTGGGAGTTCTTGGAGCTTTTTCTCCTCAGCGGCTATCTCTTTGGTTATCTGTTCCATCTCCTTGGCTAGTTCTGCTCTCCTCCGTTTCAGTCGATCTATTGTGCCAACGATGTCCGGACGGCAGTTCTCGAGGAAGTTGATTTTGTGATGTACTTCCTGGGTCTGGTGCTTGTACGAGTCAACCTCTTCCTGAGTTTTGGCCATCTGAGCGCGATCGGCCATGCGTTGCAGCGCCCGCGAGACCGGAATTCGCATGCCCTCTATATAGGCAGCATACCCCAAGTCTTCCGACACTTCATCTGGGATGTGATCTACGACCTCATTGAAAAGTTATCGGATCGGCGATGCATCTTTCACCAGTGGGCCGATGTCACCTTGGAGGAGAGTACGGATGCTCTCGAGCTTAGAGCGGACATCGTCGGAGGCAGAACTCGGTGGAACCGCGTGTGAGGTGATTTCTTCTTCATCGGCCAAGGAGACAGCGAAAGAAAAGATACTATTGTTGGGAGAATCTTGCTCCTGTAAGGGAACGAAGCAAAGGGTAAGCAAGTAGTGAAAGGAAATCGGCCGATTCTGATGGTAAGAATGTTACCTCTTTGAAACGAATCTCTCTTGCCTGCGCCGGTGGAAGTATTTCCCTTGTTTCAGGGATTGGTGCACTGGGTTCACCAGAAGAAGAAGATTCGATCATTATTGGTGCTCCGCTTGGGCCAGCTTCCTGAGAAAGATATAAATGCTCGTGAGAATACTATGGGAAAATGAGATAAGATGGTGATGGGAATTTGCCATGCCTCTGCGGGTTCTCCGACCGATTCCTGCTGTGGAGTTACAATCGGCGTACCCAAATCAACCTGCATCAAAATTGGTTAAGTTTCCTGAATATTAAGGATGCAGGATAAGAGATCATATACCTCGACAACAGGAGCTGCTGTAGTCTCAGTCCCTACTTGAGACGTGGCCGATAGTCGTGGAGATTGTGGTGGGACAACCTGTGCAGCCTGGCAAAGGGATGAAATTGATGTCAGCAGAAGATTTGGGGAATACATGAGATAAATAAAGTTACCTGGACAGCTTCTACTAAGAGCGATGCTGCAGCGGCCCCGGCTTCAGCGGTGACTTGGGGATCGGCTGTCTCGACGGCTGGTAAGGGTGAAGGACCGGAGGTCTCGGCGAGTATCATTTCCACCTGATCGGCCGATCCAACACAGGGAGTCTCGGCCGATGCTGCTGCCATCTGGCTAGCCGATCTGATACGGGAGACTTCAGCCGATGCTATTGTCGTCTGACCAGCCGATTCAATGCGAGCCCGCATCCGACGGCTGGATATCTTCGGTGTTGGTCTTTTGGGCGCTCGTCTTGATCGGCCGGTGGAAATATCTCTGATAGATGGAGCATGGAAGCCGATGAGTGGGTACACTGTGTATTGATGATGGCTATCGATCGGCCGGCCGCTTCGGCTCCGTGTTGGGGGAGCATGGCTTTCAGACTGAAGAGGTAAACACAAGTTAACAGCGAGATGATAATGCAACATTGAAATCGGCTGAGAAGAAAAGGACATACCGCAGCATTTGGGTCGATGTTCTCTGGGTCCAGAAGATTACAGTAAATTGATGGGGATTTACAGAAAAGATGCTGCTTTCATTCTGCCCACCATAATTTGTACTGTTGGGTGGCAAAAGAGGCGACTGACCAGCCGTTCAAGTCAATGGTACTGGAGTCGGGTACTAAATCGCATAATCGGCTGTAGTCAAGACTTGAAGTTAATCCGTCTCTGAATTTTGCTTGGCCGGCGAAATAGACTCGAATCGGCAGTTGGCCAAGACCTAGTTGCCTTGCTGCAGCCGACGGGCAGTAGAACTCATAAGTGGGTGAGTCCTTTCCTGAGAAGAAGTTGGCCGGCAGAATTCCCGGCTTAATCAAGACATCCATCAATTCTCTGTCAAATGTGTGGGTGGTGAAGTCGAAGCATACAGGCAATTCAAAAATCGGCTCCGCGATTTGATATGGATACCAGATGATCATCTCCTCGCTAAGTCCATTATAGAAGCATCTGAAATATTCAGCTACGCGAGTAGCGGTGAACTGGCAGCCAGGAAAGGCCGATGCCGCCTCTCCAACAGATCTGCAGCGGGGACGGACCGATGGATTCTCCTCTGACTCAATGTTGGGAAAAGTTTTTGTCTCTATCCTCTGCTGAGAGACCTTGCTCATGTGTAGATTGAGCCAGAGGGTGATGAACCACCAAGGACCGCCTGGATTCCCTATCGGCTCTCCTTTCGACAGCTTGGCGCCGATTTGATGCATCATATGGTATGCCGATCCCAGCAAATGTTTACCGAGGGGGACGGCCGATCCTTGTGCAAGAGACTCTGCCAAAGCCTGAGTATTGGAAGAGGGGCCGACCGCTCTGCCACAGAAGAAGTGTTTCTCCAGCCACATCATCAAGAAGGCGGTGTGCTCCCTCTGTGAGACTGTTCCTGTCTTCATGCTTTTACTGATGTACCCTTTCCACCCGCCGATTCCTTTGGTGTCTAGACGATGAGATGGCATAACAGGTAATTGAAGGGGGTATCGGCGGAGGAAACATCTAGGCCGGTCAGCAGCAAGACATCGGCCAAGGTCGGGGTCATGGGTCCGTGTCCAAAAAGGAATGCGTTAAGTGCGTCGGACCAGAAGTAAGAGGCTGCCATGACCAAAGGTTCGTTCTTTTCCGTCTGAGATAGGGACAAATCTATGCACTGGCCGATTTTTAGTTCTTCCCTTTGGACTTTCCAAGACCCGGCTACCCTCTGGTACCATTCTCTCCACCCGGGTGTTTCATTCGGCCAGGATCAGAATGCGCCTACCCAGTGATCTAAATCCATGGGTGACTGCTTAGAAGGGATTCTGTGGGTTTCTAAACTGATTAGATCCGTTGGGTCAGGACTCCCCATAGGGCCTAGACAGATGAGGTCAGGAGATTCTGAAAGAGGAATGGTGATCCTGTGCCTAAGGGCCTAAAAGAAAGGGGAAAAGGGAAGAAACTAAGAAAGGGACCGGAAAATACTGAAGCAGTAAGGCGAAAAGGAAAAGATTTTTCGGGCATTTACCTCTGGGATGGAAGCCATCGTCGCCGATGACGCTGCTGGAGAAGCCGCCGATTGGGCCGCCGCCGCCAAAGGAGCAGCCGATGGAGCCTCTGTAGATGGGGTGGTCGCCGACGGAGACGCCATTGGGGGACGAAGCAGGCTGCGGATGAGGTCGCCGGAGAAGGGGGAGCGCTTGGAAATCGAAAGAACTTGGAGGAAGATGAACAGTAATGCGGCAGAAAAGATGATGGATTCGTGGAGGAGGAGAGGCGGAGAAAACCAGTACTTAAGAAAGATAAGGGGGGTAAGGGCAAAGATGGTATTTTTACCGCACCGTCTACGCGAGTTCCAGGGGAGCGGTCGTTTCGCGCGCTCGGATCGAGGAAACTGCAATCATTGTGCCGCGGAACGGAAGGAGATTTTTACTGCGCCCGTTTCAGAGAAGAGGGTTAAAGAAAAGAGTTTTGAAGGAAAAGTTATATTTTACTCCGAAACTGGGGGGCATGTGTTGACGCCAGATTTTGACACGTATTAAATCGGCGTCAGGAGGAGAAGATTGGCCGATGTAGCAGATCTGAAAGCTACAGTAAGGAATCGGCCGATCGAGGTAACAGTTGGAAATCGGCCGATTGGTAGCGCAGCCTATGCCAACAGGATGGGGTTATTCCAGAAGATCCTGGTCAAAAGATGGTCAACAAGGCATGCTAAGTCGGTCGGGAGGCAATTGAAAGGGTCCTGATTGGATCAGGAAACGG
Organism: Panicum miliaceum; assembly: GCA_032594955.1. Lineage (NCBI taxonomy): Eukaryota > Viridiplantae > Streptophyta > Magnoliopsida > Poales > Poaceae > Panicum > Panicum miliaceum. Next base: position 23,717,821 of record CM064062.1, read on the forward strand.
CGGTGGAAGATTCTGCGGGAGTTCGTTTCCTTTTTAAAGTTATTATAGATATAGTAGTTTTCCTGTTTTAAATAAGGTTGTAACAAGTCGTAATCGACCAGGAGTCCTAGTTTCAGGGTATAAATAGGAGTCTCTAGGGCTTTGCGAAAAAATCAAATCAATCAACAAAACACTTCTACTTTTTACCAGTACTTTACTTTCAAGTCGGCGACTTCGCCAATATTTTCTTCTTCTACGAGTTCATACGGATTGGCAGGGCTGCATCAACCTGATCTCCGGCCAATTGGTAGGTTCCGCTTATCGAGTAATATCCGAGCTTTAACTACGGGCGCATCGCTGTGGTTTCGTTTGGATTTATTCACAAGTTATCGATATTTACTAGAATTGCAAGTTTTACCTATTATTCTAGTATTATCACCAGTTATCCAGCTTGAGATCAGAGTAATCGGCTTCGTCATTGTTCTCCTTTGATTCATCGCCATACAGCCGATTAGATCTGTTCCAAGTGTTGCTTCTATAGTAATTGTTTAGATCGCTCTAGCAGTCTTCTTCACAATTACTATACGATCATCGGCCGACCTATAGCCGATCATCTCTACAGCAAATCGGCCGATTTGCCGCCGACGCGCTCCTCAGGACAGATCGGAAATCCAGCCGATCGACGCGCCTGGAATTTAATACTCTATTTCCTTGTCAATCAACAGGTCAGATTGACTGGCACGCCGCGCGAACCGCACCAGGGCGATAACCCAAACAGGAGCTAAGCAGATTCTCCCGGGTCGTGTGTCCGACGCTGAAGACCCATCGGCCGATTCCTATCCGGCCGATTTTAGCGCCAACACATCCTTGGAAGGATCACCCAAAACCAAGGTGGAGAATTGATTCCAACCACCGACCTTTCTTGGGTTTAGAACCATACCCAATCCCCGGGAGCTACGGACGAAAGAGTACCGCAGTGTCTAAGCAAGCCTACCCCCGTACTTAAGAACAAGTACATGAGACGTGAGGAAGTGTGTCTCGAAAAGAGAAAGCTGAACCCGAAGCTGGGCAAACAGAATACAGGTTTTTAGCCAAGGACCCGAGCTAGACGGAAGAGCATCCGAAGGGATGCTCATGCGTAACCAACCAGCTCCGGTCGAGCTGACGATAGGAGTAAGAACGAGGAAGATATCCATAACCCTGACGACCCAAATTGACAGAGCAGTGAGAACAACCAGGAACCAACCTTCAACTCAGTCCTAGGATGAAGAGGGACACCATCCGTGAGATCGTCGGAGTCAAGACTCATTGCCAGAGGTCAAAAACCACAAGGGGAGCAACCCCGAATGGGGAAGAGTATAGTTGGTATCTCCACCGCGACAAGCGTGGTCGAGAGGGCACAGTAGTTGGCACCACCATCAGAGAACATCATCATGGCCTGAAATCTCGATCAGCATATTAGGAGAACGAGTTGGTGTTAGCAATAAGTCATGATAACCGGAACTAACCCAGTGGAAGCCACAGATAAAGAACCGACAAAAAGGAATAACTATATGTTAGAACCGGACATCAGGAGAATTAATAGCTGAACTGTTGCAAACTAGGGACGTCTGTCAAGCGCCCGGAAGCCCAATCAAGATGAAAGGAGAAGCCAATTCAGAACTGAGCATCAGAATCATCGTTTTGAGATCAGAAGCTTGTTTGGAGTTTAAGACCCTCACCCTACGAAACCCTAGGTAAACCTTTAATCTCGGGGACGAGATTTGTGACGACCCAGGTTTTCGGGAAGAGAACCCGAATCTCTGTATCGTCGTGATAGTCCTTGGATCAGTAGCTATCACATACAGAACTCATCTCAGTCGAATATCATAGTCATATTATTACGTAATCCGAAGGATTGTATTACAAAGATTTTAGTACAAACCCATTGGGCTAAAGGGAAACAAACAGAAAACGCAAGCGGTAGCTAATCTTCTGGGCCTTCTTTCATCTTGGCGAAACACTCCTCCACAAGCACCTTGAGCGAAACATGAGCCATCCTTGATTCATCCGTCGACGTCGGGATCGTGAATCGGGTCAAACCCTGCATCCGCCAACTATCCCCAAGGAATGGGATAGGCTCACGTCACTATCCGTATGCAAGCATTAAGTGGATGAAAAAGGTATATAGAATAGACAACGGGTAAGGTTGAGGTTTTCCTATGCAAGCAGCACCATAAGAATATCACCAACATCCAATCTCCGAACACGGGCCATTCGGGCATCCCAGACTCCCGGTTCAACACACACCTTCCAAACCCACCAAGTCGGTGCGAGAACTCCCACTCCTCGCACCTCAACTGCCCCAGGCACGAATATCATCAATAGAGGGAAGTAGAAATATGAGTAAACTACTCTATGAAAGTGATGACGGATCTAGAGATGTCCATGACCGAGGACGCGGCTATACGTATAGTTTTAACTTTGTAGATCTTGTACACCTGTGCCCACTCGAGATGCAAATCGGTTGCAAGCCGATTGAGACACATCTCACAACCATGACCCTAGCTAGTACGGTACCATCCTACTTTCCCGGGTTTGGGTGCTTCCTCCAGCAAGAGGTTGCCCCGGGACTGTGAATCTCTAACCTGGCCAATTGGTTTCGAAAGTCTCGAAGGCTTGGATCGGAAACCCCGATCGGGCCCGGTGCACCCCGAATTCCCATGGGCATGCCCGGCTCGCCCCCTTCTGGCACACTACTCCTACAGTCCTGGTACCGCACTACTAGAGACGGCTGGAACCCCTCCCCATTCAGGGGTAAGTGGCGTGCACATTTAACATAGTTCCTTCTCCAGGTCCACTAACTCAGGCCTTAAGGGCCGAGGCGAGCATCTTCGTCACAAGGCGTATCCGGCGCAACGGTCCGCCGATGGCACCCATTACAGGTATAGCCCTCTACTACTCCTCCAACGTCCACAAAGGACATGTGCCCGCAACAGGCACTCCGTAGGATGTGCCCAACACACACCTGTAACACCCAAAATATAGGAGTTAAAATTTCTAAAAGTATTTTCATAGAAATCATAAATTAAAATTTGTGCATGCATCTTTATTTCTTTTCTTCTCCTATTCTTTTTTTCAGCCAGCCCAATTCCTTTTCTTCTTCTTTTATTTTCCCGCGGCCGACCCAGTGGCCGATTTCCCTCATCCGACCCTTGCTTCACCGACAGCTAGGACCCACCTGTCGGCGCCTCCTTCTTCTTTCTTGTTCTCTTACCCAGAGTCCGGAACGACTCCGTGCTGTTGTTCGTGCTCTGTTTTCTTTCTCCCTTTCTTTCTTTCTTCTTACCCGAGTCCTAATCGATTCCGCAGCACCGCCTTCCTAATCTCGGCCGATCCGCCCCTATAAAACCCCGCCAAAGCCCCGCCTTGCAACCCACGCCAAACTCAAATCTTCTCCTCAACACAACATCGTCGTACACCGCTGGAAGTTGCACCTCGGAGGAACGCCGCCGACCCGTGTCGCCGATTCTCTGTCGACTCGCCGTTCCGCAGCTTCTCCGCTGTCATCAACTCTCGCCAGAGCTCCGCAAGTTGGTGAGTATCAAGCCAACCAGAATCCCCTCTCTCTTTTGCTCCGCCGCCCACCAGATTTCTCGTCGGACCCCTGTTTCCGCCCGCCGCCATGACCTCCAGTTCACAGCCGCCGCACAGCCAACCCGTACCCACCCTCACCTTCGCCATATCGCCCACTCATTACCCGTCATAAACCCAGCTTGAATTGAGCCCCGGAACACCGGAATCGGTGAAGCTCCGGCCGTCTGCCGCCGCACACGCTCGTCGCCGATGCCCAGTTAAAACTCCGCCTCGCCCGACCCTATGCCCAGTTAAAAGTCCGCCTCGCCCGACCCCTTTTGTTCTGTCAAGCCGACCCTTCCTTTGCCGCTCGATCCAGATCTAACGGCCAGAAGTGATCTTCACTTTACCGGCCGATTTACCCGACCCACTCTTCATACCTCCGATTCGCCCAACCCTTACTCCGCCGATTCGTCTGATCCGCCGCCGATTCTGATCCAACGGATTAGGTTTACCCGACCCTAGCCGTTCCTGAAACTTTTGTAGGAAGATCCCTAAGTTTCCAGGAATCAACCCGCAGTCCAGAGCAGTAAAAAATAATTAGAGTTGAGCCCTTTCTTTTTCTATCCCGACCCCTGACTTTTCCAGAATTAGAACCCGCCATCCAGAACCTATAGTTTTGTACCCCGACCCTCTGTTTAAGGTTTAATTATGTTTTAGCCCCTGAATTCTTCAGATCTAGCCTCGGGGGACTCAAAACTCTAGCAGTTAGGTCCCCAGATCACTGTTTAAACCATATCTTCATCGTTCCAACTCCGATTTCAGCGATTCTTGAGCCCACACGATCTTTGCACCATGAACTACAACTTTAGCATCTTTTCGCTTTCTATTTGTATTGTTTGTTTTATTGTTTCTTATTTGTTTGTGTATGCTTGTTTGTGTGATCGCGTAGACAACGTGACGTTCGAGCCAAATCAAGAGCAAGCTTACGCGGAAGAGAATCAGCAGTTGCTTGAAGAAGGCAAGTGGGTTTCCCCCTCTGCATACTCTATTTGATCCCAACAACTGCATGAAAATACACTTTACTTTATTGTTGCTTGCATAAAATTGATGGGATTACCTATGCTAAGGACATACCTAGTCTTTTAACCCAAACCTTGAAACACCTGGGTTTACTATTTTGTTGGGTAGTTACGCTTAGTTGCAAACTTTGGGATTGGTATTGGTTTACTCTTTTGTTAATGTTGAACACGTTTCATATTGTGGTTTTATCGCGTAATATCAAGATCGACTTTGTTTAATGGGAACATGGAGAACCACCCAAGTGAACAGTGCAACCACAAAGTCATATGGCTCTGACCTTAGCCAATTAATTAGATGTGTAGTTTGCTGGTGGCCTTACCGAAAGGGCAAGGAGGGGGTCGGTGATAGGGGTCATAGCCCGGTCCTCTTGGGGTAGCTGCCTTTGCTAAGGAGCTGACCATTAGGGAGGTTTATGGACCACGCCGCTACTGAAACTCTAGCGGGCTGCCTAGCTTTCGACATGTCTTTGTAAAGGCTTCGTAGTGTACCCTCGCCACTCACCTCGGAAGTGTTTAAGGGCCTTGCAAACCCGGGCGATTCAGGGAAACACGATTTGTGAGTAAAGTGTACAACCTCTGCAGAGTGTCAAACTGTTATAACAGCCGTACTCACGGTTAAGAGTGGCTTGGACCCTCACATGATAATTTAAACTTGAAGATTAATTAAATCGTGGTTCATGGTTTAATGTTATTGTTGATGGTACTGTTATGATTTTGCTAAAGTGGGATTGGTATAAACTTAAACCTAGTTAATAGGTGCTTGTTAATAAATACTTGACCAACTAAAAGCAACCGCCGCTGCAAACCTCAGCCTACCCTTGATAGCCTTGCATTTTCACCCCACTTGCTGAGTACCAACCATAAGAGTACTCACCCTTGCCCCCTGCTGTTCAAAAGAGAACTTTGAATAGGAGATCTTCGACGACTACGAGGAGTTCTAGGTCCTGCGTTCACCAGTCATCGCCTGTGGAAGACGGAGTTGTTGAAGACTTCGTATAGGGTATAACGGTTTAACGTTAAACACATCTGTGTCTCTTTTATACGGAGTGTAATATTGTTAAGTACTTTATTTAGTTACTTTTTTGAGCATTGTCTTTGATATATTACACTTTCCGTCTACCATATGTGTGTGAACGAGATCCTGGCGCACATATGAGATGCATCTGGTTCTTTCTAGAATCGGGTGTGACAACACCCCAAGCCCCTGATCCAACGATCAGGTTAATTCGCTCGCCCTGCTATAGTCCTAATCACCAAATCCTCAGAAAGTGTATCCCCACTCACGCCAGGACTATATCACCATATCCCACACATACACATGCAAGCACAACAAGGCATCTCAAATATATAAGTGTGTAGGACAACAAGGAGTCTAGGTAATAAAAGGGGGCCATGCAGATTCATCTCATCATAGCAATAAAGTAGAGCATAGCATAACTAGCAAGCGATGCCTAATGGGTGTTCAGATCGTAGATAGGCGTGAACCTGGCGGTTCTTCGTTGTTCTTCCGGGGTCTTCTGGTCGTCTGAGTCGTCCTCCGGGGTCTTCTTGTCGTCCGGGAAGTCCTCCGGGGTCTTCGGGTCGTCCTGGAAGTCCTCCGGGGTCTTTGGGTTGTTCGAGACGTCGGACACTTTCTCCACACAGGGACCTAATCGTAAATACATATAAATACAGGGAGCAAAGTGCAAAAATGCACAAAACTGCACAAATAAGATCCAACTCACAACAAAACCTATTCTAACAAATAGAGCATGATTTTTTTAAGAATTATGAAACTGGTTTCATAATTTTCAGATTTCTTGTTAATTTATTATGAATTTTTTAAGTTTAAATCATTTTATGAAAATAATAAATGATTTTCGTAGAAAGAAAAACACACAGTCCACCACGTGGCAGCACATGGGCGTGCCACATGTCATGCTAATGTCAGCATGATGTCAGCGTGACGTCACAAGGGGTCGGGTAGGCTGACGTCAGCGTTGATCAAGCTGAGGTCAGCGTTGACTCGGTCAATGTTGACCGGGTCAATGGGTCAACGGTCTGCATAAGAGGTGGGATCCACTGGTCGGTGACTGTGTCTCACTGACAAGTGGGACCCACATGTTAGTTAAGTTAAACAGAAAAAGGAAAAAGGAAAAATAGGAGCAGCTTGGGTTCACGGGCCGAAAGTGACATGGTCGGCTTGGTCCGGCCCAAGGTGATCGGCTTGGCTTGGTGGGTTGGCTCGGGTAAGGCTCACAGGCCGGCTCGGGCAATGACTGGCTAGAAAGGGTTGGCTCGCACGATAGTTCGGGCCACGGCCCAATCTTGGCTTTCTCCCTCTCTCTCTCACCTTCATCTCTCAAGCGAGCAGGAGGGCCCACGGGACCCGCCAGTCAGCGTCCCTGGGATACGTTGTGGCGGTCCGGATCTGGTGCGGCCTAGTGCTGTGTGTACGAGCGTGTGCCAGCCGAGGGGGTGAGTGTAGGGTATGCAATAAAGGTGTTCGTGGAAAAACCACTGAGGCTTGTGTGCGTCGCGAGCGCGATGTCGCGGCGCCGTTGCGGCTCCAAGCGCGGTCACCACGGCGCGGCGGGAGCAAGGCGGCAAAACTAGGCGGGTGGCGGTCCGACGGCAGGTCAACGGCGAAGCCTCGATGCGGCGAGGCAAAGCTAGGGTCGAGGCACGTGTGATGCGCGCTACGGCGGCGAGGGTCAACGGCGTGGTAGAGCAAGTCCAAGCCTTGGCCTTGCGGCCGGTTGGGTAGCATGCACGCACGCGGGGCGACGGCATCCCGTGCCCGCGGCGAGGCTGTGAAAAAAGGGCGACTGCCAAGCAGGGCGGCGCGGCATGGCGATATGGTAGGCAGGGTAGGGCTCATGTTCGTGAGCGCTTGGCAGTCTAGGGTCGCGGCACGCCGGCGGATTCGCAGGCGATGACGAGGTGGAGGTCGTGCGCACGAGCAGTTCCCTGGTGGTCCAGGGTCGGGCGTGGCCGCGGCGTGAGCGGGGCTCCCGTGTTCTGGGCCCGCGATGATGTGCAGCAGGGACGGGACAACGCAAGGCGATGGCGGTTCGCGGCTACGGCAGCGGCGATGGGTCCCTGCAAAGAGCGGCGGCGCGAAGGCCGGGCAGAAGGGATGGGCGGCCTAAGGCTGCTATTGGAAGTTTCGTCGGCTCGCCGGCCGGTAGCACCATGGGGGAGCGGGGCAGAGCAAGGCAAAGTCCTACCTGCAGGCTCGAGGTGGAGGAACTTGACGCGGCGGTGAGGCGGAGCAGTGATGAGCCGGGGCTGTGCCGTGCTGCGCGGGTTCGTTGACGTCGTCGTACGGGCGCCGGCGCGATGGAGATCCTCATCGGTGACGTCCTTCTTCCCCTCGAGCAGCTCGGCGTCGGCTCTGTGGTTCCTCCTCCTCCGACGCGGCAGCAGTGTCGAGCTTCAGCTAGCGCTCCTTCTCCTCACCTCCCTTCTCCCTTCTTCTCTTCCCCGCGGCTCCCTCGGCTCTCCACTTGGTGGCGGCGGTGGACAGGAGAAGCCCGGGAGGCGGCTAGCGTTTCTCTGTGCTTGATTGGGGTGCTTTATAGGACGACAGTAGGGCTCAATTGAGCACAGACGTCGAGAATTGGCTGGCGGTGCAGCGCGGGTGTACGTGGCAGCCATCGCGCGGCTGCGGTGCGAGGGGCCTCGGGTTTCAGGGTTCGCGGGCAGTCAAGGGTGAGGTGAAAAGGGGCGCGAGGCAGCTGCGCTCCCTTGTGGTCGAGCGGGGAAGGCGTGACGGGGAAGGGCGGACGCGTGCGAGCGCAAAGCAGAGGGGCGGCGGCGTCGTGGGGAAGGAGAAAGGGGAATAGGGTCGGCTGACTAGTCGGGCCGGGTAGTCAGCGGCTGCAGGAGAGAGGGGTAACGGCGGTGCGGAGCTGGGCTGTGCGAGCTGGGCCTCGCGTGCGCTCGTGGGCCAGGCGGTGTTGGCAGGCCGAAGGCGGTATAGGCGGGGCAGCTGGGCTGTGCTGCTTTTAGTTCGCGTGCTGGGCTGGGCTGGCAGGGCAGACATGGCACGCGAGCAAACAGACTATGGGTTAGGTTAGGCCTTGGGTTGGGTAGGTTTAGGGTCCTAGGTGGTTAGTAAGGTTAGTTAGCATTTGGATTTAATTTGAATGGTATAATTCTAATTTGATCCCACCCAATTCCACTCAAACTAAAATTAAAGCCAAACAAATCTAATAAGGCTGAAACAAGGTAGATTCGAATAAATCCAATTAACTCCAAGGCATTTCACACTATCAAGTACAAGGATCCTTAATTCAATTCATAAATTTTTGTTACTAGGAATTCAGAAGGGCAGAATTCACACTTAAGGGAGTTTAGCCACACCACTGCCACAAATTTTTTTTGTAATTCACATTTTTCGAGTTCATAACATTTCGGGAAAAATCCGGGATGTTACAGACTCCCCCCCACAAGAATCTCGTCCCCGAGATTAAAGGCTTCCTATGGTTTCGAAAGGTGAGGGTCATACGTCTTCGATGGTTACCGCGTTTCAGGGGCGGTACCTTTTTATCCATCTTTAGATCGAATGTTTTCTCAAGGCTTTTACCTAGCATTCTCTGCCAAGTCTCTCCAAGACATGCCAAATGTCGCGATCATGTAAGAATCCAATTTATGATATCTCCTGCTTAGTCATGTTCCAAGGTCCATACTATCAGTGCCACATTGTTATTCTCTTGGCTCTCTCCAATTGGATTCCTTGTCCAAAATAGAAGCTCAAAGCATTAACCCATTTTCCAGTTTCGAAGGCTGTGCAAAACCACCATAGTTTATTCTTGGCTCTCGACTCATGAATTTTAGTCCTTCGGTGTTATCCAATTGTAAGGCAGGGGTGGAAACATTACCCAAAATCATGTCCCTATTTTCTTAATCCTCCTAGGGCAATAGGGCTTCCAGGATATACTTCATTTCCGATTACTTGTCCATTCCAATTTGGCTGGCTTGCCAATATGCTGGTTACTCCTTGGGTACCTTACTTCTTGATTCCGGAACTCTATGGTTGTTCTTGAGTAGAAATTATACCCATTCTTCTTTGTAGTCGCTTGGCCTTTCGTCCAAGTTACAACAAGCATTGCATGTATCCGTAAGTCCTCTCGGACCTGAGCATAGCTCTTACGCGGGTCGTTTAGGCTCCTTGCCTTCTTTCACAAACTTGCTAAACTCTACAACGGGCTCATTGCGCAGACATGTCTCCATTCCAAGGTTTAGGTAGCCCCTTCTCAGGCTCTCCTAGCTATTCCAATGCTTTTGGTACATCTTTGTGCTTTGGAGCATGCACTTCGTGTTTGTTCTTAACTTCGCCCTACAATCCGAGGTCATAGTGAGGTGTCTTGAATCCAGGTTGAGTGCTCTCGCCTGGAGTTCGTTCTTGCGTCCAATATTCCATGACTCTACGATTGTACCAACTGTGATTCCAACTGTGATACCACTGCACCGTCCATTATCGGACGTGGTTATGGACCTTAATTCTTTGCTCTAGGTTCTCCACAATTTGCTTACTCATTTCTTCTGGGCAGCAAGGCTACGAGTACGCTCTTCCCTTTCGTTCACCTTGTCGCTTTCGGCTTTTGATGGTCAATAAGTATATCACTCATTCTTGGGGCGTCTTACTCCTCGACTTGGGTTCTGGGTCTATTCTTGAGTAGGGATTCCGTTTTTACTCTTTACCGAGTTGGTCCGGTCTCTTGCTCATGCTTGCTCCTAGTTTGGTGCTCACCCATATAGCCTTATATCCATGTGTCTATATATATATATATATATATATATCCATCCGGGTTTAAGGATGAGTGGGTCCCCTTCACGACCCATTCAGGCTCCTCATGTTCTTTCGGTGGTTAAGCACCGTTACTCCTCTACGCTAAGTGTAGTGGGCTGGGTTAGCTCTATCCCAAAGGTGCGGGGGTTCACTTCGTGCCCTTCAAGTGATGCTCATTGCACCCACAAAGTTTTCGTCATCCGGGGTATACACCTTGTCTCTGCTTCCAAACTGTGATTCCTAGGATCTTGTATATGAGCTAGAGTTTGTCCAAGTCTAGGTTGGGTACTTTTTGCGTAGGGAAGTTTAGCATCCGTAAGTCCATACCAATTGTCAAGTTTACTTGGCTTAGTTCATTCGTTGGTTTAGCACATCCTAGTAGATTCTTGCTCATTGCTAGCATTGTTTGAATGAATCGTCCTTCGATTCCATTTGTAATTCGAAGGTGTCTTCTCTAATGCTCCCGGTAGTGTATCACTAGAGGGAGTCGGCTCCAACTCTTGCACTTGTGGGTTTGACTTGTCTGCTTTGTGTCTGTGCCTTTCTAGGGTAATTCCCATACTTGTTCATACCCTCGATCATCCTAGGGTGAAAAAGGTTGCTTTCAGCGGTCGCTATAATTCCTTATTCGAGGTACCAATGGCATCTGTATTCTCCAAATCCGGGACAGAACTAGGGATCTGCTGATCCTTGTCGATCTTGGTGGTCTTTAGTAATTCCCACTATCTCATCTTAGTTCTATTCTTTGCCTAGCAAGGCAGGGGGTTTGGCTATTCATGTCTTGTTGTCCTCAAGGGTATTTCATTACCCTTCAATCCATGACCGTTGTCACATTGGAGGGCTTCAATTACGAGGTTGCTTGTGAATTCCATATCCCAGTCTATTCCTTTAACCGGGTAATCCGCCTGGCGGTTTCTCTCTGACAGTCTCGTTGGTTCTTGATGTCTGGTAGCATTCTTTTTTGATTGTGCTTAGCATGGTTTGGTCACGATTTCTTAATCTCCCTGTTAGTGGCATCTCGTGCAGTTTTCCCAGTATCACATCTAGTCACTCGTAATTCTTCTGCCACTCTTGTGGGTGTCTTCTCCTTCGGATTATTTGTTTTGGTACCCCTAGGGTACGTCCCTTGTCTCCAAGGCTCCTCTCCAACTTGGCTTCTCATTGGGGGGTATGCTAACGTCTCAAGGGTTAGGTAAGCAGGAAGAACTCTTCTGCAACTAAGGTAAATCTGTGGGTCTACCATGAAGGGATCGTTTATCTAGGGCGGTAGAAGGCATCCCAAGTTGTACTCTTGGTGGGTTTTGCACAAAGAAACTCCAAATCCAATTAGAATAAAAACTACTTCTTGGGAGTGGTTGGTATGGTACTAACCAGTCTTGGTGTCAAGTGTACTTCCGATATCCTTCTTAGTCTGATGGGTAGAATGATTGCGGTTGGTGGTATGCGGTGTCTGAGCGGGCTTGCTTGTTGTCCTTGAAGCTTGAGTTGACGTTTGGGTCTCCTTCTCGTCGCACTCGTAGAACTTGTGGCCCGGTTGGTGGCACGTGAAGCAGATGGTCGGTGCAGATCGAGTGTTGCTGTTCAGCTTTGGTTGTTGGCGGCTGTAGTAGCCTCTCTCGAAGTTCTTGCTAGGGTTTGATCGTAGGTTGTACCGGGGTGGTAGGGGTGATGCTTCCCTGGTTCCCTGGAAAGTCCTCTCCCAATCCTGGTGTTTGGTCCTCGTCTTCTTGTCGTGATGTTCGTTCTCCTGACGTGCCTTCGCAGTCAACTTCTTCTTGCCTAGGACTTTCTTCCCAAGGCATTGTGCTCTTATGTGTCCGTGCTGCCTGCAGCTTCGACACCTTAGCATAATCTTTCCCGGGGTATTGCTTTCTTTAGTCTGAATGACATCTTGCTTGGTCTGGTTGACCTGACAGTCATCTTCTTGACGCACTTGGTTATTCTGGCTAGGACTTGGGCGCATACGTTGGCTCAACATGTTATCCGGTCCACTCCTAGGCTTCTGATACGGGCTAGGGTGTGACTAGTGGTAATCTCTCCTTCTCGTAGCTGAGCGGCTTTCTACTCCTCTAGTCACTTCTTTCTCGACTGCCATTGCTCGGTTCACCATGTTCATGAGTGAGGAGTAGTTTACCACTGCCATTTGGATTCCGATCTCATAGTTCAAACCTCGGTGAAACCAGAACATCTTGTTCTCTTTGGTGTTCATCTCATCAGGGACATACCTCATCATTCTAGTGAAGTGTCGGGCATACTCGTGCACTTTCATGGTTCCCTGAGTCATACTACAGAATTTTTCTGCTTTGTTGATTATCAGTTGCCAGGGAATGTGAAACTCACGAAAGGCTTCAATGAACTCCTTCCAGGAGATAAGAGCAGGATTCCCGTGGGTTTGACAGTAGTCATCCCACCAAGCACTAGTTGTGCCCTTCAACTCGTGTGCAGCTAAGGCAACGCACTCTTCATCGGCGCAAGCAGTCAGGTTCAGCTTCTTCTCTATTACCCTCAACCAGTTCTCAGCTTCAAGGGGGTCATTTGAGTGGTCAAAGGTGGGTGCCTTCAGCTTGTTGAAGCTCTCTATCCTCTTTCGTAAGCCTTCCTTGGGTGTTTCCTGGTTTCTGACAATGGTATCCACCAATTGCTGAAGTAGTTGAGTCTGAGTCATCATTACTGCTGTTAAGGTTGGCTCCTAAGGTAGAGGTGCCTCTTGTTGGGCATGGTCTAATTCATTCTCCTAGTCCTCTTGGTTCTGACCATGGCTATACTCCAGTTCTTGTCCCTCCATGTTTTGCATGGTATCATGGTGGTCAACTAAGCTAATAACGTCGCTCACCAAAAAGGAGCGCACAAGCTAACTAAGCTACACTCAATGGGAAGAATCAATAAAAGCAAACAAGAACCAATTAAGAATCAGACACTCAAGCATAGCAAAACATTCTAAAAGGGCTACCCTACACACTAAGCGATGTTACTACTTCATGGCATCTTGAAAAGGGGTAGTTTCTACTCTTAAGGGTTCAGGGTCTCCTTTTTGCTAGCTAGGACAACTCCTTCCTAATCCTATAAGTCCACGTGAGAAATTCATTAACGTAGGTAAGAGAATGAGTTAAGGTAGGGGGAAATGAGTCAAGGTATAGGAAAAATATAGTTCAAGGGGGTATATAAAAGCAGACAAAATCATTTAGATTGCCCTACATCTATCGACCACTTATATGGCTCATACTACGGTCAAGTACGGCTTTGATATCAACTGTGATGACCCAGGTTTTCGGGAAGAGAACCCAAATCTCTATATCATCGTGATAGTTTCTGGATCAGTAGCTATCACATATAGAACTCATCTCACTGGAATATCATAGTCATACAACGAATAAGTTCATGCATGGAATTATTTATTACGTAATGCGAAGGATTGTATTACGAAGATTTCAGTACAAGCCCAGTGGGCTAAAGGGAAACAAATAGAAAACGGAAGCGGTAGCTAATCTTCTGGGCCTTCTTTCATCTTGGTGAAACACTCCTCCACAGGCACCTTGAGCGAAGCACGAGCCATCCTTGATTCATCTGTCGACGTCGGGATCGCGAATCGGGTCAAACCCTGCATCTACCAACTATCCCCAAGGAGTGGGATAGGCTCACTTCACCATCCGTATGCAAGCTTTAAGTGGATGAAAAACGTATATAGAATAGACAACGGGTAAGGCTGAGGTTTTCCTATGCAAGCAGCACCATAAGAATATCACCAACATCCAATCTCCGAACACGGGCCATTCCAACATTCTGGACTCCCGGTTCAATACACACCTTCCAAACCCACCAAGTCGGTGCGAGAACTCCTACTCCTCGCACCTCAACTGCCCCCAGGCTAGAATATCATCACTAGAGGTAGGTAGAAATATGAGTAACACTACTCTATGAAAGTGAAGCCGGATCCAGAGATGTACATGACCGAGGACGCGGCTATATGTATAGTTTTAACTCTGCAGAGCTTGTACACCTGTACCCACTCAAGATGCAAATCGGTTGCAAGCCGATTAAGACACATCTCACAACCATGAGTCCCTAGCTAGTACGGTACCATCCTACTTTCCCGGGTTTGGGTGCTTCCTCCCGCAAGAGGTTGCCCCGGGACTGTGAATCTCTAACCTGGCCAACTGGTTTCGAAAGTCTCGAAGGCTTGGATCGGAAACCCCGATTGGGCCCGGTACACCCCGAATTCCCATGGGCGTGCCTGGCTCGCCCCCTACGGGCACACTACCCCTACAGTCCTGTTACCGCACTACTAGAGATCGCTGGAACCCCTCCCCATTCAGGGGTAAGTGGCGTGCACGTTTAACATAGTTCCTTCTCCAGGTCCACTAACTCAGGCCTTAAGGGCTGAGGCGAGCATCTTCGTCACAAGGCATATCCGGCGCAACGGTCCGCCGATGGCACCCATTATTGGTATAGCCTTGTACTCCTCCTCCAACGTCCATAAAGGACAAACCGTCCACAAAGGACATGTGCCCGCAACAGGCCCTCCGTACGATGTGCCCAACACACACCCCAAGCCCATGATCAAACCGTTGACGGTCCTTAAGTGCGGGATCCGACCGTCAACTATACTCACAAACAACGGAAAACTATACCTCTTACTCGCATAACTTTATTACTAACCTAGTTCCACATTTGTTTTGTCACTCTAACCTTTTTCAGGGACACAAGTCTAAAATAAGAAGGAAACACGAAGGATACGCAGCAAAGTATGCACAGAAGATCACCCGCTGCATCACACTTACAAGAGGGACCCACCTGACAGACCAAACGGGCACGCCAAGGAAGCAAACATGCAGAATATCCACCTGGGCCCACATGTCAGCGTGCCAGAGGAAGGGGCACCTGTGGGAGTGCCACCAGGGGTCGGCCGACCCCTGGGGTCGGCCGAACCTGGCCTGGCTCTTGTCCAGGTGCATCTTGGGGAGGAGTAGCATCCACGTCTCCTGATCTTAGATGATAAGGTTTCCATATATTTGGATGGCGGGAACCGACCTTAGAGACTAAAAAAAGAGCCCCTCATCCCCCTCATTCCACACACACACAACACTTGAGCCTCTCTCTCTCACACACAAGACTTGTACTCCTTAGGGTAGTGGAGCTAGGCTAGTGCCTCATCTCTTAGCGAAGCAAGTCGTCCTCAGGGCCGGAGAAGCATTCCTCGGCCTTGGGTAATTGCATTGTATTCGGATCGTCAGTACTTTATTCATAATGCAGAGCTGAGCTGTGGTTGTTCTGCTATCTTAGTAGGTTATCTTGGTTTGGATTGTTATGCTGTTTTGATAGTGAATCATATCATGGCTTGGTGCTACACTAGTTATGCTTTATATATGATTAGGCCAGATGATCTGAGTAAGGATATCGGTTCGTCGTGCCTTAGGGCTTGCCTTAGCGTCTTACTCGTCCATCCGAAGGGTGGGAGACCCGGGAGCACTGGGGTAGTGACCTCATACACAAGCGTGGTGCTCGGGTATGCGGGATCCTTCGACTATGACCGTGCTCCACGGTGTTATTGGGGTAGACGGCAGGTGGTGACAGCCCTATCCGTGTACTACGAAGCTGCTTCGTGGTTAGTGTACTCCCCGACATTCGGGTATGGTGTAGGAATTCTGAAAGATTTAACGGCCCGGATGTACTTCAGGACGGGGCATTCTCCCAGGTATCCCTAATTTCCCAGCACCTGTAGTCCTAACCATGTGTATGTTGCATAGCCCTTGCTTGCATGAATAGATACTATTAGGACCTTGTTGTATGCCTATGCTCCCACTAACTTTAGGTTTATTCGTTTATTCTTTATCCAGAGTTGGCTTGAGCGTGTGTGTCGCATTACCCTCATTCATATCTTTATCATAACTTACCCCTGTATTGTTATAGTCTATATCTTATTCATGCCATCTCGATTATGTACCAAGTAAACTCTTTTACATCATGCCCTCGTTTGGGAAAATATAAATAACGATACCCGAATACTCTCCGGGTGAAATTCTAGAACGGTATATCCGTGCGCTTGCGGATTCATTCTGTAATCATTAAGACATACCACATGACGTTTCCTTGGCGCCACTGCGAGGGATGGGATTAATACCCTCGTTCCTAGTGGTGACGCTAAGAAATGCCAACAAGCATTTCTGGCGCCGTTGCCGGGGAGTGGCATTGATTAATAGATTTACTAATACATGATCTTGGTGTCATGTCTATGCTCTATAACTGTAGCTTATACAGGCTAATGTTGCTCTTGTTTTCTCCTGCTTGGATGAAAACAGGGTAGTGTATGACTGGTTTCTCCTTGCCGACAAACTTTGTTGAAAATCTCGAGAAGCTTTTGAGAAGGGTCTGACCTCGTGTCGTCCCCCCTCAGATCGTTCTGTTGGAAAGCGAACCGGTCCTTCCTCAAGCACCATCATCAACAACCGAACCCATGGCTGAAAAGACCCTCCGTGACTTTTCCATCCCCTCCACTGCCAATATGGCGACTGGACCCAACATTGATGTTGGGGACATGAATTTCGAGCTAAAGTCCAGCCTCATCAACATGGTGCAGGGTAGCCCGTCTTGTGGCAAGCCTAAAGAGGATGCCAACGCCCACCTCCAGAGTTCCCTGGAGCTTTGCAAGACCGTAACTATACGGGGCATTGTAGCTGACGCCACAAGGCTCCGCCTGTTTCCCTTCTCCCTTTTGGGGAAGGCGAAACAATGATTTTACCAAAATACAGAAGCCGTTAGCACGTGGGACAAATGTTCCACGACGTTCCTCGCTAAGTTCTTCCCGCTGGGCAAAACAAATGCCCTGCGCGGGAAAATTTCAAGTTTCTAGCAGACGGGGATGGAATCCATCCCAGAAGCTTGGGAGAGACTCTAGGAGTACATACTCGCCTGTCCTCATCATGGGATGGACGAGTGGCTCGTGCTCCAACACTTCTACAATGGGCTAACGACAACATCCAGAGCCCACCTCGACGCTGCTGCTGGAGGAGCCTTTCTGGACCTCACAATAACCAAGGCTACAACCTTGATAGAAAAGATGGTCTCCAACCAGGGGTGGAACGAGGAGCATTCCCAACCCAGAACCAAAGGCGGAACGCACACCGTCAAGGAGACGGATATGCTCATCGCAAAGATGGACCTCCTACTGAAACGCCTAGACGAACGGGCGCAGTACAAAGAGCGTATGAACAACTACGCTCAAGCCGTAGACTCACACCCCGTGTGCGATGTCTGTGGCAATGGTGGACACTCGGGGAATGACTGCCCCGAGACCCGTGAAGA
Source organism: Panicum miliaceum (assembly GCA_032594955.1). NCBI lineage: Eukaryota > Viridiplantae > Streptophyta > Magnoliopsida > Poales > Poaceae > Panicum > Panicum miliaceum. Next base: position 23,735,512 of record CM064062.1, read on the forward strand.
TGCTGCCTACATCAACAACAACAGCTGCGGGTACCGTCCACAAGGAGGCCAAGGGTGGGGCCAAGCACGCCCACCATACCAAGGAGGAGGTAACAATTACAACTCAAACTACAATTAGAATTTCAATTCAAACCAACCCTCCATCAAAGATCTCGTTCTTGACCAAGCAAAAATTAATCAAAATATAACTAAAAAGTTTGCTGTCAATGATAAAATTCTTGAGAGCATAAATATTAAAGTTGAAAATCTTTCGTCTACTCTTAAAAATTAGTTAAGTTTCAATAAAATGATCGAAACCTAGCTTGCGCAAGTTGTTTCTACCTTTCCAAATTCTGAAAAAGTTAACGCGGTGACCATGAGGGGTGGTAAGTCTACTCGTGATCTGCTAACCCTAACCATGCAGAGAAGACAACAGAACCACAAGAAGACGAAGGGCCATCAGGCCAAGAGAATGACAGGGAACCCGAGGAGGGAACAACCCTAAAAGGGTTTGTGGACACAAGCTTCTTGCCGTTTCTCACTCGTAACCGGAAGACGGCGGTGAATGAGCAGTTCGCTCGTTTTGTCGAGATGATCCAGAAGATACATGTAAACGTCCCTTTGCTGGACGTTATGCATGTACCAACATACGCCCGCTACATCAAGGACATCATCAACAACAAGCGTCCGCTCCCCCCCACAGAAGTCGAAAAGCTTGCAGAAGAGTGTAGTGCAGCTATACTCAACCAACCCCCAGAAAAGAAGACAGACCCGGGGTGCCCAACGATCACATGCTCCATCGGGACCCAGCACTTCATGAATGCCTTGTGTGACCTTGGGGCGAGCGTCAGCGTGATGCCCAAGGTCGTCTTCGACAAGATGAACTTTACTCATCTCACACCAACACCGATGCATCTCCAACTGGTGGACTCCACAATTCGTTATCCAGAGGGGATCGCAGAAGACATCCCGGTGCGAGTCAGAAACTATTTCATTCCTGTTGACTTTGTGGTGCTCGACATGGAGATAACCAAAGAAACACAACTCATCCTGGGGCGACCATTTTTGAGCACCGCTGGGGCACAAATAGATGTTGGAGCAGGAGAGATTCGCTTCAATATCAATGGCAGAGAAGAAAAGTTCCTGTTTCAGCCAAAAAAGGAGCAGTGCTCAATGATCAAGATCAAGTACGGGCCAAACGCACAAGGCATTTAGGAAGTTGAAGTGACTCCACCCAAGACAGATAACCTTTTCACCCTCATGAAGGAATTCATGAGAGAAAAAGAAAAACTGGAACAAAGGCCAGGGCAGAAGAAGCAGCCAAAAATCAAACCTCACAAAAAGCCACAAGACCCGAAACCCTCACAACAAGCACTAACCACACCATCAAAAACACTGAAACCCAAAAAGGTGTGGAAGGTGAAAGAAGCCTCGACATTCGACTCCGCTTCTCCCGGTCTGGATGCTTCGACAAGTGGTAAGTAGACAACGGAGAAAAGTCTTGCCTGTCGGACTTTAAACAACAAGTCCTTGCCATAGGTGAAATGGTATTTATCTCATATTTGATTTCCAAAAAAAATCTTTGTTTCTTTTACTTCATTTGAATTTTCCCACTGCATATTTAATTCCCTAAAATTTTCTTGCATGCTGGAATTTTTGAGCCTTTTCTTTATTTTTACAAAAATATAAAAATATTTCTAAGCATGAAAACCTTTTGAAAAATACGTTTTGAAATCTTTTCGAGGCAAATTTTGGCCGAGCATCCCACAACTATTTTCCATATAGCCGTTGGGAAACACACAAAAAAGGGATGCAGAGGTGGACCCACTGTGGGGTCGGCCGACCCCACAGTTCGACCGACCCAGGAGCAACGGCTCTTGGGCCCCACCACCTCCAACGGTCACTAGCCGTTGTATGCTGCTCGTTGCCCATATGCTCCCGGCCATTGCTCTATAAATTGAGGCCGAAGAGGGGTGTGTTTCACTCACACTTCATTTCTTCACTCCCTCTCACTCTCTCAAACATTTGCTCTCGAGTTTCATTTGGTTTTGTGCTCAAATTCAAGTGCAAGAACTCTCTCTCTCTCTCATTTCTTTGCTGCAAGAAATCCCACATACTTGGAGAAACAACTTTGGGTAAGAATTTCCATTTCATTCCACTAACGTAACCCGATTCGAGTTGTTCTTTGTGTTCTTGTTTAAGCATGAAGGGCATTAGGCGAAAGGTTTCTGGTGCATTGAAGAAGGTGACAGGAGGAAGCTCGTCCCGTTCTCGGGGTGGCTCGAGCTCCCACCACACACCTGAACCTACGCCAAACCCAAGCATGATGGACTATGAAGAAGAACAAGAAGTGCAAGCGGAACCGCAAGCCGAGGACATGGAGATGGATGATGATGACGCACCCTACCTCGACTTGCGAAACGACCGCGAACGTCAAGCATACGCCATCCTCAAGAACCGAAGCTTCGGCCACACCAAAGCTTTCGACCCAGACCTCCTCGCCAAAACAGGTATGGACGTAGATTTTGCTAATGTTTGTCATGCGATTGCATGGGATGGTTTTGTGCCCGTTGAGGAGAATGGTTCTCGTCTCCTCACCATCCAGTTTCTTTGCACTCTTCGAGAGGTGGATGACGGTGTTTCATTTCGATTCTTTGGGCATGATTACTACATCACATGTAAAGATTTGAGTCACCACCTCGGTTTTAACAAACGCTTGCCGGTTTCCCTTGAAAAAGCTTGTCGCGGTTTTAATCGTCCTGATTTCTGAGGTTTGATATCGGGCCAAGTTGTCCATGGCAAGTTTGCACCTGGGTGCAATGACATTCAAAATTCAACTCTTCGGTTGATCCACAAATGGTTAGCCATCACTCCCTTTCGTAGAGATGATGTACGACCCGTGCGCGATCATGAGTTGATGATATTATACGCCACGTTCATTAAGATCAAAGTCTCCCCCGTAAAGGCAATGATTTCGCAATGGCTTTCGAATTTCAAGATGACGGGTCCTATTGAGTGTACTTCTTTGATTACACGCATCGCTTCGAGTCTCGGCATCTTAGATGGGAATGCCATTCCCTTCATTGAGGATCCCCGTACTCTTATCGATGAAGCTTATTTGATTTATGGGCACACACTCAAGAAAGGCCCGAATGACTCTTTGATTTTCTTCTCCTTGGGCTATGCAAATGAAATCCCATTGCCAAATGCGGGGTATCATTTGTATAACTGTCGGTCGCTAACCGCCCCACTCATCCTAGAAGAGGTGGCACGTGGACATAGTATTTCTGGTTTGCCTGGCAGGATGACGCGAAACAGGTCAAGGAGAGGAACCGAGCCAGCACCACCGGCACAGCAACCTCAGTCTTCATATCACCATGTGGCAGGTGGTTCGTCCTGGCATAGCGCAAGCACCGACGAGTGGGCACGGCAGGCTCCAAGCCGCCGATCCACTAGCTCCTGTTCCGGCGGGATTCTAAACCTTGCATGACGAACAGCCTCCAGCCGCGACTTCGGCTCCATCACCCAGCAGCTAGGCGAGCTGCGGGTTCAGGCCAACAACATCGAGGATACGCTGCACCAACACATTGAAACCAACCAAGCATGGCAGCAGTACACCGGCGATAGGATCCACGCCATGGAGCAGAGGCAGCTGCAGCAGCAGCAGGAGTGGAGGGCCTACTACCGTTGGATGGGGTACAACCCCGACCAGCAGCAGTAAGCCTGAAGCTAGCTTGGGGGAGGACCCCCCCACGAGAGGTATCTTGTATCTTGTATCATAAATTTCTTTATCACTTTCAAAACTTTATGCATGAAACAAAACAAAAATCTGCAAAACTAAAAACAAAATAAAAATTTGCAAAACCCAAAAAAGACCAAAAAAATATTTACTTGCTTCCTTATGTGTAGTAAGCATGGTGTAGTATTTCCTTGTTGAGAAGATGAATAGTTGCTCTGTTAATTTCTTTTGTATACCTAGTTACAACTTAGTGCTCTTCCTAAGTTTTGAGTTTGTTGGCTAAATGTTCAAACCTTAAGCTTGAAACTTGTGGGCAGCAAAAAACATGATCTGAATCTAAGTTGTTGTGAGCTATGATATGGTTAAATAGAGTTGCTATAATCTTCTCCTAAGTGATGCTTGATTTTCAGAGTATTTATTTTCAAAAAATACAAAAATAAACAAAGTTCCTCAATGATATGAAATTCCTATCCAAAGCCATATGTTGATCCAATTGAAAAACCTCCACATATGTAAACTGTTATCTCATTGAGCTTTGTCAAATTGTTGTGACCCTTAGTGAGATTCATTTTATACTCCCATAATCAAGATCACGTACACACTCCACCATATGCTACGCTTCTACACATGGAGTGAGCAAGCATTTCATTCATCCATCCATGAATAAAAACTCCATGTTGCCTCATGACCATTCTCTCTAAATTCCATAAGAAAAAGAAGTATGGGCTATACAAAAAAAAAGATGCATACGCAAAGAAGTTATGCCACATGCTCACAAGGCATGTCAAAAAAAATAGAAAAGAAAAAGATGCATGCCCAAAGAAGGTATGCCACATGCTCCCAAGGCATGTCAAAAAAAAGAAGAGAAAATATGCATATCCAAAGAAGGTATGCCATATGCTCACAAGGCATGTACAAAAAAAAAGAGAAGAAGAAGATAGCCCATGCTCAAAAGAAGAAAATAAATGGAGAGATGGTTCATAAAAAGGAGTTCATCCACCATCCACCAAAAATATTCATACACTTGCACATCTTGATCAAGGTTTATGACTTGTCTCTCCTTTGGATCCAATTTTTGACTTAGCAATACATGAGAAATAAGTGTGCCTTCATATCCTCCATACCTACAGCTCCACAAATTCTGACCTTTAGAGATAGGATGAGGAAGAAAGGCAAAATAAAGAGCCTTGGTGAGGAATCATACACAATGAGCGATCCGAGAGATCATTTGAGGAACTTCAAAAATTTCTTTTGAAAAAATGTACAAGAAAATCTCCGGATTGACGGTTGAGAAAAGGGGTAAGAAATATTAGCACTCTATGAAACCGTTCTGACTCTCAACCGCCAATGATAAGGTAAAGCTATAAGCTCCACAGAAGTAAGGTAAGAGGTAAGAACAAGGCCAACTTATTCAAAATCATGGTAAGAACATTCTAATGTGCCTAAGGTATATGTTGGAAATGCAACATTGAAGCAACTCCTGATCAACAACATAAAGCCTTGTTTTGCTCGGGACGAGCAAAAGGCTAGCTTGGGGGTGTTGTTGACGATCCTTAAGTGCAGAATCCGACCGTCAACTATACTCACAAACAACGGAAAACTATACCTCTTACTCGCATAACTTTATTACTAACCTAGTTCCACAGTTGTTTTGTCACTAACCTTTTCAGGGACACAAGTCTGAAATAAGAAGAAAACACGAAGGATACACAGCAAAGTATGCACAGAAGATCACCCACTGCAATACACTTACAAGAGGGACCCACCTAACAGACCAATCGGGCGCGCCAAGGAAGCAAACATGCAGAATATCCACCTGGGCCCACATGTCAGCGTGCTAGAGGAAGGGGCACCTGGGGGAGTGCCACCAGGGGTCAGCCGACCCCTGGGGTCGGCCGAACCTGGCCTGGCTCCCGTCCAGGTGCATCTTGGGGCGGAGTAGCATCCACGTCTCCTGATCTCAGATGATAAGGTTTCCATATATTTGGATGGCGGGAACCGACCTTGGAGACTATAAAAGGGGCCCCTCACCCCCCTCATTCCACACACACACAACACTTGAGCCTCTCTCTCTCACACACACACAAGACTTGTACTCTTTAGGGTAGTGGAGCTAGGCTAGTGCCTCATCTCTTAGCGAAGCAAGTCGTCCTCAGGGCCGGAGAAGCATTCCTCAGCCTTGGGTAATGGCTTTGTATTCAGATCATTAGTACTTTATTCATAATGCAGAGCTGAGCTGTGGTTATTCTGCTATCTTAGTAGCTTATCTTGCTTTGGCTTGTTATGCTGTTTTGATAGTGAATCATATCATGGCTTGGTGCTACACGAGTTATGCTTTATATATGATTAGGCCAGATGATCTAAGTAAGGATATTGGTTCGTCGTGCCTTAGGGCTTGCCTTAGCGTCTTACTCGTCCATCCGAAGGGTGGGAGACCTGGGGGCACTGGGGTAGTGACCTCATACAGGAGCGTGGTGCTCGGGTATGCGGGATCCTTCGAATATGACCGTGCTCCATGCTGTTACTGGGGTCGACGGCAGGTGGTGATAGCCCTGTCCGTCCGCTACGAAGTTGCTTCATGGTTAGTGTGCTCCCCGACATTCGGGTACGGTGTAGGAGTTCTGAAAGATGTAACGGCCCGGATGTACTTCGGGATGGGACATTCTCCCTGGTATCCCTAATTTCCCGGCACCTGTAGTCCTAACCATGTGTATGTTGCATAGCCCTTGCTTTCATGAATAGATACTATTAGGACCTTGTTGTATGCCTATGCTCCCACTAACTTTAGGTTTATTCGTTTATTCTTTATCCAGAGTTGGCTTGAGCGTGTGTGTCGCATTACCCTCATTCATATCTTTATCATAACTTACCCCTGTATTGTTATAGTCTATATCTTATTCATGCCATCTCGATTATGTACCAAGTAAACTCTTTTACATCATACCCTCATTTGGGAAAATATAAATAACGATATCCGAATACTCTCCGGGTGAAATGCTACAACGGTATATCCGTACGCTTGCGGATTCATTCTGTAATCGTTAAGACATACCACATGACGTTTCCTTGGCGCCACTGCGAGGGATGGGATTAATACCCTCATTCCTAGTGGTGATGCTAAGAAATGCCAACAAGCATTTCTGGCGCCGTTGCTGGGGAGTGGCATTGATTAATAGATTTACTAATACATGAACTTGGTGTCATGTCTAAGCTCTATAACTGTAGCTTATACAGGCTAATGTTGCTTTTGTTTTCTCCGGCTTGGATGAAAACAGGGTGAAATGCTTGGTGTCATGTCTAAGCTCTATAACTGTACCAAGTAAACTCGTTTACATCATGCCCTCCTTTGGGAAAAATATAAATAACGATACCCGAATACTCTCCGGGTGAAATGCTACAACGGTATATCCGTGCGCTTACGGATTCATTCTGTAATCATTAAGACATCTTGAGCGAAGCACGAGCCATCCTTGATTCATCCGTCGACATCGGGATCATGAATCGGGTCAAACCCTGCATCTACCAACTATCCGCAAGGAGTGGGATAGGCTCACGTCACCATCCGTATGCAAGCTTTAAGTGGATGAAAAATGTATATAGAATAGATAACGGGTAAGGCCGAGGTTTTCCTATGCAAGCAGCACCATAAGAATATCACCAACATCCAATCTCGAAACACGGGCCATTCCGGCATCCCGAACTCCTGGTTCAACACACACCATCCAAACCCACCAAGTCGGTGTGAGAACTCCCACTTCTCGCACCTCAACTGCCCCCAAGCAGGAATATCATCACTAGAGGGAAGTAGAAATATGAGTAACACTACTCTATGAAAGTAATGCCAGATCTAGAGATGTCCCTGACCAAGGACGCGGCTATACGTATAGTTTTAACTCTGCAGATCTTGTACATCTGTACCCACTCGATATGCAAATCGGTTGCAAGCCGATTGAGACACATCTCACAACCATGACTCCCTAGCTATTACGGTACCATCCTGATTTCTCGGGTTTGGGTGCTTCCTCCCGCGAGAGGTTGCCACCACTATAGTCCTAATCACACAACTCTTCAGAAAGTGTATCCCCACTCACGCCAAGACTATATCACCATATCCCACACATACACATGCAAGCACAACATGGCATCTCAAATATATAAGTGTGTAGGACAACAAGGAGTCTAGGAAATAAAAGAGGGCCATGCAGGTTCATCTCATCATAGCAATAAACTAGAGCATAGCATAACTAGCAAGCAATGCCTAATGGGTGTTCAGATCGAAGATGGGCGTGAATCTGACGGTTCTTCGTTGTTCTTCTGGGTCTTCTGGTCGTCTGACTTGTCCTCCACGGTCTTCTGGTCGTCCGGGAAGTCCTCCGGGGTCTTCGGGTTGTCCTGGAAGTCCTTCGGGGTCTTCGGGTTGTCGAGACGTCGGACACTTTCTCCACACAGGGATCTAATCGTAAATATGTATAAATACATGGGGCAAAGTGCAAAAATTCATAAAACTGTACAAATAAGATCCAACTCAGAACAAAACCTATTCTAACGAGTAGAGCATGATTTTAGAAGAATTATGAAACAAGTTTTATATTTTTCGGAGGTCTGGTTAATTTATTATGAATTTTCTAAGTTTAAATCATTTTTTGAAAATAATAAATGATTTTCGTAAAAAGAAAAACACATAGTCCGCCACGTGGCAGCACCTGGGCATGCCACGTGTCATGCTGACGTCAGGGTGACATCCGCAGGGGGTCGGGTAGGCTGACGTCAGCGTTGACTCGGTCCACGTTGACTGGGTCAACGAGTCATCGGTCCGCGTCAAGGTGGGGTCCACTGGTCGGTGACTGGGTATCACTGACAAGTGGGACCCACATGTCAGTTAAGTTAAACTGAAAAAGGATAAAGGAAAAACAGGAGCAGCTTGGGTTCACGAGCCGAAAGTGACATGGTCGGCTTGGTCCGGCCCATGGTGACCGGCTTGGCTTGGTGGGTTGGCTCGGGTAAGGCTCAAGAGCCGGCTCGGGCAACGGCTGGCTAAAAAGGGCTGGCTCGCGGGATAGTTCGGGCCACGGCCCAACCTTGGCTCTCTCCCTCTCTCTCACCTTCATCTCTCTCGCTGGCTGGAGGGCCCACGGGGCAGCGTCAGCGATTCCCACTGACAGGCGGGACCCACTTGTCAGCGGCCCTGGGATCCGCTGTGGCGGTCCGCATCTGGTGCGGCTCAGTGCCGTGTTTGCGAGCGTGTGCCGGCCGAGGGGGTTGGCGTAGGGTATGCAGGAAAGGTGTTCGTGGAAAAACCACTGAGGCTTGTGTGTGTCGTGAGCGCGATGTCATGGCGCCGTTGCAGCTTTGAGCGCGGTCACCATGGCGCGGCGGGAGCAAGGCGGCAAAACTAGGCGTGTGGCGGTCCGACGGCAGGTCAAAGGCGAAGCCTCGATGCGGCGCGGCAAAGCTAGGGTCCAGGCACGCGTGGCGTGCGCTACGGCGGCGAGGGTCAGCGGCGTGGCAGAGCAAGGCCAAGCCTTGGCCTTGCGGCCGGTCGGGTAGCGTGCACGCGCGCGGGGCTAGGAAATCCCATGCCCGCGGCGAAGTTGCAAAAAAAGGGCGACTGCCAAGCAGGGCGGCGCAGCACGGCGGACAGGGTAGGCAGGGTAGGGCTCGTGCTCGCGAGCGCCTAGCAGTCCAGGGTCGCGGCATGCCGGCGGATTCGCAGGGGACGGCGAGGTGGAGGTCGTGCGCACGCGCAGTTCTCTGGTGGTCCAGGGTCGCGCGTGGCCGCGGCTTGAGCGGGTCTCTGGTGTTCCAGGCCCGCGACGACGATGCGGCAGGGACGGGGCAACGCAAGGTGATGGCGGTTAATGGCTACGGCAGCGGCGATGGGTCCCTGCAAAGAGCGGCGGCGCGAAGGTCAGACAGAAGGGATGGGCTCGAAGGCCGGCCGGCAGCATCGTGGGGGAGCAGGGCGTTGCAAGGTGAGGTCCTACCTGCAGGCTCGAGGTGGAGGAACTTGACGTGGCGGTGAGGCGGAGCAGTGATGAGCCGGGGCCGTGCCGTGCTGCGCGGGTTCATCGACGTCGTCGTACGGGCGCCGGCGCGATGGAGCTCCTCGACGGTGACGTCCTTCTTCCCCTCGAGCAGCTCACCGTCAGCTCTGTGGTTCCTCCTCCTCTGGCGCGGTAGCGGCGTCGAGCTTTGGCTAGCGCTCCTTCTCCTCTCCTCCCTTCTCCCTTCTTCTCTTCCCCGCGGCTCCCTCTGCTCTCCACTTGGTGGCGGCGGTGGACGAGAGAAGCCCGGGAGGCGGCTAGGGTTTCTCTGTGCTAGATTGGGGTGCTTTATAGGACGGCAGCAGGGCTCAATTGAGCACGGACGTTGAGGATTGGCCGGCGGTGCAACGCAGGGTGTACGTGGTAGCCATCGCGCGGCTGCGGCGCGAGGCAGTTGCACTCCCTTGTCGTCGAGCAGGGTAGGCGCGACAGGGAAGGGCGGACGCGTTCGAGCGCAAAGCAGAGGGGCGGCAGCATCGTGAGCAAGGAGAAAGGGGAATAGGGTCGTCTGACTGGTGGGGCTGGGTAGCCAGCGGCTACAGGAGAGAGGGGTAACGGCGGTGGGGAGCTGGGCTGTGCGAGCTGGGCCTCGCGTGCGCTCGTGGGCCGGGCGGTGTTGGCAGGCCGAAGGCGGTATAGGCGGGGCAGCTGGGCTGTGCTATTTTTAGCTCGCGTGCTGGGCTGGGCTGGCAGGGCAGACATGGCCCGCGAGCAAACAAGCTATGGGTTAGGTTAGGCCTTGGGTTGGGTAGGTTTAGGGTCCAAAGTGGTTAGTAAGGTTAGTTAGCATTTGGATTTAATTTGAATGGTATAATTCAAATTAAAGCCAAACGAATCTAATCAGGCTGAAACAAGGTAGATTCGAACAAATCCAATTAACTCCAAGGCATTTCACACTATCAAGTACAATGATCCTTAATTCAATTCATAAATTTTTTTTACTAGGAATTCAGAAGGGTAGAATTCACACTTAAGTGAGTTTAGCTACAGCACTGCCACAAATGTTTTCTGAAATTCACATTTTTCGAGTTCATAGCATTCCGGGATATTACAAGATTCTGTAACATCCCGGAATTTTCTCCCGGAATGTCAGACTGCAAAAAATGCGAAATTTCTAAAACTTTTTGTGTAAGAATGTTTTTAGATAGCATGACCTAGGGTTAATGCTTGTCCTCTCAAAAAATCCTAGGAATCTAAAATCAACCCAACTATAAGATCATTAAAGCTAGTGTGAGCTTTGGATTTTATTTGGATTTTACATCTCCTTGTTTAAACAAATTGTTTTGAGGTTATTTTTGTGAACTGAAATTGTCTGGAATTCAAATTGAGTGGACCCTCAATTTGAATTTATCTACTAACCCATCTAATCACCCTAAGAGGACCTTACCCAAAACCCAAACCATCTAACCCTAATCCTACCCTAACCCGGCCCTTGTCCAAACCCTCAAAACCCAACCATGACCGACCCTGAACCTGCCCATGAGCACCCAGCTCATGAGCAGACCCAGCACCATCTCGGCCTGAACCACCACGCCAGCCTGGCCCGTTAGAACCAGACCACGGACCGGCCCAACTGGCCCAGACTCACCACGCCGCCCCGCCAACACGTGGGACCCGCGTGCCGGCCACCCAACACCGCGCATCCTTACCCTCTCCCAGCACCCGGGCTGACTGATGGGTGGACCCCACCCATCAGCTTTCCCCTTCCTCCCGACTCACACCACCCGTGCCTCGCCCCCTCTCTACTTTTCCCCTCCCGTGCTCTGCGCCGCATCTCCTGGCCGCGCCAGCCTCGCCACCCCCGCTCCACGACAATCCGCTCGAACACCTCCGCCTGCCACCGCTCGCTTCACCCCTACTCCGCGCTGCCGCTATCGGCCACCCAGCAGCCTCGTGCGCGCTTGCCCGCTCCTGCGAACCCTAGCCACGACGGCGGGGATCCGCACCACGCGTTCGTGGCACGGACGCCAAAGATCCCCATTGTTCAAGCCTCTCGCACCTGCCAAACCCTAATCCACCCCCCCTATTTAAGCCCCAAAGCGCCACTGCGAAACCCTAGCTAACCCTAGGGCTCCGCCCACCTCGATCCATCGTCGCCGCCTCCAAGAAGAGAGAGGGGAAGGAAGGAGAAGGAGGAGAGGGAGCCAAGGAAGGAGGACGCCGCCACCGCGACGAAGAGGAGGGAGCCGAGGAACTGCCGCCACAGGGCCACCGTCGCCGAAGAGCTTCACCAAGCCTGCGCCCTTTACGCCGAAGTCAACGCTGCTGCTCAGCACCGGCACTGCACCGGCTCGACGCATCACCTCGCCACTGCGCCACGACTTCCACCCCGAGCCCGAACGGTGAGCCCGACATACGCCGCCCCACACCGTCCTCCCCGTGCTGCCGGTGTGCCTCGCCGCCGATGAGCCCTCTCTAGGAAGCTCTAGGACCCCCGTCCCCATCGATCTCGAGTAGGAGTCCGTCGTGTCGCTCGCGAGCCGCACCCGCAGACCGCCGTCGCTGCCTCGCCGCCGCGCCGTGCCGCAGGACCGGGATGCCGGAGCCCTCCGTGCACGTGCCGGCCTCGCCGCGGTCTTGGGATGCCAAGATGCCGCGCGCGTGCGATGACCATAACCAGCTTGCCCTGTTCACCTCTACCCCGCCGCCGCGCCGTGCTGTGGGCCCGGGTCGCCGGCCACCCGCGCACGCCACGGCCACGCCACGACCCTGGACGCCAGTGCGTCGCGTGCGCGTGCGCGCCGCAACCACTGCCACGGACCTTAGCTCGCCAACCTCGCTGCCGCTCGCCGCTCGCCTACTTCGCCATGGCCGTTGTGACCGCGCAGGATCGCCTCCATGCCGCGACATTGCGGTGAGGTACCCGCGGGTGCCACTACGGCATATTGCCGAGCATCTCGCGGGCACCTGGGACACACACCCGCACACCACCCCCGTGCTGACGCACGCACGCACACACGCTTGACCCCCCAAACCAGATCCGTGCCCCACCGCACCGAATTCGGGGTGTGACTGACTCCCGGGCCCCACCCGTCAGTGGACGGTCGAAGGCCACTAACCCGTAGGACCCGCGTGTAAGAGAGAAGGGAGGGAAGGGACCGACCCCCTGGCCCTACTCGTCAGTGAGGTAGAGGAGAGAGAGAGAGAGAGGCCACTGAATCGTGGGACCGCCTCGGCAACCGCATGTGAAGAAGAAGAGGAGGCATCGATGACCCAGCTGTAGTGGAGGGGAAAGGCACTGACGGGCGGGACCCACCTCACAGAGAGAAAGGGATAGAGAGGAGTAGGAGACGTACTGGGTTGGACCAAGAGAGAGGAACTCATGTGGGCCGTAATCCGCACTCACGCCCAAGCCGGCCTAGTTAAGAAAGTAAGCTGGCCTGCTTAGCCGAGCCGAGCCAACGAGCCGTCTAGTGAGCTGGCCCGCCTTGCAACCAAGCCGATCCGCTAAGGCAGCCCAGCTTCCTTGCCATGCCGGCCTGTCCGGCTAGCCACCTCCTGAGCCGGCCTAATGAGCTACAGGCCGAGCTGTGCCACAACCCAAGCTGGCCTGTGAGCCAGAGGCCGGGTTTTTTCTCTAAGCCAAGCCGAGCCTAATGGGCTCCCGAGCCAACCCATCAAGCTTCTAGCCCTTTAACCCAAAACCCTTTTCTTTTCTTTTTCTTTTTCTGCTGACTTGACCAGTGGGCCCAGCCTGTCAGCCACACGCAATGGCTGACTGGTGGGACCAGTTAACCATCTGACCCTTTGACTGTTGACCGTTGACCGGTCAACGCTGACGTCAGCTGGCCTGACCCGGGATGATGACATCATGCTGAAGTCAGCATGACGTTAGCATGCCACATATCATCCTTGTGTGTTTTTCCTTTTTTGTTAATCATTTATTAATTTCAAAAAATGATTTAAACTTAGAAAAATTATAATAAATTAACCGGACCTCCAAAAATTATGAAACTAATTTCATAATTCATATAAAATCATGAACTACCCGTTAGAATAGGCTTTGCTGTGATTTGGATCTCTATGAGCAGTTTTGTGCACTTTTGCACTTTAGTCCCTGAGCTTACACATATTTACGATTAGGCCTCTGCGAGGAGGAGTGGACTAACGTACCGGGCGACCAGAAGCCCCAGAGGACTTCGCGGACGCCCAGAAGCTAGGAGAACTCCCCCGACAACCAGAAGACTTAGAAGAAACTACGAGGAACCATCATTTTCACGCCCATCTATGATTGAATACCCATTAGACATTTATGCTAGTTATGTTGTTGCTCCTAAGTGTGATACTTTGTAATGAACCTGCATAGCCTACTTTTACCTAGATTCCTTGTAATCCCTTATGATTCCTTGATTGAAATGAAAGATGCTTTGGCTACTTGTGTATGAGCATGTGTGGGACTTGTGTTATAGTCTTGGTGTGTGTGGAAATTCTTTTGAGAAGTTGGGGAATAGGAATCTAGCTTGGGCGAGATAAACTTAACTTGATCTTCTGATCAAGGGCTTGGGGTGTGCGTTGGGCACATCCTACAGAGTGCCTATGGCGGGCACGTGTCGTGGTTGGACAAGTGAGTCCTTTGTGGACATTGGTGGAGGAGATGTTGGGCTATACCTGTGATGGGTGCCATTGATGGACCGTTGTGACGAACACGTCGTTGTGGAAGAATCTCGCCTCGGCAATTAAGGCCTGAGAAAGTGGACCTGGAGATGGAACTATGTTAAGCGTGCACACCACTTATCTGTTATGAGGGCAGGTCCGGTCCGAGCTAGTGACGTGCGGGACCATTCCTGTAGGAGGATAGGGTATTAGTGTAAGGGGAGGAGGTGCTGACCTCACATCCCTAAATTGCAAGGTCTTGCGAGACCCGATGTAGAAGGCATCATAGTCCTGGGGCGACCTCTTGCGGGAGGGAGCATCCCAGACCCAGGAAGGCAGGGTGGGGGCCGTTGCAGCTAGTTTCGTTGACCGTGGTTTCGTATGTTAGTGGGTTGATCCTTCGCCGGCTTCGACTCGAGTGGGTCCAGGTGTACAACCCCTGCAGGGTGAAAACTATACGTATAGCCGCGTACTCGATCATGTACAACTCTTGATCCGGCTTCGCTTTCATAGTTAGTGATTACTTGTATTCTACCTCCCTCTAGACTTGTTGTCCACCCTGGGGCAGTTGAGGTGCGAGGAGAGGGAGTTCTCGGACCGACTTGTTGGGTTTGGAAGGTGTGAGTGTCTCGGGAGTCTGGAGTGCCAGGATGGCCCGAGTTGAGGTGTGTTGGATGATTATATAACTGCTTGCTGCTTGCTTAGGAAACCCTCAGCCTTATCCTTGATCTGCTTAGATACCTTATGCATTCCACTTAAAGCTTGCATACGGATGGTGACGTGAACCTATCCTACTCCTTGGGGATAGCTGGTAGATGTAGGATACGAAAAGGTGAATCATACCAGGTAGAGAAATGGACTAAGGACGGTTCATGCTACGCTCAAGTCATGCCTGTGGGGAGTTGCTGACCCTCAAGATGAAGGATGGCCCTGAAGACTAGTTATCGCTTCCACTTTCCGTTTTCCCTTTTAGCCCAAAGGGCTTGTACTAAGAAACTCGTATCACAATCCTCTGGATTATGTAAATATTAAACCCATGTAATGAAATACCGAGATGTATGACTGTGATATGTAATTGAAATGAGTTCTGTATGTGACAGCTACTGATCCAGGGACTATCACGACGATATAGGGAGTCTGGTTTTCATTTTGAAAACTCAGTTCGTTTCATAGCCGTTACCTTCAAAACACGTGAGAACAGAAGAATCGCGGACTGTCTGCTTCACAAGAACCGGACCATCCGTTGTTCAAACACAACGGCTAGAACAACAATGGTTGCATGTGAGAAGTAACCGTCGAAGCCATAGCGGACCGTCCGCCCACAACAATCCGACCATCCGCAGTACAAAGCATCTGACCACACAGAACAACGTGAGTTCTATCTGATTTCAAAAGTTAGACGGTGGACCGTCCGCGTCACAGGGGCAGACCGTCCGCCGTTCATTCTTAGCGTGCCACAAGAACCCGCAAAGTTTCTGACTAAAAACTCATATTAGCTGGCGGACCATCCGCCTATTGGGTCCGGACTGTCCGCCCTTGACTGTCCGCAAAGGTATACGACTGTTTATCCTGTTAATCCGATCATTTCACATCCTCTAATCACCTTATGACCGACAAAAATAGAAAAGCCCTATCATATACCTTTGCCTTGAGCATATCCATTCATCATCATCTCCAAGTGTCTTCATAACTTCAATTTATGCTCATTTTCCAGGGACCGACCTATACTCATTTCTTCTCAAAGAAATTATTAGTCCACTAATGTTGTCATTAATTACCAAAACACGAATTAGGGGTCTAGATGCTTTCAATCTCCCCCTTTTTGGTAATTGATGACAACACTTCATAGGAGTAATATGAGATGGTTCAAGCCAACATTATACGCAAGCTATAAGGTAGACCTGAGATTGAAATCCAGTTTAACTTACCAATTGTGGTAGAACCACCTGGATTAATCCGGCTCAAGCGCGCTAACCATCACCACAAGGGCAATCAGGGCCAACTCGCGCTTCAAACGGAATAATCCACTAGTCTGTCGGGTAACCTTCCGATACAACCACGGTTTTTGCCGATCGAAACCACACATACATGTACTCACACGAAGGTGAGCCCAGAGTATACAACATTCCACAAATTTTACATCACAGGTTCATCACAAATTATTATTACAATGGAGTTCAAATTCGTAAAACAAGGTACTTCAGAGTTCAAAATAAATGAGTTCTTCAGAGTTCAAAGCAGCGGAAAAATAACGATAACTACTCGACGATACAAGATGTCTCGATGAAGCCCGTACGAGACATCACTCGGCATTATCACCGTTGGCCGGGGGCGTATCCCATTCCACCGACCAACCAGGAGGAAGGGTACAAGGCCAAGTCAAACTAGTGATCATATCCTCGAAAGTTTCACCTGAAAAAAAGCCACAAGCAAGGCTGAGTATACTAATACTCAGCAAGGCTTACCCGACTAGTGGAATATACTTAGCCGACTCCTAGACATGCAAGGCTTTTGGCTTGAGGGGTTTCTTTTGCTGAAAAGCATATATAAGTAGGTCCTTACTTTCAAATTTTAGCTCCAAGTTCTAGCTTTCTTTAACCATTCTAGGTAAGCACCTATCCAATATCATACATGTTGGAAGAATTATTTTGCATCCAACAAGATTAATCATCATCATTGTTCCTCTTCTTACTCTATATGGTAAAAGGGTCAAGCAGTCTCAATAACCGCGAGAAACGGACGATTCGAATCGAATTTCTTAACTTTGCAAGGGAAACCTAAACACACGTCACATGGTTACTCCCAGAGTCACACGTGCAACTTTTCCCTTCAATTCCCGCTTCACGGAACAGGCCCACCGCCCTCGACTACACGCCCCCATGGCCCGGCCATGGTGGCACATGCACCTGCCATTAGCTAGATGTGAACGAATTCAAGACGGTGGGGAGTATATTCCGGCCTCGGTTCAATCCGGTACTTAAGCTTACCGATTACCATATTCTCGGCATGTGGTTAGTACGTTCAAAAAGTTAACCACCACTACCACACACTGTGGCCTTAGTATTTTTCACTAAACAGATGGGGCCTCAATCATCAACATAAACATCGTACCATAGCCCCGTCCGTTGACCTTATGATTGCAGCATGTAGTAAACATTCAACTCCTATATTCTCGCGAGAGAAAATCACTTGACTTTACTCGAGTCCTATTAGCATAGCATTCTATCGAACCTTACATCTAGTGTTCAGAGCAGGGGTACCTAGGATCATGCGACTAAGTTTTCATTCAACTCCTATAAACTTAATGCACAAGTAGAGTAGAGTAATAAGTTGCATAAGTTTAGGAAAATAGGGTTCATGCTCCGGGGCTTGCCTTCTTGGGAAAAGCTAGCCTGGGGCTCGTCCGAACTCGGGCTCGGGTCTTTGAGAGCTTCAGGTAGATTTACTTGAGCTTCATGCTGCTCACTCTCGGACGCGGGCACCAGCTCGTACGTTCCGTTGGCGAGAGTAGTCGATTCTATATGAATGCACAAGTGTAAGTTATAGTCATGGTATATGACGATTATTTTCCTTCACGATAAAGTGGCAGTCCACAAAACATCGATTTTGTTGGGAAGTTACTTAGTTAAGATTTCTTTGGGCAATTGTTAATACAGTATAACTTAAACTATTAACTTCATTAAACAAGAAGGGGTTGTGTTGTATTTCAAATTTTAATTTTCTAAGCACAACATGGATTAAACACGACTTCTGGCCTAGGTAACTTCTGGTGATGAAATTTTTATTTAGAGCACACTATGCAGAGACAAAAGCACTGCAAAAATTTCAGACATTTTCACGCAGCAGAATAATTATGAAAAATGTAATACACAGCTACTGCTAGAAATTAGTTATTTTTATACAGAACCAACCATTCATGTATTGAAACAAAAACTTTTACAGGGTGTTAATCTATCCATAAATGTATTACAGTAAATTTTTTAGATTTTATTGTGCAAGATACAAAGCATAATAAATAGGACAAGATACACCTAGTTTAATAAAGATTAATTTCTACAGGATGTTTTATAGGGTTTCTGTTTATGAAATGTTTTATACAGCAAAAGCTACTCTAATGTGTCCTTCAGTAAAAAGTTGAACATTTTCCAAGGATAGAAACTAATTATTTGAATTAGTGCAAAATTTCCTACCACAAAATTATATAAATAGGTTACAGAAAGGAAAGAGGTTCTAAACTTTTTCTGTGGTATTTAGCCATTAATACAACAGTTCTGGAAAAGTTTCATCACATGAATCACAATATAACAGCAGTTATAAATGAGTTTTATTATTTCATGCCATAAACAAGTTGTATTAAAAAGTTTAGCTAGAGAAGGGTTCTGGCCCTAGTATTTTTACACTGGCCTAAAAATCAAGCAACTAATCTACTGTTAAATTTTCAGGTTCAGACTTTGTCTACAACAGGGGGTACATTTAAATTCTATTAAACCTTCCATTTAATTTATAGCAAGATTTAGCAAGCAACTGAAGAAAAGAATGTAACAAGAGTTGTTGATTTTCATCTAAAGATTCCAGAATAGTGGAGTTTGTATTTTTCTAATTTTTCTACGATTTTACATGAATTTTACAAGTTCACTGATTTTGAATCTAGGGTTAAAACTTTCTTTTATAGAGGGGTCCCTGGAAACTTGCGTGCAGACTCTTTTAAAGATTTCAATCGATGCAATTGGGTCCTTGGGCGACACTGGCACGGCGGCCGGCCGGATTCCGGCGAGGGGGCTCGTCGGCGGCGAGGGGAAAAGGGTCGCGGAGATCCTGGAAGGGAGGGCTACCTTGGGATGGCCTTGGTCGGGGTTGGGGGTGGCCGGTGGTGGCTCGTTGGCGCGGAGCAGAGGAGCGGCGGCGGGGCGGAGCGTCGGCGATGGTGCTCCGGCGAGGAGGGGAGAGCGTGGGCTGGTCGATGAGCTTCGTGGCATCGAGGGGAACCCATTTCGAGGCTTGTCTGGGACGGAGGAGCTTTGGCGTGGGCTGTCCATAGAGCAACAAGGAGCGGCGGCGGCGCGGGCGGCGCTGGCGGTGCTCCGGCGGTTTTGGGCGACGATGGGTGGGGCAGTGAGCTGCGGTGGGGTGCTGTGGTGGTGGTGGGAAACTCAGCTCTAGCAAGGGGTGGCCGGAGAGGTGAGCTCCACGGTGAGCTGGGCACGACGGCGGTAATGGTGGCGGCGGCGGCGTTCTGGTGTCAGGGCGCGCGAGGGGGGGCTCAGTGCAGCCTTTTGTAGGCAGCAGAGAGGCAGGAGGAGAGACGGGACTTGACTGTGAGACGCAGGCGCGGGCGACACGACGGGGGCGCGTTACTGGTCGCGGCGGGCGGCGAACAGAGCCGGCGCGGCGTGCGGCGGGCGCGGGCAGGGGATTGGGCGCTGAGGATTTGGCGTGGGGAGCGGGAGATCACGCGGCGCGCGTGTTGGGTGATGAGCTGCAGCAGCTGTCTTGCCGGGCGGCGAGCGCGGCGACTGGCCGGACGCGGGGGGGGACACGGGCACGGCGCGACTTGCCCATTGGGTGCGGCGGGCGGCGAGCAGAGGCGCGCGTTGCCAGCGCGCGCGTGGCGTGCGAGGACTGGGGAGGAACGCGGCGTGCGGGCGCGGCCAGGCATTGGCTTGGTGCCTTGCGCTGGTCAGGCATCGCCGGCCAAGTGGCCTACGGCAACTGCACGGCGGGTGGGGGTCGGGCGAAGCGAAAGGGTCGGGCGAAGCGGCTGTGCGTGGGGCGAACGTAGGGTCGGGCGAGTGAAAGGGTCGGGCGAGCAAAAGGGTCGGGCGAGCAAAGGGTCGGGCGAGGCGGAGAAGAAGGGTCTGCACTGAAAATAGAAGAAAAGGCAGGGACTGGTTTGCAATTTCAAGTGTTTCTCAAATTTTCGTGTTGTAACTCAAGATTCTCTGAACATGAAAGTTGTTCAAAATGAAAAATTACACAAGTTTTGTTTCAGGCCAAAGTTCATTTGAGTTATAGTTTAGAAATTATTTTAAAAACTCAAAAGGATAACTCGGAGGGCTCGACATTTCCTGGGCAAAACTTAGCATTCACCCTAGGCTTCAACTAGACTTTTGATTATCAAGTCAAAAATGACGTGCCTATTTAATTTTTGTAGCCATGTTTGCCTCATTGTGAAAGTTATTTAAATGGCTTGATTAAAGTACATGTACATAGGTACATATACACAACTATTTTCAATTCAAGGCAAAACCAATTTATAATTCGTTTCCTTTAAATTTTTCTTAGTTAGTTAAGAACATTGTTACGCTAATAAGGCTTATTTCTTAATTTAAACACCTGAGGTGTTACAACAATTTTATCCAAAAATTCAGAAATATGTATGGATAAATTTCACCAAAGTTCGATGAGTAGAGAGAATTCCCCCTTGATAGCATATAAGATTTGAAGAATACCACGAGCACCTATACATGATTTGAAATTTTTGACGGATTTTCCCCTACAAAGTGTAATTCGAGGCATATAGGATAGACAAGATAATATAGAATTTAAGTTCACATGGTTAGCACAACCTCAAATAGCCACAAGAACTAGAACATCCACACGATAAGATAATCCAATATAGTTCACCACAATATTACAACCCAAGTTCTAGTTCAAAATAACCAAGTCCATGCAAGCGAATGAGAAACATGCAATGAAATCCAACTCAAGAAAGGTTCGACACACATAAAGTTCATGCAAATGCAGCAAGTAAAATATGAGCTCCCCCTAAATTGATCACTCCAAGTTTCTTCAAGCTCTGAAGAAATTCTTTATCATTTTTGAATGGCCTGAAAGGGAGGTGCTTGCAATGAAATTCTTTATCTGGTCTTGGCTTTGATTAATGATATGATGTATGGTGCAAAGTACCAGTTCATCTCAAGATTTAGCCTCAACTCAGCCAACTGATCCATTATAAGCCCAATAACGTCGACTTTATTTCCATGCATCACATGAGTGATCAGATTCCAATAAATTCCTCGAACTCTATCTTTGTTTACTCTTAGGCATGAAGGTGATTCTAGTAATCTTATTAATAATAGCAGGATGATCCCTAAGACCTTGAATACCACCAAAAATATGAGGAATTCCAAGATGAGCAGGCTCATAATACATAGGATAATCATTGTCGTCAAGAGGATTCTCATTCACAATGTTAATGCTCTGCTGATCTTTAAGAAAATTATAGTCTAATTCATTAGCTACAGCAAACTCAGCAAAAGTAGCATGAAATCTTCTTTTTTCCAGTCATCCAAACTAATGTTTCCTCATCCATGTCAAGTTCTAGAGTAGCATAGAATCGTCTAATAACTGTTTCATTCCAATCATATCTATGCTGAAAGAATTTGGATAGACCCATGTTTTCAAATCTACCCACTAATCCACTCATGACAGCTTGACTACCCATGTAGCCTAGGTCTATGGTTTTATGCTGAAAGACAGTTTTCTTGACCATATGACCAAAGAAGACATCTTGTTGTACCTGAGTGTGAAAGTAGAGGATATTGGCGTCTCTGGCTAGATTGTATTGATTTTCAGATCTTGCATGTGAATAAGATTCAATGGTCCACTGTCTGCAAGGAAAATTGAGTGCCACAAGATCAACTACCTCATCTTCATCAGTCCCACCATCCTCATCCATAGCAAAGTCATCTCTAATACCCCAACAGAGGATTCAGCTTCTAATTCACTGGGATTTGGCAGATAATCATCATCATTTGGATCATCCCCATTGCCTCTTTGCCTTTTGGAAGTCCCAATCTTCTTAATCTTTAATACCACAGCCTTGGCAATTTTTCTAGGAGGCGGAGAGGACATGATGGAGGAGCTCACGGAGTGTCACGGGATACGCTCAGACCTTCCGGGAACCACGCCAAATGCCGTCACCTTTGAAGGTTCTTCTCCATGTGCAAGGAAGAGAGAGAGAGAGAGAGAGAGAGAGAGAGAGAGAGAGAGTGCTTTTGAAGAGATCTAGTCAGTTTGGTGGAGGAAGAAATAGATGGGGGAAAGATAAGGCTCGGCAGTCTGGGCCCACTAAAATTCTGCAGGGGCGGACCATCCGCCTGGCATTTACTTGACTTCGTCATAATAGATATGTTTCTGGTACTTTCCAACCCAACACGCGCGGACCGTCCCCAGTGCATGGGTGGACCGTCCGCCTTATGATTTTTCGGACCTGTCTGATCGAAGTTGCTTCTTACTGTTCCAACACAGTGCCTGCGGACCGTCCGCCTCTGACACGCGGACAATTCGCTCTATACTGTCCAGACTGCCGATAAATTCACTGATATTTCTCCAAGTTGAATCTTGAGATGGGATCATTGCTCATAAACTATTTCACAACTTGCAACAAGAGTATGCAGGCATAAAACAAAGTACTATAAAGATGTTGAAGCGAGAAAACATGATGAAACAAGTAGGATCATGATCAAATAAAAAATAGCTCAAAAAAACCTCAAAAATGATAGAATGACATGCTCAAATATGCATAAGAGAGGTGTATGACACATGTACTAAATTTCAAGCCACATTTGAGAAATCAATGACATTAAGCTCATTTCTCAACTTGCAAAACCGATTTTCATCCAATGGTTGGGTGAATATATCCGCCATTTGATCATCGGTTCCAATTCAATCAATCTTGATATCTCCATTGTTCACATGATCTCTAAGAAAATGATGTCGAATATCAATGTGCTTTGTTCTTGCATGTTGAACCGGATTAGTTGCAATCTTCACGGCACTTTCATCGTCACACAATAAGAGAATTTCCTCAAATTTCACACCAAAGTCAAGAAGTGTTTACTTCATCCGTAATAATTGAGCACAACAACTTCTGGCCGAAATATATTCCGCTTCGGCAGTTGAGAGAGCAACTGAATTTTGTTTCTTTGAAGACCAAGAAACAAGTTATCTTCCAAGAAATTGACAACCACCGGAAGTACTTTTTCTATCAACAATGCAACCGGCATAACCCAAAACCGAATAACCAACCAAATCAAAATGAGCACCCTTGGGATACCATAAGCCAATATTTGAAGTTAATTTCAAGTATCTCAATATACGTTTAACACCGGTCAAATGACATTCTCTAGGTGCAGCTTGAAATCTAGCACACATGCAAACATTAAACATGATATCGGGCCTAGATGTGGTAAGATAAAGCAAACTACCAATCATGGATCGATAAAACTTTAGGTCTACCGGGTTACCTCCCTTATCAAGATCAAGATGTCCATTTGTAGCCATAGGAGTCTTGATTGGCTAAGCATCTTCCATGCCAAATTTCTTCAATAAATCCTTCACATACTTAGATTGGCACACAAATGTGCCTTCCTTGAGTTGCTTGATTTGAAGTCCAAGAAAGAAACTCAATTCACCAATCATCGACATCTCAAATTCCCTAGACATCATCTCACCAAATTCCTCACAAAAACTTTGATTAGTAGAACCAAAGATAATATCATCAACATAAATTTGGCAAATTTACAAGTCTTTTCCAATAGACTTAGTGAACAATGTAGTGTCAACCTTCCTAATCTTGAAGCCCTTAGAGATGAGGAAGTCCCTTAGTCTCTCATACCAAGCCCGAGGAGCTTGCTTAAGACCATAGAGAGCCTATGAAAGTTTATAAACATGATTAGGCTTCATAGGATCCTCAAAACTGGGGGGTTGTTCAACATACACTAGTTCACTAGTTCTACCATTTGAGAAAGCACTTTTTACATCCATTTGATAAAGTTTTGTGCTGTGTGAGCTTGCATAGGCTAGCTAGATTCTAATTGCTTGAAGTCTAGCAACGGGAGCAAATGTTTCACCGAAATCCAAACCTTCGACTAGAGTGAAGCCTTGGGCTACCAATTTTGCCTTGTTCCTCACAACAATTCCATCTTCATTTTGCTTGTTTCTAAAGACCCATTTTGTACCAATAACATTATAGTTCTTGGGTCTTGGAACCAATTCCCATACTTTATTCCGGGTGAAGTTATTCAATTCTTCATGCATAGCATTCACCCAATCCGAATCTCTTAGTGCTTCATCTACACAGTTAGGCTCAAGAGAAGATACAAAGGAATAATGTTCACAAAATGAAGCAATATGAGATCGAGTTTGAACACCCTTACTAATGTCACCCATGATTTGATCCATTGGGTGATCTTTTGCAATGGCATGATAAACTCTTGGTGGAACAATAGGATCTTGAGTTTATGTAGATGGTGAGGTAGAATATCCCAGTTGATCTTGAGCTTGAGAATTATCATCAAGACTATCTTCATCAATTGGTTGAGCTAGTTCATTTGAAGTAGATGTAGAAGGATTCACTTTAATAGAGATAGATGAACCACCTTCTTGCTCATCTTCTTCTCTTGGTCTAACATCTGCAATTGACATATTCTTGATTGCATTTCTTAAACCATCACTTCTCACATCATCTAGATTTTCTTGTTCTTCATGTGACCCATTTGTTTCATCAAACTCAACATCACAAGTTTCTACAACATCAATGGATTTGTTATAAACTCGATAAGCCTTGCTACATGGTGAATATCCAAGAAGATATCCTTCATCACACTTGCTTTGGAATTTAGATAACCGAGTTCCCTTCTTGAGAATATAGCACTTGCAATCGGAAATCAAAAAATATGAGATATTTGGCTTTCTTCCAAGTAGCAACTCATATGGAGTTTTGTTGAAAAATCTATGACAATATAGCCTGTTTGAAGCATGACACGTGGTGTTAATTGCCTCAGGCCAAAACTATCCGAGACATTTATTCTGAGAGCATTGATCTTGCCATGTCAATCAAAGTCTTATTTTTCCTCTCAACAAGACCATTTTGTTCCGGTGTATATGTGGCTGAAAATTCATGCTTCATCCCCTTCTCATCACAATATTCTTCAACTCTTGTATTTTTGAATTCACTACCATTGTCACTTGTCACTTTCTTCACTTTGAGATCAAATTCATTTTCAGCCCTTGCCACAAATTTCTTGAAGATATCACAAGTATTTGCTTTGTCATGAAGAAAGAAGACCCAAGTGCATCTTGAGTAGTCATCAATCACTAGACAATAACTATTTCCTCCAATGCTTCTATATGTAGTAGGACCAAATAAATCCATGTGCAATAATTCCATTGGTCTTGATGTTGACATAACACTTTTGGAGGAATATGAAATAGGAACTTGTTATCCGGCTTGACATGCACTACACAATTTATCTTTCTCAAATTTCACATCCTTCAACCAAACAACTAAATCATGTTTCAAAAGTTGGTTGAGTTGTTTTTGGCGTTTCATAGCATCATCACTAGGATAGGTGTTTCCCAGTAACGGCGCCAGAAATGTCGTGGGGTATTTCTTACGCTACAGAAGGATCGGCAAGCGCATGGAATACCGTTGTAGCATTTTACCCGTGAGTACGGGTCGTATTTATATTTCCGCAGGGAAGGCGGCGGTTATTGGAATAGATTAGCATATTGATTAGTTCTAGCATGGATATTCTATTGAATAAACAGGGGTAAGATAATATTTGGGGTAAGATAATATTTGGTAAAAAGGTAGTGTGACAAACAAGTTACTCAAGTTCTAACTCTATGCAAAGCTTACAGGAAGGGAGAAAGGAAGAAGAAAGATAATATAAGGACTTATGTACTCCTATTAAGCATACATTCTATGCTAGGCACTCACATACATACACATGATTAGGAACGGGCTCTAGGCTCCCAGGCATCACCGGGAGACCACACAGGATATTTTATGCACCTCCTACAACTACTACACGAACGGGGAGGGTTACGCTGGACGGACAGGGCTGTCACCACCTGTCGTCTACCTCATCTAATCATGGTATAGAGCCGCATCCAGCAATACTGATTAGCCCCGACACCACGTCTACACTAATAAGCGATGCTCTAATGCCCCGCGCGGAGCCCCCACGCTTCAGATGGACAGACATCACACTAGAGCAAACATGCGAATACTGGAACCAATGTCGTAGCCTAGATGTCTTACCACATCTAATCACGCAAGATATAAGACCTAGATATAACCTAAGCATAGCATACACATCTGAATACACAGAACATATACTATACGAATACGCTAAAGTAGAAGATAACTCTATTAAGGAATTCCGAATATTACAAAGGAGATAAAGAGTAAAACCTATACCGAACACTCCTAGGCAAGACTCGGGAATTGAAGAAGAGCTACTTCACCTAAACTCCACTATCCTAAAGACTAAGCAAGAGAGGAACTTGAGAGAAGCTTCAACTTGTGGTGTCTTCTATTGTAGCACCCCCCTCATATTTATAGAGGTGAGTGTGGGGGGTGTGCAGCTGCTCCTCGGCGTCCATTTGCCCAAAGCGTTGCCAAACCAACCTAAGGGACCAATGAGGAGCTGCCACGTCGAAGGAGGTAAGTTGGTTCATCCAGGCTGGGTCGGTCGACCTACATGGGTCAGTTGACCTGGGCCTAGCTCGACCTAGGTCCAGCTTCCTTTGGATGGCTGTCTTGTGGGCCCTGGTTGCTCCTATGCGTGAGTGGGGTCTGTTCAAGGTCGGTTGCACGCTTTGGTGGGCCCTTCAATCCATAGGAGTCCAAGTGGCGCGCTCTGATTGGTCGACGTCACTTGCCTTGGACGTGCTTTTTTAACACTTGAATTCTGCTCTAAATTGCAAATTCTCCAAGGAAAATGTGGAAACGATGTCATTCTAGATAAATATGCAAGTTAAGTATGCTAGTCATCCCAATTTTCTGATCAAATTGACGCTCGAAATTGGTCCGTAGCGAGCGTCAACAGTTGTCACATATCAACATGAGCAAGCCTTCTATGCCATAACCAACCCATAGATGATTTTGAGAATAAACATATAGTCAAGTTGGCATTATTAGAAGAGAAATCCACAAGATATAAGCTTTCATATCTAAAACCTTTGAAGATGCACTCCTTTCCATCCATACTAGTAACTTCAACAGTTTCACTAGTTAGAGTGCATTTGTAGCCACGATCACAAAGTTGAGTAACCGATAAAAGATTGAATTTAAGAGAATCAACCAATAGCACATCTGAGAGAGTGTGATCATTTAAGATAGGGATTGTACCAACTCTTTCCACTTTATCCCTACTATTATCACCAAAGATGATGTCATTGTAGCCACTAGTATTTTCATCAATGGAGGAATACATTCTTGATTCACTAGTCATGTGTTGAGTGCATCCATTATCAAGCACCCAATGTCTTCCTCCCGACTTGTAGTCCACCTACAAAAGGAAATTAGCTCTTTTAGGTACCCAAACCTTTTTGGGTCCTTGAATGTTAGTGACTAAAGATTTAGGAACCCAAATTGCATTCTTTTTAACACTATCTATAGGTAACCCAACAAATTTTGCACAAACATTGCCCTTAGAATTTTTAGTAAGAACATATCTAGGATCAAAGAATGTAGCTTTCTTGTTTGTGCAGTTTTTCTCATCATGCCCAACATTTCTGCAGTTTTCACAAAAAGGAATGCCACTATTCTTCACAAAGACGGTCTTGGTTTGAACAAAGGTTGCCTTCCCTTTCTTGGGAATATAATCAAAACCTTGGTTGATTGTGAATTTTTGATTTTCCCAATAATGATTGAATTGAGCCATTTTGTCATAACACTTCATCAAATCATTGCTCAAGCAAGCAACTTCCTTCTTCAATAGTTCATTTTCCATAAGAAGTGACTTATCACAAGATTCATTACTTAAGCAAGATAAATCTAGAGCTACAAGATGGGTTAGTAGAGCTAGAAGCACAACAAGTTTTATCAAGTGAATCACAATTAACACCACACTCAATTTTGCTTTGCTTTCATGAGCAAGTAAGGTGTTGTGAGCTTCCTTAAGCTTCTCATGAGTTTCTTTTAGATTATCATGAGAGGTCTTTAGCTCCTCATAGGATGCTTGAAGAGAACTAAATTTCAACTTCAAGTCCTTCAACTTTGCCTTTTCCTTACTCATGAATTCATCGGCATCGTTGAGCATGTCAACAAGATCATCATAAGTAAGTTCATCAAGATCACCATCTTGTGATACCTTTGCACCACCTTTTGCCATAACTCAATATGGTGAAGAGAAGAGTAATGGGGTCTCCTTGATAGCAATTCCGGCAACTCCCTTGGATGGATTTTCTTCATCGTTGTCATCATCATCATCATCATCATCATCATCATCATCATCGGAGCTTGCATCGGGATCCCACTCAACATAATATGCTTGGCCATTACTTTTTTTTCTTGACAAATTTCTTCTTCTTCTTTTCATCTTCCTTCTTGTCCTTCTTGTTCTTGTCATCTTTCTTGTTTGGACAGTTTACAATGATATGACCCACTTTACCATATTCAAAGCATCTCTTGTCACTAAATAGATTCTTCTATGATGATCTTCCCTTCTTGCCATAATTTTTCTTGCACATGAATCTTCTAAATCTTCTCAAAAAGAGAGCCATCTCTTCATCTGACTCATCCTTATTACATCATCATCATCATTATCTTTTGAACTTTGTGCCTTGAAAGCCACACTCTTTTTCTTCTCATCATTGACTGCACCATGAATTTCATCTTGTGATTTCTTGAACATGTCATAAGTGAGCATTTCTCCCAAAATTTCTGTGCGAGTTGTAGTCAAGTTGGACCTCACAAGAAACGTCACAATAGTGTCATATCTCTCCGGAAGTGACCTAAGGAACTTATGAGAAAAATCCACATCCGGCACCTCAAAATCAAGCCCCTTAAGCTCATTAACAATGTCATTCAACTGGTTGAACATCTCAGGCACACTTTCATCCTTCTTCATAGCAAATTAACTAAATTTTCCTTTTAGCACATACATCTTTGCTTCTTTTACGGTTGATGTACCCTCATGAATTTCCATAAGCTTCTTCCAAATCTCATTTGCATCTAGTGCACTAAATAAGACATTTATAGCTTGATCATTTAGAAGATCATTTTCTTCATAAAGAGGTGTCAAATTTTTCTCATCAAGAATCACAAATCCATCATTCATAATTCTCCATATGTTTCTACTCATGGCCTTGAGATGAGCTGTCATTCTAGTTTTCCAATAATCATAATTGTTCCCATCATGAATACCATTATCACTAGTCATTATCATTACTCCGGGATGGTTAAATCCTCACTAAAAGGAGTCATCGGCTCTGATACCACTTGTAGGTTCAAGGAAAACCACAAACACTAGGCAAATTTAATTAGAACCACAAGAGAACCCTATTCCTACTAAGACCTAGCACTAGTGGGGTTTTGCAACCTAGGGTGACAAGATGCAATTCAAGCTCTAGTAAAGTAAATTGCTCAAAGTAAATTTCAAAATGAAATGAGCAAAGAAATAACCGAGCATGAGACAAGAATTTTTCCCGTGGTGTCGATGACTTGCCGGTCACCCCTAATCCACATTAAGGTGGATTCAAAGCTTCAACCACTCCTCTACCAAGAACCTTTTCTAGATCTTGAGCTGGCTTGAATAAATGAACCTCTCGAAACCTCGATGCTACTAGAGTTGCTCTTCACCACTCCGGCGAGGCGAGCACAAGAACCTCTCACAAACAATCCGGGGCTCCTTCGCAACCTTCTTGAAGGGCTCAACGGATTAACCTTCTCCAAGCCGTCTAGGAGGCGACAACCTCCAAGAGTAACAAGTCGATAACGCTTGCTTGAAGAATCCCTAGTGCCACAAAGCTCAAACACTTGGTGCAATGCACTAGGATGCTCTCACACTCTAAAGAATGCAACCTCTAAGCAAAGTGTGTGTGAGAGAGGAGGGAGCTAGCTCTAGAATGTCAAGAAAGCTTTTCAAAAGTGCCAAGAGACCTCACCCACGGCCGGGCATGAGGTATATATAGCCAACCCCTTGAAATCTAGCCGTTACCTTCGAAACACGTGAAAACAGAGGAATCACAGACTGTCCGCCTCACAAGAACCGGACCATCCGCTATTCAAACACAACAGCTAGAACATCAATGATTGCGTGTCAGAAGTAACCGTTGAAGCCCTGGCGGATCGTCCGCCGACAACAAGCGGACCATCCGTAGTACAAAGTATCTGACCACACAGAACAACTTGAGTTCTGTCTGATTTGAAAAGTTAGCCGGCGGACCGTCCACGTCACAGCGGCGGACCGTCCGCCGTTCATTCTCAGCGCGCCACCAGAACCCACAAAGTTTCTGACTAAAAACTCATATTAGCTGGCGGACCGTCCGCCTACGGGGTTCGGACTGTCTGCCCTTGACTTTCAGCGCACCAACAGAGAACACAAAGTTCTGGTGCCTCTTAGCAAAGAATGCCAGACTGTCCGCCACACCAGGCCGGATTGTCCGCGCCAGCATGTTAGCTCACAACCAAGTCACCATCTCTCAAATAAAGTTAGCCCTCATGCATGCAATGCAATTGTTTGAGCAAAATGGCACTATGGAACAGTCAAGCAAAGGCACAACGACCCCTCTTGATAGTACGACTGTTTATCCTATTAATCCCTTCATTTCACATCCTCTAATCATCTTATGACTGGCAAAAATAGAAAAGCCCTATCGTATACCTTTGCCTTGAGCGTATCCATTCATCATCATCTCCAAGTGTCTTCATAACTTCAATTTATGCTCATTTTCCATGGACCAATTTACACTCATTTCTTCTCAAAGAAATTGTTAGTCCACTAATGTTGTCATTAATTACCAAGACACAAATTAGGAGCCTAGATTCTTTCCAAAGGAAAATCTTTTTCCTCTCCCACCGGCCCGTTCCCCTCCACTCCTCTTCTCTTTGTCCCGCTCGGGCCGAGGTCCTCCTTTCCCCTTCGGCCCAGCTCCGGCCTGTTCCTTTCCTCCTGTCATCCCCATCCAGCTAGAGTCCGGCTCGGGAATGATGGTACGGCGCTCTGGGCCCTCACGCTGAGGGCGGTTCTGCCTTGCTCCGCGACCCACACCATGCTCCTTTTTTCCTTCTCCCGCGGTACCCCAAAGCCTATCCAGCTGCTTTTTGCTTTGTCCCATGTCTCACGCCCACGTGCTCCACAACTACCACTGTAGGATCAAGGATATCGACTAGAGGGGGGGTGAATAGGTGGTTTAAACTAAAAACACAAAAACTAGGAAAATTTATTTAGAACCACAAGAGAGCCCTATTCCTTCTAAGACTTAGCACTAGTGGGGTTTTGTAACCTAGAGTGGCAAGATTCAATTCAAGCTCTAGTAAAGTAAATTGCTCAAGGTAAATTGCAAGAATGAAATGAGCAAAGAAATAACTAAGCATGAGACAAGATCTTTTCCCGTGGTGTCGATGACTTGCCGGTCACCCCTAATCAACGTTGAGGTGGACTCAAAGCTTTCAACCACTCCTCTATCAAGAACCACTCTAGATCTTGAGCTGGCTTGAAATAATGAGCCCCTCTAAATCTCGATTCCACTAGAGTTGCTCTTCACCACTCCAGCGAGGCGAGCACAAGAACCTCTCACAATCCATCCGGGGCTCCTTCACAATGACTTGAAGGGATCAACGGATTCACCTTCTCCAAGCCGTCTAGGAGACTCCCTAGTGCCACAAAGCTCAAATACTTGATGCAATGCACTAGGATGCTCTCACACTCTCAAGAATGCAACCTCTAAGAAAAGTGAGTGAGAGAGAGGAGGGAGTTGCCTCAAATATGTCAAGAAAGCTTTTCAAAGTGCTAGGAGACCTCACCCACGGCCGGGCATGAGGTATATATAGCCAACCCCTTGAAATCTAGCTGTTACCTTCAAAACACGTGAAAATAGAGGAATCGCGGACCGTTCGCCTCACAATAACCGGACTATCCGCTATTCAAAATCAACGGCTAGAATACCAGTCAGAGTGTGTCAGAATTGATCGTTGAAGCCCTCGTGGACCATCCGCCCACAGCTCACGCACTATCCACAATACAAAGTATCTGACCACCCAGAATAACCCGAGCTCTGTCTGATTCCAAAAATTGGCAAGCGGACCGTCCGCATCAGGGCGGACCGTCCGCCGTTCAATCTCAGCGCGCCACAAGAAACCACAAAGGCTCTGACTAAAAACTCATATAGGCCGGCGGAGCGTCCACCCACGGGGGCCGGACTGTCCGCCCTAGCGTGTTAGCTCACAACCATGTCACCATCTCTCAAACAAAGTTAGCCCTCATACATGCAATGCAATTGTTTGAGCAAAATGGCACTATAGAATCATCATGCAAAGGCACATTGATCCCTCTTGATAGTACGGCTATCTATCCTATTAATCTGATCATATGTCATCCACTAATCACCTTATGACCGGCAAAAATAGAAAATCCCTATCAATATACCTTTACCTTGAGCATATTTCATTGATATCATCTCCAAGTACTCCATGATGCTTCCTTGGCTCATTTCTCATGGACCAACCTATACTTATTCTTTTCTCAAGAATTTTGTTAGTCCACAAATGTTGTCATTAATTACCAAAACTTAATTTAGGGGCCTAGATGCTTTCAATCTCCCCTTTTTTGGTAATTGATGACAACACTTCAAGGAGTGATATGAATAAATTCAAGCTCACTTTACACACAAGGTATAAGGTAGACTTGAGATTGAACTTAGGAATAACTTACCTATTTTCTTGAAAAATTCAGAATAATGTATGGATAAGTCTCACCAAAGTTCGATGAGTAGAGAGAACTCCCCCTTGAAATGTGCATATAGGATTTGAAGAGTATCATGAGCACATATACATGAATTGAGGGAAAGCCCACCCAGTGGAGACACTGCGAGTGAAGGCGTCCATCCTCATCCACCATCATGGCAACAGGCTCGGCCATCTGAACAAAAGATTAAATGGGTGAGATAGCGAAAAACCGTTAACAACACAGTGAACAGGTTCTGGACAGTGCACTAAAATAGCCATAACTTCAACAGTTCTTGTCTAAAAATTCTCAACTTTTACAGAACATTTCTAAGATATTTTTGAACAACTTTTCTAGTCAACTCCAGAGCTAGATAAGGCTCTAAGATGGTCTTTCCCTTAAGGTTTTACTTTACTGTCTACCCAGAAATTTCAGTGAACAGTGGGCCAAGATTTCATGCAACAAGGAAAATCTACCCAGACAAAAATTACCAAATTTTAACAGTAGCTGCCGGAGTAAATTTACAACAAGTTTTGTGTTGAACACTTTAGCAGAAAACTGTAGTAAGAGGGCATAAAAATTTATGTGGCAGAACTGCTCATTTGGACAGAAAACTGACATCTCGATGTCTTGGTTGTTTCTCATTATCCGTATGTCCATAATTTTTCATATTTAGAAAAGAGGTAGAATACAACCTTTGGAACAAAACTTTCAACATGAGTTTCTTCAGAAAGGGTCATTTTCTAAGCTTAATAAATCCATCTTTTCAGATAAGGCAGAAATATGACAGATTTGCTAGATAATCCTTATGCAAAGACAATGCGTGGGCGCATGAACCTTACCACGCTCACGCATCGCATTTTCAATTTCAGATTTGATTAGTCATGATGCATGCACGTCCTATTCGTCCTCACAAAATAAAATAATTGCCAAATAGCTTTGGTCTTACGAAGTTAGTTTCGGTGGCATACACAATACGGCTCTCACTATAATAGCTAGTCGAGAAATCTCTAACCGTTCTTAAACTTATCATAATCGCGGTTAGTGTACCTGCAGAAGATTGATATAGCATACATATCCACTGAACCTTTCATGCCAGCACTCATGAAAGCGTCCGTATTCATTACCGTTCACTATAGAAATGGCATCCGTACAATTCCCGCCGTACAGACGACGTTAACATACGCTATCGAGATAGCGTATTCACGGGGGGTACCATCTTGAGATGGGTGTATGAACAACGATCGCCATACCCTGCGCCAAACCTTCTACTCCCAATATAATCAACTAATAGTTGGTATATTGGCAGCATCTCAAGTAAGCCACTGCTTGAGGGCAGCGTTCGGCTCGCATCACCGATAGGAAGGCCAAGCTCTCTCAGTTGGCTGAGGATTCTTACCTTCTTACCTTAGCGATGAGTGCGTCGTTACAGAAATTAAGGGTCGATTGTGCATAAAAGTAAGTTTTGACAGAATGTAATGTGCTGGAGGTCAGTTGATCATATAAATAAGTTAGATAGCCACCTAGTAACTTTCTCATAATCCCTTAGGGCTTTACGAACTAGGCACCATCCTTAACGAACCAACGCATTTTCCAAACACAATTTTTTTGGGTCAAGTTTTAGGAAAACAAGTTTTTAAGGCTTGTTGCATTCTCTGGCATATGCATTTCGGCTCTGGTACCAGCTGTGGCAGAACCACCTAAATTAATCCGGTTCAAGTGCGCTAACCATCACCACGAGGGCAATCAGGGCTAACTCGCACTTCAAACGGAATAATCCACTGGTCTGTCAGGTAACCTCCTGAAACAACCACGATTTTTGCCGATCGAAACCACACATACATGTACTCACGAGGGTGAGCCCAGAGGATACAACATTCCACAAATTTTACACCACAGGGTTCATCATAAATTATTATTACAAAGGAGTTCAAATTTGTAAAACAAGGTACTTCAGAGTTCAAAATAATAGAGTTCAATGCAGCGGAAAAATAACGATAACTACTCGACGATACGGATGTCTCGATGAAGCCCGTACGAGACATCACTCGGCATTATCACCGTTAGCCGGGGGCGTATCCCATTCCACCGACCAACCAGGAGGAAGGGTACACGGCCAAGTCAAACTAGTGATCATGTCCTCGAAAGTTTCACCTGAAAACAAGCCACAAGCAAGGCTGAGTATACTAATACTCAGCAAGCTTACCCGACTAGTGGAATATACTTAGCCGACTCCTAGACATGCAAGGCTTTTGGCTTGAGGGGTTTGTTTTGCTGAAAAGCATATATAAGTAGGTCCTTACTTTCAAATTTTAGCCCCAAATTCTAGTTTCCTTTAACCATTCTAGATAAGCGACTATCCAATATCATACATGGTGGAAGGATTATTTTTTCATCCAACAAGATTAATCATCATCATTGTTCCTCTTCTTACTCTATGCGGTAAAAGGGTCAAGCAGTCTCAATAACCGCGAGAAACGGACGATTCGAATCGAATTTCTTAACCTTGCAAGGGAAACCTAAACACACGTCACGTGGTTACTCCCAGAGTCATACGTGCAACTTTTCCCCTTTCTTCCTGGGTTGTGGATCAGGGCCACCATTCGAGACTACAGAGCCCGGCTCTGTACCCACCATATGCACGCATGAAACCAAAGTTGAGACGGTGGGATGCTGTCCACTTGCCGGTCCGATTAGGTACTTAAGCTTACCGATTACCATATTCTCGGCATGTGGTTAGTACGTTCAAAGACTTAACCACCACTTCCACACACTGCGGCCTTAGCATTTTTCACTAAACAGACGGGGCCTCAATCATCAACATAAACATCGTACCATAGCCCCGTCCATCAACCTTATGATTGCAGCATGTAGTAAACATTCAATCCTTAAATTCTCGCGAGTGACAGGAAATCACTCGACTTTTACCGGAGTTCTATTAGCATAGCATTCTATTGAACCTTACATCTAGTGTTCAGAGCATGGGTACCTAGGATCATGCAACTAAGTTTCCATTCAACTCCTACAAACTTAATGCACAAGTAAAGTAGAGTAATAAGTTGCATAAGTTTAGAAAAATAGGGTTCATGCTCCAGGGCTTGCCTTCTTGGGTAAAGCTAGCTTGGGGCTCGTCCGAACTTGGGCTCGGGTCTTCGAAAGCTTCAATTAGATTCGCTTGAGCTTCACGCTGCTCACTCTCGGACGTGGGCACCAGCTCGTACGTTCCGTCGGCGAGAGTAGTCGATTCTATATGAATGCACAAGTGTAAGTTATAGCGATGGTATAAGACGATTATTTTCCTTTACGATAAAGTTGTAGTCCACAAAACATCGATTTGGTTGCAAAGTTACTGAGTTAAGATTTCTTTGGGCAATTGTTAATAGAGTATGACTTAAACTATAAACTTCATTAAACAAGAAGGGGTTGTGTTATATTGGAAACTTAATTTTCTAAGCACAACATGGATTAAACACAACTTTTGGACTAGGTAACTTCTGGTGATGAAATTTTTATTTAGGGATCACTATGCAGAGACAAAAGCACTATAAAAATTATGAAAAAGGTAAAACACAACCACTGCTAGAACCTAGTTATTTTTATACCGAACAACCCATACATGTATTGATACCAAAACTTTTACAGGTGATTAATCTTTCCATATGTGTGTTACTGTAAATTTTTCAGATTTTAGTGCGCAATATACAAAGCATAATAAATAGGACAATGTACACACACTTTAATAAATATTAATTTATACAGGATGTTTTACAGGTTTTCTGAGTATGAAACTTTTTATACAGCAAGATCGACTCTAAAGGGTCCCACAGTAAAAATTTGAACATTTTCCAAGCACAGAAAATAATCATTTGATTTAGTGCAGTTTTCCTACCATAAAATTATATAAATAGGTTACAGAGAGAAAAAAGGTTCTAAACTTTTTCTGTGCTAATTAGGCATCAATCTAACGGCTCTGAAAAATTTCACCACAAGAATCGCAACATAACAGCAGTTAAAAATTAGTTTTCTTATTTCATGTCATAAAAAAGTTGTATTAAAAAGTTTAGCTAGAGAAGAGTTCTGGCCCTAATAATTTTACACTAGACTACAAATCAAGCAACTAATCCACTGTTAAATTTTCAGATTTAGCCTTCATCTACAACAGTGGGTACAATTAAAGTCTATTAAACATTCCATTTAATTTGTAGCAAGATTTAGCAAGCAACTGAAGAAATGCATGTAACAAAAGTTTTAGATTTTCATCTAAAGATTCCAGAACAGCTGAGTTTGCAATTTTCCGATTTTTCTACGATTTTATATGAATTTTACAATTTCGCTGTTTTTGAATTCAAAGTTTAAACACAGGTTTACAGATATGCCCCTGGAAACTTGCGTGCAGACTCTTTTAAAGATTTCAATCGTTGCAATTGGGTCCCTGGGCGGCGCTGGCATGGCGGCCGGCCAGATTCCGGTGAGGGGGCTCGTCGGCGGCTAGGGGAAAAGGGTCGGGAAGATCCAGGGAGGTGAGAGCTACCTCGGGATGGCCTTGGTCGGGGTTGGGGGTGGCCGGAGGTGACTCGTCGGCGCGGAGTAGAGGGGCGGCGGCGGGGCGGAGCGTCGGCGATGGTGCTCCGGCGAGGAGGGGAGGGTGCGGGCTGGTCGATGAGCTTCGCGGCGTCGAGGGGAACCCGTTTTGAAGCTTGGCTTGGGCGGAGGAGCTTCGGAGTGAGCTGTCCACGGAACAGCAAGGAGCGGTGGCGGCGCGGGCAGCGCTGGCGGTGCTCCAGCGGTTCTGAGCAACGATGGTTGGGGCAGTGAGCTGTGGTGGGGTGCTGTGGTGCTGGTGGGAGACTCAGCTTTGGCAAGGGGTGGCCGGAGAGGTGAGCTCCACGGGGAGCTGGGCATGACGGCGGTAATGGTGGCGGCGGCGGCGTTCTGGTGTCTGGGCGCGCAAGGGGGACTCAGTGCGGCCTTTTGTAGGCAGCAGAGAGGCGGGAGGAGGGGCGGGACTTGGACTGCAAGGCGCGGGCGGCACGACGGGGGCGCATGACTGGTCGCGGCGGGCGGCGAACAGAGCCGGCGCGGCGTGCGGCGGGCGCGGGCAGGGGATTTGACGCTGAAGATTTGGCGTTCACGCTGCTCACTCTCGGACGCGGGCACCAGCTCGTAAGTTCCGTCGGCGAGAGTCGTCGATTCTACATGAATGCACAAGTTTAAGCAGGGGTGATGGTAAATGACATGATTTAAGTGTAATTACTACAGTGGATAGTTTCTGGTCATGAAACTTTGGATTTAGGCACATCAGGGAAAGATGTGCTTACTGTAAAATTTTCAGACAATTTCATGTAGCAATTTAATTATGAAAAATATATTACATAGTGGTTGTTAGATCTTTGCTCTTTTTGTACAGAACAAATGGTGTAACAACTGAGTCTAAGATTTTTACAGAGCTTTCATTTAAGCATGTAGGAGCTACTGTAATTTTTGTAGGATTTATTGTGCAGTTTTCAGAGCATAGAAAATATGACATTACACACCTAGGTTATTCAAGGATTTATTTTTACAGGACACTAGAGAGGGTTTTTGTCCATGCAACGTTTTACACAGAAACTCTACCACAGTGTATCTCTTAGTAAAAATTTGAGAATTTTCCAAGCTAAGATACTATTTTCTTGATTTAAGGTATGTTATTAGCACATAATTCAAATAATTAGGTTCCTGTGAGATATAAATTCTCCCAATTTTTCTCTGGCATCTAGGTACCATTACACCAGTACAGAAAAAGTTTCATTAGGTGATTCATAACTTAACTGCAGGGATAAAAATATTCTACCTAATCATGGTATGAAACTAAGTTTAATAAACAGTAAAGCTAGAGATGGAATTTGGGCCTGGTCTTTTTACACAGCCCTAAACATTAAGCAACTAACTCACTGTCCAATTTTTATGGTCAGCATTGATCTACAACAGTGGGTACAAAATAAGTCCATTAAAGCTTCCATTTAATGTAGAGCAAAATATGTTGAGAATCTGAGAAACATTTTGTAACAAAAGTGGTAGAGTTTGTGCTAAGGATTCCAGAACAGTTGAGTTTGCATTTTTCTGAATTTTCTACGAATTTATACGGATTTTACAAGTTCACTGAATTTGAATCCAGATTTGAAACTTTCTTTTATAACTGGGTCCTTGAATCTTACGCGCAGACCCTTCTAAAGATTTAAATTCTTGCAATTGGGTCCTCGGGCGGCTCGGGTACGGCGGCCGGCCGAAATTCTGGCGAGGGGTGAGGGTCAGGGAAGGTTCAGGGGTGCGAGGGCTACCTCGTGGGGGTGTTGTTCAGGTGGGGAACGGCCGGGAAGGGCTCGCCGGCGTTGGAGCAGAGGCGGCGGCGGCGGTGGCGCGCGTCGACGGCGGTGCTCCGGCGGGCTTGGGGCGGCCTGGTCCGGTCAGCGAGCTTCAGTGGCGCGTGGGGAAGCTGCTCAGGGACTTGGCTTGGACGGAGGAGGTCGGGGTCGAGCTGCCCACGGCGAGCAGGGGCGGCGGCGGCGGCGGCGCTCCGGTGGTCCTGGGCGGCGTTGGGTGGGTCGGCGAGCTTCAGTGGGGTGATGTAGTGGTGGCTGGAGGCTCAATTTGGGCAGTGGGCGGCGGTGGAGGGCTGTCCACGGGCGGGCGGCGCTCGGCGGCGGCAATGGCGGCGGCGAGGCGTTCTGGGTGCGTGGCTCGCGCGGGCGGCCGGGGCGCAGCTTTTATAGGGGCAGGAGGGGGTGTGGAGGGGCTTGGGCGTCGCGCGGGGCGGAGGCACGGCACGGCGCGCACTGGCCACTGCGGGCGGCAGCAGAGCGCCGGCGCGGCGTGCGGCGAGCGGGCGCGGGCGACTGGGCGGCCGGGATTTGGCGTGGCAGAGAGGAGATAGCGCGGCGCGCGGAGTGGGGGAGCAGCTGCTGCAGCGGCTCGGGCGGAGGGCAGACGCAGCGACGGGCGGGGCGCGGGAGCCGGGGCGGCACGGCGCGGTGCGGCGGTTGGGCGCGACGGGCGGCGGGGCGGGACGCGGCAGCGGCGTGCGCACGCGCGGGCGCTCACTGGGCAGCGCGGCGTGGGAAGGGGGCAAAGCCGCGCGTGGGGGAGAGGCAAGGCGGCCACTAGCCTGGCGCCTCGCGCCGGTCAGGCGTCGCCGGCCACCTGGCACGCGGCGGTCGGGCGGGGAGGGGAGAGAAAGGGAGGGCGAGGGCCTGAATGCGAGAATTTGAAAAATTTCAGGGGGCTGGGTGCAAACAGGGCGTTTTCTCCTCTTTCTAATTTGAATTTCAAAAACTTTTGAACATGAAAGTTGTTCAGAATAAAAAGTTCTACAAGTTTGGTTTCAGGCAACATCTCATTTGGCTTATGGTTTGAAAGTTAATTTAAAAATTTCAAATGTGTCCAAATGTGCCCAAATTCGATTTGAATTTTCAACTTAACTCGTTCTAATTCTTTTCACCCTTTTATTAGTTGGTTAAGCATAGGGTTAGGCTAATGATACTGTTTTTAGAAATGAAATTTTACCAGGGTTGGCACAGGTGCGGAGCGTCGGCGACGGTGCTCCGGCGAGAAGCGGAGAGCGTGGGTTGGTCGATGAGCTTCGCGGTGTCGAGGGAAACCTGTTTCGACGCTTGGCTTGGATGGAGGAGCTTTGGAGTGGGCTGACCACGGAGCAGCAGGGGAGCGGCGGCGGCGCGAGCGGCGCTGGCGGTGCTCCGGTGGTCGAGATGGCCGAGGAAGAGGCCGGTGAGCTTTCGTGGAGGGAGGGCAAGCTTGCTGGGCGATGGGTTTGGGCAGTGGGAGGTTGGAGGATGGGACTCCACGGGCGAGTGGTGCACGGCGGCGGCAATGGCAGCGGCGGCGGTGTTCTAGGGGTTGAGGCACGCGCGAGTGGCCTGGTGTCGCCTTTTATAGGCTGCAGGAGGAAGGGAGAGGACCGGGCAACGCTGGGGAGGGTCGGCACGACGGGGGCGCGTTACTGGTCGCGGTGGGTGGCGAACAGAGCCGGCGTGGCGTGCGGCTGGTGTGGGCAGGGGATTGGGTGCTGAGGATTTGGCGTGGGGAGTGGGAGATCACGCGGCGCGTGGGTTGGGTGAGGAGCTGCAGCAGCTGGGTTGCCGGGCGGCGAGCGCGGCGACTGGTAGGACGCGGTGGGGACACGGGCATGGCGCGGCCAGGCATTGGCTTGGCACCTAGCGCCGGTCAGGCATCGCCGGCCAAGTGGCCTGCGGCGACTGCGCGGCGGGCGGAGGGTCGGGCGAGCGGAGGGTCAGGCGGAACGGAGGGTCGGGTGAAGCGGAGGGTTGGGCAAGGCGAAGGGTCGGGCGAAGCGGGCGAAGAGGAGGGTCGGGCGAAGTGGAGGGTCTGAAGTGAAAATAGGAGAAAAGCAGGGGCTGGTTTGCAAAGTCAAGTGTTACTCAAATTTTCGTGTTGCAACTCAAAAATCCTTGAACATGAAAGTTGTTCAAAATGAAAATTTACACAAGTTTTGTTTGAGGCCCAAGTTTATTTGAGATTTAGTTTAGCAGTTATTTTAAAAACTCAAAAAGTATGACTCGGAGGGCACGTCATTTCCTGGGCAAAAATTTGCATTCACTCCTAGGCTTCAACTAGACTTTTGTTTATCATGTCAAAAATGATGTGTCTATTCAAATTTCGTGGCCATGTTTGCATCGATGTGAAAGTTATTTAATTTGTTTGATTAACGTACTTGTACTTATGCACATATACCCAACTATTTTTTCAATTCAAAGCAAAACCAATTTATTATTCGTTTCTTTTAAACTTTACTCAATTATTTATGCATCATGTTAAGCTAATGAGGCTTATTTCATAATTTAAACACCTGAGGTGTTACAGCCTTCCCCCCTTAAAAAGAATCTCGCCCCGAGATTCGGGCGATAGGCTTAGTGTGGATAGTGTGTGTACCTTCGGTAGACTTGAGAAAATCCAGAAAATTTTGGTTTAGATAGTTTTCAGTTTTCCATGTGGCTTCTTCCTCAGTGTGATGATTCCATTGAATTTTATACATTTTTATCACTTTCCTTCTAGTGCTTCTTTCTTTTTGATCCATGATTTTGATAGGATACTCAACATATGAGTGGTTGGGCTCTACTAATATTTCCTGCTGTTTAATAACCTCAGTAGGAACTCAAACACACTTCTTGAGCTGAGACACGTGAAAGACATCATCGATGGCTGCAAGCTGAGGGGGCAGTCGAATTCTATAGGCTACGGGTCCACAACTCTCGATTATTTCGTAGGGACCAACATAACGGGGAGATAGTTTTCCTTTGACTCCAAATCGTTGTACACCCTTGGTTGGTGAAACTCGAAGGTAAACATGGTCACCAACTTCAAATTTTAGTGGCTTTCTCCTTCTGTCGAAATAGCTCTTTTGCCTGGATTGTGTGGCTCTAAGGTTTTCTTGTATTACTCTCACTTTTTCTTCTGCCTCGATTACCAAGTCTGGTCCAAATATTTTGCATTATCCGTTCTGTGACCAACTTAAAGGAGTTTGACACCTTCGCCCGTATAGGGCCTCAAATGGTGCCATTTTCAAACTCGTTTGATAACTATTGTTATATGAGAACTCTGCTAGGGATAGGCATTTGTCCCAATTCTTGTCATAGTGAATGACGCAAGCTCTAAGCATGTCTTCAAGAATCAATGTAGTACCAAGAGAAGCTTGCAATTGTTCCCAAAAGCGCGCTACAAACTGAGTACTACGATCGGAAATAATAGTCTTTGGTACTCCATGTAGGCAAACAATACGATCGAGATAAATCTCGGCATATTTCTTGGCAGTATAGGTGGTGTGTACCGGAAGACAATGTGCCGTCTTTGTGAGCCTATCAACGATAACCCATATAGAATCATGTCTCTGTGCGGTACTTGGCAATCCAACAATGAAATCCATACTTATGTCTTCCCATTTCCATGAGGGTATAGGCAAAGGTTGAAGTGTACCGGCTACTTTCAAGTGGTTGGCTTTTACTCTCTGACATGTGTCACATTCTGAGACATACTTAGCAATTTCTCTTTTCATTCTAGTCCACCAGAAATTTTGCTTAAGATCTTGATACATTTTGCTACTGCCGGGGTGAATAGAAAATTTGGAAAGGTGTGCCTCATCAAGAATTTGCTTACGGAGTTCATGATTCTATGGAACGACTATGCGACTTTCGAACCATAGAACTCCCTTATGGTCCTGGCGGAAACATTTGTATTTCTCTTCTCCTAGAGAGAGTTTTTGTTTGATGATCTTAACTCCTTCATCGTGTAGTTGTGCCACGATGATTTGATCTTGGAGAGTGGGCTCAACTGCGATGTGATGCAAGGTGCCTTGAGAAATCATTTCCAAACTAAGCTTTCTCATTTCTGAACATAATGTCTCATTATAGATTTCCACTGATAGGCTATGGCAATGGGCCTTACGGCTGAGTGCATCCGCGACTACATTAGCCTTGCCGGGGTGATAGTGCACCTCGAGGTCGTAATCCTTGATTAATTCTAGCCATCTTCTTTGTCTCATATTCAGATCGGCTTGGGTGAAGATATATTTGAGACTCTTGTGATCGGTGTAGATATTACAATGAGTGCCCATGAGATAATGTCTCCATTTTTTTAGAGCATGAATGACTGCTGCTAACTCGAGATCATGGGTTAGATAATTCTGCTCATGGGGCCGAAGGGCTCGTGAAGCATAGGCGATAACTCGATTTTCTTGCATAAGCACACAACCAAGACCAGTGCCAGATGCATCACAGTAAACATCGAACGGCTTGGTGTTATCGGGTTGAGCTAACACAGGGGCTGTAGTCAAATGTTCTCGGAGAGTGTGGAAAGCTTCTTCACACTTCTCATCCTACACAAACTTTACTCCCTTTTTCAATAGTTCAGTCATAGGCTTAGCAATTCCGGAGAAATCCGGAATGAAACGGCGATAGTAACCGGCTAAACTAAGAAAACTGCGAATCTGGTGCACAGAGGTAGGAGGTTTCCAATCCATCACTTCTTGTACCTTGCTGGGGTCAACGGCTATGCCTTCGCTGGAAATAGTGTAACCCAAGAATTTTACACTATCCAACCAGAATTCGCACTTAGAAAATTTAGCATAGAGCTAATGGTCTTTGAGGCGCTGAAGAACAATGTGCAGGTGCTTACCATACTCATCCTCATTCTTGGAATAGATAAGGATGTCGTCAATGAAAACTACGACAAACTTGTCGAGCTCGAGCATGAATACCGAATTCATGGGATACATGAAGTAGGCAGGGGCATTGGTGAGACCAAATGACATGACCAAGAATTCATATAGTCCATATCGTATGGAAAAGGCGGTCTTAGGAATATCGCATGGACGAATCTTTATCTGATGATATCCAGATCGAAGATCAATCTTTGAGAAAACTCTAGCTCCAGATAATTGGTCAAAGAGAACGTCGATGCGGGGAAGTGGGTATTTATTCTTAACGGTTACCGCATTGAGAGGTCGGTAGTCTAAACATAATCTTAAACTGTCATCCTTTTTCTTTACAAAAAGGGCTGG
Organism: Panicum miliaceum; assembly: GCA_032594955.1. Taxonomy (NCBI): domain Eukaryota; kingdom Viridiplantae; phylum Streptophyta; class Magnoliopsida; order Poales; family Poaceae; genus Panicum; species Panicum miliaceum. The sequence goes on from CM064062.1 coordinate 23,780,113, forward strand.
ACATCCCCAAGGTGATGCGCTAGGACAAATGAAACCCTTGTCCAGTAGTTTTTGGAGTTGTGTTTTCACTTCGGCCAATTCCTTAGGTGCCATCCTATAGGGTCTTTTGGGGATAGGTGCGGTGCCTGGTTGCAGTTCAATAACGAACTCAATATCCCTATCTGGTGGCATTCCTGGTAAGTCATCCGGAAAGACATCGGCATACTCGCATACCACTGGAATATCTTCTAGGTTGATTCCTTCCATCACAAAAGCACAAGAATTCGTGCACTCCCGGAACGGTAGGTAAAGGGTAGTGGTTCCGTGACTAGGTGAATTTATTTCAACAGCTCGGAAAGAAAGGTCCAGTATGACTCCATGCATAGTGTAACACCTCAGGTGTTTAACTTACGAATTAAGTCTCATTAGCTTAACACGACGCATAAATAACTAAGAAAGGTTTAAAAGAAAACGAATTATAAATTGGTTTGCGTTGGATTGAAAATGGTTGTGTATATGTGCATAAGTACATGTACTTTAATCAAACAAATTAAATAACTGTCACATCGATACAAACTTGGCTACGAAATTTAAATAGGCATATCATTATTGACTTGTTAAACAAAAGTCTAGTTGAAGCCTAGGAGTGAATGCAAATTTTTGCCCAGGAAATGACGTGCCCTCCGAATTATACTTTTGAGTTTTTCAAATAATTTCTAAACTAGAACTCAAATGAACTTTGGCCTGAAACAAAACTTATGTAACTTCTCATTTTGAACAACTTTCATGTTCAAGGATTTTTGAGTTACAACACAAAAATTTGAGAAACACTTGGATTTGCAAACCAGCCCCTGCCTTTTCTTCTATTTTCCATTGTAGACCCTTCTTCCTACGATCGCCCGACCCTATGCTTCGCCCGGTCCTCTCGTTTCGCCCGACCCTTTCGCTTCGCCCGACCCTCTCGTTCGCCTGACCCTTTCGCTTCGCCCGACCCTCTCGCTTCGCCCGACCCTCTCGCTTCGCCCGACCCCCGGCTTCGCCCGACCCTCGCCCGCCGTGCCGTCGCCGCAGGCCACTTGGCTGGCGATGCGTGACTGGCGCTAGGCGCCAAGCCAATGCCCACCCGCCGCGACCAGTCACACGCTCCCGTCGTGCCGCCCGCGCCCGCGCCTCGCAATCCAGTCCCGCCCTCCTCCCGCCTCTCTACTGCCTACAAAAGGCCGCACTGAGCCCCCCCTCGTGCGCCTAGACACCTGAACACTGCCGCCGCCACCATTACCGCCTCCGTGCACCACCCGCCCGTGGAGCCCCACTCCCCAGCCTTCCACTGCCCAAACCCATCGCCCAGCGAGCTTGCCCTCCCTCCACTGAAATTCACTGGCCTCTTCCTCGGCCAGCTCAACCGCCGGAGCACCGCCCACGCCGCCGCCGCTCCTTGCTGCTCCGTGGACAGCCCACTCTGGAGCTCCTCCGTCCCAGCCAAGCCTCGAAACGGGTACCCCTCGACGCCGCGAAGCTCATCGACCAGCCCACACCCTCCTCGCCGCCGCCCCTCTGCTCCGCGCCAACGAGCCACCTCCGGCCACTCCCAACCCCGACCAAGGCCACCCAAAGGTAGCCCTCACCTCCCTGGATCACCCCGACCATTTTTCCCTCGCCGCCGACGAACCCCCTCGCCGAAATCTGGCCGGCCGCCATGCCAGTGCCGCCTAGGGACCACATTGCTTTGATTGCAATCTTCCCAGGGACCTGCACGCAAGTTTCCAGGGACCCCTCTGTAAAAGAAAGTTTAAACTTTGTATTAAAAAATAGCAAAATTTTAAAATCCATATAATATCGTAGAAAAATAAAAAAAATACAAACTCAACTATTCTGGAATCTTTAGATGAAAATATACAACTTTTGTTACATGCATTTCTTCAGTTGCTTGCTAAATCTTGCTCTAAATTAAATGGAAGGTTTAATATACTTTAATTGTACCCACTGTTGTAGGCAAAGGCTAAATCCGAAAATTTAATAGTAGATTGGTTGCTTGAGTTTTAGGCCAGTGTAAAAATATTAGGACCAGAACCCATTTCTAACTAAACTTTTTGTTAAACCTTGTTTATGCCATGAAATAATAAAACTAATTATTACTGTTGTTATATTGTGATTCTTGTGGTGAAATTTTTTCAGAGCTGTTAGATTGATACCTAAATACCACAGAAAAAGTTTAGAACTTTTTTCCTTTCTGTAACCTATTTATATAATTTTGTGGTAGGAGAAATGCACTAATTCAAATAATTAGTTTTTTTGCTTGGAAAATTTTCAACTTTTTACTGTAGCACACTTTAGAGTAGCTCTTGCTGTATAAAAAGTTTCATACACAGAAACCTTGTAAAAAATCCCGTAGAAATTAATCTTTATTGAAGTAGGTGTACATTGTCCTATTTATTATGCTTTGTATCTTGCACAGTAAAATCTGAAAAATTTACAGTAACACATATATGGATAGATTAATCACCTGTAAAATTTTTTGTGTCAATACTTGAATGGTTTGTCCTGTATAAAAATAACTAGATTCTAGCAATGGTTGTGTAATTTATTTTTCATAATTATTCTGCTGCGTGAAAATGTCTGAATTTTTTTACAGAGCTTTTGTCTCTGCATAATGTGGTCTAAATAAAAATTTCATCACCAGAAGTTACCAAATCCAGAAGTTGTGTTTAATCCATGTTGTGCTGCGAAAACTAAATTTCCAATATAACACAACCCTTCTTGTTTAATGAAGTTAATAGTTTAAGTTATACTCTATTAACAATTGTCCAAAGAAATCTTAACTAAGTAACTTCACAACCAAATCGATGTTTGGTGGACTGCAACTTTTATCGTGAAGGAAAATAATCGTCATATACCATCACTATAACTTACACTTGTGCATTCATATAGAATCGACTACTCTCGCCGACAGAACGTACGAGCTGGTGCCCGCGTCCGAGAGTGAGCATCATGAAGCTCAAGTAAATCTAACTGAAGCTTTCGAAGACCCGAGCCCAAGTTCGGACGAGCCCTAGGCTAACTTTACCCAAGAATACAAGCCCCGGAGCATGAACCCTATTTTCCCAAACTTGTGCAACTTATTACTCTACTTTACTTGTGCATTAAGTTTATATGAGTTGAATGAAAACTTAGTCGCTTGATCCTAGGTACCCATGCTCTGAACACTAGATGTAAGGTTCGATAGAATGCTATGCTAATAGTACTCCGGTAAAAGCCGAGTGATTTCCTGTCACTCACGAGAATTTAGGAGTTGAATGTTTACTACATGTTGAAATCATAAGGTCGATGGATGGGGCTATGGTACGATGTTTATGTTGATGATTGAGGCCCCGTCTATTTAGTGAAAAATGCTAAGGCCGCAGTGTGTGGTAGTGGTGGTTAAGTCTTTGAACGTACTATCCACATGCCGAGAATATGGTAATCGGTAAGCTTAAGTACCGGATTGAAGCGAGGCCGGAATATAATCCCCACCGTCTTGAATTCGTTCACATCTTGCTAATGGCGGGTGCATGTGCCGCCATGGCTAGGCCATGGGGACGTGTAGTCGAGGGCGGTGGGCCTTTTCCGTGAAGCGGGAATTGAATGGAAAAGTTGCACGTGTGACTCTGTGAGTAACCACGTGACGTGTGTTTAGGTTTCCCTTGCAAGGTTAAGAAATTTGATTCGAATCATCCGTTTCTCGCGGTTATTGAGACTGCTTGACCCTTTTACCACATAGAGTAAGAAGAGGAACAATGATGATGATTAATCTTGTTGGATGAAAAATTAACTCTTTCACCATGTATGATATTGGATAGTTGCTTACCTAGAATGGTTAAAGAAAACTAGAACTTGGAGCTAAAATTTGAAAGTAAGGACCTACTCGTATATGCTTTTCGGCAAAACAAACCCCTCAAGCCAAAAGCCTTGCATGTCTAGGAGTCGGCTAAGTATATTCCACTAGTCAGGTAAACCTTGCTGAGTATTAGTATACTCAGCCTTGCTTGTGGCTTGTTTTCAGGTGAAACTTTCGAGGATATGATTGCTAGTTTGACTTGGCCTTGTACCCTTCCTCCTGGTTGGTCGGTGGAATGGGATACGCCCCCGGCCAACGGTGATAATGCCGAGTGATGTCTCGTATGAGCTTCATTGAGACATCCTGTATCGTCGAGTAGTTATCGTTATTTTTTTCGCTGCATTGAACTCTGAAGAACGCAATTATTTTGAACTCTGAAGTACCTTGTTTTTACAAATTTGAACTCCGTTGTAATAATAATTTATGATGAACCCTTTGGTGTAAAATTTGTGGAATGTTGTATCCTCTGGGCTCACCTTCGTGTGAGTACATGTATGTGTGGTTTCGATTAGCAAAAACCGTGGTTGTATCTGGAGGTTACCCAACAGACTAGTGGGTTATCCCGAGGGTCCAGGTGGCGCCTTTCTCTTCTTCTCGGCATAGTGAGCTGCAATACAATCCTCTTGGGTAATTGCCATGTTTACTAGCTCATTATATGTATCGGCCTTGACAAGGTTCAGTCGCTCCTTGAGTTTGGTACTCAATCCTCTGCGGAATTGATCCTATTTCTTAGCATCCGTGTCTGCGTGATAGCCTGCGTACTGGCACAGGTTGTTGAAGGCCTGAGCATACTGAAGTACAGTGCAGGTACCCTGAGTGAGAGCCAGAAACTCATTTAGCTTTCTTTCCATAAGACCTTCTGGGATATGGTGTGCTCGGAATGCAGTTTTGAACTCGTCCCAGGTGACGACGTGATCAGCCGGGAGCATAGCAAAGTAATTGTCCCACCAAAGACGAGCTGTACCGCGAAGTTGCTGAGCGGCATAGCGAGCCTTGTTTGCATCCGAACATGGGGCCACGAGTAGAGAAAACTTGGACTCGATTGTGCGAATCCAAGCGTCCGCATCCAAGGGTTCCTCCGTTTTGTGAAACAAGGGAGGCTGGGTCCCAAGGAAATCCGTGTAACCGGCAGCTTGAGGTTGGTGAACATTGTGTCCACCCCGCTGTTGGTTCTGTCCTTGCACGAGCTGGCGAAGCAACTCGGTTTGAGCGGCCATTACTTCCACCAAACTGGGTGGTGGTGGTGGCTGTGGTTGGGATCCACTAGCACTAGCACCAAAACCATCCGAGTTACCACGGGTTGCTCCAACCATCTGAAATGTGAATGTTTATCATTAGCAACGTGATCCATATTGCTTCCATGATTCAGAAGTATTAGCGCGGAAAAGTAGACTTCCGAAAGATCATGGATAGAATCGTGGACAGAATGCTGTCTGCCATAAGAAATTTATAACTCCTGGTAGGTTCATCCAAAATTGCTCATATTTTGGCAGTGGGTAGGAAATTTAGAGATGTACAACTTTGGTATTCATCTTAGATGCTAAATCGATGGCCAAGATGGTCGATAGATTCATTCTTTGCTTCGCTGGTTTGGCTGTTTTTCAGCAGGGCGAGTTATAGTATCTTGCCTATAACTCAGACTAGGAAGATCCAATAGTGCTGAAATTTTGTGGGAACCTAGATCAAAAAATTTAGGACAAGTTTGGTATTCAACACTCAGTCCATAATTGTAAGGAGACATGGGTAAAAATTCCGACAATTTTCTGCAATCGCAAATTCAACTGCTTTCCAATATCACAATCCAACCACCAAGTTTTTAGCCATGGCCTACATGATTAGAGTATCCAATGGTCAAGTTGTACCCATCACAAAAGAGGTACTCAACTCTTAGTTAGCCTATTACAACACTTGCCAAAAGTTAGGCTACACTATCGAGGAGTATATGCAAAAGTCCTCCTAGGTCATCGTCTAGAAGTCGTCGAGGTTGTTGACGGACGACTCGCTGTGAGTAGGAGAGTGAGCTCCCATCGGAGGTGGCTGTGGTGCCTCACCCTCAAAGTCCATACCTGAAACACCGTCAATCTCCTGTGGCTCCTCATCATCTTCCTCCATAGCCACCACGTCGGGAGGGGCATTCTGATCATGGTGCCACTGAAGGTGCACATTAGCATCCTCCAACTCAAGGTTCAGATCATGGAGCTGCTCCTCCAAGTGTGCTATCATGTCATCTCTCTCACCCATGAGAGTGTCGTGCTCCTAAACTTGGCCCTCAAGTTGGCCAATCCGGGTTTCTCTGTCCTCAAGTTCCTCACTGAGCTCCTTAATCTGCTCATCTCTAGTATCTGCCATCATGTGGTAGGCCTGTGCAAGATCAGCGAGCTGCACAAGCGCCTGACTCTGGAGAGTCTGAAGTCGGTACAGTACATTCATGCACCGCACGGAGGTCTCGATGGTCTCCTGGGCGTGAAAGTCTACCAAGTACTGTGAGTGTTGTATCCTGTTGAGCCAGAAGGGGTCGTTGTCCTGGGCAGCAGGGAACAAACCAATAGGAGTGAGCGTGACGGCCTCGGGGCACTGCGCACAGAAAGTGGTGAGCGCCCTCATGGCAGCAAGCTCCCAAGTATCGGCCAAACGGCGACCAACAGCCTTAATCACCAAAGCGGGCCACTCCGAGTGTAGTGGGTGCGGAAAGATGGTCACGTTAACACGGCACCGGGTAACTCCATTCTCTGCAAACTCCAGTCCGGTGTATTGTGGGAGAATTGGATAGCCCGCGGTGCGCAGAACATCCCACAAGATAGAGGCTAAGCCCTCCCAGTGGAGACACTGCGAGTGAATGCGTCCATCCTCATCCACCATCATGGCAACAGGCTCGGCCATCTGAACAAAAGATCAAATGGGTGAGATAGCGAAAAACCGTTAATAACACAATGAACAGGTTCTGGACAGTGCACTTAAATAGCCATATCTTTAACAATTCTTGTCCAAAAATTCTCAACTTTTACCAGAACATTTCTAACGTTTTTGTGAATAACTTTGCTAGTCAAGTCCAGAGCTAGATCAGGCTCTAAGATAGTCTTTCTCTTAAGGTTTTACTTTACTGTCTACCCAGAAATTTCAGTGAACAGTGGGCCAAGATTTCGTGCACCAGGGAAAATCTACCAAGCCAAAAATTACCAAATTTTAACAGTAGCTGCCTGAGTAAATTTACAACAAGTTTTGTGTTGAACACGTTTGCAGGAAACTGTAGTAAGGGGGCGTAAAAATTTATGTGGTAGAAGCGCTCATTTTGGGCAGAAACTGACATCTCCAAGTTTCGGGTGTTTGTCATTATCCATATGTTCAGAATTTTTCAAATTTAGAAAGGAGGTAGAATATAAATTTTGGAACAAAACTTTCAACATGAGTTTCTCCAGAAAGGATATTTTCTAAGCTTAATAAATCCATCTTTTCAGATATGGCAGAAATGTGACAGATTTGCTAGATAATTCTTATGCAAAGACAATTGTGTGGGCGCATGAACCTTACCACTCTCATGCATCGCATTTTCAATTTCATATTTATATAGTCATGATGCATGCACGTCCTATTCGTCCTCACAAAAAAAAATAATTGCCAAATAGCTTTGGTCTTACGAAGTTAGTTTCGGTGGCATAAACAATACGTCTCTCACTATAATAGCTAGTCAAGAATTCTCTAACCGTTCTTAAACTTATCGTAATCGCGGTTAGTGTACCTGCAGAAGATTGATATAGCATATATATATCCATTGAACCTTTCATGCCAGCACTCATGAAAGCGTCCGTATTCATTACTGTTCACTATAGGAATGGCATCCCTACAATTCCCGCCGTACAGACGACATTAACATACGATATCAAGATTGCGTATTCACGGGGGTACCGTCTTGAGACGGGGGTATGAAAAGCGATCGCCATACCCTGCGCCAAACCTTCTACTCCCAATATAATCATCTAATAGTTGGTATATTGGCAGCACCTCAAGTAAGCCACTGCTTGAGGGCAGCGTTCGGCTCGCATCACCGACAGGAAGGCCAAGCTCTCTTAGTTGGCTGAGGATTCTTACCTTCTTACCTTAGCGATGAGTGCGTCGTTACAGAAATTAAGGGTCGGTTGTGCATCAAAGTAAGTTTTGACAAGAAGTAATGTGCTGCAAGTCAGTTGATAATATTCATAAGTTAGATAGCCACTTAGTAACTTTCCCATAATCCTATAGGGCTTTACAAACTAGGTACCATCCTTAACGAAATAACCCACTGGTCTGTTGGGTAACCTCCAGATACAACCACGGTTTTTGCTGATCGAAACCACACATACATGTACTCACATGATGGTGAGCCCAGAGGATACAACATTCCACAAATTTTACACCACAGGGTTCATCATAAATTATTATTACAACGGAGTTCAAATTTGTAAAAACAAGGTACTTCAGAGTTCAAAATAATTGCGTTCTTCAGAGTTCAATGCAGCGAAAAAAATAACGATAACTACTCGACGATACAGGATGTCTCGATGAAGCTCGTACGAGACATCACTCGGCATTATCACCGTTGGCCGGGGGCGTATCCCATTCCACCGACCAACCAGGAGGAAGGGTACAAGGCCAAGTCAAACTAGCGATCATATCCTCGAAAGTTTCACCTGAAAACAAGCCACAAGCAAGGCTGAGTATACTAATACTCAGCAAGGCTTACCCGACTAGTGGAATATACTTAGCCGACTCCTAGACATGCAAGGCTTTTGGCTTGAGGGGTTTGTTTTGCCGAAAAGCACATACGAGCAGTCCTTACATTCAAGTTTTAGCTCCAGATTCTAGTTTTCTTTAACCATTCTGGGTAAGCAACTATCCAATATCATACATGGTGAAAGGATTAATTTTTCATCCAACAAGATTAATCATCCTCATTGTTCCTCTTCTTACTCTATGTGGTAAAAGGGTCAAGCAGTCTCAATAACCGCGAGAAACGGACGATTCGAATCGAATTTCCTAACCTTGCAAGGGAAACCTAAACACACGTCACGTGGTTACTCACAGAGTCACACGTGCAACTTTTCCCTTCAATTCCCGCTTCACGGAACAGGCCCACCGCCCTTGACTACACGTCCCCATGGACCCGGCCATGGCGGCACATGCACCCGCCATTAGCTAGATGTGAACGAATTCAAGACAGTGGGGAGTATATTCCGGCCTCGGTTCAATCCGGTACTTAAGCTTACCGATTTCCATATTCTCGGCATGTGGTTAGTACGTTCAAAGACTTAACCACCACTACCACACACTGCGGCCTTAGCATTTTTTTCACTAAACAGACGGGGCCTCAATCATCAACATAAATATCGTACCATAGCCCCATCCGTCGACCCTATGTTTGCAGCCTGTAGTAAACATTCAACTCCTAAATTCTCGCGAGTGACTGAAAATCACTCGACTTTTACCGGAGTCCTATTAGTATAGCATTCTATCGAACCTTACATCTAGTGTTCAGAGCATGGGTACCTAGGATCATGCAACTAAGTTTTCATTCAACTCCTATAAACTTAATGCACAAGTAGAATAGAGTATTAAGTTGCATAATTTAGAAAAATAGGGTTCATGCTCCGGGGCTTGCCTTCTTGGGTAAAGTTAGTTTGGGGCTCATCCGAACTCGGGTTCGGGTCTTCGAAAGCTTCAGTTAGATTCACTTGAGCTTCACGCTGCTCACTCTCGGACACGGGCACCAGCTCGTACGTTCCGTCGGCGAGAGTAGTCGATGGTAGATGATGATTATTTTCCTTCACGATAAAGTTGCAGTCCACAATAACAAAGATTTAGTTGTAAAGTTACTTAGTTACGATTTATTGGGCACACTTTAACAGAAGGGGGGTGGTGTTGTATTGGAAATTTAATTTTCACAGTATAAGCATGGATTAAGCACAAACACTGATCTAGGTAACTTCTAGAGATGAAATTTTTATTCAGAATACATTATGTAGAGATAAGACTACTGTAAAAATCTCAGGCATTTTCATGCAGCAGATAAATTATGAAAAAAGTATTACACAGCCACTGCTGGAACATAGTTATTTTTATACAGAACAAACCATTCATGTATTGATGCTAAAAAGTTTACAGGGTGTTAATCTGTCCATATATGTGTTACTGTATATTTTTCATATTTTAGTGAGCAAGATACAAGGCATAATAAATAGGACAAGCTACACCTATTTTAATAAAGATTAATTTCTACAGGATGTTTTACAGGGTTTCTTTGTATGAAAATTTTTATTCAGCAAGAGCTACTCTAAAGTGTTCCTTAGTAAAAAGATGAATACTTTCCAAGCTACTCTAAAGTGTTCCTCAGTAAAAAGATGAATACTTTCAAAGCACAGAAACTAATTATTTGAATTAGTGCATTTTTCCTACCACAAAATTATATAATTAGGTTGCAGAGATGAAAAAGGTACTAAACTTTTTCTGTGGTATTTAGGCATCAATTTAACAGCTCTGGAAAAGTTTCACAACATGAATCACAATATAACAGCAGTTACAAATTAGTTTTATTATTTCATGACATAAACAAGGTTTCACAAAAAGTTTAGCTAGAGATGGGTTTTGGTCCTAATATTTTTGCACTGGGCTACACATCAAGCAACCAATCTACTATCAAAAATTCCGATTCAGAACTGGTTTACAACAGTGGGTACAATTAAAGTATATTAAACTTTCTATTTAATTTAGAGCAAGATATATCAAACATCTGAAGAATTACATGTAACAAAAGTTGTAGATTTTCTTATAACGATTCCAGAACAGTTGAGTTTGTATTTTTCTGATGTTTCTACAATTTTATATGAATTTTACAAGTTCTCTATTTTTGAATTCAAAGTTTAAACACAGGTTTACAGTTATGCCCCTGAAAACTTGCGTGCAGACTCTTTTAAAGATTTCAATCGTTGCAATTGGGTCCCTGGGCGGCGCTGGCACGGTGGCCGGCCAAATTCCGGCAAGGGGGCTCGTCGGCGGCAAGGGGAAAAGGGTCGGGGAGATCTAGGGAGGTGAGAGCTACCTTGGAATGGCCTTGGTTGGGGTTGGGGGTGACCGGAGGTGGCTCGTCAACACGGAGCAGAGGGGCAGCGGCGGTGCGGAGCGTCGGCGACTGTACTCCGGCGAGGAGAGGAGAGCGTGGGCTTGTCGATGAGCTTCACGGCATCGAGGGAAACCCGTTTCGAGGCTTGGCTTGGATGGAGGAGCTTCGGAGTGGGCTGTCCACGGAGCAGCAGGGGAGCGGCGGCGGCGCGGGCGGTGCTGGCGGTGCTCTGGTGGTCGAGATGGCCGGGGAAGAGGCCGGTGAGCTTCCGTGGAGGGAGGGCAAGCTCGCTGGGCGATGGGTTTGGGCAGTGGGAGGCTGGGACTCCACGGGCTGGTGGTGCACGACTACGGTAATGGCAGCGGCAGCAGCGTCCTGGGGGTTTAGGCGCGCGCGAGTGGCCTGGTGTCGCCTTTTATAGTCTGCAGGAGGGAGGGAGAGGACCAGGCAAGGCTGGGGAGGGGCGGCACGACGGGGGCGCGGGCAGGGGATAGGGTGCTGAGGATTTGGCGTGGGGAGCGGGAGATCATGCGGCGCATGGGTTGGGTGAGGAGCTGCAGCAGCTGGGTTGCCGGGCGGCGAGCGCGGCGACTGGCGGGATGCGGCGGGGACACGGTCACGGCGTGGCTTGTCCATTGGGCGCGGCTGGCGGCGAGCAGAGGCGTGCGTCGCCGGCGTGCGCGTGGCGTGCGGGGACTGGGGAGGAGCGCGGGCGAGCAAGGCGCGGCCAGGCATTGGCTTGGCGCTTAGCGCCGGTCAGGCATCGCTGGCCAAGTGGCCTGTGGCAACTGCACGGCCGGCGGAGGGTCGGGTGCAACGGAGGGTCGGGCGAAGCGGAGGGTCGGGCGAAGCGCAGGGTCGGGCGAAGCGGAGGGTCGGGCGAAGCGGAGGGTCGGGCGAAGCGGAGGGTCGGGCGAAGCGGAGGGTTGGGCAAAGCGAAGGGTCGGGCGAAGCGGAGGGTCTGGCGAAGCGGAGGGTCTGAAGTAAAAATAGAAGAAAAGGCAGGGGCTGGTTTGCAAAGTCAAGTGTTACTCAAATTTTCGTGTTGCAACTGAAAAATCCTTGATCATAAAAGTTGTTCAAAATAAAAATTTACACAAGTTTTGTTTCAGGCCCAAGTTCATTTGAGTTTTAGTTTAGCAGTTATTTTAAAAACTCAAAAAGTATGACTCGGAGGGCACGTCATTTCCTGGGCAAAAATTTGCATTTACTCTTAGGCTTCAACTAGACTTTTGTTTATCATGTCAAAAATGATGTGTCAGCACGACGTCAGTAGGGGGTCCGGGTAGGCTGACGTCAGCATGGCCCATGCTGACCTCAGCGTTGACTCAGTCAACGTTGACCGGGTCAATGGGGCAACGGTTGTCAGGTCAGAAAGGGTCCACTGGTCAGTCTCACAACGTCGTTGATGTGCAGGGCCCGCATGTCAACTCGGGTTTTTAAAAGAAAAGGGGAAAGGGTTGCGGCTCGGGTTGGTGGGCCTTATCATTCGGTTGGCTTAGCCGGCCCAACATGGCTCGGCTCGGACCTCGGCTAATGGCTTGGCCTGCTAGTTGTGGGCTGGCTCCATCAGCTTGGCCCACAGCTCGCAGGCCGGCTTAGGTCATGGCTCACGGGTTGGCTGGGTGGCAGGCCGGCTCGTCGGGTAGGCTCGGCTTGGGGTGGCTAACCCTCACGGCTCATAAGACGACTAAACGGGCTGGCGGCAACATGCCATCTGGATAGTAGATCTTAGCCTGAAAAGGTTAGCAGGTCGGTTGGCTCTTTGACCGGCCCATATGGCCCTCGTCTCTCTCTCTCTCTCCCTCAACCTTCTCAACTCTCTCTGGCTCCCCGGGCCTGCATGTCGGCGGTGTCACCCCGTGCTGACAGGCAGGGCCCGGTCGTCAGCGGGTGCGGGATCCGGTGTGATAGCTGGATCCAGTGCAGGCAACTGCGTGCGTGGCCGTGTTTGTGAGGTGTGTGCGCTAGGGGGATGGTGCGTGTGGAGCGGTGTGGTGTACCCCCAGGGCGTTCGGTGGAATGCCGGAGAGGGGCTGGCGCGTGCCAAACCACGGTGGCGTGGTGTTGATAGGGGCCGGTCTTGGTCACCATTGTCGTGCCATTGCCATGGATTAGGGTGGCTTAGGTAGATCGAGGCCGAAGATAGGCCCTTTGGCTAGCTTGGCTCGGGTTCGATCACGCGCGCGTGTGTCTGGTATTCCAGACCCGCGGCGGCGTCACGGCGGTCAGGAACCGAGGTTAAGGCAAGCGCGCGTGCGAGTTGTCAGCCTAACCGAGGTCGCAACGCGGCTGTGGCGCGTGCGGCGCTCCGGCAAGCCGAGCTGCCACGGCGTCGGGCTGCAAGGGATGGAACGGGGTCGACGGTGAGGCCCCAGCACAAAAATGAGGTAGGATGGGGTTCCTAGGGTCCACCACGGCGGGCTCTTCGGCGACCCAAAGCATCACGCCGATAGCATGGGGAAGATGGGGAACGGCGGCGAACCTACTTGTCGGATTGAAGAGGAAAGGGGGCGACGCCGTGATGAGTCGAAGCAGAGAAGCGGTCGATGCCGTGCAGTGCAGCGCAACAGCGTTGCTATTGACGATCGGGGCGCAGGTGTGGGGAGGGTCTGTCCGCATGGCAGCGGTTCTCTTCCTTGGTTTGACGAAGGTGGCGGCTTCGGGCTCTGGCGGCATCGTCGGCTTCCACACATCCTCCTCCTTCTTTCCCCCTTCTACTTCTCCTCCCTCTGGTCCCCCGGCTCGGTGGTGCCCCACGGGCGGTGGTCCTTCCTTTGCCTTCCCCTCCTCTACTCTCTCTCCTCCCCTATTCCCCTTCTCCCTTCTCTAATGGCGGCGGCGGCCGAGGGAGGCCTTCCAAAGGCTGCTAGGGTTTCGAGCGGCGGCTGCGCGGGGTCTTATAGTTGGGGGGGGGGGGGGGGGGGGGGCGCAGCGGCTAGGGTTGGCGTGGCCGGGGCACGAGGGAAGGCGGCGATTTTCGCCGTTCGTGCCACGGACGCGTGGCTCGCAACCGGGGTCCTTAGCTAGGGTTTGCAGGCGCGCGCGGAGCGATTGTGGCGCGGGGCTGTGGTGGCCGACACAAAGGCGCGGGCGGTTGCGCTCCCGTGTCGCGGAGCGGCGACAGGCGGGCCACGGGCTGACGCGAGTGAGGCAGAGGTGGTTGAGAGGGCGTGCCGGTGTGGGAGGCGAGACGGAGGAAGGAGAAAGCTGGTCTGTGGTACCAGCTCGTCAGCGGCCTGGAGTGGGGAAAGGGTGAAGGCGGGTGCGGCTGGTGGCGGCGAGATGGGCTGGCTGGTGCTGGCCCAGTTCACGGGCCGCACGCGGAGCGGCAGGTTGGGCTGAGGCGTTAGCAGGCCGTGCTGGCTAGGATAGGTAGCAGGCCCAAGTGTGGCTTTGTGCTAGGGTCGTAGGCCGAAATGGCGAGCTGCGCTGGCTGTGCGGGTTGGGCTGCAACCTAGGCTTTGTTACATTGATATTTGTAATTTGTTTTCATTAGGTACATGTTCAATTAATTTGACTATATTATTCTTCCTTGTATTTGCTTACTTTTTTGTCGTTTATGCAGGATGACGGTGCCGCATCTTCTAGATCCGTTTTACGAGCAGAACCACCGAGGACGACGCATCTCGGAGGGGGAGGTAACGAGTTCATATTGTAGTCTAACTAACTTGTTAAGTGTGACTGCTTTCTTTAATGTTGTTATTGTTTCTTGTCTCTAAATTCAATCATTGGTAAGCACACAGCTGATAGAATTTTTTTACCGTAATATGTTAGGACATCTACTTTCATTAGTCTTTGACACTGGCTAATCACAAATATTGGTGCACAAAGCTTAGAGATACCTTAAAGTTTTCTTGAGGCTAGCCGTAGTTGTGAAGAACGCATTTGAGATGCATCATTTGTTCGGTTGCTGCATTGCAGAGTCAAATACCATGGCCATACATCATTTCTAGATCAGTGCTAGAATAAAAACTATCACATTCCTTGTATATTACAGATGATCTTATTGAGCATTTAAGATGGTTCCTTATCTGTTCGTATAGCCACTGTTGAAAGTACTAGTACTATAATAAATTGTTTTGCAGGAACTGGCCCCCCTTCGTCTTCGAACCCATGACAAGTTCCAGGGCATGTGATACAACAAGAGGTACAATCCTCTCCTACAGAGGGTAGGCCTCGACGTCGTATCGTACCAGGTTCGCCGCGGGTTGCCTTCCTTCAACCCCGCGGCGATCACAGCTTTCGTTGACATGTGCAATCAACGACTCTTAAACAACTTCAAGATGTCATTTCAGTTATATTAAGTACTGGCGATTGTTTGTTCCACATGTTCATGTAGGTGGAGGCTGGAAACCCATAGTTTCCACCTTCCCTGTGGCGAGATGACAGTGACGCTGCAGGACGTCTAGAAGATACTTGGGCTCGGTGTTAGAGGCTGTCCAGTAACCGGGCAGTGCAGGCCGGACGGTTGGAGGGCTCGAGTGGAGGCCTTCCTCGGGAGAGAGCTTCGTAAAGCGGGACCAGCTACCCAGACCTCGGGTGTTCCTATCAGCTGGATTCAGGAGCGCTTTGCGCAGTGTCCTGTTGGTGCGGACGCCCAAACAGTTACCCAGTACTGCCGGGCTTGGATCTTTCACTTGTTTGAGTGTGTTCTTTTCCCAGACAGCACAGGTAACAGTGTGTTTTCGATTTTAGTTTTGTACAATACCATTATGAGTTGAATAACATTTCGGAAGTATCTCATTTCCATTTCATATGAATAAACATTCGTGCAGGTGATAGTGCGTCTTGGATGTACCTACCTTGCTTGACGGATTGGGACACTGCGGGGGGGTACAGCTGGGGGTCAGCAGTCCTATCCTTCCTATACCGTCAGCTCTGTGAGGTGTGTCGGCGCTCATCACAGAACAGGTCCGTAGGCGGTTGTCTCTTCCTGTTGCAGATTTGGATGTGGTCACGACTACCTGTGGGTCGGCTCACGGTTCTTGCTCCACGTGCTTGGTTCGACATGCATGACCCTCAGCTACGATCGACCGTAGCCTACCTGTGGGATCAGTTAGAGTTCCTTTCGCCATACAAGCACGGGCTTACGTCGAGTACGCAAACGAGATTGACGCACTGACGCCCTCCTTGGTGAGTTCAATTTGCTTAAGTCCCACAATTGTTTGAGTTGGTTGACACTCTTTCAATTTGCTTAACTACGATAATTGTTTGAAATGAGTTCAATTTTGTGTAGGTGACTTGGCACCCGTATGATGACATAATCCTCGGTCAACTTTAGTTGAGCAACATGTGCTACACGAACGATGATCTGTACAGGATGACGTGCCCTCTGATCTGCTTCTACGCTGTTGAGTACCACCTGCCAGACAGAGTTGCTCGGCAGTTTGGGTTGCGACAGGAGTGGCCTGTGCCTCCGTTCTCGACGTCGATTGAATTACATGTGTAAGTGCCATCTAAATTTCTGATTCATGTATCCAATTATTGTCAACGTTGTTTCTTTCTTAACGACTGTTGCAATTACTACGTTACAACATGCTTCTTTGCTATTACAGGATCGATCGTTAGAGGCAGAAAAAGATGACAAATTTTGAGACCCTGCACTGCACGTACATCGACGAATGGGACCTCTTTGACGAGAACATCAACGAAAATGAAGAGCCGCATACGAACTCCAACTTCCGCGTGTACCTTGCTTGGTACTTGGGTGCGACACGGACCAAGCTGAAGGGGCAATGGACTCAAATGGACTACAAAGACATCAAGTGGGGACCTTGTGACCCGAGCAGGGACCGTGGTGGGGGTTGCATCAATCTTAGACTGTGGCAGAACCACCTGAATTAATCCGGTTCAAGCGCGCTAACCATCACCACGAGGGCAATCAGGGCTAATTCGCACTTCAAACGGAGTAATTCATTGGTCTGTCGGGTAACCTCCCGATACAACCATGGTTTTTGCCGATCGAAACCACACATACATGTACTCACATGAGGGTGAGCCCAGAGGATACAACATTCCACAAATTTTACATCACAGGTTCATCATAAATTATTATTACAACTGAGTTCGAATTCGTAAAAAAAAAGGTACTTCAGAGTTCAAAGTAATTATGTTCTTCAGAGTTCAATGCAGTGGAAAAATAACGATAAACTACTCGACGATACAGAATGTCTCAATGAAGCCCGTACGAGACATCAGTCGGCATTATCACCGTTGTCCGGGGGCGTATCCCATTCCACCGACCAACCAGGAGGAAGGGTACACGGCCAAGTCAAACTAGCAATCAGATCCTCAAACGTATCACCTAAAAACAAGCCACAAGCAAGGCTGAGTATACTAATACTCAGCAAGGCTTACCCGACTAGTGGAATATACTTAGCCGACTCCTAGACATGCAAGGCTTTTGGCTTGAGGGGTTTGTTTTGCCGAAAAGCATATACAAGTAGGTCCTTACTTTCAAATTTTAGCTCCAGGTTCTAATTTTCTTTAACCATTCTAGGCAAGCAACTATCCAATATCATACATGGTGAAGGAATTAATTTTTCATCCAACAAGATTAATCATCATCATTGTTCCTCTTCTTACTCTATGTGGTAAAAGGGTCAAGCAATCTCAATAACCGTGAGAAACGGACGATTCAAATCGAATTTCTTAACCTTGCAAGGGAAACCTAAACACACGTCACGTAATAACTCCAAGAGTCACACATGCAACTTTTCCCCTTTCTTCCTGGGTTGTGGATCAGGGCCACCATCCGAGACTACAGAGCCTAGCTCTACACCCACCATGTGCGAGCATGGAACCGAAGTGGAGAGGGTGGGATGCTGTCCACTTGCCGGTCCGATTAGGTACTTAAGCTTACCGATTATCATATTCTCGGCATGTGGTTAGTACGTTCAAACGCTTAACCACCACTACCACACACTAAAGAGACGGGGCCTCAATCATCAACATAAACATCGTACCATAGCCCCGTACGTCGACCTTATGTTTGCAGCATGTAGTAAATAATCAACTCTTAAATTCTCGCGAGTGATAGGAAATCACTCGACTTTTACCGGAGTTCTATTAGCATAGCATTCTATCGAACCTTACATCTAGTGTTCAGAGCATGGGTGCCTAGGATCATGCAACTAAGTTTACATTCAACTCCTATAAACTTAATGCACAAGTAGAATAGAGTATTAAGTTGCATAATTTAGAAAAACAGGGTTCATGCTCCGGGGCTTGCCTTCTTGGGTAAAGTTAGTTTGGGGCTCGTCCGAACTCGGGTTCGGGTCTTCGAAAGCTTCAGTTAGATTTACTTGAGCTTCACGCTGCTCACTCTCGGACGCGGGCACCAGCTCGTACGTTCCGTCGGCAAGAGTAGTCGATTCTATATGAATGCACAAGTGTAAGTTGTAGAGATGGTATATGACGATTATTTTCCTTCACGATAAAGTTGCAGTCCACAATAACATAGGTTTGTTGTAAGGTTACTTAGTTACGATTTCTTGGGCAATCTTTAACAGAAGGGGTGGTGTTGTATTGGAATTTAATTTTTCTAAGCACAACATGGATTAAGCACAAACACTGATCTAGGTAACTTCTGGTGATGAAATTTTTATCCAGAGTACAATATGCAGAGATAAGACTACTGTAAAAATTTCAGACATTTTTATCTAGCAGAATAATTATGAAAAATGTAATACACAGCCACTGCTAGAACATAGTTATTTTTATATAGAACAAACCATTCTTGTATTGATGCTAAAACTTTTACAGGGTGTTAACCTATCCATATATGTGTTACTGTAAATTGTTCAAATTTTACTGTGCAAGATACAAAGCATAATAAATAGGACAAGATACACTTATGTTAATAAAGATTAATTTCTACAGGATGTTTTACAGGGTTTCTGTATATGAAACTTTTTATACAGCAAGAGCTACTCTAAAGTGTCCCTTAGTAAAAAGATGAACACTTTCAAAGCATAGAAACTAATTATTTGAATTAGTGCTTTTTTCCTACCACAAAATTATATAACTAGGTTGCAGAGAGGAAAAAGGTTCTAAACTTTTTCTGTGGTATTTAGGCATCAATTTAACAGTTCTGGAAAAGTTTCACAACATGAAACACAATATATTACAAATTAGTTTTATTATTTCATGGCATAAACAAGGTTTATTAAAAATTTTAGCTAGAGATGGGTTCTGGTCCTAATATTTTTAACTGGCCCACACATCAAGCAACCAATCTACTGTCAAAAAATCATATTCTGAACTGTCTACAACAGTGGGTACAATTAAAGTCTATTAAACATTCCATTTAATTTAGAGCAAGATTCAGGAAGCAACTGAAGAAAAACATGTAACAAAAGTTGTAGATTTTCATCTAACGATTCCAGAACAGTTGAGTTGTATTTTTTCAATTTTTCTATGATTTTATATGAATTTTACAAGTTCGTTGTTCTTGAAATCAAAGTTTAAACATAGGTTTACAGATATGCCCCTGGAAACTTGCGTGCAGACTCTTTTAAAGATTTCAATCGTTGCAATTGGATCCCTAGGCGGCACTGGCATGGCGGCCGGCCAGATTCCGGCGAGGGGGCTCGTCGGCGGCGAGGGGAGAAGGGTCGTGGAGATCCAGGGAGGTGAGAGCTACCTTGGGGTGAGCTTGGTCGGGGTTGGGGGTGACCGGAGGTGGCTCGTCGGCACGGAGCAGAGAGGGGGCGGGGGCGGTGCGGAGCGTCGGCGACGGTGCTCAGGCGAGGATGGGAGAACGTAGGCTGGTCGATGAGCTTCGCGGCGTTGAGGGGAAACCGATTCGAGGCTTGGCTTGGACGGAGGAGCTTCGGAGCGGGCTGTCCGCGGAGCAGCAGGGGAGCGGTGGCGGCGCGGGCGGCGCTGGCGGTGCTCCGGCGGTCGAGATGGCCGGGGAAAAGGCCGGTGAGCTTCAGATGAGGGAGGGCAAACTTGCTGGGTGACAGGTTTGGACAGTGGGAGGCTGGACGATGGGACTCCACGGGCGGGTGGTGCACAGCAGCGGCAATGGCAGCGGCGGCGGCGTTCTGGTGGGTTGAGGCACACGCGAGTGGCCTTGCGTCGCCCTTTCTAGGCTGCAAGAGGGAGGGAGAGAACCGGGCAACGCTGGGGAGGGGCGGCACGACGGGGGCGCGTTACTGGTCGCGGTGGGCGGCGAGCAGAGCCGGCGCGGCGTCCGGCGGGCGCGGGCAGGGGATTGGGCGCTGAGGATTTGGCGTGGGGAGCGGGAGATCAAGCGGCGCGCGGGTTGGACGAAGAGCTGCAGCAGCTGGCTTGCCGGGGTGGCGAGCGTGGCGACTGGCGGGACGCGGCGGGGACACGGGCACGGCGCGGCTTGTCCATTGGGCGCGGCGGGCGGCGAGCAGAGGCGCGCTTCGCCGGCGTGCGCGTGGCGTGCGCGGACTGGGGAGGAGCGCGGCATGGGGAGGAGCGCGCGCGAGCAGAGCGTGGCCAGGTATTGGCGTGGCGCCTAGCGCCGGTCAGGCATTGCCGGCCAGGTGGCCTGCGGCGACTGCGCGACGGGCGTAGGGTCGGGCGAGTGTAGGGTCGGGCGAGCGGAGGGTCGGGCGAAGCGGAGGGTCGGGCAAAACGTAGGGTCTACGATGAAGCGTAGGGTCGGGCGAAGCGAAGGGTCGGGTGAAACGTAGGGTCAGGCGAAGCGGAGGGTCGGGCGAAGCGGAGGGCCTGAAGTGAAAATAGAAGAAAAGGCTAGGGCTGGCTTGCAAAGTCAAGTGTTACTCAGATTTTCGTGTTGCAACTCAAAAATCCTTGAACATGAAAGTTGTTCAAAATGAAAATTTACACAAGTTTTGTTTCGGGCCCAAGTTCATTTGAGTTTTAATTTAGCACTTATTTTAAAAACTCAAAAAGAATGACTCGGAGGGCACGTCATTTCCTGGGCAAAAATTTGCATTCACTCCTAGGCTTCAACTAGACTTTTGTTTATCATGTCAAAATGATGTGTCTATTCAAATTTCGTGGCCATGTTTGCATCGATGTGAAAGTTATTTAATTTGTTTGATTAACGTACATGTACTTATGCACATATACCCAACTATTTTTAATTCAAAGCAAAACCAATTTATAATTTGTAATTTAAACACCCGAGGTGTTACAGCCTTCCCCCCTTAAAAAGAATCTTGCCCCGAGATTCGGTCAATAGGCCTAGTGTGGATAGTGTGTTTACCTTCGGTAGAGTTGAGAAAACCAGGGAAATTTTGGTTTAGATAGCTTTCGGTTTCCCATGTGGCTTCTTCTTCAGTGTGATGATTCCATTAAATTTTGTACATTTTAATCACTTTCCTTCTAGTGCTTCTTTCTTTTCGATCCATGATTTGGATAGGATACTCAACATATGAGAGGTCGGGCTCTACCACTACTTCTTGTTGTTCCACAACCTCGGTAGGGACTCGAACACACTTCTTGAGTTGAGACACATGAAAGACATTATGGATGGCTGCAAGCTGAGGGGGCAGTCGTATTCTATAGGCTACGGGTCCACAGCTTTCGATGATTTTGTAGGGACCAACATAACGGGGAGATAGTTTTCCTTTGACTCTGAATCGTTGTACACCCTTGGTTGGTGAAACTCGAAGGTAGACGTGGTCTCCTTCTGTCGAAATAGCTCTTTTGCCTGGATTGTGCGGCTCTAAGGTTTTCTTGTATCACTCTTACTTTTTTTTCTGCCTCGATTACCAAGTCTGGTCCAAATATCTTGCGTTCTCCGGTCTATGACCAACTTAAAGGAGTTTGACACCTTCATCCGTATAAGGCCTCAAATGGTGCCATTTTCAAACTCGCTTGGTAGCTATTGTTATATGAGAACTCTGCTAGGGATAGGCATTTGTCCCAATTCTTGCCATAGTGAATGACGCAAGCTCTAAGCATGTCTTCAAGAATTTGGTTTACTCTTTCAGTTTGTCCATCAGTCTAGGGATGATAGGCTGAGCTTCGAATCAATTTAGTACCAAGAGATGCTTGCAATTGTTCCCAAAAGCGCGCTACAAACTGAGTACCACGATCGGAAATAATGGTCTTTGGTACTCCATGTAGGCAAACGATGCGATCGAGATAAATCTCGGCATATTTCTTGGCAGTATAGGTGGTGTGTACTGAAGAAAATGTGCCGTCTTTGTGAGCCTATCAACGATAACCCATATGGAATCATTTCTCTGTGCGGTACTTGGCAATCCAACAATGAAATCCATACTTATGTCTTCCCATTTCCATGAGGGTATAGGCAAAGGTTGAAGTGTACCGGCTACTTTCAAGTGGCTGGCTTTTACTCTCTGACATGTGTCACATTCTGAGACATATTTAGCGATTTCTCTTTTCATTCTAGTCCACCAAAAATTTTGCCATATCTCTTGATACATTTTGCTACTGCCGGGGTGAATAGAAAATTTGGAAAGGTGTGCCTCATCAAGAATTTGCTTACAAAGCTCATGATTCTTTGGAACGACGCTGCGACTTTCGAACCATAGACCTCCCTTATGGTCCTGGCGGAAACATTTGTATTTCTCTTCTCCTAGAGAGAGTTTTTGTTTGATGATCTTAACTCCTTCATCATGTAGTTGTGCCATGATGATCGGGTCGTGAAGGGTGGGCTCGACTGAGATGTGATTCAGAGTGCCTTGGGAAATCATTTCCAAACTAAGCTTCCTCATTTATGAACATAATGTCTCATTATAGAATTCCACTGATAGGCAATGGCAATGGGCCTTACGGCTTAGTGCATCCGCGACTACATTGGCCTTGCCGGGGTGATAGTGCACCTCGAGGTCATAATCCTTGATTAATTCTAGCCATCTTCTTTGTGTCATATTCAGATCAGCTTGGGTGAAGATATATTTGAGACTCTTACTATTAGTGTAGATATTACAATGAGTGCCCATGAGATAATGTCTCCATATTTTTAGAGCATGAATGATTGTTGCTAACTCGAGATCATGGGTCGGATAATTCAGCTCATGGGCCTGAAGGGCTCGTGAAGCATAAGCGATAACTCAATTTTCTTGCATAAGCACACAACCAAGACCAGTGCCAGAAGCGTCACAGTAAACATCGAACGGCTTAGTGTTATCGGGTTGAGCTAACACAGGGGCTATAGTCAAATGTTCTCTAAGAGTGTGGAAAGCTTCTTCACATTTCTCATCCCACACAAACTTTACTCCCTTTTTCAATAGTTCAGTCATAGGTTTAGCAATCCTGGAGAAATCCGGAATGAAACGGCCAAAGTAACCGACTAAACCAAGAAAACTGCAAATCTGATGAACAGAGATAGGAGGTTTCCAATCCATCACTTCTTGTACCTTGCTGGGGTCAACGGCTATGCCTTCGCTGGAAATAGTGTGACCCAAGAATTTCACACTATCCAACCAGAATTCGCACTTAGAAAATTTAGCATAGAGCTGATGGTCTCTGAGACGCTGAAAACAATGTGCAGGTGCTTAGCGTGCTCTTCCGCATTCTTGGAATAGATAAGGATGTTGTCAATGAAAACTACGACGAATTTGTCGAGCTCGGGCATGAATACCGAATTCATGAGATACATGAAATAGGCAGGGGCATTGGTGAGACCAAAGCACATGACCAAGAATTCGTATAGTCCATATCGTGTGGAAAAGGCAGTCTTAGGAATATCGCATGGACGAATCTTTATCTGATGATATCCAGATCGAAGATCAATCTTTGAGAAAACTCTAGCCCAAATAATTGATCAAAGAGAACGTCGATGCGGGGAAGTGGGTATTTATTCTTAACGGTCACCGCCGCCGCCCCTCTGCTCCGCGCCGACGAGCCACCTCCGGTCACCCCCAACCCCAACCAAGCCCACCCCAAGGTAGCTCTCACCTCCCTGGATCTCCACGACCCTTTTCCCTTCGCCGCCGATGAGCCCCCTCGTCGGAATTTGGCCGGCCGCCGTGCCAGCACCGCCCAGGGACCCAATTGCAACGATTGAAATCTTTAAAGGAGTCTGCACGCAAGTTTCCACGGGCATATCTGTAAACCTGTGTTTAAACTTTGATTTCAAAAACAACGAACTTGTAAAATTTATATAAAATCAACTGTTCTGGAATCGTTGGATGAAAATCTACAACTTTTGTTACATGTTTTTCTTCAGTTGCATGCTAAATCTTGCTCTAAATTAAATGAAAAGTTTAATAGACTTTAATGGTACCCACTGTTGTAGACCAGTTCAGAATCTAATTTTTTGACAGTAGATTGGTTGCTTGATGTGTAGGCCAGTGTAAAAATATTAGGACCAGAACCCATCTCTAGCTAAACTTTTTAATAAACCTTGTTTATGCCATGAAATAATAAAACTAATTTGTAACTGCTGTTATATTGTGTTTCATGTTGTAAAACTTTTCCAGAGCTGTTAAATTGATGCCTAAATACCACATAAAAAGTTTAGAACCTTTTTCCTCTCTGAAACTTAATTATATAATTTTGTGGTATGAAAAATGCACTAATTTAAATAATTAGTTTCTGTGCTTGGAAAGTGTTCATCTTTTTACTGAGGGACACTTTAGAGTAGAAACCCTGTAAAACATACACAGAGTGGAAAGTGTTCATACACAGAAACCCTGTAAAATATCCTATAGAAATTAATCTTTATTAACATAAGTGTATATTGTCCTATTTATTATGCTTTGTATCTTGCACAGTAAAATCTGTACAATTTACAGTAACACATATATGGATAGATTAACACCCTGTAAAAGTTTTAGCAACAATACAAGAATGGTTTGTTCTGTATAAAAATAACTAGGTTCTAGCAGTGGCTGTGTATTACATTTTTCATAATTATTTTGCTGCATAAAAATGTCTGAAAATTTTTATAGTAGTCTTATCTCTGCATATTGTACTCTGAATAAAAATTTCATCACCAGAAGTTACCTATATCGGTGTTTGTGCTTAATCCATGTTGTGCTTAGAAAAATTAAATTCCAATACAACGCCACCCCTTCTGTTAAAGATTTCCCAAGAAATCGTAACTAAGTAACCTTACAACAAACCTATGTTATTGTGGACTGCAACTTTATCGTGAAGGAAAATAATCGTCATATACCATCGCTACAACTTACACTTGTGCATTCATATAGAATCGACTACTCTCGCCGACGGAACGTATGAGCTGGTGCCCGCGTCTGAGAGTGAGCAGCGTGAAGCTCAAGTGAATCTAACTGAAGCTTTCGAAGACCCGAACCCGAGTTCGGATGAGCCCCAAACTAACTTTACCCAAGAAGGCAAGCCCCGGAGCATGAACCCTATTTTTCTAAATTATGCAACTTAATACTCTATTCTACTTGTGCATTAAGTTTATAGGAGTTGAATGAAAACTTAGTTGCATGATCCTAGGTACCCATGCTCTGAACACTAGATGTAAGGTTCGATAGAATGCTATACTAATCGGACTCTGGTAAAAGTCGAGTGATTTTCTGTCACTCGCGAGAATTTAGGAGTTGAATGTTTACTACATGCTGCAAACATAAGGTCGACGGACGGGGCTATGATACGATGTTTATGTTGATGATTGAGGCCCCGTCTATTTAGTGAAAATGGCTAAGGCCGTAGTGTATGGTAGTGGTGGTTAAGTCTTTGAACGTACTAACCACATGCCGAGAATATGGTAATCGGTAAGCTTAAGTACCTAATCGGACCGCCAAGTGGACAACATCCCACCATCTCAACTTCGGTTCCATTCGCGCACATGGTGGGTGCAGAGCTAGGCTCTGTAGTCTCGGATGGTGGCCCTGATCCACAACCCAGGAAGAAAGGGGAAATGTTGCACGTGTGACTTTTGGAGTTGTTACGTGACGTGTGTTTAGGTTTCCCTTGCAAGGTTAAGAAATTCGATTCGAATCGTCCGTTTCTCGCGGTTATTGAGACTGCTTGACCCTTTTACCACATAGAGTAAGAAGAGGAACAATGATGATGATTAATCTTGTTGGATGAAAAATTGATTCCTTCACCACGTATGATATTGGATAGTTGCTTACCTAGAATGGTTAAAGAAAATTAGAACCTGGAGCTAAAATTTGAAAGTAAGGACCTACTTGTATATGCTTTTCGGCAAAACAAACCCCTCAAGCCAAAAGCCTTGCATGTCTAGGAGTCGGCTAAGTATATTCCACTAGTCGGGTAAGCCTTGCTGAGTATTAGTATACTCAGCCTTGCTTGTGGCTTGTTTTCAGGTGATACGTTTGAGGATCTGATTGCTAGTTTGACTTGGCCGTGTACCCTTCCTCCTGGTTGGTCGGTGGAATAGGATACGCCCCCGGCCAACGGTGATAATGCCGAGTGATGTCTCGTACGGGCTTCATTGAGACATTCTGTATCATCGAGTAGTTTATCGTTATTTTTCCACTGCATTGAACTCTGAAGAACGAAATTACTTTGAACTCTGAAGTACCTTGTTTTTTTTATACAAATTCGAACTCAATTGTAATAATAATTTATGATGAACCTGTGATGTAAAATTTGTGGAATGTTGTATCCTCTGGGCTCACCCTCATGTGAGTACATGTATGTGTGGTTTCGATCGGCAAAAACCGTGGTTGTATCGGGAGGTTACCCGACAGACCAATGGATTACTCCGTTTGAACTGCAAATTAGCCTTGATTGCCCTCGTGGTGATGGTTAGCACGCTTGAACCGGATTAATTCAGGTGGTTCTGCCACATAGACCGAGTGGTAAGTTAACGTAACAGTCCTTTTGATTAATGCATCACAATAATGATATTCGACTCATTATAACTTGTTTCACTTGTTTGCAGGGCTATGCACTGAAGCAGTCGGTGCTTGACATCGAATACTTCCCAAGGACAGAAGTGGATGTGTCGGCACTCAACAACTTTTTTAACTCCACTTGATCCCAATGCACTAAGTTAACGTTGTACTCCAGCGACTAGCATGTCGGCTTCGCCGTGCTGCCGCTCATTGTGGTTGCAGGACTATGCCTGCAGTGGACGTGCAGGGGCCATCGCCACAACGTTCTGACACCATTGCAGGAGTCGATACTTCTATGCCAGGAGTTGCAGGATCAGGAGGCCAGAGCTCGTCCACACAGCCTACATTTGAGGACAGTGGTGGCGACGATGCCGAGGAGCTTGGACCATCTTTGTTGCAGGATGCTCCTTTGACGCAGCAGTCACAGCCTCCACCTCGTAGGTTGCATTGTTCGTGAGAGCCTTACACTCCAGGCACCGATGCTCTTGGTGCTAAGGGCAAGGGTAAGGCTAGGAAGGAGTGAGGGTTTGTTGCTGGACTAGTTTGGACATCATGGACTATGGATTTGGAATTGTTTGTATGAACATTATGGACTATAGACTTTGCTTCTGACCTGTTTGTATGAACATTATGGACTATGGACTTTTCTTATGACTTGTATGTATGAGATTGTGGTATTTGCTAGATATGTAGGTCGTACTTGGTTGAGTACATATTTGTATCCTATTGTGATGTATTATTCTCATGTGGATGCTCCAAATGCAAGGGAAGCTCTAGCGAATTTTTTCATGATTTAGTGGCATAAATATTGCCCAAAATCAATGGCAAAGGGCATGTCAATGCCTAAATTTAGGGAAAATAATCGAGCATTACAAACAAGTCAAACACATCTTGCAAGAATTTTAGAGCATTAATCAGCCAAGCTGCGCTATTCTGCACACTATCCTCCATTAGCCGATCGCTACGGTTCACATATTGCTCTTTAAATAAGGCTAATGTTAGATAATAGATTTGTTAAGATAAAATTTAGTTGTAGAGCATACTCATTCTAACTTTTTCCCTAGAGGGCTCATAGTATGGTTAAAATGATACTTTAAATAGAGAAAAAACCGTTAATAATTAAGCAGATGTATCGGGATATTGAGTTGTGATTTTACCTTCTCTTTTGCTCTGTTTACAATTTTACCCCTACATTATCGCAGCTTTATCACTGCGAAGCCTCCGTTTAGCCCTACTATTGACTCTGTTTGTTGCATCAAACTTTGTGCATCGAGTAGTCTTTGCTATTATAGGCTTTTCAGTGAGTTTTTTATTAGGCTTTTCAGTCAATTTTCAAGTAGCTTTTGCAGTTATAGGGTAGTAGCCTTTGCAGTGACAGATCATATTTCATCTAGGCCTTTCAGTGTACTTCGAAATAGCCTTTGCAGTGCTACGGGTGTAGACTTTTCAGTTGCATTTACGCCGGGAAAACAACGGCTACTGAACCAGCCTATATATACGCATTGCTGGAGCCTTTGCTGCTCACTTCAAACCGAGAGTTTTGCCGTGGTAGAAATGTCTGGTGGGTCATCTAGGGGGAAGGGTTCATGCAGTGGGAGAGGAAAGGGTGGTAGGAAGGGAACTCCCATTATGTGCGGGGAGGGTTCTCTTGGTGATTACTCTCTTGGTCCAGATTTCTTTGGCGAACCAGTGTTTGAGTTTCCACCTGAGTGTAAGAGTGAGTTCAGCAAACATAACCCTCTGAGAAGGTATGACAGCAGCAAAGAGGAGTCGCCCAAATGCATGCATGGTGAGGACTACTTAGTGCAGATGTGCATGGATAACTTGAATGGAGGTCCTCGGTTCTACAAATTCCCTCGAGCATGGGTAATGTGTTATAGTTTTCATGCGCTGAATATATGTGTCTACTTGTTATGAAAAGATGCTCACAATATGTAATTGTTTCAGTCCTCATCGGCGCCAGAAAACTGTGGTTTCGCTAGGTGGGTAGACCATCCTCCGCTTCATCCGCATCAGGAATTCATCTACTATCTACAGAATTGTATCCAACATCTAGAAATGCAAGTGGGAAGCGAAGATCTAGATGAGGAGGAGGATAACAACAACAATGGTGGAGGCTGACCACCCCCACAGCCTCCAACACAGTCAATGGGAGGCTACACTGGAGAAGGGGCAACACAGTTTGCCATGTGGGAGCACTACTAGGCTAGATCTATCTAGTGACCGTGCTAAGGTCGTCTGTTTGTTATTATGTTCCTTAACCTAAGGCATGTTAGGTTTAGTTCAGGACCTATATACCATGGTTCGGTAAGGGTCCTCACATGCCATTTCGTGTAGGCTAAGTCCATGTGTTTGTTGTTCTTATCGATTACATAAGGCATGTGTTGGTGTTTTACCGCCAAGCCCACCGAGGGATACCCCCGAGGTGGTAGGTTGTAGGTAGGGTGTTGCCGAGATCAAGAACTCGAAGGTGCAAGGAACACAAAGGTTTAGACAGGTTCGGGCCGCCAAGAGCGTAATACCCTACGTCCTGTGTGGTTTGTATTGCCTTGAAGGTTATGCGTATGTAGGTTATGCTTTGGAGGGGTCCCTGCCTGCCCTTATATAGTCTGGGGGGACAGGGTTACATGGAAGTCCTAGTCGGGGGCGGTCTGAGGAGTCCTACCCGAGTACTATGTCGGGTAGTTTCCTTACGTCCGACTAGTCGTAGTCCTATACGAGTTACAATGAGGATAAGGTATGGCCCATGCGTCATCCCCTACAACAAGAATATGTACGCCAAGTGTGCAGTCCCGCTGCCCCGGGTCTGACAAGCCCTCGAGCTCTTCGTAGCCGAGTACTGCAGGCTTCCAAATACTCCTTGAAGGTGTCTTCGGGTCCCTGCCGAGTTCTCTTGAGAAGGTTTCTTCCGAGTACTGCCTTGGCGGCATAGAGGCTGTGAGGTGCTCAAGCCCCGAGTAGTTTTCAAGTCTTCTTTTATATGGGGTGTGATGAACTCGCACTCCATGGGGAGTAGCCCCCGAGCCTTAGGTTGAATCAAAGAATCAGGCTAAGGGTCAAATTAGTCTTGAATCTTTTGTCTGTATCTTCCAATAATTTTTGAAAAATAAGCCGTTGATGACACATAACCCGCAGTCCCCAAGCCTTCAATCCAAATTCCAAGGTTTGGAAAAAAGGATCTAAAGAGTCGTGGCATGGAGTGTGTGTGTGTGTGTGTTTTTTTTAACTCAAATTGATGATTTTTAGGGTTAATTTGTTCTGGAAGTTGAAAGGTCCAAATTCTCGGGAGCCTATCCCTAAGAAAATGGCTAGTTTCCAAAATCCGTTACACAGGACCCATAAAAACCGCTCAAAATTGAATCATTATCCCGAGAAAGTCTCTTCGACTTCCAACGGAAAAATGGGAAGCCGCTTGTTATAAATAGGGTTTTCACCCACATCCATTATCACCACAGTAAAAATAGATCTGCAACCAAGAACCCTAGCCACCGCCGCCGCGCCGAAATCGACCACCTCGCCTCCCAAATCCCATGCCGAGAGTAGCCGAAATCTTCACTCCCCATCTCCACCCACACCCGTGTGAGTTCCCCAGGGCATGCGCACGAAGCTCTGTGTGACATTTCGCTCCACGATGCCGAGGAAGTCCGCCGCCGGTCGCTGGAAGAAGAGGGGAAATGAGGGTGGAGATGAGTCGTCGCCGCCGGACAAGGTTGCCAAGACTGTGGCGGAAGGCGAGTGGAGGTCCTCCACAATTCGGGAGAGGGATCTGCTCCGGCTTGTCGCCGAGCGGGTGCCCCAGGACGAAGGAGTTGTGGGATCCGACTCATCGCCATGGGAGAACACGGGTGAGACCGTGATATTCGCTCCTTCTGCCGACCGCGGCCTCGCTCTGCCTTCTTCGGATTTTTTTCGTGGTCTGCTTGGTTTTTACAAAATCAAGCATTAGCACCTTTCCCCAAACTCTATTTTGCACATTTCTCTTTTTGTGCATCTTTGCGAGGCATTCTTAGGAATTTGTCCGCATTTTAATTTGTTCCGCCATCTCTTCCGCCTAAAACTCCAACCGGACGAGGACAATCCTGCGCTAGTTGGGGGTGCTGGGGTACAACTACGCGACACGGCGTTGTACCTCGAGTACACGACCCCGAGTTGCCTGTCCGGGTGGCACGCTTTTAGCACTCCTTAGCCTGTTCGAACTAATCCGCAAGCGCACGGATACCGATGTAGCTTTCACCAAGGAGTTTACCTGGGATATCAAATCCAAGGAACAATAAGCGCAACCAGATCTAGAACTAATTTAACCGGACACACCAGAGGAAGGGAGGTACGCGGGTAGAGGGTCGAACGACGTTAGCCGACTCGTTACCCAGAAGACTTGCTACTAAACTAACTTGATCTGCTTCGGCGCTGGGGCAGAAGGACCTCAGAATGAGGAAGAAATGGGGGGTCCAACTCGGCCAACGATCTACTGCTATGAAAACACCCGAACGTGGTGGACTACAAGGGACGGATAGGGCTGTCACCACCTGCCGCCTACCACATCAGTTCTGTGGGGTGGAACACAACCCAAGATAACTATCAAGCCTAAGCACCACGCTTCAACTATCAAGTTACTGAATTCCACCTCGCGCTAAGGCAAGAAGAAACCCCAAATGGCCAGGCTTGCTAGACCACGCAGACAAGGGATCCCGCAGATCAATGCAAGAAAGTAAACAAGTAACTGAAGTAATGAGAGAAACTAGCGACATACCGACGAGAGACGAGGAACTTCATTCCAAAGATGCTTCATTCCTCTAAGGCTACAAGCTGGAGGTGAGCCGAAGGACTCAGCTCGCCTGTGGACTCTCACCTCAGACTCTCCCCATTCTACTCTAAGGATAAAGAACTCTTGCTTGAGATTCTACTTCTCTCCAAATGGTGTGTGTTACAAGAGAGGGGGGGAGGTCTCTATTTATAGCCCTCCATGGTGGGTTGCTTAACTTGTAAGCAAGGCTAAGGTCGCTTAGCTTGTAAGCAAAGCTGAAATTCCTCAACTCCCGGGCAGGTATGATGGTTGTGTAACTTCCACGCGAAGATGGGCTCGAGCGGCTGCAGAGTGGGGCCGGCCTGCCTCCCCCATGCCGGTCGGCCTGGGATTATCGCCACTTGGCACCGCCTTTAGTGTGGGCATCCCTGATGGTTTCCTTATGGCGGTTGCTGCTGCCCTTCAGTTGTTTGTCCCAGTCTTGCATGCAGGTGGGACCTTGGATCCATGTGTGAGGCCTTTCGGGTCATTGGATCAAACCGACGTAAAAGGCATGATCCATGATTAAGTACTTGTGTTTCTCTGCATGCTGGCAAAAGTGGAGCCTGAAAGGCTCGAGTGCCAGGCCAGCCGGCCTGGGATTTCTCCCAAATCGGCCCGAGTTTCTATAGTGAGTTCCTGCAGTCACATATGCACCAAAACAAGTGGAATTTCATTAGTTTAATAAATTTAGCTTGGTGTTGGCCTTGTAACCATGAATTATGGAGAAATGTTGGTGGTCAAAATCATCGGAAATCGACCGCCAACACGCCCCCACACCTGGACTTTGCTCGTCCCGAGCATAGGGTAAACTTAGATCAAAAGGATCAAGCAAAAGTCCAGGGTCATGAGATCAAAGTATGCATAAGATTTATTTCTAAGCTTTCCAACATACCTTGGAATCCTGGTGGCTAACACCATCACCTTTGAGTATTGATCCCCAGAACAACTTGGTGGAGAACATGATGCGAGATCAAAAGTCTTGTCTTTTGAGAGATCATGTCATCCTTAGAACTTGGTGAAGTGCAAGTGTGTGTGAGGGATGAATGTCCTTGAGTAGTGTTGGATCTTAGCTTCTTCATGTTTCTCCTGAACCTCTTCTTTTTTTTGCTCAAGTAGGATTGATTCCTCACTCCTCATTTTTTTTCTTCTTCTTTCAGGGGGATGGAGAGCTTCTGATTAACCATATGATGAACCTTATTGATGAATGTGCGTGGCGGTTGACCAAAGTACCAGATGATCATGACATTTCTCAAAAAGGCACAAATATTAGATCAAGCTCAAAATGTTAAAAGATAGCTATGTGGGGTTCAAATCTAAATATTGCATGGCTCTGGATAGGACTTTGGCAAAATGAGAGCGAATGAGAGTTGCCTCACATTATTATTTCAAAATAAATCTCCAAGACTTTGAATTTGAAAAGAGCATGTCTCTCATTTCATCATATCTAGGGGGCCAATAAACAAAAGGTTCAAGTGATCCTATCATGTAAGTTCCAAAGGCAAAATTACTTGCAGAAGAAATAAAGCTTAGGCACCCTTGAAACTCATGTAGGAATTCATCTCTTCCAAGGATTTCATTCAAATTTTAGTTTCATTTAGTCAGGCATGAATTTGAATGAAAACCAGGAAAGGAAAGGAAGATGGGGTTGCAAACCTCCGTGACGGGTTGTAGTGCAGCAGGTTTCTCGTCCGATCATGCTAAGTTTCGTCCAAGGGTTCATCTCGGTGATGCTCATGTTGTTCCTCTGCGCACTTGACTTGGTGAAGGATTAGAACAAGGGGTCGGTTGGCACACAAGTGTGCACCAACCAACAAGCAAAGCCTGAAGCATTTTTGTTTTTTTTTAATTTTATTTTTACATTTTTTTCAAACTCGATTAGGCGCTGTTGAAAACAAAGTTTTGGGAAAACAAATTTGAGGAAATAAATTTTGCGCCTAATCCTAGACTATCCTAGATAACGGCACAGTTAAGGTCCGACCATGACCAAAGACTAAGGGGTTAAAGCGCCACGACCAAACAACTGAAAGCGGGAATTAAAGAGTGGTACCTTATCTCCCTCTTTGAAGTGCTTGGCCTTTATCCACTTAGATTTCCATCTTTTCATTTGCTCGTTGTAGGCCTTCTCCCTCCATTCATCCAATTCAGCCAGTTGGATTTGTCATTTAACTTCAGCTGATTGGAGATCCATAATTCACCTCTTGATCGCTTAGTGGGATTTCAGCTGAGTTCAACCAGCATCTTGTAAGTTGTTTGATAAGTCCATAGTGCCTCGGTATTCTGCTCTTCCATCCCTTCCCCATGGCCTTAACTATTTTCTGCAGAATGTTCATGATTAGTCTTTTGGATATTTTTGCTTGGCCACTCATCTGGGGATGGTTTGGAGTAGCAAACTGGTGATCTACTCCTATTCTGCTGCGACAGTTCCTGAAGGTCTGATGAAGTGTGAGCCTTCATCACCTATTTGACTCTTGGAAGTCCAATGCTAGGAAATGTGATTTCCTAAAATTTTTGTTTGAATTCTTCGAGTTGGCCGCAACACAGGAAGTGCTTCATCCCATTTGGACACATAGTTCTCTCCAAGATGTACTGACATAGGGAAAAGACCCGCGAAGTTGATCGCCCATACATCGAATATCTCCATCTAAAGGTTCCTTCTTCAGTGGAAGAGCAACATGGGTATTGATATTCCCATGTTTATGACATCTTGGGACCCGCATAAATTTCTCAACGTCTCCACACATAACCAGAAGCTCACTCTACCAAACCATAGCATGGTCATGAACTGCTCAGTAGTCTCCTCCATATGGCGAGGAGTGGTAACGCTCAAAAATCTTGCGGGTCTCACATAGCGGGATGCAACGGCGGAGTACACCAGTAGCACTAACTTCGAGTGATAGGGTTCATCCAAAGGTGAAATCTGCTGAGGTGAATCTTCCCCCGTAGGTATATATCCAGTCACCATAAAGTTCACAAGGTTTGCGTACCATGGACTGAATGTAGTGACCTTTAGGAGAGTATGATCTCTCAAGTTATCATTGTCGGGAGGTCCGATCCCGTGAATCCTCTTAGAGATGATCTGCCACACTATTATCTGCTACCTTCATATCACTTATTTCCAATTCAAACTCTTGAAGGAGCAGAATCCGACGGATGAGTCGTGGCTCAACATCCTCCTTGGTCAGTTGGTACTTTAGTGCAGCACGATCCGTGTATACTGACACTTTAGCACCTACCAAGTTGGGTCTGAACTTGTCAATGGTTAATACCACTGGCAGAAGTTCCTTCTCCGTTGTTGCTGAACTCTGGTCAATGCCTTACATGCATAAGATATGGCATACTACTACTTATCCTTGCATTGAACCAGCACTGTACCAACAACATGATCACTTGCATCGCACCTGATCTCGAATGGAAGGTTCCAATCGGGAGGCTGTATGATGGGCGCTAATACTCTTTGTCCGAGGACAATACCTTCTCCGACCATGAATTGACACTTTCTCCTAATAAGTGTGTCTTCTTGGATCTCTTGAAAACTTGTCCAAAAGTTCTTGCAATAGACTCAGAAACTTGTCCAAAAGTTCTTGCCATCATACAACCTATTGAAGTGAAGCAGGTGTGTTGCAAGGACCAACAACATCCGCCTGTAGGCGAAATGTGCCGTAGGGATAGGTGAAGGTAGTCGGACTCTAGTCAGCTGGATGAATAGGAATTTTGTGATAATCAGAGTATCTGTTGAGGTAGCAGAAGAGTGAGCGCTCGATACCCATTCAAGTATCTCCCTGATGAAATGGAGAGGAAAGTGATCCGCCATCCAGTAATAGTCTATATGAGGTGTGAGCTTAGTTCTCTCAATCTGGACAACTAACAGGCCTTCCTTGTTTGGAGCAACTTGAACTAGGCTCATTCACTCACTATCTTGCACGAAATAGATGAGTCCTGCATGCAGTACTTCTGAAGCTCTTTCTTTACTACCTTTCTCATCGCATCATTAAGCCGTCGCTAATGTCATCTTGACAGCTTATGGTCCGATTCCAATGGAATGCGATGGGTACATAAATTGGGGCTGATCCCCTTCTAGTCTTAGAGAATACCCAATGACGGATCGGTCAGTCTCACTCTCTGTCAGGTTATCACTAATGATGACTGACGAGCCTCTGTTGTTTGTGGAGGATGGTATACTTCAACCCGAGAGGCAGCGGTTTCTGCTCACGAAGAGGACGTTGTGATTTCTCCTTTCCATTGAGCTTGAAGTAGCCGCCCAAATCTGTTTCCTAGGTGAAGTTGAATTGCATCTTCTTCAATATTGGGTTGAGTTTTCCCTTCTTGAATGATACTCATAGCTTCCTCCACTGGGTCTTACTCCGGTCTAGTTCTGTAATGAACTTGGCTGACCAGGATTGTATCTTTGCCAGCCTTACCCTCGAGGCTTGCTCGGTCTCTATTCGAGTTGACAAGTGGCTCTATTGGCTGACTGATCAAGATGAATCCTTCATCTTCAGGGATATCGAAGATCTAAGGATCCAAGAATACCTTGCTATGCTCCATC
Organism: Panicum miliaceum; assembly: GCA_032594955.1. Taxonomy (NCBI): domain Eukaryota; kingdom Viridiplantae; phylum Streptophyta; class Magnoliopsida; order Poales; family Poaceae; genus Panicum; species Panicum miliaceum. The sequence goes on from CM064062.1 coordinate 23,816,149, forward strand.
TTCAAGGACATAATTCGGAGAATTCATGTACTCTTCACAATCTGGCCGTCGATCCAATTTAGGTGCTTACGAGAGAGAATCAGGGTTTTTTCTGTTGATGTGGCATCACATCCACCCTTACTTTCGGATCGTAACCGATTTCTTGCAGTGCAGTGTCCCCAATAGTGCAGAGGAGTAGTGCGATAGATCTGTATGATGCTATCATTGCATTTTCCTCCTCTATCCATTCCTTGCTCATACTCGCAGTAAGACCCTGCGATGTGGCTTCTGGAATGAATGCCTTAGACCTTGAGCATATGTGTTTGTGCTCATTTAGCAAGTTTTTTGATGTGTTCCCAAATCTCCATATACTCTTGTTCTATTAAGAGATCAGGGACGAATGCAGGCATATCTTCAATGAGTGGCTCATGATCTGTGGACTTTGGTGGTTTGGTATTTGCTCTATGTGTGTCAGAGGTAGAGAGGATGCAGCTGATAGGATGTGAACTTGCTGCTTCTTTTTGGGCTGACTAGTTGGCTCGGTTGGCTCGTCATGGACTTCCAGTGTGTTGAGTATTGTTCTACTTCAGCATCTGTCTTGTTCATGACGGATCCCTGGAGGTGAGATTCATGAAATCTGCACTCTCCAACTTAAGTCCACCAACGAAGTGCTGAATTAGCATTTCTTCCAAAATACCATGAGGTGGCCCGAAATTTCTGCCGTCAGCATGAGTCTTTCCAACTCTGCTCCAATTCACTCTTCGTCTTTCTTGAATGATAGCGATTGGTTGCAAAAAGCGAACATTTTGGTAACATGGAAGTAGAACAGGCAGAACTCATCCTTCAGCTTAATCCAATCTCCTCCAAATCTCCCTACCTTCTGGTCGTACTAGACTATTGCTTCTCCCGTCGGAGAGAACGGAAAGAGCTTCCACTATAGGGTCTCTTGGTTCATACCGGGTATGGTCAAATAAGAGCAATTTTACTCGAATGCCTGCAGTGAGCATAGGGACTCTCATCCTTTCTACTAGAGAAAAACTAAGCATGAACCATGGCTATGAGACTAGGACTGGTCTCATAACCATCAGATAAATGGGATGGTAGGGTGGAGGCGGTTCCATGTACTCGCGGAATGGAACTGCCGGATAACAAGGAGAAAAACTCCATGTGGTAGGGTGGAAAGGTGTACGGCTGAAAAAGGTCTAAACTAGTATTGTTGGCACTCCTTAGCCCTTACGAACTAATCCGCAAGCGCACGAATACCGATGTAGCTTTCACCAGGGAGTTTACTTGGGATATCAAATCCAAAGAACGATAAGCGCAACCAGACCTAGAACTAATTTAACCGGACCCACCAGAGGAAGAGTGGTACGCGGGTAGAGGGTCTAACTATGACAACCCTGGTAATTACATTTCCCAAAAAATCAATGTCATTAGCCTAACTCTATGATTAAACCAACTAATGAAAGGGTGGAAAGAATTAAAACGAGTTCAGTTGGAATTCAAATTTAATTTGAGCACATTGGGTTACTTTTGAACCTTTAAATTTAACTTTCAAACCATAAGCCAAATGAAATTTTGCCTGAAACCAAAGTTGTAGAACTTTTTATTTTGAACAACTTTCGTGTTCAAAAGTTTTTGAAATTCCAATCAGAAAGAGGAGAAAACGCCCTGTTTGCACCCAGCCCCCTGAAGTTTTTCAAATTTTTGCACTTCGGTCCCTCCCTCACCCCTCCCTCCTCTGCTGCACCGCGCGCTCGCCCGACAGCCGCACGCCACGTCGCCGGCGATTCCTGCCCCCACGCCGCGCCAAGCCAATGGCCGTCGCTCCCTGCCGCAGCGGCTTTGCCCCGCCCCCACGCCGCGCGGCCAGTAGGCGCCCGCGCGTGCTGCCGCGCCCAGCCCGCCGCCCGGCCGCCCAGTCCCCGCGCTCCGCCGTGCCGCCCCGGCTCCCGCGCCCCGCCCGTCGCTGCGTCCGCCCTCCGCCCGAGCCGCTGCAGCAGCTCCTTCTCCAATCCGCGCGCCACGCTATCTCCTCTCTGCCACGCCAAATCCCCGGCCACCAGTAGCTCGCGCCCGCTCGCCGCACGCCGCGCCGGCGTCCTGCTGCCGCCCGCCGTGGCCAGTGCACGCCGTTGCCGTGCCCCGCCCCGCGCGTCGCCCAGGCACCTCCACACCCCCTCCTGCCCCTATAAAAGCCCCGCCCCGGCCGCCCGCGCGAGCCCCAGCCACCAGAACGCCTCGCCGTCGCCATCGCCGCCGCCGAGCGCCGCCCGCCCGTGGACAGCTCTCCACCGCCGCCCACCACCCAAACTGACGCTTCAGCCACCACTACATCATCCCCCTGAAGCTCGCCGACCCACCCAGAGCCACCGGAGCGCCGCCGCCCGCGCTGCCGCCGCCGCCGCCCCTGCTCGCCGTGGACAGCACGACCCCGACCCCCTCCGTCCAAGCCGAGCCCCTGTGCAGCTTCCCCACGCGCCACTGAAGCTCACCGACCGGACCACACCGCCCCAAGCCCGCCGGAGCACCGCCGTCGACGCGTGCCGCGCCGCCGCCGCCTCTGCTCCAACGCCGGCGAGCCCTTCCCGGCCGTCCCCCACCTGAACAACACCCCCACAAGGTAGCCCTCGCACCCCTGAACCTTCCCCGACCCTCGCCCCTCGCCGCCGGCGAGCCCCCTCGCCGGAATTTCGGCCGGCCGCCGTACCCGAGCCGCCCGAGGACCCAATTGCAAGAATTTAAATCTTTAGAAGGGTCTGAGCGTAAGATTCAAGGACCTAGTTGTAAAAGAAAGTTTCAAACCTAGATTCAAATTCAGTGAACTTGTAAAATTCGTATAAAATCGTAGAAAATTTAGAAAAATGCAAACTCAACTGTTCCAGAATCCTCAGAACAAACTCTACCACTTTTGTTACAAAAGGTTTCTCAGAATCTCAACATATTTTGCTCTACATTAAATAGAAGCTTTAATGGACTTATTTTGTACCCACTGTTCTAGAACAATGCTGACCCTAAATTTTGGGCAGTAAGTTAGTTGCTTGATGTTTAGGACTGTGTAAAACGATCAGGTCCAAATTCCACCTCGAACTACACTGTTTATTAAACTTAGTTTCATACCTTAGGTGGCTAGATATATTTTATCCCTGCAGTTAGGTGATGAATCACCCAATGAAACTTTTTCTATGCTAGTGTATTGGTACCTAGAAGCCAGAGAAAAATTAGGAGACTTTTTATCTCAGAGTAACCTATTTATTTGATTTATGTGCTAATAACATACATTAAATCAAGAAAATAGTATCTTAGCTTGGAAAATTCTCACATTTTTACTAGGAGCCACACTGTGGTAGGGGTTGTTGTGTAAAACGTTCCATGGGCAAACACCCTGTGTAGGGTCCTGTAAAAATGAATCTTTGAATAGCCTAGGTGTAGAATGTCATATTTTCTATGCTCTGAATACTGCATGATAAATCCTACAAAAATTACAGTAGCTTCTGCATGCTTAAGTGAGAGCTCTGTAAAAATCTTAGACTCATTTGTTGCACCAATTGTTCTGTACAAAAAGAACAAGGATCTAACAGAAACTATGTAATGTATTTTTCATAATTAATCTATTACATAAAATTGGCTGAAAATTTTACAGTAAGCACATCTTTCCTTGATGTGCCTAAATCCAAAATTTCATGACCAGAAACTATCCATTGTAGTAATTACTCTTAAATCGTATCAAGTACCATTACCAGAACTTAAACTTGTGCATTCATGTAGAATCGACGACTCTCGCCGACGGAACTTACGAACTGGTGCCCGCGTCCGAGAGTGAGCAGCGTGAAGCTCAAGCGAATCTAACTGAAGCTCTTGAAGACCCGAGCACAAGTTCGGAAGATCCCCAAGCGAACTGCGAAGGCAAGCCCCGGAGCATAACCCATTCTTTCCGAAATTATGCAACTCATTGCTCTTGCTTGAGCAGTAAGTTTATAGGAGTTGGATGAAAACTTAGTTGCATGATGTCAGGAACCCTTGCTTGAAAACTAGATGTAAGGTTCGATACAATGCTGTGCTAATAGGACTCCGGTAAAAGTCGAGTGATTTCCTGTCACTCGCGAGAAAATAAGAGTTGAATGGCTACTACACGCTGCAATCATAAGGACACGGACGGGCTATGGAACGATGGTTACGATTGAGGCCCGTCTGTCTAGTGAAAAATGCTAAGGCCGCAGGGTGTGGTAGTGATGGTTAAGTCTTTGAACGTACTAAACACATGCCGAGATTATGGGAATCGGTAAGCTTAAGTACCTGATTGGCCCGGCAAGGGGACGGCATCCTACCCTTTGAACTTCGGTCCCATGTGCATATGGCGAGTGCAGAGAGTGGTCACGACCCGGCGCCGAACCGTGGCGTGGGGCTCTTGTACTCTCGGAGGGTAGCCCCGATCCACGACCCGGAAAGAAAGGGGAAAAGTTGCACGTGTGACTCTAGGGAGTAACCACGTGACGTGTGTTTGGGTTTCCCTTGCAAGGTTAAGAAATTCGATTCGAATCGTCCGTTTCTCACGGCTATTGAGACTGCTTAACCATTTTTACCCACAGAGTAAGAAGAGGAACAATGATGATGAATGAACAGGTTGGATGAAAAATTTAATGCTTCACCATGTATGCTTTAGATAGCTGCTTATCTAGAATGGTTAATGAAACTAGAATCTGGAGCTAAAAGTTGAAAGTAAGGACCCACTGGTAGACGCTTTTCGGCAAAACAAACCCCTGAGCCAAAAAGCCTTGCATGTCTAGAGTCGGTGGAGTAGTTTCCACTACACGGGTAAGTCTTGCTGAGTATTAGTATACTCAGTCTTGCTTGTGACTCGTTTTCAGGTGAGACCTTCGAAGACATGATTGCTAGCTTGACTTGGCCCTGCACTCTTCCCCCTGGTTGGTCGGTGGAATGGGCTGCGCCCCCGTCCAACGGAGATAAGACCGAGTGATGTCTCGTACGGGCTTCATCGAGACATCCTGTATCGTCGAGTAGTTCTCGTTGTTTATTTCCGCTGCAACTTAAAACTCTGAAGAACATATTTGTGATCATTGAAGTACTTGATTTCTAAACTCAAAACTTGGTCTGTAATATTTACTTATGCTAATGTTGTAATATTTGCTGGAATGTGGTATTCTCTGGGCTCATCGTCGCATGAGCATTTGTATGTATGGCGCTCGATCCGTTCACCGTGGTTGTATCGGGAGGTTATACCCGACAGACCAGTGGATTACTCCGTTTGAAGTGTAAGGTTAACCGAGAATGCCTTAATGGTGATGGTTAATACACTTGAGCCGGATTAATTCAGGTGGTTCTGCCACAGCTGGTATCAGAGCCGTAGCTGGTGCCACAGCTGGCAACAGCGGACACCAGAGCCGAAATACATACGCCAGAGAATGCGACAAGCCTTAAAAACTCATTTTACAAAAACTTGACTAGAAGGATGTGTTGCGAAATGCGTTGGTACGTTAAGGATGGTGCCTAGTTCGTAAAGCCCTAAGGGATTATGGGAAAGTTACTAGGTGGCTATCTAACTTCTATATGTATATTATCCACTGACTTCCAGCACATTACCTTCTGTCAAAACTTACTTTCATGCACAACCGACCTTAAATTCTGTAACGACGCACTCGTCGCTAAGGTAAGAAGGTAAGGATCCTCAGCCAACTGAGGGAGCTTGGCCTTCCTGTCGGTGATGCGAACCGAACGCTGCCCTCAAGCAGTGGCTTACTTGAGGTGCTGCCAATATGCCAACTGATAGTTGAACATATTGGGAGTAGAAGGTTTGGCGCAGGGTATGGCGATCGCTGTTCATACCCCCGTCTTATGACGGTACCCCCGTGAATACGCTATCTCGATAGCGTATGTTAACGTCGTCTGTACGGCGGAAATTGTACAGATATCGTTTCTATAAGTAAACGGTAATGAATACGGACGCTTTCATGAGTGCTGGCATGAAAGGTTCATGAGATATATATATGCCTTGTCAATCTTCTGCAGGTACACTAACCGCGATTACGATAGGTTAAGGAACGATTAGAAAGACTCGACTAGCTATTATAGCGAGAGCCGTATTGTGTATGCCACCGAAACTATCTTCGTAAGACCAAAGTTATTTGGCAATTATTTTATTTTGTGAGGACGAATAGGACGTGCATACATCATGAACATATGTATCTGAAATCAAAAATGCGTTGTATGAGAGTGGTAAGGTTCTTGCGTATCTAAGCGTGGTTTGCATAAGGACCATCTAGCGAAACTGTCCGAATTCTGCCGTGACCAGAAAGAGCGAATTATTGGCCAAAGAAAACGACCATTTCTGATAAAGTTCATGTTGAAGAAATTGTTCCAAATTTTGTGTTCTATCTTCTGTTCAAAAACGAAAAATTCTGAACTTATGGATAGTGAGAAATAACAGAAACCTTGGAATGTCAGAATTCTGTCCAGAATAAGCACTTCTGCCCCTTAAATTTTTAGGCCCCCTTCCCGCAGTTTTCTGCAAAAGAGCACAACACAAAACTTGTTTCAAATTTACCCAGGTAGCTTCTGTTAAAATTTGGTAAATTTTGGCTGGTTAGATTTTCCCTGGTGCACGAAACTCTAGCCCTCTGTTCACTGAAAATTCTGGGTAGACAGTAAGGTAAAACCTGAAAAGAAAGACTATCTTAGAGACCTAATTAGCTCTGGAGTTGACTAGCAAAGTTGTTCACAAATACCTTAGGAGTGATCTGGTAAAATTTGAGAATTTTTGGATGAGAACTGTGGGAGTTATGGTTATTTTTGCACACTATACAGAATCTGTCCTTGTGCTGTTCACAGTTTTTCGCTATCTCACTCCATTTGATCTTTTGTTCAGATGGCCGAGCCTGTTGATATGATGGTGGATGAGGATGGACGCGTACACTCACAGTGTCTCCACTGGGAGGGCTTTCCCTCTATTTTGTGGGATGTTCTGCGTACCGCGGGCTATCTAATTCCCCACGTTACGCCGGACTGGAGTTTGCAGAAAATGGAGTTACCCAGTGCCGTGTCAACGTGACTATCTTTCCGCACCCGCTACACCCGGAGTGGCCCGCCTTGGAGCTTGAGGCTGTTGGTCGCCGTTTGGCCGATACTTGGGAGCTTGCAGCCATGAGGGCGCTCACCACGTTTTGTGCGCAGCGTCCCGAGGTTGTCACACTCACTCCCATTGGATTGTTTCCTGCTGCCCAGGACAACGACCCCTTTTGGCTCAACAGGGTGCAGCACGCACAGTATTTGGTAGACTTTCATGCCCAGGAAACTATTCATACCTCCGTGCGGTGCATGAGTGCACTCTACCGGCTTCAGACTCTCCAGAGTCAGGCACTTGAGCAGCTCACTGATCTTGCTCAGGCCTACCATATGATGGCAGATAACAGGGATGAGCAGATAAAGGAACTCAGTCAGGATCTTGAGGACAGAGATGCTCAGATTGGCCAACTTGAGGGCCAAATCCAGGAGCAGGACACTCTCATGGGAGAGAGAGATGCCACGATAGCACAGTTGGGGGAGCAGCTCCATGATCTGAACCTTGAGTTGGAGGATGCTAATGAGCACATTCAGTGGCACCATGATCAGAATGACCATCCCCATGAGGACGACATGGAGGAGGATGAGGAGGAGCCACAGGAGATTGATGGTATCTCAGGTATGGATTTCGAGGGTGAGGTACCACAGGCACCTCAGATGGGAGCTCACTCTCCTGCTCACAGCGAGTCGTCCGTCAACGACTTGGATGATTTCTAGAGGACGACCTAGGAGGATTTTTGCACATACTCCTCGATAGGGTAGCCTAACTTTTGGCAAGTGTTGTAATAGGCTAACTAGGAGTTGAGTAACTCTTTTGTGTTGGGTACACCTGAACCATGTGGATACCCTCAGCATGTAAGGAACGGCGATAAACTTGGGTGGTTTCGTTGTAATTTGGTAAACGATGAAATCCACAATCGCTGAGACTTGTCGGAATTTTTACCCATGTCTCCTTGCATTTCTTGGCTGAGTGTTGAATACCAGACTTGTGCTAAATTTTGTGATCTAGGTTCTCGCAAAAATTCAGCATCATTGGATCTCGCTAGTTTAAGATATAGGCGAAATCGTACCGATCAATTTGCTGAAAAACAGCTAAGACAGCAAGGCAAAGGACGAGCTTTTCGACCACCTTAGCCATAGTTCTAGCACCGAAGTTAAATACAAAAGTGGTGCATTCCTAAATTCTCTGACTACTGCAAAAGTTTGAAATGTTTTGGATGGACCCACGGCAGGCTATGATTTTTCTCGTAGCAAACAGAGATTCCGTCCATACGTCTAGCTGTGACTTCGGAAGTCTATGACTACACCAATTATTTATGAATCCAGGAAGTAATATGGATCGCGTTGCTAATGGCAACCTTTCACGTTTCAGATGGTTGGATCAACCCGTGGCAACCCCGAGGGTTTTGGTGCCGGTGGCAGCCGCTCGCGACAATCGCCACCACCCCCGCCCAGTTTGGTGGAAGTGATGGCCGCTCAAACCGAGCTGCTGCGACAGATTGTGCAAGGACAACACCAGCAGAGGGGTGGGCACAATGCTCACCAACCCCAAGCTGCAGGATACACGGATTTCCTAGGGACCCAGCCGCCCTTGTTCCATAAAACAGAGGAACCCTTGGACGCAGATGCATGGATTCGCACTATCGAATCCAAGTTCACACTACTTGTGGCCCCATGCTCAGAAGCCAACAAAGCTCGTTTTGCCGCGCAATAGCTTCGCGGTACCGCTCGACTGTGGTGGGACCACTATTTTGCGATGCTCCCGGCTGACCATGTGGTCGACTGGAATGAATTCAAGACCGCGTTTCGGGCACATCATATCCCCGAGGGTCTCATGGAGAGGAAGTTGAACGAGTTCCTGGCACTCACCCAGGGCACCCGCACCGTGCTGCAGTACGCCCAGGCGTTCAACAACTTATGTCAGTATGCGGGCTATCACGCTGATACGGATGCCAAGAAGCGTGATCGTTTCCGCCGAGGTCTGAATACCAAGCTCAAGGAACGTCTGAACCTAGCCAGGGCTGACACCTACAACGAGTTGGTCAATATGGCCATAACCCAGGAAGACTGTATCATGGCACACCGGGCAGAGAAGAAGAGAAAGGCACCCGCGGGACCATCAAGCGTCCAACCACCAAGGTATCGCCTCGTGCAAAATGCCGCACCCACAGCTCCACCAAGGGCCCCGCAGCCAGGAAGATGGATTGCCAGACCCCCACAGCAGCCAGGCACGGTACGACCCCCGATGCCTCCACAGAATGGTCCGAGGCCCATTCTTCAGCAGTCTCTTCGACCTAGCCCCGCGAATCGCTGTTTCAAATGCGGGAGTTCCAGCCACTTCGCACGAGAATGCCCTCAGCCTGGACAGCCCAACCAAGGTCAAGGATCCAACCCGAACACCAAGAACAGGGGCAAGAGACAGACCCTGCAAGTCAAGCAAGGACGGATTAACTTCACCACGCTTGCAGAGCTTCCTGAAGGAGCCCCAGTGATGTCGGGTACATTCTCTATCCATAACAAGCCTGCAGTTATATTATTTGATTCTGGTGCATCGCATAGTTTCATAAGTGCAAAATTCGGTGCAAAAGTAGGCTTGGATGTTTGTCACACCAAAGGGTCGTATATGATATCAACGCCGGGTGGTAAAATTGCTTCAAACCAAATGATCAGACAAGTACCAGTCAAATTGGGTAGTAAAACCATCGACACGGACCTTGTCCTTTTACCCCTTGACGGCATGGACATTATTTTGGGAATGAACTGGATGGCTATGCATGGAGTCACACTGGACCTTTCTTCCCGAGCCGTTGAGATAAATTCACCTAGTCACGGAGCCACTACCCTTTACCTACCGTTCCTAGATTGTACGAATTCCTGTGCTTATAAGATGGAAGGACTTAAGCTAGATGATATTCTTGTGGTAAACGAGTATGCCGATGTTTTTCCCGGATGACTTACCCGGAATGCCACCGGATAGGGACATTGAGTTCGTTATTGAACTACAACCAGGCACTGCACCTATATCCAAAAGACCATATAGGATGCCCCCTAAAGAATTGGCAGAGCTGAAAATTCAACTCCAAGAACTACTGGACAAAGGTTTTATTCGCCCTAGCGCGTCACCTTGGGGATGTCCAGCCCTATTCGTAAAAAAGAAGGATGACAGTTTAAGATTATGTGTGGACTACCGACCCCTCAATGCGGTAACTGTTAAAAATAAATACCCCCTTCCTCGCATCGATGTACTCTTCGATCAATTAGCTGGAGCCAGAGTCTTCTCCAAGATTGATCTTCGTTCGGGATACCATCAGATCAAGATTCGCCCATGCGATATTCCTAAGACTGCCTTCTCCACACGATATGGACTATATGAATTCTTAGTCATGTCCTTTGGACTCACCAATGCCCCTGCCTACTTCATGTATCTCATGAATTCGGTATTCATGCCCGAACTTGACAAATTCGTCGTAGTGTTCATCGACGACATCCTTATCTATTCCAAGGATGAGGAAGAGCATGCCAAGCACCTTCGCATTGTTCTTCAGCGACTTAGAGACCATCAGCTCTATGCTAAGTTTTCTAAGTGTGAATTCTGGTTGGATACTGTAAAGTTCTTAGGTCACACGATCTCCAGCGAAGGCATAGCTGTTGACTCCAGCAAGGTACAAGAGGTGATGGATTGGAAACCCCCTACCTCTGTTCATCAGATTCGCAGTTTTCTCGGCTTAGCCGGTTACTACCGTCGCTTCATCCCGGATTTCTCGCGAATTGCTAAGCCCATGACTGAACTCTTAAAGAAGGAAGTAAAGTTTGTATGGGATGGGAGATGTGAAGAAGCTTTCCACACTCTCAGAGAGCATCTGACTACTGCACCTGTGTTAGCTCAACCCGATAATACCAAGTCGTTCGATGTGTATTGTGACGCATCAGGTACTGGTCTAGGATGTGTGCTTATGCAAGAGAATCGAGTGATTGCATATGCCTCACGAGCCCTTCGGCCCCACGAACAGAATTATCCCACGCATGACCTTGAGCTTGCAGCCGTCATTCACGCTCTGAAGATATGGAGGCACTATCTCATGGGTACACAGTGCAATATCTACACGGATCATAAGAGTCTCAAGTATATCTTCACACAAGCCGATCTGAATATGAGACAACGGAGATGGCTAGAACTAATCAAGGATTATGACCTTGAAGTGCACTATCACCCCGGCAAGGCTAACGTAGTCGCTGATGCACTAAGCCGCAAGTCCCATTGCCATTGCTTATCCATGGAGTTCTACCATGAGACATTATGTGCAGACATGAGGAAGCTTAACTTGGAAATGGTTTCCCAAGGCACTCTAAATCACATCTCAGTTGAGCCCACTCTTCACGACCAAATCGTCATGGCACAACTACAGGATGAAGGAATTAAGATCATCAAACAGAAACTCTCTCTAGGTGAGGAGAAGTATAAATGTTTCCGCCAGGACCATAAGGGAGTTCTATGGTTCGAAAGTCGTATAGTCGTTCCAAAGGATCGTGAACTCCGCAAGAAAATTCTCGATGAAGCACACCTTTCCAAATTCTCTATCCACCCCGGCAGTAGCAAAATGTATCAGGACCTAAGGCAAAACTTCTGGTGGACTAGAATGAAAAGGGAAATTGCTACGTATGTCTCGGAATGTGACACGTGCCAGAGAGTAAAAGCTAGCCACTTAAAGGTAGCCGGTACACTTCAACCGTTACCTATACCATCATGGAAATGGGAAGACATAAGTATGGACTTCATCGTTGGACTACCAAACACGTCCCAGAGACATGATTCCATATGGGTTATCGTTGATAGACTCACGAAGACGGCACATTTTCTTCCGGTACACACCACCTATTCTACCAAGAAATATGCCGAGATTTACCTCGATCGTATTGTTTGCCTGCATGGAATACCTAAGACAGTTATCTCCGATCGTGGTCCTCAGTCTGTAGCACGCTTTTGGGAACAACTGCAAACGTCTCTTGGCACTAAGCTGATTCGCAGCTCAGCATACCACCCTCAGACCGATGGACAAACGGAAAGAGTAAACCAAATTCTTGAAGACATGCTGAGAGCCTGTGTCATTCATTATGACAAGAATTGGGACAAATGCCTACCCCTAGCAGAGTTCTCATACAACAACAGCTATCAAACGAGTTTGAAAATGGCACCATTTGAGGCCCTGTACGGACGAAGGTGTCGAACTCCTTTGAGCTGGTCACAAACCGGAGAACGTAAAATAATTGGACCCGACCTGGTAATCGAGGCAGAGGAGAAAGTAAAAGTAATACAAGCAAATCTTAAAGCCGCACAAGCCCGACAAAAGAGCTATTCTGACAAAAGGAGAAAGCCCCTAAAGTTCGAAGTTGGCGATCATGTCTATCTTCGAGTTTCACCAACCAAGGGAGTGCGAAGATTTGGAATCAAAGGCAAACTAGCTCCCCGTTATATTGGTCCCTACGAAATCATTGAGAGCTGCGGACCCGTAGCCTACAAATTACGACTGCCCCCTCAGCTCACGGCCACCCATGATGTCTTCCACGTGTCTCAACTCAAGAAGTGTATTCGAGTCCCTACTGAGATTGTGGAACAACAAGAAATATCGTTGGAACCCGACCTCTCGTATGACGAACACCCAGTTAAGATTTTGGATCAAAAAGAAAGAGAGACCAGGAGGAAAGTGATTAGAATGTATAAAATACAATGGAATCACCACACGGAAGAAGAAGCCACCTGGGAAACGGAGAGCTACTTGAACCAACATTTCCCTGGGTTTCTTATCTCAACCACTGGTATGTGCACCCACGCCCACACTAAGAATTACCGAATCTCGGGGCGAGATTCTTGTTAAGGGGGGAAGGCTGTGACAACCCTGGTAATTACATTTCCAAAAAAATCAATGTCATTAGCCTAACTCTATGATTAAACCAACTAATGAAAGGGTGGAAAGAATTAAAACGAGTTCAGTTGGAATTCAAATTTAATTTGAGCACATTGGGTTACTTTTGAACCTTTAAATTTAACTTTCAAACCATAAGCCAAATGAAATTTTGCCTGAAACCAAAGTTGTAGAACTTTTTATTTTGAACAACTTTCGTGTTCAAAAGTTTTTGAAATTCCAATCAGAAAGAGGAGAAAACGCCCTTTTTGCACCCAGCCCCCTGAAGTTTTTCAAATTTTTGCACTTCGGTCCCTCCCTCACCCCTCCCTCCTCTGCTGCACCGCGCGCTCGCCCGACAGCCGCACGCCACGTCGCCGGCGATTCCTGCCCCCACGCCGCGCCAAGCCAATGGCCGTCGCTCCCTGCCGCAGCGGCTTTGCCCCGCCCCCACGCCGCGCGGCCAGTAGGCGCCCGCGCGTGCTGCCGCGCCCAGCCCGCCGCCCGGCCGCCCGGCCGCCCAGTCCCCGCGCTCCGCCGTGCCGCCCCGGCTCCCGCGCCCCGCCCGTCGCTGCGTCCGCCCTCCGCCCGAGCCGCTGCAGCAGCTCCTTCTCCAATCCGCGCGCCACGCTATCTCCTCTCTGCCACGCCAAATCCCCGGCCACCAATAGCTCGCGCCCGCTCGCCGCACGCCGCGCCGGCGTCCTGCTGCCGCCCGCCGTGGCCAGTGCACGCCGTTGCCATGCCCCGCCCCGCGCGTCGCCCAGGCACCCCCACACCCCCTCCTGCCCCTATAAAAGCCCCGCCCCGGCCGCCCGCGCGAGCCCCAGCCACCAGAACGCCTCGCCGTCGCCATCGCCGCCGCCGAGCGCCGCCTGCCCGTGGACAGCTCTCCACCACCGCCCACCACCCAAACTGACGCTTCAGCCACCACTACATCATCCCCCTGAAGCTCGCCGACCCACCCAACGCCGCCCAGAGCCACCGGAGCGCCGCCGCCCGCGCTGCCGCCGCCGCCGCCGCCCCTGCTCGCCGTGGACAGCACGACCCCGACCCCCTCCGTCCAAGCCGAGCCCCTGTGCAGCTTCCCCACGCGCCACTGAAGCTCACCGACCGGACCACACCGCCCCAAGCCCGCCGGAGCACCGCCGTCGATGCGTGCCGCGCCGCCGCCGCCTCTGCTCCAACGCCGGCGAGCCCTTCCCGGCCGTCCCCCACCTGAACAACACCCCCACAAGGTAGCCCTCGCACCCCTGAACCTTCCCCGACCCTCGCCCCTCGCCGCCGGCGAGCCCCCTCGCCGGAATTTCGGCCGGCCGCCGTACCCGAGCCGCCCGAGGACCTAATTGCAAGAATTTAAATCTTTAGAAGGGTCTGAGCGTAAGATTCAAGGACCTAGTTGTAAAAGAAAGTTTCAAACCTAGATTCAAATTCAGTGAACTTGTAAAATTCGTATAAAATCGTAGAAAATTTAGAAAAATGCAAACTCAACTGTTCTGGAATCCTCAGAACAAACTCTACCACTTTTGTTACAAAAGGTTTCTCAGAATCTCAACATATTTTGCTCTACATTAAATAGAAGCTTTAATGGACTTATTTTGTACCCACTGTTCTAGAACAATGCTGACCCTAAATTTTGGGCAGTAAGTTAGTTGCTTGATGTTTAGGACTGTGTAAAAAGATCAGGTCCAAATTCCACCTCGAACTACACTGTTTATTAAACTTAGTTTCATACCTTAGGTGGCTAGATATATTTTATCCCTGCAGTTAGGTGATGAATCACCCAATGAAACTTTTACTATGCTAGTGTATTGGTATCTGGAAGCCAGAGAAAAATTAGGAGACTTTTTATCTCACAGTAACCTATTTATTTGATTTATGTGCTAATAACATACATTAAATCAAGAAAATAGTATCTTAGCTTGGAAAATTCTCACATTTTTACTAGGAGACACACTGTGGTAGAGGTTTCTGTGTAAAAAGTTCCATGGGCAAACACCCTGTGTAGGGTCCTGTAAAAATGAATCTTTGAATAGCCTAGGTGTAGAATGTCATATTTTCTATGCTCTGAATACTGCATGATAAATCCTACAAACATTACAGTAGCTTCTGCATGCTTAAGTGAGAGCTCTGTAAAAATCTTAGACTCATTTGTTGCACCAATTGTTCTGTACAAAGAGAACAAGGATCTAACAGCAACTATGTAATGTATTTTTCATAATTAATCTGTTACATAAAATTGGCTGAAAATTTTACAGTAAGCACATCTTTCCTTGATGTGCCTAAATCCAAAATTTCATGACCAGAAACTATGCATTGTAGTAATTACTCTTAAATCGTATCAAGTACCATTACCAGAACTTAAACTTGTGCATTCATGTAGAATCGACGACTCTCGCCGACGGAACTTACGAACTGGTGCCCGCGTCCGAGAGTGAGCAGCGTGAAGCTCAAGCGAATCTAACTGAAGCTCTTGAAGACCCGAGCACAAGTTCGGAAGATCCCCAAGCGAACTGCGAAGGCAAGCCCCGGAGCATAACCCATTCTTTCCGAAATTATGCAACTCATTACTCTTGCTTGAGCAGTAAGTTTATAGGAGTTGGATGAAAACTTAGTTGCATGATGTCAGGAACCCTTGCTTGAAAACTAGATGTAAGGTTCGATAGAATGCTGTGCTAATAGGACTCCGGTAAAAGTCGAGTGATTTCCTGTCACTCGCGAGAAAATAGGAGTTGAATGGCTACTACACGCTGCAATCATAAGGACACGGACGGGCTATGGAACGATGGTTACGATTGAGGCCCGTCTGTCTAGTGAAAAAAGCTAAGGCTGCAGGGTGTGGTAGTGATGGTTAAGTCTTTGAACGTACTAAACACATGCCGAGATTATGGGAATCGGTAAGCTTAAGTACCTGATTGGCCCGGCAAGGGGACGGCATCCTACCCTTTGAACTTCGGTCCCATGTGCATATGGCGAGTGCAGAGAGTGGTCACGACCCGGCGCCGAACCGTGGCGTGGGGCTCTTGTACTCTCTGAGGGTAGCCCCGATCCACGACCCGGAAAGAAAGGGGAAAAGTTGCACGTGTGACTCTAGGGAGTAACCACGTGACGTGTGTTTGGGTTTCCCTTGCAAGGTTAAGAAATTCGATTCGAATCGTCCGTTTCTCACGGCTATTGAGACTGCTTAACCATTTTTACCCACAGAGTAAGAAGAGGAACAATGATGATGAATGAACAGGTTGGATGAAAAATTTAATGCTTCACCATGTATGCTTTAGATAGCTGCTTATCTAGAATGGTTAATGAAACTAGAATCTGGAGCTAAAAGTTGAAAGTAAGGACCCACTGGTAGACGCTTTTCGGCAAAACAAACCCCTGAGCCAAAAAGCCTTGCATGTCTAGAGTCGGTGGAGTAGTTTCCACTACACGGGTAAGTCTTGCTGAGTATTAGTATACTCAGTCTTGCTTGTGACTCGTTTTCAGGTGAGACCTTCGAAGACATGATTGCTAGCTTGACTTGGCCCTGCACTCTTCCCCCTGGTTGGTCGGTGGAATGGGCTGCGCCCCCGTCCAACGGAGATAAGATCGAGTGATGTCTCGTACGGGCTTCATCGAGACATCCTGTATCGTCGAGTAGTTCTCGTTGTTTATTTCCGCTGCAACTTAAAACTCTGAAGAACATATTTGTGATCATTGAAGTACTTGATTTCTAAACTCAAAACTTGGTCTGTAATATTTACTTATGCTAATGTTGTAATATTTGCTGGAATGTGGTATTCTCTGGGCTCATCGTCGCATGAGCATTTGTATGTATGGCGCTCGATCCGTTCACCGTGGTTGTATCGGGAGGTTATACCCGACAGACCAGTGGATTACTCCGTTTGAAGTGTAAGGTTAACCGAGAATGCCTTAATGGTGATGGTTAATACACTTGAGCCGGATTAATTCAGGTGGTTCTGCCACACTAACGACGGTTAGCCGACTCTTTACCCAGAAGACTTGCTACTAAACTAACTTGATCTGCTTCGGTGGCTGGGGCGGAAGGACCTCAGAATGAGGGAGAAATGGGGGTCCAACTCGGCCAACGATCTACTACTATGAAAACACCTGAACGTGGTGGACTACAAGGGACGGACAGGGTTGTCACCACCTGCCGCCTACCACATCAGTTTCGTGGGGTGGAACACAACCCAAGATAACTATCAAGCCTAAGCACCACGCTTCAACTATCAAGTTACTAACTTCCGCCTCGCGCTAAGGCAAGAAGAAACCCCAAATGGCCATGCTTGCTAGACCACGCAAACCATGGATCCCGCAGATCAATGCAAGAAAGTAAATAAGTAACTGTAAGACCCGGGGCAACGGGACTGCACACGTGGCGTAGAACATTCTAGATTAAGGGATGGGGCATGTCCCATACCTTATCCATGCTGTAAAGTACTCGTTTGTAAGTACAACTAGTCGGTACAAAAGCAAACTACCCAAGAGTACTCGGTTAGGACTTCTAAGCTCGTACTAGACTAGGATTTTCATGTAACCCTGACCCCCAGGATATATAAGGGCGGGCAGGGACACCTCCAATAGATAACACATAACCCCAAGGCAATAGAAACCATACAGGATGTAGGGTATTACGCATACTGCGGCCCGAACCTGTCTAAACCCTTGTGTTCCTTGCACCATTGAGTTCCTGATCTCGGCGACACCCTAACCACAAGTCTACTACCTTAGGGTATTCCAAGGTAGGCTTGCCGGTAAAACACCGACAGCTGGCATGCCAGGTACGGGTGCTCATCGAGGATCCACCTGCGAATTCGATGGCAACTTTCAGCTTCACCAGCGCCGTGCCCCCTGTGGGCACTACTTTCGTCTTCGGCTCCTGGATGTGTGTCTGTGATGGCATAGGCGACTTCCATCGGCACCTCGTTGATAACAAGCCGGAGGCATCTACAGCAACACCAAGTAGTGTTCTTGACGAGTTCGTTGATAACCTCGATGAGATGCTACTCCCTGACCTCACCAGGGAGATCGAGAAGCTGTTCGTTTTTGACGCGACTCTGACTCGTGCTGCATCAAGCTTCCTCGGATCGGACTCGACTCCATCTGAGGAGCAGTGTGACCGATTTCCCTTCGGTTTACGCAATACGGCCATTGTTTGCCAGGAGGCCATGAAGTTCGAATTCTACTCCGCATTGGAGAAGGATCTGGACGAACTACTCGAGTTCGGGGACAAGGACGCCACCGCAAGCCGGGAGGCCCCTATCTTCGTCGACTATGACTCGGACTCCGATCCCGAGGCCAAACCCTACTTGGATGTCCAGGGCTTGGTTATAACCTTCACACAGGAGGGTTGCTTCGTGTACTGGATGGGCATGAAACCTTTCGAACTACTCGGAGACGATGAAAGATTGGTCGCTCACCTGGATTCCCTGCCTTTCCAAGAGGGAAGACCACTCGGTGAGACCACCCCCGGCGGAATTGTACTTGTAGACTACAGCTCTGATGCCCCATCCAGACACCGCCACGTCTTCATGGTGGAATCTGACAAATACAACAACAGGCACCGCAACGAAAGGCCTGAGCAGATCTCTGAGGATGAGCATACTGCAGATGCCACCAACAAGTCTGCTTAGGACCATGAGGCCCGTAGGCTACGCAACAGGAAGCATGCCAAGCGTAGAAGGGACACCAACGATCAGCGCGCATGGATTCAACGCGACCTCGACGCTGAGTTCGCAGCAGCACAGGACGCTGAGTTCAACACTCCTGCCGCCAACATTGCCGGTATAACCGTAGTGTTAGCTGGCAACCCCAACCCGCAAGTCTAGACCGCCGTTCGCATGGCGCAACGGGCATTGCCGCAGATCAACCAGCAGAACCCGATGCCCTCGGTTTCCCGTGGAAGGGGAGAGGACGAGGGAGAAAGCCAAGTCAGCAGAACACTAGGGTCCACCACAGGTGACAAGTTGCTCCCTCCAACAACCAACAGGGAAGCCATGGTCCGCAAGGAAGCCATCCCGCAGGAAGCCGACTAGCGACCCACACACCACATCCAAAAGGCTCCGTTCACAACTACCGCCGCTCGGAGCATGAAAAGCTTCCAACAGGCAACCTCCGCGACAAGATGGGGCACGACGCTCGCTGCATCATCGATAATCGGTGGAAGGAACGCACCGGAGCCTAGTGAAACACTACACGGGACGACAACGATCGCTTCCCCGCTTTCTCCTCCTGCTTCGACAACTACAAGTACCCAGAGGGATTCAAACCCATTGGCATCACCAAGTACGATGGTAAGCAATATCCTCAATAGTGGATACGATGCTACTCCACCGCCATTGAAGTCGCAGGCGGCACTAACACCACCAAGGTAGTCTACTTCCCGATGGACCTGGAGACCGCCCCACTCACTTGGCTGGAGAGCCTAACCAAGAACTCCATCGACTCCTGGGAGTAACTAAGGAACGTCTTCATCGACAACTTCCAGGGGGCAATAGCTCGGGCAGGTACTCGACACGACCTGTCCCAATGCAAGCAAGAAAGGAACGAGCTCTTGCGCTTGTACACTCGCCGCTTCTTTGACACCCGAGCCACGATCGCCAACATCTTGGAAAGCGACATCATCGACTGCTTCCACAACGGCCTCACTGACCAGGCTCTATTCTGCGACTTCAGCCGCAACTGCCCCAAGACTATTGCTGCCCTCCCATGATGCAGACCTGGGCAGACTAAGAGGAGCAAGAGCATGATTGGTTCTCAAAACGCAGCAATGACTACAGCAAGCGCAACAACGACCACTGCAACGACAGAAGCCAACGGGACTACTCGGGATCCTCCCGAAAGCACGAGCAAGACGATCTTGTCGCGGCTATCAATCGCGCCCCGCGAGGCAAGAAGCCATCCAAACTGCAAGAGGAATTCGGCAAACTCATGCAGAAACAATGCCCGTGTCACCCGCACTCAAAGCACGCTGCTTTCGAGTGCTACCAGCTCCGGAAGTCCCTCAACGCGCCGCCCTTGGAGAAGGGCGACAAGAAGAAGAAAAAGGACAAGGACGACGAAGACCTAGAGAACAAGACAGACACTGGCGAATTCCCGGACGTATCCAGGTTGGTCAACGTCAACTTCGGTGGCGAGCCAGGATTTGTCTCCAAAAGGACTCAGAAGCTGCACCGCCGCGAGATCATGTCCGTTGAGCCGGCGGTACCACGACCCCTCTGGTGGTCGGAGGTCCCCATCTCGTTCTCCAAGGCTGATCAATGGACGAGCTTTTCTGAGTCGAGCAAACTCCCGCTCATCCTTCATCCGGTGGTCGCGGATGTCAGGCTCGCAAAAGTACTCATTGACGGAGGCAGCAGCCTCAACATCATCTTTGCGAGTACCCTAAAGAAGATGGGAGCAAATTTCATCGACATGCTTACTCCCAGCAAGGTTCCCTTCTACAGCATCGTACCTGGGAACGCAGCCACGCCGCTTGGCATGGTGGTGCTTCCCGTCACCTTTGGGACGAGGGAAAACTACCGTACCGAGTACATCAAGTTCGAAGTGGCCAACTTTGAAACCTCCTATAACGCAATTCTGGGCAGACCTGACATGGCCAAACTCATGGCTGTACCGCACTACATTTACTTACTACGCAAGATGCCAGGAAAGAGTGGGGTTCTCACCTTCCGCGGCGACCTGGAGAAGTCCTACGACTGCGACCAGAAGGCCATCGAGTACGCCTCGACCACCTGTGTAACAGATATGTCAGGTGAAGTACTCGCGGTTGTGCAACTGTTCTCCGAAACAGGGCTAGAAGCTCCAGTTGTGTAACAGATATGTCAGGCGAACTACTCGAAGCTGCAGCCAACCAGAGAACTCGCTTTGAAGTCCATCCAGCTGTAGGAAGGAGACTCGTCCAAGACAACCCTGATCGGGTCACAGCTCGACCCCAAATAGGAAAGCGCGCTAATCAGTTTTCTTAGGGCCAACCGAGACATATTCGTGTGGAAACCAGCAGATATGCCAGGGGTGCCCAAGGAACTGATTGAGCATAGTTCGAATGTAGATCCTGATTCTACCCCCAAAAATTAGCATCTCCGTAGATTCGCTCAAGATAAGAGGGAAGCAATCGAAAAGGAGTTGGCCAAACTACTCGCGGCTCGTTTCATCAAAGAGGTGTACCACCCAGAGTGGGTTGCCAACCCCGTCCTTGTAACGAAGAAGAATAATAATGAATGGAGAATGTGTGTTGATTATACCGATCTCAAAAGGCACTGCCCGAAGGACCACTTTGGGCTACCGCGCATTGATCAAGTAATCGACTCCACTGCCGACTGTGTAGTCCTCTGTTTCCTTGACTGCTACTCGGGCTACCATCAGATTGCCCTCAAGGAAGAAGATCAAATCAAGCCCGCCTTCATCACGCCCTTCGGGACTTATGCCTACAACAAGACTATGTCCTTCGGGTTGAAGAACGCGGGGGCTACATACCAGCAAGCAATCCAAATGTGCTTTGCAGACCAACTACACCGCAATGTCGAGGCCTACGTGGATGACATGGTCGTAAAGACCAGAATTCCAGAGGACCTAATTGTGGACCTAGAGGAAACATTCAGTAGCCTCCGGTAGTTCCAATGGAAACTCAACCCGAGCAAGTGTGTTTTCGGCATACCATCCGGGAAACTACTCGGGTTCATCATCAGTCATAGAGGGATTGAAGCTAACCCGGAGAAGATTACCGCCATCACCAACATGAAGGCTCCAGCAACGATCAAGGATGTGCAGAAGCTAACAGGGTGCATGGCGGCCTTAAACAGATTCATCTCACAACTTGGAGAATGGGGCCTTCCCTTCTTCAAGCTCCTGAAATAGAAAGACAAGTTCCACTAGACGGAGAAAGCTGAGTATGCTTTGCAGGACCTCAAGGAACACCTGCAGTCACCTCCTATTCTCAAAGCTCCACGTCCAGGGCAGAACCTGCTGATGTACGTTGCAACAACTACTCATGTGAGCACAGCAATTGTGGCGGAGCGAAACGAGGAAGGCCACACATTTGGCATGTAGAGGCCAGTTTATTTCATCAGTGAAGTACTCTCTGAATTGAAGGTCCGCTATCCTTCAATCCAGAACTACTCTACGCAATACTCATAACATCAAGGAAGCTTCGCCACTACTTCGACGAGTACAAGATCTCAGTTGTTACTGATTTCCGTTGGCGGATATACTCCACAACTGGGAT
Source organism: Panicum miliaceum (assembly GCA_032594955.1). Lineage (NCBI taxonomy): Eukaryota > Viridiplantae > Streptophyta > Magnoliopsida > Poales > Poaceae > Panicum > Panicum miliaceum. Next base: position 23,838,328 of record CM064062.1, read on the forward strand.
GCCACTGGTCGTATATCCAAGTGGGCAGTAGAACTGGGGGCTCTTTCAATCAATTTCAAGCCAAGGACATCCATCAAATCCCAAGCATTGGTCGATTTCATGGCTGAGTGGCGGGAAAATCAAGTACCAACCCAGCCAGCCGCCCAGAGCATTAGACGATGTACTTTGATAGCTCGCTCAAGCTCGAGGGTGGTGGGGCAGGAGTACTTTTCATCTCTCCAAAGGGTGAACAACTCAAGTACGTCTTACAAATCCTTTGGAAGGTGTCCAACAACGAGACCGAGTATGAGGCGCTACTACACGGTCTCCGCCTGGCAGTCTCACTTGGTATACCAAACGACTACTCGTGTACGATGACTCACTGCTAGTCGTGCAACAAGTCAATAAAGAGTGGGACTACACAAAGGAGGAGATGGATGCATATGTTATGGAAGTACGCAAGCTGGAGAACAAATTTGCTGGCCTGGAGATTCATCACATCGTCCAGGACAACAATGTTGGAGCATATGTACTCTCCAAGCTTGGATCCACTCAAGCACAAGTCCCAGTGGGAGTATTTGTCCAGGAACTCAAAGAACTGTTGATCAAGACCACGAATCAAGCAACCACCGGTTTGGGATCCTCGGACCCCAACCGGGAGGTCATGATGTCAGAGGTCGATTGGCGGGGGACTTTCATTGAATTCATTAAGGAAAAGAAGCTACCCCCTGGGGTGACAAAGAAAAGCCCAGAAGCAATGCGTATCATGAGGCGTAGCAAGGGGCTTGTCATCGTCGGAGATAAGCTCTACAAGCGTGGAGCAAGCACAGGAGTACTCATGATGTGTGTTCCTAGGGCATGGGGCCGCAATATACTACTCGAGATACATGAGGGTACATGCAGAAACCATGAAGCATCCAAGACATTGGTCAGGAAAGCCTACAGGGCAGGCTATTGGTGGCCAACAACAGTTTTCGACGCCGAGGATCTTGTACAAAAGTGCCAGAAGTGCCAATTTTTTGGCAAACAGTCTCACGTCCCAGCGCACATCCTCATCACTATACCGCCCTCATGTCCCTTCGCATGCTGGAGCCTCAACATGATTGGACCTCTGACTATAGCTCCAGGAAGCTTTACACATGTATTGGTGGCCATCGACAAGTTTACCAAGTGGATCGAGTACAAGCCGATTACCAAGCTCACTCCAAACAGGGCAGTCGACTTCATCTCGGATATTATGTACCATTTTGGTTACCCCAACACCATCATCACAGATCTGGGCTCAAACCTCACGGCAAACCAGTTCTGGGAATTCTACGAAAACAACATAATTGAAGTGAAGTACGTGTCAGTCGCACACCCAAGGGCCAATGGACAAGTCGAGCGGGCCAACGGCTTGATTCTGGATGGCCTAAAGAAGAGACTCTACGATGAGAATAGCAAAAAGGGTGGCAAGTGGATATATGAGTTGCCTCATGTTGTCTGGGGGCTTTGAACTCAACCATCGAAAGGCACAGGACATACCCCTTTTTTCCTTGTCTACGGGTCCGAAGCTTTACTCCCAGCATATCTTATGTGGCTCGCTCCCACAGTCGAGATGTATGACGAAGGGGAGGCGGACAAAGCTCGGCAACTGGAACTGGATACTGTTGATGAAGCCAGATGCAGTGCTTTTATTCAGTCAGCCCATTATCTTCAAGGCATCCGGCGCTATCATGATCACAATGTGCGAGAGCGGTCGTTCAATATCGGTGACCCTGTCCTTCACCGTATTCAGAATGAAACTAGGCTACACAAGCTTAATTCACGGTGGGAAGGTCCTTTCGTCGTGTCGGAAGTCCCAAGACCAGGGTCACATTGCCTGCAGTACCCTGATGGCCAGGAAGTTCCGAGCTCCTGGAACATAGAGAATCTCCAGAAATTCTACGCCTAGGAGAAGTTGTAAAAGCAATTCGCTAGCTGCATGTCAGCATTTTTATAAAGAGTTGATTTCACCGTAATTCGATTACTTTCTGCATGTTTTAACTCGGGGGTTCACCACGAGTTCTTACATTTTTTTGCTTACATTAAACTCGGGGGCTCCGCCATGAGTTTATATGTTTTCTCGACTACTTATACTCGGCGGCTCCGCCACGAGTACTTGTACTTAGCTCATTTATGATCGGGGGCTCCACCACGAGTACTTACGTCTAGTACAGCCTATAAGGCAGAGCACTCGACGTACTCTCACAATTGCGGCCGCTGCTACGACTACTCGAAAGAGAGCGTTAAGGCACCCACCGAAGGGGTCACCAAGTCCATCACATGGCCACGTTATTTTCCTGCTACAAGCGGGATGTTAACCTAGCGTACCGCATGATCGGGTAAATCCAGGCTAAGTCCTTTTGCTCTACGAGCACTTTTATGGAACGTGAAGTTACAGACTACATCCAGGATGATGCTCTTGGAGTAGCTTAACACAAACATCTCCAACTACTCTAAGTCCTACGATCGTACCAGCAAACATCACACAAAGATATACGCTGAAGAAAGATCAACTAGGCAAATTTATATACATATCAATAAGTGGCATAAATGTTCATCATGAAACATTGTCTTTGCTACTAACCATCTTGATGAGGACATCCTCCACTATTACCCGCTGGCAAAGACGCAACAAAGGGGGCCGAGTGGCCCAGTTGTAGTCGGGCGGCGATCGTGTGAGCCTCTGAATAATCCCACCTTGCTTAACTTGGGAGGAGGAAGCCACCTTAAAAGGGAGAGCCACCCTTCCACTATTGGACTAGTCTTTTAGGGAGATTGGGCCTTTCCCTGAGTGGGTGTGCCTAAGAACTGTTGGGGTCCGGGCAACCTTAATTTATTGGGCCTCGGCCAACCCCACCTGGGCCGGATGCATCATTTGGTATCAGAGCTGGGCCCTTGTTTAATTGGCTGGGAATAATGATGACATCCTCCACTATTACCCGCTGGCAAAGACGCAACAAAGGGGGCCGAGTGGCCCAGTTGTAGTCGGGCGGCGACCGTGTGAGCCTCGGAATAATCCCACCTTGCTTAACTTGGGAGGAGTAAGCCACCTTAAAAGGAAGAGCCACCCTTCCCCTATTGGACTAGTCTTTTAGGGAGATTGGGCCTTTCCCCGAGTGGGTGTGCCTAAGAACTATTGGGGTCCGGGCAACCTTAATTTATTGGGCCTCGGCCAACCCCACCTGGGCCGGATGCATCACATCTTGGTCCAGGCTCTCAGCTATCTTATCAGCAAGGGGCTCGACTTCTTCACGGAACTACGTGAATTGCTCAAAGAGCATTCGGCCGCCATGCCTTCAGCGAGTGGTTCAAGCTTCGCCTTGGGCCAGTACGACTTCACCTACGCGAGCTCCTGAGCTATGTAGGTCCTGGTGGCCTCCGAGATGTAGCTGGCAACCTTCTGAGGAGTCGCATGACGATTCTCTAACAATGACAGCTCGCCAGCATAACCTTCTGTCATAAACTCCACCATCTCCACGACAGCTTGTGCAACAGTCTTGAATTCTTTGAGTTCTTTTCGGATAACATCTTTTTCCTCAAGAATATTCTTGATCTACTGCATGGCATCACGGAATTGGACACTTGTATCCTGGAGGATCTTCTCAAGACGGTCGACGTCATCTGCGCCATGGTAAACAAGATTCTTCAGATCTATTATCATGTTCTCTTTCTTTTGCAAAGTGGATTTCAGTTCTGCGGCAAGAGACAAGAGGAAGTATTTGGGAGTCTCAGGAACTACTCGAACAATCGCAAATAAAGACATCAAGACAAGGCGACAAGTTACCTTTGTGCGCCTTGGCAATCTACTTGTTTTTCTCAATGAGCTCGGCCTTTTCCTTCTCAAGATTCTGGATATCATTTTTAAGAAGCCAAGATTCTTGAGTGCGCTCTTTCTTCAACTGCTCGAGCTCATTACGGAGGTCGATCCTCTTCAGGATTTCTTCGCAAATGCGCTCATCTTTTTCCGCCAATTTACGATGGTCGTCCTCAATGAACTTAAGTTTCTCGGAATTCTCCTAGGATCGGTCCATCAGGTTCTACAAAGTAGAGTATAGCAATTATCACTACTCAAAGTGAAACAGGGGATGAAGAAAACTACTTGAGGAAGATGAAAACTTACGGTGGTGAACTCGTACAAGTCCTTGAAGACACCATGGAGATGTTTTCTTTTCTCCTTGGTCAGATATGGGTCATCAATAAGATCTGACGTGATGGTTTGCTGCCAACCATACGGCATCATCGGCAGGTCTTCCCTCTCCAATGCATCAGCGCTGGGTTCAGAAGTACTCGCGGCGCCAGCATCTCCTGCACCAGGGCCACTCGTACCCTAGGCGTCGACGGTGCTGGCACCAGGGTCGGCATTACCCGCGGCACTGGCATCTCCCGCACCGAACTCCTTGGGCGGTTCGCTTACCACTTCACCCGCATTCACTAGTCGAGCTACCGGCAGTTTGGTGCTGGGAGACGGAGGAGGCAGGATGGGCTCACCTTCGAGTAGTTCCGGTGCAGGGGTCTCTACCTCCACTTGCTCCGGCTCGATTTCTTTCTTTGCCTCGACATTGGTGGCCGGAGGAAGCGGAGGAGGAGGAGCAGCGCCGGTCTCCAACGCTGTAACATCCGCCTCTTTCCCAGACTCGGGGGCTTGGGCAGCCGGGGCATTGTCAGGTTCCCCCAAGCCCAGAGCAGAGGAAGGGCTGGACAAAGGACAGTCATATCAACTACTCGATAAGATGAATTACAAAATGGTACAAGTCTAAGTATTCGAGACTCACGTGGAGGATCGTTTGGTCACTACCTTCTTTAGTTGTATAAGCCGGGGCCCCTGAGTACCTAACTTCCCCGAGCTGCCAGCAGGGTCCTTTGATTGAGCCTCCCGGGCATTCGCCGGGATCGGGTTGATGGGGCTCGACGCAACATCAATAGCGGAAGGGTCCGCTGCACCAGGTTGGACGTCGACCACTGGTGCAGCATCATCCCTAGTAGGACCTGACTTTCCCCCGTCCTTGGAATGCTTGGACAGGGGGGAGGCGGGCGGACCGCAACAGAACAGAGGAAAACTCAGCAAAGAACATCAAATTTGTCAAGGAAAGTACTCGAGGATCATGTTTACCTTGGGTTGTCATCTGGTTGGCTGGCGATTGAGAGCTTACGCTTCCTCACGCTCACCCGCGGCTTGGTTGGGTGGCTCAGGATCTCCATGCTGCTACTCAATTCCTTGCTAGACTTCTTCAAGAAAGATGCCAGAGGAAGATCGTCGTCAGAATCTGTCATTTCTTCATCAGTTAAGGGGTCACGGTCTAAACGACTGGACTTGAGCATCTGGAACACACTTGGCTTGAGGTGATCCACCGGAGGCAAGTCAGGATTTGGAGCAGGACAATGGTACAGTTCACAAGTGATACTTCACAAGTTCTGCAAGTAATTAAAAGACAAATTACTCACCGGTTTCGGCGGATTCACCGCACTGAAAAGCTTCGGGACGTAAGGAATCATGTTCACATCGAGCAGAACTCAGCGAACATGGTCAAGAGCCATTTGTGAAGGAAGAATGTCTGCGGAAAGGCGAGATGGATCGTAACTTCCTAAGTACTCGAATCCGTATTGACACATCTTCTGCAGTGGCATGATACGCCTCTTGTACATGGAGGCCATGACAGACATATCGGTTACACCTGATTCCTTCTGCTTGCTAATCAGTTCGAGCAGTTCATTGACTTCCAACAGTTGGTTGGGATTCAAGTTTTCATTTGTTGACGCCGGATTTTGACACGTGTTGAATCGACGTCAGGAGGAGAAGATTGGCCGATGCGGCAGATCTGAATGCTACAGTAAGGAATCGACCGATTGAGGTAACAGTTGAAAATCGGCCGATTGGTGATACAGCTTGCGCCACCAGGATGGAATTATTTCGGAAGGTCCTGGTCAAAAGTTGGTCAACAGGGCAACGCTAAGTCGGTCAAGGAGCAATTGAAAAGAATCCTGATTGGATTAGGGGACGGCGGCGGAAGATTCCGCGGGAGTCCGTTTCCTTTAAAAGTTATTATAGATATGGTAATTTTCTTGTTTTTTTAAATAAGATTGTAACAAGTCGTGATCGACCAGGAGTCCTAGTCTTAGGGTATAAATAGGAGTCGTCAGGGTTTTGCAAAACATCAACACATCAATCAACAACAATACTTCTACTTTTCCAGCAATTTACTTTCAAGCCGGCGACTTCGCCAATATTTTTCTTCTTTCACGAGTTCGTACGGATTGGCAGGGCTGCATCAACCTGATCTCCGGCCAATTGGTAGGTTCCGCTTATCGAGTAATATCCGAGCTTTAACTATGGGCGCATCGCTCTGGTTTCGTTTGGATTTATTCACCAGTTATCGATATTTACTAGAATTGCAAGTTTTACCTGTTATTCTAGAATTATCACCAGTTATCCAGCTTGAGATCAGAGTAATCAGCTTCGTCATTATTCTTCTTCGATTCATCATCTTACAGCCGATTAGATCTATTTCAAGTGTTGTCTCTGTAGTAATCGTTTAGATCACTCCCGCAGTTTTCTTTACAATTATTACACGATTATCGGCTGATCCATAGCCGATCATCTCTACAGCAAATTGGCCGATTCGCCGCCGACGCGCTCCTCAGGACAGATCGGAACTCCAGCCGATCGAGGCGCCTGGAATTTAATACTTTATTTTCTTGTCAATCAACAGGTCAGATTGACTAGCATGCCGCGCGAACCGTACCAGGGCGATAACCCGAACAGGAGCTAAGTAGATTCTCCCGGGTCGTGTGTCCGACGCTGAAGACCATCGGCCGATTCCTGTCTGGCCGATTTTAGCGCCAACACACTTTTGGCACGCCCGATGGGACCATCCAAGATCTGATATGTCGAAGAACGCAGAAATCTCCGACAGCAACATCATTGAGGTCACATAAGCGGATCTCAAGGACGACCAGAGGGAAGAATTGGCCAAACATCTAGAAGATTACAAGAAGATGTACCTCCTGTCGTTCAGTCGTACCAGAAGCGGGAGGCGGTAAAGAAGGCTCCTATTCTAGTTCCCCGCCACATCACCATTGCTGAGGACTCGGGCAAGATGTCAGAGATGATCCAACAATCCGTTTATCAGGCATTCATCAACCAATCCTCAGTGATGACCAACACGGTGTATAACGCCGTTGTCAGCTCTCTGGCCAGCGGAGCAGTCCAAGGCTATCAGGGACCAGCATATGCCCAACCAACCACTCTGCCAGCTAGAAGCTTACCATACACGTCCCAATCAGCTCCTCAGCCGATATTGACGCAACGCGAGGGGTACAACTCTCCATTGCCCCCAGCGTCTCCAAGATACAGTGGTGCACCATGTCTCCCATCACAAACACCGCTTCAACCCATCCAGATTGCTTCTGTGCAATCACTGCCCACAAGCTCAGCACCTTGGGGAACATCGGCGACGACGTATTTTCCCGAGCCAGCGAACGGGTATGAGAGTTATTCAATCCAGGTGCCACACCAATCGGCCGCCCGGCCGACGGTCCCCCAGTATCAGCCGATCTCGTCAGAAATCGGCAGGGGAGCAAGCGCTGTAGAAGCATTCAGAGGCGCGGCGCCAACGGTGACATACGATGGGGGGGGGGGGGCGGATTTACTTCGCCATCAACTATCGGCTGCTCCGCAAAATTCGCCGATTCATCACCCAGCCGTGCCAGCTCTTCAGCACATGCCCGCACCACGAACAGCTGTTCATCAAAAGCAGGTGGACTGGACAGCAAGAATAGCAGAAGTAATCCAGGATCAGTTTGGATTGAAGCCAAAAGTGCAAACTTACACCTACAAGACGCCATATCCATCGGCCTATGACTTGCTGCCGTTCCCACACCGCTACAAAGTTCCTGATTTCACCAAGTTTTCAGGGACGGACGATACGTCCACTGTGGAGCATATCAACCGATTCATCATCCAGTGCGGGGAGGCTGCCACGCAAGATGCTCTGAGGGTGCGTTTGTTTTCATCGTCTCTGTCCGGGTCGGCCTTCCAGTGGTTCACCACCTTGCCGCCAAATTCTATTGTTACGTGGGCCGATCTGGAGAAACAGTTCCACAAGTACTTCTATGCAGGAGTACACGAGATGAAGCTCTCGGATTTGACCAGCCTCAAGCCGAGGAGCGATGAACCAGTGATGGGATATATACAAAGGTTCAGAGAAGTCAGGAACAAATGCTACAGTCTGGCTCTGACCGATGCACAGTTGGCCGATATCGCTTTCCAAGGCCTCTTGCCACAAATCAAAGAAAGATATGCTGCCCAAGAGTTTGAAAGCCTGAGCCAAATCGTCCACCGATTATCAGGACAAGAGGTCCGACCGTTTGAACAACGGAGGAACTTCCAAAAGAAGGTGGAATACTTGGAAGGATCTGAATCCGATGGGGAAGAGGAAATCGGCTTGGCAGAGTGGGTTAAAGGGAAAAAACCGATATCATGCCCTTTTGGGAAGAAGGATCCAGAAACATTTGGCTTTGACACGTCAAAGGCCGATAAAATTTTCGATTTATTGCTTCAGGAAGGACAGATTAAGCTATCTCAGCATCACACCATCCCTACGGCCGATCAACTTAAGAAGATGAAATACTGCAAGTGGCACAACGCCACTTCTCATGATACAAATGAATGCAAAGTCTTCCGACAGCAGATACAATCGGCCATCGAGCAGGGTCGGCTTAAATTTGAAACTCCAGCTAAATCGGCAAAACCGATGAAGATAGATCAGCATCCCTTCCCGGCCAACATGGTTAACGCTGGAGGAAATTCAAGTCAAACCAAGGTGCTGACGTCAGAATCGGCGAGAAGAGGCAGCGCCGTCGATCCCAGGAGGCAGATCACGACAGAAGAAATCAAAAGGAACAGGTGGGGGCCAGAACGACCACGCAAGCCCGTTACCTCCGAGTTCTTACTCAGTAAGTATCGGCAGCAGCAAGAACAAGCAAGATACCAGGAAGAGATGATACGCCGGCATGAAGACCACTGGCAATGTCCGTTCTTCATCCATTGCTGGGAGAACGACATCAGATTGCCGTCTGCCGATAACTATCCAGAGTGTAACGGACTGAGTTGCAACGATCACCCGAAGCCACATTCTAGGGACAGAAGCACAGGGCCGATCAGCAGAAATCGGCGCGGACGAGAGGAACAGCGCGTTTCGGTGCATGATCGGCTGGGGGCAAAGTTGACCAGTACCACCGGTCAAAAAGCAAGATCGACCAACAGGATGGACTGGGGGGCAGGATCAGCGTGCACGATCGGCTGGAAGAGATGGCCGATGACAGGGTGTCGGATGAAAATCCCATAGGAAGAGAACCAGATTGGGAACACGCCAGATCATCGGCCAAACCAGCAAATCCCAGGTGGTGTCCCGATGGCTTATCCAGATCCCAGAAATGGAGAATCCAACGCCTACGCCAGTGGGAGCATCAAGAAGAAGAACAGAGGCAGGTGCCAGAAAAAAGAAATGTTAAGTCTCGAGTGTGGCGCCCAAAGAAAAATGATCAAGAAACAAATAATCAAGAATCGGCAGCCGAAACCGATATGGTGTTCATACTGCCGATGGAGTTCATGGCACCCAACGATCGAGATAAAGCGACAAGAACGGAGGAGGAACAAATGGCACAACTGGTGTTAGAGCCGATGACGGCTACGTTTGAGAAACCAGAAGAGGAAAAACGACAGCATCTTAAAGCGCTGTTTCTCAAAGGCTATGTCAACGGAAGACCCGTCACCAGATTACTAGTAGATGGAGGCGCTGCAGTTAACATCATGCCGTATGCCATGTTCCGCAAGCTAGGCAAGGGCGATGAAGACCTCACCAAGACGGACATGATGCTGAAGGATTTTAAAGGCAACGTGTCTCCCGCCCGCGGAGCGCTCTGCGTCGACCTCACCATCGGCGGTAAGACCCTCCCTACCACTTTTTTCGTTATTAATGGCAAAGGGTCCTACAACATGCTGCTTGGTCGCGACTGGATACACGCAAACTGCTATGTCCCATCTACAATGCATCAATACCTTCTGCAATGGGTCAGCGACAACACAGAGGTAGTCACTGCCGATTCCGTCTACAGCGTTGCAGCGGCCGACACGCAACAGTGGAGCTGCGAGCACGTCAAGTGTATATCTGGCAGGACTTGGGACATTGACTTCCTGAAAGTGTCCGATTTTGGTCTACAGCCGATCCAAGCAGTCGGCTCTGAAGATTCAGAATAAATTGATCAGCTCGTCCGAGAAGATGGGAAGCTTGGGCATGGGTTTACGTCGGCCGATTTATTGGAGATGGTAGATCTGGGAGATAGCAGCAAATCAAGGCCGACGTACATTAGTGCTAATTTGGATCCGGAGTACAAATGTAAATTGATAAGTTTATTAAAAGAGTTCAAGGATTGCTTTGCTTGGGAATATCATGAGATGCCAGGACTAGACCGGTCTATTGTTGAACACCGGTTACCTATAAAATCAGGATATCGGCCATATCAGCAACCTGCATGACGGTGTAACCCCAAGATTCTACCTGATATAAAGGCCGAAATTACAAAGTTGATTGAAGCAGGATTTATTCGGCAGTGCCGCTACGCCGAATGGATTTCTAATATTGTGCCCGTATACAAAAAGAATGGAAAATTACGTGTGTGCATCGATTTCAGGAACTTAAATCAGGCTACACCGATGGATGGATATCTGATGCCAACGGCCGATATCTTGGTGGATGCTGCCGCAGGACACAAAGTCATAAGTTTCATGGATGGGAATGCAGGGTACAATCAGATATTAATGGCCGAAGAAGATATCTCGAAAACGGCTTTCAGGTGCCCAGGTCATCTTGGTTTATTTGAATGGGTTGTTATGACTTTCGGGTTGAAGAACGCCGGCGCTACGTATCAATGGGCCATGAATTACATCTTCCACAAGCTCATTGGTTCATCGGTGGAAATTTATATAGATGACGTCGTGGTCAAGTCAAAAGGTCACCAAGATCATCTGGCCGATTTATAAGAAGTACTGGAGTGCACAAGGAAACATGGGTTGAAGATGAACCCAAACAAGTGTGCATTTGGTGTATCGGCTGGGCAATTCTTAGGATTCATGGTCCATGAGCGTGGGATAGAAGTCAACCGCAAGACCATAGACGCCATCAACAAAGTGGTGGCCCCACAAAATAAAACTGAGCTACAGTCCCTCATCGGCAAGGTCAATTTTATCAGAAGATTCATATCCAACCTGTCAGGACGTATTCAGGCTTTTACCCCTCTGTTGAAATTAAAGCCCGACCAGAAATTCATATGGGGAGAAGGACAGCGCAAGGCACTAGAGAATATCAAGCAGTATCTGGTTTCACCTCCAGTATTGGTTCCACCACAGCCTGGTAAGCCGTTAAAGTTATATTTATCGGCTGATGAACAAGCTATTGGATTGGCGTTGGTACAGGAGTTTGAGGGGAAAGAGCGAGTGGTATAATACGTCAGCAGAACACTCTTAGACGCCGAAACAAGATATTCCTCGGTGGAGCGACTATGCTTGTGCTTGTACTTCTCATGTACCAAGCTCAGGCACTATTTGTTATCGGCAGAATGCACAGTCATGTGCAAGGATGATGTGGTGAAGTATATGCTATCGTTGCCGATTTTGAAAGGACGGATTGGAAAATGGATCCTGGCTTTGTCAGAATTCGACTTAAGGTACGAATCGGCCAAAGCCGTCAAAGGTCAAGTGATGGCCGATTTCGTAGTTCAGCATTGTGGACCAGAAATCGCCACTGTTGAACCAGTTCCATGGACTCTGTATTTTGATGGTTCTTCGTGTGGGGTCGGATCAGGAATTGGTATTGTTCTCGTGTCGCCTCGGGGGGCAAGTTATAATTTCTCTCTGCCGATAGAAGCCTCCGCAACTAATAATCAGGCGGAATATCGAGCCGTTCTGAAAGGGATCCAATTATTAAGGGAAGTCAGAGCTGATGCAGTCGAAATTTTTGGAGATTCCATGCTCATTGTGGATCAGTTGACGGTGCGATCTGAGTGCAAGGATGATATCTTGAGGATTTGTTATGAGGATTGCCTTCAGCTTTTAAAAGAGTTCAAGTCTGCAATAATCGAGCATATCCCCTGGAATTATAATGAAGAGGCCAACAGACTGGCCCAACATGCTTCTGGGTATCGGCCGATTCAGGGAGCGATGACGCTAGAGCTCACGGCCGATGACTGGCGAAAGGAAATCGCCGATTACTTGAGAAATCCATCCCAAAAAGTGGATCGGCGAACACGTTTTCAGGCTACAAAATATGTGTTGCTTCAGGATGATTTGTTTTATCGGACAATTGATGGAGTTCTTCTCAAATGCTTGGAACGGAAGAGGCAAAGGTTCTGATGGGAGAAATCCATGAGGACGTATGCGGAGCCCATCAATCGGCTCACAAAATGAAATGGATGATCCGGAACAATGGGTATTGCTAGCCGACCATCCTTAAGGATTGTTTCAAGTACTACAAAGGATGCCAAGACTGTCAGAAGTTTGGCAATGTACAGCGCGCGCCAGCATCGGCTATGAATCCAATAATTAAGCCGTGGCCGTTCAGGGGTTGGGGAATAGATCTCATCGGACAGATTCATCCTCCATCAAGCAAAGGGCATAAGTTCATATTGGTGGCTACAGATTATTTTACTAAGTGGGTGGAGGCAGTTCCTTTAAGGAACGTGACATCGGCCGATATGATTGAATTTGTTAAAAGCCATATTATTTATCGATTTGGTATTCCTCAAACCATCACAACTGATCAAGGGACAATGTTTACTTCTGGAGAGTTCGGAGAGTTTGCTGCCGATATGGGGATTAAATTATTAAATTCTTCTCCATACTATGCTCAAGCCAATGGCCAAGCAGAATCGTCTAATAAAGGGATAATCAAACTAATCAAGAGAAAGATAGAAGAGCAACCCAAGAAGTGGCATATGTCTTTGGCTGAATCTTTATGGGCATATAGGATGGCTTGTCATGGAGCCACTAAAATATCCCCTTATCAGTTGGTTTATGGTCATGAGGCGGTCTTGCCATGGGAGATAAGGACAGGGTCAAGACGTATATCGTTACAAGATCAGTTAATGGCCGATGACTATTCCTTTCTCATGAAAGATGAACTTGATGATTCGGCAGGTTTACGGTTGAGAGCCCTGATTAGTACAGAAGAAAATAAGAAAAGGGTGGCCAGATGGTATGACAAAAAGGTCAAAGTTAAACAGTTCTCTCAGGGAGATTTGGTATGGAAGTTGGTGCTGCCGATAGGATCCAAAGATCCCAAATTCGGTAAATGGTCACCCACTTGGGAAGGGCCGTATAGAATCGGCCGATGTGCCCCTGGGAATGCATATATTTTGGAGACAGTCGAAGGGGAGGAATTCCCAAGAGCTTTAAACGGATGATATCTGAAGAGGTACTATCCAAGCATTTGGGTAGATACATAACTTGCAACAAAATATATCAAGATAACATGGCCGATTTCTCATCGGTTTTTGTCTACACATCTGGTGAAGGAAACATTGGGATTCATTATTGGATGAAAATGACAGATTACATGGCCGACATGGTACAAGTCGCCCTTAGAATAAAAATACCGATGTGTCTACTGATTACGCCTACGCTGGATTTCTCTCTCGATGCGACCTAGTTTTATCATAAGGGTGAGCCTTTTCTCCTTCGGGTCCTCTGCAGTGGCTCCAGTTTCAGCTTGGTTGCAAAGTTCTTTCAGCGGGCGGGTCTTCTTCTCCTCCAGATCTTCCATGGCAACATCGGTTTTAGCTTTACAAGAAAGTGGAGGACTTTTTTCAAAAGATGGTCGCTTGCGGACCAAAAAGTGAGCATCTATAAGGTCCGAGTATTCCTGGACTGCAGCGGGGACATGATCTCTGAGTTCCTCAGCATGAGCTCTTATCAGATCTTTGTCTGCCCGTGATAGTGGCTCTTCTGAATGCATGATTTCTATCGCTCGTTCTAGACCAGGGCTGAAACGTTTCGGCTAACCAGAGATAAAAGGGGTTACCCAACATCAGAGCGATTGAGATGCTTAGGAGAAAGGCAGAGGAGAAGTTCATACCTGGTTGACAGAGGAAGAAGATGAAGAGGACGAAGAAGACATCTTGCCGTTCAGTTTGGGACAGTAAAAGAGGGAGAGAAGATAAGTGATGTGTATGCCTCTGGAGATGGTGAATGGTCTACTTATAAATGAAGAGGAGGTAGATGGATGGTAAGACACGTCCTATCGGAGTAAATACATACATAAATGCAAAGTAGACTGAAGGAGCAGTTCAAAACCAAATCGGCGTAGTGACATTGAAGGAGCAATAAATGTTTAACACATTCTTTACAACCCAAGGAAGCGTCTATGGCTACAATAGCTTGTCGTCTAATTCGATCGGCCGAGTCTAGTACTCTCTGATCATCATCGGCCGATCCTGGTACTTCTGACACACGGCGATGAAGCTTTATCGTTTCGCGGGCCAGATGCTGCCTTTCTTGCTTCAGTTCGCTGATGATGGATGGGAGTTCTTGGAGCTTCTTTTCTTCAGCGGCTATCTCTTTGGTTATCTGTTCCATCTCCTTGGCCAGCTCTGCTCTCCTCCGTTTCAGCCGATCTATTGCGCCGACGATGTCCGGATGGCAGTTTTCGAGGAAATTGATCCTGTGGTGTACTTCCTGAGTCCGGTGCTTGTATGAATCGACCTCCTCCTGAGTTTTTGCCATCTGAGCACGATCGGCCATATGGTGCAGCGCCCTGGAAACCGGAATCTGCATGTTCTCTATATAGGCAGCATACGCTAAATTTTCTGATACTTCTTCCGGGATTCGACCTTTGATCTCGTTGAAAAGTCGTCGAATCGGCGATGCATCTTCTACCAATCAGCCGATGTCGTCTTGAAGTAGAGTGCGCATCCTTTCGAGCTTGGCGCGGACATCGTCGGAGGTGGAGCTCGATGGGATTGGGTGTGAAGCAATTTCTTCGTCATCGGGCAAGGAGACGGAAAAGGAGAAGATGCTGTTATTAGGGGTGTCCTGCTCCTGTGAGAAAATAAAGTATTAAGGTAGGCAAGCAGTAAAGGGAAATCGGCCGATTCTAATGGTAAGTTTGTTACCTCCTTAAAGCGAATTTCTCTTGCCTGCGCCGGTGGAAGCATATCCCTTGTCTCAGGGACTGGTGCATTTGGCTCGTCGAAAGAGGAAGATTCAACGATTATTAGCGCTCCGCTTGGACCAGCTTCCTAAAAAGGACATAAAAGAAGATCCTGTGAATATGCTATGGGAAATTGAAATAAGATGGTGACAGAAGTTTGCCATGCCTTTGTGGATCTCCCGGCCGATGCCTGTTGTGGGGTTGTAGTTAGCATACCCAAATCGGCCTGCATCAAGATCAGTTAAGTTTTCTGAAAGTTAAGAGATCAAGGTAAGAGATCATTTACCTTGATGATAGGAGCTGCTGGAGTTTCGGCTCCCACTTGGGACGTAGCCGATTGCTGCGGAGATTGTGGTGGGATAGCTTGTGCAGCCTGGCAGAGGAAAAGAGTTAAAGTCAGTGGAAGATTTGAAGAATATATGAGATAAGTAAGATTACCTGAACAGCCTCTACTAATAGCGATGCTGCAGCTGCCCCGACTTCAGCAGTGACTTGGGGATAGGCCATCTCGACAACTGGCAAAGGTAAAGGAATTGGAGTCTCGGCTGGTGTCTCCACTACTTGGTCCGCCGATCCGATGCGGGAAGTCTCGGCCGATACCACTGCCATCTGGTTGGCCGATCCGATACGGGGAACTTCATCCGATGCTATTGCCGTCTGATCGGCCGATCCAATGCGAGCTCGCACCCGACGGCTGGTTATCCTTGATGTTGGCCTTTTCGGTGCTCGCTTCGATCGGCCAGTGGAGATATCTTTGACAGTTGGAGCATGGAAGCCGATAAGTGGATACGGCGTGTATTGGTGATGACTATCTATCGGCCGGCCGCTTCGGCTCCGCATCGGAGGGACATGGCTTTCAAACTGAGGAGATGAACATAAGTTAATAACAAGATGACAATATAGAAGGAAATAGCATTGGAATCGGCTGAGAAAAAGGACGTACCGCTGCATTTGGATCAATGTTCTCTGGGTCCAGAATGTTGCAGTAAGACGATGGAGATTTACAGAAAAGGTGTTGCTTCCATTCTGCCCACCATAATTTGAATTGCTGGGTGGCAAAAGAGGTAACTGACCAATTATTCAGGTCAATAGTACTGGAATCGGGTACTAAATCGCACAGCCAACTGTAATCAAGACTTGAGGTCAGTCCATCTCTGAATTTCGCCTGACCGGCGAAGTAGACCCGAATCGGCAGTTGGCCAAAACCCAGTTGCCTTGCCGCAACCGATGGATTGTAGAACTCGTAGGTGGGTGAATCCTTTCCTGAGAAGAAATTGGCCGGCAGAATCCCCGGCTTGATCAAGATATCCATAAGCTCTCTGTCAAAAGTGTGGGTGGAGAAATCGTAGCTTATGGGTAATTCAAAAATCGGCTCCACTGCCTGATATGGGTGCCAGCTGATCGTCTCTTCAATAAGGCCATTATAAAAACATCTGAAGTACTCAGCTATGCGGGTAGCAGTAAACTGGCAGCCGGGGAATGCCGATACCGCTTCTCCAAAAGATCTGCAGCGGCGTCGGACTGATGGATTCTCCTCTGACTCGATATTGGGGAAGGTTTTTGTCTCTATCCGTTGCTGAGAAACCTTGCTCATGTGTAAATTGAGCCAGAGGGTGATGAACCACCAGGGACCACCAGGGTTCCCGATCGGTTCCCCCTTCGACAGCTTAGTGCCGATTTGGTGCATCAGGTAATACGCCGATCCCAGCAAATGTTTTCCAAGGGGGATGGCCGATCCTTGTGATAAAGCCTCTGCCAAAGCTTGAGTGTTTGAAGAGGGGCCAACTGCTCTGCCACAGAAGAAATGCTTTTACAGCCACATCATCAAAAAGGCAGTATGCTCCCTCTGTGAGACTGTCTCGGTCTTCATGTTTTTGCTAATATATCCTTTCCACCCGCCGATTCCTTTGGTCTCCAGCCGATGTGATGGCTTAAACAAATAATTGAAAGGGGTATCGGCGGAGGAGACATCGAGGCCGGTCAACAACAGAACATCGGCCAAGGTCGGGGTCATAGGTCCATGTCCGAAAAGGAACGCATTAAGTGCATCGGACCAAAAATAAGAGGCTGCCATGACCAGAGGTTCGTTCCTTTCCATCTGAGACAAAGATAAGTCTATGCACTGGCCGATTTTTTGTTCTTCCCACTGAACCTTCCAAGATCCGGCTAACCTCTGGTATCATTCTCTCCACCCGGGTGTTTCATTTGGCTAGGATCTGAAAGTGCCTACCCAGTGATCTAAATCCATAGATGATTGCTTAAAAGGGATTCTATGGGTTTCTAGGCTGATCAGGTCCGTTGGATCGGGGTTCCCCATAGGGCCCAAACAGATGAGGTCAGGGGATTCTGAGAGTGGAATGGTAATTCGGTGCCTAAGTGCCTAAAAAAGGGAAAAGGGGAAGAAACTGAGAGAGGGTCCGGAAAATACTGAAGCAGTAGAAAGGCGGAAAGGAGAAAATTTCGAGCATTTACCTCTGGGATGGAGATCATCGTCGCCGATGAGACCGCTGGGGAAGCCGCCGATTGGGCCGCCGCCGCCGAAGCAGTTGCCGATGGAGCCTCTGTAGATGGAGCGATCGCCGATGGTGACGCCATTGGGGGGTTGGAGCAGGCCGCGGATGAGATCGCCGAAAAGGGGGAAGCGCTTGAAGATCAAGAGAGCTTGGAGGAAGACGAACAGTGGTTCGTTGGAAGAGAATGCTAGATTTGTGGGGAAGGATAGGCAGAGAAGGCCAGTACTTAAGAAAAATCAGGGAAGCGAGGGCAAAGATGGTATTTTTACCGCGCCGTCTGCACGAATTCCAGAGGAGCAGTCGTTTCGCGCGCTCGGTCCGAGGAAATTGCAATCATTGTGCCGCGGAACGGAAGAAGATTTTACTGCGCCCGTTTCGGAGGAAAGGATTAAAGAAAGAGTTTTGAAGAAAAAGTTATGTTTTACTCCGAAACTGGGGGGCATGTGTTGACGCCGGATTTTGACACGTGTTGAATCGGCGTTAGGAGGAGAAGATTGGCCGATGCGGCAGATCTGAAGGCTACAGTAAGGAATCGGCCGATTGAGGTAACAGTTGAAAATCGGCCGATTGGTGATACAACTTGCGCCACCAGGATGGAATTATTTCGGAAGGTCCTGGTCAAAAGTTGGTCAACAGGGAAACGCTAAGTCAGTCAAGGAGCAATTGAAAAGAATCCTGATTGGATTAGGGGACGGCGGCGGAAGATTCCGCGGGAGTCCGTTTCCTTTAAAAGTTATTATAGATATGGTAATTTTCTTGTTTTTTTAAATAAGATTGTAACAAGTCGTGATCGACCAGGAGTCCTAGTCTTAGGGTATAAATAGGAGTCGTCAGGGTTTTGCAAAACATCAACACATCAATCAACAACAATACTTCTACTTTTCCAGCAATTTACTTTCAAGTCGGCGACTTCGCCAATATTTTCTTCTTCCACGAGTTCGTACGGATTGGCAGGGCTGCATCAACTTGATCTCCGGCCAATTGGTAGGTTCCGCTTATCGAGTAATATCCGAGCTTTAACTACGGGCGCATCGCTGTGGTTTCGTTTGGATTTATTCACCAGTTATCGATATTTACTAGATTTGCAAGTTTTACCTGTTATTCTAGAATTATCACCAGTTATCCAGCTTGAGATCAGAGTAATCGGCTTCGTCATTATTCTTCTTCGATTCATCATCTTATAGCTGATTAGATCTATTTCAAGTGTTGTCTCTGTAGTAATCGTTTAGATCACTCCTGCAGTTTTCTTTACAATTATTACACGATTATCGGCTGATCCATAGCCGATCATCTCTACAGCAAATTGGCCGATTCGCCGCCGACGCGCTCCTCAGGACAGATCGGAACTCCAGCCGATCGAGGCGTCTGGAATTTAATACTTTATTTCCTTGTCAATCAACAGGTCAGATTGACTGGCACGCCGCGCGAACCGTACCAGGGCGATAACCCGAACAGGAGCTAAGCAGATTCTCCCGGGTCGTGTGTCCGACGCTGAAGACCATCGGCCGATTCCTGTCTGGCCGATTTTAGCGCCAACATCATTCCACTCGGGCCTCCACACTGGCTTCCCTGGAGTTCTCTTGGGCAGCACGGGTGGATGGTTTCCAATGTAGAACCACAGGGACCTCCAACCCGAGTGGTTTGTGGGGAGCGAGTACTCAATATACTCCTTCCCCTTCCCCTGCTTGAATTGGATTCCGGCTCCGCCAACAAGGTACTGCCTCTCCTCAGATGGTTGTTGGCGGAGATGGAAGAAGTAGCAGAAAAGATCGAAATGTGGCTCGATGCCAAGAAAAGCTTCGCAAAAATGAACAAAAATGGAGAGGTGGACAATAGAGTTAGGGTTCAGATGATGGATCTGAATACCCCAATGATAAAGGAGGCCTCGGAAGAAATCATGCGGGGAGGGCCAATCCCCTTTTGACAAAATGCTCGAAGATGACAATATGATCTACATCTTCTTGCGGAACGAACTGGCGGAAGGAACGTTTCCACTGAACCATTTCCTCCGATTGAAGAAGACCTTGAGCAACAAAGTTAAGAAGATCGGCATGGGTGCACTTACTTCTCTCCCAATCGCCGGTGGTTGACTCCTCCTTCTTCCCCTTAGACGTCTGTTTCTTGTTGCCCATCTTGAATGTCGCGAGCCGCTTCACTCGCATATGCTCGGGGGCTTCAAGAGAGGGGTGCAAGGACTCACTAATGGAGTGGATGGATTTCCCGATTAATTTGGCTGGGGATGGAGAACGGGCTCAATGGGGCTCTCAAACCCTAGATCTAACAGTGACTGGCGGTGCAGGAGGGTGAGAGAGTGAAATGGCTAAGGCAGAAAGTGAAAGGGTAAAAACCCTAGAGTCACCGCGCGGTTATATAGCCAGCGGGTAGGCCCAGATTTACTATTCCGAAGCCGAAGAGTTTTCTCCTAAAAAAGTGTGATTTGTCTTGAGTGGTTATTTTGGGAAGAGTTTTGGGAATTTTATTTGATTAACCATTTTTTCAGGGACCATATCCCGATAAAAGGGGTTTTTCAAATTTTGAACAAATTAATCTCCAAGCTTTACCATCAAGGCAGATCACACGACATATACACAAAGTTTATGCACACATTTTATATATAACATTGTTCAGTATGCCACGTTCTTTTTGGATCCTTTTTTCCAAACCTGGGGATTTGGATTCAAGGCTTGGGGGCTGCGAGACACGTGTCATCAATGGCTTATTTTTCAAAAATGTTTGGAAGATAATAAAAGAAGATTCAAGACTAGTAGGACCCTCAGCTTGATTTTTCGATTCAACCTAAGGCTCGGGGGCTACTCCATATGGAGTGCGATTTGCATCGCACCCCATAGAAAGAAAAGACTTGAAGGTACTCGGGGCTAGAGCACTTCACAGCCTCGAGCAGCCAAGGAAAGTACTTGAAAGACACCTTCAAGATGAAGTTTCAGCAGAAACCGATGGATGACTTCAAGAAGTATTTAAAGCCTGCAGTACTCGGCTATGAAGAGCTCGGGGGCTTGTCAGACCCGGGGCAATAGGACTGTACGCATGGTGTAGAACATTCTAGAGTAAGGGGTGGGGCATGTCCCATACCTTATAAATACTGCAAAGTAATCGTATGTAAGTAAAACTAGTGGGTACAGAAGGAAACTACCCGAGAGTACTCGGTTAAGACTCCTAAGCTCGTACTAGACAAGGATTTCCATGTAACCCTGTCCCCCCAGGATATATAAGGGTGGGCAGGGACCCCTCCAAAAGATAACGCATAATCCCAAGGCAATACAAACCATACAGGACGTAGGGTATTACGCATACTGCGACCCGAACCTATCTAAACCCTTGTGTTCCTTGCACCATCAAGTTCGTGATCTCGGTGACACCCTAACCACAAGTCTGCTACCTTAGGGTATCCCTAGGTAGGCTTGCCGGTAAAACACCGATAGTAAGTGAAGTAAAGAGAGAGACTAGCGAGATACCGACAAGAGACTAGCTTGGGATTTCTCCCAAATCAGCCCAAATTTCTAAAGTGAGTTCCTGAAGTCACATATGCACCAAAACTAGTAAAATTTCATTAGTTTAATAAATTTAGCTTGGTGTTGGCCTTGTAACCATAAATTCTGGAGAAATGTTGGTGTAACACCCCAGGTGTTTAATTTACGAAATAAGCCTCTTTAGCTTGACGCGGTGCATAAATAATTAGGAGAAGTTTCAACGAAATAAGTTTCTAAAATAACTTCTAAACTAGAACTCAAACAGACTTTGGCTTGAAACAAAACTTGTGGAACTTTTCATTTTGAACAACTTTCGCGTTGAAGGATTTTCGAGTTGCAACACAAAAATTTGAGAAACACTTGGATTTGCGAATCAGCCCCTACCTTTTCTTCTATTTCACTGCAGACCCTTCTTCTCCTCGCCTCACCCGACCCTCCGACGCGCAGCCGCTCACCCGACCCTCGCATTGCGCGACCCTTCTGTCTCGCCCGACCCCTCGCGTTCGCCCGACCCTCGCCGCCGCGCAGTCGCCGCAGGCCACTTGGCCAGCGATGCCTGACCACGCTAGGCGCCAAGCCAATGCCTGGCCGCGCCCACACGTACGCCCGCACTCCGCGTTCCTCCCCAGTCCGCGCACGCCACGCGCGCGGCAGTGACCCGCGCCCCTTCTCGCCGCCCGCCGTGCCCAATGGACGAACCGCGTCGTGCCCGTGTCTCCGCAGCGTTCCGCCAGTCGCCGCGATCGCCGCCCGGCAAGGCAGCTGCTGCACCTCTTCGCCAGACCCGCGCGCCGCGTGATCTTCAGCTTCGCACGCCAAATCCTCAGCGCCCAGTCCCCTACCCGCGCCTGCCGCACGCTGCGCTGGCTTTTGTTCACCGCCCGCCGCGGCCAGTCGCGCGCCCCCGTCGTGCCGCCCGCACCCGCGTCTCACAGTCAAGTCCCGCCCCTCCTCCCGCCCCTCTGCTGCCTACAAAAGGCCGCGCTGAGTCCCCCTCGCACGCCCAAACACCAGAACGCCACCGCCACCACCATTAACGCCGTCGTGCTCAGCTCACCGTGGAGCTCACCTCTCCAGCCACCCTTTGCCAGAGCTGAGTCTTCCACCACCACCATAGCACCCCACCGCAGCTCATTGTGTGACAACCCTGGTAATTACATTTCCAAAATCAATGTCATTAGCCTAACTCTATGATTAAACCAACTAATGAAAGGGTGGAAAGAATTAAAACGAGTTCAGTTGGAATTCAAATTTAATTTGAGCACATTTGGTTACTTTTGAACTTTTAAATTTAACTTTCAAACCATAAGCCAAATGAGACTTTGCCTGAAACCAAAGTTGTAGAACTTTTTATTTTGAACAACTTTCGTGTTCAAAAGTTTTTGAAATTCAAATCAGAAAGAGGAGAAAACGCCCTGTTTGCACCCAGCCCCCTGAAACTTTTCGAATTCTTGCATCCAGGCCCCTCGCCCCCCCCCCCCCCTCTCTCTCTCCTCCGCGCCCGACCGCCGCGCGCCAGGTGGCCGGCATCGCCTGACCGGCGTGAGGCGCCAGGCCAGTGGCCGCCGCACCACCCCGCCACGGCCGGCTTTGCCCCGCCCCCATGCCGCGCGGCCAGTGAGCGCCCGCGCGTGCACGCGACGCAGCCGCGTCCAGCCCCGCCGCACGGCCGCCCAGTCGCCTCGCTCCGCCGTGCCGCCCCGGCCCCCGCGCCCCGCCAGTCGCCGCGCCCGCCCTCCGCCCGAGCCGCTGCCACTGCTGCTTCACCACTCCACGCCCGACGCTATCCCACCGCGCCCACGCCATATCTCCGGCCGCCCAGTCACCGCGCCCGCGCTGTCGCACGTCGCGCCGGCGTTCTGCCGCCGCCCGCCGCGCCCAGTGCGCGTTGTGCCGTGCCCCCGCCCCGCGCGCTGCCCAGGCCCCTCCGCACCCCCCTCCGGCCCCTATAAAAGCCCCGTCCGGCCACGCGCGCGAGCCCCAGCACCCTGAACGCCCTCGCCGTCGCCATTGCCGCCGCCGAGCACCGCCCGCCCGTGGACAGCCATCCGCCGCCGCCCACCGCCCCAGCTAAAGCTTCAGCCACCACTACATCATCCCCCTGAAGCTCGCCGACCCGCCCAACGCCGCCCAGAGCCACCGGAGCGCCGCCGCCCGCGCTGCCGCCGCCGCCCCTGCTCGCCGTGGACAGCACGACCCCGACCTCCTCCGTCCAAGCCGAGCCCCTGAGCAGCTTCCCCACGCGCCACTGAAGCTCTCCGACCGGACCACGCCGCCCCAAGCCCGCCGGAGCACCGCCATCGACGCGTGCCGCGCCGCCGCCGCCTCTGCTCCAACGCCGGCGAGCCCTTCCCGGCCGTCCCCCACCTGAACAACACCCCCACAAGGTAGCCCTCGCACCCCTGAACCTTCCCCGACCCTCACCCCTCGCCGCCGGCGAGCCCCTCGCCGGAATTTTGGCCGGCCGCCGTACCCGAGCCGCCCGAGGACCCAATTGCAAGAATTTAAATCTTTAGAAGGGTCTGCGCGTAAGATTCAAGGACCTAGTTGTAAAAGAAAGTTTCAAATCTAGATTCAAATTCAGTGAATTTGTAAAATTCGAATAAAATCGTAGGAAATTCAGAACAATGCAAACTCAACTGTTCTGGAATCCTTAGAACAAACTCTACCACTTTTGTTACACAAGTTTTCTCAGAATCCCAACATATTTTGCTCTACATTAAATAGAAGCTTTAATGGACTTATTTTGTACCCACTGTTGTAGGACAATGCTGACCCTAACTTTTGGGCAGTAAGTTACTTGCTTAATGTTTAGGATTGTGTAAAAAGATCAGGCCCAAATTTCATCTCTAGCTTCACTGTTTATTAGACTTAGTTTCATATCATGTTTAAGTAAAATGTTTTATCCCTGCAGTTAGGTGGTGAATCACCCAATGAAACTTTTTCTATGCTAATATATTGGTACCTAGAAGCCAGAGAAAAATTAGGAGACTTTTTATCTCACAGTAACCTATTCATTGGACATGTGTGCTAATAACATACATTAAATCAAGAAAATAGTATCTTAGCTTGGAAAATTCTGAAATTTTTACGCCGATTGGCGGCGCCGCCTATGCCAACAGGATAGGATTATTCCAGAAGATCCTAGTCAAAAGCTGGTCAACGCGGCATGCTAAGTCGGCCGGAAAGCAATTGAAGAGGTCCTGATTGGATTAGGAAGCGGCGGCGGAAGATTCTGCGGGAGTCCGTTTCCTTTTTAAAGTTATTATAGATATAGTAGTTTTCCTGTTTTAAATAAGGTTGTAACAAGTCGTAATCGACCAGGAGTCCTAGTTTCAGGGTATAAATAGGAGTCGCTAGGGTTTTGCAAAGAAAAAACCAACATCAATCAACAAAATAGTTCTACTTTTTACCAGTACTTTACCTTTCAAGTCGGTGACTTCGCCAATATTTTCTTCTTTCACGAGTTCGTACGGATTGGCAGGGCTGCATCAACCTGATCTCCGGCCAATTGGTAGGTTCCGATTATCGAGTAATATCCGAGCTTTAACTACGGGCGCATCGCTGCGGTTTCATTTGGATTTATTCACAAGTTATCGATATTTACTAGAATTGCAAGTTCCACCTGTTATTTTAGTATTATCACCAGTTATCCAGCTTGAGATCAGGGTAATCGGCTTCGTCATCGTTCTCCTTCGATTCATCGCCATATAGCCGATTAGATCTGTTTCAAGTGTTGCCTCTATAGTAATTGTTTAGATTGCTCCAGCAGTTTTTACAATTACCATACGATCATCGGCTGACTCATAGCCGATCATCTCTACAGCAAATCGGCCGATTTACCGCCGACGCGCTCCTCAGGACAGATCGGAAATCCAGCCGATCGACGCGCCTGGAATTTAATACTCTATTTCCTTGTCAATCAACAGGTCAGATTGACTGGCACACCGCGCGAACCGCACCAGGGCGATAACCCGAACAGGAGCTAAGCAGATTCTCCCGGGTCGTGTGTCCGACGCTGAAGACCCATCGGTCGATTCCTATCCGGCCGATTTTAGCGCCAACATACTTTTGGCACGCCTGGTGGGACCATCCAGGACCTGATATGTCAAACAACGCAGAAATCTCTGACAGCAACATCATTGGGGTCACAGAAGCTGATCTCAAGGACGACCAGAGGGAGGAATTGGCCAAACATCTAGAAGATTACAAGAAGATATACCTCCAGTCGTTCAGTCGTACCAGAAGCGGGGAAGCAGTTAGGAAGGCCCCTATTCCAGCACCTCGCCACATCACCATTGCTGAAGACTCGGGCAAGATGTCAGAGATGATTCAGCAGTCCGTATATCAAGCGTTCATTGACCAATCCTCGGTGATGAGCAACACGGTGTACAACACCGTCGTCAACTCTCTGGCCAGCGGAGCCGTTCAAGGTTATCAGGGACCGGCATATGCCCCTCCAACTACCCTGCCGGCCAGAAGCTTACCCTACACATCCCAATCGGCTTCTCAGCCGATGTTGACGCAGCGCGAGGGGTACAGCTCTCCACCACTTCCGGCGTCTCCAAGATATAGCGGTGCACCCTGTCTCCCGTCGCGAGCGCCGCTTCAACCCGTCCAGATGGCTTCGGTGCAAACATTGCCTACAAGCTCAGTGCCTTGGGGGGCATCAGCCACGACGTATTTCCCCGAGCCAGTGGACGGGCATCGCACTTACCCGTTCCAGGTGCCGTACCAATCGGCAGCCCGGCCAACGGTCTCCCAGTACCAGCCGATTTTACCAGAGATCGGCAGGGGGGCATCAGCCACGACGCATTTTCCCGAGCCGGCGAACGGGCATGGCACTTATCCGTTCCAGGTGCCGTACCAATCGGCCGCCCGGCCGACGGTCTCCCAGTACCAGCCAATTTTACCAGAAGTCGGCAGGGGGTCAAGCACTGTGGAGGCATTCAGAGCCGCGGCGCCAGCAGCAACGTACGAAGGGGGTGCGGACGCGTTTCGCCAGCAGTTATCGGCCGTTCAGCAAACTTCGCCGATTCATCACCTGGCCGAACCAGCCCTTCAACACGTGCCCGCACCGCGAACAACTGTTCATCAGCAGCAGGTGGATTGGACGGCAAGAATAGCAGAAGTAATTCAAGATCAGTTTGGGCTGAAGCCGAAAGTTCAAACTTATACTTACAAGACGCCGTATCCATCGGCCTATGACTCGTTGCCGTTCCCACACCGCTACAAGGTTCCTGATTTCACCAAGTTCTCAGGGACGGATGACACATCCACTGTGGAGCACATCAACAGATTCATCATCCAGTGCGGTGAAGCTGCCACGCAAGACGCTCTGAGGGTACGGTTATTTTCATCATCTCTATCCGGATCGGCCTTCCAGTGGTTCACCACTTTACCGCCAAATTCTATCGTCACGTGGGCCGATCTGGAGAAACAATTCCACAAGTATTTCTATGCGGGAATACACGAGATGAAGCTCTCGGATCTAACCAGCCTCAGGCAGAGGAACGATGAGCCGGTGACAGGGTATATATAGAGATTCAGAGAGATCAAAAACAAGTGCTACAGCCTGGCCCTGACCGATGCACAGTTGGCCGATATCGCTTTCCAGGGCCTCTTACCGCAAATCAGAGAAAGATATGCCGCCCAAGAGTTTGAGAGCCTGAGTCAAATCGTCCACCGATTGTTAGGGCAAGAGATCCGACCGTTTGAACAGCGGAGGAGCTTTCAGAAGAAGGTGGCGTATTTGGAGGGATCTGAATCTGACGCAGAGGAGGAAATCGGCCTGGCGGAATGGGTAAAAGGGAAAAAACCAATATCCTGCCCCTTTGGCAAGAAGGAGCCAGAGACATTCGGCTTTGACACGTCAAAAGCTGATAAAATTTTTGATCTACTGCTTCAGGAGGGACAGATCAAGCTGTCGCAACATCACACCATCCCTACGGCCGATCAGCTGAAGAAGATGAAGTACTGCAAGTGGCACAACGCTACTTCTCATGACACCAACGAATGTAAAGTCTTTCGTCAGCAGATACAATCGGCCATTGAACAAGGGCGGCTCAAATTTGAGACTCCAACCAAATCGGCAATGCCGATGAAGATAGATCAGCATCCCTTCCCGGCCAACACGGTCAACGCTGGAGAAGAGTCAAGTCAAACCAAGGTGCTGACATCAGAATCGGCGAGAAGAGGTGGCGTCGTCGATCCCAAGAGGCAGATCACGACGGAAGAAATCAGAATGAATAGGCGAGGACCAGAACGGCCACACAGGCCTGTCACCTCCCGATTTCTACTCAGTAAATATCGGCGGCAGCAAGAACAAGCACAACACCAAGAAGAGATGATACGCCGGCATTAAGATCACTGGCAGTGTCCCTTCTTCATCCACTGCTGGGAGAACGATATCAG
Source organism: Panicum miliaceum (assembly GCA_032594955.1). Classification (NCBI taxonomy): domain Eukaryota; kingdom Viridiplantae; phylum Streptophyta; class Magnoliopsida; order Poales; family Poaceae; genus Panicum; species Panicum miliaceum. The sequence goes on from CM064062.1 coordinate 23,865,946, forward strand.
ACTGCCCTCTGCCGATAACTGTCCGGAGTGCAATGGATCAAACCGCAGCGATCGCCCGAAGCCACACTCTAGGGACAGAGGATCAGAGCTGATCAACAGAAATCGGCGCGAAGAACGGCGCGTTTCGGTGCATGATCGGCTGGGGGGCAGAGTTGACCAGTACGGCAGGTCAAAAACCAAGATCGGCCAGCAAGATGGACTGGGGGGCAGGATCAGCGTGCACGATCGGCTGGAAGAGGTGGCCTATGATAGGGTATCAGACGAAGATCCCCTAGGGAAAGAACCAAAGTGGGAACACGCCAGATCATCGGCCAAACCAGTAAATCCCAGGTGGTGTCCTGACGGCTTATCCAGATCCCAGAAGCGAAGGATCCAACGCCTACGCCAGTGGGAACATCGAGAAGAAGAACAAAGACACGTGCCAGAAAGAAGGAATGTGAAATCTCGAATTTGGCGCCCAAAGAAAAATGATCAGGAAGCAAACAGCCAAGAATCGGGGGCCGAAATCAATATGGTTTTCATACTGCCGATGGAGTTCATGGCGCCAAGCGATCGGGACAAAGTGACAAATACAGAGGAAGAGCAAATGGCACAACTGGTGTTAGAGCCGATGACGGCTATGTTTGAGAAGCCAGAGGAAGAAAAACGACAGCACCTCAAAGCGCTGTTTCTCAAGGGCTATGTCAACGGAAGACCCGTCACCAGACTACTGGTAGATGGAGGCGCGGCAGTCAACATCATGCCGTATGCCATGTTCCGCAAGCTGGGCAAGGGCGAGGACGACCTCACCAAGACGGACATGATGCTGAAGGACTTCGAAGGCAACGTGTCGCCTGCCCGCGGGGCATTCTGCGTCGACCTCACCATCGGCAGTGAGACCCTCCCCACTACATTCTTCGTCATTAATGGCAAAGGGTCCTATAATATGCTGCTCGGTCGCGACTGGATACATGCAAACTGCTGTGTCCCATCTACCATGCATCAATGCCTTGTGCAATGGGTCGGCGACAGTACAGAGGTGGTAGCTGCCGATTCCGTTTACAGCGTTGCAGCGGCCGACACTCAACAGTGGAGCTGCGAGCACGTCAAATGCATATCTGGCAGGACTTGGGACACTGACTGCTTGAAAGTATCCGATTTCGGTCTACAGCCGATCCAAGCAGTCGGCTCTGAGGATTCAGCTCGTTCGAAAGAATGAGAAGCTGAGGCATGGGTTCACGTCGGCCAATTCATTAGAGATGGGAGATTTAAGAGATAGCATCAGATCAAGGCCGACGTACGTTGGTACCGATGGGGATTCTGAGTACAAAAAGAAAATGTGTCGAGTTAACATGACCAATTTCTCATCGGTTTTCTGGCTACACATCCGGCGAAAGAGATATTGGGATCCATTGTTAGGTGGAAAGCACAGATTATATGAAGCGGTTCAAAATCAAATCGGCGTGGTGGCATTAAGGAACAACAATGTTTAACATATTGTTTACAGCCCAAGGAAAGTATCTATGGCTACAATCGCTCGTCGTCTGATTCGATCGGCCGATTCTAATATCCTCTGATCACTTTCGGCCGATCCTGACATTTCTGACACGCGGCGATGGAGTCTTATTGCTTCACGGGCCAGATGTTGTCTTTTTTGCTTCAGCTCGCTGATCATGGTTGGGAGTTCTTGGAGCTTTTTCTCTTCAGCGGCTATCTCTTTGGTTATCTGTTCCATCTCCTTGGCTAGTTCTGCTCTCCTTCGTTTCAGCCGATCTATTGTGCCAACAATGTCCGGACGGCAGTTCTCGAGGAAGTTGATTTTGTGATGTACTTCCTGGGCCTGGTGTTTGTACGAGTCAACCTCCTCCTGAGTTTTGGCCATCTGAGCATGATCGGCCATACGTCGCAGCGCCCGCGAGACTGGAATCCGCATGCCCTCTATATAGGCAGCGTACCCCAAGTCTTCCGACACTTCCTCCGGAATGTGATCTACGACCTCATTGAAAAGTTGTCGGATCGGCGATGCATCCTTCACCAGTCGGCCGATGTCACCTTGGAGGAGAGTACGGATGCTCTCGAGCTTAGAGCGGACATCATCGGAGGCAGGACTCGGTGGAACCACATGTGAGGCAGTTTCTTCTTCGTCGGCCAAGGAGACAGCGAAAGAAAAGATACTATTGTTAGGAGAATCTTGCTCTTGTAAAGGAACGAAGCAAAGGGTAAGCAGGTAGTGGGAGTAAATTAGCCGATTCTGATGGTAAAATTGTTACCTCTTTGAAACGAATCTCTCTTGCCTGCGCCGGTGGAAGTATTTCCCTTGTTTCAGGGATTGGTGCACTGGGTTCACCAGAGGAAGAAGATTCGATCATTATTGGTGCTCCGCTTGGGCCAGCTTCCTGAGAAAGATATAAATGCTCGTGAAGGTACTATGGAAAATAAGATAAGATGGTAATGGGAATTTGACATGCCTGTGCGGGTTCTCCGGCCGATTCCAGCTGTGGAGTTACAATCGGCGTACCCAAGTCAACCTGCATCAGAATTGGTTAAGTTTCCTGAATATTGAGGATGCAGAGTAAGAGATCATTTACCTCGGCAACAGGAGCTGCTATAGTTTCAGTCCCTACTTGAGACGTGGCCGACAGCCGTGGAGATTGTGGTGGGACAACTCGTGCCGCCTGGTAGAGTGACGAAATTGATGTCAGCAGAAGGTTTTTGGGGAATACATGAGATAAATAAAGTTACCTGGACAGCTTCTACTAAGAGCGATGCTGCAGCAGCCCCGGCTTCGGCGGCGACTTGGGGATCGGCCGTCTCGACCACTGATGGAGGTGAAGGGTCTGGGGTCTCGGCGCGCATCACTCCCATCTGATCAGCCGATCCAACACGGGGAGTCTCGGCCGATGCTGCTGCCATCTGGCTAGCCGATCCGATACGAGAGACTTCAGCCGATGCTATTGTTGTCTGATCGGCCGATTCAATGCGAGCCCGCATCCGACGGCTGGATATCTTTGGTGTTGGTCTCTTGGGCGCTCGTTTTGATCGGCCGGTGGAGATATCTCTGATAGATGGAGCATGGAAGCCGACGGATGGCTATCAATCGGCCGGCCGCTTCGGCTCCGTGTTGGGGGAGCATGGCTTTCAGACTGAAGAGGTAAACATAAGTTAACAGCAAGATGATAGTGCAACATTGAAATCGGCTGAAAAGAAAAGGACATACCGCAGCATTTGGGTTGATGTTCTCTGGGTCCAGAATGTTGTAGTAAATTGATGGGCATTTACAGAAAAGATGCTGCTTCCATTCTGCCCACCATAATTTGTACTGTTGGGTGGCGAAATAGGCAACTGACCAGCCGTTCAAGTCAATAGTGCTGGAGTCAGGTACTAAATCGCACAATTGGCTGTAGTCGAGACTAGAGGTTAATCCGTCTCTGAATTTTGCTTGGCCGGCGAAATAGACTCGGATCGGCAATTGGCCGAAACCTAGTTGCCTTGCTGCAGCTGATGGGCAGCAGAACTCATAAGTGGGTGAGTCCTTCCCCGAGAAGAAGTTAGCCGGCAGAATTCCCGGCTTAATCAGGACATCCATCAACTCTCTGTCAAATGTGTGGGTGGAGAAGTCGAAGCATATAGGCAATTCAAAAATCGGCTCCGCGGTTTGATATGGATACCAAGTGATCATCTCCTCGCTAAGTCCATTATAGAAGCATCTGAAATATTCGGCTACCTGGGTAGCGGTGAACTGGCAGCCAGGAAAGGCCGATGCCGCCTCTCCGACAGATCTGCAGCGGCGACGGACCGATGGGAAAGGTCTTTGTCTCTATCCTCTGCTGAGAGACCTTGCTCATGTATAGATTGAGCCAGAGGGTGATGAACCACCAAGGACCACCTGGATTCCCTATCGGCTCTCCTTTCGATAGCTTGGCGCCGATTTGATGCATCATATGATATGCCGATCCCAGCAAATGTTTGCCGAGGGGAACGGCCGATCCTTGTGCGAGAGATTCTGCCAAAGCTTGAGTGTTGGAAGAGGGGCCGACCGCTCTGCCACAGAAGAGATGTTTCTCCAGCCACATCATCAGGAAGGCGGTGTGCTCTCTCTGTGAGACTGTCCCTGTCTTCATGTTCTTACTGATGTATCCTTTCCACCCGCCGATTCCTTTGGTATCTAGCCTATGAGATGGTTTGAACAGGTAGTTGAAAGGGGTATCGGCGGAGGAAACATCTAGGCCGGTCAGCAGCAAGACATCGGCCAAGGTCGGGGTCATGGGTCCGTGTCCAAAAAGAAATGCGTTGAGCGCATCAGACCAAAAGTAAGAGGCCGCCATGACCAAAGGTTCGTTCTTTTCCATCTGAGACAGGTACAGATCTATGCACTGGCCGATTTTAAGTTCTTCCCATTGGACTTTCCAAGACCCAGCTACCCTCTGGTACCACTCTCTCCACCCGGGTGTTTCGTTCGGCCAGGATCTGAATGCGCCTACCCAGTGATCTAAATCCATAGGTGACTGCTTGAAGGGGATTCTGTGAGTTTCTAAGCTAATTAGATCTGTTGGATCAGGACTCCCCATAGGGCCTAGGCAGATGAGGTCAGGAGACTCTGAGAGGGGAATGGTGATCCTGTGCCTAAGGGCCTAAAAAGAAAGGGAAAAAGGGAAGAAACTAAGAAAGGGACCGGAAAATACTGAAGCAGCAAGGCGAAAAGGAAAAGATTTTTCGGACATTTACCTCTGGGATGGAAGCCATCGTCGCTGACGCTGCTGGAGAAGCCGCCGATTGGGCCGCCGCCGCCGCCAGAGGAGCAGCCGATGGAGCCTCTGTAGATGGGGTGGTCGCTGATGGAGACGCCATTGAGGTCGGAGCAAGCTGCGGACGAGGTCGTCGGAGAAGGGGAAGCGCTTGGAAATCGAAAGAACTTGGGGGAAGATGAACAGTAATGCGGCAGAAAGGATGCTGGATTCGTGGAGGAGAAAAGGTGGAGAAAACCAGTACTTAAGATAAGGGGGTAAGGGCAAAGGTGGTATTCTTACCGCACCGTCTACACGAGTTCCAGGGGAGCGGTCGTTTCGCGTGCTCGGATCGAGGAAATTGCAATCATTGTGCCGCGGAACGGAAGGAGACTTTTACTGCACCCGTTTCGGAAAAAAGGATTAAAGAGGGAGTTTCGAAGAAAAGTTATATTTTACTCCGAAACTGGGGGGCATGTGTTGACGCCAGATTTTGACACGTATTGAATCGGCGTCAGGAGAAGAAGGTTGGCCGATGTAGAAGATCTGAGAGCTACAGTAAGGAATCGGCCGATCGGGGTAACAGTTGAAAATCGGCCGATTGGCGGCGCCGCCTATGCCAACAGGATAGGATTATTCCAGAAGATCCTAGTCAAAAGCTGGTCAACGCGGCATGCTAAGTCGGCCGGAAAGCAATTGAAGAGGTCCTGATTGGATTAGGAAGCGGCGGCGGAAGATTCTGCGGGAGTCCGTTTCCTTTTTAAAGTTATTATAGATATAGTAGTTTTCCTGTTTTAAATAAGGTTGTAACAAGTTGTAATCGACCAGGAGTCCTAGTTTCAGGGTATAAATAGGAGTCGCTAGGGTTTTGCAAAGAAAAAACCAACATCAATCAACAAAATAGTTCTACTTTTTACCAGTACTTTACCTTTCAAGTCGGCGACTTCGCCAATATTTTCTTCTTTCACGAGTTCGTACGGATTGGCAGGGCTGCATCGACCTGATCTCCGGCCAATTGGTAGGTTCCGATTATCGAGTAATATCCGAGCTTTAACTACGGGCGCATCGCTGTGGTTTCGTTTGGATTTATTCACAAGTTATCGATATTTACTAGAATTGCAAGTTCCACCTGTTATTTTAGTATTATCACCAGTTATCCAGCTTGAGATCAGGGTAATCGGCTTCGTCATCGTTCTCCTTCGATTCATCGCCATATAGCCGATTAGATCTGTTTCAAGTGTTGCCTCTATAGTAATTGTTTAGATTGCTCCAGCAGTTTTTACAATTACCATACGATCATCGGCTGACTCATAGCCGATCATCTCTACAGCAAATCGGCCGATTTACCGCCGACGCGCTCCTCAGGACAGATCGGAAATCCAGCCGATCGACGCGCCTGGAATTTAATACTCTATTTCCTTGTCAATCAACAGGTCAGATTGACTGGCACGCCGCGCGAACCGCACCAGGGCGATAACCCGAACAGGAGCTAAGCAGATTCTCTCGGGTCGTGTGTCCGACGCTGAAGACCCATCGGCCGATTCCTATCCGGCCGATTTTAGCGCCAACAAGTACCTGATTGGCCCGGCAAGGGGACGGCATCCTACCCTTTGAACTTCGGTCCCATGTGCATATGGCGAGTGCAGAGAGTGGTCACGACCCGGCGCCGAACCGTGGCGTGGGGCTCTTGTACTCTCGGAGGGTAGCCCCGATCCACGACCCGGAAAGAAAGGGGAAAAGTTGCACGTGTGACTCTAGGGAGTAACCACGTGACGTGTGTTTGGGTTTCCCTTGCAAGGTTAAGAAATTCGATTCGAATCGTCCGTTTCTCACGGCTATTGAGACTGCTTAACCATTTTTACCCACAGAGTAAGAAGAGGAACAATGATGATGAATGAACTGGTTGGATGAAAATTTAATGCTTCACCATGTATGCTTTAGATAGCTGCTTACCTAGACTGGCTAACGAAACTAGAATCTTGAGCTAAAAGTTGAAAGTAAGGACCCACTTGTAGATGCTTTTCGGCAAAACAAACCCCTGAGCCAAAAAGCCTGGCATGTCTAGAGTCGGTGGAGTAGATTCCACTACTCGGGTAAGTCTTGCTGAGTATTAGTATACTCAGTCTTGCTTGTGACTCGTTTTCAGGTGAGACCTTCGAAGATATGATTGCTAGCTTGACTTGGCCCTGCACTCTTCCCCCTGGTTGGTCGGTGGAATGGGATGCGCCCCCGTCCAACGGAGATAAGGCCGAGTGATGTCTCGTACGGGCTTCATCGAGACATTCTTTATCGTCGAGTAGTTTCCGTCGTTTATTTCCGCTGCAACTTAAACTCTGAAGAACTTATTTATGATAATTGAAATACTTGTTTTCTAAACTCAAAACTGGTCTGTAATATTCACTTATACTAATGCTGTAATATTTGCTGGAATGTGGTATTCTCTGGGCTCATCGTCGCATGAGCGTTTGTATGTATGGCGCTCGATCCGTTCACCGTGGTTGTATCGGGAGGTTATACCCGACAGGCCAGTGGATTACTCCGTTTGAAGTGTAAGGTTAACCGAGAATGCCTTAATGGTGATGGTTAATACACTTGAGCCGGATTAATTCAGGTGGTTCTGCCACACACTGCACCACTCATCGTCGCCCAGAGCCGCCGGAGCACCGCCGCCGACGTTCCGCCCCGTCGCCGCCCCTCTGCTCCGCGCCGACGTGCCACCTCCGGCCACTCCCAACCCCGACCAAGGCCACCCCAAGGTAGCTCTCACCTCCCTGGATCTCCCCGACCATTTTTCCCTCGCCGCCGACGAGCTCCCTCGCCGGAATCTGGACGGCCGCCATGCCAGCGCCGCCCAGGGACCCAATTGCTTTGGTTGAAATCTTTTAAAGAGTCTGCACGCAAGTTTCCAGGGGCAAATCTGTAAACCTGTGTTCAAACTTTAAATTCAAACATAGCGAAATTGTAAAATTCATATAAAATCGTAGAAAAATAGGAAAATACAAACTCCACTATTCTGGAATCTTTAGATGAAAATCTACAACTTTTGTTACATGCATTTCTTCAGTTACTTACTAAATCTTACTATAAATTAAATGGAAGGATTAACAGACTTTAAATGTACGTCCTATTGTAGGCAAAGTCTAAATCTGAAAATTTTACAGTAACACACTTATGGATAGATTAACACCCTGTAAATGTTTTAGCTTCAATACGTGAATGGTTTGTTCTGTATAAAAAATATCTAGGTGCTAGCAGTGGTTATGTTTTACATTTTTCATAATTAATCTGCTGCGTAAAAATGTCTGAAATTTTTACAGTGCTTTTGCCTCTGCTTAATGTGCTCTAAATAAAAATTTCAACACCAGAAGTTACCTAATCCAGGAGTTGTGATTAATCCATGTTGTGCTTGGAAAATTCAGTTTCCAATATATCACAGCCCCCTTTTGTTTAATGAAGTTAATAGTTTAAGTTATACTCTTTTAACAATTGCCCACAAAAATCTCAACTAAGTAACTTCACAACCCAATCGATGTTTTGTGAACTACAACCTTTGATGTGAATGAAAATAATCGTCATATACCATCACTATAACTTATATTGGTGCATTCATATAGAATCGACGACTCTCGCCGACGGAACGTACGACCTGGTGACCGCGTCCGAGAGTGAGCAGCGTGAAGCTCAAGTAAATCTAACTGAAGCTCTCGAAGACCCGAGCCCGAGCTCGGACGAGCCCCAGGCTAGCTTTTCCCAAGAAGGCAAGCCCCGGAGCATGAACCCTATTTTTCTAAACTTATGCAACTTATTACTCTACCTTACTTGTGCATTAAGTTTATAGGAGTTGGATGAAAACGTAGTTGCATGATCCAAGGTACCCATGCTGTCAACACTAGATGCAAGGTTCGATAGAATGCTATGCTAATAGGACTCGGTAAAAGTCGAGTGATTTCCTGTCACTCGCGAGAAATTAGGAGTCGATTGTTTACTACATGCTGCAATCATAAGGTCGACGGATGGGGCTATGGTACGATGTTTATGTTGATGATTGAGGCCCCGTCTGTTTAGTGAAAAATGCTAAGGCCGCAGTGTGTGGTATTGGTGGTTAAGTCTTTGAACGTACTGACCATATGCCGAGAATATGGTAATCGGTAAGCTTAAGTACTGGATTGAACCGAGGCCGGAATATACTCCCCACCGTCTTGAATTCGTTCACATCTAGCTAATGGCGGGTGCATCGGCCGCCACAGTCCGACGTACCGTGGTCTGTGGGGACATATAGTCGAGGGCGGTGGGCCTGTTCCGTGAAGCGGCAATTGAAGGGAAAAGTTGCACGTCTGACTCTGGGAGTAACCAAGTGACGTGTGTTTAGGTTTCCCTTGCAAGGTTAAGAAATTCGATTTGAATCGTCCGTTTCTCGCGGTTATTGAGACTGCTTGATCCTTTTACCACATAGAGTAAGAAGAGGTACAATGATGATAATTAATCTTGTTGGATGCAGAATAATTCTTCCACCATGTATGATATTGGATAGTTGCTTACCTAGAATGGTTAAAGAAAGCTAGAACTTGGAGCTAAAATCTGAAAGTAAGGACCTACTGATGTATGCTTTTCGGCAAAACAAACCCCCCTCAAGCCAAAAGCCTTGCATGTCTAGGAGTCGGCTAAGTATACCCCACTAGTCGGGTAAGCCTTGCTGAGTATTAGTATACTCAGCCTTGCTTGTGGCTTGTTTTCAGGTGAAACTTTCGAGGACATGATTGCTAGTTTGACTTGGCCTTGTACCCTTCCTCCTGGTTGGTCGGTGGAATGGGATACGCCCCCGGCCAACGGTGGTGATGCCGAGTGATGCCTCGTACGGGCTTCATCGAGACATCCTTTATTGTCGAGTAGTTGTCGTTATCTTTTCCGCTGCTTTGAACTCTGAAGAACTCATTTATTTCGAACTCTGAAGTACCTTGTTTTACGAATTTGAACTCCATTGTAATAATAATTTGTGATGAACCGGTGTTGTGTATTTTGTGGAATGTTGTATACTCTGGGCTCACCTTTGTGTGAGTACATGTATGTGTGGTTTCGATCGGCAAAAAAAAACCGTGGTTGTATCGGGAGGTTACTCGACAGACCAGTGGATTATTCCGTTTGAAGTGCGAGTTATCCCTGATTGCCCTTGTTGTGATGGTTAGCACGCTTGAACCGGATTAATTCAGGTGGTTCTGCCACAGCTGGTATCAGAGCTGAAATGCATACGCCAGAGAATACAACAAGCCTTAAAAACTTGTTTTGATAAAATTTGACCACCAAAATTGTGTTTGGAAGGTGCGTTGGTTCGTTAAGGATGGTGCCTAGTTCGTAAAGCCCTAAGGGATTATTGGGAAAGTTACTAGGTGGCTATCTAACTTATGAATATTATCAACTGACTTCCAGCACATTACTTTCTGTCAAAACTTACTTTTATGCACAATCGACCCTTAAATTCCGTAACAACGCACTCATCGCTAAGGTAAGAAGGTAAGAATTCTCAGCCAACTGAGAGAGCTTGGCTTTCCCGTCGGTGATGCGAGCCGAACGCTGCCTCAAGCAGTGGCTTACTTGAGGTGCTGCCAATATACCAACGTTTAGTTGGTTATATTGGGAGTAGAAGGTTTGGCGCAGGGTATGGCGATCGCTGTTCATACCCCCGTCTTGTGGCAGAACCACCTGAATTAATCCGGCTCAAGTGTATTAACCATCACCATTAAGGCAATCTCGGTTAACCCTACACTTCAAACGGAGTAATCCACTGGTCTGTCGGGTATAACCTCCCGATACAACCACGGTAGAGCGGATCGAATGCCATACATACAAACGCTCATGCGACGATGAGCCCAGAGAATACCACATTACAGCAAATATTACAACATTATCATAAGTAAATATTACAGACCAAGTTTTGAGTTTAGAAACCAAGTACTTCAATGATCACTAAGAAGTTCTTTAGAGTTTAAGTTGCAGCGGAAAATTAAAACAACGGAAGCTACTCGACGATACAGGACGTCTCGGTGAAGCCCGTACGAGACATCACTCGGCATTATCTCCGTTGGACGGGGGCGTATCCCATTCCACCGACCAACCAGGGGGAAGAGTGCAGGGCCAAGTCAAGCTAGCAATCATATCTTCGAAGGTCTCACCTGAAAACGAGCCACAAGCAAGGCTGAGTATACTAATACTCAGCAAGACTTACCCGTGTAGTGGAAACTACTCCACCGACTCTAGACATGCAAGGCTTTTTGGCTCAGGGGTTTGTTTTGCCGAAAAACATCTACGAGTGGGTCCTTACTTTCAACTTTTAGCTCAAGATTCTAGTTTCATTAACCATTCTAGATAAGCAGCTATCCAATAGCATACATGGTGAAGCATTAGATTTTCATCCAACCAGTCCATTCATCCTCATTGTTCCTCTTCTTACTCTGTGGGTAAAAATGGTTAAGCAGTCTCAATAGCCGTGAGAAACGGACGATTCGAATCGAATTTCTTAACCTTGCAAGGGAAACCCAAACACACGTCACGTGGTTACTCCCTAGAGTCACACGTGCAACTTTTCCCCTTTCTTTCCGGGTTGTGGATCGAGGCTACCCTCCGAGAGTACAAGAGCCTCACGCCACGGTTCGGCGCCGGGTCGTGACCACTCTCTGCACTCGCCATATGCACATGGGACCGAAGTTCAAAGGGTAGGTTGCTGTCCACTTGCCGGGCCAATCAGGTACTTAAGCTTACCGATTCCCATAATCTCGGCATGTATTTAGTACGTTCAAAGACTTAACCATCACTACCACACACTGCGGCCTTAGCATTTTTCACTAGACAGACGGGCCTCAATTGTAAACATCGTACCATAGCCCGTCCGTTGTCCTTATGATTGCAGCGTGTAGTAAACATTCAACTCCTATTTTCTCGCGAGTGACAGGAAATCACTCGGCTTTTACCGGAGTCCTATTAGCACAACATTCTATCGATCCTTACGTCTAGTTTTCAAGCAAGGGTACCTAATACCATGCAACTAAGTTTTCATTCAACTCCTATAAACTTAATGCACAAGCAGAGAGTAATGAGTTGCATAATTTAGGAAAGAAAAGGGTTATGCTCCGGGGCTTGCCTTCTTGCGAAAAGTTAGCTTGGGGCTCTTCCGAACTTGGGCTCGGGTCTTCAAGAGCTTTGGTTAGATTTACTTGAGCTTCACGCTGCTCACTCTCGGACGCGGGCTCCAGCTCGTAAGTTCCGTCGGCGAGAGTCGTCGATTCTACATGAATGCACAATTTTAAGTCGTGGTGATGCTAAACGACACGATTTAAGTGTAATTACTACAGTGGATAGTTTCTGGTCATGAAACTTTGGATTTAGGCGCATCAGGGAAAGATGTGCTTACTGTAAAATTTTCAGACAATTTCATGTAGCAGATTAATTATGAAAAATACATTACATAGTTGCTGTTAGATCTTTGTTCTTTTTGTACAGAACAAATGGCGCAACAACTGAGTCTAAGATTTTTACAGAGCTTTCATTTAAGCATGCAGGAGCTACTGAAATTTTTGTAGGATTTATTATGCAGTTTTCAGAGCATAGTAAATGTGACATTACTTTCCTAGGTTATTCAAGGATTTATTTTTACCGGATCACACACAGGGTTTTTGTCCATGAACCTTTTTACACAGCAACCTCTACCAAATTGTATATCCTAGTAAATATTTGAGAATTTTCCAAGCTAAGATACTATTTTCTTGATTTAATGTATGTGATTAGCACATAAATCAAATAATTAGGTTCCTGTGAGATATAAAGTCTCCTAATTTTTCTCTGGCATCTAGGTACCATAACACCAGTACAGAAAAAGTTTCATTGGGTGATTCATAACCTAACTGCAGGGATAAAATATTTAGCCACTTAAGGTATGAAACTAAGTTTGATAAACAGTGTAGCTAGAGATGGAATTTGGGCCTGATCTTTTGACACAGTCCTAAACGTCAAGCAACTAATTCACTGTCCAAATTTTAGGATCAGTACTAATTTACAACAGTGGGTGCAAAATAAGTTCATTAAATCTTCCATTTAATGTAGAGAAAAATACGTTGAGAATCTGAGAAACTTTTTTTAACAAAAGTTGTAGAGTATATTCTAAGGATTCCAGAACAGTTGAGTTTGCATTTTTCTGAATTTTCTACGATTTTATACGAATTTTACAAGTTCACTGAATTTGAATCTAGATTTGAAACTTTCTTTTACAACTAGGTCCTTGAATCTTACGCGCAGACCCTTCTAAAGATTTAAATTCTTGCAATTGGGTCCTCGGGCGGCTCGGGTACGGCGGCCGGCCGAAATTCCGGCGAGGGGCTCGCCGGCGGCGAGGGGTGAGGGTCGGGGAAGGTTCAGGGGTGCGAGGGCTACCTCGTGGGGGTCTTGTTCGGGTGGGGGACGGCCGGGAATGGCTCGCCGGCGTTGGAGCAGAGGCGGCGGCGGCGCGCGTCGACGGTGGTGCTCCGGCGGGCTTGGGGCGGTCTGGTCTGGTCGGCGAGCTTCAGTGGCGCGTGGGGAAGCTGCTCAGGGGCTCGGCTTGGGCGGAGGAGGTCGGAGTCGAGCTGTCCACGGTGAGCAGGGGCGGCGGCGGCGGTGACAGTGCGGGCGGCGGCGCTCCGGTGGTCCTGGGCGGCGTTGGGCGGGTCGGCGAGCTTCAGTGGGGTGATGTAGTGGTGGCTGGAGGTCCAATTTGGGCAGGGGGCGGCTGTGGAGGGCTGTCCACGGGCGGGCGGCGCTCGGCGGCGGCAATGGCGGCGGCGAGGTGCTCTGGGTGCGGTGGAGGAGCTGGGTGCGGTGCAGGAGGGGTGTGGAGGTGCCTGGGCAACGCGCGGGGCGGAGGCACGGCACGGCGTGGCACTGGCCACGGCGGGCGGCACCAGGGCGCCGGCGCGGCGTGCGGCGGGCGGGCGCGAACGACTGGTGGCCGGAGATTTGGCGTGGGCGCGAGGGGATAGCACGGCGCGTGGATTGGAGAAGGAGCTGCTGCAGCGGCTCGGGCGGAGGACAGGCGCAGCGACGGGCGGGGCGCGGGAGTCGGGGCGGCACGGCGCATCACGGCGGTTGGGCGTGGCGGGCGGCGAGGCGGGGTGCGGCAGCGGCGTGCGCACGCGCGGGCGCGCACTGGGCAGCGCGGCGGTGGGGGGGGGGGCAAAGCCGGGCGTGGGGGAGAGGCGCGGCGGCCACTGGCCTGGCGCCTCGCGCCGGTCAGGCGTCGCCGGCCACCTGGCGGGCGGCTGTCGGGCGGGGAGGGGAGAGAGAGGGGGGGGGGGGGCGAGGGGCCTGAATGCAAGAATTTGAAAAGTTTCAGGGGGCTGGGTGCAAACAGGGCATTTTCTCCTCTTTCTAATTTGAATTTCAAAAACTTTTGAACATGAAAGTTGTTCAGAATAAAAAGTTCTACAAGTTTGGTTTCAGGCAACATCTCATTTGGCCTATGGTTTGAAAGTTAAATTTAAAAGTTCAAAAGTATCCAAATGTGCCCAAATTCAATTTGAATTTCAACTTAACTCGTTCTAATTCTTTTCACCCTTTTATTAGTTGGTTAAGCATAGGGTTAGGCTAATGACATTGATTTGGAAATATAATTTCTTAGGGTTGTCACACGTCTCAAGACGGTACCCCCCGTGAATACGCTATTTTGATAGCGTATGTTAACGTCGTCTGTACGGCGGGAAATGTACGGATGCCGTTTCTATAGCGAACGGTAATGAATACGGACACTTTCATGAGTGCTGGCATGAAAGGTTCAGTGGATATATATATGCTATATCAATCTTCTACAGGTACACTAACCGCGATTGCGATAAGTTTAAGAACGGTTAGAGTTTTCTCGACTAGCTATTATAGTGAGAGCCGTATTGTGTATGCCACCGAAACTAACTTCGTAAGACCAAAGCTATTTGACAATTGTTTATTTTGTGAGGACGAATAGGACGTGCATGCATCATGACTATATAAATCTGGAATTGAAAATGCAATGCGTGAGAGTGGCAAGGTTCATGCGCCCACACGATTGTCATACATAAGGATTATCTAGCAAATCTGTCACATTTCTGCGTTATCTGAAAAGATAAATTTATTAAGCTGAGAAAATGACCCTTTTTGAAGAAACTCAGGTTGAAAGCTTTGTTCCAAAATTTGTATTCTACCTCCTGTCTAAATATGAAAAATTCTGGACATATGGATAATGAGAAACAACAAAGACCTTGGTGTGTCAGTTTTCTATCCAAAATGAGCAGTTCAGCCACATAAATTTTTATGCCCCCTTGCTACCGTTTTCTGCAAATGTGTTCAACACAAAACATGTTTTAACTTTACTCAGGCAGCTACTATTAAAATTTGGTAATTTTTGGCTGGGTAGATTTTCCTTGGTGCGCGAAACATTGGCCCTTTGTTTGCTGAAATTTCTGGGTAGACAGTAAAGTAAAACCTGAAAAGAAAGACCATTTTAGAGACTTATCTAGCTCTGGAGTTGACTAGAAAAGTTGTTCACAAATACCTTAGGAATGCTCTGGTAAAAGTTGAGAATTTTTGGACTAGAACTGTTGAAGTTATGGCTATTTCAGTGCACGGTCCAGAACCTGTTCGCTATACTATTCACAGTTTTTCGCTATCTCACCCCATTTGATCTTTTGTTCAGATGGCCGAGCCTGTTGCCATGATGGTGGATGAGGATGGACGCGTTCACTCGCAGTGTCTCCACTGGAAGGGCTTTCCCTCTATCTTGTGGGATGTTCTGCGCACCGCGGGCTATCCAATTCCCCCACGTTACGCCGGACTGGAGTTTGCAGAGAATGGAGTTACCCAGTGTTGTGTCAACGTGACCATATTTCCGCACCCGCTACACCCGGAGTGGCCCACCTTGGAGATTGAGGCTGTTGGTCGCCGTTTGGCCGATATTTGGGAGCTTGCTGCCATGAGGGCGCTCACCACTTTCTGTGCGCAGTGCCCCGAGGCTGTCACGCTCACTCCTATTGGTTTGTTTCCTGCTGCCCAGGACAACGACCCCTTTTGGCTCAACAGGGTGTAGCACTCACAGTACTTGGTGGACTTTCATGCCCAGGAGACCATCGAGACCTCCGTGCGGTGCATGAACGCACTCTACCGACTTCAGACTCTCCAGAGTCAGGCGCTTGTGCAGCTCACTGATCTTGCACAGGCCTACCACATGATGGCAGATACCAGGGATGAGCAGATTAAGGAACTCAGTGAGGAACTTGAGGATAGAGACACCCGGATTGGCCAACTTGAGGGCCAAGTTCAGGAGCATGACACGCTCATGGGTGAGAGAGATGATATGATAGCACAATTGGAGGAGCAGCTCCATGATATGAACCTTGAGTTGGAGGATGCTAATGAGCACATTCAGTGGCACCAAGATCAGGATGCCCCTCCCGACATGGTGGCTATGGAGGAAGATGAGGAGGAGCCACAGGAGATTGATGGTGTTTCAGGAGTGGACTTTGAGGGTGAGGCACTGCAGCCACCTCCGATGGGAGCTCATTCTCCTACTCACAGCGAGTCATCCGTAAACAACCTCGACGACTTCTAGCCGATGACCTAGGAGGACTTTTGCATATACTCCTCGATAGTGTAGCCTAACTTTTGGGCAAGTGTTGTAATAGGCTAACTAAGAGTTGAGTACCTCTTTTGTGATGAGTACATCTTGACCATTGGATACTCTAATCATGTAGGCCATGGCTATATAAACTTGGTGGTTTGATTGTGACATTGGAAAGCAGTTGAATCTGCGAGTGCTGAAACTTGTCGGAATTTTACCCATGTCTCTTTTAATTTCTGGGCCTGAGTGTTGATTACCAAACTTGTCCTAAATTTTGTGATCTAGGTTCTCACAAAATTTCAACACTATTGGATCTTGCTAGTTTGAGTTATCGGCAAAATACTATAACTCGTTCTGCTGAAAAACAGCCAAACCAGCGAAGCAAGGAGTGAATCGTTTGACCATCTTAGCCATCGATTTAGCATCTTGGCTGAATACCAAAGTTGTACATCTCTAAATTCCCTACCCCCTGCCAAAATATGAGAAATTTTGGATGAACCTACCAAGAGTTATAAATTTCTTATGGCAGACAGTTTTATGCCCACGATTCTATCCATGATCCTTCGGAAGTCTACCTTTCCGCGTTAAATCTTTTGAATCATGGAAGCAATATGGATCACGTTGCTAATGATAAGCATTCACCTTTTTAGATGGTTGGAGCAACCCGTAGTAACCTGGATGGTTTTGGTGCTAGCGCAAGTGGATCACAACCACAACCACCACCACCACCCAGCTTGGTGGAAGTAATGGCCGTTCAAACCGAGTTGCTTTGCCAGATCGTGCAAGGACAGCACCAGCAGCGGGGTGGGCACAATGTTCAGCAACCTCAAGCCGCCGGTTACACGTATTTCCTTGGGACCCAGCCTCCCTTGTTTCACAAGACGGAGGAACCCTTGGATGCGGACGCTTGGATTCGCACAATCGAGTCCAAGTTTTCTCTACTTGTGGTCCCATTTTCGGATGCAAACAAGGCCCGCTTTGCCGCACAGCAGCTTCGCGGTATGGCTCGTCTATGGTGGGACCACTATTTTGCTATGCTCCCCGCTGATCACGTTGTCACCTGGGATGAATTCAAAACTGCGTTCCGGGCACACCATATCCCCGAAGGTCTTATGGAAAGAAAGCTAAATGAGTTTTTAGCTCTCACTCAGGGTAACCGCACTGTACTTCAGTATGCTCAGGCCTTCAACAACCTATGCCAATAAGTGGGCTATCACGCAGACACAGATGCTAAGAAGCGTGATCGTTTCCGCAGAGGTCTGAGTACTAAATTTTGGATGAGGCACACCTTTCCAAATTTTCCATTCACCCCGGCAGTAAAAAAATGTATCAAGACCTTAGGCAAAATTTCTGGTGGACTAGGATGAAAAGAGAAATCGCTAAATATGTCTTAGAATGCGACACATGTCAGAGAGTAAAAGCCAGCCACTTGAAAGTAGCCGGTACACTTCAACCGTTGCCTATACCCTCATGGAAATGGGAGGACATAAGTATGGATTTCATTCTTGGATTGCCAAGTACCGCACAGAAACACGATTCCATATGGGTTATCGTTGATAGGCTGAAAAAGACGGCACATTTTCTTCCGGTACACACCACCTATACCGCCAAGAAATATGCTGAGATTTATCTCGATCGCATTGTTTGCCTACATGGAGTGCCGAGGACTATTATTTCCGATCGTGGTACTCAGTTTGTAGCACGTTTTTGGGAACAATTGCAAGCTTCTCTTGGTACTAAATTGATTCGAAGCTCAGCTTATCATCCTCAAACTGACGGACAAACGGAAAGAGTAAACCAAATTCTCGAAGACATGCTTAGAGCTTGCGTCATTCACTACGACAAGAGTTGGGACAAATGCCTATCCCTAGCAGAGTTCTCATATAACAATAGCTATCAAGCGAGCTTGAAAATGGCACCATTTGAGGCCTTATACAGACGAAGGTGTCGAACCCCTTTGAGTTGGTCACAGACCGGAGAACGCAAAATATTTGGACCAGACTTGGTAATCGAGGCAGAAGAAAAAGTGAAAGTAATACAAGAAAACCTCAGAGCCGCACAATCCAGACAAAAGAGCTATTTCGACAGAAGGAGAAAGCCACTGAAATTCAAAGTTGGTGACCACGTCTACCTTCGAGTTTCACCAACCAAGGGTGTCCAACGATTCGGAGTCAAAGGAAAACTATCTCCCTGTTACGTTGGTCCCTACGAAATCATCGAGAACTGTGGACCCGTAGCCTGTAGAATTCGACTGCCCCCTCAGCTTGCAGCCATCCACGATGTATTTCACGTATCTCAACTCAAGAAGTGTGTTCGAGTCCCTACCGAGGTTATTAAACAACAGGAGATCTTAGTAGAGCCCGACCTCTCATACGTTGAGTACCCTATCAGAATCATGGATCAAAAAGAAAGGAGCACTAGGGGGAAAGTGATTAAAATGTACAAAATTCAATGAAATCATCACACTGAGGAACAAGCCACATGGGAAACTGAAAGTTTTCTAAAACAGAATTTCCCAGGTTTTCTCAACTCCACCGAAGGTACACACCCCCTCCACCCTAAGCCTATTGTCCGAATCTCGGGGCGAGATTCTTTTTAAGGGGGGAAGGCTGTAACACCCCAGGTGTTTAATTTACGAAATAAGCCTCTTTAGCTTGACGCGGTGCATAAATAATTAGGAGAAGTTTCAACGAAATAAGTTTCTAAAATAACTTCTAAACTAGAACTCAAACAAACTTTGGCCTGAAACGAAACTTGTGGAACTTTTCATTTTGAACAACTTTCGCGTTGAAGGATTTTCGAGTTGCAACATAAAAATTTGAGAAACACATGGATTTGCGAATCAGCCCCTACCTTTTCTTCTATTTCGCTGCAGAACCTACTTCTCCTCGCCTCGCTCGACCCTCGCGTCGCGCGACCCTTACGTCTCGCCCGACCCCTCGCATTCGCCCGACCCTCGCCGCCGCGCAGTCGCCGCAGGCCACTTGGCCGGTGATGCCTGACTGCGCTAGGCGTCAAGCCAATGCCTGGCCGCGCCCGCACGCGTGCCTGCACGCCGCGTTCCTCCCCAGTCCGCGCATGCCACGCGCGCTCCGGCGACCCGCGCGCCTGCTCGCCGCCCGCCGTGCCAAATGGACGAACCGCACCGTGCCTTTGTCTCCGCAGCGTTCCGCCAGTCGCCGCGCTCGCCGCCCGGCAAGGCAGCTGCTGCACCTCTTCGCCCAACCTGCGCGCCGCGTGATCTCCAGCTTCGCACGCCAAATCCTCAGCGCCCAGTCCCCTGCCCGCGCCTGCCACACGCTGCGCTGGCTTCTGTTCACCGCCCGCCGCGGCCAGTCGCGCGCCCCCGTCGTGCCGCACGTACCCGCGTCTCACAGTCAAGTTCCGCCCCTCCTCCCGCCCCTCTGCTGCCTACAAAAGGCCACGCTGAGTCCCCCTCACGCGCCCAAACACCAGAACGCCGCCGCCGCCACCATTAACGCCGTCGTGCTCAGCTCACTGTGGAGCTCACCTCTTCGGCCACCCTTTGCCAGAGCTGAGTCTTCCACCACCACCACAGCACCCCACCGCAGCTCACTGCACCACCCATCGTCGCCCAGAGCCGCCGGAGCACCGCCGCCGACGTTCCGCCCCGTCGCCACCCCTCTGCTCCGCGCCGACGAGCCACCTCCGGCCACTCCCAACCCCGACCAAGGCCACCCCAAGGTAGCTCTCACCTCCCTGGATCTCCCCGACCATTTTTCCCTCGCCGCCGACGAGCCCCCTCGCCGGAATCTTGACGGCCGCCATGCCAGCGCCGTCTAGGGACCCAATTGCTTTTGTTGAAATCTTTTAAAGAGTCTGCACGCAAGTTTCCAGGGGCCAATCTCTAAACCTGTGTTCAAACTTTAAATTCAAACACAACGAAATTGTAAAATTCATATAAAATCGTAGAAAAATCGGAAAAATACAAACTCCACTGTTCTGGAAGGTTTAATAGACTTTAAATGTACCCCCTGTTGTAGGCAAAGTCTAAATCTGAAAATTTTACAGTAACACACTTATGGATAGATTAACACCCTGTAAAAGTTTTAGCTTCAATACTTGAATGGTTTGTTCTGTATAAAAAATATCTAGATGCTAGCAGTGGTTGTGTTTTACATTTTTCATTATTAATCTGCTGCGTAAAAATGTCTGAAATTTTTACAGTGCTTTTGCCTCTGCTTAATGTGCTTTAAATAAAAATTTCAACACCAGAAGTTATCTAATCCAGAAGTTGTGATTAATCCATGTTGTGCTTGGAAAATTCAGTTTCCAATATATCACAGCCCCCCTTTGTTTAATGAAGTTAATAGTTTAAGTTATACTCTTTTAACAATTGCCCACAGAAATCTCAACTAAGTAACTTTACAACCCAATTGATGTTTTGTGAACTACAACCTTTGACGTGAATGAAAATAATCGTCATATACCATCACTATAACTTATATTGGTGCATTCATATAGAATCGACGACTCTCGCCGACGGAACGTACGAGCTGGTGCCCGCGTCCGAGTGTGAGCAGCGTGAAGCTCAAGTAAATCTAACTGAAGCTCTCGAAGACCCGAGCCCGAGCTCGGACGAGCCCCAGGCTAGCTTTTCCCAAGAAGGCAAGCCCCGGAGCATGAACCCTATTTTTCTAAACTTATGCAACTTATTACTCTAGCTTACTTGTGCATTAAGTTTATAGGAGTTGGATGAAAATGTAGTTGCATGATCCTAGGTACCCAAGCTCTGAACACTAGATGCAAGGTTCGATAGAATGCTATGCTAATAGGACTCGGTAAAAGTCGAGTGATTTCCTGTCACTCGCGAGAAATTAGGAGTCTATTGTTTACTACATGCTGCAATCATAAGGTCGACGGATGGGGCTATGGTACGATGTTTATGTTGATGATTGAGGCCCCGTCTGTTTAGTGAAAAATGCTAAGGCCGCAGTGTGTGGTAGTGGTGGTTAAGTCTTTGAACGTACTGACCATATGCCGAGAATATGGTAATCGGTAAGCTTAAGTACTGGATTGAACCGAGGCCGGAATATACTCCCCACCGTCTTGAATTCGTTCACATCTAGCTAAT
Organism: Panicum miliaceum; assembly: GCA_032594955.1. Taxonomy (NCBI): domain Eukaryota; kingdom Viridiplantae; phylum Streptophyta; class Magnoliopsida; order Poales; family Poaceae; genus Panicum; species Panicum miliaceum. Next base: position 23,887,352 of record CM064062.1, read on the forward strand.
GGCGGGTGCATCGGTCACCACAGCCCGACGTACCGTGGCCTGTGGGGACATGTAGTGGAGGGCGGTGGGCCTGTTCCGTGAAGCGGGAATTGAAGGGAAAAGTTGCACGTCTGACTCTGGGAGTAACCACGTGACGTGTGTTTAGGTTTCCCTTGCAAGGTTAAGAAATTCGATTCGAATCGTCCGTTTCTCGTGGTTATTGAGACTGCTTGATCCTTTTACCACATAGAGTAAGAAGAGGAACAATGATGATAATTAATCTTGTTGGATGCAAAATAATTCTTCCACCATGTATGATATTGGATAGTTGCTTACCTAGAATGGTTAAAGAAAGCTAGAACTCGGAGGTAAAATCTGAAAGTAAGGACCTACTAATGTATGCTTTTCAGCAAAACAAACCCCCCTCAAGCCAAAAGCCTTGCATGTCTAGGAGTCGGCTAAGTATACCCCACTAGTCGGGTAAGCCTTGCTGAGTATTAGTATACTCAGCCTTGCTTGTGGCTTGTTTTCAGGTGAAACTTTCGAGGACATGATTGCTAGTTTGACTTGGCCTTGTACCCTTCCTCCTGGTTGGTCGGTGGAATGGGATACGCCCCCGGCCAACGGTGGTGATGCCGAGTGATGCCTCGTACGGGCTTCATCGAGACATCCTTTATCGTCGAGTAGTTGTCGTTATCTTTTTCGCTGCTTTGAACTCTGAAGAACTCATTTATTTCGAACTCTGAAGTACCTTGTTTTACAAATTTGAACTCCATTGTAATAATAATTTGTGATGAACCGGTGTTGTGTATTTTGTGGAATGTTGTATACTCTGGGCTCACCTTTGTGTGAGTACATGTATGTGTGGTTTCGGTCGGCAAAAAAAACCGTGGTTGTATCGGGAGGTTACCCGATAGACCAGTGGATTATTCCGTTTGAAGTGCGAGTTAGCCCTGATTGCCCTTATGGTGATGGTTAGCGGGATTGAACCGGATTAATTCAGGTGGTTCTGCCACAGTTGGTGGTCCAAATCATTGGAAATCGACCGCCACCACACGCTTAGTGGTTCTACATCGAGAACCACCATCCCAACCTCCTCGGACGGGATAACTCTCTGCCCCGGCGTCAGGATTGCTAGCTGAAGAAGCTGATAGAGGAAGAACACCGCGACATCCCTGAGTTGATGAAGGAGATCAAGGTCCTGAAGGACAAGGGCGTTACTGGGAGTCTGTGGCGTACTCGTTTATCGAGCGGTGCCCCTCCAGCAACGCGTACACCTTGGTTTCGAGTGCCAAGGACTTCAGGACCCATCACGGATGGCCAGAAATGTGCCATCCGTCGAGGAGATCATGCGCCGGGTTACCCGCTTGTTCACAGGGGTAAACTCGGAGCCCTACATCCCGAGGCTCTTTGGCGCGAAAAACTCGCTGGACCCGGTAAGTAGTTACTTGAGTGTTTTCTTGGTGTAGTCGTCTTGATTTGCTAGTTATTGATAGCTTTTTCTTGAATGTAGGCTAACTTGGAACGGTTTAGGTCTGACCCGCCTAAGCTGGTCTTTGAAGAGCCAGCCCAAGACCTGCCTGCCGAGAAGGCCGCGGGAGATGCTGCAGCTGACCCACCATGCCCACAACGAGTGGCGACACGGAAGCGGAGGGCCGCTGCAGCTCTAAACACAGCAACCAGTTGCTAGACTCCGTGAGTAGCTATAACTCCTTAACTTTTTGATCTTGCCATATATCCACGAGTACTTAGTTACTTAATCATGTAGTGGGACTGAAGAGAACCCCGAGCCCCCGAGGCAAGGGGTAGTCGGAGAAGCTGGGGAGAGGCGTCCGGCATCGGGGCAATCGCCGTCTGTGACTATCAAGCCGGCCTCCCCCCGCTCCGGGAATAAGACTGCGCCGCGAGGGCTGGTGGTACCCACTGTATCGCGGGCTGGTGGTACCCACTGTACTTCCTCTCAGGAAGCCTGCAAGGTTGGTAACCAAAAGTATCATGCTGTAGATTTTTTTGTTAGTGTTTAGTACTAACATAGTTGTGCAGGAAGTCAGAGACTCCCAAGCGGGTGACCTCCAACACCGCCCAGGTTGGCATGAGTAATGACTCGTTGCCCTAGGAGCCTGCGGCCGCGAGTACCGCCACGCCTCCGATCACCAAGGAGGTGGCGGTGACTGACGGAGGAAAAGATCTCGAGCCCCCGGTGAATGTTGAGGTGGAGCCGGAGACCGAAGCCCCCAGGGCTACTCCCGGGCCGGCCCCGGAAGAAGGTACTCAGACCGACCAGCACGCGATCGCGAGTATCTGGGTTCGCGGGAGAATGCGGAGAGTTCTCGGGTGCAGCATCAAGAGGAGGTCCCGGAGGACTCCCGAGTACCCGAGCAGCAGGAAGGAGAAATCCCCCGTCCACACGCTGAGCTCTTTGAGGACCCACTGCTGGAGCCGGAGACGGTCTCGCTCATGCTTGAGCTGAGCCGCCGCTTCATAAATTATACCAAGGTATGTAGTCGGGTACTTCCTCTAGGCTTGATATCCTGTTGTAGGAAGTTACTGACTTGTTGACTACCTTTATGTAGAGCCTCACTGGGCGCTCAAGGGAGAAATCAACCCTGTTGAGCCAGATCGGGGATGTGCTGTCGCGTACCCATGAGGCAGAAGACAACCTGGAGGCCGAGAAGGCTAAGAATGCCAAGATCCAAGAAGAACTCGCGGCCTTGAAGGCCTCTCATCAGGACACGATGATCGATCAGCAACGGAGGCACGATCTGGCGATCATGAAAGTCAAGGACTTGACTGCCCAGAAAGAGAGTAAGTAGTCTGTTCCTCATGTCCGAGTAGTGGTTAAGCATCCTCATTTCTTCTGAGTTGCATATGTGTATTTTTCCCAGAGTATGCTCATATTGAAAGAACTTTAACTAACTGAAAGTATGACATATACGAACTTACAGAGGAGAAGGAGTAGCTGAAGAGGCTCTGGAAGAGCTTCAACTCAAGAACTCTAATCTGGATGGGGAACACAAGACTGTGACTCGCAAAATGAAGGATGCTGACAAGCAGCTTGTACAGAACATGCAAATGATTCAGTCGCCGAACCGCGACAAAGAGTAGCAGCAAAAGGAGTTGAACGAGCTCGGGACCGCAGCATACTAGCTGTGCGAGTTCGTGCATCCTTCTGCGGATGGGCACTCACTAGTACAGCGGTTCGTAGATGCTCCGACAAGCATTGCCAAGTATGCGTCCGGTACTGCCAAAGTCGTGCTCATGCATGCCTTGGCAGTGATGAAGTCATACTTCCCAGGCATGGATGTGCGCCCGTTTGCGGAAGGCATTGCGGATGATTGTACCGAAGAGCAGTTCAACGAGTACCGTAGTGAGGTGCAAGATGTTGCTCATCAGATAGTTGATGACCTTTCGCTTTTTTGAGCTTTTAGAACTGTGTCTGCTTTGTAAGAAAACAACAGTTGCCCTTGTAATATATTAATGCTTGTTTGATTGTTTTTTGCTACGCTTGACTCGTGGAGTAGCATGTTGCAACATAATCGTGTAAGCTTTTGAGTACGTTAGTTCTAGTGTAGAGTTACCCTGGAGGCAACGCTTTAGTTTTTGAACTGTATACTAGATTGTACTTTTTATACGGAGTTGTGTTTGTAGAACCTCTGATAGTAGGCGTGAGAACCTCTTCGACTTTACCCTGAAAGACCTTGCCTCGTAGCTTGACTAAGCTATATGAGGAGGTAGTCAGAAGGAACGCTTAATACGTTCAAGGGGGTAGCCTGAGAGGCTGTTGGTTAATCATGACGGAAAGTACTCGTGCAGCCCCCGAGTGTTTTCCAAAGATTAGAGTGAAGTAGCATATTGACATAACTCGTGGCGGCAGTCCCCGGGTTTGTCCAATATTGCTAAAGGAAAAATAATGACACAGTAGACGTTTGGGGAACCAAAACAATCATGTATTATTATACTGTGTTGCGTTGCAGCTGACAGATTTTGTACAAGTTTCTTAATCATAGAAACGGCGTAGTGCTCGATGTTCCAAGAATTTGGAACTTCCTAGCCGTCAGAGTACTGTAGCCGATACGACCCTGGCCTTGTGACCTTCATGACGATGAAGGGTCCTTCCCATCTAGAGTTGAGCTTATGGAGCCCAGTCTCATCTTGGATGATGTGGAGGACCAAATCTCCAACGTTGAAGGATCTTTCTTGGACATTGCGGTCATGATACCGTCGAATGCCTTGTAGATACCGTGCTGATCGAAGCAAAGAATTGCATCTGATTTCTTCAGCGCAGCCGAGTTCCAGATGTCTTCCCTCGTCAGCCTCTCCTTCCTCATACATCTCCAATTTAGGTGACTCCCACATGATATCGGCTGGAAGAATTGCTTCTGACCCATAGACGAGAAAGAAAGATGACTGTCCTGTGGCTTTACTCGGTTGAGTATGAAGCCCCCAGATGACCGTGGGTAGCTCGTGAATCCACTTGCCTCCCTTTTTGTTGTTCTCATCGTAGAGTCTTTTCTTGAGTCCATCGAGTATCAAGCCGTTGGCGCGCTCGACCTGACCATTGGCCCTCGGGTGGGCGACTAACACGTACTTGACCTCAATACCACTTCGTTCGTAGAACTCCCAGAACTTGTGTGATGTGAAATTGGATCCTAGATCAGTGATGATTGTATGAGGAAACCCAAAGCAGTGAAGTATGTCACAGATGAAGGTGACTACCCTGTCCGCCGCCAGTGTTGTAATTGGCTTGTACTCGATCCACTTTGTGAACTTGTCGACTGCTACCAATACATGATGAAACTTCCTGGTGCAGTTGTCAGTGGACCGATCATGTCAAGGCCCCAACAAGCAAACGACCAAGAAGGTGGTATGGTGATCAGCTTGTGGGCAGGGACATGAGCTTTTTTACCGAAGAATTGGCAGTTGGTACATCGGCGAACGATATCTTCGGCATCTGCCAAAGCCGTAGGCCAATACAACCCAGATCTGAAAGCTTTCCCGACTAGTGTGCGGGAAGCTGCATGATTGCTGCACGCGCCCTCATGAATTTCTTCCAAGATTTCTCGCCCTTCTGCAATAGTCACACACTTCATGAGTACCCTTGATGTCGATCCGCGCTTGTAGAGCTTATCCCCCACCATAATGTAACCCTTGCTTTGAGTGACTAGTCGGATAGCCTCAGCACTTTTAGGGTCGACATTGGGAGGTAGCTTCTTTTCCTTGATCAAGTCGATGAACTAGGAACACCAGTCCAGGTCAATCATTAGGACCTCTCGACTAGGCTCCACGGGACCCTGGTCGATGGTGCCTGGCTCTATTCTGGGAATGGATGGATGGTGGAGTTCGTGAACGAAGACTCCAGCTCAAACTTTGGCTTGTTCGGAGCCTAGCTTTGAGAGTACGTCTGCCCCAATGTTGTTGTCACGGAGCACATGACGAATCTCGAGCCCCGAGAACTTGTTCTTGAGTGTGCGGATTAGTGCAACGTAGGCGTCCATGGTCTCCTTGTTGGTGTCCCACTCTTTGTTGCATTGTTGGACTACCAGCAAACAGTCGCCGAAAATGAGTAGTCGCTTGATGCTAAGGGAGACCGTGCAGTGTGCTCAGCTTCATTTTTGGACACTTTAAATAGTATCTAAAATACGTATTTAAGTTGCTTGCCAGTTGGACTGATGAATAGTACTCCTGTGCCATTGCCTTCGACCTTGAGGGATCCGTCGAAATACATGACCCAATGCTCTGGCTGGTCAGCTGTAGTTGGTACTTGGTTTTCTTGCCACTCTGCCAAAAAATCAACTAGAGCTTGCGACTTGATGGCGGTGTGTGGCTTGAAGTCGATGTTGAGAGCACCCAGTTCCACTAACCACTTAGAGATACGTCCAGTGGCATCCCGTTGTGGAGTATATCCGCTAATGGGAAGTCAGTGACAACTGAGATCTTGTACTCATCGAAGTAGTGTTGAAGCATTCTGGAGGTGATGAGTATAGCGTAGAGAAGTTTCTGAATCAAAGGGTAATGAACCTTTGACGCAGAAAGGAGTTCACTGATGAAATACACTGGCAGTTGCACGCCAAATGCATGGCCCTCCTCGTTCCACTCCACCACGATGGCTGTGCTGACTACGTGAGTAGTCGCAGCGATGTAAAGTAGCAGGTTCTCGCCTGGATTCGGAGCCGTGAGGATGGGGGGCGATTGGAGATGATCCTTGAGGTCCTCCAATGCCTGCATCGCTTCCTCGGTCCAAACAAAGTTATCCTACCGCTTGAGAAGCTTGAAGAAGGGTAGACCCCGCTCCCCAAGTCGTGGGATGAATCTGTTTAATGCCGCCATGCAGCCGATGAGCTTCTGCACGTCTTTGATTTTCTGAGAAGCCCCCATGCTTGTGATGGCGGTGATCTTTTCAGGGATAGCTTCAATACCTCGGTGATTGACAATGAAATTAAGGAGTTTCCCTTGAGGTACGTCGAAAACGCACTTAGTCGGGTTGAGCTTCCACTGAAATTTGCTCAGACTTTTGAAGGTTTCCTCGAGATCAGCAATGAACTCGTCAGGATTTTGGGTCTTAACGACCACGTCATCGACGTAGGCCTCAACATTGTGATGTAGCTGATCAGCAAGGCATAGCTGTATGGCCCGCTGGTAAGTTGCACCCGCGTTTTTTAGCCTGAACGACATAGTCGTGTATGTGTAGGCACCAAACGGAGTGATGAATGCAGTCCTGATCTGGTCTTCTTCCTTGAGGGAAATCTAGTGATAACCCGAGTAGCAATCAAGGAAGGAGAGCAGGATGCAGTCGGCGGTGGAGTCGATAACCTGATCGATGTGGGGGAGCGCGAAAGGGTCTTTCGGGCCGTGCCTATTGAGATCGGTATAATGGACACACATCCTCCATTCATTATTATTCTTTTGAAGAACAAGTACAGGGTTGGCTAGCCACTCTGGGTGGTACACCGCTTTGATGAAACCAGCTGCGAGTAGTTTAGCTAGCTCTTTTTTGATGGCCTGCCTCTTTTGTAGAGAGAAACGACGTAGTCGTTGCTTCCTTGGACTGGCTTTGGGATGAACTTTCGGGGCGTGCTCGATCAACTCCTTGGGCACACTAGGCATATCCACTGGTTTTTAGGCAGAAATCTCTCGGTTGGCCCTAAGGAAGTTGATGAGCGCTAATTCCTATTTGTTCTCCAGGTGCCCGCCGATCAGAGCGGTCTTGGAGGAGTTGCCCTCCAGGAGCTGGATGGTCTTGATGCCGACGTCGGGGTTTGGCTTTACCCTCGACTGGCTTGGCCTCTTGTTCACCACCTCTAGCTCGGTCTTGGAGAGTTGTTGCGCATCCGCGAGTACTTCGAATGAAGGCTCTGGCATGCGAGCTGATGCAGCATACTTGATCGCCTCTTGGTCGCAGTCGTAGGACTTCTCAACATCGTCGCGGTGGGAGAGTACACCGTTGTTACCTGGCATTTTAAGAACCAAGTAGATGTAATGCGGTACCACCATGAACTTGGCCAGGGTAGGCCTACCAAGTTTGGCATGGTACGAAGATTCGAAGTTCGTGACTTCGAACTTTATGTACTCCGTACAAAAATTATCAGCTGTCCTGAAAGTAACTTGCAGTGTGACCAAGCCGATCTGTGTAGCCCCGTTACCCGGGACAATCCCATAGAACGGAGCCTTGCTGGGGGTGAGCATCTTTCTGATGTCTAGCCTCATTTTCTTTAGAGTACTTGGGAAGAGCAGGTTTAACCCGCTTCCCCCGTCGATGAGTACTCGAGTTAGGGTGGAGCTCACGACTACCGGGTCCAATACGAGTGGAAGTTTTCCTAGCTCGGAGAAGCTGGTCCATTGATCGTCTCTAGCGAAAGAGATTAGGACCTCGCTGTGTCTCAGAGGACGCAACACTGCTGGCTCGAAGATGACGTTGATGGTATTAGTAGGGTGTTGAAACCCCGAAGGCCCAGTCTTGTCATTGCCTTCGTCCACCTTGTCCTTGTCTTTCTCCTCATCATCAGGAGGAGGTGGTGCGTTGAGACTCTTGCGGAGGACGGTGCACTGGAACATTGTGTGCTTGGCCTTCGGGTGCATTGGGCATTGCTTGTGGAGGATTTTCTCATACTGATCCTGGAGCTTGCCCGACTTCTTGCTACGAGAGTTTCGCTCGACATTGGCCACTTGGTCTTCGGGGTTTCGCTTGCGAGCCCATGTCGGAGCGGTTGTTGTTATTGCCCTTGTCGCTCTTGCGCTTGGGAAAGCGCTCGTTCTCCTCGTCTTCTTGATCCGCCCATCACTGCATCATGTCACGGAGCTCGAGTACGGTAGTTGGGAGGTTTCTCCTGAACTCGCGGTACGTTTGCTTCATGGCCAAGCCGTTGCGGAAGCAGCGGATGACCTCCTCGTCGGCTATGTTAACAATGGTGTTGACGCTCGCTACGGACCAATTTTGAGCATCAATTTGATCAGGAAATTGGGATGACTAGCATACTTAACTTGCATATTTATCTAGAATAATATCTTTTCCACATTCCCCTTGGAGAATTTGCAATGCAGAGAAATTGAGCAGAAATCAAGTGTAAACAAGCACTTCAATCCAAGGCAAATGGCGTCGACCAATCAGAGCACGCCGTTCAGCCTCCCATGGATCAAAGGGCCCACAAAAAGGCACAACCGACCTAGGATAGACTCGACTCACCCATAGGAGTGACCAAGGCCCATGTGTCAGCACCATAGAAGAAGCTGGAGGCGTGGGCGCTTAACCTGGTTCGGCTGAACCAGGTGGGTCGGCCGAACCAGGCCGGGCCCCACCGACCTTCCTCTTCCACGTGGAGCTCTCCCATTGGTCCTCCATGTTGGTTCAGGGTGCTAGGGGGTGATGGGGTGCCGAGAAGCTGCTGCACGCCCCCCTCACTCACCTCTATAAATATGAGAGGGGAGCTACTAAATGAGACACACCACAAGTTGAAGCCTCTCTCAAATTTCTCTCTTGCTTAGTCTTTAGGATAGTGGAGTTTAGGTGAAGTAGCTCTTCTTTGGTTCCCGAGTCTTGCCTAGGAGTGTTCGGTATGGGTTTTACTCTTCCTCTCCTTTGTAATATTCAGAATTCCTTAATAGAGTTATCTTCTAGTTTAGTGTACTCGTATAGTATATGTTATGTGTATTCAGACTTGTATGCTATGCTTAGTTTATATCTAGGACATATATCTTGCATGATTAGACATGGTAAGACATCTAGGCTATGGCATCGGTTCCAGTATTCGCATGTTTGCTCTAGTGTGTTGTCTGTCCATCCGAAGGGCGGGGGCTCTGCGTGGGATATTAGAGTATCGCTTATTAGTGTAGACATGGTGTGTGGGCTAATCAGTGTTGCTGGATGCGGCTCTATATCATGGTTAGATGAGGTAGGCGGCAGGTGGTGACAGCCTTGTCCGTCCAGCATAATCCTCCCTGTTCGTGTAGTAGTTGTAGGAGGTGCATAAAATAGTCGTGACGATCCAGTGGCCACCTAGCCATATCCTGTGTGTTCTCCCGATGATGCCTGGGAGCCTAGAGCCCGTTCCTAATCATGTGTATGTATGTGAGTGCTTAGTACAGACTGTATGCTTAGTTAGGAGTATATAAGTTCTTAGATTACCTTTCTTCTTCTTTTCTCACTTCCTGTAAGCTTTGCATAGAGATAGAACTTTAGTAACTTGTGTGTCACACTATCTCTTCACCATATATTATCTTACCCCTGTTTACTCAATAGAATATCCATGCTACAACTAATCAACACACTAATCTATTCCAATAACCGCCGCCTTCCCAGCAGAAATATAGATACGACCCCGTACTCACGGATAAAATGCTACAACGGTATTCCGTGCACTTGCGGATCCTTATGTAACGTAAGAAATACCCCACGGCATTTCTAGCGCTGTTGTCGGGGAATGGATTTTATGTCCATACTTGGTGATGACGCTATGAAACCCCAACAAGCATTTTTGGCGCCGTTGCCAGGGAAGGCACTGGATAAAAGAATAGATCCAGTGGTTGATGAAATTCTAAAATGGTGTTAAATTGTCTAAACAGGCTAACTTGGCTTTGCCTTCTCTCTTTTGTGTGAAGACAGGGTAGTCTATGATTGGTTTCGATCTGCCGCAAAATTTCACTCCGAATCCGGAGTCACTTTTGAGAAGAGTTCGACCTCGAGTCGTTCCTCCTCAGATTACTCTCTCGACAGGCAAAACAGTCAATATCGCACCATCAACTTCCAAGATTATGGCTCAGAAGACTGTCCGTGATTACTCAGCTCCTTCGACCGACAATGTCCCAATCGGGCCAAATGTTAATGCTGAAGCTGAAAATTTCGAGATCAAGACGGGTCTAATCATGATGGTGCAGGCCAGCCCATTCTGTGGCAAGGCCAATGAGGATGCCAATGCACATCTCCAATAGTTCCTGGAACTGTGCAGCACTTTTGTCATCAAGGGAGTCACGAAGGATGCAATCTGACTCCGTCTGTTTCCATTTTCTCTTCTGGGGAAGGCGAAACAGTGGTTCTACACCAACAGAAGTGCAGTGACTACGTGGGATGAGTGCGCCAAGGCATTCCTCACGAAGTTTGTGACACCCCGGCCCAGGGCTTAATAGGATTAATAGGATACTCATACCAACAAGTTGAAACTTCTTTTCTGGAAGCCAATCCCCAAAGAACTCTGAGGTTAAGCGTGCTTGGCCTGGAGCAATATCAGGATGGGTGACCGACCGAAAAATTCTTCCTAGGTGTGCACGAGTGAGGACAAAGTGTGCAGAAAAGACTTGTGTTGGTCTGTGAGGGCAGTCTATGTCCTAGGAAGCGGCCAGATGTAAGCGGGCGCGTGGCGGGTCAGTGCACGGGCATCAGGGATGCGCCGTTGGCACTGGACGCACGGACGTGGCACATGGGTTGTTGGCACTGGACGCACGGACGTGGCACATGGGCTGTTGGCACTGTGGACGTACGAACGTGGCCAAGAGGGAACGTTCCTGGCTTGGGGTTGACCGACGAGGACGTCGGTCTCTTAAGGTGGTGAGGATGTGACACCCGGCCCAGGGCTTAATAGTATTAATAGGATACTCATACCAACAAGTTGCAACTTCTTTTCCGGAAGCCAATCCCCAAAGAACTCTGAGGTTAAGCGTGCTTGGCCTGGAGCAATTTCAGGATGGGTGACCGACCTGAAAATTCTTCCTGGGTGTGCACGAGTGAGGACAAAGTGTGGAGAAAAGACTTGTTGTGTTGGTCTGTGAGGGCAATCTATGTCCTACAAAGTTCTTCCCGTTGGGTAAAACCAACGCTCTTCGGGGAAGGATTTCCAGTTTTCAGCACTGAAGCTTGGGAGCGGCTTCAAGAATACATCCTAGCGTGCCTTCACCACGGGATGGACGCTTGGCTCATTTTGCAGAACTTCTACAGCAGGCTGACTCCAACAGCTCATGATCATATCGACGCTGCTGCAGGTGGTGCTTTCTTCTCGATAAACATTGACAGGGCCAAAACCTTGATCGAGAAGATGGTGTCCAACCAAGGGTGGAATGACGAACGTCTCCAACCTCGCCAGCGAGGCATGCACTCCGTAAAGGAGATGGACATGAACGCCGCTAAGCTCGACCTCCTCATCAAGAAGATTGATGAACGCCCCCAAGAAAAGGCTCCAACTCAGGTACTACAAGCCTTAGATTCTCGTATGACTTGCGAGGTCTATGGGAACATCAGACATTCGGGGAACGACTGCCCTGAAACCCAGGAGGATGTCATATACATGAACAATAATAACGGGTTTCATCCACAAGGAGGTCAGGGGTGGAACCAGTCGCACCTCTAGTACCAAGGAGGTAATGGTAGTTCAAATTCGTTTAATCCTAACCAACCTTCCTTGAGGGATCTTGTCTTAAGACAAGCAAAGACCAATGAAGCAATCCAGAAGAAACTTGCTGCTAACGATAGGACCTTGGAGACCGTCCAAGTGAAGATGGATGGCATCTCCTCAACATTCAATAACCAGCTGAGCTTCAACAAAATGATTGAAACTCAACTCTCACAGCTGGCCGCCGCTGTTCCTTCTGCAGAGACAGGGAAGATTCCAGGGCAACCCGAGGCTCCCCTGGAAAGCGTAAACGCCATCAGCATATGTTGGGTTAAGCCAGCGTAGGGCATTTCTACTACGAACTATGTAGGAAACCTTGCACGCTCACGCAGGGCGCGGCGAGGTGAACTAATAGCACCAAGAGTAGAAGATCCAAGATACCCGGTGATCAGTTGTTCCATCTACGACTGTCACTTTGAGCAACCTCTTTGCAACCTTGGAGCAAGTGTGAATATCATGCCCAAGGTAACATTCGAAAATCTTGGATGTCCTGCATTGTCCCCGACCTGTACGTGTGTGTAGCTTGTAGATTCGACGATCCGATACCCTGAGGGAATCGTGGAAAACCTCTTAGTACAAGTCAAGGACTCGTTCATCCCCACGAACTTCATAGTCCTCGACATGGAAGGAGACCTGGGAATATCGCTCATTCTTGGGCGGCCATTCCTAAGAGACACCAAGGCCAGGATAAATGTCGGAACAGGAAAGATTCATCTCCGAATCATGGGCAAGAAGATGACATTCAGGTTTCAAACCAAGGAAGGAAACATGTACCTGATTCATCAAGACCATGAAGGGAATGGGCTGTGGGCAGAACCATGGCCCCCATCGGAAGATCTGCCTCCCACACCGCCGACAACACCAAAGAAGAAATCCAAGAAGGTGAGGAGAAAGAAGAAGACATCATCGTTTTCTACATCTGTAACACCTCGGGTGTTTAAATTACGAAATAAGCCTCATTAGCTTAACACGATGCATAAATAACTAAGAAAAGTTTAAAAGAAAAGAATTATAAATTGGTTTTGCTTTGAATTAAAAATAGATGTGTATATGTGCACAAGTACATGTATGTTAATCAAACAAATTAAATAACTTTCACATCCATGCTAACATGGCTACGAAATTGAATAGGCACATCGTTATTGACATGATAATCAAAAGTCTAGTTGAAGCCTAGGAGAGAATAAAAAATTTTGCCCAGGAAATGACGTGCCCTCCGAATCATACAAAACTTGTGTAACTTTTCATTTTGAACAACTTTCATGTTCAGAGATTTTTGAGTTGCAACACAAAAATTTGAGTAACACTTGACTTTGCAAACCAGCCCCTGCCTTTTCTTCTATTTTCACTTCAGACCCTTCTCCACGTCGCCCGACCCTCTGCCATCCACTGCAGACCCTCCGACCCTCCGCCCCGCCTGACCCTCCGACACGCAGTCGCTGCAGACCCTTCTTCCTCCGTTCCGCCCGACCCTCCGCCGCGCAGTCGCCGCTGGCCACTTGGCCCGCGATGCCTGACCAGCGCTTGGCGCCAAGCCAATGCCTGGCCGCGCCCCGCGCGCACGCGCTCCTCCCCACGCCGCGACCATGCCCAGTCCACGCACGCCACGCACACGCTGGCGACGCGCTCCTCTGCTCGCCGCCCGCCGCGCCTAATGGCCAGTCCACGCCGTTGCCTGAGTCCCCGCCGCGTCCCGCCAGTCGCCGCGCTCGCCGCCCGGCAAGCCAGTTGCTGCAGCTCCTCGCCCAACCCGCGCGTCGTGTGATCTCCCCCTCCCCCACGCCAAATCCCCGGCGCCCAATCCCCTGCCCGCGCCCGCCGCACGCCGCGCCGGCTCTGCTCGCCGCACAGCCGTCTCGTGACCCCCACCACTTTCACCGTGCCGCCCACCACGACTAGTAACGCGCCCCCGTCGTGCCGCCCCTCCCCAGCGGCGGCCGGTTGTGGCAGAACCACCTGAATCAATCCGGCTCAAGTGTATTAACCATCACCATTAAGGCACTCCCGGTTAACCTTACACTTCAGACGGAGTAATCCACTGGTCTGTCGGGTATAACCTCCCGATACAACCACGGTGCACGGATCGAGCGACGTACATACAAATGCTCATGCGACGATGAGCCCAGAGAATACCACATTCCAGCAAATATTACGATATTAACATAAGTAAATATTACAGGCCAAGTTCTGAGCTTAGAAACCAAATACTTCAATTAACATAAATAAGTTCTTCAGAGTTAAGTTGCAGCGGAAAATAAACAACGGAAACTACTCGACGATACAGGATGTCTCGATGAAGCCCGTACGAGACATCACTCGGCCTTATCTCCGTTGGACGGGGGCGCATCCCATTCCACCGCCCAACCAGGGGGAAGAGTGCAGGGCCAAGTCAAGCTAGCAATCATGTCTTCGAAGGGCTCACCTGAAAACGAGTCACAAGCAAGACTGAGTATACTAATACTCAGCAAGACTTACCCGTGTAGTGGAAACTACTCCACCGACTCTAGACATGCCAGGCTTTTTGGCTCAGGGGTTTGTTTTGCCGAAAAGCGTCTACAAGTGGGTCCTTACTTTCAACTTTTTAGCTCAAGATTCTAGTTGCATTAACCATTCTAGATAAGCAACTAGCTAGAAGCATACATGGTGAAGCATTTAATTTTTCATCCAACCAGTTCATTCATCATCATTGTTCCTCTTCTTACTCTGTGGGTAAAAATGGTTAAGCAGTCTCAATAGCCGTGAGAATCGGACGATTCGAATCGAATTTCTTAACCTTGCAAGGGAAAACCCAAACACACGTCACGTGGTTACTCCCTAGAGTCACACGTGCAACTTTTCCCCTTTCTTTCCGGGTCGTGGATCGGGGCTACCCTCCGAGAGTACAAGAGCTCCACGCCACGGTTCGGCGCCGGGTCGTGACCACTCTCTGCACTCGCCATATGCACATGGGACCGAAGTTCAAAGGGTAGGATGCCGTCCCCTTGCCGGGCCGATCAGGTACTTAAGCTTACCGATTCCCATAATCTCGGCATGTGTTTAGTACGTTCAAAAACTTAACCATCACTACCACACCCTGCAGCCTTAGCATTTTTCACTAGACAGACGGGCCTCAATCGTAACCATCGTTACGTAACCCGTCCGTGTCCTTATGATTGCAGCGTGTAGTAGTCATTCAACTCCTATTTTCTCGCGAGTGACAGGAAATCACTCGACTTTTACCGGAGTCCTATTAGCACAGCATTCTATCGAACCTTACATCTAGTTTTCAAGCAAGGGTTCCTGACATCATGCAACTAAGTTTTCACCCAACTCCTATAAACTTAATGCACAAGCAAAGAGTAATGAGTTGCATAATTTCGGAAAGAAGGGGTTATGCTCCGGGGCTTGCCTTCGCAGTTCGCTTGGGGATCTTCCGAACTTGGGCTCGGGTCTTCAAAAGCTTCAGTTAGATTTGCTTGAGCTTCACGCTGCTCACTCTCGGACGCGGGCACCAGCTCGTAAGTTCCGTCGGCGAGAGTCGTCGATTCTACATGAATGCTCAAGTTTAAGTTCTGGTAATGGTACTTGATACGATTTAAGAGTAATTACTACAATGGATAGATTCTGGTCATGAAATTTTGGATTTAGGCACATCAAGGAAAGATGTGCTTACTGTAAAATTTTTAGCCAATTTTATGTAACAGATTAATTATGAAAAATACATTACACAGTTGCTGTTAGATCCTTGTTCTTTTTGTACAGAACAATTGGTGCAACAAATGAGTCTAAGATTTTTACAGAGCGCTCACTTGACCATGCAGAAGCTACTGTAATTTTTGTAGGATTTATCATACAGTATCCAGAGCATAGAAAATATGACATTCTACACCTAGGCTATTCAAAGATTCATTTTTACAGGACTCTACACAGGGTTTTTGTCCATGGAACTTTTTACACAGCAACCTCTACCATAGTTTATCGCCCAGTAAAAATTTGAGAATTTTCCAAGCTAAGATACTATTTTCTTGATTTAATGTATGTTATTAGCACATAAATCAAATAAGTAGGTTACTGTGAGATAAAAAGTCTCCTAATTTTTCTCTGGCTTCTAGGTACCAATACATTAGCATAGGAAAAGTTTCAATGGGTGACTCACCACCTAACTGCAGGGATAAAACATTCTACTTACACTTGAATCTTGAATTAAAACTAAGTTTAACAAACAGTAGAGCTAGAGATGGAATTTGGGCCTGATCTTTTTACACAGTCCTAAAAATCAAGCAACTAATTCACTGCCCAAAATTTAAGGTCAGCATTGTTCTAGAACAGTGGGTACAAAATAAGTCCATTAAAGCTTCTATTTAAAGTAGAGCAAAATATTTTGAGATTCTGAGAAAACTTTTGTAACAAAAGTGGTAGAGTTTGTTCTGAGGATTCCAGAACAGTTGAGTTTGCATTTTTCTGAATTTTCTACGATTTTATACGAATTTTACAAATTCACTGAATTTGAATCTAGGTTTGAAACTTTCTTTTACAACCAGGTCCTTGAATCTTACGCTCAGACCCTTCTAAAGATTTAAATTCTTGCAATTGGGTCCTCGGGCGGCTCGGGTACGGCGGCCGGCCGAAATTCCGGCGAGGGGGCTCGCCGGCGGCGAGGGGCGAGGGTCGGGGAAGGTTCAGGGGTGCGAGGGCTACCTTGTGGGGGTGTTGTTCAGGTGGGGGACGGCCGGGAAGGGCTCGCCGGCGTTGGAGCAGAGGCAGCGGCGGCGCGGCTCGCGTCGACGGCGGTGCTCCCGCGGGCTTGGGGCGGCGTGGTCCGGTCGGTGAGCTTTAGTGGCGCGTGGGGAAGCTACTCAGGGGCTCGGCTTGGACGGAGGGGGTCGGGGTCGTGCTGTCCACGGCGAGCAGGGGCGGCGGCGGCGGCGGCAGTGCGGGCGGCGGCGCTCCGGTGGCTCTGGGTGGTGTTGGGTGGGTCGGCGAGCTGCGGTGGGGTGATGTAGTGGTGGCTGGGGGCTCAGTTTTGGCAGTGGGCGGCGGCGGAGGGCTGTCCACGGGCGGATGGTGCTCGGCGGCGGCGATGGCGACGGCGAGGCGTTCTGGGCTGCGGTGGCTCGCGCGCGTGGCCGGGGTGGTGCTTTTATAGGGACAGGAGGGGGTGTGGAGGTGCCTGGGCGACGCGCGGGGCGGGGCACGGCAACGGCGTGCACTGGCCGCGGCGGGCGGCGGCAGAACGCCGGCGCGACGTGCGGCAGCGCGGGCGCGGTGACTGGGCGGCCGCGATATGGCGTGAGCGCGGTGAGATAGTGCCGGGCGCGGAGTGGGGAAGCAGCAGCGGCAGCGGCTTGGGCGGAGGGCGGGCGCGGCGACTGGTGGGGCGCGGGGGCCGGGGCGGCACGGCGGAGCGCGGCGACGGGGCGGCCGGGCGGCGGGCTGGGCGAGGCAGCACGCGCGGGCGCTGACTGGCCGCGCGGCGTGGGGGCGGGGCAAAGCCGGCCGTGGCGGGGTGGTGCGGCGGCCACGGGCCTGGCGCTTCGCGCCGGTCAGGCGACGCCGGCCACCTGGCGCGCGGCGGGCGGGCGAGCGCGCGCGGTGCGGCAGAGGAGGGGGGGGGGGGGGAACGAGGGACCTAGATGCAAGAATTTGGAAAACTTCAGGGGGCTGGGTGCAAACAGGGCATTTTCTCCTCTTTCTGATTTGAATTTCAAAAACTTTTGAACACGAAAGTTGTTCAAAATAAAAAGTTCTACAACTTTTGTTTCAGGCAAAAACCCATTTGGCTTATGGTTTGAAAGTTAAATTTAAAAGTTCAAAAGTAACCAATGTGCTCAAATTAAATTTGAATTCCAACTGAACTCGTTTTAATTCTTTCCACCCTCTCATTAGTTGGTTTAAAACATAGAGTTAGGCTAATGTCATTGATTTTGGAAATGTAATTACCAGGGTTGTCACAGCCTTCCCCCCTTAACAAGAATCTCGCCCCGAGATTCGGTAATTCTTAGTGTGGGCGTGGGTGCACATACCAGTGGTTGAGATAAGAAACCCAGGGAAATGTTGATTCAGGTAGCTCTCCGTTTCCCAGGTGGCTTCTTCTTCCGTGTGGTGATTCCATTGTATTTTATACATTCTAATCACTTTCCTCCTGGTCTCTCTTTCTTTTTGATCCAAAATCTTAACTGGGTGTTCGACATACGAGAGGTCGGGTTCCAACGATATTTCTTGTCGTTCCATAATCTCGGTAGGGACTCGAATACACTTCTTGAGTTGAGATACGTGGAAGACATCATGGGTGGCCTTGAGCTGAGGGGGCAGTCGTAATTTGTAGGCTACGGGTCCGCAGCTCTCAATGATTTCGTAGGGACCAATATAGCGGGGAGCTAGTTTGCCTTTGATTCCAAATCTTCGCACTCCCTTGGTCGGTGAAACTCGAAGATAGACATGATCGCCAACTTCGAACTTTAGGGGCTTTCTCCTTTTGTCAGAATAGCTCTTTTGTCGGGCTTGTGCGGCTTTAAGATTTGCTTGTATTACTTTTACTTTCTCCTCTGCCTCGATTACCAGGTCGGGTCCAATTATTTTACGTTCTCCGGTTTGTGACCAGCTCAAAGGAGTTCGACACCTTCGTCCGTACAGGGCCTCAAATGGTGCCATTTTCAAACTCGTTTGATAGCTGTTGTTGTACGAGAACTCTGCCAGGGGTAGGCATTTGTCCCAATTCTTTTCATAATGAATGACACAGGCTCTCAGCATGTCTTCAAGAATTTGGTTTACTCTTTCCGTTTGTCCATCAGTCTGAGGGTGGTATGCTGAGCTGCGAATCAGCTTTGTGCCAAGAGACGTTTGCAGTTGTTCCCAAAAGCGTGCAACAAACTGGGGACCACGATCGGAAATAATTGTCTTAGGTATTCCATGCAGGCAAACAATACGATCGAGGTAAATCTCGGCATATTTCTTGGTAGAATAGGTGGTGTGTACCGGAAGAAAATGTGCCGTCTTCGTGAGTCTATCAACGATAACCCATATGGAATCATGTTTCTGGGAAGTGTTTGGTAGTCCCACGATGAAGTCCATACTTATGTCTTCCCATTTCCATGATGGTATAGGTAACGGTTGAAGTGTACCGGCTACCTTTAAGTGGCTAGCTTTTACTCTCTGGCACGTGTCACATTCCGAGACATACGTAGCAATTTCCCTTTTCATTCTAGTCCACCAGAAGTTTTGCCTTAGGTCCTGATACATTTTGCTACTGCCGGGGTGGATAGAGAATTTGGAGAGGTGTGCCTCATCAAGAATTTGCTTGCGGAGTTCACGATCCTTCGGAACGACTATACGACTTTCGAACCATAGAACTCCCTTATGGTCCTGGCGGAAACATTTATACTTCTCTTCACCTAGAGAGAGTTTTTGTTTGATGATCTTAATTCCTTCATCATGTAGTTGTGCCATGACGATTTGGTCGTGAAGAGTGGGCTCAACTGAGATGTGATTTAGGGTGCCCTGCGAAACCATTTCCATGTTAAGCTTCCTCATTTCGGCGCACAATATCTCAGTGTAGGATTCCATGGATAAGCAATGGCAATGGGACTTGCGGCTTAGTGCGTCCGCGACTACATTAGCCTTGCCGGGGTGATAGTGCACTTCAAGGTCATAATCCTTGATTAATTCTAGCCATCTCCGTTGTCTCATATTCAGATCGGCTTGTGTGAAGATATACTTGAGACTCTTATGATCCGTGTAGATATTGCACTGTGTACCCATGAGATAGTGCCTCCATATTTTCAGAGCGTGAATGATAGCTGCAAGCTCAAGATCATGAGTGGGATAATTCTGTTCGTGGGGCCGAAGGGCTCGTGAGGCATATGCAATCACTCGATTCTCTTGCATAAGCACACATCCTAGACCAGTACCTGATGCGTCACAATACACATCGAATGGCTTGGTATTATCGGGTTGAGCTAACACGGGTGCAGTAGTCAGATGCTCTCTGAGAGTGTGGAAAGCTTCTTCATATTTCTCATCCCATACAAACTTTACTTCCTTCTTTAACAGTTCAGTCATGGGCTTAGCAATTCGAGAGAAATCCAGGATGAAGCGGCGGTAGTAACCGGCTAAGCCGAGAAAACTGCGAATCTGATGAACAGAGGTAGGGGGTTTCCAATCCAGCACCTCCTGTACCTTGCTGGGGTCAACAGCTATGCCTTCGCTGGAGATCGTGTGACCTAAGAACTTTACAGTATCCAACCAAAACTCACACTTAGAAAACTTAGCATAGAGCTGATGGTCTCTGAGTCGCTGAAGAACAATATGAAGGTGCTTGGCATGCTCTTCCTCATCCTTGGAATAGATAAGGATGTCATCGATGAACACTACGACGAATTTGTCAAGTTCGGGCATGAATACCGAATTCATGAGATACATGAAGTAGGCAGGGGCATTGGTGAGTCCAAAGGACATGACCAAAAACTCGTATAGTCCATATCGTGTGGAGAAGGCAGTCTTAGGGACATCGCACGGGCGAATCTTGATCTGATGATATCCCGAACGAAGATCAATCTTTGAGAAGACTCTGGCTCCAGCTAATTGATCGAAGAGTACATCGATGCGAGGAAGGGGGTATTTGTTTTTAATAGTTACCGCATTGAGAGGTCGGTAGTCCACACATAATCTCAAACTGTCATCCTTCTTCTTTACGAATAGGGCTGGACATCCCCAAGGTGACGCGCTAGGGCGAATAAAACCTTTGTCCAGTAGTTCTTGGAGTTGAATTTTCAGCTCTGCCAATTCTTTTGGGGGCATCCTATATGGTCTCTTGGATATAGGTGCAGTGCCTGGCTGTAGTTCAATAACGAACTCAATATCCCTATCTGGTGGCATTCCGGGTAAGTCGTCCGGGAAAACATCGGCATACTCGTTTACCACAGGAATATTATCTGGCTTAAGTCCTTCCATCTTATAAGCACAGGAATTCGTACAATCTAGGAACGGTAGGTAAAGGGTAATGGCTCCGTGACTAGGTGAATTTATCTCAACGGCTCGGGAAGAAAGGTCCAGTGTGACTCCATGCATAGCCATCCAGTTCATTCCCAAAATAATGTCCATGCCGTCAAGGGGTAAAAGGACAAGGTCCGTGTCGATGGTTTTACTACCCAATTTGACTGGTACTTGTCTGATCATTTGGTTTGAAGCAATTTTACCACCCGGGGTTGATATCATATACGACCCTTTGGTGTGACGAACATCCAAGCCTACTTTGGCACCGAATTTTGCACTTATGAAACTATGCGATGCACCAGAATCAAATAATATAACTGCAGGCTTGTTATGGATAGAGAATGTACCCGACATCACTGGGGCTCCTTCAGGAAGCTCTGCAAGCGTGGTGAAGTTAATCCGTCCTTGCTTGACTTGCAGGGTCTGTCTCTTGCCCCTGTTCTTGGTGTTCGGGTTGGATCCTTGACCTTGGTTGGGCTGTCCAGGCTGAGGGCATTCTCGTGCGAAGTGGCTGGAACTCCCGCATTTGAAACAGCGATTCGCGGGGCTAGGCCGAAGAGACTGTTGAAGAATGGGCCTCGGACCATTCTGTGGAGGCATCGGGGGTCGTACCATGCCTGGCTGCTGTGGGGGTCTGGCAATCCATCTTCCTGGCTGCGGGGCCCTTGGTGGAGCTGTGGGTGCGTTATTTTGCACGATGCGATACCTTGGTGGTTGGACACTTGATGGTCCTGCGGGTGCCTTTCTCTTCTTCTCTGCCCGGTGCGCCATGATACAGTCTTCCTGGGTAATGGCCATATTGACCAACTCGTTGTAGGTGTCAGCCCTGGCTAGGTTCAGACGTTCCTTGAGCTTGGTATTCAGACCTCGGCGGAAACGATCACGCTTCTTGGCATCCGTATCAGCGTGATAGCCCGCATACTGACATAAGTTGTTGAACGCCTGGGCGTTCTGCAGCCCGGTGCGGGTGCCCTGGGTGAGTGCCAGGAACTCGTTCAACTTCCTCTCCATGAGACCCTCGGGGATATGATGTGCCCGGAACGCGGTCTTGAATTCATTCCAGTCGACCACATGGTCAGCCGGGAGCATCGCAAAATAGTGGTCCCATCACAGTCGAGCGGTACCGCGAAGCTATTGCGCGGCAAAACGAGCTTTGTTGGCCTCTGAGCATGGGGCCACAAGTAGTGTGAACTTGGATTCGATAGTGCGAATCCATGCATCTGCGTCCAGGGGTTCCTCTGTCTTATGGAACAAGGGCGGCTGGGTCCCCAGGAAATCCGTGTATCCTGCAGCTTGGGGTTGGTGAGCATTGTGCCCACCCCTCTGCTGGTGCTGTCCTTGCACAATCTGACGCAACAGCTCGGTTTGAGCGGCCATCACTTCCACCAAACTGGGCGGGGTGGTGGCTGTGGCAGAACCACCTGAATTAATCCGGCTCAAGTGTATTAACCATCACCATTAAGGCACTCCCGGTTAACCTTACACTTCAGACGGAGTAATCCACTAGTCTGTCGGGTATAACCTCCCGATACAACCACGGTGCACGGATCGAGCGACGTACATACAAATGCTCATGCGACGATGAGCCCAGAGAATACCACATTCCAGCAAATATTACGACATTAACATAGGTAAATGTTTCAGACCAAGTTCTGAGCTTAGAAACCAAATACTCCAATTAACATAAATAAGTTCTTCAGAGTTAAGTTGCAGCGGAAATAAACGACGGAAACTACTCGACGATACAGAATGTCTCGATGAAGCCCGTACGAGACATCACTCGGCCTTATCTCCGTTGGACGGGGGCGTATCCCATTCACCCGACCAACCAGGGGGAAGAGTGCAGGGCCAAGTCAAGCTAGCAATCATGTCTTCGAAGGGCTCACCTGAAAACGAGTCACAAGCAAGACTGAGTATACTAATACTCAGCAAGACTTACCCGAGTAGTAGAATCTACTCCACCTACTCTAGACATGCCAGGCTTTTTGGCTCGGGGGTTTGTTTTGCCGAAAAAGCATCTACAAGTGGGTCCTTACTTTCAACTTTTAGCTCAAGATTCTAGTTTCGTTAGCCAGTCTAGATAAGCAGCCATCTAAAGCATACATGGTGAAGCATTAAATTTTTCAACCAACCAGTTCATTCATCATCATTGTTCCTCTTCTTACTCTGTGGGTAAAAATGGTTAAGCAGTCTCAATAGCCGTGAGAAACGGACGATTCGAATCGAATTTCTTAACCTTGCAAGGGAAACCCAAACATGAGTGCGTATGTTAACGTCGTCTGTACGGCGGAAATTGTACAGATATCGTTTCTATAAGTAAACGGTAATGAATACGGACGCTTTCATGAGTGCTGGCATGAAAGGTTCATGAAATATATATGCTTTGTCAATCTTCTGCAGGTACACTAACCGCGATTACGATAAGTTAAGGAACGATTAGAAAGACTCGACTAGCTATTATAGCGAGAGCCGTATTGTGTATGCCACCGAAACTATCTTCGTAAGACCAAAAGTATTTGGCGATTATTTTATTTTGTGAGGACGAATAGGACGTGCATGCATCATGAATATATATATCGGAAATTGAAAATGCGTTGTATAAGAGTGGTAAGGTTCTTGCGTATCTAAGCGTGGTTTGCATAAGGACCATCTAGCAAAACTGTCCGAATTCTGCCGTGACCAAAAAGAGCGATTTATTGGCCAAAGAAAATGACCATTTCTGATAAAGTTCATGTTGAAGAAATTGTTCCAAATTTTGTGTTCTATCTTCTGTTCAAAAACGAAAAATTCTGAACTTATGGATAGTAAGAAATAACAGAAACCTTGGAATGTCAGAATTCTGTCCAGAATAAGCCCTTCTGCCTCTTAAATTTTTAGGCCCCCTTCCCGCAGTTTTCTGCAAAAGAGCACAACACAAAACTTGTTCCAAATTTACCCAGGTAGCTTCTGTTAAAATTTGGTAAATTTTGGCTGGGTAGATTTTCCCTGGTGTACGAAACTCTAGCCCTCTGTTCACTGAAAATTCTGGGTAGACAGTAAGGTAAAACCTGAAAAGAAAGACCATCTTAGAGACCTAATTAGCTCTGGAGTTGACTAGCAAAGTTGTTCAAAAATACCTTAGGAGTGATCTGGTGAAATTTGGGAATTTTTGGATGAGAACTGTGGGAGTTATGATTATTTTTGCACACTATACAGAATCTGTCCTTGTGCTGTTCACAGTTTTTCGCTATCTCACTCCATTTGATCTTTTGTTCAGATGGCCGAGCCTGTTGATATGATGGTGGATGAGGATGGACGCGTACACTCGCAGTGTCTCCACTGGGAGGGCTTTCCCTCTATTTTGTGGGATGTTCTGCGTACCGCGGGCTATCTAATTCCCCCACGTTACGCCGGACTGGAGTTTGCGGAAAATGGAGTTACCCAGTGCCGTGTCAACGTGACTATCTTTCCGCACCCGCTACACCCGGAGTGGCCCGCCTTGGAGCTTGAGGCTGTTGGTCGCCGTTTGGCCGATACTTGGGAGCTTGCAGCCATGAGGGCGCTCACCACGTTTTGTGCGCAGCGTCCCGAGGTTGTCACACTCACTCCCATTGGATTGTTTCCTGCTGCCCAGGACAACGACCCCTTTTGGCTCAACAGGGTGCAGCACGCACAGTACTTGGTAGACTTTCATGCCCAGGAGACTATCCATACCTCCGTGCGGTGCATGAGTGCACTCTACCGGCTTCAGACTCTCCAGAGTCAGGCACTTGAGCAGCTCACTGATCTTGCTCAGGCCTACCACATGATGGCAGATACCAGGGATGAGCAGATAAAGGAGCTCAGTCAGGATCTTGAGGACAGAGATGCTCAGATTGGCCAACTTGAGGGCCAAATCCAGGAGCAGGACACCCTCATGGGTGAGAGAGATACCACGATAGCACAGTTGGAGGAGCAGCTCCATGATCTGAGCCTTGAGTTGGAGGATGCTAATGAGCACATTCAGTGGCATCATGATCAGAATGACCATCCCCATGAGGACGACATGGAGGAGGATGAGGAGGAGCCACAGGAGATTGATGGTATCTCAGGTATGGATTTCGAGGGTGAGGTACAACAGGCACCTCAGATGGGAGCCCACTCTCCTGCTCACAGCGAGTCGTCCGTCAACGACTTGGATGATTTCTAGAGGACGACCTAGGAGGACTTTTGCACATACTCCTCGATAGGGTAGCCTAACTTTTGGCAAGTGTTGTAATAGGCTAACTAGGAGTTGAGTAACTCTTTTGTGTTGGGTACACCTGAACCATGTGGATACCCTCAGCATGTAAGGAACGGCGATAAACTTGGGTGATTTCGTTGTAATTTGGTAAACGATGAAATCCACAATCGCTGAGACTTGTCGGAATTTTTACCCATGTCTCCTTGCATTTCTTGGCTGAGTGTTGAATACCAGACTTGTGCTAAATTTTGTGATCTAGGTTCTCACAAAAATTCAGCATCATTGGACCTCGCTAGCTTAAGATGTAGGCGAAACCGTACCGATCAATCTGCTGAAAAACAGCTAAGACAGTAAGGCCAAGGACGAGCTTTTCGACCACCTTAGCCATAGTCTAGCACCGAAGTTAAATACCAAAGTGGTGCATTCCTAAATTCTCTGACTACTGCAAAAGTCTGAAATGTTTTGGATGGACCCACAGCAGGCTATGATTTTTCTCGTAGCAAACAGAGATTCTGTCCATACGTCTAGCTGTGACTTCGGAAGTCTATGACTACACCAATTATTTATGAATCAAGGAAGTAATATGGATCGCGTTGCTAATGGTAACCTTTCACGTTTCAGATGGTTGGATCAACACGTGGCAACCCCGAGGGTTTTGGTGCCGGTGGCAGCCGCTCGCGACAATCGCCACCACCCCCGCCCAGTTTGGTGGAAGTGATGGCCGCTCAAACCGAGCTGCTGCGTCAGATTGTGCAAGGACAACACCAGCAGAGGGGTGGGCACAATGCTCACCAACCACAAGCCGCAGGATACACGGATTTCCTAGGGACCCAGCCTCCCTTGTTCCATAAGACCGAGGAACCCCTGGACGCAGATGCATGGACTCGCACCATAGAATCCAAGTTCACACTACTTGTGGCCCCATGCTCGGAGGCCAACAAAGCTCGTTTTGCCGCGCAACAGCTTCGCGGTACCGCTCGACTGTGGTGGGACCACTATTTTGCGATGCTCCCGGCTGATCATGTGGTCGACTGGGATGAATTCAAGACCGCGTTCCGGGCACATCATATCCCCGAGGGTCTCATGGAGAGGAAGTTGAACGAGTTCCTGGCACTCACCCAGGGCACCCGCACCGTGCTGCAGTACGCCCAGGCGTTCAACAACTTATGTCAGTATGCGGGCTATCATGCTGATACGGATGCCAAGAAGCGTGATCGTTTCCGCCGAGGTCTGAATACCAAGCTCAAGGAACGTCTGAACCTAGCCAGGGCTGACACCTACAACGAGTTGGTCAATATGGCCATTACCCAGGAAGACTGTATCATGGCACACCGGGCAGAGAAGAAGAGAAAGGCACCCGCAGGACCATCAAGTGTCCAACCACCAAGGTATCGCATCGTGCAAAATACCGCACCCACAGCTCCACCAAGGGCCCCGCAGCCAGGAAGATGGATTGCCAGACCCCCACAGCAGCCAGGCATGGTACGACCCCCGATGCCTTCACAGAATGGTTCGAGGCCCATTCTTCAACAGTCTCTTCGACCTAGCCCCGCGAATCGCTGTTTCAAATGCGGGAGTTCCAGCCACTTCGCACGAGAATGCCCTCAGCCTGGACAGCCCAACCAAGGTCAAGGATCCAACCCGAACACCAAGAACAGGGGCAAGAGACAGACCCTGCAAGTCAAGCAAGGACGGATTAACTTCACCACGCTTGCAGAGCTTCCTGAAGGAGCCCCAGTGATGTCGGGTACATTCTCTATCCATAACAAGCCTGCAGTTATATTATTTGATTCTGGTGCATCGCATAGTTTCATAAGTGCAAAATTCGGTGCAAAAGTAGGCTTGGATGTTTGTCACACCAAAGGGTCATATATGATATCAACACCGGGTGGTAAAATTGCTTCAAACCAAATGATCAGACAAGTACCAGTCAAATTGGGTAGTAAAACCATCGACACGGACCTTGTCCTTTTACCTCTTGACGGCATGGACATTATTTCGGGAATGAACTGGATGGCTGTGCATGGAGTCACACTGGACCTTTCTTCCCGAGCCGTGGAGATAAATTCACCTAGTCACGGAGCCACTACCCTTTACCTACCATTCCTAGATTGTACTAATTCCTGTGCTTATAAGATGGAAGGACTTAAACCAGATAATATTCCTGTGGTAAACGAGTATGCCGATGTTTTCCCGGATGACTTACCAGGAATGCCACCGGAGAGGGACATTGAGTTCGTTATTGAACTACAACCAGGCACTGCACCTATATCCAAAAGACCATATAGGATGCCCCCTAAAGAATTGGCCGAGCTGAAACTTCAACTCCAAGAACTACTGGACAAAGGTTTCATTCGCCCTAGCGCGTCACCTTGGGGATGTCCAGCCCTATTCGTAAGGAAGAAGGATGACAGTTTGAGATTATGTGTGGACTACCGACCTCTCAACGCGGTAACTGTTAAAAATAAATACCCCCTTCCTCGCATCGATGTACTCTTCGATCAATTAGCTGGGGCCAGAGTCTTCTCAAAGATTGATCTTCGTTCGGGATATCATCAGATCAAGATTCGCCCGTGCGATATTCCTAAGACTGCCTTCTCCACACGATATGGACTATATGAATTTTTGGTCATGTCCTTTGGACTCACCAATGCCCCTGCCTACTTCATGTATCTCATGAATTCGGTATTCATGCCCGAACTTGACAAATTCGTCGTAGTGTTCATCGACGACATCCTTATCTATTCTAAGGATGAGGAAGAGCATGCCAAGCACCTTCGCGTTGTTCTTCAGCGACTCAGAGGCCATCAGCTCTATGCTAAGTTTTCTAAGTGTGAATTCTGGTTGGATACTGTAAAGTTCTTAGGTCACACGATCTCCAGCGAAGGCATAGCTGTTGACCCGAGCAAGGTACAGGAGGTGCTGGATTGGAAACCTCCTACCTCTGTTCATCAGATTCGCAGTTTTCTCGGCTTAGCCGGTTACTACCGCCGCTTCATCCCGGATTTCTCTCGAATTGCTAAGCCCATGACTGAACTGTTAAAGAAGGAAGTAAAGTTTGTATGGGATGAGAAATGTGAAGAAGCTTTCCACACTCTCAGAGAGCATCTGACTACTGCACCCGTGTTAGCTCAACCCGATAATACCAAGCCATTCGATGTGTATTGTGACGCATCAGGTACTGGTCTAGGATGTGTGCTTATGCAAGAGAATCGAGTGATTGCATATGCCTCACGAGCCCTTCGGCCCCACGAACAGAATTATCCCACTCATGATCTTGAGCTTGCAGCCGTCATTCATGCGCTGAAGATATGGAGGCACTATCTCATGGGTACACAGTGCAATATCTACACGGATCATAAGAGTCTCAAGTACATCTTCACACAAGCCGATCTGAATATGAGACAACGAAGATGGCTAGAATTAATCAAAGATTATGACCTTGAAGTGCACTATCACCCCGGTAAGGCTAATGTAGTCGCGGATGCACTAAGCCGCAAGTCCCATTGCCATTGCTTATCCATGAAGTCCTACCATGAGACATTATGTGCAGACATGAGGAAGCTTAACTTGGAAATGGTTTCCCAAGGCACTCTAGATCACATCTCAGTTGAGCCCACTCTTCACGACCAAATCGTCATGGCACAACTACATGATGAAGGAATTAAGATCATCAAACAAAAACTCTCTCTAGGTGAAGAGAAGTATAAATGTTTCCGCCAGGACCATAAGGGAGTTCTATGGTTCGAAAGTCGTATAGTCGTTCCGAAGGATCGTGAACTCCGCAAGCAAATTCTTGATGAGGCACACCTCTCCAAATTCTCTATCCACCCCGGCAGTAGCAAAATGTATCAGGACCTAAGGCAAAACTTCTGGTGGACTAGAATGAAAAGGGAAATTGCTACGTATGTCTCGGAATGTGACACGTGCCAGAGAGTAAAAGCTAGCCACTTAAAGGTAGCCGGTACACTTCAACCGTTACCTATACCATCATGGAAATGGGAAGACATAAGTATGGACTTCATCGTTGGACTACCAAACACGTCCCAGAGACATGATTCCATATGGGTTATCGTTGATAGACTCACGAAGACGGCACATTTTCTTCCGGTACACACCACCTATTCTACCAAGAAATATGCCGAGATTTACCTCGATCGTGTTGTTTGCCTGCATGGAATACCTAAGACGATTATCTCCGATCGTGGTCCTCAGTTTGTAGCACGCTTTTGGGAACAACTGCAACCGTCTCTTGGCACCAAGCTGATTCGCAGCTCAGCATACCATCCCCAGACCGATGGACAAACGGAAAGAGTAAACCAAATTCTTGAGGACATGCTGAGAGCTTGTGTCATTCATTATGACAAGAATTGGGACAAATGCCTACCCCTGGCAGAGTTCTCGTACAACAACAGCTATCAAACGAGTTTGAAAATGGCACCATTTGAGGCCCTGTACGGACGAAGGTGTCGAACTCCTTTGAGCTGGTCACAAACCGGAGAACGTAAAATAATTGGACCCGACCTGGTAATTGAGGCAGAGGAGAAAGTAAAAGTAATACAAACAAATCTTAAAGCCGCACAAGCCCGACAAAAGAGCTATTCTGACAAAAGGAGAAAGCCCCTAAAGTTCGAAGTTGGCGATCATGTCTATCTTCGAGTTTCACCAACCAAGGGAGTGCGAAGATTTGGAATCAAAGGCAAACTAGCTCCCCGCTATATTGGTCCCTACGAAATCATTGAGAGCTGCGGACCCGTAGCCTACAAATTACGACTGCCCCCTCAGCTCAAGGCCACCCATGATGTCTTCCACGTATCTCAACTCAAGAAGTGTATTCGAGTCCCTACCGAGATTGTGGAACAACAAGAAATATCGTTGGAACCCGACCTCTCGTATGTCGAACACCCAGTTAAGATTCTGGATCAAAAAGAAAGAGAGACCAGGAGGAAAGTGATTAGAATGTATAAAATACAATGGAATCGCCACACGGAAGAAGAAGCCACCTGGGAAACGGAGAGCTACCTGAACCAACATTTCCCTGGGTTTCTTGTCTCAACCACTGGTATGTGCACCCACGCCCACACTGAGAATTACCGAATCTCGGGGCGAGATTCTTGTTAAGGGGGGAAGGCTGTGACAACCCTGGTAATTACAATTTCAAAATCAATGCCATTAGCCTAACTCTATGTTTTAAACCAACTAATGAGAGGGTGGAAAGAATTAAAACAAGTTCAGTTGGAATTCAAATTTAATTTGAGCACATTGGTTACTTTTGAACTTTTAAATTTAACTTTCAAACCATAAGCCAAATGGGTTTTTGCCTGAAACCAAAGTTGTAGAACTCTTTATTTTGAACAACTTTCGTGTTCAAAAGTTTTTGAAATTCAAATCAGAAAGAGGAGAAAACGCCCTGTTTGCACCCAGCCCCCTGAAGTTTTCCAAATTCTTGCATCCAGGTCCCTCGTTCCCCCACCCCCTCCTCTGCCGCACCGCGCGCGCTCGCCCGCCCGCCGCGCGCCAGGTGGCCGGCGTCGCCTGACCGGCGCGAAGCGCCAGGCCAGTGGCCGCCGCACCACCCCGCCACGGCCGGCTTTGCCCCGCCCCCACGCCGCGCGGCCAGTCAGCGCCCGCGCGTGCCCGCGACGCAGCCGCGTCCAGACCTGCCGCCCGTCGCGCCCAGTAGCCGCGCTCCGCCGTGCCGCCCCGGCCCCCGCGCCCCACCAGTCGCCGCGCTCGCCCTCCGCCCGAGCCGCTGCCGCTGCTGCTTCCCCACTCCGCGCCCGGCACTATCTCACCGCCCTCACGCCATATCGCGGCCGCCCAGTCACCGCGCCCGCGCTGCCGCACGTCGCGCCGGCGTTCTGCCGCCGCCCGCCGCGGCCAGTGCACGCCGTTGCCGTGCCCCGCCCCGCGCGTCGCCCAGGCACCTCCACACCCCCTCCTGTCCCTATAAAAGCACCACCCCGGCCACGCGCGCGAGCCACCGCAGCCCAGAACGCCTCGCCGTCGCCATCGCCGCCGCCGAGCACCATCCGCCCGTGGATCGCCCTCCGCCGCCGCCCACTGCCCAAACTGAGCCCCCAGCCACCACTACATCACCTCACCGCAGCTCGCCGACCCACCCAACGCCACCCAGAGCCACCGGAGCGCCGCCGCCCGCACTGCCGCCGCCGCCGCCGCCCCTGCTCGCCGTGGACAGCACGACCCCGACCCCCTCCGTCCAAGCCGAGCCCCTGAGTAGCTTCCCCACGCGCCACTGAAGCTCACCGACCGGACCACGCCGCCCCAAGCCCGCCGGAGCACCGCCGTCGACGCGAGCCGCGCCGCCGCCGCCTCTGCTCCAACGCCGGCGAGCCCTTCCCGGCCGTCCCCCACCTGAACAACACCCCCACAAGGTAGCCCTCGCACCCCTGAACCTTCCCCGACCCTCGCCCCTCGCCGCCGGCGAGCCCCCTCGCCGGAATTTCGGCCGGCCGCCGTACCCGAGCCGCCCGAGGACCCAATTGCAAGGATTTAAATCTTTAGAAGGGTCTGAGCGTAAGATTCAAGGACCTAGTTGTGAAAGAAAGTTTCAAACCTAGATTCAAATTCAGTGAACTTGTAAAATTCGTATAAAATCGTAGAAAATTCAGAAAAATGCAAACTCAACTGTTCTGGAATCCTTAGAACAAACGCTACCACTTTTGTTACAAAAGTTTTCTCAGTATCTCAAAATATTTTGCTCTACATTAAATAGAAGCTTTAATGGACTTATTTTGTACCCACTGTTCTAGAACAATGCTGACCCTAAATTTTGGGCAGTGAATTAGTTGCTTGATGTTTAGGACTGTGTAAAAAGATCAGGCCCAAATTCCATCTCTAGCTCTACTGTTTGTTAAACTTAGTTTTAATTCATGTGTAAGTAGAATGTTTTATCCCTGCAGTTAGGTGGTGAGTCACCCATTGAAACTTTTACTATGCTAATGTATTGGTACCTAGAAGCCAGAGAAAAATTAGGAGAATTTTTATCTCACAGTAACCCACTTATTTGATTTATGTGCTAATAACATACATTAAATTAGTGGGTTACTGTGAGATAAAAATTCTCCTAATTTTTCTCTGGCTTCTAGGTACCAATACATTAGCACAGCATTCTATCGAACCTTACATCTAGTTTTCAAGCAAGGGTTCCTGACATCATGCAACTAAGTTTTCACCCAACTCCTATAAACTTAATGCACAAGCAAAGAGTAATGAGTTGCATAATTTCGGAAAGAAGGGGTTATGCTCCGGGGCTTGCCTTCGCAGTTCGCTTGGGGATCTTCCGAACTTGGGCTCGGGTCTTCAAAAGCTTCAGTTAGATTTGCTTGAGCTTCACGCTGCTCACTCTCGGACGCGGGCACCAGCTCGTAAGTTCCGTCGGCGAGAGTCGTCGATTCTACATGAATGCTCAAGTTTAAGTTGTGGTAATGGTATTTGATACGATTTAAGAGTAATTACTACAATGGATAGATTCTGGTCATGAAATTTTGGATTTAGGCACATCAAGGAAAGATGTGCTTACTGTAAAATTTTCAGCCAATTTTATGTAACAGATTAATTATGAAAAATACATTACACAGTTGCTGTTAGATCCTTGTTCTTTTTGTACAGAACAATTGGTGCAACAAATGAATCTAAGATTTTTACAGAGCTCTCACTTGAGCATGCAGAAGCTACTGTAATTTTTGTAGGATTTATCATGCAGTATCCAGAGCATAGAAAATATGACATTCTACACCTAGGCTATTCAAAGATTCATTTTTACAGGACCCTACACAGGGTTTTTGTCCATGGAACTTTTTACACAGCAACCTCTACCATAGTTTATCTTCCAGTAAAAATTTGAGAATTTTCCAAGCTAAGATACTATTTTCTTGATTTAATGTATGTTATTAGCACATAAATCAAATAAGTAGGTTACTGTGAGATAAAAAGTCTCCTAATTTTTCTCTGGCTTCTAGGTACCAAAAATTAGCATAGGAAAAGTTTCAATGGGTGACTCACCACCTAACTGCAGGGATAAAACATTCTACTTACACATGAATTAAAACTAAGTTTAACAAACAGTAGAGCTAGAGATGGAATTTGGGCCTGATCTTTTTACACAGTTCTAAACATCAAGCAACTAATTCACTGCCCAAAATTTAGGGTCAGCATTGTTCTAGAACAGTGGGTACAAAATAAGTCCATTAAAGCTTCTATTTAAAGTAGAGCAAAATATTTTGAGATTCTGCGAAAACTTTTGTAACAAAAGTGGTAGAGTTTGTTCTGAGGATTACAGAACAGTTGAGTTTGCATTTTTCTGAATTTTCTAAGATTTTATACGAATTTTACAAATTCACTGAATTTGAATCTAGGTTTGAAACTTTCTTTGACAACCAGGTCCTTGAATCTTACGCTCAGACCCTTCTAAAGATTTAAATTCTTGCAATTGGGTCCTCGGGCGGCTCGGGTACGGCGGCCGGCCAAAATTCCGGCGAGGGGGCTCGCCGGCGGCGAGGGGCGAGGGTCGGGGAAGGTTCAGGGGTGTGAGGGCTACCTTGTGGGGGTGTTGTTCAGGTGGGGGACGGCCGGGAAGGGCTCGCCGGCGTTGGAGCAGAGGCGGCGGCGGCGCGGCTCGCGTCGACGGCGGTGCAACGGCGGGCTTGGGGCGGCGTGGTCCGGTCGGTGAGCTTTAGTGGCGCGTGGGGAAGCTACTCAGGGGCTCGGCTTGGACGGAGGGGGTCGGGGTCGTGCTGTCCACGGCGAGCAGGGGCGGCGACGGCGGCGGCAGTGCGGGCGGCGGCGCTCCGGTGGCTCTGGGTGGCGTTGGGTGGGTCGGCGAGCTGCGGTGGGGTGATGTAGTGGTGGCTGGGGGCTCAGTTTGGGCAGTGGGCGGCGGCGGAGGGCTGTCCACGGGCGGATGGTGCTCGGCGGCGGCGATGGCGACGGCGAGGCGTTCTGGGCTGCGGTGGCTCGCGCGCGTGGCCGGGGTGGTGCTTTTATAGGGACAGGAGGGGGTGTGGAGGTGCCTAGGCGACGCGCGGGGCGGGGCACGGCAACGGCGTGCACTGGCCGCGGCGGGCGGCGGCAGAACGCCGGCGCGACGTGCGGCAGCGCGGGCGCGGTGACTGGGCGGCCGCGATATGGCGTGAGCGCGGTGAGATAGTGCCGGGCGCGGAGTGGGGAAGCAGCAGCGGCAGCGGCTTGGGCGGAGGGCGGGCGCGGCGACTGGTGGGGCGCGGGGGCCGGGGCGGCACGGCGGAGCGTGGCGACTGGGCGGCCGGGCGGCGGGCTGGGCGCGACAGC
This sequence comes from Panicum miliaceum, assembly GCA_032594955.1. Taxonomy (NCBI): domain Eukaryota; kingdom Viridiplantae; phylum Streptophyta; class Magnoliopsida; order Poales; family Poaceae; genus Panicum; species Panicum miliaceum. The sequence goes on from CM064062.1 coordinate 23,921,684, forward strand.
ACGCGCGGGCGCTGACTGGCCGCGCGGCGTGGGGGGCGGGGCAAAGCCGGCCGTGGCGGGGGTGGTGCGGCGGCCACTGGCCTGGCGCTTCGCGCCGGTCAGGCGACGCCGGCCACCTGGCGCGCGGCGGGCGGGCGAGCGCGCGCGGTGCGGCAGAGGAGGGGGGGGGGGGGGAACGAGGGACCTAGATGCAAGAATTTGGAAAACTTCAGGGGGCTGGGTGCAAACAGGGCGTTTTCTCCTCTTTCTGATTTGAATTTCAAAAACTTTTGAACACGAAAGTTGTTCAAAATAAAAAGTTCTACAACTTTGGTTTCAGGCAAAAACCCATTTGGCTTATGGTTTGAAAGTTAAATTTAAAAGTTCAAAAGTAACCAATGTGCTCAAATTAAATTTGAATTCCAACTGAACTCGTTTTAATTCTTTCCACCCTCTCATTAGTTGGTTTAAAACATAGAGTTAGGCTAATGTCATTGATTTTGGAAATATAATTACCAGGGTTGTCACAGCGGTTCTCTCCCTCCGTCCTGCAGCCTATAAAAGGCGACACAAGGCCACTCGCGTGCGCCTCAACCCACCAGAACGCCGCCGCCGCTGCCATTACCGCTGTCGTGCACCACCCGCCCGTGGAGCCCCATTCCCCAGCCTCCCACTTCCCAAACCCATCACCCAGTGAGCTTGCCCTCCCTCCACTGAAGCTCACCGACCTCTTCCCCGACCATCTCGACCGCCGGAGCACCGCCAGCGCCGCCCGCGCCACCGCCGCTCCGCGGACAGCCCACTCCGAAGCTCCTCCGTCCAAGCCAAGCCTCGAAACGGGTTCCCCTCGACGCCGCGAAGCTCATCGACCAGCCCACGCCCTCCCCTCCTTGCCAGAGCACCGTCGTCGACGCTCCGCACCGCCGCCGCCCCTCTGCTCCGCGCCGATGAGCCACCTCCGGCCACCCCCAACCCCGACCAAGGCCACCCCAAGGTAGCTCTCACCTCCCTGGATCTCCCCGAACCTTTTCCCCTCGCCGCTGACGAGCCCCCTCGCCAGAATCTGGCCGGCCGCCATGCCAGCGTCAGCCAGGGACCCAATCGCAATGATTGAAATCTTTAAAAGAGTCTGCACGCAAGTTTCCAGGGGCATAACTGTAAACCTGTGTTTAAACTTTGAATTCAAAAATAGTAAAGTTGTAAAATTCATACAAAATAATAGAAAAATCAGAAAAATACAAACTCAACTGTTCTGGGATCATTAGAAGAAAAGCTACAACTTTTGTTACATGCTTTTCTTCAGTTGCTTGTTAAATCTTGTTGTAAATTAAATGGAAAGTTTAATAGACTTTAATTGTACCCACTGTTGTAGACCAGTTCTGAATCTGGTTTTTGGACAGTAGATTGGTTGCTTAATGTGTAGGCCAGTGTAAAAATATTAGGACCAAAACCCATATCTAGCTGAACTTTTTGTTAAACCTTGTTCATGCCATGAAATAATAAAACTAATTTCTAACTGCTGTTATATTGTGATTCATCTTGTGAAACTTTTCCAGAGCTGTTATGGTGATGCCTAAATACCACAGAAAAGGTTTAGAATCTTATTCCTTTCTGTAACCTATTTATATAATTTTGTGGTAGGGAAAATGCACTAATTCAAATAATTAGTTTCTTTGCTTGGAAAATATTCAAATTTTTACTGTAGGACTCTTTAAAGTAGCTCTTGCTAAATGAAAAGTTTCATAGACAGAAACCCTGTAAAACATCCTGTAGAAATTAATCTTTATTAAAATAGGTGTATCTTGTCCTATTTATTATGCTCTGTATCCTGTACAATAAAAGCTGAAAAATTTACAGTAACACCCATATAGTTAGATTGACACCTATAAAATGTTTGGCATCAACACTTGCATGGTTCATCCTGTATAAAAATAACTAAGATCTAGCAGTGGTTGTGTAATACATTTTTCATAATTATTATGCTACATGAAAATGTCTAAAATTTTTTCAGTAGTCTTATCTCTTCATAATGTACTCTGAATAAAAATTTCATCACCAGAAGTTATGTTGAATCCATGTTGTGCTTAGAAAAATTAGTTTCTAAAAGAACACAACCCCCCAATCCCCTTCTTGTTTAATGGAGTTAATTAGTTTAAGTTATACTCTATGAACAATTTTCTAAAGAAATCTTAACTAAGTAACTTCACAACCAAATCTATGTTATTGTGGACTGCAACTTTATCGTGAAGGAAAATAATCGTCATATACCATCACTACAACTTACACTTGTGCATTCATATAGAATCGACTACTCTCGCCGACGAAACGTACGAGCTGGTGCCCGCGTTCGAGAGTGAGCAGCGTGAAGCTCAAGTAAATCTAACTGAAGCTTTCAAAGACCCGAAACCGAGTTCGGACGAGCCCCAAGCTAACTTTACCCAAGAAGGCAAGCCCCGGAGCATGAACCCTATTTTCCAAATTATGCAAATTATTACTCTATTTCTACTTGTGCATTAAGTTTATAGGAGTTGAATGAAAACTTAGTTGCATGATCCTAGGTACCCATGCTCTGAACATTAGCTATAAGGTTCGACAGAATGCTATGCTAATAGGACCCGATAAAAGTCGAGTGATTTCCTATCACTCGCGAGAATATAGGAGTTGAATGTTTACTGCATGCTGCAATCATAAGGTCGACAGACGGGGCTATGGTACGATGCTTATGTTGATGATTGAGGCCCCGTCTGTTTAGTGAAAAATGCTAAGTGTGGCAGAACCACCTGAATTAATCCGGCTCAAGTGTATTAACCGTCACCATTAAGGCATCCTCGGTTAACCTTACACTTCAAACGGAGTAATCCACTGGTCTGTCGGGTATAACCTCCCGATACAACCACGGTGAACGGATCGAGCGCCGTACATACAAATGCTCATGCGACGATGAGCCCAGAGAATACCACATTCCAGCAAGTATTACATCATTTGCATAAGTCAATATTACAGACCTAGTCCTGAGTTTAGAAAACAAGTACTTTAATTAACATAAATAAGTTCTTCAGAGTTAAATTGCAGCGGAAATAAACAACGGAAGCTACTCGACGATACAAGATGTCTCGATGAAGCCCGTACGAGACATCACTCGGCCTTATCTCCGTTGGACGGGGGCGCATCCCATTCCACCGACCAACCAGGGGGAAGAGTGCAGGGCCAAGTCAAGCTAGCAATCATGTCTTCAAAGGGCTCACCTGAAAACGAGTCACAAGCAAGGCTGAGTATACTAATACTCAGCAAGACTTACCCGTGTAGTGGGAACTACTCCACCGACTCTAGATATGCAAGGCTTTTTGGCTCAGGGGTTTGTTTTGCCGAAAAGCATCTACAAGTGGGTCCTTACTTTCAACTTTTAGCTCAAGATTCTAGTTTCGTTAGCCAGTCTAGGTAAGCAGCTATCTAAAGCATACATGGTGAAGCATTAAACTTTCCATCCAACCAGTTCATTCATCATCATTGTTCCTCTTCTTACTCTGTGGGTAAAAATGGTTAAGCAGTCTCAATAGCCGTGAGAAACGGACGATTCGAATCGAATTTCTTAACCTTGCAAGGGAAACCCAAACACACGTCACGTGGTTACTCCCTAGAGTCACACGTGCAACTTTTCCCCTTTCTTTCCGGGTCGTGGATCGGGGCTACCCTCCGAGAGTACAAGAGCCCCACGCCACGGTTCGGCGCCGGGTCGTGACCACTCTCTGCACTCGCCATATGCACATGGGACCGAAGTTCAAAGGGTAGGATGCCGTCCCCTTGCCGGGCCAATCAGGTACTTAAGCTTACCGATTCCCATAATCTCGGCATGTGTTTAGTACGTTCAAAGACTTAACCATCACTACCACACCCTGCGGCCTTAGCATTTTTCACTAGACAGACGGGCCTCAATCGTAACCATCGTTACATAACCCGTCCGTATCCTTATGATTGCAGCGTGTAGTAGTCATTCAACTCCTATTTTCTCGCGAGTGACAGGAAATCACTCGACTTTTACCGGAGTCCTATTAGCACAGCATTCTATCGAACCTTACATCTAGTTTTCAAGCAAGGGTTCCTGACATCATGCAACTAAGTTTTCATCCAACTCCTATAAACTTCATGCACAAGCAAAGAGTAATGAGTTGCATAATTTCGGAAAGAATGGGTTATGCTCCGGGGCTTGCCTTCGTAGTTCGCTTGGGGATCTTCCGAACTTGGGCTCGGGTCTTCAAAAGCTTCAGTTAGATTTGCTTGAGCTTCGCGCTGTTCACTCTCGGACGCGGGCACCAGCTCGTAGGTTCCGTCGGCGAGAGTCGTCGATTCTACATGAGTGCACAGTTTAAGTTGTGGAAATAGCACTTGATTACGATTTGAGAGTCATTACTACAAGGGATAAATTCTGGTCATGAAATTTTGGATTTAGGCAGATCAAGGAAAGGTGTGCTTACTGTAAAATTTTCAGCCAATTTTATGTAACAGATTAATTCCGAAAAATAGATTTCCTTGTTGCTGTTAGACACTTGTTCTTTTTGTACAGAACAACTGGTGTGACAAATGAGTCTAAGATTTTTACAGAGCTTTCACTTAAGCATGCAGAAGCTACTGTAATTTTTGTAGGATTTATTATGCAGTATTCAGAGCATAGAAAATATAACATTCTACACCTAGACTTTTCAAAGATTTATTTTTACAGGGCCCTACATAGGGTTTTTGTCCATGAAACTTTTTACACAGCAACCGCTACCACAGTGTAACTCCCAGTAAAAATTTGGGGATTTTCCAAACTACGGTACTATTTTCTTGATTTAATGTATGTTATTAGAACATAAATCAAATAAATAGGTTACTGTGAGATAAAAAGTCTCCTAATTTTTCTCTGGCTTCTAGTTACCAATACATTAGCATAGGAAAATTTTCAAGGGGTGACTCACCACCTAACTACAGGGATAAAACATTCCATTTACACATGAATTAAAACTAAGTTTAACAAACAGCAGAGCTAGAGATGGAATTTGTGCCTGATCTTTTTACACAGTCCTAATCATCCAGCAACTAATTCACTGCCCAAAATTCAGGGTCAGCATTGCTCTAGAACAGTGGGTATAAAATATGTCCATTAAAGCTTCTATTTAATGTAGAGCAAAATATTTTGAGATTCTGAGAAAATTTTTGTAACAAAAGTGGTAGAGCTTGTTCTTAGGATTCCAGAACAGTTGAGTTTGCATTTTTCTGAATTTTCTACGATTTTATACGAATTTTACAAGTTCACTGAATTTGAATCTAGGTTTGAAATTTTCTTTTACAACTAGGTCCTTGAATCTTACGCTCAGACCCTTCTAAAGATTTAAATCCTTGCAATTGGGTCCTCGGCGGCTCGGGTGCGGCGGCCGGCCGAAATTCCGGCGAGGGGGCTCGCCGGCGGCGAGGGGCGGGGGTCGGGGAAGGTTCAGGGGTGCGAGGACTACCTTGTGGGGGTGTTGTTCAGGTGGGGGACGGCCGGGAAGGGCTCGCCGGCGTTGGAGCAGAGGCGGCGGCGGCGCGGCTCGCGTCGACGGCGGTGCTCCGGCGGGCTTGGGGCGGCGTGGTCCGGTCGGTGAGCTTCAGTGACGCGTGGGGAAGCTACTCCGGGGCTCGGCTTGGACGGAGGGGGTCGGGGTCGTGCTGTCCACGGCGAGCAGGGGCGGCGGCGGCGACGGCAGCGCGGGCGGCGGTGCTCCGGTGGCTCTGGGTGGCGTTGGGTGGGTCGGTGAGCTGCGGTGAGGTGATGTAGTGGTGGCTGGGTGCTCGGTTTGGGCAGTGGGCGGCTGTGGAGGGCTGCCCACGGGCGGGTGGTGCTCGGCGGCGGCGATGGCGCGGCGGGGCGTTCTGGTGGCGGGGCTTCGCGCGGGCGGTCGGGGTGGCGTTTTTGTAGGGACAGGAGGGGGCGTGGGGATGCCTGGGTGACGCGCGGGGCGGGGCACGGCAGCGGCGTGCACTGGGCGCGGCGGGCGGCGGCAGAACGCCGGCGCGGCGTGCGGGCGAGCGGGCGCGGTGACTAGGCGGCCGCGATTGTGGCGTGGGCGCGGTGAGATAGTGCCGGGCGCGGAGTGGGGAAGCAGCAGCGGCAGCGGCTCGGGCGGAGGGCAGGCGCGGCGACTGGTGGGGCGCGGGGGCCGGGGCGGCACGGCGGAGCGCGGGTACTGGCCGGGGCGGGCGGCGGCCGGGGCGCGGCAGCACGCGCGGGCGGGGACTGGGCGGCGCGGCGTCGGGGCGGGGGAAAGCCGGCCGTGGCGGGGTGGTGCGGCGGCCACTGGCCTGGCGCTCCGCGCCGGTCAGGCGACGCCGGCCACCTGGCGCGCGGCGGGCGGGCGCGCGCGCGCGCGGCGCGGCAGAGCAGAGGGGGGGGGGGGGGGATGCCAGGGACCGAAATGCAAAAATTCGAAGAAGTTCAGGGGGCTGGGTGCAAACAGAGCGTTTTCTCCTCTTTCTGATTTGAATTTCAAAAACTTTTGAACACGAAAGTTGTTCAAAACAAAAAGTTCTACAACTTTGGTTTCAGGCAAAATTTCATTTGGCTTATGGTTTTAAAGTTATTTTAAAAGTTTCAATTGTGTCCAAATGTGCCCAAATTTAATTTGAATTCCAACTGAGCCCGTTTTAAATTCTTTCCACCCTCTCATTAGTTGGTTTAACACATGGAGTTACGCTTATGTCATTGATTTTGGATTTGCAATTACCAGGGTTGTCACAGCCTTCCCCCCTTAACAAGAATCTCGCCCCGAGATTCGGTAGTTCTTAGTGTGGGCGTGGGTGCACATACCAGTGGTTGAGGCAAGAAACCCAGGGAAATGTTGGTTCAGGTAGCTTTCCGTTTCCCAGGTGGCTTCTTCTTCCGTGTGGCGATTCCATTGTATTTTATACATTCTAATCACTTTCCTCCTGGTCTCTCTTTCTTTTTGATCCAAAACCTTAACTGGGTGTTCGACATACGAGAGATCGGGTTCCAACGATATTTCTTGTTGTTCCACAATCTCGGTAGGGACTCGAATACACTTCTTGAGTTGAGATACGTGGAAGACATCATGGGTGGCCGTGAGCTGAGGGGGCAGTCGTAATTTGTAGGCTACGGGTCCGCAGCTCTCCATGATTTCGTAAGGGCCAATATAACGGGGAGCTAGTTTGCCTTTGATTCCAAATCTTCGCACTCCCTTGGTTGGTGAAACTCGAAGATAGACATGATCGCCAACTTCGAACTTTAGAGGCTTTCTCCTTTTGTCAGAATAGCTCTTTTGTCGGGCTTGTGCGGCTCTAAGATTTGCTTGTATTACTTTTACTTTCTCCTCTGCCTCGATTACCAGGTCGGGTCCAATTATTTTATGTTCTCCGGTTTGTGACCAGCTCAAAGGGGTTCGACACCTTCGTCCGTACAGGGCCTCAAATGGTGCCATTTTCAAACTCGTTTGGTAGCTGTTGTTGTAAGAGAACTCTGCCAGGGGTAGGCATTTGTCCCAATTCTTGTCATAATGAATGACACAAGCTCTCAGCATGTCTTCAAGAATTTGGTTTACTCTTTCTGTTTGTCCATCGGTCTGAGGATGGTATGCTGAGCTGCGAATCAGCTTAGTGCCAAGAGACGCTTGCAGTTGTTCCCAAAAGCGTGCTACAAACTGAGGACCACGATCGGAGATAATTGTCTTAGGTATTCCATGCAGGCAAACAATACGATCGAGGTAAATCTCGGCATATTTCTTGGTAGAATAGGTGGTGTGCACCGGAAGAAAATGTGCCGTCTTCGTGAGTCTATCAACGATAACCCATATGGAATCATGTCTCTGGGACGTGTTTGGTAGTCCAACGATGAAGTCCATACTTATGTCCTCCCATTTCCATGATGGTATAGGTAACGGTTGAAGTGTACCGGCCACCTTTATGTGGCTAGCCTTTACTCTCTGGCACGTGTCACATTCCGAGACATACGTAGCAATTTCCCTTTTCATTCTAGTCCACCAGAAGTTTTGCCTTAGGTCCTGATACATTTTGCTACTGCCGGGGTGGATAGAGAATTTGGAGAGGTGTGCCTCATCAAGAATTTGCTTGCGGAGTTTACGATCCTTCGGAACGACTATCCGACTTTCGAACCATAGAACTCCCTTATGGTCCTGGCGGAAACATTTGTACTTCTCCTTACCTAGAGAGAGTTTTTGTTTGATGATCTTAATTCCTTTATCATGTAGTTGTGCCATGATGATTTGGTCGTGAAGAGTGGGCTCAACTGAGATGTGATCTAGAGTGCCGTGGGAAACTATTTCCATATTCAGCTTCCTCATGTCTGCACATAATGTCTCATGGTAGGATTCCATGGATAAGCAATGGCAATGGGACTTGCGGCTTAGTGCATCCGCGACTACATTAGCCTTACCGGGGTGATAGTGCACTTCCAGGTCATAATCTTTGATTAATTCTAGCCATCTTCGTTGTCTCATATTCAGATCGGCTTGTGTGAAGATGTACTTGAGACTCTTATGATCCGTGTAGATATTGCACTGTGTACCCATGAGATAGTGCCTCCATATCTTTAGAGCGTGAATGACGGCTGCGAGCTCAAGGTCATGCGTGGGATAATTCCGTTCGTGGGGCCGAAGGGCTCGTGAGGCATATGCAATCACTCGATTCTCTTGCATAAGCACACATCCTAGACCAGTACCTGATGCGTCACAATACACATCGAATGACTTGGTATTATCGGGTTGAGCTAACACAGGTGCAGTAGTCAGATGCTCTCTGAGAGTGTGGAAGGCTTCCTCACACTTCTCATTCCATACAAACTTTACTTCCTTCTTCAATAGTTCCGTCATGGGCTTAGCAATTCGAGAGAAATCCGGGATGAAGCGACGGTAGTAACCGGCTAAGCCGAGAAAACTGCGAATCTGATGAACAGAGGTAGGGGGTTTCCAATCCATCACCTCTTGTACCTTGCTGGGGTCAACAGCTATGCCTTCGCTGGAGATCGTATGACCTAAGAACTTTACAGTATCCAACCAGAATTCACACTTAGAAAACTTAGCGTAGAGCTGATGGTCTCTGAGTCGCTGAAGAACAATGCGAAGGTGCTTGGCATGCTCTTCCTCATCCTTTGAATAGATAAGAATGTCGTCGATGAACACTACGACGAATTTGTCGAGTTCGGGCATGAATACCGAATTCATGAGATACATGAAGTAGGCAGGGGCATTGGTGAGTCCAAAGGACATGACCAAAAATTCATATAGTCCATATCGTGTGGAGAAGGCAGTCTTAGGAATATCGCACGGGCGAATCTTGATCTGATGATATCCCGAGCGAAGATCAATCTTTGAGAAGACTCTGGCTCCAGCTAATTGATCGAAGAGTACATCGATACGGGGAAGGGGGTATTTATTTTTAACTGTTACCGCATTGAGAGGTCGGTAGTCCACACATAATCTCAAACTGTCATCCTTCTTCTTTACAAATAGGGCTGGACATCCCCAAGGTGACGCGCTAGGGCGAATAAAACCTTTGTCCAGTAGTTCTTGGAGTTGAATTTTCAGCTCGGCCAATTCCTTAGGGGGCATCCTATACGGTCTTTTGGATATAGGTGCAGTGCCTGGTTGTAGTTCAATAACGAACTCAATATCCCTATCCGGTGGCATTCCTGGTAAGTCATCCGGGAAAACATCGGCATACTCGTTCACCACAAGAATCTCATCTAGCTTAAGTCCTTCCATCTTATAAGCACAGGAATTCGTGCAATCTATGAATGGTAGGTAAAGGGTAGTGGCTCCGTGACTAGGTGAATTTATCTCAACGGCTCGGGAAGAAAGATCCAGTGTGACTCCATGCATAGCCATCCAGTTCATTCCCAAAATAATGTCCATGCCGTCAAGGGGTAAAAGGACAAGGTCCGTGTCGATGGTTTTACTACCCAATTTGACTGGTACTTGTCTGACCATTTGGTTGGAAGCAATTTTTCCACCCGGTGTTGATATCATATATGACCCTTTTGTGTGACAAACATCCAAGCCTACTTTTGCACCGAATTTTGCACTTATGAAACTATGCGATGCACCAGAATCAAATAATATAACGGCAGGCTTGTTATGGATAGAGATTGTACCCGACATTACTGGGGCTCCTTCTGGAAGCTCTGCAAGCGTGGTGAAGTTAATCCGTCCTTGCTTGACTTGCAGGGTTTGTCTCTTGCCCCTGTTCTTGGCGTTCGGGTTGGATCCTTGACCTTGGTTGGGCTGTCCAGGCTGAGGGCATTCGCGTGCGAAGTGGCTGGAACTCCCGCATTTGAAACAGCGATTTGCGGGGCTAGGTCGAAGAGACTGCTGAAGAATGGGCCTCGGACCATTCTGTGGAGGCATCGGGGGTCGTACCATGCCTGGCTGCTGTGGGGGTCTGGCAATCCATCTACCTGGCTGCAGGGCCCTTGGTGGAGCTGTAGGTGCGGTATTTTGCACGATGCGATACCTTGGTGGTTGGGCACTTGATGGCCCTGCGGGTGCCTTTCTCTTCTTCTCTGCCCGGTGTGCCATGATACAGTCCTCCTGGGTAATGGCCATATTGACCAACTCATTGTAGGTGTCAGCCCTGGCTAGGTTCAGACGTTCCTTGAGCTTGGTATTCAGACCTCGGCGGAAACGATCACGCTTCTTGGCATCCGTATCAGCGTGATAGCCCGCATACTGGCATAGGTTGTTGAACGCCTGGGCGTACTGCAACACGGTGCGGGTGCCTTGGGTGAGTGCCAGGAACTCATTCAACTTTCTCTCCATGAGACCCTCGGGGATATGATGTGCCCGGAACGCGGTCTTGAATTCATTCCAGTCGACCACATGGTCAGCCGGGAGCATCGCAAAATAGTGGTCCCACCACAGTCGAGCGGTACCGCGAAGCTGTTGCGCGGCAAAACGGGCCTTGTTGGCCTCTGAGCATGGGGCCACAAGTAGCGTGAACTTGGATTCTATGGTGCGAATCCATGCATCTGCGTCCAGGGGTTCCTCGGTCTTATGGAACAAGGGAGGCTGGGTCCCCAGGAAATCCGTGTATCCTGCAGCCTGTGGTTGGTGAGCGTTGTGCCCACCCCGCTGGTGGTGTTGCTGTCCTTGCACGAGCTGGCGAAGCAACTCGGTTTGAGCGGCCATTACTTCAACCAAGCTGGGTGGGGGTGGTGGCGATTGTCGCGGGCGGCTGCCACCGGCACCAAAACCCTCGGGGTTGCCACGTGTTGATCCAACCATCTGAAACGTGAAAGGTTACCATTAGCAACGCGATCCGTATTACTTCCTTGATTCATAATAATTGGTGTAGTCATAGACTTCCGAAGTCTGAGCTAGAAGTATGGACAGAATCTCTGTTTGCTACGAGAAAAATCATAGCCTGCTGTGGGTCCATCCAAAACATCTTCAACATTTGTGGTAGTCAGAGAATTTAGGACTGCCCCACTTTGGTATTTACTTCGGTGCTAGAACTATGGCTAAGATGGTCGAAAAAGCTCTTCCTTTGCCTTGCTGTCTTAGCTGTTTTTCAGCAGATTGATCGGTACTGTTTCGCCTATATCTTAAACTAGCGAGGTCCAATGAAGCCAAATTTTTGTGAGAACCCAGATCACAAAATTTAGCACAAGTCTGGTATTCAACACTCAGCCAAGAAATGCAAGGAGACATGGGTAAAAATTCCGACAAGTCTCAGCGATTGTGGATTCCATCGTTTACCAATTTACAACGAAATCACCAAGTTTATCGCCGTTCCTTACATGCTGAGGGTATCCACATGGTTCAGGTGTACCCAACACAAAAGAGTTACTCAACTCCTAGTTAGCCTATTACAACACTTGCCAAAAGTTAGGCTACCCTATCGAGGAGTATGTGCAAAAGTCCTCCTAGGTCGTTCTCTAGAAATCATCCAAGTCGTTGACAGACGACTCGCTGTGAGCCGGAGAGTGGGCTCCCATCTGAGGTGCCTGTGGTACCTCACCCTCGAAATCCATACCTGAGATACCATCAATCTCCTGTGGCTCCTCCTCATCCTCCTCCATGTCGTCCTCCTGGGGATGGTCATTCTGATCATGATGCCACTGAATATGCTCATTAGCATCCTCCAACTCAAGGTTCAGATCATGGAGCTGCTCCTCCAACTGTGCTATCGTGGTATCTCTCTCACCCATGAGAGTGTCCTGCTCCTGGATTTGGCCCTCAAGTTGGCCAATCTGAGCATCTCTGTCCTCAAGATCCTGACTGAGCTCCTTTATCTGCTCATCCCTGGTATCTGCCATCATATGGTAGGCCTGAGCAAGATCAGTGAGCTGCTCGAGTGCCTGACTCTGGAGAGTCTGAAGCCGGTAGAGTGCACTCATGCACCGCACGGAGGTATGGATAGTCTCCTGGGCATGGAAGTCTACCAAATACTGTGCGTGCTGCACCCTGTTGAGCCAAAAGGGGTCGTTGTCCTGGGCAGCAGGAAACAATCCAATGGGAGTGAGTGTGACAACCTTGGGACGCTGCGCACAAAATGTGGTGAGCGCCCTCATGGCTGCAAGCTCCCAAGTATCGGCCAAACGGCGACCAACAGCCTCAAGCTCCAAGGCGGGCCGCTCCGGGTGTAGCGGGTGCGAAAAGATAGTCACGTTGACACGGCACTGGGTAACTCCATTTTCTGCAAACTCCAGTCCGGCGTAACGTGGGGGAATTAGATAGCCCGCGGCGCGCAGAACATCCCACAAAATAGAGGGAAAGCCCTCCCAGTGGAGACACTGCGAGTGCACGCGTCCATCCTCATTCACCATCATCTCAACAGGCTCGGCCATCTGAACAAAAGATCAAATGGAGTGAGATAGCGAAAACGGTGAGCAGCACAAGGACAGATTCTGTATAGTGTGCAAAAATAATCATAACTCCCACAGTTCTCGTCCAAAAATTCTCAAATTTCACCAGGTCACTCCTAAGGTATTCGTGAACAACTTTTCTAGTCAACTCCAGAACTAATTGGGTCTCTAAGATGGTCTTTCTTTTCAGGTTTTACCTTACTGTCTACCCAGAATTTTCAGTGAACAGAAGGCTAGAGTTTCGTGCACCAGGGAAAATCTACCCAGCCAAAATTTACCAAATTTTAACAGCAGCTTCTGGGATAAATTTGGAACCAGTTTTGTGTTGTACTCTTTTGCAGAAAACCGCAGGAAGGGGGCCTAAAAATTTAAGAGGCAGACGTGCTTATTCTGGACAGAATTCTGACATTTCGAGGTTTCTGTTATTTCTTATTATCCATAAGTTCAGAATTTTTCATTTTTGAACAGAAGATAGGGCACAAGATTTGGAACAATTTCTTCAACATGAACTTTATCAGAAATGGTCGTTTTCTTTGGTCAATAATTCGCTCTTTTCGGTCGTGGCAGATTTGGGACAGTTTTCTCTAGATAATCCTTATGCAACCATGCTTAGATACGCAAGAACCTTTCTACTCTCACACAACGCATTTTCTGATTTCAGATACACACGTTCATGATGTATGCACGTCCTATTCGTCCTCACAAAATAAAATAATCGCCAAATAGCTTTGGTCTTACGAAGATAGTTTCGGTGGCTTACACAATACGGCTCTCGCTATAATAGCTAGTCGAGTCTTTCTACTCGTCCCTTAACTTATCGTAATCGCGGTTAGTGTACCTGCAGAAGATCGACAAGCATATATATATCATGAACCTTTCATGCCAGCACTCATGAAAGCGTCCGTAATCATTACCGTTTACTTATAGAAACGATATCTGTACAATTCCCGCCGTACAGACGACGTTAACATACGCTATCGAGATAGCGTATTCACGGGGGTACCGTCATGAGACGGGGGTATGAACAGCGATCGCCATACCCTGCGCCGAACCTTCTACTCCCAATATGTCCAACTAACAGTTGTCATATTGGCAGCACCTCAAGTAAGCCACTGCTTGAGGGCAGCGTTCGGTTCGCATCACCGACAGGAAGGCCAAGCTCCCTCAGTTGGCTGAGGATCCTTACCTTCTTACCTTAGCGACGAGTGCGTCGTTACAGAATTTAAGGTCGGTTGTGCATGAAAGTAAGTTTTGACAGAAAATAATGTGCTGGAAGTCAGTTGATACTATATATAGAAGTTAGATAGCCACCTAGTAACTTTCCCATAAACCCTTAGGGCTTTACGAACTAGGCACCATCCTTAACGTACCAACGCATTTCGCAACACAACCTTCTAGTCAAGTTTTAGTAAATGGGTTTTTAAGGCTGGTAGCATTCTCTGGCGTACGTATTTCGGCTCTAGTGTCCGCTGTTGCCAGCTGTGGCACCAGCTACGGCTCTGATACCAGCTGTGGCAGAACCACCTGAATTAATCCGGCTCAAGTGTATTAACCGTCACCATTAAGGCATCCTCGGTTAACCTTACACTTCAAACGGAGTAATCCACTGGTCTGTCGGGTATAACCTCCCGATACAACCACGGTGAACGGATCGAGCGCCGTACATACAAATGCTCATGCGACGATGAGCCCAGAGAATACCACATTCCAGCAAGTATTACATCATTTGCATAAGTCAATATTACAGACCTAGTCCTGAGTTTAGAAAACAAGTACTTTAATTAACATAAATAAGTTCTTCAGAGTTAAATTGCAGCGGAAATAAACAACGGAAGCTACTCGACGATACAAGATGTCTCGATGAAGCCCGTACGAGACATCACTCGGCTTTATCTCCGTTGGACGGGGGCGCATCCCATTCCACCGACCAACCAGGGGGAAGAGTGCAGGGCCAAGTCAAGCTAGCAATCATGTCTTCAAAGGGCTCACCTGAAAACGAGTCACAAGCAAGGCTGAGTATACTAATACTCAGCAAGACTTACCCGTGTAGTGGGAACTACTCCACCGACTCTAGATATGCAAGGCTTTTTGGCTCAGGGGTTTGTTTTGCCGAAAAGCATCTACAAGTGGGTCCTTACTTTCAACTTTTAGCTCAAGATTCTAGTTTCGTTAGCCAGTCTAGGTAAGCAGCTATCTAAAGCATACATGGTGAAGCATTAAACTTTCCATCCAACCAGTTCATTCATCATCATTGTTCCTCTTCTTACTCTGTGGGTAAAAATGGTTAAGCAGTCTCAATAGCCGTGAGAAACGGACGATTCGAATCGAATTTCTTAACCTTGCAAGGGAAACCCAAACACACGTCACGTGGTTACTCCCTAGAGTCACACGTGCAACTTTTCCCCTTTCTTTCCGGGTCGTGGATCGGGGCTACCCTCCGAGAGTACAAGAGCCCCACGCCACGGTTCGGCGCCGGGTCGTGACCACTCTCTGCACTCGCCATATGCACATGGGACCGAAGTTCAAAGGGTAGGATGCCGTCCCCTTGCCGGGCCAATCAGGTACTTAAGCTTACCGATTCCCATAATCTCGGCATGTGTTTAGTACGTTCAAAGACTTAACCATCACTACCACACCCTGCGGCCTTAGCATTTTTCACTAGACAGACGGGCCTCAATCGTAACCATCGTTACATAACCCGTCCGTATCCTTATGATTGCAGCGTGTAGTAGTCATTCAACTCCTATTTTCTCGCGAGTGACAGGAAATCACTCGACTTTTACCGGAGTCCTATTAGCACAGCATTCTATCGAACCTTACATCTAGTTTTCAAGCAAGGGTTCCTGACATCATGCAACTAAGTTTTCATCCAACTCCTATAAACTTCATGCACAAGCAAAGAGTAATGAGTTGCATAATTTCGGAAAGAATGGGTTATGCTCCGGGGCTTGCCTTCGTAGTTCGCTTGGGGATCTTCCGAACTTGGGCTCGGGTCTTCAAAAGCTTCAGTTAGATTTGCTTGAGCTTCGCGCTGTTCACTCTCGGACGCGGGCACCAGCTCGTAGGTTCCGTCGGCGAGAGTCGTCGATTCTACATGAGTGCACAGTTTAAGTTGTGGAAATAGCACTTGATTACGATTTGAGAGTCATTACTACAAGGGATAAATTCTGGTCATGAAATTTTGGATTTAGGCAGATCAAGGAAAGGTGTGCTTACTGTAAAATTTTCAGCCAATTTTATGTAACAGATTAATTCCGAAAAATAGATTTCCTTGTTGCTGTTAGACACTTGTTCTTTTTGTACAGAACAACTGGTGTGACAAATGAGTCTAAGATTTTTACAGAGCTTTCACTTAAGCATGCAGAAGCTACTGTAATTTTTGTAGGATTTATTATGCAGTATTCAGAGCATAGAAAATATAACATTCTACACCTAGACTTTTCAAAGATTTATTTTTACAGGGCCCTACATAGGGTTTTTGTCCATGAAACTTTTTACACAGCAACCTCTACCACAGTGTAACTCCCAGTAAAAATTTGGGGATTTTCCAAACTACGGTACTATTTTCTTGATTTAATGTATGTTATTAGCACATAAATCAAATAAATAGGTTACTGTGAGATAAAAAGTCTCCTAATTTTTCTCTGGCTTCTAGTTACCAATACATTAGCATAGGAAAATTTTCAAGGGGTGACTCACCACCTAACTACAGGGATAAAACATTCCATTTACACATGAATTAAAACTAAGTTTAACAAACAGCAGAGCTAGAGATGGAATTTGTGCCTGATCTTTTTACACAGTCCTAATCATCCAGCAACTAATTCACTGCCCAAAATTCAGGGTCAGCATTGCTCTAGAACAGTGGGTATAAAATATGTCCATTAAAGCTTCTATTTAATGTAGAGCAAAATATTTTGAGATTCTGAGAAAATTTTTGTAACAAAAGTGGTAGAGCTTGTTCTTAGGATTCCAGAACAGTTGAGTTTGCATTTTTCTGAATTTTCTACGATTTTATACGAATTTTACAAGTTCACTGAATTTGAATCTAGGTTTGAAATTTTCTTTTACAACTAGGTCCTTGAATCTTACGCTCAGACCCTTCTAAAGATTTAAATCCTTGCAATTGGGTCCTCGGCGGCTCGGGTGCGGCGGCCGGCCGAAATTCCGGCGAGGGGGCTCGCCGGCGGCGAGGGGCGGGGGTCGGGGAAGGTTCAGGGGTGCGAGGACTACCTTGTGGGGGTGTTGTTCAGGTGGGGGACGGCCGGGAAGGGCTCGCCGGCATTGGAGCAGAGGCGGCGGCGGCGCGGCTCGCGTCGACGGCGGTGCTCCGGCGGGCTTGGGGCGGCGTGGTCCGGTCGGTGAGCTTCAGTGACGCGTGGGGAAGCTACTCCGGGGCTCGGCTTGGACGGAGGGGGTCGGGGTCGTGCTGTCCACGGCGAGCAGGGGCGGCGGCGGCGACGGCAGCGCGGGCGGCGGTGCTCCGGTGGCTCTGGGTGGCGTTGGGTGGGTCGGTGAGCTGCGGTGAGGTGATGTAGTGGTGGCTGGGTGCTCGGTTTGGGCAGTGGGCGGCTGTGGAGGGCTGCCCACGGGCGGGTGGTGCTCGGCGGCGGCGATGGCGCGGCGGGGCGTTCTGGTGGCGGGGCTTCGCGCGAGCGGTCGGGGGTGGCGTTTTTGTAGGGACAGGAGGGGGCGTGGGGATGCCTGGGTGACGCGCGGGGCGGGGCACGGCAGCGGCGTGCACTGGGCGCGGCGGGCGGCGGCAGAACGCCGGCGCGGCGTGCGGGCGAGCGGGCGCGGTGACTGGGCGGCCGCGATTGTGGCGTGGGCGCGGTGAGATAGTGCCGGGCGCGGAGTGGGGAAGCAGCAGCGGCAGCGGCTCGGGCGGAGGGCAGGCGCGGCGACTGGTGGGGCGCGGGGGCCGGGGCGGCACGGCGGAGCGCGGGTACTGGCCGGGCGGGCGGCGGCCGGGGCGCGGCAGCACGCGCGGGCGGGGACTGGGCGGCGCGGCGTCGGGGCGGGGGAAAGCCGGCCGTGGCGGGGTGGTGCGGCGGCCACTGGCCTGGCGCTCCGCGCCGGTCAGGCGACGCCGGCCACCTGGCGCGCGGCGGGCGGGCGCGCGCGCGCGCGGCGCGGCAGAGCAGAGGGGGGGGGGGGGGATGCCAGGGACCGAAATGCAAAAATTCGAAGAAGTTCAGGGGGCTGGGTGCAAACAGAGCGTTTTCTCCTCTTTCTGATTTGAATTTCAAAAACTTTTGAACACGAAAGTTGTTCAAAACAAAAAGTTCTACAACTTTGGTTTCAGGCAAAATTTCATTTGGCTTATGGTTTTAAAGTTATTTTAAAAGTTTCAATTGTGTCCAAATGTGCCCAAATTTAATTTGAATTCCAACTGAGCCCGTTTTAAATTCTTTCCACCCTCTCATTAGTTGGTTTAACACATGGAGTTACGCTTATGTCATTGATTTTGGATTTGCAATTACCAGGGTTGTCACACTAAGGCCGCAGTGTGTGGTAGTGGTGGTTAAGTCTTTGAACTTACTAATCACATGCCGAGAATATGGTAATTGGTAAGCTTAAGTACCTAATCAGACCGGCAAGTGGACAGCATCCCACCCTCTCAACTTCGGTTCCATGCGCGCACATGGTGGGTCCAGAGCTAGGCTCTGTAGTCTCGGATGGTGGCCCTGATCCACAACGCAGGAAGAAAGGGGAAAAGTTGCACGTGTGACTCTAGGAGTAACCACGTGATGTGTGTTTAGGTTTCCCTTCCAAAGTTAAGAAATTCAATTCGAATCGTCCGTTTCTCGCGGTTATTGAGACTGCTTGACCCTTTTACCACATAGAGTTAGAAGAGGAACAATGATGATGATTAATCTTGTTGGATGAAAAATTAATTCTTTCACCATGTATGATGTTGGATAGTTGCTTACCTAGAATGGTTAAAGAAAACTAGAATCTGGAGCTAAAATTTGAAAGTAAGGACCTACTTGTATATGCTTTTCGGCAAAACAAACCCCTCAAGCCAAAAGCCTTGCATGTCTAGGAGTCGGCTAAGTATATTGCCTTGTTTTCAGGTAATACTTTCGAGGATCTGAACGCTAGTTTGACTTGGCCGTGTACCCTTCCTCCTGGTTGGTCGGTGGAATGGGATACACCCCCGGCCAACGATGTTAATGCCGAGTGATGTCTCGTACGGGCTTCATCGAGACATCGTGTATCGTCGAGTAGTTTATCTTTATTTTTCCGCTGCTTTGAACTCTGAAGAACTCAATTATTTTGAACTCTGAAGTACCTTGTTTTACGAATTCGAACTCAGTTGTAACAATAATTTATGATGAACCCTGTGGTATAAAATTTGTGGAATGCTGTATCCTCTAGGCTCACCTTCATGTGAGTACATGTATGTGTGGTTTCGATCGGCAAAAACCGTGGTTGTATCGGGAGGTTAGCCGACAGACCAGTGGATTATTCCGTTTGAAGTGCGAGTTAGCCCTAATTGCCCTCGTGGTGACGGTTAGCGCGCTTGAGCCGGATTAATTCAAGTGGTTCTGCCACAACATCCTCCCCTGGTATGGACGATTCGACCTCGAGTTAAACAGGTATGGAGAGGGTCCTGCTCATCAAACCTTAAACCAAGAGCTAGCTTGGGGGAGTCCTTCCACCAAGTGAACTGTATCCTTTACTGCTTTCAATAAAGATTAAAAAATTAAAAAAACCAAAAAAGTATTTGCTGCTTTAAATTTCCCTTATCTATATTCTTGCTAAGAATGTTCAGTTTTCCTAAGTTGAAAGGATGAATAATTGTTATGCTCTTACTTGTCTGTCTTGCTTAGTCCTAAAACATGTTGTTCCCTAAGTTTGAGTTTGTTGGCTATTTAAACCTTTGTGTCATGAACCCAAACATCTCGTAGGTTGCATAGGCTTTATCAAAGTCTAGATTGTTGTGAGTTTAGATATGGAAGATAGAGCTTTATAATCTTGTCCTAAGTGAAGCATGATGTCGGGAGTATTTCTATTTTCAAAAATTTAAAAAGGGAAAGACAAGTTCCTCAATAATGTTCCAAGTCCTGCCAAAGCCATATGTTATTTACATTAAAAACCCTATACATATGTTGCTTGCTATTTCATTGAGCTTTGTCAAATTGTTGTGACCCTAGTGAGATGCTTTTCATATCCTCTTGATCAAGATCACACACACGTTACACCCATTGCGACATTCCTACACTGGGAATTAGCAAATCCATCCATCCACCAAATAAATGCTCCATGAAGTTTGGGATCTCTTCTCGTGTTAACCCTGAAAAAGAAATTAGGCTTGGTCATCCCAGAAAAAAAAGAGAAAAAGAAAAAGACAAAAGATGGCATGCCCAAGAAGCATGACCCAAAAAAAACAGAAAAGAAAGAATAAAAGGGGATAGACATGTCTAAAGGAAAATTAAAAAAATAATAATAAAATAAAGAGGAGAGACATACCTCTTGATCACAAACCAAAAAGGAGGAAACATACATCTCATCCATCCACACACATGCACCTCTTGATCATGGGATATGACTTGTTTTCTCCATGGATCCACTCTTTATCTCGGCAATATATGAAGTGCAGGTATGCTTCATCCATTCCGTACCTTGAGCTCACAAAAGCTTTCGTTATGAGAAAGGAGAAGTGTGTCAGACCCGAGGCAGCGGGACTGCACACTTGGCGTACATATTCTTGGGGTAAGGGATGGCGCATGGGCCATACCTTATCCTCATTGTAACTAGTCGTATAGAGCTAGGACTAGTCGGACGTAAGGAAACTACCCAACAACGTACTCGGGTAGGACTCCTCAGGCCGTCCCCGACTAGGACTTCCATGTAACCCTGTCCCTCCATATAAGGGCAGGCAGGGACCCCTCCAAAATAGATCGTGCATACCCATAACCTCTAAGGCAATACAAACCACACAGGACGTAGGGTATCACGCTCTCGGTGGCCCGAACCTGTCTAAACTTTGTGTTCCTTGCACCTTCGAGTTACTGATCTCGGTGACACTCTACCTACAACCTACCACCTGGGGAGTATCCCTTGGTGGGCTTGACGGTAAAACACCGACAGCTGGCGCGCCAGGTAGGGGTGTTCATCAAGCATCCATCGGAGAACTTGATGGCATCGTTCAACTTCACCAGCGACGTGCTCGACAAGGGCACAACTTTCATCATCGCCTCTTGGATCTGCGCCGCTAACGGCTCGGGCGGCTTCGACAGCCACCTGGCCAACACCACGGATCCCAAAGATTCGAGCTGTTCGAGCGGACTCGACGAGTTCATCGATAGTTTCGACGAGATGTATCCGCTTCTCACCTCGGAGACTGAGGAGAACTCCATCATCGACACGTTTTTGACTCGTGTCCCGACATGACTCTCCAGATCGGATACGGTCCGATCTGGGGAAGAGCGTACCCGATTCTGTTTTGGACTACGGGGAGGCCCTACGGTCTAGGTCCATCTTCGACTTGGAAGCAGACATAGATCTCCTACTCAAGCTCGAAGACGAGGACACCACCGCTAGCCGGGAGGCTCCCATTTTTGAAGCCTACTCGGATTCAGATGACGAGCCCGACTCTACAGTCAGTCATCTGGGTGAGCATTACGACTACCACGCAGGGCAGATTCGTGTATTGGAAGGGCATGGAGCCCTCCGATCTACTCGATGATGACGCCCGCTTGGTAGCCAGCATCCAGCAATTGACTTTTCAAAAGGGCAGGCCTCTTTAATCCAGGAAGAGATGTCCAGGACCTCCACTTCGACTGTCCTGGCCACCGACTACTCTGGCGACTACTCGCCGGAGAGCGAAGTCTATATGGCCTCCATCCACGACCTCGGAGATGACGAGCCGGGCATCGAGTTCGACAACGAGCTCGAGGATGAGATCTCTGCCAACCAGGACACCGCCGACGCTTCCCAGGACAAAGCTAAGGAGCAAAGGTGGGTACGCAGGTGGAAGAACGCTAGGAGGAACAAGCGCAGGCGCAATGCTCAACAGCATGCCCGCAACCCGCAATGGCACAGAAACCTACGCGTAGATTTTGACGCAGCGGCTGGCGAAGAATTCGTTATCCCCATGGGTAACATCTACGAAGCTTCCCTGCTCCTGCAATAGATCCCCCAAACGGATGCAACTTAGCGGATCATGCAACTTGTCAAATAAGCCGCGGTCCAGCTCGACAAGATGGACCCGCTGAAATCTGTCAAGAACACCCGTTGCAGGTTAGAACGCCATGGCAGCTCTGCACCCCAGGGCAGTTGTGCCATCGCGGGTCATCCAACCCCCGCAACAATCGACAAGCTGAACAGGAGGTTTAGCAACAAGGCCATAGGCCCAGGGGTGGGGGGCAACCCGCGGGAGGCCAAGGCCACCAGGGTAACCAGCTTCCTCCACCTCCTGGCGACTTAAGGCAACACATCAACAGCAACCGCAACGTGCGCTCCATCATCACCAATAGGCAACGCAAGCGGTTGGACAACACTGCTCGCGATGATAGTGATCGTTTCCCGGCCTTCATGGAAAACATCACTAACTGTGAGTACCTGAGGGACTTCAAGCCTATGAACATCCCGAAGTATGTCGGGAAACAAGATCCGCGGCAATGGCTGCGATGCTACTCCGTGGCCATCGAAGTATGTGGGGGCTCTAACTCGACTAATGCCCTCTACTTCCCGATGGCCCTAGAAACAGTACCACCCACATGGTTGGAAACCCTCTGACCAAACTCCATCGACTCTTGGGAGGCCCTGAAGCAGGTCTTCGTCGAAAACTTCCAGGGCTCCATAATCCCGGCAGGTACTCATCATGACTTGTCGCAGGTCAAGCAGGAGGAGAATGAGACCCTAAGGTTGTACACACGCCGTTTCTTCAACACCGGCGCCACCATCCCCAACATCGCTGACGAGGAGGTCATCCGCTGCTTCCGAAATGGACTGGCCACAAAGCAGACGTACCGCAAGTTCGGGAGGAATCTCCCGACTACCGTACTCAAGCTCCGCGACATGATGCAGCGATGGGCGGACCAAGAGGACGAGGAGAACGAACGTTTCCCCAAGCGCAAAAATGACAAGGGCAACAACAACAACCGCTCTGACAAGGGCTACTACAACAACTCGGGCGCCTCTCGCAAGTGGAAGCCGAAGGATCAAGTGGCCAACATCGAGTGCAACCCTCGCAGCAAGAAGTCGGGCAAGCTTCAGGATCAGTACAAGAAGATCCTCCACAAGCAGTGTCCGATGCACCCGAAGGCCAAGCACACTATGTTCCCGTGCACCGTCCTCCGCAAAAGCCTCAATGCACCACCTCCTCCCATTGACGAGGAGAAGGACAAGGACAAGGCGGACGAGGGCACTGACAAGTCGGGACCTCCGAGTTTCCAACATCCGACAAACACTCTCAACGTAATCTTTGGAGGCGACGACGGTATTCTCACCAAGCGCGCGCAGAAGCTGTTTCGGCGTGAAGTTATGTCAGTTGAACCAGCGGTGCCGTGGGCTCTGAGACACAACGAGGTCCCGATCTCTTTCTCCAGAGAGGATCAGTGGACCAGCTTCTCCTTGCCGGGAAAACTTCCGCTCGTACTGGACCCGGTAGTCGCCGGCTCTACACTAACCCGGGTACTCATCGACGGGGGAAGTGGGTTGAACCTGCTCTTCCTGAGTACTCTGAAGAAAATGTGGATGGACATCGGCAAGATGCTCACCCCTAGTAAAGCTCCGTTCTACGGGATTGTCCCGGGTAATGCGGCTACACCGATCGGCTCGGTCACTATGCCAGTTACATTCGGAACGACCGACAACATCCGTACGGAGTACATCAAGTTCGAAGTCGCCAACTTCGAATCTTCATACCACGCCATCCTTGGTAGGCCCGCTTTGGCCAAGTTCATGATGGTACCCCATTACATCTACTTGGTCTTGAAAATGCCAGGTACCAATGGTGTACTCTCCCTTCGCGGCGACGTCGAGAAGTCCTACGACTGCGACCAGGAGGCGATCAAGTATGCTGCATCAGCGCGCATGCCAGAACCTTCATCCGAAGTACTCACGGCCGCACAGCAACTCTTCGAGACAGAGCTGGAGGGGGTGAACAAGAGGCCAAGCCAGTCGAGGGTCAAGCTTCAGGAGGGTGACTCATCCAAGCCCGCCCTAATCAGCGAAAACATGGATAGCAAATAGGAATTCACGCTCGTCAACATTCTTAGGGCCAACTGAGATATTTTCGCTTGGAAACTAGCGGATATGCCAGGTGTGCCCAAGGAGTTGATCGAGCATGCTCTGAAAGTTGATCCCAAGGCCACTCTGAGGAAGCAACGACTACGTCATTTCTCTCTAGAAAAGAGGCAGGCCATCAAAAAAGAGCTAGCCAAACTACTCGTGGCTGGTTTCATCAAAGAGGTGTACCACCCAGAGTGGCTAGCCAACCCTGTACTCATTCTGAAAAAGAATAATAATGAATGGAGGATGTGTGTCGATTACATCGATCTCAATAGGCATTGCCCGAAAGATCCTTTCACGCTCCCCCGCATCGATCAGGTGATCGACTCCACCGCTATCGGGTTATCACCAAATTTTCCTCAAGGAAGAAGACCAGATCAAGACTGCATTCATCACCCCGTCCGGAGCCTACGCATACACGACTATGACATTTGGCCTGAAGAATGCGAGTGCGACTTACTAGCGAGCCATACAACTGTGCCTCGCTGACCAACTACACCGCAATGTTGAATCCTACGTGGATGACGTGGTTATTAAAACAAAAAATCTCAACGAGTTCATCTCTGATCTCGAGGAAACTTTCAACAGTCTGCGAAGATTTCAGTGGAAGCTCAACCCGACTAAGTGCGTCTTTGGCGTAACCCAAGGGAAACTCCTCCGTTTCATCGTCAGTCACCGAGGCATTGAGGCTAACCCTGAGAAGATAACGGCCATCACAAGCATGGGGGCTCCACAGAAAATCAAAGATGTGAAGAAGCTCACCGGCTGTATGGTGGCACTAAATAGATTCATCTCCCGACTTGGAGAATGGGGTCTACCCTTTTTCAAGCTCCTTAAGCGGCAGGACAACATTATTTGGACCAAGGAAGCGGTGCTGGCATTGGAGGACCTAAAGGCTCACCTCCAATTGCCCCCCCATCCTCACAGCTCCGAACCCAGGTGAGAACCTGATACTTCACATCGCTATGACTACTCACGTAGTCAGCACGGCCATTGTGGTGGAGCGAAACAATGAAGGCCATGCCTTTGGTGTGCAGCGGCTAGTGTATTTCGTTAGCGAAGTCCTTTCTGAGTCAAAGGATCGTTACCCTTCGATTTAGAAACTTCTCTACGCGATACTCATCACCTCCAGAAAGCTTCGCCACTACTTCGACAACTACAAAATCTTAGTTGTCACTGACTTCCTGTTGGCGGATATACTTCACAACTGGGATGCCACTGGACGTATCTCCAAGTGGGCAGTAAAACTGGGGGCTCTCAACATCGACTTCAAGCCACGCACTACCATCAAGTCGCAAGCTCTAGTCGATTTCTTGACAGAGTGGCAAGAAAACCAAGTACCAACTCCAGCTGACCAACCAGAGCATTGGGTCATGTACTTCGATGGCTCCCTCAAGCTTGAAGGCGGTGGCGCAGGAGTACTCTTCATCAGTCCGACTGGTGAGCAACTTAAATACGTATTTCAAATATTATTTAAGGTCTCCAACAATCAGCCGAGTACGACGCACTACTCCACGGGCTACGCCTAGCTGTCTCCCTTGGCATCAAGCGACTACTCGTCTTTGGCGACTCTTTACTGGTGATCCAACAATGCAACAAGGAGTGGGACACCAACAAAGAAACCATGGATGCATACATTCAGAAATTCGTAAGCTCGAGAACAAGTTTTTGGGTCTCAAGATCCCTCATATACTCCGTGATAACAACGTTGGCGCAGACGTACTCTCGAAGCTAGGCTCTGAGCGTGCCAAAGTTTCGGCTGGAGTCTTTGTCCATGAGCTCCACCACCCCTCTATTCCAAGAATAGAGCCAGGCACCATCGACCAAGGCCCTGCGGAGTCTAGTCGAGAGGTCCTAATGATTGATGTGGACTGGCGCTCCCAGTTCATCACCTTGATCAAGAAGAAGAAGCTACCTCCCCACCTCGACCCCAAGAGCGCTGCGACTATTCAACTAGTCAGGCGCAACAAGGGTTACGTTCTGGTGGGAGATAAGCTCTACAAATGTGGATCAGCATCGGGGGTACTCATGAAGTGCGTTACTACCGCAGAAGGGCGAGAAATCCTAGAGGAAATCCATGAGGGCACGTGCAGCAATCATGCAGCCTCCCGTACACTAGTCGTGAAGACCTTCAGGTCTGGGTTCTGTTGGCATACGGCTTTGGAAGATGCCGAAGACCTCATCCGTTGATGCACCAACTGCCAATTCTTCGGTAAACAAGCTCATGTCCCTACGCACAAGTTGATCGCCATACCACCATCTTGGCCGTTTGGCTGTTGGGCCCTTGACATGATCGGTCCACTAACAACAGCACGAGGAGGCTTTAACCATGTCTTGGTGGCCATCGACAAGTTCACCAAGTAGATCGATTACAAGTCTATTACAACCCTGACGGCTGACGGAGTAGTCACCTTCATCTGTGACATACTTCACCATTTTGGTTATCCTCATACGATCATTACTGATCTGGGATCCAACTTCACATCACACGAGTTCTGGGAGTTCTGCGAACGAAGTAGCATCGAGATCAAGTACGTCTCGGTAGCCCACCCAAGGGCCAATGGCCAGGTGGAGTGCGCCAACGGCTTGATTCTTGATGGACTCAAGAAAAGACTCTACGATGAGAACAACAAAAAGGGAGGCAACTGGATCGATGAGTTACCCACAGTTGTATGGGGGCTTCGTACTCAACCGAGTAAAGCCACAGGACAGTCACCTTTCTTTCTCGTCTATGGGTCAGAAGCTATCCTCCCAGCAGATATCATGTGGAACTCTCCCAGATTGGAGATGTATGAGGAAGGAGAAGCTGACAAAGCAAGGCACTTGGAACTCGATTGCGCTGAAGAAGTCAGATGCAATGCCCTACTGCGATCAGCAAGATACCTATAAGGCGTTTGACGGTATCATGACCGCAACGTCCAAGAAAGATCCTTCAACGTTGGGGACCTAGTCTTACGCCGCATCCAAGATGAGACTGGGCCTCACAAGCTCAACTCTAGTGGGAAGGACCCTTCATCGTCACGAAGGTAACCAACCCAGGGTCATATCGACTAGAATACCCTGACGGCCTGGAGGTTCCAAATTCTTGGAACATCGAGCACCTATGCCGTTTCTATGCATAAGAAACTTGCGTCAAACCTGGTTTTATCTTCTTTACCAACATACAACTACTGTGTTTTATCTTCTTTACCAACATTGAGTAAACTCGGGGGCTGTCGCCATGAGTTATGTCAATATGCTACTTCTCACTAATCCTCGGAAATACTTAGGGGCTACGACACGAGTACCTTCCGTCACGATTAACCAAACCAAAGCCTCTCGGGCTATACCCTCGAACGGGTCAAACGTTCTTTCTGACTACCTCCCTTGACAGCTTAATCAAGCTACGGGGCAAGGTCTTACAGGGTAAAGTCGAAGGGGTTATTACACCTATACACAGAGGTTCTACGAACGCAAGTCTATACAAAAGTACAAATCCAGTACACAGTTCTGAAGCGATGCCTTCAGGGTAACTACACACTGGAACTAATGTACTAAAGTGCTTAAAGATTATGTTTCAACACGCCACTTCACAAGTCGAGCGTAGCAAACAATGATCAAACAAAGCATTAATATATTACACGAGCAACTGTTGTTTTTCATACAAAACATACACAGTTCATCATGGCTCAAAAGAGCGGAAGGTCATCGACTATTTGATGAGCAACATCTTGCACTTCGGCACGGTACTCGTTGAACTACTCCTCGATGCACTCCCCATAGACGCCTTCCGCAAATGGACTAACGTCCATGCCTGGAAATATGAGTTCACCACTGCCAAGGTATGTGTTAGCACAACCTTGGTAGTGCCAGACGCATACCCGGCAATGCTTGTCGGAGCATCGACTAGTCGCTGCACCAAGGAGCGCCCATCTGTCACGTGGTGCACAAACTCACAGTTGGAACACTGTGGTCACAAGCTGATCCAGCTCCTTTTGTTGACACTCCTTGTCGTGGTTCAGCGACTGGATCATTCACATATTCTCCACGAGCTGTTTGTCAACATCTTTCAACTGGCGAGTCACGGTATTGTGCTCCTCGTCCAGATCCAAGTACTTGAGCTGGAGCTGCTCCAGTGCCTTCTGCAGCTGTTCCTTTTCCTCTGTAAGTTCGTATATATCACACTTCCAGTCAGTTAACGCTCTTTCGATACGAGCATACTCTGGGAAAAAGTACATATATACAACTCAGAAGAAGGACAGAGCGATAACTCTACTCGGGTTAGAGGAAGAGACTACTTACTTACTTTCTGAGCAGTCAAATCTTTGACCTTTCGAATTGCCAAGTTGTGCTTCCGCTGCTCATCTATCATGGCGTCCCAATGCGAGGTCTTCAGGGCCTCGAGTTCTTCCTGGAACTTGAGGTTCTTGGCTTTCTCAGCCTCTAGGTTGTC
This sequence comes from Panicum miliaceum, assembly GCA_032594955.1. Classification (NCBI taxonomy): domain Eukaryota; kingdom Viridiplantae; phylum Streptophyta; class Magnoliopsida; order Poales; family Poaceae; genus Panicum; species Panicum miliaceum. The sequence goes on from CM064062.1 coordinate 23,950,189, forward strand.
CTCCGCCTCATGGGTACGTGGCAGCACGTCCCCAATCCGGATCAGCAGAGCTGACTTCTCACTGGAGCGCTCAACGAGGCTCTCTACAAAGCTAGACAACAAGTCAGTATACCTCTACAACGGAATATCAACGCTAGAGGAAGTACTCAACTACATACCTTGGTATAGTTGGTGAAGCGGCGTCCTAGCTCCATCATGAGCGTGATGGTCTCCGGCTCCACCAACGGGTCCTCCAAGAGCTCGGCACGAGGAGGAGGGATTTCTTCCTCCTGATGCTCTGGCACCCGAGAGTCCTCCATGATCTCTTCCTATTGCCGAGCCCGAGAGCTTTTCGGGGCATCCTGCCCCCGGGAACTCCTTGGGACCTCCTGACGGTCAGGGGTACTCGCGATCGCCTGCTGAACGATCCGAGCACCATCTTCAAGGTTTGCCCCAGGAGTACTCCCGGGAGCTTCTGTCTCCGGCTCCGCCTCCGCATTGGCCGGAGGTTCGGCAGTACTCGCGGCTGCAGGGTCTTTCGGCAACGAGTCCGCACTCGTGCCCACCAGGCCGGCACTGGAGGTCGCCGGCTTGGGAGTCTCTAACTTCCTGAATCAGATGTGTTAGTATTCAACATTAACACAAGAAGCTACAACACGATACTTCTAGTTACTAACCTCGCGGGCTTCTTGCGGGGGAGTGCAGTTGGCACGACCAGCCCTCGTGGCGCGGTCTTGTTTCCGGTACGGGTTGAGAACGGCGGGCTAGTCACGGGCGGTGATCACCCCGATGGCGGGCTCCTCTCCCCAGTCACATCGACTACCCCTTGCCTTGGGGGCTCACGGTTCTCCTCAGTATCTATACAGGAGCAAATCAACTATATACTCATAGTAGATTGCCAAGATCAAGCAGCTAAGAAGTACAGACTACTTATGCCGCCTGGCGACGGCTTGGTGTTGCCGCCGCTGCAGCGGCTCTCCGCTTCCGCGTCGCCAATCGCTGTGGGCGCGGTGGATCGGCTGCAGCATCACCCGTGTCTTTCTCAGCGGGCGGATCTCGGGCTGGCTCCTCGAAAACTGGCTCAGGTGGGTCAGACCTGAGCCACTCTATGTCACCCTGAAGACAAAAGCAGACTGTCAAACAACAACTCTGTCAACAAGATTACATCCAAAGGTACTCGAGTAAACACTCCCCGGGTTCGGCGAGTAGTCTGCGCCGAACAATCTTGGGATGAAAGGCTCTGAGCTCAAACCCGTGAACAAGCGGGTGACCCGGCGCATGATTTCTTCAACAGATGGCACATCCCTGGCCATCCGTGATGGGTCTCGAATACTTTCGTACTCGAACCCGAGGTGAACGCGTTGCTGGAGGGGCTGGCTGCACCGCTCGATGAATGAGTATGCCACAGACTCCCCAGTGACGCCCTTGTCCTTTAGGACCTTGATCCGCTGCATCAACTCGGGGATGTCGCAACGTTCCTCCTCCATCGGCTTCTTCAGCTAGCACTCCTGGCGCTAGGGCGGGGAGTTGTCCCGTTCGGGGAGGCTAGGCTGGTGGTTCCCAATTTAGAACCACTGCGCGTGCCACCTGACCCGGCTACTCGGGGTCGTGTACTCGAGGTACAGCGCCTTGTCGCGCAGCTGTACCCCGGCACCCCCGACTAGCGCGGGATTGTCCTCATCTGGCTGGGGTTTGAGGCGGAAGAGGTAGCAGAAAAGATTGAAGTGCGGGCGAATTCCTAGGAATGCCTCGCACAGATGCACAAAAATAGAAATGTGCAAAACAGAATTCGGGGGGAGATAGTAATGCTTGATTTTGTAAAATCCAAGCAAACCATGAAAGAAATCGGAAGAAGGAACAGCGAGGTCACGGTCGGCAAAAGGGGTGAACATCACGGTCTCACTGGTCGGCGCCTGTGGTCCGCCACTGAACCACCCCCTCCTCTTGCAGTACCCGCTCGGCAACAAGCCGGAGCAGGTCCCTCTCCTTGATGGTTGAGGCCTTCCATGACGAGCCCTCCGCCACCGTCTTGGCGACCTTCACCGGCGGTGGCGATCTGCTTTCTCCTTCGCCCTCCCTTTTCCTTCCACGAATGGCGGCTGACTTCTTCGGCATCCTGGGTCGAAATGTCACCGGGGTTTTCATGCGCATGCCACAGGGAACCCGCGTGGGTGTGGATGAGGACGGGGATCAGGGATTCAGGCTAATCTTGGCTTGGATTCGGGCGGAGAGGTGGTCGATTTTGGAGTGGTGTCAGTGGCTAGGGTTATCGGCCAAACAGATATGTTTTTACTACAGTGAAAACAAGGTGGGGTAAAAACCCTAAGGGGTAACGCATGGTTATTTATAATCAGCGGCTCCCCATTTTTCCGTTGGAAGCCGAAGAGTTTTCTCGGGATAACGATTCGATTTTGAGAGGTTTTTACGGGTTCTGTGCAACAGATAATGGAAACTAGCCATTTCTCAGGGATAGGCTCCCGAGAATTCGGACCTTTCAACTTCTAGTGCAATTTAACCCTGAAAATCATCAAATTGGATTCAAAAACATATATTCCGTGCCATGACTCTTTAGATCCTTTTTGCCAAACCTGGGAATTTGGATTAAAAGCTCGGGGGCTGGAGGACACATGTCATCGATGGCTTATTTTTCAAAAATTCTTGGAAGATACAGACCAAAGATTCAAGACTAATTTGACCCTCAGCCTGATTCCTCGATTCAACCTAAGGCTCGGGGGCTACTCCATATGGAGTGCAAGTTCAAAGCACCCCATATAAAAGAAGACTTGAAAACTACTCGGGGCTTGAGCACCTCACAGCCTCGATGCACCCAAAGAAGTACTTGGAAGACACCTTCTCAAGGGGACAAAGCAGGGACCTGAAGACAACTTCCAAAAGTACTCGGAAGCCTGCAGTACTCGGCTACGAAGAGCCTCGGGGGCTTGTCAGACCCGGGGCAGCGGGACTGCACACTTGGCGTACATATTCTTGTGGTAAGGATGGCGCATGGGTCATACCTTATCCTCATTGTAACTAATCGTATACAGCTAGGACTAGTCGGACGTAAGGAAACTACCCGACAGCGTACTCGGGTAGGACTTCTCAGGCCGTCCCCGACTAGGACTTCCATGTAACCCTGTCCCCCCAAACTATATAAGGGCGGGCAGGGACCCCTCCAAAACAGATCGTGCATATGCATAACCTCTAAGGCAATACAAACCACACAGGACGTAGGGTATCACGCCCTCGGCAGCCCAAACCTATATAACTTTGTGTTCCTTGCACCTTCGAGTTCCTGATCTCGGCGACACCTTACCTACAACCTACCACCTCGAGGGTATCACTCCGTGGGCTTGGCCGTAAGACACCAACAAAGTGTCTTGGTAAGGATTCATACACCATTGAGCGACCAGAGTGAATCATTCAAGGAACTTAGTCTTGTTTTAATATTTCCAAAAAGAAAACCTCCAGATGGATTGTTGAACAAAGGGAAGGTAAGTATTGCTCTATCGACTGTTCTAACTCTCAACAGCTCAAGACGAGGAGAAGCTCATAAGCCCCGTACATGATGAAGGTAACAGGGGCCAGGTACTAATGCCAACATTACTCATTCTCAAGGTGATCATCTATTGTTCAAACTTGATATGACAGCAGGTAATGAGCTCTAATCAACATCCTGATTTGTCCTATTTTGCTCAGGACGAGCAAAGGAAAGCTTGGGGGTTCTTGTTGATGCTCACTACGGACCAATTTTGAGCGTCAATTTGATCAGAAAATTCGGATGACTAACATACTTAACTTGCATATTTATCTAGAATAATATCGTTTCCACATTCCCCTTGGAGAATTTGCAATGCAGGAAAATTGAACAGAAATCAAGTGTAAACAAGCACTTCAATCCAAGGCAAATGGTGTCGACCAATCAGAGCACGTCGTTCAGCCTGCCATGGATCAAAGGGCCCACAAACAGGCACAACCGACCAAGGACAAACTCGACTCAACCACAAGAGTGACCAAGGCCCACGTGTCAGCACCACAGAAGAAGCTGGAGGCGGTGGGCGCCTAACCTGGTTCTGCCGAACGAGGTGGGTCGACCGAACCTGGCCGGGCCCCACCGACCTTCCTCTTCCACATGGAGCTCTCACATTGGTCCTCCATGTCGGTTCAGGGTGCTAGGGGGTGAAGGGGCACCGAGATGCTGCTGCACACCCCCCTCACTCACCTCTATAAATATGAGAGGCGGTGCTACTAAATGAGACACACCACAAGTTGAAGCCTCTCTCAAGTTTCTCTTTTGCTTAGTCTTTTAGGATAGTGGAGTTTAGGTGAAGTAGCTCTTCTTCGGTTCCCGAGTCTTTCCTAGGAGTGTTCGGCATGGGTTTTACTCTTCCTCTCCTTTGTAATATTCAGAATTCCTTAATAGAGTTATCTTCTAGTTTAGTGTACTCGTATAGTATATGTTTGGTGTATTCAGACTTGTATGTAATGCTTAGTTTATCTCTAGGACTTATATCTTGCATGATTAGATGCGGTACGACATCTAGGCTATGGCATCGGTTCTTGTTTGCTCTAGTGTGATGTGTGTCCATCCGAAGGGTGGGGGCTCCGCGCGGGGCATTAGGGTATCGCTTATTAGTGTAGACATGGTGTCTAGGCTAATCAGTGTTGCTGGATGCGGCTCTGTGTCATGGTTAGATGAGGTAGGCGGCAGGTGGTGACAGCCCTATCCGTCCAGCATAATCCTCCCTGTTCGTGTAGTAGCTGTAGGAGGTGCATAAAATAGTCGTGAGGATCCAGTGGCCACCTAGCCATATCCTGTGCGGTCTCCCGGTAATGCCTGGGAGCCTAGAGCACGTTCCAAATCATGTGTATGTATGTGAGTGCTTAGTATAGACTGTATGCTTAGTTAGGAGTACATAAGTCCTTAGATTAGCTTTCGTCTTCCTTTCTCCCTTCCTGTAAGCTTTGCATAGAGATAGAACTTGAGTAAGTTGTGTGTCACACTACCTCTTTACCATATATTATCTTACCCTTGTTTATTCAATAGAATATCCATGCTAGAACTAATCAACACACTAATCTATTCTAATAACTGTTGCCTTCCCTACGGAAATATAAATACGACCCCATACTCTCGGGTAAAATTCTACAATGGTTTTCGTGCGCTTGTGGATCCTTCTGTAATGTAAGAAATACCCGACGACATTTCTGGCGCTGTTGCCGGGGAATGGATTTTATGTCCATACTTTGTAATGACGCTACGAAACGCCAACAGATGGTTGCGCGGGTGTCGAAGAAGCGGCGCGTGTACGACCTCAGGGTCTCGTTGTCCTCCTGCTTGACCTGCGACAAGTCATGGCAAGTACCTGCCAGGATCATGGAGCCCTGGAAGTTGTCGACGAAGACCTGCTTCAGGGCTTCCCAGGAGTCGATGGAGTTTGGCCGGAGAGTTTCCAGCCATGTAAGTGGCGAGGTTTCCAGGGCCATCGGAAAGTAGAGGGATTTAGTCGAGTTAGAGCCCCCACTCACTTCAATGGCCATGGAGTAGCACCATAGCCGCTGCCGCGGATCCTATTTCCCATCGTACTTTGGGATGTTTGTGGGCTTGCAGTCCTTTGGGATCTCGCGGCTATTTTAAGTGAAAGCTGGAAAGCGATCACTGTCATCGCGAGCAGCGTTCTCAAATCGCTCGCGTTGCTGATTGGTGATGATGGTGCGCGCATCACGGTTGCTGTTGATATGCTGCCTTAAGTCGACGGGAGGTGGGGGTGGCTGGTTACCCTGGTGGCCTTGGTCTCCCGCGGGTTGTCCTCCTTCTCTGGGCCTCAGGCCTTGCTGTTGTACCTCCTGCTCGACTTGTCAATTGTTGCAGGGGTTGGGATGACTTCCAGCAGTAGACTAGCCCAAGGTACGGAGCTGCCATGACGTTCCGACCTGGAACGTGTGTGCTGGACAGATTTCAGTGGGTCCAACTTGTCTAGTTGGATTGTGGCTTGTTTAATAAGTCGCATGATCCGCTGGGTTGTGTCCGTTTGTGGGATTTGCTGCAGGAGTAGAGAAGCTTCATAGATGTTACCCATGGGGGTGACAAATTCTTCGTCAGCCGCTGCCTCAAAATCCCCTCATAGGTTTCTTCACCAATACGGGTTGCGGGCGTGTTCCTGAGCGTTGCGCCTATGCTTGTTCCGCCTGGAGTTTCTCAGGCGGCGACATCGCTTTTGCTCTTCATCTTCATCTTGAGGAGCGTCAGCAGTGTTCTCGTTGCCTGAGACGTCGTTCTCGAGTTCATTGTTGAACTCGATCCCTGGCTCATCGTCAAACTCGATCCCTAGCTCATCGTCGTCGACATCGCGTATTGAAGCCATGTAGACCTCGCGTTCTGGCAAGTAGTCGCCTGAGTACTCGGTAGTGATGAGTACGGTTGAAGCCGTGGAGCCGGGTCGCATTCTGGAAAGTGGTCTGCCTTGTTGAAAGGGCACTTCCTGGATGGTGGCTACTAGGCGGGCATCATCATAGAGTAGTTCGGAGGGCTCGATGCCCTTCCAGTACACGAATCTGTCCTGCGTGGTAGTCGTAATACTCAAACCCAGATGACTGACCGTAGAGGAGTCAGGGTCGTCATCTAAATCCTAGTAGGCATCGAAAACAGGAGCCTCCCGGCTAGCGGTGACATCCTCGTCTCCGAGCTTGAGTAGGAGATCCAAGTCCGCTTCCAAGTCGGAGGGGGACTTAGATCGTAGGGTCTTCCCGTAGGTGGAAGCTGCGTTGCATAGTCAGAAGCAAAATCGGGTACGCTCTTCCCCAGATCGGATCAGATCCGAGCCAGAGAGTCGTGTCGGGACACGAGTCGAAAACGCGTCAATGACATAATTGATGTGAACCCGCTAGGGTTTGTTCCCGATCTTTCGATGAGAGGCGGGGGATAACTCGATTTGAGATGGAGGCGACGTTCACGGCCTGACTACAGCCTTCCAAGGACGCTGCGCCTTAGCAACCGATACACCACCTCCAATGGCTGCCGTGATCTTGTGGAGCGCGACACCCGGCCACTAGGGCACCTGTCCTGCAAGCAATCGAAGAACCAGCAAGAACAAGTAGAACAAGCAACTCAATTGCAAATATGGAGATAATAACCAATCTGGAATCAACAAGGTGGGGTTCCGAATCGAGTAGAACGGATGGTCTAGTCGACACACGCGTCTACAAGGAAGTAGCAATGGCTAAACTTTCAACAAAACAAAAACCCCCCAATCTGTTCATGGCGGCTCTAACCCTTATTAATACCTAGGAGGACGACCAAGAGGGTGTTTGAGTCGCACTCCAACCCTAGGATGCGTCCCTAATGGACCCGACTTGATACAAAGCCCATCGGGCCAAATTAAGATGTCGCAGCACCTTTAGATAGAAAACCAGTCGGTAGTACTTATGTCATTGCGGACGAATCACGAGAGATATGGACTTGAGTCCGGCTCCATATGAAACTAGATTTCATAAGCTTTCCACGAAGTACTTGAACGTCCCTATCCGAGTCCCTATGCGACCGTGGTGTCCGTCACAAGTTGGTGCTGTTCTGCAGTCCGAATCCAGCCTCCAAAACGTGTTGGACATGGACTCTTTCTTTCCTTGCACCAAAAGTGACGTGGTGGCCTGATGGAGAACATTGGGAAGACTTAGGCTTGGTCCCCAATCAACTTCTTTGGTCCTCCATACCTTCCATGTGTGTTTATTACATGTGGGTGTATCCATTCTGGTGATGTCCACATCAATAATTCTCCTTGATCTCCGTGGTGAGGTACGACTGCATCTCGTCGAGGCTGTCGATGAACTCATCGAGTCCGCTCGAACGGCTCGATGCTTCAGGCTCCATGGTGCTGGCCCGATGGCTGTCAAAGCCACCTGAGCCGTTGGCGACGCAGATCCAGGAGCCGAAGATGAAAGTTGTGCCCTTGTCGAGCACGATGCTGGTGAAGATGAACGATGCCATCAAGTTCTCCGGTGGATGCTCGATGAACACCCCTACCTGGCGCGCCAGCTGTCGGTGTTTTACCGCCAAGCCCACCGAGGGATACCCCCGAGGTGGTATGTTGTAGGTAGGGTGTCGCCGAGATCAGGAACTCGAAGGTGCAAGGAACACAAAGGTTTAGACAGGTTCAGGCCGCCAAGAGCGTAATACCTTATGTCCTGTGTGGTTTGTATTGCCTTGAAGGTTATGCATATGCAGGTTATGCTTTGGAGGGGTCGCTGCCTGCCCTTATATAATCTGGGGGGACAGGGTTACATGGAAGTCCTAGTCGGGGACGGTCTGAGGAGTCATATCCGAGTATGATGTCGGGTAGTTTCCTTACGTCCGACTAGTCCTAGTCCTATACAACTAGTTACAATGAGGATAAGGTATAGCCCATGCGTCATCCCCTACTACAAGAATATGTACGCCAAGTGTGCAGTCCCGCTGCTCCGGGTCTGACAGCATGTTAGGTATAGTTCAGGACCTCTATACCATTGTTCGGTAATAGTCCTCGCATGCCATATCGCTTGTCATGTGTGTTATGTTTGAAGTGTGTAATGCTCTAGTTCTTAAGCCTTTAATTCCATGAATGATTATCGTTTCGTTAGGACAGATTCATAAGAGTGAATAGCATAGACTAAATAAGTAGACCACCATTATAGTAGTCTATGAAAGACGCTGAAAATAATACCACGATACGAAGTCTAATACATGATAGCACAAATAAAATGTCAGTACATGTCTAAAGTACAGAACATGACAAGTTCATAACATGGCAACATAGAGAATAGCGCAATAGTACACAACATTGTTCAGTGCTAAAGCATAGTATGAATAAACCTAGCAAACTACTGGGTGCATCGAGGCCACTTTCCCTTCCTCAAAGCATCGGGATTTTTTTCCAGTGCTGCCTTAGCACGGCGAACATGCTCAAGCTTCTTCTCCCTCTCCTCCCTACGCTCGGCAGCAGGCCTCCTTTTGGCCTCTTCCTTCCGCTCCTTCTTGATGGCCTCCTCCTGGCGTCTCTTCTCCAACAATGCCTTCCTCTCGGCCTCCCACTCCTTCGCCATCTGTAGATACTCCTTATCCTTCTCCGCGATTTCAATGTCAATCCACTGCTCAAAATCACATAGTGGTGGAGGAGTCTGAAAAACATGAAATTATCAAGCACCAAATAGTCACATATAAACTTTATTCGATGCATATGAAATGAAAAAAACTTAACCTAGTACAAATTCCATACCTGAAGCCTAATGCGGATCTGGCGAGGTGTAGGGTCGAATGCATAATTCGCACACATCCAATACCTCCGCCTATACATTTCTTCTTCTTCGGACTTCTCAACCTTGCAAGGATCACCGCAAAAGCACTTCGGCACCGGAACACCACTAGGCAAAGGCAAATGGGCGAAGGCATTCCCCGTGCGTACTCTCAGTTTACTTGCTTTACCACACCTAGGCATCATTCATTTACACAATATACCGATTGAAATTCTAGAATTAATCTATGTGATGAAACATCTAGGGTTTACTAATACGCGTAATATAGTCGGAATCGATGCGTAAAAAACGAGGAGGGGAAGGAGGATACCTTGCTCCTCAAAATGTATGGATCAAATTGAAGATTCCACGATCCAATAGGGTGATTCAAGAGGATGGTGTGGGTTGGGAAGAGCTCGGCGCCGAAGAGGAAGAAGAACAAATGGGGAGAGCTGGAGCAAGGGGAAAGGGGTTGTCGGATTTGAATTAAGACGCGCCAAGATCCGTGGCGCCGAGTTCGGCGCCGAGATCTGTGGCGCCGAGGTCAGCACCGTGATCTATGGCGCCGAGCCCCTGCCACGTAGGCGCCACCTCACATGCCCCGCTGGCCCGGTCCTGGCACCTCGGCATCACGAATCATGGCGCCGAGACGTGTAAGCTCGGTGCCGTGACTTATGGCGCCGACCCCCAGGGTCCAGAAACGCAATTCCTTTCTTCAGGGTCCAAATGTGAAATTCTTTCGCGAAAAGGGCTAAAAAGCAAAAAATGCGGTGCCGATGCCCCCATCCCCGATGGATCTGGGAGGGGGCATCCCGGGGAGCACGACAACCGACCAGTGAAGGGCGGATCTAGACGCCGTCGACCACTAGGGCCATCTGCAGCTCGTGAGCGAATACACTGGTGGCGATGAAAGACAAGGAGGGGTTGTAGCCCGATGGTGTGCGATTCCTCCTGAGACGCCCTATAGGATGACGCGTCTCCATCGAATGCGAAAAATTGCGGTATGCCTTCCCCACTGCAAGGAGCCACATCAAGTCAAATCGGTCGGTGGATCAATGGATCTGTCAAAGTGCTTGCCGGATCTGACGAAACCCGGACCATCACGGCCAGCCAGTGGCGAATCTAGAAATTAATGTTAGGGTAGTCCAATACGAATGGTTTTTTTTTAAGCATTCGTCATGGACTATTACAGCACGTCAGCTGCCTGCCTCCAATGAAAATACAGTGAGCTTATTGGGCCGGATCTTAGGGTGGGTCGTGGCCCACCCGGCCTACCCCCTAGATCCGCCAATGTGACTAGTTCCGGCCTGCAGCAGTGAGCGCCGCCGGAAGAGGAAGGGTGGAGGGGGATGAGCATGCACACAATAGGGCAGAGGAGGCTCACCACCACCATCCTTGCCTCCACACGGACTTCCGGCAGCGCGCTCAAACATCGGTGAGGTCGGGTGGGAATGGTAGGGGAGCACCGGTGTGCGGTGCCGAGGGGTCTGCCCGAGCCGCCCAAGCGGACTTCTAAGCACATGAACTTGCTAAGCAGGCTTCCAGCATGTCTAGGACTGGGGAGTGGTGTTATGAAGCCCCGGTTTGCGTGGAAAGCCTGCTTGAGCAAGATTGTAACCATATCAATTGATGAATGAAGCTATCTGTTACTAAAAAAAGAAAAAGAGAAAGAGGCACCCGAGCGGGCGATGCGGGGGTCGGGACCTTCACCATCTTTGCCATGATTATTTGGCTGCTTCGTGTGCTTCCATTCCAGCAGTATTTTGTTTGATGCTCTATTGCTACAAGTTTTGATTGACTGCTAACAGAGACCCGTGATTTATTTCTTCTCCTAAATTTCAAACACGATGTTGAAAGCGATTTGCCACTACGTATGCTACTCACTTTTGGGTCTTCTCACTTTGGTTGTTCATTTTAGATTTCTGAGCATTTTTTTCCTCGGTCCTGCAGTTCGCTCGAGAATTTGTTTTCTAGGTACGGCTCCGTTATATACACACTATAAACTACCATCACTACCGGAAGCAGCAAGTTTGCCGAGTGACCCTTTGCCGAGTGTAACACTCGGTGAACCATACTCGGCAAACTTTCCCTCGGCAAACAGTGGGTTTGCCGAGTGTCGATCGTCGGGCACTCGGCAAAGGATTTGCCGAGTGCCAGAATACACTCGGCAAAATATAACACTCGGCACAAAGGCGATAACGGTCTGTGATGGTAACAGCTACTTTGCCGAGTGTCAGACGGCCGACACTTGGCAAAAAGAAAATCTTTGCCGAGTGTATTCATATACGGCACTCGGTGAAGGTACACGGTTTGCCGAGTGCCTTCCACGTGGCACTCGGCAAAGAGGCCAATCCCACAAAAAATTTATGACGCCTTTGCCGAGTGTTTTGGCAATGCACTCGGCAAAGATGTCGAACTAACAGAAAATGGCCTCTTTGCCGAGTGTTAACACTCGGCAAAGTATCTTTCCCCCTACTGACAAACAGAAATTTTACGTATAAAGGACCCTCTCAAAAAACAACCACAGAAGCACAGGCATATAAATTACACCACAGGCATATAAATTGCACCACAAGCATCACAAGCACACAAATAACATTCACAAACAAGTAATTCACAGGTTTTCCATCAGAAACATATCTAGTTCACAAGTCACTGAGGAGGATGAGGAGGTTGAGGAGGATGTGCAGGTGGCCACTGCCCCCAAGAAGAATCTGCATTGGACGTGTCATCGTCAGCAACCATTTCATTATCCACTTCCATTCCGAAAGCGTCGGTTAAATCAATCTCAAAATTCCCTTCGAGGCCATCTTCTTGAAAAAAATCTCCGTCATATGTGTTGAGGTCAATGTTGTAATCTTCATTGTTTGGTACAGGTAATTTACCGTGCGGCGATACCTTGTACACAACATCCCAACCTATAAGACGGTCGTCGGATTGGCACGGGTACGACAAATAATAAACTTGCGTGGCCTGTTGAGCCACAATGTATACATCGTCTCCTTCTAAGACGGATGCTTGGCGAATTTCGACTAACCCAAGATTAGGTGCCCGTCTCACGACTGATGGATCAAACCAATGGCATTTGAATATGACTGGATTAAGAACTTCGCAGCCATGAAAAGTTAGTTCGTATATCTCTTCAATTCTTCCGTAGTACTCTACACCATCAAAGCCTGGCGTAAAAACTCCGCTATTTGTCGTTCTTCAATTGGGCCGACTATGCTCATGGCTTGTTGTGTGAAAGCGATATCCATTTACATCATAACCGGTAAAAGATTTGACCCTGTAGGCACAGCCATCGGCAACCTGTCTCAACTCGGCATTCATAGACGAATCGGTTTGGGCCTGCAAGTTGAAGTAGGGTGGTTCGTTATATTATTCACATGTACGGTCAACTTCTAATCAAGCTAAGTACGAGCTAAAATGGACTGTACCTTATGTTTGAACCAAGAAATGAAATCGGGCATTCCATTTCCTGCACCCTCTTTGAGAAGAGTCTCGGCTTCGTGCGGGGTAGGTTCCCTTGAATTACGCCAGAAGTTACGATGGAATTCCCTGTACGAACGAGAAACATGAGAGTTGGACGAAGAATACTGACAAATTGAGAAAAAACTAGTTTGTTCAGAACTTACAGTATGTACGGCTCCACCTCGGATAGGTTGGTCAATACATACAGCATGATAGTGCACCACTCTTTACGTTTCAATTTTTTCTGTGTCGCACCACTTGCACTTCCAAGTTGTCCTCGAAAAAGACTAAGGCTCGATTCCACTTCGCTGTCATTGTAACGAGGCGGTGGATTGTGCACGCTAGGAAGGTTGTCAGCATAGTATTTTGTTGTGAAGTTTGACACCTCCTCCAGAATGTATGCCTCTGCAATGGAGGCTTCAATTTTGCATTTGTTTCTACATTTACTTCGAAGAACCTTTTGACATCTCTCAATTGAATAGCACCAACGGCCCTGCACCGGCCCCCCCATTCGTGCTTCATACGGGAGGTGTAAAATCATATGCTGCATCGGATTGAAGAAGCCAGGAGGAAAGGTCTTCTCCAACTTACAGAGCAACACAGGCGCCATTCTTTCCATTTCGGCAACCACGGTCCGAGATAACTCCTTAGCACAAAGCTGGCGGAAGAAATTACTCAACTCCGCTAGCACCTGCCACACATGCTCAGGGACATAGCCTCGAACCATCACCGGAAGTAGGCGCTCAATCCATATGTGATAATCATGACTTTTGAGCCCGTTGATTTGCATAGTAGCTAAGTTCACTCCCCTCTTCAGATTCGCTGCATACCCATTAGAGAACATTAACGTTTGGAACCATTGTAATACCTCCCTCCTTTGGGCCCTCGTCAGGACGAAATCAGCCTTAGGCTTTCTCCACGACTTGCCGGCTCTGGGAGGCGCCATGTCTAGCTTTGGTCTGTTGCATAACATTGCTTGATCCACTCTAGCCTTAACGTTATCCTTTGTCTTGTCAGGAATGTCCATAGTTGTACTAAAAATTGCCTCGGCAATGTTCTTTTCAGTGTGCATAACATCAATGTTATGTGGGAGAAGAAGATCATCAAAATAGGGGAGGTTCCACAAGCACGATCTCTGAGTCCAAGCATGTTGCTCGCCATATCCCACAAAACCACCATCATGATTGTTGACCTCAAGAGCGTCTAACTGAGCACGAACCACGGCTAAGGTCAGCATCTGCGGTGGAGGGTCGTTAACTACGACATCTTTCGTAAAATTTCTAATATCTCGTCTGAAAGGATGGTCAGGAGGAAGGAATTGTCGATGTTTGTCGAATGAAGAATATTTGCCACCCTTCGTCAACCAAATGAATTTCAAAGAAGCCTTGCATACTGGGCATGGGAACTTCCCGTGAACACACCAGCCACAGAAAATACCATATGCTGGCAAGTCATGCAGAGAGTAGTGGTACCAAACATGCATCTTGAAGTTTGTCCTTGTAGCACGGTCGTATGTCCATACACCTTCGTCCCATGCACGGACCAAATCATCAATCAGAGTCTCCATGTACACACTCATATTATTCCCTGGATGTTCTGGAATTATCAACGATAAAAATATGTTCTGTCGCTGAAAGAGAACACCAGGGGGGAGATTGAGGGGGATAACGAACATAGGCCAACAGGTGTACGGGGCGGCAGCCATTCCATAAGGATTGAACCCATCTGTTGCGAGCGCAACACGTACATTACGAGCCTCTCGACCTTTCTCATGATAGATCGCATCAAACTTTGTCCAGGCTTCACCATCGGATGGGTGTACCAGCTTCTCAGCATTGTATCGACGTCCGGTTTTGTGCCATGTCATTTGTTTCGCGGATTCTTCACACATGTAAAGCCGTTGGATCCTCGGTATGAAGGGAAGGTACCGAAGGATCTTCACAGGAATTGCAAGCTGCTTCTTCTGACCGTCACCAGAGTCTACCTCCAGGAACCTAGACGATTCACACTTTATACAGTACTTTGCTTCCGCATATTCCTTTCTAAATAAGATGCATCCCTTCGGACAAGCATGTATCTGCTCGTACGGCATCTTAAGTGCACGAAGAAGTTTTTGTGCCTCATACATAGACTTTGGCAAGATGTGACCCTCCGGGAGCAGGCTCCCAAAAACTGTCAACATAATATCGAAGGCGTTTCGACTCAAGCTAAACTGGGACTTCACAGCCATTAGACGTGCAATGGCATCCAGTTGAGAGACCTTGGTATGCCCGTGAAGGGGTTGCTGTGCCGCACACAACATGTCGTAATACGCCTTTGCGGTAGCCTCGGGCTCCTCCTCCCTACGACCTTCATGATAGTCATCTAACATGTCTCCCACTCCGGCGTCATCATCATATTGCTCGATACGTTGTCTGATGACCTCGTCCCTCCCACGATCGACTTCACCATGGTAGATCCATATGGTATAGTCTGACGTAAATCCATGCCTAACAAGATGTTTACCCATTTCTAACTTGGTTTGCCGACGCAGGTTTCCACATTTGCTACACGGACACCAAGTATCTCTTCCTCCTTTGATCCTTGCAAATGCCCGTTCCAAGAATGCATCAGTCTTGTTTATCCATTCATCGGTCAACGAATTCTGACTAGATCGGCCCGTGTACATCCACTGACGATCCTCCATCCTCTAGCACATCAGCGAGTAATATAAAAACTCACGTTGCATCTACGCGTTCCTATACTGTCTAGTAAGTGAAGATAGGTCCTAATCCCACACGAGGATGTGTAGGTGGGATTAGTTTCCATGGTCTACTCCGACCTGAGATAGAGTTTCGGCAGCACCTCCCCGCTGTTCTCCAAATACACGTCCTGGAATGGAGATTGTGTATCCGGAGAACAATTGGGAGGTGCTGCCGAAACTCTAACTCGGATCGGAGTAGACTATGGAAACTAAACCCACCTACACATCCTCGTGCTGTCCAAAGTGACATGGACAATTCGAAACAGATATGGTTATAAATATGCAAACATCTACATATTTCCAACCGTATCTCTTTCGAACGGGAGACGCCTAACTAGGTTACGTGATATACGAACATCATCCGGAAATAGAGGTGTAGGATGACTCACCTTGCTATCGTACAAAGTGACGACTCGAGGACGGGGCGCCGGGGCGGCGGGGCGGGCCGCCGAGGCGGCGGGGCTCCAGGGCGGGGCGGCGGGGCGCCGGGGCGGCGGGGCGGCGCGGTGGTGGGGCGGGGCGGCGCGGCGGCGCGGCGGCGGGGCGGCGGGGCGGCGGGGCGGCGCGGCGGCGGGGCGGGGCGCCGGGGCGGCGGGGCGGGGCGGCGGGGCGGCGCGCCAGGGCGGCGGGGCGGGGCGGCGGGGCGGGGCGGCGGGGCGCGGTTTTGGATAGAGGCCGGGCCGCGCGCGGCGGTCTGCTAAAAACGTAAGTCCGGTTCTTTGCCGAGTGCCCGCGATCTGGCACTCGGCAAAGTAAAGATTCAATTTTTTTAAAGTCCGGTTCTTTGCCGAGTGCCCGCGATCTGGCACTCGGCAAAGTAAAGATTCAATTTTTTTAAATCTGTTGGCGCACGAAATTCGACCTGCCAGTTACATTGCCAAGTGCCTGCGATCTGGCACGCCACATTTTTCTTTTTTAAAATAAGGAGGAGAATACTGCCAGTGGGCCCGTGTATCTTCTTTGCCGAGTGTCTGTGAAAAACACTCGGCAAAAGGTACTTTTGCCGAGTGTTTTTTTACACACTCGGCAAAATACACTAATATTTCATGTTTTACAGAACTTTTTCTAATATACTTGGACAAAATCGTGTCACCATCACTCAACAATGGTTAAATTATTTTTCTACTGATAATGTTCTATTATTTCATGCAGTTATAGCGCAAATTGTATTTATATCTACTAAAAATCTATAATTGCATTTAATCAATAAAAAATAGTAAACGCATCCGAAAAATTTCCAAATTTTGACACGAACCAATCTGTGTTGTATATTGCCTATACAAAAAGATTTGAAGCCAAACCTTAACTCAAGTGTCACTTGGACTCCAAATCTTATTGTGTCCTCTCTAACTTCTATAAATTCTTCAGGAGATGAGTCCGCTTCTAAGTATCATATATCAGAAATTGGGTGAAACCTTCTCAATTTTTTACCACAGCCTCCACACATAATATCATGACATCTTGACAAATCTTGTGATTTTCAGATTTTGTTTGGTTTTTTTATAATTTAACAACCATTCAACCACACGTTCGTGGTCGTGTTTTTAAAAAACAATGTTCAAAATTTCTTTTCATTTCCTGGTTGAGACCTCAATCCGGACTCCATAATATGGATATAATTTTTCCACCGATTATAATCCATCATTTCATGTACCTGCAGTTAAAATCTGACATGAATAAAAAAATTTCTATTAATGCAATCATTTCATTAAAAATAGCAAACAGACCACAAAATATACCAACTTTTATTATGGATTACAAAATCTCCTACGTGGGGAGTAAAAAAAGTGTGGAGGCCAGGGGACGAAATTTTTTTTTTTGTTCGCCGAGTGCAAAACGTAACACTCGGCGAAGTCTTGTGTTTGCCGAGTGTCCAGGGTGAGGCACTCGGCGAAGTCTTGTGTTTGCCGAGTGTCCAGGGTGAGGCACTCGGCGAACGGCCTCTTTGCCGAGTGTCGGAATCCAACACTCGGCAAAGGAGTAACGGCCGGCCCAGTCCGGTGACGGACGGTGCACGTGCGATGCACGCGCCGTTGATTTACCGAGTGTCGGACGTTTGCCGAGTGTCTATGAGCGGTTTGTCGAGTGTCGTATTTATGGCACTCGGCGAACGACCTTATTGCTGAGTGTAATATCTTTGCCGAGTGCCCCGTTGAATACACTCGGCTGTTTGCCGAGTGCCCGAAAGAAAGCACTCGGCAAAAGTTTTACACTTGGCGAATTTGCTGTTTCCGGTAGTGCATGTATGGATGGCAAGGAGGGACGCAAAATGGACCTTTGGCGCCTATTATTAGCAGGGTCTATTCAAAAAGGAAGCTGGCTAAACAATGTGAGGCCATTGCGTGGCCTCCTTCCCTGCAATCAAGCTCGTCGTTAAGCTTGCCTGCCTCTGCAGCAATTAATTTCAGCGTCACCCAACTCTGCCTCCTCGCTCGCTCTCCCAGTCGTGCGAGCTAACAAGCGCGCAGCCAGAACTCGTCATGCCACGGCTCACATTGCTGTTCCTTGTCGCCCTGCTCGCGTTGGCGGCCCGGCTGGGCGCCGTCGACGCGTCGATCGTCGACGGCCTGGAGGTGGGGTTCTATGGCCAGTCGTGCCCGGACGCCGAGGGCGCCATCCGCAACGTCGTCAACAACGAGATCGGCATGAACCGCGGCATCACCCCCGGCCTCATCCGCCTCTTCTTCCACGATTGCTTCATCACGGTAACGGACATTACCTTATTTCATTTGCTCCAGATGCGTGTATACATGCTGCCATGTCGTGACCGTGCATGCGTGTGCTGCCGTCGCCGGTGACCGGCTTTTGCGTGCGTGCGTGCAGGGCTGCGACGCTTCCATCCTCCTGGACGAGTCGCCGGCCGGCGACGTCCCGGAGAAGGAATCGTCGGCCAACGGGTTCACCCTCGTCGGCCTCAGGACCATCGACATCGCCAAGTCAACCGTGGAGGCCATGTGCCCGCGCACGGTCTCCTGCGCTGACATCCTCGCCTTCGCGGCGCGCGACGCCGCCGTGGCCGCGGGCCTCCCCAGCTACGACGTCGCTGCGGGGCGCCGCGACGGCATGCGCTCCAACATGGACGACCTTCCTGGCAACTTTCCCGTGCCGGGCCACCACGTCCCGCGCCTCACCGAGCTCTTCAACCAGCGGGGGCTCACCCAGGAGGACCTCGTGGCGCTCTCCGGCGCGCACTCCATCGGCGGCGCCCACTGCTTCATGTTCTCCAACCGCATCTACGGCTTCTCCAAAGACGCCGACGTGGACCCTTCGCTGGACCCGGACTACGCCGCGCAGCTTCGCCAGGTGTGCCCGCCCAAGAACCCCAACAACGACCCGCAGCAGGCGCCCAAGGTGAAGTTCGACGCGCGAACCGGGGAGAGGCTCGACACCGCCTACTACTCGGAGTTGCTCGCGAGGCGCGGCCTGCTGACCTCGGATAACGCGCTCATCGAGGACACGCAGACGAGGGCGATGGTGGAGGCCTTCGCCCGCGACGAGGTCATGTGGCAGCAGAAGTTCGCGGAGGCGATGCAGAAGGTCGGCATGCTCGACGTGCTCATCGGCGAGGACAAGGGCCAGGTGAGGAGGCAGTGCCGGCTGGTGAACGGGCAGGAGAAGCAGCAGCAACCGCAGCAGCAGCAGCAGCTTCCGTGGTTCCGGCAGCGGCGGCCGCCACGACCGTTCCCGCACCATCCGATGGGCGATCTGATCAACGGATTCTTCCGTGGTTTTCACTGAGGCCAGTATTCTCGCTGTATTGGGGTTGGAGCGGCAGTGCTACAACTGCTCCCTCCGTTCTAAATTATGAGTCGTTTTAACCTTTCTAGATATATTAATTTTACTATGCTCGTAAACATGATATATATCTATGCATCTAGACATGATATATATCTAGATTCATAACAAAAATTATACACCTAAAAACATTAAAACGACTAATAATTTAGAACGGAAGAAGTACCGTGCATTTAATTTGCTTTAGAGGTCCGTTACTTAGCTACTAGGTGCTCAGGAACGTAGATCTCCAACAACATGCTACATGTTTTTATTTATTTATTTTGTCAAGGCACAGTCTCACCTTTGAATCTCCCATAAGGAATCCAGCTGAGATCAATAAACATGTTGATGAATGCTCATAGCAATAATTCAGCAAATTCATGTGCTACTGGCCGGTTCCGCAGTAATGCAAAATCGTCTCAGAATCCGACACATAAATATATAGCCACTGTACCGTTGCATTCAAACAGGCGCCACCAACCAAAGCCATCACCAATGACAATGAGAGCCCTCCCGGAAGTGCCCTCGCGGTCGTCCGGCAGTTCCCCCGCCTGAAGAAGTATGTTATGTCCCAGAGGAATGCTGTGAGCGGAAGTGGCTAGTTTGTAGCTGTGGGCTCCTTTGCAGTTGGTGATAGTCTATCTGAAGCTTCAACCATATATTCAGTCCAGTGTGGCATCCATAATGCATCAGAAGTTATCCTTCCACTTCTTTAGCCCTTTCAAAGTATTGCAGAAAGTTGGGAGTGTGGCTTATCCTCTGGATCTTCCTCAAGATTGCAAGATCCATCCTGCTGTGCATGTGTCCCAGCTCAAGAAACAATTCCTCCAAGTCCAAGAAAAACGAAACAATTCCTCCACACACTCAGGTCAGCTCTGATCTCGCTGCTATTCCTTCTGACCCATCGTTGGCAGCTGTACCTGTGGCTGTCATCGATCACAGATCAGTTCCGCGGGGTTCTTCTTCACAACCTCAAGTGTTAGTTCACTGTAGGGATGAAAACGGATCGAATACGATCGGATATCTACGAATATGAATACAAATAGTTATGAATAAGATATAAATAGATATCGATATCATAAAAATTTAGTTTCAGTATTTGGATTTCGATACGGCGTCGGATATTGAATACCCGGATTCAGATACGAACGGATATTAACCCCTCTAAACGAATCCAAACTCGAATACGAACGGATATTATCCGTACCACTTTCACCCCTAGTTCACTGGTTTGACTTGCCGATGTCAATGGCTACTTGGGAGGAAGCTCAAGATCTTCGGCGTTGCTTTCCGATTGCTCCAGTTTGGGGACAACCCGGATCTCAAGAAGGGGAGTGTTATGTCTCGGAGGAATGCTATGAGTGGGAGTGGCTAGTTTGTAGTTGTGGGCTGAGCATTTATATATTGTAAGCCCATGGGCTATAGTCGTCGTGTTATTGGTCCTGAGGCCATGTAACGGGTTGAACTATAAAACCTGTGGTGAACCGCTATGACTGGTACGGAATAACTGAATCCTTAAACCAAATCCCAATTCGTCTCCTTCATCTGCTGTTCCTCAACCCATTCTCTCTGTTTAAAAAAAACCCCATTCTCTCTCTATTCTTCCGCATTTCTCTCCCAATTCATCATCCTGGTTGAGAGTTTCCCCGCACCCTCATCCGACGGCGGGCCATGCAGTCACCGGCGCGAGTAGGCACTGCAGCAAGCTTCGTTCTGCCATGGCCACCCCGGCCACCTAGAAACGGCAAGGTGGCCTTCAGAGTTCCCCCGCACCCCCAGGAGCAAACAATTTGTTCCATAGGGGCCTTCCAGGCAGTTGAGCACTTGCGTTCTCTCCCCAGGTTGAGAGCCACGTTGACCAACATCGCTACCCCTCACGGCACCAGGCGCAGCACCATAGCACGCACTTGTGCTGATAGAACCGTTACGAAAGCCTAGATACACCTCGTCCTCGTGTAAAGTTTTTGAATGGAATATTTTCACATTTGAAGTATTAAATATAGACTAATTAAAAAACTATTACATCCGTAAATCGCGAGATAAATCTAACGAGCCTAATTTGTCCGTCAGTAGCATATGTTTGCTGTAGCAATAGCAATATTGTAGCAATTTATTGTCTAATCACAATCTAACTAGGTTCATTAGATTCGTCTCGCAATTTACAGTCAATTTGTGTAATACGATTTTTTTCGACTATATTTAATACACCATGCATGTATCCAAATATTAATGTGATTGATGTGTAAAAATTTTAACAGGGAACTAGAAAAGGGCCAACAAACGCGTGCATGGGCATCGAATTTCGACGGCCATGAGGTTACCCTTGCCAGCTGAACAATGAATAAGCATGCACACAGATGTTCGTCGCACATGATGGGCAACACGAGATATACATAAACACCCACCCACCGCTCGGAAAAAGCATAGCAAAAACTTCAACGCCCATATAAAAAAAGTCATACATAGGCAGTAGAGAGCACATATATAACCACGATATCTACTGTTTACAAACACAGCGGTGTCCAAAGTTGCGGCGCTGCATTTCATCTAGGCATAATGTAGGTAGCCAGAGAAGTGCAGACTTCGTAATTTTCCTTACGAATCCCGTGAACGGACATGGATGTTTTTGGCAGGCGCAGTAGTTGCGATGGACACTAGGAGAACTACTACTACATACTACATAGTATATATGATCAGAGACAAATTAAGGCCTTCCTCCACCACAGAAAAGGTTTTGCTATCTACAGCGACATGTCACCGCCAAGTTCATCAATGACTTTCTCAAGCTTGAACAACATATCTAGAGAAAGAAAAGCACCGATCAATACCAGAGCGTAAAATGGGGAAGGACTTCATGTACAGGTAACAACTAAAACAAATGCTGGATTCCTGATTAGTATGTATGAGTAATGGAAATGCTGAGAAACCATTGTATGATTCATTTTCTTATGAAGGGGGTACAGCGTTGAGGAAGAGAAAACATACCATTAAAGGAGTCATCAGCCATATATGTCTGCAGACGCAAAACACATGATGTTACTAGATACAAATATTTGACAACAGGAAAAACCAACCAAAAGATTGTTAACAAGAATGGTACCTTTATCCGTGTCATTATGTCACCTGTTAATATAGTGGTATCAATTCCCTCACCAGCATCTATTCCTTTATCAGCAGTCGTTTCTTCTGTGGCAACTGCAACTGCAACTGCAGAAAATTGTTTACATATCAAGGGAGGAAATACATCAATATGAATAAGCTCACAAACGAAGTTGAGGTTATCCTTACCATCATGAGAAGTATCCAGTTCATATACCTGAAAAATTTACAAATATCAACATTCTTAGCAGCGACCGTTTGCATGACTTTCAAATATAGATGCAAACATTACCTCTTGAGGGGCATGATTTGTTGTACCCACTGGATAGGGTTCCTCTGTATCTGATTTACATTCGTGATATTAGGGGGGTAGACTAACGAAATAAAAACAAAGATAGTATGTGAATCTTCATGCGGAATTAGTTTACCTTGTCCATTCTCAGTTGAACAATTTGTCAGCATTTGACTGAAACTAGGAGGGAAACCAGAGTAGCTGTTATTAGTGTTGCTACCACTGAGAGGTTCAATAACAGGCAGGCCTGGTTCCTCATGGTAGCTCGTTGTTGGTGCCTCTATCATGTGATCAGAAGCTTGCTCCTCAAAGCTTGAAGCATCATCAGGCCTAGGCACAGCATAATATGTTAGAAAACAAACACATCTTGCAACATACAAACCTGAAATAGTTCTACCCTTACCTGTGGTGAAGTCCATTAGAAACAATATATTCAGATGCTGATGAATCTTCACACACATAATCACTTCCAGATGGTATGATGTCCATGGTTTCGCATGAACACTCCTTTATATCAAATAAATATATTAAGTTAGTACTTCAAAAACCTTTTACAAAGCAAAAAGAAAACCTAGTTTAATGCTTAATCTTGTTTGCCTGATCTGTCAACAAACATATGAATTTAGCACAGGTATTAATTATCACAAAGGTATCTTGCATTGCTGCAGTCCATATCAACTAAACTTTTGTCAAGAGACACAGTATGTAAACAGCATCTGAAATGCTTTAATCTGGCATCAGTTGGCAATCATTTGGAATATTCAGCTGGCATGCATTGTGTAACAAAATGAAATTTATAGATCCATCAAGGTTTAAATGTAGGAAAAACTTCAGAAAAGCATACTGGAATATTCAGCTGGCATGTATTGTATAACAAAATGAAATTTATAGATCCATCAAGGTTTGAATGTAGGAAAAACTTCAGAAAAACATACTTATGTTGAATACTTGAGAAAAAAAACACTTTTTTTTTATCTACAAATGCAAGTATTGTCGACTTACAACTGCTGGGGATCCTTCAGTACTTAAATAAACTTCATTGTTCCAAAATATTTTTGTATGATGATACGTTTCTTTCCCATTGAATGAAATTCATGGTTTCAACAAAATAATGGTAATTACATTTTTCTAAATTTTTAAACAGGCATGCAAGACGAGGCATCAACAGCTGTCATCATAAAGTTACAAAATGTTCTCATGGAATTCATCGATGTCTCCATCTATCACTTTTAAACATAATAGTGCATGATACTACAGTAGCTGGCTGTATATATCCACATGTGGATATAGAGGCAGGTTGATCCTTTATCTAAAAACTGATACTACAGTAGCATACACTTCAATTGCTAAATATAACAGGATACAGGATCCTGTCTGAAAAAAAAAACAGAATACAGTATCCTAGTGAACATGAAAAGAGAACACAAAGAAACATAAGGCATCCAATGCAAATGGAATGCACATAGGGGCACATAGAGGGACACAGGATTAGCAAAATAACATTTGAATGTATCTGAAAAATAACAGGCTCCATCTTCACACAATTTGAGAAAGACCCTGCATCAAAACTCACCTTCACACAATTTAAGAATGACTCTGCATCACATAGCTGTGGGAAACGAACAGCAAACTTCTGCATCTACATAGACATCGTAAAAATTTCTGCTGTTAGAAAAGTGACCACCAAATTATGTATGCATATATGTACCTCATAGACATTCAAATGGTGATCTATCATTTGTTTCAACTGACCAGTTGGTAGAATCACTCCTTATTCTTATGGTACACCAAGACGTACCTGTTTAGACTTATCACAAAAGCTCGTGAACACCACCCTGCTACCTCTGATGGGGCACTGCGTCACACAAGTAACCTGAGGCCATGAAAAGTTGAGAATCGACACAAAGTGCTCCTCCTGTGCCATGGGAAAGTAGTTCAGTAAGAAAAGGAATACTATGGCAAAACAAAACTAAGGAACCATACAGGAGTTACTAATAAAAACTTAAGAGTACTTTTAAGCATCCACATATGTGAACTGATACAGGATAAAGGACTAGTCACAACATGAAAATGGCAGAGTATTCATAAATAAAGGCCTAAAATTCACCCAAGTGGCAAAACAATCAATAAATCCCAATAGCACAGAGTTCATTTGTCAGTCATGAAACAAAATTCACAATGATCTTTTGCGAGGAAATCTAATCATGCAACAATGAGATAAGTTAACTACCCAATTCTGGACATTCAGTTAGACAAGCCATACCCTCTTATAAATCAAAGACACCAATATAATAAATATTAACTTTCATCAGCCGGAAGGCCTCAGACATGCCAAGCTAGCTTATGCATTCATTAACTCATAACAATCCGTTGAGAAATCTGGAAAGCACAATGAATGGGGCAATACATGTGGCATATATAGGAGAAACTATTTGTCTGCAGAACTTAACAGCAGAAGTAGATATATCACTGATCCAACCATGCATGATAATCGGAAAAACTTAGTGATATATTACAATAACAACAACTATGTAAACTGAGACAATGGAGCATCAACACAAGTTACAGCAGATAAAACAAAGATAGACACCGATGATTAAGGAGAACAACATAGCAAGACAGGCTAATATAACAAAATAGCCTATCTATCGGAACCAAATTCATCAAGAATCAGGCACATCACATGCCCAGAAATTGAACGGAATCGTTTCATATGTTGAGAAATCACAATTGGACCAGGGGCACGCAACTTGCTCAGACACGAAATTGGGACGATAATTGCTGCAAGCAATGACAGATCCCGGTAAAACCCATACAGCACGATACATACAGGTAATGCAAATTATCAAAACCACATGGAAAACCGAAAAAATCCGGGCAATAACACATCCAAGACCATAATTCTGGCAATATTACACAAATTAGTAAATTATACTCGATCAGCCGGTCAGGCACGAACGAGCTCAAGCTTAATGCTTGGGAACCTGCGGTGGTTAAATTTATCGAGGGCAAACCAGGAAAAAAATCAGATTTTAAGAGGGATCAAGCCGCACACTAAAATCAACATCCTCAGTTACGTGTTCTCGAACAAAATTAACCCAGAGCAGACTTCCATTTTTGCCCAAAAAAAAAACCCTCAACCCCAAACCAGGACAACTTTTCCCCAAATTCGCCAAAAAAAAGCAGACACCTAAACGATCTATCGATCACACGAAAAAAAAAACACACGACGCGAGTATAAACAAGGAAGGGGTGAAGGGAGGTGGATTCGGTACGGACGAAGACAACGTCGCCGATGGAGACGGTGAGGACGGGGACCGCGGAGGGGAGGGTGGGGCAGGAGATGCAGAGCGCGGCGGGTGATGACGCGGGGAGCCAGGTGCCTTGGTGGCGCTGGACGCCCCGGGTAATGTGGCGGAGTCCGGGGGGCGGCGGCGCGGAGGGGTCCCGCCGCGGCGTGCCGAAGTAGCGCGCGTACTCCACCTCCCAATTCTGCCTCCGCGGCGGCGCCCCAGCATAGGCGCGCGGACGCGCGGGCACCAGCGCCCTGCTGTCGTCGCCGACGTCCGCCATGGCCACGGCGATGGTGATTGGTGAAGAGGGACCGGGGGGGGGGGGGGGGGGGGGGGGGGGCGGGGGCCGGTGAGGAATGGGGTTTGGCCTTTTGGGGGAGGTGGGGTTTTTATAGCGAAGGTGTGGTGTGAAGAGCGAGCGTGGGTGTAGTGAAATTGAGTCGAGTAGGGGCGTTGCCTGCCTTTTTCCTTCGCCGGGGGAAAGGAAGGATGAGCTGCGCGCTTTGCTGCGTCCGTGACGTGTATCAAGCGTGATTAGGTTTAAGCTGCAGTGACAAATAGGATAGGACTGATCTAACCTAAGATGCGTGTGGTGGGATCGTAGAGTATAGAGTATACACATAATTTATTTTAGATAAAGAATAACTTATTCTGTTTCTCTATGTCTCAAGATCCTTTCGTAGGGTACTTTCTTGGACCGTGGTTAGTATTATATAATGCTTCTTAGCAGGAAAAAGAAGTAAAAAATACACAGGAGGCTCCCGATTTATAGTTACATACATAATTGAAATATAATATTTTGGAGTTGATGCATTATATTTTAGAGTCAATCTTCATGCTGTTCAAATCGAAAAATTGTGCAAACAGACTTGAAAGGATAACATTCCCGAGTGAGAAATAATGGCAAGGCATCATAGGGATAATAAATAAAGATATAAATAAACTGATTATTACATGACGTGTGATTATTATATGATGTTCATACCAGTTGTGGAAGTTTCACAAGGAGTTTCGGTATTAAATTTTATGGCACATCTGCAATTTTACTGATATGGTAGGATCATTATTCGAAGAGAGAAGAAGAAGAGTTTCATAAGATGAGAGAGGAGTTTCATCGAATAACACTCATTTGATTTGGTTATAAAGTTTTCAGTCTTGAGAACCGCGTAATAAAACTATACATCGAGGCTGGTTTTGAAGACAAATTAACACTAAGATAGCGGTGGAGGTCTTCTACCACCCTACCACCCGATCTGACTCTCTTACCTGCAACATGCAAGGGTGGAGCTAGAGAAAAAGAGAGGGGGATGCGGGACTTCATAATACATCTACCAAATTGAAGCAAATATAGTAAAAATCTAGAGATTATAAGTGATTACGAAATTTTTGTAGGTGCAGCCGCACCCACGTCTTCAACGTGGCTACACCCCAAACAGCATGCCTTGTACTACACAAACGAACGACAACCCTACAAAATGGTAGGGAGACACTAACGTCACACATGATGACCCAAGATAAGCTTAGTTTAATCGCCGGCCAGTCCAACACCAAGGCAGCCTGCAAAACGGTCCATGACAGCAGCAAAACGTGAACATGCACGTCAGGCAGCAGAGGACGGTAAAAAAAAATGGCAACACATGGCAACAGCTAATACGTTGAAACGACAGGGTGACACGTGCCTAGTTACGTGAACAGGCACGTCAGGCGGCAGAGAACGGTAAAAAAAAAAGGTTGTAACACATGGCAACAGTTAATACGTTGAAACGACATGGTGACTCTGTTGCCTCCTTTTTCTTTCACGATAAGAAGTTACTTATGCTCGCTGACTCACGAGGGGGCCATGCTGAGCATCTCCGGTGACTAAAGAGCACAGTAGGAGAATTTCTAAACTTGTTCTAAAAGTTTTTAAAAACTTCAAGACTGTGTTGACGCTCGCTACGAACCAATTTTGAGCGTCAATTTGACTAGAAAACTAGGATAACTAGTATACTTAACTTGCATATTCATCCAGAATAATATCGTTTCCATATTCCTCCTAGAGAATTTGTATGGTAGAAAATTGAGCAGAATTCAAATGTAAATAAACATCTCAATCCAAAGCAAGTGGCGTCGATCAATAAGAGCGCACCATTCGGCCTCCCACGGATCAAAGGGTCCACCAGAACATGCAACCGACCTAGGACAGACCCAACTCACGCACAAAAATGACTGTTAACGTTTCCTAGCATAAAAAAATAAATCCGCAAGCGCACGGATACCGTTGTAGCTTTCACCCAGGAGTATTCCAAGGGTATCGTATCCACTGAGGAACGTGTGTACTTTCTCTACGGTTCAGGTTCGTCCAAGGACATCACACCCTCTAGAGGTGAGGGTAGAGAGGTTTCCTAAGGCTGGGTTTCAGAGATAAGATAGAACTGTCCTAGCTGCTTGCTTCGGGCTACTAGCTTCTCACAGAATAAGACTGGTGAGTTCAAGTATTTCGGCAATGGGATATTGTTGGCGCTAAAATCGGCCAGACAGGAATCGGCCGATGGTCTTCAGCGTCGGACACACGACCCGGGAGAATCTGCTTAGCTCCTGTTCGGGTTATCGCCCTGGTGCGGTTCACGCGGCGTGCCAGTCAATCTGACCTGTTGATTGACAAGGAAATAAAGTATTAAATTCCAGGCGCTTCGATCGGCTGGAGTTCCGATCTGTCCTGAGGAGCGCGTCGGCGGCGAATCGGCCGATTTGCTGTAGAGATGATCGGCTATGGATCAGCCGATAATCGCGTAGTAATTGTAAAGAAAACTGCTGGAGCGATCTAAACGATTACTACAGAGGCAACACTTGAAATAGATCTAATCGGCTGTATAATGATAAGCCGAAGAAGAACGATGACGAAGCCGATTATTCTGATTTCAAGCTGGATAACTGGTGATAATACTAGAATAACAGGTAAACTTGCAATTCTAGTAAATATCGATAACTGGTGAATAAATCCAAACGAAACCACAACGATGCGCCCGTAGTTAAAGCTCGGATATTACTCGATAAGCGGAACCTACCAATCGGCCGGAGATCAAGTTGATGCAGCCCTGCCAATCCGTACGAACTCGTGAAAGAAGAAAAGTATTGGCGAAGTCGCCGACTTGAAAGTAAATTACTGAAAAAGTAGAAGTATTGTTGTTGATTGATGTGTTGATGTCTGCAAGGCCCTGACGACTCCTATTTATACCCTAAAACTAGGACTCCTGGTCGATCACGACTTGTTACAATCTTATTTAAAAAACAGGAAAATTACCATATCTATAATAACTTTTAAAGGAAACGGACTCCCGCAGAATCTTCCGCCGCCGTCCCCTAATCCAATCAGGATTCTTTTCAATTGCTCCTTGACCGACTTAGCGTTGCCCTGTTGACCAACTTTTAACCAGGACCCTCCGAAATAATTCCATCCTGGTGGTGCAAGCTGTATCACCAATCGGCCGATTTTCAACTGTTACCTCAATCGGCCGATTCCTTACTGTAGCCTTCAGATCTGCCGCATCGGCCAATCTTCTCCTCCTGACGCCGATTCAACACGTGTCAAAATCTGGCGTCAACACATGCCCCCCAGTTTCGGAGTAAAACATAACTTTTTCTTTGAAACTCTTTCTTTAATCCTTTCCTCCGAAACGGGCGCAGTAAAATCTCCTTCCGTTCCGCGGCACAATGATTGCAATTTCCTCGGACCGAGCGCGCGAAACGACTGCTCCTCTGGAATTCGTGTAGACGGCGCGGTAAAAATACCATCTTTGCCCTCGCTCTCCTGATTTTTCTTAAGTACTGGCCTTCTCTGTCTACTCTTCCCCACAAATCTAGCATTCTCTCCCAACGAACCACTGTTCGTCTTCCTCCAAGCTCTCTAGATCTCCAAGCGCTCCCCCCTTTCCGGCGATCTCATCCGCGGCCTGCTCCAACCCCCAATGGCGTCACCATCGGCGACCGCTCCATCCACGGAGGCTCCATCGGCAACTCCTTCGGCGGCGGCGGCCCAATCGGCGGCTTTCCCAGCAGTTCCATCGGCGACAATGATTTCCATCTCAGAGGTAAATGTTCGAAATTTTTCCCTTTTCGCTTTTCTACTGCTTCAGCACTTTCCGGATTCTTTCTCAGTTTCTTCCCCTTTTCCCTTTTTTAGGCACTTAGGCACCGAATTACCATTCCACTCTCAGAATCTTCTGACCTCATCTGTTTGGGCCCTATGGGGAACCCCGATCCAACGGACCTGATCAGCCTAGAAACTCATAGAATCCCTTTTAAGCAATCATCCATGGATTTAGATCACTGGGTAGGCACTTTCAGATCCTGGCCAAACGAAACCCCCGGGTGGAGAGAATGGTACCAGAGGGTGGCCAGATCCTGGAAGGTTCAGTGGGAGGAACAAAAAATCGGCCAATGTATAGACTTATCTCTATCTCAGATGGAAAGAAACGAACCTCTGGTCATGGCAGCCTCTTATTTTTGGTCTGATGCACTTAATGCATTCCTTTTCGGACATGGACCTATGACCCCGACCGTGGCCGATGTTCTGCTGTTGACCGGCCTCGATGTCTCCTCCGCCGATACCCCTTTCAATTATCTGTTCAAGCCATCACATCGGCTAGAGACCAAAGGAATCGGAGGGTGGAAAGGGTATATTAGCAAAAACATGAAGACCGGGACAGTCTCACAGAGGGAACATACTGCCTTTTTGATGATGTGGCTGGAAAAGCATTTCTTCTGTGGGAGAGCAGTTGGCCCCTCTTCAAACACCCAAGCTTTAGCAGAGGCTTTGTCACAAGGATCGGCCATCCCCCTTGGAAAACATTTGCTGGGATCGGCCTATTACCTGATGCACCAAATCGGCACCAAGCTGTCGAAGGGGGAGCCGATCGGGAACCCTGATGGTCCCTGGTGGTTCATCACCCTCTGGCTCAATTTACACATGAGCAAGGTCTCTCAGCAACGGATAGAGACCAAAACCTTCCCCAATATTGAGTCAGAGGAGAGCCCATCAGTCCGACGCCGCTGCAGATCTTTTGGAGAAGCGGTATCGGCCTTCCCCGGCTGCCAGTTTACTGCTACCCGCACAGCTGAGTACTTCAGATGCTTTTATAATGGCCTTAGTGAAGAGACCATCAGCTGGCACCCATATCAAGCAGTAGAGCCGATTTTCAAATTACCCATAAGCTACGACTTCTCCACCCATACTTTTGACAGAGAGCTTATGGATGTCTTGATCAAGCCGGGGATTCTGCCAGCCAATTTCTTCTCAGGAAAGGATTCTCCCACCTATGAGTTCTACAACCCATCGGCTGCGGCAAGGCAACTGGGTTTTGGCCAACTGCCGATTCGGGTCTACTTCGCCGGTCAGGCGAAATTCAGACATGGTCTAACCTCAAGTCTTGATTACAGTCGGTTGTGTGATCTAGTACCCGATTCCAGTACTATTGATCTGAATAATTGGTCAGTTGTCTCTTTCGCCACCCAGCAATTCAAATTATGGTGGGCAGAATGGAAGCAACACCTTTTCTGTAAATCCCCATCGTCTTACTGCAACATTCTGGACCCAGAGAACATTGATCCAAATGCAGCGGTATGTCCTTTTTCCTCAGCCGATTCCAATGTTATTTCTTTCCACATTATCATCTCGTTATTAACTCATGTTCACTTCCTTAGTCTGAAAGCCATGTCCCTCCGATGCGGTGCCGAAGCGGCCGGCCGATAGATAGTCATCACCAATACACACCATATCCACTTATCGGCTTCCATGCTCCAACCGTCAAGGATATCTCTACTGGCCGATCGAAATGGGCACCGAAAAGGCCAACATTAAAGATAACCAGCCGTCGAGTGCGAGCTCACATCGGATCGGCCAATCAGACGGCAATAGCATCGGCTGAGGTTCCTCGTATCGGATTGGCCGACCAGATGGTAATGGCATCGGCCGAGACTCCCCGTATCGGATCGGCCGATCAAGTGGCGGTGACAACGGCCGAGACTTGAATCCCTTTACCCTTGCCGGTTGTCGAGATGGCCGATCCCCGAGTCACTGCCGAAGTCAGGGCAGCTGCAGCATCGCTATTAGTAGAAGCTGTTCAGGTAATCTTACTTATCTCATATATCCTTCAAATCTTCTACTGTCATTAACTCTCTTCTTCTGCCAGGCTGCACAAGCTATTCCACCATAATCTCCGCAGCAATCAGCTACGTCCCAAGTAGGAGCCGAAACTCTAGCAGCTCCTATCATCGAGGTAAATGATCTCTTACCTTGGTCTCTTAACTTTCAGAAAACTTAACCGATCTTGATGCAGGCCGACTTGGGCATGATAACTACAACCCCACGACAGGCATCGGCCGGGAGATCCACAGAGGCATGGCAAATTTCTCACACCGTCTTATCCCAATTTCCCATTGCATACTCACAGGATTTTCTTTTATATCCTTTTCAGGAAGCTGGTCCAAGCGGAGCACTAATAATCGTTGAATCTTCCTCCTCCGACGAGCCGACTGCACCAGCCCCTGAGACAAGGGAAACGCTTCCACCGGCGCAGGCAAGAGAAATTCGCTTTAAAGAGGTAACAAACTTACCATTAGAATCAGCCGATTTCTTTTTACTTCCTGCCTACCCTTCACTTTATTTCCTCACAGGAGCAAGACACCCCCAATAACAACATCTTCTCCTTTGCCGTCTCCCTGCCTGACGACGAGGAAATTGCTTCACACCCAATTCCATCGAGCTCCACCTCCGACGATGTCTGCACCAAGCTTGAAAGCATGCGCACTCTCCTTCAAGATGACATCAGCCGATTGGTAGAAGATGCGTCGCCGATTCGACGACTTTTCAACGAGATCAAAGGTCGAATCCCGAAAGAAGTATCAGAAAATTTAGCGCATGCTGCCTATATAGAGCACATGCATATTCCGGTTTCCAGGGCGCTGCGCCACATGGCCGATCGTGCTCAGATGGCAAAAACTCAGGAGGAGGTCGATTCATACAAGCATCGGACTCAGGAAGTACACCACAAGATCAATTTCCTCGAAAGCTGCCGTCTGGATATTGTCGGCGTGATAGATCGGCGGAAACGAAGAAGAGCAGAGCTGGCCAAGGAGATGGAACAGATAACCAAAGAAATAGCCGCTGAAGAAAAGAAACTCCAAGAACTCCCATCCATCATCACTGAGCTGAAGCAAGAGAGACAGCATCTGGCCCGTGAAACGATAAGGCTTTGTCGCCGTGTGTCAGAAGTCCCAGGATCGGCCGATGATGATCAGAGAGTACTAGATTCGGCCGATCAAATTAGACGACAAGCTATTGTAGCCATAGATGCTTTCCTTGGGTTGTAAAGAACATTGTAAACATTTATTACTCCTTCAATGTTACTGCGCCGATTTGGTTTTGAACTGCTTCTTCAGTCAACTTTGCATTTATGTATGTCTTTACTCCGATAGGACGTGTCTCACCATCCATCTACCTCTCCTTCCTTTATAAGTGGACCATTCACCATCTCCAGAGGCATACACATCACTTATCTTCTCTTCCTCCTTTACTGTCCCAAACTGAACGGCAAGATGTCTTCTTCGTCTTCTTCATCTTCTTCCTCTGTCAACCAGGTATGAACTTCTCTTCTGCCTTTCTCCTAAGCATTTCAATCGCTCTGATGTTGGGTAACCCCTTTTATCTCTGTTTAGCCGAAACGTCCCAGCCCTGGTCTAGAACGAGCGATAGAAGTCATACATTCAGAAGAGCCACTATCACAGGCAGACAGAGATCTGATAAGAGCTCATGCTGAGGAACTCAGAGATCATGTCCCCGCTGGTGTCCAGGAATACTGAGACCTTATAGATGCTCACTTTTTGGTCCGCAAGCGACCATCTTCTGGAAAAAATCCTCCACTTCCTTGTAAAGCTAAAATCGAAGTTGCCATGGAAGATCTGGAGGAGAAGAAGACCCGCCTGCTGATAGAACTTTGAAACCAAGCTGAAACTGGAGCCACTGCAGAGGACCCGAAGGAGAAAAGGCTCAGCCTTATGACAGAACTTGGTCGCATCGAGAGAGAAATCCAGCGTAGGCGTAATCAGTAGACATATTGGTATTTTTATTCTAAGGGCGACTTGTACCATGTCGGCCATGTACTCTGTCATTTTCATCCAATAATGAATCCCAATGTTCTCTTCACCAGATGTGTAGACAAAAACCGATGAGAAATCGGCCATGTTATCTTGATATATTTTGTTGCAAGTTATGCATCTACCCAAATGCTTGGATAGTACCTCTTCAGATATCGTCCGTTTAAAGCTCTTGGGAATTCCTCCCCTTCGACGGTCTCCAGAATATATGCATTCCCAGGGGCACATCGGCCGATTCTATACGGCCCTTCCCAAGTGGGTGACCATTTACCGAATTTGGGATCTTTGGATCCTATTGGCGGCACTAACTTCCACACCAAATCTCCCTAAGAGAACTGTTTAACTTTGACCTTTTTGTCATACCATCTGGCCACCCTTTTCTTTTTTTTCTTCTATACTAATCAGAGCTCTCAACCGTAAACCTGCCGAATCGTCAAGTTCATCTTTCATGAGAAAGGAATAGTCATCGGCCGTTAGCTGATCTGGTAACGATATACGTCTTGACCCTGTCCTTATCTCCCATGGCAAGACCGCCTCAAGACCATAAACCAACTGATAAGGGGATATTTTAGTGGCTCCATGACAAGCCATCCTATATGCCCATAAAGATTCAGCCAAAGACATATGCCACTTCTTGGGTTGGTCTTCTATTTTCCTCTTGATTAGTTTGATTATCCCTTTATTAGACGATTCTGCTTGGCCATTGGCTTGAGCATAGTATGGAGAAGAGTTTAATAATTTAATCCCCATATCGGCGGCGAACTCTCCGAATTCTCCAGAAGTAAACATTGTTCCTTGGTCAGTTGTGATGGTTTGAGGAATACCAAATCGATAGATAATATGGCTTTTAACAAATTCAATCGTATCGGCCGATGTCACATTCCTTAAAGGAATTGCCTCCACCCACTTAGTAAAATAATATGTAGCCACCAATATGAACTTATGCCCTTTGCTTGATGGAGGGTGAATCTGTCCGATGAGATCTATTCCCCAACCTCTGAACGGCCACGGCTTAATTATTGGATTCATAGCTGATGCTGGCGCGCGCTGTACATTACCAAACTTCTGACAGTCTTGGCATCCTTTGTAATACTTGAAACAATCTTCAAGAATAGTTGGCCAATAATATCCATTGTTCCGGTTCATCCATTTCATTTTGTGAGCCGATTGATGAGCTCCACACACGCCCTCATGGATTTCTCCCATCGGAACCTTTGCCTCTTCTGTTCCCAGGCATTTGAGAAGAACTCCATCAATCGTCCGATGAAATAAATCATCCTCAAGCAACACATATTTTGTAGCTTGAAAACGTACTCGCCGATCCACTTTTTGGGATGGATTTTTCAAGTAATCGGCGATTTCCTTTCGCCAGTCATCGGCAGCGAGCTCTAGCATCATCGCTCCCTGAATCGGCCAATACCCGGAGGCATGTTGGGCCAGCCTGTTGGCCTCTTCATTATAATTTCTGGGGATATGCTCAATTATTGCAGTCTTGAATTATTTTAAAAGCTGAAGGCAATCGTCATAATAAATCCTCAAGATATCATCCTTGCACTCAGATCGCCCCGTTAATTGATCCACAATGAGCATGGAATCTCCAAAAATTTCAACTGCATCAGCTTTGACTTCCTTTAATAATTGTATGCCTTTCAGAACGGCTCGATATTCCGCCTGATTATTAGTTGCGGAAGCTTCTATCGGCAGAGAGAAATCATAACTTGCCCCTCGAGGCGACACAAGAACAATGCTGATTCCTGATCCGACCCCACACGAACAACCATCAAAATATAGAGTCCATGGAACTGGTTCAACAGCGGCGATTTCTGGTCCACAATGCTGAACTACGAAATCGACCATCACTTGACCTTTGACGGCTTTGGCCGATTCGTACCTTAAGTCGAATTCTGACAAAGCCAGGATCCATTTTCCAATCCGTCCTTTCAAAATCGGCAACGATAGCATATACTTCACCACATCATCCTTGCACACGACTATGCATTCTGCCGATAACAAATAGTGCCTGAGCTTGGTACATGAGAAGTATAAACACAAGCATAGTCGCTCCACCGAGGAATATCTTGTTTCGGCGTCTAAGAGTCTTCTGCTGACGTAGTATACCACTCGTTCTTTCCCTTCAAACTCCTGTATCAACGCTGATCCAATAGCTTGTTCATCAGCCGATAAATATAACTTGAACGGCTTACCAGGCTGTGGTGGAACCAATACCGGAGGTGAAACCAGATACTGCTTGATATTCTCCAGTGCCTTGCGCTGTCCTTCTCCCCATATGAATTCCTGGTCGGGCTTTAATTTCAACAGAGGGGTAAAAGCCTGAATACGTCCTGACAGGTTGGATATGAATCTTCTGATAAAATTGACCTTGCCGATGAGGGACTGTAGCTCAGTTTTATTTTGTAGGGCCACCACTTTGTTGATGGCGTCTATGGTCTTGCGGTTGACTTCTATCCCGCGCTCATGGACCATGAATCCTAAGAATTGCCCAGCCGATACACCAAATGCACACTTGTTTGGGTTCATCTTCAACCCATGTTTCCTTGTGCACTCCAGTACTTCTTGTAAATCGGCCAGATGCTCTTGGTGACCTTTTGACTTGACCACGACGTCATCTATATAAATTTCCACCGATGAACCAATGAGCTTGTGGAAGATGTAATTCATGGCCCGTTGATACGTAGCACCGGCGTTCTTCAACCCAAAAGTCATAACAACCCATTCAAATAAACCAAGATGACCTGGGCACCTGAAAGCCGTTTTCGAGATATCTTCTTCGGCCATTAATATCTGATTGTACCCTGCATTCCCATCCATGAAACTTATGACTTTGTGTCCTGCGGCAGCATCTACCATGATATCGGCCGTTGGCATCGGATATCCATCCATTGGCGTAGCCTGATTTAAGTTCCTAAAATCGATGCACACACGTAACTTTCCGTTCTTCTTGTATACGGGCACAATATTAGAAATCCATTCGGCGTAGCGGCACTGCCGAATAAATCCTGCTTTGATTAATTTTGTAATTTCGGCCTTTATATCAGGTAGAATCTTGGGGTTACACCGTCGTGCAGGTTGCTGATATGGCCGATATCCTGATTTTATAGGTAACCGGTGTTCAACAATAGACCGTTCTAGTCCTGGCA
Source organism: Panicum miliaceum (assembly GCA_032594955.1). Taxonomy (NCBI): domain Eukaryota; kingdom Viridiplantae; phylum Streptophyta; class Magnoliopsida; order Poales; family Poaceae; genus Panicum; species Panicum miliaceum. The sequence goes on from CM064062.1 coordinate 23,987,395, forward strand.
TCTCATGATATTCCCAATCAAAGCAATCCTTGAACTCTTTTAATAAACTTGTCAATTTACATTTGTACTCAGGATCCAAATTAGCACTAATGTACGTCGGCCTTGATTTGCTGCTATCTCCCAAATCTACCATCTCCAATAAATCGGCCGACGTAAACCCATGCCCAAGCTTCCCATCTTCTCGGACGAGCTGATCCATTTATTCTGAATCTTCAGAGCCGACTGCTTGGATCGGCTGTAGACCGAAATCGGACACTTTCAGGAAGTCAGTGTCCCAAGTCCTGCCAGATATACATTTAACGTGCTCGCAGCTCCACTGTTGCGTGTCGGCCGCTGCAACGCTGTAGACGGAATCGGCAGTGACTATCTCTGTGCTGTCGCCGACCCATTGCACAAGGCATTGATGCATTGTAGATGGGACACAGCAGTTTGCGTGTATCCAGTCACGACCAAGCAGCATGTTGTAGGACCCCTTGCCATTAATAACGAAAAAAGTGGTAGGGAGGGTCTTACTGCCGATGGTGAGGTCGACGCAGAGCGCTCCACGGGCGGGAGACACGTTGCCTTCAAAATCCTTCAGCATCATGTCCGTCTTGGTGAGGTCTTCATCGCCCTTGCCTAGCTTGCGGAGCATGGCATACGGCATGATGTTAACTGCAGCGCCTCCATCTACCAGTAATCTGGTGACGGGTCTTCCGTCAACATAGCCTTTGAGAAACAGCGCTTTAAGATGCTGCCGTTTTTCTTCTTCTGGTTTCTCAAACGTAGCCGTCATCGGCTCCAACACTAGTTGCGCCATCTGTTCTTCCTCCGTTCTTGTTGCTTCATCTCGATCGTTGGGCGCCATGAATTCCATCGGCAGTATGAACACCATATCGATCTCGGCTGCCAATTCTTGGTTGTTTGCTTCTTGATCATTTTTCTTTGGGCACCACATCCGAGACTTAACATTTCTTTTCTCTGGCACCTGCCTCTGCTCTTCTTCTTGATGCTCCCACTGGCGTAGGTGTTGGATTCTCCGTTTCTGGGATCTGGATATGCCATCGGGAGACCACCTGTGATTTGCTGGTTTGGCCGATGATCTAGCGTGTTCCCAATCTGGTTCTCTTCCTAGGGGATTTTCATCCGACACCCTGTCATCGGCCATCTCTTCCAGCCGATCGTACACGCTGATCCTGCCCCCCAGTCCATCTTGTTGGTCGATCTTGCTTTTTGACCGGTGGTACTGGTCAACTCTGCCCCCCAGCCGATCATGCACCGAAACACGCTGTTCCTCTCGTCCGCGCCGATTTCTGCTGATCGGTTCTGATCCTCTGTCCCTAGAGTGTGGCTTCGGGCGATCGTTGCAACTCAATCCGTTACACTCCGGACAGTTATCGGCAGACGGCAATCTGATGTCGTTCTCCCAGCAATGGATGAAGAATGGACATTGCCAGTGATCTTCATGCCGGCGTATCATCTCTTCCTGGTATCTTGATTGTTCTTGCTGCTGCCGGTACTTACTGAGTAAGAACTGGGAGGTGACGGGCTTGCGTGGTCGTTCTGGCCCCCGCCTGTTCCTTTTGATTTCTTCTGTCGTGATCTGCCTCCTGGGATCGACGGCGCCGCCCTTCCTCGCCGATTCTGATGTCAGCACCTTGGTTTGACATGAATTTCCTCCAGTGTCAACCATGTTGGCCGGGAAGGGATGCTGATCTATCTTCATCGGTTTTGCCGATTTAGCTGGGGTTTCAAATTTAAGCCTCCCTTGCTCGATGGCCGATTGTATCTGCTGACGGAAGACTTTGCATTCATTTGTATCATGAGAAGTGGCGTTGTGCCACTTGCAGTACTTCATCTTCTTAAGTTGATCGGCCGAAGGGATGGTGTGATGCTGAGATAGCTTAATCTGTCCTTCCTGAAGCAATAAATCGAAAATTTTATCGGCCTTTGACGTGTCAAAGGCGAATGTCTCTGGCTCCTTCTTCCCAAAAGGGCATGATATCGGTTTTTTTTTCCCTTTGACCCATTCTGCCAGGCCGATTTCCTCTTCCCCATCGGATTTAGGTCCTTCCAAGTAAGCCACCTTCTTTTGGAAATTCCTCCGCTATTCAAACGGTCGGACCTCTTGCCCTGACAATCGGTAGACGATTTGGCTCAGGCTTTAAAACTCTTGGGCATCATATCATTCTTTGATTTGTGGCAAGAGGCCTTGGAAAGCGATATCGGCCAACTGTGCATCGGTCAGAGCCAGACTGTAACATTTGTTCCTGACTTCTCTGAACCTCTGTATATATCCCATCACCGGTTCATCGCTCCTCTGCCTGAGGCTGGTCAAATCCGAGAGCTTCATCTCGTGTACTCCTGCGTAGAAGTACTTGTGGAACTGTTTCTCCAAATCGGCCCATGTAACAATAGAATTTGGCGGCAAGGTGGTGAACCACTGGAAGGCCGATCCGGACAGAGACGATGAAAACAAACGCACCCTCAGAGCATCTTGCGTGGCAGCCTCCCCGCACGGGATGATGAATCGGTTGATATGCTCCACAGTGGATGTATCGTCCGTCCCTGAAAACTTGGTGAAATCCGGAACTTTGTAGCGGTGTGGGAACGGCAGCAAGTCATAGGCCGATGGATATGGCGTCTTGTAGGTTTAAGTTTATACTTTTGGCTTCAATCCAAACTGGTCCTGGATTACTTCTGCTATTCTTGCCGTCCAGTCCACCTGCTGCTGATGAACAGCTGTTCGTGGTGCGGGCATGTGCTGAAGAGCTGGCACGGCTGGGTGATGAATCGGCGAACTTTGCTAAGCGGCCGATAGTTGATGGCGAAGTGAATCCGCCCCCCCCCCCATCGTATGTCATCGTTGGCGCCGTGCCTCTGAATGCTTCTACAGCGCTTGCCCCCTTGCCGATTTCTGATGAGATCGGCTGATACTGGGGGACCGTCGGCCGGACGGCCGATTGGTGTGGCACCTAGATTGAATAACTCCCGTATCCGTTCGTTGGCTCGGGAAAATACATCGTCGCCGCTGTATCTTGGAGACGCTGGGGGCAATGGAGAGTTGTACCCCTCGCGTTGCGTCAATATCGGCTGAGGAGCCGATTGGGACGTGTATGGTAGGCTTCTGGCTGGCAGAGTGGTTGGCAGGGCATATGCTGGTCCCTGATAGCCTTGGACTGCTCCGCTGGCCAGAGAGCTGACGACGGCGTTATACACCGTGTTGGTCATCACTGAGGATTGGTCGATGAATGCCTGATAAACGGATTGTTGGATCATCTCTGACATCTTGCCCGAGTCCTCAACAATGGTGATGTGGCGGGGAGCTAGAATAGGAGTCTTCTTGACAGCCTCCCCGCTTCTGGTACGACTGAACGACTGGAGGTACATCTTCTTGTAATCTTCTAGATGCTTGACCAATTCTTCCCTCTGGTCGTCCTTGAGATCCGCTTCTGTGACCTCAATGATGTTACTGTCGGAGATTTCTGTGTTCTTCAACATATCAGATCTTGGATTGGTCCCACCGGGCGTGCCAGAAGTGTGTTGGCGCTAAAATCGGCCAGACAGGAATCGGCCGATGGTCTTCAGCGTCGGACACAGGACCCGGGAGAATCTGCTTAGCTCCTGTTCGGGTTATCGCCCTGGTGCGGTTCCCACGGCGTGCCAGTCAATCTGACCTGTTGATTGACAAGGAAATAAAGTATTAAATTCCAGGCGCTTCGATCGGCTGGAGTTCCGATCTGTCCTGAGGAGCGCGTCGGCGGCGAATCGGCCGATTTGCTGTATAGATGATCGGCTATGGATCAGCCGATAATCGCGTAGTAATTGTAAAGAAAACTGCTGGAGCGATCTAAACGATTACTACAGAGGCAGCACTTGAAATAGATCTAATCGGCTGTATAATGATAAGCCGAAGAAGAACGATGACGAAGCCGATTATTCTGATTTCAAGCTGGATAACTGGTGATAATACTAGAATAACAGGTAAACTTGCAATTCTAGTAAATATCGATAACTGGTGAATAAATCCAAACGAAACCACAGCGATGCGCCCGTAGTTAAAGCTCGGATATTACTCGATAAGCGGAACCTACCAATCGGCCGGAGATCAAGTTGATGCAGCCCTGCCAATCCGTACGAACTCGTGAAAGAAGAAAAGTATTGGCGAAGTCGCCGACTTGAAAGTAAATTACTGAAAAAGTAGAAGTATTGTTGTTGATTGATGTGTTGATGTCTGCAAGGCCCTGACGACTCCTATTTATACCCTAAAACTAGGACTCCTGGTCGATCACGACTTGTTACAATCTTATTTAAAAAACAGGAAAATTACCATATCTATAATAACTTTTAAAGGAAACGGACTCCCGCAGAATCTTCCAACGCCGTCCCCTAATCCAATCAGGATTCTTTTCAATTGCTCCTTGACCGACTTAGCGTTTCCCTGTTGACCAACTTTTGACCAGGACCCTCCGAAATAATTCCATCCTGGTGGTGCAAGCTGTATCACCAATCGGCCGATTTTCAACTGTTACCTCAATCGGCCGATTCCTTACTGTAGCCTTCAGATCTGCCGCATCGGCCAATCTTCTCCTCCTGACGCCGATTCAACACGTGTCAAAATCTGGCGTCAACAGATATACCCGAACGGGGAGGGTTCCGCTGGATAGATAGGGCTGTCACCACTTGCTACCTACGTCATCTAACCTTGGGATATACCACAACCAACAGGTAAGTCTAGTCTAGACACCACATCTACACTATCGTTACTACTCTAGCCTATGGTCTTAAACTAGAGCACCCACTATAAACTAGTGAACTACTGATCCAGCTAAGCAACTAAAGAGCTAGAACTCTAACTTAACTAAGAAACTAAGCACATAAGAAAGTATGAACACTTACTTTGATTGACAAGCATCCGTCGAGGTACAAGTTGGAGAATAGTGCCGACAAACCCGGCACTTCCCCAAACTCCTCCCCACTCTCTCCATAACTCTAATCACCTCTAGAGATGAGCTAAAGCTCATGAAAATAAGAGAAACTCCAAAAGAGAGTTGAGAGGGATGTGAATGTGTGTTTTCTTTAGAAGCACCCCCCTTATATTTAGAGGGGTGAGTGAGGGGTGTTTCTACCGTGCAATGCGCCGAGGCCTGCCCAAACCGACTTAAGCAACCAATTAGGAGGCGCCACGTCGAAGCAGAAGGTCGGTTGCCTCCTCCCTGGGTCGGCCGACCTGGTTAGGTCGGCCGAACTAGGCCTGGCCCAGTTCAGCTCCTCCTTTGGCCACGTGGATCGCAAGTGGGTCCTAAGGCCCTTGGCAGGTGAGTGGGCCCTGGTTGAGTCTGGTTTCTTGTCTTGTTGGGCCTTTTTTGCTCTTGCCTTGCCAATTTGCGTATTCTGGAATTACGCCTTGAATCTTAGTTGCTCATTTCCTACAATTTCGTCTCGTAATTGCCTGCATACAGAGATCGACCAGCATGTGTGGAATTCATTAGATAAAGCCCTATTCTAGTGTTGATCTTTGGATAAATGTTGCTTTTATGCAGGTTTTGATGGTCAAAAAGTGATCCGTATCGAGCATCAACAAGATCCCCCACACTTGGCCCTTTGCTCGTCCTCAAGTGAAGGTGACAGAACCAAGGCAGAACGGTTGCTCTAGTAAGGTTCCTGCATAAAAGTTATTCTAAACCCTTACCTTTGTTCACGAACCTTGAAGTGTCTACCAATATGCTATAGGCGATTGAATAATGGAATGATGATGACTTATGTATCCTCTTCTGCTCACCTGCTGACCTTGGGATGTTTTTGAAAGATTTTTGAAAAAGAAAATAATCCATGGTCTTACCTTCGTGCAGCACTCTCAGTCACTCATTTATTTGTTTAGCTCAGAACTGTAACCCTCTCTCCTTTGTGTAAAGCTGAAGTGGAGCTCGGTGGGAGGTATATGAAGGCGCTCTTGAAGGTACATCTTCTGCAACATCAAAGGTTGGATCCACGCAGATTCTGTATCATTTACCTGTTTGATCAAGAGAGTGCACATGTGGCCGATGTGAACTCTTTTGGTATTGATCTTCTTCCACTCTTCTTTCCATCTTTTTCCTCCTTTTTTGGGTCATGTTTCTTTTGCATGCCATCTTTTGTTTCTCTCTCTTTTTTTAGGGGAATAATTGGAGAGCGATCATATACCTTTTGAGGACACTTTATTAACGACATCGGACGATAGTTCGTGCGCGTGCCTCTCGATCAAACACATAAAGAAACACATCTCGCTCAGGTCACAACATTTGATAGAGCTCAATGTAACAACAAGGCGCTTTTATGTGGGTTTTTTTTCTCATTGTTAAGTAATTGCATATGGCTGTGGTAGGTAGAAGGATAAACAGACCATGGGATAGTTTTGTTTTTAGTTAAAAAGAAATTCCCAAGTTTAGCAAGAGAAACAGGTAGAGAAACTTTCATCAAAACCATATCTCATCAAACAACAACTTTAGCATTATGGGTTCCCTAACTGGTGGTTCACAAACTCAAGCATGGTAAAAAATAAAATTTATGCATGAATCACCCAGCGGCACGGCGGGTTCTCATGAGTTAAACCATTTTAGATTAGGCAGTTTTAATAGCATGTGAAAAGCTTAGAGAACAGGGAGAAAATGAGTGAGGGTGTGCAAACTGTGAGTCGAGAACGAGGCGGTGTTGAATATTCACTTGCATACGAGTCCGTCCTGCGGTGCGCGTGAGTCGTGGGGGCGTGTAACTGGATGTAGCGAGGATCTCCCCCACACTTGTTTTTGAATATGTCTTTATTCAATCAAAGCAAAAAGTAGAATCCAAAGGGGCTCTGCCGGCATTAACACCGGGGAGCCAAAGTTTGAATTATTCAAAGCAAATGGGGCGCTTACAATGGAACAAAATGAGATGAAGCAAACTAATCGAAAGAAATAAACCTGATCCTAGCGCTCGACTAAACTTAACTAAGGAAGATCTAAACTAGTATAGGTTTTCCCGTCCTATCGCCGTGTAGAGGCGCTTGAGCCTAGAGCTCAGGCCACGGCGAAAAATGCGGAGGTCGTTGTGGAGCTCCTCGACCTCTAGCTTCCGCTCAGCTAGCTGATCCTTGAACCGCCTGTTCTCCAGGAGAAGCTCTCTGACCATAACCGTGAGGTCATCTAGTGTGAGCTCGTGAGGGACTTCTTCATTGCTACTATCAAAGTAGCCTCCGGTTCTCTTTGTTGCAGGCTGTGACCGGTGTTGCGTGACTCGCTCTGGGGGAACCTGCTGCTCTGACTCCTTCCCCTTGGCAGCACGTGAAGGGGTGAACACCGGAATCTGGTCCTCCCGCCGCGGGCTCTTGGGCTCTGTCGTGAGAGGTGCAGATGCCCCGGGCATGCTGTTCTCCTTTGGCTTCTGCTGCGCTCCCGACTTCCGCTGAGTTGGAGCCCCCTTTGGTGGTCATTGGTACGGACTTGGGGCCCGAGCCCTTGTCTTCTGGCTTCTGTGGCGAGGTAGAGTGCGCCATCGAACGGGGGCGCGAGGGGTCACGGCTCTGGTTCGGCTGACCTGGGGGGTCGGCCGACCCAAGGTTGGCCCCCCTCAGCCCCCCGTTGCGCACCACGGAAGGTGCCACTGCCAGGCTGCCACCGTGAGTGCGTGGACTTCTTCGACCTCCGGCTCGACCATAATTGGAGAGTTTGGACTATTAGCTGGTGTTGGGGCTACCATTAGGTGGTCAGTGGTGTCGGAGTTGACGAACGGGATGATCTCCTTGCCAGCCATGGGGGGTTTCAAGTGGTGCAGATGGGATCTGAAGGTGGAGAGGTGAAGATCTGGAAAGAGGTCGAGAGGAGGAGGAAGGGTTTTCATGGGAGAAGGAAAAGGGAAGAAACCCTATTTTCTGCCGTCGAAAACACCCGAGGCAACCAGATCTCAAGCTAGAACGCGAGGATGGCTTGGCCTGCCAAGGATGGGCTGCTGGGGCTGCCACCTTGGTTCGGCCGACCTAGGTAGGTCGGTCGACCTGGGCTTGGCCCAGCTGGCCTCCTGTCTTTTCTGGATAGTAGTGGGAAGAGTCTAGGAAGTTTATACAAGTGGCTTACCTTAGTGTATGTCCTATAGAGCCTTTAATCAAGTATATGGTCGTGTTGAACAAGTTCAATCATGTCTATATCTTCATCTATAGCTATATCGTGATCTAAAAATAATTTTAGATGATGTCCATTTACCTTGTGAATGTTACCTTCATCATCTTGGATTGTTATGGCTCCATGTGTTGATGTGTCGATGACGAGGTAAGGCCCCATCCACTTGCTTCTCAACTTCCTGTGGCCGAAAAGTTTTACCCTGGAACTGAAAAGTAATACCTTATCTTCGAGTGTGAAGACTTTTGGCTTTAGCCTCTTATCTTGTCATCTTTTGGTTCTTTCTTTGTATAGTGCAGCACTGTGGTAGGCTTTGTCTCTCCACTCATCCAATTCTAATATCTGCCTCTTCCTATGCTCTCCCGCTAGATCCAAGTCCATGTTCCATCTTCGGATAGCCCAATGTGCTCTATGCTCCAACCCGACGGGTAGGTGACACGTCTTCCCATAGACAAGTTGATAGGGTGACATACCAATGGGAGTCTTGTAAGCCGTGCGATATGCCCATAATGCATCCGCTAGCTTAGGCTTCCATTGTTTACCCATCTCATTAATTTTCTTCTGTAGAATATTCTTGATTTGCTTATTCGATGTTTCTGCCTGACCACTTGTCTGAGGGTGATACGGGGTTGCGATGTTGCGCATCGTCCTGAGTTCCTTGAGGAAGCTTCGGAAGGCCGCATCGATGAAATGCGATCCTCCGTCACTAATCACCATCCGGGGTGTCCTGAATCTTGGAAAGATTACCTCTTGAAACATTCTCCGGGCGTGCTTTGCATCGGCAGCCTTGCATGGCATTGCTCTACCCATTTGGAGACATAATCCACAGCGACCAAGATATACTCACAGCCATGGGACTTCGGGAAGGGTCCCATATAGTCAATGCCCCATACGTCAAAAAGCTCCACTTGAAGTTTATATATGAGAGGCATGGCGTCGCGAGCTGAGATTCCTCCGTGTTTCTGACAATTGGGATACCTTCGAATGAAATCCTTGGTGTCTTCATACATAGTTGGCCAACAGAAACCACTTTGCCACATTTTCGCTTGAGTGCAAAACACACCATAGTGCCCTCCATATGGTGCTGCATGGCATTTCTCAATAATCTTGATCCCTTCTGCTGTGGGGACACATCTTCGGAGTAATCCATCTGCACAGACTCTGTAGAGGTATGGCTCATCCCATAGGTGTCGTCTGCTCTCAAACACTAGCTTCTTCTTGTTCTCCCCAGGTGGTACGTACCCTGAAACCATAAAATTGACAATATTTGCATACTAGGGGTTCGAAGCCGTTACCTTGAGTAGCATGTTGTCCCGGAGGAAATCATTTATCGGCAGTTCCTGCGTGTTAGTGATAATCATACGTGACAAATGATCTACAACCGAATTTTCTACTCCCTCTTTATCTTTAATTTCTAAATCAAACTCCTGGAGTAGAAGGATCCACCTTATGAGCCTTGGCTTCACATCTTTCTTAGTGAGAAGGTACTTCAGAGCTGCATGGTCAGTGTATACAATAACCTTTGCACCCACTAAGTAAGATCTAAACTTATCTATAGCAAAGACAACTTCCAGGAGTTCCTTTTCAGTTGTGGCATAGTTGAGCTGAGCTCCTGTTAGTGTCTTGCTCGCATAGGCGATCGCGTGATGCTTCTTGTCCTTAGTTTGCTCAAGTACACTCCCCACCGCATAATTGCTAGCATCACACATGATCTCAAAGGGAAGCTTCCAATCTGGGGGTTGAATGATTGGAGCTGAGATGAGTGCCTTTTTGAGTGTGTGAAAGGCTGTTAGGCACTCATCATCGAATTGGAAAGGGGTGTCCTTAGCTAGCAGGTTTGTGAGGGGTCTAGCAATATGGGAGAAATTAGCTATGAAGCGCTGGTAAAACCCTGCATGTCCTAAGAAGCTTCGGATTCCTTTCACATTGGTGGGAGGCGGAAGTCGTTCAATGACCTCGATTTTTTCCTTGTCCAACTCGATTCCTCCCTCGGAGATGAGGTGTTCGAGAACAATGCCCTCACGGACCATGAAGTGGCACTTTTCCCAATTTAGCACCAGATCCTTCTCTTGGCATCTTTGCAAGACCCTATCCAAATTTTCGAGGCAATGATCGAAGGTCTTACCGTAAATCGAGAAGTCATCCATGAAGACTTTCATAATTTCTTCAATCATGTCCGAAAAGATGGACATCATGCACCTTTGGAACGAAGCGGGCGCATTACACAACCCGAATGGCATTTGTCGGTATGCGTAGGTTCCATAGGGGCATGTGAACGTAGTCTTGCTTTGGTCGTTGGGATGGATTGGGATTTGATGAAAACCAGAATAGCCATCAAGGAAACAGAAGTAGGAATGCTTTGCTAACCTTTCGAGCATCTCGTCGATGAAGGGAAGCGGGAAGTGATCCTTCTTTGTAGCCTTGTTGAGCTTCCTGTAGTTGATGCACATTCTCCATCCCGTGACGGTGCATTGTGGAATCAGCTCATTCTTGCTATTCTCCACGACCGTCATACCTCCTTTCTTGGGTTACCTGTACTGGGCTCACCCACTCACTATACGGGCGTGTAGGAGTTTCATGAGCTCCTTCTTCACCACGACATGCATCTCATTGTTCAACCAGCGTTGAGGCTCCTTGGAGGGTGCCATAGCAGGATCTATGGGAATGCGATGAGTGCAAAGAGTAGGGCTAATGCCCTTGAGGTCTTGGATGGCGTAACCGAGAACAGCTCGATGCTTTTCTAAGACAGTGATGAACTTTGATGTCTCTTCTTCTGAGAGTTTGTCACTGATGATCATGGGAGCTTCTATATCGCTATTTAGGAAGGCATACCGATGGACAGAAGGTAATGGCTTGAGCTCAACTGGAGGTCAGGCTGGAACCTCAAATTCTGTGAACTCCAAGACTTCATAGGAATCTTTCTCTTCTTGGATGAACTCTTCAGCTTCCTGTTCGAGGGCCATTTCTGATGAATCTAGAGGATTTGTGTCCAGCACCTCCTCAATTGGCTCTACTATGGGGAAAGCCTCTGCCACTGAATTCACCGATCGAATGATAGGAACAGCGAGGGTTTCCTTCCCCAATTTTATGTTAAGGGCTCCCGAATTTAGCACACATGTGAGAAGCTTTTCGATTGGGTGGCCGATGACAATTTCGAAGTTAAGAGCTTCGAACACGTGGAAATCTAGATTTACCATAACATCATTGTGTCGTGCTGACACCTGCTGTAGTACCCCATGAGTTATCACAGAGGAACCTAATGAACTTCTAAGGGTTCTACCTGTTGGAGCTAAAGGTACGCCACCCAGGTGGGCGGACGCAAAGTTATGTGACATTACGTTGGCTCCAACAGCGGGGTTGTAAAGAGCGTTCACCTCTTGGTCCTTGATGCGGCAGCGGATGAGAGAAGAAGGGTGGCTAATTTGAATGGGTGATGAGCTCGACTCTCCTTCTATCAACCATTCGCTGCTCATTATGGCTGTCAACTCCTTGATAGTCTCTAAAAGGCAGTTCTTTTCGTATGGTTCTAAAGGAGTGACCGGGACTGGTGGTCGCTTCTGGCATAGATACTTCGAGGTGTTGCCAAGATCTTCAATGAGATCCTCCTCGAATCCATGCTCAAATTCCGGAAGTAGAGGGTCCTCTACCTCAGGTTTTTCCGATTCTAGTTCAAGAAGAGATACAGGAGTCGAATCTAAAGGTTAGAGTTCTACGGGCTTGGATTCGGCTGCCCTAGTTTCCTCTTGGGGTACCTCTTGTTCTACCTGAGGTGGTTCCCGGTAAGAGACGTAGGAAGTTCTCTATAATATTTTAGTGAGGATTTCTCTTCCTTCGACTGAGGTCTTGTATAAGAATGAACCTCTGGCTGTGTCATTGAGGTATTGTGCATCATCCTTGTTCAGTCCCGCATACAAGTGTTGAAGTAACAAATGGTCGGGTAAAGACAAGTCGGGACCGGATTGAACTAGAAGAGAAAATCTGGCCCACGCTGCACCAAGGGATTCCCCTTCGTTTTGATGGAAAGTCAGAATCTCTGCTCGTAAAGCGCTGGTACGAGTGATCAGAAAGTATCTGAGACAAAATTGATCTCGCAACTTCTTCCACTCCTTGTTTGCAAGTCTTACGTCAAACGTGTACCATTGCTTCGCCTCTCCTACTAGAGAAAAGGGAAACAACTTCCACTTCAGAGTCTCATGTGCCATGCCTGAAATTTTCAGACACGAGCACAATAGCTCGAATTCACGCAGATGATAGTAGGGATTTTCATCCCCCCATCCTGAAAAGGTACTTTCCTGAACTTTGCTTATGAATCTGGAGGGAATTTTGTAACGAGGTGAAAGAATTGGATCAGATAAAGAGGCTGGTTCGCAAAATTCACTCTTGGCTGCGGAGAGCTGAAACAAGGATAGATGCTCCATGGGTAGCGGGGGTAGAGATAGAATCAAAGAAAAGAAAAGGATACTTGGGTGAGCTAGGTTCAAAGAGAAAATAGCAACTATTCCCCGGCGACGGCGCCAGAAAGCTTGTTGACGTTTCCTAGCGTCACAAAAATAAATCTGCAAGCACACGGATACCGTTGTAGCTTTCACCCAGGAGTATTCCAAGGGTATCGTATCCACTGAGGAACGTGTGTACTTTCTCTACGGTTCAGGTTCATCCAAGGACACCACACCCGCTAGAGGTGACGGTAGATAGGTTTCCTAAGGCTGGTTTTCAGAGATAAGATAGAACTATCCTAGCTGCTTGCTTTGGTCTACTAGCTTCTCAAAGAATAAGACTGGTGAGTTCTAGTATTTCGGCACTAGGATATTGTAACACCCAAACATATAGGAGCTAAAATTTTAAAAGTATTTTATAAGAGTCACAAAATAAAATTGTGCATGCATCTTTATTTCTTTTCTTCTTCAATTCTTTCTTTCAGCCAGCCCAATTCTTCTCTTCTCCTTCTTCTCTTTTTTCCGCGGCCCAGCTCAGCAGCCAATCCGCTCACCCGACCCTTTCTTTCACTGACAGCTGGGACCCATGTGTCGGTGTCTTCTTTCTTATTTCCTTTCTTCTTCCTCTGCTCCGTATCGCTCCCGCTCCTCTATTTCCTTTCTCCGCCGCGACAGCAGGCGTGCCGCGCCGTCGTCCACGCCCCTTCTCCTTCCTTCTTCCTTCCTCACCCCGAGTCCGAATCGACTCCGCGCCGTCGCCGCGTCTCTCTTTCCTTCCCAGCGATGCAGGCTTACCTTACTAGCCGCAGTTCCGCCCTTTCCTTTGCAAGAGCCGCCGCCTTCCTTATTCCCGGCCACTCCGCCCCTATAAAATCCCGCCGGAGCCCCGCTTTGCAACCAGAGCCATCCTCAAACCTTTTCCTCAACTCAGCATCGTCGCACGCCGCTGGAAGTCGCACACAGGAGGATCGCCGCCGCCCCGTTACGCCGCATCTCTGTCGACTCGCCGTTCCGCAGCTTCTCCGCCCTCATCAACTCTCGCCAGAGCTCCGCGAGTTGGTGAGCATCAAGCCGCACCAGATTCTCCTCTCTCCTTTGCTCCGCCGCAAACCTGATTTCTCGCTGGACCCCTGTTTCCGCCCGCCGCCGTGACCGCCAGTTTACAGCCGCCGCACAGCCATCCCGTGACCACCCTCACCTTTGCCGTGCCGCCCACTCACTTCCCGGCATAAACTCAGCTTGAATCGAGCCCCGGAACACCGTATTCGGTGAAGCTCCGGCCGTCCGCCGCCGCACTCGCTCGCCGCCGACGCGCGGGTACTAATTCTAGAAAAGTTAGGGGTCGGGATAGAAAAAGAAAGGGCTCAACTCTAATTATTTTTCTACTGTTCTGGACTGCGGGTTGATTCCTGGAAAACCTAGGGGTCTTTCTGCAAGAGTTTCGGGGACGGCTAAGGTCGGGTGAATCTGGTCCGTTGGATCAGAATCAGGCGGCGGGTCGGGCGAATCGGCGGAGTAAGGGTCGGGCGAATCGGCGGAGTAAGGGTCGGGTAAATCGGCAGTGTAAAGTGAAGGTCGGGCAAATCGGAGCCCTTTCTTTTTCTATCCCGACCCCTAACTTTTCTAGAATTAGTACCCGCCATCCAGAACCTCTAGTTTTGCACTCAGACCCTCTGTACAAGGTTTAATTATGTTTTAGCCCTAATTGCTTCAGATTTAGCCCCTGGAAGTTCAAAACTCTCGCAGTTAGGTCCCTGAATCACTGTTTTAGCCATATCTTCATTGTTTCAACTCCGATTTCAGCGATTCTTGCGCTCATGCGATCCTTGCATCATGAACTACAACTTTAGTATCTTTTTAATTTCTGTTTGTATTGTTTCTTATTTGTTTGTGTATGCTTGTTTGTGTGATCGCGTAGACAATGTGACGTTCGAGCCAAATCAAGAGCAAGCTTACGAGGAAGAGAACCAGCAGCTATTTGAAGAAGGCAAGTGGATTTCCCCCTCTGCATATTCTATTTGAACCCATCAACAGCATGATAATTCACTTTACTTTAATGTTGCTTGCATAAACTTGATGGGTTACCTATACTAAGGACATACCTAGTCTTTTACCTCAAACCTTGAAACACCTGGGTTTACTATTTATGTTAGGTAGTTACGCTTAGTTGCAAACTTTGGGATTGGTATTGGTTTACTCTTATGACAATGTTGATCCCGTTTCATATTGTTGTTATCGCGTAATATCAAGATCAACTTTGTTTAATGGGAACATGGAGAACAACCCAAGAAAACAGTGCAACCACAAAGTCATATGGCTCTGACCTTAGCCAATTAATTAGATGTGTAGTTTGCTGGTGGCCTTACCGAAAGGGCAAGGAGGGGGTCGGTGATAGGGGTCATAGCCCGGTCCTCTTGGGGTAGCTGCCTTTGCTAAGGAGCTGACCATTAGGGAGGTTTATGGACCACGCCGCTACTGAAACTCTAGCGGGCTGCCTAGCTCTCGGCATGTCTTTGTAAAGGCTTCGTAGAGTACCCTCGCCAATCACCTCGGAAGTGTTTAAGGGCCTTGCAAACCCGGGCGACTCAGGGGAACACGATTTGTGGGTAAAGTGTACAACCTCTGCAGAGTGTAAAACTGTTATAACAGCCGTACTCACGGTTAAGAGTGGCTTGGACCCTCACATGATAATGAAACTTGAAGATTAATTAATTTGTGGTTCATGGATTATGTTGTTGTTGATGGTACCGTTATGTTTTTACTAAAGTGGGTTGGTATAAACTTAAACCTAGATAATAGGTGTTTGTTAATAAATAATTGACCAACTAAAAGCAACCGCTGCTGCAAACCCTAGCCTATCCTTGATGGCCTTGCATTTTCACCCCACTTGCTGAGTACCAACCATAAGAGTACTCACCCTTGCCCCCCTGCTGTTCAGAAGAGAACTTTGAAGAGGAGCACTTCGATGACTTTGAGGAGTTCTAGGTCCTGCGTTCACCAGTAATCGCCTGTGAAAGACGGAGTTGTTGCAGACTTCGTATAGGGTATAACGGTTAATCGTTTAAAGACATTTGTGTCTCTTTTACACGGAGTGTAATATTGTTAAATACATTATTTAGTAACATTTCGAGCATTGTCTTTGATATATTACACTTTCCGTCTACCATATGTGTGTGAACATGATCCTGGCACACATATGAGATGCATCTGGTTCTTTCTAGAATCGGGTGTGACAGATATACCCGAACAGGGACGGTTCCGCTGGATAGACAGGGCTGTCATCACTTGCTACCTACCTCATCTAACCATGGGATATACCACAAACAACAGGTAAGTCTAGTCTAGACACCACGTCTACACTATCTTACTACTCTAGCCTGTGGACTTAAACTAGAGCACCCACTATAAACTAGTGAACTACTGATCCATCTAAGCAACTAAAGAGCTAGAACTACCAATTAGGAGGCGCCACATCGAAGGAGAAGGTCGGTTGCTTCCTCCTTGGGTCGGTCGACCTGGGTAGGTCGGCCGAACCAGGCCTAGCCCGGTTCAGCTCCTCTTTTGGCCATGTGGGTTGCAATTGGGTCCTAAGGCCCTTGGCAGGTGAGTGGGCCCTGGTTTAGTCTGGCTTCTTATCGTGTTGGGCCTCTTTTGCTCTTGCCTTGCCAGTTTGCGCATTCTGGAATTATGCCTTGAAACTTAGTTGCTCATTTCTTGCAATTTCATCCCGTAATCGCCTGCATACAGAGATCGACCAGCACTGGTGGAGTTTTTTAGATAAAGCCCTATTCTAGTGTTGATCTTTGGATAAATGTTGCTTTTATGCAGGTTTTGACGATCGAAAAATGGTCCGTATCGAGCGTCAACAGTGACCAGGCTCACGTGTCAACCTGCCAGCGAAGGCTGAGGTCGGTTGGTGGCCAGGCTGGTTCGGCCGAACCAAGCCTGATGCCACCGACTTACTGCTGCACGTGGAGGCTCCCCATTGGTTCTCCATGTCGGTTCTAGGTGATTGCTGCCGAGCATCCCCTTACTCACCCCTATAAATACAAGGGGGGTGCTACTAATGAAGACACACCTGAAGTTGCTCTCTCTCAATTTTCTCTCTTACTTGGTCTTTAGGATAGTGGATTTTAGGTGAAGTAGCTCTTCTTCCGGTTCCCGAGGTTGCCTAGGAGTGTTCGGTATGGGTTCTAATCTTCCTCTCCTTTGTAATATTCGGAATTCCTTAATAGAGTTATCTTTTAGCTTAGCGTATTCATGTAGTGTATGTTCTATGTATTCAGACATGTATGCCATGCTTAGTTTATATTTATACCTTATATCTCGCATGATTAGATGTGGTAAGACATCTAGGCTACAACAACGGTTCCAATATTCATATGTTTGCACTAATGATATCCGCGCGGGGCATTAGAGTATCGCTTATTACCGTAGATGCAGTTTCTAGGTTAATTAGTGTTGCTGGATGTGGCTCTAACCCATGGTTAGATGAGGTAGGCGGCAGGCCATCGTAATCCTCCCCGTTCGGGTAGTAGTTATAGGAGGTACATAAAATAGCCGAGAAGATTGGTGGCTCCTCTATCAGTCTTGCGGTTCTCCCGGTAGTGCCTAGAGGCCTAGAGCCCGGTCCTAATCGTGTGTATGTGTATAAGTGCATAGTATAGACTGTATGCTTAGATAGGAGTACATAAGACCCTAAATTAGCTTTCTTCTTCCTTTCTCCCTTCCTGTAGTCTTTGCATAGAGTTTGAGCTTAAGTAACTTCTGTGTCACACTACCTCTCTATCCATATATTATCTTACCCCTGTTTATGCAAATGAATACCCATGATAGAACTAATATATTCCAATAACCGCTGCCTTCCCTACGAAAATATAAATACAACCCTGTACTCATAGATAAAATACTACAACGGCATTCCGTGCGCTTGCGGATCATACATTTTTGGCGCCTTTGCTAGGAACACCTATCCTAGTGATGACGCTATGAAATGCCAACAAACATTTTTGGCGTCGTTGCCGGGGAAGGCATTGGTTAAAAGAATAGAATAAGTTGTTGATGAAACTATAAAATGGTGTTCAATTATCTAAAGAGGCTAACTTGGCTTTGTTTTCTCCTTTGTGTGAAGACAGGGTAGTGTATGACTGGTTTCGATCTGCCGTAAAATTTCACTTAGAATTCGGAGTCACTATCGAGAAGAGTTCGACCTCGTATCGTGCCTCCTCAGATTTCACTCTCTACAGCCAAAACAGTCAATATCGCGCCATCAACTTCCAAAGCCATGGCATAGAAGACACTCTATGAATTTTCTGCTCCTTCGGCTGAGAATGTCCCAATCAGGCCAACTGTTACCACTCAAGCTGAAAATTTCAAGATCAAGACGGGCTAATTACGATGGTGTAGGCCAATCCATTCTGTGGCAAGGCCAATGAGGATGCTAATGCACATCTCCAACAATTCCTGGAACTCTGCAGTACTTTTGTCCTTAAGGGAGTCACTCAAGATGCAATCCGACTCCGTCTATTTCCATTTTCTCTTCTGGTGAAGGCAAAACAGTGGTTCTACAACGATTCCAACAACCCATGATCATATCGACACTGCTACAGGTGGTGCTTTCTTCTCACTAACCGTTGATGTTGGTGTTTTACCGCCAAGCCCACCAAGGGATACCCTCGAGGTGGTAGGTTGTAGGTAGGGTGTCGCTGAGTGCGTAATACCCTACGTCCTGTGTGGTTTGTATTGCCTTGAAGGTGTGTGTATGTTTTGGAGGGGTCCCTACCCGCCCTTATATAATCTGGGGGGACAAGGTTATATGGAAGTCCTAGCCGAGGACGGTCCGAGGAGTCCTAAGCGAGTACCACTTGGGTAGTTTCCTTACGTCCTACTAGTCCTAGCTCTATACGACTAGTTAAAATGAGGATAAGGTATGGCCCATGCGCCATCCCCTACTACAGGAATATGTACGCCAAGTGTGCAGTCCCGCTACCCCAGGTCCGACAAGCCCGGAAGCTCTTTGTAGCTGAGTACTGCAGACTTCTGAGTACTCGTGAAAGGTGTCTTCAGGTCCCCGCCGTGTCCCGTTGAGAAGGTGTCTTTCGAGTACTTCCTTGGCTGCATCAAGGCTGTGAGGTGCTCAAGCCTCGAGTATTTTTCAAGTCTTCTTTTATATGGGGTGCAATGAACTCGCACTCCATATGGAGTAGCCCCCGAGCCTTAGGTTGAATCGAAGAATCAGGCTGTCTTGAATCTTCCATCTGTATCTTTCAAGAATTTTTGAAAAATAAGCCATCGATGACACGTATCCCGCAGCCCCCAAGCCTTTAATCCAAATTCCAAGGTTTGGAAAAAATGATCTAAAAAGTCGTGGCATAGAATGTGTGTTTTTTATGATCGATCTGATGATTTTTTGGGTTAATTGGTTTTGAAATTCGAATAGCCCAAAATCTCGAGAGTCTATCCCTAAGAAAATGGCTAGTTCATATAACTTCCTCAAAAAGCCTTTGAAAAATCCACCCAAATTGGAACGTTATCCCGAGAAAGTCGCTTCGACTTCCAAAGGAAAAATGGGTACCGCTGGCTATAAATAACCCCGCGGTGACCCTTAGGGTTTACACCTCAGTTGTTGTTGCTTTGACCGTAGTCAAAATAGATTTGCTCCACCAAGAACCCTAGCCGCTGCCGCCGCGCCTAAATCGACCACCCCGCAACCAAATTGAGAGCCCAGAGTAGCATAGGTCGCCGCTTCCCATCTTCCTCCACACCCGAGTGATCTCCACAGGGCATGCGCACGAAGCTGCCCGTGACATTTCGCCAAAAAATGCCGAGGAAGACTACCACAAAGCGTGGGAAGAAAAGGGAAAATGAAGGCCGGGAGGAGTCATCGCCGCCGGCGAAGGTCGCCAAGACGGCGACGGATGGCGTTTGGAGGGCCTCATCTTGCCGGGAGAAAGACCTTCTCTGGCTTGTCGCCGAGTGGCTTCTGCAAGAGAAGGATGTGGTGCAGTGGCGGCCCGCCGGTGTCAATACATCCCCATGGGAGCTTTGTCGAGCGCGGTTTAGCCTTGCCTACTTCTGACTTCTTCCGTGGCATTCTTGGTTATTACAAAATCAAGCTTTACCACCTCACCCCCAACTCTGTTTTGCACATGTCGATTTTTGTGCATCTTTGCGAGGCATTCCTTGGAATTCGCCCGCAATTCCATCTCTTCCGTCACCTTTTCCGTTTCAAGCCCCAGCCAGATGAACGCAACCCCGCACTAGTCGGGGGAGCCGGGCTACAATTCCATAACGAGGAGGTGTACCTCAAGTTCACAACCCCGACTAGCCTGTCCGGGTGGCACGAGCAGTGGTTCTACAACGGGAACCACAAGCCGAGCCTGCCTGGGCGGGATAACGCCCCGCCCCAGCTCCAAGAATGTTGGCTGGAGAAGTTGTCAGAGGAGGAGAGTCGCGACATCCCTGAGTTGATGAAGCGGATCAAGGCCCTAAAGGACAAGGGCGTCACTGGGGAGTCAGTGGTGTACTCATTCTTCGAGCGGCGCATCCAGCCGTTCCAGCAACAGGTTCACCTTAGGTTCGAGTACCAGGGGATCCAGGACCCATCGTGGATGGCAAAGGATGTGCCCTCGAACGAAGAAATCATGCGCCGGGTGACTCACATGTTTACGGGGGTGTACTCGGAGCTCTTCATTCCGAAGCTGTTTAGCTCGGACAACTCACCGGACCTGGTAAGTAATTACTCGAGTACCTTTCATTGGTGTAGTCACTTTGCTTTGCCATGTATTAATGGCTTTGCTTGAATGTAGGCCGACTTGGAATGGTTCATGTCCGACCCACCTGAGCTGGTCTTTGAAGAGCCGGCCGAGAACCTGCCCGCCATGAGGGCTGCGAAAGATGCCGTAGTGAGCCCGCCGCGCCAGCAACGAGTAGCGACGCGCAAGCGGAGGGCTGCTTCCATAGTCGATACATCGACAAGTCGCCAGACACCGTAAGTAGCCATGGTACCTTAAGTGCTTTAGCTTACTTAATGTTTGCGAGTACTTCATCTTGTAGTACTTGTAGTGGCACTGAAGAGAACCCCGAGCCCCCAAGGCAAAAACCGGGGAGAGGACTCTAGCATCGGGGCAATCGCCACCCCCGACTACCAAGCTGGCCTCCCCCAGCCCAAAGAGCAAAACCGCGCCCTAAGGGCTGGCGCTACCCAAAGTTATCCCCCTCAGGAAGGCTTCAAGGTTAGTAGCCGAGCTAGGCATGTTGTAAGTCTTGCACTAGTATCAAGTACCGACAGAATCGTGCAGGAAGAAAGAAACTTCTGGGGTGGCAGACTCTGGCAATGCCCAGGTGGAGAATGCTCCCGGGTCGTCCGGAGGAAAAGATCTCGAGCACCCAGAGCTCTCCAAACACCCTGGAGTGACGCCGGGAACGCAAGCCCCCGAGACTGTTCCCAAGCCAGCCCCCGAGGACGACACTCAGACTGTCCAAAGGACGGTCGCGAGTACTCTGGGCCAGCAGGAGTTCTCAGATAGCTTGCAGCAGTAGGATGTCCCGAAGATCTCCCGAGCACAACAACAACAAGAAGTCGAGGAAGGAGAAGTCCCCCGATCGAACGCTGAACTATTTGAGGATCCATTGCTTGAGTCGGAGAGATCCTCGCTCATGCTCGATCTTGGTCGCCACTTCATGGAGTACACCCAGGTATGTAGTAGAGTATTCTTCTAGGCTTGCTATCCTGTTGGTGAAGTATATTGACTTGTTTGTTGCTATTGTGCAGAGCCTCATCGGGCACTCCAGGGAGAAGTTGGAGCTGCTGCAACATATCGGTGATGTGTTGCCGCAAACTCATAAGGCGGAGGACGACCTTGAGGCGGAGAAAGCCAAGAACACCAAGCTCCTGGAAGAACTCACGGCCTTGAGGACTTCTCACCGGGACGCTATGATAGACATGCAGTGGAAGCATGATCTGGCCATCCGGAAGGTCAAGGACTTGACTGCCCAGAAAGAGAGTAAGTAGTCTCCTCTTGATGCCCGAGTAGTGTTGTCTGGTGGCCTTTCTTCTGAGTTGCATATGTGTACTTTTGCCTAGAGTATGCTCGAATTAAGAGAGCTCTGACTGACTGAAAGTGTGACATATATCAACTTATAGAAGAGAAGGAACAACCGCAGAAAGCTTTGGAGGAGCTCCAACTCAAGTACTCGAATCTTGATGAGGAGGAAAAGACTATGATCCGCCAACTCAAGGATGCTGACAAGCAGCTTAGGTCGGATATGGAGCGGATCCAGTCACTGAACCGTGATAAGGAATGCCAGCAGAAGGAACTAGACCAGCTCGGGACTACAGCCTACCAGCTGGTCGAGTACGTCCACCCTTCGATAGACGGACGCTCGCTGGTGCACCGCCTGGTCGATGCTCCTGCTAGTATTGTAGGGTATGCATCATGCACTGCTAAGTTGCCGCTCACCCATAGTCTGACCCTCACCGAAGAGTAGTTCACGGAGTACCGTAGCGAGGTACAAAGAGTTGCTCACGAGATAGTCGATGACCTTAATCTGTTCTGAGCTTGAACTGTGTGTGTTTTGTGGTTAAAACAACAATTGTTTATGTAATATATTTAAGCTTTTGGCTGATTTTTTTTGTTATGCTGGCTCATAGGGTAGCACGTATAAATGTAATTAAGCTTTTGAGTACGTTAGTACTAGTGTGAAGTTACCCTGAAAGCAATGTTTCAACTGGTAAACTCAGTACTAGATGGTACTTTGGTAATAGTTTTGTTCGTAAAAACCTCTGTTTGTAGGCGTGAGGAACTTTTCGACTTTACCCTAAAGGACCTTAGACCCATAGCTTAACTAAGCAATGTGGGAAGGTAGTCGGAAAAAATGCTTGACGCGTGTAAGAGGATAGCCTGTAGGCTTGTGAAAGATAATCGTGACAGAAAGTACTCGTAGAGTAGCCCCCAAGTGTTTTCTGAGGATTATAGTTAGCGTATTGGTGCGACTCGTGGCTACAGCCCCCCGTGTTTGCTCAATGTTGCTAAGAGAAGAATCAGACAGTAGTCGTTTAGGGAATCGAAACAACTATGTATTATTGAACTGTGCTATGCTACAACTGACAAGTTTTGTACATGTTTCTTAAGCATAGAAACGGCGTAGGTGCTCGATGTTCCACGAGTTTGGAACTTCTTGGTTGTTGGGGTACTGTAGTCGATACGACCCTGGCCTTGTGACCTTCGTGATGACGAAGGGTCCTTCCCATCTAGAGTTGAGTTTGTGAAGCCCAGTCTCGTCTTGGATGCAGCGTAGGACCAGATCACCGACGTTGAAGGATCTTTCTTGGACGTTGCGGTCATGATACCGTCGGACACCTTGTAGATATCAAGCTGATCGAAGTAAGGCATTGCATCTGACTTCTTTGGCACAGTCGAGTTCCAAGTGCCTTGCCTCATCATCTTCTCCTTCCTCGTACATCCCAGTATGGGTGATTCCCACATGATATCTGCTGGGAGGATCGCTTCTGACCCATAGACAAGAAAGAAAGGTGACTGTGCTGTGGCTTTACTCGGTTGAGTACGAAGCCCCTAGACGACTGTGGGTAACTCATGGATCCACTTGCCTCCCTTTTTGCTATTCTCATTGTAGAGTCTCTTCTTGAGTCCATCAAGGATCAAGCCATTAGCACGTTCCACCTGGCCATTTGCCCGCAGATGAGCCACCGAAACATACTAGACCTCAATGCCACTTCTTTCGCAGAACTCCCAGAGCTCATGCTATGTGAAGTTTGATACCAGATCAGTGATGATTGTATGAGGGAAACCAAAACGATGGAGTATGTCACAGATGAATGTGACTACTCCGTCTGTAGTTAGTGTTGTGATTGGCTTGTACTCGATCCACTTAGTGAACTTGTCGATTGCCACCGACTCGTGGGTGAAACTTCCTGACGCTATTGTCAATGGACCGATCATGTCGAGGCCCTAGCAAGCAAACGACAAAGAAGGTGGTATGGTGGTCAGCCTGTGGGCTGGAACATGAGCTTGTTTACCGAAGAATTGACAGTTGGTGCACCGACGAACGATTTCTTTGGCGTGTCCCAAAGCCGTAGGCCAATAGAACCCGGACCTGAAAGCCTTCCCGACTAGTGTACGGGAGGTTGCATGATTTCCCCACGCGCCCTCATGAATTTCTTCAAAGATTTCCTGCCCTTCTGTAGTAGTCACACACTTCATGAGTACCCCTGATGCTGATCCTCGCTTGTAGAGCTTATCTCCCACCAGAACGTAACCCTTGCTTCGCCTGACTAGTCGGATAGCCTCGGCACTCTTAGGATCGATGTTGAGGGGTAATTTCTTATCCTTGATCAAGTCGATGAAATTCGGACGTCAGTCCACATCAATCATGCAGACCTCTCAACTAGGCTCCACAGGGCCCTGGTCGATAGTGCAAGGCTCTATTCTTGGAATAGAGGGATGGTGGAGTTCATGAACGAAGACTTCAGCCGGAACTTTGGCTTGTTCAGAGCCAAGCTTGGAGAGTACGTCAGCCCCAACGTTATTGTTGCGGAGTACGTGACGAATCTCCAATCCCGAGAACTTGTTCTCGAGTTTTCGGATTTCCACAATGTATGAGTCCATGGTTTTCTTGTTGGTGTCCCACTCTTTGTTGACAAGTTGAACCACCAGCAGGGAGTCGCCAAAGACGAGTAGTCGCTTGATGCCAAGAGAGACAGCCAGAAGTAGCCCATGCAGTAGTGCCTCGTACTCGGCTTTGTTGTTGAAGACCTTAAATAGTATCTGAAATACGCATTTAAGCTCCTCACCAGTTGGACTGATGAAGAGTACTCCTGCGCCACCGCCTTCGAGCTTGAGGGAACCATCGAAGTACATGACCCAATGCTCTGGCTGGTTAGCTGGAATTGGTACTTGGTTTTCTTGCCACTCTGCCAAGAAATCGACTAGAGCTTGCGACTTGATGGCGGTGCGTGGGTTGAAGTCGATGTTGATAGCTCCCAATTCCACTGCCCACCATCCCGGCTGTGGAGTATATCCGCTAATGGGAAGTCAGTGAAAACTAAGATCTTGTACTTGTTGAAATAGTGGCAGAGCTTCCAAGAGGTGATGAGTATAGCGTAGAGAAGTTTCTGAATTTATGGGTAACGAATCTTCGATTCAGAAAGGACTTCGCTAATGAAATACATTGGCCGCTGCACGCCAAATGCATGGCCCTCCTCATTGCGCTCGAACATGATAGTCGTGCTGACTACGTGGGTAGTCGCAGCTATGTAGAGTAGCAGGTTCTCGCCTGGATTTGGAGCTGTGAGGATGGGGGCGATTGGAGCTGACGCTTAAGGTCCTCCAATGCCTGCGTCGCTTCCTTGGTCTAGTCGAAATTGTCCTGCCTTTTGAGTAGCTTGAAAAAGGGGAGGCCCCGTTCTCCAAGTCGAGAGATGAATCTGTTTAGCGCCGCCATAAAGCCGGTGAGCTTCTCCACGTCTTTGATCTTCTGCGGAGCCCCCATGTTTGTTATGGCGGTGATCTTTTCAAGGTTAGCCTCAATTCCTCGATGACTGACAATGAAACCAAGGAGTTTTCCCTGAGGTACTCCAAAGATGCACTTAGTCGGGTTGAGCTTCCACCGAAATTTTTGCAAGCTGTTGAAGGTTTCTTCGAGACCAGAGATGAACTCACCTGGATTTCAGGTCTTGATGACCACGTTGTAACACCCAAAAATATAGGAAATAAAATTTTTAATTTTTTTTATAAAAGACACAAAATAAAATTATGCATGCATCTCTCTCTCTTTCTCTTCTCCCACTTTCTTTCAGCCCAGCCCAGAATCCCTCCTCTTTTCTTTCAGCCCGGCCCAAATCCTTCTCTCCTCCTCTTCTATTTCTTTTCTCCTCTCCCCGCGGCCCAACTCAGCCGGCCCAAACTGCCTTATCCTCCCTCACCTCTCTCTCATCGACGCGCTGGACCCACCTGTCGGCGCCCTCTCTTCCTTTCCTTTCTTCTTCCTCCCGCTCCCCTCTTTCCTTTTTCCACCGCAACAGCAGACGCGTCGCCCGTCGCCGTCGTCCGCACCTCCCTCCCCTTTCCTTTTCTTCCTCACCCCAAATCCAGTTCACGCCCGCGCTGTCGCCCGCGTCTCCTCCTTCCTTCCCAGTGACGCTGGCCTGCCATAATGGCCGCAGTACCTGCCCCTTTCCTTCGCAGGCCGCCGCGTGAGCCGCCGCCTTCCTTTCCCCAACCGCTCCGCCTCCTCCCCTACCCTATAAAACCCACGCCGGAGCCCCGCTTTGCACCCAGAGCCGTCGTCAGCCTCTTCTTCTACTCTGCACCGTCGCACGCCGCTGGAAATCACTCACCCGAGGAATGCCGCCGCCCCGTGTCGCACCCCTCTGTCGACTCGTCGTCCCTCTGTTTCTCCAACGACTACAACCCTCGCCGGAGTTCCGCGAGGTGATGAGCACCAAGCTGCCCCCATTTCCCCCCTCTCTCTCGCTCTATCGCGGCCCCAATTGCTCGCTGGAGCTCTGTCTCCGCCCGCCGCCGTGGCCGCTGGTCTACGGTCACCGCACGACCATCCCGTGACCCCCACCACTTTCGCCGTGCCGCCCTCTATCTCCCCGGTCTAACCCCAGCCTGAACCGAGCCCCGGAACACCGGATTCGGTGAACTCCGGCCGTCCACCGCCGCACTCGCTCACCGCCGACGCCTAGCGCTGCCTAACTGATTCGCCCGACCCTTTACTCCGCCGGGTCGACCCGAGCAGACCCTCGTCCTGCCGCCCGATCTAGATCTCATGGCCAGAACAAATCAGAGCCGCGCACGAGCGGCCGCCTTTGCCCGACCCTTACCCTGCCGCTGATTCTGATCCAACGGATCAGATTCGCCCGACCCTAGCCGTCCCCGGAATCTTTGCAGAAAAGCCCCTAGGCTTTCCAGGAATCAACGCGCAGTCTAGATCAGTAGAAAAATAATTAGAGTCAAGTTCTTTTCTTTTCTGTCCCGACCCTTGACCTTTCTAGAAATAGTACCCATCATCCAGGACCTCCAGTTTTGCACCCAGGCCCTCTGTTTAAGGTTTAATTATATTTTAGCCCCTGGTTTCTTCAGATCTAGCCCCTGGAAGTTCAAAACTCTCGCAGTTAGGTCCCTAGATCACTATTTTAGCCATATCTTCATCGTTTCAACTCCGATTTCAGCGATTCTTGCGCTCACGCGATCCTTGCATCATGAACTACAACTTTAGCATATTTTTACTCTCTGTTTGTACTGTTTATTGTACTGTTTCTTATTTGTTTGTGTGATCGCGTAGACATCGTGACGTTCGAGCAAGACCAAGAGCAAGCTTACGAGGAAGTGAATCAACAGCTATTTGAGGAAGGCAAGTGGACTTCCCTCCCCTGCATATTCTATTTTATCCCAACAATAGCATGATAATTCACTTTATCTTATTGTTGCTTTGCATAAACTTGATGGGTTACCTATGCTAAGGACATACCTAGTCTTTTACCCAAAGCCTTAAATCACCGGGGTTTACTATACATGTTGGGTAGTCACGCTTAGTTGCAAACTTTGGGAATAGTGTTGGTTTACTCTTAAGATAATTATGATAATCACGTTTCATATTGTTGTTATACCTCGTTAATTCAAGATCAACTTTGTTTAATGGGAACATGGAGAACCACCCAAGTGAACAGTGCAACCACAAAGTTATATGGCTCTGACCTTAGCCAATTAATTAGATGTGTAGTTAGCTGGTGGTCTTACCGAAAGGGCAAGGAGGGGGTCAGTGATAGGGGTCATAGCCCGGTCCTCTTAGGGTAGCTGCCTTTGCTAAGGAGCTGACCATTAGGGAGGTTTATGGACCACACTGCTACTAAAACTCTAGCGGGCTGCCTAGCTCTTGACATGTCTTTGTTAAGGCTTCGTAGTGTACCCTCGCCACTCACCTCGGAAGTGTTTAAGGGCCTTGCAAACCCGGGTGACTCAGGGGAACACGATGATAATGAAACTTGAAGATTAATTAAATTGTGGTTTTTGGTTTATTTTTATGTTGCTGGTACCTTTATGTTTTTGCTAAAGTGGGATGGTATAAACTTAAACCTAGTTAATAGGTGCTTGCTAATAAATACTTGACCAACTAAAAGTGCTCGCTGCTGTAAACCTTAGCCTATCCTTGATGGCCTGCATGTTCACCCCACTTGCTGAGTACCAACCATAAGAGTACTCACCATTGCCCACTGCTGTTCAGAAGAGAACTTTGAAGAGGAGAACTTCGACGACTTTGAGGAGTTCTAGGCATTGCGTTCACCAGTCATCGTCTATGGAAGACGGAGTTGTTGCAGACTTCGTTTAGGGTATATCGGTGTATCATTTAAAGATCTTTGTGTCTTTTTTATTCGGAGTGTAATATTGTTAAATACTTTATTTAGTTACTTTTCGAGCATTGTATTTGATATATTACACTTGTCCGTCTATCATGTGTGTGTGAACATGATCCTGGCGCACACATGAGATGCATCTGGTTCTTTCTAGAATCGGGTGTGACAGAAGTGGTATCAGAGCTATGTGACTGTAGGACGCTAGCCTAGTTAGAAATGGTCGAAATTAAGGATTTATCTTCTAGCAAGCCATGTCAGCATCAAAAAATTTCTTTGTGCTTATTTCATATTTCCGCATAAAAACCTATGTTTACATGAACTTTTTATTGTTTTATTTTTTTAAAAAATATATATTCTGAGTTTTATTCTCGCTCCGTCAAATGGCCAGGACTTACCAGACTGCTCGCAAGCGCACCGGAGGTCGCCAGGTTCGCATTGCCCCAGCTGAGCTAGCTCCTCCCGCCCCAGTTCCAACCCCTGTTGAGGAGGAGGAAGCTATGGAGGAGGAACCCGCGGAGGCCTACTACTTTGTGGATGGGGATGATGGCCGCATCATGGCGATTGATGAAGAAGGGAATCAGTTAACACCGCCGGCATCACCAGTTGTTGAGGCACCACCACCAGCCCCAGTTGTCCCTGCTCCAGCTCCCGCTCCAGCACCGGTCGCCGCTGGAGGAAGCCCGGGTAACTCCGGGGGTATTGATAATGGAGGTGATGATGACGAGGACAACGACGACAACGATAACAACGACGATCAGGGCGATGATCCTCCAGGGATGGGGCAACTCTGCTGTGTTCGCACTTCGGACAGAGAGCCCGGTCACTTGTCTCTGGTGCTACAGGGTGTTTGTCACACCCGGTTTAAGGACAAAACTGAATGCATAACTATATGTATGCTAGGATCAAGTTCCATACATATAGTGACATCATCAGTGAATAACAGCAACAGTATCACGTAAAGTAACATAAATAAGGACTTCCAAGACTATCAGAGATATGCGCTTATCATGGAAACAAAGGCTCCAAACTTCACAGGCAAATGACTGGGGGTTGCGTACGCCTAGAACTCTTCATCATCTTCAGTAGACTTCACACCTTTTTCTTCTGAGCAGCAGTTAGGAAGGGTGAGTACACTTATGGTTGGTACTCAGCAAGGCCACAAGATATAACCAGAGTAACAATTTAAATCCATCCTTAAGTTTATTAATCATGTGAGGGTCCAGGCCGCTCTTGACCGTGAGCACGACTGATATATCAGTTTTAGACACTCTGTAGAGGTTGTACACTTTCACCACAAGTCACGTAAAATTTCAAAAGAACTTTGGACCCAACCATGTTGTGCTAGCTAGGCACAATACCACACTTTCGAGGTGTGATTGCATCGGGACGCTACGCGGCCTTTACAAAGATTCCCTAATAAGAAGTAGTCCACTAGAGTTTTGGTAGCGGCGTGAATCATAACCCTCCCTAATGGTCAGCACCTTAGCGAAGGCTGCTACCCCAAGAGGACCGGGCTATACCCCAATCACCGACACCCTTCTTGCCCTTTCGGTAAGACTGCTTCAAACTAGAGTCTCTAATTATTTAGCCAAGACCAGAGCCATATAGTCCTCGTGGCTGTACTGTTTTCCTGGGTGGTTCTCCACGTTCCAATTAATACATGGTATTCTTGTAAATAAGCATAGATAGAAGGATGGTTAGGGTCGCTTGCCTTTTTCCAACGAAAAGCTACTCTTACTGCTCTTCAGCTCTTGCTTACTTGGAAACCTTGGTCTTCAAGCTTCAACAACGATCATTCTACTCGAAGCAAACATCGAGCACAAACATACGAAACATCAAACAAGTACAGCTAAGAACAATACACCAATCACAAAACAAAAGCTTTTAAAAGAGCGTGCTAAAGGATAAGGCTCGCTGCTACGGTTACAAGAGCACAAGAAACACGGAAAACGGAGCTAGAGTTGAAAAGACACAACTATCGGAAAATTGGTATTATAAAAGAAACAAAAGAACTATAAGTTTTATTTATTTTAATTGGAAAACAAATATAAAAGACATTCAAGATAGAATATCCCTGATTATAATTAACTTATATTATATTTTTATTTATAAAAGCGGAGTAGAACTTAGTCATATTTTATTTATGATTGTCTTTGTACAAATTACACTAATTAACAATTAATTAGAAAGAAACTTTTGAGAGCATCTAAACGCATAACTTTATATTTGGTGTTCAACTAAATAAATTATATTTAGAACACTTTTGAGTTGGTATTAATTGAATTGACATTAGTTATGAAAACCGGAGGTAAAGACCTAGGTAGATTTTAATTAGAAAAACTAGGTGAGAGAACTTTAATCAAATTAAATCTATTTTTAATTAAAATACATGACTAAACGGTAGCTTAGGGCTTTATAAGACTTAACGCAACAAGAACGAATCGAAACAGAGCTAAAACGACAAAGGTAGGGCTAAAACAAGGCTCCAGAGACTTATCTGCGAAGAAACTAAACTTCCAGGGGCTAAAACACAATTAAACCTTAAACGCAGGGTCGGGGTGCAAAACTGGAGGTCCTGGACGGCGGGTATTAATTCTAGAAAGGTTAGGGGTCGGGACAGAAAAGAAAGGACTTAACTCTAATTATTTTTCTACTGATCTGGACTGCGTGTTGATTTCTAGAAAACCTAGGGGCTTTTCTGCAAAGGTTTCGGGGTCGGCTAGGTTTGGCTTAGTCGGGCGGATCTGGTTCGTTGGATCAAGATCAGATGGCAGGGTGTGGGTCGGGTGATTTCGTACGCGGCTCGGCGGAGTAACGGTCGGGCGATTACGCGGCTCAGCGGAGTAAGGGTCGGGCGAGGGTGGCGGCTCGTGCGCGGCTCAGATCTGTTCTGGCCGTTAGATCTAGATCGGGTGGCAGGACGAGGGTCGGGTGAATCGGGATGACTCGGCAGAGTTTGGGTCGGGCGAATCGGTAAGCGGCGCTGGGCGGCGGCAGACGTCGGCGGCGAGCAGGTGCGGCGGCGCCCCGCTGGTGTACACCGGAATCAGTGCTCCGGGGCACGGATTGGCATGGGAAAGAGCCGAGGAGCGAGAGTGGGCGACGGGGAACTCTCCTAGGCGCTCGGGACTGCTGTGTGGCGGCCAGAAGCATGCTCACCATGGCGGCGGGCGGAGCCAGAGCTCCGGCGAGAAATTGCCGGGGCAAGAGAGCGAGAGGGAGGGGAAAACGGTAGTGGCGTGGTGCTTACTTCCTCGCGAGAGTCTTGCGGGGGTTGAAGACGGCGGAGTCGAGGCGAAACGGCGGGTCGACGACGAGGTGCGGCACGGGCGGAGATGTTCGCTCCGGCGAGGAAATGCCAGCGTGGAGCGACGACACGAAGAGGAAGACGAGGCCGGTGACGGTGCGGGGTCCCAGGCGGGCCTCCGGCGAAGGTCAGCGTTGACGAAGAGGCGGCGTGAAGGCGGGTCGATGGCGTGGCGGCGTCGGCGAGCTCAAGCTCGGGAAAAATAGCGGCGCAGAGCGGCGGGGTAGTCGGGCGTGCGGTGAAATCGGAGTGGAATGGGAGCGCTAGCGCTCGGGCTCGGGTTTTATAGGGCGAGCGAAGGAGGTGGAGCGGCCGGGGAAAGGAAGGTGGCAGTTCACGCGGCGGCCTGCGAAGGAAAGAGGCGGTATCGCGACCAGTATGGCAGGCCAGCGTCGCAGGAAAGGAAGGAGGAGACGCGGGCGATGGCGCGGGGACGAACTGGATTCGGGGTGAGGAAGAAAAAGGAAAGGGGAGGGAGGCGCGGACGATGTGCGACGGCGACGGGCGCGGGCGTGTCTGGTGTCGCGGCAGGAAAGGAAAGAGAGAGGAGCGGGAGGAAGAAGAAAGGAAGGTGGGGCGGGCGCGGGCGGCGAGATTCGCGGCGAGGTCTGGGGGGAGAAAGGAAAGCGCCGGCGACGCAAGAAGGAAGGTGGGAGCGGGAGGTAGGGGATGGCGCCGACAGGTGGGTCCACGGTGGCAGTGAGAGAGAGGGAGGGAGAGGGAGAGAGGGACGGGTTGGGCCGGCTGGGCTGTTTGGGCCGTGGGGAGAGAAACGAAAGAGACGAGAGGGAGAGCTTTTGGGCCGGGCTGGAAGAAGGGAAAGAGAGAGAGAAAGATGGGATGAGCCAAAAGAGATAGGGAAGAGAGAAAAAAGATTTTAGGGTATTTTTTTTAGTATTTTTATTTTGCAAACTCAAACACGCAAACAAACAAAAACCAATGCAACATACATAAAACCATTTTATTTAATTCTGAAAGACAATTATTTATTTTTCCTATAATAAATTCTCTGTAAAGAAAATAAATGTTGAAATTTTTATATAATTATGAGAAAATCATTGCTTTATTATTATTTTTTTTCTAATCACATCATGAAATTCAACAATTTCAGGGTGTAACAGTGTTCTGCAGGAGTTGGGCAACCACGTGAACCCCCACTACCAGACGACCACTACATCGACCCTGTGCTCGGCGACTACTACCTCACTCGCGTGCACATTAGGGTGGATATGGAGAGTACCAGAGGCCGGAGGACTCTCACAGTGCACGACTCCACTACGCCCCACGCTACTTACGATGCCGCCGTCAGCAGCGCCGCCAGGAGAGCTTTGTGGTCCATTTGCCACACCCACCGCCAGGAGCTACAGAACACGGAGTACCGCCACCTTCCTCGCCGCCTCAGTGGAACTGAGGAGACTGTGGTTACTCTGGGTGGAGATGAGGAAGACCGCCTCAACACCCTTGATCGAGTCACCGCCGCTCTCAACAATGAGCTGGAGAGCGTCGTCACTGAGCTGGATGATACTCAGGACAAACTACTGGAGGCCCATGACAGGATCCGCATACTAGAGGCCTGACTTGAGGGAAGGGCGCCGCCACCTCCACAGCTGAATGAACCCCGCTTCCCCGCCCTGTCACCGCCCCGCAAGAAGCTTCGTCGCAGCGAACCCGGCTCCATAACTCGCCACGAGGACTAGGCATCTAGGCTCTTAGGCTAGTATCCCATAAAGTTCTCTCGTTAGAACCATTTTTGCTTGAGAGAACGACGATGTAATAATGTTTGCTTGAGAACAAATGTTTGTTTTGAGTGCTTGGTTGGAAACTTTGATAATTGCTTGATATAATCTATCCATTAATATAAATTGGAGTCCTTATAAATCCATATTTTGTTAAGATCTTATCTTCTATCTACCTATATCAAGTACACTTGTCTTATCCTGGGTTTATTCCCTAACGGTCAGATGGTAAACACCAGGACAGGTGGAAGGCAGGATAACCCTAGCACGAGGCGTGCTCACGTCGTCAACCGACAGAGTCAGTTGCCACCACCACCCAACCCAACAATGGAGAAATTCTTGGCAGCGCAGATGCCGGTGTTGCAGAACCTCACTGCCACCATCCAGAACATGCAAGCCCAGCAGAATCAGCAAGCACCGCAGGAAAACCAGCCACCAAGAGACAAACATAGGGAATTCATGAGCCACCATCCCCCTACCTATTCTCACTCAGTGGACCCCTTGGATGCTGATGACTGGTTGAAGGTCATCACTAAGAAGCTGGACATCATGCAATGCAGTGACCGTGAAAGGGTCCTGTATGCTGCAGGATGTCTGGAAGGTGCAGCCGCTGATTGGTGGGATGCTTTCACTGCTGCTCACGCCAATGCCAACGCTATCACCTGGGAGGAGTTCAGAACCAACTTCCGCAGCCACCATATCCCAGCAGGACTGATGAAGCTCAAGCAGAAGGAGTTCCTGACCCTGAAGCAAGGCAGCATGACTTTCAGCGAGTACCGGGACAAATTCACTCAGTTGTCTTGTTACGCGGCCCATGAGGTGGATAGTGACGCAAAGAGGTAGGAGCGCTTCTTGGAAGGTTTGATAGGGCCACTCAACTATCAGCTGCACAGTCACACCTTTCCAAACCTCCAGACTCTGCTAGACAAAGCCATTGGTCTGGAGAGCAAGCGCAAGGAGCTTGGGGAACACAAGCGAAAACTTCAGTCCTAGGGACAATCTAGAAGCAACACTCGTCCCCGCTACAGCACACCCCAGGGAATTTAGTCGTGCTTTGGAGGACAAGGCGGAGGATATCCGCAGAGTCAACAGAATCAACGAACTCCACAGCAGCCTAAACGCTTCAACCAGCAGACTCAGCGCAACTCCAACCCGCAACCGTACCGATCAGGCTATGCCACGGGTGCACCAGTGTGGACCAACAATCTAGTCACACCGGTCCAACCCAACGGCTGTTTCAAATGTGGAGAACTGGGGCACTATGCTAACAACTGCCCGAAGCATAACATGCAGACTCCTCAGAATCAGAGGAACAATGGGCAGAGGCAGACTCCTCAGCAGCAGCAGCCGCACAACAGCAACCAGACACCACTGGGCAACAGAGGTCAATAGAACTACGTGCGCGGAAGGGTGAATCATGTCGCTGCAGAAATAGCTGAAGAGGCTCCCGATGTTGTGCTCGGTACGTTCCTTGTTAATTCTGAACCTGCATCAGTTTTATTTGATTCTGGAGCGTCACATTCATTCATTACCGAGCAATTCGCTGCAAAACATAATTTACCAATGAGCCCTATGAAACAAATTCTTCTAGTAAGTTCCCTGGGCAAAGAATTGAAAGCTAGTCACTTATGCCCGAGGGTCAACATGAATATTATGGGGGTAGAATTCTTAGCCAATCTAATTGTCCTAAAGACTAGCGGCATTGATGTGATCCTCGGAATGGATTGGTTATCAGGATGTGATGGTGTCATTCAGTGTCGCAAGAGGTCAGTGCTCTTAACCAGCCCTTAAGGAGATAAAGTAGAGTTTGTGGCATCAGCTTCACCCAGTGGAGTTGGGACAGTGAACCAAATGAAGGGAATGCCTCTAGAAGATATCAGAGTTGTCTGTGAGTACCCCGACGTCTTCCCGGAGGATTTACTAGGTATGCCACCTGTTCGTGACATTGAGTTCAGTATTGATCTTTTACCTGGTACTGCACCTATCTCTAAGAGACCCTATAGAATGGATGTTACGGATCTGAGTGAACTAAAGAAACAAATGGAAGAAATGTTAGCTAAGGGATTTATCCATCCTAGCTCGTCCCCGTGGGGAGCACTAGTGATCTTTGTCGATAAGAAGGATGGCAGCAGAAGGATGTGTGTGGACTACAGATCACTGAATGATGTGACGATCAAGAATAAGTATCCACTGCCCAGAATTGAAGATTTGTTTGATCAGATGAGAGGTGCCAAGGTTTTCTCCAAGATTGATCTGAGATCAGGCTATCATCAGTTAAGGATCCGACTAGAAGATATACCCAAGACAGCATTCACAACCAGATCTGGTCTGTATGAGTTCACTGTGATGTCGTTTGGATTGACCAACGCTCCAGCATACTTAATGTACCTAATGAACAAGGTTTTCATGGAATATCTTGACAAGTTTGTGGTTGTGTTCATTGATGACATCTTGGTGTATTCACAGAACAAGGAAGAACATGAAGAGCACTTGAGGATAGTGTTACAGAAACTCCGAGAGAATCGGTTATATGCCAAGCTGAGCAAATGTGACTTTTGGTTGAGAAAAGTTTCTTTCTTTGGACATGTTATCACAGATGGAGGAATCGCAGTAGACCCAAGTAAAGTTCAGGATGTTCTGAATTGGAATCCACCGAAGACTATGCCTGAAATCAGAAGTTTCCTCGGACTTGCAGGTTACTACCGCAGATTTATTGAGGGATTCTCAAAGATTGTGAAACCCATGACTTCTTTGTTGGAAAAAGGGAAAGAACTTAAGTGGGATGCTGCATGCCAGAAGTGTTTTGAAGAGCTGAAAACAAAATTGACCACAACTCCTGTGTTGATAATGCCGGATATCCACAAAGTGTTTGATGTGTATTGTGATGCTTCACGGATGGGTCTTGGATGTGTGTTAATGCAACAAGGCAAAGTTGTGGCCTATGCTTCAAGACAGTTGAGGAAGCATGAGCAGAACTATCCTACCCATGACTTGGAATTGGCTGCCATCGTGCGCGCATTGAAGACTTGGAGGCACTACATGATCGGAAACAAGTGCCAGATCTTCACGGACCATAAGAGTATGAAGTACATCTTCACGCAA
Organism: Panicum miliaceum; assembly: GCA_032594955.1. NCBI lineage: Eukaryota > Viridiplantae > Streptophyta > Magnoliopsida > Poales > Poaceae > Panicum > Panicum miliaceum. The sequence continues at coordinate 24,023,466 of CM064062.1, forward strand.
TAGGATCTTAACCTAAGACAGCGCAGATGGCTAGAATTAATCAAAGACTATGATTTGAATATTCAGTATCATCCTGGCAAGGCTAATGTTGTTGCAGACGCCCTAAGCCGGAAAGGAGAAGCTAATATGATGATTGCTCGATTGATGCCTCAGGAATTATGTTGGGAGATGGCACGTTTGAACCTGGGAATTGTCACACAGGCGGAAGCCATGATTATGGAAATGGAACCTACATTAGAACAAGAGATCAGAAAAGGGTAGTTGACAGATGCTAAGATCAAAGAGATCAAGATTCAAATTGGTTTAGGCAAGACTACGGATTTCATCGAAGATGAACAAGGAACTGTTTGTTTCAGAAATAGGATCTGTGTACCTGAAATTGATCACCTTCACGAACTCATTTTGAACATGATTCCGCTTATTCCATTCATCCTGGAAGTACCAAGATGTATCAAGACTTAAAGAGAAGTACTGGTGGTATGGTTTGAAAAGAGACGTAGCCACTCACGTGGCTTTGTGTGATGTGTGCCAGAGAGTGAAAGCAGAACACCAGAGACCAGCAGGTTTACTCCAGCCATTGAAGGTACCTGAATGGAAATGGGAAGAGATTGGTATTGATTTCATTGTAGGGTTACCCTGTACTCGTGATGGTTACGACTCGATATGGGTTATTGTGGACAGATTGACAAAAGTCGCACATTTCATCCTGGGCAAAACAACATACACTGGAGCCAAGTTAGCAAAACTGTACATGTCACGAATTGTGTGTCTGCATGGTGTTCCAAAGAAGATAGTGTCTGATTGAGGTACTAAGTTCACGTCGCATTTCTGGCAGAAATTACATGAATCCATGGATACAAAGCTCAATTTCAGTTCTGCATATCATCCACAAACAGACGGTCAGACTGAGTGAACGAATAAAGTATTAGAGGATATGTTGAGAGCATGTGCCCTTAAGCATGGAGGTAGTTTGGATAAAAGCTTGCCATATGCAGAGTTCTCCTACAATAACAGTTATCAGGCAAGTCTCAAGATGTTCCCATTTGAAGCATTATATGGGAGAAAATGCAGGACACCATTGTATTGGAATCAGATAGGAGAAAGTTAGGTTTTTGGGCCAGAGATTCTTCAACAAGCGGATAGACAAGTCCAGATAATCCGGGATAATCTCAAGACTGCTCAGTCACGACAAAAAAGTTATGCTGACACACGAAGAAAAGAATTGACATTTTAAGTTGGAGATTTTGTGTATTTGAAGGTATCACCCATCAGGGGTCTACGTAGATTCAAAGTGAAAGGAAAGTTGTCACTGCGTTATATTGGTCCTTTTCAGATCTTGGAAAGGAAAGGTGAAGTGGCATATCAATTGGAGTTACCGGCACGAATGTCAGATGTCCATGATGTGTTTCATGTATCACAACTAAAGAAATGTTTGAGAGTGCCTGAGGAGCAGTTACCGCTGGAGGAACTTAATGTACAAGAAGATTTGACTTATTCAGAGCATCCGGTTAGAATCTTGGAAACATCTCAGAGGGTTACTCGGAGCAAGCTGATCAAAATGTGCAAAGTACAGTGGAGTCACCACTCAGAGGATGAGGCTACTTGGGAAAGAGAAGATGAACGGATTGCAGAATTCCCTCAGCTGTTCCGTAATCCTTCCAAATCTCGAGGACGAGATTCTCTTTAAGGGGGTAGGTTTTGTAACACCCAAAAATATAGGAAATAAAATTTTTAAATTTTTTTTATAAAAACCACAAAATAAAATTATGCATGCATCTCTCTCTCTTTCTCTTCTCCCACTTTCTTTCAGCCCAGCCCAGAATCCCTCCTCTTTTCTTTCAGCCCAGCCCAAATACTTCTCTCCTCCTCTTCTATTTCTTTTCTCCTCTCCCCGCGGCCCAACTCAGCCGGCCCAAACCGCCTTACTCTCCCTCACCTCTCTCTCACCGACGCGCTGGACCCACCTGTCGGCGCCCTCTCTTCCTTTCCTTTCTTCTTCCTCCCGCTCCCCTCTTTCCTTTTTCCGCCGCAACACCAGACACGTCGCCCGTCGCCGTCGTCCACGCCTCCCTCCCCTTTCGTTTTCTTCCTCACCCCGAATCAAGTTCACGCCCGCGCCGTCGCCCGCGTCTCCTCCTTCCTTCCCAGCGACACTGGCCTGCCATAATGGCCGCAGTACCTGCCCCTTTCCTTCGCAGGCCGCCGCGTGAGCCGCCGCCTTCCTTTCCCCGGCCGCTCTGTGTGGCAGAACCAGCTGAATTAATCCGGCTCAAGCGCGCTAACCATCACCACAAGGGCAATAAAGGCTAACTCGCACTTCAAACGAAATAATCCACTGGTCTGTCAGGTAACCTCCCGATACAACCACGGTATTTGCCGATCGAAACCACACATACATGTACTCACACGAAGGTGAGCCCAGAGGATACAACATTCCACAAATTTTACACCACAGGGTTCATCATAAACTATTATTACAACAGATTTCAAATTTGTAAAAACAAGGTAATTCAGAGTTCAAAATAATTGAGTTCTTCAGAGTTCAAAGCAGCAGAAAAAAATAACGATAACTACTCGACGATACAGGATGTCTCGATGAAGCCCGTACGAGACATCACTCGGCATTATCACCGCTGGCCGGGGGTGTATCCCATTCCACCGACCAACCAGGAGGAAGGGTACACGACCAAGTCAAACTAGCAATCATATCCTCGAAAGTCCCACCTGAAAAGAAGCCACAAGCAAGGCTGAGTATACTAATACTCAACAAGTCTTACCCGACTAGTGGAATATACTTAGCCGACTCCTAGACATGCAAGACTTTTGGCTTGAGGGGTTTGTTTCGCCGAAAAGCATGTACCAGTAGGTCCTCACTTTCAAATTTTAGCTCCAAGTTCTAGTTTTCTTTAACTATTCTAGGTAAGCAACTATCCAATATCATACATGGTGAAGGAATTAATTTTTCATCCAACAAGATTAATCATCATCATTTTTCCTCTTCTTACTCTATGTGGTAAAAGGGTCAAGCAGTCTCAATAACCACGAGAAACGGATGATTCGAATCGAATTTCATAACCTTGCAAGGGAAATCTAAACACACGTCACGTGGTTACTCAAAGAAACACACGTGCAACTTTTCCCCTTTCTTCCTGGGTTGTGGATCAGGGCCACCATCCGAGACTACAGAGCCTAGCTCTGTACCCACCATGTGCGCGCATGGAACCGAAGTTGAGAGGGTGGGATGCTGTCCACTTGCCGGTCCGATTAGGTACTTAAGCTTACCGATTACCATATTCTCGGCATGTGGTTAGTACGTTCAAAGACTTAACCACCACTACCACACACTGCGGCCTTAGCATTTTTCACTAAACAGACGGGGCCTCAATCATCAACATAAACATCGTACCACAGCCCCGTCCGTCGACCTTATGATTGCAGCATGTAGTAAACATTCAACTCCTAAATTCTCGCGAGTGACAGGAGATCACTCGACTTTTACCGAGTCCTATTAGCATAGCATTCTATCGAACCTTACATCCAGTGTTCAGAGCATGGGTACCTAGGATCATGCGACTAAGTTTTCATTCAACTCCTATAAATTTAATGCACAAGTAAAGTAGAGTAATAAGTTGCACAAGTTTAGGAAAATAGGGTTCATGCTCCGGGGCTTGCCTTCTTGGGTAAAGTTAGCCTGGGGCTCGTCCGAACTCGGGTTCGGGTCTTCGAAAGCTTCGGTTAGATTCACTTGGGCTTCACGCTGCTCACTCTCGGATGCAGGCACCAGCTCGTACGTTCCGTCGGCGAGAGTAGTCGATTCTTTATGAATGCACAAGTGTAAGTTATAGTGATTGTATATGACGATTATTTTCCTTCGCGATAAAGTTGCAGTCCACAAAACATCGATTTGGTTGTGAAGTTACTTGGTTCAGATTTCCTTGGGCAATTGTTAATAGAGTATAACTTAAACTATTAACTTCATTAAACAATAAGGGGTTGTGTTATATTGGAAACTTAATTTTCTAAGCACAATATGGATTAAACACAACTTCTGTACTAGGTAACTTCGGGTGAAGAAATTTTTATTTAGATCACATTATGCAGAGATAAAAGCACTGTAAAAATTTTAGACATTTTCACACAGCAGAATAATTATGAAAAATGTAATACACAGCCACTACTAGAACCTAATTATTTTTATACAGGAGAAACCATTCATGTATTGATGTTAAAACTTTTACAGGGTGTTAATCTATCCATATGTGTTACTGTAAATGTTTCAGATTTTATTGTGCAAGATACAAGGCATAATAAATAGGATAAGATACACCTACTTTAATAAAGATTAATTTCTACAGGATGTTTTACAGGTTTTATGAGTATGAAACTTTTTATACAACAAGAGTAACTCTAAAGTGTCCCACAGTAAAAAGTTGAACATTTTGCAAGCACAAAAACTAATTATCTTTATTTAGTGCATTTTTCCCACCACAAAATTTAATAAATAAGTTACAGGTAGTAAAAAGGTTCTCAACTTTTTCTGTGGTATTTAGGCATCAATATAACAGCTCTGGAAAAGTTTCACAACTAGAATCATAATATAACAGCAGTTGCAAATTAGTTTTATTATTTCATGCTATAAACAAGGTTTAACAAAAAGTTTAGCTAGAGATGGGTTTTGGTCCTAATAGTTTTACACTGGCCTACAAATCAAGCAACCAATCTACTGTTAAAATTTCAGGTTTAGCCTCTGTCTACAACAGTGGGTACAATTAAAGTCTATTAAACTTTCCATTTATTTATAGCAAGATTTAGCAAGAAACTGAAGAATTTCATGAAACAAAAGTTGTAGATCTTCATCTAAAGATTCCATAATAGTTGATTTTGTATTTTTCTGATTTTTCTACGATTTTATATGAATTTTACAAGTTCACTATTTTTGAAATTAGGTTTAAAACTTTCTTTTACAGAGGGGTCCCTAGAAACTTGCGTGCAGGCCCTAGGAAAGAATGCAATCAAAGTAAGTCGGCCGGCCGGCGAGCTCGAGCTCGATTCCGGCGAGGGGAGGGGCCGGCGGTGAGGGCAAGGTTGGGGAGGAGCACGGGGAAGGCATGGGCTACCTTGGGATGGCCTTGGTCGGGGTTGGGGGTGGCCGGAGGTGGCTCGTCGGCGCGGAGCAGAGGGGCGGCGGCGGGGCGGAGCGTCGGCGACGGTGCTCCGGAGAGGAGGTGAGGGTGTGGGCTGGTCGATGAGCTTCGCGGCATCGAGGGGAAACCGTTTCGAGGCTTGGCTTGGACGGAGGAGCTTCGGAGTGGGCTGTCCGCGGTGCAGGACGGAAGAGGCAGCGGTGCGGGCGGCGCTGGCGGTGCTCCGGTGGTCGAGCTGGCCGAGGAAGAGGCCGGTGAGCTTCAGCGGAGGGAGGGCAAGCTCGCTGGGCGATGGGTTTGGGCAGTGGGAGGCTGGGGAGTGGGGCTCCACGGGCGGGTGGTGCACGTCGGCGGTAATGGTGGCGCCTGTGGCGTTCTGGTGTCTGGGCGCGTGAGGGCGGGCTCAGTGCGGTCTTATGTAGACAGCAGAGAGGCGGGAGGAGGGGCGGGACTGGACTGCGAGGCGCGGGCGCGGGCGGCACGACGGGGGCGCGCTATTGGTTGCGGAGGGCGGCGAGCAGAGCCGGCGCGGCGTGCGGCGGGCGCGGGCAAGGGATTGGGCGCTGAGGATTTGGCGTGTGGAGTGGGAGATCACGCGGCGCGTGGGTTGGGCGAGGAGCTGCAGCAGCTGGCTTGCTGGGCGGCGAGCGTGGCGACTGGCGGGACGCGGCGGAGACACGGCACGACGCGGCTTGTCCATTCGGTGCGGCGGGCGGCGAGCAGAGGCGCGCGTCGCAGGCGTGCGCGTGGCGTGCGCGGACTAGGGAGGAGCGCGGCGTGCCGGCGCGGCCAGGCGTTGGCTCGGTGCCTAGCGCCGGTCAGGCATCGCCGGCCAAGTGGCCTACAGCGACTGCGCGGCGGGCGGAGGGTCGGGCGAAGCGAAGGGTCGGGGGAAGCGACGGCGTGTCGGAGGGTCGGGCGAAGCCGAGGGGTCGGGCGAAGTGAGGGTCGGGTGAGTGAAGGGTTGGGCGAAGCGAGGGTCGGTCGAAGCGAAGGGTCGGGCGAAGCGGCTGCGCGTCGGAGGGTCGGGCAGGCGGAGAAAAAAGGGTGTGCAGTGTAAATGGAAGAAAAGGCAGGGGCTCAAAAATCTCTGAACATGAAAGTTGTTCAAAATGAAAAGTTACACAAGTTTTGTTTCAGGCTAAAGTTCATTTGAGTTATAGTTTAGAAGTTATTTTAAAAACTCAAAAGGTATGATTCGGAGGGCACATCACTTCCTGGGCAAAAATTTGTATTCTCTCCTAGGCTTCAACTAGACTTTTGATTATCAAGTCAATAACCATATGCCTATTCGGTTTCATAGCTATGTTAGCATCGATGTGAAAGTTATTTAATTTGTTTGATTAACGTACATGTACTTATGCACATATACACATCTATTTTCAACTCAAAGCAAAACCCTATTATCATTTACTTCTTTTAAACTTTTCTTAGTCATTTATGCATCGTGTTAAGCTAATGAGGCTTATTTCATAATTTAAACACCTGAGGTGTCACACTCCGCCTGCTCCCCTCCCCTATAAAACCCACGTCGGAGCCCCGCTTTGCACCCAGAGCCGTCGTCAGCCTCTTCTTCTACTCCGCACCGTCACACGCCGCTGGAAATCACTCATCGGAGAAACGCCACCGCCCCGTGTCGCACACCTCCGTCGACTCGCCGTCCCTCTGTTTCTCCAACGGCTACAACCCTCGCCGGAGTTCCGCGAGGTGGTGAGCACCAAGCTGCCCCCGTTTACCCATTCTCTCGCTCTATCGCGGCCCCAATTGCTCGCCAGAGCTCTGTCTCTGCCCGCCGCCGTGGCCGCCGGTCTACGGTCGCCGCACGGCCATCCCGTGACCCACACCACTTTTGTCGTGCCGCCCTCTATCTCCCCGGTCTAACCCCAGCCTGAACCGAGCCCCGGAACACCGGATTCGGTGAACTCCGGCCGTCCGCCGCCGCACTTGCTCACCGCCGGCGCCCAGCGCCGCCTAACCGATTCGCCCGACCCTTTACTCCGCCGGGTCGACCCGAGCCGACCCTCGTCCTGCCGCCCGATCTAGATCTCACGGCCAGAACAAATCTGAGCCGCGCACGAGCCGCCGCCTTCGCCCGACCCTTACCCTGCCACCTGATTTTGATCCAACGGATCAGATTCGCCCGACCCTAGCCGTCCCCGGAATCTTTGCAGAAAAGCCCCTAGGCTTTCCAGGAATCAACCCGCAGTCCAGATCAGTAGAAAAATAATTAGAGTTAAGTCCTTTTCTTTTCTGTCCCGACCCTTGACCTTTCTAGAAATAGTACCCGCCGTCTAGGACCTCTAGTTTTGCACCCAGAACCTCTGTTTAAGGTTTAATTATATTTTAGCCCCTGGTTTCTTCAGATCTAGCCCCTGGAAGTTCAAAACTCTCGCAGTTAGGTCACTAGATCACTGTTTTAGCCATATCTTCACCGTTTCAACTCCGATTTCAGCGATTCTTGCGCTCACGCGATCCTTGCATCATGAACTACAACTTTAGCATCTTTTTACTCTTTGTTTGTACTATTTATTGTACTATTTCTTATTTGTTTGTGTATGCTTGTTTGTGTGAACGCGTAGACAACGTGATGTTCGAGCAAGACCAAGAGCAAGCCTACGAGGAAGTGAATCAACAGCTGTTTGAGGAAGGCAAGTGGACTTCCCTCCCCTGCATATTCTATTTTATCCCAACAATAGCATGATAATTCACTTTATCTTATTGTTGCTTTGCATAAACTTGATGGGTTACCTATTCTAAGGACATACCTAGTCTTTTACCCAAAGCCTTGAATCACCGGGGTTTACTATACATGTTGGGTAGTCACGCTTAGTTGCAAACATTGGGAATGGTGTTGGTTTACTCTTAAGATAATTATGATAATCACGTTTTATATTGTTTTTATACCTCGTTAATTCAAGATCAACTTTGTTTAATGGGAACATGGAGAACCACCCAAGTTAACAGTGCAACCACAAAGTCATATGGCTCTGACCTTAGCCAATTAATTAGATGTGTAGTTAGCTGGTGGCCTTACCGAAAGGGCAAGGAGGGGGTCAGTGATAGGGGTCATAGCCCGGTCCTCTTAGGGTAGCTGCCTTTGCTAAGGAGCTGACCATTAGGGAGGTTTATGGACCACACTGCTACTGAAACTCTAGCGGGCTGCCTAGCTCTCGACATGTCTTTGTAAAGGCTTCGTAGTGTACCCTCGCCACTCACCTCGGAAGTGTTTAAGGGCCTTACAAACCCGAGCGACTCAGGGGAACACGATTTGTGGGTAAAGTGTACAACCTTTGCAAAGTGTAAATCTGTTATAACAGCCGTACTCACGGTTAAGAGTGGCTTGGACCTTCACATGATAATGAAACTTGAAGATTAATTAAATTGTGGTTCTTGATTTATGTTTATGTTGCTGGTACCTTTATGTTTTTGCTAAAGTAGGATGGTATAAACTTAAACCTAGTTAATAGGTGCTTGCTAATAAATACTTGACCAACTAAAAGTGCTCGCTGCTGTAAACCTTAGCCTATCCTTGATGGCCTTGCATGTTCACCCCACTTGCTGAGTACCAACCATAAGAGTACTCACCCTTTCCCACTATTGTTCAGAAGAGAACATTGAAGAGGAGAACTTCGACGACTTCGAGGAGTTCTAGGCATTGCGTTCACCAGTCATCGCTTGTGGAAGACGGAGTTGTTGCAGACTTCGTTTAGGGTATATCGGTGTATCGTTTAAAGACCTCTATGTCTCTTTTATTCGGAGTGTAATATTGTTAAATACTTTATTTAGTTACTTTTTGAGCATTGTCTTTGATGTATTACACTTGTCCGTCTATCATATGTGTGTGAACATGATCCTGGCGCACACATGAGATGCATCTGGTTCTTTCTAGAATCGGGTGTGACACACGTCGTCCACATAAGCCTCAACATTGCGGTGTAGCTTCAGCGAGGCATAGCTGTATAGCCCGCTGGTACGTGGCACCCGCGTTCTTTAGACCAAACGACATTGTCGTGTATGCTTAGTGTGACACCATAGGTGTTTAAAATGCTAAATCAAGAATCACAACACTAAGCCGCATAGAGTTAGAAAAGCATAAAACAACATATTAAATTCACTTATAAGCATGTGTATATGTGTATGTGTACATGTGTACTTAAAAACAAAGAAATACCTATAACTTTTACACATTATCCTTAATGGCCATGAAATTGAATAGGCACCATAGTAATTATGATAGCAATAAAAGTCTAGTTGAACACCAGGGGTAATTATAAAAGTTTACACATGAAATGATGAGTCAATTAAATCATAGTTTTTGGAATATTTAAAATAACTTTCAATTCTTTGCTCAACTCAACTTTTGCCCAACATGAAAGTTGTATATCTTGAAAAACTGAACAAGTTTGGTATTCAACATTTTTTGTTTTGACCTCGAGAAGTCGGAGAAATTTTTGTTTTCAAAAACAGATCCCTACTGTTTTCTCTATTTATGTTTCAATCCTCCCTCCACTGCTTCTCCCTCCTCCATCGTCCTGTCCCATCGCCGGCGACAGCTGCCGCCACGCCAGACCGCCAGCAGTGATGTGGGCCCTCCTGAATCCCTCTCCCTCCCTTGAGGATCTTCCTGGCCCCACCTAGACCCCGCTGGCCTCTCCCGGGCTCGCCAGTTGGCAGCCGAGGCACGCCTGTGCACCACGGGGCACGACTGACTGGCGGTGCAGCTCACCGGCGCCCACAGTTTGGACCCTGCACCGCTCGCCTCGCTCCCTTGACCAGCACAACATGCGCCCAGGCCGCACTCATCCTCCCATTGCCTATAAAAGAGGCAGGAAGCCCCCGTGCGCCGCCGCCGCCGCTCCATATCCGGCCAAGCGCCGCCCGCCGTGGAGCCGCCACCTCGAGCCCCCAACAGCCCCAATTGACCACCAAAATCGCTTCATCTCCCCACACTGAAGCTGCTAGACCCGGCCCATGCCTTGCCTCCTCGCCGGAGCGTCGTCGGCGCCGCCCGACAGCGCTGCCGCCCGCCCCTCACGCCGTCGAGCCCCTTCCGGCCATCCCCAACGCCCGACCAAGGATCCACAAGGTAGCTCTCGGTCCCCTCTAGCTTCTCCACCCCCAGGCCCTCGCTTCCGGCGACCCAGCTCACCGAATTTCGCCCGGCCGCCACCGCCCCCATGACCAAAGGACCAAATTGCTTTGATTTCAATCTTTCTGGGGGTAGCATGCAAATTTTCAGGGATGTAAAAAGAAATTTGAGTTCTTGATTTCAAAACAGCGAACTTGTAAAATTGATAAAAATTTGTTGAGAAATCATAAAAATGCAAACTCAACTGTTCTGTAATCTGTTGTCACACCCAGTTTTAAGGACAAAACTGAATGCATAACTATATGTATGCCAGGATCAAGTTTTATACATATAGTGATATCATCAGTGAATAACAGCAATAATATCACGTAAAGAAACTTACAACGATTAAAAGACTTTCAAAGATTTACGCTTAACGTGGAAACGAAGGCTCCAAACTTCACAGGCAAACGACTGGGGGATGCGTACGTCTAGAACTCAGCATCATCTTCAGCAGACTTCACACCTTCTTCTTTTGAGCAGCAGTAAGCAAGGGTGAGTACACTTATGGTTGGTACTCAGCAAGACCACAAGAAATAACCAGAAAGTGATTTAAGATCATCTTTAGGTTAAATTAATCATGTGAGGGTCCAGGCCACTCTTGACCGTGAGCATGGCTGATATATTAGTTTTAAACACTCTGCAGAGGTTGTACACTTTCACCACAAGTCGCGTAAAAGTTCAGAAGAACTTTGGACCCAACCATGTTGTGCTAGCTAGGCACAATACCACACTTCCGAGGTGTGGTTGCATAGGGACGCTACGAGGCCTTTACAAAGATTCCCTAATAAGAAATAGTCCGCTAGAGTTTCGGTAGCGGCATGAACCATAACCCTCCCTAATGGTCAGCACCTTAGCAAAGGCTGCTACCCCAAGAGGACCGGGCTATACCCCAATCACCGACCCCCTCCTTGCCCTTTCGGTAAGACTGCTTCAAACTAGAGTCTCTAATTATTTAGCCAAGACCAGAGCCATATGGTACTCGTGGTTGTACTATTTTCCTGTGTGGTTCTCCACGTTCCAATTAATACATGGTATTCTTGTAAATAAGTATAGATAGAAGGATGGTTAGGATCACTTGCCTTTTTCCAACGAAAAGCTACTCTTGCTGCTTTTCAGCTCTTGCTCACTTGGAACCCGTGATCTCCAAGCTTCAACAGCGATCCTTCTAGTCGAAGCAAACGTCGAGCACAAACATAAAAAACAAGAAACAAGTACAGCTAAGAACAATACACCAATCACAAAACAAAAGCTTTTAAAAGAGCGTGCTAAAGGATAAGGCTTGCTGCTACGGTTACAAGAGCGCAAGAAACGCGGAAAGCGGAGTTAGGGTTGAAAAGATACAGCTATCGAAAGAATTGAATTATAAAAGAAAACAAAAGAACTATAAGCTTCATTGATTTTAATGAGAAACCACTTGTATATGATAAATGCAATTAACTCATATTATATTTGCATTTAAAAAGATGAGGTAAAACTTAGTCAAATTTTATATATGGTTATCTATGTATGAATTGTATTAATTACACAATTAATTTAACTGAAACTTGTGAGAACATCTAAACGTATAACTTTATGTTTGGTGTTCAACTAAACAAGTTATATTTAGAACACATTTGAGTTGGTATTAATTAAATTAACATTAGTTAAGAAAACCGGAGGTATAGACCTAGATAGATTTTAATTAGAAAAACTACGTGAGGGAACTTTAATCAAATTAAATCTATATTTAAATTAAAAACAGGAACTATGGCACAACGACACGAGTAAATGATAGCTTAGGATTCTAGAAGACTAATGCAACAAGAACGAGTTGAAACGGAGCTAAAAATGACGAAGATAGGGCTAAAACAAGGTTCCAGGGACTTGTCTACGAAGAAACTGAACTTGCAGGGGCTAAACTTGAAGAAATCGAGGGTTAAAACCTAATGAAACCTAAAACACAGGGGCTAGACTAAAAACCAGAGAGGCTAGGGACAGCGGGTTCTATTTCTGGAAAGGTTAGGGGCCTAAACAGAAAAGAAAGGACCTAAATCTAATTACTTTTCAAAAAAAATGGGACTGCTAGTTGATTTCTAGAAAACCTAGGGGGTTTTCTGCAAAGGTTCCAGAGGCGGCTAGGGTGGGCTCGATAGGGCGGATCTGATTCGTTGGATCACGATCTGACGGCGGTGGCTGTGCGGCTCACCTCGGGCTTGGCTTGGCGGCTAAGGCTCGGCTCACATCCGATCTAGGCCCTTGGATCTGGATCGGACGGCAGGGTGATGGTTGGGGCGGCTTGGGTCAGCTTGGCAGGCGGCTCTGGGCGCCGGCGGCGAGCGGAGACGGCGGCGCCTCACCGGAGTTGGCCGAAATGGCGCTCCGAGGCTCGGTTTGGGACGGGTTCTAGCCGGGGATGGAGAGGGCGGCACAGCAAAGGTAGTGGGGGCCACGGGACGGCCGTGTGGCGGCCGAAGACCGGCGGGCCACGGAGGCGGGCGGAGCAAGAGCTTCAGCGAGCGATTGCGGCCGCGACAGAGCGAGGGAAGGAGGGGAAACGGGGCTGGGGGTGCTCTGACCACCTCTCGGAACTTCGGTGAGGGTTGAAGGCGGCGGAATCGAGGCGGAACGGCGAGTCGACGGCTCGGGTGCGGTACGGGAGGTGATGTTCGCTCCGGTGAGGAAATGCCGGCGTGAAGCGATGACGCGGAGAGGAAGGAGTGGACGACGACGGTGCTTGGTCCTTGGAGGAGCTCTGGCGATGAGCGGGGTCGACGGAGAGGCGGCGGGGTAGGAGGTCGACGACGCGGCGGCGACGGCGAGCTTGGCTCGGGTGAAATGGAGGTGCAGAGCAGCGGGGCTCAGGCGTGCGGTGAAGCAGGAGTGGAAGGAGAGGAGCAGGGGTTCGAGCGCTGATTTTATAGGGGGTGAGAGGAGGCGGAGCGGCCGGGGAAGGGAGGCGGCGGCTCACGCGGCGGCCGGGATTGCCGGCCGGATTGGCGCGGCGAAATGGGGGTTGGGCGACGGGGCATGTGCTGCGGCTATTAAGGCAGGTCGGCGACGCAGAGAAGGAAAGGAGGAGGCGGGGGCGCGGGATCCTCGGCGAGGGGGGGGGGGGGAGGAAGGAAGGCGCCGGAGAGCAAGAATAAGGAAGGTGGGAGCGGGAGGAAGGGGGTGGCGCCGACATGTGGGGCCATGCTGGCAGTGAGAGAGGGAGGGAGAGGGAGAGAGCGTGGTGGGTTGGGCCGGCTGAGCGAGTTGGGCCTGGTGAGCTGCGTGAGGAGAGAAAAGAAAGGAGAGGGACGGGATCTGGGCCGGGCTGGGAGAGGGAAACGAGAGAGAGAAAGATGGGATGGGCCAAAAGAGATACGGAAGAGCGAAAAAAGATTTTAGGGTAGTTTTTGGGTATTTTTATTTTGCAAACTCAAACACGCAAACAAACAAAAACCAATGCAACAACATAAATGCAACATATATAGAACCATTTTATTTAATTCAGAAAGATAATTATTTATTTTTCCTATACTAAATTCTCTGTAAAGAAAATAAATGTTGAATTTTTTTTATAATTATGAGAAAATCATTGCTTTATTTTTTTTCTAATCACAACCTGAAATCCAACAATTTCAGGGTGTGACATCTGTGGAACAAAATCTACAACTTTTGTTACATGCACTTTCTCAGTTTTGCAATATTTTTTATTCTAGGATAAATGGAAGGTTAAATAGCTTTTAGATGTAACCACTATTGTAGACTAGTGCTGGACTTGAAATTTGTATGTTAGCTTCTGTACTAGAAGTACAGTCTCACATAAAAATCTTATGCTCTGAATCCTTTTACAACTACATGTTTAAAACACCTTTTTTTATAAAATAGATTTGAAATGTCTTTTATTTCATGCAGTTGTAGGACTAGTTTTAAGTCAAGACTTTGCTGAGACAATGATGTCAGAGATTAGAAGCTTTAAACAAATTTTGAGCTTAGTTACTTCTTTAGAACTTGCTGTTTTATTGATTACATGTTTAACAAATTAAAATCCAAACCAGTAGTTATTGTTCTGGGAAAATATTGATCTTTTTTCTAGGAGGTCTAATTGACTAAGTGAAGCTACAGAAAATGTTTGAGTCTCAAAAACTTAAAGGAACTATCTGTAGAAATAGATCATTGTAGAGTTAGCTATAGTTTAAAGTATTTATTTGTTGCTGAAATTTGCATAGGAATAATCTGAAAAATTTACAGTAGACTCATCACTGGATTAGAAGTACTCAGTAAATGTTTGAGCTTCGGACCTCTCATGGTTTGTTCTGCATAAATAGATCTTGTTGCTAGTAGTAGCTGTTTAATACAATTTTTTCATGTTTAATCTGCTGCATAAAAATGTCTGAAATTTTTACAGTACATTTGTCTCTGAATGTGGTGCTTTGCATAAAAGTTTTATCACCAGAAGTTATCTAGATCAGTATTTGTGTTAAATCCATATTATGCTTAGAAAATAGAGTTGCAATATAACACAACCCCTTCTTGTTTAATGAAGTTAAGTAGTTTAAGATGTAGTCGATAAATGACTGCCCAAGAAATCTTAACCAAGAAACTTCACAACAAAATCTATATTTTGTGGACTACAACTTAATAGTGAAGGAAATAATGTCATGTATCACTATAATAACTTGAACATATGCATTCATATAGAAACGACCGCACTCGCCGATGGAACATACGAGCTAGTACCGGAGCCCGAGTACGAGCAGCACGAAGCCAAAGCTAACCTAACTGAAGTTGTTCAAGACCCGAACCAAGTTTTAGAAGAGCCCAAGGCTAGTGACGCTCACGAAGGCAAACCCCTTTGCATGATCCCATTATTTTTGACTTATGCAATTTATGTTCCATGACCCGGTACGCTTGCTTGGGGTGACCCTTCGGTGCTCCAGGCATGTGTGTTAGGTTTGCCTTGCAAGGTTTATAAACTCGATTCGAATCATCCGTTTGTTGCGGTATATAAGACTACTTAATACTTCTGCCACATAGAGTAACAAGTGGAATGATGATGATGATGAATAATCTTGTTGGATGATTAATGTTCTACCATGCTTGAGTAGAAATAGATGCTCACTTAGAATGGTTAATTTGAACTAGAATCTTGAAAGCTAAAATCTAAAAATAAGGACTTACTCTTTGTTGCTTTTCAGCAAAATGAAACCTAGAGCTTTAGAGCCATGCATGTTTAGGAGTCGGCTAGGTATATACCAATAAATGGGTAAGCCTTGCTGAGTATTAGTATACTCAGCCTTGCTTGTGGCTTTGTTTTCAGG
The DNA here is from genome assembly GCA_032594955.1 of Panicum miliaceum. Taxonomy (NCBI): domain Eukaryota; kingdom Viridiplantae; phylum Streptophyta; class Magnoliopsida; order Poales; family Poaceae; genus Panicum; species Panicum miliaceum. The sequence goes on from CM064062.1 coordinate 24,039,026, forward strand.
TATAACTTTTGAGGATATGATAGCCGGTTTGACTTGGCCTTGTACTTTGCCTCCTGGTTGGTCCGTGGAATGGGATGCGTCCCCGACCAATGATAACACTGCCGAGTGATGCCACATACGGGATTCATTGTGGTATCCGCATCGATGCTAGTTGAACGTGTAGTACTTGTTTCCTGAACTTGTTTTATGAACTTGGCTTGTAATAATTAAGTATCAAACTCTGTGTTGTAAAATTTGCTGGATGTTTTAAACTCTGGACTTGCCTTCGTGCGAGTTACGTGTATGCTTTGTTTCGATCGAAATAATCAGTGGTTGCATCAGGATTTACCCGACAGACTGTCGGATTACTCCGTTTGAAGTGCATCGAAGTCGTTTCATCTTTAAAGATGATGATTAGTGTACTTGAGCTGTTTTAATTTGGGCGGTTGTTGGCACTCCTTAGCCTTTACGAACTAATCCGCAAGTGCACGGATGCCGATGTAGCTTTCACCATGGAGTTTACCTGGGATATCGAGTCCAAGGAACGGCAGACGCAACCAATCCTAGAACTATTCAACTGGACCCACCTAGAGAGAGGAGCAAGAGGGTAGAGGGCTTAACTTCAGTTAGCCAACTCGTTACCTAGATAACTAGTAGCTATACTAACTTGATCTGCTTCTACAGCTGGGGCGGAAGAAGCACAGACTGAGGAAGAAATGGGGGGTCCAACTCGGACAACGATCTACTGCTATGAAAACACCCGAATGTGGTGGAATATAAGGGACGGACAGGGCTGTCACCACCTGGCGCCTACCACATCAGTTCCTTGGGGTGGAACACAACCCAAGATAACTATCAAGCATAAGCACCACACTTCAACTATCTAGTTACCGACTTCCGCCTCACGTTAAGGCAAGAAGAAACCCCAAATGGTCAGGCTTGCTGAACCACACAGACAAGAGATCCCGCAGATCAAAGAACTAAACTAACGGTACTGAAAGTAAAGAGAACAACTAGCGAGACACTGAAGATAAATGAGGAACTTACTATGATAATAATCCCCTGAGGTGGATACAAAGTGGAGAAGGACCAAGAGAAAACCTCGGCTCCTTTCCTAGCTCGGCTCTTACATAAGCTCTCACCTTACACTCTCCCTATTCTACACTTGAACTGAAGCTACTAAGAATCTCACTTCTCTCTTGGATGGTGTGTCTTACAAGTGAGAAATGGAGCTCTATTTATAGCACCTAGAGGTCGGTAACCGGTGAAAGGCGTCAAGACCACGCGACCTTGGCGGTTATCGTAGCTTCCACGTGAAGTTGAGCACTAGAGGATGACAAGTAGGGCCAGCTGGCCTCCCCTAGGCCGGCCGGACTGCGGATGATGCCACTTGGCACCGTCTTTTGCGTGGGCATCCCTGATCACTTCCTGAGGTCGGTAACTATTGCTTTTTAGTTAAGCAACGGTTTTGGACATGCATGTGGGCCCTTTGATCCGTGTGTGAAGCCTTTCGGGTCCTCGGATCAAACCAACTTAAAATGCATGATGCTTGATCCTTTTAGGTGTGTTTCTTGACTCCTGTATCAGTGACGTGGCCAGAGGGGGCAGAGCCAGGCCGGCCGACCTAGGGTAGGCCGGCTGGCCTGGCATTTCTCCCATTTCTGCCCAAATTCGCACACTAATTTTCTGAAATGATAAATGCAACAAAACTTGTGGAACGTGTTATTGTGGTTAGTTTTAAATCAGTTTTGATTTGTAGACCATGAAAACCGGAGAAATATTAGCGGTAAAAATCATCGAAATTGACCACCAACAGCGGTTCTGCCATAGCTGGTATCGAAGCGAAATATGTACACTAGAGGATGCAAGAGACCTTAAAAATCAGTTTTTGATAAAATTTGACAGCAAAAAGTTGTATTTGAAAAGTGCGTTGGCTTCGTTAAAGATGTCGCTTAGTTCGTAAAGCCCTAGGGAATTATGGGAAGTTACTAGGTGGCTATCTAACTTATGTTATTAAACTGACTTCCAGCACTTTACTTTCAGTCATTCAAATTCTGTCTAAATTCCGTAATGACGCAGTCATCGCTTAGGTAAGAAGGTAACTTGACTCTCATCCAAACCAGTAGTTCTTGTACTGGGAAAATAGTGATCTTTTTGTTAGGAGGTCTACTTGACTAAGTGAAGCTACAGAAAATGTTTGAGACTCAAAAACTAAAAGTAACTATCTGTAGAAATAGATCATTATAGAGTTAGATCTAGTTTAAAGTATTTATTTGTTGCTGAAATTTTCCTAGGAAAAATCTAAAAGATTTACAGTAGACTCATTACTGGATTGGAAGTACTCAGTAAAATTTTGAGCTTCAGATATGTCATGGTTTGTTCTGCATAAATAGATCTAATTGCTAGCAATAGCTGTTTAATACATTTGTTTTCATGTTTAATCTGCTGCATAAAAATGTCTGAAATTTTTATAGTACATTTGTCTCTGAATGTGGTGCTCTGCATAAAAGTTTCATCACTAGAAGTTATCTAGATCATTAGTTTTGTTAAATCCATATTACGCTTAGAAAATAGAGTTTCAATGTAACACAACCCCTTCTTGTTTAAGATGTACTCGATAACGACTGCCTAAGAAATCTTAACTAAGAAATTTCACAACAAAATCTATGTTTTGTGGACTACAACTTTATAGTGAAGGAAATAATGTCATGTATCACTATAATAACTTGAACATATGCATTCGTATAGAAACGACCGCACTCGCCGACGGAACATACGAGCTAGTACCAGAACCCGAGGATGAGCAGCATGAAGCCAAAGCTAACCTAACTGAAGTTGTTCAAGACCCGAACCAAGTTTCAGAAGAGCCCAAGGCTAGTGACGCTCAGGAAGGCAAGCCCCGGTGCATGATCCCAGTATTTTTGACTTATGCAATTTATGTTCCTATTTACTTGTGCATTTAAGTTCATAGGAGTTGATTGAAACCATAGATACATAATCTTAGGTACCTATGTGCTGAATACTAGAACTGGAGTTCGGTTAGATGCTATGCTAATAGGTTCGGTAGAAGTCGAGTGATTGCCGGTCACTCCCGAGAATTGTAGGAGTTGATTGTTTACTACATGCTGCAACTATAAGGTCGTCGGGTGGGGTTGTGGTATGATACTCTTGAATGAGGCCCCGTATGTATAGTGAAAGATGCTAAGGCCACAGTCTGTGGTAGTGGTGGTTAAGCATTTGAACGTACTAGCCACATGCCGAAAATGTGGTACTCGGTAAGCCAAATACCTAATCGGCTCGGAAAGTGGACTTTACTTTCACCGTACTAGAACTAGGTTCACATGCTTGCAACATGCGGGTGCAGGGCTAGGCTCTATAGTTGAGGATGGTGATTCTGATCCATGACCCGGAATGAAAAGGGAACAGTTGCTTGGGGTGACCCTTCGGTGCTCCAGGCGTGTGTGTTAGGTTTGCCTTGCAAGGTTCATAAACTCGATTCGAATCGTCCGTTTCTCGCGGTATATGAGATTGCTTAATACTTCTGCCACATAGAGTAACAAGTGGAATGATGATGATGATGAATAATCTTGTTGGATGATTAATGTTTTACCATGCTTGAGTAGAAATAGATGCTCACTTAGAATGGTTAATTTGAACTAGAATCTTGAAAGCTAAAATCTGAAAATAAGGACTTACTCTTTGTTGCTTTTCAGCAAAATGAAACCTAGAGCTTTAGAGCCGTGCATGTTTAGCAGTCGGCTAAGTATATACCAATAGACGGGTAAGCCTTGATGAGTATTAGTATACTCAGCCTTGCTTGTGGCTTTGTTTTCTGGTATGACTTTTGAGGATATGATAGCCGGTTTGACTTGGCCTTGTACTTTGCCTCCTGGTTGGTCCGTGGAATGGGATGTGTCCCCGGCCAATGATAACACTGCCGAGTGATGCCACGTATGGCCTTCATCGTGGTATCTACATTGACGCTAGTTGAACATGTTTTATTTCTGCTGCTTGTGAACTCTGAACAAATGTTTTATGTTGAACCCTGTAGTACTTGTTTCCTGAACTTGTTTTATGAACTCGGCTTGTAATAATGAAGTATTAGACTCTGTGTTGTAAAATTTGCTGGATGTTGTAAACTCTGGACTTGCCTTCGTGCGAGTTACGTGTATGCTTTGTTTCGATTGAAAAAATTAGTGGTCGTATCGGGATTTACTCGACAGACTGTCAGATTACTCCGTTTGAAGTGCATCGAAGCCGTTTCGTCTTTAAAGATGATGGTTAGTGCACTTGAGCCAGATTAATTCGGGCGGTTCTTGTGGCAGAACCAGCTGAATTAATCCGGCTCAAGCGCGCTAACCGTCACCACGAGGGCAATCAGGGCTAACTCGCACTTCAAACGGAATAATCCATTGGTCTGTCGGGTAACCTCCCGATACAACCACGGTTTTTGCCGATCGAAACCACACATACATGTACTCACACGTAGTGAGCCCAGAGGATATAACATTCCACAAGATTTTACACCACAGGGTTCATCACAAATTATTATTACAACTGAGTTCGGATTCGTAAAACAAGGTACTTCAGAGTTCAAAATAATTGAGTTCTTCAGAGTTCAATGCAGCGGTAAAATAACGATAACTACTCGACGATACAGGATGTCTCGATGAAGCCCGTACGAGACATCACTCGGCCTTATCATCGTTGGACGGGGGCGTATCCCATTCCACCGACTAACCAGGAGGAAGGGTACACGGCCAAGTCAAACTAGCAATCATATCCTCGAAAGTCTCACCTGAAAACAAGCCACAAGCAAGGCTGAGTATATTAATACTCAGCAAGGCTTACCCGACTATTGGTATATACTTAACCGACTCCTAAACATGCAAGGCTTTTTGGCTTGAGGGGTTTATTTTGCCGAAAAGCATATACAAGTAGGTCCTTACTTTCAAATTTTAGCTCCAGATTCTAGTTTTCTTTAACCATTCTAGGTAAGCAACTATCCAATATCATACATGGTGAAAGAATTAATTTTTCATCCAACAAGATTAATCATCATCATTGTTCCTCTTCTTACTCTATGTGGTAAAAGGGTGAAGCAGTCTCAATAACCGCGAGAAACGGACGTCACGTGGTTACTCACAGAGTCACACGTGCAACTTTTCCCCTTTCTTCCTGGGTTGTGGATTAGGGCCACCATCCGAGACTACAGAGCCTAGCTCTGCACCCACCATGTGCGCGAATGGAACCGAAGTTGAGATGGTGGGATGTTGTCCACTTGCCGGTCCGATTAGGTACTTAAGCTTACCGATTACCATATTCTCGGCATGTGGTTAGTACGTTCAAAGACTTAACCACCACTACCACACACTGCGGCCTTAGCATTTTTTTCACTAAACAGACGGGGCCTCAATCATCAACATAAACATCGTACCTTAGCCCCGTCCGTCGACCTTATGATTGCAGCATGTAGTAAACATTCAACTCCTAAATTCTCGCGAGTGACAGGAAATCACTTGACTTTTACCGAGTCCTAGTAGCATAGCATTCTATCGAACCTTATATCTGGTGTTCAGAGCATGGGTACCTAGGATCATGCAACTAAGTTTTCATCCAACTCCTATAAACTTAATGCACAAGTAGAATAGAGTATTAAGTTACATAATTTATAAAAATAGGGTTCATACTCCGGGGCTTGCCTTCTTGGGTAAAGTTAGCTTGGGGCTCGTCCGAACTTGGGTTCGGGTCTTCAAAAGCTACAGTTAGATTCACTTGAGCTTCACGCTACTCACTCTCATACGCGGGCACCAGCTCGTACATTCCGTCGGCGAGAGTAGTTGATTCTATATGAATGCACAAGTGTAAGTTGTAGTGATGGTATATGACGATTATTTTTTTCTTCATGATAAAGTTGCAGTCCACAAAACATAGTTGTGAAGTTACTTAGTTACGATTTTCTTGGGCAATCATTAATAGAGGGGGTTGTGTTGTATTGGAAATTTAATTTTCACAGTATAAGCATGGATTAAGCATAAACACTGATCTAGATTACTTCTGGTGATGAAATTTTTATTCAGAGTACATTATGCAGAGATAAGACTACTGTAAAAATTTCAGAAATTGCTGTGCAGCAGAAATTATTATGAAAAATGTATTACACATCCACTGCTAGATCCTGGTTATTTTTATACAGAACTAGCCATTCATGTATTGATGCTAAAACTTTTACAGGGTGTTAATCTATCCATATATGTGTTACTGTAAATTTTTAAGATTTTATTGTGCAAGATACAAGGCATAATAAATAGGACAAGATACACCTATTTTAATAAAGACTAACTTCTACAGGATGTTTTACAGGATTTCTGTGTATGAAACATTTATACAGCAAGAGCTACTTTAAAGTGTCCCACAGTAAAAAGTTGAACATTTTCCAAGCACAGAAACTAATTATTTGAATTAGTGCATTTTTCCTACCACAAAATTATATAAATATGTTACAGAGAGGAAAAAGGTTCTAAACTTTTTCTCTGGTATTTAGGCATCACTATAACAGCTCTGTAAAAGTTTCACAACACAAATCACAAAATAACAGCAAGTACAAATTAGTTCTATTATTTCATGGCATGAACAAAGTTTAACAAAAAATTTAGCTAGAGATGGGTTTTGGTCCTAATATTTTTACACTGGTTTACACATCAAGCAACCAATCTACTGTCCAAAAATTAGATTCAGAACTGGTCTATAACAGTGGGTACAATTAAAGTCTATTAAACCTTCTATTTAATTTAGAGCAAGATTTAGTAGGCAATTGAAGAAACTCATGTAACAAAAGTTGTAGATTTTCTTCTAACAATTCCAGAACAGTTGAGCTTGTATTTTTCTGATTTTTTGACGATTTTATACGAATTTTACAATTTCGCTGTTTTTGAATTCAAAGTTTAAACATAGGTTTAGAGTTATGCCCCTGGAAAATTGTGTGCAGACTCTTTTGAAGATTTCAATCGTTGCAATTGGGTCCCTAGGCGGCGCTGGCATGGCGGCCGGCCAGATTCCGGCGAGGCTGCTCGTCGGCGGCGAGGGGAAAAGGGTCGGGGAGATCCAGGGAGGTGAGAGCTACCTTGGGATGGCCTTGGTTGGGGTTGGGGGTGGCCGGAGGTGGCTTGTCGGCGCGGAGCAGAGGGGCGGCAGCGGTGCGGAGCGTCGGCGACGGTGCTCCGGCGAGGAGGGGAGGGCGTGGGCTGGTCGATGAGCTTCGCGGCATCAAGGGGAAACCGTTTCGAGGCTTGGCTTGGACGGAGGAGCTTCGGAGTGGGCTGTCCGCGGAGCAGCAGGGAAGCGGCGGCCGCGCTAGCGGTGCTCCGGCGGTCGAGATGGCCGGGGAAGAGGCCGGTGAGCTTTAGTGGAGGGAGGGCAAGCTCGCTGGGCGATGGGTTTGGGCAGTGGGAGGCTGGAGGATGGGACTCCACGGGCGGGTGGTGCACGGCGGCGGCAATGGCAGCGCGGCGGCATTCTGGGGGTTGAGGTGCGCGCGAGTGGCCTGGTGTAACACCTCAGGTGTTTAATTTACGATATAAGCCTCATTAGCATAACAATATGCTTAACTAACTAAGAAAAATTTAAAGGAAACGAATTATAAATTGGTTTTGCCTTGAATTGAAAATAGTTGTGTATATGTGCATAGGTACATGTACTTTAATCAAGCCATTTAAATAACTTTCACATTGATGCAAACTTGGCTACAAAATTAAATAGGCACATCATTTTTGACATGTTAAACAATAGTCTAGTTGTAGCCTAGGAGAGAATGCAAAGTTCTGCCTAGAAAATGACGTACCCTCTGAATTGTACTTTTTAAGTTTTTAAAATATCTTCTAAACTAGAACTCAAATGAACTTTGGCTTGAAACAAAACTTATGTAACTTTTAATTTTGAAGAACTATCATGTTCAAGGATTTTTGAGTTACAACACAAAAATTTGAGAAACACATGGATTTGCGAACCAGCCCCTGCCTTTTCTTCTATTTACACTGCAGACCCTTCTTCTCGCTTCGCCCGACCCTACGCTCGCCCGACCCATCGTTCGCCCGACCCTACACTCGCCCGACCCATCGTTCGCTCGACCCTACGCTCACCCGACCCGTCGTTCGCCCGACCCTTTCGTTCGCCCGACCCACGGCTTCGCCAGACCCTCGCTCCGCCCGACCCTCCGCCGCCGCGCTGTCGCCGCAGGCCACTTGGGCGGTGATGCCTGATGGCGCTAGGCGCCAAGCCAATGCCTGGCCGCGCCCGCACGCCGCGCTTCTCCCCACGCCGCGCTCCTCCCCAGTCCGCGCACGCCACGCGCGCGCCGGCGCCGCACACCTTTGCTCGCCGCCCGCCGCGCCCAATGGACATGCCGCGCCGCGTGTCCCCGCCGCGTCCCGCCAGTCGCCGTGCTCGCCGCCCGGCGCGCCGCGTGATCTCTAGCTCCCCACGCCAAATCCTCAGCGCCCAATCCTCTGCTCGCCGCCCACCGCGGCCAGTCATGCGCTCCTGTTGTGCCGCCCGCACCTACGTCTCACAGTCCAAGTCCCGTCCCTCCTCCCGCCTCTCTGCTGCCTACAAAAGGCCGCACTGAGTCCCCGTCGCGCGCCCAGACACCAGAACGCCGCCGCCGCCACCATTACCGCCGCTGTGCACCACCTGCCCGTGGAGCCCCACTCCCCAGCCTCCCACTACCCAAACCCATCGCCCAGCAAGCTTGCCCTCCCTCCACTGAAGCTCACCGGCCTCTTCCCCGGCCAGCTCAACCGCCAGAGCACCGCCAGCGCCGCCCGAGCCGCCGCCGCTCCCTTGCTGCTCCGTGGACAGCTCACTCTGAAGCTCCTCCGTCCAAGCCAAGCATCGAAACGGGTTCCCCTCGATGCCGTGAAGCTCATCGACCAGCCCATACTCTCCCCTCCTCGCCGGAGCACCATCCCCGACGCTCCGCCCCGCTGCCGCCCGTCTGCTCCGCGCCGACGAGCCACCTCCAGCCACCCCCAACCCCGACCAAGGCCATCCCGAGGTAGCTCTCACCTCCCTGGATCTCCCCGACCCTTTTCCCCTCGCCACCGACGAGCCCCCTCTCCGGAATCTGGCCGGCCGACATGCCAGCGCCGCAAGTTTCCAGGGGCATATCTGTAAACCGGTGTTTAAACTTTGAATTCAAAAACAACAAACTTGTAAAATTCATACGAAATCGTAGAAAAATTGGAAAATTACAAACTAAACTCTTCGGGAATCTTTAGATGAAAATCTACAACTTTTGTTACATGCATTTCTTCAGTTGCTTGCTAAATCTTTCTCTAAATTAAATTGAATGCTTAATAGACTTTAATTGTACCCACTGTTGTAGGCAAAGGCTAAATCTGAAAATTTAATAGTAGATTGGTTGCTTGATTTGTAGGCCAGTGTAAAAATATTAGGACCAGAATCCATTTCTAACTAAACGTTTTGTTAAACCTTGTTTATGCCATGAATTAATAAAACTAAATTGTAACTGTTGTTATATAGTGATTCTTGTTGTGAAACTTTTCCAGAGCTGTTATATTGATGCCTAAATACAACAGAAAAAGTTTAGAACCTTTTTCCTTTCTGTAACCTAATTATATAATTTTGTGGTAGGAGAAATGCACTAATTCAAATAATTAGTTTCTGTGCTTGGAAAATGTTCAACTTTTTACTGTGGTACACTTTAGAGTATCCTATTTATTATGCTTTGTATCTTGCACAGTAAACTCTGAAAAATTTACAGTAACACATATATGGATAGATTAATCCCCTGTAAAATTTTTGGTATCAATACTTGAATGGTTTGTTCTCTATAAAAATAACTATGTTCTAGCAGTGGTTGTGTTTTACCTTTTTCATAATTATTCTGCTGCGTGAAAATGCCTGAAATTTTTGCAGTGCTTTTGTCTCTGCATAATATGCTCTAAATAAAAATTTCATCACCAGAAATTACTTAGTCCAGAAGTTGTGATTAATCCATAGTATGGGTAAATATGCAAGTTAAGTATACTTGCATCCCAATTTTTTGGTCAAATTGATGCTCAAAATTGGTCCGTAGCGAGCGTCAACAGGAATATCGCTCATTCTTGGGCAATCATTCCTAAGGGATGTCAAGGCCAGGATAGATGTGGGAATAGGAAGAATCAGTTTCTGCATTGGGGAAAGAACCATAAAATTCAGGTTTCACAACAAAAGAGAACAAATGCACCTGATTCATGAGGATCACAAAGGGCAAGGGGCAGAATCAAAATGGTTCGAAGACTGGGAGATAAACAGTCTCACACCCGAGGATCCTACTCCCACACCACCAACCACGACAAAGAAGAAATCCAAGATGGTGTGGAGAAAGAAGAAGACGTCATCGTCCTCGACATCCTCTCCGAGCATGGACGATTGGACCTCAAGTTAAACAAGTATGGAGAGGGTCCTGCTCATCGGACCTTAGACAAAGAGCTAGCGAGGGGGAGTTCCTCCACCAAGTGAACTGTATCCTTTACTGCTTTTAATAAAAGATTATAAAAACTATAAAACCAAATAAAAATATTTCCTACTTTAATTTTCCTTTTCCATGTGCATGGTAAGAATGCTTAGTCTTCCTAAGTTGAAAGGATGAATAATTGTTATGCTCTTTCTCGTCTATCTTGCTTAGTCTGAAAGCATGGTGTTTCCTAAGTTTAAGTTTGATGGCTGTTTAAACCTGTGTGCCATGAACCCGAACATCTCATGGGTTGCACATGCTTAATCCAAGTCTAAGTTGTTATAAGTTTAGTTATGGAAGATAGAGCTTCTTAATCTTCTCTCAAGTGAAACATGATATCTGGAGTCTTTGTTTCCAAAAATAAAAAAGGGAAAGACAAGTTCCATATGTTACATACATTGAAAACCATACACATATGCTGCTTGCTATTTCATTGAGCTTTACCAAATTGTTGTGACCCTAGTGAGATGCTTTTCATATCCTCTTGATCAAGATCAGGTGCACGTCACACCCACTACGATATTCCTACACTGGGAATTAGCAAGACCATCGTTCCACCAAATTAATGCTCCATGAAGTTTTGTGAGCTCTCCTCGTAGAAATTAGGCTTGGTGATCCCCGAAAATAAAAGAAAAGATGGCACACCAAAGAAGCATGACCTGAATAAAAAGAGAAGAGAAAGAATAAAGGGGATAGCCATGTCTAAAACAAAACTACAAAACAAATAAGGAAGAGAGAGGTCACGAGCAAAAAGGAGTAATCATACCATCATCCACCCAGACACACGCACATCTTGATCTTGGGTTATGATTTGTTTCACCATGGATCCACTCTTTGTCTTGGCAATATATGAAATGCAGGTATGTTTCATCCATTTTGTACCTTGAGTTCCAGAAAAGCTTTTGTTATGAGAAGAGGGGAAGTGCCCTTGTAAGGTCTAATACACATTGAGCGATCCGAGAGATTCATTCGAGGAACTTAGTCTTGGTTTACAATTTCAAAAATAAAACCTCCAGATGGATTGTTGAACAAGGAGAAGGTAAGTATTGCTTTGTTGACTATTCTAATTCTCAGCAGTTCAAGATGAGGAGAAGCTCATAGATGATGAAGGTAACAAGGGCCAGGTACTCATGGCAATCATACTCAATCTCAAGGTGATCATCTATGCCTTAAGACATGACAAGATGGCAGGTAACGAGTCCTAACAATTTTTTTATAAACAACCTAGTTTGTCCTATTTTGCTCGGACGAGCAAAGGACAGCATGGAGGTTCTTGTTGATGCTCACTAGGACCAATTTTGAGCGTCAATTCGACTAGAAAATTCGGATGACTAGTATACTTAACTTGCATATTTACCTAGAATAGTATCGTTTCCACATTCCCCTTAGAGAATTTGCATTGTAGGAAAATTGAGCAGAATTCAAGTGTAAACAAGCACCTCAATCCAAGGCAAGTGGCATTGACCAATCAGAGTGCGCTATTCGGCCTCCCACGGATCAAAGGGCCCACCAGGAAATGCAACCGACCTAGGACAGACCCAACTCACGCACAGGAGTGACTAGGGCCCACGTGTCAACCTCTCAATGAAGGCTGAGGTCGGTTGGTGGCCAGGCTAGATCGGCCTAACCAGACCAGACGCCACCCACTTACGTGTTGCACGTCGGTTCCACGTGATTGCTACCGAGAAGCCTACCGTGCACCCCCTCATTCACCCCTATAAATACAAGGGGGGTGCTACTAATGAAGACACACCTCAAGTTGCTCTCTCTCAAGTTTCTATCTCGCTTAGTCTTTAGGATAGTGGAGTTTAGGTGAAGGAGCTCTTCTTCGGGTCCTCGAGGTTGCCTAGGAGTGTTCGTTATGGGTTCTACTCTTCCTCTCCTTTGTAATATTCAGAATTCCTTAATAGAGTTATCTTCTAGCTTAGCGTATTCGTGTAGTGTATGTTCTATGTATTCAGACATGTATTCCATGCTTAGTTTATATTTATACCTTATATCTTGCATGATTAGATGTGATAAGACATCTAGTATTTGTATGTTTGCTCTAATGTGATGTCCGTGCGGGGCATTAGAGTATCGCTCGTTAGCACAGATGCGGTGCCTGGGTTAATTAGTGTTGCTGGATGCGGCTCTATCCCATGGTAAGATGAGGTAGGCAGCAGGTGGTGACAACCTTGTCTGTCCATCGTAACCCTCCCCGTTCGGGTAGTAGTTGTAGGAGGTACATAAAATAGCCGAGAAGATTGGTGGCTCCTCTATCAGTCTTATGCGGTTCTCCCGGTAGTGCTTGGGGGCCTAGTTTCCGATCCTAATGATATGTATGTGTATGAGTGCATAGTATATACTGTATGCTTAGATAGGAGCACATAAGACCCTTGATTAGCTTTCTTCTTCCTTTCTCCCTTCCTGTAGTCTTTGCATAGAGCTTGAGCTTGAGTAACTTGTGTGTCACACTACCTCCCTATCCATATATTATCTTACCCCTATTTATGCAAATAAATACCCATGATAGAACTAATCAACCTACTTATCTATTCCAATAACCGCCTCCTTCCCTGTGGAAATATAAATATGACCCCGTACTTACGGGTAAAATGCTACAATGGTATTCCGTGCGCTTGCGGATCTCTTTGTAATGTAAGAAATACCATCATGCATTTTTGGCGCCGTTTCTAGGAACATCTATCCTAGTAATGATGCTACGAAATGCCAACATATAGTAATTTGAACATGAAGTATAAAATATAGGTTGTTCATTCACTTGACTGCCCACAGATAGAAATCCAAGGTTTGAGAATTTACATGTGCCAACTTATTCAAGTTACCTATGGACTAGAGTGGTATATTGTGCATATAAGGTACTTGAAAGATGTACATATTGACGCAAACTCCCGATCCATCGAGTTTAAGTTTTAACTTTGATTGAGGATGAGCAAAGATCTAAGCTTGGGCGTATGTTGACGACCATAGAATCCCACCTTAACCGTGAATTCTCGAGAGCTTCACACTATGTTCCATATATATTTTATCTAAACTAATACAGTTCCACAAATTTTGATAAAGTTGTGACTTCAAGGACACGTGGTATAAAAGACGGCCAAGAGGAAATCGCAGGCCGCCCTGCTAGCTCCCCATTCACTAGCCCACATCATCGATTTAGGAATGAGAAAACACACTTATGTTGCCCCTGAGCCGTGCATCCAACACCGGCTTCTTCGAATGGACTGAAAGACTTCTCCCTTGGACTGGACGGCCCACGCTCAAAGAAAACATGCGCAAACTTCACCAAATCCATGTGTGGGTGGACAATCCTTGGCTTACAAGAGTAGAGGCGGCACATCGGACGACCAGGGACGAACTCCCAGGCCGGCCGACCCCACCTAGGCCGACCAGGCTGCACTTTTCTTGCCAAGGCAAGCAACCGCGTGTAGTAAGCAATCAAGGCCGCACACAGCGAAAGCGGTGGAATCCAATGGTTGGTCGACAGGCCCACTTCATTGCCAACCACTATAACTGAAGCACCGACTTGAGCCTCTCTAGACTATAAATAAGGGTACAGTGTACCCATCACTTGTGGGACACACACCAAAGGAGCTCCTACTCTATTTCACTTTCTAGATTTAGGTAGTAGTAGGTGGGAGTTAGAGTGGAGTTGAGCTTTCTCGGGATTCTGGAATCATCATCAGAAGTCTGGTATAGCTCTTGTATGTTTCCTTGACATTATCAACATAAGTTATCTTCTATATCTTTTGATCAACTTTACTTTACGCATTCTTTATCAGTCCATGTTATTTTGACTTGAGTTGTTGAGTTTACCACTAGTTTAGATTTTCTCTCTTAGCTTGTCCATTGGGATCTTACCGTGCGGGTATTCTTGTCCGGACTAGAAGGCTCAAGTTAGGCCCTGTTTGGCATGGCTCCAGCTCCACTCCAAAACTCCAGCTGGAGTATGCTTCAGGTGGAGTTGGAGCTGCCTAGATGGGGTGTGTGGCTAGGATGGTGCCCTGAGCTCCAGAAAAGTGGGTTTTGAGGGTGGATTGTCCTTGTTGCCCTCGGTTTGATTGATAATAATTTGTGTCACTTAGGTCCACAAACTCTGAAAGTCCATTCCTAAGTCCATAAACTTGTAAATTGTGTCACCTAGGTCCATACCCCTCTACCTAGCCTTCATGCACAGGTATCGCACCAACATGAACCTACACAGTGCCCGCACGCTGCTGGAGTTTCGCTAGAAGGGTCAAATTTGAGCCCTGATTTTGAAACAAGTGCATAGGGAGAGGAGAGAGGAGGGATGAAAGATTTATCTTGGAGGTTATTGACATGTATTAGGATTCAAAGGGGGTCTTAGGGACTGCCATTGGTGAGTTTTAGAGCTTAGATCTAGATATGACCTTGTACTATGGGTGAGAGGATGGGGTGATGGCTTGGGAAAGGTGGAGGAGGTCGCATAGGGACTCAACAACATTTGTACCTTGGTTGGGGATATTATATCCTTTGTGGCGTGGTTGGCCAGATATGATGGAACCAGGTATTGTGGCAAAAAATATTGTGACGACGTTAGACTTGGGTCAACCCAGAGTGGTTCTCGGTGAGGGGTTGAAAGATATTCATGGACAGCGGTATTGAGGCAACCTTTGTGGGTGCGTCTGTAGCCACACAACTGCTCATGATGATGTTCATGGACCTAAAAATGCACTTCCGGAGTTTATGGACCCAAAAATGTATTTTCGGAGTTTATGGATCTATATTTTCAAAGTTTATGGACCTAAGTGAGAAAAATTAAAAGTTGATGGACCTAAAGATGCACTTTTCGAGTTCATGGACCTAAATGACACACCTTACAAGTCGGTGGACCTCCGGTGCATTTTACTCAAAATAAAATGATCATGAAAAAAATAAAATACAAATATATTATAGGTCTACAGTCCCTACCAAATTTTCCATAAATTAAAATAAAAATATATTATAGGTCTAATGTCTCCAACCAAATATTCCATAATGACATGTTCGTAATAAAAAAAATTACTACACTAATTCCATGCAAGCGCAATAGATGTAGCCATACTATCACAGAATGCTCCATAGTCGCAAAGCATGATTCCGAAGTTGATCCATTGGAGGCATGCTGAGACACAACATATTTGTTGTAGCTTTCTGGGATAGTAGGCACAAAGTTAGGATCTCGATCAAAATTAGCAAAGTCCACATCATCACTCGCATGTTGAGATATAAAGTTATGGAGAACCATGGTAGCAGCGACAATCTTCTTCTTTGTGAGAATTGAAAAGCCAGGCATTTTATATAGGATTTTTCATTTCATCATCAATACTCCAAATGAGTGCTCAATAACATTACGATCAGATGAGTGTGTCCGATTGATCTCCTCTTTTGGAGTATTTGGTTCTATACTCAGGTAAGTGATACCTCTCACCCTTGTATGGAGCTAGGTAACTGTTGACGGTCCTTAAGTGTCAAACTCGACCATCAAACTCTCCATCATTCAATACTAAATAACCATCAAACCTAGAAGTAGGGATTTAACTCTAATTATTTCCACAAGCTTTGGTGAATGATGATATGTAGGCACCCATGAGAAAACACAAAGAGAAAACGCACATAGAACCCAAAGGAATGTGTAAAAGATCACATCCTGTGACACTCAAGGAAAGAAGGGCCCACCTATCAATTTAAACCGATTTATCAAGGTGGCAAACACCAAGAATCCAAAAGGATCCACCTGCCAGCTTCCCACGCAAAGGCGGTGCTGAGAGGGGCCCACCAGGGGTTGGCCGACCCCTAGGTCGGCCAAACCTGGGCGGGATCCCATCGCCCTAAGCTTTGGCGGGAAGGATCCCACCGCCATCTACGTAGTTCACAGGGTTTCCATACTTATCTCCCCAGGAACCGCCCTTCTCGACTATAAAAGGAGGAGAAGACCCCTCTCACAACACACACCATTTTGGAGAAGAAGAGGAGAAGGGAGACTCGACCTTTTAGAGCTACTTAGTAGAGTAGGTTAGGGAGTGTGTGGAGGAGAAGTTCAAGAGGAGACATGGAGTTGACGGCCTCCCTCTACTTGTACCTCGGTGGATACGAACATTCTTTTGATTAAGTATCCGGGTTTCATCTACGGTGATGAGTTCTTATTAAAGTTAAGTCCTTGTTATCATTTGCTTGTGGGGTCGTTGTTCCTTCTTGATAGGTTGTTTCTAGCTTCAGGACTTGAGTCTTAAGACGGAGTCTGGCCAGGACTAGAAGTAGTAATCGATAGCGTAGATGTGGTGTCTAGGACTTATGTTACCTTTGTTTGCTACCCTTCTCCGCGATCTAAGACATAGGCGGCAGGTGGTGACAACCCTATCCGTCCCTAGTATCCCTCCACGTTCAGGTTGGGTGTAGAGCTAATAGCCGGAGGCACTTGGCAGACGAGGTGTAAACCGGTGCCCAAAGCAAGAGAGTAATAGCAAAGCTTACCTTTCCTAAGAGTCTCTATCCTTAGACAACCACACTACCCGAGACCATCCTATCTTCTTTCTTTTCCTTGGGTAAATTAGCTAAAAGACCGTTACACCTCCGTTCCTTGAGAAATATATGATACCTTGAATACTCTTCGGGTGAAGTGCTACAACGGTATATCCGTGCGCTTGCGAATTTATTCATAATCGTTAAGAAATACCAACAATAACCCGGACGACTAGGATAGCCTGATTCCACAACATAGTACTTGCCTACACATGGGTACACCATCATAAGAATTTGATGTAAGAATATGACCATCTATGATTTTAGAAAGAACTATATTTTGAGGAGGATGTGGGAAGACTTCCGCATCAGCTTCCAATGCATGG
Source organism: Panicum miliaceum (assembly GCA_032594955.1). NCBI lineage: Eukaryota > Viridiplantae > Streptophyta > Magnoliopsida > Poales > Poaceae > Panicum > Panicum miliaceum. The sequence continues at coordinate 24,056,372 of CM064062.1, forward strand.
TCCAATATATTCATGTCATGCAAAGCATCCGGTTGACCCACAACCACATAAGTGAAGCGCATATCAAAATCACAAACTGCAAGCACATTTTGAGTTGCAATTCCTATCTTACTAATATACCTCACGTGTTCTTCAGGTGAAAGACAGATACGGATATGAGTTCCATCAATAGCACCTATGCAATCCTTAAAGTGTGGATATGCTCTCTTATCATTTTGAATCCACTTGTGCACAATGCGAAAATTAGGATCTGTTGGACTCAAGTAATGTTCGGCCATTGCAACCACGCATTCAAGAACTTCATGAAATTTCCTACTAATGGTTTCACTTGAGTGCTTGAACTTATTTTGCCCTCTTCAATTTGACCCACATCCACCATATATGAATAGAAAATAGCAATCATTTCATAAGTATTCATGTGGTTTGACGGTTTCAATCCATACATCTCAACAAACACATCATGCAGATAAAATAAGATATGCTATGTTCATCTGTAGCATTCCGTGCCATTCACTTGGAGTGCTTATGGTCTCCATGAGCCACCCCATTCCACTGAGCTGAGATGTCCTTGTGGTGCTTTATCCATGTACAAGCCAATATAAGCTTTTCCAAGTTTAGCTCCACTTTGAATCATATTAAAAAATTCACTATCATCACTTGAATCATCACTCTCACTTCCAGCCATCTCTACAAACAAGTTTGAATGGGCACAATGAGATAACATACATACAACATAATTAAAAGGTCAAAATGATCCTTACATTACTAGAAATTAAGTAATTCAATTCCAAATTATCCATACATTACGACAAATCAAATAGTGCCTGCTCAAAATGAGCTTTGAAAAAAAACGAAATGACACATAAGAAATGAAACAACATGATATAAGTGCCAATAGTGCACAATCATTGGGACTCAATTCTACTTTGCATACTTGACATTGAATTTCCTCCTCAACCAATTGAATCTTATCTCATTACTAGGCAAGGTCATAAACATTTCCCGTTGCTCCTTCTTCACAAACAATTCAGATCCAATGTAATGTTCCTTGCTCCCATAGCTGGCACCACAAACAATCACAAGTTCCACCACTTGGTCAATCGAATGTTTTCCCTCTCTTGGTAATATATTCATTAGCTGAGCTAGCCATATGATAAATCTGACCCAGGTGGGGTTGGCCGAGGCCCAATAAATTAAGGTTGCCCGGACCCCAACAGTTCTTAAACACACCCACTCGGGGAAAGGCCCAATCTCCCTAAAAGACTAGTCCAATAGGGGAAGGGTGGCTCTCCCATTTAAGGTGGCTTCCTCCTCCCAAGCTAAGTAAGGTGGGATTATTCAGAGGCTCACACGGTCACCACCCGACTACAACTGGGCCACTTGGCCCCCTTTATTGTGTCTTTGCCAGCGGGTAATAGTGGAGGATGTCCTCATCACCATACTTGTAACTGCTTTTTGAATGACGAGTGCATTCCCTATCTTAGGCTTCTTTTCTTTGTCTTTTCCTTGAATTGGCCTTGCTAATTATTGACGGTCCTTAAGTCTCAAATTCAACAGTCAACTCCTGCATCTTTCTTATCAAAATAATCACCAAACATAGTTATGCGATTTTGTTCTAACCAATTCCATGAGTTTTGGTGAATTATGCTTTGAGGCACCCATAAGCGGAAAGACAGAGAAAGTGTACACAAAATGCAGAAGAATGCGCAGAAGATCACACTCTGCACTACACTTACAAGAAGGGCACAGAGCAAATCAGCCCGAGAGGCCAAGAAACACACCTCCGACCAATCATTGGCTGGCACACGGATTCGAGGGCCCACAAACAAGAGGAAACTACCTAAACATACTGCCAACCACCCTGTACCCACTTGGGGACCCATTTGGCAGCATCCCAGATGAAAGGTGGTGCGAGAGGCGGCATCAAGGGGTTAGCCGAACCCCAGGTTTGGCTGAACCTGGACGGCATCACGTCTCGCTCAGTTTTGGCGGGAAGAATCCCTGCACTCTCCCCAAGGCAGTTGACAATGTTTCCATACTTAATTCCATCGGGAACCGCCCTTGGAGGACTATATAAGGAGGAGGAGAGCCCCACATTCAACACATAACACCACTTGGAGAAGACAAGATGTAGGGGGACTCCACCTCTTAGAGCTACTTTGTAGAGTAGGTTAGTGTGTGGAGGAGAAGTCCAGGAGGAGAGCCGGAGTTGTAGGCCTCCCTCTACTTGTACCTCGGCGGATACAAACCTCCTTTTGAATAAGTATCTGGGTTCGTCTACATTGGTGAGTACTTATTAAGGTTAAGTTCTAGTTATCATTCGCTTGCAGGATCATCGTTCATCCTCGGACGTTTGCTTCTAGCATAAGGACTTGAGTGTTAAGACGGAGTCTGGCCACGGTTAGAAGTAGTGATTGATAGCGTAGATGTGGTGTCTAGGGTTGAAGTCATCTTTGTTTGCTACTCTTCTCTACGGTATGAGAGGTAGATGGCAGGTGGTGACAACCCTTTCCGTCCTTCGTATCCCTCCACTTTCAGGTTGGGCGTAGAGCTAATAGCCGGATACTCTTGGCAGACTAGGAGTAAGCCAGTGCCCGAAGCAAGCGAGTAGTAGCTCAGCTTATCTCTCTTAAGTATCTTTATCCTTAGTCAACCACACTACCCAGGGCCATCCTATCTTCTTCTTTTTCCTTGGGTAAACTAGCTAGAAGACCGTTACACCTCCGTTCCTCGTGAAAATATGATACCCCTAAATACTCATGGGTGAAGTGCTACAACGATATCTCCATGCACTTGCGGATCTTATCTATGAACGTTAAGAAATACCAACAAGCATTTCTAGTGCCATTGCCGGGGACACAAAACCCAGTAACGAGGTTAAGAAATATCAACACTAATCTCTTGCCACTAGCAGGGGAAGGAGATATAACATTTTCATTATCTTCATTTTCAACATTGAATGCATCATCTTGTGTCCCAAAATTGGATGACTCCTCTTATGTGTCACTATCAACTGGAGGTGTTGCACCATTTGCACAATGAGGAGACCAATTGTCAATAGCAATATTAGTGATGCCTGCAAAATACTTTAACACATGATTCATCAACCGCATAAATGTACATGGAGCATTAGAAAGACCAAAAGGCATTATGAGTCACTCATAAATACCATTCAAAAGGCAATACGAGCCACTCATAAAGACCATCTCTTGTTTTGAAAGCGGTCTTCCATTCATCACCTGGACAAATTCTCACTTGATGATAGCCACTCTTGAAATTAATCTCTGAAAGCACTACAGCTAGATTATCCAACATATCATCTAGTCGAGGAATAGGGAATCAATATTTAATGGTGATCTTGTTTATTGCTCGACAATTCACACGCATACGCCACGATCCATCCTTCTTGGTGTCAACAATATTGGAACTGTACATGGGCCAAGACTAGGGTGAATAAACCCCTTATCTAGCAATTCTTGCACTTGTCTATTCAACTCCTCGTACTATGTTGGGTTCATCCGATAAGCTGGACGATTTGGTAGATTATTAACTCCCGGTACTAAATCAATGTGATATTGAATGTATTGAATAGGAGGTAATTTAGCTAGGAGATCTAATGGGAATACATCAGAAAAATCTTGTGGAGTAGCTCTTGTCACTACTAGAATCCTTAGCATTAGTAATGGGCCGGAACCCCAGTTAGTACCGGTTTCCAATCCGGTATAGAATGGTCGGTACTAAATGGGTGTGCATTTAGTACTGGTCGTAGTGACCGGTACTAAATGGTGCATTTAGCATCGCCGCAAGTCACAAGTCACGCGAATTTTCACACGTAAATGTGCGTGCATGGTCGTGAGGATTCCAACCCACGACCTAAGGCTTCGTGCGTAGCTTCCTTACCATCCCACCTATGTATCACATGTGAGTGGATGAGAGATGCTTTCCTTTTGAAGTAACCCATGGAGGACCATTTAGTACCAGGTCAAGATACCGGCCGGGGGCAAAACACCAGCCAGTTTAGTACCGGCTGGTGTCTTGATCCGGTACTAACATGGCACCAGGAGCTTTCAAATTGGACCCGGTACTAAAATGGCTCCATGCCAGCTTTAGTACCGGACCAAATTATGACTGGTACTAACGTATAGGGATGAAAGGTCGATTCTCTTGTAGTTTGTGCCTCCTTGGGTGTAATGTCATCTTTTAGTTCTGCAACTAACAAGTAGTACACTCCTCATTCTTTTGAGTCACACAAAAACTACTTCAAGGAGACTAGATTTGGTGCTCCAGTTGATTCACCGCCATTTAATATAGAGAACTCGTCCACATTTACTAGGTTTAGAACAAATTCGAGCCCATTCTTCATGATAGTATATGTATGCTTCCTACCATCATGCACATCATATCGATCATTCTGCCAAGGTCTCCCCAAAATGCAATGACTGACATCCATGTCTATGACATCACATTCAACCTCATCAAATAATTTGCTGCAATAGAAAAGGAAACTAAACATCGAAATTGTACCTTGGAAACATTATCAGATTTAAACCACCGCATATTATAAGGATGAGGATGCTTTATTTTCTGCAGCCCAAGTTTATTAACTCCAGATGGTATTCACCTAGCTGCCATTATCTATAATAAAATGGTATACTTTACCACCCACAATGCACCGAGTGTGGAACAAACTTCTTCGGCGCCCGTCTCCATCTTGCTTTGGTTGTGTCACTAATGCACGCTCCATGACAAGCATATCTTCTCTATGGCCTTCTAGCTCCACCTCTTTCACCTCACCTTCATCATAGTTGTCATATACTTGGTTGCTTTGATGTTCTCTTTCTTCCTCAAACTTAGCCATGAGTCCTTTACCATCCCTGCTATTGTTCTTTGGGCAATCCCTCTGTAGATGGTCTGAAGAACCACACTTTAAACAATGACCACTTCTTGTGTATAATGGTTTAGATATCTCACTGGCTCCTTTGTTATTAGGTGCAGAGTTTGTTGATCGTGTATCTCTACTACTTGTAACCTCGCCTGTTGGATTGACACTAGTATACTGCTATCGAGATGGAGTGGTATTTAGTATACTGCAATCCCTTTTTAGATGGTCTGAAGAACCACACTTTAAACAACGACCACTTCTTGTGTATAATGGTTTAGATATCTCACTGGCTCCTTCGTTCTTAGGTGCAGAGTTTGTTGATCGTGTATCTCTACTACCTGTAACCTCGCCTATTGGATTGGCACTAGTATACTGCTATTGAGATGGAGTGGTATTTGAGCGTCATGCTTACTACTGTTGTTTCTCACTTGTGGTTGCCCGTTGATATGCATCTGAAACTGTAAAATTTATATGCAAAGCCAATAAATCCTGGATAGGTTTATGTAAGCCACCAACATACCTTGCCACTAATTGACCTTTGGAGTCACTTAAATTATTACGTGAAACCAATTGGTAGAATTGATCTGTATATTCACCCACACTGATAACGCCTTGGCAAAGATTTTGGAGCTGCAAAAATAATGCTTCTTCTTAATTGAAAGGAAGAAATTCCCGTTGCATCTTATCCTTCATGCCACGCCATGAATCAATCTTTCTTTTGCCACAAACTCGACGACTCTTCTCTAGATTCTTCTACCAAACTGAGACATGCCCTTGTAGTTGCATTGCAACTCTAGGGACACGCTCTTCCTCAGGGAAATCTGCATACTCGAAAATCTGATCAACCTGATCTAACCAATCCACAAAATTTTTAGTAGAGAACCCTCCCAAAGATTCAGGTAAATTAACTCTGAAACAATGACGCCCGCTATCTTCGCGTTCAGCGGCGGCACAGTTCCGTTCATGTCGGTGTCTTGCAAAAGGATTGACTTCGGGATGCCTCATGTCAATTTCTGAAGAGCCACCACTAACATAGTCAGCATCTTCACTGGCCTAGTCTTCTCGCATGCCCCTCCGCCGTCTATTGTCAGCAAGTTGGGTCATCTGAGTTTGCATGGCCACCGTCTGCTGCACTAGTCTGCACTTGACGCCTCAACTCCCGATCTTGATCTTTTAATCTGGCATCGATGTCCTCTAGGTTCTGATGACGACTTGGAACCTCATCATGAGACTCATACTCGGTGGCATCATCCTGAGCAGAAGCATTCCGCTGGTGTGTACGGCCTCGATTCCTTCACCCCCCCCCCCCCCCCCCAATGGACTCAAACCTTTGCTCTGAATACCAACTGAGGCAGTGGTTAGAACAAACCAGATGATCATCAATACAAGGGGCACACTGACAAGACAGATAAAACTAGATGAAATTGCAACTCACAATTCCCTCTAGTGTTCACCCATATAGTGAGCAATTTTATTATCCCAAAAAGCTCCCTCTCAACCATAGTTACTTACATATATAGACCAAACTGGACCAAGAAGCTAGCAGCGGAAAAGGCACCACGTTGGGCCATGGAGCTAGCAGCTTAAAGGGCTAGATAACCGAACAGAGCACTATGGAGCTTCTTTTTACAAAACATAAATACTATAGCTTTTAGACTTCCTGGGCGGATAATTCTGGACGCAACATCTTTTGCCTTTATGCAATGGGCTTATTTGTCTGCATCAAAGTTACAACTTTTGCCCATAGATGCAGACGCTGCTCGCACCAGCAAAAGTTGGGCAAAGGTGCAAAGCTTTCATCACGACACTAGAATCCCAGCACCGCACATCCAACACCCAAGACCAAGAAGGTGACATGAGCATCATGGTCGCAATAAGACGATGACCTAAGTAATATAGCAGCAGAAATACAACAGTGTGGCAAGAAACAACCAGTAGAGATAACCAAGCAGGTGACCAGAGCATCGTGGCTACAACGACGGCCCAAGCGACACATAGGCAGCAAACACCGAAGACCAAGTAACCAAGTAGGCGACCCATGCATCATGGCCATGAAATGATGAGGACCCAATTCAAGCAACATCAAGAAACCAGTACAACAACGATCCAAGAAAACTGGTGACAGTTCCAGACCGTGGCAAAGATGTGAAGATGAAGCATATATGCACGCATAGAAGCAAAGAAGTCCCCCGCAGAGTTAACAACGTCTACAAACAGCGATGATCGTAAGTGTCCAAAAAATGACCAATAAGCGACAATAACCACCATGAGGTGCGGGGTGGTCGATGGCCATGGCTTGGGAGAAGGCCACCCTAGGCTTAAGATGAGATCCAGGTCTGGAACGGCCAAACCAACGCCCTGCAAGGAGATCCAGGCGCCTCCCCTCCCGTTGGCCAACGTCGGTAGCTAGAGCGATAAGAAGGTGGTGCGAGCTGCCACCTAAGTGTGTTGGCTTCCACCTAGTGATGATGAGGGATGAGAGCGGCCACCCAAGGAGGCACGGAAAGCGCATATCAAGTCTAGGGGTGGCAGACTCGATGGCTCCACCAACCGCCAGTGGAAGACTTCTAGGCGACCTTGGGGTGGGGGAGGGGTTTGTGGGGGGTGATGTGGGAAGAAGCAGGATAGGGAAAATGAAGAAGAGGAGGCATGTGCGGGCTAGCTTCGACCACACCGCCGCAAGCAACCGCTGAACTAAGGTTTGCGGTGAGTTAGTTGGGATGGTGAGTTAGCGGGGGTGGTGGGTCACCCCCAAGTCGCCCTATGAGCGAGGCGAGGGCCTGGCGAGCGACACAATTTTCTGATTTCTATTCCCCTCCTCAGAGTTACCACCTTGCTGTTGTGGTACCTGGCAACGATTCACCTATCCATACTGTAAATATCGAAAATAATTGAAAATGTTTGTTACTCAAATCAGGCCCACCATACCCCTCACACTGGACCCTCCTATCGGAATCGAGGGAGGTGGGAAGGAGGGTAGACACATAGAAATCGAGAGTTGGAATGTGTTTCTGCCCAAAAAGTTATTTTTTTGTCACTGCCTAGCACTGTACCCGCCCCGCTTGGGTTATTTCATCGAATAGTACATCCGCAGGTCTCCATCCGCGTGCATCACCACCATGGCCGCGGCAATGCAACGCGCCTCCCACCCACGGAGCTCCTCCCCGATGCCGAGCAGCGCGCCGGTGTGGTGGTAACCCTCGATGTACGCCCAGTTGCGGCCATCCTGGCTGATGCTGATGGCGAGCCCGGGCTGCTCTGAACATGGCGGGTTGAGGCAATTTTTAGAGTTTCAGACTTCCAATTCAAACCGCCTATCTTTGAATTTGAGCATGAACACCTTACTAACTTCTTTCCATGAGAACAAGTGGCACCTCTGTAAAGCCTGAACATCCAAGTTTCCATTTTGGTACTTATCATACAAAGGTTCTACATAAAATATTATTTTATTTTGTCCGAAGTTTGCCATTTTCTCTGTTTTTCAGAATTCCTTTGTTGAATTATTGTTTTCTTCAAACTTTGGAACTCTCAATTGTCCTCGAGGCATGCAGAAGCCGTTGTCGTCGACACAGACAACAACCTCCACGTCGACAGCAACAAAACTCTTGCACGGAGGAGAACACAAGGGATGAGGAGGAGGAGCATGGCGGCATTCGACCTGCTCACAGCTGAGCTGCCAGCTTGCCCGTCCCCGCGCCAGCGCTAAGGGACTAGGGGAGGCAGCAAGTATTAGCGAGCAGCCGGCGGCCATGGAGCCTTGGGGTTTCAGAAGCAGCCAAGCAGGGAGGCTGTTGTGAAAAATGGCTGAAACAAACAGGCTTGGTATATTCTTTTAGCCTTTGAGGCGTGTTTCACGTACTGAACTCGTCGTCCAATACGCGATGAAGGGCGCTGCAGCTCCACATCCCTCTTACGTAGAAGAGAAGAACCGGAGATGATCTGGTTCCGTGTGCATGTGCTAGAGAGAGCCGGGTGATGACAGAGTAGTATTCTTCTATGAGAAAAGAAGACATGTGTGAAAGAGCGAGACTGGTAGTGACACATTGTTTGTGTGACGGTAGTTAGCTCTATTTTTTCTTCAAAGCGGAAACCATCCAAGTAGAAACTATTTAAATTTTACGTGAAGAATCTTGAAAATCATAAACTTTGTGTTATGTTATGAAGGACATTTTTGAATGATGCACTTAAAGATCACCACGGCTTATTATATTAGATTTTTTAAGTGCTATCTTGTTAATATAAAAGCACGTACGTGCGGGTACGCACGGGCCACCTTACTAACCCACGATAGATATTCCTATAAAGCCAGCACTATAAATACTTTAGACACAATATTCCTGGTAGTGCACATTCCTGCCACTACAACTCTCTATTTTGCTAAGCAGCTAACTAAGCTCCTGCTTAATAAAGAAGCAAATATTGATTTGTCTTTCTTTACGGCCAAATAGCTGCTTTACCGCCATACATATCACCCTGATCTGTCCGAAGCTTGCATGCATATCTCTCGTTCCAGCTTATAGCACAGGACATAAAACAGAGCAGGACTAGTTAGCACTAGTCAGTTTTCTCCTTCTCTTCTACAGTACTACTATGACTCAATATATCTTCAAGGATTAACATGAGCATATCTCAAACCCAAATTTAATTCCAGTTTTCACAAGACATTGACTTCGCCCTTCACCATACTCATCCTAGTCTATGCATGCGAGTTGTTGTCCATGCTAGTTCTTCTTTGCCATTGCTGCAAGGATGCCCTAAAAGTAAAAAGGCGCAAGGAGCCTACAAGTAGGCCACACACCAGTATCTTAAAAATGTCATCATGTGTTGTGTTTACGAATTTGGAAATGGAATTTATAATGACATAGCTATAGCATGAACGTGCGTACTATGAAAAACAAAACAAAAAAAGAACTGCAAGTTATTTGTTCTATATTTCAGACCACTCGATATTCAGTTCGATGCCAGCAATTTTGTAAACCAGCCTTTAAAAAAATGAAGTTATTCTAGTGTTTACCATTATAGATATCCTGCTTCGCATATAAATTTAGTGGATGTATGTAGTACAGTTAAAGGAAATCATAGTCCAACAAAGATGTTGTACACGGGATTAATTGCACTAGGATCGGATTTTTAGGTGCTCTGGAGCTATATTGAGAGAGAGAGGAACAAATCGGATCTCACGCAAGATATTGTTTGAATGAGAAAACTAATGCGCTAACACCATGAAATTTTACATTCCACGAGAGTGGTGTCTGCATGATAGGTGGGGAAGAAATATGACTGGTGGATAAGAGATAGAGAATTTGAGTGATTAATTAATTTCTTAGGCTATGGATAGATATGGTACAACGGGAACAAAGGGTGTCTAGATTTAGATTTGCCCTTTGCACTATAGATAGTAGCACAAGTTACAAAATACGAATCCCTTTTTATGGTAACTCTTAAAGTGCATAATTAAAAGTCTATTAATATATATTTAGAAAGATCATGGATTTGCATCACGTTTTGGAATGTATCAATCTCTTTAGGAATGAAAATGAAAATTGTGTCGTAAACTAGAGCCTCAGGAATCCAAAATTAAAGAGGGCATTAATTCTGCAGCTGATAAAAAACTAAAATATTTAGATATGGGATTGTGGTAGATAGCTCATCCTGGTATGCATTAATTACTCCTTTTAAACAATAGTTCCCACCTACCAACTTCTACAAGTTTATTCCTCTAACTCCCCCACAAACCCAAACGGAGGTGGCCAACCAACATTTCTCAAGATCTTAGCAAGAACTTCCAACCACCATCATAGATTATTTTTGCCTTGCCGCTGTAAGCACTTGAATCTCTCTGCCCTCCTTGCTACTCTAGTTTGTTTCATGTATGCGCTGTGTGATTTCTTTTGTGATGGAAACACAATCTGTTGTTTAGATGTAAAATTTACCTTCCTTTTGGAGCCTTGGATTTCTTCTCAGGTGATTTGAAGGCTTCAGGGATTTATTATGATAGACGCGTTCCTATTGCATATCTATTACATTTTCCCTAATTTCTAGGATGCTGGACGCATTAGACAAGCAGTGTGGTTTTTAGGGTTTATATAACCTCAGTCAATCATCAGATCCGCCCCCCCACCCCCCCCCCCCCAAACACATAATTCCCTGAGATCTTGTTGTATTTTTTTGGGGCAGGGACTAGCTGTAGGTGATGCATTCGTGGCTTATAGTAATTTCTTGATGAAGTGTTCTTGTTTTAAAGTACATTATAGAAATTTCCTGATTTCTCGAATGCATCAGATGAGTTACAGAGTTTGTGTTTATGAGTTTTCATCCTACTTTCATATTTTGGAGTATGGAGAGATCTTAGGGTATTGGTTATTTAGGGACTAACTGTAAGCATTTTGGTTCTTAATTGTTCATTGCTGGATCACTATTTAATTGGAGCTCGTTTGAACATCTTTTAACACTTATTATGGGCTCATGAATCTTGATCATCCTTCATATCTGAAGGGATGTCTTTTTTTGCTTCAAAATCCAAATCTAGCAACTTGATTCCATTACAATAAACAATCAGATCTTTTGTGAACCTACCTGTTGCTCTACGCTGTTTTTATTGCAAGGATCCTCATTCTAGAGAAGTTTCAATTAAGTATAGTATGCATTCATTTTTAAGTCCTATTAAGTTTATATAATATGTTGTGCTGCAAGATGCAGGAAATAACCACTTGACCCAGTAATTGCTCTCTCTAATTTTTACAATGGATAGGGCGCAATAAAGTTAGCTCCTTCATTAAGGTTTCTTGAGAGATCCATTTAAGCAGTACATTACCGTAGTGTATACAGTAGTAATGCACCGGTGTTCATGTGTCTAGTCAACAAACAAGATGTGTAAATTGAAATTTTATGTTTTGTTTTACTTGCTTTTATTGGACCAATGAAAAATATTTTCCATGCCAGTAGCGTTAATTGTTTTTATTCATAACATGCAATTATAATCTATTTTATGTTTTTGTACTATTGAAAGAAGAGACAAACCATGATGAAACAATGTTTTGTTTGCTTTATTTACCATAATGTTTATTTTGGTCTTGAAAAAGAGGAATACTGTTACGTGACTAGAATCAATTTAATTTGAAATATGAATATTAAAACTATTTCTTAGACCATTCTAAATTTAATCAGTTCCACTGCACTGTCATCTATAGAAATATTTTTGCAATATTTTCTAATGAACAATTAATTTTTATATTTGACATGTGAAATGTATTTGACTATTATGTTAATCAAGTGTGCCAGACTGTTAAATCATAAGAAATGCATCAAACTTTGATTCAGATGTGAGTTTTGAGATAACAAAACTGGTGCATGATTTAGTAGATTATTGGCTCATCATGATCTAATATTTTATGAACATTATCATAGAATATTGTAATTCTGTTATTTTGATTTAGTTAGCTGTAGTTGTGGTCATTTAATTAAATGTACTAGTAGTAACTTGTTTAATCAATTCATCTTCAGTATTTTTCTCTCAGTTCTATGATTTTGCAACTTTTTCATATCAATAATGATTTTTTTCGCTCATCTAATAAGTACCTCCTTGTAGGAATCTGAAGCTATATATTTGGGTGGTGGATCGGTCAATAAGTAAAAGATCCAGATCCAGTATTATTGTAAATTTCCCATTTGAAGGTGTAAAAAATGGATTGTAATAGAGATGAGGCCGCTAGGGCAATGATAATTGCAGAACAGAAACTCAAGGAGAATGACATTGCTGGAGCCAAGGAGTTTGCATATAAAGCCAAGTCAATGTATTATGATCTTGAGGGTATCGAGCGAATGCTATGCACAATTGATGTCCTCCTTGTTTTGGCACGGACTGAAGATCGATATGAAATCCTTTCAATTGATCGTTCAGCCGATCCCATTGCTTCGAGGAAGAGGTACTTGAAGTTGTCCCTTCAGTTGCACCCTGACAAGAACAAGTTACCTGGTGCTGAAGATGCTTTCAAATCTGTAAATGAGACATACAAACATATTATTGGACAGGGCAAGACAAACTTGATGGGTCAAAGCACTAGCAAAGGAGAAACCCAAGAAAGTTCATCGAAAGCAAGAACATCAAATCCAGGTCCAAGATCATAAGGTGAGTCCCACGGTTTTGGGGCAAATGTTGCTTCAGAACCAGGAAAGAAGCAAGAAACAGGTGCTGCCAGTTCAGCTGCTGGTGGAAAGAAGCGAAAACCTGGTGCTTCAAGTGCCCCTCCTATGCATCGTCATGCCAATGTACACCGTACATTTTGGACATCATGCGACAAGTGTGATCGAAAGCTTGAGTATCCACGAGTTTACAGAAACCATACCATTGAATGTCATTTTTGCCAATAGCATTTCCAAGCAACTGAGATACCAACACCTACCATGATGAAATAGTTGCTGCTTATGAGCAAGGTAATGTACTAGTACTATCTTTTCATAGGGGCATGCGCAGTACTGAACAAATATTTCTGCACTTGTAGTTTGAATGTATTTTTCTCTTCAGTATTTGCCAGAATGTTATGGTTTTGAATTTCATGCATGTGTGCACAATTCAGAGTAGTCATTTTACTTGAAAGAAGATTTAGGTATCACCATTGTAATAATGAAATTTTGTACTTAATATATCTGAACTACGAATCTTTGAATGGGTACTGGAGCTCCATGGTCTACTAATAAGGCCATCCATCGGTAATCAGGCGATCCATATACTAGCTAGGGCATGATCAGAAAGTAGCAGCCAAGTAAAAGTTATGCTTGTATTATTCTTCATATATCTGACGGATGTCATTGCATGTTTATATAGAAAGAAATTAATGCCAAGATTTAGTTTAGTTTCTTCTCCCCAAAGTGAAATGGCATCCTTTAGACACGTCTTGTTTTAAATAATTAAATTTGGACAATGAGTTCTTCATTCGCTACTAGTACTACCTGCATTCTTAAATATATATATGACCCTTAGACAAGCTAATTTGTTCAAAAATGAACTAATTTGTTTGTCTTAAACGAGAAGGGAGGGAGTATTATTTAGCTTGCATGAGGTAACAAGGGAAACATTATCAACTGATATTTGACGCGGTATCCTGCTCCTCCCATCTACGGGGGTGGGGTCACATTTAATTTGAGTTCAATTATGGATCTGAACTATTAACATTATCTTCTGCATTTCATATATATTTCAATAACTACCTAGTTTGTCGCACTCTTTTTATGATACCATAATCAAGTTTGTCACCACAATTTCAATAATCTTTTTGTATGTTTTCGAATCTGGATTCAAAATTTTCTGGCAGAGAGGTTATCAATTAATGGCACTCCTACCAACCATTTTCTAAAAGGAAAATGTTTCTTTCTTAATAATAACAGTCTAGTGATATATGTTTTGGCTAGATAATAAGGTTCATAGAAAGATTTTGAACTGTTGAATTTGAATGGAGACTGAGATATATATAAGAAAATATATATATTGTAACATATAATTTTCTCTGTCGCCATATGTATTTAATTTAGTATTGACTGATTGATTAGTCAATTGCGGTTATGAGGAACAGATAGTTACTGCTGCCATGTGGTGCATCAAGAATATGATTAAATGTGTAATTCTTACATGTGGAGTATATATATCTACTACCTACAGGAGTACCTTTTTAAATTGCTAACCTCTTCATCACTTGGGACTACTTTTCTGACACTTATTTTATTTCAGTTAAAGGTGATGGAGAATCATGGTGGAGATCACTGACCTCCAGCAGACCCGCCGGCTTCAATAGTGTCGTCCAACATTTAAGAACTAGGATGAACCCATACCATGTATTATTGTTATTATTATTAAATTGTTAGTTTAATTGCTTGTAGAAGGACATCGATATTATCTTGGAGGATATCTCATTGCAAATTGCATCATCTACTCTTTCCAAACACACATCAAGTGGGTAGGGCATGGCAATGACAATCCTATCATCTATTTGTAAATTGCGATTGGCCCTATCAATCGTCCTTCATTTTAGGGCCGGACCACTTTGGTCACTGGCCCTATATATCAATATAGGCAGGTGATTTATAGGATCAGACTGTTTATTTGACTGGATTTGCTTGGGCCGCCTATAAATCATTCTATATTTATTTACATGGACGGCACAGTCAGAAAGCGCCTAATGTAATCATACGCTCTCTCTTCTCTCTGTTATCCCTCACCTCTTTTCCTTCCTCTCCCATCCTCCATCTCCTCCATCCTGCTTCTCTCTCTCATTTCTCTTTTCCTTCCTCTCCCATCCTCCATCTCCTCCATCCTGCTTCTCTCTCTCATTTCACTTTTCCTTCCTCTCCCATCCTCCATCTTCTCCATCCTGCTTCTCTCTCTCATATCACTTTTCCTTCATCATCCGATGAGTGAGCAGCAGGCAAACCGAAATGGATGGTTTGGGGGGTGGCAGCTACGTGCGTGGTGCCTGTGCAGGGAAGGCTGTTGCAGGGCATCCGAGAAGGTGGTGGCCATGTATGCGTGGGGCAGCATGGGGCTGGCGTCCAGGGGCGGACACTCGTGCGACGGCCACATGCGAGAAAATGGGGGTATGGGCGGCAGCGGCTACATACGTGTATTACTTTTAGATCCAGTTATTTTAAAGTTATTTTAAAGGAGCTAAAAATGCTATATTTTTCGAGCTGATCAACCTGGACTAGCTCGAAATACATTTCAGCCGGACTAAAAAATGCTTCTTGTAGCTATGATTCATGATGAATATTTGATCCTGATACTGATCACAATGATATATGTTGGTTAGAATTTAGATGATAATGAACAGATGATAGACATGATGTCACATATCATAGTAAAATATATTGGTTGTAACTTAGATGATAATGAACAGATGATAGACACGATGCCACTAATTTAATTAATTTTTTTATGTTCTTAGCTCCTACTTTAAAGTGTAATTATAATTTTACTCTCTTTTTTTAACTTTATGTTTTTCCCTTTACTTTTCAAAAATCTATGCAATTTTTCCCTTGGTCTTTCCTCATTTGCCCTTTTTTTGACTATTGACTAGGGGTAAAATCGTATTGACTTGTGAATAGTAAAGGTTAAATTCACAAAGTAAAAAAATGATGGTATAATCAAATAACACTTCGAAGTAGGTATACTTGCATGCTACTAAAAATCATTGACCTAGCTTTGTTATCTCCAAGTTTCCTAGAAGTGGATATCTGCAGAAGACATTAACAATGGGAAAATAAAGTATTCCTTACACTATGGAAAACGCGAGATAGAGGAAAGGTATCAGGGTATAAAGCCCATCACCTAAAACCTCAAAGGTAATGAACATCATCATCGTCCATCACCATTTACCAATAAGTCTTTTAGTCCGGGGGCCTCGGCTTGGGTCCGACCAAGGTCTATCACCTTTAATGAGGTAAAGGTCACAGACATTTCAGGGTCCGTTACCAATAATATGAGACAACAGGCATAATGAACACACGCTATCTTTGTCTTAGACAAAGGAAGCAGGTCTTTATTATAGCCATGCATTACCTATGTCATTGCTTTTTGATATAATCTACTTCGTTAAAAATTGCTAAGTACTCTGGAACGTTCCCCACTTCTTCCTTGCCCTAGATAGCCCAAACTGCATCGCCTCTGCTCGGCCCATTTGGTTGTTGTCCTGCACATCAACAATTGGATTCGCCGTGCGCGGCCGGCTGCAAGAGAACAAGCCAGACGCACGTGATGGGCCTCATCCCCTAGACAACAACCTCGTCCAATGCTGCCCTTCCCCACATATAAGATAACTTCCTCCTCCTCCTCCTCCTCCCCCCCTCCCCCCCCCCCCCCTAATCCACTTCTCCTCCTCGAAAGATCACTTCTCATATTAGTTTCATTGCAAACCGAATCAAAACCACTATCTAGATATCCACATAGTAATGTATATGAATGCTAAGAAGCCCACATATAATATGTGCTTGGAATATTCCGTAAGATATAACATTTCATATTATCACAACTTGACTTTTCATATGCATGCAAATCAGGATTGAGGATATAACTTCCCATAATATTATCACAACATAATTTTACACATCCAAAATCAAGAACCATTCAGCAGTAATGCTATGAATGTACATGAAGTCCTACCTTCGTACCCAACAAGGTACGGAGCTGCATTGATATGCCCAATAATGATTCTATATATATGCATAGTGGATGGATATGAACTCTTTCCTTCATACCGAACTAGGTCAGAACAAAATGCTCATGACTCATTATTGCTCAACCCATAGCTAGCCTGACTTGGCTAGTTGTCTTTTTTTAGTGAGCCAAACTAGACTTTAGCTTGTTTACTTGACGAGATGGCTCGAGTTAAACAAGACAAGCATTGCAGTATGCCAGTAGTATGCTAAACAGCCCAGCAGTGTATGTCCCATGAGCAGCCCAACATGGCAACAATAGACCAACTCTAGCAAAGCCACAAAATTTGAGTCCCCCGCCAATTCCCCCTTTGCCAACCTTAGCGACCTCGCCTGAGCCTGCTTGTGGTCATGCTGCCTCCCTCACTGTGCTGCCAGCACCAAACCCATGGTCTGCCAATGCCACGCCGCTACCATCCTATGGTCATCAGCGTGAAGGCGTCAGGATCCTCTTTCACCTGTGGACCTCCAGCAACCTTGTATGGGACAAGCCTGCAAGTTGGCCTCCACTGGCCAACCTTCTACTCCTGGGAGCTGCATGGTCAGTTCATATATAGGTCGGTAGTCTTAGTCGTTTGTTTTTTTTCTTATTAGTGATGATTCGAGGTTGTTCGCGGATCTGTGAACTTCAGGAGGTTGGAGGTGTTCTGATTAGTGTCACTTAATTTCAATGATGTGCTATGATTTGTAAATATTGTTTTAATGAGTGATTGTAACCGTTGCCCTATGTTTGCAGTTTGCCTTCCGAGCTCTCGATGATGTGCTCTATAAAACCTTGAACTTTGTTTGGAGATTGCCTGTTGTGCTCTGCTTGTTCTGTCTCGCAAGCTAAACCAGCGAGTTCGCCCTTTGAACAAGCACTGAGCCGAGCTCAACATTTAGCTCATTATTTTTAACAAGCCGAGCCAAACCAGCTCGTTATAATAACAAGCTACACCGAGCCGAGCCAAGCCAAGCTAGCTTATTATCTAGCTCTATACCCAATAAAGCATGAAAGTACATCTTTGGGTGAAGGTTGAATTTGATTGTATGTAACACCAGTAAAATGTATAGGATAAAATACATTTTTGATAGAAGATTGACTAGTTGCTTTCAGGAGAGGCTAAAAGTTGACCGTTTTTCGGTGTTTTAACGGCAAGCCCACTGAGGGATACCCCCGAGGTGGTAGGTTGTAAGTAGGGTGTCGCCGAGATCAGGAACTCGATGGTGCAAGGAACACAAGGGTTTAGACAGGTTCGGGCCGCAGTATGCGTAATACCCTATGTCCTGTATGGATTGTATTGCCTTGGAGGTTATGAGATATGCGTTGGAAGGGTCCCTGTCAGCCCTTATATATCCCGGGATGGCAGGGTTACATGGAAATCCTAGTCTGGTACGAGCTTAGGAGTCCTAACTGAGTACTCTCGGGTAGTTTCCTTCTGTATCGACTAGTTGTACTAGCTTACGAGTACTCTACATATGATAAGGTATGGGACATGCCCCATCCCTTACTCTAGAATATTCTACGCCACGCGTGCAGTCCCATTGTCCCGGGTCTGACAAGCCCCCGAGCTCTTCATAGCCGAGTACTGTAGGCTTCGAGCACTTCTGGAAGTCATCATTCGGTTTCTGCTGAAACTCCGCCTTGAAGATGCCTTTTGAGTACTTTCCTTGGCTGCTCGAGGCTGTGAGGTGCTCTAGCCCTAAGTACTTTCAAGCTTTTTCTTTCTATAGGGTGCGATGCAAATCACACTCCATATGGAGTATCCCCTGAGCCTTAGGTTGAATCGAAGAATTAGGCTGAAGGTCTCACTGGTCTTGAATCTTCATCTTATCTTCCAAATTTTTTGAAAAATAAGCCATCGATGACACGTGTCCCACAGCCCCCAAGCCTTGAATCCAAATCCCGAGGTTTGGAAAAAAGAATCCAAAAGAACGTGGTAAACTGAACAGTGTTATGTACAAAATTTGAGTAAAAATAATGTATATTAGTTGATCTGCCTTGATGGTTTTCCGTAGAAATCAATTGGTTCAAAATTCAAAAAAACCCTTTTTTTGGGAGTCTATCCCTGAAAAAATGGTTAATCAAATAAACTTCCCAAAACTCTTCCCAGAATAGCCGCTCAAAAAACAAATCACACTTTTTTAGGGGAGATAACTCTTCGGCTTCCAAATAGTAGATCTGGGCCTCCCGCTGGCTATTTTAACCGCGCCGTGACTCTAGGGTTTTTACCCCTTCAGTCTCTGCCTTAGCCATTTCATCTTCTCGCCCTCCTGCGCCGCCAGCCACTTAGATCTAGGGTTCGCGCAGCTCTTTGGGGTCGCCTTCCCCCCCCCCCCCCCCAGCCAAACTAGTCGGAGATCCCATACCGTTCATCCGCGAGTGTGCCCGCCCCACTCTCTTGAAGCCCCCGAGCGTATGTGCGTGAAGCGGCTCGTGATATTCAAGATGGGGAACAAGAAGCAGGTGAACAAGGGAAAAAAAGTTGATTCACCGACCGGTGACTGGGAGAGAAGTAAGTGCACCCGAGCCAATCTTCTTAACTAAGTTGCTCAGGGCCTTCTTCAGTCGGAGGAAATGGTTCATTGGAAACCTTCCGTCCGCCAATATATTCCGCAGGAAGATGTAGATCAGACTGCCCTCTTTGAACATTTTGTTGAAAGGGGATTGGCCCTCCCTGCTTCTGATTTCTTCCGTGGCCTTCTTTATCACTGGGTATTCAGGTTCATCACCTGAACCCTAATTCCATTGTTCATCTCTCTATCTTTGTACAGTTTTGTGAAGCTTTTCTGGGCATTGAGCCCCATTTCGATCTTTCTCGCTATTTCTTTCACCTCAGCCAACAACCCTCTGAAGATCGACAGTACCTGGTTGGCGGAGCTGGGATCCAGTTCAAGCAGGGGAAGGAGTACATCTATTACTCGCTTCCTACAAACCACTCGGGCTGGAGATCCTTGTGGTTTTACATTGGCAACCACTCGCCTGCGCTGCCCGAGAGAACTCCAGGGAAGGCAGTGCATAGACCCGAGTGGAATGAGAAGCTGAACCCCAATCAGATGATGCAAGTCACTGAACTACTCCAGATGATCAAGGAGCACAAGGATGCTGGTGTAACCGGAGTATCTGTTATGGCCACCTTGTATAAAAGACGAATCATGCCGCTGCAGAAGAGGTGCCGATTTGGGTTCGAGTACTTAGGAAGCAATGACCCATCTCGCTTGACTGCAGAGGTCCTCCCTTCGCAGATGGCCCT
This sequence comes from Panicum miliaceum, assembly GCA_032594955.1. Lineage (NCBI taxonomy): Eukaryota > Viridiplantae > Streptophyta > Magnoliopsida > Poales > Poaceae > Panicum > Panicum miliaceum. The sequence goes on from CM064062.1 coordinate 24,076,688, forward strand.
GAACCGTGTTCAACGAGTACTACTCGATGCGAACACAGTCCCATATGTTCTGACGCTGTTCAGCGCAGCCAATCCACCAAAGTCGGTGAGTAGTCTTTTGTCGAGTACTTGTAGTACCATGTAGATGTGAATTATTGCTGACTGTTGATCTTGTGCTGTATTGTTTGCAGGGACATGTGGATTTGTATCGTTGCCCTACTCCAAATCCTGATGTGCCTCGAGCTGATCATCTCAAGCCGAATGCATTTCAGATGCTCAAGACCAGTCGTTTAGATCGTGATCCGCTAACTTATGAAGAGCTGACAGATTCTGACGATGATGTTCCTCTGGTAGACTTGCTAAAGAAATCGGGCAAGGAGTCGAGTAGTAGTCTAGAGGTGCCAAGCCACCAAACCAAGCCGCGTGCAGCAGTGAGGAAGCGCAAGCTGGTCCTTGGTGGGAATTTGGACGATAACCCTAGGTAAGTTCTATTCTCAAGTACTTCCCTTGTCGACTTTTGGCGTTTGTTGTTGATATTTCTCTACTTTGTCTTCAGTCCACCCGCCTCCCCCCTGTCCAAGCGTTCCAAGGACGGGGAAACGTCAGGCCCTGTTGGGGATGATGCCGCACCAGAATCCGATGTCCAGCCTGGTGCAGCGGACCCTTCTGGTGTTGATGTCGCGCCGAGCCCGAGTGGCTCTATCCCAGCGAGCGCCTTGCAGGTTTCGCCAAAGGAGCCTGCTAGCGCGTTGGGGAAAGGAACCGCTCAAGGGCCCCGGCTGGCCGGCCTCAAGAAGATGGTGACCAAGAGGTCCTCCATGTAAGTCTCGAGTACATGTACTTGCACCTTTTGTGATTCATCTTGTCGAGTAGTTGACACATGTCTTCTTTCCAGCCCTTCCTCTGCTCTGAGCTTGGGGAATCCTGAAGAAGTCCCTGCTGCCCAAGCCCCCAAGCAAGGAAAGAGCTCGGATGTTGCAACATTGGATGCGGGTGCCCCTCCTCCTCCTCCTCCTCCGCCTCCTCTAGCAGCCAATGTCGACGTGGAGAAAGAAGTTGCGCCGGATGGAGCTGGTGCGGGGTGAATGGAGTTAGACCCTCCAGCGCCCGAACTCCCTGAAGGTGAGCCTATCGTGCCTCCTCTTCCCCCCGGTACTATTCTGCCCGAGGCAACGCTAGTAACCGTGGGTGGAGTGGTAGGCGAGCTGCCCAAAAAGTTAGGCGCCCAGGATGTTAATGTCGCGGGTGCTTCAAACCCTGACACCAGCATCGCCCAGACCACGAGCACATCAGGCCCTGATGCTGGGGATGTAGGCGCCATGGGTACGTTAGGGCCCAGCGCGGAGGCGGCGTTTGACTTGATTGAGGATCCCTATCTTGCCAAGGAGAAAAGGGAACATATCCTTGACGTCTTCAAGGATTTGTACGAGATTACCGCAGTAAGTATCCACCTTAATCGAGTAGTTTTCACTTCCTCTGCTTTTGTGTGATGAGTACTGGCTGCTGCTTGTATGTTGTAGAATCTGATGGACTGGTCCCAGGAGAAGTCAGATAAACTGAAACTCCTTCAGGACGGCCACCTCTAGAGATTCTCAAGAACACGGAACCGCAGAAGAAACTCGAGCAGCTGGAGGCCGAGCGGGTTCGAGAGGTTTCAGTCCTCAACAAAGATGTTGACAATCTTAAGAAGGAAAAAAACCCAGCTCGTCGAGAAGAACAAGAAGACGGCCAAAGCGCATAAAGGTAACTTGTTGCCTTGTCTTGTTGTCCTAAAGTGGTATGTTGTTCGAGTAGTTTTTGAGAACTTCCTCGAATACTTCTTCTTTTCCTTGCACGTAGAACTGAATCCACATTGCAAAAGAAAGAAAATTTAATTATAGATCTGAAGAATCTTGTTTACCGTGGCGCAGATGACATCAAGCGCTTGCAGAAGATCCTTGAGGATACAGATGTCCAGTACAAGGAGGCTTTGCAGCAGATCAAGAACAGGCATGCTGACAAGCAGCGAATGGAGAAAGAACTCAAAGACTTCAAATCTGCTGCACAAGCTGTCGTGGAGATGGTGGATTTCTCCGCCGAGGGTGAAGCTGGAGAGCAATCCTTATTGGAGAAGCTTCGAGCGACTCCCCAAAAGGTTTCCAGCTACATCGCGGAGGCCACCAGGATATATATTTCTCAGGCGCTCGCACTGGTGAAGTTGTACTGGCCCAAGGCAAAACTGGAACCACTTGCCGAAGGCATGGCGGCCGATTGCTCTGTGTAGCAATTAACGAAGTATTGTGAAGAAGTCGAGCCCATTGCCGACAAGATCGCCGAAAGCCTAGAGCAAGATGGTTAGATGTAGCAGGAAAAATGTTGTGATATCAAAACATTTGTGCTAGTTGTTTCATATGTATATAAATTTGCCTAATTGATCTTTTCATCAGTGTGTATCTTTTTGCGATGTATGCTGGTATGATCTTAGGACTTAGAAAGTTTGAAGACGTTTGGGTTAAGCTACTCCAATAGCATCGGCTTGGATGTAGTCAATAACTTGACGTTCCAAAAAAGTGCTCATAGAGCAGAGGACTTAGCTTGGATTTACTCGGTCGAACGGTACGCGAAGCTAGCCTATAGTCTTAGGAGCCCGAGCGGTTTTAGTTGTCATCCTACGTGTTGGCAGGGAATAACTTAACCGAGTTATGGGCTTGATAACCCCTTCAGCAAGTGTCTTAACGCTCTTTGTCGAGTAGTCGTAGCAACGGCCGAAATAAAAGGAGCACATTAAGTACTCGAATATACTGCCTCGTGGGTTGTACTAGCCGCAAGTACTCGTGACGGAGCCCCCGAGCGTAAGCGAGCTAAGTACAAGGACTCATGATGAAGGCCCCAAGTTTAATTAGGCGAAGAAATGTAATAACTCGTGGCGAAGCCCCCGAGTTAAAACATGCACAAAAGTAATCGAATTATGGCGAAATCAACTCTTTATTCATAATAACGCTGACATACAGCTGGCGAATTGTTTGCAACTTCTACTAGGCGTAGAATTTCTGAAGATGCTCTATGTTCCAGGAGTTAGGAATTTCCTGGCCATCAGGGTACTAGAGGCGATATGACCCTGGTCTTGTTACTGCTTACACGATGAGGGGACCCTCCCACCGGGAATTGAGCTTGTGTAGGCCAGTCTCATCCTGGATGCGGCGGAGGACCAAGTCACAGATGTTAAATGACCGCTCGCATACATTGCGATCGTGATAGCTTCGGATGCCCTGCAAATAGCGGGCTGACTGAACTAGGGCACTGCATCTGGCTTCGTCAACTGTATCCAGTTCCAGCTGCCTAGCTTCATCCACTTCTCCTTCGTCGTATATCTCGATTCTAGGAGAGAGCCACATGATGTCTGCAGGGAGTATAGCTTCTGACCCGTAAACGAGGAAAAACAGGATATGTCCTGTGGCTTTTGACGGCTGAGTTCCAAGCCCCCAGACGACATGAGGCGGTTCATATATTCACTTGCCACCCTTTTTGCTATTCTGCTCATAGTCTCTTCTTTACGCCGTCCAGAATCAAGCCATTTGCTCTCTCAACTTGTCCGTTGGCCCTTGGGTGTGCGACTAACACGTACTTCACTTCAATCGCGTTGTTTTCACATAATTCCCAGAACTAATTGCAGTGAAGTTGGTACCTAGGTCTGTGATGATGGTGTTGGGGTAGCCAAAGCGGTACATGATGTCCGAGATGAAGTCGACCGCTCTGTCTAGAGTGAGCTTGGTGATCAGCATGTACTCGATCCACTTGGTAAACTTGTCGATGGCCACCAACACATGTGTGAAGCTTCCTGGAGCAGTAGTTAGAGGTCCAATCATGTTGAGGCTCCAGCATGCAAAGGGCCAGAAGGGCGGTCCAATCTCCACAGATCATGATTTGAAAACAAACGGAATTCGGAAAACAATTTTACAGAAAATGAGTTACAAAATATTGATCAAATAAACTAATATTTATATTACAATGTTACCTTAAAATTTACATATATATACGTGTGGTGCTTCCACCCATATCTTCCCATGCTCATCATCTCCAGATGCGTGCAAAGCTCAACTGTGCACACCACTCTGTACATCTAACCTACAAGTTTATAACTCAACGAGAAGAAGAGATTAAATCAAAGATCATCAAGAAGGGATTTTCTCTTCCAAATGAGCCATGTCTCCATCTCCAAGGATCACAATGATTTTTGTATAATAATTATGTGTTCAAGACACACACACACACACACACACATATATATATATATATAAGAAATTCTATTTGGTGGGGTCCAATAATATCATAAGCAGCGAACACATGTATAATAACCCGTGAGCAATAGGAGTGTGTTGACGACCAAAATTGGTAAGGTCCTAGGCACAACAGTTGGACCGGTTTTTGAATCAGTCCGACCGATCTAGTTGTGCAATCTGAGTAGGATTAGGGTTGCACTTTAGGAATCTTCACGAGATCAATTACTAAAGGGTACAACTATACCGCCCTATATATACGAAGGTTCACGGCAATTGAGGGCAACCCACTCGAATCAAACACAAGTATCGAGTGGCCTGCCAACCTCATGAAAACCTAGCCTCACCAGCCCTAGCGGGGTCCCTCCCGGGCCAGATTTTCACGATGCACCTTATCGGTGGGTGAGTACCGCAAGTAGGGATTCCTGGGATTCGACCAAGCGTGTAACACGCAGTGGGATGACGGCTGTGTGACGAATCGGGACAAAGGATTTAGACAGGTTCGGGCCGCTTGGAAGCGTAACACCCTAAGTCATGTGTGGTGTTGATTGATTATATGTTGGTTTCGTCCTTGGGATCCCAAAAGGAGGGAAGCTTCCTGCGAGCAAGGAGCTAATGCCAGTTCTCTTCCGTTTGGTCCCCTTACACGTTGACCTAGGGTCTTATTTATAGCCTCCTCAAGGGCTTGGGGGCTAACTACTGCCTTGGGTGTGAACGCGGCGTCGATTCGGGGATGGCGCCCTGCTGGTGGAGCCTATTCGTCGAACACCACCCAGAGCCATGGGCCCGCGTTGGTCGGTTCTGGGATCCTCCCTTGCAGACCTCGGAATCTCCTCTCGCAGGCTCCGGGGTACTCCAGGGTGCCATGGGGCCCCGCGCCGAGCCCGAAGTCCTGCTCGAGGGAATGGACGATGCAGGTGGTGGGACCACCCCCGCCTCCTTCTGCTTATTGATGGGACGTGACGGGAGAGGGGAGCCTTCCCTCGCCCGGTCATGAGGCTTCATCTGAGCTCATGCCCCCCCTCCCGCCCCCGCCCCCCCCCCCCCCCCCCCCCCCCCCGTAATCATGCTATTTTACGGGGAAGGCGCGCCATCATGGGCCTGGCCTGGCTTTAGAGCGGTAGGCGTAGTTATTGCGTAGCCGGGTAACTCCTTTGTGGTTAAGGAATTACCCCATCCTGGGAGGCGGTTTGCCTCCCACCCTTTGGCATCCGCTGGAAGCCTCCGCTGCGGGCTAGCCAGCCACTGCCACTAGGCCCTGGCGCAGACCTCTGGGTCCACCATCCGCATTTTGTCCTGCGAGATGGGTGCCCCCGTTCCCGTGGCGCTGACACACCTGATAGAACCAGTCTGGCTGGCCGTCCAACATGTGTGCATAGGAGCTTCACAATGCGATCTGTTGCAATCCGCACGTTCTAGCGCATTCAGTATGTTGACTGTATTTCGCGTCAACAGAGTGAATATTCACATTTTATGCTCTATAGAAGGTACCTTTCTCAACCGATTTGCATGAGTATCTTATCTAACTACATCTTCATGTTACTCGTTGGCCAACCAGAGGAAAATAATTTCCCAAATAGGAGCTACGGTATAGAGCCCACCCGGGTGGTCCGATGTGTCAACAACCTGTTGACACTTCTTAGCGTCATCACCAGGATTGTTAATCCCCAGCAATAACACCAGAAATGCTTATTGGTGTTTCTAGCCATATAGATAAATCTGCAAGCGCACAGAACAACATTATAGAATTTTACCTTTGAGTAATCTCGGGTGTTGTATTTATATTTCCGCAGGGAAAGTGGTTGTTATAGAATAGATAAGTTAATGATCAATTCTTGGTTGGATATTCAATTGCATAAATGGTGTAAGACAATATATGGATAATGAGGTAGTGCGACAAACAAGTTACTCAAGCTCAAACTCAAGAAAAAGCATAGGTAGGGTGAAAGGAAGAAGAAAACTACTCGAGACTTATGTACTTCTATCTAGATATACAACTTGTACTATATACTCATACACATACACATGATTATCCTCATCTCTAGCCTCCCATGCACTACCGGAACAACCGCACATGACTGGCAGAGGAGCCGCCAACCAACTCGGCTACTTCATGGACCTTTTACAGCCACTACCCAAATGAGGAGGGTTACGCTGGACGGACAGGGCTATCACCACCTGCCACCTACCTCACCAAACCATGGGATAGGACCGCTTTCGGCAACACTAACTAAACCAAACACCAAGTCTACATCAATTAGCGATACTCTAATGCCCCGCGACGAGCCTCCACCCTCCGGATGGAAAGATATCACACTAGAGCAAACATATAAATACCGGAACCATTGTCGTGGCACTATATTTGCTCTTCTAATCATGCAAGGTATAAGGTATGAATACAAACTAATCATAGCATACATGTCTGACGCCGCAGAAGATAAACCATGCACGTATATAAATCTAGAAGATAACTCTATTAAGAATATCCGAGAATTCCAAAGGAGAGGAAGAGCTAAACCCATACTGAAGATTTCTAGGCAGCCTCGGGAACCCAAAGAAGAGCTACTTCCGTCTAAATTTCACTATCGTATGGACTAAGCAAGAGAGGAACTTCACTACTACAAAGCATAGGTATTGTAACACACTCTTGTAACATATAGACCAATATGTTAAAAAGAATTTTCATAGTTACACAAAACTAAGTGTTACAGAAGAGCAAGTAACACATAGCTTTTGGTTTTTAAAGTTGTGTTACAGACAAAGATTATAGTAACATAAAATTAACGTTACACCTAAAGAATTACAAAGTAGTATATTGTAATACATAAGTGAAAGGTGTAAAATGCGTCATAGACACATTTTTTATATAGTAACACAAAATAATGAAACATCTATAGTGTTACAAGAAAACATTCATATCTTACGTCCGGCTTTCTAGCTAATATCAAAAGGGTAAACACATATGAAAACATTTTTTCTTAATAATAAAGACTAGTTACTACAAACCATGATCAATGCGACCAATGCTTATAGTGTCTGTTATCCAAAAATAGCAAAAACTGGCAAAATAAAAATACAACACATGTTTAAAATAGCAAAAACTAGCAAAATAAAAAATAAAACACATGTTTCTTCTACGATTTGAACCTACAACCTCTCTCTCCTCATATGATCCGTTCTTACCATCCCAGCTATATATCATTATTGCTCCATTATGGACTTTTATTCATTTTGACTTCTATTATCTTAAATTTTGATCAACTATTTAAATGTCAAAACCACATCAAATCAAAAGCTTTTCAATTAAAAAATTGTAGGTCTTGTGGAACCCAATGATTTCCATATAAAGTGTGTCTATTCGGGTCTCTATGGATAGATATAAATTTCCAAAAAAGAATAGTCTTTATGAAAAATTATCCAGCATGCATGACTTATCTGTGCTAGGCTCCAATTTCACCGGCACGGATGAATAGTGATTTAAGCAACAAAGTAAAAATAGACACTTAACTATATGATGAGTTGTGAGAGTTAAATATATCAATGATATATTAGTGCCTTTATTACTAAAATTTGGAAAGCCTTACCAAATTGTTGTATTTTAAAAATAGGTCATTATTAAATTGATGTTTCGAAAGGTTATCTAAATTATTATTGAGGGTATTGGTGGGTCAATAGTCCTACTTGTAAAACACCTAGCCACTAGTCCTTTGCAGCATTTTAATTTTGTTTCTTCAGAAAAGTAATTGATGAGTGGGTTTACTACTTAAATTTCCAAAATAAAACTTGGGAGAAGTATGAGTTGAATGATATCTAGCTATGAATGTTTACATCACTCAAACTTGTCATATTTGTTATTTTCTGAATAAAGGTAATATTTATTATTGGTGGGACCATTCACCTGCATACTTATATTTGAAATATTTTATTTAAATTTGACACTAACAATTATGATCGAAGTTGTTCTGATCGGCCTGAAAGCATTCAACTTTCATTCAATAGCGCTAAGACACACGTCTTAATCTTATCAGCACATATCATTTTTTTTTAATTGAGTAAATACAATAACACTATGATGAAACTAAAAGAAATTTAAAATTGAGTAAAAGCTTATCAAATTGCTGCAACAGCTCTCTCTTCCCACGCGTCTTCATAATCCCAATTTTGGCAACCGTCCCTCTCGATCCGCATCATATCGCCGCGCTTCAAACATGCAGCGATCGCAGGATCAAATGAGCGGCCGTGTCTCTTTCTCCTCCCGTGCACTCTCTGCAACGCTGCCGCCGCCGCCGCCACCACCCACCACCACCAATCCCGCGTGATTGGTCTACCGGTGAGGCACTTTACACCTGCGACTCCTCCCCCTCTGGTTGCCCACCGCCCGCCCGCTCCCCGATGGTCCGGAGTGCCATCCCAACCAGCGGACTGATGGACGGCCGCCTGGCTGCAGCCTTGCCCGCGGCTCCGCAAGCACCTGCGTGCGAACCCGCGGCAGTGGCGCCTCCAGCATCCTCGCGGGCGAGGCAGCAGCGCCAGCGCCTGGGGCTTGCTCGTCGCGGGGACGTCGCCTAGCCCGAGCTCGGTGGCACCTCCGGCGAGGTGCACAGGGCCGACGAGGATGGGCCCTCTGGCGACTTCGCAGGAGAGCAGAACAGCCTCCACGGCGGCTACAGCACCTCCTCTCCCTCCTACTGTCCTGGCCCCGTCCAGCATGGCCTTCAAAAGCTCTGGCGAGGTCGACACAGATGACGGGCTCAACGTGTTTGATGAAATGCCCCCAAGGTATAATGTACACCAAAACTGCTATTTTCTGACCTCTGCACGTCCAGCCATTGTGTCATCATTTACTAGAATTGTTTATGGCATGTGTTTGCATACAAGGACATGTGAAAAATTAGAAATTATAGTTAGCTTGTGGTCGAAACTGTTTGTATGTTCCTGTGTTCTTGATGAAAAGGAGGGTAAATGTTTTGCTTCACGGAGCTCTCTCTATACTGAATGAGATAGAACAATTTATTGTATTCATTGTGTTTATGTACATGTGCATGGAGAAAATAGAAGAATATGGATTATTGGGAAAATATTTATTGGGAGACTGCAAAAGTAACTCCGCCAATAGTCCTGAATTTGGTATTGTGATATCTCCCAATACTAGTTATTGGGAAGTGATTAGTGGAAGACTGCTGGAGATGTTCTTAGGCTGCTTAGATGAGCTACGTTCCTCCTTGTTTGGCGGACGTAATATAATCATCAATGGTTGTGCTCCTACTTTCGAGTAATATGAGCTCTTGTGATTATTCTCCACCAACTTTCAGAAATTATTAAGATGACCAGCTTTCAGAAATTAATCTTTGCATTTTCAGTTGTACCGTCCATTGTAGCATCTTGGTTCAGTTTCAGTTGTATTATCATATTCGCTTCTGGTCATGGTCTTTCTATCATATAACTAGCTGTATGCCACGGATCAGCTCATACCAGACGTCATCTTCCGTTACTAGAATATAAATGCCCCTATGCTGAGGTACTACCTGTCCCTCTTTTCTCCCATTTTTGAAGGGTGGATTATCTATCTGCTCATGATGGCTGGATTATGCGAACTAGTTATTATATTCAGTTAAATCTTAGACATGTGCTTCAGTTATACATGTTGTATTTACTCAATGTTTTTGCAGTTTTTGTAGAAACCTTTTTAGCCAAAATTTAAGTATCCCTTAAAATAGTTAGATCAAAAGGTTTTCTCCATACTACCTGCTACATGAATATAAAATTACCATGTTTGAGAAAAGCTATTGCAGTCATTCCTTTCAATGCAGGGTTTATTTGATTTTTTTTTTTTGGGGGGGGGGGGGGGGGGTGGGTGGGTTCATATGTTGTTGTTGGAGAAGTAACGACCATTGGTTTTACTGAGTATCAAACGAGAACATATAATATAGTGGGTATCATTGAAAACAGATTTGATTGAACTTTAGAGTCTTACTCTCATAAAGGGACATCGTTCAGGTGCCTCTAAGCAAAACGTTACCTCAAATTTCGTCGGCGTTCCTTCAAATGACATGATAAATATGAGTACCACTATTCTACTTTCTATCTGGTGCCATATGGAGATTGACGAACTCTGCTTATATGAACAATGAAAACAACATGGTCGGTGAGGTGTTGTATTAAGTTCAGTATTGTTTCAAATTTCTTAATATATAATATAGTTGATCACCTGGTGATCATGCTAAAGGGGTATCAGTTGCTTTGAATTCAAGTTGCGTATGATATAGTTGATTTTTTTAATATATAATATTACAACTAGGTTAATTTCTCTGTGCAGTTTGAAATGATTCATATTAAAGCTATAAGCTATATTTCTGAATGCAGGTTGAAATGATCAATGACTGAATTCTTATGTTTGGATGCATTCGAGAATGGATCAAGAAACAATGAATTTCAGAATTTCTGGATACTTACTTAATTTTTCATTCCAATAATACAGACTTTGTACACTTCACTATAATGTACATTTTCTCTCTACATGTATACTTTTATGTATACTATATACGTTTGTTTCCATTCTACTATCAATGTACCTTCTTGTGATTATTGAAAATTATAGTCTGTGTGATTGTGCAAAATGTCATGTTTACTCCAAGAAAATAATGTCAACATTATTTGCTATATGCAATGTGTAATGATGATTTTTTTTGAAAATTTTGAATGTGTTACAATAGGTAAAAGATGTGTTATGAACCATATGTTCCTTTTTTCAAACTATGTTCTCTATCACAATGTGGAAGTGTTATTAAAGCTAAAAAATACTTGCAACCGGGTATCTCTCACTCCAAATATCATACTTCAGATTATGTCGGATTTACTAATAAAATCCGGTGTCAACAGATGTTGCCACATCTTTTTGCTGCATTAGCTCCCAAAACACGGAAACGATCTGCTTTTGACGCCATTTCGGGTGCTAGTTGGATTACAGACAAAAAAGGGGCGCTTACTCTGGATGTCCTAGTGGAATACCTTGCACTATAGGATCTCCTCTCTGAAGTTACTTTACAACCAGAAGTAGAAGATATATATGTGTGGCAATTCTCTGCTACGGGTGTACACCAATAAATCAGCTTACAAGGCATTGTTCATTGGAGCCACTGGTTTTGGCCCTTGGGTGAGAATATGGAAGAGTTGGACGTCTGGCAAGTGCAAGTTCTTCATATGGACTGCTGCACTAAATAGGTGCTGGACAGCTGATCTCCTGGCCAGAAAAAGTCTTCCCCACCCAGCGACATGGCCTCTTCGTGATGAGGTTGAAGAAACTATTGATCACTTCCTAACCGCGTGTGCTATCTCCCGATAGGTCTGGTTCAGAGTTTTGCAGTAATTCAATCTCCAGGTCTTAGCTCCACAGACCAATCCTTCCTTCCTTGATTGGTAGGCAACTGCAAGTTCAAGAGTGAACGGAGGTTTAAATTCCATCATCATCTTGGCAGCTTGGTCCATTTGGAGACACCGCAATAGATGCACGGTGTTACGCCTGATGTTTCTTGTGTGGTTTTGGTCATTAAAGAGGATCGGCACCAGTGGTCCTTAGCCAAGGCTTGAGGAGTGTCACACCTCGCCTAGGAACATTGGGTGGTTTAGGCTGTTTCTTAGTTGGTCAGGTCTCACCCTTGTATTCTCTATCTGTAATAAGCTACAGATGTCCTCTATCTATAATAAGCTACAGGTGTCCTATGTAAGGGCATGGTGCAGGCCCATGGTGCAGGCCCCTAACTGTATCACCAGAGGTTTTCTACCCCTCTTTCTTCTTAATATACCCAGGGCTTTATTCCCAAAAAACAAAAATATATACCCGGGGTTTTCTATCCCTTTCTTTCTTCTTAATATATTGATACGCAGCTCTCCTATACGTTCGAGAATAAAATAGCATATAACCATTTCATTCTAGTTATTTTACGGTTTGCAAACTGAGCTAAGGTCAACATGTAAATCCAGATTCAAGTCTTTAACTTAGCACGTTCCGTCAAGAGCCAGCCAATCTCTTGTAGGTGCTCATAAAGGAAAAAAAAGGATATTATTTATGAAATTTATATTCATCAAATAGAAGACCCAAGAACCTGAAGATGCAATTCTTTTTTTTTGGTTGGCATCATTCTTTTGTAATTTACATAACGTGTCCTCTAAGAACGAACAGCTATACTGCTTAGGAAAAGGGATATTCATTATCCTTCATGGAAAAGTTCCAACAAGAAAGGTACATTGGAAATAATATACATAATACAACATAGTTACAAAAGCCGAGCTTTCATAGAAGCCAACATAGCAAGGTAGATTGAATGACAGAAACATCTGCGGAGTGTACTGAAAGATCAACAGCAGTCATGGTCATTCCTGTAAATCACACCTCTAAACGGCGATTTTCATTTTAAGGAAATTCGTTTGTATTGCCTCATGGTGTTTGTGATAGCTTGCTCCACTGGCAGTCTTTCCATACTTGATGCACCATAGAATCCATGGACCCTGTTTGTATTCTTTAAGATGAACTCTGCTTCTTGTGGGCCAGAAATGGGACCTATGAAATCGTGCATGCGAGTTAGTTATTTGCACAACGAAAAGAATCAAAGGAGTACCAAGAACAATATATAACAAGAGGCCTCCAGAAAATAGGAAGTGTACCTCCGTGACAGAGAACAATGATATCAGGATTAATCATAAGTGCTGCATCTGCAATGGCCTGAACACGTACAGCACTGTCATCTAAAGTGACTGCTGTCTTTGCCCCGATAGACCCTGCAGTTGTCAGACCCATATGTGCCACTATGATATGAGCTCCTACTTTAGCCATGGCAGCAGCTTCTTCTGGATTGAAAGCATATGGAGTAGTAAGGAAACCCATGTTATGTGCCCTTGAGATCATCTCCACTTCCAGACTAACAAAGAAAAAGATCAAGTTAATACAACCTATAATAACCGTGTCCTTGCCTTATGCGAAAATTCAAAGCAGTGCTCAGACGATAACTCATGATAGTATTAGTAAAGCATGGAGAGGATGCAGTTCCCAAATTTAGAACTTGATGAACTTATACCTGTAGCCCATTCCAGTTTCCTCCAAGTTCTGTCTAAAATTCCCATCAAACAGACCAACTGTTGGGAAGTTTTGTACACCACAAAATCCAATGTTTTCTAGTTGCTTGAGAAAGTATTCCATTCTACGGAACGGATCAGTAGCACAAACCCCAGCAAGAACTGGAACTCCTTTAACCACCTAAATTTAGATCATATATCAATAGTTGGGCACAGTAAAGTTGACAAACATAGGAACAATTGGGTTCTAAACTACTTACAGGCAACACTTCATTGGCCATCTCAAGTACAATGGCATTTGCGTCAGCAAATGGCAAGAGCCCCGCCAGTGAGCCCCTTCCAGCCATTCGAAACCGCCCAGAGTTGTACACCACTATAAGATCAACCCCACCAGCTTCTTCGAACTTTGCAGATATGCCTGTGCCAGCACCAGCTCCGATAACTGGAATACCCTCAGTGATGTATTGTTTTAGTTTATTTAGTATTGACCTCGTCTTCTGCAATGTTTCTGTCCGCACAGAAAATCAATCCATTAGACATCCAAGTTTTATGAAACATAACAAGGCCACAAAAGGAATCTAGTGATTATCTATTCTGCCATGGTTGGTTACTGGTATTATAAGAAACTTATGGAAGTATGAAGATGCCTATTATAGTATCGTGTACTAGGGTTACTGTGTGGTTTCTGAGTTCTGCTAGTGATTTCATTGGTTCAAACCAATTAATGAGTGCATATTTGTCCATGCACTTGATAGCATTCTATTGTAACCCTGAAACAAGTTAAGTGACAATCATATTCACAGTGAGGGCATATGAGATGCAAATAGAACCAGAATCCTCTGGGGATTAAATCATAACTAACCTGGTTTTGCATCTGGAAAATCTACAGGAGATCTCCATATAATGGATTTATCTGAACTTTTCTGTCCTGAACTGGATTTTTTTTCCCTCCCATCTTCCTGAGATTGGGCCTTACTAGAGGCTTTTACATCCATACCCAAGAATGCATCTACCAATGCATTTGCAAATTCAGGATCATTTATGTGATAAGGAAGCAGCTTCACCTGTCCAAAAGCCAACGAACTCACTTCATCTATAGACACCCTAAAGATTCATTGGATTGATAATTATGAAATGTGGAGTAACCTCTCGGATGTCATTTCTCTGTATAAGGGTGTTTAATTCACCCAATAGTGTCGACGTAGCTTCTGGATCATAGAATGGCATTCCTGGAGCATCTATTGCAGATATGCCCTTCTGGGGAAGGCAAACAGTAACTTTGGATGAAGATTTGTTTATCTTATCAGCAATGAACTTAGCAAATTTCTTGTTCTCTTCCACAGTCGTCCGCATCAAAGAAACCTTCAATAGTTACACGGTTGTTAGTGATGGTATGAGAAATAGAACATGTACAAAGTTCTTGGAAATAACTGAACATAAAAGTTCAAAGGCAAGTTCATGTGCATAGATCTTGTAGCCAGTCATGCGATGTTTTTTTTAACAGTTGCTTTAAAAGGCAGTGCTTGCAAGTTTTAGATTTATTCCTTAAGAAATTGCACCTAGCTAGGAGAGCCAATAAGACAATCGGCATGCATTTGTAACAAGAACACCCTTATGGTTTATCTAACATCATTCTGCATAGCCAAATCCCTAAAGATACTCCTATGGTGGCAAAGCACCTTGCATGGAAATTTAGGGGGAAAAAGTTTAAAGATGCTTCCTCTGATCCCCAGATGGAAGTCCATTAAGACATTGACACAGTCTACAATAATATACTTTGACTAGTCATATTTTAAAAAGTATATTATTCCAAATAGAAAAGAGTTATAAATTATTAAAATATTTTCATGATAAATCCAGTACATCATCATTATGTTGTCAATCCAAATGATTGTTTAGCCATTGATGGTCAATGCTAAAAGTGTTCGACTTACGAAAAAACTAAATGGACTCATATTCGGGATCAGGGCTAATAAAAAATTGACTGGAAGCAATTGAGAGGTATTGATATACTAACCTGCTCATTGTGAACATGGATCTTTCTGTCTGCAAAAGCAGGAGGAATTGTATCTCGGGGTCCAAAGTTAACCATATCCAAGGCTCCAACACTAAGAACAAGAGGGATCTTATTATCTATAATTGCATCAAACCTGGATTCATCACAAGCCATGACACCGCCTACAATATGGTCTGCAACTTCTGTTGTCGTTACATCCAGTACACCCTATATGCATTCAAATAGAAGTAATATGAGAAAGTCCACAAATATGAAAAAGATAAATGGATAGCTGTATCTGAGGCACTATGTTCACCAGGAAAGTTCAGACATTACAAAACACAGATTGGAGGTGAACTAAAATAAATAGCAATCCTATCCTAACAAGATTGATCTGAGTACTAGGCAGAAAAAATAGAATAGAACCACCATTACATGGAGACAAAATGTAAAGAGTCAAGAAAGCATTACCTGTATGAAACCACCCCTAACTAGTTCTTCCATTGCTTTGCCTCCTACACCAGTGGCATGGAATACAAGTGTCTCATACCCTTCTCTGTTCAGTCTATCCTTGATCACATTTACGCATGGTGTTGTCACGCCAAACATAGTAATACCAATAGTTGGCTTCACTACAGTTTCATCAGACTCATTGGATGCCAATAAGATTCCATGTACCATCCCAGCAAAAGCTGCAGCAGCATTGGACAATATAACACGGCTGACACTGTTTATTCCGCATATATCAACAACTGAGGGAAACAATACCAAGTCAGATGTTCCAACATAAGGCGCGGTGTGACCACTAGCAACAGTAGATACAATAAGCTTAGGCACTCCAAGTGGCAATGATCTCAGAGCAGGAGCAATTAGTGCCGTTCCTCCACTGCCTCCTAAACCAACAGCACCCACCAGGGTACCAGTGTCATATCTTTTTTTCAGAAAGCTCTGAAGAGCCTTTGACACGAGTGATATTGCTTCGCCTCTGTCATGTGGAAGATTATGTTGGTCAACATCCAAAAGACATGAAAGAACTGTATTTCTCGGGATAAATGTGACTTCTTTAAGATCCTGTGCTGTTGTCTTTTCAGCTGTGGAGACATCCACTATGCTCACTTGAACCTGCAATACCACCCGAGTCTAATGAAACCAATTAGAAACCAACGAACCAATCAACAATAATATAGCTCTATCAAGCATGGGCACTTTCAGTAGAGAATTCCTTCACTGGAATAAGATGCTACAAGTGCCAATAATATTGCATTTCCTTATAGAGGCACCTTTTTGTTGGGAACTGTTTCACCCTTTTACACCAAAACTCAACACACCAAACTACAACTTGCAGATTAGATTAAGAAGAGGCGTATTAGTGCTTTTGCAAGTTGCAACCATACTATTTCACCAATTCCATCCCTGAATTCCAGATAATGCCCCATCAGGCAGAGGACCGACCGAAGAGAATGGCTACCATCCCGTTTATTTCGTACTGTAGCCGTCGAGAATTGTAAAACTACACTATTACAGGAAATGGGGGTAATGTTAGGTGTAACACTGGCACAGCCAATTTTTAACCCTCTCATACTCCTAAATGCTACTGGGGGACCGGGGGAGGAAAAGACAACGCAAAAGCTGTGCACGGATATACCTTGGGGTCAGAGCCAGTGGCGGCAAGGGCGGAGCGGAGTCTGGCGGCGAGGAAGAGCAGCTCCTCCAGCTTGGTATCCGCCGTCCCGATGCAGAGCACCTCCATTTCTTCCCAGCCGCAGCGGAGCGGAGACGGCGAGATCTCTTGGGGGCGGAGCAAGCGGCAGTGCGTGCGTTAGTTGAGAAGTGAGCTGCTGACGTTGGCGGGCGACTTGATGAAATCGACTCGCTCCTACCCTGACGATTTCCCGTGTCTCGAAGATTCTGTTTTCTCCACCGTCAAGTAATTAAATATAAGCGTACTAAAATTGTAGGAGCATCAAATCGACTTCTTACTTCGACGATCTTCTCTTCTTCTGTTGTGAGCAATTTGACGACCCCTTCTCTTCTCCAACAATGACAACTTCGGCAAATCTAAAAGGAATACCTGGGGTTTACATTTAGGTTTCGAGTTAAGAAGGGATATGTGGTTCTGGAATCTAAAAGGAATACCTGGGGTAGTCGTAGGACCGGTGGTGGTGGTGGTGGGGAGGGGCCCAAAGATCCTCTGCTAGTAATATCAAAATACATGGCAGACTTCTTGCTAAGATTTAGAGTGAAGTGTTGCAAAGATATATATGGTTAAGTATACAGAAATATGAGTCAAATTATATTAATATTGAGAACCTGGTCCACGCTGCACCAATAGATTCCTTCTCATCTTGCTGGAAGTCGAGAATTTCCCTTCATGGCGCAACGATAGGGGATATGGGAAAAAACGCAAGACAGAACCTGTCTCTAAGGTTATCACAATTACAATTATTTCACTCCTTCCATAAGATAAAAGGGGAACAACTTTAACTTCAAAATTTCTTATGTCATAAACACGAGCACAATTGCTCAAACTCTTGCAAGTGATGGTACAGATTTTCGTTATCGCGTCCAGAGAAGGATTGCTCATGAACCATGACTATAAAGTCAGGGCGGAGTTCATAGTCGGATGTGAGAATTGGTTCCGAAGAATGTGGTGGCTCATAGAATTTACCCTTTAGAGCATAGAGTTTTTTATAGATGATTGCTCCAGGTAGAGAGGGCATAGGGAAGAAAGAAAGAAAATAAAAAGATACAAAGACGAACAAGGTTCGGAGATGATATAGCTACTGTTCCCCAACAAAAGCGTTAAAAAGTTTGTTGGTACTTTTAGTGAACACAGATAATCGCAAATATATCGATACCGAAATAGCTTTCACCCGAAAATATTTCAAGGCCTCGAATTTGAAGGAAGTGAGTGCACTATCTAACAAAGAATTAGGTAGGCGAGGGTAGAGAGAATTTCTTATAGTTAAGAATCTTGGGATAAGATAATTCAACCTCTACTTGTTTATTTCAGTCACTTGCTTGCACCTGGTCTGCTAAGTGACTGCGGCATGCAGCTCTACGATGTATCGGAACATGGAGGATTCTAAAGAATGGATAGAGTTATCACCACCTACCGCCTACCTCTACAACCCGTTGGGTACACAAAGGTAATCTCTGGCCTATACACCATGTCTACCCTATCGATTACATCTTTAGCCTCGACCAATAACTTCCTTCTTTATCCAGAGTCTTAGACTAAAGCATTCACTAGATTAATGAACGATTATCTCGTAAGCAAGTAAAGATAGAACTTACTTAATCAAGAAATTAACTTGAATACCATAAAGAAATTACAAACACTTACTTAGAGAAGAAAGTATCTATCGAGGTACAAGCTTGGAGAATAATGCCGACAAGATCGACACTTCCCAGACCACCCTCACTCTCTTTCTATTTATAAAGCACTAGCTAAGCAGTGCTTCGCCTCGGAATGGAGCTTCAAGCCTTCTAGCGTGTGTTGGAGTGGAGGTCTTACTCCTTATATAGGGACTCTAAGACGGTTCTGGGCGTTATCCTCGTGGGAACCGGTCACAACCGACTTAGGGGAGGTACTAGAGAACAGCACGTGGTGGCTGGAGACGAGAGGGGCCAGAGGCAATTTGCCCGAACCCTGGCACTACCTCTCGCACGACCTTTCGTCTAGGATGCGCTGCCCTGTGAGTCCTCAAGCGGAGTACGGGGTGATTCCCAGATTATGTAAATGATCTTTATTATTTGCAAAATAACAATTCAATGTAAAATTATAGTATTGTATAATGATGACTCTCATAGCTCATTTTATAGTACCATCAATACTTTTGACGATCAGAGGAAACCCAAACTTAGACCGCAGCATGAACACGTCGTTTGGCGTGTGGATGTACTTTGGGGAGAATGACATTGAGAAGCGCTAGAGGATAACCATGATTGTGGCCTTAGCCTCAATCATTGCATAGTTCTTTCCGATGCATGACCTAGGCCAAGGGCAAACGACATAAGGCCACTTTGGTGATTCAGGTTTGCATTCTCGGTGTCACCACTATCTCCGGACCTGAACGGGCTGAACTCGTCGACATCCCTGCCCCAGATCTCCTTATTGTGGTGCACCATCGGGATCATAATCGTTAGGATGTGTTCTCAGGCATTGTGATGTTTCCAAGCACAACCCGTGATGTTGTCTTCCTCCGGACAAGTGCAACAGAGCTGTAAAGGCTCAACGTCTCCAGAAGGAACATGTTTACCTGGAATGGATAAGCAACATGTATTTGCGACTTGTAACAAACATCCGAACTGATGTAGGAGGGAAGCAAAACATTGGGTACACACGCGGCTGCTGACCCTTAATAGCTTCAGCCCGCTGAGCATGTGATGAGTGGAAGCTTGGCCTCTATCACCACACTCCCTCGGCACCTCCTCCTAGATCTCACTACTACATAAACCCATATCACCGCTAGTTCGTAAGTCCCATCACCGCTGGTATGGATCCTCATTGGATTTAAGTAGGTGGTGATGGGTTGGGCCATCACCGTCGGGTATAGAATCAACGGTGATAGATTTTTTAGAAAAAAAATGGCCCTACTGGCCACCGCTGCGTCGTCGCTCCTGTTGGCCATGATGCCCCCTCACTGCACCAGTGTCCCTACTGGCCGCGCGTGCCGCCCCGCTGGTGCCACGGCCCCTCCATTGAAAGAGGAGGAGGGGAGGGGTGAGGGGAGGCTCTGCGCTGCTGCTGCGGCCCCTCGTGCCACCGCGTGGTAGGGGAGGGCAGCGTTGGATGGAGGAGCTACTAGGGGAGGGGAGGGGAAGGGTGGTGGGGGAGGGGGGGAGTAGACGAGTGGTGACGACGGGAGGAGGGGAGGGCGGCGGGGGAGGAGCTGTAGGGGGAGGAGAGGGGAGGGGAACAACGGTGGAAGGAGGGGACGAGACGGGCAACGGCGCCGGGAGGAGGGGAGGGGAGGAGGTGGGAAGGGGAAGAGACAGGTGGCGGCGCCGGGAGGAGGGGTGGGAAGGAGAAGAGACTTGTGGTGGGGGGGAGGGGAAGGGAGGGGAGAGGAGTGGGGGAGACGAGGGGAGAGGAGGTGGAGCAGGGGGAGACAAAGAAAGAGATGATATGGGAGAGGAAATGTGAGGCAGGGGGCAGAGGAAAATAAAATATGAGGTGTTGTTCGCATCACTGCCTGTTCGAATTATGATCTAGCGGTGAGGAGGCATTTGGGATGGACTGTTATGTAGTAGTGGCTTCTCCTGCCAGTCGTGGTGCGCGCTCAGCAGAAACATGGCCCAGGTGAGCAGTTGTGCGGTGGTCTTCTGTTCTGCTGTTCCGCAAGGAAGAAGGTCTTGCATTTGTCGATGAGGTCGTCCAAGCTCAGAATCGCTTCTCCAACACCACCGATTTTCCATCAGCGCCGGTTTGTGGCTAGAACCGGTGATGAGGACATGGCACCCATGCATATGTCCATGAGTGGTGCATGGAGTAGGGAAGGAGGAGTCCAGCAAGGGTTTCCAAGTCGAGAAGGAGGCTCGAGGCTAATTCAATTAGAGTCCCCGAGGTGGAGGCCCAAAGCAACTCAAATTCGAGTCCACCTCGGAGTCCAGGAGCAACCCGTATTAAAAACGACGCACAGGTCGCATATGGAGTCTGTTTTGAACGTTCTTTATATGGATGGAAAGATAATTTCAAGGATCTTCCAATGGCACTGGTTTCAGGCCCAAATCCATTAGGAATCGACGGGAATTGTCAAAACAAGGGAACGTGTATGGTGCAGACACCATATTAGGGTTTGAGTTTTGTTTAGTTCTAGTTTTCACGGTGCTGCGACACCATCTTTTGGGTTGTTGGCCCATGTATCGTGTTGGGGTCCATTATGGACGTGGCTAGGGGATTATGCACGCCCCAACCCTCATATAATCAGTAGCCGACACCATATTAGGGTTTGAGTTTTGCTTAGTTCTAGTTTTCCAGTGGAAACTCAGATTGCATCGTTGCATCTGTGGGGACAAGTCCTAATACATTGATCCAGGGCCCCTATTATTGCTCTCCTCGACTATGTCGATTAGTCCTTTCGAACCGAGTGCTTGAACCCCTCTTGTGTTTTGCTTCATTCATATTTGCAATTATCAGATTGCGTGATTACATCTTTTTGCTTGTGTCCTTCAATTCGCTTGCAGGAAAAGCCTTCTCGGCGAGGTCAATCAAGTTGTGCTTGGTTGATAACCAACGGAGCAGTGGTGTAGCGGTTGCAGGGTTCGAATCGTGTCTGATATGAAGCCGGATCATCAACGTCGAGTTCTCCACCAATTGAGTTATCCCTACCTCTCGGAAGATCGGGCCAATGCTACATCAAGTGGTATCAAGATTCAGGTTTACCGTGAGGTATATTATCGTGTGCCCTTTAGATTCATCTTTTTTCATTACCTAGAGTCTATAAAAAGCCCTACAAAAAAATAATTCTGTTGTCTGCCCCCATAATTTTTCAATTCAGTTTGCTTTTCTAAATTTTAGTCCCTCGTTGTGTCATTGTGTTTGTCGTGTCTAGATCTTGTTCTTGTCTTTAGTATCAAGTCTTGCTTGAGTTGGTCTTTGTGCTAATTTGTTAAAGAAAAGTGTTCCCATCTGTTCCTTGCTGTACTGTTGCTTTTGTGTTAAGAAAAAAAAATCAGCTACGTTGAAAGATAGAGATATAAGACAAAGAAAAAGGTAAAGGTGCAGGAAAAAAAGAGAGAAAAGAAAAAGCCGCACCAAAAAGAAAGAAAGAAAGAAAGAAAAGGCAAAGAAGAAAAAAAATTCAGAAGTGCTTGCATCCTTTTGTGGTCTCGTGGTGAGTTGTATTGTTGCTTGCTTGAACTAGATCCAGGACAAGTTTAGACCAGCGACATAGACTAGCTTGGGACTATTTTTCAGTCTTGCAATTCTGAATTGAATTTTTGATTTTCCTTGCTACCATATTGTGTCTACCAAAAACTCCACATATACTTCTGTTAGCACAGGTTCACCTTGAACTGTTACATCCAAGCTTGACGACAGATTGTGCCGCCCTGTTTGGCTTTGGTAAGAACACTTGCAAGATAGTGGTAAGCCGCTTGAGATATTGCAGGCCACTTATCCACCTCCCAATCCGAGTAGTTGCTTGTTGATAGGGATAATACTTTTTTGTGTTGTCTTTTGATGTCTTCTAATAATGACAGGTTGTTCATATCCACCAATTTATGATGGCATCAGTGCTGATAAGTACATTGAGTGGGAAATCGCAATACATAACATATTTACTACTCATTTTATGTGTCCAAGGAGGAAGGTACAAAATGTTGCTAGTGTTTTGCGACATTCTGCACTATCTTGGTGGGAGTCTTTATGTTCTTCCGATAAACCTCAAACTTGGAATGATATGAAACTTCTTATGAGAGAAACCTTTGTTAATTCATCTCCTTCTTTGAATTCATATGATGAGGTGCATCAGTTAGAGTAAGAGTCTGTTGTTATTCCTTTTGCTATGACTAACCTTTTGCAGGATAATGTACATAAGCGAGAGGACGACGTGGAAGAAAATGAGGAGCTCAAAACCTCATGTGCAAATTTAGAACCATCACTTCACAATGCACCTATTACTCCTACTGCAAATAGAGGTAATGCCCATGGTGGTACACTCACGGAAGGTGAGAATTGTCTTAATGTGCTGAATTTTTCCAGAAACCAAATGATGAATTCGGCCCAGGTGGGGTTGGTCGAGGTCCAATAAATTAAGGTTGCCCGAACCCCAACAGTTCTTAGGCACACCCACTCGGGGAAAGGCTCAATCTACCTAAAAGACTACTCCAATAAGGAAGGGTGGCTCTCCCTTTTAAGGTGGCTTCCTTCTCCCAAGCTAAGCAAGGTGAAATTATTCAGGGGCTCACATGGTCGCCGTCCGACTACAACTGGGCCACTTGGCCCCCTTTGTTGCGTCTTTGTCAGCGGTTAATAGTGGAGGATGTCCTCATCATTCCCACCCTCTTAACCAAGGGCCCAGCTCTGATACCAAATGATGAATGTTGACGGTCCTTATGTGTCATATCTTACCGTCAACTCTTGCAAAGAACAGTGACAAACAAACACCAAACTAGAGATAGGAGTTTAATACTAATCATTTCCACAAGTTTTGAATCACTATTTTCAAGAGACCATGTCTGCATACGGAGGAAAACCGTGCTCAAACAAAGGTAAACATACATTTCAGAGCATGTTACACGAGCACGAGAATTGGAGGGCCCACATTCCAAAGCAGATTAGCCCAAGTCCAAGAGAAAACACACTCCCGACAAAATCAGAGACAGGAACAAGGATCCAAGGGCCAAATGACATGCTAAACCCACTTAACTTTAGGAAAGCACCCAACAACCCACACAAGGGGCCCACAAGGAGTCCACTGGCCGAAGAGGGAACCAAACGGCCACAGAAAGGGGCCGGCCGAACCTTGGGTCGTCCGACCCCCTACTGGGCCCAAACAGGCCCAACTTTTGTGTGCAGACTCCCACTGCGCTGCCTACGCTAGCCCCGGATGGTACCACATCGGAAGCTAACACAAAGATCCACACTTGGAGGGCTATATAAGGAGGAGGAGAGCCCCTAATTCAACACACAACAAGAAGAGAAAAGCTCCACTCCAAGGCGAAGCCCTACATTTGTAGTGCTTAGAAAATAGGGAGAGATGAGGGGTAGTTTGGAGGGGCGTCGGCCTGTCGGCGCTCTTCTCCAGTTGTACCTCAACGGATGCTTCCTTTCTAAGTAAGTGTTCGTGATCTCCTTTGTAGTGAGTCTTTATTTAAGAAAGATTTATTCTTTATTTGCTTACAGGTTTATCGTCCGTTCTCGTAATGGTTGCTCCGGTAGAGGGCCCCTGATAAAGACGGGCGCGATGCTGGAGTAGTAGACGACAAGCGTAGACGTGGTGTCTAGGCTCTAGTTTACCTTTGTTTGTTGCGAGCTCAGCTGGCATTGTGGTGTAGATGGCAGGTGGTGACAGCCTGTCCGTCCGCTACGAAGCTGCTTCGTGGTTAGTGTAGCCCCCCCCTCCGCCCGGGTTCAGAGTAGAGCTAATAGCAGGAGGTCCTTGGCAGACCAAGGTCAGACCGGTGCCCGAAGTAAGCAAGTAGAGGTTAAGCTTATCTTTGCTAGAAACTCTAAAACCATAGGAATCCTCTCTATCCTCGCCTACCTATCTCTTGTTTGTCCTTGGACGAACCAGTTAGAAGGCTAGTACCTCCGTTCCTCGTGGAAATACGATACCCTTGAATACTCACGGGTGAAGTGTTCCCATCTGTTAAAAAAAGTCTTTGTGCTAATTTGTTAAAGAAAAGATTTCTGGTGCCGTTGCCAGGGAATGGTTGCTGTATTGCCTTCAAACCTAGTTCGTCTTCGTATCTTCAAAAAAAATGTTTTGTTCTTTCTTACTCCTATCTTCACCCCCGCTACCCAATTCATCATCTATCGTTATTTTTAAAAGAAAAAATATATCTTTTGCTTTTTCTTACCTCTACCTTCACCCTTGTTACCCATTTTATCATCTATCCTTATCTTAAAAAAATATATCTTTTGCTTTTCTTTACTTCTACCTTCAC
Source organism: Panicum miliaceum (assembly GCA_032594955.1). NCBI lineage: Eukaryota > Viridiplantae > Streptophyta > Magnoliopsida > Poales > Poaceae > Panicum > Panicum miliaceum. The sequence goes on from CM064062.1 coordinate 24,101,603, forward strand.
CCTCGCTATTCATGAAAGGTTATCCTTGTCCATATCTTTCAACCTCTCAGGGCGAGTTCTTAGAGCCACAACCGTCTTCTAAGCCAACCATAGCTTCTGGTTTAGAACTCTGCCCTTATCACATTGCCTTGGTTCGGGAACAACCCTTCTCTGGAGCTGAAGATGAAGATCCCGACAGTCATTTGCGATTGTTCGAGGAACTGTGTTCATGCTGGTTATTCCAGGCATAACACAGGAAACCTTGAGGTGGAAGTTGTTTCCTTTCTCTCTCATCGAGAGGGCGGAGCAATGGTACACCTACAACGTGGGAAGAGTGAAAGGTGATAGGGGAAAGCTCTGAGATGACTTTCGTCACTCGTTCTCTCCTTTATCCCCCACACCTTTACCACGGAGTGACATTCTCGCATTTGAGCTATTCGAGAAGGAGTCCCTCGGAGCAGCATGGGCTAGATTTTCACACCTTTTAGCGATTAGCCCGGGCATGCCTTTACCTGATGAAGTGTCCTTACACCTTTTTTGCGTGGGTTTAGGCATGACCTCTGCTCTACATCTTGACATAGCTGCTGAAGGTTCGTTCGCATATAAAACTCCGGTGGAGGCGAAGAAAATCCTGGATCATATCCTAGAAAAATGCACTCCCTCCATCGTAGAAGCCAAAACCCTCCAGGTGAAAGTCATGTCAAGTTTTGAGGAGCCCTTATCAGCCGAATCCAGCTTCATACCCTCTCCATCTATAGATTCGTCTGTAAGATCCTCACCCGAACCACGAGCACCGAAGGAGGGAGTAGTCCTCTACCCTTCGGATTTCCCTATCGAATTTGATGATTTTGGGAACACCTCGAACTATTGTTGGCGCAAGAAGGCTACGACACCTTCTCTATCTCATTCTTCCAATCTTCTTGACAAGGCTCTCCCTAGAAAGGAACCACCAAGAGAATGGTTAATGGAAGTAAAACGCTCTTCTGAAGCAATTCGGATTCGTTCTTCTTCCACAACCATACCTTGTTCTATAAAGGGAACTGCCATAGAAGCCCTTCACGACCCCACCGTCGAGGCTAGTATCATGTCCCAATTTCTAGCAGAAACTCTCTTGGGTGACATGCCTCTAGCCCCGACCGAGAGACTCTTCACAAGTCCTTCTGGACTTATCATTGAATGTCGTGGGATCGCAACAGCTGTGCCACTTATCATAGGAAAAATCGAGGTGCGCTTAGATGTTCATATCTTTCCTATCATCGAGTTCGATCTTTTGCTAGGCTTCCCGTTAGTAGAACTTCTTTGTATATCTCAAGGGAGCCTAGACAAGAAACATAGGGAAACCGCTTTTGCCACCTTTTCCTTGGAAAATCCGTTGGTGAAGCTTCATCCTGAGCAAAACCCGCTTGAGACGGTGATGTGTATATCTCCGTTCACATCATCCAAGCCAGCTTTTCTTGAGGGATCAGAAACCTCTGTCCTCAAAGGAGATGATTCGGAAGACCTTTCAGCAAATGAACAACCATCACCACTCTTGTGCGAGTTTGAGCCTCTTCCCAATGGCCCCTTTGTTGTTTTCGACCAGGATCGAGAATCAACATCGGTCCACCATGATGACTCTCTTGAGATGGAGAACTTTTGGGCCACAGAATCTAAAGATGCACTGACTCTAGAATCTAAAGAAAAGGATTCCCTAGACGAGGATGGGAACTTCATTATTGAAGAACCTCAAGAACCATGCTCGCATAATGCCTTTCTAGAGTCAGTCTCGCTTTGTGCCGTAAGCACGCGCAAGGACTGCAACCTCCCTAGTGTCCTCCTTTGCAAATTGTTTAGACGGTTGGTTGTAGATGCATATGTTTATCACAAGCATTGCAAATTTCATGGGCACACTGCAGCACTAACCTTGCAGCTTGGATAACGATGAGAAACCAACAAATGGTGGTGAAGCTGGGAACTACATCACCATTGATGGCTGTAGGATGAATTCCCCATGGTCGAGCTTGTGACCATAAACAAAGCACTGCCGGGAGATGGCCTGGACTTTCACTTCACTTCCTAATAAAGTTTCCCTCATTCTTCAATAAATGCAAGAATATGTTTGTAGGATAGTATGCACCTTCGGGTAATCTTGGTCGCTAACCATTTCAGGTTGGGATAAGAAGAATGAGGGTCATGCAATGCCTAAAAACCTAAGAGCTGCACCAACTTACACTTGGTAATGGAACACATTCAGAAGGAGATACCGACATCGCACACTTGGTTTTTGGTGTCATGAGACACAAAAGTCCAAGTGTGGGGGAAGTTGGTGAGCACTTCGATTCATCCAAACCAAGGATGGTGTTGGTTCTGTCTTGCCAGAAAAAAAAAGAGAAAGAAGGAAAAGGGAAAATAAAAAAATAGATCTATGAAAAAAAGAAAAAAAGAAAAAGGGAGAAAAAGAAAAAAAATGAGAAAATGGAAGATGAAAAAAAATGAGAAGAGAAAAAAATGAGAGAGGAAAGAAATAAAAAAAGAGAGAGAGGGAGGAAGATGAAGAGAGTGAGAGTAAGTCAGCATGCTCCACATGGATCAAAGATCGCAATATGAGCATGCATTGAAGCCATGACACCTTGATGGATATCATTTCACCATTTGGCTCCGCCCAACCTTGCTCTCGCTTATGCTTGCAATGCCTTGGCATAAACCTCATCCGCTCCCGGCTTTTGCATAGCTTCGCTCTAGCAGCTCCTGCACATGCAAGCAAAAGGAATGATTCCCTTCCTTTCCAGGCCTTTGCTGCTTCACTCCGATTGGTACTTGTTTGGATGCACAGAAAGGAGACGTACTCTACGTCTCTGATCTTACAACATTGTGCCAACGGATCATGCCTTCAAAGGGACATGGTTCCCACAAACAAGGCATGAGTAACACTCACCTAAGTTGGTGTGGTCAAAGAGCCATCCTCCGCTATAGAACACATCAAAATGGAGGAGCAATCGACCACCATATGTGACCATCCATTCTCATATGCTGCTGGTAAGAATACTCAGGTGTACGAAGGTAACATTCACCAATTTGTTGCTCCCGTTTATCTCCATTGGAACTGAGCTTCATCATGCATAATCGTGTTTCCTCTGTCTACGTTCGTATGCTCTGGTTTGGATGTCTCTTAGCTAGATACATCCATAGGCTTTTTAAATTAAGCATGGTGCTTAGGTTAAAATAGCCTTCTTTAATCAAATTTGACATGGTGTCGAATTTTGGTTAATGAACCGACGAGTTAATACTATCATAGACTTTGGATGCATATCTTTCGTGGACTAACCCCTGCAGGAAAACTTTGAAAATTGTTGGATAAGTCCTCAAGTTCATGTCATATGGGAGATAAACCAGGACCCGGGACACACTTCAACAAAGATTGCATGACATTCAAGGGAGACACAGATCACCTATCAAGGTTTACCATGACTACATTGCAAAATTCCCCTTTGTTATATTCATATAGTTTCTATCTTAGTCTTGTTTGAGTTATGCTAAAAAGATAAAAATTTGGTGAACAATAAAAAAATAAAACAAAAATCTTTCTCAAATAAAAGAGTTTCTCTCGAAAAAATATAAATAAACAAATGAAATAAAATATTGGGAAGCATTTTGGGATCCATGCTAGTTGAATCTTTGAGTTTGATCTTCCTTAAACATGGATGTGAGCAACAATCTCGAGGCAGAAGTAAAATCTTTTCAAAATTCTCTCAACCATTCGTTGTCCACTAACTTCTTGCAGGGAATAAACTGGCAACCAAGACGTAGTGTGCAATAACTCCAAACACCACTACAAACACTCCTTGGTTCAACAAAAAGAAAGATGCCCGAGGAACCAAGAAGAGCAAATGCAAGACTTTGTTTTGTTCATCATAACTTGGCATTTGGTTCTATCTTGGGGAGACCCGTTAGGTAAGTATCACAAAGACGTCGTGCATCCCGGATCCATGATTCCACCCTGGTAAGTTACCCATCGTGCCATCCTACCGTAAAAAAATAGAAATAAATAAATAATAATAATAAAAAAGAATAAAAAGAAAGTTAGGTGTTTTAACATTTTCTATGTAAAAAACATTTTGAGCCAATAAAGATTTGAACTCCCCGGTATTCAAACTGGTAGAGTTTTTGTTTCCACCCTTTGTTTCTTCAGAATAAAAACAGGTACAAGAATAAGTGTGGGGGAGAGCTCTCAAGCTCAATGACCACTCATTGGAGATCTCCCCCAACATGCTACGCAACATTAGATGGTCCAACATACTGAAGAATAGGACAGAGGGGATCTAGAGAGGGATGGCCGAACCTTTGTTTTGACCAAACCACCTCTGACTCCCCTCAGTTTCCTCTTCTTTGTCTTCAGCGATGGTTTGCGCAACACTACCCTCAAACTCCCTGATTCTTGAGTTTAAACAAATTTCATTTTGATCACTAGAATTAAACTCAATGGACCTTGACAATCTCCTCATGATAAACATGTCTTTCCTTGTTTGGCTTGCATATTCTTTATTCCTCGCCAATATGCCTTCTACGTGTGAACAATTTATCATAGGGAAAGCATGCCATCTAAGTAATTGATGAATGAGATATGGTATGATGAAAGGAACCTCGCTTCTCTCTCCAAAGTACTTGGGAACTTTATCTTTCAAAAAATTAAAATCAATAGCTTGACTCCTCGATGATGCTAAATTCCTACCAAAGCCATATGATGATCTCATTGAAAACCTTATACATATGCTACTTGTTTTTGCATCGAGCTTTGTCAAATTGTTTGTGACCTTTGTGAGAAACTCTTCATACTCTCATGATCAAGATCATGTACACTCCACCCATATATGCCAACTTCTACACTGGAAGTTGCACAAAAATATTTTCACACATCCACCCATTTCATCCCACAAAATAAAAGCTCCACGACATGTGTTGATATCTCTCTCCATTGTTACAAAAGAGAGATGAGCTAAAAAAAAGGGAAAAGAAGAAAAAAACAAAGAATTAGACACATGAAGGTCCAAATATGTGAAAAATGAAGATAGCCATGTTCTCAAAAACTTTTCAAAAGGGAGAGAGATCATGTAAAATGGAGTTTCCATACATCTTCCATCCACACATTTTCCACACACTTGCACATCTTGATCGGATTGTATGACTTGTTTTCTCCCTTGGTCCGGTTTTTGACTTAGCAACATATGCAATGCAAGTACGCCTCCATTTCATTACCTATCCTGAGCTCCACAAAAGCCGTTTTAGAAGTAGGATGAAAAGAGGCAAATCAATGCCTTGGTGAGGAACCAAACACATTGAGCGATCTAAGAGAATCATTCGAGGAGCAAGTCTAAGTATGTTTTGAAAATATCTTCAAAACCCCAAGTTATCTGAGCAGGTGAAGTAAGGATGACTTGAATCTAATCCGTTCCATTCCTCAATTACCCAAGATGGCATGGTAGACACTTCAAAGTTCATAAGTAAGGGTGAGGCTTGGAGTAACTTATATGCAGGTATCAAACCAATTGAGAAGATGGACCACCTTAGTCCTCAAATCTTTACTCGAGGACGAGCAAAGGACTAAATGTGGGGGTGTTGTTGACGGTCCTTAAGTGTCATATCTTACCGTCAACTCTTGCAAAGAACATTGACAAACAAACACCAAACTAGAGATAGGAGTTTAATACTAATCATTTCCACAAGTTTTGGTGAATCACTATTTTTAGGAGACCATGTCTGCATACAGAGGAAAACCGTGCTCAAACAAAGGTAAACATACATTTCAGAGCATGTTACACAAGCATGAGAATTGGAGAGCCCACATTCCAAAGCAGATCAGCCCAAGTCCAAGAGAAAACACACTCCCGACAAAATCAGAGATAGGAACAAGGATCCAAGGGCCAAATGACATGCTAAACCCACTTAACCTTAGGGAAGCACCCAACAGCCCACACAAGGGGCCCACAAGGAGTCCACTGGCCGAAGAGGGAGCCAAAAGGCCACACAAAGGGGTCGCCGACCCCCTACTGGGTCCAAACAGGCCCAACTTTTGCGTGCAGACTCCCACCGCGCTGCCTACGCTAGCCCAGGATGGTACCACCTCGGAAGCTAACACAAAGATCCACCCTTGGAGGGCTATATAAGGAGTAGGAGAGCCCCTAATTCAACACACAACAAGAAGAGAAAAGCTCCACTCCAAGGCGAAGCCCTACCTCCATAGTGCTTAGAAAATAGGGAGAGTGAGGAGTAGTTTGGAGGGGCGCCGGCCTGTCGGCGCTCTTCTCCAGCTTGTACCTCGACGGATGCTTCCTTTCTAAGTGTTCGTGATCTCCTTTGATAGTGAGTCTTTAGTTAAGTAAGTTTTATTCTTTATTTGCTTACGGATTCATCGTCCATTCTCATAGCGGCTGCTCTGGTAGAGGGCCCCTGATAAAGACGGGTAACCCTGCGCGACGCTAGAGTAGTAGACGACAAGCGTAGACGTGGTATCTAGGCTCTAGTTTACCTTTGTTTGCTGCGAGCTCAGCTGGCATTGTGGGGTAGACGGCAGGTGCTTACAGCCCTATCCGTCCGCTACGAAGCTGCTTCGTGGTTAGTGTAGTCCCCCCCTCCCCCTGCGCCTGGATTCGGAGTAGAGCTAATAGCCGAAGGTCCTTGGCAGACCAAGGTCAGATTGGTGCCCAAATTAAGCAAGTAGAGGTTAAGCTTATCTTTGCTAGAAACTCTAAAACAATAGGAATCCTCTCTATCCTCGCCTACCTATCTCTTGTTTGTCCTTGGACGAACCAGTTAGAAGGCTAGTACCTCCGTTTCTCGTGGAAATACGATACCCTTGAATACTCACGGGAGAAGTGCTACAACGGTATCTCCGTGCGCTTCCGGATATTATCTATGAACGTTAAGAAATGCCAACAATGAATCCGGCTCAGGTGGGGTTGGCCGAGGCCCAATAAATTAAGGTTGCTCGAACCCCAACAGTTCTTAGGCACACCCACTCAGGGAAAGGCCCAATCTCCCTAAAAGACTAGTCCAATAGGGGAAGGGTGGCTCTCCCTTTTAAGGTGGCTTTCTCCTCCCTTTGTTGCGTCTTTGCCAGCGGTTAATAGTGGAGGATGTCCTCATCAACCGGCGGTGATGAATGAAAGCTGCAACACTGCCGGTTTGTAACACGAACCGGTGGTGTTGGGGCCATCACCGTTCACGCCACAAAACGGCGGTGATGACCGTTCACCCCACCACAACCGATTTAAATCCAACGCCTCCCTAAAACTGGCGTTTATAGGCATTTTAACCCGTGGTGATGGGTTGTTGGAGTAGAGTGATGACACTAGCATGGCCACGAGGGACGCAGTGAGCATCCAACCATACCCGATGGTAGTGCTTACCCAAGTGATTGATTCTTCTCCCGTCAAGCTAGTGGAAGTGGCCATTCGCTGCCTATCTGCCTATAAAATGAACCGACCGGAGCGTCAGTGTGACGACCGTATGGTCCAAATCGTCTTTGGTTCAATTGATTGGTTTGCCTGTCCACTTAGACAAACCCAAACATGCGCACGCACAAATGGACATAGGCAAGTCTAAAAACCTCATCAGCATCACATGACGACAGCCTTCCAATTAAAACATGGGGCTGTATATAGGACACTCGAGTATTGGAGGGAATCCTGCACCCAAATTTTGTGGCCATAGGATAAATATAACGGGCGGCATTGATGAAATCTTCTTCACTATTATCTCCTTCCTCATCACCATTATCCAATCACAACTCGTGAGCACTGTGCATTTTTCTCACCACCGCGGTCTCCGTTGTTGCCCTTCACCGTAGCTGATGCTAATCGATTGAAGTCAATGCATGGCCACATCCACCGTCCAACTGAGGGTCCACCATTGCCTTGCCTCACCACCATCTCTACTGCCACAACTGCCACTACCTTGCTGCCTTAGAGTTCCCTCTAGTTCTGCTGGATACAGTACCAGAACACCCAAACCCTGACTGTATTAAGCTCGTCGGAGGTAGAGAAGAAGGTGAAGAGGTGGAAGAGGAAAAATTATGTGAGGACGCAGTTTTTTAGTTAGGTATAGAATACCAATTGCGGAACAAAAAACAATCCCCACGTTTGTGATCGACAGTGTCACACCCGATTTTAAAACAAAACCAAATGCTACTTATATGTATGCCAGGATCAAGTTTTATACATATAGTAACATCATCAGTGAAATAATAGCAACAATATCACGTAAAGAAACTTACAACGATTAAAAGACTATAAAGATTATCAGAGTTATACAGCTTATCCTGAAAATGAAGACTCCGAACTTCACAGGCAATCGACTGGGGGCTGCGTATGCCTAGAACTCAGCATCATCTTCAACAGACTTCCCACCTTCTTCTTCTGACCAGCATTAAGAAAGGGTGAGTACACTTATGGTTGGTACTCAGCAAGGCCACAAGAAATAATCAAAACAATAATTTAAATCCATCTTTAAGTTTATTAATCATGTGAGCGTCCAAGCCGCTCTTAACCGTGAGCACGACTAATATATCAGTTTTTAACACTCCATAGAGATTGTACAGTTTACACACAATTCGTGTTTCCCTTAATGCCCGGGTTTGCAAGGCCCTTAAACACTTCCGAGGTGAGTGGCAGGGATTCACTACGAGGCCTTTACAAAGAATCCCTAACTTGTGATAATCTGCTAAGGTTTCAGGCCGCAGTGGTCATAACCCTCCCTAATGGTCAGTACCTTAGCAAAGGCTACTACCCCAAGAGGACCGAGCTATACCCCATCTTACGCACTCCCCTCTTTCCCTTTTGGTAAGATCTTCACAAGCTAGAGTTTCTAATTAATTAGCCAAGACCAGAGCCATATAGTATTGTGGTTGCACTGTTTTCTTGGGTGGTTCTCCATGTTCCAATTAATTCACAATATTCTTATAATAAAGCATAGGTAGAATGATGGTTAGGGACACTTGCCTTTCACCAACAAAAAGCTACTCTTATTGCTCTTCAGCTCTTGTTCACTTGGAAATCTTGATCTTCAAGCTTCAACAACGATCCTTCTACTCGAAGCAAACATCGAGCACAAACATACAAAACAACAAATAAGTACTGCTAAGAACAATACACCAAACAAAAGGAAGGATTTTAAAAGAGTGTACTAAGGGATAGGGCTCGATTCTATGAATCACACGAACGCAAGGAACGCTAAAAACGGAAGTAAGGTTCAAAAGCCACAACTATCGAAAGATTTGAATTATAAAAGAAAATAAAAGGACTATAAGCTTTATTTGTTTTAATTAGAAACCACAGCAAGAACGAACGGAAACGGATCTAAAACGACGATTCTACAAAAGGAACAAGGCTACAGGGACCTAGTCGCGATTAACTATAGATTCCAGGGACTAGCAGGGATGATTTGCATCACACAAAAAATAGTGCTTGCAAAAATAGAAAAGGATAGGGTTAGATCTGAAAAGGTTATGGGTGGGGCTGGGTTGAAAAGATGTGTTAAATCTAGGGGGTGTTATGAAGATTTCCATAGACACAAGAAAGCAGCAGAAATTACATTATTTTGCAGGGGCTAGATCACGAAAACTCCATCTCCTCCATGGCTGGCGGACAGAAGCTTCTTTCCTGCCAAAATTCTAGCGATTTAGGCCATGGAAGAGCGGGGAAGGATGGGGGAAAGAGAGAGGAGGTCGATGGGGTTCCGTTTTACCGCTTACCCATGGCGGGGAGGCACCATGGCGGTCGAAATCTGGTCATGAAGATGGTGGTGGTGGTCTTCTCGTGGCACAACCTGGTGGTGGCAAACTGGACGCCGTGGGAAGAGGCTATGCAGGGGCCCCAAAACGGCGGCAGCGCTGGCTGTCTCCTGGGCGTCGTCAGCGTGCTGCGCGAGACGTGCTGGAGGGCACGACTGGCGGTGTGCGCTGAGAGAGAGGGGGGATGCAAGGTGCTGCATCAGCAGTAGTGCGAGGGCGGAGGCGCTCCTGGTGCCTCGCGCGTAGGCAGGGCAGGCTTGGACGCAAGGCCTTCCAACGTGGCGTTGCACAAAAAGGAGAGGCGGCAGCAGGGGGCGCAGGGGCTCGGGTCTCGCGATTCATAGGGCTGACACAACCCTAAGCCGACGAGGCGCGCACGCCAAGGCCCTTGGCGGCGGCGTCGAGTTCCTGCCTCGCTCTACTGAACTAGGTTCTGGTTGGGTGCGGTAGGCCGGGTCGGGCAGGAGCGTGTACCTGGTTCGGGTTGGGCCGAACGATTTCGGCCATGGGCCGAGGCTCAACCTGGGTGGCCGATCAGGTTCGGTTGGTGCAGGGCTAGACGACCGAGCTGGGCTGAAGTGGATCGGTCTTGCAACGAAAAGAAAGGTGGGAGATGGAAACGCCTCGAGTCGGGTTAGAGTGGCAAGCGAGTTCAGTTATAGGCCGAGATATTTCGGATGGGGGCTGAACATGAAAACAGGCTGACGGTACTGGCTGAACGCTAATAGGCTATTCAAGAGTGTGAAAAAGAAAAGAGAAGGAGAGCTCAGGCTGGGATGTTGGTGGGTCAGTTCTATGTCTCGCAGTCGCGACGTAGATCACCACAGCGGGCACTTACAACACTGAAGACATCATCGGGAAACATCAAAATCGGGCTACGGCTCCGTTTCGAGCGGATTTGATCGGGGAGATTGATTAGAGGATAGGAAACTCGACAGGGTATCTTAGGGCGTCGGATATGATAGAGTTAAAAAGGAAAGATGGTTACACAACGGGTCAGTGCGACGAGAATCAAGGAACTACGGAATGAGAAAGGAAAAGGAAATAGGTTTGAGAGCTTCCTCACCTCACTGGTGCTCTGGACAACTCCAATTCGGTGGAGGAAGGCGATCAACGATTAGAGGCGGTCGGGCAGCTTCGATGAGCAAATAAACTCTCGGATAGTAGAAAGAAAAAGGGAAAGCGAGGGGGTTCGTTTCGAGTCTACTTTTTTATAACGGAAGGCGAAAGACGACGAGGTCAAGGCGGTGGACGAGCTCAAGCTTGCGCGCGGCACGATTCTAGGGTTTAGGGAGAATTTGACCAAAACGGGTTGAATCCAGCCAGGGGAGAAAAGAGCAAGAATTTCATTAGTCCAGAATATATATTTTTAGACCTAAAATAAATCTATAAAATTCCGGATAAATCTTTTAAACCACGAAAAATATATCCTAAAGAATCCCAATATTCTGAGAAAAATCCTGAATATAATTTGGGACACGAGAAATCCCAATAAAATACTTGGGGCTCGTGATAAAAGTTTTAGAACCTTCCAATAAATGAAATTAGCTCTATGAAAAGAGAATAATTTGCCAGAAACATCTGGAAAATTCTCGAAAACCTCAACAATGGACAAGAATATTCTAAAAGACATTCACATCCTAAAATTAAATATTTTAGGGTGTGACAGACAGCAGGCAAAGCAGCTGAGATTTAAAGCTGTACCAGTTCAGAACTGGGGGGAAGCACAAGATGCTTGAAAAACTGGAGGTGGAGGGAAGCACCCTAGCTAATTGACTACTGGGAAAATTTTGAACAGAACATGAACACTTGGAAATTTCTAAAGAATCACTACAAGCCTCCGAATTGTAATATTTTCCAACCCTATTGACTTAATAGCTTCATTCCTTGCAAACAAGCAGTTGACCGAGCAGGTAATCAACAATAACTAACATAGTTCCATACCTAATGCACAGTATATATATAGAATGAAAGGCCCTGGTTATATCAGGCTACCAGCAGTGTACCAAAGAATCACAACTCACACAGGACACTAAATTCAAGACATAGAACTGACAGCGTGGAAGTCCAATATCAACAAAGGTTCAGCACAGAAATTAACCCTATATTGCACAGGTTACATCCATAACAAATTTACTGTTACAACCAGGGGAACCTATTCATGCCAAACTATATAGACAGTTCAGTCGCGGACAATGCCAATATCGTCAGCGGTAGTCGCTAACCAATCTAGCGCCGAGTCACTTTGTTCACCCATACTTTGAAGGTACGTCACCAAACACGTGATACACGTCCATGATGGATTCATTGTTGTCCATTGCAAAATTGTGCAGCTTAAAGCATGCCACAATAATTTTTCATTGCTTCTTCACTAGATACATTGGTATCCCCATCAAAGCCACTTATTCTTTGATTGGCACCCCAAATAAGTGTTCGACAACAATCTAAATATAAGAATGGTGGCAATTAAAAATCCAAAGTCAAGCTACCTATTGGGCTGCCGCCGAGCGGCTGGGCTGTGCAACCGCAGCCTAAGCAGCTGCAGCAATGACAGTGGAGCAGGCCCGCAATGTATGACGTATGTCTGAAGAAGATGATGCTCAAAATACAAATACCGCTTTCAACTTCATGGTCACAGAGAAATAAAACAAAGGACATGTTTAAAACTTATACTGAACATATTATAAGTTCATATGATTATATATATATCTTTGTCCCAAACTTTCTTGTCTTTTATCGGTTTGTGATAGACATTAGCTATCAATTACCCTATATGCCATTTGATCCATATTTGTTGTTTTTTTCTCTCGCACATCACTTCTACGCACACGTTTATTAGTTGAAACCTTAGCTCGAGCTGTTTTGGCATCAATATAGATATGATCTTCATGCATACACATACTCTTGGTGTGAATCGTGACACGCATCATGCACGTATACTTTAAGTTAGTTTTTACATTAACAATGACAAATTAGGTATTTAGAAGCATGTATGTATAGAAGTATTTTGGGATATATTTTTATATAGTGACATATGTAGGTCATTTAGATGTAGTTTTAAGGGTTATTTAATCGTAGATGTGGTAATGTATATGCTAATTTAAAAGGTTACTTTAGATTATTTTACATAATGGTGTAGATAGGTTATTTAAGTTTATTCTTAATAATTAGTGCAGATGACTATTGATGTAAAATATGGGGTTACTTAAGTTCGTAATGGCATAGTGGACAATTTAGATGAAGAGCAGGGTGTCTTTCATAATGGCAAAGTTGGATGATTTTTTTTAGAATATAGAATAGGTTCAATGGCAATTATTGTCGAAGATGATTATATAGTCTACCAAATCGATGACTAAACTTTTATGTCTTTTATCGAGAATTTCAAGAACAAGGTGACATTATCATCATTTTATATGGGTAAAAGACGATGTAGCAAGGTATGCATGATGATATTCAGTTGGCCCAGAGATACTACTGCGCAACTTCATCGGCAAGAAGTCCACGTTCTTGCACTGAACTATAGGCATTTTGTTAGTCCAGTAGAATCACAAGTTGGTTGATACTCAGCAATCAGCACATTGTTTACTGCTGGTTTCCAGACAAGCAGTTGTCGGCAACGAGCCCTACAGGCAATCAACAATAATTCAGATTGGATGTATACTGAACTTGGGTTTTATGGAAAAATAATACATGAAAGATTATAGTTCCAATGGGCCCACGCGACTATAACAGCCCATTACAAACTAGTATTATAGCTTTTAGTTTAACACTTTTCATCAATGTTGAAAATAGCCCGCTATAGCCCGCTATTAGCTTTTTAGGAGATCTACCGCTACGCTACGCAATATTTTTCCGCTACGTCCGCTAAAGGGGTTTTATGAGATTTAGCCGTCCGCTAAATGTCCGCTAAAGTGACTTTTGCGAGATTTAGCAGCGCTAAATGTCAAGTTGCTATTAGATTTTAGCGGTGTCATTTACCCAAAGACGCAGTCAGAAGAACTAATATAACCAAACGAACTTAGTGTGGACCTTAGACAACATAGCTTGGGCACCCTGTGTCAGACCCGGGGCAACGTGACTGCACACGTGGCGTAGAACATTCAATAGTAAGGGGTGGGGCATGTCTCATACCTTATCCATACTGGTACAGAAGGAAACTACCCGAGAGTACTCGATTAGAACTCCTAAGCTCGTACCAGACCAGAATTTCCATGTAACTCTGTCCCCCCAGGATATATAAGGGCGGACAGGGACCCCCTCCAAACAATCTCATAACCCCAAGGCAATACAAACCATACATGACGTAGGGTATTACGCATACTGCGGCCCGAACCTGTCTAAACCCTCGTGTTCCTTGCACCATCGAGTTCCTGATCTCGGCGACACCCTAACCACAAGTCTACTACCTTAGGGTATCCCTAGGTAGGCTTACCGGTAAAACACCGACACCCTGGGCTTATTTTTTGGTGTTTTTGGTGTTAGACCAATAATACTTATAATTTTATATGTGATTATTGATTATTTTATCATTCTGCTAAATGATTTAGCTTCGCTATAGCCTTTTTATAGCTTTTAGAGAAGGCTGACGCTAAACTTTATAGCCCGCTATTTGCAACATTGCTTTTCATCAAGCAAGTCGTGTTCAAATTCAGCCAACAACACCACTTGGCCACGCAGGGCTTCAAGGGAAACTCATACTGAACAACGTTTTTTTTACACGATTGAGGTCTCACGATATTTTAAAGCCATGGGTTACCATATACTTTCCTATATTTTGATGTATTTGAATAGTAGAATTAGGATATAGGAGTTCAAAGGAGCTTGTTTAGGTATTCATCCACAGTAGTATACTTGACATCAGGGTAAAGCTCGGTGGCTTCAACTCCAAATGAAGGATCAATCTCAAAGTTGGTGTAGTCCCCCTTCACCCACACAGAGTGGCTTATTGACATCCTTATATTCAGTGGAACCGCAGACTCTGCAGCAAACCAAAGCAAGTAAAATCAGGATAAAATAGTTTGTATAAGAAAACATGTAGGGGAAGAGACAAATAAATGCAGACTGCAACTAGTTGATCAAGTTTTTGGTTTGACCTTGAATCTTCTTCAGGACATCATCTTCTGGAATGTACACCCTCTCAAACTCCTTTCCAACTTTCTTCTCCCAGAGCGAAACAAGCTCATTATGAGACAAGATGTTGCTCGGTGGCCTCAAATACAAGATCTTATTAAGGGTTCTTGGATCATCTACAGCTTTGATCGTGTAGGTGCCAACATCCTCCTCTGCCGCAAATATTGCTGTTGTCGATACACACAATATATAAATGGAAGTGTATATCTTCATTAGATGCTTTCATTGTACACAACTCTAAAAGTATATATTACTTTCATTTGATCACCCATCAAAAGTAAGTACATATAGTTAACAAATAGTGACTAATCTTACCTTTAACATTTCCATCACCCAAGATGAGAACATTATCTGTTGGAAGGCCAGTAACCCCAACCTGTCCAAGACTTGGCAAGAAACGACCAGCAAAGAAGTTGGAGGATACATAGGTATATGGAATCCCCTCAGCTTCAATGGCACGCCTTATACAAGCATTGCCAGCAAAGATCAATTTTGCAGGCTCAACCGCATGCACATGATCCACATCATTCCCATACTCTGATGGCAAGAATCTCTGAAAAAAGCGAAAAGTAATCTTACCATCATCAGACTCGGACCATGACAGATACCTGCAGATCCCAATAGCATATAGAAAAGTAAACCCTCAACATTTACACGATATATTTAGTATTTAGGTTAGCAGAGCTAGTGAAGCCAAAAGTCAAGAACTTCCAGGCATTCAGAAGAAACAAATAGGAACACTCTACAAAATCTCTGATAAACAAATAATAGAATCAATTAGCTTGCCTTTAAGAGTTTTTAATTTCCTGCATGGAGTTGGAAGAGGAAGAGAGAGACTACTATACTTATCTGTTATTATGGAACATTAGCATTTAGGATCAGGTTAGCATCAATACTCAAATGTAATTTTCCAAAATTGCTTTCTCTGATCATAAATATAAGTCCATCAAGGTTTGTCCTAAGGTAAAAATTTTAACTTTAACCGCTATCTAAAAATTTTATATAGAATGCCAACCCAAGATTTAAATATTATGAAAGTATTTTCAATAATGAATCTAATAATCAATCTTATGTTGCTAATCTACAAAAAAATTTAGATATTGATGGCCAAAGTTGAAGAAGTTTGACTTAGGAAACCAAAATGGACTCAAATTTATGATTGGAGGAAATAGAAAACTGAAATGCTACAGCTAGAAACTGATGTACAATTCTTTTTTTTAGGAAAAAGAAGGTAGTGAGTAGTCTTTCTTTTATCTATTTGTTCTTTTTTTTCTTTTTTTGTTCTTCTTTTTTGCAAAGAGGCCAGTGGATCAATTTGAGGCCCAGGATGTTAGGGCCATGTTTGATAGATCATAAAAACACAACCTTCGACAGTAAAGTGTTCAAAATAAACCAAAAGATATGCACAAATGAGATTTCCATTGAGGCGCAGCAAATCACCTTTACATTCCCAGCTTCTTTTATTGCTGAGATAATGTGGGTTTGATCTGGCAGCTGAGCGTAACTCACTGCAGAGATCACAACATCTGCAGATTTGATTGCGGCCACCAAGCTCTCATGGTTGTACAGATCCCCCTGATGTTCCAGCATAACTTTTACATTTATATCATAGTGGAATCGAATTATATCATTATGATTATTACGTTACTTATTAGCATTATATCGATGGCCTTTTCATGTCAGTAAAGAGAGCTTGCACGCATAGATATGTAAACCAGTGAAAGTTTATAAATCAGCATAGATATATACCTCGATTAAAAGCATAAATCTTGTACGCATTCATCTGGCCCTTTACCAGAGCACGGGCCATACAACTTACCAAATTTCAAGTTTTAATCCCACTAGAATTTTCGTACTGCAACTGTGACTGACAAATTATATTGTTCGATACCACTAGTAGCTTAGTGCTCTGATTCTCAGTTAAGCTAAGCAGTACAATAAGAATAACAACTGCAATTATCTGACTAGAAACAAACACAGTTAAGATACTATTTTGACCCAATATTACATCACTATGGATCGGGACACGAACCAGGATGAAGAGAATGGGGGAAAGTAACAGAATCAGGGGCAGCATACCTTGACGAGGGTGACGCCGGTTTCCCGGAACCCCTGGAGAAAGGCGGCCTTGGCGGGGTTGACCGGCGCGAAGTCGCGGACGAGGACGGAGGTGGGGTGGCCTTCGCGAGCGCTGGCAGCCACGATAAACCGGCCGATGTAGCCCGTTCCGCCGATGACCAGGACCCGGCTCCGTTCCTCCAGCGCCGCCGACGACGCCATGTCCTGGATAGACGAAGCAGCACAGCGAAGCCTGGCGTTAATCGGAGAGCTTTAGCGCGCGTAGCACCCTGCGCCGTGAGGCCTGGCGTGAATCGGGAGGATATTGAAGCAAGCAGTGCGCCCTGACGACGGTGAGGGCTTCTGAATTCTGGCTGAAGAATCGGGAACATACATGCGACATGCGCTGATTTTTTTTTGTAAAATACATGGTAGTCCCTAAACGGTGCGTGGAATTTCGAAAATCTATTTCTAGATTATAATTTTTTTTAAATTGTTCCCTGTATGTTCCGTATGCATGTAATGCTAATATAGTACACTTGGGAGCCCGAATCCCGGCCTTTATCTCGGGTAGGAGGCTCGCGTGGAAAATTGAGCCGGGCCAAATTTTCCCGCTGTTTGGAAGCTCATTCGTCAGGGCAGGATGTCCCGAGCTCTACGATTTCCCCGGGGCATCTCCTCCCGACCTCGAGGGTCCGGGCAAGGCTTCCCCTGAGTTGCGTCCCGGGTGAATCGATGTGAGGAAAAGAAGGTGCCTTGCCGCTCTCACTCCTCCATCCAGCCGCTGCCATCCCACCTCCCTCTGTGCGCCCCCGCCCCTCCGCATCCACGTCCAGGCGCCGCCTCCCCTTCGTCTCTGTTCAGGCGCCACCGCCCCTCCGCATCCATCCAAGCGTCGTTGTCCCTCCGCATCCGCACTCAGGCACCGCAGCGCTGCCACAGTGACACCTCGACCTAGTCCGTGCCCTCTGCATTCACACAGAACCTCCAACTTATTTTCCCCGTCGCCACATGTGAGTTCTCCCTCCCTTCTCACTCCGCCTCTCTCGTTCGCATCGGCCTTCTCTCCCTCTCGCTATCGCTGGCCATCCTCGGTCTCTCGCTTCTCACTCCGGCGACGATATCTCTTGGGTGAGGTTCTCCTCCTATTCCTCCTGAGTTTCATCTCTCGTGGTGGTGTTAGGGTTTCTGACTGCTGAGATATGAGACGAGAACAACTTAGGGAAGAAGAGGATTGCTGGAGCCTTTCTACGAGACGGCGAGACGGTGATCGGTGAATCAAGGAACGGAGGATCAATGGGTGCATAGGCAGGGCAGGAGAAAGTTCTTTTCTTTACTCCGACGGAATTAGTCTTGCACATGCATGGGGCGCACTTGCCTACTCCAATGTGACAGGTTTGCTGCGCAATAGTCTTTTATGTTTTTTTCTCCTAGACTTTTCTTCTTATATTTTTTGCTTACATCTTACATTTTTCTTTATTCTTTCAGCACGCATGAACGCTAGTCATTCACGTTTTTCTTTTTTATTTTTCTTTGTCATGCTCTATTTTTCTTCTTTTATATTTTTCCTTAAAATTTTTATTTTCCTATTCACTATTGAGTTTCTTATATTTTTCTTATGTTTTCTTTTTTTTACGGGCTTGCTAGCGCTCGGACGTCCGACGCATCGGATGGTTGTTTAGTAGTAAAAATTCCTGCCACAACATGCGTAAATATTTCATGTAACATGTAAATGTCTTTTGCAATATTTAAAATTAACATAATGCAACATCAAAGAATAACACATGTAACATAAAAGGTCAACGTTTGCAACATAAAGAAAATATGTTAAAAAATTACAGCATCCGTTGATGATGAGGGAAAAAATCCACCGCAACATCTATTTCATGTTGTATGTAACACTCAAATCTCTTGTTGAAGATGCAACATCTAGATAAAATACTTATAACATTTATTTGAAACATATGCAACATCGCAATATCCAGATTTTACTTTGCAACATCCGTATAAAACACTAGCATTCTTAACATCTGAAACACGTCACAACATCCATGCAACAAGCAACATGCAACATGTACCAAAACAAGGGAGGAGCGCTACATAGGTGGTGATGAGGACATCCTCCACCATTAACCGCTGGCAAAGACACAACAAAGGGGGCCAAGTGATCCGGTTGTAGTCGGGCGGCGACTATTTGAGCCTCTTAATAATCCCACCTTGCTTAGCTTGGGAGTAGGAAGCCACCTTAAAAGGGAGAGTGATCCTTCCCCTAATGGACTAGTCTTTTAGGAAGATTGGGCCTTTCCCCGAGTGGGTGTGCCTAAAAACTGTTGGGGTCCGGGCAACCTTAATTTATTGGGCCTCGGCCAACCCCACCTGGACCGGATTCATCATTTGGTATCAAAGCTGGGCCCTTGTTTAACGGGGTGGGAATGATGAGGACATCCTCCACTATTAACCGCTAGTAAAGACACAATAAAGAAGGCCAAGTGACCCAGTTGTAGTCGGACGACGACTATCTCAGCATCAATTGAGATGCAGGGAGTATCGGAGTGGAGAAGCATCACCAGCCGGGAGGGCGAGGAGCTGAGGAGGGCGCGGCCGTACGGAGCCGACCAGCAGAAAGCGGAGGGCTTTGTGCTGCGTTGAGAGAGGAGGAGTGGTCTGAGTTGTTGGGGAAAAAATATCTGCTCAGCAGATATGGATGGGGTACGACCACGTAGGGTCCGATTTAATTACCTCCAAGCATTACCGTTTCGCTTATCCCTTCCGTTTGTTGTTTTGCTTTTTCCCATTTTTCCGTTTACCTTTCCCTTCCGTTACTTTTTCTGTTTTCTCATTGACGTGATCTTCTTTCTTCCCTTTCTTTCTCTTTCTTATTTCATTGTAACATTTCTTTTCTATTGTTTCCTTTCTTTTCTTAGCATGGCAGATTACTTTGTATCTTAATTTGTTTCTCAATTTCGTAAAATTTGTTCTAGATGTATAAATTTCTTTCTTCCATTTCTCTTTTTTGAATATAGATTTTGTGATTTATAATACTTGATGCTTTTTTCATCTAATAATTTTACATTTAATTATTTTACTTCTTAATCCATTCCTTTTTACATACTCACTCCGCGACGACTGTACTAATAATTAATATATTTTTAATATGATTTTTCATAATTTCCTTTTATATTTTTAATTCTTTTGTTACTCCTTATTATTCAATCTATCCATTAATTTTTTTTATAGATAGTAATATTTTATTCTGTGTTTATAATATAATTGTTTTAGGTTGTATAATTTATTTGTTCACTTTGTAGATTAATTGTTCGGCCATATTGACTCATTTGTTCATAATATTTATTCTCTATTATTTAGTCTATACAATCAAATGTTCATGATATTTAATATTATGTTCATTGTATATTATTATTTGTTCATTACGTTTAAGTTTTTATTTATAAAAATAATTATTTGTTCGTGTTGTTATAATATTTGTTGCTAGTAGCGGAAACTAATTATTTAGTATTAAAATAATATTTTTAAAAAATATCATGCAAACATAGTCAAGTATAGTCTTGTTTTGAAGATCTTGTTATAAGAAAGATAATGGTGCAATCCAAATTTAATCTGGATGCTTGGTTTAATAATTATAGTTTTTTTTTTCGGATTTGCATACATGTGGGTGACATCAGGATTGTTATCTACTTCTACATGTATTCACAGATTCTCTCTCCTATTTATCTTGCATCGCAACCGCGGAAAAATTAAATGATGGTTTGTGGAACTATAATCTCATCCGCTTCAGGTGATGGTTTGCGGAACCATCACCTCAAGTGATGTATAACCACACCCCAGCGCCGCTGCACCAATCCTAGACTAGGCTTCTGCGTGTGGACCATCGGGTGGGAGGTGGGCTGCAGAGATTTTTGGGATGGAGAGTTTGGGACTTTGGAAGCCTATTTTGTTGTGTTATTTTTATTTTTTTAGCCATGTATAAACGATATACTATATATACATTTTTTTTGCCAAAAAATGGGTCTTCAATTCTATACTTGGATACCCTTGAATCACTATAGGACCACCCCTGGGTCGGTACCCTAAGAACACGTACAACCAAACGCCGCCACCACATGCGCAACGCTATTACAAGTTCTAGGTGTAAACAAGAATTTAAACTCAACAAACGATGAGCTAATCATGTTCTTTAACTCATAAACAATGCCACCTGTATCCGCAAGAGCAAACATGTTTGTTTCAAACGCCATCTTCACCATTTGGGAATCAGTCTCCAGAAGAACACGGCTCATGCCTTGTTTTACTGCTTCCATCACCCCCTGCACACAGGCCAGCAATTCACAGTGGAAAGCACTTAGTAGGTACTGGCAGCTGCCGGCTCCCGCATGGGCGATTGTCGTGAGCTCATCTCGAATGACAAAACCCCATCCTCCGCTGCCAGTATTAGTACTGAAAGATCCATCAGTGTTGATTTTCAGGAAACCAGTGCTTGGTCTACGCCACGGCTGCCTTACAGAGGGTCCCTGCAGACGTACCTCCGAGCCCTCATGTAGCCATTCGGATGCCTGCTTCTGAACAATGTAAGCCAGGTCCTCAGCCTCCCCTCGTCGATCTTTTTCACCGACCTTATTGCGTTCCTACCACTAATGTCAGAGGAGTATCACAACCCGCATCTATTCCTCCTCCTTCAGAGATAGAATGAGCAGCATCGTTTCTCTTGCACTTTGCTTCTCAGCCAGCCGTTCTCTGCAAGTCTCCATGTTTGGTGCACGCCACACTCTGCAAACATACTTGCATTTGAAAAACAAGTAGGCACCATCCTCGTCCAGTCTGTTGCATAAGATGCATTTGGTGTTCAGCTCCATACCTCTTCTCTAAAGCTCAATGTAACATGCTATGCTATTATGGGTCATACACCATAGGAAGCGTTCAATCTTACCTGGGCATTTCCATTTCCACATCCCCTTCCACTGCTCGGCATCCATTTCTGAGCTTCCAGATGATGATGCACCTCCCCTCCTTCTCAGCCGCTGGTCGTGCTCCCTCTGTACCTTGTAGGCAGATTGGACAGAGAACATTCCTTTGCTGTCATAATGCCAAGCAACGACATCATCCAGGTCTAGGTGAATCGGCAAGGTCAAGATCAATCTGGCATCCTCTTCAAAGAAAGTTTGGTTCACCAGCTCCTCATCCCACTGCTCATTTACTGGGTTAATCAGCTCATTGACCTTAGTGAGCAAACTCCCTCTTCTTGGCGTAATATGTCATCGAGTCAATTACCTAGGCAGCCACGGGTCGGACCATATATTGATGCTTCTACCATCGCTTACTCTCCAAATCAATCCATTTTGCAGGACCTTAACACCTTGCAAAATGCTTTGCCAGGTATACGACTGTTGGCATTTCTTAAGCCTTTAGAATAATTCCGCAAGAGCACGAAACACCACTGCCTTTGCTTTATCTCCGTAGTGAATTGAACTTGAAGACCTCCCCGCTCGAATGAGCTTCCTGCATGGGTTAGTCCACAGCAATACACACACAACATCCATGCTTGTAATTTGCTCACAGTTCATTAACCATTTTCAACTCCATGTCACATTTGATTAAAGAAGGCTATTTAACCTAAGCACCATGCTTAATTTAAATAAGCCAATAAGCATACTGATAATCAAGTATACTTAAACCAGAGCATACGAGGTGGATAAAGCGCGATCATGGAAGAGTTGAACTCATACGAAAATAAAAATGAGCAAAGTTATGGTGAACCTTGGGTGACCTCCCGGAAGGGCTTAATTTTAGGTAATTCAGTTTTATTTTTGATCCTTGAGTAATGATGTTAGGTCAAGTCTTATCGGGTGGGTTCGCTTATCAGATAACGATGACACGATTATGATAACTTGATAGCACCAATCGGCTTTTATAGCCAATTTTGAACTTAATGATAAGCATCAATTCTGGTATCGTTAGATGCATCGGCTAATAATTATGCTCGATTTGTCGCCCTACTAATATCACCATCTCGATTAAGTCCGATCTGACTAATGGCGACGGTAAATTTAATTTAATTAAATATTTGTATTTAGTTATGAAGATTTTATTCTTAATATTGCTTCGTCATAAATCAGTCTCACGGCTGATGCTTGGATATATACTCTTTGGAACTCTTCAGAATCCTAGCCGATGTGTTCCTTGTTATTTACTGATTAAATTTCTTTTCCCTTATCAATTGTAGGTCAAATTGAATGGCATGCCCTGAACCTCAAAGACAGAATCTGCATTAGAGATAAGCAGAGCTCCCAGACCTTAGCGTGTCGTGCTCTGCAAGATTCACCATCCAATTTTTGCGGCAACAAACTCCTAAACTTACCATGTGACTATATTTTCCAGAGTATATAAGGAGAGACACTTGGGTACTCCTCTCCTAGGAGGAGAACCCAACAACCAAGAAAGTCATGACCCAAACCCTAAACAGTCAAGCAATACAAACTACCCAACATAAGAGGCGAACTGAACCTATCTTGAAAACTCGTGTCCATTGTTAGATATGTAGTTCGGCAAGTCCACCAAAGGTATCCCTAGATGGTAGATTTGAGGTAAAGGGAGATCGTAGGGACAAGAACCTTGATGGTCACACTAGACGCAAGGATTAGCATATTTGGGCTGCTTAGAGCGTAAGATCATACATCCTATGTCGGTTGCTATATTGAATTGCTTGAACTCGGCGAAACTCAGGGCTTGTTGGTGATTCTTATGCCTTACATATATGAATCTGCAAGCACACAGACACTGTTGTAGCATGTCACCCAGGAGTATTCTAGAGTATCATGTTTTTTGCTTAGAGAAGCAATGGTTAAAGAATATTGGTAACACAATGGCTTATCTACCAATTAGAATACCAGCTAAACCAAAGTGGGGATAATGATAATTATATAAAAGGTTAGTTCATTGACACATAAGGATAACTCCACGCTTAAAATAAAGAGAAGAGAGTAACAATATGGGAGGACAACAGAGTCGAGCAAATGGTTCCTGAGATGGGTCTACCTTATTACTCATGCCAGGAAAGAGATGACTAAGTCAGAGTCGCTCAAGTAGAGAAATATATCAAGGTAAGAGATGCCATCTCCGCTTACTATAAACTTCTTGGTTCTACATGGAACAAAGTTCCAACCTAATATTCTCCTTTGCTCACTTCGGATGTTGCCACGCCACGAGCCGAGGAGCGACTTGCACCTATAACAACTTGAGACCTCTACATGCCAAGCGAACATGGTGGATTGCAGAGGATGGATATGACTTTCACCATCTACCGTCTACCACACAGTCTGTGGGGTCGGGCGCATTCCTAGTTAGATCCAATCCTAGTAGACACCACACTTAAGATTGTCACTTATATTCTAGCCTTAACTTTAAGATAGAACTGTCAAACATATCAAGTGGATAGACTTGATTAGTTCGACCGAGGAGCCCATGAGAAATTATGAATACAACAGTGCATGACCTGGATAAAGCGACATTCCACTATAGGCTAAACAATTGTTCTTCTACTAGAGTACAATACTCAAAGTAATATGGGAAGCAGGACTTGGCATGAAGAAAATAGGAAAGGACCACTATATTAATTTACCAAAGTCTTACAGAAATAAAGATACAAGCGAGATTATACCAAACTTCTGAAGATAACTTAGGAACTTGAGAGGGAACTCCCAACTCGACTCTAACTCCTAAGCTAAGCTACACTATTTCTACATCGTTGAAGAGTGGGAGACTTGCTCCTTGATGGTGTCTCTTACAAGTGGAGTGAGGGGCTCTATTTATAGTGTGGAGTTGCCTTAAGAGAGTGAGAAAGGATCCTTGATGCTAGGAAATATTCTCCCTCCAAGCTCTCTCCTCTTGCCACCCTAGAACATGAGGGAGATCGGTTGGCCAATGGGGAGTAAAAAACGCTACCGACCTCGTTCGGCCAAACCAAAGTGGTTCGGTCGAACTCCCTTTTGTGGCATATGGCCCAATGCTACCTTCCCTTGGGCCCTATGATGTCCAAAGAAATTTCCTGCAAAAGGTTATGCTCATTCGGGCTTGTTTGGGTTCGGCCGAACTAAGCCCACTCGTCAACCCTTGTTGCAATCTTCCGAGACGTATAACTTTTGAGTCCACATTCCAAATTGGGTGAACCAAAAGTCCATTTTTATCATCTCGAGGAGTTCTTAGCAATGATTTTCTTCAATTTGGTATTTGAGATTGTTTATAATGATGACATATTTAGGTTCCATCTCAAGTCCATTTGCACCATAATTGTCTTTGCTCCACTTAATGTCATTCTGTGCATATTCCTGCAAAGCACTTCAAACCACCAATACTCATGGAATTTATTAGATATGAATCAATAATGCATAAAGCTATATTTACATCCTATTCATTCATCGAGAAATTAGCAGTTGAAATTCTAAAGTAATGACCGCCAATAGGCTACGACGAGTTGTGGGCTAGGGTTTACCATAGGTTGAATTCGATTCTCTATGGGTACCCCACGGCCACCTTATATAGTCCAATACCCGTGAGTTACAAGTTAGGTAGGAACCTATCAGAGGGTTGTTTTACAATGAAACTAGTCAGTTTAGGTTACAACAGCTAGGTTGTAGAGTCCAACTCGAATCCAATCCACAAAGGACCTTTCACGCGCTTCACGTAACTTGACCTAGTGCCTCGCACGCCTGGAATATTGTCTGAGCCCATCTCCTGAAGATTTGGGTCCCTTTCCGTAGGGATATCCGAGGGTCTACCTCCGTCAAGCCCCTGAATGCTGAGTAGTAGTTGACATACACCCGAGTAATCATGAAGCTGGTTGGTGCTCATAACGAGAAGAACACCTTTATGCATTCTTCCTGATTTGCTCAGAAATCTTGATATGGAGTAGCCCCTGAGCCTTGGGATAGCTAGAATAGCTACCCCAAAGGCTAAGGAAAGCTTGAAACCATCCTTGATCTTTACTGAATTTTCAACAGGATGCGACCCTAGGCGCACCCGTTGGGTGTATGCCCCCGATTCTCGAAAGAGTTTGCATAATCACCTTGAGGGTCAAAATTGTTGATAATATCTGGAGATACCATCACTCATTTAATACGAAGACCAGCAGAGTCACTGAGGCTTTGCCGAGTCATATTGGGGCGCCAACGCCTGAGCAAGGAGTCTGGCAGGGTCGCTGACACACGCTGAGTCATATTGGGGAGCCCAACCCCCAAGCAAGGAGGCTGGCAGGAGTCGCTGAGATCCCGGATCCAGCCTCCACTTGCGTCGCTCGATGGTGACAGAGGAGGACCTCCAGGACATGGTGAGGCACGGAATCCTCCTCCTCCTCCCCCCCCCCTCCCCAAAGGATTTAGCGGGGTGGAGATATTGCTTTGGGGAGGATTTCCCCTCGGAGGACCACATGGAGAAGGTGGTCTTCAAGCCCTTCTTCGGAAAGGGGTTCGTCCTTCGTACCGGAGCATTCTTTCTAAGGTTGTTAAACAACTACGGCTTGAAGGCAACCCACCTGGAGCCCAACTCCATCGCCCAGGCAAAGATGTTCATCCGCATATGTGAGTGCTACCTCGGAATCTCCCCCCATTTGAATTTGTATTGACACTTTATTGGTTGAAGGGCTACCCATTGAAGCAGGCTCCGAACGTGGTAAGGGGAGCCGCCTTCTCTCTCCGCAAGGGGTGGGGGATCAGTCCTGTCACCTCTTTCTGAACAATGAATTTTGAGTTGGCTGAAAGCTGAACAATGCTGGCAACATTGTGATTTTGTGATTGCCATGACCAATATACATGATTTAGCTCTTTTCCTTGATTTCTGTGGTGAAGTAGAAACAAATCCACCAGCATCCAAGTTTTGCAGCTACATCGACCAGTTTGGAGCATATGCACTGAACTACATCTACTGTCATGCCTACTCGCCTAGTAATTTCTCGGACACGCAGGAGAGCTGCATGTGATTGTATTAAAAGATAGAAAGCAGTTTGAATACAATGCCGAATCCATGGTCTGGGTTAGTTTTTTTGCTACAGCATGCCGGCCGCTAACTTCCCTCAGCCCAACACGCCTACTAAAGAAAATAAAAAAAACCCAATACAAACTCTTTTGAAACACATAGTGGATTTAAAAGCATCCCTGAGGCATTTCATCTGGACAATCCTACCTGCTACTATTTGTACATTGGGCAGTTAGTTTGCAGAACGTACAAGGGCACATCCAAGCACCAACACCCCCCCTCCATTTCTCAGGCCAGGGTGAGCGACCGCAGTTTTGAGAAAATGTTGAGCTTTCTTGAAATATATCGGGCAGACTTCGAAATTGGCTGTTTGCAAATTGAATCATTTAACGGGTTCTCAGCAACATGATCGGCAGCTACCTCCCTTGAACATGAACTGCTGAACTGGTCGCGTCGCCTGAAGTTCCTCAAAAGCTGAAGCAGCTGGACTGAGCAATCTCTTGCCAACTCAGTTCCATTCACTGATAAGTCAACAAGGGATGGGACGACGCCTTCCTTCATGGCAAGTGAACAAATTTCGGGACTGTGAGAACATAGTGCAAGAAGGATAACCGCTGCATGCTCTCGTTCACTGTGGCTTCCTGTGTCCAGATGATCTGAAATGGAACTGAGGCAGTTATTTGTTTCGTTTATAAATTCTGTGGCCTCTTTCACTCCGCTCAGGTTCCGTAAAATATTCAAAGAACACTCTGTCAGCCTGCCTTCACTGAGAAGTGGACATAACTTTGAGATTATGCCAGAGCAAACAAGGTAAGATTTTATATCATTATCAGATGAAATCTTGCAGATGATCTTCAGAGCGAGGTCCAGGCACCTGGTATCTCCACTGTCCAAAGCTCCAAACACCGAAGGAGCAATAATAGAGGCCAGGAGACTAGATTTCTGGCAACTTGGTTCCTGGAGAAGTTCATTTACGACCAGTAGAGCTTCCCTTTTGAACTCCGAATCAAGTAGTAATGCAATAAGAAGCACCACATCTTCATAAACGGAAGGAATTCGAGCCCTGGAGCAAAATGAAAATATATAAGTATCCGTTGGAGTGAAAACATAAGAACTAACCATAGTCTAAATACTTAGCATCTGTTTCTTTAAAGAAAAAAATAACACAGAATGTTAAAACAAATTCACGTGTAGAGAAGGAAACCCAAGTACAGGAAAAGATCAAGCTTCGGAGCCCCAATAAGAAGTGACATGGACAATATAGACATCAGTATTCATACCTGCCACTAGAAAGGAAAGCAAGAAAAAACTGAATTACAGCTCTCCGGGCTTGCAGTGTGCATCTTCCACTGTCATTCTTAAGGAATTCATGGAATGCTTCTAAAAACCCATTGCAGACCATAGAATGCCAAATTTGTTTTTCACATTTCAGAACAGTCTTCAAATCTTTGACAGCTTTGCTTTGCAGTTCCAAGGGAAGCTCAGACAGCTCATGGAAGAAATCCAAGAACATTGCTTTGTCAAAGTTGCAGAAGGACAAATACAACTGGTAATTGGCATTCGAATAATACTGATCAAAACTAGCCTTTGACTGATCTGCTTCCCTCATCGGAGATGATACATTACTACCTGATAATCCAAAACCTGAGTTGCTATAATCAACCACGTAATCCCTATTCTTTTCAGTAATTAGAGGTGCCGACACATTGTGCAGACTTGATAGAGAGTAACAACTATGAAATCGCTCAGGCAAATAATTATGATCAAGTTCGTGATCTTTGCACCAATTATAAATAACAGCCTTCATGCAGGCATTTGGAGTTACCGTGAAGTTTTGTAATTTCATCTGTGTCCTAGGACAAGTATTATATCCCTCCTTGAACCATCTCTCTATATTTTCTCTTTCATATGTTTGTCCAGATGCTATTATAACAGGATCTCGCATCAGCTTCATAGACATTGGGCAGCATAACTCTGGAGGCGGTTTGGCTGCTCCCACTAAATTATTCTGATCGTCGTATCTCACATTCCCAGACTCTACATTTGAAATGCATCTTTGAGGAGTACTGATGCCATTAACAACTAAGTCCGAACTCATGATTTCAGTTGCAGCATTCACATTGTTATTCTTCTCA
The DNA here is from genome assembly GCA_032594955.1 of Panicum miliaceum. NCBI lineage: Eukaryota > Viridiplantae > Streptophyta > Magnoliopsida > Poales > Poaceae > Panicum > Panicum miliaceum. The sequence goes on from CM064062.1 coordinate 24,130,649, forward strand.
CCAGTCTCTGGCTTAGTATTCTTCCCGTATCTCCTAACAAGATACAGGAGATACTTAAGAATTCCTTCCTTTTTAGGATCAGTGCCATTGATCTTGGTAAGTAATTTCTTGATTGCTCTTCTTTCAATTAAGATAGCTTTGGGTGATGTAATGTTCAACTTCGAAGCTGCTAACAGGAAGGTCTCAAGTTCCAGTTCATGGGTTACTTCAGATTGCCGAAGCATCTCCAGAATAGCATTTCCAGCATGCTCTTCTGCTGGATCAACAATGAATTTAAGATCTCGTAGATCATTATGAACGTCAGCCACCTGCAATATATAGTTGAATAAATGTAAACATGTAGTCTGAAAGCTGCAAAATGAAATTGCCAATTGTCATAGAAAAATTCAATTATTATCAGGTAATGATTTTTATAGAACATTTATGTATACATGCAGTAGTAGGCTAGCAGCTTGACCTCTAACCTATTAGATTAAGTTTTGCTGGTGTTCTAACAAATAGCCATTCACTGAGACACATCTTTCGATTAAAGAATAAAGCCAGACACTGTAGACCTTTTGACAGGGAATTGCAATCCAGAACTGCTATTTCTGCCGATGGTTCAGCTCATGTACTACCATTTGATATACCAAACTAACCTCATTAGCTAACAATGGTTCAACCATGTTCTGGATCAGGAACAAGCTCCGCCTCAGTGAGTTCCTTATCCTTTCACACCGCATTGCAGTTGCTTCACTAGTTATAGCCTGAAATAACATATTCAAATATTAGAAGAGCGTTTTTACAATCCTTTTCAAAGGTACCAAAATTTGTACTAACAAATATGGCAACTCTTCGAGGATTATAAAATAGCTTGTATCAGTAAGCAACACATAGCTGGTTTTTCTTTCTAATCAAAACAAAAGAATGGCATACCAAGTAAAGACTGCTACATTCAATGCAGTTCTGGATTATGAGTTTCCCTTTGTCAACTATGCTGTATAGGTTGCATAGTTCCTCTACACCTGCTTTGCATCCTGGTTGAGCAGCTTCTATTGATGGAAGAATAGAGGAAACCTTATCTAACATCAAAGACAGCTCATTGCACATTGTGCTGTGAACCTAACAGAATCCAAAGGTAATTAAATTATTAAAATAGTCACACAGTGCGGTAAGGTATGGAGAACAAAATCTGGAATTATATTTCGCGTAAGTAGCTGATGAAAATGAGTTATGACATCATGTTCTATTTTGCAATGGTTCTAAATTGGTCCAAAAGTTAATACAAATATTTAAATTTTAAAGCAGGGCTGGATACTGATAATATTGCAATAACAAAGACTTGAAATTTAGAATGGACTTAAGTTAAAAATGAAAGTTTCGAAGGAAGTGAACTTAGAATGGTAGCAAAAAGATCATAGCATCAATGTACTAAAAAATAACCAAATATTATAAGCAACATCTTGATGAAAACATTTCAATTTTCAACTCACATCCGGTGTTTTTTTGCTGGATGGACTGGTCCTGCACATCGACCAACTACATATGGATGGCACGATCCGATTACTCAAACCAAGCAGCACCATAGGCTTGGTTTTTGGTTTTTGCATGTCGGACCAGATCTTGGGACAAAACAAATTGCTCCTTATACAATCAGTCATTTTAATTTTACAGAAGATTTCAGAAAAGAACCCATGGCCTCTTTCCTATATCCTTAGGAAAAAAAGAACTACTCAAATGGACTTCAAGATTACATCTACAGATCAAAACACGAAAATTGCATTAATCTTTATGTTACTTACGTCAATCTAGTGATAGAAGTCCAATATCCATACCTTTGGGCGAGACTTATGCTGAGATGCACACATTGCTTCATCACTACTAATCTCCATGCATAAAAGGAATAGGCAACCAACAGAATTTCAAACTGTCAAAGAGCCATAGATAAACAATGTGGTATCAGTGAACAAATCAAAAGGGTAGAGCTAATTGCACTCCTTCAAATTTAATTTAGCGTTAATTGGCAATGAAACGCCAAAGAACCAAAACTTAAATTTACAAACACCAGCAGTGGGCTAAACCGCTACCTTCCTCTCTTCAAACAAATTCCCAACAGTCCACTAAACTTTGAATCCAAAATCAAAGTTTCACGAAAGCGAGATTGATTCTAAAGCTTTCACGAACTAATCCTATTTTTTAATAGAGATACCAAAAGTGTCTTATGAACACCGTATGATATTTTTGGATTTATGTTTTCTGTCAACCAAAAGCTATAAGTCTTCCGAAATATATCTGAATACTCCATTTCCATACCATGACTGAATCGGTGGTAACAAAATGGAAGGATTATTGGATACTTTGTAAGAAATCTTTCTGATTTCTGAAAAAGCAGTCGGGTTCAAGAAAAATTTCTTACAAATCACTCACTCTATATTAACTGTGATTCTTGGGCGGAGATAAGTGGAGAGTCAAGTTAACAACAACCAAAGGACAACAAGCTCAAGGCGGAACGGAACCTCCGTTACCGTGTTCTAGATAACAGAAAATCAATCGTGCGCCTGTGCATAGTAGATGAACTAACGGAACAGAGGGGCAAATAACGAAAAACCAAAAACAAGAGTAAGAACGAAGAATACAGAGCTCGTGCCACTACAATCATACAGAAAAGAAGAAGAAAATCATCGAAACTATTCTCTTTGGGGGAAGGAAAAGGATCCGAATAGAAGCCCACCTCAGAAGACAGAAAGAACCTTTCAGATGACTCGTTAGCGGCTCCTTTTCCCTGGGATTTCAGAAAGAAAAACTGCAGGATGAAGGGTAGCATGCATGTGGGAAGGCAAACTCGCTCGAAGACACTACTCCTACTAAACCTTGGCTGCGTAGATCGAAATCAGCGAGAAGGGCCTCTACTCCGTTGGACAGGGTGGAATGTAATGCAGTATAGTTAAGACGCAGAGAAATGGAGTGGAAGCAGTAGGGACGTCTCTGCTAATCCCGAGTGCGCATCTGCGGATGCCGGGCAGCGCATGCTAATCGGATCTCCTTATTAATTGCGGAAAGTTCCTCTGGGCGTCGACCTTTCGTCCGCCACCACTCGAGGGAAAAAAAAAAAGCCCCCGCCGCGCCTGCGCCGATCACACTCTCCTGGGACTCGTGTCGTCCTCGTCTCCGGCTAGCGGCCGGCCGTAGGGCCCACGTGTGGGTGGGCGGCCGCGCACCAGCTGTCCCTCCCGCTTGTGAGTCGCGCGCTCTCCGCGTGGGTCTTCCAATGCAGCACAACTTTCTTTTCATTTATTTCCCTTGTTTCGTTAAGAGGGAGGCCAAAGATAAAATCATTTTCAATGCAAAATTCATTCCTATCGTACATTAACGATAATTGTAATTTTGACGATTGAGTGATAATATAGTCAATTAGCTCATAACTATAATTTTAATAATTGCAAGATAACATAGTTAATGGAACTAATAAAATTATGCGATCATATTTGTATATTTTCTATATATGTTCCATGGATGCAGCGGCGATTATAGAAGGGGCCAATTTACCGACTTCAAACCAATACGAGGGTGTTTAGTTCTAGGGGTGTGAAATTTTAGAATATCACATCGGATATGCCGGCATATATTTAAAATATTAAGTATAGACTAATAACAAAACTAATTACATAACTCACCAGTAAACCACGAGATGAATTTATTAAGACTAATTAATTGTCATTAGCACATATTTACTGTAGCACCGCATTATTAGATCATGAACTAATTAGGCTTATAAAATTCAGCTCGCAAAATAATCGCAATCTGTGCAATTAGTATTTTTTAGTCTATATTTAATACTATATGTATGTGTCCAAACCAATATTCGAAATAGCCTGCTAGAGTTCCGCTATAGCCTGCTATTAGCTTTGTAGAAGATCTACCGCTACGATATGCAATATTTGTCCGCTACTTCCGCTAAATGGGTTTTAAGAAATTTAGCAGTGATAAATGTCCGCTAAAGTGGATTTTGCGAGATTTAGCAGCGCTAAATATGAGGTTGCTAGTAGATTTTAGTGGTTCATTCCCTAAAGACGCAGTCAAAAGAACTGATATAACTCATAGGTTGTAAACTTTTGCAGAGGAAAGAAACCTACTGATAACTAGCTCACAGTTAACAATCACAGTTAACAAAATACAAGCGAGATAGTAAGATTGTTGACGAACTACTTGTGTGTTGAACGAACTACACCTGGACTTGTATATTGAATGAATTGCAGAGCTCTTTGCTCTTCAAAAATAATTTTTGCGTGCCACCGGGCCGGAGCCCTCTATGGCCCCTGCAAGGCTCCGCCGGTGATCGGATGTAGTCTAATTCATATACAAAACGGTCCAAATCACATCCAAGACATCCAAGTTGTAGTGAAAAATCTGAGAGAGTATACTTGAGGCGTCCAAGTGACAGCTGAGATGATTTGGACAAGTTGCATCTGAAATCAGTTGACCGGATAAACCGACGGGTTGGAAAATGAACGGGTCGGTGCAATGCAGAACTGCAACGCCGATCAATAGCACCGGATGATCCGGTCCTTATCATTGGTTGATCCGATGTCAAGTGTCCAGAGGTTTTGGAAAAAACTTGTTCAGCGCCAGATGAACCGACGAGCGTTGGATAAAGCGTCGATGCAATGACACAAGCAAAAGCTAGCGTGGCAGAAAGGGACCAATGGCTATATGGCAAACTGAGGGTGACCGGAGAACCGACACCCACCTAGATAGAATGTCGGTTGATCCGACTCTACTGCACTTTTTACTGGTCGTTGGAGCAACAACTCTTTAGAGTTGTTGGGGTATTTACTCTTACACTCTCTCGACCATTTGAGGTTGCTGGAGTCCGAGAGGAGCGCTAGAAATATTGAAGTTCCCTAAGCCATACTCTTACACTCTCTCGACCATTTGAGGTTGCTGGAGTCCGAGAGGAGCGCTAGAAATATTGAAGTTCCCTAAGCCAACCAAGAGCATATTTATTAAATACTTAGGTTTAGCACAAGCTTAATGAGTGTTCGTGCTAGGTTAGCTCTAGAGAGAGTGTGGGAGCAAGGTGTTGTGCCCGTGTACTGGTTATTGAGTGGACCACAAGTTGTATCTCGGTGTGCCGACCCCTTGGAGCTTTGGTAGCTCGCCAGCAAGTGATCGGCCCTCCGGATTGGTGTGGAGCGGCAACGATGGCTTTGTGCGGGGGACATGGAGACCCCCTTCCTTGGTGGAGAAGCTCCTTAGAGGAAAACGACGTCAAGATGACTGGGTGACTTGGCAAGAGCCTTAGTGGCTAAGCCGTAGTGGCATGTCAAGAAGAGCTCCGGAAGAGATTTGGTGACCGGGAAGCAATACTTTTAGTGAGTGCTTCAACAACGTGGACTAGGGGTGGCCTTGTGCCTACCGATACCACGAGAAAAATTTTCGTGTCAAGAGTTTGCTTTCCCTTATCTCCTTCCTTTAAGCTTCCACATTTCATGCTTGCAATCTTGTCTGCCTTTACTTTCATAGAGTAGTATCTTGATAGAATTGGCTATAGGTTGTAAAACTCTTTGGGGTGAGGTTTATCACTAGAAGAACCCTAGTTTCACATCTAGATAGCATGATCTAGTTTATATTTTATGAAAATTAGTTTGAGTCATAGGTTAACGTTTTAAGTTACCTAATTCACCCCTCTTCAGGTTAGGCTACGAGCACCATTTCTTTCACTTATTAAATGACATTACAACATATGTAGAAGTGGTGACATGATGTGAAATTTAATTATGAGGGAAGAGAGGATTTGGATTTTATAGGGATAAAAACTCGGTGTATACAGTTATTAGGACTTTGAAATTGGAATGAAATCCCCAACGTGAGTAATTAAATGCAATAATTAGCATATAAAATCTTGAAATAAAATTATGCATTGTGAATGATTGTTTCATTCGTCTAACGAAACCTCTAGAGATGATGTGGTATTTTTGGACATTGCAAATGAAACATTCCATTAAAAATAGTCTAGATCTGACAACATTAGGTCAGTCTTGGTGGGGAGTGTCATCGCACAGTTATCAAAACTAGGAACTTGAGAACTGTGCTAGAGAAGTGTCATCACTATAACACTCCTCTCTCATTCCATGACACTCCCCCTCTTCTCTCTCCTGCCATGTCAGCAAATTTAATGCTCATAACACTGCTATGATACTTCTATTGAGATTGGCTTTATGGAAGTTGACGTGTTAGTCAACCATGGATAGCGTCAGCCAACCAATATACAAATTTGCCAAAGAAAATATTATAGCGGAGCCAGGCAGCACTGACAAACTTGAAGCCGGCAGCCAGCTCGTCGAGGAGCACGAGCCTCGAGTAAGTGAGTAGGGATGAAAGCGGGAACGGGAAAATCCCGTACCGACCGCAACCGTATACCGTGTAAACCGATCGAATACCGTTTAGACAGGAAAAACGGGAAAACGGGAAAAAATGGGAAAATACGGCGGGAACGGGAACGAAAACGGTTAGCACTATTTCCCGACCGAATTCGCGGTTCCCGTATATTACCGGGAACGTTCCCGCGGGAATTTCCCGTATTCAGCCCGTCCCTAGATGGCGGCCCAGCCCACTTACCCCGGCGCCCCGCAGCGCACCGTCTTCAGCTCGTAGGCGCCGCCGCCCGTAGCCGCCGCCGCGCCCCCAACCCGACCCCTGCGCCGCACCTCGCCCGCGCCTCCCCCGCGTTGCCGGTCCCCTCCGCCGCACCGACGCCCGCGCCTTCCCCGCGCTGCCGCTCCCCTCCTCCGCGCCGCCGGCCGCGGCCACCTCGCCCGCGCCTCGCCCTCTCCTCCGCGCACCCCTTTTCGCGAGCTGCCGGTCCCCTCCGCCGCGCCGACGGCCGCGCCTTCCCCGCGCTGCCGCTCCCCTCCTCTGCGCCGCCGGCCGCGGCCACCTCGCCCGCGCCTCGCCCTCTCCTCCGCGCACCCCTTTTCGCGAGCTGCCGGTCCCCTCCGCCGCGCCGACGGCCGCGCCTTCCCCGCGCCGACGCCCGCGCCTTCCCCGCGCTGCCGCTCCCCTCCTCCGCGCCGCCGGCCGCGGCCACCTCGCCCGCGCCTCGCCCTCTCCTCCGCGCACCCCTTTTCGCGAGCTGCCGGTCCCCTCCGCCGCGCCGACGGCCGCGCCTTCCCCGCGCTGCCGCTCCCCTCCTCCGCGCCGCCGGCCGCGGCCACCTCGCCCGCGCCTCGCCCTCTCCTCCGCGCACCCCTTTTCGCGAGCTGCCGGTCCCCTCCGCCGCGCCGACGGCCGCGACTCGCCCGCGCCTCCCCCGCGTTGCCGGTCCCCTCCACCGCGCCTCGCCCGCGCCTCCCCTGCGCTGCCGCTCCCTCGCCTCGCGCCCTCTCCCCCGCGCTGCCAGCCCCTCCTCCGCGCCGCCTCTCCGGCGCGCCGCCAGCCGCGGCCGCCTTCCCCGCGCTGCCTCTCCCCCGCGCTGACGCGCTGCCGCTCACCTGCCTCTCCGCGGAGCTGCCTCGCCCGTGCTGCCGCTCCTCCGCCGCCAACGCCCAGGCAGCCGGCACCTCCCCGCGCGGCACCAACGCGCAGCAGCGCATCCCCCGCAGCAGGTCACTCCGAGGCCAGCCGTTCAAAGGAACTAGGTAAGCTGCACTCATTTAGAGTGGCTTTAAAGGAAAAAGGATTGCAGCTTGCAGCATTTCATGAACTTTCTTGCATCGAGTTGATGTGGTCCTTGTCAATGTTTTATTTCAGAAAAGATAGCACTTCGTGTACATTTGTGCTAGTGCAGTTCAACTTCCACGTTAGATACTCTTCTTGCAGTGCAAATTACATTAAAATCATAGAAGATATGAAGTGAAACCAATCCTTAGATAAATCTGCAGCACATGGCACATAAAGAAGAGTTGGTTTGCTTCAGTATGAGCAGCCATGGGTGAGCCATAATAATTCTGCAGTAAACAACGATTACAATGTATGTAATTTGAAAACAAAAGGCCCAGGATTTTTTTTTCCAAAACGAACGTGGATGCATCTGGACCGTGAAGCAATTGAAACCTTTTTCCTTATTAGGTGAACTATCTTCTCGGATAGCTTTGTGTTCAGTGAACATTTCATAGCTTGGAAGAACTGCATTTTTTTTTTGCGAATTAAAACTGCATTTGTTTAGAGGCCTACCTTGGATTAGGTCTCCTCGCCAATAGGTTTGCTTAGCTTTCCTTCCACATAAAAGGAGCTTTATGCACACAATGATTCTCTAGGATGTTGGGCATGTATGTGCCAACCAAAAGCTTCTGTTATTGTTTTCTTTTGTAAAAAAAAAACACTTGCTTATTTGATTGCGGTCTTTTGCAGCAGTTGTGACCGAGGAGGCGAGGATGAAGCCACCAACTGGTTCCGCTTCCACGTCTGTTGCTGCCTCGTCGGGATCCAAGCGCCGGCTCATCCTAGAGCCACAGCCACCACTGTCGGCGGTGGATCTAAACACTGACGAAACTGAAAACACTAGTAAGACAAAAGGTATAGTTGTGGACCTGTGTTCTGTATAGCCACCAATATTGGAAGAAGTCGTCCACCATACTTGCTGTTGCTTGTTTCCTAGATCCTAGGTATAAGAAAAGGCTTATAGAGTTCTACATGAGAAAAATCCATGGAAATGCATCTCATCTTCATGTTGATGAACTTGTTGATGTTATCAAGAAATTGTACCAGTTCTATGTTAATGATGCACCCCTGTCTTCGAGGCCTAAAAGCAAATCAAATGGACCTAGTGATATGGATATTGATACAGCAGACCTTTTAGTGGACAATGGAGATGAGGAACTAGAGAGCTACCTGTACGAGTCTAGTGGACCTGATGGTGATGAAATGAATGAGTTGGATAAGTATATGGCAGATCCACCTCTCAGGCTTAGTGGTCAGTTTGATATCTTGGCATGGTGGAAGAACCAGACCGATGAGTATCCTGTTCTTTCAAGAATAGCTCATGATTTGCTGGCTGTACAAGTCTCAACCGTCGCTTCTGAATCTGCTTTTAGTGCTGGTGGACGTGTAGTTGATCCTTTCCGTAGCCGCCTAGATCCTGAAACTGTTGAAGCTTTGATATGCCTGAAAGATTGGGTTGCTGCAGGAAGAAGAGGTTAGAAAAAAATCTCAGTTTTAGTTATTGTACAATATTTTATCATAATCATGTTTTCTAATATATGTGTCTTGGCTAACTATGATTTTCAGATAAGAAGATTGGTTCGATTGTTGGTGATCTTGAAGTTATTGAGGCTCTTGCTTCAAAGCTGAAGATTGAGGTTATTTTACTGTACAGTTACTTGTGAATTTTGAACATTTTTTGCTACTATAGCTCTTAAGATTGATGCCACCTATTTGTTGTAGGACGACGATGTCGCGGACAGTGATGAAGAAGATGGGCCACATGCAGATGATTTGGCCTTCTTTGACATGTAGTCATATTACTCGTGTAGTATTACATGGCTATTGTGGTATTTTTTTTAATTTGGACTTGTGATCTGTGAACTTTTTCCTGCTGTGACTTATGACTTGTGAACGGTTGTTAGCTTGTTGATTGTTCGGCTGTTCGGAACTTGTTTGCTAGTTGCTAATTGTCAATTTGTTTCATTGTGTGCATATCGTTGCTATTGTTGCGTCGAGCTCATTGTTTTAAGTGGTTACGTATATTGATATTCCCGTTTTATGTTACCGCTTCCCGATCGTAATCGACACGTTCCCGTTCGAATTATTCCGTTCCCGATATCCCGTATTACCGGTTTCGTTTTCCCGTCCGGCCTTCCCGTTCCCGTTTCCGTTCCCGGCAAAAAAATACGGGAGCGGGAACGGTTAAGAGCTTTTCCCGACCGTTCCCGATTGTTTTCATCCCTATAAGTGAGCAAAGAACTATGGAGGTTTAAGGCACATTATCTCACTACTAAAAAGACTGATTAGGCCACAGGCTGGTCGAGCGATCTGCGCTGGACGCACGATCGGTCTGCCGTCCCCTTATTCCCACCGTTGGTTGATTAGCGGCGCTGTCATCATTTGATTTAGGCCGCCGATTGGGTTTAAGCCCAGGAAGGCCGCCTTCGTCCTGCCATCGAGCCATACAGGCCGTCCGCAAGGAATCAGATGTCGTCGATCGTTTAGGGCATCGCTGCCGCCGGCCTGTTGGCATGCGCGCTACGCACGGCACACCCGGCCCCGCGCCCCTACCATGCTCGCCCGTGCTCATCTACTCTCCTCGCGCGCGCAGCAGAGCGCCGTCTCTGTATTACATGGAACGGACAGCCGTGTTGACACAGAATCGCGCCAAGCACACTCGGATGCGCTAGAACGCGCAGATCGTCAGCACGATCAGCACCAACGAGCTCCCTACACGTTGACCGGTCAGACCGGTTAGACAAAAAGCGCCGTGAAGACCTAAAACCTTGAGCTCAGGAGGGACCCCGTCGGAGCTCGCGAATCTAGGGTTGCTCTGAGGTCGGCAGGCAACTCAGAACGCCCTCAAACGCCGTAGAGACAAGCGAAGAATAGCAATTAGGGTTTGGAAAAGTTAGGGTTTGAGAGATAAAGTAAATGACAGATTGTATTGATTCGATTGGGAATAACCTCAATCGGCCTTAGCCTTTATATTTATACGCCGGGGAAGACGTACCCCTTTACAAGTTGATTTACAAAAAGAATCCCACCTAAAATCAAAATCTACTCGGATTACAACTGGCCGGACCGGTCGGCCGCATCTGTCAAACCGGTCGGCCGTAGCTTCTGCCAAATTTGGCCGTCAACATATGCCCCTGCCTTTTTAGTGAGCTTTGCAAGCCAAAAAGCAATTAGACCTATCACAAGTATTACATCATGCGCATAACATACTTGCCTAAAAATAATGCTTAGGGCGATACTCATGCATCGGCCATCTTCATCTTCAAGCATCTTGCCATACGCTGGGATAATATTTCTTCAAGTATCTTCCATTAATGGCCCTAGGTAGACGATCTTCTTGCAGGGTTTCCAACATATATGAATTCCCGAAGATAACTTTGATAATCTTGTACGGACCCTCCCAACTTGGCGACCATTTGCCAAACTTATTACTTTTCATCCCAAGAGGCAAAATCATCTTCCAAACCAGCTCACCAACCTGAAAAGATTTATCTCTTACCTTCTTGTTGTAAGCCTTAGCCACCCGAAGCTTATCCTTCTCAATCTCCTTTAAAGCCCTCAATCGCTTGTCGGTTACCTCATCAATATTGTCCATCATCAAATCATGATAATCAGTAGCAGAAAGGTCATTTTGTTTAGCTAACCTATAAGCGTCCAGATTCACCTCAACAGGCAAAATGGCCTCCTGACCGTATACAAGCTCAAAAGGAGTAACTTTAGTAGCACCATGTCTAGATATGCAATGAGCCCATAATGCTTCGGATAACACCTCATGCCATCTCTTAGGATTTTCCTCTACTTTCTTCTTGATAAGCTTGATCAAAATCTTATTACTTTACTCGCCTGATCACTGGCTTGAGCAAATATGGAGATGAATTAAGAAATTTAATCTTATAAGACTCAGCGAATACACATACCTCCTTTGATATAAATGAAGAACCTTGATTCGTAGTCAAAGTTTACGGAATACCGAATCTATGAATGATATACTCTGTAATAAACTCAATCACCTCTTTATATGTCATGTTCTTTAAAGGAACTGCTTTGGTCCACTTAGTAAAATAATCTGTAGGAACCAACACGAAGCGATGCCCTTTTGAAAATGGAGGATTAATTTGAGCAATGAAATCCAACCCCCAACCTCGGAACGGCCATGGTTTAATAATAGGATGCATCAACGCAGCAGGAACCAATTGCAAGTTTCCAAACTACTGACATTCTTCACACCCTTTATAATACTTGAAACAATCAAACATCATGCTTGGCCAATAGAAACCGGCTCTTCTAAGCAACCACTTCATTTTAGGAGCCGATTGATGTGTACCACAGATGCCTTCATGGACCTCACCCATAGCAACTTTAGCCTGATTCGAGTCTAAACATTTGAGAAGTAAATCTTTGGCGATACGACGATAAAGCTCACCGTCAATCAATGTATATTTAAATGATATACGCCGAATATTCCTATCTGCACCTCGACCAGGATCGTTTAAATAGGTAATAATAGGAACCCTCCGGTCCAGATCTTCAGCTTTGCCATTTGAATCAAATTTCTTAGCCGAATTACTCTCTCCAGTAGTCTGGGCTGTCAAACCGGTCTCATGACCGGTCAGACCGGTTTGTGCAACTGGTCGGACCGGCTAGTCTAGAGCCTGCACTTCAGCCCTCGCTCACATCGGCTTTTGAAGGTGAAAATATTTTCTCACAACAACATAACCAGATGCTTGTTGAGCCAGAGCATTAACCTGTCTATTCTCTTCCCTTGGTATATGTCTTATTACAAATTCATGAAAGCAATAGATGATATCAAGGCATCTATCAAGATATGCATTTAGTGAACCATTATAGCATTGGCATACCTTGGATACCTGCTGCACCACCAGAAGTGAATCACCAAAGGCCTCAACATGTTTCACGCCCATGGATTGCCAAAATTCCAAGCCAAATAGAAGTGCTTCATATTCAACTTGATTATTTGTGCAAGTTTCTTCCAATCGGTTTAAAAATTCAAAAGCAGCACCATTTGGGGAAATAAGAACAACACCAATTCCTTGACCCTCATCACAAACTGATCCATCAAAATAAAACTTTCATGGTGTGCAAATAACATAGCCGACTTCTAAATCATGCTCATCATTAATCCGATGCTCAACAATAAAATCCGCTACGATTTGGCCTCTCATGGATTTTAAAGGTTCACAAGCCAAATCACACTCAACCAATGCATAAGCCCACTTGTCGATTCTACCACTCAAAATTGGCTTATGTAACATATGTTTGATCACATCGGTTTGACATACTACTATGCAAGTACTAGATAGTAGATAATGCCTCAACTTGGTACAAGCATAGTATAGAGCCAAACATAATTTTTCAATAAAAGTATACCTTGTCTCTGCATCAATAAGTCGTCGGCTTATATAAGTAATGACATACTCCTTGCCTTCAACCTCTTGAGTCAAAACAACCCCAATAACTTTGTCTTCCGCCGCCACATAAAATCTGAAAGGAATCCCTCTCCTAGGCGCCCTTAATACTGGTGGTGAAGACAAATATTGCTTGATCTTCTCGAACGCTTCTTGCTGTTTAGCCCCACAAGTAAACTCGGCCTCATTCTTTAGCTGAAGAATAGGAGTAAAAGCATCAATCTTTCCAAACAAGTTAGATATAAATCTTCTCAAGAAATTTACTTTCCCTAGAAACTTCTGCAAGTCTTTTTTGCAGGTAGGAGCCCCAACTTTCTTCATGGCTTCAATTCTTTTAGGATCAATCTCTATGCCTTCTTCATGAATAATGAAACCAAGAAACTTCCCAGCCGATACCCTAAAAGCACATTTGAGTGGATTCATCTTCAAACCATACCGACGCATTCTTTCAAGAGCAAGTCTCAAATCGGCTAAATGATGATCTATACCAGCCGATTTAATCACAATATCATCAATGTATACTTCCAAGATGACACTAAGTAAATCATGGAAGATCAAATTCATAGCCCTTTGATAAGTTGCGCCAGCATTTTTGAATCCAAAAGTCATAACAACCCACTCAAACGAACCAAAAAATCCCGGACGTTTAAAGGCCGTTTTAGACATATCTTCTTCGGCCATGAATATTTCATTGTAGCCAGTGTTACCATCAAGAAAGCTAATAACACGATGCCTAGAAGCTTCGTTAATCAACATATCGGCTATAGGCATAGGATATTCATCTTTGGGAGTAGCTTTATTAAGATATCTAAAGTCAATGCAAACTCTGATTTTTCCCGAATCTTTCTTCTCAACGAGCAAAATATTAGAGATCCAATCGGCTTAACGACAAGACCGAATGAAACCAACATCTAATAAATGATTAATCTGTTATTTAATTCGGTCATATATAATAGGATTGAAACACCTAGCAGGTTGCTTATAAGGTCTAAAACCAGCTTTAATTGGCAACCGATGTTCAGCCAAATCATGACTCAAACCAGGCATTTCAGTATAATTCCACGCAAAACAATCAGCATACTCCTTTAATAACTTTATTTAATCGGCTTTATACTCAGCCGATAAATTTCTGTTTACAAAAGTTGTCCTAGGAATAGTACCATCCCCAATATCTACCTTCTCTAAAGGATTAGCCAATGTAGAACGTTGGCCCAGCTTATCTATATCATCAAGTTCTTCAATGGCTTCACACATATCGTTCGTACACGCCCGATAGTGATCAATCCGCTGTTGCAGCCACTCTGAACTGGACCGGTCTGACTGGTCGGACCCACCGGTCTGACCAATTGCACCTGTGCGCTGATCTGGGATAGACCGATCGGATCGGCCGGCGTATCCGGTCTGACCGGTCGTGCCTAAGTCATCTGTTTGACTCATCTTGATCACACTGAATGATTTAGCCGATTCTCCATCGGCTTTAACGTAGCAGCAACAAAACCATCCTTGGTTGAGCGGATCAACTCATAATCGGATAGATCCAAGCCCGATAAGCATTTAATGTTATCATGCACACCAATAGAATTGGAATCGGTTGTAGCAACGAAAGATGAAGTGTCACCATGCATCACTTCTATCTCATTGCCGATCCATTGAATAAGAAATTGATGAAAGGTAGACGACACATATTGATTGGCATGAATCCAATCACGTCCAAGGATTAAACTGAAGTTACCTTGCACCTTGGAGACAAAGAAAGCAGCGGCGATCGTCTTGCTCCCGACGGTCAATTCCATGGAAGCAACCCCTTTTGCGCCGATGGGATCACCTCCACCCACACCACTGACCGTCAAGTTCGTCTTGATCAGCTCCTCATCCTTCCCGCCAAGCTTCTTGAACAAAGAATAGGGCATCAAATTTACAATAGCCCCTCCATCAACTAGCATCTGGGAAATCGGCTTTCCATTAATGTGCCCTCTCATGTAGAGAGCTTTTAAATGGTTATCCGATTCTTTGGGCTTCTGGAACACAGCATCACGAGGCCCAAACTAAAGGTGAGCAACCTCTTCCTCCGGCACCACAAAGTAATCCAAAGATAAGTGCACCACATTAATCTCCATGTTGCCGCGCTCAGGAGACATCCCGTAATCCACTAGCTCCTCATCATCCTGTGTTGAAGGAACCAATGGCGCTTCATCATTATGAGAAACTGAAACAGGCGCTGCCGATTCGGCTCACTATTCTGCGCTGAGTTCAACTGATCTGACCGCCTGCTCAGGGCGGTCTCACTGGTCAGATGCACCGGTCTGACCGGTCAGCGAGGTCGGTCCGACCGGCCCTGCTGTTGGTTGGCCACCAGGTTTGATCTGCCACACTTTGCCTTCAGGGACCAGAGGCTTGTAGTTGTTGAAGTGTCCATCCCTCAGCTTCTCTGCCTCTTGCTCCTTCTTTTCTTTGTTTCGCAAGCGCTGCAACTTCCTCTTTTGTATATGGGTCAACCCCGGAGGGCACCACCTTGGCCGATGGTATTTACCCGCTGCGCCGCTGCTGCTAGCTTCATGATCATTGGCCATGACAGACTTCTGAATGAGAGAATCGACCAATTTACCAAACATCATCGATCTTTTGCCTGTGTCTTGCACAACCACCTCAACCTCGCCGATCTGTACAACATCATCGGCTTTGGCCTTTCCTGTATCAACTTTCTCGGGCTGAATTTCTTCTTTCTTCTTCTTGACACGATATTCCTATCTTGGAGCAGAATCACGAGCTGGTCTCTGATGAGACCGGTCCGACCGGTCCTCAACCGGTCTGACCGGTGCGGCATGTTGTGCCGGACCCGGCGTGGTCCCAATCGGTCATGCACCGATGTTCTGGAGCTTTCCTCTTTCTGAAATTTCGGAGGACATGGCATTGGGAAACATTGCATCCAGATCCCCTCATGTTCCCATGAAGGGCACGAAGAATTAGACGCCGGCGGCGCCCATGGCATGGTAGCGTACACCTTCTGTGGAGGGAATAAAGTAGTTATGTCACCCCGACGCTTGCTGGATTCTCTGCTAGGAGATAAAGGTCTATCTGAACACGGCGGCGACCTAGGTCTCTTTTTTAGCGGCTGATCTTTCCGAACGGCCTTTGTGTACTTGTTCAAGAGCTGACCAAAGGTGGATTTATGTTTCACAAAACTTCCCTGCACCTTTGATTTGTTTGTCTTCCAAGTACCCACTTCCGGGCGTTTAGGCTTGAAAGTCCTGGGTCAGCCCTGAACAGGACCGGTCAGACCGGTTGGGGCAACCGATCTGACCGGTCGCACCTGGACAGCAGGCTGACTCACATCATGTGGCGGACTCTCTTGCCCCCCGAGCCCTGAAGCTTCAATGGTAATTTTCAGAAACTCCTTGCCATCAGGAGTTTTATCCAGCATCACCTTTCTGACTGGAATTTTGTCATTGACATCCTTTGGTCTTGGCTCCCCAATGACCACGTTCTTTCCCTTAGCTGCTTTGGCTTGCTCTGGCCGAATGAGTACTAGCATTGTTTAGATCCAACATGTGAACAGGGAAGGGAGTCTTGTCAATTTTCATCTCATCTAGCATCAATCGTCCTTCATGAATGGCTGATTGTACCTGCTGATGAAAAACATTACAATCATTAGTTGCGTGCGAAAAAGAATTATGCCACTTACAATATGCATGCCATTTCAGATCTTCCGCCGATGGTATAGCATGAGACAACCTGATATTCCCATTCTTAAGCAATTCATCAAAAATACGATCACATTTGGAAACATCAAAAGTAAATTTCACTTCAGCTCACCAATTCTTTTGAGTCGGCTTGAGTGAAGGGCAAGAACATGGTTTGGCCTTTGATGATCAAATGAACTCAGTGGCGTATACCTCTTTCCCCTCATCGTCCGAGCTATCGGAATCCTGATCAACAACATGTGTGTTGGACCGATGAGCTTTATATGTATCCTTTGCGTTTTTCAATTTAAATTCCAAACATACAACCTTCATTTGCAAATGATTAACCGAAAGGAAATTGAAACCTTCAAGTTTTTCTTTCAAATAAGACCGCAAGCCCGCAAAAGCCAAATCCGCCAAATCCTTTTCAGAAACTGTCAGATTAAAACATCGGTTTTTTTATATCTTTGAATCTTCTGAAATAATCAGAGGCCGACTCGTCGCGACCTTGCCTAGCTGATGTCAAATCCATCAATTTAGCCTCATTTTCCCCACTAAAAAAGTGATCATGGAACCTTCGCTCTAATTGATTCCATGTCTAAATAGAATTTGGAGCAAGCGAGGAAAACCAAGAGAAAGCTGTTCTAGTCAAAGATAAAGAAAATAAACGTACACATAAAGCATCATGGAAACCAGCTTCTCCCAACTGCAAAATGTATAGACTCACGTGTTCGGAAGTCGTACGAGTATCATCACCATTAAACTTAGTGAACTTAGCAACACGCCAACCAGCAGGATAAGAAACAAAATCAAATTCAGGATTATACAATTTTTGATACAACCGAGAACTACCCATATCCACTTCCAGCTTAGCCTTAATCATGTTAGCCAGATCCTCTTTGAATCTAGAGAAATCGGCCTGATAATCCCCGCTGGTTGAAGCTTGAGATGCAGACGCAAGGCAATGCGAAGTAGGATAGGTAGGCACCATCGTCTGCGTAGCATTAGGAATTGGTCCATTATGGGAACCAGATCCCTGTGGTACACCACTTGCTGGTGCAGTATGAGTCAACACATGTGTCAATATCTCATTGGTTCGGCCGGGAGAAGCCGAACTAGGGACAGACGCAAGCGGCGTAGGTGATGGTGGGCTAATCACCATAGCACCGGTCTGACCGGTTGCCTGAACCGGTCTGACCGGTCTTGTGTGGACCGATGTAGGAGGTGGAGTTTGCCCTGCAAAATAGCCCAGTGGCATGCCTAATAGTGTATCTGATGCAGGAAGTGGCGTAGCCGATGGACTAGGATATATGACGTCCGATGCATAAGAATTATCTACCACATTCTTATAATTTCTTAATGCATCTATCTCATAGGACATAGAAGCAAGCATATCACCCGCAGTTAATTGCGCAGCAGAAATTTTTTGGTCTACCATGAGTGATAATTGCTTAAGTCAATAAGAGGGTTTGTTGCTTACATTGGGGATCTCTTCAACCTGATTGTTATTCAGCTTGAAGGATGGCATGACGAACTCTTCGACCCTCTTGACGAAGCCACCCCGATCCTTCTTGAATCCCTTCAAGAACCGCGCCCTGAAGTGCTCCTCGGCGATCAGATAGGACTTGCGCTCCTCTTCGGTGAGCTCCTCCATCGTTGTTGATATGATGTTCTCTTTGATGATCTCGGAGTTGAAGCCCATCTTCTTCGGGGAGTAGACTAGATCGGTTTACATGTAACCAAGATCTTCTTCCCCAGTGGAGTTGCAAAAAAGTGTGTTGACAGGGAATCGCGCCAAGCACACTCGGATGCGTTAGAACGCGCAGATCGTCAGCACGATCAGCACCAACGAGCTCCCTGCGCGTTGACCGGTCAGACCGGCTAGGGCAACCGGTCAGAACGGTTAGATAGGAAGCTCTGCAAAGACCCAAAACCTTGAGCTCGGTAGGGACCCTGTCGGAGCTCGCGGATCTAGGGTTGCTCTAAGGTCGGCAGGCCTCTCAGAACGCCCTCGAACGTCGTAGAGATGAGCGAAGAATAGCAATTAGGGTTTGGAAAAGCTAGGGTTTGAGAGATAAAGTAAATGATAGATTTTATTGATTCGATTGGGAATAACCTCAATCGGCCTTAGCCTTTATATTTATAGGCCGGGGAAGACGTACCCCTTTACGAGTTGATTTACAGAAGGAATCTCACCTAAAAACAAAATCTACTCGGATTACAACTGGCCGCCGCCTCCTTCTCCGGCAAAAACCGGCCACCACGATACATCCCCGCCGCAAATAAGGTATAAAATGGATTCCCCTCATCGTCCTCTTTCTTTTCCCCCAAATCCCAAGCCGTCCCATACCCTAAATGGTCGGGACTCCGGCCAAACGGAAGCTCCTATCAGCTAGCCGTGGAGGAGCCCGAGGTTTTGCAGTTTAGTCCCGGGAGAAAGATGCAATTTCTACTGTTATTCTTTGTGTCTTGTAAAATCTGCAGAAAACGCCCTAGATCTATTAGATCTTCTCAAACTGAGCCCAGACTTGATCTTTTCCAGACCTAATTCCAACCTTTCCCCCTTTTGTGAGCACTGTTTACTTTGTCTTGTAAATCTTTCCTGTTAGCCCTTTGAAACTACAGTTAATCGCAACTAGGTCCATGTAACTTTGTTTCCTCAGGACCCTTGTGCGTCGTCCGCCCGCGGCGGCGCCGATGACTACCTCGACCTCGGCCTAGGCATGATTTTTTTTCGTCTTTTGCATCGTCCACCCGCCGCGGTGCCGGTGGCTGCCTTGATGGCCTAGGTCTGGTGTCTGGTGAGATTGCCTCGGCCGCTGGCCAGATACCAGAAATGTGGCTGGTTGATTTGATTTTTTTCAACTTTTTTGGTTGATTAGCGGGCGCTTCGAAACACCATACCCTTTGCTATCTCAGCACGAGTCGACTTGATTTGGCAAGCACGAGGGGCGACCGCCACACGTCTGCGTGGTCCGCCCACCACGGTGCCGGCGGCTACCTTGACACCGGCCTAGGCATGGTGACCAGTGAGATTGCCTTGCCAGATACCATATTGTCACTTAGATCGATCACACATAGTTAGACCCTTTTGCATAATATGATAGGTTGGAGTTCCTAATTGTTTCACCCGTAGCAACATTCGGCACGAATCCAGTATTTTTATATTCATGTTAGGTCGTATATTCGCGCACCTTTCACAGTACTCCCTCCATTTTGGTTTGATAGATCTCTTTCACATTGATACAATGATAAGGAGAAGGACCCTACCTATCATCCATTAATTAATCATTGTGTACACCTCGTTCGTGGAAACGATTTCCCGTGAAGGTTACTCTGTATCGATTTCATCTCACATGTGTGTTTTCTAGAGGGGTATTGTTATACTCCATTTCTGAAACTAAACAATATTTTAGTATGGATAGAAACATATCAAACTAGTATTTTAAAGAAACAACGGGTTAATATTAATTCCATAAAGTTACAAAAATTAAAAAATCAATATATTGATCACTGCTAGAAAAATGAGCATTCGTCTCGCACGCTAGTACCAGACACATTTTGATCCGGTAGTAATGTTGCCTCAGAGCCATTTTAGTACCGATTCCAAATTCGAACGCCCCCGAGCTAGTTTAGTACCGGGTCAAGTCACCGGCCGGTACTAAATATCACATTTTAGTACAGGCTGGTGTTTTGGGCCGGTACTAAAATAGAGCGGCCATTTAGTACTGGTCAATGACACTGGTAGGTACTAAATGTCGCATTTTAGTACTGGTCGGTGTCTTTTTCCGATACTAAATGGTCCTCCAAGAGTTATCTTAAAAGGAATGTATCTCCCACCTAATCACATGTGATGCATAGGTGGGATGGTAAGGAAGCTACACGCGGGGTAGTGGGATAGGAGGTTATGGGTTCGAATCCTCATGCCTCCTCGGGTGTGATTGGTTTTTTTCGGTGTTCTGGGTGGACGGTACTAAACGGAAAATGATGCATGTATGCTATTTAATGCCTTATTTGATTATTTTTTGCTGATTTTATGGCCGATTGGCAATAATTAGTTTTCAAAACACCCTACGATATCTTACATTTGTGTACAAATTTTGAACCCTCTAATGCCTTATATTTCAGAACGAAGAGAGTATTTTAAGAGTAAATTGCATTCATCATACAACAACTTAGCAAGTGGTTGTAGATTGATCCAATAACTTGTAAACTGCTCAATTTAGTGCTTCAACTTGTCAAGTGGGTGCATATTGATCCAACAACTTGTAAACTGCTCACTTTGGTGCAACAACTCGGCAAATCAGTACGTCTACAGTCCAAACATTGCTGGCACGATGTATATGACCACGATAGGCGGTGAGCTATCAAAGGGAAGGTATAGGGATGGTATTCACGTGAGGAGGCAGGGGGACATTGGATAAAAATATCACCATGCTGATTTTGCTTGGTCTATTTCCCATGACGCTAACCTTGCTCGGATCTTACGACATTTTAGGATGAGTAAGTGCGGATACAGGGGCGTGGAGGCGTATGGATAGCGCTTGGTTAAGCTCACAGTTGTAGACTTTTAAGTTAAAATCTTGTAAGTTGATAGTGGACATCACTATATGTGTTTTAAAATATAGAATATGAGAACTTTTTTTTACATAATTATTTTGATATGGTAGGAAATCGAATAATATATTGAACATTATAAATTTCTCAAGTAAATGACTGCTCATTAGTCATGTATGAAACATTGAGTTACAAGAAAAGATAGCATCGTTTCAATTTAATTGATTTTTTATTATAATTTTATTTATTTAGATTCAGAATCGTATTATAATAAACAAATATAATATTAATATTTAGCTAAATATCATGCCAAGATCTCAAACTTAGTAGCATTATTTTAGCTGAATTGTGTACTAGTTGAAGTGGGCTCCTTGTTATCCGTAATAAACATTAAAACAATCAGACAAAACTACTCCCTACATTATAACTTACGCCAATCTTAATGGAAATATCATAGTACTGTCACGAGTATTTAATTTGCTGACATGGCAGGAGAGAGGATGAGGAGTTTCATGGATATGAGAAGAGTGTCATCACCATGGCACTTCTCCAGCTCGGTTACTTAATTTACAGTTTTGGTAACTGACTGTGTGATAATACTTCCTCCTGAGACTGGCCTTAGAGATATATTCACCTTTACCGGCCCTTTACTATCTAGAACGAAGGAAGTGCAATTCATAAAATATAATTTTTCTATGTACGACGCTCAAACAATTCTTACCATTTGGAACGGGAGAAAGTGGAACGGAACAAGCGGTACAACGGACAGCAATAATACAGTCAACAAGGGCTGCCCGCGGCCGGCCGTGCGACCGTGACATCCGCTATGCGAATGCAGCGGCGGCTAATATGTGCAGTAGTAAATAGGAAAAGGTACTGGTATCCGCGGAGAACTTTCGCTGGGTAACTTTGCTCCCTGCCTAGTTGCCACAGTTCACATCACATTCCCCTGCTTGGCAAGCCGTAATCCACGGCATTTTGTTTAGGTCCCAATTCCCATGGACAAACGTATGCCTTTGTACCAGTGCCCGTATGTTTCATTTACCCACCTTTTGCAAATACAGCAAGCACCATGAATATTTTTTGCACTCCCAGTTCGGAAATGCTACTTGTGCATGTTATAAATCGATGATGATTCAGACAACAAATCGTCTTTATATATTTGGCTACCCTGACTGCTAGTTTTAGATTTGTAAAAATATTAGAAATGCATTTTGGGAACGGTTGGAGGGTGAATTGAGAATTGTTGAAGATGCATTTACATCGACTGTGCGATTTCGACCGGGCAATTCTTAACGATTGCAATGGTAAATATGGAACGAGGATAGTATGACACTATAATATACCTCCAATCAGCGAACATGGGCACTATTATAGTTTATGCATCTAGACATGTGTTATATTTAGATGTATAGTAAATAGTACAAATCTAAAAAGCCAAAACGACTTATATTTTGGAGCGAATGGATTACTCAACAATGTGAAACGAGGATAGTATGACACTATAATATACCTCCAATCAGCGAACATGGGCACTATTATAGTTTATGCATCTAGACATGTATTATATTTAGATGTATAGTAAGTAGTATAAATCTAAAAAGTCAAAACGACTTATATTTTGGAGCAAATGGATTACTCAACAGGAATAAGTAGCAACACCCAATCAGCGAACATCAGCGAACATGGGCACTCGGTGTCGCCGTCGCTGATGAGTAGCGTCGTCCGCATCCCCAGCTCCCTGGATTTTCAGCGTCCTGCCCACTCAACGGCCGACGGCTGTAGGTGCCAAAAATATCCGTACATGACTTGGTTTGGCACCGTCGTGCTTCTCCATCACACGCGCCGGCTTCCCTGCCTCCCACGCCGCACGGCACACTGCTTCTTATCTTCAGCTAACCTTCCAAGGACGAATCAACCTGTGACCTGGACTTGCGCTAACACGTTTAATCCGACCGTTTGCTCGTTGAAAAAGCCCAAATCCCGCCAAAAGCCTATGAATTCTATGTCCAGCGCATCTCTCTCTCTCTCTCATCGCCATAAGCCTACTAACACAACGGGAAGGTGCACGGCAACCCAGAGCCCCGAATTACTTCCAATTGCTGGCATGTAATCGGGCAGGAAGGAACTAAAACTTGGTGCCCGGAAAGGGAAATTACTTCGAATTAAGGGCGTCTCTCTAGGGGATGACGACTCACAAGTGATGGATACTTTTGTGAGCAGTTGTCCACTTTAATGCTGTCCTTGTACAGTGCACCAAGGGGGACTGTTTGGAAGACGGGACTGCATCATCATAGCTTGACAACTGCACCAAGCCCACTAGGGTGCACAAAAGCGCAGGCTATGAGCAGGATTTGAATGCCACGACTAAGTTTCTGCAACTATGCCAATTTGGACTTCATTGAGTGGAAGTTAACATCCAGTGAGATATTCTCGTCGACAAGTCTCTACGGAGCACGCAGTTGGTGCTTGATAGTTGATACATCTTTGCTTTCTTTACAGGTTCAGTGCAACTTCGAATGGAAATACTCCCTTTTAGTCACGTACAATTAAGAGTGATGGGTTGGGTTAATATACTCAGCCTATCAAAACTTTGATACTACACACTAGACAATTATATGGGTAATTTTGTGTGATGAACCGTCCAAATTATCTCGACTAAACCAGATTAACATCTATTGACTGACCTAGCTTAAACGAAATAATTCCGGTAGTCTCTGGTATGCGCCTTGACCATCGTCCCGCAGCAACTCGCATGCCGTTTGTACATGGCAGCCATCACAAGGACACATAAGAGTGCAAATTTTAAACTTTTAATTACAAGTTTTGATCATATACGACTAAAACATGAGGGTTTTTATCAATTAAAGTGAGGTTCTTCACCAACTAAGATGTAGACTAGGTCTAGTGGCAATCCTATAATGTTTTTTTTTAGATTGAGAGCTAAGAGTGTTAAGGACCAATAATGATATCCTTACCTATAAGACATCACTTGCATAAACTTTGCGCAACTTCCACCATCCATCCACATTGCCGGCTCTAGCAGGATGAACGTGGCTGTCATTCACAGAAGAAAACTTGCACAACCAATTAACGAACAGCATCATAAGTATATTTTATACTTGCATGACTTATCAATAATACTATAAATTTGGTGTATGCGCGAGGCTTGTCAAGTTTTAGTATTTAACTATAAAAATGAGAGCAAAGCTTATTAAGTGAATAAGCAAAAGATATAGCATCCACATTTTCATATCAAGCACCTATACAATTGCATAAGTAAAGTGATCATGTGAACATGAGCTCAATCTTTCATGAACTCCATCACGAGACTCTACATTGGAGCGAACCATAGAGAGCATGCTCAATGACCGATAGTGCAGCTATTGTAATAGATTAAGACCCTATAAGGGTGTACAACATTTCCCACCACATGACACGAGACCATAGGCCATACAACCCGTCTATCCGTAAGCAATGATTCATGTATCAACCTTGCTTAAGTTCTGATCCATCATTCATACCTAGCTCATATTTTAGTCTTTCTCATCTACTCAACTAGGCAAACATCCTATAGCTCGCGGTGAAGGTTATCTTGCCATCTCTCAACTTCTACCATATGCTAAGCATTGCTAAGCAAATTAATCCAATAAATCTAAACATATATACTTTACCTAGTATAAGCTATTCTAGAACTAGAAGGGAAAACATACCAAATCCGTTGTACACATATCACATGAACTAGGTAGGGTTAATCATATGCACAAGTGTTGGTACTCTTAACAATCATAGATAAATCTGAAAGTGTACAAATACCAAACTAGCTTTCACGCGGGAGGATTCCAAGGTACAGTGTCCAAAGGGAATGTGAGTGTACTATCCAAGAAATGGAAGAATTAGGTAGGTGAGGGTAGAGAGAAAGTATTATGGATAAGGATCATGGAATAAAGTGTTGACGGTACTTATGTATCAAATTCGAACGACCATCAACCTCTGCATCTTTCAAGACCAAATAACCACCTGTTGACGCAAAAAGTTGCATGTAGACTTCCTGCGCAGCCCCAAACGAAGACCTAGGAGATTTTCTTTCCTCTGGTGCAAGCTCCAATCTAGCTTGGTGCAAGGTGTGCCAGTGAATTTGACCTGAAATTGATAAAGAATAAGATAATGTTAAATTCTGGAATGTATCGGCTGGTATTCCGAATCGTTCCGCAAGCGTATCGACCTTTTGTCCGATATGATGTATAGATGCAATCGGCTAAATAGCCGATTTGAAGGTAAAGGCAGCGTTAATGTTACTTAATGGGGGCCTTAGCAGCAACACTCAGATCCAAACTCTATCGGCTATAATCGATTGAAACAGTAAAAATATAGTAAAACTGATGGATTGTGTAGATCTAAGCTGGATAACCATGATAGAAGCTATACTAAGCAAGACAATATAGATTAATCTAGCAAAAGCAAACTAATATCGATAACTCTTGAATAAAATAGATCGAGAGAGAAGCGATGCACCGTCAATCAAAGACCTAATTATTCGGTAAACGTGGAACTTACCAGCAAGCCGGATATCGAAGCGATGTAGCCCTCCGAACTAGAAGACCTCGTAATAAGAAAAAAGCTACAACTAGGGTTTGGCAAAGTCGCCGACAGAAAAAGGAATAAACGGATGTTGTATTGATTGGATGTGTGATTACAAGCCCGAGGGCTGATATATATAGTCCTAGCAATGACTCCTTGTTGATCATGACTTTACATTGCTTGACTAAAAAGAAAAGATTTCCTAAACGAACTAATAGCTTACCACTCAGAAACCCTAATATAACTTGCCGACGTCATTCACCAGCAGCATTCTGCCCCATCAGCTTACGATGCTCCATCGGCCAGCTCCATCTTCCCCATCAGCTTTCTCATCACGCCTTTGCATCAGCCAGACATGTTCCAATAAAATGGTGTCAACACCACCAAACCTAGAGATAAGGATTGAACTCTAACTATTTCCACAAGTTTTGGTGAGTCATGCTATGCAGGAACCCATGAACAAATATCAAGGAAAACATGCATAGAATGCAGAAGAATGCACAGAAAATCACACTGTGCGTTACACAAGGATAGAAGGGCCCACTTGGCAGAGCAAGCTGGGATAACTTTTCAGGAAATGCTGAGAATCAAGCCAATCCACCTGCCAGTAACACAAACGAAGGCGGTGCTAGGAGGGCCCACCTAGGGGTCGGCCGACCCCTAGTGTCGGCCGAACCTGGATGGGGTCCTAGCACCCTTAGATTTGGCGAGAATGTCTCCACTGCCTTTGTCATGTTGGTTATCGAAGTTTCCTTGTATGTCTTGGCTAGGAATGCCCTTGGACGAGTATAAAAGGTGGAGAGAAGCCTCTCACAAAACACACCACACTTTGGAGAAGAAGAGAAGAGGGACTCCACTCTACTTTTGTAACATTAGGATAGGGAGTGTGTAAGGAGAAGGCTGGAGAAGAGTCGGACCTGTTGGCCTCTCTCTTCTACCTTGTATCTCGTCAGCTATGAATCATTTGAGTAAGTAACCCGAGTTTATCTAAGTGGTAAAGTTCTTGGCAAAGTTCTCTTGTTTTATTCGTTCATGGGTAGATCATCCGTTCTTGTAGCGGATACTCTAGTAGAGGGCCCCTAATAATGATCGGTAGTCCCTACGCGATGATAGAGTAGTAGTCGATAGCTTAGACGTGGTGTCTAGGCGATTACCTTTGTTTGCTGCGAGCTCCACTGTGTTGTGGGGTAGGCCGCAGGTAATGACAGCACTATCCGTGCTCTGAAATCCCCCACATTTGGGTTTGGAGTAGAGCTAATGGTCGGAGGTCTTTGACAGATCAGAGTCAAACCGGTGCCCAAAGTAAACGAGTAAAAACTTGAGTTTATCCTTCCTTGATCCTTTTCCTTAGGTGTTGTGAAGTATTACCAAAGCATTCCATATGTCAAGTCATTACCAGGTTCCTTCACCAGGGGTTCTGTAAGGCACACGTGGAGTAGCTATAGGCATCATGAAATGCGAGTTGTAGTAGCTTTCTTGTTTGACAACCTATCAAGGGCAAATTGGAAGACTCAAATGTCCACTGTGTCCAACAAATGATGCCAGAGTCATTCTATTTTTCTTCAGCTACCCCAAGTGTCAACAAATCTATGAAGGGAGGCTGGGCCAATAATGCACTAGGACCAGAATTACAGCTAACCGAAATTGAGCAACAACAAACATTGCCAATGAAGGTCAGACAAACATCTTAGGAAAGTTGTGTCCATATATTTGAGTCAAATAGATCACTATAAGCTGCCAGCTTTTTAACTAAACTTGCACTCGGATACAACTAATCTAGCTTTTGCAGTATTTAGTAAATGGTTGAAATATAGGGGAGGAAAAGCAGAGGCACCTCATCAGGTGTCGGTGCAGCAGGTCCTTAGGCAGCCTCGTTGGAGGCTTGCGTAGCAGACCCTTGTGCAGGATGGAGGTGATGGCCCAGTCCCCCTCTCCCTGCAGCATGGAACAGAAGAATGGGGTCAGATGAAACACCACGAAGGAAGGGCTGGGAGGAATCGGGGAGGCGGAGAGATGCACAGCAGCCGGTGCGGTGGCGAGGAGCGCCGCGGCCGCAAAAGCGAGTGCCACCGTGGCCTAGTGGAGCATCGCCGGCGGCTGCATGGGTGGGAGGCTGGTGGGGCTCGGAGACTTGTCGGCAGATCTGAGGCTGGCTGCATGGGGCGTGAAGCCGGCCGCCTCGGCTCCACCTCGAGCTCCCGTGTCGGGCAGCCGCGTGGAGTTCCCACGCCTCCACCCCGGATCTATCTTCCGCATCGGCAGGCTACCTCGGTCCACGCATGGAGCTCCCGCGTCAGCTGGCCACCTGCGCCTGGGCCTTGAGCTCCTGCCGATGGTAGTGGAGGAGGTGGCGGTGGGGGAGAGAAGGGAGGGGAGGGTGCGGCGGGGGAAGAGGGAGGGGAGGTGGCGATGCGGCGGGGGAGAGAAGGGTGTGGCGGAGGATTTGGATTTGGATCGCAGAGATGAGAACGGTGTTGACGGTCCTTAAATGCAATATTCAGCCGTCAACTATACTCACAATCAAAGGAAAACTATATTTCTTACTCACATAATTGTATCACTAACCTTGTTCCACAAATGTATTGTCTATCTGACCTTTGCAAGAATACAAGTCTGAAATAAGAAGAAAACATGAAGGATACGCAGCAAAGCATGCACAAAAGATCACTCGCAACACACTTACAAAGAGGGCCCACCTGGCAGAGCAAAGGAGCGTCCCAAGGCACCAGCACCCAAGGGATAAGATCAGGCCCACCTGCCAGTGGCATAGGGGAAGGCGGAGCCAGAGAGGCGCCACCTGGGGGTCGGCTAACCCTAGCCAGCTTCCCGTCCAGATGCACTTTGGGGAGGAGTCACCGTCAAGTCTCCATATTCTCCTGGCTAACGTTTCCATATGAAGAGATGGTGAGAACCGCCCTTGGAGACTATAAAAGGGGCCCCTCACCCCCTCATTCCACACACATGTCACACTTGAGCCTCTCTCCTGTGACACCTCAGGTGTTTAAATTGCTAAACAAAGTCTCATTAGCATAGCAATATGCTTAACTAACTAAGAAAAGTTTAAAAGAAATGAATTATAAATTGGTTTTGCTTTGAATTGAAAATAGATGTGTATATGTGCACAAGTACATGTACTTTAATCAAACAAATTAAATAACTCTCACCTCTGTGGCAAAATTTAATAGACACACCATCGATGACAGGATAAACAAAAGTCTAGTTGAAGCACATGAGAGAATACAAATTTTTGCCCAGGAAATGACGTGCCCTCCAAATCATACTTTTTGAGTTTTTAAAATAACTTCTAAACTAGAACTCAAATGAACTTTGGCCTCAAACAAAACTTATGTAACTTTTTATTTTGAACAACTTTCATGTTCAGATATTTTTGAGTTGCAACACAAAAATTTGAGTAACGCTTGACTTTGCAAACCAGCCCCTGCCTTTTTGTTGGCGCTAAAATCGGCCGGATAGGAATCGGCCGACGGTCTTCAGCGTCGGACACACGACCCGGGAGAATCTGCTTAGCTCCTCTTCGGGTTATCGCCCTGGTGCGGTTCGCGCGGCGTGCCAGTCAATCTGACCTGTTGATTGACAAGGAAATAAAGTATTAAATTCCAGGCGCGTCGATCGGCTGGAGTTCGGATCTGTCCTGAGGAGCGCGTCGGCGGCGAATCGGCCGATTTGCTGTATAGATGATCGGCTATGGATCAGCCGATGATCGTGTAGTAATCGTGAAGAAAACTGCTGGAGCGATCTAGACGACTACTGTAAGGACAACACTTGAAATAGATCTAATCGGCTGTAAGATGATAAGTCGAAGAAAAACAATGACGGAGCCGATTACTCTGATCTCAAGCTGGATAACTGGTGATAATACTAGAATAACAGGTGAAACTTGCAATTCTAGTAAATATCGATAACCGGTGAATAAATCCAAACGAAACCACAGCGATGCGCCCGTAGTTAAAGCTCGGATATTACTCGGTAAGCGGAACCTACCAATTGGCCGGAGATCAAGTTGATGCAGCCCTGCCAATCCGTACGAACTCGTGGAAGAAGAAAATATTGGCGAAGTCGCCGACTTGAAAGTAAATTGCTGGAAAAGTAGAAGTACTGTTGTTGATTGATGTGTTGATATCTTTTCAAGACCGTGACGACTCCTATTTATACCCTAAAGCTAGAACTCCTGGTCGATCACGACTTGTTACAACCTTATTTAAATTACTATATCTATACGGACTTTAAAAAGGAAACGGACTCCCGCAGAATCTTCCGCCGCCGCTCCCTAATCAATCAAGATTTCCTTCAATTGCTCTTCGACCGACTTCGCGTGCCCCCTTTGACCAGCTTTTGACCAGGATCTTCTGAAATAATCCCATCCTGTTGGCATAGGCTGGGCCACCAATCGGCCGATTTCCAACTGTTACTTCAATCGGCCGATTCCTTTCTGTAGCCTTCAGATCTGCCGCATCGGCCAATCTTCTCCTCCTGACACCGATTCAACACGTGTCAAAATCTGGCGTCAACACATGTCCCCCAGTTTTGGAGTAAAATATAACTTTTCCTTCGAAACTCTTTTCTTTAATCCTCTCCTTCGAAACGGGCGCAGTAAAAATCTTCTTCCGTTCCGCGGCACAATGATTGCAATTCCCTCGAACCGGGCACGCGAAACGACCGCTCCCCTGGAACTCGTGTAGACGGCGCGGTAAAAATACCATCTTTGCCCTTGCTCCCCTGATCTCTCTTAAGTACTGGCTTCCTCTGCCTCTCCTTCCCCACGAATCTAGCATTCTCTCCGTCGCATCACTGTTCGTCTTCCTCCAAGCTCTTTCGATTTCCAAGTGCTTCCCCTTTTCCGGCGATCTCATCCGCGGCCCGCTCCGACCCCCAATGGCGTCTCCATCAGCGACCACCCCATCTATAGAGGCTCCATCGGCTAATCCTTTGGCGGCGGCGGCCCAATCGGCGGCTTCCCCAGCAGCGTCATCGGCGACGATGGCTTCCATCCCAGAGGTAAATGCTCGAAATTTTTCCCTTTTTTGCCTTTCTACTGCTTCATTATTTTCCGGACCCTTTCTTAGTTTCTTCCCTTTTTCCCTTTTTTAGGCACTTAGGCACCGAATCACCATTCCTCTCTCAGAATCCCCTGACCTCATCTGTCTGGGCCCTATGGGGAGCCCTGATCCAACAGATCTGATCAGTTTAGAAACCCATAGGACCCCCTTTAAGGAGTCATCCATGGATTTAGATCATTGGGTAGGCACTTTCAGATCCTGGCCGAATGAAACACCTGGGTGGAGAGAATGGTACCAGAGGGTAGCCGGGTCTTGGAAGGTTCAATGGGAAGAACTCAAAATCGGCCAGTGCATAGACTTATCCCTGTCTCAGATGGAAAGGAACGAACCTTTGGTTATGGCAGCCTCTTACTTCTGGTCCGATGCACTTAACGCATTCCTTTTTGGACACGGACCCATGACCCCGACCTTGGCCGATGTCCTGCTGCTGACCGGCCTAGATGTTTCCTCCGCCGATACCCCTTTCAATTATCTTTTCAAGCCATCTCATCGGCTGGAGACCAAAGGAATCGGCGGGTGGAAAGGATACATCAGTAAAAACATGAAGACCGGGACAGTTTCGCAGAGGGAGCATACTGCCTTCTTGATGATGTGGCTGGAGAAACATTTCTTCTGTGGCAGAGCAGTCGGCCCCTCTTCAAACACTCAAGCTTTGGCAGAAGCTCTTTCACAAGGATCGGCCATCCCTCTTGGAAAACACTTGCTGGGATCGGCATACCATCTGTTGCATCAAATTGGCGTCAAGCTATCGAAGGGGGAGCCGATAGGGAACCCAGGCGGTCCTTGGTGGTTCATCACCCTCTGGCTCAACTTACACATGAGCAAGGTTTCTCAGCAGCGGATAGAGACAAAGACCTTTCCCAACATCGAGTCGGAGGAGAATCCATCGGTCCGTCGCCGCTGCAGGTCCTTTGGAGAAGCGGTATCGGCTTTTCCCGGCTGCCAATTCACTGCCACCCGCACAGCTGAATACTTCAGATGCTTCTACAATGGCCTTAGTGAAGAGATGATCAGCTGGCACCCATATCAGGCAGTAGAGCCGATTTTCAAGTTGCCTGTATGTTTTGATTTCTCCACCCATACCTTTGACAGAGAGTTGATGGACGTCTTGATCAAGCCGGGGATCCTGCCGGCCAACTTCTTCTCAGGAAAGGACTCACCCACCTATGAATTTTACTGTCCATCGGCTGCGGCAAGGCAACTGGGTTTTGGCCAACTGCCGATTCGAGTCTATTTCGCCGGCCAGGCAAAATTCAGAGATGGACTAACTTCAAGTCTTGAGTACAGTCAGCTGTGCGATCTAGTACCCGACTCCAGCACCATTGACTTGACTGGTTGGTCAGTTGCCTCTTTCGCCACCCAACAGTTCAAATTATGGTGGGCAGTATGGAAGCAGCACCTTTTCTGTAAATCTCCATCATCTTACTGCAACATTCTGGACCCAGAGAACATCGACCCAAATGCAGCGGTATGTCCTTTTTTCCTTAGCTGATCCCAATATTATATTATCATCTTGTCGTTAACTCATGTTTATCCCTTCAGTCTGAAAGCCATGTTCCCCCGATGCGGAGCCGAAGCGGCCGGCCGATTGATCGCCATCACCAATACACGCCGTATCCACTTATCGGCTTCCATGCTCCAACCGTCAGAGATATCTCTACCGGCCGATCAAGGCGAGCACCAAAAAGGCCAACATCAAAGACAACCAGCCGTCGGGTGCGAGCTCGCATTGGATCGGCCGATCAAACGGCAATAGCATCGGCTGAAGTCTCCCGCATCGGATCGGCCAGCCAGACGGCAGTGGTATCGGCCGAGACTCCCCGCGTTGGATCGGCCGATCAAGTAGAGGTGACACCCGCCGAGACCTCAGGTCCTTTACCCCTTCCGGCTGTCGATATGGACGATCCCCACGTCACCGCCGAAGTCGGGGCCGCTGCAGCATCACTATTAATAGAAGCTGTTCAGGTAATCTTATTTATCTCATATATTCTCCAAATCTTCTACTGACATCAATTCTATTCCTTTGCCAGGCTGCACAAGTTGTCCCACCGCAGTCCCCGCAACTATCGGCCACGTCTCAAGTGGGGACTGAGATTCCAGCAGCTCCTGTTGCCGAGGTACACGATCTCTTAACCAATATTCAGAAAACTTAACCAATTTTGATGCAGGTCGATTTGGGTACGCCGATTATAACTCCACAATAGGCATCGGCCGGGAGACCCACAGAGGCATGGCAAATTTCTATTACCATCTTGTTTCAATTTCCCATAGTATTTTCACGGGAATTTATGTCTTTCTCAGGAAGCTGGCCCAAGCGGAGCACTAATAATGATCGAATCTTCTTCTTCTGGCGAACCAAGTGCACCAGTCCCCGAAATAAGGGAAACACTTCCACCGGCGCAGGCAAGAGAGACTCGTTTCAAAGAGGTAACAATCTTACCATTAGAATCGGCCGATTTCCTTTCACCGCTTGCTTACCCTTTACTTTGTTCTCTTACAGGAGCAAGATACCCCCAACAATAGCATCTTTTCCTTTGCTGTCTCCTTGGCCGATGAAGAAGAAATCGCCTCACACGCAGTTCCATCGAGCTCTACCTCCGACGATGTCCGCTCCAAGCTCGAAAGCATTCGTACTCTCCTCCAAGGTGACATCGGCCGATTGGTGGAAGATGCATCGCCGATCCGACGACTTTTCAACGAGGTCAAAGATCACATCCCGGATGAAATGTCGGAAAACTTGGGATATGCTGCCTATATAGAGGGTATGCAGATTCCGGTTTCCAGGGCGCTGCAACGTATGGCCGATCGTGCTCAGATGGCCAAAACTCAGGAGGAGGTCGACTCGTACAAGCATCGGACTCAGGAAGTACACCACAGGATCAATTTCCTCGAGAACTGCCGTCCGGACATCGTCGGCGCAATAGATCGGCTGAAACGGAGGAGAGCAGAACTAGCCAAGGAGATGGAACAGGTAACCAAAGAGATAGCCGCTGAAGAGAAGAAGCTCCAAGAACTCCCAACCATCATCAGCGAGCTGAAGCAAGAAAGACAACATCTGGCCCGTGAAACAATAAGGCTCCGTCGCCGCGTGTCAGAAGTACCAGGATCGGCCGACAATGATCAGAGAATAGTATACTCGGCCGATCAAATTAGACGACGAGCGATTGTAGCCATAGATGCTTTCCTTGGGCTGTAAAAAATATGTTAAATATTATTGCTCCTTTAATGTCACCGCGCCGATTTGGTTTTGAACTGCTCCTTCACTCTGCCTTGCATTTATGTATGTATTTACTCTGATAGGACGTGTCTCACCATCCATCTACCCCCTTTTCATTTATACGCAGACCGTTCACCATCTCTAGAAGCGTACGCATTACTTATCTCCTCTCCTTCCTTTACTGTCCCAACTGAACGGCAAGATGTCTTGCTCATCCTCCTCATCCTCTTCCTCTGTCAACCAGGTATGAACTCCCCCTCTACCTTTTTCTTAAGCATCTCAATCGCTCCGATACTGGGTAACTCCTTTTATCTCTGTTTTAGCCAAACCGTCTCAGCTCTGATCTAGAACGAGCGATAGAAATCATACATTCAGAAGAGCCATTATCACAGGCAGACAGAAATCTGATAAGAACTCATGCTGAGGAACTAAGAGATCATGTCCCTGCCGCTGTCCAGGAATATTCGGACCTCATAAACGCTCATCTTTTGGTCCGCAAGCGACCATCTTCCGAAAAAAGTTCTTCACTTCCTTGTAAAGCTAAAACTGAAGTCGCCATGGAAGATCTGGAAGAGGAGAAGACCCGCCTGCTGAAAGAACTCTGCAACCAAGCTGAAACTGGAGCCACTGCAGAGGACTTGAAAGAGAAAAGGCTCACCCTTATGATAAAACTGGGTCTCATCGAGAGAGAAATCCAGCGTAGGCGTAATCAGTAGACACACCAGTATTTTTATTCTAAGGGCGACTTATACCATGTCGGCCATGTAATCTGTAATTTCCATTCAATAATGAATCCCAATGTTTCTTTCACCAGATGCGTAGCCAGAAACCGATGAGAAATAGGCCATATTATCTTGACATATTTTGCTGCAAGTTATGTATCTACCCAAATGCTTGGATAGTACCTCTTCAGATATCGCCCGTTTAAAGCTCTTGGGAATTCCTCCCCTTCTATTGTCTCTAGAATGTATGCATTCCCAGGGGCACATCGGCCGATTCTATACGGTCCTTCCCAAGTGGGTGACCATTTACCGAATTTGGGATCCTTAGATCCTATCGGCAGCACCAACTTCCATACCAGATCTCCCTGAGAGAACTGTTTAACTTTGACCTTTTTGTCATACCATCTGGCCACCCTTTTCTTGTTTTCTTCTATGCTAATCAGGGCTCTCAACCGTAAACCCGCCGAATCGTCAAGTTCGTCTTTCATGAGAAAGGAATAGTCATCGGCCGTTAATTGATCCTGTAACGATATACGTCTTGACCCTGTCCTTACCTCCCATGGCAAGATCGCCTCATGGCCATAAACCAAATGATAAGGGGATATTTTAGTGGCCCCATGACAAGCCATCCTGTATGCCCATAAAGATTTAGCCAAAGACATATGCCACTTCTTGGGTTGCTCTTCTATCTTCCTCTTGATTAGCTTGATTATCCCCTTTTTAGACGACTCTGCTTGGCCATTGGCTTGAGCATAGTATGGAGAAGAATTTAACAATTTAATTCCCATATCGGCGGCGAACTCTCCGAATTCTCCAGAAGTGAACATTGTCCCTTGATCAGTTGTGATGGTTTGAGGAATACCAAATCGATATATAATATGGCTTTTAACAAATTCAATCATATCGGCTGATGTCACGTTCCTTAAAGGAACTGCCTCCACCCACTTAGTAAAATTATCTGTAGCTACCAATATGAACTGATGCCCTTTGCTAGATGGAGGATGAATCTGTCCGATGAGATCTATTCCCCAACCTTAACGGCCACGGCTTAATTATTGGATTTATAGCCGATGCTGGTGCGCGCTGCACATTGCCAAACCTCTGACAGTCTTGGCATCCTTTGTAGTACTTGAAACAATCTTCAAGGATGGTCGGCCAGTAATATCCATTGTTCCTGATCATCCATTTCATTTTGTGAGCCGATTGATGAGCTCCGCACACGCCTTCATGGATTTCTCCCATCAGAACCTTTGCCTCTTCTGTTCCCAGGCAT
Organism: Panicum miliaceum; assembly: GCA_032594955.1. NCBI lineage: Eukaryota > Viridiplantae > Streptophyta > Magnoliopsida > Poales > Poaceae > Panicum > Panicum miliaceum. Next base: position 24,166,821 of record CM064062.1, read on the forward strand.
TTGAGAAGGACTCCATCAATCATCCGATAAAATAAATCATCCTCAAGCAACACATATTTTGTAGCCTGAAAACGTGTTCGCCGATCCACCTTTTGGGATGGATTTCTCAAGTAATTGGCGATATCCTTTCGCCAGTCATCGGCCGCGAGCTCTAGCGTCATTGCTTCCTGAATCGGCCGATATCCAGAAGCATGTTGGGCCAGTCTGTTGGCTTCTTCATTATAATCCCTGGGGATATGCTCAATTATTGCAGACTTGAACTCTTTTAAAAGTTGAAGACAATCCTCATAATAAATCCTCAAGATATCATCCTTGCACTCAGATCGCCCTGTCAACTGATCCACAATGAGCTTGGAATCCCCAAAAATTTCGACTGCATCAGCTCTGACTTCCCTTAATAATTGGATGTCTTCTAGAACAGCTCGATATTCCGCCTGGTTATTAGTTGCAGAGGCTTCTATCGGCAGAGAGAAATCATAACTTGCCCCCCGAGGCGACACAAGAACAATACCGATTCCTGATCCGACCCCACACGAGGAACCATCAAAATATAGAGTCCATGGAACTGGTTCAACGGTGGCGATTTCTGGTCCACAATGCTGAACTACGAAATCGGCCATCACTTGACCTTTGACGGCCTTGGCCGATTCGTACCTTAAATCGAATTCTGACAAAGCCAGGATCTATTTTCAAATCCGCCCTTTCAAAATCGGCAACGATAGCATATACTTCACCACATCATCCTTGCACACGACTGTGCATTCTGCCGACAGCAAATAGTGCCTGAGCTTAGTACATGAAAAGTTCAAGCACAAGCATAATCACTCCACCGAGGAATATCTTGTTTTGGCGTCTAAAAGTCTTCTGCTGACGTAGTATACCACTCGTTCTTTCCCCTCAAACTCTTGTACCAACGCCGATCCAATAGCCTGTTCATCAGCCGATAAATATAACTTGAACGGCTTACCAGGCTGTGGTGGAGCTAATACAGGAGGTGAAACCAGATACTGCTTGATATTCTCCAGTGCCTTGCGTTGTCCTTCTCCCCATATGAATTCCTGGTCGGGCTTTAATTTCAACAGAGGGGTAAAAGCCTGAATACGTCCCAATAGATTGGATATGAATCTTCTGATGAAATTGACCTTGCCGATGAGGGACTGCAGTTCAGTTTTATTTTGTGGGGCCACGACTTTGTTGATGGCGTCTATGGTCTTGCGGTTGACTTCTATCCCGCGCTCATGGACCATAAATCCTAAGAATTATCCGGCCGATACACCAAATGCACACTTGTTTGGGTTCATCTTCAGCCCATGTTTCCTTGTGCACTCCAGCACTTCCTGTAAATCGGCCAGATGATCTTGGTGACCTTTTGACTTGACCACGACGTCATCTATATAAATTTCCACCGATGAACCAATGAGCTTGTGGAAGATGTAGTTCATGGCCCGTTGATATGTAGCACCGGCGTTCTTCAAGCTGAAAGTCATAACCACCCATTCAAATAAACCAAGATGGCCTGGGCACCTAAAAGCCGTTTTCGAAATATCTTCCTCGGCCATTAATATCTGATTGTACCTGGCATTCCCATCCATGAAACTTATGACTTTGTGGCCTGCGGCAGCATCCACCAAGATATCGGCCGTCGGCATCGGATATCCATCCATCGGTGTAGCCTGATTTAAGTTCCTGAAATCGATGCACACACGCAATTTTCCATTCTTTTTGTATACAGGCACAATGTTAGAAATCCATTCAGCGTAGCGGCACTGCCGAATAAATCCTGCCTCAATCAACTTTGTAATCTCGGCCTTTATGTCAGGTAGAATCTTGGGGTTACACCGTCGTGCAGGTTGCTGATATGGCCGATATCCTGATTTTATAGGTAACCGGTGTTCAACAATAGACCGGTCTAGTCCTGGCATCTCATGGTATTCCCAAGCAAAGCAATCCCTGAACTCTTTTAATAAACTTATCAATTTACATTTGTACTCAGAATCCAAATTGGCACTAATGTACGTCGGCCTTGATTTGCTGCTATCTCCCAAATCTACCATCTCTAATAAATCGGCCGACGCAAACCCATGCCCAAGCTTCCCATCTTCTCGGACGAGCTGATCCATTTATTCTGAATCTTCAGAGCCGACTGCTTGGATTGGCTGTAGACCAAAATCGGACACTTTCAGGAAGTCAGTGTCCCAAGTCCTGCCAGATATACACTTGACGTGCTCGCAGCTCCACTGTTGCGTGTCGGTCGCTGCAACGCTGTAGACGGAATCGGCAGCGACTATCTCTGTATTGTCGCCGACCCATTGCACAAGGCATTGATGCATAGTAGATGGGACACAGCAGTTTGCGTGTATCCAGTCGCGACCAAGCAGCATATTATAGGACCCCTTGCTATTAATAACGAAGAAAGTAGTAGGGAGGGTCTTACTGCCGATGGTGAGGTCGACGCAGAGCGCTCCGCGGGCGGGTGACACGTTGCCTTCGAAATCCTTTAGCATCATGTCCGTCTTGGTGAGGTCATTATCGCCCTTGCCCAGCTTGCGGAACATGGCGTACGGCATGATGTTAACTGCCGCGCCTCCATCTACCAGTAATCTGGTGACGGGTCTCCCGTTGACATAGCCCTTGAGAAACAGCGCTTTGAGATGCTGCCGTTTTTCTTCTTCTGGTTTCTCAAACGTAGCCGTCATCGGCTCTAATACCAGTTGTGCCATTTGTTCTTCTTCTGTTCTTGTTACTTTATCTCGATCGTTGGGCGCCATGAACTCCATTGGCAGTATGAATACCATATCAATTTCGGCTGCCGATTCTTGGTTGTTCGTTTCCTGATCATTTTTCTTTGGGCGCTAAACTCGAGATTTAACATTCCTTCTCTCTGGCGCATGTCTTTGTTCTTCTTCTTGGTGTTCCCACTGGCGTAGGCGTTGGATCCTTCGCTTCTGGGATCTGGATAGGCCATCGGGACACCACCTGGGGTTTGCTGGTTTGGCCGGTGATCTGGCGTGTTCCCAATCTGGTTCCCTTCCTAGGGGATCTTCGTCTGATACCCTATCATCGGCCATCTCTTCCAGCCGATCGTGCGCCCTGATCCTGCCCCCCAGTCCATCTCGCTGGCCGATCTTGCTTTTTGACCTGTTGTACTGGTCAACTCTGCCCCCAGCCGATCATGCACCGAAACGCGCTGTTCCTCGCGTCGATTTCTGCTGATCGGCTCAGATCCTCTGTCCCTAGAGTGTGGCCTCGGGCGATCGTTGCAGCTCAATCCGTTACACTCCGGACAGTTATCGGCAGACGGCAATCTGATATCGTTCCCCCAACAGTGGATGAAGAACGGACATTGCCAGTGATCTTCATGCCGGCGTATCGCCTCTTCCCGGTATCTTGCTTGTTCTTGCTACTGCCGATATTTACTGAGTAAGAGTTGGGAGGTGACGGGCTTGTGTGGTCATTCTGGCCCTCGCCTGTTCCTTCTGATTTCTTCCGTCGTGATCTGCCTCCTGGGGTCGACGACGCCGCTTCTTCTCGCCGATTCTGACGTCAGCACCTTGGTTTGACTTGAGTCTCCTCCAGCGTTAACCATGTTGGTCGGAAAAGGGTGCTGATCTATCTTCATCGGCTTTGCCGATTTGGTTGGAATTTCAAATTTAAGCCGCCCCTACTCGATGGCCGATTGTATCTGCTGGCGGAAGACTTTACATTCATTTGTGTCATGAGAAGTAGCGTTGTGCCACTTGCAGTATTTCATCTTCTTAAGTTGATCAGCCGTGGGGATGGTGTGATGTTGAGATAGCTTAATCTGCCCTTCCTGAAGCAGTAGATCAAAAATTTTATCGGCCTTTGACGTGTCAAAGCCGAATGTCTCTAGCTCCTTCTTGCCAAAGGGGCAAGATATTGGTTTTTCCCCTTTTACCCACTCTGGCAGGCCGATTTCTTCTTCCGCATCGGATTCAGATCCCTCCAGGTATGCCACCTTCTTTTGGAAGGTCCTCCGCTGTTCAAACGGTCGGACCTCTTGCCCTGATAATCGGTGGACGATTTGGCTCAGGCTTTCAAACTCTTGGGCAGCATATCTCTCTTTGATTTGTGGCAAGAGACCTTGGAAAGCGATATCGGCCAACTGTGAATCGGTCAGAGTCAGACTGTAGCATTTGTTCCTGACTTCTCTGAACCTCTGTATATACCCCGTTACTGGTTCATCGCTCCTCTGCCTGAGGCTGGTCAAATCCGAGATCTTCATCTCGTGTACTCCTGCATAGAAGTACTCGTGGAATTGTTTCTCCAGATCGGCCCAAGTGACGATAGAATTTGGCGGTAAAGTGGTGAACCACTGGAAGGCCGATCCGGACAGAGACGATGAAAATAAACGCACCCTCAGAGCATCTTGCGTGGCAGCTTCTCCGCACTGGATGATGAATCGGTTGATATGCTCCACAGTGGATGTACCGTCCGTCCCTGAGAACTTGGTGAAATCAGGAACTTTGTAGCGGTGCGGGAACAGCAGCGAGTCATAGGCCGATGGATACGGCGTCTTGTAAGTATAAGTTTGAACTTTCGGCTTCAATCCAAACTGATCTTGGATCACTTCTGCTATTCTTGCTGTCCAGTCCACCTGCTGCTGATGAACAGCTGTTCGCGGCGCGGGCATGTGCTGAAGGGCTGGTATGGCCGGGTGATGAATCGGCAAATTTTGCTGAGCGGCCGATAGTTGATGGCGAAACGAGTCCGCACCTCCTTCGTACGTCACTGCTGGCGCCGTGCTTCTGAATGCTTCCACAGTGTTTGCCCCCCTGCCGATTTCTGATAAGATCGGCTGATACTGGGAGACCGTCGGCCGGGCGGCCGATTGGTATGGCACCTGAACCGAATAACTGCCATGCCCGTTCGCTGGCTCTGGAAAATACGTTGTGGCTGATGTTCCCCAAGGCGCTGAGCTTGTAGGTAGTGATTGCACAGAAGCCATCTGAACGGGTTGAAGCGGCGTTTGTGATGGGAGACATGGTGCACTGCTGTATCTTGGAGACGCCGAGGGTGGTGGAGAGTTGTACCCCTCGCGTTGCGTCAATATCGGCTGAGGAGCCGATTGGGATGTGTATGGTAGGCTTCTGGCTGGCAGAGTAGTTGGGGGGCATATGCCGGTCCCTGATAGCCTTGAACGGCTCCGCTGGCCAGAGAGTTGATGACGGCGTTATACACCGTGTTGGTCATCACCGAGGATTGGTCGATGAACGCCTGATACACAGACTGTTGAATCATCTCTGACATCTTGCCCGAGTCCTCAGCAATGGTGATGTGGCGAGGTGCTAGAATAGGAGCCTTCTTGACTGCCTCCCCGCTTCTGGTACGACTGAACGACTGGAGGTACATCTTCTTGTAATCTTCCAGATGTTTGGCCAATTCTTCCCTCTGGTCGTCCTTGAGATCCGCTTCTGTGACCTCAATGATGTTGCTGTCGGAGATTTCCGCGTTCTTCGACATATCAGATCTTGGATGGTCCCACCGGGCGTGCCAAAAGTGTGTTGGCGCTAAAATCGGCCGGATAGGAATCGGCCGACGGTCTTCAGCGTCGGACACACGACCCGGGAGAATCTGCTTAGCTCCTCTTCGGGTTATCGCCCTGGTGCGGTTCGCGCGGCGTGCCAGTCAATCTGACCTGTTGATTGACAAGGAAATAAAGTATTAAATTCCAGGCGCGTCGATCGGCTGGAGTTCGGATCTGTCCTGAGGAGCGCGTCGGCGGCGAATCGGCCGATTTGCTGTATAGATGATCGGCTATGGATCAGCCGATGATCGTGTAGTAATCGTGAAGAAAACTGCTGGAGCGATCTAGACGACTACTGTAAGGACAACACTTGAAATAGATCTAATCGGCTGTAAGATGATAAGTCGAAGAAAAACAATGACGGAGCCGATTACTCTGATCTCAAGCTGGATAACTGGTGATAATACTAGAATAACAGGTGAAACTTGCAATTCTAGTAAATATCGATAACCGGTGAATAAATCCAAACGAAACCACAGCGATGCGCCCGTAGTTAAAGCTCGGATATTACTCGGTAAGCGGAACCTACCAATTGGCCGGAGATCAAGTTGATGCAGCCCTGCCAATCCGTACGAACTCGTGGAAGAAGAAAATATTGGCGAAGTCGCCGACTTGAAAGTAAATTGCTGGAAAAGTAGAAGTACTGTTGTTGATTGATGTGTTGATATCTTTTCAAGACCGTGACGACTCCTATTTATACCCTAAAGCTAGAACTCCTGGTCGATCACGACTTGTTACAACCTTATTTAAATTACTATATCTATACGGACTTTAAAAAGGAAACGGACTCCCGCAGAATCTTCCGCCGCCGCTCCCTAATCAATCAAGATTTCCTTCAATTGCTCTTCGACCGACTTCGCGTGCCCCCTTTGACCAGCTTTTGACCAGGATCTTCTGAAATAATCCCATCCTGTTGGCATAGGCTGGGCCACCAATCGGCCGATTTCCAACTGTTACTTCAATCAGCCGATTCCTTTCTGTAGCCTTCAGATCTGCCGCATCGGTCAATCTTCTCCTCCTGACGCCGATTCAACACGTGTCGAAATCTGGCGTCAACACTTTTCTTCTATCACTTCAGACCCTTCCTCCTACGTTTCGCCCGACCCTCCGCTTCGCCCGACCCTACGCTTCACCCGACCCTATCCTTCGCCCGACCCTCCGCTTTGCCCGACCCTCCGCTCGCCACGCAGTCGCCGCTGGCCCCTTGGCCGGCGATGCGTGACCGGCGCTAGGCGCCAAGCCAATGCTTGGCTGCGCCCCGCTCGCACGCGCTCCTCCCCAGTCTGCGCACGCCAAATCCTCAGCCTCTGCTCGCCGCCCGCCGCGCCCAATGGACAAGCCGCGCCGTGCCCGTGTCCCCGCCGCATCCCACCAGTCGCCGCGCTCGCCGCCCGGCAAGCCAGCTGCTGCAGCTCCTCGCCCAACCCGCGCGCCGCGTGATCTCCTGCTCCCCACGCCAAATCCTCAGCGCCCAATCCCCTGCCCGCGCCCGCCGCATGCCGTGCCGGCTCTTCTCGCCGCCCACCGCGACCAGTAACGCGCCCCTGTCGTGCCGCCCCTCCTCAGCGACACAAGGCTACTCGCGCGCGCCTCAACACACCAGAAAGATGCCACCACTGCCATTGCCGCTACCGTGCACCACCCGCCCATGGAGCCCCATCCTCCAGCCTTCCACTACCCAAACCCATCACCCAGCGAGCTTGCCCTCCCTCCACTGAAGCTCACCAGCCTCTTCCCCGACCATCTCGACCGCCAAAGCACCGCCAGCGCCGCCCGCGCCGCCGCCGCTCCCCTGCTGCTCCGCGGACAGCCCACTCCGAAGCTCCTCCGTCCAAGCCAAGCCTCGAAACGGTTTCCCCTCGACGCCGCGAAGCTGATCGACCAGCCCACGACCTCCCCTCCTCGCCGGAGCACCGTCGCCGACGCTCTGCACCGCCGCCGCCCCTCTGCTCTGCGCCGACGAGCCACCTCCGGCGACCCCCAACCCCGACCAAAGCCACCCCAAGGTAGCTCTCACCTCCGTGGATCTCCCCGACCCTTTTCTCCTCGCCGCCGACGAGCCCCCTAGCCGGAATTTGGCCGGCCGCCATGCCAGCGCCGCCCAGGGACCCAATTGCAACGTTTGAAATCTTTAAAAGAGTCTGCACGCAAGCTTTCAGGGGCATAACTGTAAACCTGTGTTTAAACATTGAATTCAAAAACAGCAAATTTTTAAATTCATATAAAATCATAGAAAAATCAGAAAAATACAAACTCAACTGTTTAGGAATCGTTAGAAGAAAATCTACAACTTTTGTTACATGTTTTTCTTAAGTTGCATGCTAAATCTTGCTCTAAATTAAATAGAAAATTTAAAAGACTTTAATTGTACCCACTGTTGTAGACCAGTTCTGAATCTGATTTTTGGACTGTAGATTTATTGCTTGATGTATGAGCCAGTGTAAAAATATTAGGATCAGAACCCATCTCTAGCTAAACTTTTTGTTAATCTTTGTTCATGCCATGAAATAATAGAACTAATTAGTATCTGCTGTTATATTGTGATTCATGTTATGAAACTTTTCCAGAGCTGTTATAGTGATGTCTAAATACCACAGAAAAAGTTTAAAACTTTTTTCCTTTCTGTAACCTATTTATATAATTTTGTGGTAGGAAAAATGCACTAATTCAAATAATTGGTGTCTGTGCTTGGAAAATGATCAACTTTTTACTGTAGGACACTTTGGAGTAGCTCTTGCTGTATAAAAAGTTTCATACACAGAAACCCTGTAAAACATCCTGTAGAAATTAATCTTTATTAAAATAGGTGTATATTTTCCTATTTATTATGATTTTTATCTTGCACAATTACAATAACACATATATGGATAGATTAACCCCCTGTAAAACTTTTGGCATCAACACTTGCATGGTTCGTCCGGTATAAAAATAACTAGGTTCTAGCAGTAGCTGTGTATTACATTTTTCATAATTATTCTGCTGCATAAAAATGCCTGAAATTTTTACAGTGCTGTTTTGTCTGTATATTGTACTCTAAATAAAAATTTCATCACCAGAAGTTACCTAGATCAGTATTTGTGCTTAATCCATGCTTATACTGCGAAAATTAAATTTCCAATATAACACCACCCCTTCTGTTAAAGATTGCCCAAAGAAATCTTAACTAAGTAACTTCACAACCAAATCTATGTTATTGTAGACTGCAACTTTATCGTGAAGGAAAATAATCGTCATATACTATCACTACAACTTACACTTGTGCATTCATATAGAATCGACTACTCTCGCCGACGGAACGTACGAGCTGGTGCCCGCGTCCGAGAGTGAGCAGCGTGAAGCTCAAGTGAATCTAACTGAAGCTTTCGAAGACCCGAACCTGAGTTCGGACAAGCCCCAAACTAACTTTACCCAAGAAGGCAAGCCCTGAAGCATGAACCCTATTTTCTAAATTATGCAACTTATTACTCTACTTTACTTGTGCATTAAGTTTATAGGAGTTGAATGAGAACTTAGTTGCATGATCCTAGGTACCCATGCTCTGAACACTAGATGTACGGTTCGATAGAATGCTATGCTAATAGGACTCCGGTAAAAGTCGAGTGATTTTCTGTCACTCGCGAGAATATAGGAGTTGAATGTTTACTACATGCTGCAATCATAAGGTCGACGGACGGGACTATGGTACGATGTTTATGTTGATGATTGAGGCCCCGTCTATTTAGTGAAAAATGCTAAGGCCGCAGTGTGTGGTAGTGGTGGTTAAGTCTTTGAACGTACTAACCACATGCCGGGAATATGGTAATCGGTAAGCTTAAGTACCGGATTGAACCGAGGCCGGAATATACTCCCCACCGTCTTGAATTTGTTCACATCTAGCTAATGGCGGGTGCATGTGCCGCCATGGCCAGGTCCATGGGGACGTGTAGTTGAGGGCGGTGGGCCTGTTCCGTGAAGCGGGACTTGAAGGGAAAAGTTGCACGTGTGACTCTGTGAGTAACCACGTGACGTGTGTTTAGGTTTCCCTTGCAAGGTTAAGAAATTCGATTCGAATCGTCCGTTTCTCGCGGTTATTGAGACTGCTTGACCCTTTTACCACATAGATTAAGAAGAGGAACAATGATGATGATTAATCTTGTTGGATGCAAATTAATTCTTCCACCATGTATGATATTGGATAGTTGCTTACCTAGAATGGTTAAATAAAACTAGAACTTGGAACTAAAATTTAAAAGTAAGGACCTACTTGTATATGCTTTTCGGCAAAACAAACCCCTCAAGCCAAAAAAGCCTTGCATGTCTAGGAGTCGGCTAAGTATATTCCACTAGTCGGGTAAGCCTTGCTGAGTATTAGTATACTCAGCCTTGCTTGTGGCTCGTTTTCAGATGATACTTTCGAGGATATGATCGCTAGTTTGACTTGGCCGTGTACCCTTCCTCCTGGTTGGTCGGTGGAATGGAATACGCCCCCGGCCAACGATGATAATGCCGAGTGATGTCTCGTACGGGCTTCATCGAGACATCATGTATCGTCGAGTAGTTTATCATTATTTTTCTGCTGCATTGAACTCTGAAGAACTCAATTATTTTGAACTCTGAAGTACCTTGTTTTACGAATTCGAACTCAGTTGTAATAATAATTTATGATGAACCCGGTGGTGTAAAATTTGTGGAATGTTGTATCCTCTGGGCTCACCTTCGTGTGAGTACATGTATGTGTGGTTTCGATCGGCAAAAACCGTGGTTGTATCGGGAGGCTACCCGACAGACCAATGGATTATTCCGTTTGAAGTGCGAGTTAGCCCTAATTGCCCTCGTGGTAATGGTTAGCGCGCTTGAGCCGGATTAATTCAGGTGGTTCTGCCACAACTGATCCCTCTCTCACTCTTGAGACTTGTACTCCTTAGGGTAGTGGAGCTAGGCTAGTCCCTCTTTCTTAGCAAAGCAAATCGTCCTTAGGACCGGAGAGCAGTCCTCAGCCTTGGCAATGGCTTTATATTCAAATAGTTAGTACTCTATTCTTAATGCAGAGCTGCGTCTTGTTTGTTTATCTATCTTGGTAGTATATCATGACTTGTCTTATTATGCTGCCTTGCTAGTTCATCATAACATGGCCCTGTGCTTCATTAGTCATGCTTTATATATGATTAGTCCAGATGATCTGGGTAAGGATACCGATTCATTGTGCTTTTGATCTTGCCTTAGCGTCTTACTTGTCCATCCGAAGGGTGGGAGACTCGGGGGCGCTAGGGTAGTGACCTCGTACACGAGCGTGGTGCTCGGGTATGCGGGATCCTTTGAATATGACCGTGCTCCATGGTGTGACTGGGGTAGACGGCAGGTGGTCACAGCCGGACTGTCCGTCCTCTACGAAGCTGCTTCGTGGTTAGTGTACTCCCCGATGTTCAGGTACAGTGTAGGAGTTCTGAAAGATGTAACAGCCCGGATGTTCTCCGGGATGGGACATTCTCCCTGGTATCCCTAATTTCCCGGCACCTGCAGTCCTAACCATATGTATGTTGCATGACCCTTGCTTGCTTGAATAGATACTATTAAGACCTTGTTGTATGCCTATGCTCCCACTAACCTGTAGGTTTATTCGTTTATTCTTTATCTTGACATTGACCAGGTTGTGTGTGTCATATTACCCCTATTCATATCTTTATCATAACTTACCCCTGTTTATGTTATAGTCTATGGCTTATTCATGTCATCATCGGTTATGTACCAAGTAAATCTCTTAACACATTATGCCCTTCTTTGGGAAAATATAAATAACGATACCTGAATACTGTTTGGGTGAAATGCTGCAGCGTATATCCGTACGCTTGCGGATTCATTCTGTAAGACATACCACCTGGCATTTCCTTGGCGCCATCACTGGGGATGGGACTAACACCCCCATTCCTAGTGGTGACGTTAAGAAATGTCAACAAGCATTTCTGGCACCGTTGCTGGGGATGGGACTAACACCCCCGTTCCTAGTGGTGATGTTAAGAAATATCAACAAGCATTTTTGGTGCCGTTGTCGGGGAGCGGCATTGATGTTAAAAGAATTTACTAGTACATGATCATGACAACATGTTTATGAAATAGCTATAGCTTATACAGGCTAATGTTGCTTTTATTTTCTTCTGATTGGATGAAAACAGGGTAGTGTATGACTGGTTTCTCCTTGCTGACAAACTTCGTTGAAAACCCCGAGAAGCTCATGAGAAGGGTCCGACCTCGCGTCGTCCCTCCTCAGATCTTACTGTCGACAAGCGAACTAGCTTTCCAAGCACCATTAACAATCACTGAAACCATGGCTGAGAAGACCCTCTGCGACTTCTCCGTCCCCTCCGCCGCCAATGTGGCGACTGGACCCAACATTGATGTTGGGGACCTAAATTTCGAGCTCAAGTCCAGCCTAATCAACATGGTGCAGGCTAGCACTTTCTACGGCAAGCCTAACAAAGCCGCCAACACCCACCTCTAGAATTTTCTGGAGTTATGCAAGACCGTGACCATACGGGGCGTTGCTGCTGACGCCATCAGGCTCCGTCTGTTTCCCTTCTCCCTGCTGGGAAATGCGAAATAGTGGTTCTACCAGAACAAAGAAGCCGTCAGCACGTGGGACAAATGTTCCATGTTGTTCCTCGCAAAGTTCTTCCCGCTGGGCAAAATAAATGCCCTGCGTGGGAATATATCAAGTTTCCAGCACACGGGGATGGAATCCATCCCAGAAGCTTGGGAGAGACTCCAAGAGTACATACTCACATGTCCTCATCATGGGATGGACGAGTGGCTCGTGCTCCAAAGATTCTACAATGGGCTAACGACAGCATCAAGAGCCCACCTAGACGCTGCTGCTGGAAGAGCCTTCCTCGACCTCACAATAACCAAGGCTACGGCCTTGATAGAAAAGATGGTCTCAAACTAGGGTTGGAATGAGGAGCATTCTCACCCTCGTACCAAGGGCATGCACACCGTCAAAGAGGTGGATATGCTCGCCGCGAAGATGGACCTCCTATTGAAGTGCCTAGACGAATGGGCGCAATACAAAGAGCGTATTGTTGACGTTTCTTAGCGTCACGAATAAATCCGCAAGCGCACAGATGACGTCGTAGCTTTCACCCAGGAGTATTCCAAGGGTATCATATCCACTGAGGAACGTGTGTATCAAAGAGATTAAAACCTGGGGGTGATTCATCGCGCCTCCGGCATTCACGTGCCACGTGTCAACTTGTGGAAGAGGCGCGGTATGTTTCTCTTGTGCATCTGCCCAGTGCGCTGCCAGGCAAACGGAATGAGCTGGGACTGGGATCCTAGGATGCTTCAGGAGTGCCATGCACCAGCCACTGGCGTGTGGGCCATGAGAGAGGATATAATGGTCTATGAGAGAGGATATGATGGTCTGGGTTGGCTCCAGCCCTGTGCCAAGGGAAAAGCGGAGCCATCGTGTGTCGCCTCCTGGTGCGGCTGCCCGTGTCCTGGTGCGGCTCCTCGTGGTCCAACTGCCCCTCGTCCGTTGCCTCCTCATAGGATGGGGCCGGCATCTCCCGCTGTTGGATGGGCGTTCCCGCTGTCGGATGGGCCTCGGGAAAGGCCCCACCCGTAGGGAGATGGCAGATCGCGCGATTGGAGGAGCCGGATCGCTGACTAGGAAGAGGAGGTCTTCCGCGCTGTCGTAGATTGCTAGGCACTCATGGATTCTTCTGCCCCATCACCGGCATGTCATTTCAGAGACAGCGCTCCTCCGGCGCCGTACGCACGTGCTCCGCGGCCCTCTGTCACGATGGCCGAGGGGTCTCGTCAGAACAGTGCGTGGCGAGGTGTCTTCCATTACGTCGGAGCAGAGCAGGGCAGAACGCATGCCGTGCTCGCCCCTCATCGTGGCTTGATGCGCCGCGCCTCTCTCTACCGGCTATTTTGGCGCTGGTTCCCATGCCTCAGGTCAGTGCCCTCCTTTCCCTCTCTTCTTCGCCCTCTTCTTTATCTACTCCATCCTGCTCGGCCTCCCTCTCCCCACGCCTCCCCATTCGAAACCCTAGCCAAATCAAGACTGAGAGCTTGTTCATTCATCTCCTGCAGCGTTATCCCTTCAAAATTCGAGGTGGGGCAGGCATTAGCCTCTTCGGTGTTGCATATTATGTGCTAGATTTGGTTTCCCGAGTTGTGATTGGTGTGAATCCCCCGCTCCAAACTGGGTGTTGTTGGGTCAAGGAGATGATTATTGCGGGGTTTAGAATGGTTTCTTTTCTAGGAATCAGTAGAGCTGCTGCACTAGATTTGGTTCTAGATTTGCAATTGTGTGATTCAGTCTTGTCCAGTAGTTCTTATCTGCATTTAGTTCCTTGGTGAGAGGATTAGCTGAACATTTAGTGTCGTTGAATTGTGATTCAGGTTTCAGATTTTGCTGCAATACCTGTCTGTGCAGTTGATTGCCTCTTTTGGGCCAGTAAACTGGATGCTTTTTGTGCTTATGCTCATGGTGTGCAAGTTAGTGATGTGCCTTACCACTGAGATTGTAGCATCTACGTGCATAGAAATTAAAATTAGTAGTAAATTGTTCTTCTTTTGATCTTGTAGTGGTTGTTTTGCTTTCTAGATTAGAGTACATGGATCTATTGCTTGACACTCATATAGTGATTCTTCCATTTACATTACTGTTTTGTGGTCTCTTTGGTTGGTGGAATAATGGTAACTGACTTTGAATCCTTCTGGGTTTATTGTTTTTTTCTTTGCATGTGTCATTGGTGAATAACAGACAAAGAAGGAATTGGTCCTTGCTGGCTGCTCAGAGGTGGGTTGCTTCAAAGTTTCTTATTGATTCATCCCTTAATTGTGTGCTAGCCATGTTCTATATGCTCCCAGCTTCTTTGTGATAGGTAAGTCATTCAGGTGCTTTGTTACTAGATCTAAAAGCTTCTCTGTATTTTACTTCAATGCATGGTATTTGCATATTGGCCTGAAAGCCCTAGGTAGCGGGAGCAAGCTCCTTTACTTATCTCACTCTAACCTTCTTTCCTTTACCTCTTCTGGTACATGTCCTAGGTAGTGACAGACTCTTCTTGCCTTTCTCTAGGAGGTTATTGTTTCCTTATATGTTCTCTTAGCAATTTTCATGAGGTGGTACCCTCTTCTAGCTCTTTTCTTATCTTACTCTAGGTGATTTTTCTTCCCTTATCTGTTCTTTCAGCAATTTAGTTAGTGGTGGAAGCCTCTTTTCGTATCTTATTCTAAGTACTTTTCTTCCTTTATCAATTTTGGTAGGTGTTGTAGGTAGTGGTACCCTCTTCTAGCCTCTCAAAAGGTGCTTATCTGTACTGTAGTTCGGTTAGGTTGTTCCGGTAGCACCACAAGTGGTGGCTAAGTATTTCCTACCTTTATCGGGCCTGTTCTGGTATATCAATGTTTGTTTGCCATCTTATGGTGTCTCCTTTTCTGATTTCTTAACGGATGTGCCAACGTACTTGCGAAGCACCCTACGACAACATTTTGTGAAGATATGTTGGTCTATTCTTGATAGTTCTTGTGATTCCTTGCCGCTATGTAGCCTGGGTTTGATGGCCGGTTCTCCGTGTGAGAGAGTGGCGAGATGTCGTGAAAATAGACAAAAGAAACATCTTGCGATTGCACAAGGTTTGTAGTATTCTCAATTGTGATTTTGTTAGCCCCTCATGAGCCCTGCATTAGTTTATTATTTGTTCTAAAATCTGTATCCATGGACAAATATTTTAGGATTCCTCAAACGCCCAGTTTTTACTAGCACCAGTGACGACATGTGCATGGCTGATCAATCAGGCCCATCTGAGCAGCCATCAGTTGCTAAGAAAAGAAGTGAGTATAATCTCGAGAACCACAACCTGCTGAAAATAAGAAAGAAAGATACACTAATGATTCCTAACAGTTCTAGCTGCACATTAAATAGGAGATAAGTCCTTGATGGACTTTCCTGCACAAGTTGCCGCCTCAAACAGGCAGCGTCGGCTTGATAGGATACGCTCTAAAAAATTCTGCACTCGACCGCCAAGTGGTGATTGCCTGTGTCCTCTAGCTTGTTTAGATTTTTTTTGGATTGTGCTAATAACATAACTTTACACCATTTATTTGATCTTTTTGGGAATACGTAGCTACCTTCAATGCTCCAGCTGCTGTCATGCTTCCTTTTGATAGAGCGTATGTCGAGATGCTGAAAGGTGTGTGCGTGTTTTTTTTGTGCTGCATGTAACCTGATTGTCTTATGTCATCATTTCAATATATTTTTTACTCTCTACCACTGTAGAAACCTATACAAACCGGTCATACTATGGCGGACCAGCGCACGAGTGCCCATACTGTGGCGTTGTGTTCTGGTACCAAGAATGGGTGAAAAAAACTTCGTTTGTTACAAAACAAAAAATTGTGTACAATCTTTGTTGTAAAGGAGGGAAAATTAGTTTTAAACCTTACAGGAAACCACCTGCTCTCCTAGCTGAGCTACTACGATTTGATGGTGATGCACGTTCGAAGAGATTCTAAAACAGATCCTATCTTACAATTCCCTATTCGCATTCACCTCCTTAGGTGCTGCTGTTGACAGGACAATAAACAATGGTAGTGCCCCATATGTGTTCAAAATTAATGGAGTGGTGCATCACCAAATTGGTACCCTACTTCCATGTCAAAGCTCAAAACCAAAGTTTGCACAGCTTTACATATATGACCCTGAACATGAGGCGCAAAATAGATTAAACATATTTGAAGCTGATGGCAATGCTCCTAATCAACCAGACACGGAGATAGCCATGTCCCTGCTGTCTATGCTAAATGAACACAATGAACTTGTTAAAGTTTTTCGACATGCTAGGGAACGTCTAGAACAAGAAGGTGATGAAAAAGTAACATTGTGATTGCTAGGATGCAACGCGAGGCATGATGTTCAATATAATTTGCCCACGAGTGGTGAGATTGCTGCAGTTATTGTAGGCGACTACTCAGCTGCTGAGTACACTTATGATGTCCTTGTTGATGACAAAGAGCGTGGCCTAAAGCGTGTTTTCTGTTTGCACCCTGCTTACATGGCTTTGCAGTACCCATTATTGTTTCCTTATGGTGAACATGGCTTCCATCTTGGTATTAAATATTCAGACGCCGATGATGGTGGGACAGGCCGTAAATATGTTACAATGCTTGAATTCATAAGACGTCACATGCACTATAGATTACACGAGCCAAACCCATTCACTTGTTGTGGCAGACTAAGCGACCAAGCAAATGTTGATTCATATTCAACAATTGAAGGGTCTAGACTAAAATTCATAGCAGACCACCAGAAAGAGCTACGATGCGAGTCGGTGCAAGGGATAGTCGATGCCATTGATAAGGGTCTCATTAGCGCTGATTCGGTTGGCGTTAGGGTGATCGTGCCTGTCAATTTTACTGGTGGGAGGAGGTACCACGTGATGAATTATCAGGATGCAATGGCTATATGCAGAGTCTATGGCCCTCTTGACCTTTTCACGACCTTCACATGCAATATGAAATGGAGAGAGATAGCAGATGCCTTGCGATTTGAGCCTGGACAGCAACCATGCGATCATTCTGATATAATTGTGCGTGAAAGTAGATGAGTTTATAGCAGACATTAGAGAAGGCAAAACATTTGGTCCTATGCTGGCAGGTAGGGATTAGTATAGTTATTATTCAAGATGCCTCTTATCTTTACTGTCAGGTGTTACATTTAGTCTTTTTGTGCAGTTCTTTACACTATTGAGTTTCAAAAGCGTGGACTACCGCATATACACTGCCTTGTGTGGCTGGCTGCTAGCAGTTCAGACTTCAGCGCCTCTGCCGTTGATAATTTCATTTGTAAAGAAATTCCTGATATTAATACTGACCCGCTAGGGTATGCTTTGGTTGATGAATTCATGATTCATGGTCCTTGCGGTGATGACAATAAAAATTGCCCATGCATGAAAGATAACAAGTGTTCAAAGAATTTTCCTAAATCATTCCAGGATGAAACTATTGTAGATGACTTTGGGTTTACTATTTATAGACGAAGGGATGATGGTAGGTGCGTTATGAAAAACGGTATTAGATTAGACAACAAAAATGTTGTTCCATACAACATGCACTTACTAAAGAAATACAATGCGCATATCAATGTCGAATGGTGTAACAAATCAAACATGATCAAATATTTGTTCAAATATGTTACAAAGGGCAGTGATAGAGCAAAGGTATATTTTGAAGTCGCTACGAAGACATCTAACAAATCACCTGGACCTCAGCTAGCTCCACCAAATGAAATCCAGGAGTATATTGATGCTAGATTTTTATCTTCATGTGAGGCCCTATGGTGCGCTTTTGAATTTGATATCCACTTTAGAGTGCCTCCAGTAGAGCGCCTAGCTGTACATCTTCCTGGCATGAATTATGTGCGCTATGAACCTGGGGCTAGCCTAGAGGAACTGCTTGCCAGCCCTGAAGCAAAAAGCACAATGCTGACAGAGTGGTTTGAGGCCAACTCGAAGCATGAAGAGGCTAGACACTTGACATACTGTGATTTCCCAAAAGAATGGAGTTGGGATGCCTCCTCACGCTATTGGCAAAGTAGGACACCTTGTGCTAAGATTGGACGTATGTACTATGTGCACCCAGCTGTTGGAGAGCTATATTACTTGCATATGCTGCTCATGATAGTTAAAGGCGCCAAAAACTATGCTGATATTAGGACCTTTGACAACAAAGTGTACGACACATTCCATGACACATGCGAGGCACGAGGTTTGCTTGAGGGCAATAATGAATGGAATCTTTTATTTGATGAGGCAATAGTATCTGCATCTGCATATCAATTGAGACAGTTGTTTGTCACTGTTGTGATTTACTGTTCTATTGGTAATGTTCGTGCATTATTTGATAGATATTGGCTTTACTTCACGGATGATATACACCGTAGGCTTAGAGATGCAATTGCACACCTAAATTATACTGTTCCGCATGAACAACTCATGTCTTTGCTTATACAAAACCTCACAAACGTCTTTGCTAATAGTGGTGGTAACATAAATGATTACAACCTGCCAAAACTGTCAGCACAGTGCCATAGCCTAAGTGATAACAGACTGATTTGTGATGAGCTTGATCCAGAACCATTGATGTTATCAATGCATGTTGCGTCTTTGGTTTCACAGCTGAATGTTGATCAGAAAAATGTGTACGTTAAAATAATTGGGCATGTTCTTAGTGGTTCTCCTGGTTTTTTCTTTGTATGTGGTCATGGTGGAACGGGCAAAACATTTTTGTGGAATTCTATAATTGCAACCTTAAGATAAAAAAAGAAAATTGTACTTGCGGTTGCCTCATCTGGTGTGGCGTCTTTGCTGCTGCCAAAAGGCCGTACAACACACTCTAGATTTAAAATACCATTTGACATAACTGAGTCTGGCATATGCAATGTAAAGAGAGGCACTATGCTCGCTGAACTTATACAGGTTGCTGCACTCATTATATGGGACGAGGCACCAATGACCCATCGACACTGCTTTGAGGCTTTGGATAGAACTATACGTGATATTCTTTCTGAAAATAATCATGCAAACTCGATACTCCCATTCGGTGGCAAGCCTGTTGTACTAGGAGGCGATTTCCGACAGATATTACCAGTTGTACGTAAGGCTTCACGGTCTTCCATTGTTGGTGCGTCTATTACAAACTCTAGGCTATGGCAGCGTGTATCCCTTCTAAAACTGCACACGAACATGCGACTTCTTAACCCCTCCCTGCAAGAAAAGAGAGTGATGAACTAGAAGAGTTTAGTAAGTGGGTATTAGCTATTGGCGATGGTACTGTCCCTGCGGTAAGAAAAGGAGAAGAACGTGAGGCTTCATGGGTTACAATTCCTGATGATTTATTGATTTATGCTGATGGTGATAAGATAGCTGCCCTTGTGTCTGATGTATATCCAAATTTCTTGGAAAATTACCAGAATCCTGCATATCTAGCCTCACGTGCCATTGTCTGCCCTAATAATTTGACTGTCAATGAAATAAATGACTATATTATCTTTATTCTCCCTGGAGACAGCATTCACTACTTAAGCTGTGACACAATATCAAAATCATCTTAACACATACCTAATTTTGATGTGCTATACCCTACTGAGTTTCTAAATTCTATTAATGCGAACAACTTCTCTTGTCACAAACTTGTACTAAAAAAAGGTGTTATAGTAATGCTTCTAAGGAATATGAATCAAAGGATGGGTCTTTGTAATGGCACAAGGCTACTTGTTATCGAACTTGGGCAGCGTCTCCTGTAGTGCATAATACTAACAGGTTCTAATATCAGGAAAAAGATTTTTATACCTAGAATTGCTCTTAACACTACGGATGTAAAGTGGCCTTTCTCATTGCAGAGAAGACAATTTCCAGTGCGAGTCTACTATGCAATGACAATAAATAAAAGCCAAGGGCAAACCCTCTCAAGGGTCGGTCTTTATCTTAAGAAACCTGTCTTTACACATGGACAACTTTATGTTGCCATTTCAAGGTCGACATCTAGAAGTGGCCTTAGAATCCTAATTGAAGATGATGATGGCTCATGTGGCTCCTAGACTCGAAACGTGGTTTACCAGGAGGTCCTTCATGCTGCTAACGCGGCATCTACCTAGGACTCCTAGCAGATGATGGATTTTGCTGTGTACATAGCCTAGATGTGTAGATATGATATGGAAGTTGTGATCTGGATGGTTTTGTATGATTTGTTGCATTTGATCTGTTGATTTTGCTTGGTGCGTGTGATATCTTTTGATCCAAGGTTTACCTATTTTTATACCACTTTAAAGCCCCTTACTTCATATATCTTTTATTAATTTCTATCCTAACAGTTCTGCCTCTTTTCTATAATTGCAGATGGGAGATGTGTTGCTCCCCAACCTTCTGTTGGGACCTTTCAGCGGACAGATATGCCTGCGCGCCTCCAGGTTTTGGGATTTTTTGGATCCTCGTGATGAGACAAAGTTGTTGCATACTGATCTGGTCCTACTTGATGAAGAGGTATAAATATTCTATCTTAGACAAATAATTTGCTCTTTTGTGGATTTACACATAGAGTCAATACAATGTTGTGCATTAGGATTAGTTGGTCGTGAATGGTGATGCTTGCTTGGTAACATATAGTTTCAGTCATGTGTGCCTTGTCCTGACTTTTGCTTTTTTCGACAGGGAAACAACATACATGCTTAGATGTACCCACCTCTCCATGAGAAGTTCAAGCCCATCATAAAAGAAGGCTCTGTTTACAACTTCACGTATTTCACAGTCAAGATATGCAACAGGATGTACAAGCCTGTTAGAAATCCCCAAATGATCAGTTTTACAAAATGGACTACGGTTGAGGAGGTTGTTGAGATCCCACCAGCTTTTCCTATGCGTACCTATTCTATTACCTCTATTGAGCAGATTCCGGCACAAGTTGATAGGAATGAATACCTCACAGGTAAGCTTTTGTACCTATAGAGTTTATAGTGGCAAGATATCTGCATGGCCTTATGCGTTGTTCTATTTGAAATAGATGTCATGGGAGTGGTCACTGAAATCTCAAATGTTACATCACATCGGGCAATAGGCCAGCAAGCTGATAGAATGAAGAGAGTTGTTACCATACGCAATGCAAGGTCAGTTGTGCACAGCTATTTTCCATGACATGTTCTGTTAGTTGGCTGCACTATAGTAACAGGCATACACCTGTGTAGTCAATAAAAGCTGACAACTTGTTTCCTTTGATCATCAGCAATGCCTTAGCAAATGTTGTGCTCTGGGATGACCGAGCCACCACATTCCCAGGTGAACAAGTGTACAATGATGGCAGACTTCTCCACAAATTGTGATCTTTGTTGGCGCTCTTGTCAGGAACTATTCAGGTATATTTCTTGCATTACAACACTCACTGTTATATCAATCTGAGCATATTGCATTGTGTTTCAGATGGCATATGCATATCAGGCAATTCATCATGCAAATGGTACATAAATCTTGATGTTCCTGAAGCAAATAGCCTTAAGGCTAGGTAATCTATTCACATGTATCTTACAAATTTTCAGCTGCTAACCATGTTCAACTTCATGCTAACAAAAGGCCACTCAACTCCCTTCCATGATCAGTGTAAGAAACATGCATGAGCCAGTTAAGTGGAATCAGAACATGACTTCAAGTGGGCCCACGTCTGCTGTTGAACACAAGATCTCTAAGATCAAGGATCTTCACCCGTTCCAGTTCAATGTTATTTTTTTATCACCTGCATGTTAGGTGCTAGCCTCATTGCTCGATTCAGTTTATCAACAAAAAATACCTCTATTACAGAAGGTGGAGTTCCTGGTTATAGTGACAATAAAGAAGATTGAAAATTCATGGTGGTACAATGCATGCAGAGCATGTCAGAGAACAACTAAACCTCATGGTGACTCATTCAAGTGCACTGATTTTGAGTGTGGTACTATTGACTTGCCTGCCCAAAGGTTAGCTCGTGTGGTTCTTACTTGGCAAATACATTGTACGACACCAAGAAACTATAGAGCTAGCTGAAGTTATTTCAGATTTGGTCTGTTGTTTGTAGATTATGATTAGATCCTGCTTCTGTATATTTTTACATTTTTTAGAAATGACACTAAGAAGAAACTATTAGCGCTTGCATGTATGTATTGTTACTGCGCCACCAGGTTTGCATCTTTACTGCCTTGATGGCTTTGTGTCTGATAGTTTATCTTTAGCTATAGGTACAAACTGTGCGTTCATGCTGGAGATGAGACAGGTGACACAGAGTTCATTATCTTTGGTTGAATGGCACAACGGCTCATAAAAAGGTCAGCTGACACTCTAATTGCTGAGGATCCACATGGTTTCATCCCAAATAAAATCACAAGGCTCCTGTAAAAGGTTTTTGTATGGAATGTTAGCTTAACTTAGAACACAATAGCTTCTGGAAATGTTTGCTTTCAGGTCAATGCAATTGTTGGAGAAATAGACGATGGAAACACTCTTATTCCAGTGACACCAGCAGGATCACAGACATCATCGGTGATGCTCTCTCAGGATGCTGGCAGTAGTATCCAAGCTACTCATAAGAAGAATGCCACTTTGTCTTTGCCTTCGCTGCCTGCAAATTCAGATGCTAGCTATGGTTCAAACGCCACACCAAGTAAACCGGTTCTGCCCATCACTGAACCACCAGTGACACCACGGAGTGGTAGAGGCACTATCATGATGAGGTTAGCAATCTACAGCTACATTTTTAGGATAAGATATTGTCTCCTTATAATTGCATCTAACTCTCAAATAATTTTGTTCTGCAATCTATAGACTACTCACAAAGATGCGGACTTTGCTTCGCTGCCACTAAAATCAGGTTCAGGCCCTATTGATGCTCTTGGAAAGCTTGGTGCATCCACAGTTACATGGTCATCTCCACAGGATAGTGATGACATTATCCTGCCTAAGGTAATGCAAGCCATTCAAATACCTTTTGGCTAGGCTCCTGTTTCTATTTCTTAACTGCATTCCTATATGACTGACCCATAATGATCTTTTTCTTTCTTTTCTCATGCTTTGTCACAGCCTACTGCTGATGCCGATGATTCTGCAATAAATACACAAAGAAGTGCCACAAAGAAAAGGTTGGTCTGGTTGATACTATTAATTGTTATTCTGTAACAAACACTAGCCTTATATCTACCTAATGTAACATGTTTTTTCTAGGTCTCGCCCTTCACCTAACAAGAGGATAGCAAAGAAGCTGGTCATAGTTGAAGACAACAGAGATGAAGATGATGGTGGCAATGCAGATGACCCTACTAAGACTAGGTATTTCCTTGCTCCACTAGAAATATTGATGAAACTATCTAATAAGATAAATTATGGGGTCACTTCTAAGATATAATAGAGTACTCTCACCTGTTTTTACAAGAGAATTAAAACCTGCCAATGTCATAACATTTGTATGCACTTGTGGTCCACAAGATATCATTTGCAGTATGTACATCACATTAATTAAATATTATGAATCACAAACAGCATGCATATTTTTATACTATATGCATCACATCTTAATAACAGTGTTATGCAATCGTTGTATTTTGTAGTTCAAGAAAGGGTGCTTAGGAGCAAGAGGGGGTACACTTATTTTGCCAATGCCAGTTGCAGCCAACCATCTATCAACCTGTTGTGATCACCTGCTGCTCGGCTCCTCATGATCTGCTGCTAAAAGGAAGCTGCTGCTCTGTAATCTGCTAAATGTCTTTTGAAAACCTCATGGCTGCAAACTGGTGTGATCTGCTACTGCTTTTAGTATCATGAAGTTGCTTTAAGGTTTAGCTATTTGAATCGGAATTCCATGCTACCAGCTGAAATGTTTGGTAGTTACAAATTCCGATCGTAACATGTAATATATGGCCAAACAGAAACCTAAGGGCTGCTAAGGCCATAGGCCATGCTGTGATGACTGATATGACATTATTTGTTTTATGAAATGGCATCTACTTTGGACGAAATGCGATTTTAATCAGCTTTGTTGCTTCTTTGCCTGCTTTCTTTCAGCATATCATGTTTGGTATGAATTTGTTGCTTGTGCTTTCTTTGTTTTTAATAGTGATGATGCAGCTAGGGCGCGCGAAGCGCGCATCATTTTCTAGTATTCTCTAAAGTTCAGGTTCGTCCAAGGACACCGCACCAGTTAGAGGCAAGGAGTAGAGAGGATTCCTAAGGCTAAGAATCAAAGGTAAGATAGAACTATTCTAGTTGTTTGCGTCGGGCTACTGGCTTCTCACAGAATAAGACTGGTGAGTTCCATTAATATAGCACTAGGATATACCCGAACGGGGAGGGTTCCGCTGGATAGACAGGGCTGTAACCACCTGCTACCTACCTCATCTAACCATGGGATATACCACGTTACGGGGAGGCTACGCTAGCGCAAAACAAAATTTTTCTTCCCCATATACCAGGAACTACTGCTGTTATAGATCACAGAATTACCACTAGACACGCAGGTGCGGAACTTCTGTAGCGCATCGGTGTAGTTTGTACGGTAGCCGGCAATGCAGTTGCGGAACTTCTGTTGGCGATTGATAACATCATCACTAGGATAGTCATTCCCCAGCGATGGTGCCGCAAACGCCGTGTGGTACTTCTTACGTCACAGATAAATCCGCAAGCGCACGGAATATCGTTGTTACATTTTACCCGTGAGTAATCTTGGGTGTCGTATTTATATTTCCGCAAGGAAGGTGGTGGTTATTGGAATAGGTAAGTTGATGATAAATCTTGCTTGGATATTCAATTGTATAAATAGGGGTAAGATATATAATATATGGATAAAGAGGCAGTGTGACACACAAATTACTCAAGCTCAAACTCTTAGCAGAGACACTAGGCAGGGAGAAAGAAGAAAGCTACCTACTCGGGACTTATGTATTTCTATCTAAGCATACAGCCCATATTATAAACTTATGCACAAACACATGATTAGGATCGAGCTATAGGCTTCCAGGCACTACCGGGAGAACCGCACAATACTAGCAGAGGAGCCACCAGTCCACTCGGCTACTTTATGGACCTCCTACAACTACTATCCGAATGAGGAGGGTTACGCTGGACAGACAGTGCTGTCACCACCTGTCGCCTACCTCATCAAACCATGGGATAGAGTCACATCCGGCAAGACTAATTAACCCAGACAGCACATCTATGTTAAAGAGCGATACTCTAATATCCCGCGCAGAGTCCCCACCCTCCAGATGGACAGACATCATACTAGAGCAAATGTAAGAATACTAGAATTGTTGTCGTGGCCTAGATGTGTTACCATGTCTAATCATGCAAGGCATAAAGTACGAATATAAACTAATCATAGCATACATGTCTGACACCATAGAATATAAACTATGCGAATATGTAAAACTAGAAGATAACTCTATTAAAGAATTCCGAATATTGCAAATGAGAGGAAGAGCAAAACTCATACCGAATACTCCTAGGCAACCTCAGAAACCCCAAGAAAAGCTAATTCACCTAAACTCCACGATACTAAAGACTAAGCAAGAGAGGAACTTGAGAGAGAGCTAAATTGAGGTGTGTCTTCATTAGTAGCACCCACTTCATATTTATAGGGCTGTCCAAGGGGGTACACGGCCGGCTTCTCAGCTGCATTCACCTGGAACCGACCTTGGGGAACAATGGGGAGTCGGCCTTCGTATGGTGACTTCCATGTGGGCCCTCAGGTTAGTGGTGCAAGGCTTGACACTGTCCTAAGTCGCTTGCATGCCCTAGTGGGCCCTTTGATGATCCATGTGAGGCTGAACAGAGTATTCTGATTGGTCGATAGCTTTTGCCTTGAATTTAAGGGTGTGTTTTCCCTCCATTTTCTGCCCAATTTCCTGCATTGCCCACGACGTTTCTGTAATACCTCAGGTGTTTAAATTATGAAATAAGCCTCATTAGCTTAACACGATGCATAAATAACTAAGAAAAGTTTAAAAGAAATAAATTATAAATTGGTTTTGCTTTGAATTGAAAATAGATGTGTATATGTGCATAAGTACATGTACGTTAATCAAATAAATTAAATAACTTTCACATCGATGCAAACATGGCTACAAAATTGAGTAGGCACATCGTTATTGACAGGATAAACAAAAGTGTAGTTGAAGCCTAGGAGAGAAAACAAATTTTTGCCCAGGAAATGACGTGCCCTCTGAATCCTACTTTTTGAGTTTTTAAAATAAATTCTAAACTAGAACTTGAATGAACTTTGGCCTGAAACAAAACTTGTGTAACTTTTCATTTTGAACAACTTTCATGTTCGAAGATTTTTGAGTTGCAACACAAAAATTTGAGAAACACTTGAATTTGCAAACCAGCCCCTGCCTTTTCTTCTATTTCCACTTCCAGTCCCTCCCCTCTCATCTGCTTCGCGCGACGCCCGCCGCCAGTCACCGCCGGCCACCTGGCCGGCGATGCCTGCCACCCACGTCGCTATAAGCCAATGGCCGGCTAGCCCCGCCCGACCAGCTGCGCTGCCCCCCCCCCCCCCACACGCCGCGTCCCTGCCCAGCCTGTGTGCGCCACGCGCGCGCCGCCGTTGCCGCCTCTGCTCGCCGCCGCCGCGCCCAATGGACAAGCCACGCCGTGCCCGAGCCTAAGCCGCGTCCCGCAAGTCGCAGCACTCGCCGCCCGGCAAGCCAGCTGCTCGCCCAACCGCGTGCCGCGTGATCCTCCGCTCCCCACGCCAAATCCCCGGCGCCCAATCCTTTGGCCGCGCCCGCCGAACGCCGCGCCGAGCCTCTGGCCGCCGCCCCAACACCCAGTGGCACACCCCCGTCGTGCCGCCCACGCCCGAGCCTCGCAGTCCAGCCCCGCCCCTCCTCCTGCCTCTCTGCTGCCTACAAAAGGCCGCACTGAGCCTCCTCGCGCGCCCAGACACCAGAACGCCGCCGCCGCCACCATTACCGCCGTCGTGCCCGCTCACCGTGGAGCTCACCCCTCCGGTCATCCACCGCCCAAGCTGAGCCCCCAACCACCACCACAGCATCCCACTGACGCTCACTGCCCTGCCCATCGTCGCCCAGAACCGCCGGCGCTCGTTGCCAGCGCTGCCTCCACCGCCGCCACCCCTGACCGCCGTGGACACCCCACCCCCGGCACTCCTCCGCCCGAACCAAGGCTCCGAACAGAACTACATCAACCCACCGGAGCTTCCCGACCCGCCAGCGCTGCCCCAACCCCGCTGGAGCACCGTCGCCGATGCTCCGCACTGCCGCCGCCCCCTGTTCCACGCCGACGAGCTCTTTCCGGCCACCCCGAACCCCGACCAAGGTGACCCCAAGGTAGCTCTCACGTCCCTGGATCTCCCCGACCCTTTTCCCCTCGCCGCCGACGAGCCCCCTCGCCGGAATTTGGCCGGCCGCCGTGCCAGCGCCGATCAGGGACCCAATTGCAACAATTGAAATCTTTAAAAGGGTCTGCACGCAAGTTTCCAGGGGCATAACTGTAAACCTGTGTTTAAACTTGGAATTCAAAAACAGCGAACTTGTAAAATTTATATAAAATCGTAGAAAAATCGGAAAAATACAAACTCAGCTGTTCTTGAATTGTTAGAAGAAAATCTACAACTTTTGTTACATGATTTTCTTCATTTTCTTGATAAATCTTGCTCTAAATTAAATGGAAAGTTTAATGGACTTTAATTGTACCCACTGTTGTAGACCAGTTCTGAATCTGATTTTTGGAAAGTAAATTGATTGCTTGATGTGTAGTCCATTGGGAAAAGTTTAGGACCAAAACCCACTTGTAGCTAAACTTTTTGTTAAACTTTATTTATGCCATGAAATAATAAAACTAATTTGTAACTGTTGTTATATTGTGATTCATGTTGTGGAACTTTTCCAGAGCTGTTATAGTGATGCCTAAATACCACAGAAAAAGTTTAGAATCTTTTTCCTTTCTGTAACCTATTTATATAATTTTGTGGTGGGAAAAATGCACTAAATAACAATAATTAGTTTCTTTGCTTGGAAAATGTTCAAATTTTTACTGTGGGACTCTTCAGAGTAGCTCTTGTTGTATAAAAAGTTTAATACTCAGAAACCCTGTAAAACATCCTGTAGAAATTAATCCTTAAAGAAATAGGTGTATATTGTCCTATTTATTATGCTCTGTATCATGCACAATAAAATCTGAAAAATTTACAGTAATACATATATGGATAAATTAACATCCTGTAAATGTTTTAGCATCAAAACATGCATGGTTTGTCTTGTATAAAAATAACTAGGTTCTAGTAGTGGCTGTGTAGTGCATTTTTCAAAATTAATCTGCTGCACAGAAATTTCTAAAATTTTTACAGTGCTGTTGTCTTTGCATAATGTACTCTAAATTAAATTTTCATCACTAGAAGTTACCAAATCTATGTTTTGTGGACTGCAACTTTATCGTGAAGAAAATAAATATCATGTATCATCACTACAAGTTACACTGTGCATTCATATAGAATCGACTACTCTCGCCGATGGAACGTACGAGCTGGTGCCCTCGTCCGAGAGTGAGCAGCGTGAAGCTCAAGTGAATCTAACTGAAGCTTTCAAAGACCCGAACCCGAGTTCGGACGAGCCCCAAACTAACTTTACCCGAGAAGGCAAGCCACGGAGCATGAACCCAATTTTTTTAAACTTATGCAACTTATTACTCTATTTTACTTGTGCATTAAGTTTATAGGAATTGAATGAAAACTTAGTTGCATGATCCTAGGTACCCATGCTCTGAACACTAGATGTAAGGTTCGATAGAATGTCATACTAGTAGGACTCCGGTAAAAGTCGAGTGATTTCCTGTCACTCGCGAGAATATAAGAGTTGAATGTTTACTATATGCTGCAATCATAAGGTCGACGGACGGGGCTATGGTATGATGTTTATATTGATGATTGAGGCCCCGTCTGTTTAGTGAAAAATGTTAAGGCCGCAGTGTGTGGTAGTGGTGGTTAAGTCTTTGAACGTACTAACCACATGCCGAGAATATGGTAATCGGTAAGCTTAAGTACCGGATTGAACCGAGGCCGGAATATACTCCCCACCTTCTTGAATTCGTTCACATCTAGCTAATGGCGGGTGCATGTGCTGCCATGGCCCGGCCGGGTCCGTGGTCCATGGGGACGTGTAGTCGAGGGCGGTGGGCCTATTCCGTGAAGCGTGAATTGAAGGGAAAAGTTGCACGTGTGACTCTGGGAGTAACCACGTGACGTTTGTTTAGGTTTCCCTTGCAAGGTTAAGAAATTCGATTCGAATTGTCCGTTTCTCGCGTTATTGAGACTGCTTGACCCTTTTACCACATCGAGTAAGAAGAGGAACAATGATGATGATTAATCTTGTTGGATGCAAATTAATTCTTCCACCATGTATTATATTGGTTAGTTGCTTACCTAGAATGGTTAAAGAAAACTAGAACTTGGAGCTAAAATTTGAAAGTAAGGATCTACTCGTATATGCTTTTCGGCAAAACAAACCCTCAATCCAAAAGCCTTGCATGTCTAGGAGTCGGCTAAGTATATTTCACTAGTCGGGTAAGCCTTGCTGAGTATTAGTATACTCAGCCTTGCTTGTGGCTTGTTTTCAGGTGAGAGTTTTCAGGATATGATCGCTAGTTTGACTTGGTCGTCTACCCTTCCTCCTGGTTGATCGATGGAATGGGATGCGCCCCCGGCCAACGATGATAATGCCGAGTGATGTCTCGTACAGGCTTCATCGAGACATCATGTATCGTCGAGTAGTTATCGTTATTTTTCCGCTGCATTGAACTCTGAAGAACTCAATTACTTTGAACTCTGAATTACTTGTTTTACGAATTCGAGCTCAGTTGTAATAATAATTTATGATGAACCTGTGATGTAAAATTTGTGGAATGTTGTGTCCTCTGGGCTTACCTTCGTGTGAGTACATGTATGTGTAGTTTCGATCGGCAAAAACCGTGGTTGTATCGGGAGGTTACCCGACAGACCAATGGATTATTCCGTTTGAAGTGCGAATTAGCCCTGATTGCCCGCGTGGTGATGATTAGCGCGCTTGAGCCGGATTAATTCAGGTGGTTCTGCCACAGTTTCTTGGTGCCACTGCCATGGACTAACAATCTTGGTAATGACGTTAAGAAATGCCAACAAACTACGTAGTGTGCTTATTTGAATGAATCATTGTCTATATAGACAATTGCTTTCTTTCCTAGTGTGCCCTTTCCACGTAGTCTCCCCTCAATCTGCGATTCAGGAACCCCAATCGGTTTAAGGTCATCAATAAAGTCAATACAAAATTCAATGACCTCCTTTATTCCATAGCCCTTGGAGATGCTTCCTTCTCGATGAGCATGGTTACGAAAATATTTCTTTAGTGCCGCTATGAACCTATCAAAAGGGAGCACATTGTGTAGGAATACAGGACCGGTAATATTAATCTCTTTGTCAAGGTTTTGTTATAATGTTGAAGAATGATAGTGGAAATACCAACTCAAAGCCAACAAGACATTGCACCACATTGTTTTGTAGCTTTATTAGATTGTTTGGAACAATTACCTTCTGAGAAATTGCGTTGAAGAATGCACATAGCATTACGATGGTGAATCAGACATTCCTAGGTAGAATCCCCCTTAACACAACCGGAAGAAGCTGTGTCATATGCAGGTGGCAGTCATGAGACTTGGCATATTTATGATTCCTTTTATATTCGAGAAGTAGCTAGATGGGACCTTGATACTGTACAAGAATTCTACTTTCCTTCTCTTCTTTGCTAAGACTAGAACTTGTAGGGACTTAAGTATTATCGTCCATTATCTTTTTTTTCAAGATGTAGGCCATCTCATTCCTCCATACGTTGGAATTCTTGTCGTGATTCTAGCATATCTTTTATCTTCCATACGTATCTAGGAATCCTAGCTGGTTGATGCAAATATTTTTAGTGAGGTGGGTCATGTCAATTTCCTTGCGGACCTCTAAGACTTCCCAATATGGTAGCTCCCAAAATATAGACTTCTTCTTCCACATGGGTGTCATTCCACTTTCGCTCGGAACAGGTTTGCTACCAGGTACCTTTCCAAATACTACTTTTAGATCCTTTACCATATCAAAGATGTGCTTACCACTATGGTGCATCAGCTTAGTATGGTGGTCTGCCTACCATTAGAAATGGTTGCCTTTCTTCGTTCTGGATGAAATCAATGATGACCCATGTGTACAACCTTTGTGTAGTGATTCAAGTATATGCTCTCAGTTTTAACTAAGCAGTGCGTGAGTTAATGCAGGACCTATATCCCTTATTTGTTTGTCCTGACAGATTACTATGAACAGACTAGTCATTGATGGTTATTAATAATTAACAATGCTCATAGGTTAAATTCCTCCTGTTGGTAATCATCTCACATACATACACCTTCTTTGTGCTACAACATGAAAAGTTCTTCAGCCAAGGGCCTTAGGTTCATATCTATGTCATTACCAGGTTGCTTTAGGCCATGGTAAAGCGCCGACATCATAATAAATTTCAGCTTCAAGCAGAGCCATGGAGGAAGATTATACATACATAGAGTCGCTGGCCATGTGCTACAGCTACTGCTCATTTCACCGAAAGGATTCATTCCATTCCATACTCAAACCAAACCTTATGTTCCTTGCACTCTTTGCAAAGTCTTCATAAGTTCTATCTATTTTTCTCCACTAGGAGCCATCAGTTAGGTGTCTCAACATCACGTCTTGCTTGCGTTCTTCCTTGTACCATCGCATCAACTTAGCATGCGCTTTGTTTCTAAATAGATGCTTCAAACATTGTATTATAAGAGAATACTACATCACCCTGGTGGGAACTCTCTTCCTAGGATGGTCCCCCTTGACATCTCCAGGGTCATCTCTCCTGATCTTATACCGCAATGCACCACATACCAGACATGCACCCAAATTCTCGTACTCATCACTGAAGTAGAGAATGTAGTCATTAGGATATGCATATACCTTCAGTACCTCCAATCCTAGAAGGAAAACAAGTTGTTTAGCTTCGTATGTTGGGGTAGGAAATTCATTATCCTTACAAAGCATATTTTTTTAACTTTTAGTAATTCATCAAATCCCTTGTAAGGTACTCCATTTGTTGCCTTGCATTGCAGGAAATTCAGTGGGGTGCTAAGCTTCTTCAATCCATCTTTGCGGCCTAGTGTCACACCCTAAAATTAATGGATTTTAGGATGTGATTAAAATAATAATAATAATAATAAAGCAATGATTTTCTCATAATTATATAAAAATTTCAACATTTATTTTCCTTATAGAAAATTTAGTATAGGAAAAATAAATAATTGTCTTTCTGAATTAAATAAAAATGGTTTTATGTATGTTGCATTCATGTCGCTGCATTGGTTTTTGTTTGTTTGCGTGTTTGAGTTTGCAAAATAAAAATACCCAAAAACTACCCTAAAATCTTTTTTCTCTCTTTCCTATCTCTTTTGGCCCACCCCATCTTTCTCTCTCTCTTTCCCTTCTTCCAGCCCGGCTCAAAACCTCTCCTCGCTTTCTTTTCTCTCCCCACGGCCCAAACAGCCCAGCCAGCCCAAACCTCCCTCTCTTCTCCTTTTCTTTTTCTTTCCCCGTGGCCCAACTCAGCCCGACTCGACCCACCTCCCCTTCTCCCTCTCTTTTCCTTCACTCGCTCGGCCCAAACCGCACACCGGCCATGTTTCCTCCACAGCCCGATCCGCCTTCCCCCTCCTCCCTCCTGCCGCTGACGGACGGGACCCACCGTCAGCACCATCTTCTTCCTTCCGCTCCCACTTTCCTTCTTGCATCGCCGGCACTTTCCTTCCTCCCCCCCCCCCTCGCCGCGAGTCCTACCCGCGCCCGCCCCACCTTCCTTTCTTCTTCCTCCCGCTCCTCTCTCTTTCCTTTCCGCCGCAACAATAGACGCGCCGCGCCGTCACCCGTCGTTCGTGCCCCCTCCCCTTTCCTTTTCTTCTTCACCCCGAATCCTGTTCGCCCCCACGCCATCACCTGCGTCTCCTCCTTCCTTCCCCGTGACGCTGGCCTGCCATAATGTCGTGGCACGCGCTTCCCCGGGCGACCCGCCCCTTTCCTTCGCAGGCGACCGCAGCAATACCGCCGCGTCAATCCCGGCCTCCGCGTGAGCCGTCGCCTTCCTTTCCCCGGCCGCTTCTCCTCCTTCCCTCGCTCTATAAAACCCGAGCCCGAGCGCCAGCGCTCCCCTTCCACTCCGATTTCACCGCACGTTCGACTACCCCACCGCTTTGTGCCGCTATTTTTCCCGAGCTCGAGCTCGCTGACGCCGCCACGCCATTAACCCGCCTACACGCCGCCTCTTCGTCAACGCTGACCTTGCCAGAGCTCCACCTGGGACCCCGCACCATAACCGGCCTCGTCTTCCCCTCCGCGTAGACGCACCACGCCTGCCATCCCTCGCCGGTGTGAACGCCGCCGCCCCGAACCGCCCATGCCGCACCTTGTCGTTGACCCGCCGTCCCGCTGCTTCTCCGCCGCCTTCAACTCTCATAAACGTTCCACGAGGTGGTGGGTACCACGCCGCTCCCGTTTTCCACCTCCCTCTCGCTCTCTTGCCCCGGCAATTGCTCGCCGGAGCTCTGTCTCCGCTCGCCGCCGTGGTGAGCATGCTTCCGGCCGCCACACAGCCGTCCCGGGCCCCTAGGAGAGTTCCCCGTCGCCCACTCTCTCTCCACGGCTCTTTTCCGTGCCAATCCGTGCCCCGAAGCACCGATTCCGGTGTACACCGGCGAGGCACCGCCGCGCTTGCTCGCCGCCAGCGATTGCTGCCGCCCAGCTTACACCGATTCGCCCGACCCTTTACCCCACCGATTCGCCCGACCCCTTACTCTGCCAAGTCGTCTCGACTCGAGTCGACCCTCGTCCCGCCGCCCGATCTAGATCTAACGGCCAGAACAGATCCAAGCCGCGTCCGATTCGCCCGACCCTTACCCTGCCGTCGGATCGTGATCCAATGGACCAGATCCGCCCGACTGAGCCAAACCTAGCCGACCCCGGAACTTTTGCAGAAAAGCCCCTAGACTTTCCAGAAATCAACCCGCAGTCCAGATCAATAGAAAAATAATTAGAGTTGAGCCCTTTCTTTTTCTGTCCTGACCCCTGACCTTTGTAAAATTAATACCCGCCGTCCAGGATCTCCAGTTTTGCACCCAGACCCTCTGTTTAAGGTTTAATTATGTTTTAGCCCCTGATTTCTTCAATTTAGCCCCTGGAAGTTCAGTTTCTTCGTAGATAAATCCCTGAAGCCTTGCTTTAGCCCTATCTTCATCATTTTAAATTCGTTTCAACTTGTTCTTGTTGCGTTAAGTCTTATAAAACCCTAAGCTACCGTTTAGTCGTGTCGTTGTGCCTTAGTTCCTGTTTTTAAATTGAAAATAGATTTAAATTGATTAATGTTCTCTCACCTAGTTTTTTTCTAATTAAAATCCACCTAGGTCTTTACCTCCGATTTTTCATAACTAATGTTAATTTGATTAATACCAACTCAAATGTGTTCTAAATATAATTTGTTTAGTTGAACACTGAATATAAAGTTATGCATTTAGATGCTCTCACAAGTTTTCTTTCTAATTAATTGTTAATTAGTGTAATTTGTACATAGACAATCATAAATAAATTATGACTAAGTTCTACTCCGCTTTTGTAAATAAAAATATAATATAAGTTAATTATAATCAGGGATATTCTATCTTGAATATCTTTTACATTTGTTTTCCAGTTAAAATAAATAAAACTTATAGTTCTTTTATTTCTTTTATAATACCAATTTTCCGATAGTTGTGTCTTTTCAACCCTAGCTCCGTTTTCCGTGTTTCTTGTGCTCTTGTAATCATAGCAGCGAGCCTTATCCTTTAGCACGCTCTTTTAAAAGCTTTTGTTTTGTGATTGGTGTATTGTTCTTAGCTGTACTTGTTTGTTGTTTTGTATGTTTGTGCTCGATGTTTGCTTCGAATAGAATGATCGCTGTTGAAGCTTGAAGATCAAGTTTTGCAAGTGAGCAAGAACTAAAAAGTAGTAAGAGTAGCTTTTCGTTGGAAAAAGGCAAGTGACCCTAACCATCCTTCTATCTATGCTTATTTACAATAATACCATGTATTAATTGGAACGTGGAGAACCACCCAGGAAAACAGTACAACCACGAGGACTATATGGCTCTGGTCTTGGCTAAATAATTAGAGACTCTAGTTTGAAGCGGTCTTACCGAAAGGGCAAGGAGGGGGTCGGTGATAGGGGTCATAGCCCGGTCCTCTTGGGGTAGCAGCCGTCGCTAAGGTGCTGACCATTAGGGAGGTTTATGGACCACACTGCTACCGAAACTCTAGCGGACTACTTCTTATTAGGCCTCGTAGCGTCCCTATCCAATCACACCTCGGAAGTGTGGTATTGTGCCTATCTAGCACAGCATGGTTGGGTCCAAGGTTCTTTTGAACTTTTACGCGACTTGTGGTGAAAGTGTACAACCTCTACAGAGTGTCTAAAACTGATATATTAGCCGTGCTCACGGTCAAGAGCGGCCTGGACCCTCACATGATTAATAAACTTAAAGATGGATTTAAATTGTTACTCTGGTTATATCTTATGGCCTTGCTGAGTACTAACCATAAGTGTACTCACCCTTGCTAACTGCTGCTCAGAAGAAAAAGGTGTGAAGCCTACTAAAGATGATGAAGAGTTCTAGTCGTACGCAACCCCCAGTCGTTTGCCTGTGAAGTTTGGAGCCTTCGTTTCCATGATAAGCGCATATCTCTGATAGTCTTGTAAGTCCATATTTATGTTTCTTTACGTGATACTATTGTTGTTATTCACTGATGATGTCACTATATGTATGGAACTTGATCCTGGCATACATATAGTTATGCATTCGGTTTTGTCCTTAAACCGGGTGTGACACCTAGGTACAACAATTTGCGGTGGTCCTCTCAAATTTGCTGGAACTTTATTAACGCTCGTTATGGACCAATTTCGACTGTCAGTTTGCCCAGAAAATTGGGAGAACTAACATTTCTTGCATGCATATTTGTCCAAAATAATGTGAATTTAGAATGTACCTTGGAAAATATAGCTATGCAGGAATTTGGTCTAAAATGGACGGAAAACGCACCTTTAAATCCAAGGCACAAAACACCGACCAATCATAAGCAAGCACAAAGATTGAAGGACCCACATGACAGCCTAAACACACTCTCAATCCAAGGCAACACCTCTCCGACCAATGAGACTGTGTCGTTCAGGCTCCCATGGATCAAAGGGCCCACCAGAGCATGCAACCGACGTATGACTGCACCAAGTCATCTAAGGGCCCACCTGCCAGCCATCCTGCCAAAGGTGGTGGCTAAAGGCGGAGCCCCTAGTTCGGCAGAACTGGAGGTGGGCCCTCTCGCCTCCACCTTCCATGTGGCGGTCTCTGGTTCTCTCCTAAAGTCGGTTCTCAAAGGCTCCACCTATTTGCCCAGCGAAAACCCCCATGTCCACACCTATAAATATTAAAAGGAGGGGGTAAGAATGAGGACACACCATCACACACTCCTCTCTTTTGCTCTCACTTTCATAACTGAGCTTTAGGCTCATTCCAGAGGCTTATTGCTGCCTAGTAGTGCTTAGAAAATAGGAAGAGAGTGAGGGGAAGTCGTGGAGGTGCCGGGTTTGTCGGCCCTCAGCGCTTTTCTCTAACTTGTACCTCAATGGATGCTTATCAATCATTGTAAGTATTCCTGATTCCCTTTGTGCTTTACCCTCTTATTTAAGAGTAGATCTAGCTCCCCTAGTTGATTACGTGATCAATAGTTCACTAGTGTAGTGGATGCTCAAGAGTAAGATCGACTCTAGAGTTAGTAAAAGATGATATAGACGTGGTGTCTAGACTAGACTTTTACCTGTTGGTTGTGGTATATCCTA
The DNA here is from genome assembly GCA_032594955.1 of Panicum miliaceum. Classification (NCBI taxonomy): domain Eukaryota; kingdom Viridiplantae; phylum Streptophyta; class Magnoliopsida; order Poales; family Poaceae; genus Panicum; species Panicum miliaceum. The sequence goes on from CM064062.1 coordinate 24,203,818, forward strand.
TGGTTTGATGAGGTAGGCGCCAGATGGTGATAGCGCTATCCGTCCAGTGTAACCCTCCCCGTTCGGATCCCAGTGCCGTATTGCTGGAGCTGACCAGCTTTTATCCAGGCAGAAGCAAGTAGTCCGAAGTAAACAATTAGGATAGTTCTACCTTACCTTAGATTCTAACCTTAGAAATCCAGTTTACCCCTTACCTCTTCCATAGTGTGGTGTCCTTGGATGATCTTAAACCTTAGATAATATACTCACATTCTTTTGTGGATACATACCCTTGAATACTCCTAGGTGAAAGCTATAACGATATCTGTACGCTTGCAGATTTATCTGTGATACTAACAAATGCCAACAAACTTCATTCTCTCCTTTTCACTTTCAAAATCTTCCTACGCATCGCGCAATGCCTTACCAAGATCATTAGTGGGTTCATCTCCTGCCTCATCCATTGAAGTATCATCAGCAAAGGAAAGTTGTCGCCGCACTCTTCTTCATGATCTTCCATTATAACCCCTTTTTCTTCGTGATTGGTCCAACAAATATAATTGAACATGAAATCATTAGCAAAAATATGGTTATGAAGGGTCATTGGAGAAGAGTAATCTTTCTTGTTCTTGCAGGGGACGCATAGGCAACACATGAAACCATTCCACTTGTTTGCCTCGGCCATATCCAAAAATAATGCAGGCTATCAATGAACTTCTTTGAACGTCGGTCAGCATTGTACATCCATTGCCAGTCCATCTGCATTGTATTATATAAATTATTATTAACTATAGACTTATGCATTAACTAGATTATCCAAAATTGCTCTCATTTCTCTCCCTTCTCTAATTTATCTACAATTTATCTATGCGTGATACTATTTAAAATATTAGTTATGCATTATCTCTCTATGCATGAAATATTACTCTAAACTATCACAAAATTTATAATATCACTCTATGTAGGAAATATTACTCTAAAATTTATCTCTCAATGCATGCAACATCCAAGCAACTATAAAAAAATTATAGCTCACATCATGTATAAATGAAAAGGTTGCTCATTCTCTCATTTCTATCTAAATGTAACAAGATAGATTTCTCCATCTTTAAAAAATTCAAGAAACACACCATCCTAATTATCTATGCATGATAGTATTTCCAATTTTATTTATGCATTATTTCTCTATGCAAGAAAAAAACACTAATGTCTAAATTAATTTCTATTTCCAATTTTATTTATGCATTATTTCTGTATGCAAGAAAAAATCACTAATGTCTAAATTAAGTTCTATATAATCATTTTCATCAGCTTCCTCAACTAAGAACAATCTATGCATGCAACATATGAAACTTCTTCATTCTACCTCATATGGTGTAAAAATAAAAAAGTTCATCATTCTCTCCAATTCTAAAACTCAAATTGCTCAATTTCTAAAGCAACAAACGAGCAATACTAACTAAGAAAGGTAAGAGATGAAGTTGCTTACCTTCAGAATTACTTGGGTAAGTGAAATCTCAAAAAACATGATAAAAAAGGCATGAACTCCCCTAGCTAGCCATCGCCATGAACACATAGTAGCTTTTTGTGTTCATGGCACATCTAGACAGGGGAGGGAGACGTGTTTTTCTAGGCTATCTATTTAGTCCCGGTTTGAGATCAAACTGGGCACTATTAGAAAACATGCCAAAGATCCTCCCAAAAAGTACCGGGAGGAAGATGACCCGGTACTAATTCTAGCATTAGTACCGGGTCATCTTCCTCCCGGTACTTTTGAGGTGGATGAAAAAGGTCCTGGACCTTTAGGTATCGGGAGGTTGTCTAGCCTTAGGTACCGGTTGGTGTTACCACCCAGTACCTAAGGGTCCTCCACGGGTCACTTCAAAAGAGAAGCATCTCCCTCCCAATCGCAACTGCTGTGTAGTGAGATGGTAAGATAGGTACGCGTAAGGCAATGAAACGAACCGGGTTTTCGGATCGAGAACCCAACTTCCTGTATCCTTGTGATGGTCCCTGGATCAGTAGCTATCACATACAGAACTCATTTCAATTACATATCACAATCATACAACTTGATAAATCATTACATGGGTGTATTTATTACATAATCCGGATGATTGTAATATGAGTTTTTCGGTACAAGCCCCTTGGGCTAAAAGGGAAATCAAATAGAAAATGGAAGCAATAGCTAAACTTCTAGGTTGTCCTCCATCTTGAGAGAAACTCTTCTCCATAGGCAGACTCAACGTAGCATGGGCCATCCTTAGTCCATCCTTCATTGGTGGGGGTTGTTCTTCAGGTCGTATCCTGCATCTACCAACTATCCCCAAGGAGTGGGATAGGTTCACGTCACCATCCGTATGCAAGCTTTAAAGGTAGCCAAAGGATAAAGCTGGAGTTTTCCTACGCAAGCAGCAAGCAAGTTTATATAATTCATCCAAACACCTCAACACGGGCCATCCTGGCATCCCAGGCTTCCGGGGTACTCACACCTTCCATAACCACCAAGTCGGTGCGAGATCTCCCTCTCCTCGCACCTCAACTGCCCCAGGTAGGCATATCATGACTAGAGGGAGGTAGAAATCAAGTAACACTAATCTATGAAAGTGAAGCCGGATCAACAATTGTACATGACCGAGTACGCGGCTATACATATAGTTGTCACCCTGCAGGGGTTGTACACCTGGACCCACTTGGATCGCAGCCAGCGGGGGATCAGCCCGCAAACACCGGTCTACTATCATGAAACTAGCTGCTACAACCACCATCCTGCTTTCCCGGGTTTGGGATGCATCCTCCCGCAAGAGGTTGGCCCGGAACTATGATGCCTACTACACCTGGACCATGCAAGATCCTTCCATTCGGGGAATGTGAGGTCAACACCTCCTCCCCTTACACTGATGTGGTATCCTCCTACAAGAGTGGTGTCGTGCGTCATTAGCTCGGACTGGATCTGTCCTCATACCAGATAAGTGGTGTGCACATTTGACATAGTTCCTTCTCCAGGTCCACTGACTCGGGCCTTAAGCGCCGAGGCGAGTATCTTCCATGAAATACGTATCCGACGCTACGGTCCGTCAACGGCACCCATTATAGGTATGGCCCACCATCTCTTTCACTAACGTCCTCCAAGGACATGTGCCCGCAATCGGTACACCGTAGAATGTGCCCAACACACACCCCAAGCCCTTGATCCAAAGACCAAGTTAAGTTCACTCGCCTCTGCTAGATTCCTACTCACCAGCTCCTCAAAAGTGTATCTCCACTCACGCCAAGACTATATCACCACATCCCACACATACACATGCAACAATAGCCAAAGCATCTTTCATATCATTCAAGGAAAACATGGGAGTACAAAGAATCTAGGTGTAAAGTAGGCTATGCAGGTCTATCTCAAGGTAACACATCCAGGAGCAATAGCATATCTAGCATCAAATGCCTAATAGGTAGTCAAATCGTTGATGGGCGTGAACCTGATGGTTCTTCGTAGTTCTTCTAAGTCTTCTGGGTTTGGAAAGTCCTACTAGCTTCAGGTCATCTGAGCAGTCTTCCTGACCCTCCTGGTCTTCTGGTACGTCAGTCAACTCCTCCTGGTCGGGGCCTAATCATAAACACGTATAAACATAGGGACTAAAGTGAAAAAGTGCATAAAGCTGTTCAATTGAGACACAAATCACAACAAAACCTACTCTAACGGGTAGATCATGATTTTAGAAGAATTATGAAGCTAGTTTCACAATTTTTGAAGGTCCACATAATTAATTATGAATTTTTTTATTTTAAATCATTTTTTGAAGTTATTAAATGATTAAATAAAAAGGAAAAACACACATAGGTGACATGTGGTAGCACCCGAGCATGACACGTGTCAGTATGACATCACCAGGGGTCAGGTCAGTAGTTGGCCTTGCTGACGTCAGCGTTGACCGGTCAACACTGACTGGGTCAACGGTTAGGGGTCAAGGTGGGTCCTACAAGTCAGTGGGGGCCACTGGTCAGCCTCAGCCTGAGGCTGACAGGTCGGGCCCGCGTGTCAGGCCGAAAAACAAAAACAAAAACAAAAACAAAAACAGGTGAAGGTTTAATCGGCCTGAAATGAAATGGGCTAGCTCAGCAGCCCAACTAGCTTGGCTCAGCTATCGCGGGCTGGCTAACATCGTAGGTTGGGTGACAGGCTATTTCGGCTCGTGGCTTGATGGCCAGCTCGGCTCGTATAGAGAAGGTCATCTTGGCAGGCTGGCTCCACGGCTTCACGGGCTTGGGCCGCCTCTTCCCTCTCTCTCTCTGATAGTTTTGACACCAATTTTTGCACAACTGGTTAAAACCAGGGTCAGAGGTTCCGAATTGATCAAAAGGCCTGGAACCGGCATGAAGGGTTGATCGTTAAGAAGAAAGCCGATGGTTGGAATGATTGCCAATAAGAAAGGAGACTGGTGCCTGCAGGAAGAGCGTCCTAGCTGATGGGCCAAAGATGGGCCAACGCTGGTTTGAGAGCAAGGAATGCAATATATTGGGCCTTTGGGGCTAGAAGAAGGGCGTTGCAGCCGACGAGGCTATGGAAAGAGCTGACAAAGCTACGTCAGCAAGTTAGCTTTTAGATTTTTGTTTAGGAAAGTTTATTTCTTTGTCATCAAGTAATTTGTGAGTCGTAATCGACTAGGGTTTGTAGCTTAGGCTATTAAATAGCTGCCCTCGGGCATGTATCAAGGACATCTAATGATCAATACACAAACCTTTTTTTCCTTTTTTCTATTTTCGGCGGCTTCACCTTAGTTGCAGTAGATTTTTTCTTTTACGAGTTCTTTCCTGCACGTGGGGCTGCATCGACTTCGATCTTCGGCTTGGTGGTAAGTTCCATGTCGAACAAGGTAGATAGGCTCAAGGTTGACGGCGCATCGCTTCTTCCTCTACCCTGTATTAGTTCAAGTTATCGAGCAGATTGGACTTCGGTCAGGTCTGTTCACCAATTTATCTATATCAGCTTGTTCCTGTTAGATTAATCTGCTTAGTCTAGCTTGTTTCTTGCTGTTGTCATCAGTTATCAGTATTTGCTAGATTTGACAAGGTTAGATTCGTTTAATCTTGTTTTTATTTAGTTTTTACCATAATTTATCCAGCCTAGATCTAGATACCATCGGCCAACGCACATCTTGCCTGTCGCACGTCGTTAGGCCGATCGGGTTTGGATCTAGGCGTTGTCTACCGAGGTCTCGCTAACCCGTTTGGTGTTTCCTCATCTGCACAATCAGCCGGAGCTTAGGCCGATTGATCTAATGTTGTATCGGACTCTTTGCTGATGCTCTTGGCGGAACGATTCGGAACCTCTGCTGATACATTCCGGTAATTTAACGTTTCCCTGTCCCTTATCAATTGTAGGTCAAATTGAGTGGCACGTCTTGCACCAGCCGGAGGAGCGAAGCAAGAGGCTCCCGGGTGCTCGCGTGTGCCGGCGCTGAAGGCCGATCTACGGTTTTTTGCGTCAACAATAGTGGTCACCCATGCGTCAGTCCCTTCCTCCAGCTGATAGCTGGGACCCGAGTGGCAGCGGCTGCTCCTCTCCTCTCTTCCTTCTCTTTGGTCATTGATGGTGCTGGTCCACGTGTCAGTTCTCTCCCTTGCCTCTCTCTCTTACTAGCACGCAGGGCCCGCAGGTCAGTGGCACCCGCCCGTCCACTAACGGGTGGGGCCCGGTGGTCAGTGTCTGGCTCGGATCGGGTGTGGCCGGCTTGATCCGGTGCGGCGCGCAGATCTGTGGCCGTGCGTGTGCCTGTGTGTGTGGTCGGTAGTTGTGTGTGTTTCCCGCACAGTGTTCGGCTAAATGCCCAAATGGGCTGGCCACGTCATGTGCGCGACATCGCAGCACCGGCAGGTGGTGACCATGCACGACAGAGCCGTGGCGGGGTCACGGCGAGGCAGTGCATGCGTGCGCATGCGCGTGCAGGCACTCATCAGGGGCAAGAATGCAGCGGTGATGGTGAGGTAGTGTGGTGGCGCGGCAACGATCAAAGCAGAGTTTTTTCAGCTTTGGGTGTGCGCATGCGTAGGATCGTTCAATCTCGCATCCGGGGACAAAGTGCACACGTGCGCGAGCTCTTGGCTGCCCAAGGCTGCGGCATGGCCACGCAGCGCGTGCAGGAGTCTGGCTCACCAGGGCTGCAGCGGCTGCCGGAAGCTGAAGGCAAGGCAGCGGCGGTGTAGGCATCTTGTGGCAGGCGACGGTGAGGCTGCTGGTTCGACGGTGAGCGGCGATGGGTCCCTGCAGAAATGGGGACGGGAAACACCTAGGGCTCGCTAAAGAGGGTTCATCGGCGGGCGCTAGCAGCTCGAGAGGTGGGAGAAAGAGGCAGCCTCACCGTCGGGCTTGCGGGCGAACAGGCGACGCGGGGAGACGGCGGTGCAGTGGAGGCTCGGGGCAGCGTTGGCTTGGAGCAGGCCCTTCTCCTCCTCGCTCTTCCTCTTGTGTGTTGGCGGTGTTCAGCATCCGACGGATCTCGCCTTCCTTCTTCCCTCCTCCGCTTCTCCTCTTCTTCGCCCTCCCTCTCGTCTTGGTGGCGGCGGCAAGGGGAAAAGAGCCCCGGGGGTCTAGGGTTTCAAGGGCGGCGGCTGCGGTGTTTTATATGCGCGACGATGGGGTTTGAGGGCACGAACGAGGCGCGGACGCCGAGGGATGGCGCTGATGGGATGGCTGCGGCGCGGGGGACACGCGGCATGCATCGCGCGGCCAACGCCTAGGGTTTGCCGCCACGGGTGCTCAAAAGAGGGGTGCGCGAGTGGCGTGGCTGACGCAGGCGGCCGCTGCACGGCCATTCGGCGCTCCTATCGCGACGCGGGGGCAGAGTGGCGTGGGTGCGGCGCGGAGCAGAGGCGGCGTGGGAGCGGTGCTGGAGGAAGGGGAATGCTGACCTATGGGGTCGGGTGGTCAGCGGTGCACAGGCTGAGGGCCAGCGGCGGTGTGGAGCTGGGCTGCGCGGACGCGAGCGCATGCAGGTGGGGCAGCTAGGCTGGACTGCGCGGTGCTGGGCCAGTGTGGCATTGCTGGCAGGCCGAGCAGTCGCCCGCGAGGCTGGGCTGGCAGCAGGCCAGTGTGGGGTAGGCCAGAAAACCTAGCTGGGCTGCTGGCTATCGCGTGGGTTCGGCAGGCCTGCTAGCAGGCTAGGTTATCAGGCCAGGTTTGGGTTTTGTTTGGTCTAGGGCAAGTCTGGACCGGGTTGGACTGGGCTGTGATTAGTTTGGGGTCTATGTTGAGTTAGGGTTAGGGTTTACTAGGATTCGGGCCGGGTTAGGGTGTAGGTAGGGTCCACAAAGGTTAGTTAGTTAGGTTAACTTTTGAATTTAAATTGAAGGGCACACATCAATTTAAATTCCACTTAAGTTCAAACAAGTGAATTAAATTCCAAACCAATTATAATAAACAAGGTAGAACCAAAAACTCCAAATAAATTTCAAGTATTCACTCTATCGTTATTGTCCTCATATTTAAATAGATTTTATTTTCCTGGGATCTCTAAGGGAGATAAGCATTATCCTTAAATTATTCTAGCTATTTTCACTCTCACGTAAAAAGTTTTTGAAAATCCTCATTTTTGCACAAATATAACATTCCAAAAAAACCCAGATGTTACAGGCAAGATGTTACGGGTTCGAATCATGGCCACCGCACGCCCGCGTATTTTGCGTAAATAAATCGCGTGACTTGTGACTTGGAGCGTGTGCGTGTGCAGGCCTCTTCCCAGGTTTAGTATATCTTTTTTGGCGCAACACGCTTTGGTACCGGGTGGAAGTATCACCCGATACTAAAGAGGAGCCTTAGGTACCGGTTCTTTTACCCGGTGATAAAGATCGAGACTTTTAGTCTCGGGTTCGTAGTACCGGTTAGGAAACCGGTACCTAAGGCTCTCATTATCCGGTACTATAAGGCCTTTCTCTAGTAGTTGGGATTAAATATATTTAGTACTGATTGGTGGGTCCAACGGGGACTAATTGTGCCGCGCATTAGTAGTCCTGGTTGGAGCTACCAACGGGGATTAAATAGGGACTTTTAATCCCGGTTTGAAGCTCCAACTAGGACTCGAGTAGATAACTGCATCGATGCCAATTACTATTATGTACTCCCTCCTATCTAAATTATAAGTTATTTAAGCTTTTCTACGTACCTAGTTTTTGTTATATATTTAAAAAACTATATATCTAAAAAAGTCGAAACGATCTATAATTTGAGCCGCGGGGAAAATATTAATAGTTGACAAACCCATTTTTCCGAGACCACATAGGTTAAGTGTCTATGCATGTTGAAAAAGCCTGGCAGCAGAGGTAAACCATGTTACATGCATGCATGGGGAATTGCGGAGATGCCACTTCACTCTCCCTTATTGTGACAGAGTTCCATCCCAGTTTTACAGTCGCTTGTTCTCTAAATCTCTATCAGTGTTGGCGCAGCTTGTGGTGGGGGCGCACAGCGCGGCGGATGGGCGGATAGCACTCCTGCTTGCACTTGGCTTCCGTTTCCCAGCAGAACATCGGCATGTACGGGCTCGCGCAGCAGAAGTCGCAGCGTCCGTTGCACACGCCTTGTAGCAAACGGGTTGCGCCCTGGCTGACGACGGCCCTGTGCCAGCCGCCACGACGACCTCGCCGATCTCTCCGGCGAGATCTGTAGGCACTCCATCATCACCACCTATATCACGGAAAGGTTTGTTACGTCAGAACGCATCCGGCCGGAGGAAAACATCGCTCTTTGTCGTCGTCTTTGGTGCCTGTAATAGATTAGTGGCTACTTATTACATCGTGCGGAGATTGCGAAGCATCCGAGCAGGACGGCGATCAGGATCGCTACTGCCGCCGCCGCATTTCCGTCGGAACGGCCGCTGGCGCCGCCCTTCATTTTAGCTTGCTGTACTTTCTCGGTGGTTCGTTTAATTTCTATCGTGGCTGCGGCTGACACAATCACTGTGAGTGCGAGGGAGGAGAGATGACGGTGTGTAGTATATATAGATATAGACCATCAGTGTTGATTTATGCTACTCGCGGGGCACGGGGTACGGACTATTTTTGGAGTGATGAAATATTTGCCAGCCAAATTCTCCTATGCACCATTCACATCCTAAGATTTGATCTTGGTCTGTAGATATGGCCGCATCTCCTCAAATAATGAGCATTATACTATGAGATTTGTGGGTCCCACAAAGATGACCATGATAGGTATGTATAGAATTAATATTTCCAATAAAAAATATTTGACAATCTATCCTCACAAAACGTGGGAATTCCAGTGCATATCTAAATCAGATACTCATTCAATATTTTCCTACAGATGAAATCTATCAGCAATATTTTCTTAATTAATGTCTATACCAGGAGTCCAAGACGTACCAATTGTTTGAAAGATCTAATCTTGGTCAAAAATATAATAGAAACAACATCTGCATCTTGCAGGTGCATCTCTAGCGAAAGCAACATATATATTGAACAAGCTAAAAACATCCACGATCGAAAAGATACAAGTTTCAAAAAGATTACATATCTATACTTCGTGTTATAGTATAGTTAATTGAAAACAAAATGTGGTCAAAACTCGTTTAGTTTAACTTAATCAAATCTTGAGTATGTAATAGATGACATTATTTTCATATGAATTAAACAGCGCATATATATATATATATATATATGGTTTGTTTGATGAAGATCGATATATGGCTTTGGTACGATAAACACGAGGAGTTGTAAAACTATGGGGAGCTCTCTTTTGACATAAAAATTTCCCAGTCATATAAGCATAGAGAGCAAAGATTATTTCATCAAACCATATCTCACTTTTCAACAGCTTAACAATAATGGGATCCCTATGATATGATTCACAAGCTCAGGCTTAGCAAAGAATAAACTATATGCAAATCAATCAAACTTGAAGTATGTGATCAAAGAGCACCATTGAGTTTAATTTTAGTGACTGTAAAATGGGGATTTATTTTAACTCATAGATTAGGGAGACTGAGGGATAGACTGCACAAACATTCGCGATGGGGTCTAGGCCTTTTGCGTGCTGATTCTTTTGGTCCGTGCACATGTCTGTGGGCGATTCTCGAGTGTGCACGAGGATTATGAGCTTAGAAGATCTCCACCACACTTGATGAGGACATCACTCCTTTGGATAAAAACAACACTCCTCACATGGATATGCAAGGACCAATCACTAGAGCTCGTGCACGCCGTTTAAATCAAGAGGTGAGCTTGTTCATATGTACATTTAGTAATTATGAGAATAGTATGCTACCTAATGATGTTATTGTACTTAGAAATAATGGAGAGGACCAGGAAGTATTTGGAGGAGGACTTGGATGAGGAGAAGATCAGACGGGGCATCCATGTCAAGCCGGAGGCCCACAACATCCAGAGTTCGAGTCTGCCTCGAAGTCCAGGAGCAGCGAGCACTAAAACCGACGCCCAAGTCGCATACCGAGTCCAAATTCGACGTTCTACATATGTATGGAAAGCTAAGGACAGAATCTTTCCAATGCCACCTTTCGCGCGTCATTACCAGGGCCAAGTCAACGGGAATCAATGAAATAAGTGGACCTCTAGAATCTGTCAGGGTGCTGCGCCGCCGTCTTTTGGGCTGTTGGCCCGTGTATCGTGTTGGAGCCCATTAGGGGTGTGTCGAGGGTCCTTGCACGCCCCTAAACACTTTATAATCAGTAGAGTCACCCAACTTAGGGTTTGAGTTTTGCTTAGATTCAATCTGTCATAGAATAGTCGTCGTTCATCGGTTCGTGAGACCCCACTTCGTGAGCTTAATCTAATTTCAGCAATCTTGTTGTGTTCTTTCTTGTTCTTGCTTGTGTTCTTCGATTCGTAGGCAAGGATTAGCTTTCATGGTGAGGTCAACTGGGCAGCGCACGGTTGATAACCAAGACATGACGTGGTGCTTCGATTGCGGGCTCGGGTCTTGTTGATCAGAAGTCGGATCGCTTATGTCAGGTTGTCGACAAATCGATTCGGGCACCCTCGCATTTCCATCAACACTTGTGCTTGTGCTTGGTGCTTTATTCAAACAAAAGATGGAAACAAAAAAATGGCTCTATCGGTTTTAAGAACCAGGGAGTCCTAAACTTTATTAGAACTCAGATATTTTTGTTTATTTATTTTCATCATGAGACTTACTGAAACAAGATGTTGACGGTCTTTAAGTGCGAAATCCGACCATCAACTATGCTCACAAACAAAGGAAAACTATGCATCTTACTCACATAATTGTATCGCTAACCTAGCTCCATAGTTGTTTTGGCAAATTAACCATTTCAGGAATACAAGTCGGGAATAAGATGAAAACATGAAGAATACGCAGCAAACAATGCACAGAAGATCATCCGCTACAATACACTTACAAAGAGGGCCCACAAGTCAAAGCAAACGAGTGCGCCAAGGAAGCAATCACCTACAATCAACTTCTGGACCCACATGCCAGCCTAGCAGATGAAGGTGCACCTAGGAGGGGTGCAACCTGGGTTCGGCCGAACCCAAGGGTTGGCCGAACCTGGGTTGCATCCCGTCCGCGTGCCCTTCGACGTGGCGTCGCCCCTAAGCAACCTCAGCCCCGTGGCTAAGGTTTCCTTATGAAGAGATGGTGGGAACCGCTTTTGGAGACTATAAAAGGAGGCCCTCACCCCTACATTTCCATACACCACACAAGAAGAGCCTCTCTCCCTCTCCCACTCTTGAGACTTGTATTCCTTAGGGTAGTGGAGCTAGGCTAGTACTTTCTCTTGGCGAATTCAAGTCATCCTCAGGGTCGATGAGTAATCCCGGCCTTGGGTATGGCCTTATATTTTACTTGTCAGCATTCTATTCATGAAGAGTTTAGTCATGGTTGTTTTGCTATCTTGTTAACTTATCATGCCATGTCTTGCTTATTCACAAGTTATGCAACGTATATGCTTAGGCCAGATGATCTGGGTAAGGATATCGGTTTGTTGTGCTTTCGGGCTTGCCTTAGCATTTTACTTGTCCATCCGAAGGGTGGGAGACCCGGGGACGCTAGGGTAGTGACCTCGTACACGGGCGTGGTGCTCGGGTACGCGAGATCCTTTGGATACGACTGTGCTCCATGGTGTGATTGCGGTAGACGGCAGGTGGTGACAACTCTATCCGTCTGCTACAGCAGTATTGCTGTGGTTAGTGTATTCCCCGATGTTTGGGTACAATGTAGGAGTTCTAAAAGATGTAACGTCTCGGATGTACTTTGGGACGGGACATTCTCCATGATATCCCTATTTTCCTGGCACCTGCAGTTCTAATCATGTGCTTTGCCTAACCCTTGCTTATATGAATAGATGCTATTAGGACCCTGTTCTATGCTTATGCTCCCGCTAACCTGTAGGTTTATTCGTTATTCTTTATCATGAGATTGGCTTGAGTTTGTGTGTCATATTACCCTTAATCATATCTTTACCATGACTTACCCCTATTTGAGTTATAGCCTATAGTTATTCATATTGTCCTGAATATGTACAAAGTAAACTCTTTTGCCCATGCCATCCTACGGAAAAATATAAATAATGAAACCCGAATACTCTCCGGGTGAAATGCTACAACGGTATATCCGTGCGCTTGCAGATTCATTCTCTAACTGTTAAGACATACCATGAGGTGTTTCCTGGCGTTGTTGCTAGGGATGGGCCTAGCACCCCCGTTCCTAGTGACTGTGCTAAGAAATGCCAACACAAGGCTGAATTAAAATTGCATCAACATAAGAGAAAGAGGAAATACTTGTGACGGACCCTTGAAGGGTGATATGTACCTCCTTCGTATATTGCACAACATGAATCCAATGCCTTGGCTTACCTTTCCATTTGAATTGAACTAGAAAACTTACTCGTTCGAATTTAAAAAATTTCCAGCAGGGGTTAATCCATATATACAACCTAGATCTATAAAAGTATTAACTCTAAGGTTCATTAATCAAACTAGACACCATGTCAAATTTGATTAAAGTAGACTTTTTCAACCTAAGCACCATGCTTAATTCAAAAAGCCCGCAAATGTATTGTGCACCACACATTCAAACCAGAGCATACGAGAATAGATAAAGGAAGCATGAATACATGATCAAGTTATATTGAGACAGAGATAACATGAGTGTAAGAGTGGTGAACCTTGGGCTACCTCCCGGAAGGGCTTTGTTTAAGGTCAAAAGCAAGACATACTTGGAGATGCTTACCATGGTATTTTGATGAAGAACTCAGAATTACCATGGTAACTCCTCCCTTTTGTTTCTTTGTTTTTTTATGGGACAAGATGCAAGAACCAACACCATCTCCCAACCAAGATAACATTTGGCATGAAAGGACTTACTTGGAATCCTTACATACCTCCCCCACACTTGGAGGTTGCATTGCTGAGCAACTCAACTCAAGTGTGTGGAGTTCAAGCTTCCATTCATAATCATTCCCTCACTAATAATTACCATGGTATTGTAGTCAGTGTGGCTCTCATGTTTTTAGGCGTCAGATGTCCTTTGTTCTTTCTAATCACCACCTGAAATGGTTAGTGACCAAAAAGACTCGAAGGAGAGTGTTATCCTAGAGACATGATCTTGACTTTTATTCGAAAGGCAAAATGATAATCCGGGCTATCTCCCAGCAGCGTTTTGTTTATGGTCACAAGCTCGACCATGGGAATATCCTCTTGCAGCTGTCATTGGTGATGTGTTCCCCTCTCACCACCAATTGTTGATGTATTATCGAAGCTTTAGCTGCAAGGTTAGTGTCACAGTGCATCCTACGAAATTTGCAATACTTATGATAAACATATGAATCTACAACTAACCTTCTAAAGATTTAACAAGAGAGGACCTTAAGGTGGTTGTAATCCTCGTGCGTGCTCAAGGCACAAGTGTGCCTGACTCTGGAGAGGCATTGAACGAGCATGGTTCTTGTGGTATTTCAATAATGAAGCTACCATGCTCATCTATGAAATTCTTTCCTTCGGACTCCAGAGTCAGCACCTCACAAATTTCCATGGCCCATGGATTCTCCATTTCAAGAGATACATCATGAGAGATCCTGCTGGATCTCAATCGTGGTCGAGAACAACGTACTCTGGGCTAGCGGGCAAGGTTCAAAATCGATCGATGGTGATGATGATCGTTCGTCCTCACAAAGGTGAAGGATTTCTTCGGAGTCATACTCTTCGGAAGTGGAAGGTTTTGCAACCTCAAAGAGAACAGTCTCGAATGATACGAATGAAGAAACATGCATCATCTTATCGAGCGGATTTTGCTTGGGAAGTGGCTTCGCCATAGGATTTCCTAAACAATAGGTAGCGGTGGCAGAAGCAATTTTCCTAAGCTTTTCATCTAGGCTCACTTGAGATGCATTGAGAAGTTTTTCTAGAGGGTAGCCTAGGAGAACATCAAATTCAAGGATATCAAAGATGTGGAAGGTCTAGATTGACCTTGATTTTGTCTATCATGAGCGGCACGACACTTGCGACCCCTTGACATTCAAGGATGTGTCCCAAGGGACAACATTTGAGGAGCTTGCTGGATGGTCTTAGCGTAACATGGCCCAAAAGAGTGTACTTTAAGTGCCATGGCATGATATTAACCTCAATGATGGGGTTGAGATGGGCTTCTACAGTAATTCCCCTCATAGAGCAAGGAATGATCGTAGAGGATGAACTAATCCAAATCGCTTTGGAGAAATGTCTCACTCCATCCAACATTCCTCCTTTATGACCTCCTTGAAAATTGCTTCATTAGGAGGATTAGAAGGTAAAGGAGGTATCTTGACGGTCCTTATCACCAAAATAATCGTCAACCTCAGCATCCAGAAGCATAGTAATTAATCACCAAAGTAGAAGATAGGAGCTTTAATCTAACCAATTCCACAAGCTTTGGTGTATTCTGTTATGCAGGAACCTGTACCCGAAATAAGGAGAAAACACGTGGAAGACGCAGAAGAAGTACACTAAAACCCATCCTGCGTCACACTTACAAGGACGACCGACATGGTAGGGCACTGATGTGCAAAAGCCAAGAAACACACCTCGACCAACCAGAGGCTTGCACATGGATTCAAGGGCCCACAAACAGGACGAAACTTACCGCCAACCACCCTGTACCCACTTGGGGACCACCTAGCAGTGTCCCGGATGAAAGGCGGCGTGAGAGGCGGCACCGAGGGGTCGGCCGACCCCTAGGGTTAGCCGAACCTGGATGGCCTCCCGTCTCAGTGGGAAGCTTCCTCACGAAGTCCCTAAGGTGGTTCCTAATGTTTCCATATAAAATTCCCACAGGAACCGACCTATCCATATAAAAGGAGGAGAGGAGACCCCTCGCCCCCCCCCCCCACACACACACAACACACATCATTTTGGAGAAGAGAAGAGTAGGGGGACTCCACCTTTTAGAGCTACTGTCAGACCCGGGGCTATGGGACTGCGCACGTCATGTAGATCTCTTAGGATAGGGGATGGGGCATGGCCCACTCCTACGCCAGATGTAACTACTCATGTGGAGATAGGACTAGTCGATATAGATGGAAACTACCTGATCTGTATCTAGGTAGGCTTCCTGCACAATTATCAGGTTAAGATTTTCATGTAACCCTGTCCCCCCAGACTATATAAGGGCGGGTAGGGACCCCCTCCAAACAATCCAACACCTCATCAAACCCTAAGGAAATACAAACCACCACACAGGATGTAGCGTATTACGCTCTCGGCGACCTGAACCTGTCTAAACCTTGTGTTCCTTGCACCTTCGAGTTCCTGATCTTGGTGACACCCTACCTACAAATCTTCACATCGAGCGTATCCTTCAGTGGGCTTGGCGGTAAAACACCAACATCTGACGCGTTTGGTAGGGGTGTTCATCGAGCATGCACCGAAGAAGTTGATGGCTTCGTTCAACTTCCCCAGCGCTATGCTCGAAGAGGGCACAATGTGGCCACAATGTGGACACGCTGGACCAAGCAAGCAACACGTAAACCTACCCAACAGGACCTGCATTAACACATGTTAGCCACGACGGCCTGCTGGCCCGCACTCGTACACGTGGACGGCTGGGTCCCACCTCACAAGTTGACCCCGCTTTGACATATTTGACCCAGAACCCTGACAAATGAACCTTCAGGTCATAGTCAGCACACGTGCCTGCCAGGTAGACTTCTTGGACCAGTTAGTCGGGACCGACAGTTACACGTGTTAGCCACGCCAGCCTGCTGGCCCACACTCATAAACATGAATGGTCGGGTCCCACCTCACTAGTTGACCCCCCTCGACATATTTGATCCTCAACCCTGACACGCGGACCTTCGGGTCCTAGTCAGCACACGGGGCTACCACGTAGACATGTTGGACCAGTCAACTGGGACCTATAGTTACACATGTTACCCACGTCGGCCTGCTGGGCCTGCACTCGTACATGTGCACGCTCAGGTCACAATTCTACAGTGGACCCTGTTGGCACTCCTTAGCCTTTACGAACTAATCCACAAGCGCACGGATACCGATGTAGCTTTCACCAGGGAGTTTACCTGGGATATTGAATCCAAGGAACGGCAAACGCAACCAGACATAGAACTATTCAAGCGGACCCACCTAGAGAGAGGAGGTAAGAGGGTAGAGGGCTTAACTTCAGTTAGCCAACTCTTTACCCAGGTAACTAGAAGTTATACTAACTTGATTTACTTCGGCGGCTGGGGCAGAAGGACCATAGACTGAGGGAGAAATGGGGGTCCAACTCGGCCAACGATCTACTGCTATGAAAACACTCGAACGTGGTAGACTACAAGGGACGGACAGGGCTGTCACAACCTGCCGCCTATCACATCAGTTCCGTGCGGTGGAACACGACCCAAGATAACTATCAAGCCTAAGCACCACGCTTCAACTATCCAGTTACTGACTTCCGCCTCACGTTAAGGCAAGAAGAAACCCCAAATGGTTAGGCTTACTGAACCGCGCAGACAAGGGATCCCGCGGATCAAAGAAAGTAAACTAACTAGGTACTAAAAGTAAAGAGAACGACAGGCGAGACACTGAAGATAAATGAGGAACTTACTTTGATAATATTCCCCTAAGGTGGATACAAAGTGGAGAAGGACCAAGAGAAAACCCCGGGTCCTTTCCTAGCTCCGCTCTTGCACGAGCTCTCACCTCACTCTCTCCCTATTCTACAACTGAATTGGAGCCACTAAGAATCTCACTTCTCTCTAGAATGGTGTGTCTTACAAATGAGAAATGGAGCTCTATTTATAGCAGCTAGAGGTCGATAACCGGTGACGGGCGTCAAGACCACGCGACCTTGGCGGTTAACGTAACTTCCACGCGAAGTTGGGCTTGATTGGCGATGTGGGGCCGACCAGCCTCCCCCAGGCCGGCCGGCCTGGGGGTGGTGCCACTTGGCACCGCCTTTAATGTGGACGTCTATGATCGCCTCCTGAGGTTGGTAACTGTTGCTTTTTATTTAAGCAACTATTTTGGACATGCATGTGGGCACTTTGATCCGTGTGTGAAGCCTTTCGGGTCCTCGGATCAAACTGACTTCAAGTGCACAATCCCTGATCCTCCTGGATGTGTTTCTTCGTTCGTGGAACGATGACGTGGCCAGAGGAGGGGGAGCTAGGCCGGCCGGCCTCTCCTAGGGCAGCCGGCTTGGGATTTCTCCCAGTTTGGCCCAAATTCTCACACTAAGTCCCTGAAATGATAAATATAGCAAAACAGTGTGGTTAGT
The DNA here is from genome assembly GCA_032594955.1 of Panicum miliaceum. Taxonomy (NCBI): domain Eukaryota; kingdom Viridiplantae; phylum Streptophyta; class Magnoliopsida; order Poales; family Poaceae; genus Panicum; species Panicum miliaceum. Next base: position 24,221,531 of record CM064062.1, read on the forward strand.
TTGAACTCTCAGGCCGGCCGGCCTGGTTCAAGCCGCTCGGCTCAGGTTCGAGTCGAATCGTGCTCGTTTTCGCGCAGTGAGTTTGTACCATTCTGAAATCTGCGAATCTTGATGCACTTCGACAAAATTTTAGTCCAGGGGTGCGTGGTTGGCACACAAGTGTGCACCAACCGCACAAGACAAGGCATGATTCAAAGTTAAATTCTTCTTTATTGAATTCAAATGGGGTGCTGCAAGAATACAAATGTTTGAAATAAAAAATTTAAAAGGGAAATGGCACCACCAAAACTAAACCTAAAACTAAACCTAATCTAGTCCTTAAGCCTCAACTCGAGGGCTGCAAGCTGCTCCCTCAGCGCTCGAATCTATGCGCTTTCTTTCTTCTCGCCGCTACCCTCGCAAGCCTCATCATCCCCGAAATATTCCTCACCATTGGGGCTATGATGAGGCGTCCGAGGTTCCACCAATTGCAAGTATTCGACTTGCACACCATGTTCACTCGATGACAAGAGAACGAGGTACGTGCCGATCACCCTCTGCGTGGTTACAGGTGTGGTCACACCAAAAGGCACGAACCCTGGAGCCCTGGGGGACGTTCCTACGAGATGGGGCGGTGCCCAGCGCAAAGATGGGGCCGGCCAGCCTCCCCTAGGCCGGCCGGCCTGGTGCTCTGCCTGCTGGCCTGCCAGCGGCGGGGAGAAGGCCTCTGCCTGTACGAACGGTTCAAAGATCCGTGCGCCATTGGGAGGTGCATGGTTGTAACCAGGAGGGTGCCGAAGGGGAGACAAGGGGTTTAGCCTCCGACTTCGGTGTCTTGGGGGAAGAATGCGAGCCCATGGATGCAATCTTGAGAGGGCTCGGGTTTCAGGAGGTGAATAATGGTGAAGGGCTTTGGAATGATGTTGAACTGAAGCCTTTCGATATAAGAAGTGAGTTTCGAGATCGGATCCCCCAAAATTCCCAACGAGGAGATCGGATAAGGGGTTTCAAAATTTGAAATGACGCGAAAGGGCTCGGAGACAGGCCGGCTGGCCTGGTTGAGGCCGGCCGGCCCCACCTTGTCAGGTGTGGCCTCCGGGCTTTGCGAAGTTTTTCCTCTTCATGTGCACTCCTGATTTTCTGAGGCTTTTTAATAGAAAAGGTTGAAAGAAAAGGAAAGAAAAGAAGAAAAAGAATCTAACCTAAGATATGGCCTCTTTAAGGTCCGGCGATGACCATAGACAAGGTTTATAGCTCGGATAACTCGTAGACGTCTATTTCTTCAAGTTCCGGTATTTCGGGCTCGAGAAATATTTTCAATCTGTGGCCATTGGCCTTGAAAACATTTTCGTCATCGTCCGTGATCAGCAGCATTAATAACTAGATAGGGGCCTTCCCACTTACTCCTAAGCTTGCCCCATGACCAAACAAATGAACGCGAGAATTAAAGAGAAGTACCTTATCTCCCACTTTGAATTGCTTGATCTTGATTCACTTGTCATGCCATCGTTTTGTCCGTTCCTTGTATAACTTGGAGCTGTGGTAGGCCTTCTCCCTCCATGCGTCCAATTTAGCTAGTTGGATTTGTCGTTTCACTCCAGCTGATTGGAGATCCATGTTCCACTTCTTGATCGCCCAATGGGATTTGAATTCCAGCTCAACCGGTAAAATTGCCATTTACCAGTTGGTACGGTGTCATACCTATCGGGGTCTTGAAAGCTGTTCGATAAGCCCATTATGCCTCGGGTAGTTTGCTTCTCCATCCTTTCCCCATAGCGTTCACTCTCTTCTACAGAATGTTCTTGATTTGTTTGTTTGACGTTTCTGCTTGACCGCTTGTCTGAGGGTGGTACGGAGTTGCAACCCAGTGGTCTACTCCCAACTTGCTGAGACACTTCCTGAATGTCTTGTCAATGAGGTGTGAGCATCCATCACTGAACACGACTCTTGGAACTCTGGAGCGAGGAAATATAATTTCCTGGAACATTTTCTTCGAGTTCTTTTAGTTGGCCGCAACGCAAGGAAGTGCTTCAACCCATTTGGACACATAGTCCGCGGCCACCAAGATGTATTCACACTACTCTGATATTGGGAAAGGACCCATGAAGTCAATTCCCCAGACATTGAATATCTCCACTTGAACGTTGCTCTTCAGTGGCATAGCACCTCGGGAATTGATGTTCCCGTGCTTCTGACATCTTGGGCATCACCGCACAAATTCCTTCGCATCTCCATACATGTTTGGCCAGAAGAATCCACTCTGCCAAACCTTGGCATGGGTCTGGAATGCTCCGTAATGCCCTCCATAGGGTGTGGAGTGCCAACGCTTGAGAATCTTGTGGGTCTCACATAGCGGCATGCAGCGGCGGAGTAAACCATCAGCACAGACCTTGAAGAGATAGGGATGATCCTATAGGTGATACTTGCTGAGGTGGATCAATCTTTTTCTGTCTTCTCCTGGAGGTATATATCCAGCCACCATGAAATTGACTAAGTTGGCATACCATAGGCTGGATGTAGAGACCTTCAGGAGAGTGTCATCTCTCAAGTAATCGTCAATCGGTAAATCCGATCCCTTGAATTGCGTTCTTGAGAGATGGTCCGCCACACAATTATCTCCTCCTTTCTTATCTCTGATTTCCAGATCAAATTCTTGTAGAAGCAGAATCCAACAAATGAGTCGTGGCTTTGAATCCTTCTTGGTAAGGAGGTACTTTAGTGCAGCATGATCTGTGTACACTATCAATGATTGAGGTAGACCTAGGTACCTCCCTGCCGAGTGGAGACGGCTACCCGGCTGAACGACTCCGCATAAACGACCCGGTGTAAAGGCACTCGGCTGGACGATGGGCAGGATCCTCCAAGGGTCAGGATCTAGGTCGAACTGGATAGGCATGATCTTGTGTATCTCAACTGATCAGATTCCTTGTAACAAACTCGAGTAGATTTACCTTAACTTGTAACCCACGGCTACTCGGATATATAAGGGGGCGTGGGGGTACCCATAGAGGACAACTCCTACAACTCCCGAAACCCTAGCCATTGCTACTCATAGTACAAACCCCCGAAGGCAGGATGTAGGGTATTACACTCCGTGTAGCCCGAACTTGTCTAAGTCCTTGCGTCCTCGTGTTACCATCAAGCTCATCGGCTCTCTTCGATCCACCCCGCCTACAGATATACTGCTTGGGGCTACCCTAGGCAGACTTGTTGGAGTGCAAATCCGACAGTTGGCGTGCCAGGTAGAGGGATCTCTAGGTCCTCTTGGTGAGCTTGATGGCATCCAACTTCGATGTCTTCTTCTCCGCGCAAGTGAGGCTCCAGATCCAAGCCGCCGCCAGCCACTCCATCATCTTTGGAAGCTTTCCCGAGATGTCTTCTCCAAGGAGCTCATCACCAAGCTCATCTGTCCCCGAGACAGAAAGCTCTCAGGGTTCCAGATCCGATCTGACCCTCTCCAGCTCAGTGCTACACCAGGTGGAGGATCTGTCCATCCAGGATGAGGCCCAAAACCCTGCATGGATGACCGGGTCATCCATGCATCAACATCGACGATATCCTCGCTGGCCTGGACTGAGTCGATGCCTCCCTCGCAGAGTGCATCGGGCTCGCAGAGTCGGCACTCCACCGTCCTCGCAACTCGGCCCATCTGGCCCCGTTCGGACTCCGCTCTAGCTCCTCCATCTACTCGCACCAGATCCGATCTTCGATAGAGAAGCTACGTCTTTCTGACATGAGTCAACCCAGCATTGACCAGATTGGATCTGACACGATCTAAGGACCACAAGCCAGCTACCAGAAGGTTCTCTTCACACTCCCACCCAACCTAGTGAGCTCTCCAGATCGGCGGGAGATCTCCGTCGTTTCCTCCGACGAGGCATCTATGGAAGGAGAAGATGAGGAGGCCAAGCGTCAACGACTCCAGCGCAACCAAAACTGCCAAGAGTGACGCAACAACGAGGCTACCATCGACCAAGCCGAGGAGGATCTCCGCAACACTGATGGTCGTAACCCGCGGATCGCACCCCGCCACGCGCCAGCGACTCCGCGGAACCTCGACGATGACTTCATCCTCGAGTGCGACGGCCAGAACGACTTCACCACCCCATCTGCCAACCTGGCCGCCGCATTCGAGGTACTGGAGACTCTACCCCATTCACCAAAGCTCGAACGAGCCCAGATCCATTTGCATGTTGCTGCTGCTTAGGTTCAGCGTTTGAGGAAGGACTACTCGGCTCTACGAGCCCAATCAAGCAGCTCTCGCCACTCCATAGCCCACAACCACGACGGCAACAAGGTCAACCAGCCGGATCTGCGCTCCAATCTCCGCAACCGTGATGTCCGACACATCATCAATGATCGACACCGCGAATGCGAGGAGGCCGAGCGGGAGCGCCGCCGCAGATACGACGAGGAGTACGGTCCACCCGGCGCCAACCGGGGAGGTCGGGCTCGCCATGGCATTGCCGACCAGCATCCACATCGACCCCAGCAGGCTCTGATCAACCTCGACGATGACATCACCGGGGATCTGGACGGCTTCTCGGCCTTCTCCATCTGACTCCGTGGAGTCTCGTGGCCATCTACATTCAAGCCAGTCGGCATTGACAAGTTTGACGACTCCGACCCCCAGACGTGGCTGCGTACCTACTCCATCGCCATCCGGGCGGCGAACAGCAACAACAACATCATGGCGGCCTGCTTCCCTATCATGATGAGTCTCCAGGCTCTCAACTGGCTCGAGGGACTCCGCCCCGGCTCCATCAACAGCTGGCAGGACCTCTGCACCGCCTTCGTCAACCACTTCCAAGTTTCATGCCCGGGTTCCAAAACCAGATGGGATCTAGGTAGCGTCACCCAACAACCCAACGAATCCCTGCGCGACTATTACAAGAGGTACTTCACCAACCGTAACATGATTACTGATGTTGATGACAGGGATGTTATCCACTACTTCCACCAAGGGCTGCACAACATCGAGCTTTGGTGCAAGATGTTTGAGAGCAACCCCAAGACCGTCTCCGAGATGACGGTCATTGTCAACAAACACGCCGACATGGAAGATGCTGAGAAAGTGCACCATCACCACAAGGACCGGCGTCACTCCGACGACCGGCCCAAGCAGCGAAACGACGATCGCCAATGACCCAACAGTCGAACGCCTCACCACAACTACGGCATGAATAATGACCGACCCGAGTCGTCCATTCAACAGGAGCGCAAGCGTGGCCTAGATAACACCATCGTAGTTGCAGATCGACCCCGACATTGCGCTTCCCTCAACCAGGACGAGTTGGATCGACTCCTCGATGAAAAGTGCCCCTGGCACAAGGACTCCAACCACACAGCGCGCGAGTGTCACGCACTCCAAAATAGTGTGGCTCAGGATGACCCCAAGCGCCCTCGCTACGACGACCGAGACAAGGCCGGCAGCTCTAAAACATCTCGGGGTTGAGGACGTCGGAATGACTCGCCCAGGCGAGATTGGGACAACCAAGGTGACAAGTCTCCAGAAGACTTCCAGGAGGCGGACCGCGCCGTCAACTTCATCTATGGCGGCTCCAGGGCCCCAAGGTATCGACGTCGCCTCAATCTTGATCAGCGCGAGGTCAACTCTGTGTTCCAACACCCAATTGAACCCTTGCGTTGGTCCGAGGTCGCGATCACCTTTGATCAGCGCGACCATTGGATCCATCTACCCATCCCTAGCTCCTACCCATACATGGTTAGCCCGGTGGTCAGCCAGGTATGCCTCTCCAAGGTGCTTGTCGACGGAGGCAGTGGCCTCAATATCATCTTCTCCAAGACGCGGGAGAGCATGGAGCATGATATGACCTCCTTGGTTCCGGCCGAGGAGGCCTTCTACGGCATCATCCCCGGCTCAGGCTCGACTCCGGTCGGCTAAGTAACTCTCCCGGTTACCTTTAGCATCCGGGAAAACTACAGAACGGAGCACATCCACTTCGAGGTGGCTTCCTTCGAAACGTCATACCATGCAATCTTGGGGAGGCCCGCCCTCGCTATGTTCATGGCCATTCCACACCACATGTATCTTGTCCTCAAGATGCCTACTCCCAACGGTGTGCTTATGGCGACCTGCAGACTTCCCACTCCTGTGAGACCGAGAACATAAACATCTCAAAGGCTCTAGAGAGGACCAAGAACGTCGTGATTGTTGAGTTGGCAAAGGCAATGCCTCTAGAGGACATCCCCATCGCAGCGAATGACTCGGCCACCGAGTCACAGCTGCAGCCCGGCTGCGCGATGAAGACCATCCTCCTCAGGGAGAATGACCCAGATAAGACCACCCTCATCGGGGCAGACCTCGCCAAAGCATAGGAAGACACGCTCACCTCCTTCCTCCGCGCCAATTGGGACATCTTCACATGGAAGCCCTCTGACATGCTAGGCATTCCGAGGGAGGAGGCTGAGCACTCGTTGGATCTTGACAAAAAGGCGCGACCCGTCATGCAGCGACTTCGATGCTTCGCTCAAGATCGAAAGGAGGCTATTAGGTTAGAAGTTACTCGGCTCTTAGCCGCAGGATTCATACGAGAAGTCACATATCTCGAATGGCTAGCAAACCACCTTGTAAAAAGCAAAATGGAGAATGGAGAACGTGTGTTGACTATACACATCTCAACAAGCATTGCCCTAAAGACCTCTTCCCTCTTCCTCGCATCGACCAGGTCGTTGACTCTACGGTCGGGTGCGTCCTCCTCTCGTTCCTTGATTGCTACTCTGGGTATCATCAGATTGCCCTCAAGGATTCGGATCAAGAGAAGACAACATTCATCCCACATTTCGGGCCGTACTGCTTCAACACCATGATGGTCGGCCTCAAAAACGCGAGCGCCACATATCAGAAAGCTATCCAGAGATGCCTCTAGGGGCAGATCGGCCGCAACGTTGAGGCCTACATTGACGACGTAGTAGTCAAAACTAGGTCCTATGATCAGTTCATAGCCGACCTAGTCGAAACATTTGAAAATCTCAGAAAATTCAAGTGGAAGTTGAACCCAAGCAAGTGTGTCTTCGATGTCCCCTCCGGAAAGTTACTCGGCTTCATAGTCAGTAACCGAGGCATCAAGGCCAACCCCACCAAGGTCAACGCCATTAGGAGAATGAAGTCCCCTCGGTGCAAGAAAGACTTGATGAAGCTGACCGGGTGCATGGCGGCTCTGAGTCGATTCATCAGTCGACTCGACGACAAAGGATTCCCCTTCTTCAAGCTACTTCACAAAGCAGACGAGTTTGTATGGAACGACGATGCTTCTAGAGCCTTCTAGGAGCTCAAGGAATTGCTCACTAATCCACCGGTCCTCACGGCTCCAGAGCCCGATGAAGAACTCCTTCTCAACATAGCAGCAACCACTCATGTGGTTAGTACCGTCCTGGTCGTTGAGCGAGGTGAGCTAGGTCATGTTTATAAGGTGCAGCGACCCGTTTACTTCATTAGTGAGGTACTCAGCGAGTCCAAGGTGCACTACCCTCAGGTCCAGAAGCTCTTGTACGCAGTCCTCATCACGTCCAGGAAGCTGTGGCATTATTTCCATGCACACAACATTAGAGTTGTTTCCTCCTTTCCACTCGGGGACATCCTCCACAACTGCGACGCAAATGGTCGAGTTGTCAAGTGGTCCGTCGAGCTCGGTGCGCTCAATCTGCAGTTCTCCTCTCGGTCCATGATCAAGTCTCAGGCCCTCGCTGACAACATGACCGAGTGGACAGAGATACAAGATTCACCACCCGAGGAACAACCTGAACACTGGAAGATGTACTTCGACAGCGCCCTCAACCTCGATGGAGCCATCACAGGAGTTCTAGTCATCTCCCCAAGAGGCAAACAACTAAAGTACGTCATCCAATTACTCTTTAAGGCAACTAAAAATGTTGCTGAGTATGAAGCTCTCATTCACGATCTCCGGATCGCCGCTTCACTCGGCATTAAGCGTCTCCTCGCTTACGGAGACTCCAAGGTTGTTATTCAACAAGTCAACAAAGATTGGGAATGCACAAAGTAGAAGATGGATGCCTACAACAAGGAGATACGAAAGTTGGAAGCCAGCTTCTACGGGTTGGAATTCCACCACGTCATCAGAGACTATAACATCGCGGTCGACGTCCTCTCCAATATCGGCTCCAGTCGAGCCCTCGTCTCAGCTGGAGTCTTCGTCTAAGCCTTGAGACGACCTACGGTCGAAGTTGAAGAACCACCTCCCACCAAGCCAGACTTGGTGCCAGCTCAGGGTCAAGAGGTGATGATGATCGACTCCGACTGGCGCTCACCCATCATCGACTTCCTCGTCAACAACAAATCCTCCCTCGACAAGGAGCACGAGAAGCTCTAGCGATGAGATGCCAGCTACGTGGTCGTTGGCACCAACTTGTTCAAGCACTCGGCCACCTCAGGGACGCTGTCCAAGTGCATTGCTCAGAGCGAGGGAGTTGCAATGCTCCACGATATCAACTCGGGCATCTGTGGCAACCACGCAGGTGCCTCCACCATGGTGGGCAAAGCATTCAGATCTGGTTTTTATTGGCCCACGGCACTCGCCGATGCCTGTTGGCGGTCGATTTTGATGATTTTTACCGCACACTTTCTCCGGTTTTCATGATTTATAAGTCAAAACTGAGTTAAAACTTACCACACTAACAAGTTCCAGATATTTTGCTACATTCATTATTTCAGGGACTTAGTGTGCGAATTTGGGTTGAACTGGGAGAAATCCCAGGCCGGCCGACCTGGCTCCCCCTCCTCTAGCCACGTCATCGATCCAGGAACGAAGAAACACACCTAGGAGGATCATGCATCGTGCACTTGAAGTTGGTTTGATCTGAGGACCCGAAAGGCTTCACACATGGATTCAAGGGCCCACTTGCATGTCTGAAACGGTTGCTTAACTAAAAAGCAACTGTTACCGACCTCAAGAGGCAATCAAGAGTGTCCACGAGAAGGTCTATGCCACTTAGCACAAACCCCAGGCCGGTCGGCCTAGGGGAGGCCGGCCAGCCCCACCAGGCGGCCTCTGGTGTCCAGCCTTCGTGTGGAAGTTAAGGAACCACCTAGGTCGCGTGGTCCTGATGCCTTTCACTGGTTACCGACCTCTAGCTACTATAAATAGAGCTCCATTTCTCATTTGTAAAACACACCATCAAAGAGAGAAGTGAGATTCTTAGTAGCTCCAAATCAGTTGTAGAATAGGGAGAGAGTGAGGTGAGAGCTTGTGCAAGAGCCGAGCTAGGAAAGGAGCCAAGGTTTTCTCTTGGTCCTTCTCCATTTTATATCCACCTCAGGGGAATATCATCAAGGTAAGTTCCTCGTTTATCTTTAGTATCTCACTAGTATTTCTCTTTACTTTCAGTATCTAGCCAGTTTACTTTCTTTGATCTGCGGGATCCCTTGTCTGCATGGTTCAGCAAGCCTGGCCATTTGGGATTTCTTCTTGCCTTAACGTGAGGCGGAAGTCAGTAACTGGATAGTTGAAGCGTGGTGCTTAGGCTTGATAGTTATCTTGGGTTGTGTTCCACCCCACGGAACTGATGTGGTAGGCGGCAGGTGGTGACAACCCTGTTCATCCCTTGTAGTCCACCACGTTCGGGTGTTTTCATAGCAATAGATCGTTAGCTGAGTTGGACCCCCCATTTCTCCCTTAGTCTATGGTCCTTCCGCCCCAGCCGCCGAAGCAGATCAAGTTAGTATAGCTTCTAGTTATCTGGGTAACGAGTTGGTTAACTGAAGTTAAGCCCTCTACCCTCTTACCTCATCTCTCTAGGTGGGTCCAGTTGAATAGTTCTAGGTATGGTTGCGTCTGCCGTTCCTTGGCTTCGATATCCCAGGTAAACTCCCTAGTGAAAGCTACATTGGTATCCGTGTGCTTGCGGATTAGTTCGTAAAGGCTAAGGAGTGCAGACAAGCTTTCCGGCGCCGTTGCCGGGGAACGGTAGCAATACTAGTTTTAGAGCTTTTTCAACCGTACACCTTTCCGCCCATACCATCCGTCCCATGGAGTTCGCTCCTAGTTATCCGGTAGTTCCATGCTGCGAGTACTTGGAACCGCCACCATCTTGCCACCCCATATTAATTGATGGCTATGAGATCCGTCCCAGTTTGGTAGCCATGGTTCGAGCTCAGTCCTTTTCTGGTAGAAAGGACGAATGTCCCTACACTCACCTGTAGGATTTCGAGGAGAATTGTTCTTCTATCCTGTCTCCAAAGTGATACCACATCGCCTCCAACTTTTGTCATTCTGACAAGGCGATGAGTCACTCGGAGTAGCCTAGGCAAGATTCTTGCAGATAGCTACCTCTGGTCCACAACACAACATTCCAGAAGAAATGCTTATGCAACACTTCGTTCCAGGGTTGAAGCCGGAGATTGCATAGTTCCTAGACAGCGTCTCCGAGGGATCGATCATGTACAAGACAGTGTCTGAGGCAAAGGAAATTCTGGAAAGAGTCCTTAATAGTACTCAGTACACGGGAGTCTTTGACGAGCTAGCCGAACCAAGTGATCAGCCTAGAGAGAAGCAGCAGCTACACCATATTTCAGTTGCAACCTATCCACCTCCATCATACATAGAGGGAACCACCGAACCACCTAAGACCTTCGATCCAGAGCCACTCATTGAAGATATGCCTATGTTCGTCCCTGATCTCTTCACAGGAGAAGGGTATATGGAGTTGGGCAATTCAACAAAGTTGCCCAAAGAACAAAGTTGTATATGCTCAGGATCTGAGGCATTTATTCTGGAAGCCACCCTGCAGATTGAGGGCCTTACTGCGGTCATGAGCAAGGAATGGACAGAGGAAGCAGAATCAAGTAGCAGTATTATATGACGCTACGAAGATTTTAGAGTGCTTCTCTGCGCTATTGGGGACACTATTCAAAGAGAAGTTCCTCACAACCCGAAAGTCGGGGTGAATGTGACGTCCAAATCCATGGCACGTCACATAGCACCGGAAGGACCCATTTCTTTCGTGCGTAAGCACCTGAAGTGGATCGACAGCCAAATCATGGAAAGTATAGGTATTGACCGAGTTATTCCCGTTCGCATGGGGATCAACAAGGCATACCTAGACTTCCATATCTTCGATATCCTAGAAGGTGAAGAGTTCATCTTGTTGGACAGCCAATAGAGCCACTTGTCAACCCAAACATTGACCGAACATGGCTCGAGGTTAAGGTTGGCAAAGATATCATCCTGATCAACCTAGTGCGTTTGTGCAATACATTTGTCGAAGCTAGGCCGGAGAAAGACCTAGTGGAGGAATCAGTGAAGATCATTCAAGAAGGGATCACTCAGCCCATTATTGAAGAAGATATCATACACTTTACCTAGGAAACAGAGCCAGACGGCCAGAGTAAGCTCAGTGTAGAGGAGAAACCGCAACCTTCACTACCTGAGTTGAAGCAGCTACCTTCTAGGTTGAAGTACGCATTCCTCCATAACAATCGAGCCACGCCAGTTTTCATCAGTGATAAGCTGACAGAGAGTGAAGCTCGACGGCTCTTAACAGTCCTGGAGAAGTATCGATCTGTCATTGGGTACTCTCTGCAAGACTTGAAGGGGATCAGCCCCAACCTATGCACCCATCGCATCCCTATGTAACTGGACCATAAGCCGTCCGGAGAACATCAGAGACAACTAAATGATGCGATGAGGGAGGTAGTCAAGAAAGAGGTCCTGAAGATACTGCACGCGGGCATCATCTACCTCGTGCAAGAAAGTGAGTGGGTCATCCCAGTTCAAGTAGTCCCAAAGAAGGGGGGCATGACAGTAGTCCAAAACGAGAGAAATGAGCTCATAACTCAGCGGACAGTTACTGGATGGAGGATGTGCATCGATTACCGAATGCTGAATAAGGCTACCCGGAAGGATCACTTCCCCCTTCCCTTCATCGACGAAATGCTTGAATGGCTAGCCAAGCACTCATTCTTATGATACCTCGACGAATATTCTGGTTATCATCAAATCCCTATTCACCCTGATGACCAGAGAAAGACTACGTTCACCTACCCCTACGGCACGTTCACTTACAGGCGAATGTCATTTGGTCTCTGCAACGCACCTACTTCATTCCAACGGTGTATGATGGCCATATTCTCTGACTTGATTGAGAACATCATGGAAGTGTTCATGGATGATTTCTCAGTCTATGGCAAGAGCTTCGAAGAATGCCTTGAGAATTTGGATAAAGTTCTCAAGAGGTGCCAAGAAACGCACTTAGTCCTCAATTGGGAGAAGTGCCATTTCATGGTCAGAGAAGGAATTGTCCTTGGACATAGTGTCAGAAAAAGGGATAGAAGTGGATCGAGCCAAGGTCGAAGTCATCAAGCAGTTACCACCCCCGACAAATGTTAAGGGAGTTCAGAGTTTTGTAGGTCATGCTGGCTTCTATAGGAGATTCATCAAGTATTTCTCCCATATTGCCAGGTCTCGGACAAGCCTCCTGGCCAGGGAGACCCCATTAAACTTCGACAAAGATTACCTCCTGTAGCATCATCACTAGGATATGTCTTTCCAAACGACGGCGCCAGAAATGCCTTGGGGTATTTCTTACGTTACAGAAGGATCCGCAAGTGCACGGAATACCGTTGTAGCATTTTACCTGTGAGTACGGGGTCGTATTTATATTTCCGCAGGGAAGGCGGCGATTATTGGAATAGATTAGTGTGTTGATTAGTTCTAGCATGGATATTCTATTGAATAAATAGGGGTAAGATAATATATGGTAAAGAGGTAGTGTGACACACAAGTTACTCAAGTTCCATCTCTATGCACAGTTTACAGGAAGGGAGAAAGGAAGAAGAAACCTAATATAAGGACTTATGTACTCCTAACTAAGCATACAGTCAATACTAGGCACTCACATACATACACATGATCAGGAACGGGCTCTAGGCTCCCAGGCATCACCGGGAGACCGCACAAGATATGGCTAGGTGGCCACTAGATCTTCACGGCTGTTTTATGCACCTCCTACAGCTACTACACAAACGGGGAGGGTTACGCTGGACGGACAGGGTTATCACCTCCTGCCGCCTACCTCATCTAACCATGGTATAGAGCCACATCCAGCAACACTGACTAGCCTAGACACCACATCCACGCTAATAAGCGATATTCTAATGCCCCGCGTGGAGCCCCAACCCTTTGGATGGACAAACATCACACTAGAGCAAACATACGAATACTGGAACCAATGCCGCAACCTAGATGTCTTACCACGTCTAATCATGCAAGATATAAGTCCTAGATATAAGCTAAGCATAGCATACACATCTGAATGCACAGAATATATACTATACGAATACACTATACTAGAAGATAACTCTATTAAGGAATTCCGAATATTACAAAGGAGAGGAAGAGTAAAACCCATACCGAACAGTCCTAGGCAAGACTTGGGAACCGAAGAAGAGCTACTTTACCTAAACTCCACTATCCTAAAGACTAAGCAAGAGAGGAACTTAAGAGAGGCTTCAACTTGTGATGTGTCTCTATTGTTAGCACCCCCCTCATATTTATAGAGGTGAGTGAGGGGGGTGTGCAGCAGCTCCTCGGCGCCCCAATTCCTAAAGCCTTGCTAAACCGACGTTAGGAGCCAATGGGGAAGCGCCACATCAAGGGAAGTAAGTCGGTTCCTACCTGGTGGGTCGGCCAACCTACATGGGTCGGCCGACCTGGGCTTGGCCCAGATCGAGCCCAACTTGCTCTGGGTGGTTGCCATGTGGGTCCTAGTCACTCCTATGCGTGAATGGACGCTGTCCTAAGTCGGTTGCATGCTTTGGTGGACCCTTCAATCCATGAGTGTCCAAATGGTGCGCTCTGATTGGTTGACGTCACTTGCCTTGCATTGAGGTGCTTGTTTAACACTTGAATTCTGCTCAATTTCCCTACATTGCCAATTCTCCAAGGGGAATGTGGAAACAATATTATTCTAGATAAATATGCAAGTTAAGTATGTTAGCCATCTCAATTTTCTGATCAAATTGACGCTCGAAATTGGTCCGTAGCGAGCATCAACAAGAACCCCCAAGCTATCCTTTGCTCGTCCCGAGCAAAACAGGACAAATCAGGATGTTGATCAGAAAATTGTTAGACTCATTACCTGCTGTCATGTCAAGTCTGAGGCATAGATGATTTCCTTGAGGATGAGTAATGTCGGCATGAGTACCTGGCCCTTGTTACCTTCATCATCTATGGGGCTTATGAGCTTCTCCTTATCTTGAGCTGTTGAGAGTTAGAACAGTCGATAGAGCAGAACTTACCTTACCTTTGCTCAACAATCCATCTGGAGGTTTTCGTTTTGGAAATAGTAAAACAAGACTAAGTTCCTCGAATAATTCACTGGGGTCGCTCAATGGTGTATGAATCCTTACCAAGGCTCTTCTCCTTTCTCATAACAAAAGCTTTTGTGGAGCTCAAGGTATGGAATGGATGAAGCATACCTGCGTTTCATATATTGCCAAGAAAAAGAGTGGATCCATGGAGAAAACAAGTCATATCTCATGATCAAGAGGTGCATGTGTGTGGAAGGATGGAAGGTATGATTACTCTTTTTTTGGTTTGTGATCTCTCTCCTTTTTATTTTATTTTTGTATTTTTCTTTTGATAGGGCTATCCCCTTCTTATTCTTTCTTTCTCCTTTTTTTTTGGGTCATGCTTCTTTGGGATGCCATCTTTTTTTTTCTCTTTTCTCTTTTTTTTCCGGGATGACCAAGCCTAATTCTTTTTTCAGGGATAACACGGGGAGAGACCACAAACTTCATGGAGCATTTACTTGGGTGTAACGTGTGCGTGATCTTGATCAAGAGGATACGAAAAGCATCTAGCTAGGGTCACAACAATTTGGCAAAGCTCAATGAAATAGCAAGCAGCATATGTATAGGGTTTTTCAATGTAAATGACATATGGCTCTGGTACGACTTGGAACACCATTGAGGAACTTGTCTTTCCATTTTAAATTTTTAAAAACAAAATACTCCAGACATCATGCTTCACTTAGGACAAGATTATAAAGCTCCATCTTCCATATCTAAACTCACAACAACCTAGACTTGGATAAAGCATGTGCAACCCACGAGATGTTCGGGTTCATGGCACAAAGGGTTAAATATCCAGCAAACTCAAACTTAGGAAACATCATGCTTTAGAACTTAAGCAAGACAGACAAGCAAGAGTATAACAATTATTCATCCTTTCAACTTAGGAAGACTAAACATTCTTACCATGCACATGGATAAGGGAAATTTAAAGTAGGAAATATTTGTTTAGTTTTTCGAGTTTTTTTAATCTTTATTGAAAGTAATAAAGGATATAGTTCACTTGGTGGAAGGACTCCCCCAAGCTAGCTCTTTGTTTAAGGTCCAATGAGCAGGACCCTCTCCATACCTGTTTAACTCGAGGTTGAATCGTCCATACCTAGAGAGGATGTCGAGGACGATGACGTCTTCTTCTTTCTCCACACCTTCCTGGTCTTCTTCTTTGTTGGTGTCGGTGGTGTGGGAGTTGGATCCTCGGGCGTGAGACTGTGTATCTCCCAGTCTTCGAACCACTCTGATTCTGTCCCCATCCCTTGTTCATTGCTATCCTCATGAAGCAGAACCATGGCCCCCATCAGAAGATCTACCTCCCACACCACCGACATCACCAAAGAAGAAAACCAAGAAGGTGTGGAGAAAGAAAAAGACGTCATCGTCCTCGACATGCTCTCCAGGTATGGACGATTCGACCTCGAGTTAAACAGGTATGGAGAGGGTCCTGCTCATCGGACCTTAAACCAAGAGCTGGCTTGGGGGAGTTCTTCCACCAAGTGAACTGTATCCTTTACTGCTTTCAATAAAAATATATAAAAAAAACTCTAAGAAACCAAACAAATATTTTCTGTTTTAAATTTCCCTTATCCACATACATGGTAAGAATGTTTAGTCTTCCTAAGTTGAAAGGATGAATAATTGTTATGCTCTTGCTTGTCTGTCTTGCTTAGTCCTAAAGCATGGTGTTTCCTAAGTTTAAGTTTGCTGGCTATTTAAACCTTTGTGCCATGAACCCGATCGTCTCGTGGGTTGCGCGTGCTTTATCCAAGTCTAGGTTGTTGTGAGTTTAGATACGGAAGGTGGAGCTTTATAATCTTGCCCTAAGTGAAACATGATATCTGGAGTTTCTGTTTTCAAAAACTTAAAAGGGAAAGACAAGTTCCTCAATGATGTTCCAAGTCCTACCAAAGCCATATGTCATTTACATTGAAAAAAACCTACACATATGCTGCTTGCTATTTCATTGAGCTTTGTCAAATTGTTGTGACCCTAGTGAGATATTTTTCATATCCTCTTGATCAAGATCACGCTCACGTTGCGACATTCCTATACTGTGAATTAGCAAATCCATCCATCCACCAAATAAATGCTCCATGAAGCTTGTGATCTCTCCTTATATTGTCCCTAAAAAAGAATTAGGCTTGGTCATCCCGAAAAAAAAGGAGAGAAGTGAAAAAGAAAAGATGGCATGCCAAAGAAGCATGACCCAAAAAAAAAAGAGAAAAGAAAGAATAAAAGGGGATAGCCATACCTAAAGAAAGATAAAAAATAAATAAAGAGGAGAGAGATCACAAACCAAAAGGACTAATCATACCTTCCATTCATCCACACACTTGCACCTCCTGATCTTGGGATATGACTTGTTTTCTCCATGGATCCACTCTTTGTCTTGGCAATATATGAAATGCAGGTATGCTTCATCCATTCCATACCTTGAGCTCCATAAAAGCTTTTGTTATGAGAAGAGAGAAGTGCCTTGGTAAGGATTCATACACCATTGAGCGACCTGAGTGAATCATTCGAGGAACTTAGTCTTGTTTTACTATTTCCACAAAGAAAACCTCCAGATGAATTTTTGAGCAAAGGTAATGTAAGTACTGCTCTATCGACTGTTCTAACTCTCAACAGCTCAAGACTAGGAGAAACTCATAAGCCCCATAGATGATGAAGGTAACAAGGGTCAGGTACTCTGCCAACATCACTCATTCTTAAGGTAATGAGTCTAATAATTTTCTGATCAACAACCTGATTTGTCCTGTTTTGCTCGGGACGAGCAAAGGACAACTTGGGGGTTCTTGTTGACGCTCGCTACGGACCAATTTTGAGCATCAATTTGATCAGAAAATTGGGATGACTAGCATACTTAACTTGCATATTTATCTTGAATAATATTATTTCCACATTCCCCTTGGAGAATTTGCAATGTAGGCAAATTGAGCAGAATTCAAGTGTTAAACAAGCACCTCAATCCAAGGCAATTGATATCGACCAATCAGAGCGCGCCATTTGGACTCCCAGGGATTGAAGGGCCCACCAAAGCATGCAACTAACCTTGGACGGCACGTAAGGAGCAACCAGGCCCCACAAGGCAGCCACCCAGAGGAAGCTGGACCTGGGCCGAGCCAGGCCCAGGTCGGCCGACCCATGTAGGTCAGCCGACCCACTAGAAGCGAACCGCCTTACCTCCTTCGACGTGGCAGCTCCCCATTGGTCCCTTAGGTCCGTTTGGCAAGGCTTCGGGCAATTGGGTGCCGAGGAGCAGCTGCACACCCCCTCACTCACTTCTATAAATATGAGGGGGGTACTACAATAGAAGACTACCACAAGTTGAAGCCTCTCTCAAGTTTCTCTCTTGCTTAGTCTTTAGGGTAGTGGAGTTTATGTGAAGTAGCTCTTCTTTGGTTCCCGAGTCTTGCCTAGGAGTGTTCGGTATGGGTTTTACTCTTCCTCTCCTTTGTAATATTCGGAATTCCTTAATAGAGTTATCTTCTAGTTCAGTGTATTCGTATAGTATATGTTCTACGTATTCAGATGTGTATGCTATACTTAGTTTATATCTACGACTGATATCTTGCATGATTAGACATGGTAAGACATCTAGGCTACGACATTGGTTCCAGGATTCGCATGTTTTCTCTAGTGTGATGTCTGTCCATCCGAAGGGTGGGGGCTCCGCGCGGGGCATTAGAGTATCGCTTATTAGTGTAGACGTATTGTCTGGCCTAATCAGTGTTGCTAGATGCGGCTCTATAACATGGTTAGATGAGGTAGGCGGCAGGTGGTGACAGCCCTGTCCATCCAGCGTAACCCTCCCCGTTCGTGTAGTAGCTGAGGCGCATAAAATAGCCATGAAGATCTAGTGGCCACCTACTCATATCTTGTGCGGTCTCCCGGTGATGCCTGGGAGCCTAGAGCCCGTTCCTAATCATGTGTATGTATATGAGTGCTTAGTATAGACTGTATGTAGTTAGGAGTACATAAATCTTTAGATTAGCTTTCTTCTTACTTTCTCCATTCCTGTAAATTTTGCATAGAGTTATAACTTGAGTAACTTGTGTGTCACACTACCTTTCTACCATATATATTATCTTACCCCTGTTTATTCAATAAAATATTAATGCAAGAACTAATCAACATACTAATCTATTTCAATAACCGCCGCCTTCCCTGCAAAAATATAATATAAATACGATCTTGTACTTACGGGAAAAATGTTACAAAGATATTCCATACGCTTGCGGATCCTTCCATAACGTACGTATATAACGTACGTAAGAAATACTTGGTGACTGGATTAAAAAATGCCAACAAGCGCAGCGCATACATATCAAAAGTTCGCCGCTTCATGATGGTGCGCTGCAGCACTTCGTGCAGTAGCGGCGGCGTCGGCTTGGCGAACAGTCCCCCAACCGTCGGTGCCGGCGGTGCAGGTTCATGCAGGGGCTGCACATCGTGGCCATCGGGGTTGCCCCCACCGTCGATGCCGGCGGTGCAGGTTCATGCAGGGGCTACACGTCCTGGCCGTCGCGGTTGTCATCGCCGTCCGGAGCGCTTGAGCTAACCGGCGTGCAGCCTGTCGTAGCCTTAGTGGTAGCTGGGCCACCCGAGGTGAGGAAGGCCAGGCCCGCATTGAGTTGAGTCAGCGGGCCCAGGTTGTCGTCGTGCCGTTGGGCAGCCACAGCGTTCGGTTGGCCCACGCCGCATGTTTGGGCCGCAGTAGTCATTTGGCCCGTCGCCAGAATCACCGGTTGAGGCACCAGCGCCTCGGCTGCATCCGAAGCCGCCGCCGTAATCTGCAGGAGGTCGAGGGCCCATTCGACCTCATGCAGTGAAGGGGTGGTCGCCGCTTTGATCCTGCCAAAGACCCTGTCAGCAGGGATGAGCAGCTCACCGGACCAGGCTCCATTCCAAGGGACGAAGCGCGGTGACGGTGGAGCGTCGATGTAGAGGCGATCTGCGAACTGGCAAGCCATGGTGATGTAGTCGTTCGCATCTCTGAGCCAGGCGCACTAACCACCTTCTGAAAGCCCCTCCCGTCCGAGCTTCAGCGTCGCCGCCTTGGCGCAGAAGAAGGCCTGCATCGCGGCGCCATGGTCTTGAGCGTTTCGCCGTCAGGCAGTGGCGCCGAGAAGGGAGTCAGGGTGGTGCCTGTGTTCCGCGGTGGAGACAAAGCACGAGGCGGGGAAACATCGTGGCCACGACGTCACCCCCTGAACTCGCTATCACGTTTTCGTGGGGAGCGCGTTCGCTCACGACGCACACCATCAGCCTCAAGGCGCACATGGGAGCGGCGAGACTCGTATCCGCCACGCCCGGGGTGCGTGTATTCGTTGTCGCTGTCATCGTCGTCGCAGCGCCGAGGCCAGATGAAGTCCCCCTGCTTGCGGGCATGGCCATCACCGCGGTGCCTTCCTTCACCGCCGCGCACATCATCTTGTGCAGCATCCCACCGTGCCAGCTCCTGGTTCCGTTCTTGGCCCGGACGGTCCTGGCGCCGTTCTTCCTGCACACAGGGGGGCTTAGGCAGCCTTGCAGGAAATCTCGATGTGGCTTCAGCCGGTGCTCCATCCAAGAAGCCGTAGCGCCAGAAGTACGGGCGCCTGATCGGCTTGAAGGCCTCCGGATTGGAGACGGCGCCATGGAGGTCGTGCGACGCCGCCGTGTAGTCCTCGACCACCCCAATGTGCAGGAAGACCTCGAAACGAAGACACTGCTGCCAGCGCTCCAGCAGCTCCTGTTCACGCGTGACGACGACCACGGAGGACTTGTCCGTGGGCCTGTGGGTGAAGACAAGCCAAACCCGCTTGGGGATGTCGCTCGGGTTGGCTGTCCACGCCCACAGGTCGATGTGCCTTGTGTCCGTCGGCTGGTCAGTGTTAATGCACTGGAGGGCGCACCTGTGGCCAATCACCCTCTCGACGATGTCCGGCGTCCAGGCATGCTCAGGGATGCCGTCGAGGTAGAGGCGGACCCGGAAGAAGATCCTCATGCCCAGCGCACGCGAGAGGTTGCGCCAACGCCGCAGGTGGATCTCGATGCCGTTGCCGGTGAACCTGCCCCGACGACGCGCCTCCGCACAGTGGGCGCTGTTCTCGAACCTGATGAGGAATGGCTCCGGCTGGTGCACGGTGACGTAGACGTTGCCGCGGCGAAGGTGCAGGTCGTGGAGGAGCAAGGCCTCGATGTCGCGCGCCCCGGCGCCCCTTGGCAGGTGCATCGCCCATGGCACCAGCGTGCACTCCTCCCAGTCACGGGCGTCACGCTCGAGGTCAAAGGAGTTGGGGACGAAGATCGTCTCCTCCTCCGGGCGGGTGTTGGGGTCCCCTAGAACCATCGGCACCACCCCCGGACGGAGCGGCGGAGGCCGAGGCGGCGGCGGCGGCGGCGGAGGTGGTGGTGTCGGTGTCGCCCCTCTCACGGCACGGTGCCTATACTTGGCTTCTGGAGCGCGTCGGCGGCGGACGGAGGGGCAGTCCTTCTTCTTGTGGCCGGAGCGGTGGCAGAGCAAGCACCGGACCGGGTCTCTGCAGCTAGCCGCTCTGTGGTCTCTAGCCAAGCAGATGAAGCAACGGCCCGCCGTCGCCCTGTTGAATGCTTCAACCGCGCGGGTTGTTGGGCGCCATGAATCCATCCTTCAAGAAGGGTCTTGTCGGCCGTCCCGTCGGAGCGGCCCGGGCGGCGCACGCTTGAGAGAGCGTCGCCCGCGACCTGCAGTCCAGCCAGGCTCGACGTCAGCCCGCGTACCCTCCCCGGTGTGGGTGCCACTGCTCTCACCCTCCGAGTGAATGCGCAGCTGCCGCAGCGGGCGACGTGGTGGAGTAAATGTCGGCGTGGAGGAGCAACGGGAACACAGAGCCGCAGACGGGCGACGCGGTGGAGTAACTGCTCTGGTTGCCGGGCGTTGGGGCGCGTTGACTCTGCCCCGGCGGACGGCGTCGGCGTAGGAGCCAGGCGCAGGGGACTTCGATTTTCCCGGTTCCGGCCTGGCCGGGCCCAGATCCGGCGATGCAAAGCTCGGATGCACCCAGTCGACCTCATCAAGGCACGGCTGACCATGGCGGGGCGGTGGCGGCGGGGAGTCGAGTAAAAAAACTTTCCCAGGCACTCTGGGTTGTCGAGCTGTGGGTGTTGGTGGTGTGCGGCTGATTGGGTTGGGGCTGACGGCTCAGGATCTTGGGTGAGCTGTGCTCCGCCGGCCGGCGACGGCGAGGCGGCGGGGGAGGCGGAGGGCACAGGTCGGGGGGCATGGCTTACCTTTTGTGTACCTCCTATATTCCGTTTAGACTTTTATTTCATTTTAGCCGCGACTTCATGTGCTAATTTTGCGTCGATGCCTTTGATCATATTTTGCAAGTATCTATTTCCTATTGGAGCCTTCTCAGTGTACCTGTTAATCTATATTGGTGTTGATGCCAAATTTTGACACGTGTTAAATCGGCGTCGGGAAAAGAAGATCGGCCGATGCGGCAGATCTAAAGGCTACGGTAAGGAATCGGCCGATTAAGGTAATAGTTTGAAATCGGCCGATTGGTGATACAGCTTATGCCAACAGAATGGGGCTATTTCGGAGGGTCCTGGTCAAAAGTTGGTCAACAGGGCAACGCTAAGTCGGTCAAGGAGCAATTGAAAAGAATCCTGATTGGATTAGGGGACGGCGGCGGAATATTCTGCGGGAGTCTATTTCCTTTAAAAGTTATTTTAGATATAGTAGTTTTCCTGTTTTTAAATAAGGTAGTAACAAGTCGTGATCGACCAGGAGTCCTAGTTTTAGGGTATAAATAGGAGTCGTTAGGGTCTTGCAAATCAATCACATCAATCAACAACAATACTTCTACTTTTTCAGCAATTTACTTTCAAGTCGGCGACTTCGCCAATACTTTTCTTCTTTCACGAGTTCGTACGGATTGGCAGGGCTGCATCAACTTGATCTCCGGCCAATTGGTAGGTTCCGCTTATCGAGTAATATCCGAGCTTTAACTACGGGCGCATCGCTGTGGTTTCGTTTGGATTTATTCACCAGTTATCGACATTTACTAGAATTGCAAGTTTTACCTGTTATTCTAGTATTATCACCAGTTATCCAACTTGAGATCAGAGTAATCGGCTTCGTCATTATTCTCCTTCGATTTACCATCTCACAGCCGATTAGATCTATTTCAGGTGTTGCCTTTGTAGTAATTGCTTAGATCGCTCCAACAGTTTTCTTTACAATTACTACACGATTATCGGTTGATCCATAGCCGATCATCTCTACAGCAAATCGGCCGATTCGCCGCCGACGCGCTCCTCAGGACAGATCGGAACTCCAGCCGATCGGAGCGTCTGGAATTTAACACTTTATTTCCTTGTCAATCAACAGGTAAGATTGACTGGCACACCGCGCGAACCGTACCAGGGCGATAACCCGAACAGGAGCTAAGCAGATTCTCCCAGGTCGTGTGTCCGACGCTGAAGACCATCGGCCGATTCCTGTCTGGCCGATTTTAGCGCCAACAATTGGCAACTCTGCACATACCCGGTCAGTTGTGGAACATAAATCCAGGTAGGACGGCACTTAGAAAACTCTGAATGAAGCATTGCCAACTTATTCGACATCGAATATTTATCTTTTTTTAAAATATACAAGGTTTGTAGCTGTGTCCCTTTTCACACTATATTTTCAAATTTCTTATTTGACACCGAAAAAAATTTGTTCCTTCTTTGACCCTTAAAATTTTTTTCTTCCTTATTTGATATTCATTTTAATTTTGATCCCTAAAATGATACTGTTGTTAAATGTGAGTGCTAACAGTGTTAAGTACCACTTGAAAAGACATATTTGCCCCTCATATATTTTCTGTGATAGCACTCCTGTAGCTATACTGTTGTGCAGACATTTTGCATTTTTATATTCTCAAGAATTGATCATTTTTTGACTTTTTCCATGATTTTTTTTGCATCATCTTTAATCAAATTTGCCCCAATTTATTTGCATCATATATAACCAAAGATCCAAACAATACAGCACTATGATAGGTACATAAATAATGGTCACATATAGAGCTAAAATTTGAGGCCGGCACAAGCATTAGCATCAGCAAATCCACAACCATGAGCACGCACGATGCTAGGTAGATACGCCCAGTGACAGGACCACAGAGTGTGGCCTGACGGTCGCGTGGTCTGGTGCTCAGCACGAACTCGCGGCGCGCCACCACCACCATGATACCCACAAAATTCACAGCCAGAACTTAGAATTTCTCGATCAGAGCTCTTGTGCCTTCTGTTGACGAGGTGCCCGACCAGAACTAGGATGACGAAGTAGAGCAAATACCCCGCAGCCACCACGAAGATCTCCCCACGGCGCTGCCAACCTGGCGTGTGGCCATGAGGGTGGAGCTGTCGACGTTGCACAACAGCAGCCCCTGAGCAGGGGTCGCCGGCGCGGGAGGGCGGGCCTCCACGCGCCCCGGACGACCGACGCGCACGCCTAACAGCACCTACTGCCGCCACTGGCCAGGGCTCGAGGGTGCGCCGCCTCCACCCGCCCCGCACGGCCGATGCGGCCCGTGGCCTCCAGATCCGACTCGTGGACCTCCATTTTGGCACTTGCTACTGTCGTTGGCACAAATTAGGGCCGCCGTTGCCACCGCCGCCGCCGAGGCTTAGGGTTCGCGGATGGGGGTGAGAGAGATGAACGGGAGAGGAGAATGGGATAGAGGAGAATGGTAAGGGTACTTTTGTCTAGTTAGAAAAAGGTCCCATGGTCTCTGTGGGTGTGGCAGGACAGCAACTAACGGAATTGACGTTAGGATCATTTTGGGAACCAATGTTAAAATGAGTGTCAAATAAGGTTTGGAAATTTTTTTGAGGGTCCTCCTTTCAGTGCCAAATAAGTAATTTTCTCATTTTTTAAAACACAATACAGACGCAAACACTCACACACGCACGCACACTCACCCCTATGAACACATGCACGCAACTCTACCTCTATGAGCACCTCCGAGAGATTGAGCTGGCAAATCCTCGAGATTGACGAAGTCACCACAGGCATCTCGCTGTCGATGAGAACGTCGCCTACCACTAAAAGTTCCCATAGGGAGTCGAATCCAGGACCTTATGCAGCGGCGAGCTGTTTTGCAGTTAGGGGAAGTTCTATAGAAAGGATGTCGTATCTGTATTTTTGTTTTGGTAATATAAGCAGGTACTATACTGCGGTACATATGCACTGTATTCATTTATAGTATGTCCACTTCCGTTTGCTGTCTTTCAGGGGAAAAAAAAACTTCTGTTTGGATTTTGTAAGACAGCAAGAGTGCAGGTGTAACTCCAAAGGGGAGATCATCGTAATTCTTAGTTCTTACTCTCCTCACTGTTTGAAATTTTGTTTCAAGTGGAGATTTGGATACTAGCTTGATTGTTCTGGACTTTAGTTCAAACTTTGTTACTTACCCATCAATAGCTTGGTTATGGGCAACTGGGTGCACTTTGCAAGATAGAGTATACTCATTGTTCATTTTATAATATTTTTCACCAGTCATTACTGGTAATCTGTTGGGTAAAAACGTCACATTTACTTTCTGTATTATTGTGATCGGCCCGTCATGTAAGCTGGACATGAGGGACTGTTCTTGTTTGATGGATTTGATTCTACCAATATCTTGGACTCTTGCTTCGTTGGTAAAAAATAAATATTGTTTTAGATGGAGGTTCTGCAACTGTGATTGAGCTTGAATAGCTACCTTTTAAGCTGAAATTTATGCAATAGTGGTCGATGGAGGTGAGTGTGGTCTTGAATTTTTAAAGTCAATGCTTGATCGATATTATGTAAGCAATTATGAGAAACCACAAGTTAATTTTTCTTGTGGCAACCGAATCGTTATCTGCTTGCCAAAATTTAGTAAAAGCAGTTCTACCTTTGTTCATTGCTTAGATGCATTTAACAAAATTATCTATGCCTCTACATGACCTGGATTTTATATTAGTTAATGATAATTGGTAAACACACCACAGAAATTCTGGTGATGCTGTTTGTGCTTTAGAGCAACCCTGCTTCATTCATTTTTCTTTCAATATCTTCTGCAGGACAACATGGATAATTGACAGCCAAAGATTTGCCACCAAAATAAAAAATGCTTCTGGGTCTTCAGATCCCAGTAAACAGAAATGGATGAGCAGCCCAAGTAAAGAGTGCCCAAAGTGTAGCCATGTCATTGATAATAGTGATGTAAGTGTTGTGCATTGCTATATTGATAAAGTTGGATTGAACTAGCTACAGTATTTTCTAGAATTTTAGTATATATGCCTTTTGCACTTCTTCCTTTTTCTAAACAAGGGGTAAGCGAAAATTTATATTTTAGCAACTGACATAGATCATTGATTTGCATATCTTAAGGAGTCAATCAACTTGTTTACAAAACTGAAATACATATTAATTGTTATAATTTACATTTGTCATTCATTAATTGTCCTTTTGGTGCAGCTCATGACCAGCTTAAATCTTTT
Source organism: Panicum miliaceum (assembly GCA_032594955.1). Classification (NCBI taxonomy): domain Eukaryota; kingdom Viridiplantae; phylum Streptophyta; class Magnoliopsida; order Poales; family Poaceae; genus Panicum; species Panicum miliaceum. The sequence continues at coordinate 24,247,317 of CM064062.1, forward strand.
CTGAACCTATTATTTCTGAAATGCTTTGACTTTTGCACATAGAATAGGGCTTTAGTCGTGGGTACTTCACAAACAAAAATCTTTAATAAAAATATGTCTGTATAAGGTGTTATCTAAGTGTGATCATCTGATGGTTTTATTTTCGCTGCAGGTTGTTCACCAGTGGCCTGGTTTGCCTAAAGGTGTAAAATTTGATCCGTCCGACCAGGAATTGCTTTGGCACTTGTTGGCAAAACATGGAAAATCTGGTATAAAACCTCATCCATTCATTGCTGAATTTATTCCAACAGTTGAGGAAGTTGATGGCATCTGCTACACGCATCCACATAAACTTCCAGGTATTTGTAATATTCTTTCTGAGGGATTGTGGCAATTTTCAGGATTGGGGTTCTTAAGATGAGTAAGATAATGACGCTTTTTATTTCAGATAAGATCAAATGTAAAATTCTGCAACATACAGCTACTGTCAAATGCTTATCTTTGTTACCTTTTTGTCCTTTGGCAATCTTTTTTACTAATCACTCTCTACAACCTGCATTTAGTCTGGAAAAACTTCAGGTGGGGGTATAGGCTCACTTATTTTACTTCCATTTTAGTTTTCCACCATGTCACTAAGTGGCAATCAAGAACATGTACAACTTCTTGCATTGTCACTGGCCTTTTTTCAAACATGTTCACTTTCTAGTCGGAACACTTTTGGCTTTATTTCTCCACTTGTTGTTTCCCTGTCATCTTAAATTGAATATATAAATTTCAGGTGTTAAGAAAAATGGAAGTGTATCACACTTCTTCCACAGGACATTTAAGGCCTATAACACTGGCAATAGGAAGCGTCGAAAGATAAACACCGACGATCTTGCTGATGTTCGTTGGCACAAGACTGGCAAGACAAAGCCAGTATTAGTTGATGGAAAGCACCTTGGCTGTAAGAAAATAATGGTGCTTTACATGAGCACTGAAAAGGGTGGGAAGCCTGAGAAAACCAATTGGGTGATGCACCAGTACCACCTAGGCACTGGGGAGGATGAAAAGGAGGGTGAATATGTCGTCTCTAAATTATTTTTTCAGCAGCAATTTAAACCTGGGGAGAAGAATGCTCAAGAGCTAACCACAGGAGATGCTGTAGAATCAATGGCTGCTGAAGTAGATGCTGTAGAGCTAACCACAGCAGATGCTTCTGATTTCACTACATTGCCCTCTGAAGAACATGTTAGCCCAATCCAAGAAGTTGTTCACAATTCGGAGCATAATCCTGATCAGGTAACTTGAATACTCATGTGGTTTTTGTTTATATTTTTTGTTCGTAGCACACATTTTTATGTGTTGGCTAAGTTGAACTGCCAAAGAGAACATACACTATAAACTTGTTTTTGATCATTGAAAACAGAATTCGATAAAGGTAGCACAAATTTTCTTCCTAATGTGCAGGTTAATGAAAACTGTGAAATAAACTTTGAAGAGAATGCTGCTGAAGGGACAGTTGTCCACCCACCCTCTGAGAAACCAGAGGGTGGAGATAATCCTCAATCACAAGATCCCAAGTTGTGGGAAGGTGATTCCCAGTTTGAACTGTTAGACTCTCAGCAGCTGGCAGAAGGACTGGCTATGTGCGATGAGTTCCTCCTGAGTCAGTCACAAACCTCTTGTGGTGGCGGAGATGAACCCAGAGCGATCAAACCTCGCCTAGCTGTTTATGCCCAACTACCAACAGAGGACCTCAAGAAGGATTTGGAAGAGTGTCAGCAGTTGGAGCCCTCAGACGCTGTGAATATTGAGCTTGACAGCATAGCTGAGTTCCGACTTAGCCAAATTGTATGGTTCCGATGCCATTGACTAACATCAGTTAGATGTTCAGTTATCCATTTCTCCCCCTGTTTTTGTTGAACTTGTGCTCTTCCCGCAGGATTTTTCACAGGACAGCTTTACGACATGGGCTAGCGGCAAGATGATTGACGACGACTGATGCTGCTCCGACGCAACTTCCAGGCCAGTGCCATTTTGTACATAAAGAAACAGCTGATCCCTTTTCTGTGATACGACAGTGAACTGTGCACCAACCGGTAGTCTCAGCTTTGTGGTGAATGGTGAAGTGCTTATTTTGTCAGGGAGACCTGAACAAAATCTGCCGGCTCGTCGGGGGGGGGGGGGGGGGGGGGGTGTTTAGTCGGGGGGGGGGGGGGTGTTTAGCCGGTAGCTTTTGTCCCATGCGTATGAATTGTAACATATATGCCATAGGCTAAAGGACTCATACTGTGCCGGCAGCTGACTACTGTTCAAATTAGCCTTGGGTGCCTGAGCTTGTAAGTTACAACGATAATATCCTCATTTTAGTTGGTAGTCTCACCGAGAATCATTTACTGTTCAGGACTATTTGGAAGACGCGTTGCTCTACTTACTAATTTTATGATTTGCTGAGATTTCGACTTCAGTCACCTCTTTCCAAAAAAATCTCTACTACACCATTAGACAAGCGAACACAACAAGGCACTCACAATGAAATAGTAGGAAAAAAACACCTTTCGTTTTGGTTGAAGTTATCAAGTTAATGCGCGACCGATCCTAGCGCCCTCGTCTCTCGTCGGCACCTCCTCTGCCGGCAATCGGCTCCTGGCGTCCTCGTCTCATCGGCACCTCCTTTGACTGGCAATCGGCGCTGTCTATGCCTTAATGCTTGATAAAAGAGAGATTTTTTTTCACTACCGTGCCTAATCACGTTTTTTATTAAGAGGGTATTGATAAATGAGAGATGATGTGAACTTGATGGCCTGCATGAATTTACCTGATGGCCTGCATGAATTTACCTGGCCTAGAAAAACAGCTAAGATCCACTCTATACGTTGAGTGAACCACACGTGCTAATTAACTCTCTTGCACTTTCGTCCTTGCTTCGTGCAAAAAGTTGCAACCGGAGTTAATAGTTTCCTCAAGCCACCTATTTAAGCTGGTCTAGCTCCTCCTGCCCTAGCAATGTCCCTAGCAATGTGGGACTAAAGTTGCTCTCCCTAGCTCCCTGCACACACACGTGCACAAGGCCTATTTTGGCCCAACTGCCTTTTGGGCTGGGTTGTTACAATATTCGGCTGCAACTCCATCGTCTTGGCGCCAATATATCTGTTGTCCAGGAACGCCAGGCGGATCCCAAGAAACCTAAACTAAGTCAAGGTAATTTCTTCGGGCTCCGATTGGATGGGTTGGAGCGGAAGTAGCCCACAGTCCCTTAGGATTAAGGTTTAGGGTTTAGGTAGATTCAGCCAAATATTTGCATATAATTATCTACCAATTGAACATTTTTTCACAAACTACAAATTTAAAAAATACAAGAAAAAGCGAGCAGACTTTATTGCAGCCATGATCCACCTGTGCGTGCGAAACATTTCTTTTCTCTACATGGGGAAATTCGTTTCTTACTCCAAACAAACAAAAGGAACAATTTGAAATTTAGAAGGGAAATCCTAGTGGGAAGCATTTTCAACATTTTTTTGAAAGAATGGATTCAACATTTAAAAGAATGGTTTCAACATTTAAAAGAATGGATTCAACATTTTCAAAATCTAGACCAATATTTTTTTTTGAAATAGTTTATTCCTATCTTCATCTTCCCTGGTGACGGCCGCGGTGCGCGTAGGGCCGGGCGGAGCGGCGGTGCACCTGCGTCACCTGGGTAGCAGCAGGCACAACGGCGTCGCTTGCTGGGAGTGGCGCTGCGGAGCAGTAGGCTGCGGTGCGCGCGTGCGCAGGGACGGTGGGAGCAGCGAGCGACGCGCGTGCGTTGGGGCGAAGGGAGCAGTGAGCGGCGGCGCGGAGCAGCTAGCGGCGGCACAGGAGTGGCACGCGGCGGCCGGCTGGCAGCATCAAATGGGGAGTCGATGTCGGATGGTGGAAGGAGGAAGATGACTAGGCATCAAATTGGACGGATCACAACATTCATACATCGCATGAACCCCAAACACTGGAAGGTGGGGAAGAAAAATCTTTTAAAAGATGTACAGGATTCACAGTTGAAATCCCTAGGCTTTCCTCCATCACTTTAAAGTGGAAAATGAACTAATTTATACCTCAATCTCTCCTACATGTATAGATTGTAGAGGGGGTTACTATGGATCCGTTTGGGAGACCTCTTACCAGCTTCACCTGTTTTGCGTAAATTGAGATACTGTAACGTGAAGCCATTTTATAAGCCTGAGGTAAAAAAGAACTAAAAGCCAAACGAAATATTTTTTGCTTGATTTTAGCTTCGCTGGTGAAGCCACGCCCAAGCCTACATAGTTCCATTCCAACCGGAGAGGGGAACTCTCTCAAGAAATCGACAAAGGTGAAAAGACAGGTTGTATTCCGACGAAATGCCTTGGATTCTAGGAGGACTATAATGAGGAGGACGACTATTCAGAACAGAAGGTGCTTCTCCTCCAAAGCGGAGGGCGGGTCGTCCAACAAAAAGGAGGAATTTGAATCCTTTTTGTTGGAGCACTCTGACTCTTTCTTCTCGATCGAGTAGCCACCGCATCAATTGGTAAGCTCGTTTTCCCTTTGTATCACCCGCAGAGCAGACTTCTTTTCGTTAAACAGGCTAGCTACAAAACTACAATCGTTAAAGAGCACGGACTCGATGGCTCTAAAGAAAGAGCTACCTCACCTCAAGTAGTCACTGCCACTTCTAGCGACCTCCTAAAACTGACCTCTCTGCTAATTCGAACCGAGAGCCTGGTATAGTAGAAGGTGATCCATGCTATTCATAAGTTGAAAAGCCCGCCCCTGCCTGATCGATATCCCCTTACAACTAACTTCTAGTTAAAGCCTTAGGAATAGGAAGAGAAGGTAGGGATTGCTTGGAACCTCTAAGACATGGCACCCCTGCCCTAGCCGCCTTTTCTTATGATGTCTCGATGTACGGATCATCGCCGCTTGTCTTTGGGGGTGGGATTTGGAATGGAATTTGAAATTCGAATTGGAAGGCCTCTTCCTAGGATTCCATACCTTAGGCCTTTATGTTCATAACGACGTCATGCTTGCTTTTGGTACTCCAGAAAAGCAAATCTTGATCGCCTGCATTGAAAGCGGGGCCATTCGTTGAAGATAAGAGTATATCGAACCCAAAACTTTCTATATATCTTCCGGTTTGAAGCTGAGTCTGAAGCCAGAAGTCCGAGAGAAAGCCCCTGACATACACGGGAAAGGTAGGGGCAATGGGCAGCGCGTTTGTTTTGGGTACAAAATGTCACGGGTTCAAATCCTGTCATCCCTACCTATTACTTCTCCTATGGGCAGTAACGAGGGATCAATTGAGATCGATTCAAATTGGACAAAATTGACCTTAGGATCGAATCAGGCTCTCCTTGGGATAAGCCAGAGAATGGATCAGCCGGGCGAAGTAAGTGATATGATCTCCAGGATTCTAAATTCCATGCCCGGGGAAGTCTAAGAGGATAAAGGTAAACCCTTCCAAACAGCCCGTACATATTTCCAAACACAATAGGGTCCAAGCGCCAGTTCCTCCATGCCAAGTTGATCACGACGTCTCCAGATTGAGTCACCTTTTGTTGCTGCAGCACGTGATTTTATTCAAACCAGCCACAAACATCCCATCTCCAGCTGATCGCACTTATCTCTTGTTGGGCAATGGGCTTGACCACTCCTGAGGACTCTAATTCGGCTGCCATATCTTCTGCTGGACAACTAACTGTTCCACACGTGTGCAAGTCCAGTTTTTTAGCCCGCCGCCTACTTCTCCTGCTACGACGTGCTGATGTGCCACGCTGGATAGCGCCGCAAGGACCGTGCAAGTAAGGGCATCTTTAGCGGCGAGTCGACTTATGAGCAGAGAAGGACAGCCACGCAAACATTTGCTTGAGTCGAATCTTGTGACCAAACCAGCTTTATCGGTTCCATGCGTAATACAAAATTATTGTTATATTTGCTGATGGCCTTGGACTTCGAGTCAGCAGAGAGATGCATTAGCAGGTAGGTGGGTCCGCTCTTTTCTTAAGTAGGTGGCAAGAGTCGACTGAAAAGTATGGTTCGAGTCTTTCTCTCTCCTCGTGATTCGTTTCCTCCAGTAGTTGAATCGACTTCTGCGCACGCCACGGAGGACGGGTTCGCTTTCAAGATGCCACTAGAGAAGCCCTAAGCAACATATATGTCGTGGTCCTAGGAGGCTAAGAGTCGTGCGCCAATGTGGCAACGCCTACTTCGCTCCCCCGTTGTATCTTTGCCGCTTGTTATCCTTCCGGTTGAACAATGACAATACCCTCACCAGCAGTAGCGAATACAGCAACCAAGTGAAGAGGGAATCATCTCCCTTCTCTTCTTATTCCTCCTCTTCTCTTCTTCTTCCACTGCTACAAAAATGATTCGTAGCAACACCCCGTATTTTTTAGGGATAGGTCAAAATATAACCCGCTCCTACAAATGGAGCAGGAGTACTGTAGCATCCGACCCGCCCCTAGAAAAGTATTTTTAGGGGCGAGTTACGCCATCACCCTTCCCTACAAATAGGCATCATTTTCAGGGACGGGTCATGGCATCACCCGCCCCTAAAAATGGCATTTCTAGGGGCAGGTGACACCACCACCCACCCCTGAAAATGCTGGCCTTTCTAGGGGCGGGTGACAGCATCATCCGTCCATAAAAATGCATTTTTAAAGGCGGGTGGTGGTATGGTTTGTCCCTACAAATCATTTCTAGAGGCGGGTGATGGCGTCACTCGCCCCTACAAATTAACTTCATATTTAATATAAAAGAATTGCATACCCTATAGAGTCATAAGTGACTGTGTAGTGTAGTGGAGAGGAAGGTACGCGCGAGGCATGAGGTATGCGGTACCTGGATAGTATAGGGGCTTGTGGTGGTGGCTGGTTGATTGGAATGATTTTTTCTTTTTTGTTTTGCAGTTTTTGATTTATTTTAACTTTTTTATTTTCTAGACACCGATTTGTAGGGGCAAGTCATGGCGTGACCCGCCCCCGCCCCCATCCCTACAAATAATTTTTAGAGGCGGACGCATTACCCGTGAGAACTAGGGACGGGTACCGCACCTGCCCCTAAAAATACGTTTTTACCTGCCCCTAAAAATCTTTTTTTAGTAGTGTTCCTCCCCTCTTCTTCTTCATTCTTTGTTCCCAAAAATAGAGGGGGCTCAAGGGGATATCCAGATCTTGGGGAGGTAGGGGAACTTGATCCCCCTAGGCCCCCTTAGATCCGCCCCTGCTCACTAGGTCTTAGGCGGTGTGAAGCGGTTCTTGGCAAGTGTCCAATAGATAATGGGATAAGACTATCCTAGCTGCTGCATATCACAAGATAGCTGTGCATCTTCTACATATTATAAATAGCCATAGTCTAGCACACGAATAGGCAACGAAAACTCTCTTGAAAACCATTCATGAAGAGGAAGCTCTCAAGCACAATTTTGTTACTACAAATAGCAATTGCACTCCTCCTTTTAACAATGAAGACCGTAAACGCGTCTAGCAAGTACCTCTAGAATATTTACTTGCACGAAGAAGAATCAACTTCTTTTACATTACAAAAAAAAATGTTGCTGCGACTTAACCAATCTACATAACATTTTCTTTTTGCAAAGAATCAACACAACATATGTGCACCAACTAACCAAAATATGATCCTGATTCTTTTGGTTTGGTTTGCTTACCCTATAGCCATGAATTAGGAGACGAACACTAACATGTATTTTAATAAAAAAGTTGATCAACTTGCAGGGACCGTCAAATAATATACGTTGTGTTACTTTTTTTTTGAAGGGATGATGTTGTGTTGTTTCATTGGAGTTAATAAAATGGATCTGTCTCCACGTCAATCGACTAATATTTTGATATCTGTCAATCGAAGCAATGTGTTGTTAGCTGCTAGTTTTTTTTCTTGGACCATTTTCCATATACAACCATTATAAACATGACATGTACAACACATGAAAACTTTACATACAGAAGTTTAATATACTCGGAGCATAAAACGGAATGCTAAAAATTTACACCTCCAAAAGATCACAAATTGTATCCAACGACTCAATCAGACATACATCCAACACCCCAATTGGCCAAACTCCAAAGCATTAGCAGGCAGCCATCACCACCACCCGTGGAAGAAAAAGTCACTACTGGAAATCAAAGGCATCCGTGACGAACGATTTTCGTCACTGTAAACGTGAAATACGTCATAGAAGGATTTCCGTGACGAATTTGTAATGAATTTGCGTTGGTCTTAGAAGCCGCGTCCTGTTAGGTCTACCACGAAGAACTTCCAAAAAACATCACGGAATTGTTTTTTTCTATGACGAAGAAACGTTCATCACAGAAGCATATTTTGCTTCTGTAATGAGTTGTGAAACGTCACGAAAAGCCGATTCCACGTGTTCCAGCCCACGCTAGCAGCTAACATGGACCCGTCCATGTTGCCGGTTGACGTGTCATCCATGCTGGCACCTGACATGGCAATATCCACGTTGGCTGTTGACGTGTCATTCACACTGTCAAGTGACGTGTGCCGCCTTGCGACAGTGGCACGTGCCATTCCAGTATGTTGTCATGATTCATTACCAGACGGAGCCACGTGTCCTCTTCTCGTTTGTGCGCGTGTCGTCCTGCAGCTTGGCCACGTGGCCTCGACCGATCAGCTACGTGCCTCTTTCCTATGTGTGCATGTGTTGTTGTGCTGCTCGTCCACGTGGCCTTCTCCTGTTCGCCAACATGTCAGTTTTAAGAATGGCCACGTGTCCTTTCCTCGTTACGCCAAGTTTCAGCTTCCTATTTGCCCACGTGTCCTTCCACGCTTGTGCCAATTGTCCTTCTCCTGTTTGTTCACGTGTCCTTTCCTGGTTGGCCCACGTTTCATTTTCAGGTTCTTCCACATGTCGGTGCCCTATTTGTCCATGTGTCATTTTCCAGTTGCGGCACGTGGCGTTCTTATATGGATCCATTTCGTCACAACACCATTTTCGTCACAACACCATTTTCGTCACAGAATCATTTTTGTCACAACATCATTTTCGTCACAGAACTATTTCGTCATAGAACCATTTTCGACACAGCACCATTTTCGTCACAGAACTATTTCATCACAGAACCATTATATATTATACATCAGAATTGTTCCACAAATAGTTTCATTACATGACCACAATTAGCGGGGCGCTGTTCAAAATCACATTATGACATAAATGGGAATGTCCAGGGTCACTACAGTTCCACACACATAGGATCAGAGCTGAAGAGAGGTACCAAGGTTGCTTTGGGCCTGGATGAACTGCGAAAGAAGGCGATGGCTATCTTCCTGTTGCTTCTACAACTCCTCATACTGCCTTTGGGTTCTCTCCAGTGCTTCATGTGCTGCTTCAGTCTCCCTCTGTAGTGCATCACTCTTCCTCAGTAGATCATCACTGTTCCTCTGGAGTTCTTCCACTCGTTCATGCAAAAGAGATGAACCCTATTTTTTAGCATCAAGTTCTTCACGAAGCAAAGCTTCAGAAGATGACCGACGCCTCGACCTCGAGGAGGGAGCGGCTATACCAGCATTCTTCAAGAAAGTGTTGTTGGAGCTGGCCTGGGAGAGGGCCTTGGAAACAACCTCAGCACTAGGCAATCTTGATTGCCCATCAGCAACAACGTCTACCTGTATAGTTTCCATTAACATCTACAAAAGGTAAAGATGAACTATTAGCCTACTAACTATATTGGATAAACAATCTAGAAAAAGGAACATTAAACAAACTGGGAACAATGGCAGATTGGATAACTGGTACAAAAAATTGTTAACAAACCTCAGAAATACAGGCAGCCATGCACGTTAACAATATATGATGTGGCATGTACAGAGTGTTGGACAAAGAAGGACAAAACTCTTGCTGAAGGAATGTACGGGGACTTACAACTACGTCTCTAGCCGCGGCACTCAAACCGTTCTTGCTGCTGGTATGGCAGACCTTGAAGGCTAACACGGCATCCACTGCAGTGGGTTCGGCATCTTCATCAACTTGGAGCTCTACATCCTCGGTGACTTCAGTGGGTTCGGCATTGTTGCTCTTGTTTTAGTGCTAATGATGTACCAAATGCATGAATCAAACTTAACGAATAATGGGACTTGCCATAAGAGACAGACGAAAGTGCAACAATAATGGAAAGCAGAAGAATGAGGAGGTTACATTAGAAGCGTGTTGACACTTACATATGAATGCATCTGCGCAACGTAGCAGCGTGATCCTGTTGCTGAAGGTAACAAGACTCTGCCCTGGTTTAGCTTGTTCTTCTCAGAAACCTCATGCATGAGATGTATGTGTTAGTCTCCATCATAAGTTTACACCGCTGTGCATCAGTCATGTTGGAGATAGGAAAGCACACGAAGAGAAATTGCCCTGTGGTGTGCACTTGACCACTTGTCAACAAGTCAGCACCACTGTGCATCAGTCATGCTGGGGACATGAGAGGTTGTGCGGATCTCATTTGTAGCGATGCCAACAAAGTATTTCTACTTCAACTTATACCGCATTTGCCATATGGATTTCTGGAACACACTGCTACAAGTATCTGTTGTTGGCTGCTGCCTAGTGTCAATTGCTAACCTTCCCTGGTGATTAGAATCCAAATCATACTTACATGTAAGAGTTGAATGTACAATAGGGACTAGTAGGTAGGCACTCACAGATAGCCTTTCCACGAAGCCATCGAAAAGTTCAGGCTGTTCTTTGTATTCTTTCCAATGGATCAAGATAGGAACTTGAGACCTAACAGCAACACCAGCCTCTGATGAAAACTTGGCAGCTTGCGTCAGAAAATGGGGCCTTTTGTTCCCCTCAAGAATAGAGATGCACATCCTTGTCCCCATAGCTTTGTTCATCCTGTCAAGCAAAACTCCTGTAACACCCAAAATATAGGAGTTAAAATTTCTAAAAGTATTTTCATAAAAATCATAAATTAAAATTTGTGCATGCATCTTTAATTCTTTTCTTCTCCTATTTCTTTCTTTCAGCCAGCCCAATTTCTTTTCTTCTTCTTTATCGTTTCCCGCGGCCGACCCAGTGGCCGATTTCCTTCCCCGACCCTTGTTTTCACCGACAGCTGGGACCCACCTGTCGGCGCCTTCTTCTTCTTCTTCTTCTTCTTCTTCTTCTTCTTCTTCTTCTTCTTCTCTCTTCTTTCCTTACCCAGAGTCCAGAACGACTCCGTGCTGTCGTTCGTGTCCCGTTCTCTTTCTTTCTTCTTACCCGAGTCCTGATCGATTCCGCAGCACCGTGTGACAACCCTGGTTTTTGCAATTCAAAAAAAAAAAATAATCAATGACATTAGCCTAACTCCATGTTTTAAACCAACTAATGAGAGGGTGGAAGGAATTAAAACGGGTTCAGTTGGAATTCAAATTTAATTTGGGCACATTTGGACACATTTGAAACTTTTAAATTAACTTTAAAACCATAAGCCAAATGAGGTTTTGCCTGAAACCAAAGTTGTAGAACTTTTTATTTTGAGCAACTTTCGTGTTCAAAAGTTTTTGAAATTCAAATCAGAAAGAGGAGAAAACGCCCTGTATGCACCCAGCCCCCTGAACTTTTTCGAATTTTTGCATTTCGGTCCCTCGTTTCTCCCCCCCCCCCCCCCCCCCCCCCCCCCGTCCTCTGCCGCGCCGCGCGCGCTCGCCCGCCCGCCGCGCGCCAGGTGGCCGGCGTCGCCTGACCGGCGCGAAGCGCCAGGCCAGTGGCCGCCGCACCACCCCGCCACGGCCGGCTTTGCCCCGCCCCAACGCCGCGCGGCCAGTCCCCGCCCGCGCGTGCTGCCGCGCCCAGGCCGCCGCCCGCCCGCCCAGTGGCCGCGCTCCGCCGTGCCACCCCGGCCCCCGCGCCCCACCAGTCGTCGCGCCCGCCCTCCGCCCGAGCCGCTGCCGCTGCTGCTTCCCCACTCCGCGCCCGGCACTATCTCACCGCGCTCACACCGTATCTCGGCCGCCCAGTCGCCGCGCCCGCGTGCCGCACGACGCGCCGGCGTTCTGCCGCCGCCCGCCACGGCCAGTGCACGCCGTGCCGTGCCTCCGCCCCGCACGCTAACCAGGCCCCTCCTGTCCCTATAAAGGCGCCACCCCCGGCCACGCGCGCGAGCCCCCGGCCACCAGAACGCCTCGCCGTCGCCATCGCCGCCGCCGAGCACCACCCGTCCGTGGACAGCCCACTGCTGCCGCCCACTGCCCAAACTGAGCCCCCAGCCACCACTACATCACCTCACCGCAGCTCGCCGACCCACCCAACGCCACCCAGAGCCACCGGAGCGCCGCCGCCCGCGCTGCTGTCGCCGCCGCCGCCCCTGCTCGCCGTGGACAGCACGACCCCGACCCCCTCCGTCCAAGCCGAGCCCCTGAGTAGCTTCCCCACGCGCCACTGAAGCTCACCGACCGGACCACGCCGCCCCAAGCCCACCGGAGCACCGCCGTCGACGCGAGCCGCGCCGCCGCCGCCTCTGCTCCAACGCCGGCGAGTCCTTCCCGGCCGTCCCCCACCTGAACAACACCCCCACAAGGTAGCCCTCGCACCCCTGAACCTTCCCCGACCCCCGCCCCTCGCCGCCGGCGAGCCCCCTCGCCGGAATTTCGGCCGGCCGCCGTACCCGAGCCGCCGAGGACCCAATTGCAAGGATTTAAATCTTTAGAAGGGTCTGAGCGTAAGATTCAAGGACCTAGTTGTAAAAGAAAATTTCAAAACTAGATTCAAATTCAGTGAACTTATAAAATTCGTATAAAATCGTAGAAAATTCAGAAGAATGCAAACTCAACTGATCTGGAATCCTCAGAACAAACTCTACCACTTTTGTTACAAAAATTTTCTCAGAATCTCAAAATATTTTGCCCTACATTAAATAGAAGCTTTAATGAACATATTTTATACCCACTGTTCTAGAACAATGCTGACCCTGAATTTTGGGCAGTGAATTAGTTGCTGGATGATTAGGACTGTGTAAAAAGACCAGGCCCAAATTCCATCTCTAGCTTTACTGTTTGTTAAACTTAGTTTTATTTCATGTGTAAGTCGAATGTTTTATCCCTGCAGTTAGGTGGTGAGTCACCCATTGAAATGTTTCCTATGCTAATGTGTTGGTACCTAGAAGCCAGAGAAAAATTAGGAGACTTTTTATCTCACAGTAACCCACTTATTTGATTTATGTGCTAATAACATACATTAAATCAAGAAAATAGTATCTTAGCTTGGAAAATTCTCAAATTTTTACTGGGAGATACACTATGGTAGTGGTTGCTGTGTAAAAAGTTCCAGGGACTAACACCCTGTGTAGGGTCCTATAAAAATGAATCCTTGAATAGCCTAGGTGTAGAATGTCATATTTTCTATGCTCTGAATACTGCATGATAAATCCTACAAAAATTACAGTAGCTTCTGCATGCTTAAGTGAGAGCTCTGTTAAAATCTTAGACTCATTTGTTGCACCAATTGTTCTGTACAAAAAGAACAAGGATCTAACAGCAACTATGTAATGTATTTTTCATAATTAATCTGTTACATAAAATTGGCTGAAAATTTTACAGTAAGCACATCTTTCCTTGATGTGCCTAAATCCAAAATTTCATGAACAGAAACTATCCATTGTAGTAATTACTCTTAAATCGTATCAAGTGCCATTTCCACGACTTAAACTTGTGCACTCATGTAGAATCGACGACTCTCGCCGACGGAACTTACGAACTGGTGCCCGCGTCCGAGAGTGAGCAGCGTGAAGCTCAAGCAAATCTAACTGAAGTTTTTGAAGACCCGAGCCCAAGTTCGGAAGATCCCCAAGCGAACTGCGAAGGCAAGCCCCGGAGCATAACCCATTCTTTCCGAAATTATGCAACTCATTACTCTTGCTTGTGCATTAAGTTTATAGGAGTTGGATGGAAACTTAGTTGCATGATGTCAGGAACCCTTACGTGAAAACTAGATGTAAGGTTCGATAGACTGCTGTGCTAATAGGACTCCGGTAAAAGTCGAGTGATTTCCTGTCACTCGCGAGAAAATAGGAGTTGAATGGCTACTACACGCTGCAATCATAAGGACACGGACGGGTTACGTAACGATGGTTACGATTGAGGCCCGTCTGTCTAGTGAAAAATGCTAAGGCCGCAGGGTGTGGTAGTGATGGTTAAGTCTTTGAACGTACTAAACACATGCCGAGATTATGGGAATCGGTAAGCTTAAGTACCTGATTGGCCCGGCAAGGGGACGGCATCCTACCCTTTGAACTTCGGTCCCATGTGCATATGGCGAGTGCAGAGAGTGGTCACGACCCGGCGCCGAACCGTGGCGTGGAGCTCTTGTACTCTCGGAGGGTAGCCCCGATCCACGACCCGAAAAGAAAGGGGAAAAGTTGCACGTGTGACTCTAGGGAGTAACCACGTGACGTGTGTTTGGGTTTCCCTTGCAAGGTTAAGAAATTCGATTCGAATCGTCCGTTTCTCACGGCTATTGAGACTGCTTAACCATTTTTACCCACAGAGTAAGAAGAGGAACAATGATGATGAATGAACTGGTTGGATGAAAAATTTAATGCTTCACCATGTATGCTTTAGATAGCTGCTTACCTAGACTGGCTAACGAAACTAGAATCTTGAGCTAAAAAGTTGAAAGTGAGGACCCACTTGTAGATACTTTTCGGCAAAACAAACCCCTGAGCCAAAAAGCCTGGCATGTCTAGAGTCGGTGGAGTAGTTTCCACTACACGGGTAAGTCTTGCTGAGTATTAGTATACTCAGTCTTGCTTGTGACTCGTTTTCAGGTGAGCCCTTTGAAGACATGATTGCTAGCTTGACTTGGCCCTGCACTCTTCCCCCTGGTTGGTCGGTGGAATGGGATGCGCCCCCGTCCAACGGAGATAAGGCCGAGTGATGTCTCGTACGGGCTTCATCGAGACATCCTGTATCGTCGAGTAGTTTCCGTTGTTTATTTCCGCTGCAATTTAACTCTGAAGAACTTATTTATGTTAATTGAAGTACTTGTTTTCTAAACTCAGAACTAGGTCTGTAATATTTACTTATGCTAATGATGTAATATTTGCTGGAATGTGGTATTCTCTGGGCTCATCGTCGCATGAGCATTTGTATGTACGGCGCTCGATCCGTTCACCGTGGTTGTATCGGGAGGTTATACCCGACAGACCAGTGGATTACTCCGTTTGAAGTGTAAGGTTAACCGAGGATGCCTTAATGGTGATGGTTAATACACTTGAGCCAGATTAATTCAGGTGGTTCTGCCACAGCTGGTATCAGAGCCGTAGCTGGTGCCACAGCTGTCAACAGCGGACACCAGAGCCGAAATACATACGCCAGAGAATGCTACAAGCCTTAAAAACTCATTTTACTAAAACTTGACTAGAAGGTTGTGTTGCGAAAAGCGTTGGTACGTTAAGGATGGTGCCTAGTTCGTAAAGCCCTAAGGGATTATGGGAAAGTTACTAGGTGGCTATCTAACTTCTATATATAGTATCAACTGACTTCCAGCACATTGCTTTCTGTCAAAACTTACTTTCATGCACAACCGACCTTAAATTTTGTAACGACGCACTCATCGCTAAGGTAAGAAGGTAAGGATCCTCAGCCAACTGAGAGAGCTTGGCCTTCCTGTCGGTGATGCGAACCGAACGCTGCCCTCAAGCAGTGGCTTACTTGAGGTGCTGCCAATATGCCAACTGTTAGTTGAACATATTGGGAGTAGAAGGTTCGGCGCAGGGTATGGCGATCGCTGTTCATACCCCCGTCTCATGACGGTACCCCCCGTGAATACGCTATCTCGATAGCGTATGTTAACGTCGTCTGTACGGCGGGAATTGTATAGATATCGTTTCTATAAGTAAACGGTAATGAATACGGACGCTTTCATGAGTGCTGGCATGAAAGGTTCATGAAATATATATGCTTTGTCAATCGTCAGTACACTAACCGCGATTACGATAAGTTAAGGAACGAGTAGAAAGACTCGACTAGCTATTATAGGAGAGCCGTATTGTGTAAGCCACCGAAACTATCTTCGTAAGACCAAAGCTATTTGGCGATTATTTTATTTTGTGAGGACGAATAGGACGTGCATACATCATGAACATATGTATCTGAAATCAAAAATGCGATGTATGAGAGTGGTAAGGTTCTTGCGTATCTAAGCGTGGTTTGCATAAGGACTATCTAGCGAGTCTGTCACAAATCTGCCATGACCAAAAAGAACGATTTATTGACCCAAGAAAATGACCTTTTCTGGAGAAGTTCATGTTGAAAGAATTGTTCCAAATTTTGTGTTCTATCTCCTGTTCAAAAATGAAAAATTCTGAACTTATGGATAATAAGAAATAACAGAAACCTTGGAGCGTCAGATTTCTGTCCAGAATAAGCACTTCTGCCTCTTAAATTTTTAGGCCCCCTTCCTGCGGTTTTCTGCAAAAGAGCACAACACGAAACTTGTTCCAAATTTACCCAGGAAGCTGCTGTTAAAATTTGGTAAATTTTGGCTGGGTAGATTTTCCCTGGTGTACGAAACTCTAGCCCTCTGGTCACTGAAAATTCTGGGTAGACAGTAAGGTAAAACCTGAAAAGAAAGACCATCTTAGAGGCCCAATTAGCTCTGGAGTTGACTAGAAAAGTTGTTCACAAATACCTTAGGAGTGATCTGGTGAAATTTGAGAATTTTTGGATGAGAACTGTGGGAGTTATGATGATTTTTGCACACTATACAGAATCTGTCCTTGTGCTGCTCACAGTTTTTCGCTATCTCACTCCATTTGATCTTTTGTTCAGATGGCCGAGCCTGTTGATATGATGGTGGATGAGGATGGACGCGTACACTCGCAGTGTCTCCACTGGGAGGGCTTTCCCTCTATTTTGTGGGATGTTCTGCGTACCGCGGGCTATCTAATTCCCCCACGTTACGCCGGACTGGAGTTCGCGGAAAATGGAGTTACCCAGTGCCGTGTCAACGTGACTATCTTTCCGCACCCGCTACACCCGGAGTGGCCCGCCTTGGAGCTTGAGGCTGTTGGTCGCCGTTTGGCCGATACTTGGGAGCTTGCAGCCATGAGGGCGCTCACCACATTTTGTGCGCAGCGTCCCGAGATTGTCACACTCACTCCCATTGGATTGTTTCCTGCTGCCCAGGACAACGACCCCTTTTGGCTCAACAGGGTGCAACACGCACAGTATTTGGTAGACTTCCATGCCCAGGAGACTATCCATACCTCCGTGCGGTGCATGAGTGCACTCTACCGGCTTCAGACTCTCCAGAGTCAGGCACTCGAGCAGCTCACCGATCTTGCTCAGGCCTACCATATGATGGCAGATACCAGGGATGAGCAGATAAAGGAGCTCAGTCAGGATCTTGAGGACAGAGATGCTCAGATTGGCCAACTTGAGGGCCAAATCCAGGAGCAGGACACTCTCATGGGTGAGAGAGATACCAGGATAGCACAGTTGGAGGAGCAGCTCCATGCTCTGAACCTTGAGTTGGAGGATGCTAATGAGCACATTCAGTGGCATCATGATCAGAATGACCATCCCCATGAGGACGACATGGAGGAGGATGAGGAGGAGCCACAGGAGATTGATGGTATCTCAGGTATGGATTTCGAGGGTGAGGTACCACAGGCACCTCGGATGGGAGCTCACTCTCCTGCTCACAGCGAGTCGTCCGTCAACGACTTGGATGATTTCTAGAGGACGACCTAGGAGGACTTTTGCACATACTCCTCGATAGGGTAGCCTAACTTTTGGCAAGTGTTGTAATAGGCTAACTAGGAGTTGAGTAACTCTTTTGTGTTGGGTACGCCTGAACCATGTGGATACCCTCAGCATGTAAGGAACGGCGATGAACTTGGGTGAATTCGTTGTAACTTGGTAAACAATGAAATCCACAATCGCTGAGTCTTGTCGGAATTTTTATCCATGTCTCCTTGCATTTATTGGCTGAGTGTCGAATACCAGACTTGTGCTAAGTTTTGTGATCTAGGTTCTCACAAAAAAAAAAATTCAGCATCATTGGACCTCGCTCGTTTAAGATATAGGCAAAACCGTACCGATCAATCTGCTGAAAAACAGCTAAGACAGCAAGGCAAAGGACGAGCTTTTCGACCACCTTAGCCATGGTTCTAGCACCGAAGTTAAATACCAAAGTGGTGCATTCCTAAATTCTCTGACTGCTGCAAAAGTCTGAAATGTTTTGGATGGACCCACAGCAGGCTATGATTTTTCTCGTAGCAAACAGAGATTCTGTCCATACGTCTAGCTGTGACTTCGGAAGTCTCTGACTACCCAATTATTTATGAATCAAGGAAGTAATATGGATCGCGTTGCTAATGGTAACCTTTCACGTTTCAGATGGTTGGATCAACACGTGGCAACCCCGAGGGTTTTGGTGCCGGTGGCAGCCGCTCGCGACAATCGCCACCACCCCCGCCTAGTTTGGTGGAAGTGATGGCCGCTCAAACCGAGCTGCTACGTCAGATTGTGCAAGGGCAACACCAGCAGAGGGGTGGGCACAATGCTCACCAACCACAAGCTGCAGGATACACGGATTTCCTAGGGACCCAGCCTCCATTGTTCCATAAGACAGAGGAACCCCTGGACGCAGATGCATGGATTCGCACCATAGAATCCAAGTTCACACTACTTGTGGCCCCATGCTCAGAGGCCAACAAGGCTCGTTTTGCCGCGCAACAGCTTCGCGGTACCGCTCGACTGTGGTGGGACCACTATTTTGCGATGCTCCCGGCTGATCATGTGGTCGACTGGGATGAATTCAAGACCGCGTGCCGGGCACATCATATCCCCGAGGGTCTCATGGAGAGGAAGTTGAATGAGTTCCTGGCACTCACCCAAGGCACCCGCACCGTGTTGCAGTACGCCCAGGCGTTCAACAACCTATGCCAGTATGCGGGCTATCACGCTGATACGGATGCCAAGAAGCGTGAACGTTTCCGCCGAGGTCTGAATACCAAGCTCAAGGAACGTCTGAACCTAGCCAGGGCTGACACCTACAACGAGTTGGTCAATATGGCCATTACCCAGGAGGACTGTATCATGGCACACCGGGCAGAGAAGAAGAGAAAGGCACCCGCAGGACCATCAAGTGCCCAACCACCAAGGTATCGCATCGTGCAAAATACCGCACCTACAGCTCCACCAAGGGCCCCGCAGCCAGGAAGATGGACTGCCAGACCCCCACAGCAGCCAGGCATGGTACGACCCCCGATGCCTTCACAGAATGGTCCGAGGCCCATTCTTCAACAGTCTCTTCGACCTAGCCCCGCGAATCGCTGTTTCGAATGCGGGAGTTCCAGCCACTTCGCACGAGAATGCCCTCAGCCTGGACAGCCCAACCAAGGTCAAGGATCCAACCCGAACGCCAAGAACAGGGGCAAGAGACAGACCCTGCAAGTCAAGCAAGGACGGATTAACTTCACCACGCTTGCAGAGCTTCCTGAAGGAGCCCCAGTGATGTCGGGTACATTCTCTATCCATAACAAGCCTGCAGTTATATTATTTGATTCTGGTGCATCGCATAGTTTCATAAGTGCAAAATTCGGTGCAAAAGTAGGCTTGGATGTTTGTCACACCAAAGGGTCATATATGATATCAACACCGGGTGGTAAAATTGCTTCAAACCAAATGATCAGACAAGTACCAGTCAAATTGGGTAGTAAAACCATCGACACGGACCTTGTCCTTTTACCCCTTGACGGCTTGGACATTATTTTGGGAATGAACTGGATGGCTATGCATGGAGTCACACTGGACCTTTCTTCCCGAGCCGTTGAGATAAATTCACCTAGTCACGGAG
Organism: Panicum miliaceum; assembly: GCA_032594955.1. Lineage (NCBI taxonomy): Eukaryota > Viridiplantae > Streptophyta > Magnoliopsida > Poales > Poaceae > Panicum > Panicum miliaceum. The sequence continues at coordinate 24,267,109 of CM064062.1, forward strand.
CCACTACCCTTTACCTACCATTCGTAGATTGCACGAATTCCTGTGCTTATAAGATGGAAGGACTTAAGCTAGATGATATTCTTGTGGTGAACGAGTATGCCGATGTTTTCCCGGATGACTTACCAGGAATGCCACCGGATAGGGATATTGAGTTCGTTATTGAACTACAACCAGGCACTGCACCTATATCCAAGAGACCGTATAGGATGCCCCCTAAAGAATTGGCCGAGCTGAAACTTCAACTCCAAGAACTACTGGACAAAGGTTTCATTCGCCCTAGCGCGTCACCTTGGGGATGTCCAGCCCTATTCGTAAAGAAGAAGGATGACAGTTTGAGATTATGTGTGGACTACCGACCTCTCAATGCGGTAACAATTAAAAATAAATACCCACTTCCTCGCATCGATGTACTCTTCGATCAATTAGCTGGAGCCAGAGTCTTCTCAAAGATTGATCTTCGTTCGGGATATCATCAGATCAAGATTCGCCCGTGCGATATTCCTAAGACTGCCTTCTCCACACGATATGGACTATATGAATTCTTGGTCATGTCCTTTGGACTCACCAATGCCCCTGCCTACTTCATGTATCTCATGAATTCGGTATTCATGCCCGAACTGGACAAATTCGTCGTAGTGTTCATCGACGACATTCTTATCTATTCCAAGGATGAGGAAGAGCATGCCAAGCACCTTCGCATTGTTCTTCAGCGGCTCAGAGACCATCAGCTCTATGCTAAGTTTTCTAAGTGTGAATTCTGGTTAGATACTGTAAAGTTCTTAGGGCACACGATCTCCAGCGAAGGCATAGCTGTTGACCCCAGCAAGGTACAAGAGGTGCTGGATTGGAAACCCCCTACCTCTGTTCATCAGATTCGCAGTTTTCTCGGCTTAGCCGGTTACTACCGTCGCTTCATCCCGGATTTCTCTCGAATTGCTAAGCCCATGACTGAACTCTTAAAGAAGGAAGTAAAGTTTGTATGGGATGGGAAATGTGAAGAAGCTTTCCACACTCTCAGAGAGCATCTGACTACTGCACCTGTGTTAGCTCAACCCGATAATACCAAGTCATTCGATGTGTATTGTGACGCATCAGGTACTGGTCTAGGATGTGTGCTTATGCAAGAGAATCGAGTGATTGCATATGCCTCACGAGCCCTTCGGCCCCACGACCAGAATTATCCCACGCATGACCTTGAGCTCGCAGCCGTCATTCACGCTCTGAAGATATGGAGGCACTATCTCATGGGTACATAGTGCAATATCTACACGGATCATAAGAGTCTCAAGTACATCTTCACACAAGCCGATCTGAATATGAGGCAACGAAGATGGCTAGAATTAATCAAAGATTATGACCTTGAAGTGCACTATCACCCCGGTAAGGCTAATGTAGTCGCGGATGCGCTAAGCCGCAAGTCCCATTGCCATTGCTTATCCATGGAGTCCTACCATAAGACATTATGTGCAGACATGAGGAAGCTTAACTTGGAAATGGTTTCCCAAGGCACTCTAAATCACATCTCAGTTGAGCCCACTCTTCACGACCAAATCGTCATGGCACAACTACATGAGGAAGGAATCAAGATCATCAAACAAAAACTCTCTCTAGGTGAGGAGAAGTATAAGTGTTTCCGCCAGGACCATAAGGGAGTTCTATGGTTCGAAAGTCGTATAGTCGTTCCGAAGAATCGTGAACTCCGCAAGCAAATTCTTGATGAGGCACACCTCTCCAAATTCTCTATCCACCCCGGCAGTAGCAAAATGTATCAGGACCTAAGGCAAAACTTCTGGTGGACTAGAATGAAAAGGGAAATTGCTACGTATGTCTCGGAATGTGACACGTGCAAGAGAGTAAAAGCTAGCCACTTAAAGGTAGCCGGTACACTTCAACCGTTACCTATACCATCATGGAAATGGGAAGATATAAGTATGGACTTCATCGTGGGACTACCAAACACTTCCCAGAAACATGATTCCATATGGGTTATTGTTGATAGACTCACGAAGACGGCACATTTTCTTCCGGTGCACACCACCTATTCTACCAAGAGATATGCCGAGATTTACCTCGATCGTATTGTTTGCCTGCATGGAATACCTAAGACAATTATTTCCGATCGTGGTCCTCAGTTTGTAGCACGCTTTTGGGAACAACTGCAAACGTCTCTTGGCACTAAGCTGATTCGCAGCTCAGCATACCACCCTCAGACCGATGGACAAACGGAAAGGGTAAACCAAATTCTTGAAGACATGCTGAGAGCTTGTGTCATTCATTATGACAAGAATTGGGACAAATGCCTACCCCTGGCAGAGTTCTCGTACAACAACAGCTACCAAACGAGTTTAAAAATGGCACCATTTGAGGCCCTGTACGGACGAAGGTGTCGAACCCCTTTGAGCTGGTCACAAACCGGAGAACGTAAAATAATTGGACCCGACCTGGTAATCGAGGCAGAGGAGAAAGTAAAAGTAATACAAGCAAATCTTAAAGCCGCACAAGCCCGACAAAAGAGCTATTCTGACAAAAGGAGAAAGCCCCTAAAGTTCGAAGTTGGCGATCATATCTATCTTCGAGTTTCACCAACCAAGGGAGTGCGAAGATTTGGAATCAAAGGCAAACTAGCTCCCCGTTATATTGGTCCTTACGAAATCATGGAGAGCCGCGGACCCGTAGCCTACAAATTACGACTGCCCCCTCAGCTCACGGCCACCCATGATGTCTTCCACGTATCTCAACTCAAGAAGTGTATTCGAGTCCCTACCGAGATTGTGGAACAACAAGAAATATCGTTGGAACCCGACCTCTCGTATGTCGAACACCTAGTTAAGATTCTGGATCAAAAAGAAAGAGAGACCAGGAGGAAAGTGATTAGAATGTATAAAATACAATGGAATCGCCACACGGAAGAAGAAGCCACCTGGGGAAACGGAGAGCTACCTGAACCAACATTTCCCTGGGTTTCTTGTCTCAACCACTGGTATGTGCACCCACGCCCACACTAAGAATTACCGAATCTCGGGGCGAGATTCTTGTTAAGGGGGGAAGGCTGTGACAACCCTGGTTTTTGCAATTCAAAAAAAAAAAAATAATAATCAATGACATTAGCCTAACTCCATGTTTTAAACCAACTAATGAGAGGGTGGAAGGAATTAAAACGGGTTCAGTTGGAATTCAAATTTAATTTGGGCACATTTGGACACATTTGAAACTTTTAAATTAACTTTAAAACCATAAGCCAAATGAGGTTTTGCCTGAAACCAAAGTTGTAGAACTTTTTATTTTGAGCAACTTTCGTGTTCAAAAGTTTTTGAAATTCAAATCAGAAAGAGGAGAAAACGCCCTGTATGCACCCAGCCCCCTGAACTTTTTCGAATTTTTGCATTTCGGTCCCTCGTTTCTCCCCCCCCCCCTCCTCTGCCGCGCCGCGCGCGCTCGCCCGCCCGCCGCGCGCCAGGTGGCCGGCGTCGCCTGACCGGCGCGAAGCGCCAGGCCAGTGGCCGCCGCACCACCCCGCCACGGCCGGCTTTGCCCCGCCCCAACGCCGCGCGGCCAGTCCCCGCCCGCGCGTGCTGCCGCGCCCAGGCCGCCGCCCGCCCGCCCAGTGGCCGCGCTCCGCCGTGCCACCCCGGCCCCCGCGCCCCACCAGTCGTCGCGCCCGCCCTCCGCCCGAGCCGCTGCCGCTGCTGCTTCCCCACTCCGCGCCCGGCACTATCTCACCGCGCTCACACCGTATCTCGGCCGCCCAGTCGCCGCGCCCGCGTGCCGCACGACGCGCCGGCGTTCTGCCGCCGCCCGCCACGGCCCGTGCACGCCGTGCCGTGCCTCCGCCCCGCACGCTAACCAGGCCCCTCCTGTCCCTATAAAGGCGCCACCCCCGGCCACGCGCGCGAGCCCCCGGCCACCAGAACGCCTCGCCGTCGCCATCGCCGCCGCCGAGCACCACCCGTCCGTGGACAGCCCACTGCTGCCGCCCACTGCCCAAACTGAGCCCCCAGCCACCACTACATCACCTCACCGCAGCTCGCCGACCCACCCAACGCCACCCAGAGCCACCGGAGCGCCGCCGCCCGCGCTGCTGTCGCCGCCGCCGCCCCTGCTCGCCGTGGACAGCACGACCCCGACCCCCTCCGTCCAAGCCGAGCCCCTGAGTAGCTTCCCCACGCGCCACTGAAGCTCACCGACCGGACCACGCCGCCCCAAGCCCACCGGAGCACCGCCGTCGACGCGAGCCGCGCCGCCGCCGCCTCTGCTCCAACGCCGGCGAGTCCTTCCCGGCCGTCCCCCACCTGAACAACACCCCCACAAGGTAGCCCTCGCACCCCTGAACCTTCCCCGACCCCCGCCCCTCGCCGCCGGCGAGCCCCCTCGCCGGAATTTCGGCCGGCCGCCGTACCCGAGCCGCCGAGGACCCAATTGCAAGGATTTAAATCTTTAGAAGGGTCTGAGCGTAAGATTCAAGGACCTAGTTGTAAAAGAAAATTTCAAAACTAGATTCAAATTCAGTGAACTTATAAAATTCGTATAAAATCGTAGAAAATTCAGAAGAATGCAAACTCAACTGATCTGGAATCCTCAGAACAAACTCTACCACTTTTGTTACAAAAAGTTTCTCAGAATCTCAAAATATTTTGCCCTACATTAAATAGAAGCTTTAATGAACATATTTTATACCCACTGTTCTAGAACAATGCTGACCCTGAATTTTGGGCAGTGAATTAGTTGCTGGATGATTAGGACTGTGTAAAAAGACCAGGCCCAAATTCCATCTCTAGCTTTACTGTTTGTTAAACTTAGTTTTATTTCATGTGTAAGTCGAATGTTTTATCCCTGCAGTTAGGTGGTGAGTCACCCATTGAAAGTTTTCCTATGCTAATGTGTTGGTACCTAGAAGCCAGAGAAAAATTAGGAGACTTTTTATCTCACAGTAACCCACTTATTTGATTTATGTGCTAATAACATACATTAAATCAAGAAAATAGTATCTTAGCTTGGAAAATTCTCAAATTTTTACTGGGAGATACACTATGGTAGTGGTTGCTGTGTAAAACATTCCAGGGACAAACACCCTGTGTAGGGTCCTATAAAAATGAATCCTTGAATAGCCTAGGTGTAGAATGTCATATTTTCTATGCTCTGAATACTGCATGATAAATCCTACAAAAATTACAGTAGCTTCTGCATGCTTAAGTGAGAGCTCTGTAAAAATCTTAGACTCATTTGTTGCACCAATTGTTCTGTACAAAAAGAACAAGGATCTAACAGCAACTATGTAATGTATTTTTCATAATTAATCTGTTACATAAAATTGGCTGAAAATTTTACAGTAAGCACATCTTTCCTTGATGTGCCTAAATCCAAAATTTCATGAACAGAAACTATCCATTGTAGTAATTACTCTTAAATCGTATCAAGTGCCATTTCCACGACTTAAACTTGTGCACTCATGTAGAATCGACGACTCTCGCCGACGGAACTTACGAACTGGTGCCCGCGTCCGAGAGTGAGCAGCGTGAAGCTCAAGCAAATCTAACTGAAGTTTTTGAAGACCCGAGCCCAAGTTCGGAAGATCCCCAAGCGAACTGCGAAGGCAAGCCCCGGAGCATAACCCATTCTTTCCGAAATTATGCAACTCATTACTCTTGCTTGTGCATTAAGTTTATAGGAGTTGGATGGAAACTTAGTTGCATGATGTCAGGAACCCTTACGTGAAAACTAGATGTAAGGTTCGATAGACTGCTGTGCTAATAGGACTCCGGTAAAAGTCGAGTGATTTCCTGTCACTCGCGAGAAAATAGGAGTTGAATGGCTACTACACGCTGCAATCATAAGGACACGGACGGGTTACGTAACGATGGTTACGATTGAGGCCCGTCTGTCTAGTGAAAAATGCTAAGGCCGCAGGGTGTGGTAGTGATGGTTAAGTCTTTGAACGTACTAAACACATGCCGAGATTATGGGAATCGGTAAGCTTAAGTACCTGATTGGCCCGGCAAGGGGACGGCATCCTACCCTTTGAACTTCGGTCCCATGTGCATATGGCGAGTGCAGAGAGTGGTCACGACCCGGCGCCGAACCGTGGCGTGGAGCTCTTGTACTCTCGGAGGGTAGCCCCGATCCACGACCCGAAAAGAAAGGGGAAAAGTTGCACGTGTGACTCTAGGGAGTAACCACGTGACGTGTGTTTGGGTTTCCCTTGCAAGGTTAAGAAATTCGATTCGAATCGTCCGTTTCTCACGGCTATTGAGACTGCTTAACCATTTTTACCCACAGAGTAAGAAGAGGAACAATGATGATGAATGAACTGGTTGGATGAAAAATTTAATGCTTCACCATGTATGCTTTAGATAGCTGCTTACCTAGACTGGCTAACGAAACTAGAATCTTGAGCTAAAAAGTTGAAAGTGAGGACCCACTTGTAGATACTTTTCGGCAAAACAAACCCCTGAGCCAAAAAGCCTGGCATGTCTAGAGTCGGTGGAGTAGTTTCCACTACACGGGTAAGTCTTGCTGAGTATTAGTATACTCAGTCTTGCTTGTGACTCGTTTTCAGGTGAGCCCTTTGAAGACATGATTGCTAGCTTGACTTGGCCCTGCACTCTTCCCCCTGGTTGGTCGGTGGAATGGGATGCGCCCCCGTCCAACGGAGATAAGGCCGAGTGATGTCTCGTACGGGCTTCATCGAGACATCCTGTATCGTCGAGTAGTTTCCGTTGTTTATTTCCGCTGCAATTTAACTCTGAAGAACTTATTTATGTTAATTGAAGTACTTGTTTTCTAAACTCAGAACTAGGTCTGTAATATTTACTTATGCTAATGATGTAATATTTGCTGGAATGTGGTATTCTCTGGGCTCATCGTCGCATGAGCATTTGTATGTACGGCGCTCGATCCGTTCACCGTGGTTGTATCGGGAGGTTATACCCGACAGACCAGTGGATTACTCCGTTTGAAGTGTAAGGTTAACCGAGGATGCCTTAATGGTGATGGTTAATACACTTGAGCCGGATTAATTCAGGTGGTTCTGCCACACACCGCCTTCCTAATCACGGCCGATCCGCCCCTAGAAAATCCTGCCAAAGCCCCGCTTTGCAACCCACGCCAAACTCAAATCTTTTCCTCTACACAACATTGTCGCGCGCTGCTGGAAGTTGCGCCTCGGAGGAACGCCGCCGACCCGTGTCGCCGATTCTCCGTCGACTCGCCGATCTGCAGCTCCCCTGCCGTCTTCAACTCTCGCCAGAGCTCCGCAAGTTGGTGAGCATTAAGCCAACTAGATTCCCCTCTCTCTCTTGCTCCGCCGCCAACCAGATTCCTCGCTGGACCCCTTTTTTCCGCCCGCCGCCGTGGCCGCCAGTTTGCAGCCGCCGCACAGCCATCCTGTGACCACCCTCACCTTCGCCGTACCGCCCACTCGCTCCCCGGCATAAACCCAGCTTGAATCGAGCCCTGGAACACCGGATTCGGCGAAGCTCCGGCTGTCCGCCGCCGCACTCGCTCGCCGCCGACACCCAGTAAAACTCCGATTCGCCCGACCCTTTTCGTCCCATCGAGCCGACCCTTCCTCTGCCGCTCGATCTAGATCTAACGGCCAGAAGCGATCTTCACTTTACCCGGCCGATTTACCCGACCTTTTCCTTACTCAGCCGATTCGCCCGACCCTTACCCGCCGATTCGCCTGACCTGCCGTTCGATTCTGATCCAACGGACCAGATTCACCCGACCCTAGCCGTTCCCGAAACTTTTGCAGGAAGATCCCTAGGTTTTCAAGAAATCAACCCGCAGTCCAGATCAGTAGAAAATAATTAGAGTAGAGCCCTTTCTTTTTCTATCCCGACTCCTGACCTTTTTAGAATTAGTACCCGCCGTCCAGGACCTATAGTTTTGCACCCCGACCTTCTGTTTAAGGTTTAATTATATTTTAGCCCCTGGAAGTCCAATTTCTTCGCAGATAAGTCCCTGGAGCCTTGTTTTAGCCCTACCTTCGTCATTTTAGCTCCATTTCAACTCGTTCTCGCCGTGTTAAGTCTTCTAAAGCCTAAGCTACCGTTTAGCCATGTCATTGTGTCTTAGTTCCTGTTTTTAAATTAAAAATAGATTTAACTTGACTAAAGTTCTCTCACTTAGTTTTCTAATTAAAGTCCACCTAGGTCTTTACCCCCAGTTTTTCATAACTAATGTCAATTCAATTAATACCAACTCAAATGTGTTCTAAATATAATTTGTTTACTTGAACACCAAATATAAAGTTACGCATTTAGATGCTCTCACAAGTTTTCTTTCTAATTAATTGTTAATTAGTGTAATTTGTACGTAGACAATCACAAATAAAATATGACTAAGTTCTACTCCGTTTTTATAAATAAAAATATAATATTAGTTAATTATAAGCAAGGATATTTTGTTTTGAATATCTTTTACATTTGTTTTCCAAATAAATAAATAAAACTTATTGTTCTTTTATTTCTTTTATAGTACCAATCTCCGATAACCGTGTCTTTTCAACCCTAGCTCCGATTCCCGCGTTTCTTGCGCTCCCATAACCATAGCAGCAAGCCCTATCCTTTAGCACGCTCTTTTAAAAGCTTTTGTTTTGTGATTGGTGTATTGTTCTTAGCTGTACTTGTTTGCTATTTTGTATGTTTGTGCTCGTTGTTTGCTTCGAGTAGAATGATCGCTGACGAAGCTTGAAGATCAAGGTTTCAAGTAAGCAAGAGCTGAAGAGCAGTAAGAGTAGCTTTTCGTTGGAAAAAGGCAAGTGACCCTAACCATCCTCCTATCTGTGCTTATTTACAAGAATACCATGTGTTAAATTGGAACATGGAGAACCACCCAGGAAAACAGTACAACCACGAGGACCATATGGCTCTGGTCTTGGCTCATTAATTAGAGACTCTAGTTTGAAGCGGTCTTACCGAAAGGGCAAGGAGGGGGTCGGTGATAGGGGTCATAGCCCGGTCCTCTTGGGGTAGCAGCCTTCGCTAAGGTGCTGACCATTAGGGAGGTTTATGGACCACGCCGCTACCGAAACTCTAGCGGACTACTTCTTATTAGGGAATCTTTGTAAAGGCCTCGTAGCGTCCCTATGCAATCACACCTTGGAAGTGTGGTATTGTGCCTAGCTAGCACAGCATGGTTGGGTCCAAAGTTCTTTTGAACTTTTACGCGACTTGTGGTGAAAGTGTACAACCTCTGCAGAGTGTAAAACTGTTATAACAGCCATGCTCACGGTTAAGAGTGGCTTGGACCCTCACATGATTAATAAACTTAAAGATGGATATAAATCGTTACTCTGGTTATTTCTTGTGGCCTTGCTGAGTACCAACCATAAGTGTACTCACCCTTGCCAACTGTTGCTCAGAAGAAAAAGGTGTGAAGTCTACTGAAGATGATGAAGAGTTCTAGGCGTACGCAACCCCCAGTCGTCTGCCTGTGAAGTTTGGAGCCTTCGTTTCCATTATAAGCGCAAATCTCTGATAGTCTTGTAAGTCTTTATTTATATTTCTATACGTGATACTGTTGCTGTTATTCACTAATGATGTCACTATATGTATGGAACTTGATCCTGGCATACATATAGTTATGCATTCGGTTTTATCCTTAAACCGGGTGTGACAACTCCCCGTGTTGCTTCCCTCGCCTTCCTCTGGCCACCTCTTTGTGTAGGTGCTGCAGAGATTTCATTCAAATTATCACTATTCATCAAATATGAAACCATGAATGCTAAAAAGCTTTAGGGTCAACGAACTGTGACACCTCAGATGTTTAAATTGCTAAACAAATCTCATTAGCATAACAATATGCCTAAATAACTAAGAAATGTCTAAAGGGGTGTATCATCATTTGGTCTTGCTTTTATTTTGAAGGTATGTGTATATGTGCATAAGTACATATACTATAAGCTGAAATGTTCTTATCCAACTGTGTGCTGAGGACTGCCTTTACTTTCCTGTTGAAAGTACTTCCTACATTTCATAGCAAAATGTATCGAAGGGGGTGGTAAAATTGGTTTTGTCTTCGTCACACTTTCTCATCCAGATCTGATGATAAATAGAGAAACAATCATGCATACTCATCATCTCCGAGCCTACAGCCGCATCCACTAAAGTGTCGATCCTGGGCAACAGGTAGTCATCCTTCGGGCATGCCTTGTTGAGATTTGTGAAGTCTATGCACATTCTGCACTTGCCATTTTTCTTTGGCACCATTACAACATTTGCCAGCCACTCTGAGAATTGCACTTCGTGTATCTGAATTAATCTTGGTGATGCCTAGAGGGGGCGGGTGAATAGGCGAATCTGTTAAACCTAAAAAATTCTTCACAACAATTAAACCTGTCGGAAGTTCCGATGGATCAGAACTTCTGACACCCTGTCGGAACTTCCGACAATAAAGGAATTTTACTACAAAATTCAAACTTGAACTTGAAACTTCAGAACCTGGCTTAATCAAAAGTTGTGTAGTGATGCTCGGAGCCTTCTGCAACTGAGCTTTGCAAGCACAACAACATGAGAAAGTAGATTGGGACAAAACAAGCTCTAGGTCAACAAGAACTAAATAAATGCAATAAGAATAAGAGACATGTGATTTGTTCCCGAAGTTCACTTTCACAAAGGAAGCTACGTCTCTGTTGAGGAGCTCGCAAAGAGCCGGGTCTTCCACTAACCCTTCACCTCACTCAATCAACCACCAAGGAGGATTGAGTCACGTACTATGAAATCGACAAAGGATTGGGTAATACAAACTTCCCGGGGTGCACACACACATGAGAGGACACTCCACGGGCGACACCGAACCGTCTAGGCGCTAGCTCCAAGAATAACCAACGCGAATCTATGAATGGAGATGCTTCAAGTTCTCTTGAGAAGAAGATAGCTGCCTTCTCACTCTCAAGGAGAAGTCTCAAACCTCAATCTCTCTCTCAACCCAGCCCTAGCTCAAATCAACTCAACAATTAGCTCTTGGAGGGAGTGGGGAAGAGTATTGAATGCTCAAGGAGGTGTTTGTCTCGAGTTAGGTCAACAACAAATGAAGGAGCAACTGAAGGGGTATAAATACATGAGCCCAAAAACTAGTCGTTGCTATGCAGGTTATGTGATTGTTGGAACTTCTGACATGGCGTTGGAACTTCCGACCATATTAAAAATAGCAGCCTGAGGATCCCTAGTCGAAACTCTCTAGACAGTTCCGACCCTCGTCGGAACTTTCGACACAACATCGGAACTTCCAACACCTGCTGTATTTGTAGGGTTTAGTGCTCAAGTGAGTGCTTTGTGTCTCTCATGGGTTGTTAGCATCTCAAGTAAGCACTTTGACATCTTCACATCATCTTTTCGCATCCCTCTTAATAGTACGGTGTTTCCTATAGTCAAATTCAAAATAGAAAATTAATAAAGATATTCTTTTGAGCTCCATCGCCGTCTATCAAGCAAATTGGTGTCTCTTTACACGAATATTTCATTTTATTGCACTTTAACCTGTTCAAAACTCGATAATCTCATTAGCTCCTTAATTATGCATGTCATCAACACCAAAACCCACTTAGGGGACCAAATGCACTTTCAGTATGACTCCTGCATCTAGCAGGTTTTGGACTTCCACTTGAGTAGATTTCTTTCTTTCTTCAGACATTTTCCGAAGCATTTGTCTTACTGATTTGTGCTTTGGCTCTACTTTGAGGACATGCTCCATGACATCCCTACTGACCCCCTTCAAATCAGCCGAAGACCATGCAAAAACATCTTGGTTGTTCCTGAGAAACTGTATCATCCTTTTCTGTTTTGCTTGCTCTATGCATTTGCTGATGACCATTTTGCGATCTGGCACATCTTCACATAAGGGAACCTTCTTTGTGTGTTCAACTGTCTTTATACCTTCGGATGAATCAGGTTCTTCGTGGATGGGAGTCTTTTCGAATTGCCCTTGGTCTTCGATGGAATGCACATTCTTCGAGGTGTCGGAAGTGTTGTCCTCACACCTTCGGGCTTCCTCTTGGTTGCTGAAGATAGTTAAGACACCTCCGGCTATGGGGATCTTCATGCACAGATATGTCTGATTGATGATTGCGGCGAACTTGATGATGGTGTTTCGGCCGAAGATGGCATTGTATGGGTACTGGATATCCATGATGTCAAATGTTATGACCTCTCTTCTCATGGTTGCCCCTTCACCGAAGGTTACATTTATGTCTGCTTTTCCGGCAGCTTCGATCTTCTTCCCTCTGAAGCCTATCAATGGGTACATGGACTTCTTCAAGTCTATCTCTGTGAACCCCATCTGAATGAAGTACCGCCATAAAATGATATACGTGGAACTACCATTGTCCACCAGAATTCTACCTACTTCGTTGCTGAAGAAATGGACTGTGTTCTCGCCTATGTTTGCTCTGATGACGAGGGGGTAATTGTGAGGGTAATTCTTGTTTGTTGAAAGTTATTGGCACATGGGACAATGGAGTTCTAAAGTGTTTTCCCTCGCACACATTGTTCACTCCCCGAAGGTAATATTTTTGTTGCCGCTTCGTTTCATGCACCGGCTCATTGGACACTCTGGAAATGGCGTTGATGACATTTAGCATTGGGCCTCCAGAATTGTTGACCTTCGGTGAGCCTGAGGAGGACTTCGGTGCGGGACATTCTCCCTAATATCCCGAGCCCTTAGCACCTAAGCCCTAATCATGGACCTTTTGTAACCCTTGCTTGTTTGAATAGGTGCTTTAGGACCTTGATGTATGCCTATGCTCCCGCTAACCTTTGGTTTATTCGTTATTCTTTATCTTGAGATTGGCTCGAGTGTGTGTGTGACATTACCCTTATTCATATCATTTATCATGACTTAGCCCAGTATGAAATATAGTCTATAGCTTATTCATATTGTCCTGAATATGTACCTAGTAAACTCTTTTGTACAAAGCCATCCTACGGGAATATATAAATAACAATACCCGAATACTCTCTAGGTGAAATGCTACAACAGTATATTTGTGCGCTTACAGATCCATTTTGTAATCGTTAAGACATATACCACTATGGCATTTCTTGGTGCCGTCACCTAGTACTAACAATCCTAAGTGTCAACGTTAAGAAATGCCAACCAGAATTTTTGGCGCTGTTGCCGGGGATGGCATTAGTTCGAAAGATTTAGAAATACATAATCTTGGCAACATGTTCAAGCAATGGCTATTGCTTATACAGGCTAATGTTGCTTTTGTTTTCTCCTGCTGGATGAAAATAGGGTAGTGTAAGACTGGTTTCGCCTTGCCGACAAACTTCATTGAAAATCTAGAGAAGCTGGTGAGAAGGGTTCGGCCCCGTGTCATCCCTCCTCAAATCATTATCTCAGCAGCAGAACCAGCCATCCAAGCACCATCGACCATTATGGCTGAAAAGACTCTTTGCGACTTCTCCGTCCCCTCCGCTGCCAATGTGGTGACTGGACCCAACGTCAATGTTGAGAACGTGAGCTTTGAGCTCAAGTCGATTCTCATAAACATGGTGCAGGCTAGCCCATTCTGCGGCAAGCCAAATGAGGACGCCAACGCCCATCTCCAGAGCTTCCTAGAGCTATGCAAGACCGTAACCATACTTGGCGTTGTGGCTGATGCCATCAGGCTCCCACTATTTCCCTTCTCGCTCCTAGGAAAGGTGAACCAGTGGTTTTCCAAGAATAAGGAAGCCATTGCTAGGTGGGACAAATATTCCTCGGTGTTCCTCGTGAAATTCTTCCCACTAGGCAAAACAAATGCCATGCATCAGAAAATTTTGAGTTTCCAACAGACAAGGATAGTATCCATCCCAGAAGCTTGGGTGAGGTTGCAAGAATACATACTCGTCTGTCCTCATCATGGGATGGAAGAATTGCTCGTCCTCCAAAGCTTCTACAATAGGCTAACTCTGACATCAAGAGCCCACATTGATGCTGCTGCTAAAGGAGCCTTCCTCGACCTCTCCAACACCAAAGCAACTGCGTTGGTCGAGAAAATGGTCACCAACCAGGGTTGGAACAAAGAACGTTCCCAACCCAAAAACAAAGGCATGCACACCATCATGGAGGCAGACATGCTCTCTGCAAAAATGGACCTCCTACTCAGGAAGCTGGATCATAGGGCAGAAATTAAGAAATAGATGTACAAATCCGTCCAAGCCATCGACTTGCACTCTATGTGCGAGGTCTAAAGAAATGGTGGGCACTCGGGGAACGACTGCCCCGAGACCTGAGAAGAAGTGGCGTACATGAACAACAAAAACAACGGGTATAATCAACAAGGAGGCCAAGGATGGGGCTAATCACGACAAGCATACCAAGGAGGAGGTAACAACTTTAACTCAAATTTCAATCCTTGAAAGATCTTGTTCTTGGCCAAGCTAAAATAAATGAATCTTTAAACAAAATGCTTTTGGCAACGATAAAACCTGGGAAAGCATATATATAAGAATTGAAACTTTATCTTCGACTTTGAAAAATCAATTAATTTCAATAAAATGATCAAAACATAGTTAGCTGAAATTATTGTTGTTGTTCCTATTGTTGATTCCAAAAAAATATCGGGGCAACCCGAAGTTCTTGTTGAAAATGTCAGCATGGTGACTGTTGGATGGGGTAAACCATCCTGGAAGCCATCACACACTAACCGTGTAGGGAAACCTATACGTCCAAAAGCAAACGCATGGGGAGGACTAACAACAGGAATTCAAGGAGATCCAGGGGTCCCGATGATCAGCTGCTCGATCTACGATTAATACTATGATCATGCCCTGTATGACCTTAGGGCGAGCATAAATATTATGCCCAAGGTGACATTCAAACAACTGCAATATCCTGCTCTTTCTCTTACCCTAATGTACGTGCAGCTCGCCGACTCCACTATTTGATATCCCAAAGGGGTAGTCGAAAACTTATCTGTGCGAGTCAAGAACTCCTTTGTCCTCGCCGAATTCGTGGTCCTCGACATGGAGGTGATTTAGGCGTACGACTTATCCTTGGGTGACCCTTCCAGAGGGATGTCAAGGTGAGGATAGATGTCAGGAAAGGAGAAATCCATTTCCTCATCGGGGTCGACAATATATTTTTCAATTTTCAATATAGGAAAGAGCAATGCTTCGTAATCCATCAGGGTCACGATGGGAGAACAAAAAAGGTGCGGCGGAAGGTGGAAAGTGCATCTTCATCTACTTATCCAAGATGGGACACGAGAAGGTAAGTATGCCGGAGAAAAGTCTTGCCCGTCAGACTTAAAACGACGAGCCCTTGCCAATGGTAAATTTGTATTTATCTCATATTTGAATTTTCCAAAATATGCTTTTCTCAACATTTGAATTTTCCCACTACATATTTGACTTTTCCAAACCTCTCTTGCATGCTGGAATTTTTCTAACCATTTTCCCTTTTTACAAAAATCTAGAAAATATTTATCAGCATCAAAATCCTTTGAAAAATATTTTTAACATCATTTTGAGACAAAGTCTGGACGGGAACCAAAGTATAAAAGCAAGGGAGCCGTTGGGGAGCAGTGGGCCCAGGCTGTCAGCTAGGGGGAGCCACACAGGGTTCGTCCGAACCATGGGGTCGGCTAACCCAGGGCCAACAGCTCTTGGGCCCCACTTCCTCCAATAGCTACTAACCGTTGTGAAGGACTACGAGGAAGATGATGTAGCACTGGCCTGATCTTCTGATACATATGATAGATTCGATTTGGTGGAGGCTCGATGTTGGTGATCTGGGCTTCTAATCAGATATGATTCGAAGTCATGCAACTGTTACGCTGCTGCTCCATTGGTTATCAACCAAGCACAACTCGATTGACCTCGCCAAGAAGGCTTTTCCCTGCAAGCGAATCGAAGAACACAAGCAAGAAAGGATAAACATGAAATCTGAAATTGCAGATGTATATTCAGCATTGATGAACATGGGGTTCAAGCTCAGAACACAAAAGGACTAATCGCTACAGTGGTGTAGAATAAGAACGGGGGCCCTGATTCACAGCAAAAGGACTCGACATCACAGTTATAATGAAAGATATATGTTTCTTTATGGAAAACTACAACTAAACAAAATCCAAAACATAATATAGCAGTGGCTACTAAATATATGAGGGTTAGGTCGTGGATGACCCCCCTGGATGCGCCTCTAAGGGCGCCAACACGATACACGGCCCAACGGCCCAAAAGACGGTGCGCAGCACCCTGATAGATTCTGGACGTCAAATTATTTTGATGATTCCCGTTGACTTAGTAAAAATTTTGATGTGGGACTGGTGCCATTGGAAGATGTATCAAATTCCCTTTCGATCCATATATTGAACGTCCAAAACGGACTCCGTATGAATCCTGGGCATTGTTTTTGGTGCATGCTGCTCTTGGACTCCGAGGTGGACTCGAACTTGAGTTGTTTGGGCCTCCACCTTGGCGACTCGAACTGAATTAGCCTTGGGCCTCCTTCATGACTTGGACACCCTTGCTGGACTCATTTTCCATGCCATGCACCAATCATGGTCATATGCATGGGTGTCATGTCCTCATCAAAAAAATAACAAGAACAACATGAAGAGGAGCAAGCCGAATTGCAAACCGTGGAGATGAAGATGGATGATGAAGACGCACCCGACCTCAACCTGCGAGATGACCACGATTGACAAGCCTACACCATCCTCAAGCATCGAAGCTTTGGTCACACCAAAACCTTCGATCCAGACCTCGTCACAAAGACAGGTGTGGACGTAGATTTCGCTAATGTTTAGCATGAAATTGGATGGGATGGTTTTATGCCCATTGAGGAGAATGGTTTTCGACTCCTCACCATCCAGTTTCTTTGCACTCTTCGAGAGGTGGATGACGGTATTTCTTTTTGACTCTTCGGAAATGAGTTTTATCATATTTGGAAGAATTTGGGTCACCACCTCGGTTTTAGCACTCGCTTTCCAATTTCTCTTGAACAAGCTTGTCGTGGTTTTAATCGATATGATTTTTGGGGTTTGATTTCGGGTCAAGTTATCCATAGCAAGTTTGTACCTAGGCGCAATGATATTCATAATCTGAATCTTTGTTTGATGCACAAGTGGCTGGCCATCACCCTCTTTCCAAGAGATGATGTATGGCCCGTGCGCAACGATGTGTTAATGATTCTATATGCAATCGTCAACAAGATTCTACCCCGTCAAGGTAATGATTAAGCAATGGTTTACAAATTTCAAGATGACGGGTCCTATTGAAAGTACTTCTTTGGTTACATGCATCGCTTCGAGCATCAAAGTCTTAGATGTGAGTTATATTCCTTTCATTGAGGATCTCCGTAGTCATATTGATGAGGCTTATTTGATTTATGGTGACACAGTCAAGAAAGGCTCGAATGACACTTTGAATTTATTCTCTCTTGGCTATACAAATGAGATTCTGTTGCCAAACGTGGGAGACCATTTGTATAATTGCCCTGACCATCCCTCTTATCCCACATGAGGAAGCCCGCATGCATAGTGTTTCTGGTTTCCCTGGCAGGATGATATGCAGCAGGGCAAGAAGGGGAGTTTAACTAGCACCGCCACCTCCACAGCCTCAGCCATCATACACACATAAGGCTGGAGGATCATCATGGCATAGAGCAAGCACCGAGGAGTGGGCACGGCAAGCACCAAGGTGCCGGTCCACCAGCTCCATGTAACACCTCAGGTGTTTAAATTACGAAATAAGCCTCTTTAGCTTAACACGGTACATAAATAATTAAGAGAAGTTTCAATGAGATGAGTTATAAATTGGTTTTTGCCTTGAATTGAAAATAGTTGTGTATATGTGCATAAGTACATGTACTTTAATCAAGCCATGTAAATAACTTTCACAATGATGCAAATATGGCTACAAAATTGAACAGGCACATCGTTTTCGACATGTTAAACGAAAGTCTAGTTGAAACCTAGGAGTGAATACAAATTTTTTTGCCCAGGAAATGACGTGCCCTCCGAATTATCCTTTTTGAGTTTTTAAAATAACTTCTAAACTAGAACTCAAATGAACTTTGGCCTGAAACAAAACTTTTGTAACTTTTCATTTTGAACAACTTTCATGTTCAGAGATTTTTGAGTTGCAATACAAAAATTTAAGAAACACTTGGATTTGCAAACCAGCCCCTGCCTTTTCCTTCTATTTACACTGCATACCCTTCTTCTTGTTTCGCCCGACCCTCCGACGCGCAGTCGTTCGCTCGACCCTTTCACTCGCCCGACCCTCGGCTTCGCCCGACCCTTTCGTTCACCCGACCCTTGGCTTCGCCAGACCCTCGCTCCGCCCGACCCTCCGCCGCCGCGCAGTCGCCACAGGCCACTTGGCCAGCGATGCTTGACAGCGCTAGGCGCCAAGCCAATGCCTGGCCGCGCCCGCACGCCGCGCTCCTCCCCAGTCCGCGCACGCCACGCCGCGCCCAATGGACATGCCGCGCCGTGCTCGTGCCTCCGCCGCGTCCCGCCAGTCGCTGTGCTCGCCGCCCGGCAAGACAGGTGCTGCAGCTCCTCGCCCAACCCGCGCGCCGCGTGATGTCCCGCTCCCCACGCCAAATCCTCAGCGCCCAATCCTCTGCCCGCGCCCGCCGCACGCCACGCCGGCTCGATTCGCAGCCCATCACGGCCAGTCACGCGCTTCCGTCGTGTCGCCCGCGCCCGCGTCTCACAGTCCAGTCCCGCCCCTCCTCCCGCCTCTCTACTGCCTACAAAAGGCCGCACTGAGTCCCCCTCGCGAGCCCAGACACCAGAATGCCACCGCCGCCACCATTACCGCCGTCGTGCCCAGCTCACCGTGGAGCTCACCTCTCTGGCCACCCCTTGCCAGAGCTGAGTCTCCTATCACCACCACAGCACCCCACCGCAGCTCACTGCCGCTGAGTCGCCCAGAATCGCCGGAGCACCGCCAGCGCCGCCCGCGCCGCCGCCGCTCCCTTGCTGCTCCATGGACAGCTCACTCCGAAGCTCCTCCGTCCAAGCCAAGCTTCGAAACGGGTTCCCCTCGACGCCGTGAAGCTCATCGACCAGCCCACACCCTCCCCTCCTCGCCGGAGCACCATCGCCGACGCTCCGCGCCGCCGCCGCCCCTCTGCTCCGCTCCGAGGAGCCACCTCCGGCCACCCCCAACCCCGACCAAGGCCATCCCAAGGTAGCTCTCACCTCCCTGGATTTCCCCGACCCTTTTCCCCTCACCGCCGACGAACCCCTCGCTGGAATCTGGCCGGCCGCCGTGCCAGCGCCGCCCAGGAACCCAATTACAACGATTGAAATCTTTAAAAGAGTCTGCACGCAAGTTTCCAGGGGCATATCTGTAAACCTGTGTTTAAAGTTTGAATTCAAAAACAGCGAACTTATAAAGTTCATATAAAATCATAGAAAAATTGGAAAATTACAAACTCAACTGTTCTGAAATCTTTAGATGAAAATCTACAACTTTTGTTACATGCATTTCTTCAGTTGCTTGCTAAATCTTGCTATAAATTAAATGGAAGGTTTAATAGACTTTAATTGTACCCACTGTTGTAGACAAAGGCTAAACCTGAAAATTTAACAGTAGATTAGTTGCTTGATTTTTAGGCCAGTGTAAAAATATTAGGACCAGAACCCATATCTAACTAAGCTTTTGTTATACCTTGTTTAGGCCATGAAATAATAAAACTAATTTGTAACTACTGTTATGTTGTGATTCATGTGGTGAACTTTTCCAGAGCTGTTATATTGATGCCTAAATACCACAGAAAAAGTTTAGAACCCTTTTTCCTTCTTGTAACCTATTTATATAATTTTGTGGTAGGAAAATGCACTAATTCAAATAATTAGTTTCTGTGCTTGGAAAATGTTCAACTTTTTACTGTAGCACACTTTAGAGTAGCTCTTGCTATATAAAAAGTTTCATACACAGAAACCCTGTAAAATATCCTGTAGATATTAATCTTTATTAAAGTGGGTGTATCTTGTCCTATTTATTATGCTTTGTATCTTGCACAGTAAAATCTGAAAAATTTACAGTAACACATATATGGGTAGATTAATCCCGTGTAAAATTTTTGGTGTCAATACTTGAATGCTTTGTTCTGTATAAAAATAACTAGGTTCTAGCAGTGGCTGTGTTTTACCTTTTTCATAATTATTCTGCTGCGTGAAAATGTCATAAATGTTTACAATGCTTTTGTCTCTGCATAATGTGCTCTAAGTAAAAATTTCATCGCCAGAAGTTACCTAGTCCAGAAGTTGTGTTTAATCCATATTGTGCTTAGAAAAATTAAGTTTCCAATATAGCACAACCCTTCTTGTTTAATGAAGTTAATAGTTTAAGTCATACTCTATTAACAATTGCCCAATAAAATCTTAACTAAGTAACTTCACTACCAAATCGATGTTTTGTGGACTACAACTTTATCGTGAAGGAAAATAATCGTCATATACCATCACTATAACTAACACTTGTGCATTCATATAGAATCGACTACTCTCGCCGACGGAACGTACGAGCTGGTGCCCGCGTTCGAGAGTGAGCAGCATGAAGCTCAAGTAAATCTAACTGAAGCTTTCAAAGACTCGAGCCCAAGTTCGGACGAGCCCCAGGCTAGCTTTACCCAAGAAGGCAAGCCCCGGAGCATGAACCCTATTTTTCTAAACTTATGAAACTTATTACTCTACTTTACTTGTGCATTAAGTTTATAGGAGTTGAATGAAAACTTAGTCGCATGATCCTAGGTACCCATGCTCTGAACACTAGATGTAAGGTGCGATAGAATGCTATGCTAATACGACTCGGTAAAAGTCGAGTGATTTCCTGTCACACACGAGAATATAGGAGTTGAATGTTTACTACATGCTGCAATCATAAGGTCGACGGACGGGGCTATGGTATGATATTTATGTTGATGATTGAGGCCCCGTCTGTTTAGTGAAAAATGCTAAGGCCGCAGTGTGTGGTAGTGGTGGTTAAGTCTTTGAACGTACTAACCACATGCTGAGAATATGGTAATCGGTAAGCTTAAGTACCTAATCGGACCGGCAAGTGGACAACATCCCACCATCTCAACTTCGGTTCCATGCGCGCACATGGTGGGTACAGAGCTAGGCTCTGTAGTCTTGGATGGTGGCCCTGATCCACAACCCAGGAAGAAAGGGGAAAAGTTACACATGTGACTCTGTGAGTAACCATGTGACGTGTGTTTAGGTTTCCATTGCAAGGTTAAGAAATTCGATTCGAATCGTCCGTTTCTCGCGGTTATTGAGACTGCTTGACCCTTTTACCACATAGAGTAAGAAGAGGAACAATGATGATGATTAATCTTGTTGGATGAAAAATTAATTCTTTCACCATGTATGATATTGGATAGTTGCTTACCTAGAATGGTTAAAGAGAACTAGAACTTGGAGCTAAAATTTGAAAGTAAGGACCTACTTATATATGCTTTTCGGCAAAATGAACCCCTCAAGCCAAAAGCCTTGCATGTCTAGGAGTCAGCTAAGTATATTCCCCTAGTCGGGTAAGCCTTGCTGAGTATTAGTATACTCAGCCTTGCTTGTGGCTTGTTTTTAGGTGAAACTTTCGAGGACATGAT
This sequence comes from Panicum miliaceum, assembly GCA_032594955.1. Lineage (NCBI taxonomy): Eukaryota > Viridiplantae > Streptophyta > Magnoliopsida > Poales > Poaceae > Panicum > Panicum miliaceum. The sequence continues at coordinate 24,288,664 of CM064062.1, forward strand.
TGCTAGTTTGACTTGGCTGTGTACCCTTCCTCCTGGTTGGTCGGTGGAATGGGATACGCCCTCGGCCAATGGTGATAATGCCGAGTGATGTCTCGTACGGGCTTCATCGAGACATCCATATCGTCGAGTAGTTATCGTTATTTTTCCGCTGCATTGAACTCCGAAGAACTCTATTATTTCGAACTCTGAAGTACCTTGTTTTACAAATTTGAACTCCTTTGTAATAATAATTTATGATGAACCCTGTGGTGAAAAATTTGTGGAATGTTGTATCCTCTGGGCTCACCTTCGTGTGAGTACATGTATGTGCGGTTTCGATCGGCAAAAACCGTGGTTGTATCGGGAGGTTACCCGACAGACCAGTGGATTATTCCGTTTGAAGTGCGAGTTAGCCCTGATTGCCCTTGTGGTGATGGTTAGCGCGCTTGAGCCGGATTAATTCAGGTGGTTCTGCCACACTCCACCTCCAACGGGGTCCCACATCTTGCACGACGTACGTCCTCGACCTGCAACTTCAGCTCCGTCACCTAGCAGGTAGCCGAGCTGAGGGTCCGTGCCAACAACATCGAGGAGTCGCTAAACCAGCACATCCAATCCAACCAGTCATGGCAGCGACACACCAGGAAGAGGATCCATGCCATGCAGTAGAGGCAGCTGCAACAATAGGAGGAGTGGAGAGCTTACTTCCATTGGAGGGGGTACATCCCCGACCAGCGGTAGTAAGCCTAAAGCTAGCTTGGGGGAGGATCCCCACGAGAGGTATCTTGTACATTTATTGCTTTGAACTTTATGCATGAAACAACATAAAAATCTGCAAAACCTAAAACCAAATAAAATTAAGCAAAATTCAGAAAAGATCAGAAACATTTACTTGCTTTCTTTTGTGTTGTAAGCATGTGTAGTTTTCCTTTGTTGAGATGATGAATAGTTGCTTTGTTAGTTTCCTTCTTATGCCTTGTTATTACAACTTAGTGCTCTACATAGTTTTGAGTTCATTGGCTAATTTTTCAAAACCTTAATCTTGAAACTTGTGGGTAGCAAAAAGCTTGATCCAAATCTAAATTTTTGTGAGCTATGATATGGTTGAAATAGAGTTGATATGATCTTCTCCTACGTGATGCTTGAGATCCGGAGTATTTAATTTTTGAAAATACAAAAATAAATAAAGTTCTCCATACCTATAGCTCCACAAAAACAAAGCCATTAGAGGTAGGATGAGAAAGAAAGGCAAAATAAAAAGCCTTCGTGAGGAACTAAACACTCTGAGCGATCCGAGAGATCATTTGGGGAACTTTGAAATTTCTTTTGAAAAACTCTACAAAACCTCCGGATTGATAGTTGAACAAGGGGTCGAGATTGGCACCCCAAAAAGACCGTTCTGACTTTCAACTGCCAAAGATGAGGTAAAGCTATAAGCCCCACAGGAGTAAGGTGAAAGGGTATGATGAAGGCCAACTTATTCAAAATCATGGTAAGAACACTTTGTTGTGCATATGGTATAAAATAGAAATGCAACATTGCAGCGACTCTTGATCAACAACATAAGCCTAGACTTTGCTCAGAACGAGCAGAGGGCTAGCTTGGGGGTGTTGTTGATGGTCCTTAAGTGTGAAATCTGACCGTCAACTATAATAACAAATAAAGGAAAATTATGCATATTTTGTATCACTAACCTAGTTTCACAAATTTGTTTTTGCCTATCTAGCCATTTCAGGTATACAAGTCCAAAATAAGATGAAAACATGAAGAATATGCAACATAGAATGCACAGAAGATCGTCCGCTGCATCATAGAAGATTAGAAAGCTCACAAATCAGAGAAAATGGGTGCGCTAAGGAAGAAATCAGTGAAGATCATCACCTAGGCCCACCTGTTAGCCAGCCAGGGAAAGCTGAGCTGGCGAACCCCAGGTTCGACCGAATCTGAACTGGAACCAGTCCAGGTGCATTTCCATGAGGAGTAGCCCCTAAGCTACCTCAATCCCATGGCTAACATTTCCATACTTAAGATGGCGGGAATCGACCCTTGGAGGCTATAAAAGGAGGCCTCCACCCCCTCACTCAACACACACCACAACTTGGAACCTCTCCCTCTCTCACTTGTGACTTGTAATCCCTAGGGTAGTGGAGCTAGACTAGAACTTCTCTTTAGCGAATTTAGTCGTCCTCGGGGTCGTTGAGCAATCCTTGGCCTCTAGTATGGCTTTGTGTTCGACTCTTCAGTACTCTATTCATAAGGAGTTTAACCATGGTTGTTATGCTATCTTGATAGTTTATCATGTCATGTCTTGTTCTTTCATGAGTTATGCTCTATTTATGATTAGTCCAGATATTCTAAGTAAGGATATCGGTTTGTTGTGCCTTTTGGCTTGCCTTAGCACTTTACTTGTCCATCCAAAGGGTAGGAGATCAGGGGGCGCTAGGGTAGCGAACTCGTACACGGGCGTGGAGCCCAGGTACGCGGAATCCTTCGAATATGACCATGCTCCATGGAGTAGAAGGGGTAGACGACAATGGTGACAGACCTGTCCATCCACTACAACAGTATTATTGTTGATAGTGTACTCCCCCATGTTCGGGTATGGTGTAGGAGTTCTGAAAGATGTAACGAGACCGGATGTACTCCTATGCGGGACATTCTCCATGATATCCCAAGACCTTTGCACCTGAGCCCTAATCATGTATCTTGTGTAACCCTTGCTTGTTTGAATAGATGCTTTAGGACCTTGATGTATGCCTATGCTCCTGCTAACCTTTGGTTTAATCGTTATTCTTTATCTTGAGATTGGCTCGAGTGTGTGTGTGTGTCACATTACCCTTATTCGTATCATTTATCTTGACTTACCCCTGTATGAAATATAGTCCATAGCTTATTCATACTGTCCTGAATATGTACCTAGTAAACTCTTTTGTACAATGCCATTCTACAGGAAAATATAAATAACAATACTAGAATACCCTCTAGGTGAAATGCTAAAATGGTATATCCGTGCGCTTGCGGATCCATTTTGTAATCATTAAGACATACCACCATGGTGTTTCTTGGTGTCGTCGCCTGGGACTAATAGTCCTAAGTGACGATGTTAAGAAATACCAACAAAAAGTTCAGCAATGAAGCTTGAAGACTATTGCAGATGAACTTTACAAAAGCAACAACGCGAGAACGTAGATCGGCACAAAACAAGCTCTAGGTCAACAAGAACTAAATAAATGCAATAAGTACAAGAGACAAGAGATTTGTTCACCGAAGTTCACTTCCACAAAGGAAGCTACATCTCCAATGAAGAGCTCACAAAGAGTAGAGTTTCACACTAACCCTTTTCCTCCCTCAATCAACCACAAAGGAGGATCAAGTCACTTACTATGAAATCCACAAAGGATGGGTAATACAAACTTCCCGGGTCTCTCTCTCTCTCTCTCTCTCTCTCTCTCTCTCTCTTTCTCTCTCTCTCTCTCACACATGAGAGGACGCTCAACTGCGCGACGTCAAACCATCTAGAAGCAAGCTCTAATAGTAACAAACATGAATCGATGGAAGAAGATTCTTCAAGTTCTCTTGAGATGAATGTGGCTGCCTTCTCACTCAAGTGCGCATGCCTCACACCTCAATCTTTCTCTCACCCAAGCCCTAGCTCAAATCAACTCAAAGACTATCTCAAGGAGAGAGTTGGGTAGAGTAGAGAATGCTATTGCAGGTGTTTGTCTCGGGTTAGGTTAGCAACAAGTGAGGGAGGGGCTGAGGGGTATAAATACCCGAGCCCTAAAAAAAACTAGTTGTTGCAATGCAGAATAAGTGGTTGTCGGAACTTCCGACCCCTTGTCGGAACTTCCGACACAATTCAATCCAGCCGCCCGAGCACCACCTGTCCGAGAGTTCTAAGAACTTCCAACAGTTTTTCGGAACTTCCGACCTGATGTCGGAACTTTTGACACTTATAGAAACTATAGAAAAATCAAATGTGATGTGTGTGATTTGTGTCTCTTTTGGGTGGTTAGCATCTCAATTAAGAACTTTGACATCTTCATGCTATCTATCCGCGTCCCCCTTAATAGTACGGTGTTTCCTATAGTCAAATTCAAAATAAAAAATAATAAAAGGTCTTCTTTTATGCTGCAACACCATCCTTTAATTAAATTGGCATCTTTTCTTGCCCTTTTTTTATCTCATTGAACTTTAACCTATCCATAACTCGATAAGCTCATTAGATCCTTAATTATGCATGTCATCAACACTAAAACCCACATATGGGGCCAAATGCACTTTCAGTCGTCCCATCCAACCTCGACATGCCAGGGACCGACGAACTGGTCAGACCTCCAAGCACCTTGGACGGAGTGGTGGGAAGGAGCGGCACCGATGGGATCGACACCTGCAGAGACGGCGCGTTGGGGGGATGGGGTGCGGTGCCGCGCCGGGGGGGGGGGGGGTAGGTTGATGGTGTGAGGGAGAGATGGAACCATTGTTAGGTTGGAGCCGGATTCAGTGACGGGAAAAGATTAGGTGCAAACCACCTTCTCGGTGGAAACGTGAAATCCCCTTAAAAAACATAGTTGTAATTATCCAAAAAATTTCAAACCATGCTCATTCATAGTTCATCACTAGATGTACTTTATGATAAAACTTGAGATGCAAATATATTTTGTAAAAATTCATATGAAAATAAAAAATTCCATATGCAAGTGTACTACAAGATAAATTTCCAAAAAATCTATCCTGTAGTGCCTCATGCACCTTGAGTTTGTCATTTTTATTTGAATTTTTCTGGATTGAGTTTGCATCCTAACTTTTGATACAAAGTACATCTAATGATGCACTATGTATGTGCATCGTTTGAAACTTTTTTGATACTTGCAATTATGATTTTTTAAGGGGTTTTTACATTTCTACCGAGAAGGTGGTTTGCACGAAATATTTCCCCTTTAGTGACTTGCACCTAGCAAGTCACGACATAATTGGCGCATCATGTCCTCTGTCCATTCGCCATCCTCCGGGCCAAAAGGATTCAAAGCATCTAAAGTATAACGGGCCCCATGCACGCGTGCAACTTGGCCGCCGTCTTTCTTAATTTCTGCCTATCTCCCCATCTCCTCAGGAAACCAGCACCCCGCCGTCCAAATCCGTCACCGCCGATCTACAGTTCGCACCAAGAACTAGTAAAATCAATTGCCCATGGCCTTCTCTTCTGTCATATGCTTTCAATTTTGTTGGTGGTAGCTTAATTCTTCCTCAGTTTCTGCTTGCTTTCTCTGTCTGCTCAATAAACTAGCACCCCCGATGTGGCAGAACCACATGAATTAATCCGGCTCAAGCACGCTAACCATCACCACGAGGGCAATCAGGGCTAACTCGCACTTCAAATGGAATAATCCATTGGTCTGTCGGGTAACCTCCCGATACAACCACGGTGTTTGCCAATCGAAACCACACATACATGTACTCACACAAAGGTGAGCCCAGAGGATACAACATTCCACAGATTTTACACCACAGGGTTCATCATAAATTATTATTACAACTGAGTTCAAAATTTGTGAAACAAGGTACTTCAGAGTTCAAAGTAATTGAGTTCTTCAGAGTTCAATGCAGCCGAAAAATAATGATAAACTACTCGACGATACACGATGTCTCAATGAAGGCCGTATGAGACATCACTCGGCATTATCATCGTTAGCCGGGGGCGTATCCTATTCCACCGACCAACTAGGAGGAAGGGTACATGGCCAAGTCAAACTAGCGATCATATCCTCGAAAGTATCACCTGAAAACGAGCCACAAGCAAGGCTGAGTATACTAATACTCAGCAAGGCTTACTCGACTAGTGGAATATACTTAGCCGACTCCTAGACATGCAAGGCTTTTTTGGCTTGAGGGGTTTGTTTTGCCGAAAAGCATATACAAGTAGGTCCTTACTTTCAAATTTTAGCTCCAAGTTCTAGTTTTCTTTAACCATTCTAGGTAAGCAACTATCCAATATTATACATGGTGGAAAAATTAATTTGCATCCAACAAGATTAATCATCATCATTGTTCCTCTTCTTACTTTATGTGGTAAAAGGGTCAAGCAGTCTCAATAACTGCGAGAAACGGACGATTCGAATCGAATTTCTTAACCTTGCAAAGGAAACCTAAACACACGTCACGTGGTTACTCACAGAGTCACACGTGCAACTTTTCCCTTCAATTCCCACTTCACGGAACAGGCCCACCGCCCTCGACTACACGTCCCCATGGACCCGGCCATGGCGGCACATGCACCCGCCATTAGCTAGATGTGAACGAATTCAAGACGGTGGGGAGTATATTCCGGCCTCGGTTCAATCCGGTACTTAAGCTTACCGATTACCATATTCTCGGCATGTGGTTAGTATGTTCAAAGACTTAACCCCACTACCACACACTGCGGCCTTAGCATTTTTCACTAAACATACGGGGCCTCAATCATCAACATAAACATCGTACCATAGCCCCGTCCGTCGACCTTATGATTGTAGCATGTAGTAAATATTCAACTCCTATATTCTCACGAGTGACAGGAAATCACTCGACTTTTACCGGAGTCCTATTAGCATAGCATTCTATCGAACCGTACATCTAGTGTTCAGAGCATGGGTACCTAGGATCATGCAACTAAGTTCTCATTCAACTCCTATAAACTTAATGCACAAGTAAAGTAGAGTAATAAGTTGCAGAATTTAGAAAATAGGGTTCATGCTCCGGGGCTTGCCTTCTTGGGTAAAGTTAGTTTGGGGCTCGTCCGAACTCGGGTTCGGGTCTTCGAAAGCTTCAGTTAGATTCACTTGAGCTTCACGCTGCTCACTCTCGGATGCGAGCACCAGCTCGTACGTTCCGTCGGCGAGAGTATTCGATTCTATATGAATGCACAAGTGTAAGTTGTAGTGATGGTATATGACGATTATTTTCCTTCACGATAAATTTGCAGTCCACAATAACATAGATTTGGTTGTAAAGTTACTTAGTTACGATTTCTTGGGCAATCTTTCACAGAAGGGGGTGGTGTTGTATTGGAAATTTAATTTTCGCAGTATAAGCATGGATTAAGCACAAATACTAATCTAGGTAACTTCTGGTGATCAAATTTTTATTCAGAGTACAATATGCAGAGATAAGACTACTGTAAAAAGTTCAGACATTTTTATGCAGCAGAAAAATTATGAAAATTTATTACTCAGCCACTGCTAGAACCTAGTTATTTTTATATAGAACAAACCATGCAAGTATTGACGCCAAACATTTTTCAAGGTGTCAATCTAACTATATGTGTGTTACTGTAAGTTTTTTAGATTTTATTGTGCAGGATACAGAGCATAATAAATAGGACAAGATACACTTATGTTAATAAAGATTAATTTCTACAGGATGTTCTACAGGGTTTCTGCGTATGAAACTTTTTATACAGTAGGAGCTACTCTAAAGTGTCCTACAGTAAAAAGTTGAACATTTTCCAAGCAGAGACACTAATTATTTGTATTAGCGCAATTTTCCTACCATAAAATAATATAAATAGGTTACAGAAAGGAAAAAGGTTCTAAACTCTTTCTGTGGTATTTAGGGATCACTATAACAGCTCTGAAAAAGTTTCACAATATGAATCACAATATATCAGTAGGTACAAATTAGTTCTATTATTTCATGGCATGAACAAAGTTTAAAAAAAAGTTTAGCTAGAGATGGGTTCTGGACCTAATATTTTTACACTGACTTACACATCAAGGAACCAATCTACTTTCCAAAAATAAGATTCAGAACTGGTCTACAACAGTGGGTACAATTAAAGTCTATTAAACTTTCCATTTAATTTAGAGCAAGATTTAGCATGCAACTAAAGAAAAGCATGTAACAAAAGCTGTAGATTTTCTTCTAATGATTCTAGAACAGTTGAGTTTGTATTTTTCTGATTTTTCTATAATTTTATATGAATTTTATAAATTCGCTATTTTTGAATTCAAGGTTTAAACACAGGTTTACAGTTATGCCCCTGGAAACTTGCGTGCAGACTCTTTTAAAGATTTCAAATGTTGCAATTGGGTCCCTGGGCGGCGCTGGCATGGCGGCCGGCCAAATTCCTGCGAGGGGGCTCATCGGCGGCGAGGGGAAAAGGGTTGGGGAGATCCAGGGAGGTGAGAGCTACCTTGGGGTGGCCTTGGTTGAGGTTGGGGGTGGCCGGAGGTGGCTCGTCGATGCGGAGCAGAGGGGCGGCGGCGGTGCAGAGCGTCGGCGATGGTGCTCCGGCGAGGAGGGGACGTCGTGGGCTGCTCGATGAGCTTCGCGGCGTCGAGGGGAAACCGTTTCGAGGCTTGGCTTGGACGGAGGAGCTTTGGAGTGGGCTGTCCGCGGAGCAGCAGGGGAGCGGCGGCGGCGCGGGCGGCGCTGGCCGTGCTCTGGCGGTCGAGATGGTCGGGGAAGAGGCCGGTGAGCTTCAGTGGAGGGAGGCATGCTCGCTGGGTGATGGGTTTGGGCAGTGGAAGGCTGGAGGATGGGGCTCCACGGGCGGGTGGTGCATGGCAGCGGCAATCGCAGCGGCGGCGACGTTCTGGTGGGTTGAGGCGCGCGCGAGTGGCCTTGTGTCGCCTTTTATAGGCTGCAGGAGGGAGGGACAGGACCAGGCAACGCTGGGGAGGGACGGCACGACGGGGGCGCGTTACTGGTCGCGGTGGGCGGCGAGCAGAGCCGGCGCGGCGTGCGGCGGGCGCGGGCAGGGGATTGGGCGCTGAGGATTTGGCATGGGGAAGCGGGAGATCACACGACGCGCGGGTTGGGCGAGGAGATGCAGTAGCTGGCATGCCAGGCGGCGAGTGCGGCGACTGGCGGGACGCGGCGGGGACACGGGCACGGTGCGGCATGGCCATTGAGCGTGGCGGGCGGCGAGCAGAGGCGCGCGTCGCCGGCGTGCGCGTGGCGTGCGCGGACTGGGCATGGTCGCGGCGTGGGGAGGAGCGCTTGCGACTAGGGCGCGGCCAGGCATTGGCTTGGCGCCTAGCGCCGATCACGCATTACCGGCCATGTGGCCAGCGGCGACTGCGCGGCGGGCGGAGGGTCGGGCGGAGCGGAGGGCCAGTGGCGACTGCGCGGCGGAGGGTCGGGCGGAATGGAGAAAGAAGGGTTTGCAGCAACTGCGTGTCGGAGGGTCGGGCAGGCGGAGGGTCGGAAGGTCTGCAGTGGAAGGCGGAGGGTCGGAAGGTCTGAAGTGAAAATAGAAGAAAAGGCAGGGGCTGGTTTGCAAAGTCAAGTGTTACTCAAAATTTTGTGTTGCAACTCAAAAATCTCTGAACATGAAAGTTGTTCAAAATGAAAAGTTACACAAGTTTTGTTTATGGCTAAAGTTCATTGGATTTCTAGTTTAGAAGTTATTTTAAAAACCCAAAAAGTGTGATTCGGAGGGCACGTCATTTCCTGGGCAAAAATTTGTATTCTCTCCTAGGCTTCAACTAGACTTTTGTTTATCCTGACACTGATGATGTGCCTATTCGATTTTGTAGCCATAAGTGCTTTGAGGTGAGAGTTATTTACTTTGTTTGATTAAAGTACATGTACTTGTGCGCATACATCTATTTTCAATTCAAAGCAAAACCAATTTATTCTAAACTTTTCTTAGTTAGTTAAGCATATTGCTATGCTAATGAGACTTTGTTTAGCAATTTAAACACCTAAGGTGTCACAGCCTTCCTCCCTTAAATAGAATCTCGTCCCGAGATTCAGACAATAGGCTTAGTGTGGATAATGTGTGTACCCTCGGTAGAGTTGAGAAAACCCGGGAAATTTTGGTTTAGATAGCTTTCAGTTTCCCATGTGGCTTTTTCCTCAGTGTGATGATTCCATTGAATTTTGTACATTTTAATCACTTTCCTTCTAGTGCTTCTTTCTTTTATATCCATGATTTTGATAGGATACTCAACATATGAGAGGTCGGGCTCTACCAGTACTTCTTGTTGTTTAATAACCTCGGTAGGGACTCGAACACACTTCTTGAGCTGAGACACGTGAAAGACATCATGGATGGCTGCAAGCTGAGGGGGTAGTCATATTCTATAGGCTACGGGTCCACAGCTCTCGATGATTTCGTAAGGACCAACATAACGGGGAGATAGTTTTCCTTTGACTCCGAATCGTTGTACACCCTTGGTTGGTGAAACTCGATGGTAGACGTGGTCACCAACATCAAATTTTAGTGGCTTTCTCCTTCTTTCGAAATAGCCCTTTTGCCTGGATTGTGCGGCTCTAAGGTTTTCTTGTATTACTCTCACTTTTTCTTCTGCCTCGATTACCAAGTCTGGTCCAAATATTTTGCATTTTCCGGTCTATGACCAACTCAAAGGGGTTCGACACCTTCGTCCGTATAAGGCCTCAAATGGTGCCATTTTCAAACTCGCTTGATAGCTATTGTTATACGAGAACTCTGCTAGGGATAGGCATTTGTCCCAATTCTTGCCATAGTGAATGACGCAAGCTCTAAGCATGTCTTCAAGAATTTGGTTCACTCTTTCAGTTTATCCGTCAGTTTGAGGATGATAGGCTGAGCTTCGAATCAATTTAGTACCAAGAAAAGCTTGCAATTGTTCCCAAAAGTGCGCTACAAACTGAGTACCATGATCGGAAATAATAGTCTTTGGTACTCCATGTAGGCAAACGATACGATCGAGATAAATCTCGGCATATTTCTTGGCAGTATAGGTGGTGTGTACCGGAAGAAAATGTGCCGTCTTTGTGAGCCTATCAACGATAACCCATATGGAATCATGTCTCTGTGTGGTACTTGGCAATCCAACAATGAAATCCATACTTATGTCTTCCCATTTCCATGAGGGTATAGGCAAAGGTTGAAGTGTACCGGCTACTTTCAAGTCCACCAGAAATTCTGAGACATATTTAGCGATTTCTCTTTTCATTCTAGTCCACCAGAAATTTTGCCTAAGATCTTGATACATTTTGCTACTGCCGGGGTGAATAGAAAATTTGGAAAGGTGTGCCTCATCAAGAATTTGCTTACGGAGCTCATGATTCTTCGGAACGACTATGCGACTTTCGAACCATAGAACTCCCCTATGGTCCTGGCGGAAACATTTGTATTTCTCTTCTCCTAGGGAGAGTTTTTGTATGATGATCTTAACTCCTTCATCATGTAGTTGTGCCATGATGATCTGGTCGTGAAGAGTGGGCTCAACTGAGATGTGATTCAGAGTGCCTTAGGAAATCATTTCCAAACTAAGCTTCCTCATTTCTGAACATAATGTCTCATTATAGAATTCCACTGATAGGCAATGGCAATGGGCCTTACGGCTGATTGCATCCGCGACTACATTGGCCTTGCCGGGGTGATAGTGCACCTCGAGATCATAATCCTCGATTAATTCTAGCCATCTTCTTTGTCTCATATTCAGATCGGCTTGGGTGAAGATATATTTGAGACTCTTGTGATCGGTGTAGATATTACAATGAGTGCCCATGAGATAATGTCTCCATACTTTTAGAGCATGAATGACTGCTGCTAATTCGAGATCATGGGTTGGATAATTTTGCTCATGGGGCCGAAGGGCTCGTGAAGCATAGGCGATAACTCGATTTTCTTGCTTAAGCACACAACCAAGACCAGTGCTAGAAGCGTCACAGTAAACATTGAACGGCTTGGTGCTATCGGGTTGAGCTAACACAGGGGCTGTAGTCAAATGTTCTCTAAGAGTGTGGAAAGCTTCTTCACATTTCTCATCCCACACAAACTTTACTCCCTTTTTCAATAGTTCAGTCATAGGCTTAGCAATCCTGGAGAAATCCGGAATGAAACGGCGATAGTAACCGGCTAAACCAAGAAAACTACGAATCTGATGAACCGAGGTAGAAGGTTTCGAATCCATCACCTCTTGTACCTTGCTGGGGTCAACGGCAATGCCTTCGCTGGAAATAGTGTGACCCAAGAATTTCACACTATCCAACCAGAATTCGCACTTAGAAAATTTAGCATAGAGCTGATGGTCTCTGAGACGCTGAAGAACAATGTGCAGGTGCTTAGCATGCTCTTCCTCGTTCTTGGAATAGATAAGGATGTCGTCAATGAAAACTACGACAAATTTGTCGAGCTCGGGCATGAATACCGAATTCATGAGATACATGAAGTAGGCAGGGGCATTGGTGAGACCAAAGGACATGACCAAGAATTCATATAGTCCATATCGTGTGGAAAAGGAAGTCTTAGGAATATCGCATGGGCGAATCTTTATCTGATGATATCCAGATCGAAGATCAATCTTTGAGAAAACTTTAGCTCCAGATAATTGATCAAAGCGAACGTCGATGCGGGGAAGTGGGTATTTATTCTTAACAGTTACCGCATTGAGAGGTCGGTAGTCCACACATAATCTTAAATTGTCATCCTTTTTCTTTACAAAAAGGGCTGGACATCTCCAAGGTGATGCGCTAGGACGAATGAAGCCTTTGTCCAGTAGTTCTTGGAGTTGTGTTTTCAGTTCGGCCAATTCCTTAGGTGGCATCCTATAGGGTCTTTTGGAGATAGGTGCGGTGCCTGGTTGCAGTTCAATAACGAACTCAATATCCCTATCTGGTGGCATTCCTGGCAAATTGTCCGGAAAAACATCGGCATACTCGCATACCACTGGAATATCCTCTAGGTTGATTCCTTCCATCACGAAAGCACAAGAATTCGTGCACTCCCGGAACGGTAGGTAAAGGGTAGTGGTTCCGTGACTAGGTGAATTTATTTCAACAGCTCGGGAAGAAAGGTCCAGTATGACTCCATGCATAGTCATCCAATTCATTCCCAAAATAATATCCATGCCTTCAAGGGGTAAGAGAACAAGGTCCGAAAGATCATGGATCGAATCATGGACAGAATACTGTCTGCCATAAGAAACTTATAACTCCTGGTGGGTTCATCCAAAATTGCTCATATTTTGGCAGTGGGTAGGGAATTTAGAGATGTACAACTTTGGTATTCATTTTAGACGCTAAATCGATGGCCAAGATGGTCGAAAGATTCACTCTTTGCTTCGCTGGTTTGGCTGTTTTTCAGCAGAACGAGTTATAGTATCTTGCCTATAACTCAAACTATCAAGTTCCAATAGTGCTGAAATTTTGTGGGGATCTAGATCACAAAATTTGTGATAATTTTTGTATTCATCACTCAGTCCAGAAATGTAAGGAGACATGGGTAAAAATTCTGACAAGTTTCTGCAATCGTAGTTTTAACTGCTTTCAAATATCACAATTAAACCACCAAGTTTTTAGCCATGGCCTACATGATTAGAGTATCCAATGGTCAAGTTGTACCCATCACAACAGAGGTACTCAACTCTTAGTTAGCCTATTACAACACTTGCCAAAAGCTGGGCTACACTATCGAGGAGTATATGCAAAAGTCCTCGTAGGTCATCGGCTAGAAGTTGTCGAGGTTGTTGACGGACGACTCGCTGTGAGTAGGAGAGTGAGCTCCCATCGGAGGTGGCTGCGGTGCCTCACCCTCAAAGTCCATACCTGAAACACCGTCAATCTCCTGTGGCTCCTCATTATCTTCCTCCATAGCCACCACATCGGGAGGGGCATTCTGATGATGGTGCCACTGAATGTGCTCATTAGCATCCTCCAACTCAAGGTTCAGATCATGGAGCTGCTCCTCCAAGTGTGCTATCATGTCATCTCTCTCACCCATGAGAGTGTCGTGCTCCTGAACTTGGCCCTCAAGTTGGCCAATCCGGGGAAGGGGCCGGTGAGCTTCAGTGGAGGGAGGGCAAGCTCGCTGGGTGATGGGTTTGGGCAGTGGAAGGCTGGAGGATGGGGCTCCACGCGCGGGTGGTGCACGGCAGCGGCAATGGCAGCGGCGGCGGTGTTCTGGTGGGTTGAGGTGTGCACCAGTGGCCTTGTGCCGCCTTTTATAGGCTGCAGGAGGGAGGGAGAGGACCGGGCAACGCTGGGGAGGGGCGGCACGACGGGGGCGCGTTACTGGTCGCACGAGCAGAGCCGGCGCGGCGTGCGGCGGGCGCAGGCAGGGGATTGGGCGCTGAGGATTTGGCGTGGGGAAGCGGGAGATCACGCGGCGCGCGGGTTGGGCGAGGAGCTGCAGCAGCTGGCTTGCCGAGCGGCGAGCGCGGCGACTGGCGGGACGCGGTGCGGACACGGGCACGGCGCGGCATGACCATTGGGCGCGGCGGGCGGCGAGCAGTAGCGCGCGTCGCCGGCGTCCGCGTGGCGTGCGCGGACTAGGCATGGTCGCGGTGTGGGTAGGAGCGCATGCGGCAGGGCACGGCCAGGCATTGGCTTGGCGCCTAGCGCCGGTCAGGCATCGCCGGCCAAGTGGCCAGCGGCGACTGCGCGGCGGGCGGAGGGTCGGGCGGAGCGGAGGGCCAGCGGCGACTGCGCGGCGGAGGGTCGGGCAGAACGGAGAAAGAAGGGTCTGCAGCGACTGCGCGTTGGAGGGTCGGGCGGGGCGGAGGGTCGAAAGGTCTGCAGTGGAAGGCGGAGGGTCGGGCGACGTGGAGAAGGGTCTGAAGTGAAAATAGAAGAAAAGGCAGGGGCTGGTTAGCAAAGTCAAGTGTTACTCAAATTTTTGTGTTGCAACTCAAAAATCTCTGAACATGAAAGTTGTTCAAAATGAAAAGTTACACAAGTTTTGTTTCAGGCCAAAGTTCATTTGAGTTCTAGTTTAGAAGTTATTTTAAAAACTCAAAAAGTATGATTTGGAGGGCACGTCATTTCCTGGGCAAAAATTTTTATTCTCTCCTAGGCTTCAACTAGAATTTTGTTTATCCTAACACTGATGATGTGCCTATTCCATTTCGTAGCCATAAGTGCTTTGAGGTGAGAGTTATTTACTTTGTTTGATTAAAGTACATGTACTTGTGTACATATACACATCTATTTTCAATTCAAAGCAAAACCAATTTATAATTCATTTCTTTTAAACTTTTCTTAGTTAGTTAAGCATATTGCTATGCTAATGAGACTTTGTTTAGCAATTTAAACACCTGAGGTGTCACATCCGACTGCCAAATTAGTCACCGCCAGTCTGTAGTTCGAACCAAGAACTAGTAAAAATTGACTGCCCATGGCCTTCCCTTCTGACCTTTCCCTTCTGACCTGTGCTCTCAATTTTGTTGGTGATAGCTTAATTTTCTGTTGGTTGCTGATGCTCTCAAGTCACCCGGTTCTAACCGCTACACGCGAAGGCAGCGAGACGCTATGTACGTGGAGGCGCCTGCAGCTGACAGGATGCGTCATGCCACAAGCCGCCCACAAGCTAGAGTGCCGGCCCTCGTGCGTCCTGCCCCCTTCTTGTCTCCCTTTTCCATGGCATCAGTGACTATCTCTCCTTCATAGCATTAGGGAGGTGTAAAGACCCTCTTTCCACTTGTTCAGGTGTCCATCTGATGATCATATTTATCACCAATTGCGAAACATCAATCAAATGAGCACACGAATAAGCAAAGGTAACATCTTGTAGATTGCCTAAAATACTTTAACAGTAAGAAATGAGATTACATGTTTCATGTATGGGACAAACACCATGTCTATGTTTCGTTCATTCATCTTGTTCACATCCACCCTAATTAGGATGTCAGACATTAGCTCAACAACCTTGTTGTTGCCACCATCAGACATACAAGCTTGACGAATTCTTCATTTAGAATTGCATTATTGTAGCACTTGCTTAGAGGCTATGAGATCTGAGGCATGCTTCTCCAATCCAAATGCATAGAAGTTTTAGTACTTTTATTTCATAAAACTCAACTGCTTAGAACAGTAGATGTATCACATTGGAAGTGGAACAAAGTTTCACAATTATCTCATATTTCACAAGCACATATGTTATATCTCAAGTAGGCTCCCTAAGCAGGGAACACCAATATCCCTAGGATTCTAGGAACAACTCCTTTGTTTAGCTGGTCTTCACATGGTCCTCTCGATCATTCTCCAAGTTTATGCCAAAGATCCTTTTAGCCTAAAAAACCAACATTAGTTATCAGTCTATGGATAAAGAAAATAGGAGAGGAAGACTTTAACTCTCATCATGTATTCATAATTTCTTAGATGTCTTATATAACACCACAAATAACACAATAAAATTTAGCAATGCCAGTTTTACCAAGCAACAACATGTTTTGGTCAGTTAACATATTGAAACAAAGGTTAGGTCATGCTTCTATCATCAATCAATTGAGGATAGCACTAACTTTTTTCCTAAGCTAGTATCGGTATAGGACTTCCATGTAAACCTGTCCCCCAGAGTATATAAGGTTGGGCAGGGACCCCCTGCAAACCATAACCACAGATAACCAATCCAAGGCAATACAAACCACCAAACAGGACGTAGGGTGTTACGCACATTGCGGTCCGAACCTATCTAAACCTTGCGTTGCTTGCACCTTTGAGTTCCTGATCTTGGCAACACCCTGCCTACAACTCTACTACCTTAGGGCATTCCTAGGTAGGCTTGCAGGTAAAACACTGACAGCTGACGCGCCAGGTAGGGGTGTTCATCGAACATTTGTTGACATTTCATAGCGTCACGAATAAATCCGCAAGCGTACAGATGACGTTGTAGCTTTCACCCAGGAGTATTCCAAAGGTATCGTATCTACTAAGGAACGTGTGTATATTCTCTAAGGTTCAGGTTCGTCCAAGGACGCCGCACCAATTGGAGGCAAGGAGTAGAGAGGATTTCTAAGGCTATGGATCAAAGGTAAGATAGAACTATCCTAGTTGCTCACGTCAGGCTACTGGCTTCTCACAGAATAATACTGGTGAGTTCCAATAATACGGCACTGGGATATACCCGAAAGGGGAGGGTTCCGCTGGATAGACAGGCCTGTAACCACCTGCTACCTACCTCATCTAACCATGGTATATACCACAACCAACAGGTAAAGACTGATCTAGACACCACGTCTACACCATTCTTTACTAACTCTAGAATCGTTCCTATTCTACAGACATCCACTACACTAGCAAACTATTGATCCGACAAACAACTAGGGGAAACTAGCTCTACACTTAACTAAGAAACTAAAGTACAGAAGAAGTCACGAACACTTACTATGCTTGATAAGCATCCGTCGAGGTAAAAGCTGGAGAAGAGCACTGGTGTGGACACCGGCTTCTACCCTACTCCCCCTCACTCTCTCCCTAACTCCTAAGCACTACCTAGGCAGCACTACACCTCTAAAGAGAAGCTCCAAAACTCCAAAAGTGAGATAGGATGGAGAGGTGAGTTGTGTCTCTATTCTTACCCCCTCCCCTTGTATTTATATGGTGAACAGCGGGTCCTTCAGCCGAGAAAACAGGTGGTCGCAGGCTGAACCGACATTGGGAATTCACCAGGAGTGGCCACGTGGAAGCTGGAGGCGATGGGGGCCAGTGCCAGTTCGACCGACCTAGTGGGTCGGCCAACCCCTGGCCACCACCTCTAGCCAGGAGACTAGTATGTGGGCCCTTAAGGCGGTTCTAGGTGAGTTGCGCTGAATTGAGTTGGTTTGGTGCTGCACGTGGTCCATGGATCCAAGTGCTTGCGCCTGACTGGCCGGAGAGGTGTTCCCTTGGATTGAAGTGTGTTGCCTTGCTCTTGAGGTGTGTTTCCTCCTTTGCTTGAGCTGCATACACATATTCACCAACACATATGGAGTTTGATAATTAAACACCTGCTCTTTGTTGGTCGGCGCGCTCCGATCGGTCGACATTTTGTGGCTTGGATCCTGGAGCTTGTTTGACCTGCATTTCTTGCCCAAATACCTACATTGCAAAATCTCCAAGGGAAATGTGGAAATTATATTATTTGGGTTAAATACGCAGGTTAAGCACGGTAGTCATCCCACTTTTCGGGTCAAATAGATGCTCAAAATTGGTCCGTAGCGAGCGTCAACAAGGTCCCCCACACTTCCTCTTTGCTCGTCCTCGAGCAAAACTTAGGACTAAGGTGGAACACCATTTCCTTTTGATATGATACCTGCATGTAGATTATTCCAAACTTCACCCTTACCTGTGAATCTTGATGTGTCTACCATAATAGTTTGGGAAGTTGAAGAGCGGAACGGTATTGACTTGGGTCTCCTCCACTTCTCTATTGTATGACTGGGTGTTTCGAAAGATTTTCGAAAGGACCAACCATAGCTTTACTCCCCCATAGGATCTCTCAAGTCACTCAATGTGTATATATCCTCACCAAGGCATTGCTTCTTTTCAGCCCACTTCTGAAGATAGCTTATGTGGAGCTCATGGTAGGAAGTTGAAAGCATGCACTTGTTTCACATATATTGCAAAATCAAAGATTGGATCCATGGAGATGACACATCATACAAGCTGATCAAGATTGTGCAAGTGTATGGAAGGTGGATGATATGAAAAACTCTTTTTATGAAACTCTCTCTCCTTTATTTCGAAGACTTGAGGACATGGCTATATACTCTCTCTTTTTTTTCAACACTTGGACCTTCATGTGTCCAGATTTTTTTTCTTTTCTTTCTTTTTTTTCAACACTTGGACCTTCATGTGTCAAGATTTTTTTTCTTTTTTTTCTCATATAGCCCATGCCTCTTTCAAGGAGTACTGGAGAGAGATCATTACACATGGAGCTTCATTTTCTGGATGGATGGACTGGAGTGGCTAACTTCCAGTGTAGAAGTTTAGCATGTGCAGTGTACGTGATCTTGATCAAGCAAATATGAAATGACATCTCACTAGGGTCACAAAATTTGATGAAGCTTAATGTAGCAACAAGGCACATATGTATAAGGTTTCATTCATAAAGATCGACATATGGCTTTGGTAGGACAAACACAAGGAGTTTGCAAAGCTATGAAGGGGTTTTCTTTTCTAAAATAAAATTCCCAGACTTAAAAGCAGAGAAATGCAAGGGTTGCTTCATCAAACCATATCTGACATTTCAACAACTTAACTATTATGGGTTCCCTAAGATATGATTCACAAGCTCAAGTTTAGCAAGGAATAAAATATATGCAAGCCAATCAAGCTTGACGTATGCAACCAGCGAGCACCATTGAGTTTAATTTTTGTGGTTAGCGAAGGATTTCATTTAAACTCGTGGATCAGGGAGATTTGAAGGGTAGAGTACACAAACCGTCGTGATGTGGTATAGGCCTTTTGCATACTAGTTCTTTCG
Source organism: Panicum miliaceum (assembly GCA_032594955.1). Lineage (NCBI taxonomy): Eukaryota > Viridiplantae > Streptophyta > Magnoliopsida > Poales > Poaceae > Panicum > Panicum miliaceum. Next base: position 24,307,799 of record CM064062.1, read on the forward strand.
GTCTTGTGCATTTGTCTGTGGGAGATCTCGAATGAATGTGCGTCAAAACTCTGAGGGATCTCCCCACACTTGTTCTTGTACCTGGTGCTTATTCAAAAAAAAGGGTTGGAAACAAAATAATGGCTATGCCGGTTTTAAGAACCAGGGAGCCCTAAAATTTATTGGAACTAAAATTTTAATCTCACCATGAGACTTACTTAAGCAAGGCAGAATAGACGTTGCACCAACATGAGCAAACGTGGGTGTACTTACGGTGGACCCTTGAGGGATGATATGTACCTCCTTCCTATGCTGCGCAACATGAATTCGACACCTTGGCTTATCTTCTCATTTGATTTAAGCTTGATGACTTACCCATTTGGATTTGAACATTTTCCTACAAGGGTTAGTTCGCATATACAACCGATATCTATCAAGGTATTAACTCTAGGAACATTAATCAAACTTGACACTAGGTCTAGTTTGACTGAAGAGGACATTTTAACCTAAGCACCATGCTTAATTCAAAAGACCTATGAATATGTTTTGCAACACACATTCAAACAAGAGCATACGAGAATAAATAAAGGAAGCATGCAAGCAAGATCAAGCTTTATTCAAAGAGAGAAAAGCATGAGCTTGAAACTGGTGATCCTCGGGCTATCTCCCGGAAGGGCTTTGTTTACAGTCAAAAGCAGGACATACCAGGAGGTGCTTACCATGGCGTTTTGTTGTTGAAGAGCATAGTTGCCGCCATGGTAACTCCTCTCTTTATTTCTTTTCTTTTATGGGGCAAGATGCGAGAACCAACACCATCTCCAAACAATGATAAGATTTGCAGGATAAGAACTTACTTCGGGTACTCACATACCTCCCCCAAACTTGAAATTTGCATTGCTAAGCAACACAACTCAAGTGTGTGGAGTTCAAGCTTCCCTTCATAATTATTCCCCCACCAAAAATTACCATGTTGTTATAGTTGGTGTAGCTGTCATGTTCGTAGGCGTCACCTGTCCGTCGTTCTCTTTAATCTCCACCTAAAATGGTTAGCGATTAAAAAATACCCAAAGGAAAACTATATCCTAGAACATGATCTTGCTTTTATTTGAAAGGGGAAAATCAATTGATAATTCAGGTTATCTCCCGGCAGTGCTAGGTTTATGGTCAGAAGCTCGACCATGAGAACTTCCTCTTGCAGCTATCATTAGTAATGTCGTTCTCCTCTCACCACCAATTGTTGATGTCATGAAGCTTTAGCTGCAAGGTTAGCACCACGGAGCATCCACGAAATTTGCAATGTTTATGATAAACATATGCATCTACAACCAACATTCTGAAGATTTTGCAGAAGAGGACCTCAAGGTGGTTGTAGTCCTTGTGCGTGCTCGGGGCACTAAGCATGGCTGACTCTGGAGAGTTATTGAACGAGCATGGTTCTTGGGGTAATTCAAGAAACAAGCTCACATGCTCATCTATGGAATCCTTCCCCTCGGACTCTAGAGCCGGCGCCTCACAAAATTCCATTACCCACGGATTCTCCATCTCAAGAGATTCATCATTTAAGATCCAAATAGTATCTCGAGTGTGGTCGGGAACAACGTACTCCGGGCCAGCGGGAAGAGGCTCAAACTCGACCGAGAGTGATGATGATCGTTCATCTTCACAAAAGTGAAGATTTTCTTCCAAAGCGTACTCTTTCGAAGTGGCAGATTTTGCAACTTCGAAGAGAACATGTTCGGATGATACGAACAGCGATGTATGCATCATGTTCTCAAGCGTGTCTCGCTTGGGAAATGGCTGTTGGCATTTCTTATGCCCAATAGAATAGAGATTCCGCAAGCGCACAAAATACACCGCTGTAGCACTTCACCTTGGAGTATTCCAGGGTATCGAATTTTCATGAGGAAGCACTATGGTCTAAAGAGTATCGATTGAATGGATGGTAAACTTTACTGGGGATAATCACCAGCTAGATAGCGGGGTTAAGCCAGATAAATAGATAGGATAAGTGGCCAGGCAATGACCGAGTGACACACAGGAGACTCTACCTTAGAGCGGTAAGTAGCTAGGAGGACAACGAGTGAGAAAGACTCCTAACACACTTCTAAACTAACGAGCAAGCCTCTCTAACCTAAACCTTGGCTAGCCTAGCTATCGGAAGAACATAGCTTACTTCGGCGGCTGGGGCGGAAGGACCACAAACTGAGGGAGAAATGGGGGGTCCAACTCGACCAACGATCTACTGCTATGAAAACACCCGAACGTGGTGGACTACAAGGAACGGACGGGGCTATCACCACCTGCCGCCTACCACATCAGTTCCATGGGGTGTAACACACTTTCTAGCTAACACTAAGCTAGACACCACTTCCGCACACAAGCAAGTAAAGCTGACTCGATAAGATAAAGAAGATAACTTATATTGATAATGTCAAAGGAAGGATACAAGAGCTTATACCAGACTTCCGAGGATGACTACGGAATCCCGAGACAAGGTCGACTCGACTTTAACTCCCAGACTACTAAACCTAACTCTAGAACTGGAGTAAAGAGAGAACTCCTTCTGAGTGTGTGTGTTACAAGTGAGGATGGGGAGCCTATTTATAGCAGTTGGAGGTCGGTAACCGGTGAAAGGCGTCAAGAATACGCGACCTTGGCGGTTGCTTAACTTCCACGCAAAGACTGAGCATCAGAGGCTTCCAGGTGGAGCAGGCCGGCCGGCCTAGGGTTGGTGCCAAGTGGCACCAACCTTCTCGTGGACGCTCCTGATTGCATCCTGAGGTCGGTAACAGATGCTTTTAGTTAAGCAACTATTTCAGACATGCAGGTGGGCCCTTGAATCCGTGTGTGAAACCTTTCGGGTCCTCGAATCAAACCGACTTCAAGTCCATGATGCATGATCCTCCTGGATGTGTTTGTTGATTCTTGGATCGATGATGTGGCCAGACGAGGGGGGACCAGGCCGGCCGGCCTAGGAGATTCCGGCCAGCCTGGGATTTCTCCCAAACTAGCCCATCTTTGGTACACTTGCTCCTGCATAGACAACTCATCCAAAACTTGTGGAATTTTATTAGTTTAAATAAAATATGCATGGAACATAATGCAAAACTCTGAATTATTCCCGAGATGTTGACGGACGATGGTCAAATAACAACCGTCAACACTGGCTTCGCCGTAAGATTTTCTAAACAGAAGGTAGTGATGGCAAAAATGGGTTCCCTAAGCTTTTCATCTAGGCTCGCATGAGATGCATCGAGAAGTTTCTCTAGAGGGTAGCCTAGAAGAAGATCAAAATTGAGGATGTCGAAGATATGGAAGTCTAGCTTGTCCTCGATTTTGTTTATTGAGAGCATCACGACACTTGCGACCCCCCGACATTCAAGGATGTGTCCAAAGGGACAACTCTTGATGAGCTTGTCGGATGGTTTTAGCGTAACATCACCCAAAAGTGTGTACGCTAAGTGCCATGGCATGATATTAACCTCCATGAGGTGGTTAAGATGGGCTTCTACGGTACTTCCCCTTATAGAGCAGCGGATGATCGTCGAGGGCGAATTAATCCAAATTGCTTCGAAAAAGTGTCTCACATCACCCGACGATTTCTCCTTCGTGACCTCCTTGAGATTTGTTTTGTTGAGAGGATCGAGAGGTACAAGGGATACCGTAGGCCTGAGGGGAAGGTTCAGCCAAGCGATTTTGAGATTGATCCGTGTGGATAGAAAAGGGCTCCTCCCCTGATTCGGCATCAGTAGGGAAAGACGAGTCTTCTAAGAGGTGATCTAGGATCTCTCTTCCTTCCGTAGAAGTTTTGTCTGCAAACAACCCTCCGGCGGCGATGTCGAGGTCTAGGGCAGATTTCCTATCTAAACTCGAGCAGAAGATGTGCAATGAAATATCATCGGGTACAGACAAGTCTGGACTAAATGCTAGAAGGCATAAGAATCTAGCCGATGCTGCACCTATGGACTCCTTCTCTAATTGCTCAAAGCTGAGGATATCAATCTGTAGGGATTCCATGCGTTCCGTAAGGGAGAACGAGTAACAAAAGTCAACTCTAAATTTTCCCCAATTATCAGTCGTACTCCCTATCGTGCAAGTGTACCATTGCTCCGCCTTCCCGGTGAGAGAGAGAGGAAACAACTTCCACCGCAATGTTTCCTGTGTCATACCTGGGATGTCCAAGCATGAGCACAGTTCCTCAAACTTTTGCAGATGATCATGGGGATCTTCATTAATTGCACTAGAGAAGGGTCGATTCCGAAACATGGCTATAATCCGAGGATGGAGTCCGTAGCCAAATGAAGGGGTTGATCTTGAAGTTGGTAAGTGCTTATAGAACTCACCCCTTGGGAGAGAGAGAGCTGTTCAATGGATAGCTTCTCCATGGGTAGCGGGGGTAAAGGTAGAATCAAAGAAATGAAAAAGGTACGAGGGCAAACTAGGTCCGAAGAGAATATAGCAACCGTTCCCCGGCAACGGCGCCAGAAAGCTTGTTGACGTTTCTTAGCGTCACGAATAAATCTGCAAGCGCACAGATGATGTTGTAACTTTCACCTAGGAGTATTCCAAAGGTATCGTATCCACTGAGGAACATGTGTATATTCTCTAAGGTTCAGGTTCGTTCATGGACACCACACCAATTAGAGGCAAGGAGTAGAGAGGATTCCTAAGGCTAGGGAGCAAAGGTAAGATAGAACTATACTATTTGCTCGTGTCAGGCTACTGGCTTCTCATATAATAAAACTGGTGAGTTCCAGTAATACGGCACTGAGATATACCCGAACAGGGAGGGTTCCGGTGGATAGACAGGGCTATCGCCACCTGCTACCTACCTCATCTAACCATGCGATATACCATGACCAACAGGTAAAGACTGATCTAGACACCACGTCTACACCGTTCTTTACTAACTCTAGAATCGTTCCTATTCTAGAGACATCCACTACACAAGCGAACTATTGATCCAGCAAACAACTAGGGGAAACTAGCTCTACGGTTAACTAAGAAACTAAAGCACAGAAGAAGTCACGAACACTTACCATGTTTGATAAGCATCCGTCGAGGTACAAGCTGGAGAAGAGCACCAGTGTGCACACCGGCTTCTCCCCGACTCCCCCTCACTCTCTCCCTAACTCCTAAGCACTACCTAGGCAGCACTACACCACTAAATAGAAGCTCCGAACTCCAAAAGTGAGAGAGGATGGAGAGGTGAGTTGTGTCTCTATTCTTACCCCTTCCCCTTGTATTTATAGGGGTGAACAGGGGGTCCTTCAGCCGAGAAAACAGGTGGGTGCAGGCTGAATCGACATTGGGAATTCACCAAGAGTCGCAACGTGGATGCTGAAGGTGAGGGCGGCCATTGCTAGTTCGGCCGACCTAGTGGGTCGGCCGACCCCTAGCCACCACCTTTGGCCACTGCCTTTGGCCAGGAGACTGGTACGTGGGCCTTTAAGGCGGTTCCAGTTGAGTTGCGCTGAATTGAGTCGGTTTGGTGCTGCATGTGGGCCCATGGATCCAAGTGCTTGCACCTGATTGGCTGGAGAGGTGTTCCCTTGGATTGAAGTGTGTTGCCTTGCTCTTGAGGTGTGTTTCCTCCTTTGCTTGAGCTGCATACACATATTCACCAAGACAAGTGGAGTTTGATAATTAAACACCTGCTCTTTGTTTGGTCGGCGCGCTCCAATCGATCGGCATTTTGTGGCTTGGATCCTGGAGCTTGTTTCACCTGCATTTCTTGACAAAATACCTAGATTGCAAAATCTCCAAGGGAAATGTGGAAATGATACTTGGGTTAAATACGCAGGTTAAGCATGGTAGTGATCCCACTTTTCAGGTCAAATTGACGCTCAAAATAGGTCCGTAGCGAGCGTCAACAACATCCACCGGAGAACTCAACGGCAATGTTAAACTTCACTAGCGTCGTGCTCCCTGAGGGCACAACCTTCATCTTCGGCTCTTGGGTCTATGTCGCTGACGGCACAGGTGAGTTTCGCCGGCACCTCGTCGACAACAAGAAGCCGGAGGCTCTAGTAGCAAACTCACGTAGCGATCTCGATGAGTTCATCGACTACCTCGATAAGATGCTGCTCCCTGACCTCGTTGGGGATCTCAAGAAATAGTTTGTTTTACTACTGGCAATCAAGGCATCTGTGATGAACAATTTTGGTTACTGTAAATGCGAAATACGTCACCGAAGGATTTCGGTGATGAATTTGTGACGAATTTGCGTTCATCATACAATTAGCATCATGTTAGGTATACCGTGACGAACTTCCGAAAAATGTCACTGAACTGTTTTTTTCTGTGATGAAGAAACTTTCATCACGGAAGCTGTTGACGCCAGATTTTGACACGTATTGAATCGGCGTCAGGAGGAGAAGGTTGGCCGATGAAGCGGATCTGAAAGCTACAGTAAGGAATCGGCCGATCGGGGTAACAGTTGAAAATCAGCCGATTGGTGGCGCAGCCTATGCCAGCAGGATAGGATTATTCCAGAAGATCCTAGTCAAAAGCTGGTCAACACGGCATGCTAAGTCGGCCGGAAAGCAATTGAAGAGGTCCTGATTGGATTAGGAAACGGCGGCGGAAGATTCTGCGGGAGTCCGTTTCCTTTTTAAAGTTATTATAGATATAGTAGTTTTTCTGTTTTAAATAAGGTTGTAACAAGTCGTAATCGACCAGGAGTCCTAGTTTCAGGGTATAAATAGGAGTCGCTAGGGTTTTGCAAAAAACAACCAACATCAACCAACATCAATCAACAAAAACACTTCTACTTTTTACCAGTACTTTACTTTTCAAGTCGGCGACTTCGCCAATATTTTCTTATTTCACGAGTTCGTACGGATTGGCAGGGCTGCATCAACCTGATCTCCGGCCAATTGGTAGGTTGCGCTTATCGAGTAATATCCGAGCTTTAACTACGGGCGCATCGCTGTGGTTTCGTTTGGATTTATTCACAAGTTATCGATATTTACTAGAATTGCAAGTTTTACCTGTTATTCTAGTATTATCACCAGTTATCCAGCTTGAGATCAGGGTAATCGGCTTCGTCATTGTTCTCCTTCGATTCATCGCCATATAGCCGATTAGATCTGTTTCAAGTGTTGCTTCTATAGTAATTGTTTAGATTGCTCCAGCAGTTCTCTTTACAATTACTATACGATCATCGGCTGACCCATAGCCGATCATCTCTACAGCAAATCGGCCGATTTGCCGCCGACGCGCTCCTCAGGACAGATCGGAAATCCAGCCGATCGACGCGCCTGGAATTTAATACTCTATTTCCTTGTCAATCAACAGGTCAGATTGACTGGCACGCCGCGCGAACCGCACCAGGGCGATAACCCGAACAGGAGCTAAGCAGATTCTCCCGGGTCGTGTGTCCGACGCTGAAGACCCATCGGCCGATTCCTACCCGGCCGATTTTAGCGCCAACACACTTTTGGCACGCCCGGTGGGACCATCCAAGACCTGATATGTCGAACAACGCAGAAATCTCTGACAGCAACATCATCGGGGTCACAGAAGCTGATCTCAAGGACGACTAGAGGGAGGAATTGGCCAAATATCTGGAAGATTATAAGAAGATGTACCTCCAATCGTTCAGTCGTACCAGAAGCGGGGAAGCAGTTAAGAAAGCTCCTATTCCAGCACCTCGCCACATCACCATTGCTGAAGACTCGGGCAAGATGTCAGAGATGATTCAACAGTCCGTGTATCAAGCGTTCATTGACCAATCCTCGGTGATGAGCAACACGGTGTACAACGCCGTCGTCAACTCTCTGGCCAGCGGAGCCGTTCAAGGTTATCAGGGACCGGCATATGCCCCTCCAACTACCTTGCCGGCCAGAAGCTTACCGTACACATCCCAATCGGCTTCTCAGCCGATATTGACGCAGCGCGAAGGATACAGCTCTCCACCACTTCCGGCGTCTCCAAGATACAACGGTGCACCATGTCTCCCATCGCGAGCGCCGCTTCAACCCGTTCAAATGGCTTCTGTGCAAACACTGCCTACGAGCTCAGTGCCTTGGGGGGCATCAGCCACGACGTATTTCCCCGAGCCAGCGAACCGGCATGGCACTTATCCGTTTCAGGTGCCGTACCAATCGGCCGCCCGGCCGGTGGTCTCTCAGTACCAGCCGGTTTTACCAGAAATCGGCAGGGGGGCAAGCACTGTGGAGGCATTCAGAGGCACGGTGCCAGCAACGACGTACGAAGGGGGTGCGGACGCGTTTCGCCAGCAGTTATCGGCCGCTCAGCAAACTTCGCCAATTCATCACCTGGCCGAACCAACCCTTCAACACGTGCCCGCGCCGCGAACAACTGTTCATCAGCAGCAAGTGGACTGGATGGCAAGAATAGCAGAAGTAATCCAGGATCAGTTTGGGCTGAAGCCGAAAGTTCAAACTTATACTTACAAGATGCCGTATCCATCGGCCTATGACTCGTTGCCGTTCCCACACCGCTACAAGGTTCCTGATTTCACCAAGTTCTCAGGGACGGATGACACATCCACTGTGGAACACATCAATAGATTCATCATCCAGTGCGGTGAAGCCGCCACACAAGACGCTCTGAGGGTACGGTTATTTTCATCATCTCTATCCGGATCGGCCTTCCAGTGGTTCACCACTTTACCGCCAAATTCTATCGTCACGTGGGCCGATCTGGAGAAACAATTCCACAAGTACTTCTATGTAGGAGTACACGAGATGAAGATTTCGGATCTAACCAGCCTCAGGCAGAGGAACGATGAGCCGGTGACAGGGTATATACAGAGGTTCAGAGAGATCAAAAACAAGTGCTACAGCCTGGCTTTGACCGATGCACAGTTGGCCGATATCGCTTTCCAGGGCCTCTTACCGCAAATCAGAGAGAGATATGCCGCCCAAGAGTTTGAGAGCCTGAGTCAAATCGTCCACCGATTGTCAGGGCAGGAGGTCCGACCGCTTGAACAGCGGAGGAGCTTTCAGAAGAAGGTGGCGTACTTGGAGGGATCTGAATCTGACGCGGAGGAAGAAATCGGTCTGGCGGAATGGGTAAAAGGGAAAAAACCAATATCCTGTCCCTTTGGCAAGAAGGAGCCAGAGACATTCGGCTTTGACACGTCAAAGGCCGATAAAATTTTCGATCTACTGCTTCAGGAGGGACAGATTAAGCTGTCGCAACATCACACCATCCCTACGGCCGATCAGCTGAAGAAGATGAGGTACTGCAAGTGGCACAACGCTACCTCTCATGACACCAATGAATGTAATGTCTTACGTCAGCAGATACAATCGGCCATTGAACAAGGGCGGCTCAAGTTTGAGAATCCAACCAAATCGGCAATGTCGATGAAGATAGATCAGCATCCCTTCCTGGCCAACACGGTCAACGCTGGAGAAGAATCAAGTCAAACCAAGGTGCTGACGTCAGAATCGGCGAGAAGAGGTGGCGTCGTTGGTCCCAAGAGGCAGATCACGACGGAAGAATTCAGAAGGAACGGGCGAGGACCAGAATGACCACACAGGCCTGTCACCTCCCGATTTCTACTAAGTAAATATCGGCGTCGGCAAGAACAAGCACAACACCAAGAAGAGATGATACGCCGGCGTGAAGATCACTGGCAGTGTCCCTTCTTCATCCACTGCTGGGAGAACGATATCAGACTGCCCTCTGCCGATAACTGTCCGGAGTGCAACGGATCAAACCGCAACGATCGCCCGAAGCCACACTCTAGGGACAGAGGATCAGAGCCGATCAACAGAAATCGGCGCGAAGAACGGCGCGTTTCGGTGCATGATCGGCTGGGGGGCAGAGTTGACCAGTACGGCAGGTCAAAAACCAAGATCGGCCAGCAAGATGGACTAGGGGGCAGGATCAGAGTACACAATCGGCTGGAAGAGATGGCCGATGATAGGGTATCAGACGAAGACCCCCTAGGTAGGGAACCAGACTAGGAACACGCCAGATCATCGGCCAAACCAGTGAATCCCAGGTGGTGTCCCGATGGCTTATCCAGATCCCAAAAGCGAAGAAACCAACGCCTACGCCAGTTTGAGCATCGAGAAGAAGAACAAAAACAGGTGCCAGAGAGAAGGAATGTGAAATCTTGAATTTGGCGCCCAAAGAAAAATGATCAGGAAGCAAACAGCCAAGAATCGGCGGCCGAAATCGATATGGTTTTCATACTGCCGATGGAGTTCATGGCGCCAAGCGATCGGGACAAAGTGACAAATACAGAGGAAGAGAAAATGGCACTACTGGTATTAGAGCCGATGACGGCTACGTTTGAAAAGCCAGAGGAAGAAAAACGACAGCACCTCAAAGCGCTGTTTCTCAAGGGCTATGTCAACGGAAGACCCGTCACCAGACTACTGGTAGATGGAGGCGCGGCAGTCAACATCATGCCGTATGCCATGTTCCGCAAGCTGGGCAAGGGCGATGACGACCTCACCAAGACGGACATGATGCTGAAGGATTTTGAAGGCAACGTGTCGCCTGCCCGCGGGGCACTCTACGTCGACCTCACCATCGGCAGTAAGACCCTCCCTACCACTTTCTTCGTCATTAATGGCAAAGGGTCCTATAATATGCTGCTTGGTCGCGACTGGATACATGCAAACTGCTGTGTCCCATCTACTATGCATCAATGCCTTATGCAATGGGTCGGCGACAGTACAGAGATAGTCGCAGCCGATTCTGTCTACAGCGTTGCAGCGGCCGACACACAACAGTGGAGTTGCGAGCACGTCAGGTGTATATCTGGCAGGACTTGGGACACTGGCTTCCTGAGAGTGTCCGATTTCGGTCTACAGCCGATCCAAGCAGTCGGCTCCGAAGATTCAGAATAAATGGATCAGCTCATCCGAGAAGATGGGAAGCTGGGCCACGGGTTCACGTCGGCCGATTTGTTAGAGATGGTAGATTTGGGAGACAACAGCAAATCGAGGCCGACGTACGTTAGTGCCAATTTGGATTCTGAGTACAAATGCAAATTGATAAAATTATTGAAAGAGTTCAGGGATTGCTTTGCTTGGGAATACCACGAGATGCCAGGACTAGACCGGTCTATTCTCGAACACCGGTTACCTATAAAATCAGGATATCGGCCGTATCAGCAACCTGCACGGCGGTGTAATCCCAAGATCCTACCTGATATAAAGGCTGAGATCACAAAGTTGATTGAGGCCGGATTTATTCGGCAGTGCCGTTACGCCGAATGGATTTCTAACATTGTGCCTGTATACAAGAAGAATGGAAAATTGCGTGTGTGCATCGATTTCAGGAACCTAAATCAGGCTACGCCAATGGATGGTTATCCGATGCCAACGGCCGATATCTTGGTGGATGCCGCCGCAGGCCACAAAGTCATAAGTTTCATGGATGGGAATGCCGGATACAATCAGATATTAATGGCCGAAGAAGATATTCGAAAATGGCTCTTAGGTGCCCAGGCCATCTTGGTTTATTTGAATGGGTGGTCATGACTTTTGGCTTGAAAAACGCCGGCGCTACATATCAACGGGCCATGAACTACATCTTCCACAAACTCATTGGTTCATCAGTGGAAATTTATATTGATGACGTCGTGGTCAAGTCAAAAGGTCACCAGGATCATCTGGCGATTTACAGGAAGTGCTGGAGTGCACAAGGAAGCATGGGCTGAAGATGAACCCAAACAAGTGTGCGTTTGGTGTATCGGCCGGACAATTCTTGGGATTTATGGTCCATGAGCGTGGGATAGAAGTCAGCTGCAAGACTATAGACGCCATCAATAAAGTAGTGGCCCCACAAAATAAAGCTGAACTGCAGTCCCTCATCGGCAAGGTCAATTTCATCAGAAGATTCATATCCAATCTATCGGGACGTATTCAGGCTTTTACTCCTCTGTTGAAATTAAAGCCCAACCAAGAGTTCACATGGGGAGAAGAACAACGCAAGGCACTGGAGAATATCAAGCAGTATCTGGTTTCACCTCCGGTGTTAGCCCCGCCACAGCCTGGTAAGCCGTTCAAGTTATATTTATCGGCTGACGAGCAGGCTATTGGATCGGCGTTGGTACAGGAGTTTGAAGGGAAAGAACGAGTGGTATACTACGTCAGAAGAAGACTTTTAGACGCCGAAACAAGATATTCTTCAGTGGAGCGATTATGCTTGTGCTTGTACTTTTCATGTACCAAGCTCAGGCACTATTTGCTATCGGCAGACTGCATAGTCGTGTGCAAGGATGATGTGGTGAAGTATATGCTATCATTGCCGATTTTGAAGGGGCGGATTGGAAAATGGATCCTGGCTTTGTCAGAATTCGATCTAAGGTACGAATCGGCCAAAGCCGTCAAAGGTCAAGTGATGGCCGATTTCGTAGTTCAGCATTGTGGACCAGAAATTGCCACCGTTGAACCAGTTCCATGGACTCTATATTTTGATGGTTCTTCGTGTGGGGTCGGATCAGGAATCAGCATCGTTCTTGTGTCGCCTCGGGGGGCAACTTATGATTTCTCTCTGCCGATAGAAGCTTCTGCAACCAACAACCAGGCGGAGTATCGAGCTGTTCTGAAAGGCATCCAATTGTTAAGGGAAGTCAGGGCGGATGCAGTCGAGATCTTTGGGGACTCCATGCTCATTGTGGATCAGTTAACAGGACGATCCGAATGCAAGGGCGACATCTTGAGGATTTATTATGAAGATTGTCTTCAACTTTTGAAAGGCTTCAAATCTGCAACAATTGAGCACATCCCCAGAGATTATAATGAAGAAGCCAACAGACTGGCTCAACATGCTTCTGGGTATCGGCCGATTCAGGGAGCGATGATGCTAGAACTCGCGACCGATGACTGGCGGAAGGTGATCGCCGATTATTTGAAAAATCCATCCCAAAAGGTGGATCGGCGAACACGTTTTCAGGCTACAAAGTATGTGTTGCTTGAGGATGACTTATTTTTTCGGACGATTGATGGAGTTCTTCTCAAATGCCTGGGAACAGAAGAGGCAAAGATTCTAATGGGAGAGATCCATGAAGGCGTGTGTGGAGCTCATCAATCGGCTCACAAAATGAAGTGGATGATCAGGAACAATGGATATTACTGGCCGACCATCCTTGAAGATTGTTTCAAGTATTACAGAGGATGCCAAAACTGTCAGAGGTTTGGCAATGTGCAGCGCGCACCAGCATCGGCTATGAATCCAATAATTAAGCCATGGCCGTTCAGAGGTTGGGGAATAGATCTCATCGGGCAGATTCATCCTCCATCTAGCAAAGGGCATAAGTTTATATTGGTGGCTACTGATTATTTTACCAAATGGGTGGAGGCAGTTCCTTTGAGGAACGTGACATCAGCCGATATGATTGAGTTTGTTAAAAGCCATATTATATATCGATTTGGTATTCCTCAAACCATCACAACTGATCAAGGGACAATGTTCACTTCTGGAGAATTCGGAGAGTTCGCCGCCGATATGGGAATTAAATTATTAAATTCTTCTCCGTACTATGCTCAGGCCAATGGCCACGCAGAATTGTCTAACAAGGGGATGATCAAGCTAATCAAGAGGAAGGTAGAGGAGCAGCCCAAGAAGTGGCATATGTCTTTGGCTGAATCTTTATGGGCGTACAGGATGGCTTGTCATGGGGCCACTAAAATATCCCCTTATCGTTTGGTTTATGGCCATGAGGCGGTCTTACCATGGGAGATAAGAACAGGGTCAAGACGCATATCGCTACAGGATCAGTTAACGGCCGATGATTATTCCTTTCTCATGAAAGATGAACTTGACGATTCGGCGGGTTTGCGGTTAAGAGCTCTGATCAGCATAGAGGAGAACAAGAAAAGGGTGGCCAGATGGTATGACAAGAAGGTCAAAGTCAAACAGTTCTCTCAGGGAGATCTGGTATGGAAGCTGGTGCTGCCGATAGGATCTAAGGATCCCAAATTCGGTAAGTGGTCACCCACTTGGGAAGGGCCGTATAGAATCGGCCGATGTGCTCCCGGAAATGCGTACATTCTGGAGACAATAGAAGGGGAGGAATTCCCAAGAGCTCTGAATGGACGATATTTGAAAAGGTACTATCCAAGCATTTGGGTAGATGCATAACTTACAGCAAGATATATCAAGGTAACGTGGCCGATTTCTCGTCGGTTTTCTGGTCACACATCTGGTGAAGGAAACATTGGGATTCATTATCGAATGGAAATCACAGATTATATGGCCGACATGGTGTAAGTCGCCCTTAGAATAAAAACACTACTGGTTACGCCTGCGTTGGATTTCTCTTTCGACGCGACCTAATCTTATCATGAGGGAGAGCCTTTCATCTTTCAAGTCCTTTGCAGTGGCTCCAGCTTCAGCTTGGTTGCAGAGTTCTTTCAGCAGGCGGGCCTTCTCCTCTTCCAAATCCTTCATAGTGACTTCAGTCTTAGCTTCAGCAAGTCGATGTGAAGATGAAGAACTCTCGTCAGAGGTTGGCATTTGTTCAAAGCAGACGAGATCCATATAATCCAAGATTGGTCGGACATTGGCAGGAACATGGTCTTTGAGTTCTTCAGAATGAGCTTTTATCAGATCTATATCAGCTTGCGACAATGGCTTGCCTGAATGCATGATTTCGATCGCTCTTTCCAAACCGGGGCTGAGACGGTTCGGCTGAAAGAAGGAATAGACAAATATGTTGGAACAAAGTAAGATATCTCAGGAAGGGATGGAGAGAAAATTGATACCTGGTTAACGGAAGAGGAGGATCGAGAAGACATTTTAATGCTTGACCAAAGACGGTGAGGGGCGGGTTTCAGAAGGAAAAGAAGACGAGCCAGATGAGCATTTTTGGAAATAATACGAAGAGTCGTATTTATAGAAAGGAAGAGACAAAGGGTTGGCAAGACGTGTACCGTCGGAGTAAAGGCATCAGTAAATGAAAAGCTGCCAGGGGAGATGGTCAAAGTCTGAATCTACACGCCAACATAATGTTTATCCTGTTACCGGATTCCATGTCATAGAGCTGATTCTAGAGAAAGGATCAGATGCAGAGGAAAAGGTAACGCAACTGATTCCGAGGTTTACTCCTGTCACAATGGGGAAGCTTAGAAAGAAGGATTGAAGAAAGAGTTTCGAAGAAAAAGTTATATTTTACTCCGAAACTGGGGGGCATGTGTTGACGCCAGATTTTGACACGTATTGAATCGGCGTCAGGAGGAGAAGGTTGGCCGATGAAGCGGATCTGAAAGCTACAGTAAGGAATCGGCCGATCGGGGTAACAGTTGAAAATCGGCCGATTGGTGGCGCAGCCTATGCCAGCAGGATAGGATTATTCCAGAAGATCCTAGTCAAAAGCTGGTCAACACGGCATGCTAAGTCGGCCGGAAAGCAATTGAAGAGGTCCTGATTGGATTAGGAAACGGCGGCGGAAGATTCTGCGGGAGTCCGTTTCCTTTTTAAAGTTATTATAGATATAGTAGTTTTCCTGTTTTAAATAAGGTTGTAACAAGTCGTAATCGACCAGGAGTCCTAGTTTCAGGGTATAAATAGGAGTCGCTAGGGTTTTGCAAAAAACAACCAATATCAACCAACATCAATCAACAAAAACACTTCTACTTTTTACCAGTACTTTACTTTTCAAGTCGGCGACTTCGCCAATATTTTCTTCTTTCACGAGTTCGTACGGATTGGCAGGGCTGCATCAACCTGATCTCCGGCCAATTGGTAGGTTTGGCTTATCGAGTAATATCCGAGCTTTAACTACGGGCGCATCGCTGTGGTTTCGTTTGGATTTATTCACAAGTTATCGATATTTACTAGAATTGCAAGTTTTACCTGTTATTCTAGTATTATCACCAGTTATCCAGCTTGAGATCAGGGTAATCG